>OY804577.1:1054442-3900352 GCA_963680875.1 Bathymodiolus brooksi
AGTTCACCCACTGTATTTCTAGAGATACACAATGAGTGCTGAGGTACTGTGTATTACGTTTATAAGTTCACCCACTGTATTTCTAGAAATACACAATGAGTGCTGAGGTACTGTGTATTACGTTTATAAGTTCACCCACTGTATTTCTAGAGATACACAATGAGTGCTGAGGTACTGTGTATTACGTTTATAAGTTCACCCACTGTATTTCTAGAGATACACAATGAGTGCTGAGGTACTGTGTATTACGTTTATAAGTTCACCCACTGTATTTCTAGAGATACACAATGAGTGCTGAGGTACTGTGTATTACGTTTATAAGTTCACCCACTGTATTTCTAGAGATACACAATGAGTGCTGAGGTACTGTGTATTACGTTTATAAGTTCACCCACTGTATTTCTAGAGATACACAATGAGTGCTGAGGTACTGTGTATTACGTTTATAAGTTCACCCACTGTATTTCTAGAGATACACAATGAGTGCTGAGGTACTGTGTATTACGTTTATAAGTTCACCCACTGTATTTCTAGAGATACACAATGAGTGCTGAGGTACTGTGTATTACGTTTATAAGTTCACCCACTGTATTTCTAGAGATACACAATGAGTGCTGAGGTACTGTGTATTACGTTTATAAGTTCACCCACTGTATTTCTAGAGATACACAATGAGTGCTGAGGTACTGTGTATTACGTTTATAAGTTCACCCACTGTATTTCTAGAGATACACAATGAGTGCTGAGGTACTGTGTATTACGTTTATAAGTTCACCCACTGTATTTCTAGAGATACACAATGAGTGCTGAGGTACTGTGTATTACGTTTATAAGTTCACCCACTGTATTTCTAGAGATACACAATGAGTGCTGAGGTACTGTGTATTACGTTTATAAGTTCACCCACTGTATTTCTAGAGATACACAATGAGTGCTGAGGTACTGTGTATTACGTTTATAAGTTCACCCACTGTATTTCTAGAGATACACAATGAGTGCTGAGGTACTGTGTATTACGTTTATAAGTTCACCCACTGTATTTCTAGAGATACACAATGAGTGCTGAGGTACTGTGTATTACGTTTATAAGTTCACCCACTGTATTTCTAGAGATACACAATGAGTGCTGAGGTACTGTGTATTACGTTTATAAGTTCACCCACTGTATTTCTAGAGATACACAATGAGTGCTGAGGTACTGTGTATTACGTTTATAAGTTCACCCACTGTATTTCTAGAGATACACAATGAGTGCTGAGGTACTGTGTATTACGTTTATAAGTTCACCCACTGTATTTCTAGAGATACACAATGAGTGCTGAGGTACTGTGTATTACGTTTATAAGTTCACCCACTGTATTTCTAGAGATACACAATGAGTGCTGAGGTACTGTGTATTACGTTTATAAGTTCACCCACTGTATTTCTAGAGATACACAATGAGTGCTGAGGTACTGTGTATTACGTTTATAAGTTCACCCACTGTATTTCTAGAGATACACAATGAGTGCTGAGGTACTGTGTATTACGTTTATAAGTTCACCCACTGTATTTCTAGAGATACACAATGAGTGCTGAGGTACTGTGTATTACGTTTATAAGTTCACCCACTGTATTTCTAGAGATACACAATGAGTGCTGAGGTACTGTGTATTACGTTTATAAGTTCACCCACTGTATTTCTAGAGATACACAATGAGTGCTGAGGTACTGTGTATTACGTTTATAAGTTCACCCACTGTATTTCTAGAGATACACAATGAGTGCTGAGGTACTGTGTATTACGTTTATAAGTTCACCCACTGTATTTCTAGAGATACACAATGAGTGCTGAGGTACTGTGTATTACGTTTATAAGTTCACCCACTGTATTTCTAGAGATACACAATGAGTGCTGAGGTACTGTGTATTACGTTTATAAGTTCACCCACTGTATTTCTAGAGATACACAATGAGTGCTGAGGTACTGTGTATTACGTTTATAAGTTCACCCACTGTATTTCTAGAGATACACAATGAGTGCTGAGGTACTGTGTATTACGTTTATAAGTTCACCCACTGTATTTCTAGAGATACACAATGAGTGCTGAGGTACTGTGTATTACGTTTATAAGTTCACCCACTGTATTTCTAGAGATACACAATGAGTGCTGAGGTACTGTGTATTACGTTTATAAGTTCACCCACTGTATTTCTAGAGATACACAATGAGTGCTGAGGTACTGTGTATTACGTTTATAAGTTCACCCACTGTATTTCTAGAGATACACAATGAGTGCTGAGGTACTGTGTATTACGTTTATAAGTTCACCCACTGTATTTCTAGAGATACACAATGAGTGCTGAGGTACTGTGTATTACGTTTATAAGTTCACCCACTGTATTTCTAGAGATACACAATGAGTGCTGAGGTACTGTGTATTACGTTTATAAGTTCACCCACTGTATTTCTAGAGATACACAATGAGTGCTGAGGTACTGTGTATTACGTTTATAAGTTCACCCACTGTATTTCTAGAGATACACAATGAGTGCTGAGGTACTGTGTATTACGTTTATAAGTTCACCCACTGTATTTCTAGAGATACACAATGAGTGCTGAGGTACTGTGTATTACGTTTATAAGTTCACCCACTGTATTTCTAGAGATACACAATGAGTGCTGAGGTACTGTGTATTACGTTTATAAGTTCACCCACTGTATTTCTAGAGATACACAATGAGTGCTGAGGTACTGTGTATTACGTTTATAAGTTCACCCACTGTATTTCTAGAGATACACAATGAGTGCTGAGGTACTGTGTATTACGTTTATAAGTTCACCCACTGTATTTCTAGAGATACACAATGAGTGCTGAGGTACTGTGTATTACGTTTATAAGTTCACCCACTGTATTTCTAGAGATACACAATGAGTGCTGAGGTACTGTGTATTACGTTTATAAGTTCACCCACTGTATTTCTAGAGATACACAATGAGTGCTGAGGTACTGTGTATTACGTTTATAAGTTCACCCACTGTATTTCTAGAGATACACAATGAGTGCTGAGGTACTGTGTATTACGTTTATAAGTTCACCCACTGTATTTCTAGAGATACACAATGAGTGCTGAGGTACTGTGTATTACGTTTATAAGTTCACCCACTGTATTTCTAGAGATACACAATGAGTGCTGAGGTACTGTGTATTACGTTTATAAGTTCACCCACTGTAT
Source organism: Bathymodiolus brooksi (assembly GCA_963680875.1). NCBI lineage: Eukaryota > Metazoa > Mollusca > Bivalvia > Mytilida > Modiolidae > Bathymodiolus > Bathymodiolus brooksi. The sequence goes on from OY804577.1 coordinate 1,057,659, forward strand.
TTCTAGAGATACACAATGAGTGCTGAGGTACTGTGTATTACGTTTATAAGTTCACCCACTGTATTTCTAGAGATACACAATGAGTGCTGAGGTACTGTGTATTACGTTTATAAGTTCACCCACTGTATTTCTAGAGATACACAATGAGTGCTGAGGTACTGTGTATTACGTTTATAAGTTCACCCACTGTATTTCTAGAGATACACAATGAGTGCTGAGGTACTGTGTATTACGTTTATAAGTTCACCCACTGTATTTCTAGAGATACACAATGAGTGCTGAGGTACTGTGTATTACGTTTATAAGTTCACCCACTGTATTTCTAGAGATACACAATGAGTGCTGAGGTACTGTGTATTACGTTTATAAGTTCACCCACTGTATTTCTAGAGATACACAATGAGTGCTGAGGTACTGTGTATTACGTTTATAAGTTCACCCACTGTATTTCTAGAGATACACAATGAGTGCTGAGGTACTGTGTATTACGTTTATAAGTTCACCCACTGTATTTCTAGAGATACACAATGAGTGCTGAGGTACTGTGTATTACGTTTATAAGTTCACCCACTGTATTTCTAGAGATACACAATGAGTGCTGAGGTACTGTGTATTACGTTTATAAGTTCACCCACTGTATTTCTAGAGATACACAATGAGTGCTGAGGTACTGTGTATTACGTTTATAAGTTCACCCACTGTATTTCTAGAGATACACAATGAGTGCTGAGGTACTGTGTATTACGTTTATAAGTTCACCCACTGTATTTCTAGAGATACACAATGAGTGCTGAGGTACTGTGTATTACGTTTATAAGTTCACCCACTGTATTTCTAGAGATACACAATGAGTGCTGAGGTACTGTGTATTACGTTTATAAGTTCACCCACTGTATTTCTAGAGATACACAATGAGTGCTGAGGTACTGTGTATTACGTTTATAAGTTCACCCACTGTATTTCTAGAGATACACAATGAGTGCTGAGGTACTGTGTATTACGTTTATAAGTTCACCCACTGTATTTCTAGAGATACACAATGAGTGCTGAGGTACTGTGTATTACGTTTATAAGTTCACCCACTGTATTTCTAGAGATACACAATGAGTGCTGAGGTACTGTGTATTACGTTTATAAGTTCACCCACTGTATTTCTAGAGATACACAATGAGTGCTGAGGTACTGTGTATTACGTTTATAAGTTCACCCACTGTATTTCTAGAGATACACAATGAGTGCTGAGGTACTGTGTATTACGTTTATAAGTTCACCCACTGTATTTCTAGAGATACACAATGAGTGCTGAGGTACTGTGTATTACGTTTATAAGTTCACCCACTGTATTTCTAGAGATACACAATGAGTGCTGAGGTACTGTGTATTACGTTTATAAGTTCACCCACTGTATTTCTAGAGATACACAATGAGTGCTGAGGTACTGTGTATTACGTTTATAAGTTCACCCACTGTATTTCTAGAGATACACAATGAGTGCTGAGGTACTGTGTATTACGTTTATAAGTTCACCCACTGTATTTCTAGAGATACACAATGAGTGCTGAGGTACTGTGTATTACGTTTATAAGTTCACCCACTGTATTTCTAGAGATACACAATGAGTGCTGAGGTACTGTGTATTACGTTTATAAGTTCACCCACTGTATTTCTAGAGATACACAATGAGTGCTGAGGTACTGTGTATTACGTTTATAAGTTCACCCACTGTATTTCTAGAGATACACAATGAGTGCTGAGGTACTGTGTATTACGTTTATAAGTTCACCCACTGTATTTCTAGAGATACACAATGAGTGCTGAGGTACTGTGTATTACGTTTATAAGTTCACCCACTGTATTTCTAGAGATACACAATGAGTGCTGAGGTACTGTGTATTACGTTTATAAGTTCACCCACTGTATTTCTAGAGATACACAATGAGTGCTGAGGTACTGTGTATTACGTTTATAAGTTCACCCACTGTATTTCTAGAGATACACAATGAGTGCTGAGGTACTGTGTATTACGTTTATAAGTTCACCCACTGTATTTCTAGAGATACACAATGAGTGCTGAGGTACTGTGTATTACGTTTATAAGTTCACCCACTGTATTTCTAGAGATACACAATGAGTGCTGAGGTACTGTGTATTACGTTTATAAGTTCACCCACTGTATTTCTAGAGATACACAATGAGTGCTGAGGTACTGTGTATTACGTTTATAAGTTCACCCACTGTATTTCTAGAGATACACAATGAGTGCTGAGGTACTGTGTATTACGTTTATAAGTTCACCCACTGTATTTCTAGAGATACACAATGAGTGCTGAGGTACTGTGTATTACGTTTATAAGTTCACCCACTGTATTTCTAGAGATACACAATGAGTGCTGAGGTACTGTGTATTACGTTTATAAGTTCACCCACTGTATTTCTAGAGATACACAATGAGTGCTGAGGTACTGTGTATTACGTTTATAAGTTCACCCACTGTATTTCTAGAGATACACAATGAGTGCTGAGGTACTGTGTATTACGTTTATAAGTTCACCCACTGTATTTCTAGAGATACACAATGAGTGCTGAGGTACTGTGTATTACGTTTATAAGTTCACCCACTGTATTTCTAGAGATACACAATGAGTGCTGAGGTACTGTGTATTACGTTTATAAGTTCACCCACTGTATTTCTAGAGATACACAATGAGTGCTGAGGTACTGTGTATTACGTTTATAAGTTCACCCACTGTATTTCTAGAGATACACAATGAGTGCTGAGGTACTGTGTATTACGTTTATAAGTTCACCCACTGTATTTCTAGAGATACACAATGAGTGCTGAGGTACTGTGTATTACGTTTATAAGTTCACCCACTGTATTTCTAGAGATACACAATGAGTGCTGAGGTACTGTGTATTACGTTTATAAGTTCACCCACTGTATTTCTAGAGATACACAATGAGTGCTGAGGTACTGTGTATTACGTTTATAAGTTCACCCACTGTATTTCTAGAGATACACAATGAGTGCTGAGGTACTGTGTATTACGTTTATAAGTTCACCCACTGTATTTCTAGAGATACACAATGAGTGCTGAGGTACTGTGTATTACGTTTATAAGTTCACCCACTGTATTTCTAGAGATACACAATGAGTGCTGAGGTACTGTGTATTACGTTTATAAGTTCACCCACTGTATTTCTAGAGATACACAATGAGTGCTGAGGTACTGTGTATTACGTTTATAAGTTCACCCACTGTATTTCTAGAGATACACAATGAGTGCTGAGGTACTGTGTATTACGTTTATAAGTTCACCCACTGTATTTCTAGAGATACACAATGAGTGCTGAGGTACTGTGTATTACGTTTATAAGTTCACCCACTGTATTTCTAGAGATACACAATGAGTGCTGAGGTACTGTGTATTACGTTTATAAATTCACCCACTGTATTTCTAGAGATACACAATGAGTGCTGAGGTACTGTGTATTACGTTTATAAGTTCACCCACTGTATTTCTAGAGATACACAATGAGTGCTGAGGTACTGTGTATTACGTTTATAAGTTCACCCACTGTATTTCTAGAGATACACAATGAGTGCTGAGGTACTGTGTATTACGTATATTAGTTCACCCACTGTATTTCTAGAGATACACAATGAGTGCTGAGGTACTGTGTATTACGTTTATAAGTTCACCCACTGTATTTCTAGAGATACACAATGAGTGCTGAGGTACTGTGTATTACGTTTATAAGTTCACCCACTGTATTTCTAGAGATACACAATGAGTGCTGAGGTACTGTGTATTACGTTTATAAGTTCACCCACTGTATTTCTAGAGATACACAATGAGTGCTGAGGTACTGTGTATTACGTTTATAAGTTCACCCACTGTATTTCTAGAGATACACAATGAGTGCTGAGGTACTGTGTATTACGTTTATAAGTTCACCCACTGTATTTCTAGAGATACACAATGAGTGCTGAGGTACTGTGTATTACGTTTATAAGTTCACCCACTGTATTTCTAGAGATACACAATGAGTGCTGAGGTACTGTGTATTACGTTTATAAGTTCACCCACTGTATTTCTAGAGATACACAATGAGTGCTGAGGTACTGTGTATTACGTTTATAAGTTCACCCACTGTATTTCTAGAGATACACAATGAGTGCTGAGGTACTGTGTATTACGTTTATAAGTTCACCCACTGTATTTCTAGAGATACACAATGAGTGCTGAGGTACTGTGTATTACGTTTATAAATTCACCCACTGTATTTCTAGAGATACACAATGAGTGCTGAGGTACTGTGTATTACGTTTATAAGTTCACCCACTGTATTTCTAGAGATACACAATGAGTGCTGAGGTACTGTGTATTACGTATATTAGTTCACCCACTGTATTTCTAGAGATACACAATGAGTGCTGAGGTACTGTGTATTACGTTTATAAGTTCACCCACTGTATTTCTAGAGATACACAATGAGTGCTGAGGTACTGTGTATTACGTTTATAAGTTCACCCACTGTATTTCTAGAGATACACAATGAGTGCTGAGGTACTGTGTATTACGTTTATAAGTTCACCCACTGTATTTCTAGAGATACACAATGAGTGCTGAGGTACTGTGTATTACGTTTATAAGTTCACCCACTGTATTTCTAGAGATACACAATGAGTGCTGAGGTACTGTGTATTACGTTTATAAGTTCACCCACTGTATTTCTAGAGATACACAATGAGTGCTGAGGTACTGTGTATTACGTTTATAAGTTCACCCACTGTATTTCTAGAGATACACAATGAGTGCTGAGGTACTGTGTATTACGTTTATAAATTCACCCACTGTATTTCTAGAGATACACAATGAGTGCTGAGGTACTGTGTATTACGTTTATAAGTTCACCCACTGTATTTCTAGAGATACACAATGAGTGCTGAGGTACTGTGTATTACGTATATTAGTTCACCCACTGTATTTCTAGAGATACACAATGAGTGCTGAGGTACTGTGTATTACGTTTATAAGTTCACCCACTGTATTTCTAGAGATACACAATGAGTGCTGAGGTACTGTGTATTACGTTTATAAGTTCACCCACTGTATTTCTAGAGATACACAATGAGTGCTGAGGTACTGTGTATTACGTTTATAAGTTCACCCACTGTATTTCTAGAGATACACAATGAGTGCTGAGGTATCCTTTAGTTTCATACAATCTAAGCATTCTTTAAGCTTTAATTACATACAATCTAAGACTTCTCTAAGCTGTAGTTACATACAATCTAAGAATTCTTTAAACTTTAATTACATACAATCTAAGACTTCTCTAAGCTTTAGTTGCATACAATCTAAGACTTCTCTAAGATTTAACTACATACAATCTAAGACTTCTCTAAGCTTTAGTTACATACAATCTAAGACTTCTCTAAGCTTTAGCTACATACAATCTAAGACTTCTCTAAGCTTTAAATACATACAATCTAAGACTTCTTTAAGCTTTAGTTACATACAATCTAAGACTTCTTTAAACTTTAGCTACATACAATCTAAGACTTCTCTAAGCTTTAATTACATACAATCTAAGACTTCTCTAAGCTTTAGTTGCATACAATCTAAGAATTCTTTAAGCTTTAATTACATACAATCTAAGACTTCTCTAAACTTTAGTTACATACAATCTAAGAATTCTTTAAACTTTAATTACTTACAATCTAAGATTCCTCTAAGTTTTAGTTACATGCAATCTAAGACTTCTCTAAGCTTTAATTACATACAATCTAAGACTTCTCTAAGCTTTAGTTACATACAATCTAAGACTTCTCTAAGCTTTAATTACATACAATCTAAGACTTCTCTAAGCTCTAATTACATACAATCTAAGATTTCTCTAAGCTTTAATTACATACAATCTAAGATTTCTCTAAGCTGTAGTTACATACAATCTAAGACTTCTCTAAGCTTTAATTACATACAATCTAAGACTTCTCTAAGCTCTAATTACATACAATCTAAGACTTCTCTAAGCTTTAATTACATACAATCTAAGATTTCTCTAAGCTGTAGTTACATACAATCTAAGACTTCTCTAAGCTCTAATTACATACAATCTAAGACTTCTCTAAGCTTTAATTTATAATGACTCACATGTATGTATTAAAAGACCATAGTTAAAAGTAAGACCGGTTTACAATTATAATTAAAAGTAAGACCAGTTTACAATTACAATTAAAAGTAAGACCGACTTACAATTATAGTTAAAAGTAAGACCAATTTACAATTTTAATTAAAAGTAAGACCAGTTTACAATTAAGATTAAAAGTAAGACCGGTTTACAATTACAATATAAAGTAAGACCAGTTTATAATTACAATGCAAAGTAAGACCAGTTTACAATTACAATTAAAAGTAAGACCGGCTTACAATTATAGTTAAAAGCAAGACCGGTTTACAATTATAATTAAAAGTAAGACCACTTTACAATTATAATTAAAAGTAAGACCAGTTTATAATTACAATTAAAAATAAGACCGACTAACAATTATAGTTAAAAGTAAGACCAGTTTACAATTAAAATTAAAATTAAGACCGGTTTACAATTATAATTAAAAGTAAGACCAGTTTACAATTCAAATTAAAAGTAAGACCGGCTTACAATTATGTTAGCATCCTTACATTTATAATGACTCACAGGTAGGTATTAAAAGACCATGTTAGCATCCCTACATTTATAATGACTCACAGGTAGGTATTAAAAGAACATGTTAGCATCCCTACATTTATAATGACTCACAGGTAGGTATTAAAAGACCATGTTAGCATCCCTACATTTATAATGACTCACTGGTAGATATTAAAAGATCATGTTAGCATCCCTACATTTATAATGACTTACAGGTAGGTATTAAAAGACCATGTTAGCATCCCTACATTTATAATGACTCACAGGAAGGTATTAAAAGACCATGTTAGCATCCCTACATTTATAATGACTCACAGGTAGGTATTAAAAGAACATGTTAGCATCCCTACATTTATAATGACTTACAGGTAGGTATTAAAAGACCATGTTAGCATCCCTACATTTATAATGACTCACAGGTAGGTATTAAAAGACCATGTTAGCATCCCTACATTTATAATGACTCACAGGTAGGTATTAAAAGAACATGTTAGCATCCCTACATTTATAATGACTTACAGGTAGGTATTAAAAGACCATGTTAGCATCCCTACATTTATAATGACTCACAGGTAGGTATTAAAAGACCATGTTAGCATCCCTACATTTATAATGACTCACAGGTAGGTATTAAAAGACCATGTTAGCATCCCTACATTTATAATGACTCACAGGTAGGTATTGAAAGACCATGTTAGCATCCCTACATTTATAATGACTCACAGGTAGGTATTGAAAGAACATGTTAGCATCCCTACATTTATAATGACTCACAGGTAGGTATTAAAAGACCATGTTAGCATCCCTACATTTATAATGACTCACAGGTAGGTATTAAAAGACCATGTTAGCATCCCTACATTTATAATGACTCACAGGTAGGTATTGAAAGACCATGTTAGCATCCCTACATTTATAATGACTCACAGGTAGGTATTAAAAGACCATGTTAGCATACCTACATTTATAATGACTCACAGGTAGGTATTAAAAGACCATGTTAGCATCCCTACATTTATAATGACTCACAGGTAGATATTAAAAGATCATGTTAGCATCCCTACATTTATAATGACTCACAGGTAGGTATTAAAAGACCATGTTAGCATCCCTACATTTATAATGACTCACAGGTAGGTATTAAAAGAACATGTTAGCATCCCTACATTTATAATGACTTACAGGTAGGTATTAAAAGACCATGTTAGCATCCCTACATTTATAATGACTCACAGGTAGGTATTAAAAGACCATGTTAGCATCCCTACATTTATAATGACTCACAGGTAGGTATTAAAAGACCATGTTAGCATCCCTACATTTATAATGACTCACAGGTAGGTATTAAAAGACATGTAGGGATGCTAACATGGTCTTTTAATACCTACCTGTGAGTCATTTTAAATGTAGGGATGCTAACATGTTCTTTTAATACCTACCTGTGAGTCATTATAAATGTAGGGATGCTAACATGGTCTATAATTATAGTTAAAAGTAAGACCGGTTTACAATTATAATTTAAAGTAAGACCAGTTTACAATTATAATATGAAGTAAGACTAGTTTACAATTATAGTTAAAAGCAAGACCGGTTTACAATTATAATTAAAAGTAAGACCAGTTTACAATTAAAATTAAAAGTAAGACCGGCTTACAATTATAGTTAAAAGTAAGACCGGTTTACAATTATAATTAAAAGTAAAACCAGTTTACAATTATAATTAAAATTAAGACCAGTTTACAATTACAATTAAAAGTAAGACCGGTTTACAATTACAATATAAAGTAAGACCAGTTTATAATTACAATGTAAAGTAAGACCAGTTTACAATTACAATTAAAAGTAAGACCATTTTACAATTATAATTAAAAGTAAGACCAGTTTACAATTACAATTAAAAGTAAGACCGACTAACAATTATAGTTAAAAGTAAGACCAGTTTACAATTAAAATTAAAATTAAGACCGGTTTACAATTATAATTAAAAGTAAGACCAGTTTACAATTATAATTAAAAGTAAGACCAGTTTACAATTAAAATCAAAAGTAAGACCGGTTTACAATTATAACTAAAAGTAAGACCAGTTTACAATTACAATTAAAAGTAAGACCGGCTTACAATTATAGTTAAAAGCAAGACCGGTTTACAATTATAATTAAAAGTAAGACCACTTTACAATTATAATTAAAAGTAAGACCAGTTTATAATTACAATTAAAAATAAGACCGACTAACAATTATAGTTAAAAGTAAGACCAGTTTACAATTAAAATTAAAATTAAGACCGGTTTACAATTATAATTAAAAGTAAGACCAGTTTACAATTCAAATTAAAAGTAAGACCGGCTTACAATTATGTTAGCATCCCTACATTTATAATGACTCACAGGTAGGTATTAAAAGACCATGTTAGCATCCCTACATTTATAATGACTCACAGGTAGGTATTAAAAGAACATGTTAGCATCCCTACATTTATAATGACTCACAGGTAGGTATTAAAAGACCATGTTAGCATCCCTACATTTATAATGACTCACTGGTAGATATTAAAAGATCATGTTAGCATCCCTACATTTATAATGACTTACAGGTAGGTATTAAAAGACCATGTTAGCATCCCTACATTTATAATGACTCACAGGAAGGTATTAAAAGACCATGTTAGCATCCCTACATTTATAATGACTCACAGGTAGGTATTAAAAGAACATGTTAGCATCCCTACATTTATAATGACTTACAGGTAGGTATTAAAAGACCATGTTAGCATCCCTACATTTATAATGACTCACAGGTAGGTATTAAAAGACCATGTTAGCATCCCTACATTTATAATGACTCACAGGTAGGTATTAAAAGAACATGTTAGCATCCCTACATTTATAATGACTTACAGGTAGGTATTAAAAGACCATGTTAGCATCCCTACATTTATAATGACTCACAGGTAGGTATTAAAAGACCATGTTAGCATCCCTACATTTATAATGACTCACAGGTAGGTATTAAAAGACCATGTTAGCATCCCTACATTTATAATGACTCACAGGTAGGTATTGAAAGACCATGTTAGCATCCCTACATTTATAATGACTCACAGGTAGGTATTGAAAGAACATGTTAGCATCCCTACATTTATAATGACTCACAGGTAGGTATTAAAAGAACATGTTAGCATCCCTACATTTATAATGACTCACAGGTAGGTATTAAAAGACCATGTTAGCATCCCTACATTTATAATGACTCACAGGTAGATATTAAAAGATCATGTTAGCATCCCTACATTTATAATGACTTACAGGTAGGTATTAAAAGACCATGTTAGCATCCCTACATTTATAATGACTCACAGGAAGGTATTAAAAGACCATGTTAGCATCCCTACATTTATAATGACTCACAGGTAGGTATTAAAAGAACATGTTAGCATCCCTACATTTATAATGACTTACAGGTAGGTATTAAAAGACCATGTTAGCATCCCTACATTTATAATGACTCACAGGTAGGTATTAAAAGACCATGTTAGCATCCCTACATTTATAATGACTCACAGGTAGGTATTAAAAGAACATGTTAGCATCCCTACATTTATAATGACTTACAGGTAGGTATTAAAAGACCATGTTAGCATCCCTACATTTATAATGACTCACAGGTAGGTATTAAAAGACCATGTTAGCATCCCTACATTTATAATGACTCACAGGTAGGTATTAAAAGACCATGTTAGCATCCCTACATTTATAATGACTCACAGGTAGGTATTGAAAGACCATGTTAGCATCCCTACATTTATAATGACTCACAGGTAGGTATTGAAAGAACATGTTAGCATCCCTACATTTATAATGACTCACAGGTAGGTATTAAAAGACCATGTTAGCATCCCTACATTTATAATGACTCACAGGTAGGTATTAAAAGACCATGTTAGCATCCCTACATTTATAATGACTCACAGGTAGGTATTGAAAGAACATGTTAGCATCCCTACATTTATAATGACTCACAGGTAGGTATTAAAAGACCATGTTAGCATCCCTACATTTATAATGACTCACAGGTAGGTATTAAAAGACCATGTTAGCATCCCTACATTTATAATGACTCACAGGTAGATATTAAAAGATCATGTTAGCATCCCTACATTTATAATGACTCACAGGTAGGTATTAAAAGAACATGTTAGCATCCCTACATTTATAATGACTTACAGGTAGGTATTAAAAGACCATGTTAGAATCCCTACATTTATAATGACTCACAGGTAGGTATTAAAAGACCATGTTAGCATCCCTACATTTATAATGACTCACAGGTAGGTATTAAAAGACCATGTTAGCATCCCTACATTTATAATGACTCACAGGTAGGTATTAAAAGACATGGTCTTTTAATGGTCTTTTAATACCTACCTTTGAGTCATTATAAATGTAGGGATGCTAACATGGTCTTTTAATACCTACCATGTCTTTTAATACATACCTGTGAGTCATTATAAATGTAGGGATGCTAACATGGTCTTTTAATACCTACCTGTGAGTCATTTTAAATGTAGGGATGCTAACATGGTCTTTTAATACCTACCTGTGAGTCATTTTAAATGTAGGGATGCTAACATGTTCTTTTAATACCTACCTGTGAGTCATTATAAATGTAGGGATGCTAACATGGTCTATAATTATAGTTAAAAGTAAGACCGGTTTACAATTATAATTTAAAGTAAGACCAGTTTACAATTATAATATGAAGTAAGACTAGTTTACAATTATAGTTAAAAGTAAGACCGGTTTACAATAATAATTTAAAGTAAGACCAGTTTACAATTACAATATGAAGTAAGACCAGTTTACAATTAGAATTAAAAGTAAGAACGGCTTACAATTATAGTTAAAAGCAAGACCGGTTTACAATTATAATTAAAAGTAAGACCAGTTTACAATTAAAATTAAAAGTAAGACCGGCTTACAATTATAGTTAAAAGTAAGACCGGTTTACAATTATAATTAAAAGTAAAACCAGTTTACAATTAAAATTAAAAGTAAGACCAGTTTACAATTACAATTAAAAGTAAGACCGGCTTACAATTATAGTTAAAAGTAAGACCAGTTTACAATTATAATTAAAAGTAAGACCGGTTTACAATTAAAATTAAAAATAAGACCGGTTTACAATTACAATATAAAGTAAGACCAGTTTATAATTACAATGTAAAGTAAGACCAGTTTACAATTACAATTAAAAGTAAGACCATTTTACAATTATAATTAAAAGTAAGACCAGTTTACAATTACAATTAAAAGTAAGACCGACTAACAATTATAGTTAAAAGTAAGACCAGTTTACAATTAAAATTAAAATTAAGACCGGTTTACAATTATAATTAAAAGTAAGACCAGTTTACAATTATAATTAAAAGTAAGACCAGTTTACAATTAAAATCAAAAGTAAGACCGGTTTACAATTATAACTAAAAGTAAGACCGGTTTACAATTACAATTAAAAGTAAGACCGGTTTACAATTATAACTAAAAGTAAGACCAGTTTACAATTATAATTAAAAGTAACACCGGTTTACAATTATAATTAAAAGCAAGACCGGTTTACAATTATAATTAAAAGTAAGACCAATTTACAATTATAATTAAAAGTAAGACCAGTTTACAATTACAATTAAAAGTAAGACCGGCTTACAATTATAGTTAAAAGTAAGACCAGTTTACAATTATAATTAAAAGTAAGACCAGTTTACAATTAAAATTAAAAGTAAGGCCGGTTTACAATTACAATATAAAGTAAGACCAGTTTATAATTACAATGTAAAGTAAGACCAGTTAACAATTACAATTAAAAGTAAGATCGGCTTACAATTATAGTTAAAAGCAAGACGGGTTTACAATTATAATTAAAAGTAAGACCAGTTTACAATTATAATTAAAAGTAAGACCAGTTTACAATTACAATTAAAAGTAAGACCGGCATACAATTATAGTTAAAAGTAAGACCAGGTTACAATTATAATTAAAAGTAAGACCAGTTTACAATTAAAATTAAAATTAAGACCGGTTTACAATTATAATTAAAAGTAAGACCAATTTACAATTATAATTAAAAGTAAGACCAGTTTACAATTAAAATCAAAAGTAAAACCGGCTTACAATTATAACTAAAAGTAAGACCGGTTTACAATTACAATTAGAAGTAAGACCGGTTTACAATTATAACTAAAAGTAAGACCAGTTTACAATTATAATTAAAAGTAACACCGGTTTACAATTACAATTAAAAGTAAGACCGGTTTACAATTATAATTAAAAGTAAAACCGGTTTACAATTATAAATAAAAGTAAGACCGGTTTACAATTGAAATTAAAAGTAAGACCGGTTTACAATTACAATTAAAAGTAAGACCGGTTTACAATTATAATTAACAGTAAGACCAGTTTACAATTATAATTAAAAGTAAGACCAGCTTACAATTACAATTAAAAGTAAGACCGCTTTACAATTACAATTAAAAGTAAGACCGGTTTACAATTATAATTAGAAGTAAGACCAGTTTACAATTACAATTAAAAATAAGACCGGTTTACAATTACAATATAAAGTAAGACCAGTTTATAATTACAATGTAAAGTAAGACCGGTTTACAATGACAATTAAAATTAAGACCGGCTTACAATTATAGTTAAAAGTAAGACCAGTTTACAATTATAATTAAAAGTAAGACCAGTTTACAATTAAAATCAAAAGTAAGACCGGCTTACAATTATAACTAAAAGTAAGACCGGTTTACAATTACAATTAAAAGTAAGACCGGTTTACAATTATAACTAAAAGTAAGACCAGTTTACAATTATAATTAAAAGTAACACCGGTTTACAATTATAATTAAAAGCAAGACCGGTTTACAATTATAATTAAAAGTAAGACCAATTTACAATTATAATTAAAAGTAAGACCAGTTTACAATTACAATTAAAAGTAAGACCGGCTTACAATTATAGTTAAAAGTAAGACCAGTTTACAATTATAATTAAAAGTAAGACCAGTTTACAATTAAAATTAAAAGTAAGGCCGGTTTACAATTACAATATAAAGTAAGACCAGTTTATAATTACAATATAAAGTAAGACCAGTTTACAATTACAATTAAAAGTAAGACCGGCTTACAATTATAGTTAAAAGCAAGACGGGTTTACAATTATAATTAAAAGTAAGACCAGTTTACAATTAAAATTAAAATTAAGACCGGTTTACAATTATAATTAAAAGTAAGACCAATTTACAATTATAATTAAAAGTAAGACCAGTTTACAATTAAAATCAAAAGTAAAACCGGCTTACAATTATAACTAAAAGTAAGACCATTTTACAATTATAATTAAAAGTAACACCGGTTTACAATAACAATTAAAATTAAGACCGGTTTACAATTATAATTAAAAGTAAAATCGGTTTACAATTATAATTAAAAGTAAGACCGTTTACAATTAAAATTAAAAGTAAGACCGGTTTACAATTACAATTAAAAGTAAGACCGGTTTACAATTATAATTAAAAGTAAGACCAATTTACAATTATAATTAAAAGTAAGACCAGCTTACAATTAAAATTAAAAGTAAGACCGCTTTACAATTACAATTAAAAGTAAGACCGGTTTACAATTATAATTAAAAGTAAGACCGGTTTACAATTACAATTAAAAGTAAGACCGGTTTACAATTATAGTTAAAAGTAAGACCAGCTTACAATTAAAATTAAACGTAAGACCGGTTTACAATTACAATTAAATGTAAGACCGGTTTACAATTACAATTAAAAGTAAGACCAGTTTACAATTATAATTAAAAGTGAGACCAGTTTACAATTATGATATAAAGCAAGACCAGTTTACAATTATAATTAAAAGAAAGACCAGTTTACAATTAAAATTAAAAGTAAGACCGGTTTACAATTAAAATTAAAAGTAAGACCAGTTTACAATTAAAATAAAAAGTAAGACCGGCTTACAATTATAATTAAAAGCAAGACCGGTTTACAATTATAATTAAAAGTAAGATCAGTTTACAATTTTAATATAAAGTAAGACCGTTTTACAATAATAATTTAAAGTAAGACCAGTTTACAATTACAATATGAAGTAAGACCAGTTTACAATTATAATTAAAAGTAAGACCAGTTTACAATTAAAATTAAAAGTAAGACCGGCTTACAATTATAGTTAAAAGCAAGACCGGTTTACAATTATAATTAAAAGTAAGACCAGTTTACAATTATAATTAAAAGTAAGAACAGTTTACAATTACAATTAAAAGTAAGACCGGCTTGCAATTATAGTTAAAAGTAAGACCAGTTTACAATTAAAATTAATAGTAAGACCGGTTTACAATTACAATATAAAGTAAGACCAGTTTATAATTACAATGTAAAGTAAGACCAGTTTACAATTACAATTAAAAGTAAGACCGGCTTACAATTATGGTTAAAAGCAAGACCAGTTTACAATTATAATTAAAAGTAAGACCAGTTTACTATTAAAATTAAAAGTAAGACCGGCTTACAATTATAATTAAAAGCAAGACCGGTTTACAATTATAATTAAAAGTAAGACCAATTTACAATTATAATTAAAAATAAGACCAGTTTACAATTACAATTAAAAGTAAGACCGGCTTACAATTATAGTTAAAAGTAAGACCAGTTTACAATTAAAATTAAAAGTAAGACCGGCTTACAATTATAGTTAAAAGTAAGACCGGTTTACAATTATAATTAAAAGTAAGACCAGTTTACAATTATAATTAAAAGTAAGACCAGTTTACAATTACAATTAAAAGTAAGACCGGCTTAAAATTATAGTTAAAAGTAAGACCAGTTTACAATTATAATTAAAAGTAAGACCAGTTTACAATTAAAATTAAAAATAAGACCGGGTTACAATTACAATATAAAGTAAGACCAGTTTATAATTACAATGTAAAGTAAGACCGTTTACAATTACAATTAAAAGTAAGACCGGCTTACAATTATAGTTAAAAGCAAGACCGTTTACAATTATAATTAAAAGTAAGACCAGTTTACAATTATAATTAAAAGTAAGACCAGTTTACAATTACAATTAAAAGTAAGACCGACTAACAATTATAGTTAAAAGTAAGACCAGTTTACAATTAAAATTAAAATTAAGACCGGTTTACAATTATAATTAAAAGTAAGACCAGTTTACAATTATAATTAAAAGTAAGACCAGTTTACAATTAAAATCAAAAGTAAGACCGGTTTACAATTATAACTAAAAGTAAGACCGGTTTACAATTACAATTAAAAGTAAGACCGGTTTACAATTATAACAAAAAGTAAGACCAGTTTACAATTATAATTAAAATTAAAACCGGTTTACAATTATAATTAAAAGCAAGACCGGTTTACAATTATAATTAAAAGTAAGACCAATTTACAATTATAATTAAAAGTAAGACCAGTTTACAATTACAATTAAAAGTAAGACCGGCTTACAATTATAGTTAAAAGTAAGACCAGTTTACAATTATAATTAAAAGTAAGACCAGTTTACAATTAAAATTAAAAGTAAGGCCGGTTTACAATTACAATATAAAGTAAGACCAGTTTATAATTACAATATAAAGTAAGACCAGTTTACAATTACAATTAAAAGTAAGACCGGCTTACAATTATAGTTAAAAGCAAGACGGGTTTACAATTATAATTAAAAGTAAGACCAGTTTACAATTAAAATTAAAATTAAGACCGGTTTACAATTATAATTAAAAGTAAGACCGGTTTACAATTATAATTAAAAGTAAGACCAATTTACAATTATAATTAAAAGTAAGACCAGCTTACAATTAAAATTAAAAGTAAGACCGCTTTACAATTACAATTAAAAGTAAGACCGGTTTACAATTATAATTAAAAGTAAGACCGGTTTACAATTACAATTAAAAGTAAGACCGGTTTACAATTATAGTTAAAAGTAAGACCAGCTTACAATTAAAATTAAACGTAAGACCGGTTTACAATTACAATTAAATGTAAGACCGGTTTACAATTACAATTAAAAGTAAGACCAGTTTACAATTATAATTAAAAGTGAGACCAGTTTACAATTATGATATAAAGCAAGACCAGTTTACAATTATAATTAAAAGAAAGACCAGTTTACAATTAAAATTAAAAGTAAGACCGGTTTACAATTAAAATTAAAAGTAAGACCAGTTTACAATTAAAATAAAAAGTAAGACCGGCTTACAATTATAATTAAAAGCAAGACCGGTTTACAATTATAATTAAAAGTAAGATCAGTTTACAATTTTAATATAAAGTAAGACCGGTTTACAATAATAATTTAAAGTAAGACCAGTTTACAATTACAATATGAAGTAAGACCAGTTTACAATTATAATTAAAAGTAAGACCAGCTTACAATTAAAATTAAAAGTAAGACCGGCTTACAATTATAGTTAAAAGGAAGACCGGTTTACAATTATAATTAAAAGTAAGACCAGTTTACAATTATAATTAAAAGTAAGAACAGTTTACAATTACAATTAAAAGTAAGACCGGCTTACAATTATAGTTAAAAGTAAGACCAGTTTACAATTAAAATTAATAGTAAGACCGGTTTACAATTACAATATAAAGTAAGACCAGTTTATAATTACAATGTAAAGTAAGACCAGTTTACAATTACAATTAAAAGTAAGACCGGCTTACAATTATGGTTAAAAGCAAGACCAGTTTACAATTATAATTAAAAGTAAGACCAGTTTACTATTAAAATTAAAAGTAAGACCAATTTACAATTATAATTAAAAATAAGACCAGTTTACAATTACAATTAAAAGTAAGACCGGCTTACAATTATAGTTAAAAGTAAGACCAGTTTACAATTAAAATTAAAAGTAAGACCGGCTTACAATTATAGTTAAAAGTAAGACCGGTTTACAATTATAATTAAAAGTAAGACCAGTTTACAATTATAATTAAAAGTAAGACCAGTTTACAATTACAATTAAAAGTAAGACCGGCTTAAAATTATAGTTAAAAGTAAGACCAGTTTACAATTATAATTAAAAGTAAGACCAGTTTACAATTAAAATTAAAAATAAGACCGGGTTACAATTACAATATAAAGTAAGACCAGTTTATAATTACAATGTAAAGTAAGACCGGTTTACAATGACAATTAAAATTAAGACCGGCTTACAATTATAGTTAAAAGTAAGACCGGTTTACAATTATAATTAAAAGTAAGACCAGTTTACAATTATAATTAAAAGTAAGACCAGTTTACAATTACAATTAAAAGTAAGACCGACTAACAATTATAGTTAAAAGTAAGACCAGTTTACAATTAAAATTAAAATTAAGACCGGTTTACAATTATAATTAAAAGTAAGACCAGTTTACAATTATAATTAAAAGTAAGACCAGTTTACAATTAAAATCAAAAGTAAGACCGGCTTACAATTATAACTAAAAGTAAGACCGGTTTACAATTACAATTAAAAGTAAGACCGGTTTACAATTATAACTAAAAGTAAGACCAATTTACAATTATAATTAAAAGTAACACCGGTTTACAATTATAATTAAAAGCAAGACCGGTTTACAATTATAATTAAAAGTAAGACCAATTTACAATTATAATTAAAAGTAAGACCAGTTTACAATTACAATTAAAAGTAAGACCGGCTTACAATTATAGTTAAAAGTAAGACCAGTTTACAATTATAATTAAAAGTAAGACCAGTTTACAATTAAAATTAAAAGTAAGGCCGGTTTACAATTACAATATAAAGTAAGACCAGTTTATAATTACAATATAAAGTAAGACCAGTTTACAATTACAATTAAAAGTAAGACCGGCTTACAATTATAGTTAAAAGCAAGACGGGTTTACAATTATAATTAAAAGTAAGACCAGTTTACAATTAAAATTAAAATTAAGACCGGTTTACAATTATAATTAAAAGTAAGACCAATTTACAATTATAATTAAAAGTAAGACCAGTTTACAATTAAAATCAAAAGTAAAACCGGCTTACAATTATAACTAAAAGTAAGACCGGTTTACAATTACAATTAAAAGTAAGACCGGTTTACAATTATAACTAAAAGTAAGACCATTTTACAATTATAATTAAAAGTAACACCGGTTTACAATAACAATTAAAATTAAGACCGGTTTACAATTATAATTAAAAGTAAAATCGGTTTACAATTATAATTAAAAGTAAGACCGTTTACAATTAAAATTAAAAGTAAGACCGGTTTACAATTACAATTAAAAGTAAGACCGGTTTACAATTATAATTAAAAGTAAGACCAATTTACAATTATAATTAAAAGTAAGACCAGCTTACAATTAAAATTAAAAGTAAGACCGCTTTACAATTACAATTAAAAGTAAGACCGGTTTACAATTATAATTAAAAGTAAGACCGGTTTACAATTACAATTAAAAGTAAG
Organism: Bathymodiolus brooksi; assembly: GCA_963680875.1. Taxonomy (NCBI): domain Eukaryota; kingdom Metazoa; phylum Mollusca; class Bivalvia; order Mytilida; family Modiolidae; genus Bathymodiolus; species Bathymodiolus brooksi. The sequence continues at coordinate 1,076,858 of OY804577.1, forward strand.
ACCGGTTTACAATTATAGTTAAAAGTAAGACCAGCTTACAATTAAAATTAAACGTAAGACCGGTTTACAATTACAATTAAATGTAAGACCGGTTTACAATTACAATTAAAAGTAAGACCAGTTTACAATTATAATTAAAAGTGAGACCAGTTTACAATTATGATATAAAGCAAGACCAGTTTACAATTATAATTAAAAGAAAGACCAGTTTACAATTAAAATTAAAAGTAAGACCGGTTTACAATTAAAATTAAAAGTAAGACCAGTTTACAATTAAAATAAAAAGTAAGACCGGCTTACAATTATAATTAAAAGCAAGACCGGTTTACAATTATAATTAAAAGTAAGATCAGTTTACAATTTTAATATAAAGTAAGACCGTTTTACAATAATAATTTAAAGTAAGACCAGTTTACAATTACAATATGAAGTAAGACCAGTTTACAATTATAATTAAAAGTAAGACCAGTTTACAATTAAAATTAAAAGTAAGACCGGCTTACAATTATAGTTAAAAGCAAGACCGGTTTACAATTATAATTAAAAGTAAGACCAGTTTACAATTATAATTAAAAGTAAGAACAGTTTACAATTACAATTAAAAGTAAGACCGGCTTGCAATTATAGTTAAAAGTAAGACCAGTTTACAATTAAAATTAATAGTAAGACCGGTTTACAATTACAATATAAAGTAAGACCAGTTTATAATTACAATGTAAAGTAAGACCAGTTTACAATTACAATTAAAAGTAAGACCGGCTTACAATTATGGTTAAAAGCAAGACCAGTTTACAATTATAATTAAAAGTAAGACCAGTTTACTATTAAAATTAAAAGTAAGACCGGCTTACAATTATAATTAAAAGCAAGACCGGTTTACAATTATAATTAAAAGTAAGACCAATTTACAATTATAATTAAAAATAAGACCAGTTTACAATTACAATTAAAAGTAAGACCGGCTTACAATTATAGTTAAAAGTAAGACCAGTTTACAATTAAAATTAAAAGTAAGACCGGCTTACAATTATAGTTAAAAGTAAGACCGGTTTACAATTATAATTAAAAGTAAGACCAGTTTACAATTATAATTAAAAGTAAGACCAGTTTACAATTACAATTAAAAGTAAGACCGGCTTAAAATTATAGTTAAAAGTAAGACCAGTTTACAATTATAATTAAAAGTAAGACCAGTTTACAATTAAAATTAAAAATAAGACCGGGTTACAATTACAATATAAAGTAAGACCAGTTTATAATTACAATGTAAAGTAAGACCGTTTACAATTACAATTAAAAGTAAGACCGGCTTACAATTATAGTTAAAAGCAAGACCGTTTACAATTATAATTAAAAGTAAGACCAGTTTACAATTATAATTAAAAGTAAGACCAGTTTACAATTACAATTAAAAGTAAGACCGACTAACAATTATAGTTAAAAGTAAGACCAGTTTACAATTAAAATTAAAATTAAGACCGGTTTACAATTATAATTAAAAGTAAGACCAGTTTACAATTATAATTAAAAGTAAGACCAGTTTACAATTAAAATCAAAAGTAAGACCGGTTTACAATTATAACTAAAAGTAAGACCGGTTTACAATTACAATTAAAAGTAAGACCGGTTTACAATTATAACAAAAAGTAAGACCAGTTTACAATTATAATTAAAATTAAAACCGGTTTACAATTATAATTAAAAGCAAGACCGGTTTACAATTATAATTAAAAGTAAGACCAATTTACAATTATAATTAAAAGTAAGACCAGTTTACAATTACAATTAAAAGTAAGACCGGCTTACAATTATAGTTAAAAGTAAGACCAGTTTACAATTATAATTAAAAGTAAGACCAGTTTACAATTAAAATTAAAAGTAAGGCCGGTTTACAATTACAATATAAAGTAAGACCAGTTTATAATTACAATATAAAGTAAGACCAGTTTACAATTACAATTAAAAGTAAGACCGGCTTACAATTATAGTTAAAAGCAAGACGGGTTTACAATTATAATTAAAAGTAAGACCAGTTTACAATTAAAATTAAAATTAAGACCGGTTTACAATTATAATTAAAAGTAAGACCGGTTTACAATTATAATTAAAAGTAAGACCAATTTACAATTATAATTAAAAGTAAGACCAGCTTACAATTAAAATTAAAAGTAAGACCGCTTTACAATTACAATTAAAAGTAAGACCGGTTTACAATTATAATTAAAAGTAAGACCGGTTTACAATTACAATTAAAAGTAAGACCGGTTTACAATTATAGTTAAAAGTAAGACCAGCTTACAATTAAAATTAAACGTAAGACCGGTTTACAATTACAATTAAATGTAAGACCGGTTTACAATTACAATTAAAAGTAAGACCAGTTTACAATTATAATTAAAAGTGAGACCAGTTTACAATTATGATATAAAGCAAGACCAGTTTACAATTATAATTAAAAGAAAGACCAGTTTACAATTAAAATTAAAAGTAAGACCGGTTTACAATTAAAATTAAAAGTAAGACCAGTTTACAATTAAAATAAAAAGTAAGACCGGCTTACAATTATAATTAAAAGCAAGACCGGTTTACAATTATAATTAAAAGTAAGATCAGTTTACAATTTTAATATAAAGTAAGACCGGTTTACAATAATAATTTAAAGTAAGACCAGTTTACAATTACAATATGAAGTAAGACCAGTTTACAATTATAATTAAAAGTAAGACCAGCTTACAATTAAAATTAAAAGTAAGACCGGCTTACAATTATAGTTAAAAGGAAGACCGGTTTACAATTATAATTAAAAGTAAGACCAGTTTACAATTATAATTAAAAGTAAGAACAGTTTACAATTACAATTAAAAGTAAGACCGGCTTACAATTATAGTTAAAAGTAAGACCAGTTTACAATTAAAATTAATAGTAAGACCGGTTTACAATTACAATATAAAGTAAGACCAGTTTATAATTACAATGTAAAGTAAGACCAGTTTACAATTACAATTAAAAGTAAGACCAGTTTACTATTAAAATTAAAAGTAAGACCGGCTTACAATTATAATTAAAAGCAAGACCGGTTTACAATTATAATTAAAAGTAAGACCAATTTACAATTATAATTAAAAATAAGACCAGTTTACAATTACAATTAAAAGTAAGACCGGCTTACAATTATAGTTAAAAGTAAGACCAGTTTACAATTAAAATTAAAAGTAAGACCGGCTTACAATTATAGTTAAAAGTAAGACCGGTTTACAATTATAATTAAAAGTAAGACCAGTTTACAATTATAATTAAAAGTAAGACCAGTTTACAATTACAATTAAAAGTAAGACCGGCTTAAAATTATAGTTAAAAGTAAGACCAGTTTACAATTATAATTAAAAGTAAGACCAGTTTACAATTAAAATTAAAAATAAGACCGGGTTACAATTACAATATAAAGTAAGACCAGTTTATAATTACAATGTAAAGTAAGACCGTTTACAATTACAATTAAAAGTAAGACCGGCTTACAATTATAGTTAAAAGCAAGACCGTTTACAATTATAATTAAAAGTAAGACCAGTTTACAATTATAATTAAAAGTAAGACCAGTTTACAATTACAATTAAAAGTAAGACCGACTAACAATTATAGTTAAAAGTAAGACCAGTTTACAATTAAAATTAAAATTAAGACCGGTTTACAATTATAATTAAAAGTAAGACCAGTTTACAATTATAATTAAAAGTAAGACCAGTTTACAATTAAAATCAAAAGTAAGACCGGTTTACAATTATAACTAAAAGTAAGACCGGTTTACAATTACAATTAAAAGTAAGACCGGTTTACAATTATAACAAAAAGTAAGACCAGTTTACAATTATAATTAAAATTAAAACCGGTTTACAATTATAATTAAAAGCAAGACCGGTTTACAATTATAATTAAAAGTAAGACCAATTTACAATTATAATTAAAAGTAAGACCAGTTTACAATTACAATTAAAAGTAAGACCGGCTTACAATTATAGTTAAAAGTAAGACCAGTTTACAATTATAATTAAAAGTAAGACCAGTTTACAATTAAAATTAAAAGTAAGGCCGGTTTACAATTACAATATAAAGTAAGACCAGTTTATAATTACAATATAAAGTAAGACCAGTTTACAATTACAATTAAAAGTAAGACCGGCTTACAATTATAGTTAAAAGCAAGACGGGTTTACAATTATAATTAAAAGTAAGACCAGTTTACAATTAAAATTAAAATTAAGACCGGTTTACAATTATAATTAAAAGTAAGACCGGTTTACAATTATAATTAAAAGTAAGACCAATTTACAATTATAATTAAAAGTAAGACCAGCTTACAATTAAAATTAAAAGTAAGACCGCTTTACAATTACAATTAAAAGTAAGACCGGTTTACAATTATAATTAAAAGTAAGACCGGTTTACAATTACAATTAAAAGTAAGACCGGTTTACAATTATAGTTAAAAGTAAGACCAGCTTACAATTAAAATTAAACGTAAGACCGGTTTACAATTACAATTAAATGTAAGACCGGTTTACAATTACAATTAAAAGTAAGACCAGTTTACAATTATAATTAAAAGTGAGACCAGTTTACAATTATGATATAAAGCAAGACCAGTTTACAATTATAATTAAAAGAAAGACCAGTTTACAATTAAAATTAAAAGTAAGACCGGTTTACAATTAAAATTAAAAGTAAGACCAGTTTACAATTAAAATAAAAAGTAAGACCGGCTTACAATTATAATTAAAAGCAAGACCGGTTTACAATTATAATTAAAAGTAAGATCAGTTTACAATTTTAATATAAAGTAAGACCGGTTTACAATAATAATTTAAAGTAAGACCAGTTTACAATTACAATATGAAGTAAGACCAGTTTACAATTATAATTAAAAGTAAGACCAGCTTACAATTAAAATTAAAAGTAAGACCGGCTTACAATTATAGTTAAAAGGAAGACCGGTTTACAATTATAATTAAAAGTAAGACCAGTTTACAATTATAATTAAAAGTAAGAACAGTTTACAATTACAATTAAAAGTAAGACCGGCTTACAATTATAGTTAAAAGTAAGACCAGTTTACAATTAAAATTAATAGTAAGACCGGTTTACAATTACAATATAAAGTAAGACCAGTTTATAATTACAATGTAAAGTAAGACCAGTTTACAATTACAATTAAAAGTAAGACCGGCTTACAATTATGGTTAAAAGCAAGACCAGTTTACAATTATAATTAAAAGTAAGACCAGTTTACAATTAAAATTAAAAGTAAGACCGGCTTACAATTATAATTAAAAGCAAGACCGGTTTACAATTATAATTAAAAGTAAGACCAATTTACAATTATAATTAAAAATAAGACCAGTTTACAATTACAATTAAAAGTAAGACCGGCTTACAATTATAGTTAAAAGTAAGACCAGTTTACAATTAAAATTAAAAGTAAGACCGGCTTACAATTATAGTTAAAAGTAAGACCGGTTTACAATTATAATTAAAAGTAAGACCAGTTTACAATTATAATTAAAAGTAAGACCAGTTTACAATTACAATTAAAAGTAAGACCGGCTTAAAATTATAGTTAAAAGTAAGACCAGTTTACAATTATAATTAAAAGTAAGACCAGTTTACAATTAAAATTAAAAATAAGACCGGTTTACAATTACAATATAAAGTAAGACCAGTTTATAATTACAATGTAAAGTAAGACCAGTTTACAATTACAATTAAAAGTAAGACAGGCTTACAATTATAGTTAAAAGCAAGACCGTTTACAATTATAATTAAAAGTAAGACCAGTTTACAATTATAATTAAAAGTAAGACCAGTTTACAATTACAATTAAAAGTAAGACCGACTAACAATTATAGTTAAAAGTAAGACCAGTTTACAATTAAAATTAAAATTAAGACCGGTTTACAATTATAATTAAAAGTAAGACCAGTTTACAATTATAATTAAAAGTAAGACCAGTTTACAATTAAAATCAAAAGTAAGACCGGTTTACAATTATAACTAATAGTAAGACCAGCTTACAATTAAAATTAAAAGTAAGACCGCTTTACAATTACAATTAAAAGTATGACCGGTTTACAATTATAATTAAAAGTAAGACCGGTTTACAATTACAATTAAAAGTAAGACCGGTTTACAATTATAGTTAAAAGTAAGACCAGCTTACAATTAAAATTAAACGTAAGACCGGTTTACAATTACAATTAAATGTAAGACCGGTTTACAATTACAATTAAAAGTAAGACCAGTTTACAATTATAATTAAAAGTGAGACCAGTTTACAATTATGATATAAAGCAAGACCAGTTTACAATTATAATTAAAAGAAAGACCAGTTTACAATTAAAATTAAAAGTAAGACCGGTTTACAATTAAAATTAAAAGTAAGACCAGTTTACAATTAAAATCAAAATTAAGACCGGCTTACAATTATAATTAAAAGCAAGACCGGTTTACAATTATAATTAAAAGTAAGATCAGTTTACAATTTTAATATAAAGTAAGACCGGTTTACAATAATAATTTAAAGTAAGACCAGTTTACAATTACAATATGAAGTAAGACCAGTTTACAATTATAATTAAAAGTAAGACCAGTTTACAATTAAAATTAAAAGTAAGACCGGCTTACAATTATAGTTAAAAGCAAGACCGGTTTACAATTATAATTAAAAGTAAGACCAGTTTACAATTATAATTAAAAGTAAGAACAGTTTACAATTACAATTAAAAGTAAGACCGGCTTACAATTATAGTTAAAAGTAAGACCAGTTTACAATTAAAATTAATAGTAAGACCGGTTTACAATTACAATATAAAGTAAGACCAGTTTATAATTACAATGTAAAGTAAGACCAGTTTACAATTACAATTAAAAGTAAGACCGGCTTACAATTATGGTTAAAAGCAAGACCAGTTTACAATTATAATTAAAAGTAAGACCAGTTTACAATTAAAATTAAAAGTAAGACCGGCTTACAATTATAATTAAAAGCAAGACCGGTTTACAATTATAATTAAAAGTAAGACCAATTTACAATTATAATTAAAAATAAGACCAGTTTACAATTACAATTAAAAGTAAGACCGGCTTACAATTATAGTTAAAAGTAAGACCAGTTTACAATTAAAATTAAAAGTAAGACCGGCTTACAATTATAGTTAAAAGTAAGACCGGTTTACAATTATAATTAAAAGTAAGACCAGTTTACAATTATAATTAAAAGTAAGACCAGTTTACAATTACAATTAAAAGTAAGACCGGCTTAAAATTATAGTTAAAAGTAAGACCAGTTTACAATTATAATTAAAAGTAAGACCAGTTTACAATTAAAATTAAAAATAAGACCGGTTTACAATTACAATATAAAGTAAGACCAGTTTATAATTACAATGTAAAGTAAGACCGCTTTACAATTACAATTAAAAGTAAGACCGGTTTACAATTATAATTAAAAGTAAGACCGGTTTACAATTACAATTAAAAGTAAGACCGGTTTACAATTATAGTTAAAAGTAAGACCAGCTTACAATTAAAATTAAACGTAAGACCGGTTTACAATTACAATTAAATGTAAGACCGGTTTACAATTACAATTAAAAGTAAGACCAGTTTACAATTATAATTAAAAGTGAGACCAGTTTACAATTATGATATAAAGCAAGACCAGTTTACAATTATAATTAAAAGAAAGACCAGTTTACAATTAAAATTAAAAGTAAGACCGGTTTACAATTAAAATTAAAAGTAAGACCAGTTTACAATTAAAATAAAAAGTAAGACCGGCTTACAATTATAATTAAAAGCAAGACCGGTTTACAATTATAATTAAAAGTAAGATCAGTTTACAATTTTAATATAAAGTAAGACCGGTTTACAATAATAATTTAAAGTAAGACCAGTTTACAATTACAATATGAAGTAAGACCAGTTTACAATTATAATTAAAAGTAAGACCAGCTTACAATTAAAATTAAAAGTAAGACCGGCTTACAATTATAGTTAAAAGGAAGACCGGTTTACAATTATAATTAAAAGTAAGACCAGTTTACAATTATAATTAAAAGTAAGAACAGTTTACAATTACAATTAAAAGTAAGACCGGCTTACAATTATAGTTAAAAGTAAGACCAGTTTACAATTAAAATTAATAGTAAGACCGGTTTACAATTACAATATAAAGTAAGACCAGTTTATAATTACAATGTAAAGTAAGACCAGTTTACAATTACAATTAAAAGTAAGACCGGCTTACAATTATGGTTAAAAGCAAGACCAGTTTACAATTATAATTAAAAGTAAGACCAGTTTACTATTAAAATTAAAAGTAAGACCGGCTTACAATTATAATTAAAAGCAAGACCGGTTTACAATTATAATTAAAAGTAAGACCAATTTACAATTATAATTAAAAATAAGACCAGTTTACAATTACAATTAAAAGTAAGACCGGCTTACAATTATAGTTAAAAGTAAGACCAGTTTACAATTAAAATTAAAAGTAAGACCGGCTTACAATTATAGTTAAAAGTAAGACCGGTTTACAATTATAATTAAAAGTAAGACCAGTTTACAATTATAATTAAAAGTAAGACCAGTTTACAATTACAATTAAAAGTAAGACCGGCTTAAAATTATAGTTAAAAGTAAGACCAGTTTACAATTATAATTAAAAGTAAGACCAGTTTACAATTAAAATTAAAAATAAGACCGGGTTACAATTACAATATAAAGTAAGACCAGTTTATAATTACAATGTAAAGTAAGACCGTTTACAATTACAATTAAAAGTAAGACCGGCTTACAATTATAGTTAAAAGCAAGACCGTTTACAATTATAATTAAAAGTAAGACCAGTTTACAATTATAATTAAAAGTAAGACCAGTTTACAATTACAATTAAAAGTAAGACCGACTAACAATTATAGTTAAAAGTAAGACCAGTTTACAATTAAAATTAAAATTAAGACCGGTTTACAATTATAATTAAAAGTAAGACCAGTTTACAATTATAATTAAAAGTAAGACCAGTTTACAATTAAAATCAAAAGTAAGACCGGTTTACAATTATAACTAAAAGTAAGACCGGTTTACAATTACAATTAAAAGTAAGACCGGTTTACAATTATAACAAAAAGTAAGACCAGTTTACAATTATAATTAAAATTAAAACCGGTTTACAATTATAATTAAAAGCAAGACCGGTTTACAATTATAATTAAAAGTAAGACCAATTTACAATTATAATTAAAAGTAAGACCAGTTTACAATTACAATTAAAAGTAAGACCGGCTTACAATTATAGTTAAAAGTAAGACCAGTTTACAATTATAATTAAAAGTAAGACCAGTTTACAATTAAAATTAAAAGTAAGGCCGGTTTACAATTACAATATAAAGTAAGACCAGTTTATAATTACAATATAAAGTAAGACCAGTTTACAATTACAATTAAAAGTAAGACCGGCTTACAATTATAGTTAAAAGCAAGACGGGTTTACAATTATAATTAAAAGTAAGACCAGTTTACAATTAAAATTAAAATTAAGACCGGTTTACAATTATAATTAAAAGTAAGACCGGTTTACAATTATAATTAAAAGTAAGACCAATTTACAATTATAATTAAAAGTAAGACCAGCTTACAATTAAAATTAAAAGTAAGACCGCTTTACAATTACAATTAAAAGTAAGACCGGTTTACAATTATAATTAAAAGTAAGACCGGTTTACAATTACAATTAAAAGTAAGACCGGTTTACAATTATAGTTAAAAGTAAGACCAGCTTACAATTAAAATTAAACGTAAGACCGGTTTACAATTACAATTAAATGTAAGACCGGTTTACAATTACAATTAAAAGTAAGACCAGTTTACAATTATAATTAAAAGTGAGACCAGTTTACAATTATGATATAAAGCAAGACCAGTTTACAATTATAATTAAAAGAAAGACCAGTTTACAATTAAAATTAAAAGTAAGACCGGTTTACAATTAAAATTAAAAGTAAGACCAGTTTACAATTAAAATAAAAAGTAAGACCGGCTTACAATTATAATTAAAAGCAAGACCGGTTTACAATTATAATTAAAAGTAAGATCAGTTTACAATTTTAATATAAAGTAAGACCGGTTTACAATAATAATTTAAAGTAAGACCAGTTTACAATTACAATATGAAGTAAGACCAGTTTACAATTATAATTAAAAGTAAGACCAGCTTACAATTAAAATTAAAAGTAAGACCGGCTTACAATTATAGTTAAAAGGAAGACCGGTTTACAATTATAATTAAAAGTAAGACCAGTTTACAATTATAATTAAAAGTAAGAACAGTTTACAATTACAATTAAAAGTAAGACCGGCTTACAATTATAGTTAAAAGTAAGACCAGTTTACAATTAAAATTAATAGTAAGACCGGTTTACAATTACAATATAAAGTAAGACCAGTTTATAATTACAATGTAAAGTAAGACCAGTTTACAATTACAATTAAAAGTAAGACCGGCTTACAATTATGGTTAAAAGCAAGACCAGTTTACAATTATAATTAAAAGTAAGACCAGTTTACAATTAAAATTAAAAGTAAGACCGGCTTACAATTATAATTAAAAGCAAGACCGGTTTACAATTATAATTAAAAGTAAGACCAATTTACAATTATAATTAAAAATAAGACCAGTTTACAATTACAATTAAAAGTAAGACCGGCTTACAATTATAGTTAAAAGTAAGACCAGTTTACAATTAAAATTAAAAGTAAGACCGGCTTACAATTATAGTTAAAAGTAAGACCGGTTTACAATTATAATTAAAAGTAAGACCAGTTTACAATTATAATTAAAAGTAAGACCAGTTTACAATTACAATTAAAAGTAAGACCGGCTTAAAATTATAGTTAAAAGTAAGACCAGTTTACAATTATAATTAAAAGTAAGACCAGTTTACAATTAAAATTAAAAATAAGACCGGTTTACAATTACAATATAAAGTAAGACCAGTTTATAATTACAATGTAAAGTAAGACCAGTTTACAATTACAATTAAAAGTAAGACAGGCTTACAATTATAGTTAAAAGCAAGACCGTTTACAATTATAATTAAAAGTAAGACCAGTTTACAATTATAATTAAAAGTAAGACCAGTTTACAATTACAATTAAAAGTAAGACCGACTAACAATTATAGTTAAAAGTAAGACCAGTTTACAATTAAAATTAAAATTAAGACCGGTTTACAATTATAATTAAAAGTAAGACCAGTTTACAATTATAATTAAAAGTAAGACCAGTTTACAATTAAAATCAAAAGTAAGACCGGTTTACAATTATAACTAATAGTAAGACCAGCTTACAATTAAAATTAAAAGTAAGACCGCTTTACAATTACAATTAAAAGTATGACCGGTTTACAATTATAATTAAAAGTAAGACCGGTTTACAATTACAATTAAAAGTAAGACCGGTTTACAATTATAGTTAAAAGTAAGACCAGCTTACAATTAAAATTAAACGTAAGACCGGTTTACAATTACAATTAAATGTAAGACCGGTTTACAATTACAATTAAAAGTAAGACCAGTTTACAATTATAATTAAAAGTGAGACCAGTTTACAATTATGATATAAAGCAAGACCAGTTTACAATTATAATTAAAAGAAAGACCAGTTTACAATTAAAATTAAAAGTAAGACCGGTTTACAATTAAAATTAAAAGTAAGACCAGTTTACAATTAAAATCAAAATTAAGACCGGCTTACAATTATAATTAAAAGCAAGACCGGTTTACAATTATAATTAAAAGTAAGATCAGTTTACAATTTTAATATAAAGTAAGACCGGTTTACAATAATAATTTAAAGTAAGACCAGTTTACAATTACAATATGAAGTAAGACCAGTTTACAATTATAATTAAAAGTAAGACCAGTTTACAATTAAAATTAAAAGTAAGACCGGCTTACAATTATAGTTAAAAGCAAGACCGGTTTACAATTATAATTAAAAGTAAGACCAGTTTACAATTATAATTAAAAGTAAGAACAGTTTACAATTACAATTAAAAGTAAGACCGGCTTACAATTATAGTTAAAAGTAAGACCAGTTTACAATTAAAATTAATAGTAAGACCGGTTTACAATTACAATATAAAGTAAGACCAGTTTATAATTACAATGTAAAGTAAGACCAGTTTACAATTACAATTAAAAGTAAGACCGGCTTACAATTATGGTTAAAAGCAAGACCAGTTTACAATTATAATTAAAAGTAAGACCAGTTTACAATTAAAATTAAAAGTAAGACCGGCTTACAATTATAATTAAAAGCAAGACCGGTTTACAATTATAATTAAAAGTAAGACCAATTTACAATTATAATTAAAAATAAGACCAGTTTACAATTACAATTAAAAGTAAGACCGGCTTACAATTATAGTTAAAAGTAAGACCAGTTTACAATTAAAATTAAAAGTAAGACCGGCTTACAATTATAGTTAAAAGTAAGACCGGTTTACAATTATAATTAAAAGTAAGACCAGTTTACAATTATAATTAAAAGTAAGACCAGTTTACAATTACAATTAAAAGTAAGACCGGCTTAAAATTATAGTTAAAAGTAAGACCAGTTTACAATTATAATTAAAAGTAAGACCAGTTTACAATTAAAATTAAAAATAAGACCGGTTTACAATTACAATATAAAGTAAGACCAGTTTATAATTACAATGTAAAGTAAGACCGCTTTACAATTACAATTAAAAGTAAGACCGGTTTACAATTATAATTAAAAGTAAGACCGGTTTACAATTACAATTAAAAGTAAGACCGGTTTACAATTATAGTTAAAAGTAAGACCAGCTTACAATTAAAATTAAACGTAAGACCGGTTTACAATTACAATTAAATGTAAGACCGGTTTACAATTACAATTAAAAGTAAGACCAGTTTACAATTATAATTAAAAGTGAGACCAGTTTACAATTATGATATAAAGCAAGACCAGTTTACAATTATAATTAAAAGAAAGACCAGTTTACAATTAAAATTAAAAGTAAGACCGGTTTACAATTAAAATTAAAAGTAAGACCAGTTTACAATTAAAATCAAAATTAAGACCGGCTTACAATTATAATTAAAAGCAAGACCGGTTTACAATTATAATTAAAAGTAAGATCAGTTTACAATTTTAATATAAAGTAAGACCGGTTTACAATAATGATTTAAAGTAAGACCAGTTTACAATTACAATATGAAGTAAGACCAGTTTACAATTATAATTAAAAGTAAGACCAGTTTACAATTAAAATTAAAAGTAAGACCGGCTTACAATTATAGTTAAAAGCAAGACCGGTTTACAATTATAATTAAAAGTAAGACCAGTTTACAATTATAATTAAAAGTAAGAACAGTTTACAATTACAATTAAAAGTAAGACCGGCTTACAATTATAGTTAAAAGTAAGACCAGTTTACAATTAAAATTAATAGTAAGACCGGTTTACAATTACAATATAAAGTAAGACCAGTTTATAATTACAATGTAAAGTAAGACCAGTTTACAATTACAATTAAAAGTAAGACCGGCTTACAATTATGGTTAAAAGCAAGACCAGTTTACAATTATAATTAAAAGTAAGACCAGTTTACAATTAAAATTAAAAGTAAGACCGGCTTACAATTATAATTAAAAGCAAGACCGGTTTACAATTATAATTAAAAGTAAGACCAATTTACAATTATAATTAAAAATAAGACCAGTTTACAATTACAATTAAAAGTAAGACCGGCTTACAATTATAGTTAAAAGTAAGACCAGTTTACAATTAAAATTAAAAGTAAGACCGGCTTACAATTATAGTTAAAAGTAAGACCGGTTTACAATTATAATTAAAAGTAAGACCAGTTTACAATTATAATTAAAAGTAAGACCAGTTTACAATTACAATTAAAAGTAAGACCGGCTTAAAATTATAGTTAAAAGTAAGACCAGTTTACAATTATAATTAAAAGTAAGACCAGTTTACAATTAAAATTAAAAATAAGACCGGTTTACAATTACAATATAAAGTAAGACCAGTTTATAATTACAATGTAAAGTAAGACCAGTTTACAATTACAATTAAAAGTAAGACAGGCTTACAATTATAGTTAAAAGCAAGACCGTTTACAATTATAATTAAAAGTAAGACCAGTTTACAATTATAATTAAAAGTAAGACCAGTTTACAATTACAATTAAAAGTAAGACCGACTAACAATTATAGTTAAAAGTAAGACCAGTTTACAATTAAAATTAAAATTAAGACCGGTTTACAATTATAATTAAAAGTAAGACCAGTTTACAATTATAATTAAAAGTAAGACCAGTTTACAATTAAAATCAAAAGTAAGACCGGTTTACAATTATAACTAATAGTAAGACCAGCTTACAATTAAAATTAAAAGTAAGACCGCTTTACAATTACAATTAAAAGTAAGACCGGTTTACAATTATAATTAAAAGTAAGACCGGTTTACAATTACAATTAAAAGTAAGACCGGTTTACAATTATAGTTAAAAGTAAGACCAGCTTACAATTAAAATTAAACGTAAGACCGGTTTACAATTACAATTAAATGTAAGACCGGTTTACAATTACAATTAAAAGTAAGACCAGTTTACAATTATAATTAAAAGTGAGACCAGTTTACAATTATGATATAAAGCAAGACCAGTTTACAATTATAATTAAAAGAAAGACCAGTTTACAATTAAAATTAAAAGTAAGACCGGTTTACAATTAAAATTAAAAGTAAGACCAGTTTACAATTAAAATCAAAATTAAGACCGGCTTACAATTATAATTAAAAGCAAGACCGGTTTACAATTATAATTAAAAGTAAGATCAGTTTACAATTTTAATATAAAGTAAGACCGGTTTACAATAATAATTTAAAGTAAGACCAGTTTACAATTACAATATGAAGTAAGACCAGTTTACAATTATAATTAAAAGTAAGACCAGTTTACAATTAAAATTAAAAGTAAGACCGGCTTACAATTATAGTTAAAAGCAAGACCGGTTTACAATTATAATTAAAAGTAAGACCAGTTTACAATTATAATTAAAAGTAAGAACAGTTTACAATTACAATTAAAAGTAAGACCGGCTTACAATTATAGTTAAAAGTAAGACCAGTTTACAATTAAAATTAATAGTAAGACCGGTTTACAATTACAATATAAAGTAAGACCAGTTTATAATTACAATGTAAAGTAAGACCAGTTTACAATTACAATTAAAAGTAAGACCGGCTTACAATTATGGTTAAAAGCAAGACCAGTTTACAATTATAATTAAAAGTAAGACCAGTTTACAATTAAAATTAAAAGTAAGACCGGCTTACAATTATAATTAAAAGCAAGACCGGTTTACAATTATAATTAAAAGTAAGACCAATTTACAATTATAATTAAAAATAAGACCAGTTTACAATTACAATTAAAAGTAAGACCGGCTTACAATTATAGTTAAAAGTAAGACCAGTTTACAATTAAAATTAAAAGTAAGACCGGCTTACAATTATAGTTAAAAGTAAGACCGGTTTACAATTATAATTAAAAGTAAGCCCAGTTTACAATTATAATTAAAAGTAAGACCAGTTTACAATTACAATTAAAAGTAAGACCGGCTTAAAATTATAGTTAAAAGTAAGACCAGTTTACAATTATAATTAAAAGTAAGACCAGTTTACAATTAAAATTAAAAATAAGACCGGTTTACAATTACAATATAAAGTAAGACCAGTTTATAATTACAATGTAAAGTAAGACCGCTTTACAATTACAATTAAAAGTAAGACCGGTTTACAATTATAATTAAAAGTAAGACCGGTTTACAATTACAATTAAAAGTAAGACCGGTTTACAATTATAGTTAAAAGTAAGACCAGCTTACAATTAAAATTAAACGTAAGACCGGTTTACAATTACAATTAAATGTAAGACCGGTTTACAATTACAATTAAAAGTAAGACCAGTTTACAATTATAATTAAAAGTGAGACCAGTTTACAATTATGATATAAAGCAAGACCAGTTTACAATTATAATTAAAAGAAAGACCAGTTTACAATTAAAATTAAAAGTAAGACCGGTTTACAATTAAAATTAAAAGTAAGACCAGTTTACAATTAAAATCAAAATTAAGACCGGCTTACAATTATAATTAAAAGCAAGACCGGTTTACAATTATAATTAAAAGTAAGATCAGTTTACAATTTTAATATAAAGTAAGACCGGTTTACAATAATAATTTAAAGTAAGACCAGTTTACAATTACAATATGAAGTAAGACCAGTTTACAATTATAATTAAAAGTAAGACCAGTTTACAATTAAAATTAAAAGTAAGACCGGCTTACAATTATAGTTAAAAGCAAGACCGGTTTACAATTATAATTAAAAGTAAGACCAGTTTACAATTATAATTAAAAGTAAGAACAGTTTACAATTACAATTAAAAGTAAGACCGGCTTACAATTATAGTTAAAAGTAAGACCAGTTTACAATTAAAATTAATAGTAAGACCGGTTTACAATTACAATATAAAGTAAGACCAGTTTATAATTACAATGTAAAGTAAGACCAGTTTACAATTACAATTAAAAGTAAGACCGGCTTACAATTATGGTTAAAAGCAAGACCAGTTTACAATTATAATTAAAAGTAAGACCAGTTTACAATTAAAATTAAAAGTAAGACCGGCTTACAATTATAATTAAAAGCAAGACCGGTTTACAATTATAATTAAAAGTAAGACCAATTTACAATTATAATTAAAAATAAGACCAGTTTACAATTACAATTAAAAGTAAGACCGGCTTACAATTATAGTTAAAAGTAAGACCAGTTTACAATTAAAATTAAAAGTAAGACCGGCTTACAATTATAGTTAAAAGTAAGACCGGTTTACAATTATAATTAAAAGTAAGACCAGTTTACAATTATAATTAAAAGTAAGACCAGTTTACAATTACAATTAAAAGTAAGACCGGCTTAAAATTATAGTTAAAAGTAAGACCAGTTTACAATTATAATTAAAAGTAAGACCAGTTTACAATTAAAATTAAAAATAAGACCGGTTTACAATTACAATATAAAGTAAGACCAGTTTATAATTACAATGTAAAGTAAGACCAGTTTACAATTACAATTAAAAGTAAGACCGGCTTACAATTATAGTTAAAAGCAAGACCGTTTACAATTATAATTAAAAGTAAGACCAGTTTACAATTATAATTAAAAGTAATACCAGTTTACAATTACAATTAAAAGTAAGACCGACTAACAATTATAGTTAAAAGTAAGACCAGTTTACAATTAAAATTAAAATTAAGACCGGTTTACAATTATAATTAAAAGTAAGACCAGTTTACAATTATAATTAAAAGTAAGACCAGTTTACAATTAAAATCAAAAGTAAGACCGGTTTACAATTATAACTAAAAGTAAGACCGGTTTACAATTACAATTAAAAGTAAGACCGGTTTACAATTATAACAAAAAGTAAGACCAGTTTACAATTATAATTAAAAGTAAAACCGGTTTACAATTATAATTAAAAGCAAGACCGGTTTACAATTATAATTAAAAGTAAGAACAATTTACAATTATAATTAAAAGTAAGACCAGTTTACAATTACAATTAAAAGTAAGACCGGCTTACAATTATAGTTAAAAGTAAGACCAGTTTACAATTATAATTAAAAGTAAGACCAGTTTACAATTAAAATTAAAAGTAAGGCCGGTTTACAATAACAATATAAAGTAAGACCAGTTTATAATTACAATATAAAGTAAGACCAGTTTACAATTACAATTAAAAGTAAGACCGGCTTACAATTATAGTTAAAAGCAAGACGGGTTTACAATTATAATTAAAAGTAAGACCAGTTTACAATTAAAATTAAAATTAAGACCGGTTTACAATTATAATTAAAAGTAAGACCAATTTACAATTATAATTAAAAGTAAGACCAGTTTACAATTAAAATCAAAAGTAAAACCGGCTTACAATTATAACTAAAAGTAAGACCGGTTTACAATTACAATTAAAAGTAAGACCGGTTTACAATTATAACTAAAAGTAAGACCAGTTTACAATTATAATTAAAAGTAACACCGGTTTACAATAACAATTAAAATTAAGACCGGTTTACAATTATAATTAAAAGTAAAACCGGTTTACAATTATAATTAAAAGTAAGACCGGTTTACAATTAAAATTAAAAGCAAGACCGGTTTACGATTATAATTAAAAGTAAGATCAGTTTACAATTTTAATATAAAGTAAGACCGGTTTACAATAATAATTTAAAGTAAGACCAGTTTACAATTACAATATGAAGTAAGACCAGTTTACAATTATAATTAAAAGTAAGACCAGTTAACAATTAAAATTAAAAGTAAGACCGGCTTACAATTATAGTTAAAAGCAAGACCGGTTTACAATTATAATTAAAAGTAAGACCAGTTTACAATTAAAATTAATAGTAAGACCGGTTTACAATTACAATATAAAGTAAGACCAGTTTATAATTACAATGTAAAGTAAGACCAGTTTACAATTACAATTAAAAGTAAGACCGGCTTACAATTATGGTTAAAAGCAAGACCAGTTTACAATTATAATTAAAAGTAAGACCAGTTTACAATTAAAATTAAAAGTAAGACCGGCTTACAATTATAATTAAAAGCAAGACCGGTTTACAATTATAATTAAAAGTAAGACCAATTTACAATTATAATTAAAAATAAGACCAGTTTACAATTACAATTAAAAGTAAGACCGGCTTACAATTATAGTTAAAAGTAAGACCAGTTTACAATTAAAATTAAAAGTAAGACCGGCTTACAATTATAGTTAAAAGTAAGACCGGTTTACAATTATAATTAAAAGTAAGACCAGTTTACAATTATAATTAAAAGTAAGACCAGTTTACAATTACAATTAAAAGTAAGACCGGCTTAAAATTATAGTTAAAAGTAAGACCAGTTTACAATTATAATTAAAAGTAAGACCAGTTTACAATTAAAATTAAAAATAAGACCGGTTTACAATTACAATATAAAGTAAGACCAGTTTATAATTACAATGTAAAGTAAGACCAGTTTACAATTACAATTAAAAGTAAGACCGGCTTACAATTATAGTTAAAAGCAAGACCGTTTACAATTATAATTAAAAGTAAGACCAGTTTACAATTATAATTAAAAGTAATACCAGTTTACAATTACAATTAAAAGTAAGACCGACTAACAATTATAGTTAAAAGTAAGACCAGTTTACAATTAAAATTAAAATTAAGACCGGTTTACAATTATAATTAAAAGTAAGACCAGTTTACAATTATAATTAAAAGTAAGACCAGTTTACAATTAAAATCAAAAGTAAGACCGGTTTACAATTATAACTAAAAGTAAGACCGGTTTACAATTACAATTAAAAGTAAGACCGGTTTACAATTATAACAAAAAGTAAGACCAGTTTACAATTATAATTAAAAGTAAAACCGGTTTACAATTATAATTAAAAGCAAGACCGGTTTACAATTATAATTAAAAGTAAGACCAATTTACAATTATAATTAAAAGTAAGACCAGTTTACAATTACAATTAAAAGTAAGACCGGCTTACAATTATAGTTAAAAGTAAGACCAGTTTACAATTATAATTAAAAGTAAGACCAGTTTACAATTAAAATTAAAAGTAAGGCCGGTTTACAATAACAATATAAAGTAAGACCAGTTTATAATTACAATATAAAGTAAGACCAGTTTACAATTACAATTAAAAGTAAGACCGGCTTACAATTATAGTTAAAAGCAAGACGGGTTTACAATTATAATTAAAAGTAAGACCAGTTTACAATTAAAATTAAAATTAAGACCGGTTTACAATTATAATTAAAAGTAAGACCAATTTACAATTATAATTAAAAGTAAGACCAGTTTACAATTAAAATCAAAAGTAAAACCGGCTTACAATTATAACTAAAAGTAAGACCGGTTTACAATTACAATTAAAAGTAAGACCGGTTTACAATTATAACTAAAAGTAAGACCAGTTTACAATTATAATTAAAAGTAACACCGGTTTACAATAACAATTAAAATTAAGACCGGTTTACAATTATAATTAAAAGTAAAACCGGTTTACAATTATAATTAAAAGTAAGACCGGTTTACAATTAAAATTAAAAGCAAGACCGGTTTACGATTATAATTAAAAGTAAGATCAGTTTACAATTTTAATATAAAGTAAGACCGGTTTACAATAATAATTTAAAGTAAGACCAGTTTACAATTACAATATGAAGTAAGACCAGTTTACAATTATAATTAAAAGTAAGACCAGTTTACAATTAAAATTAAAAGTAAGACCGGCTTACAATTATAGTTAAAAGCAAGACCGGTTTACAATTATAATTAAAAGTAAGACCAGTTTACAATTATAATTAAAAGTAAGAACAGTTTACAATTACAATTAAAAGTAAGACCGGCTTACAATTATAGTTAAAAGTAAGACCAGTTTACAATTAAAATTAATAGTAAGACCGGTTTACAATTACAATATAAAGTAAGACCAGTTTATAATTACAATGTAAAGTAAGACCAGTTTACAATTACAATTAAAAGTAAGACCGGCTTACAATTATGGTTAAAAGCAAGACCAGTTTACAATTATAATTAAAAGTAAGACCAGTTTACAATTAAAATTAAAAGTAAGACCGGCTTACAATTATAATTAAAAGTAAGACCAGTTTACAATTATAATTAAAAGTAAGACCAGTTTACAATTACAATTAAAAGTAAGACAGGCTTAAAATTATAGTTAAAAGTAAGACCAGTTTACAATTATAATTAAAAGTAAGACCAGTTTACAATTAAAATTAAAAATAAGACCGGTTTACAATTACAATATAAAGTAAGACCAGTTTATAATTACAATGTAAAGTAAGACCAGTTTACAATTACAATTAAAAGTAAGACCGGCTTACAATTATAGTTAAAAGCAAGACCGTTTACAATTATAATTAAAAGTAAGACCAGTTTACAATTATAATTAAAAGTAATACCAGTTTACAATTACAATTAAAAGTAAGACCGACTAACAATTATAGTTAAAAGTAAGACCAGTTTACAATTAAAATTAAAATTAAGACCGGTTTACAATTATAATTAAAAGTAAGACCAGTTTACAATTATAATTAAAAGTAAGACCAGTTTACAATTAAAATCAAAAGTAAGACCGGTTTACAATTATAACTAAAAGTAAGACCGGTTTACAATTACAATTAAAAGTAAGACCGGTTTACAATTATAACAAAAAGTAAGACCAGTTTACAATTATAATTAAAAGTAAAACCGGTTTACAATTATAATTAAAAGCAAGACCGGTTTACAATTATAATTAAAAGTAAGACCAATTTACAATTATAATTAAAAGTAAGACCAGTTTACAATTACAATTAAAAGTAAGACCGGCTTACAATTATAGTTAAAAGTAAGACCAGTTTACAATTATAATTAAAAGTAAGACCAGTTTACAATTAAAATTAAAAGTAAGGCCGGTTTACAATAACAATATAAAGTAAGACCAGTTTATAATTACAATATAAAGTAAGACCAGTTTACAATTACAATTAAAAGTAAGACCGGCTTACAATTATAGTTAAAAGCAAGACGGGTTTACAATTATAATTAAAAGTAAGACCAGTTTACAATTAAAATTAAAATTAAGACCGGTTTACAATTATAATTAAAAGTAAGACCAATTTACAATTATAATTAAAAGTAAGACCAGTTTACAATTAAAATCAAAAGTAAAACCGGCTTACAATTATAACTAAAAGTAAGACCGGTTTACAATTACAATTAAAAGTAAGACCGGTTTACAATTATAACTAAAAGTAAGACCAGTTTACAATTATAATTAAAAGTAACACCGGTTTACAATAACAATTAAAATTAAGACCGGTTTACAATTATAATTAAAAGTAAAACCGGTTTACAATTATAATTAAAAGTAAGACCGGTTTACAATTAAAATTAAAAGCAAGACCGGTTTACGATTATAATTAAAAGTAAGATCAGTTTACAATTTTAATATAAAGTAAGACCGGTTTACAATAATAATTTAAAGTAAGAACAGTTTACAATTACAATATGAAGTAAGACCAGTTTACAATTATAATTAAAAGTAAGACCAGTTTACAATTAAAATTAAAAGTAAGACCGGCTTACAATTATAGTTAAAAGCAAGACCGGTTTACAATTATAATTAAAAGTAAGACCAGTTTACAATTATAATTAAAAGTAAGAACAGTTTACAATTACAATTAAAAGTAAGACCGGCTTACAATTATAGTTAAAAGTAAGACCAGTTTACAATTAAAATTAATAGTAAGACCGGTTTACAATTACAATATAAAGTAAGACCAGTTTATAATTACAATGTAAAGTAAGACCAGTTTACAATTACAATTAAAAGTAAGACCGGCTTACAATTATGGTTAAAAGCAAGACCAGTTTACAATTATAATTAAAAGTAAGACCAGTTTACAATTAAAATTAAAAGTAAGACCGGCTTACAATTATAATTAAAAGCAAGACCGGTTTACAATTATAATTAAAAGTAAGACCAATTTACAATTATAATTAAGAATAAGACCAGTTTACAATTACAATTAAAAGTAAGACCGGCTTACAATTATAGTTAAAAGTAAGACCAGTTTACAATTAAAATTAAAAGTAAGACCGGCTTACAATTATAGTTAAAAGTAAGACCGGTTTACAATTATAATTAAAAGTAAGACCAGTTTACAATTATAATTAAAAGTAAGACCAGTTTACAATTACAATTAAAAGTAAGACCGGCTTAAAATTATAGTTAAAAGTAAGACCAGTTTACAATTATAATTAAAAGTAAGACCAGTTTACAATTAAAATTAAAAATAAGACCGGTTTACAATTACAATATAAAGTAAGACCAGTTTATAATTACAATGTAAAGTAAGACCAGTTTACAATTACAATTAAAAGTAAGACCGGCTTACAATTATAGTTAAAAGCAAGACCGTTTACAATTATAATTAAAAGTAAGACCAGTTTACAATTATAATTAAAAGTAAGACCAGTTTACAATTACAATTAAAAGTAAGACCGACTAACAATTATAGTTAAAAGTAAGACCAGTTTACAATTAAAATTAAAATTAAGACCGGTTTACAATTATAATTAAAAGTAAGACCAGTTTACAATTATAATTAAAAGTAAGACCAGTTTACAATTAAAACAAAAGTAAGACCGGTTTACAATTATAACTAAAAGTAAGACCGGTTTACAAATACAATTAAAAGTAAGACCGGTTTACAATTATAACTAAAAGTAAGACCAGTTTACAATTATAATTAAAAGTAAAACCGGTTTACAATTATAATTAAAAGCAAGACCGGTTTACAATTATAATTAAAAGTAAGACCAATTTACAATTATAATTAAAAGTAAGACCAGTTTACAATTATAATTAAAAGTAAGACCGGCTTACAATTATAGTTAAAAGTAAGACCAGTTTACAATTATAATTAAAAGTAAGACCAGTTTACAATTAAAATTAAAAGTAAGGCCGGTTTACAATTACAATATAAAGTAAGACCAGTTTATAATTACAATATAAAATAAGACCAGTTTACAATTACAATTAAAAGTAAGACCGGCTTACAATTATAGTTAAAAGCAAGACGGGTTTACAATTATAATTAAAAGTAAGACCAGTTTACAATTAAAATTAAAATTAAGACCGGTTTACAATTATAATTAAAAGTAAGACCAATTTACAATTATAATTAAAAGTAAGACCAGTTTACAATTAAAATCAAAAGTAAAACCGGCTTACAATTATAACTAAAAGTAAGACCGGTTTACAATTACAATTAAAAGTAAGACCGGTTTACAATTATAACTAAAAGTAAGACCAGTTTACAATTATAATTAAAAGTAACACCGGTTTACAATAACAATTAAAATTAAGACCGGTTTACAATTATAATTAAAAGTAAAACCGGTTTACAATTATAATTAAAAGTAAGACCGGTTTACAATTAAAATTAAAAGTAAGACCGGATTACAATTACAATTAAAAGTAAGACCGGTTTACAATTATAATTAAAAGTAAGACCAATTTACAATTATAATTAAAAGTAAGACCAGCTTACAATTAAAATTAAAAGTAAGACCGCTTTACAATTACAATTAAAAGTAAGACCGGTTTACAATTATAATTAAAAGTAAGACCGGTTTACAATTACAATTAAAAGTAAGACCGGTTTACAATTATAGTTAAAAGTAAGACCAGCTTACAATTAAAATTAAACGTAAGACCGGTTTACAATTACAATTAAATGTAAGACCGGTTTACAATTACAATTAAAAGTAAGACCAGTTTACAATTATAATTAAAAGTGAGACCAGTTTACAATTATGATATAAAGCAAGACCAGTTTACAATTATAATTAAAAGAAAGACCAGTTTACAATTAAAATTAAAAGTAAGACCGGTTTACAATTAAAATTAAAAGTAAGACCAGTTTACAATTAAAATCAAAAGTAAGACCGGCTTACAATTATAATTAAAAGCAAGACCGGTTTACAATTATAATTAAAAGTAAGATCAGTTTACAATTTTAATATAAAGTAAGACCGGTTTACAATAATAATTTAAAGTAAGACCAGTTTACAATTACAATATGAAGTAAGACCAGTTTACAATTATAATTAAAAGTAAGACCGGTTTACAATTAAAATTAAAAGTAAGACCAGTTTACAATTAAAATCAAAAGTAAGACCGGCTTACAATTATAATTAAAAGCAAGACCGGTTTACAATTATAATTAAAAGTAAGATCAGTTTACAATTTTAATATAAAGTAAGACCGGTTTACAATAATAATTTAAAGTAAGACCAGTTTACAATTACAATATGAAGTAAGACCAGTTTACAATTATAATTAAAAGTAAGACCAGTTTACAATTAAAATTAAAAGTAAGACCGGCTTACAATTATAGTTAAAAGCAAGACCGGTTTACAATTATAATTAAAAGTAAGACCAGTTTACAATTATAATTAAAAGTAAGAACAGTTTACAATTACAATTAAAAGTAAGACCGGCTTACAATTATAGTTAAAAGTAAGACCAGTTTACAATTAAAATTAATAGTAAGACCGGTTTACAATTACAATATAAAGTAAGACCAGTTTATAATTACAATGTAAAGTAAGACCAGTTTACAATTACAATTAAAAGTAAGACCGGCTTACAATTATGGTTAAAAGCAAGACCAGTTTACAATTATAATTAAAAGTAAGACCAGTTTACAATTAAAATTAAAAGTAAGACCGGCTTACAATTATAATTAAAAGCAAGACCGGTTTACAATTATAATTAAAAGTAAGACCAATTTACAATTATAATTAAAAATAAGACCAGTTTACAATTACAATTAAAAGTAAGACCGGCTTACAATTATAGTTAAAAGTAAGACCAGTTTACAATTAAAATTAAAAATAAGACCGGTTTACAATTACAATATAAAGTAAGACCAGTTTATAATTACAATGTAAAGTAAGACCAGTTTACAATTACAATTAAAAGTAAGACCGGCTTACAATAATAGTTAAAAGCAAGACCGTTTACAATTATAATTAAAAGTAAGACCAGTTTACAATTATAATTAAAAGTAAGACCAGTTTACAATTACAATTAAAAGTAAGACCGACTAACAATTATAGTTAAAAGTAAGACCAGTTTACAATTAAAATTAAAATTAAGACCGGTTTACAATTATAATTAAAAGTAAGACCAGTTTACAATTATAATTAAAAGTAAGACCAGTTTACAATTAAAATCAAAAGTAAGACCGGTTTACAATTATAACTAAAAGTAAGACCGGTTTACAATTACAATTAAAAGCAAGACCGGTTTACAATTATAATTAAAAGCAAGACCGGTTTACAATTATAATTAAAAGTAAGACCAATTTACAATTATAATTAAAAGTAAGACCAGTTTACAATTACAATTAAAAGTAAGACCGGCTTACAATTATAGTTAAAAGTAAGACCAGTTTACAATTATAATTAAAAGTAAGACCAGTTTACAATTAAAATTAAAAGTAAGGCCGGTTTACAATTACAATATAAAGTAAGACCAGTTTATAATTACAATGTAAAGTAAGACCAGTTAACAATTACAATTAAAAGTAAGACCGGCTTACAATTATAGTTAAAAGCAAGACGGGTTTACAATTATAATTAAAAGTAAGACCAGTTTACAATTATAATTAAAAGTAAGACCAGTTTACAATTACAATTAAAAGTAAGACCGGCTTACAATTATAGTTAAAAGTAAGACCAGTTTACAATTATAATTAAAAGTAAGACCAGTTTACAATTAAAATTAAAATTAAGACCGGTTTACAATTATAATTAAAAGTAAGACCAATTTACAATTATAATTAAAAGTAAGACCAGTTTACAATTAAAATCAAAAGTAAAACCGGCTTACAATTATAATTAAAAGTAACACCGGTTTACAATTACAATTAAAAGTAAGACCGGTTTACAATTATAACTAAAAGTAAGACCAGTTTACAATTATAATTAAAAGTAACACCGGTTTACAATTACAATAAAAAGTAACACCGGTTTACAATTATAATTAAAAGTAAAACCGGTTTACAATTATAAATAAAAGTAAGACCGGTTTACAATTAAAATTAAAAGTAAGACCGGTTTACAATTACAATTAAAAGTAAGACCGGTTTACAATTATAATTAAAAGTAAGACCAGCTTACAATTATAATTAAAAGTAAGACCAGCTTACAATTAAAATTAAAAGTAAGACCGCTTTACAATTACAATTAAAAGTAAGACCGGTTTACAATTACAATTAAAAATAAGACCGGTTTACAATTACAATATAAAGTAAGACCAGTTTATAATTACAATGTAAAGTAAGACCGGTTTACAATTACAATTAAAAGTAAGACCGGCTTACAATTAAAATTAAAAGTAAGACCGCTTTACAATTACAATTAAAAGTAAGACCGGTTTACAATTATAATTAAAAGTAAGACCGGTTTACAATTACAATTAAAAGTAAGACCGGTTTACAATTATAGTTAAAAGTAAGACCAGCTTACAATTAAAATTAAACGTAAGACCGGTTTACAATTACAATTAAATGTAAGACCGGTTTACAATTACAATTAAAAGTAAGACCAGTTTACAATTATAATTAAAAGTGAGACCAGTTTACAATTATGATATAAAGCAAGACCAGTTTACAATTATAATTAAAAGAAAGACCAGTTTACAATTAAAATTAAAAGTAAGACCGGTTTACAATTAAAATTAAAAGTAAGACCAGTTTACAATTAAAATCAAAAGTAAGACCGGCTTACAATTATAATTAAAAGCAAGACCGGTTTACAATTATAATTAAAAGTAAGATCAGTTTACAATTTTAATATAAAGTAAGACCGGTTTACAATAATAATTTAAAGTAAGACCAGTTTACAATTACAATATGAAGTAAGACCAGTTTACAATTATAATTAAAAGTAAGACCGGTTTACAATTAAAATTAAAAGTAAGACCAGTTTACAATTAAAATCAAAAGTAAGACCGGCTTACAATTATAATTAAAAGCAAGACCGGTTTACAATTATAATTAAAAGTAAGATCAGTTTACAATTTTAATATAAAGTAAGACCGGTTTACAATAATAATTTAAAGTAAGACCAGTTTACAATTACAATATGAAGTAAGACCAGTTTACAATTATAATTAAAAGTAAGACCAGTTTACAATTAAAATTAAAAGTAAGACCGGCTTACAATTATAGTTAAAAGCAAGACCGGTTTACAATTATAATTAAAAGTAAGACCAGTTTACAATTATAATTAAAAGTAAGAACAGTTTACAATTACAATTAAAAGTAAGACCGGCTTACAATTATAGTTAAAAGTAAGACCAGTTTACAATTAAAATTAATAGTAAGACCGGTTTACAATTACAATATAAAGTAAGACCAGTTTATAATTACAATGTAAAGTAAGACCAGTTTACAATTACAATTAAAAGTAAGACCGGCTTACAATTATGGTTAAAAGCAAGACCAGTTTACAATTATAATTAAAAGTAAGACCAGTTTACAATTAAAATTAAAAGTAAGACCGGCTTACAATTATAATTAAAAGCAAGACCGGTTTACAATTATAATTAAAAGTAAGACCAATTTACAATTATAATTAAAAATAAGACCAGTTTACAATTACAATTAAAAGTAAGACCGGCTTACAATTATAGTTAAAAGTAAGACCAGTTTACAATTAAAATTAAAAGTAAGACCGGCTTACAATTATAGTTAAAAGTAAGACCGGTTTACAATTATAATTAAAAGTAAGACCAGTTTACAATTATAATTAAAAGTAAGACCAGTTTACAATTAAAATTAAAAATAAGACCGGTTTACAATTACAATATAAAGTAAGACCAGTTTATAATTACAATGTAAAGTAAGACCAGTTTACAATTACAATTAAAAGTAAGACCGGCTTACAATAATAGTTAAAAGCAAGACCGTTTACAATTATAATTAAAAGTAAGACCAGTTTACAATTATAATTAAAAGTAAGACCAGTTTACAATTACAATTAAAAGTAAGACCGACTAACAATTATAGTTAAAAGTAAGACCAGTTTACAATTAAAATTAAAATTAAGACCGGTTTACAATTATAATTAAAAGTAAGACCAGTTTACAATTATAATTAAAAGTAAGACCAGTTTACAATTAAAATCAAAAGTAAGACCGGTTTACAATTATAACTAAAAGTAAGACCGGTTTACAATTACAATTAAAAGCAAGACCGGTTTACAATTATAATTAAAAGCAAGACCGGTTTACAATTATAATTAAAAGTAAGACCAATTTACAATTATAATTAAAAGTAAGACCAGTTTACAATTACAATTAAAAGTAAGACCGGCTTACAATTATAGTTAAAAGTAAGACCAGTTTACAATTATAATTAAAAGTAAGACCAGTTTACAATTAAAATTAAAAGTAAGGCCGGTTTACAATTACAATATAAAGTAAGACCAGTTTATAATTACAATGTAAAGTAAGACCAGTTAACAATTACAATTAAAAGTAAGACCGGCTTACAATTATAGTTAAAAGCAAGACGGGTTTACAATTATAATTACAAGTAAGACCAGTTTACAATTATAATTAAAAGTAAGACCAGTTTACAATTACAATTAAAAGTAAGACCGGCTTACAATTATAGTTAAAAGTAAGACCAGTTTACAATTATAATTAAAAGTAAGACCAGTTTACAATTAAAATTAAAATTAAGACCGGTTTACAATTATAATTAAAAGTAAGACCAATTTACAATTATAATTAAAAGTAAGACCAGTTTACAATTAAAATCAAAAGTAAAACCGGCTTACAATTATAATTAAAAGTAACACCGGTTTACAATTACAATTAAAAGTAAGACCGGTTTACAATTATAACTAAAAGTAAGACCAGTTTACAATTATAATTAAAAGTAACACCGGTTTACAATTACAATAAAAAGTAACACCGGTTTACAATTATAATTAAAAGTAAAACCGGTTTACAATTATAAATAAAAGTAAGACCGGTTTACAATTAAAATTAAAAGTAAGACCGGTTTACAATTACAATTAAAAGTAAGACCGGTTTACAATTATAATTAAAAGTAAGACCAGCTTACAATTATAATTAAAAGTAAGACCAGCTTACAATTAAAATTAAAAGTAAGACCGCTTTACAATTACAATTAAAAGTAAGACCGGTTTACAATTACAATTAAAAATAAGACCGGTTTACAATTACAATATAAAGTAAGACCAGTTTATAATTACAATGTAAAGTAAGACCGGTTTACAATTACAATTAAAAGTAAGACCGGCTTACAATTATAGTTAAAAGCAAGACCGGTTTACAATTATAATTAAAAGTAAGACCAGTTTACAATTATAATTAAAAGTAAGATCAGTTTACAATTACAATTAAAAGTAAGACCGAATAACAATTATAGTTAAAAGTAAGACCAGTTTACAATTAAAATTAAAATTAAGACCGGCTTACAATTATAACTAAAAGTAAGACCGGTTTACAATTACAATTAAAAGTAAGACCGGTTTACAATTATAACTAAAAGTAAGACCAGTTTACAATTATAATTAAAAGTAACAACGGTTTACAATTATAATTAAAAGCAAGACCGGTTTACAATTATAATTAAAAGTAAGACCAATTTACAATTATAATTAAAAGTAAGACCAGTTTACAATTACAATTAAAAGTAAGACCGCCTTACAATTATAGTTAAAAGTAAGACCAGTTTACAATTATAATTAAAAGTAAGACCAGTTTACAATTAAAATTAAAAGTAAGGCCGGTTTACAATTACAATATAAAGTAAGACCAGTTTATAATTACAATGTAAAGTAAGACCAGTTTACAATTACAATTAAAAGTAAGACCGGCTTACAATTATAGTTAAAAGCAAGACGGGTTTACAATTATAATTAAAAGTAAGACCAGTTTACAATTATAATTAAAAGTAAGACCAGTTTACAATTACAATTAAAAGTAAGACCGGATTACAATTATAGTTAAAACTAAGACCAGTTTACAATTATAATTAAAAGTAAGACCAGTTTACAATTAAAATTAAAATTAAGACCGGTTTACAATTATATTTAAAAGTAAGACCAATTTACAATTATAATTAAAAGTAAGACCAGTTTACAATTAAAATCAAAAGTAAAACCGGCTTACAATTATAACTAAAAGTAAGACCGGTTTACAATTACAATTAAAAGTAAGACCGGTTTACAATTATAACTAAAAGTAAGACCAGTTTACAATTATAATTAAAAGTAACACCGGTTTACAATTACAATTAAAAGTAAGACCGGTTTACAATTATAATTAAAAGTAAAACCGGTTTACAATTATAATTAAAAGTAAGACCGGTTTACAATTAAAATTAAAAGTAAGACCGGTTTACAATTACAATTAAAAGTAAGACCGTTTACAATTATAATTAAAAGTAAGAACAGTTTACAATTATAATTAAAAGTAAGAACAGCTTACAATTAAAATTAAAAGTAAAACCACTTTACAATTACAATTAAAAGTAAGACCGGTTTACAATTATAATTAAAAGTAAGACCGGTTTACAATTACAATTAAAAGTAAGACCGGTTTACAATTATAGTTAAAAGTAAGACCAGATTACAATTAAAATTAAACGTAAGACCGGTTTACAATTACAATTAAAAGTAAGACCGGTTTACAATTATAATTAAAAGTAAGACCGGTTTACAATTACAATTAAAAGTAAGACCGGTTTACAATTATAGTTAAAAGTAAGACCAGCTTACAATTAAAATTAAACGTAAGACCGGTTTACAATTACAATTAAAAGTAAGACCGGTTTACAATTACAATTAAAAGTAAGACCAGTTTACAATTATGATTAAAAGTGAGACCAGTTTACAATTATGATATAAAGCAAGACCAGTTTACAATTATAATTAAAAGGAAGATCAGTTTACAATTAAAATTAAAAGTAAGACCGGTTTACAATTAAAATTAAAAGTAAGACCAGTTTACAATTAAAATCAAAAGTAAGACCGGCTTACAATTATAATTAAAAGCAAGACCGGTTTACAATTATAATTAAAAGTAAGATCAGTTTACAATTATAATATAAAGTAAGACCGGTTTACAATAATAATTTAAAGTAAGACCAGTTTACAATTACAATATGAAGTAAGACCAGTTTACAATTATAATTAAAAGTAAGACCAGTTTACAATTATAATTAAAAGTAAGACCAGTTTACAATTAAAATTAAAAGTAAGACCGGCTTACAATTATAGTTAAAAGCAAGACCGGTTTACAATTATAATTAAAAGTAAGACCAGTTTACAATTATAATTAAAAGTAAGAACAGTTTACAATTACAATTAAAAGTAAGGCCGGCTTACAATTATAGTTAAAAGTAAGACCAGTTTACAATAATAATTAAAAGTAAGACCAGTTTACAATTAAGCTTAAAAGTAAGACCGGTTTACAATTACAATATAAAGTAAGACCAGTTTATAATTACAATGTAAAGTAAGACCAGTTTACAATTACAATTAAAAGTAAGACCGGCTTACAATTATGGTTAAAAGCAAGACCAGTTTACAATTATAATTAAAAGTAAGACCAGTTTACAATTAAAATTAAAAGTAAGACCGGCTTACAATTATAATTAAAAGCAAGACCGGTTTACAATTATAATTAAAAGTAAGACCAATTTACAATTATAATTAAAAGTAAGACCAGTTTACAATTACAATTAAAAGTAAGACCGGCTTACAATTATAGTTAAAAGTAAGACCAGTTTACAATTAAAATTAAAAGTAAGACCGGCTTACAATTATAGTTAAAAGCAAGACCGTTTACAATTATAATTAAAAGTAAGACCAGTTTACAATTATAATTAAAAGTAAGACCAGTTTACAATTACAATTAAAAGTAAGACCGACTAACAATTATAGTTAAAAGTAAGACCAGTTTACAATTAAAATTAAAATTAAGACCGGTTTACAATTATAATTAAAAGTAAGACCAGTTTACAATTATAATTAAAAGTAAGACCAGTTTACAATTAAAATCAAAAGTAAGACCGGTTTACAATTATAACTAAAAGTAAGACCGGTTTACAATTACAATTAAAAGTAAGACCGGTTTACAATTATAATTAAAAGCAAGACCGGTTTACAATTATAATTAAAAGTAAGACCAATTTACAATTATAATTAAAAGTAAGACCAGTTTACAATTACAATTAAAAGTAAGACCAGTTTACAATTAAAATTAAAAGTAAGGCCGGTTTACAATTACAATATAAAGTAAGACCAGTTTATAATTACAATGTAAAGTAAGACCAGTTAACAATTACAATTAAAAGTAAGACCGGCTTACAATTATAGTTAAAAGCAAGACGGGTTTACAATTATAATTAAAAGTAAGACCAGTTTACAATTATAATTAAAAGTAAGACCAGTTTACAATTACAATTAAAAGTAAGACCGGCTTACAATTATAGTTAAAAGTAAGACCAGTTTACAATTATAATTAAAAGTAAGACCAGTTTACAATTAAAATTAAAATTAAGACCGGTTTACAATTATAATTAAAAGTAAGACCAATTTACAATTATAATTAAAAGTAAGACCAGTTTACAATTAAAATCAAAAGTAAAACCGGCTTACAATTATAATTAAAAGTAACACCGGTTTACAATTACAATTAAAAGTAAGACCGGTTTACAATTATAACTAAAAGTAAGACCAGTTTACAATTATAATTAAAAGTAACACCGGTTTACAATTACAATTAAAAGTAACACCGGTTTACAATTATAATTAAAAGTAAAACCGGTTTACAATTATAAATAAAAGTAAGACCGGTTTACAATTAAAATTAAAAGTAAGACCGGTTTACAATTACAATTAAAAGTAAGACCGGTTTACAATTATAATTAAAAGTAAGACCAGCTTACAATTATAATTAAAAGTAAGACCAGCTTACAATTAAAATTAAAAGTAAGACCGCTTTACAATTACAATTAAAAGTAAGACCGGTTTACAATTACAATTAAAAATAAGACCGGTTTACAATTACAATATAAAGTAAGACCAGTTTATAATTACAATGTAAAGTAAGACCGGTTTACAATTACAATTAAAAGTAAGACCGGCTTACAATTATAGTTAAAAGCAAGACCGGTTTACAATTATAATTAAAAGTAAGACCAGTTTACAATTATAATTAAAAGTAAGACCAGTTTACAATTACAATTAAAAGTAAGACCGAATAACAATTATAGTTAAAAGTAAGACCAGTTTACAATTAAAATTAAAATTAAGACCGGCTTACAATTATAACTAAAAGTAAGACCGGTTTACAATTACAATTAAAAGTAAGACCGGTTTACAATTATAACTAAAAGTAAGACCAGTTTACAATTATAATTAAAAGTAACAACGGTTTACAATTATAATTAAAAGCAAGACCGGTTTACAATTATAATTAAAAGTAAGACCAATTTACAATTATAATTAAAAGTAAGACCAGTTTACAATTACAATTAAAAGTAAGACCGCCTTACAATTATAGTTAAAAGTAAGACCAGTTTACAATTAAAATTAAAAGTAAGACCGGTTTACAATTACAATATAAAGTAAGACCAGTTTATAATTACAATGTAAAGTAAGACCAGTTTACAATTACAATTAAAAGTAAGACCGGCTTACAATTATGGTTAAAAGCAAGACCAGTTTACAATTATAATTAAAAGTAAGACCAGTTTACAATTAAAATTAAAAGTAAGACCGGCTTACAATTATAATTAAAAGCAAGACCGGTTTACAATTATAATTAAAAGTAAGACCAATTTACAATTATAATTAAAAATAAGACCAGTTTACAATTACAATTAAAAGTAAGACCGGCTTACAATTATAGTTAAAAGTAAGACCAGTTTACAATTAAAATTAAAAGTAAGACCGGCTTACAATTATAGTTAAAAGTAAGACCGGTTTACAATTATAATTAAAAGTAAGACCAGTTTACAATTATAATTAAAAGTAAGACCAGTTTACAATTAAAATTAAAATTAAGACCGGTTTACAATTATAATTAAAAGTAAGACCAATTTACAATTATAATTAAAAGTAAGACCAGTTTACAATTAAAATCAAAAGTAAAACCGGCTTACAATTATAATTAAAAGTAACACCGGTTTACAATTATAGTTAAAAGTAAGACCAGTTTACAATAATAATTAAAAGTAAGACCAGTTTACAATTAAGCTTAAAAGTAAGACCGGTTTACAATTACAATATAAAGTAAGACCAGTTTATAATTACAATGTAAAGTAAGACCAGTTTACAATTACAATTAAAAGTAAGACCGGCTTACAATTATGGTTAAAAGCAAGACCAGTTTACAATTATAATTAAAAGTAAGACCAGTTTACAATTAAAATTAAAAGTAAGACCGGCTTACAATTATAGTTAAAAGTAAGACCGGTTTACAATTATAATTAAAAGTAAGACCAGTTTACAATTATAATTAAAAGTAAGACCAGTTTACAATTACAATTAAAAGTAAGACCGGCTTACAATTATAGTTAAAAGTAAGACCAGTTTACAATTATAATTAAAAGTAAGACCAGTTTACAATTAAAATTAAAAATAAGACCGGTTTACAATTACAATATAAAGTAAGACCAGTTTATAATTACAATGTAAAGTAAGACCAGTTTACAATTACAATTAAAAGTAAGACCGGCTTACAATTATAGTTAAAAGCAAGACCGGTTTACAATTATAATTAAAAGTAAGACCAGTTTACAATTATAATTAAAAGTAAGACCAGTTTACAATTACAATTAAAAGTAAGACCGACTAACAATTATAGTTAAAAGTAAGATCAGTTTACAATTAAAATTAAAATTAAGACCGTTTACAATTATAATTAAAAGTAAGACCAGTTTACAATTATAATTAAAAGTAAGACTAATTTACAATTAAAATCAAAAGTAAGACCGGTTTACAATTATAACTAAAAGTAAGACCGGTTTACAATTACAATTAAAAGTAAGACCGGTTTACAATTATAACTAAAAGTAAGACCAGTTTACAATTATAATTAAAAGTAACACCGGTTTACAATTATAATTACAAGCAAGACCGGTTTACAATTATAATTAAAAGTAAGACCAATTTACAATTATAATTAAAAGTAAGACCAGTTTACAATTACAATTAAAAGTAAGACCGGCTTACAATTCAAGTTAAAAGTAAGACCAGTTTACAATTATAATTAAAAGTAAGACCAGTTTACAATTAAAATTAAAAGTAAGGCCGGTTTACAATTACAATATAAAGTAAGACCAGTTTATAATTACAATGTAAAGTAAGACCAGTTAACAATTACAATTAAAAGTAAGACCGGCTTACAATTATAGTTAAAAGCAAGACGGGTTTACAATTATAATTAAAAGTAAGACCAGTTTACAATTATAATTAAACGTAAGACCAGTTTACAATTAAAATTAAACGTAAGACCGGTTTACAATTACAATTAAAAGTAAGACCGGTTTACAATTATAATTAAAAGTAAGACCGGTTTACAATTACAATTAAAAGTAAGACCGGTTTACAATTATAGTTAAAAGTAAGACCAGCTTACAATTAAAATTAAACGTAAGACCGGTTTACAATTACAATTAAAAGTAAGACCGGTTTACAATTACAATTAAAAGTAAGACCAGTTTACAATTATGATTAAAAGTGAGACCAGTTTACAATTATGATATAAAGCAAGACCAGTTTACAATTATAATTAAAAGGAAGATCAGTTTACAATTAAAATTAAAAGTAAGACCGGTTTACAATTAAAATTAAAAGTAAGACCAGTTTACAATTAAAATCAAAAGTAAGACCGGCTTACAATTATAATTAAAAGCAAGACCGGTTTACAATTATAATTAAAAGTAAGATCAGTTTACAATTATAATATAAAGTAAGACCGGTTTACAATAATAATTTAAAGTAAGACCAGTTTACAATTACAATATGAAGTAAGACCAGTTTACAATTATAATTAAAAGTAAGACCAGTTTACAATTAAAATTAAAAGTAAGACCGGCTTACAATTATAGTTAAAAGCAAGACCGGTTTACAATTATAATTAAAAGTAAGACCAGTTTACAATTATAATTAAAAGTAAGAACAGTTTACAATTACAATTAAAAGTAAGGCCGGCTTACAATTATAGTTAAAAGTAAGACCAGTTTACAATAATAATTAAAAGTAAGACCAGTTTACAATTAAGCTTAAAAGTAAGACCGGTTTACAATTACAATATAAAGTAAGACCAGTTTATAATTACAATGTAAAGTAAGACCAGTTTACAATTACAATTAAAAGTAAGACCGGCTTACAATTATGGTTAAAAGCAAGACCAGTTTACAATTATAATTAAAAGTAAGACCAGTTTACAA
The DNA here is from genome assembly GCA_963680875.1 of Bathymodiolus brooksi. Lineage (NCBI taxonomy): Eukaryota > Metazoa > Mollusca > Bivalvia > Mytilida > Modiolidae > Bathymodiolus > Bathymodiolus brooksi. The sequence continues at coordinate 1,114,116 of OY804577.1, forward strand.
TTAAAATTAAAAGTAAGACCGGCTTACAATTATAATTAAAAGCAAGACCGGTTTACAATTATAATTAAAAGTAAGACCAATTTACAATTATAATTAAAAGTAAGACCAGTTTACAATTACAATTAAAAGTAAGACCGGCTTACAATTATAGTTAAAAGTAAGACCAGTTTACAATTAAAATTAAAAGTAAGACCGGCTTACAATTATAGTTAAAAGTAAGACCGGTTTACAATTATAATTAAAAGTAAGACCAGTTTACAATTATAATTAAAAGTAAGACCAGTTTACAATTACAATTAAAAGTAAGACCGGCTTACAATTATAGTTAAAAGTAAGACCAGTTTACAATTATAATTAAAAGTAAGACCAGTTTACAATTAAAATTAAAAATAAGACCGGTTTACAATTACAATATAAAGTAAGACCAGTTTATAATTACAATGTAAAGTAAGACCAGTTTACAATTACAATTAAAAGTAAGACCGGCTTACAATTATAGTTAAAAGCAAGACCGGTTTACAATTATAATTAAAAGTAAGACCAGTTTACAATTATAATTAAAAGTAAGACCAGTTTACAATTACAATTAAAAGTAAGACCGACTAACAATTATAGTTAAAAGTAAGATCAGTTTACAATTAAAATTAAAAGTAAGACCGGTTTACAATTATAACTAAAAGTAAGACCGGTTTACAATTACAATTAAAAGTAAGACCGGTTTACAATTATAACTAAAAGTAAGACCAGTTTACAATTATAATTAAAAGTAACACCGGTTTACAATTATAATTACAAGCAAGACCGGTTTACAATTATAATTAAAAGTAAGACCAATTTACAATTATAATTAAAAGTAAGACCAGTTTACAATTACAATTAAAAGTAAGACCGGCTTACAATTCAAGTTAAAAGTAAGACCAGTTTACAATTATAATTAAAAGTAAGACCAGTTTACAATTAAAATTAAAAGTAAGGCCGGTTTACAATTACAATATAAAGTAAGACCAGTTTATAATTACAATGTAAAGTAAGACCAGTTAACAATTACAATTAAAAGTAAGACCGGCTTACAATTATAGTTAAAAGCAAGACGGGTTTACAATTATAATTAAAAGTAAGACCAGTTTACAATTATAATTAAACGTAAGACCAGTTTACAATTACAATTAAAAGTATGACCGGCTTACAATTATAGTTAAAAGTAAGACCAGTTTACAATTATAATTAAAAGTAAGACCAGTTTACAATTAAAATTAAAATTAAGACCGGTTTACAATTATAATTAAAAGTAAGACCAATTTACAATTATAATTAAAAGTAAGACCAGTTTACAATTAAAATCAAAAGTAAAACCGGCTTACAATTATAACTAAAAGTAAGACCGGTTTACAATTACAATTAAAAGTAAGACTGGTTTACAATTATAACTAAAAGTAAGACCAGTTTACAATTATAATTAAAAGTAACACCGGTTTACAATTACAATTAAAAGTAAGACCGGTTTACAATTATAATTAAAAGTAAAACCGGTTTACAATTATAAATAAAAGTAAGACCGGTTTACAATTAAAATTAAAAGTAAGACCGGTTTACAATTACAATTAAAAGTAAGACCGGTTTACAATTATAATTAAAAGTAAGACCAGTTTACAATTATAATTAAAAGTAAGACCAGCTTACAATTAAAATTAAAAGTAAGACCGCTTTACAATTACAATTAAAAGTAAGACCGGTTTACAATTATAATTAAAAGTAAGACCAGTTTACAATTACAATTAAAAATAAGACCGGTTTACAATTACAATATAAAGTAAGACCAGTTTATAATTACAATGTAAAGTAAGACCGGTTTACAATTACAATTAAAAGTAAGACCGGCTTACAATTATAGTTAAAAGCAAGACCGGGTAAAATTATAATTAAAAGTAAGACCAATTTACAATTATAATTAAAAGTAAGACCAGTTTACAATTACAATTAAAAGTAAGACCGGCTTACAATTATAGTTAAAAGTAAGACCAGTTTACAGTTATAATTAAAAGTAAGACCAGTTTACAATTAAAATTAAAAGTAAGGCCGGTTTAAAATTACAATATAAAGTAAGACCAGTTTATAATTACAATGTAAAGTAAGACCAGTTTACAATTACAATTAAAAGTAAGACCGGCTTACAATTATAGTTAAAAGCAAGACGGGTTTACAATTATAATTAAAAGTAAGACCAGTTTACAATTATAATTAAAAGTAAGACCAGTTTACAATTATAATTAAAAGTAAGACCAATTTACAATTATAATTAAAAGTAAGACCAGTTTACAATTAAAATCAAAAGTAAAACCGGCTTACAATTATAACTAAAAGTAAGACCGGTTTACAATTACAATTAAAAGTAAGACCGGTTTACAATTATAACTAAAAGTAAGACCAGTTTACAATTATAATTAAAAGTAACACCGGTTTACAATTACAATTAAAAGTAAGACCGGTTTACAATTATAATTAAAAGTAAAACCGGTTTACAATTATAATTAAAAGTAAGACCGGTTTACAATTAAAATTAAAAGTAAGACCGGTTTACAATTACAATTAAAAGTAAGACCGGTTTACAATTATAATTAAAAGTAAGACTAGTTTACAATTATAATTAAAAGTAAGACCAGCTTACAATTAAAATTAAAAGTAAGACCGCTTTACAATTACAATTAAAAGTAAGACCGGTTTACAATTATAATTAAAAGTAAGACCAGTTTACAATTACAATTAAAAATAAGACCGGTTTACAATTACAATATAAAGTAAGACCAGTTTATAATTACAATGTAAATTAAGACCGGTTTACAATTACAATAAAAAGTAAGACCGGCTTACAATTATAGTTAAAAGCAAGACCGGTTTACAATTATAATTAAAAGTAAGACCAATTTACAATTATAATTAAAAGTAAGACCAGTTTACAATTACAATTAAAAGTAAGACCGGCTTACAATTATAGTTAAAAGTAAGACCAGTTTACAATTATAATTAAAAGTAAGACCAGTTTACAATTAAAATTAAAAGTAAGGCCGGTTTACAATTACAATATAAAGTAAGACCAGTTTATAATTACAATGTAAAGTAAGACCGGTTTACAATTATAGTTAAAAGCAAGACGGGTTTACAATTATAATTAAAAGTAAGACCAGTTTACAATTATAATTAAAAGTAAGACCAGTTTACAATTACAATTAAAAGTAAGACCGGCTTACAATTTTAGTTAAAAGTAAGACCAGTTTACAATTATAATTAAAAGTAAGACCAGTTTACAATTAAAATTAAAATTAAGACCGGTTTACAATTATAATTAAAAGTAAGACCAATTTACAATTATAATTAAAAGTAAGACCAGTTTACAATTAAAATCAAAAGTAAAACCGGCTTACAATTATAACTAAAAGTAAGACCGGTTTACAATTACAATTAAAAGTAAGACCGGTTTACAATTATAACTAAAAGTAAGACCAGTTTACAATTATAATTAAAAGTAACACCGGTTTACAATTACAATTAAAAGTAAGACCGGTTTACAATTATAATTAAAAGTAAAACCGGTTTACAATTATAATTAAAAGTAAGACCGGTTTACAATTAAAATTAAAAGTAAGACCGGTTTACAATTACAATTAAAAGTAAGACCGGTTTACAATTATAATTAAAAGTAAGAACAGTTTACAATTATAATTAAAAGTAAGAACAGCTTACAATTAAAATTAAAAGTAAGACCGCTTTACAATTACAATTAAAAGTAAGACCGGTTTACAATTATAATTAAAAGTAAGACCGGTTTACAATTACAATTAAAAGTAAGACCGGTTTACAATTATAGTTAAAAGTAAGACCAGATTACAATTAAAATTAAACGTAAGACCGGTTTACAATTACAATTAAAAGTAAGACCGGTTTACAATTATAATTAAAAGTAAGACCGGTTTACAATTACAATTAAAAGTAAGACCGGTTTACAATTATAGTTAAAAGTAAGACCAGCTTACAATTAAAATTAAACGTAAGACCGGTTTACAATTACAATTAAAAGTAAGACCGGTTTACAATTACAATTAAAAGTAAGACCAGTTTACAATTATGATTAAAAGTGAGACCAGTTTACAATTATGATATAAAGCAAGACCAGTTTACAATTATAATTAAAAGGAAGATCAGTTTACAATTAAAATTAAAAGTAAGACCGGTTTACAATTAAAATTAAAAGTAAGACCAGTTTACAATTAAAATCAAAAGTAAGACCGGCTTACAATTATAATTAAAAGCAAGACCGGTTTACAATTATAATTAAAAGTAAGATCAGTTTACAATTATAATATAAAGTAAGACCGGTTTACAATAATAATTTAAAGTAAGACCAGTTTACAATTACAATATGAAGTAAGACCAGTTTACAATTATAATTAAAAGTAAGACCAGTTTACAATTAAAATTAAAAGTAAGACCGGCTTACAATTATAGTTAAAAGCAAGACCGGTTTACAATTATAATTAAAAGTAAGACCAGTTTACAATTATATTTAAAAGTAAGAACAGTTTACAATTACAATTAAAAGTAAGGCCGGCTTACAATTATAGTTAAAAGTAAGACCAGTTTACAATAATAATTAAAAGTAAGACCAGTTTACAATTAAGCTTAAAAGTAAGACCGGTTTACAATTACAATATAAAGTAAGACCAGTTTATAATTACAATGTAAAGTAAGACCAGTTTACAATTACAATTAAAAGTAAGACCGGCTTACAATTATGGTTAAAAGCAAGACCAGTTTACAATTATAATTAATAGTAAGACCAGTTTACAATTAAAATTAAAAGTAAGACCGGCTTACAATTATAGTTAAAAGTAAGACCGGTTTACAATTATAATTAAAAGTAAGACCAGTTTACAATTATAATTAAAAGTAAGACCAGTTTACAATTACAATTAAAAGTAAGACCGGCTTACAATTATAGTTAAAAGTAAGACCGGTTTACAATTATAATTAAAAGTAAGACCAGTTTACAATTATAATTAAAAGTAAGACCAGTTTACAATTACAATTAAAAGTAAGACCGGCTTACAATTATAGTTAAAAGTAAGACCAGTTTACAATTATAATTAAAAGTAAGACCAGTTTACAATTAAAATTAAAAATAAGACCGGTTTACAATTACAATATAAAGTAAGACCAGTTTATAATTACAATGTAAAGTAAGACCAGTTTACAATTACAATTAAAAGTAAGACCGGCTTACAATTATAGTTAAAAGCAAGACCGGTTTACAATTATAATTAAAAGTAAGACCAGTTTACAATTATAATTAAAAGTAAGACCAGTTTACAATTACAATTAAAAGTAAGACCGACTAACAATTATAGTTAAAAGTAAGATCAGTTTACAATTAAAATTAAAATTAAGACCGTTTACAATTATAATTAAAAGTAAGACCAGTTTACAATTATAATTAAAAGTAAGACTAATTTACAATTAAAATCAAAAGTAAGACCGGTTTACAATTATAACTAAAAGTAAGACCGGTTTACAATTACAATTAAAAGTAAGACCGGTTTACAATTATAACTAAAAGTAAGACCAGTTTACAATTATAATTAAAAGTAACACCGGTTTACAATTATAATTACAAGCAAGACCGGTTTACAATTATAATTAAAAGTAAGACCAATTTACAATTATAATTAAAAGTAAGACCAGTTTACAATTACAATTAAAAGTAAGACCGGCTTACAATTCAAGTTAAAAGTAAGACCAGTTTACAATTATAATTAAAAGTAAGACCAGTTTACAATTAAAATTAAAAGTAAGGCCGGTTTACAATTACAATATAAAGTAAGACCAGTTTATAATTACAATGTAAAGTAAGACCAGTTAACAATTACAATTAAAAGTAAGACCGGCTTACAATTATAGTTAAAAGCAAGACGGGTTTACAATTATAATTAAAAGTAAGACCAGTTTACAATTATAATTAAACGTAAGACCAGTTTACAATTACAATTAAAAGTATGACCGGCTTACAATTATAGTTAAAAGTAAGACCAGTTTACAATTATAATTAAAAGTAAGACCGGTTTACAATTACAATTAAAAGTAAGACCGGTTTACAATTATAGTTAAAAGTAAGACCAGATTACAATTAAAATTAAACGTAAGACCGGTTTACAATTACAATTAAAAGTAAGACCGGTTTACAATTATAATTAAAAGTAAGACCGGTTTACAATTACAATTAAAAGTAAGACCGGTTTACAATTATAGTTAAAAGTAAGACCAGCTTACAATTAAAATTAAACGTAAGACCGGTTTACAATTACAATTAAAAGTAAGACCGGTTTACAATTACAATTAAAAGTAAGACCAGTTTACAATTATGATTAAAAGTGAGACCAGTTTACAATTATGATATAAAGCAAGACCAGTTTACAATTATAATTAAAAGGAAGATCAGTTTACAATTAAAATTAAAAGTAAGACCGGTTTACAATTAAAATTAAAAGTAAGACCAGTTTACAATTAAAATCAAAAGTAAGACCGGCTTACAATTATAATTAAAAGCAAGACCGGTTTACAATTATAATTAAAAGTAAGATCAGTTTACAATTATAATATAAAGTAAGACCGGTTTACAATAATAATTTAAAGTAAGACCAGTTTACAATTACAATATGAAGTAAGACCAGTTTACAATTATAATTAAAAGTAAGACCAGTTTACAATTAAAATTAAAAGTAAGACCGGCTTACAATTATAGTTAAAAGCAAGACCGGTTTACAATTATAATTAAAAGTAAGACCAGTTTACAATTATAATTAAAAGTAAGAACAGTTTACAATTACAATTAAAAGTAAGGCCGGCTTACAATTATAGTTAAAAGTAAGACCAGTTTACAATAATAATTAAAAGTAAGACCAGTTTACAATTAAGCTTAAAAGTAAGACCGGTTTACAATTACAATATAAAGTAAGACCAGTTTATAATTACAATGTAAAGTAAGACCAGTTTACAATTACAATTAAAAGTAAGACCGGCTTACAATTATGGTTAAAAGCAAGACCAGTTTACAATTATAATTAAAAGTAAGACCAGTTTACAATTAAAATTAAAAGTAAGACCGGCTTACAATTATAATTAAAAGCAAGACCGGTTTACAATTATAATTAAAAGTAAGACCAATTTACAATTATAATTAAAAGTAAGACCAGTTTACAATTACAATTAAAAGTAAGACCGGCTTACAATTATAGTTAAAAGTAAGACCAGTTTACAATTAAAATTAAAAGTAAGACCGGCTTACAATTATAGTTAAAAGTAAGACCGGTTTACAATTATAATTAAAAGTAAGACCAGTTTACAATTATAATTAAAAGTAAGACCAGTTTACAATTACAATTAAAAGTAAGACCGGCTTACAATTATAGTTAAAAGTAAGACCAGTTTACAATTATAATTAAAAGTAAGACCAGTTTACAATTAAAATTAAAAATAAGACCGGTTTACAATTACAATATAAAGTAAGACCAGTTTATAATTACAATGTAAAGTAAGACCAGTTTACAATTACAATTAAAAGTAAGACCGGCTTACAATTATAGTTAAAAGCAAGACCGGTTTACAATTATAATTAAAAGTAAGACCAGTTTACAATTATAATTAAAAGTAAGACCAGTTTACAATTACAATTAAAAGTAAGACCGACTAACAATTATAGTTAAAAGTAAGATCAGTTTACAATTAAAATTAAAAGTAAGACCGGTTTACAATTATAACTAAAAGTAAGACCGGTTTACAATTACAATTAAAAGTAAGACCGGTTTACAATTATAACTAAAAGTAAGACCAGTTTACAATTATAATTAAAAGTAACACCGGTTTACAATTATAATTACAAGCAAGACCGGTTTACAATTATAATTAAAAGTAAGACCAATTTACAATTATAATTAAAAGTAAGACCAGTTTACAATTACAATTAAAAGTAAGACCGGCTTACAATTCAAGTTAAAAGTAAGACCAGTTTACAATTATAATTAAAAGTAAGACCAGTTTACAATTAAAATTAAAAGTAAGGCCGGTTTACAATTACAATATAAAGTAAGACCAGTTTATAATTACAATGTAAAGTAAGACCAGTTAACAATTACAATTAAAAGTAAGACCGGCTTACAATTATAGTTAAAAGCAAGACGGGTTTACAATTATAATTAAAAGTAAGACCAGTTTACAATTATAATTAAACGTAAGACCAGTTTACAATTACAATTAAAAGTATGACCGGCTTACAATTATAGTTAAAAGTAAGACCAGTTTACAATTATAATTAAAAGTAAGACCAGTTTACAATTAAAATTAAAATTAAGACCGGTTTACAATTATAATTAAAAGTAAGACCAATTTACAATTATAATTAAAAGTAAGACCAGTTTACAATTAAAATCAAAAGTAAAACCGGCTTACAATTATAACTAAAAGTAAGACCGGTTTACAATTACAATTAAAAGTAAGACTGGTTTACAATTATAACTAAAAGTAAGACCAGTTTACAATTATAATTAAAAGTAACACCGGTTTACAATTACAATTAAAAGTAAGACCGGTTTACAATTATAATTAAAAGTAAAACCGGTTTACAATTATAAATAAAAGTAAGACCGGTTTACAATTAAAATTAAAAGTAAGACCGGTTTACAATTACAATTAAAAGTAAGACCGGTTTACAATTATAATTAAAAGTAAGACCAGTTTACAATTATAATTAAAAGTAAGACCAGCTTACAATTAAAATTAAAAGTAAGACCGCTTTACAATTACAATTAAAAGTAAGACCGGTTTACAATTATAATTAAAAGTAAGACCAGTTTACAATTACAATTAAAAATAAGACCGGTTTACAATTACAATATAAAGTAAGACCAGTTTATAATTACAATGTAAAGTAAGACCGGTTTACAATTACAATTAAAAGTAAGACCGGCTTACAATTATAGTTAAAAGCAAGACCGGGTAAAATTATAATTAAAAGTAAGACCAATTTACAATTATAATTAAAAGTAAGACCAGTTTACAATTACAATTAAAAGTAAGACCGGCTTACAATTATAGTTAAAAGTAAGACCAGTTTACAGTTATAATTAAAAGTAAGACCAGTTTACAATTAAAATTAAAAGTAAGGCCGGTTTAAAATTACAATATAAAGTAAGACCAGTTTATAATTACAATGTAAAGTAAGACCAGTTTACAATTACAATTAAAAGTAAGACCGGCTTACAATTATAGTTAAAAGCAAGACGGGTTTACAATTATAATTAAAAGTAAGACCAGTTTACAATTATAATTAAAAGTAAGACCAGTTTACAATTATAATTAAAAGTAAGACCAATTTACAATTATAATTAAAAGTAAGACCAGTTTACAATTAAAATCAAAAGTAAAACCGGCTTACAATTATAACTAAAAGTAAGACCGGTTTACAATTACAATTAAAAGTAAGACCGGTTTACAATTATAACTAAAAGTAAGACCAGTTTACAATTATAATTAAAAGTAACACCGGTTTACAATTACAATTAAAAGTAAGACCGGTTTACAATTATAATTAAAAGTAAAACCGGTTTACAATTATAATTAAAAGTAAGACCGGTTTACAATTAAAATTAAAAGTAAGACCGGTTTACAATTACAATTAAAAGTAAGACCGGTTTACAATTATAATTAAAAGTAAGACTAGTTTACAATTATAATTAAAAGTAAGACCAGCTTACAATTAAAATTAAAAGTAAGACCGCTTTACAATTACAATTAAAAGTAAGACCGGTTTACAATTATAATTAAAAGTAAGACCAGTTTACAATTACAATTAAAAATAAGACCGGTTTACAATTACAATATAAAGTAAGACCAGTTTATAATTACAATGTAAATTAAGACCGGTTTACAATTACAATAAAAAGTAAGACCGGCTTACAATTATAGTTAAAAGCAAGACCGGTTTACAATTATAATTAAAAGTAAGACCAATTTACAATTATAATTAAAAGTAAGACCAGTTTACAATTACAATTAAAAGTAAGACCGGCTTACAATTATAGTTAAAAGTAAGACCAGTTTACAATTATAATTAAAAGTAAGACCAGTTTACAATTAAAATTAAAATTAAGACCGGTTTACAATTATAATTAAAAGTAAGACCAATTTACAATTATAATTAAAAGTAAGACCAGTTTACAATTAAAATCAAAAGTAAAACCGGCTTACAATTATAACTAAAAGTAAGACCGGTTTACAATTACAATTAAAAGTAAGACCGGTTTACAATTATAACTAAAAGTAAGACCAGTTTACAATTATAATTAAAAGTAACACCGGTTTACAATTACAATTAAAAGTAAGACCGGTTTACAATTATAATTAAAAGTAAAACCGGTTTACAATTATAATTAAAAGTAAGACCGGTTTACAATTAAAATTAAAAGTAAGACCGGTTTACAATTACAATTAAAAGTAAGACCGGTTTACAATTATAATTAAAAGTAAGAACAGTTTACAATTATAATTAAAAGTAAGAACAGCTTACAATTAAAATTAAAAGTAAGACCGCTTTACAATTACAATTAAAAGTAAGACCGGTTTACAATTATAATTAAAAGTAAGACCGGTTTACAATTACAATTAAAAGTAAGACCGGTTTACAATTATAGTTAAAAGTAAGACCAGATTACAATTAAAATTAAACGTAAGACCGGTTTACAATTACAATTAAAAGTAAGACCGGTTTACAATTATAATTAAAAGTAAGACCGGTTTACAATTACAATTAAAAGTAAGACCGGTTTACAATTATAGTTAAAAGTAAGACCAGCTTACAATTAAAATTAAACGTAAGACCGGTTTACAATTACAATTAAAAGTAAGACCGGTTTACAATTACAATTAAAAGTAAGACCAGTTTACAATTATAATTAAAAGTAAGACCAGTTTACAATTAAAATTAAAATTAAGACCGGTTTACAATTATAATTAAAAGTAAGACCAATTTACAATTATAATTAAAAGTAAGACCAGTTTACAATTAAAATCAAAAGTAAAACCGGCTTACAATTATAACTAAAAGTAAGACCGGTTTACAATTACAATTAAAAGTAAGACCGGTTTACAATTATAACTAAAAGTAAGACCAGTTTACAATTATAATTAAAAGTAACACCGGTTTACAATTACAATTAAAAGTAAGACCGGTTTACAATTATAATTAAAAGTAAAACCGGTTTACAATTATAATTAAAAGTAAGACCGGTTTACAATTAAAATTAAAAGTAAGACCGGTTTACAATTACAATTAAAAGTAAGACCGGTTTACAATTATAATTAAAAGTAAGAACAGTTTACAATTATAATTAAAAGTAAGAACAGCTTACAATTAAAATTAAAAGTAAGACCGCTTTACAATTACAATTAAAAGTAAGACCGGTTTACAATTATAATTAAAAGTAAGACCGGTTTACAATTACAATTAAAAGTAAGACCGGTTTACAATTATAGTTAAAAGTAAGACCAGATTACAATTAAAATTAAACGTAAGACCGGTTTACAATTACAATTAAAAGTAAGACCGGTTTACAATTATAATTAAAAGTAAGACCGGTTTACAATTACAATTAAAAGTAAGACCGGTTTACAATTATAGTTAAAAGTAAGACCAGCTTACAATTAAAATTAAACGTAAGACCGGTTTACAATTACAATTAAAAGTAAGACCGGTTTACAATTACAATTAAAAGTAAGACCAGTTTACAATTATGATTAAAAGTGAGACCAGTTTACAATTATGATATAAAGCAAGACCAGTTTACAATTATAATTAAAAGGAAGATCAGTTTACAATTAAAATTAAAAGTAAGACCGGTTTACAATTAAAATTAAAAGTAAGACCAGTTTACAATTAAAATCAAAAGTAAGACCGGCTTACAATTATAATTAAAAGCAAGACCGGTTTACAATTATAATTAAAAGTAAGATCAGTTTACAATTATAATATAAAGTAAGACCGGTTTACAATAATAATTTAAAGTAAGACCAGTTTACAATTACAATATGAAGTAAGACCAGTTTACAATTATAATTAAAAGTAAGACCAGTTTACAATTAAAATTAAAAGTAAGACCGGCTTACAATTATAGTTAAAAGCAAGACCGGTTTACAATTATAATTAAAAGTAAGACCAGTTTACAATTATATTTAAAAGTAAGAACAGTTTACAATTACAATTAAAAGTAAGGCCGGCTTACAATTATAGTTAAAAGTAAGACCAGTTTACAATAATAATTAAAAGTAAGACCAGTTTACAATTAAGCTTAAAAGTAAGACCGGTTTACAATTACAATATAAAGTAAGACCAGTTTATAATTACAATGTAAAGTAAGACCAGTTTACAATTACAATTAAAAGTAAGACCGGCTTACAATTATGGTTAAAAGCAAGACCAGTTTACAATTATAATTAATAGTAAGACCAGTTTACAATTAAAATTAAAAGTAAGACCGGCTTACAATTATAGTTAAAAGTAAGACCGGTTTACAATTATAATTAAAAGTAAGACCAGTTTACAATTATAATTAAAAGTAAGACCAGTTTACAATTACAATTAAAAGTAAGACCGGCTTACAATTATAGTTAAAAGTAAGACCAGTTTACAATTATAATTAAAAGAAAGACCAGTTTACAATTAAAATTAAAAATAAGACCGGTTTACAATTACAATATAAAGTAAGACCAGTTTATAATTACAATGTAAAGTAAGACCAGTTTACAATTACAATTAAAAGTAAGACCGGCTTACAATTATAGTTAAAAGCAAGACCGGTTTACAATTATAATTAAAAGTAAGACCAGTTTACAATTATAATTAAAAGTAAGACCAGTTTACAATTACAATTAAAAGTAAGACCGACTAACAATTATAGTTAAAAGTAAGATCAGTTTACAATTAAAATTAAAATTAAGACCGTTTACAATTATAATTAAAAGTAAGACCAGTTTACAATTATAATTAAAAGTAAGACTAATTTACAATTAAAATCAAAAGTAAGACCGGTTTACAATTATAACTAAAAGTAAGACCGGTTTACAATTACAATTAAAAGTAACACCGGTTTACAATTATAATTACAAGCAAGACCGGTTTACAATTATAATTAAAAGTAAGACCAATTTACAATTATAATTAAAAGTAAGACCAGTTTACAATTACAATTAAAAGTAAGACCGGCTTACAATTCAAGTTAAAAGTAAGACCAGTTTACAATTATAATTAAAAGTAAGACCAGTTTACAATTAAAATTAAAAGTAAGGCCGGTTTACAATTACAATATAAAGTAAGACCAGTTTATAATTACAATGTAAAGTAAGACCAGTTAACAATTACAATTAAAAGTAAGACCGGCTTACAATTATAGTTAAAAGCAAGACGGGTTTACAATTATAATTAAAAGTAAGACCAGTTTACAATTATAATTAAACGTAAGACCAGTTTACAATTACAATTAAAAGTATGACCGGCTTACAATTATAGTTAAAAGTAAGACCAGTTTACAATTATAATTAAAAGTAAGACCGGTTTACAATTACAATTAAAAGTAAGACCGGTTTACAATTATAGTTAAAAGTAAGACCAGATTACAATTAAAATTAAACGTAAGTCCGGTTTACAATTACAATTAAAAGTAAGACCGGTTTACAATTATAATTAAAAGTAAGACCGGTTTACAATTACAATTAAAAGTAAGACCGGTTTACAATTATAGTTAAAAGTAAGACCAGCTTACAATTAAAATTAAACGTAAGACCGGTTTACAATTACAATTAAAAGTAAGACCGGTTTACAATTACAATTAAAAGTAAGACCAGTTTACAATTATGATTAAAAGTGAGACCAGTTTACAATTATGATATAAAGCAAGACCAGTTTACAATTATAATTAAAAGGAAGATCAGTTTACAATTAAAATTAAAAGTAAGACCGGTTTACAATTAAAATTAAAAGTAAGACCAGTTTACAATTAAAATCAAAAGTAAGACCGGCTTACAATTATAATTAAAAGCAAGACCGGTTTACAATTATAATTAAAAGTAAGATCAGTTTACAATTATAATATAAAGTAAGACCGGTTTACAATAATAATTTAAAGTAAGACCAGTTTACAATTACAATATGAAGTAAGACCAGTTTACAATTATAATTAAAAGTAAGACCAGTTTACAATTAAAATTAAAAGTAAGACCGGCTTACAATTATAGTTAAAAGCAAGACCGGTTTACAATTATAATTAAAAGTAAGACCAGTTTACAATTATAATTAAAAGTAAGAACAGTTTACAATTACAATTAAAAGTAAGGCCGGCTTACAATTATAGTTAAAAGTAAGACCAGTTTACAATAATAATTAAAAGTAAGACCAGTTTACAATTAAGCTTAAAAGTAAGACCGGTTTACAATTACAATATAAAGTAAGACCAGTTTATAATTACAATGTAAAGTAAGACCAGTTTACAATTACAATTAAAAGTAAGACCGGCTTACAATTATGGTTAAAAGCAAGACCAGTTTACAATTATAATTAAAAGTAAGACCAGTTTACAATTAAAATTAAAAGTAAGACCGGCTTACAATTATAATTAAAAGCAAGACCGGTTTACAATTATAATTAAAAGTAAGACCAATTTACAATTATAATTAAAAGTAAGACCAGTTTACAATTACAATTAAAAGTAAGACCGGCTTACAATTATAGTTAAAAGTAAGACCAGTTTACAATTAAAATTAAAAGTAAGACCGGCTTACAATTATAGTTAAAAGTAAGACCGGTTTACAATTATAATTAAAAGTAAGACCAGTTTACAATTATAATTAAAAGTAAGACCAGTTTACAATTACAATTAAAAGTAAGACCGGCTTACAATTATAGTTAAAAGTAAGACCAGTTTACAATTATAATTAAAAGTAAGACCAGTTTACAATTAAAATTAAAAATAAGACCGGTTTACAATTACAATATAAAGTAAGACCAGTTTATAATTACAATGTAAAGTAAGACCAGTTTACAATTACAATTAAAAGTAAGACCGGCTTACAATTATAGTTAAAAGCAAGACCGGTTTACAATTATAATTAAAAGTAAGACCAGTTTACAATTATAATTAAAAGTAAGACCAGTTTACAATTACAATTAAAAGTAAGACCGACTAACAATTATAGTTAAAAGTAAGATCAGTTTACAATTAAAATTAAAAGTAAGACCGGTTTACAATTATAACTAAAAGTAAGACCGGTTTACAATTACAATTAAAAGTAAGACCGGTTTACAATTATAACTAAAAGTAAGACCAGTTTACAATTATAATTAAAAGTAACACCGGTTTACAATTATAATTACAAGCAAGACCGGTTTACAATTATAATTAAAAGTAAGACCAATTTACAATTATAATTAAAAGTAAGACCAGTTTACAATTACAATTAAAAGTAAGACCGGCTTACAATTCAAGTTAAAAGTAAGACCAGTTTACAATTATAATTAAAAGTAAGACCAGTTTACAATTAAAATTAAAAGTAAGGCCGGTTTACAATTACAATATAAAGTAAGACCAGTTTATAATTACAATGTAAAGTAAGACCAGTTAACAATTACAATTAAAAGTAAGACCGGCTTACAATTATAGTTAAAAGCAAGACGGGTTTACAATTATAATTAAAAGTAAGACCAGTTTACAATTATAATTAAACGTAAGACCAGTTTACAATTACAATTAAAAGTATGACCGGCTTACAATTATAGTTAAAAGTAAGACCAGTTTACAATTATAATTAAAAGTAAGACCAGTTTACAATTAAAATTAAAATTAAGACCGGTTTACAATTATAATTAAAAGTAAGACCAATTTACAATTATAATTAAAAGTAAGACCAGTTTACAATTAAAATCAAAAGTAAAACCGGCTTACAATTATAACTAAAAGTAAGACCGGTTTACAATTACAATTAAAAGTAAGACTGGTTTACAATTATAACTAAAAGTAAGACCAGTTTACAATTATAATTAAAAGTAACACCGGTTTACAATTACAATATAAAGTAAGACCAGTTTATAATTACAATGTAAAGTAAGACCGGTTTACAATTACAACTAAAAGTAAGACCGGCTTACAATTATAGTTAAAAGCAAGACCGGGTAAAATTATAATTAAAAGTAAGACCAATTTACAATTATAATTAAAAGTAAGACCAGTTTACAATTACAATTAAAAGTAAGACCGGCTTACAATTATAGTTAAAAGTAAGACCAGTTTACAATTATAATTAAAAGTAAGACCAGTTTACAATTAAAATTAAAAGTAAGGCCGGTTTAAAATTACAATATAAAGTAAGACCAGTTTATAATTACAATGTAAAGTAAGACCAGTTTACAATTACAATTAAAAGTAAGACCGGCTTACAATTATAGTTAAAAGCAAGACGGGTTTACAATTATAATTAAAAGTAAGACCAGTTTACAATTATAATTAAAAGTAAGACCAGTTTACAATTATAATTAAAAGTAAGACCAATTTACAATTATAATTAAAAGTAAGACCAGTTTACAATTAAAATCAAAAGTAAAACCGGCTTACAATTATAACTAAAAGAAAGACCGGTTTACAATTACAATTAAAAGTAAGACCGGTTTACAATTATAACTAAAAGTAAGACCAGTTTACAATTATAATTAAAAGTAACACCGGTTTACAATTACAATTAAAAGTAAGACCGGTTTACAATTATAATTAAAAGTAAAACCGGTTTACAATTATAATTAAAAGTAAGACCGGTTTACAATTAAAATTAAAAGTAAGACCGGTTTACAATTACAATTAAAAGTAAGACCGGTTTACAATTATAATTAAAAGTAAGACTAGTTTACAATTATAATTAAAAGTAAGACCAGCTTACAATTAAAATTAAAAGTAAGACCGCTTTACAATTACAATTAAAAGTAAGACCGGTTTACAATTATAATTAAAAGTAAGACCAGTTTACAATTACAATTAAAAATAAGACCGGTTTACAATTACAATATAAAGTAAGACCAGTTTATAATTACAATGTAAATTAAGACCGGTTTACAATTACAATAAAAAGTAAGACCGGCTTACAATTATAGTTAAAAGCAAGACCGGTTTACAATTATAATTAAAAGTAAGACCAATTTACAATTATAATTAAAAGTAAGACCAGTTTACAATTACAATTAAAAGTAAGACCGGCTTACAATTATAGTTAAAAGTAAGACCAGTTTACAATTATAATTAAAAGTAAGACCAGTTTACAATTAAAATTAAAAGTAAGGCCGGTTTACAATTACAATATAAAGTAAGACCAGTTTATAATTACAATGTAAAGTAAGACCGGTTTACAATTATAGTTAAAAGCAAGACGGGTTTACAATTATAATTAAAAGTAAGACCAGTTTACAATTATAATTAAAAGTAAGACCAGTTTACAATTACAATTAAAAGTAAGACCGGCTTACAATTTTAGTTAAAAGTAAGACCAGTTTACAATTATAATTAAAAGTAAGACCAGTTTACAATTAAAATTAAAATTAAGACCGGTTTACAATTATAATTAAAAGTAAGACCAATTTACAATTATAATTAAAAGTAAGACCAGTTTACAATTAAAATCAAAAGTAAAACCGGCTTACAATTATAACTAAAAGTAAGACCGGTTTACAATTACAATTAAAAGTAAGACCGGTTTACAATTATAACTAAAAGTAAGACCAGTTTACAATTATAATTAAAAGTAACACCGGTTTACAATTACAATTAAAAGTAAGACAGGTTTACAATTATAATTAAAAGTAAAACCGGTTTACAATTATAATTAAAAGTAAGACCGGTTTACAATTAAAATTAAAAGTAAGACCGGTTTACAATTACAATTAAAAGTAAGACCGGTTTACAATTATAATTAAAAGTAAGACCAGTTTACAATTATAATTAAAAGTAAGACCAGCTTACAATTAAAATTAAAAGTAAGACCGCTTTACAATTACAATTAAAAGTAAGACCGGTTTACAATTATAATTAAAAGTAAGACCGGTTTACAATTACAATTAAAAGTAAGACCGGTTTACAATTATAGTTAAAAGTAAGACCAGCTTACAATTAAAATTAAACGTAAGACCGGGTTACAATTACAATTAAAAGTAAGACCGGGTTACAATTACAATTAAAAGTAAGACCGGTTTACAATTACAATTAAAAGTAAGACCAGTTTACAATTATAATTAAAAGAAAGACCAGTTTACAATTAAAATTAAAATTAAGACCGGTTTACAATTAAAATTAAAAGTAAGACCAGTTTACAATTAAAATCAAAAGTAAGACCGGCTTACAATTATTATTATAAGCAAGACCGGTTTACAATTATAATTAAAAGTAATATCAGTTTACAATTATAATATAAAGTAAGACCGGTTTACAATAATAATTTAAAGTAAGACCAGTTTACAATTACAATATGAAGTAAGACCAGTTTACAATTATAATTAAAAGTAAGACCAGCTTACAATTAAAATTAAAAGTAAGATCGGCTTACAATTATAGTTAAAAGCAAGACCGGTTTACAATTATAATTAAAAGTAAGACCAGTTTACAATTATAATTAAAAGTAAGACCGGCTTACAATTATAATTAAAAGCAAGACCGGTTTACAATTATAATTAAAAGTAAGACCAATTTACAATTATAATTAAAAGTAAGACCAGTTTACAATTACAATTAAAAGTAAGACCGGCTTACAATTATAGTTAAAAGTAAGACCAGTTTACAATTAAAATTAAAAGTAAGACCGGCTTACAATTATAGTTAAAAGTAAGACCGGTTTACAATTATAATTAAAAGTAAGACCAGTTTACAATTATAATTAAAAGTAAGACCAGTTTACAATTACAATTAAAAGTAAGACCGGCTTACAATTATAGTTAAAAGTAAGACCAGTTTACAATTATAATTAAAATTAAGACCAGTTTACAATTACAATTAAAAATAAGACCGGTTTACAATTACAATATAAAGTAAGACCAGTTTATAATTACAATGTAAAGTAAGACCAGTTTACAATTACAATTAAAAGTAAGACCGGCTTACAATTATAGTTAAAAGCAAGACCGGTTTACAATTATAATTAAAAGTAAGACCAGTTTACAATTATAATTAAAAGTAAGACCAGTTTACAATTACAATTAAAAGTAAGACCGACTAACAATTATAGTTAAAAGTAAGATCAGTTTACAATTAAAATTAAAATTAAGACCGTTTACAATTATAATTAAAAGTAAGACCAGTTTACAATTATAATTAAAAGTAAGACTAATTTACAATTAAAATCAAAAGTAAGACCGGTTTACAATTATAACTAAAAGTAAGACCGGTTTACAATTACAATTAAAAGTAAGACCGGTTTACAATTATAACTAAAAGTAAGACCAGTTTACAATTATAATTAAAAGTAACACCGGTTTACAATTATAATTACAAGCAAGACCGGTTTACAATTATAATTAAAAGTAAGACCAATTTAAAATTATAATTAAAAGTAAGACCAGTTTACAATTACAATTAAAAGTAAGACCGGCTTACAATTATAGTTAAAAGTAAGACCAGTTTACAATTATAATTAAAAGTAAGACCAGTTTACAATTAAAATTAAAAGTAAGGCCGGTTTACAATTACAATATAAAGTAAGACCAGTTTATAATTACAATGTAAAGTAAGACCAGTTAACAATTACAATTAAAAGTAAGACCGGCTTACAATTATAGTTAAAAGCAAGACGGGTTTACAATTATAATTAAAAGTAAGACCAGTTTACAATTATAATTAAACGTAAGACCAGTTTACAATTACAATTAAAAGTATGACCGGCTTACAATTATAGTTAAAAGTAAGACCAGTTTACAATTACAATTAAAAGTAAGACCGGTTTACAATTATAATTAAAAGTAAAACCGGTTTACAATTATAAATAAAAGTAAGACCGGTTTACAATTAAAATTAAAAGTAAGACCGGTTTACAATTACAATTAAAAGTAAGACCGGTTTACAATTATAATTAAAAGTAAGACCAGTTTACAATTATAATTAAAAGTAAGACCAGCTTACAATTAAAATTAAAGGTAAGACCGCTTTACAATTACAATTAAAAGTAAGACCGGTTTACAATTATAATTAAAAGTAAGACCAGTTTACAATTACAATTAAAAATAAGACCGGTTTACAATTACAATATAAAGTAAGACCAGTTTATAATTACAATGTAAAGTAAGACCGGTTTACAATTACAATTAAAAGTAAGACCGGCTTACAATTATAGTTAAAAGCAAGACCGGGTAAAATTATAATTAAAAGTAAGACCAATTTACAATTATAATTAAAAGTAAGACCAGTTTACAATTACAATTAAAAGTAAGACCGGCTTACAATTATAGTTAACAGTAAGACCAGTTTACAATTATAATTAAAAGTAAGACCAGTTTACAATTAAAATTAAAAGTAAGGCCGGTTTAAAATTACAATATAAAGTAAGACCAGTTTATAATTACAATGTAAAGTAAGACCAGCTTACAATTACAATTAAAAGTAAGACCGGCTTACAATAATAGTTAAAAGCAAGACGGGTTTACAATTATAATTAAAAGTAAAACCAGTTTACAATTATAATTAAAAGTAAGACCAGTTTACAATTATAATTAAAAGTAAGACCAATTTACAATTATAATCAAAAGTAAAACCGGCTTACAATTATAACTAAAAGTAAGACCGGTTTACAATTACAATTAAAAGTAAGACCGGTTTACAATTATAACTAAAAGTAAGACCAGTTTACAATTATAATTAAAAGTAACACCGGTTTACAATTACAATTAAAAGTAAGACCGGTTTACAATTATAATTAAAAGTAAAACCGGTTTACAATTATAATTAAAAGTAAGACCGGTTTACAATTAAAATTAAAAGTAAGACCGGTTTACAATTACAATTAAAAGTAAGACCGGTTTACAATTATAATTAAAAGTAAGACTAGTTTACAATTATAATTAAAAGTAAGACCAGCTTACAATTAAAATTAAAAGTAAGACCGCTTTACAATTACAATTAAAAGTAAGACCGGTTTACAATTATAATTAAAAGTAAGACCAGTTTACAATTACAATTAAAAATAAGACCGGTTTACAATTACAATATAAAGTAAGACCAGTTTATAATTACAATGTAAATTAAGACCTGTTTACAATTACAATAAAAAGTAAGACCGGCTTACAATTATAGTTAAAAGCAAGACCGGTTTACAATTATAATTAAAAGTAAGACCAATTTACAATTATAATTAAAAGTAAGACCAGTTTACAATTACAATTAAAAGTAAGACCGGCTTACAATTATAGTTAAAAGTAAGACCAGTTTACAATTATAATTAAAAGTAAGACCAGTTTACAATTAAAATTAAAAGTAAGGCCGGTTTACAATTACAATATAAAGTAAGACCAGTTTATAATTACAATGTAAAGTAAGACCGGTTTACAATTATAGTTAAAAGCAAGACGGGTTTACAATTATAATTAAAAGTAAGACCAGTTTACAATTATAATTAAAAGTAAGACCAGTTTACAATTACAATTAAAAGTAAGACCGGCTTACAATTTTAGTTAAAAGTAAGACCAGTTTACAATTATAATTAAAAGTAAGACCAGTTTACAATTAAAATTAAAATTAAGACCGGTTTACAATTATAATTAAAAGTAAGACCAATTTACAATTATAATTAAAAGTAAGACCAGTTTACAATTAAAATCAAAAGTAAAACCGGCTTACAATTATAACTAAAAGTAAGACCGGTTTACAATTACAATTAAAAGTAAGACCGGTTTACAATTATAACTAAAAGTAAGACCAGTTTACAATTATAATTAAAAGTAACACCGGTTTACAATTACAATTAAAAGTAAGACAGGTTTACAATTATAATTAAAAGTAAAACCGGTTTACAATTATAATTAAAAGTAAGACCGGTTTACAATTAAAATTAAAAGTAAGACCGGTTTACAATTACAATTAAAAGTAAGACCGGTTTACAATTATAATTAAAAGTAAGACCAGTTTACAATTATAATTAAAAGTAAGACCAGCTTACAATTAAAATTAAAAGTAAGACCGCTTTACAATTACAATTAAAAGTAAGACCGGTTTACAATTATAATTAAAAGTAAGACCGGTTTACAATTACAATTAAAAGTAAGACCGGTTTACAATTATAGTTAAAAGTAAGACCAGCTTACAATTAAAATTAAACGTAAGACCGGGTTACAATTACAATTAAAAGTAAGACCGGGTTACAATTACAATTAAAAGTAAGACCGGTTTACAATTACAATTAAAAGTAAGACCAGTTTACAATTATAATTAAAAGAAAGACCAGTTTACAATTAAAATTAAAATTAAGACCGGTTTACAATTAAAATTAAAAGTAAGACCAGTTTACAATTAAAATCAAAAGTAAGACCGGCTTACAATTATTATTATAAGCAAGACCGGTTTACAATTATAATTAAAAGTAATATCAGTTTACAATTATAATATAAAGTAAGACCGGTTTACAATAATAATTTAAAGTAAGACCAGTTTACAATTACAATATGAAGTAAGACCAGTTTACAATTATAATTAAAAGTAAGACCAGCTTACAATTAAAATTAAAAGTAAGATCGGCTTACAATTATAGTTAAAAGCAAGACCGGTTTACAATTATAATTAAAAGTAAGACCAGTTTACAATTATAATTAAAAGTAAGAACAGTTTACAATTACAATTAAAATTAAGACCGGCTTACAATTATAGTTAAAAGTAAGACCAGTTTACAATTATAATTAAAAGTAAGATCAGTTTACAATTAAAATTAAAAGTAAGACCGGTTTACAATTACAATATAAAGTAAGACCAGTTTATAATTACAATGTAAAGTAAGACCAGTTTACATTTACAATTAAAAGTAAGACCGGCTTACAATTATGGTTAAAAGCAAGACCAGTTTACAATTATAATTAAAAGTAAGACCAGTTTACAATTAAAATTAAATGTAAGACCTGCTTACAATTATAATTAAAAGCAAGACCGGTTTACAATTATAATTAAAAGTAAGACCAATTTACAATTATAATTAAAAGTAAGACCAGTTTACAATTACAATTAAAAGTAAGACCTGCTTACAATTATAGTTAAAAGTAAGACCAGTTTACAATTATAATTAAAAGTAAGACCAGTTTACAATTACAATTAAAAGTAAGACCGGCTTACAATTATAGTTAAAAGTAAGACCAGTTTACAATTAAAATTAAAAATAAGACCGGTTTACAATTACAATATAAAGTAAGACCAGTTTATAATTACAATGTAAAGTAAGACCAGTTTACAATTACAATTAAAAGTAAGACCGGCTTACAATAATAGTTAAAAGCAAGACCGATTTACAATTATAATTAAAAGTAAGACCTGTTTACAATTATAATTAAAAGTAAGACCAGTTTACAATTATAATTAAAAGTAACACCGGTTTACAATTACAATTAAAAGTAAGACCGGTTTACAATTATAATTAAAAGTAAAACCGGTTTACAATTATAAATAAAAGTAAGACCGGTTTACAATTAAAATTAAAAGTAAGACCGGTTTACAATTACAATTAAAAGTAAGTCCGAATATGGTACTGCTTTGACAACTATTTTACCTATTTTGTTCCTGTATTTAAATACTGTTACAGTGACAGCCGGAACCTTTGAACCGTAATGAGAGCGGGAGGTTTGGCGCCTTAAAATCTGATTCAACCCACCATTTCTTTAGAAATGCCTGTACCAAGTCAGGGTCATTACGGTTTTCACAGTTTTCCGGTTGTTGACTGATTTTGTCTGTTTATATAATTATGAGTTTTGACTTTCCCTTTATAAGATTGTTCGGAGTTCGGTAATTTTGTTATTACCTTTATTTACAATTATAATTAAAAGTAAGACCAGTTTACAATTATAATTAAAAGTAAGACCAGCTTACAATTAAAATTAAAAGTAAGACCGCTTTACAATTACAATTAAAAGTAAGACCGGTTTACAATTATAATTAAAAGTAAGACCAGTTTACAATTACAATTAAAAATAAGACCGGTTTACAATTACAATATAAAGTAAGACCAGTTTATAATTACAATGTAAAGTAAGACCGGTTTACAATTACAACTAAAAGTAAGACCGGCTTACAATTATAGTTAAAAGCAAGACCGGGTAAAATTATAATTAAAAGTAAGACCAATTTACAATTATAATTAAAAGTAAGACCAGTTTACAATTACAATTAAAAGTAAGACCGGCTTACAATTATAGTTAAAAGTAAGACCAGTTTACAATTATAATTAAAAGTAAGACCAGTTTACAATTAAAATTAAAAGTAAGGCCGGTTTAAAATTACAATATAAAGTAAGACCAGTTTATAATTACAATGTAAAGTAAGACCAGTTTACAATTACAATTAAAAGTAAGACCGGCTTACAATTATAGTTAAAAGCAAGACGGGTTTACAATTATAATTAAAAGTAAGACCAGTTTACAATTATAATTAAAAGTAAGACCAGTTTACAATTATAATTAAAAGTAAGACCAATTTACAATTATAATTAAAAGTAAGACCAGTTTACAATTAAAATCAAAAGTAAAACCGGCTTACAATTATAACTAAAAGAAAGACCGGTTTACAATTACAATTAAAAGTAAGACCGGTTTACAATTATAACTAAAAGTAAGACCAGTTTACAATTATAATTAAAAGTAACACCGGTTTACAATTACAATTAAAAGTAAGACCGGTTTACAATTATAATTAAAAGTAAAACCGGTTTACAATTATAATTAAAAGTAAGACCGGTTTACAATTAAAATTAAAAGTAAGACCGGTTTACAATTACAATTAAAAGTAAGACCGGTTTACAATTATAATTAAAAGTAAGACCAGTTTACAATTATAATTAAAAGTAAGACCAGCTTACAATTAAAATTAAAAGTAAGACCGCTTTACAATTACAATTAAAAGTAAGACCGGTTTACAATTATAATTAAAAGTAAGACCGGTTTACAATTACAATTAAAAGTAAGACCGGTTTACAATTATAGTTAAAAGTAAGACCAGCTTACAATTAAAATTAAACGTAAGACCGGGTTACAATTACAATTAAAAGTAAGACCGGGTTACAATTACAATTAAAAGTAAGACCGGTTTACAATTACAATTAAAAGTAAGACCAGTTTACAATTATAATTAAAAGAAAGACCAGTTTACAATTAAAATTAAAATTAAGACCGGTTTACAATTAAAATTAAAAGTAAGACCAGTTTACAATTAAAATCAAAAGTAAGACCGGCTTACAATTATTATTATAAGCAAGACCGGTTTACAATTATAATTAAAAGTAATATCAGTTTACAATTATAATATAAAGTAAGACCGGTTTACAATAATAATTTAAAGTAAGACCAGTTTACAATTACAATATGAAGTAAGACCAGTTTACAATTATAATTAAAAGTAAGACCAGCTTACAATTAAAATTAAAAGTAAGATCGGCTTACAATTATAGTTAAAAGCAAGACCGGTTTACAATTATAATTAAAAGTAAGACCAGTTTACAATTATAATTAAAAGTAAGACCGGCTTACAATTATAATTAAAAGCAAGACCGGTTTACAATTATAATTAAAAGTAAGACCAATTTACAATTATAATTAAAAGTAAGACCAGTTTACAATTACAATTAAAAGTAAGACCGGCTTACAATTATAGTTAAAAGTAAGACCAGTTTACAATTAAAATTAAAAGTAAGACCGGCTTACAATTATAGTTAAAAGTAAGACCGGTTTACAATTATAATTAAAAGTAAGACCAGTTTACAATTATAATTAAAAGTAAGACCAGTTTACAATTACAATTAAAAGTAAGACCGGCTTACAATTATAGTTAAAAGTAAGACCAGTTTACAATTATAATTAAAATTAAGACCAGTTTACAATTACAATTAAAAATAAGACCGGTTTACAATTACAATATAAAGTAAGACCAGTTTATAATTACAATGTAAAGTAAGACCAGTTTACAATTACAATTAAAAGTAAGACCGGCTTACAATTATAGTTAAAAGCAAGACCGGTTTACAATTATAATTAAAAGTAAGACCAGTTTACAATTATAATTAAAAGTAAGACCAGTTTACAATTACAATTAAAAGTAAGACCGACTAACAATTATAGTTAAAAGTAAGATCAGTTTACAATTAAAATTAAAATTAAGACCGTTTACAATTATAATTAAAAGTAAGACCAGTTTACAATTATAATTAAAAGTAAGACTAATTTACAATTAAAATCAAAAGTAAGACCGGTTTACAATTATAACTAAAAGTAAGACCGGTTTACAATTACAATTAAAAGTAAGACCGGTTTACAATTATAACTAAAAGTAAGACCAGTTTACAATTATAATTAAAAGTAACACCGGTTTACAATTATAATTACAAGCAAGACCGGTTTACAATTATAATTAAAAGTAAGACCAATTTAAAATTATAATTAAAAGTAAGACCAGTTTACAATTACAATTAAAAGTAAGACCGGCTTACAATTATAGTTAAAAGTAAGACCAGTTTACAATTATAATTAAAAGTAAGACCAGTTTACAATTAAAATTAAAAGTAAGGCCGGTTTACAATTACAATATAAAGTAAGACCAGTTTATAATTACAATGTAAAGTAAGACCAGTTAACAATTACAATTAAAAGTAAGACCGGCTTACAATTATAGTTAAAAGCAAGACGGGTTTACAATTATAATTAAAAGTAAGACCAGTTTACAATTATAATTAAACGTAAGACCAGTTTACAATTACAATTAAAAGTATGACCGGCTTACAATTATAGTTAAAAGTAAGACCAGTTTACAATTATAATTAAAAGTAAGACCAGTTTACAATTACAATTAAAAGTAAGACCGGTTTACAATTATAATTAAAAGTAAAACCGGTTTACAATTATAAATAAAAGTAAGACCGGTTTACAATTAAAATTAAAAGTAAGACCGGTTTACAATTACAATTAAAAGTAAGACCGGTTTACAATTATAATTAAAAGTAAGACCAGTTTACAATTATAATTAAAAGTAAGACCAGCTTACAATTAAAATTAAAGGTAAGACCGCTTTACAATTACAATTAAAAGTAAGACCGGTTTACAATTATAATTAAAAGTAAGACCAGTTTACAATTACAATTAAAAATAAGACCGGTTTACAATTACAATATAAAGTAAGACCAGTTTATAATTACAATGTAAAGTAAGACCGGTTTACAATTACAATTAAAAGTAAGACCGGCTTACAATTATAGTTAAAAGCAAGACCGGGTAAAATTATAATTAAAAGTAAGACCAATTTACAATTATAATTAAAAGTAAGACCAGTTTACAATTACAATTAAAAGTAAGACCGGCTTACAATTATAGTTAACAGTAAGACCAGTTTACAATTATAATTAAAAGTAAGACCAGTTTACAATTAAAATTAAAAGTAAGGCCGGTTTAAAATTACAATATAAAGTAAGACCAGTTTATAATTACAATGTAAAGTAAGACCAGCTTACAATTACAATTAAAAGTAAGACCGGCTTACAATAATAGTTAAAAGCAAGACGGGTTTACAATTATAATTAAAAGTAAAACCAGTTTACAATTATAATTAAAAGTAAGACCAGTTTACAATTATAATTAAAAGTAAGACCAATTTACAATTATAATCAAAAGTAAAACCGGCTTACAATTATAACTAAAAGTAAGACCGGTTTACAATTACAATTAAAAGTAAGACCGGTTTACAATTATAACTAAAAGTAAGACCAGTTTACAATTATAATTAAAAGTAACACCGGTTTACAATTACAATTAAAAGTAAGACCGGTTTACAATTATAATTAAAAGTAAAACCGGTTTACAATTATAATTAAAAGTAAGACCGGTTTACAATTAAAATTAAAAGTAAGACCGGTTTACAATTACAATTAAAAGTAAGACCGGTTTACAATTATAATTAAAAGTAAGACTAGTTTACAATTATAATTAAAAGTAAGACCAGCTTACAATTAAAATTAAAAGTAAGACCGCTTTACAATTACAATTAAAAGTAAGACCGGTTTACAATTATAATTAAAAGTAAGACCAGTTTACAATTACAATTAAAAATAAGACCGGTTTACAATTACAATATAAAGTAAGACCAGTTTATAATTACAATGTAAATTAAGACCTGTTTACAATTACAATAAAAAGTAAGACCGGCTTACAATTATAGTTAAAAGCAAGACCGGTTTACAATTATAATTAAAAGTAAGACCAATTTACAATTATAATTAAAAGTAAGACCAGTTTACAATTACAATTAAAAGTAAGACCGGCTTACAATTATAGTTAAAAGTAAGACCAGTTTACAATTATAATTAAAAGTAAGACCAGTTTACAATTAAAATTAAAAGTAAGGCCGGTTTACAATTACAATATAAAGTAAGACCAGTTTATAATTACAATGTAAAGTAAGACCGGTTTACAATTATAGTTAAAAGCAAGACGGGTTTACAATTATAATTAAAAGTAAGACCAGTTTACAATTATAATTAAAAGTAAGACCAGTTTACAATTACAATTAAAAGTAAGACCGGCTTACAATTTTAGTTAAAAGTAAGACCAGTTTACAATTATAATTAAAAGTAAGACCAGTTTACAATTAAAATTAAAATTAAGACCGGTTTACAATTATAATTAAAAGTAAGACCAATTTACAATTATAATTAAAAGTAAGACCGGTTTACAATTATAATTAAAAGTAAAACCGGTTTACAATTATAAATAAAAGTAAGACCGGTTTACAATTAAAATTAAAAGTAAGACCGGTTTACAATTACAATTAAAAGTAAGACCGGTTTACAATTATAATTAAAAGTAAGACCAGTTTACAATTATAATTAAAAGTAAGACCAGCTTACAATTAAAATTAAAGGTAAGACCGCTTTACAATTACAATTAAAAGTAAGACCGGTTTACAATTATAATTAAAAGTAAGACCAGTTTACAATTACAATTAAAAATAAGACCGGTTTACAATTACAATATAAAGTAAGACCAGTTTATAATTACAATGTAAAGTAAGACCGGTTTACAATTACAATTAAAAGTAAGACCGGCTTACAATTATAGTTAAAAGCAAGACCGGGTAAAATTATAATTAAAAGTAAGACCAATTTACAATTATAATTAAAAGTAAGACCAGTTTACAATTACAATTAAAAGTAAGACCGGCTTACAATTATAGTTAACAGTAAGACCAGTTTACAATTATAATTAAAAGTAAGACCAGTTTACAATTAAAATTAAAAGTAAGGCCGGTTTAAAATTACAATATAAAGTAAGACCAGTTTATAATTACAATGTAAAGTAAGACCAGCTTACAATTACAATTAAAAGTAAGACCGGCTTACAATAATAGTTAAAAGCAAGACGGGTTTACAATTATAATTAAAAGTAAAACCAGTTTACAATTATAATTAAAAGTAAGACCAGTTTACAATTATAATTAAAAGTAAGACCAATTTACAATTATAATCAAAAGTAAAACCGGCTTACAATTATAACTAAAAGTAAGACCGGTTTACAATTACAATTAAAAGTAAGACCGGTTTACAATTATAACTAAAAGTAAGACCAGTTTACAATTATAATTAAAAGTAACACCGGTTTACAATTACAATTAAAAGTAAGACCGGTTTACAATTATAATTAAAAGTAAAACCGGTTTACAATTATAATTAAAAGTAAGACCGGTTTACAATTAAAATTAAAAGTAAGACCGGTTTACAATTACAATTAAAAGTAAGACCGGTTTACAATTATAATTAAAAGTAAGACTAGTTTACAATTATAATTAAAAGTAAGACCAGCTTACAATTAAAATTAAAAGTAAGACCGCTTTACAATTACAATTAAAAGTAAGACCGGTTTACAATTATAATTAAAAGTAAGACCAGTTTACAATTACAATTAAAAATAAGACCGGTTTACAATTACAATATAAAGTAAGACCAGTTTATAATTACAATGTAAATTAAGACCTGTTTACAATTACAATAAAAAGTAAGACCGGCTTACAATTATAGTTAAAAGCAAGACCGGTTTACAATTATAATTAAAAGTAAGACCAATTTACAATTATAATTAAAAGTAAGACCAGTTTACAATTACAATTAAAAGTAAGACCGGCTTACAATTATAGTTAAAAGTAAGACCAGTTTACAATTATAATTAAAAGTAAGACCAGTTTACAATTAAAATTAAAAGTAAGGCCGGTTTACAATTACAATATAAAGTAAGACCAGTTTATAATTACAATGTAAAGTAAGACCGGTTTACAATTATAGTTAAAAGCAAGACGGGTTTACAATTATAATTAAAAGTAAGACCAGTTTACAATTATAATTAAAAGTAAGACCAGTTTACAATTACAATTAAAAGTAAGACCGGCTTACAATTTTAGTTAAAAGTAAGACCAGTTTACAATTATAATTAAAAGTAAGACCAGTTTACAATTAAAATTAAAATTAAGACCGGTTTACAATTATAATTAAAAGTAAGACCAATTTACAATTATAATTAAAAGTAAGACCAGTTTACAATTAAAATCAAAAGTAAAACCGGCTTACAATTATAACTAAAAGTAAGACCGGTTTACAATTACAATTAAAAGTAAGACCGGTTTACAATTATAACTAAAAGTAAGACCAGTTTACAATTATAATTAAAAGTAACACCGGTTTACAATTACAATTAAAAGTAAGACAGGTTTACAATTATAATTAAAAGTAAAACCGGTTTACAATTATAATTAAAAGTAAGACCGGTTTACAATTAAAATTAAAAGTAAGACCGGTTTACAATTACAATTAAAAGTAAGACCGGTTTACAATTATAATTAAAAGTAAGACCAGTTTACAATTATAATTAAAAGTAAGACCAGCTTACAATTAAAATTAAAAGTAAGACCGCTTTACAATTACAATTAAAAGTAAGACCGGTTTACAATTATAATTAAAAGTAAGACCGGTTTACAATTACAATTAAAAGTAAGACCGGTTTACAATTATAGTTAAAAGTAAGACCAGCTTACAATTAAAATTAAACGTAAGACCGGGTTACAATTACAATTAAAAGTAAGACCGGTTTACAATTACAATTAAAAGTAAGACCAGTTTACAATTATAATTAAAAGAAAGACCAGTTTACAATTAAAATTAAAATTAAGACCGGTTTACAATTAAAATTAAAAGTAAGACCAGTTTACAATTAAAATCAAAAGTAAGACCGGCTTACAATTATTATTATAAGCAAGACCGGTTTACAATTATAATTAAAAGTAATATCAGTTTACAATTATAATATAAAGTAAGACCGGTTTACAATAATAATTTAAAGTAAGACCAGTTTACAATTACAATATGAAGTAAGACCAGTTTACAATTATAATTAAAAGTAAGACCAGCTTACAATTAAAATTAAAAGTAAGATCGGCTTACAATTATAGTTAAAAGCAAGACCGGTTTACAATTATAATTAAAAGTAAGACCAGTTTACAATTATAATTAAAAGTAAGAACAGTTTACAATTACAATTAAAATTAAGACCGGCTTACAATTATAGTTAAAAGTAAGACCAGTTTACAATTATAATTAAAAGTAAGATCAGTTTACAATTAAAATTAAAAGTAAGACCGGTTTACAATTACAATATAAAGTAAGACCAGTTTATAATTACAATGTAAAGTAAGACCAGTTTACATTTACAATTAAAAGTAAGACCGGCTTACAATTATGGTTAAAAGCAAGACCAGTTTACAATTATAATTAAAAGTAAGACCAGTTTACAATTAAAATTAAATGTAAGACCTGCTTACAATTATAATTAAAAGCAAGACCGGTTTACAATTATAATTAAAAGTAAGACCAATTTACAATTATAATTAAAAGTAAGACCAGTTTACAATTACAATTAAAAGTAAGACCTGCTTACAATTATAGTTAAAAGTAAGACCAGTTTACAATTATAATTAAAAGTAAGACCAGTTTACAATTACAATTAAAAGTAAGACCGGCTTACAATTATAGTTAAAAGTAAGACCAGTTTACAATTAAAATTAAAAATAAGACCGGTTTACAATTACAATATAAAGTAAGACCAGTTTATAATTACAATGTAAAGTAAGACCAGTTTACAATTACAATTAAAAGTAAGACCGGCTTACAATAATAGTTAAAAGCAAGACCGGTTTACAATTATAATTAAAAGTAAGACCTGTTTACAATTATAATTAAAAGTAAGACCAGTTTACAATTATAATTAAAAGTAACACCGGTTTACAATTACAATTAAAAGTAAGACCGGTTTACAATTATAATTAAAAGTAAAACCGGTTTACAATTATAAATAAAAGTAAGACCGGTTTACAATTAAAATTAAAAGTAAGACCGGTTTACAATTACAATTAAAAGTAAGACCGGTTTACAATTATAATTAAAAGTAAGACCAGTTTACAATTATAATTAAAAGTAAGACCAGCTTACAATTAAAATTAAAAGTAAGACCGCTTTACAATTACAATTAAAAGTAAGACCGGTTTACAATTATAATTAAAAGTAAGACCAGTTTACAATTACAATTAAAAATAAGACCGGTTTACAATTACAATATAAAGTAAGACCAGTTTATAATTACAATGTAAAGTAAGACCGGTTTACAATTACAACTAAAAGTAAGACCGGCTTACAATTATAGTTAAAAGCAAGACCGGGTAAAATTATAATTAAAAGTAAGACCAATTTACAATTATAATTAAAAGTAAGACCAGTTTACAATTACAATTAAAAGTAAGACCGGCTTACAATTATAGTTAAAAGTAAGACCAGTTTACAATTATAATTAAAAGTAAGACCAGTTTACAATTAAAATTAAAAGTAAGGCCGGTTTAAAATTACAATATAAAGTAAGACCTGTTTATAATTACAATGTAAAGTAAGACCAGTTTACAATTACAATTAAAAGTAAGACCGGCTTACAATTATAGTTAAAAGCA
This sequence comes from Bathymodiolus brooksi, assembly GCA_963680875.1. NCBI lineage: Eukaryota > Metazoa > Mollusca > Bivalvia > Mytilida > Modiolidae > Bathymodiolus > Bathymodiolus brooksi. Next base: position 1,147,433 of record OY804577.1, read on the forward strand.
AGACGGGTTTACAATTATAATTAAAAGTAAGACCAGTTTACAATTATAATTAAAAGTAAGACCAGTTTACAATTATAATTAAAAGTAAGACCAATTTACAATTATAATTAAAAGTAAGACCAGTTTACAATTAAAATCAAAAGTAAAACCGGCTTACAATTATAACTAAAAGAAAGACCGGTTTACAATTACAATTAAAAGTAAGACCGGTTTACAATTATAACTAAAAGTAAGACCAGTTTACAATTATAATTAAAAGTAACACCGGTTTACAATTACAATTAAAAGTAAGACCGGTTTACAATTATAATTAAAAGTAAAACCGGTTTACAATTATAATTAAAAGTAAGACCGGTTTACAATTAAAATTAAAAGTAAGACCGGTTTACAATTACAATTAAAAGTAAGACCGGTTTACAATTATAATTAAAAGTAAGACTAGTTTACAATTATAATTAAAAGTAAGACCAGCTTACAATTAAAATTAAAAGTAAGACCGCTTTACAATTACAATTAAAAGTAAGACCGGTTTACAATTATAATTAAAAGTAAGACCAGTTTACAATTACAATTAAAAATAAGACCGGTTTACAATTACAATATAAAGTAAGACCAGTTTATAATTACAATGTAAATTAAGACCGGTTTACAATTACAATAAAAAGTAAGACCGGCTTACAATTATAGTTAAAAGCAAGACCGGTTTACAATTATAATTAAAAGTAAGACCAATTTACAATTATAATTAAAAGTAAGACCAGTTTACAATTACAATTAAAAGTAAGACCGGCTTACAATTATAGTTAAAAGTAAGACCAGTTTACAATTATAATTAAAAGTAAGACCAGTTTACAATTAAAATTAAAAGTAAGGCCGGTTTACAATTACAATATAAAGTAAGACCAGTTTATAATTACAATGTAAAGTAAGACCGGTTTACAATTATAGTTAAAAGCAAGACGGGTTTACAATTATAATTAAAAGTAAGACCAGTTTACAATTATAATTAAAAGTAAGACCAGTTTACAATTACAATTAAAAGTAAGACCGGCTTACAATTTTAGTTAAAAGTAAGACCAGTTTACAATTATAATTAAAAGTAAGACCAGTTTACAATTAAAATTAAAATTAAGACCGGTTTACAATTATAATTAAAAGTAAGACCAATTTACAATTATAATTAAAAGTAAGACCAGTTTACAATTAAAATCAAAAGTAAAACCGGCTTACAATTATAACTAAAAGTAAGACCGGTTTACAATTACAATTAAAAGTAAGACCGGTTTACAATTATAACTAAAAGTAAGACCAGTTTACAATTATAATTAAAAGTAACACCGGTTTACAATTACAATTAAAAGTAAGACAGGTTTACAATTATAATTAAAAGTAAAACCGGTTTACAATTATAATTAAAAGTAAGACCGGTTTACAATTAAAATTAAAAGTAAGACCGGTTTACAATTACAATTAAAAGTAAGACCGGTTTACAATTATAATTAAAAGTAAGACCAGTTTACAATTATAATTAAAAGTAAGACCAGCTTACAATTAAAATTAAAAGTAAGACCGCTTTACAATTACAATTAAAAGTAAGACCGGTTTACAATTATAATTAAAAGTAAGACCGGTTTACAATTACAATTAAAAGTAAGACCGGTTTACAATTATAGTTAAAAGTAAGACCAGCTTACAATTAAAATTAAACGTAAGACCGGGTTACAATTACAATTAAAAGTAAGACCGGGTTACAATTACAATTAAAAGTAAGACCGGTTTACAATTACAATTAAAAGTAAGACCAGTTTACAATTATAATTAAAAGAAAGACCAGTTTACAATTAAAATTAAAATTAAGACCGGTTTACAATTAAAATTAAAAGTAAGACCAGTTTACAATTAAAATCAAAAGTAAGACCGGCTTACAATTATTATTATAAGCAAGACCGGTTTACAATTATAATTAAAAGTAATATCAGTTTACAATTATAATATAAAGTAAGACCGGTTTACAATAATAATTTAAAGTAAGACCAGTTTACAATTACAATATGAAGTAAGACCAGTTTACAATTATAATTAAAAGTAAGACCAGCTTACAATTAAAATTAAAAGTAAGATCGGCTTACAATTATAGTTAAAAGCAAGACCGGTTTACAATTATAATTAAAAGTAAGACCAGTTTACAATTATAATTAAAAGTAAGACCGGCTTACAATTATAATTAAAAGCAAGACCGGTTTACAATTATAATTAAAAGTAAGACCAATTTACAATTATAATTAAAAGTAAGACCAGTTTACAATTACAATTAAAAGTAAGACCGGCTTACAATTATAGTTAAAAGTAAGACCAGTTTACAATTAAAATTAAAAGTAAGACCGGCTTACAATTATAGTTAAAAGTAAGACCGGTTTACAATTATAATTAAAAGTAAGACCAGTTTACAATTATAATTAAAAGTAAGACCAGTTTACAATTACAATTAAAAGTAAGACCGGCTTACAATTATAGTTAAAAGTAAGACCAGTTTACAATTATAATTAAAATTAAGACCAGTTTACAATTACAATTAAAAATAAGACCGGTTTACAATTACAATATAAAGTAAGACCAGTTTATAATTACAATGTAAAGTAAGACCAGTTTACAATTACAATTAAAAGTAAGACCGGCTTACAATTATAGTTAAAAGCAAGACCGGTTTACAATTATAATTAAAAGTAAGACCAGTTTACAATTATAATTAAAAGTAAGACCAGTTTACAATTACAATTAAAAGTAAGACCGACTAACAATTATAGTTAAAAGTAAGATCAGTTTACAATTAAAATTAAAATTAAGACCGTTTACAATTATAATTAAAAGTAAGACCAGTTTACAATTATAATTAAAAGTAAGACTAATTTACAATTAAAATCAAAAGTAAGACCGGTTTACAATTATAACTAAAAGTAAGACCGGTTTACAATTACAATTAAAAGTAAGACCGGTTTACAATTATAACTAAAAGTAAGACCAGTTTACAATTATAATTAAAAGTAACACCGGTTTACAATTATAATTACAAGCAAGACCGGTTTACAATTATAATTAAAAGTAAGACCAATTTAAAATTATAATTAAAAGTAAGACCAGTTTACAATTACAATTAAAAGTAAGACCGGCTTACAATTATAGTTAAAAGTAAGACCAGTTTACAATTATAATTAAAAGTAAGACCAGTTTACAATTAAAATTAAAAGTAAGGCCGGTTTACAATTACAATATAAAGTAAGACCAGTTTATAATTACAATGTAAAGTAAGACCAGTTAACAATTACAATTAAAAGTAAGACCGGCTTACAATTATAGTTAAAAGCAAGACGGGTTTACAATTATAATTAAAAGTAAGACCAGTTTACAATTATAATTAAACGTAAGACCAGTTTACAATTACAATTAAAAGTATGACCGGCTTACAATTATAGTTAAAAGTAAGACCAGTTTACAATTATAATTAAAAGTAAGACCAGTTTACAATTACAATTAAAAGTAAGACCGGTTTACAATTATAATTAAAAGTAAAACCGGTTTACAATTATAAATAAAAGTAAGACCGGTTTACAATTAAAATTAAAAGTAAGACCGGTTTACAATTACAATTAAAAGTAAGACCGGTTTACAATTATAATTAAAAGTAAGACCAGTTTACAATTATAATTAAAAGTAAGACCAGCTTACAATTAAAATTAAAAGTAAGACCGCTTTACAATTACAATTAAAAGTAAGACCGGTTTACAATTATAATTAAAAGTAAGACCAGTTTACAATTACAATTAAAAATAAGACCGGTTTACAATTACAATATAAAGTAAGACCAGTTTATAATTACAATGTAAAGTAAGACCGGTTTACAATTACAATTAAAAGTAAGACCGGCTTACAATTATAGTTAAAAGCAAGACCGGGTAAAATTATAATTAAAAGTAAGACCAATTTACAATTATAATTAAAAGTAAGACCAGTTTACAATTACAATTAAAAGTAAGACCGGCTTACAATTATAGTTAACAGTAAGACCAGTTTACAATTATAATTAAAAGTAAGACCAGTTTACAATTAAAATTAAAAGTAAGGCCGGTTTAAAATTACAATATAAAGTAAGACCAGTTTATAATTACAATGTAAAGTAAGACCAGCTTACAATTACAATTAAAAGTAAGACCGGCTTACAATAATAGTTAAAAGCAAGACGGGTTTACAATTATAATTAAAAGTAAAACCAGTTTACAATTATAATTAAAAGTAAGACCAGTTTACAATTATAATTAAAAGTAAGACCAATTTACAATTATAATCAAAAGTAAAACCGGCTTACAATTATAACTAAAAGTAAGACCGGTTTACAATTACAATTAAAAGTAAGACCGGTTTACAATTATAACTAAAAGTAAGACCAGTTTACAATTATAATTAAAAGTAACACCGGTTTACAATTACAATTAAAAGTAAGACCGGTTTACAATTATAATTAAAAGTAAAACCGGTTTACAATTATAATTAAAAGTAAGACCGGTTTACAATTAAAATTAAAAGTAAGACCGGTTTACAATTACAATTAAAAGTAAGACCGGTTTACAATTATAATTAAAAGTAAGACTAGTTTACAATTATAATTAAAAGTAAGACCAGCTTACAATTAAAATTAAAAGTAAGACCGCTTTACAATTACAATTAAAAGTAAGACCGGTTTACAATTATAATTAAAAGTAAGACCAGTTTACAATTACAATTAAAAATAAGACCGGTTTACAATTACAATATAAAGTAAGACCAGTTTATAATTACAATGTAAATTAAGACCTGTTTACAATTACAATAAAAAGTAAGACCGGCTTACAATTATAGTTAAAAGCAAGACCGGTTTACAATTATAATTAAAAGTAAGACCAATTTACAATTATAATTAAAAGTAAGACCAGTTTACAATTACAATTAAAAGTAAGACCGGCTTACAATTATAGTTAAAAGTAAGACCAGTTTACAATTATAATTAAAAGTAAGACCAGTTTACAATTAAAATTAAAAGTAAGGCCGGTTTACAATTACAATATAAAGTAAGACCAGTTTATAATTACAATGTAAAGTAAGACCGGTTTACAATTATAGTTAAAAGCAAGACGGGTTTACAATTATAATTAAAAGTAAGACCGGCTTACAATTTTAGTTAAAAGTAAGACCAGTTTACAATTATAATTAAAAGTAAGACCAGTTTACAATTAAAATTAAAATTAAGACCGGTTTACAATTATAATTAAAAGTAAGACCAATTTACAATTATAATTAAAAGTAAGACCAGTTTACAATTAAAATCAAAAGTAAAACCGGCTTACAATTATAACTAAAAGTAAGACCGGTTTACAATTACAATTAAAAGTAAGACCGGTTTACAATTATAACTAAAAGTAAGACCAGTTTACAATTATAATTAAAAGTAACACCGGTTTACAATTACAATTAAAAGTAAGACAGGTTTACAATTATAATTAAAAGTAAAACCGGTTTACAATTATAATTAAAAGTAAGACCGGTTTACAATTAAAATTAAAAGTAAGACCGGTTTACAATTACAATTAAAAGTAAGACCGGTTTACAATTATAATTAAAAGTAAGACCAGTTTACAATTATAATTAAAAGTAAGACCAGCTTACAATTAAAATTAAAAGTAAGACCGCTTTACAATTACAATTAAAAGTAAGACCGGTTTACAATTATAATTAAAAGTAAGACCGGTTTACAATTACAATTAAAAGTAAGACCGGTTTACAATTATAGTTAAAAGTAAGACCAGCTTACAATTAAAATTAAACGTAAGACCGGGTTACAATTACAATTAAAAGTAAGACCGGGTTACAATTACAATTAAAAGTAAGACCGGTTTACAATTACAATTAAAAGTAAGACCAGTTTACAATTATAATTAAAAGAAAGACCAGTTTACAATTAAAATTAAAATTAAGACCGGTTTACAATTAAAATTAAAAGTAAGACCAGTTTACAATTAAAATCAAAAGTAAGACCGGCTTACAATTATTATTATAAGCAAGACCGGTTTACAATTATAATTAAAAGTAATATCAGTTTACAATTATAATATAAAGTAAGACCGGTTTACAATAATAATTTAAAGTAAGACCAGTTTACAATTACAATATGAAGTAAGACCAGTTTACAATTATAATTAAAAGTAAGACCAGCTTACAATTAAAATTAAAAGTAAGATCGGCTTACAATTATAGTTAAAAGCAAGACCGGTTTACAATTATAATTAAAAGTAAGACCAGTTTACAATTATAATTAAAAGTAAGAACAGTTTACAATTACAATTAAAATTAAGACCGGCTTACAATTATAGTTAAAAGTAAGACCAGTTTACAATTATAATTAAAAGTAAGATCAGTTTACAATTAAAATTAAAAGTAAGACCGGTTTACAATTACAATATAAAGTAAGACCAGTTTATAATTACAATGTAAAGTAAGACCAGTTTACATTTACAATTAAAAGTAAGACCGGCTTACAATTATGGTTAAAAGCAAGACCAGTTTACAATTATAATTAAAAGTAAGACCAGTTTACAATTAAAATTAAATGTAAGACCTGCTTACAATTATAATTAAAAGCAAGACCGGTTTACAATTATAATTAAAAGTAAGACCAATTTACAATTATAATTAAAAGTAAGACCAGTTTACAATTACAATTAAAAGTAAGACCTGCTTACAATTATAGTTAAAAGTAAGACCAGTTTACAATTATAATTAAAAGTAAGACCAGTTTACAATTACAATTAAAAGTAAGACCGGCTTACAATTATAGTTAAAAGTAAGACCAGTTTACAATTAAAATTAAAAATAAGACCGGTTTACAATTACAATATAAAGTAAGACCAGTTTATAATTACAATGTAAAGTAAGACCAGTTTACAATTACAATTAAAAGTAAGACCGGCTTACAATAATAGTTAAAAGCAAGACCGGTTTACAATTATAATTAAAAGTAAGACCTGTTTACAATTATAATTAAAAGTAAGACCAGTTTACAATTACAATTAAAAGTAAGTCCGACTAACAATTATAGTTAAAAGTAAGACCAGTTTACAATTAAAATTAAAATTAAGACCGGTTTACAATTATAATTAAAAGTAAGACCAGTTTACAATTATAATTAAAAGTAAGACCAGTTTACAATTAAAATCAAAAGTAAGACCGGTTTACAATTATAACTAAAAGTAAGACCGGTTTACAATTATAATTAAAAGTAAGACCAGTTTACAATTATAATTAAAAGTAAGAACAGTTTACAATTACAATTAAAAGTAAGACCGGCTTACAATTATAGTTAAAAGTAAGACCAGTTTACAATTATAATTAAAAGTAAGATCAGTTTACAATTAAAATTAAAAGTAAGACCGGTTTACAATTACAATATAAAGTAAGACCAGTTTATAATTACAATGTAAAGTAAGACCAGTTTACAATTACAATTAAAAGTAAGACCGGCTTACAATTATGGTTAAAAGTAAGACCAGTTTACAATTATAATTAAAAGTAAGACCAGTTTACAATTAAAATTAAAAGTAAGACCGGTTTACAATTACAATTAAAAGTAAGACCGGTTTACAATTATAATTAAAAGTAAGACCAGTTTACAATTATAATTAAAAGTAAGACCAGCTTACAATTAAAATTAAAAGTAAGACCGCTTTACAATTACAATTAAAAGTAAGACCGGTTTACAATTATAATTAAAAGTAAGACCGGTTTACAATTACAATTAAAAGTAAGACCGGTTTACAATTATAGTTAAAAGTAAGACCAGCTTACAATTAAAATTAAACGTAAGACCGGGTTACAATTACAATTAAAAGTAAGACCGGGTTACAATTACAATTAAAAGTAAGACCGGTTTACAATTACAATTAAAAGTAAGACCAGTTTACAATTATAATTAAAAGAAAGACCAGTTTACAATTAAAATTAAAATTAAGACCGGTTTACAATTAAAATTAAAAGTAAGACCAGTTTACAATTAAAATTAAAAGTAAGGCCGGTTTACAATTACAATATAAAGTAAGACCAGTTTATAATTACAATGTAAAGTAAGACCGGTTTACAATTATAGTTAAAAGCAAGACGGGTTTACAATTATAATTAAAAGTAAGACCAGTTTACAATTATAATTAAAAGTAAGACCAGTTTACAATTACAATTAAAAGTAAGACCGGCTTACAATTTTAGTTAAAAGTAAGACCAGTTTACAATTATAATTAAAAGTAAGACCAGTTTACAATTAAAATTAAAATTAAGACCGGTTTACAATTATAATTAAAAGTAAGACCAATTTACAATTATAATTAAAAGTAAGACCAGTTTACAATTAAAATCAAAAGTAAAACCGGCTTACAATTATAACTAAAAGTAAGACCGGTTTACAATTACAATTAAAAGTAAGACCGGTTTACAATTATAACTAAAAGTAAGACCAGTTTACAATTATAATTAAAAGTAACACCGGTTTACAATTACAATTAAAAGTAAGACAGGTTTACAATTATAATTAAAAGTAAAACCGGTTTACAATTATAATTAAAAGTAAGACCGGTTTACAATTAAAATTAAAAGTAAGACCGGTTTACAATTACAATTAAAAGTAAGACCGGTTTACAATTATAATTAAAAGTAAGACCAGTTTACAATTATAATTAAAAGTAAGACCAGCTTACAATTAAAATTAAAAGTAAGACCGCTTTACAATTACAATTAAAAGTAAGACCGGTTTACAATTATAATTAAAAGTAAGACCGGTTTACAATTACAATTAAAAGTAAGACCGGTTTACAATTATAGTTAAAAGTAAGACCAGCTTACAATTAAAATTAAACGTAAGACCGGGTTACAATTACAATTAAAAGTAAGACCGGGTTACAATTACAATTAAAAGTAAGACCGGTTTACAATTACAATTAAAAGTAAGACCAGTTTACAATTATAATTAAAAGAAAGACCAGTTTACAATTAAAATTAAAATTAAGACCGGTTTACAATTAAAATTAAAAGTAAGACCAGTTTACAATTAAAATCAAAAGTAAGACCGGCTTACAATTATTATTATAAGCAAGACCGGTTTACAATTATAATTAAAAGTAATATCAGTTTACAATTATAATATAAAGTAAGACCGGTTTACAATAATAATTTAAAGTAAGACCAGTTTACAATTACAATATGAAGTAAGACCAGTTTACAATTATAATTAAAAGTAAGACCAGCTTACAATTAAAATTAAAAGTAAGATCGGCTTACAATTATAGTTAAAAGCAAGACCGGTTTACAATTATAATTAAAAGTAAGACCAGTTTACAATTATAATTAAAAGTAAGAACAGTTTACAATTACAATTAAAATTAAGACCGGCTTACAATTATAGTTAAAAGTAAGACCAGTTTACAATTATAATTAAAAGTAAGATCAGTTTACAATTAAAATTAAAAGTAAGACCGGTTTACAATTACAATATAAAGTAAGACCAGTTTATAATTACAATGTAAAGTAAGACCAGTTTACATTTACAATTAAAAGTAAGACCGGCTTACAATTATGGTTAAAAGCAAGACCAGTTTACAATTATAATTAAAAGTAAGACCAGTTTACAATTAAAATTAAATGTAAGACCTGCTTACAATTATAATTAAAAGCAAGACCGGTTTACAATTATAATTAAAAGTAAGACCAATTTACAATTATAATTAAAAGTAAGACCAGTTTACAATTACAATTAAAAGTAAGACCTGCTTACAATTATAGTTAAAAGTAAGACCAGTTTACAATTATAATTAAAAGTAAGACCAGTTTACAATTACAATTAAAAGTAAGACCGGCTTACAATTATAGTTAAAAGTAAGACCAGTTTACAATTAAAATTAAAAATAAGACCGGTTTACAATTACAATATAAAGTAAGACCAGTTTATAATTACAATGTAAAGTAAGACCAGTTTACAATTACAATTAAAAGTAAGACCGGCTTACAATAATAGTTAAAAGCAAGACCGGTTTACAATTATAATTAAAAGTAAGACCTGTTTACAATTATAATTAAAAGTAAGACCAGTTTACAATTACAATTAAAAGTAAGTCCGACTAACAATTATAGTTAAAAGTAAGACCAGTTTACAATTAAAATTAAAATTAAGACCGGTTTACAATTATAATTAAAAGTAAGACCAGTTTACAATTATAATTAAAAGTAAGACCAGTTTACAATTAAAATCAAAAGTAAGACCGGTTTACAATTATAACTAAAAGTAAGACCGGTTTACAATTATAATTAAAAGTAAGACCAGTTTACAATTATAATTAAAAGTAAGAACAGTTTACAATTACAATTAAAAGTAAGACCGGCTTACAATTATAGTTAAAAGTAAGACCAGTTTACAATTATAATTAAAAGTAAGATCAGTTTACAATTAAAATTAAAAGTAAGACCGGTTTACAATTACAATATAAAGTAAGACCAGTTTATAATTACAATGTAAAGTAAGACCAGTTTACAATTACAATTAAAAGTAAGACCGGCTTACAATTATGGTTAAAAGTAAGACCAGTTTACAATTATAATTAAAAGTAAGACCAGTTTACAATTAAAATTAAAAGTAAGACCGGTTTACAATTACAATTAAAAGTAAGACCGGTTTACAATTATAATTAAAAGTAAGACCAGTTTACAATTATAATTAAAAGTAAGACCAGCTTACAATTAAAATTAAAAGTAAGACCGCTTTACAATTACAATTAAAAGTAAGACCGGTTTACAATTATAATTAAAAGTAAGACCGGTTTACAATTACAATTAAAAGTAAGACCGGTTTACAATTATAGTTAAAAGTAAGACCAGCTTACAATTAAAATTAAACGTAAGACCGGGTTACAATTACAATTAAAAGTAAGACCGGGTTACAATTACAATTAAAAGTAAGACCGGTTTACAATTACAATTAAAAGTAAGACCAGTTTACAATTATAATTAAAAGAAAGACCAGTTTACAATTAAAATTAAAATTAAGACCGGTTTACAATTAAAATTAAAAGTAAGACCAGTTTACAATTAAAATCAAAAGTAAGACCGGCTTACAATTATTATTATAAGCAAGACCGGTTTACAATTATAATTAAAAGTAATATCAGTTTACAATTATAATATAAAGTAAGACCGGTTTACAATAATAATTTAAAGTAAGACCAGTTTACAATTACAATATGAAGTAAGACCAGTTTACAATTATAATTAAAAGTAAGACCAGCTTACAATTAAAATTAAAAGTAAGATCGGCTTACAATTATAGTTAAAAGCAAGACCGGTTTACAATTATAATTAAAAGTAAGACCAGTTTACAATTATAATTAAAAGTAAGAACAGTTTACAATTACAATTAAAATTAAGACCGGCTTACAATTATAGTTAAAAGTAAGACCAGTTTACAATTATAATTAAAAGTAAGATCAGTTTACAATTAAAATTAAAAGTAAGACCGGTTTACAATTACAATATAAAGTAAGACCAGTTTATAATTACAATGTAAAGTAAGACCAGTTTACATTTACAATTAAAAGTAAGACCGGCTTACAATTATGGTTAAAAGCAAGACCAGTTTACAATTATAATTAAAAGTAAGACCAGTTTACAATTAAAATTAAATGTAAGACCGGCTTACAATTATAATTAAAAGCAAGACCGGTTTACAATTATAATTAAAAGTAAGACCAATTTACAATTATAATTAAAAGTAAGACCAGTTTACAATTACAATTAAAAGTAAGACCTGCTTACAATTATAGTTAAAAGTAAGACCAGTTTACAATTATAATTAAAAGTAAGACCGGTTTACAATTACAATTAAAAGTAAGACCGGCTTACAATTATAGTTAAAAGTAAGACCAGTTTACAATTAAAATTAAAAATAAGACCGGTTTACAATTACAATATAAAGTAAGACCAGTTTATAATTACAATGTAAAGTAAGACCAGTTTACAATTACAATTAAAAGTAAGACCGGCTTGCAATAATAGTTAAAAGCAAGACCGGTTTACAATTATAATTAAAAGTAAGACCTGTTTACAATTATAATTAAAAGTAAGACCAGTTTACAATTACAATTAAAAGTAAGTCCGACTAACAATTATAGTTAAAAGTAAGACCAGTTTACAATTAAAATTAAAATTAAGACCGGTTTACAATTATAATTAAAAGTAAGACCAGTTTACAATTATAATTAAAAGTAAGACCAGTTTACAATTAAAATCAAAAGTAAGACCGGTTTACAATTATAATTAAAAGTAAGACCAGATTACAATTAAAATTAAACGTAAGACCGGTTTACAATTACAATTAAAAGTAAGACCGGTTTACAATTATAATTAAAAGTAAGACCGGTTTACAATTACAATTAAAAGTAAGACCGGTTTACAATTATAGTTAAAAGTAAGACCAGCTTACAATTAAAATTAAACGTAAGACCGGTTTACAATTACAATTAAAAGTAAGACCGGTTTACAATTACAATTAAAAGTAAGACCAGTTTACAATTATGATTAAAAGTGAGACCAGTTTACAATTATGATATAAAGCAAGACCAGTTTACAATTATAATTAAAAGGAAGATCAGTTTACAATTAAAATTAAAAGTAAGACCGGTTTACAATTAAAATTAAAAGTAAGACCAGTTTACAATTAAAATCAAAAGTAAGACCGGCTTACAATTATAATTAAAAGCAAGACCGGTTTACAATTATAATTAAAAGTAAGATCAGTTTACAATTATAATATAAAGTAAGACCGGTTTACAATAATAATTTAAAGTAAGACCAGTTTACAATTACAATATGAAGTAAGACCAGTTTACAATTATAATTAAAAGTAAGACCAGTTTACAATTAAAATTAAAAGTAAGACCGGCTTACAATTATAGTTAAAAGCAAGACCGGTTTACAATTATAATTAAAAGTAAGACCAGTTTACAATTATAATTAAAAGTAAGAACAGTTTACAATTACAATTAAAAGTAAGGCCGGCTTACAATTATAGTTAAAAGTAAGACCAGTTTACAATAATAATTAAAAGTAAGACCAGTTTACAATTAAGCTTAAAAGTAAGACCGGTTTACAATTACAATATAAAGTAAGACCAGTTTATAATTACAATGTAAAGTAAGACCAGTTTACAATTATAATTAAAAGTAAGACCAGTTTACAATTACAATTAAAAGTAAGACCGGCTTACAATTATAGTTAAAAGTAAGACCAGTTTACAATTAAAATTAAAAGTAAGACCGGCTTACAATTATAGTTAAAAGTAAGACCGGTTTACAATTATAATTAAAAGTAAGACCAGTTTACAATTATAATTAAAAGTAAGACCAGTTTACAATTACAATTAAAAGTAAGACCGGCTTACAATTATAGTTAAAAGTAAGACCAGTTTACAATTATAATTAAAAGTAAGACCAGTTTACAATTAAAATTAAAAATAAGACCGGTTTACAATTACAATATAAAGTAAGACCAGTTTATAATTACAATGTAAAGTAAGACCAGTTTACAATTACAATTAAAAGTAAGACCGGCTTACAATTATAGTTAAAAGCAAGACCGGTTTACAATTATAATTAAAAGTAAGACCAGTTTACAATTATAATTAAAAGTAAGACCAGTTTACAATTACAATTAAAAGTAAGACCGACTAACAATTATAGTTAAAAGTAAGATCAGTTTACAATTAAAATTAAAATTAAGACCGTTTACAATTATAATTAAAAGTAAGACCAGTTTACAATTATAATTAAAAGTAAGACTAATTTACAATTAAAATCAAAAGTAAGACCGGTTTACAATTATAACTAAAAGTAAGACCGGTTTACAATTACAATTAAAAGTAAGACCGGTTTACAATTATAACTAAAAGTAAGACCAGTTTACAATTATAATTAAAAGTAACACCGGTTTACAATTATAATTACAAGCAAGACCGGTTTACAATTATAATTAAAAGTAAGACCAATTTACAATTATAATTAAAAGTAAGACCAGTTTACAATTACAATTAAAAGTAAGACCGGCTTACAATTCAAGTTAAAAGTAAGACCAGTTTACAATTATAATTAAAAGTAAGACCAGTTTACAATTAAAATTAAAAGTAAGGCCGGTTTACAATTACAATATAAAGTAAGACCAGTTTATAATTACAATGTAAAGTAAGACCAGTTAACAATTACAATTAAAAGTAAGACCGGCTTACAATTATAGTTAAAAGCAAGACGGGTTTACAATTATAATTAAAAGTAAGACCAGTTTACAATTATAATTAAACGTAAGACCAGTTTACAATTACAATTAAAAGTATGACCGGCTTACAATTATAGTTAAAAGTAAGACCAGTTTACAATTATAATTAAAAGTAAGACCAGTTTACAATTAAAATTAAAATTAAGACCGGTTTACAATTATAATTAAAAGTAAGACCAATTTACAATTATAATTAAAAGTAAGACCAGTTTACAATTAAAATCAAAAGTAAAACCGGCTTACAATTATAACTAAAAGTAAGACCGGTTTACAATTACAATTAAAAGTAAGACTGGTTTACAATTATAACTAAAAGTAAGACCAGTTTACAATTATAATTAAAAGTAACACCGGTTTACAATTACAATTAAAAGTAAGACCGGTTTACAATTATAATTAAAAGTAAAACCGGTTTACAATTATAAATAAAAGTAAGACCGGTTTACAATTAAAATTAAAAGTAAGACCGGTTTACAATTACAATTAAAAGTAAGACCGGTTTACAATTATAATTAAAAGTAAGACCAGTTTACAATTATAATTAAAAGTAAGACCAGCTTACAATTAAAATTAAAAGTAAGACCGCTTTACAATTACAATTAAAAGTAAGACCGGTTTACAATTATAATTAAAAGTAAGACCAGTTTACAATTACAATTAAAAATAAGACCGGTTTACAATTACAATATAAAGTAAGACCAGTTTATAATTACAATGTAAAGTAAGACCGGTTTACAATTACAATTAAAAGTAAGACCGGCTTACAATTATAGTTAAAAGCAAGACCGGGTAAAATTATAATTAAAAGTAAGACCAATTTACAATTATAATTAAAAGTAAGACCAGTTTACAATTACAATTAAAAGTAAGACCGGCTTACAATTATAGTTAAAAGTAAGACCAGTTTACAATTATAATTAAAAGTAAGACCAGTTTACAATTAAAATTAAAAGTAAGGCCGGTTTAAAATTACAATATAAAGTAAGACCAGTTTATAATTACAATGTAAAGTAAGACCAGTTTACAATTACAATTAAAAGTAAGACCGGCTTACAATTATAGTTAAAAGCAAGACGGGTTTACAATTATAATTAAAAGTAAGACCAGTTTACAATTATAATTAAAAGTAAGACCAATTTACAATTATAATTAAAAGTAAGACCAGTTTACAATTAAAATCAAAAGTAAAACCGGCTTACAATTATAACTAAAAGTAAGACCGGTTTACAATTACAATTAAAAGTAAGACCGGTTTACAATTATAACTAAAAGTAAGACCAGTTTACAATTATAATTAAAAGTAACACCGGTTTACAATTACAATTAAAAGTAAGACCGGTTTACAATTATAATTAAAAGTAAAACCGGTTTACAATTATAATTAAAAGTAAGACCGGTTTACAATTAAAATTAAAAGTAAGACCGGTTTACAATTACAATTAAAAGTAAGACCGGTTTACAATTATAATTAAAAGTAAGACTAGTTTACAATTATAATTAAAAGTAAGACCAGCTTACAATTAAAATTAAAAGTAAGACCGCTTTACAATTACAATTAAAAGTAAGACCGGTTTACAATTATAATTAAAAGTAAGACCAGTTTACAATTACAATTAAAAATAAGACCGGTTTACAATTACAATATAAAGTAAGACCAGTTTATAATTACAATGTAAATTAAGACCGGTTTACAATTACAATAAAAAGTAAGACCGGCTTACAATTATAGTTAAAAGCAAGACCGGTTTACAATTATAATTAAAAGTAAGACCAGTTTACAATTAAAATTAAAAGTAAGGCCGGTTTACAATTACAATATAAAGTAAGACCAGTTTATAATTACAATGTAAAGTAAGACCGGTTTACAATTATAGTTAAAAGCAAGACGGGTTTACAATTATAATTAAAAGTAAGACCAGTTTACAATTATAATTAAAAGTAAGACCAGTTTACAATTACAATTAAAAGTAAGACCGGCTTACAATTTTAGTTAAAAGTAAGACCAGTTTACAATTATAATTAAAAGTAAGACCAGTTTACAATTAAAATTAAAATTAAGACCGGTTTACAATTATAATTAAAAGTAAGACCAATTTACAATTATAATTAAAAGTAAGACCAGTTTACAATTAAAATCAAAAGTAAAACCGGCTTACAATTATAACTAAAAGTAAGACCGGTTTACAATTACAATTAAAAGTAAGACCGGTTTACAATTATAACTAAAAGTAAGACCAGTTTACAATTATAATTAAAAGTAACACCGGTTTACAATTACAATTAAAAGTAAGACAGGTTTACAATTATAATTAAAAGTAAAACCGGTTTACAATTATAATTAAAAGTAAGACCGGTTTACAATTAAAATTAAAAGTAAGACCGGTTTACAATTACAATTAAAAGTAAGACCGGTTTACAATTATAATTAAAAGTAAGACCAGTTTACAATTATAATTAAAAGTAAGACCAGCTTACAATTAAAATTAAAAGTAAGACCGCTTTACAATTACAATTAAAAGTAAGACCGGTTTACAATTATAATTAAAAGTAAGACCGGTTTACAATTACAATTAAAAGTAAGACCGGTTTACAATTATAGTTAAAAGTAAGACCAGCTTACAATTAAAATTAAACGTAAGACCGGGTTACAATTACAATTAAAAGTAAGACCGGGTTACAATTACAATTAAAAGTAAGACCGGTTTACAATTACAATTAAAAGTAAGACCAGTTTACAATTATAATTAAAAGAAAGACCAGTTTACAATTAAAATTAAAATTAAGACCGGTTTACAATTAAAATTAAAAGTAAGACCAGTTTACAATTAAAATCAAAAGTAAGACCGGCTTACAATTATTATTATAAGCAAGACCGGTTTACAATTATAATTAAAAGTAATATCAGTTTACAATTATAATATAAAGTAAGACCGGTTTACAATAATAATTTAAAGTAAGACCAGTTTACAATTACAATATGAAGTAAGACCAGTTTACAATTATAATTAAAAGTAAGACCAGCTTACAATTAAAATTAAAAGTAAGATCGGCTTACAATTATAGTTAAAAGCAAGACCGGTTTACAATTATCATTAAAAGTAAGACCAGTTTACAATTATAATTAAAAGTAAGACCGGCTTACAATTATAATTAAAAGCAAGACCGGTTTACAATTATAATTAAAAGTAAGACCAATTTACAATTATAATTAAAAGTAAGACCAGTTTACAATTACAATTAAAAGTAAGACCGGCTTACAATTATAGTTAAAAGTAAGACCAGTTTACAATTAAAATTAAAAGTAAGACCGGCTTACAATTATAGTTAAAAGTAAGACCGGTTTACAATTATAATTAAAAGTAAGACCAGTTTACAATTATAATTAAAAGTAAGACCAGTTTACAATTACAATTAAAAGTAAGACCGGCTTACAATTATAGTTAAAAGTAAGACCAGTTTACAATTATAATTAAAAGTAAGACCAGTTTACAATTACAATTAAAAATAAGACCGGTTTACAATTACAATATAAAGTAAGACCAGTTTATAATTACAATGTAAAGTAAGACCAGTTTACAATTACAATTAAAAGTAAGACCGGCTTACAATTATAGATAAAAGCAAGACCGGTTTACAATTATAATTAAAAGTAAGACCAGTTTACAATTATAATTAAAAGTAAGACCAGTTTACAATTACAATTAAAAGTAAGACCGACTAACAATTATAGTTAAAAGTAAGATCAGTTTACAATTAAAATTAAAATTAAGACCGTTTACAATTATAATTAAAAGTAAGACCAGTTTACAATTATAATTAAAAGTAAGACTAATTTACAATTAAAATCAAAAGTAAGACCGGTTTACAATTATAACTAAAAGTAAGACCGGTTTACAATTACAATTAAAAGTAAGACCGGTTTACAATTATAACTAAAAGTAAGACCAGTTTACAATTATAATTAAAAGTAACACCGGTTTACAATTATAATTACAAGCAAGACCGGTTTACAATTATAATTAAAAGTAAGACCAATTTACAATTATAATTAAAAGTAAGACCAGTTTACAATTACAATTAAAAGTAAGACCGGCTTACAATTATAGTTAAAAGTAAGACCAGTTTACAATTATAATTAAAAGTAAGACCAGTTTACAATTAAAATTAAAAGTAAGGCCGGTTTACAATTACAATATAAAGTAAGACCAGTTTATAATTACAATGTAAAGTAAGACCAGTTAACAATTACAATTAAAAGTAAGACCGGCTTACAATTATAGTTAAAAGCAAGACGGGTTTACAATTATAATTAAAAGTAAGACCAGTTTACAATTATAATTAAACGTAAGACCAGTTTACAATTACAATTAAAAGTATGACCGGCTTACAATTATAGTTAAAAGTAAGACCAGTTTACAATTATAATTAAAAGTAAGACCAGTTTACAATTAAAATTAAAATTAAGACCGGTTTACAATTATAATTAAAAGTAAGACCAATTTACAATTATAATTAAAAGTAAGACCAGTTTACAATTAAAATCAAAAGTAAAACCGGCTTACAATTATAACTAAAAGTAAGACCGGTTTACAATTACAATTAAAAGTAAGACTGGTTTACAATTATAACTAAAAGTAAGACCAGTTTACAATTATAATTAAAAGTAACACCGGTTTACAATTACAATTAAAAGTAAGACCGGTTTACAATTATAATTAAAAGTAAAACCGGTTTACAATTATAAATAAAAGTAAGACCGGTTTACAATTAAAATTAAAAGTAAGACCGTTTTACAATTACAATTAAAAGTAAGACCGGTTTACAATTATAATTAAAAGTAAGACCAGTTTACAATTATAATTAAAAGTAAGACCAGCTTACAATTAAAATTAAAAGTAAGACCGCTTTACAATTACAATTAAAAGTAAGACCGGTTTACAATTATAATTAAAAGTAAGACCAGTTTACAATTACAATTAAAAATAAGACCGGTTTACAATTACAATATAAAGTAAGACCAGTTTATAATTACAATGTAAAGTAAGACCGGTTTACAATTACAATTAAAAGTAAAACCGGCTTACAATTATAGTTAAAAGCAAGACCGGGTAAAATTATAATTAAAAGTAAGACCAATTTACAATTATAATTAAAAGTAAGACCAGTTTACAATTACAATTAAAAGTAAGACCGGCTTACAATTATAGTTAACAGTAAGACCAGTTTACAATTATAATTAAAAGTAAGACCAGTTTACAATTAAAATTAAAAGTAAGGCCGGTTTAAAATTACAATATAAAGTAAGACCAGTTTATAATTACAATGTAAAGTAAGACCAGTTTACAATTACAATTAAAAGTAAGACCGGCTTACAATTATAGTTAAAAGCAAGACGGGTTTACAATTATAATTAAAAGTAAGACCAGTTTACAATTATAATTAAAAGTAAGACCAGTTTACAATTATAATTAAAAGTAAGACCAATTTACAATTATAATCAAAAGTAAAACCGGCTTACAATTATAACTAAAAGTAAGACCGGTTTACAATTACAATTAAAAGTAAGACCGGTTTACAATTATAACTAAAAGTAAGACCAGTTTACAATTATAATTAAAAGTAACACCGGTTTACAATTACAATTAAAAGTAAGACCGGTTTACAATTATAATTAAAAGTAAAACCGGTTTACAATTATAATTAAAAGTAAGACCGGTTTACAATTAAAATTAAAAGTAAGACCGGTTTACAATTACAATTAAAAGTAAGACCGGTTTACAATTATAATTAAAAGTAAGACTAGTTTACAATTATAATTAAAAGTAAGACCAGCTTACAATTAAAATTAAAAGTAAGACCGCTTTACAATTACAATTAAAAGTAAGACCGGTTTACAATTATAATTAAAAGTAAGACCAGTTTACAATTACAATTAAAAATAAGACCGGTTTACAATTACAATATAAAGTAAGACCAGTTTATAATTACAATGTAAATTAAGACCGGTTTACAATTACAATAAAAAGTAAGACCGGCTTACAATTATAGTTAAAAGCAAGACCGGTTTACAATTATAATTAAAAGTAAGACCAATTTACAATTATAATTAAAAGTAAGACCAGTTTACAATTACAATTAAAAGTAAGACCGGCTTACAATTATAGTTAAAAGTAAGACCAGTTTACAATTATAATTAAAAGTAAGACCAGTTTACAATTAAAATTAAAAGTAAGGCCGGTTTAAAATTACAATATAAAGTAAGACCAGTTTATAATTACAATGTAAAGTAAGACCAGTTTACAATTACAATTAAAAGTAAGACCGGCTTACAATTATAGTTAAAAGCAAGACGGGTTTACAATTATAATTAAAAGTAAGACCAGTTTACAATTATAATTAAAAGTAAGACCAATTTACAATTATAATTAAAAGTAAGACCAGTTTACAATTAAAATCAAAAGTAAAACCGGCTTACAATTATAACTAAAAGTAAGACCGGTTTACAATTACAATTAAAAGTAAGACCGGTTTACAATTATAACTAAAAGTAAGACCAGTTTACAATTATAATTAAAAGTAACACCGGTTTACAATTACAATTAAAAGTAAGACCGGCTTACAATTTTAGTTAAAAGTAAGACCAGTTTACAATTATAATTAAAAGTAAGACCAGTTTACAATTAAAATTAAAATTAAGACCGGTTTACAATTATAATTAAAAGTAAGACCAATTTACAATTATAATTAAAAGTAAGACCAGTTTACAATTAAAATCAAAAGTAAAACCGGCTTACAATTATAACTAAAAGTAAGACCGGTTTACAATTACAATTAAAAGTAAGACCGGTTTACAATTATAACTAAAAGTAAGACCAGTTTACAATTATAATTAAAAGTAACACCGGTTTACAATTACAATTAAAAGTAAGACAGGTTTACAATTATAATTAAAAGTAAAACCGGTTTACAATTATAATTAAAAGTAAGACCGGTTTACAATTAAAATTAAAAGTAAGACCGGTTTACAATTACAATTAAAAGTAAGACCGGTTTACAATTATAATTAAAAGTAAGACCAGTTTACAATTATAATTAAAAGTAAGACCAGCTTACAATTAAAATTAAAAGTAAGACCGCTTTACAATTACAATTAAAAGTAAGACCGGTTTACAATTATAATTAAAAGTAAGACCGGTTTACAATTACAATTAAAAGTAAGACCGGTTTACAATTATAGTTAAAAGTAAGACCAGCTTACAATTATAGTTAAAAGTAAGACCAGCTTACAATTAAAATTAAACGTAAGACCGGGTTACAATTACAATTAAAAGTAAGACCGGGTTACAATTACAATTAAAAGTAAGACCGGTTTACAATTACAATTAAAAGTAAGACCAGTTTACAATTATAATTAAAAGAAAGACCAGTTTACAATTAAAATTAAAATTAAGACCGGTTTACAATTAAAATTAAAAGTAAGACCAGTTTACAATTAAAATCAAAAGTAAGACCGGCTTACAATTATTATTATAAGCAAGACCGGTTTACAATTATAATTAAAAGTAATATCAGTTTACAATTATAATATAAAGTAAGACCGGTTTACAATAATAATTTAAAGTAAGACCAGTTTACAATTACAATATGAAGTAAGACCAGTTTACAATTATAATTAAAAGTAAGACCAGCTTACAATTAAAATTAAAAGTAAGATCGGCTTACAATTATAGTTAAAAGCAAGACCGGTTTACAATTATAATTAAAAGTAAGACCAGTTTACAATTATAATTAAAAGTAAGACCGGCTTACAATTATAATTAAAAGCAAGACCGGTTTACAATTATAATTAAAAGTAAGACCAATTTACAATTATAATTAAAAGTAAGACCAGTTTACAATTACAATTAAAAGTAAGACCGGCTTACAATTATAGTTAAAAGTAAGACCAGTTTACAATTAAAATTAAAAGTAAGACCGGCTTACAATTATAGTTAAAAGTAAGACCGGTTTACAATTATAATTAAAAGTAAGACCAGTTTACAATTATAATTAAAAGTAAGACCAGTTTACAATTACAATTAAAAGTAAGACCGGCTTACAATTATAGTTAAAAGTAAGACCAGTTTACAATTATAATTAAAAGTAAGACCAGTTTACAATTACAATTAAAAATAAGACCGGTTTACAATTACAATATAAAGTAAGACCAGTTTATAATTACAATGTAAAGTAAGACCAGTTTACAATTACAATTAAAAGTAAGACCGGCTTACAATTATAGTTAAAAGCAAGACCGGTTTACAATTATAATTAAAAGTAAGACCAGTTTACAATTATAATTAAAAGTAAGACCAGTTTACAATTACAATTAAAAGTAAGACCGACTAACAATTATAGTTAAAAGTAAGATCAGTTTACAATTAAAATTAAAATTAAGACCGTTTACAATTATAATTAAAAGTAAGACCAGTTTACAATTATAATTAAAAGTAAGACTAATTTACAATTAAAATCAAAAGTAAGACCGGTTTACAATTATAACTAAAAGTAAGACCGGTTTACAATTACAATTAAAAGTAAGACCGGTTTACAATTATAACTAAAAGTAAGACCAGTTTACAATTATAATTAAAAGTAACACCGGTTTACAATTATAATTACAAGCAAGACCGGTTTACAATTATAATTAAAAGTAAGACCAATTTACAATTATAATTAAAAGTAAGACCAGTTTACAATTACAATTAAAAGTAAGACCGGCTTACAATTATAGTTAAAAGTAAGACCAGTTTACAATTATAATTAAAAGTAAGACCAGTTTACAATTAAAATTAAAAGTAAGGCCGGTTTACAATTACAATATAAAGTAAGACCAGTTTATAATTACAATGTAAAGTAAGACCAGTTAACAATTACAATTAAAAGTAAGACCGGCTTACAATTATAGTTAAAAGCAAGACGGGTTTACAATTATAATTAAAAGTAAGACCAGTTTACAATTATAATTAAACGTAAGACCAGTTTACAATTACAATTAAAAGTATGACCGGCTTACAATTATAGTTAAAAGTAAGACCAGTTTACAATTATAATTAAAAGTAAGACCAGTTTACAATTAAAATTAAAATTAAGACCGGTTTACAATTATAATTAAAAGTAAGACCAATTTACAATTATAATTAAAAGTAAGACCAGTTTACAATTAAAATCAAAAGTAAAACCGGCTTACAATTATAACTAAAAGTAAGACCGGTTTACAATTACAATTAAAAGTAAGACTGGTTTACAATTATAACTAAAAGTAAGACCAGTTTACAATTATAATTAAAAGTAACACCGGTTTACAATTACAATTAAAAGTAAGACCGGTTTACAATTATAATTAAAAGTAAAACCGGTTTACAATTATAAATAAAAGTAAGACCGGTTTACAATTAAAATTAAAAGTAAGACCGGTTTACAATTACAATTAAAAGTAAGACCGGTTTACAATTATAATTAAAAGTAAGACCAGTTTACAATTATAATTAAAAGTAAGACCAGCTTACAATTAAAATTAAAAGTAAGACCGCTTTACAATTACAATTAAAAGTAAGACCGGTTTACAATTATAATTAAAAGTAAGACCAGTTTACAATTACAATTAAAAATAAGACCGGTTTACAATTACAATATAAAGTAAGACCAGTTTATAATTACAATGTAAAGTAAGACCGGTTTACAATTACAATTAAAAGTAAGACCGGCTTACAATTATAGTTAAAAGCAAGACCGGGTAAAATTATAATTAAAAGTAAGACCAATTTACAATTATAATTAAAAGTAAGACCAGTTTACAATTACAATTAAAAGTAAGACCGGCTTACAATTATAGTTAACAGTAAGACCAGTTTACAATTATAATTAAAAGTAAGACCAGTTTACAATTAAAATTAAAAGTAAGGCCGGTTTAAAATTACAATATAAAGTAAGACCAGTTTATAATTACAATGTAAAGTAAGACCAGTTTACAATTACAATTAAAAGTAAGACCGGCTTACAATTATAGTTAAAAGCAAGACGGGTTTACAATTATAATTAAAAGTAAGACCAGTTTACAATTATAATTAAAAGTAAGACCAGTTTACAATTATAATTAAAAGTAAGACCAATTTACAATTATAATCAAAAGTAAAACCGGCTTACAATTATAACTAAAAGTAAGACCGGTTTACAATTACAATTAAAAGTAAGACCGGTTTACAATTATAACTAAAAGTAAGACCAGTTTACAATTATAATTAAAAGTAACACCGGTTTACAATTACAATTAAAAGTAAGACCGGTTTACAATTATAATTAAAAGTAAAACCGGTTTACAATTATAATTAAAAGTAAGACCGGTTTACAATTAAAATTAAAAGTAAGACCGGTTTACAATTACAATTAAAAGTAAGACTAGTTTACAATTATAATTAAAAGTAAGACCAGCTTACAATTAAAATTAAAAGTAAGACCGCTTTACAATTACAATTAAAAGTAAGACCGGTTTACAATTATAATTAAAAGTAAGACCAGTTTACAATTACAATTAAAAATAAGACCGGTTTACAATTACAATATAAAGTAAGACCAGTTTATAATTACAATGTAAATTAAGACCGGTTTACAAATACAATAAAAAGTAAGACCGGCTTACAATTATAGTTAAAAGCAAGACCGGTTTACAATTATAATTAAAAGTAAGACCAATTTACAATTATAATTAAAAGTAAGACCAGTTTACAATTACAATTAAAAGTAAGACCGGCTTACAATTATAGTTAAAAGTAAGACCAGTTTACAATTATAATTAAAAGTAAGACCAGTTTACAATTAAAATTAAAAGTAAGGCCGGTTTACAATTACAATATAAAGTAAGACCAGTTTATAATTACAATGTAAAGTAAGACCGGTTTACAATTATAGTTAAAAGCAAGACGGGTTTACAATTATAATTAAAAGTAAGACCAGTTTACAATTATAATTAAAAGTAAGACCAGTTTACAATTACAATTAAAAGTAAGACCGGCTTACAATTTTAGTTAAAAGTAAGACCAGTTTACAATTATAATTAAAAGTAAGACCGGTTTACAATTAAAATTAAAATTAAGACCGGTTTACAATTATAATTAAAAGTAAGACCAATTTACAATTATAATTAAAAGTAAGACCAGTTTACAATTAAAATCAAAAGTAAAACCGGCTAACAATTATAACTAAAAGTAAGACCGGTTTACAATTACAATTAAAAGTAAGACCGGTTTACAATTATAACTAAAAGTAAGACCAGTTTACAATTATAATTAAAAGTAAGACCGGCTTACAATTATAGTTAAAAGCAAGACGGGTTTACAATTATAATTAAAAGTAAGACCAGTTTACAATTATAATTAAACGTAAGACCAGTTTACAATTACAATTAAAAGTATGACCGGCTTACAATTATAGTTAAAAGTAAGACCAGTTTACAATTATAATTAAAAGTAAGACCAGTTTACAATTAAAATTAAAATTAAGACCGGTTTACAATTATAATTAAAAGTAAGACCAATTTACAATTATAATTAAAAGTAAGACCAGTTTACAATTAAAATCAAAAGTAAAACCGGCTTACAATTATAACTAAAAGTAAGACCGGTTTACAATTACAATTAAAAGTAAGACTGGTTTACAATTATAACTAAAAGTAAGACCAGTTTACAATTATAATTAAAAGTAACACCGGTTTACAATTACAATTAAAAGTAAGACCGGTTTACAATTATAATTAAAAGTAAAACCGGTTTACAATTATAAATAAAAGTAAGACCGGTTTACAATTAAAATTAAAAGTAAGACCGGTTTACAATTACAATTAAAAGTAAGACCGGTTTACAATTATAATTAAAAGTAAGACCAGTTTACAATTATAATTAAAAGTAAGACCAGCTTACAATTAAAATTAAAAGTAAGACCGCTTTAC
Organism: Bathymodiolus brooksi; assembly: GCA_963680875.1. Lineage (NCBI taxonomy): Eukaryota > Metazoa > Mollusca > Bivalvia > Mytilida > Modiolidae > Bathymodiolus > Bathymodiolus brooksi. Next base: position 1,173,798 of record OY804577.1, read on the forward strand.
AATTACAATTAAAAGTAAGACCGGTTTACAATTATAATTAAAAGTAAGACCAGTTTACAATTACAATTAAAAATAAGACCGGTTTACAATTACAATATAAAGTAAGACCAGTTTATAATTACAATGTAAAGTAAGACCGGTTTACAATTACAATTAAAAGTAAGACCGGCTTACAATTATAGTTAAAAGCAAGACCGGGTAAAATTATAATTAAAAGTAAGACCAATTTACAATTATAATTAAAAGTAAGACCAGTTTACAATTACAATTAAAAGTAAGACCGGCTTACAATTATAGTTAACAGTAAGACCAGTTTACAATTATAATTAAAAGTAAGACCAGTTTACAATTAAAATTAAAAGTAAGGCCGGTTTAAAATTACAATATAAAGTAAGACCAGTTTATAATTACAATGTAAAGTAAGACCAGTTTACAATTACAATTAAAAGTAAGACCGGCTTACAATTATAGTTAAAAGCAAGACGGGTTTACAATTATAATTAAAAGTAAGACCAGTTTACAATTATAATTAAAAGTAAGACCAGTTTACAATTATAATTAAAAGTAAGACCAATTTACAATTATAATCAAAAGTAAAACCGGCTTACAATTATAACTAAAAGTAAGACCGGTTTACAATTACAATTAAAAGTAAGACCGGTTTACAATTATAACTAAAAGTAAGACCAGTTTACAATTATAATTAAAAGTAACACCGGTTTACAATTACAATTAAAAGTAAGACCGGTTTACAATTATAATTAAAAGTAAAACCGGTTTACAATTATAATTAAAAGTAAGACCGGTTTACAATTAAAATTAAAAGTAAGACCGGTTTACAATTACAATTAAAAGTAAGACTAGTTTACAATTATAATTAAAAGTAAGACCAGCTTACAATTAAAATTAAAAGTAAGACCGCTTTACAATTACAATTAAAAGTAAGACCGGTTTACAATTATAATTAAAAGTAAGACCAGTTTACAATTACAATTAAAAATAAGACCGGTTTACAATTACAATATAAAGTAAGACCAGTTTATAATTACAATGTAAATTAAGACCGGTTTACAAATACAATAAAAAGTAAGACCGGCTTACAATTATAGTTAAAAGCAAGACCGGTTTACAATTATAATTAAAAGTAAGACCAATTTACAATTATAATTAAAAGTAAGACCAGTTTACAATTACAATTAAAAGTAAGACCGGCTTACAATTATAGTTAAAAGTAAGACCAGTTTACAATTATAATTAAAAGTAAGACCAGTTTACAATTAAAATTAAAAGTAAGGCCGGTTTACAATTACAATATAAAGTAAGACCAGTTTATAATTACAATGTAAAGTAAGACCGGTTTACAATTATAGTTAAAAGCAAGACGGGTTTACAATTATAATTAAAAGTAAGACCAGTTTACAATTATAATTAAAAGTAAGACCAGTTTACAATTACAATTAAAAGTAAGACCGGCTTACAATTTTAGTTAAAAGTAAGACCAGTTTACAATTATAATTAAAAGTAAGACCGGTTTACAATTAAAATTAAAATTAAGACCGGTTTACAATTATAATTAAAAGTAAGACCAATTTACAATTATAATTAAAAGTAAGACCAGTTTACAATTAAAATCAAAAGTAAAACCGGCTAACAATTATAACTAAAAGTAAGACCGGTTTACAATTACAATTAAAAGTAAGACCGGTTTACAATTATAACTAAAAGTAAGACCAGTTTACAATTATAATTAAAAGTAACACCGGTTTACAATTACAATTAAAAGTAAGACAGGTTTACAATTATAATTAAAAGTAAAACCGGTTTACAATTATAATTAAAAGTAAGACCGGTTTACAATTAAAATTAAAAGTAAGACCGGTTTACAATTACAATTAAAAGTAAGACCGGTTTACAATTATAATTAAAAGTAAGACCAGTTTACAATTATAATTAAAAGTAAGACCAGCTTACAATTAAAATTAAAAGTAAGACCGCTTTACAATTACAATTAAAAGTAAGACCGGTTTACAATTATAATTAAAAGTAAGACCGGTTTACAATTACAATTAAAAGTAAGACCGGTTTACAATTATAGTTAAAAGTAAGACCAGCTTACAATTAAAATTAAACGTAAGACCGGGTTACAATTACAATTAAAAGTAAGACCGGGTTACAATTACAATTAAAAGTAAGACCGGTTTACAATTACAATTAAAAGTAAGACCAGTTTACAATTATAATTAAAAGAAAGACCAGTTTACAATTAAAATTAAAATTAAGACCGGTTTACAATTAAAATTAAAAGTAAGACCAGTTTACAATTAAAATCAAAAGTAAGACCGGCTTACAATTATTATTATAAGCAAGACCGGTTTACAATTATAATTAAAAGTAATATCAGTTTACAATTATAATATAAAGTAAGACCGGTTTACAATAATAATTTAAAGTAAGACCAGTTTACAATTACAATATGAAGTAAGACCAGTTTACAATTATAATTAAAAGTAAGACCAGATTACAATTAAAATTAAAAGTAAGATCGGCTTACAATTATAGTTAAAAGCAAGACCGGTTTACAATTATAATTAAAAGTAAGACCAGTTTACAATTATAATTAAAAGTAAGAACAGTTTACAATTACAATTAAAATTAAGACCGGCTTACAATTATAGTTAAAAGTAAGACCAGTTTACAATTATAATTAAAAGTAAGATCAGTTTACAATTAAAATTAAAAGTAAGACCGGTTTACAATTACAATATAAAGTAAGACCAGTTTATAATTACAATGTAAAGTAAGACCAGTTTACATTTACAATTAAAAGTAAGACCGGCTTACAATTATGGTTAAAAGCAAGACCAGTTTACAATTATAATTAAAAGTAAGACCAGTTTACAATTAAAATTAAATGTAAGACCTGCTTACAATTATAATTAAAAGCAAGACCGGTTTACAATTATAATTAAAAGTAAGACCAATTTACAATTATAATTAAAAGTAAGACCAGTTTACAATTACAATTAAAAGTAAGACCTGCTTACAATTATAGTTAAAAGTAAGACCAGTTTACAATTATAATTAAAAGTAAGACCAGTTTACAATTACAATTAAAAGTAAGACCGGCTTACAATTATAGTTAAAAGTAAGACCAGTTTACAATTAAAATTAAAAATAAGACCGGTTTACAATTACAATATAAAGTAAGACCAGTTTATAATTACAATGTAAAGTAAGACCAGTTTACAATTACAATTAAAAGTAAGACCGGCTTACAATAATAGTTAAAAGCAAGACCGGTTTACAATTATAATTAAAAGTAAGACCTGTTTACAATTATAATTAAAAGTAAGACCAGTTTACAATTACAATTAAAAGTAAGTCCGACTAACAATTATAGTTAAAAGTAAGACCAGTTTACAATTAAAATTAAAATTAAGACCGGTTTACAATTATAATTAAAAGTAAGACCAGTTTACAATTATAATTAAAAGTAAGACCAGTTTACAATTAAAATCAAAAGTAAGACCGGTTTACAATTATAACTAAAAGTAAGACCGGTTTACAATTATAATTAAAAGTAAGACCAGTTTACAATTATAATTAAAAGTAAGAACAGTTTACAATTACAATTAAAAGTAAGACCGGCTTACAATTATAGTTAAAAGTAAGACCAGTTTACAATTATAATTAAAAGTAAGATCAGTTTACAATTAAAATTAAAAGTAAGACCGGTTTACAATTACAATTAAAAGTAAGACCGGTTTACAATTATAATTAAAAGTAAGACCAGTTTACAATTATAATTAAAAGTAAGACCAGCTTACAATTAAAATTAAAAGTAAGACCGCTTTACAATTACAATTAAAAGTAAGACCGGTTTACAATTATAATTAAAAGTAAGACCGGTTTACAATTACAATTAAAAGTAAGACCGGTTTACAATTATAGTTAAAAGTAAGATCAGCTTACAATTAAAATTAAACGTAAGACCGGGTTACAATTACAATTAAAAGTAAGACCGGGTTACAATTACAATTAAAAGTAAGACCGGTTTACAATTACAATTAAAAGTAAGACCAGTTTACAATTATAATTAAAAGAAAGACCAGTTTACAATTAAAATTAAAATTAAGACCGGTTTACAATTAAAATTAAAAGTAAGACCAGTTTACAATTAAAATCAAAAGTAAGACCGGCTTACAATTATTATTATAAGCAAGACCGGTTTACAATTATAATTAAAAGTAATATCAGTTTACAATTATAATATAAAGTAAGACCGGTTTACAATAATAATTTAAAGTAAGACCAGTTTACAATTACAATATGAAGTAAGACCAGTTTACAATTATAATTAAAAGTAAGACCAGCTTACAATTAAAATTAAAAGTAAGATCGGCTTACAATTATAGTTAAAAGCAAGACCGGTTTACAATTATAATTAAAAGTAAGACCAGTTTACAATTATAATTAAAAGTAAGAACAGTTTACAATTACAATTAAAATTAAGACCGGCTTACAATTATAGTTAAAAGTAAGACCAGTTTACAATTATAATTAAAAGTAAGATCAGTTTACAATTAAAATTAAAAGTAAGACCGGTTTACAATTACAATATAAAGTAAGACCAGTTTATAATTACAATGTAAAGTAAGACCAGTTTACATTTACAATTAAAAGTAAGACCGGCTTACAATTATGGTTAAAAGCAAGACCAGTTTACAATTATAATTAAAAGTAAGACCAGTTTACAATTAAAATTAAATGTAAGACCGGCTTACAATTATAATTAAAAGCAAGACCGGTTTACAATTATAATTAAAAGTAAGACCAATTTACAATTATAATTAAAAGTAAGACCAGTTTACAATTACAATTAAAAGTAAGACCTGCTTACAATTATAGTTAAAAGTAAGACCAGTTTACAATTATAATTAAAAGTAAGACCAGTTTACAATTACAATTAAAAGTAAGACCGGCTTACAATTATAGTTAAAAGTAAGACCAGTTTACAATTAAAATTAAAAATAAGACCGGTTTACAATTACAATATAAAGTAAGACCAGTTTATAATTACAATGTAAAGTAAGACCAGTTTACAATTACAATTAAAAGTAAGACCGGCTTACAATAATAGTTAAAAGCAAGACCGGTTTACAATTATAATTAAAAGTAAGACCTGTTTACAATTATAATTAAAAGTAAGACCAGTTTACAATTACAATTAAAAGTAAGTCCGACTAACAATTATAGTTAAAAGTAAGACCAGTTTACAATTAAAATTAAAATTAAGACCGGTTTACAATTATAATTAAAAGTAAGACCAGTTTACAATTATAATTAAAAGTAAGACCAGTTTACAATTAAAATCAAAAGTAAGACCGGTTTACAATTATAACTAAAAGTAAGACCGGTTTACAATTATAATTAAAAGTAAGACCAGTTTACAATTATAATTAAAAGTAAGAACAGTTTACAATTACAATTAAAAGTAAGACCGGCTTACAATTATAGTTAAAAGTAAGACCAGTTTACAATTATAATTAAAAGTAAGATCAGTTTACAATTAAAATTAAAAGTAAGACCGGTTTACAATTACAATATAAAGTAAGACCAGTTTATAATTACAATGTAAAGCAAGACCAGTTTACAATTATAATTAAAAGTAAGACCAGTTTACAATTAAAATTAAAAGTAAGACCGGCTTACAATTATAATTAAAAGCAAGACCGGTTTACAATTATAATTAAAAGTAAGACCAATTTACAATTATAATTAAAAGTAAGACCAGTTTACAATTACAATTAAAAGTAAGACCTGCTTACAATTATAGTTAAAATTAAGACCAGTTTACAATTATAATTAAAAGTAAGACCAGTTTACAATTAAAATTAAAAGTAAGGCCGGTTTACAATTACAATATAAAGTAAGACCAGTTTATAATTACAATGTAAAGTAAGACCAGTTTACAATTACAATTAAAAGTAAGACCGGCTTACAATTATAGTTAAAAGCAAGACCGGTTTACAATTATAATTAAAAGTAAGACCAGTTTACAATTATAATTAAAAGTAAGACCAGTTTACAATTACAATTAAAAGTAAGACCGACTAACAATTATAGTTAAAAGTAAGACCAGTTTACAATTAAAATTAAAATTAAGACCGGTTTACAATTATAATTAAAAGTAAGATCAGTTTACAATTATAATTAAAAGTAAGACCAGTTTACAATTAAAATCAAAAGTAAGACCGGTTTACAATTATAACTAAAAGTAAGACCGGTTTACAATTACAATTAAAAGTAAGACCGGTTTACAATTATAACTAAAAGTAAGACCAGTTTACAATTATAATTAAAAGTAACACCGGTTTACAATTATAATTACAAGCAAGATCGGTTTACAATTATAATTATAAGTAAGACCAATTTACAATTATAATTAAAAGTAAGACCAGTTTACAATTACAATTAAAAGTAAGACCGGCTTACAATTATAGTTAAAAGTAAGACCAGTTTACAATTATAATTAAAAGTAAGACCAGTTTACAATTAAAATTAAAAGTAAGGCCGGTTTACAATTACAATATAAAGCAAGACCAGTTTATAATTACAATGTAAAGTAAGACCAGTTAACAATTACAATTAAAAGTAAGACGGGCTTACAATTATAGTTAAAAGCAAGACGGGTTTACAATTATAATTAAAAGTAAGACCAGTTTACAATTATAATTAAAAGTAAGACCAGTTTACAATTACAATTAAAAGTAAGACCGGCTTACAATTATAGTTAAAAGTAAGACCAGTTTACAATTATAATTAAAAGTAAGACCAGTTTACAATTAAGATTAAAATTAAGACAGGTTTACAATTATAATTAAAAGTAAGACCAATTTACAATTATAATTAAAAGTAAGACCAGTTTACAATTAAAATCAAAAGTAAAACGGCTTACAATTATAATTAAAAGTAAGACCAGTTTACAATTAAAATCAAAAGTAAGACCGGTTTACAATTATAACTAAAAGTAAGACCGGTTTACAATTATAATTAAAAGTAAGACCAGTTTACAATTATAATTAAAAGTAAGAACAGTTTACAATTACAATTAAAAGTAAGACCGGCTTACAATTATAGTTAAAAGTAAGACCAGTTTACAATTATAATTAAAAGTAAGATCAGTTTACAATTAAAATTAAAAGTAAGACCTGTTTACAATTACAATATAAAGTAAGACCAGTTTATAATTACAATGTAAAGTAAGACCAGTTTACAATTACAATTAAAAGTAAGACCGGCTTACAATTATGGTTAAAAGCAAGACCAGTTTACAATTATAATTAAAAGTAAGACCAGTTTACAATTAAAATTAAAAGTAAGACCGGCTTACAATTATAATTAAAAGCAAGACCGGTTTACAATTATAATTAAAAGTAAGACCAATTTACAATTATAATTAAAAGTAAGACCAGTTTACAATTACAATTAAAAGTAAGACCTGCTTACAATTATAGTTAAAATTAAGACCAGTTTACAATTATAATTAAAAGTAAGACCAGTTTACAATTAAAATTAAAAGTAAGGCCGGTTTACAATTACAATATAAAGTAAGACCAGTTTATAATTACAATGTAAAGTAAGACCAGTTAACAATTACAATTAAAAGTAAGACGGGCTTACACTTATAGTTAAAAGCAAGACGGGTTTACAATTATAATTAAAAGTAAGACCAGTTTACAATTATAATTAAAAGTAAGACCAGTTTACAATTACAATTAAAAGTAAGACCGGCTTACAATTATAGTTAAAAGTAAGACCAGTTTACAATTATAATTAAAAGTAAGACCAGTTTACAATTAAGATTAAAATTAAGACAGGTTTACAATTATAATTAAAAGTAAGACCAATTTACAATTATAATTAAAAGTAAGACCAGTTTACAATTAAAATCAAAAGTAAAACGGCTTACAATTATAATTAAAAGTAAGACCAGTTTACAATTAAAATCAAAAGTAAGACCGGTTTACAATTATAACTAAAAGTAAGACCGGTTTACAATTATAATTAAAAGTAAGACCAGTTTACAATTATAATTAAAAGTAAGAACAGTTTACAATTACAATTAAAAGTAAGACCGGCTTACAATTATAGTTAAAAGTAAGACCAGTTTACAATTATAATTAAAAGTAAGATCAGTTTACAATTAAAATTAAAAGTAAGACCGGTTTACAATTACAATATAAAGTAAGACCAGTTTATAATTACAATGTAAAGTAAGACCAGTTTACAATTACAATTAAAAGTAAGACCGGCTTACAATTATGGTTAAAAGCAAGACCAGTTTACAATTATAATTAAAAGTAAGACCAGTTTACAATTAAAATTAAAAGTAAGACCGGTTTACAATTACAATTAAAAGTAAGACCGGTTTACAATTATAATTAAAAGTAAGACCAGTTTACAATTATAATTAAAAGTAAGACCAGCTTACAATTAAAATTAAAAGTAAGACCGCTTTACAATTACAATTAAAAGTAAGACCGGTTTACAATTATAATTAAAAGTAAGACCGGTTTACAATTACAATTAAAAGTAAGACCGGTTTACAATTATAGTTAAAAGTAAGACCAGCTTACAATTAAAATTAAACGTAAGACCGGGTTACAATTACAATTAAAAGTAAGACCGGGTTACAATTACAATTAAAAGTAAGACCGGTTTACAATTACAATTAAAAGTAAGACCAGTTTACAATTATAATTAAAAGAAAGACCAGTTTACAATTAAAATTAAAATTAAGACCGGTTTACAATTAAAATTAAAAGTAAGACCAGTTTACAATTAAAATCAAAAGTAAGACCGGCTTACAATTATTATTATAAGCAAGACCGGTTTACAATTATAATTAAAAGTAATATCAGTTTACAATTATAATATAAAGTAAGACCGGTTTACAATAATAATTTAAAGTAAGACCAGTTTACAATTACATTATGAAGTAAGACCAGTTTACAATTATAATTAAAAGTAAGACCAGCTTACAATTATAGTTAAAAGTAAGACCAGTTTACAATTATAATTAAAAGTAAGACCAGTTTACAATTACAATTAAAAGTAAGACCGGCTTACAATTATAGTTAAAAGTAAGACCAGTTTACAATTAAAATTAAAAATAAGACCGGTTTACAATTACAATATAAAGTAAGACCAGTTTATAATTACAATGTAAAGTAAGACCAGTTTACAATTACAATTAAAAGTAAGACCGGCTTACAATAATAGTTAAAAGCAAGACCGGTTTACAATTATAATTAAAAGTAAGACCTGTTTACAATTATAATTAAAAGTAAGACCAGTTTACAATTACAATTAAAAGTAAGTCCGACTAACAATTATAGTTAAAAGTAAGACCAGTTTACAATTAAAATTAAAATTAAGACCGGTTTACAATTATAATTAAAAGTAAGACCAGTTTACAATTATAATTAAAAGTAAGACCAGTTTACAATTAAAATCAAAAGTAAGACCGGTTTACAATTATAACTAAAAGTAAGACCGGTTTACAATTATAATTAAAAGTAAGACCAGTTTACAATTATAATTAAAAGTAAGAACAGTTTACAATTACAATTAAAAGTAAGACCGGCTTACAATTATAGTTAAAAGTAAGACCAGTTTACAATTATAATTAAAAGTAAGATCAGTTTACAATTAAAATTAAAAGTAAGACCGGTTTACAATTACAATATAAAGTAAGACCAGTTTATAATTACAATGTAAAGTAAGACCAGTTTACAATTACAATTAAAAGTAAGACCGGCTTACAATTATGGTTAAAAGCAAGACCAGTTTACAATTATAATTAAAAGTAAGACCAGTTTACAATTAAAATTAAAAGTAAGACCGGCTTACAATTATAATTAAAAGCAAGACCGGTTTACAATTATAATTAAAAGTAAGACCAATTTACAATTATAATTAAAAGTAAGACCAGTTTACAATTACAATTAAAAGTAAGACCTGCTTACAATTATAGTTAAAATTAAGACCAGTTTACAATTATAATTAAAAGTAAGACCAGTTTACAATTAAAATTAAAAGTAAGGCCGGTTTACAATTACAATATAAAGTAAGACCAGTTTATAATTACAATGTAAAGTAAGACCAGTTTACAATTACAATTAAAAGTAAGACCGGCTTACAATTATAGTTAAAAGCAAGACCGGTTTACAATTATAATTAAAAGTAAGACCAGTTTACAATTATAATTAAAAGTAAGACCAGTTTACAATTACAATTAAAAGTAAGACCGACTAACAATTATAGTTAAAAGTAAGACCAGTTTACAATTAAAATTAAAATTAAGACCGGTTTACAATTATAATTAAAAGTAAGATCAGTTTACAATTATAATTAAAAGTAAGACCAGTTTACAATTAAAATCAAAAGTAAGACCGGTTTACAATTATAACTAAAAGTAAGACCGGTTTACAATTACAATTAAAAGTAAGACCGGTTTACAATTATAACTAAAAGTAAGACCAGTTTACAATTATAATTAAAAGTAACACCGGTTTACAATTATAATTACAAGCAAGATCGGTTTACAATTATAATTATAAGTAAGACCAATTTACAATTATAATTAAAAGTAAGACCAGTTTACAATTACAATTAAAAGTAAGACCGGCTTACAATTATAGTTAAAAGTAAGACCAGTTTACAATTATAATTAAAAGTAAGACCAGTTTACAATTAAAATTAAAAGTAAGGCCGGTTTACAATTACAATATAAAGTAAGACCAGTTTATAATTACAATGTAAAGTAAGACCAGTTAACAATTACAATTAAAAGTAAGACGGGCTTACAATTATAGTTAAAAGCAAGACGGGTTTACAATTATAATTAAAAGTAAGACCAGTTTACAATTATAATTAAAAGTAAGACCAGTTTACAATTACAATTAAAAGTAAGACCGGCTTACAATTATAGTTAAAAGTAAGACCAGTTTACAATTATAATTAAAAGTAAGACCAGTTTACAATTAAGATTAAAATTAAGACAGGTTTACAATTATAATTAAAAGTAAGACCAATTTACAATTATAATTAAAAGTAAGACCAGTTTACAATTAAAATCAAAAGTAAAACGGCTTACAATTATAATTAAAAGTAAGACCAGTTTACAATTAAAATCAAAAGTAAGACCGGTTTACAATTATAACTAAAAGTAAGACCGGTTTACAATTATAATTAAAAGTAAGACCAGTTTACAATTATAATTAAAAGTAAGAACAGTTTACAATTACAATTAAAAGTAAGACCGGCTTACAATTATAGTTAAAAGTAAGACCAGTTTACAATTATAATTAAAAGTAAGATCAGTTTACAATTAAAATTAAAAGTAAGACCGGTTTACAATTACAATATAAAGTAAGACCAGTTTATAATTACAATGTAAAGTAAGACCAGTTTACAATTACAATTAAAAGTAAGACCTGCTTACAATTATAGTTAAAATTAAGACCAGTTTACAATTATAATTAAAAGTAAGACCAGTTTACAATTAAAATTAAAAGTAAGGCCGGTTTACAATTACAATATAAAGTAAGACCAGTTTATAATTACAATGTAAAGTAAGACCAGTTTATAATTACAATGTAAAGTAAGACCAGTTAACAATTACAATTAAAAGTAAGACGGGCTTACAATTATAGTTAAAAGCAAGACGGGTTTACAATTATAATTAAAAGTAAGACCAGTTTACAATTATAATTAAAAGTAAGACCAGTTTACAATTACAATTAAAAGTAAGACCGGCTTACAATTATAGTTAAAAGTAAGACCAGTTTACAATTATAATTAAAAGTAAGACCAGTTTACAATTAAGATTAAAATTAAGACAGGTTTACAATTATAATTAAAAGTAAGACCAATTTACAATTATAATTAAAAGTAAGACCAGTTTACAATTAAAATCAAAAGTAAAACGGCTTACAATTATAATTAAAAGTAAGACCAGTTTACAATTAAAATCAAAAGTAAGACCGGTTTACAATTATAACTAAAAGTAAGACCGGTTTACAATTATAATTAAAAGTAAGACCAGTTTACAATTATAATTAAAAGTAAGAACAGTTTACAATTACAATTAAAAGTAAGACCGGCTTACAATTATAGTTAAAAGTAAGACCAGTTTACAATTATAATTAAAAGTAAGATCAGTTTACAATTAAAATTAAAAGTAAGACCGGTTTACAATTACAATATAAAGTAAGACCAGTTTATAATTACAATGTAAAGTAAGACCAGTTTACAATTACAATTAAAAGTAAGACCGGCTTACAATTATGGTTAAAAGCAAGACCAGTTTACAATTATAATTAAAAGTAAGACCAGTTTACAATTAAAATTAAAAGTAAGACCGGTTTACAATTACAATTAAAAGTAAGACCGGTTTACAATTATAATTAAAAGTAAGACCAGTTTACAATTATAATTAAAAGTAAGACCAGCTTACAATTAAAATTAAAAGTAAGACCGCTTTACAATTACAATTAAAAGTAAGACCGGTTTACAATTATAATTAAAAGTAAGACCGGTTTACAATTACAATTAAAAGTAAGACCGGTTTACAATTATAGTTAAAAGTAAGACCAGCTTACAATTAAAATCAAAAGTAAGACCGGTTTACAATTATAACTAAAAGTAAGACCGGTTTACAATTATAATTAAAAGTAAGACCAGTTTACAATTATAATTAAAAGTAAGAACAGTTTACAATTACAATTAAAAGTAAGACCGGCTTACAATTATAGTTAAAAGTAAGACCAGTTTACAATTATAATTAAAAGTAAGATCAGTTTACAATTAAAATTAAAAGTAAGACCGGTTTACAATTACAATATAAAGTAAGACCAGTTTATAATTACAATGTAAAGTAAGACCAGTTTACAATTACAATTAAAAGTAAGACCGGCTTACAATTATGGTTAAAAGCAAGACCAGTTTACAATTATAATTAAAAGTAAGACCAGTTTACAATTAAAATTAAAAGTAAGACCGGCTTACAATTATAATTAAAAGCAAGACCGGTTTACAATTATAATTAAAAGTAAGACCAATTTACAATTATAATTAAAAGTAAGACCAGTTTACAATTACAATTAAAAGTAAGACCTGCTTACAATTATAGTTAAAATTAAGACCAGTTTACAATTATAATTAAAAGTAAGACCAGTTTACAATTAAAATTAAAAGTAAGGCCGGTTTACAATTACAATATAAAGTAAGACCAGTTTATAATTACAATGTAAAGTAAGACCAGTTAACAATTACAATTAAAAGTAAGACGGGCTTACAATTATAGTTAAAAGCAAGACGGGTTTACAATTATAATTAAAAGTAAGACCAGTTTACAATTATAATTAAAAGTAAGACCAGTTTACAATTACAATTAAAAGTAAGACCGGCTTACAATTATAGTTAAAAGTAAGACCAGTTTACAATTATAATTAAAAGTAAGACCAGTTTACAATTAAGATTAAAATTAAGACAGGTTTACAATTATAATTAAAAGTAAGACCAATTTACAATTATAATTAAAAGTAAGACCAGTTTACAATTAAAATCAAAAGTAAAACGGCTTACAATTATAATTAAAAGTAAGACCAGTTTACAATTAAAATCAAAAGTAAGACCGGTTTACAATTATAACTAAAAGTAAGACCGGTTTACAATTATAATTAAAAGTAAGACCAGTTTACAATTATAATTAAAAGTAAGAACAGTTTACAATTACAATTAAAAGTAAGACCGGCTTACAATTATAGTTAAAAGTAAGACCAGTTTACAATTATAATTAAAAGTAAGATCAGTTTACAATTAAAATTAAAAGTAAGACCGGTTTACAATTACAATATAAAGTAAGACCAGTTTATAATTACAATGTAAAGTAAGACCAGTTTACAATTACAATTAAAAGTAAGACCGGCTTACAATTATGGTTAAAAGCAAGACCAGTTTACAATTATAATTAAAAGTAAGACCAGTTTACAATTAAAATTAAAAGTAAGACCGGTTTACAATTACAATTAAAAGTAAGACCGTTTACAATTATAATTAAAAGTAAGACCAGTTTACAATTATAATTAAAAGTAAGACCAGCTTACAATTAAAATTAAAAGTAAGACCGCTTTACAATTACAATTAAAAGTAAGACCGGTTTACAATTATAATTAAAAGTAAGACCGGTTTACAATTACAATTAAAAGTAAGACCGGTTTACAATTATAGTTAAAAGTAAGACCAGCTTACAATTAAAATTAAACGTAAGACCGGGTTACAATTACAATTAAAAGTAAGACCGGGTTACAATTACAATTAAAAGTAAGACCGGTTTACAATTACAATTAAAAGTAAGACCAGTTTACAATTATAATTAAAAGAAAGACCAGTTTACAATTAAAATTAAAATTAAGACCGGTTTACAATTAAAATTAAAAGTAAGACCAGTTTACAATTAAAATCAAAAGTAAGACCGGCTTACAATTATTATTATAAGCAAGACCGGTTTACAATTATAATTAAAAGTAATATCAGTTTACAATTATAATATAAAGTAAGACCGGTTTACAATAATAATTTAAAGTAAGACCAGTTTACAATTACAATATGAAGTAAGACCAGTTTACAATTATAATTAAAAGTAAGACCAGCTTACAATTATAGTTAAAAGTAAGACCAGTTTACAATTATAATTAAAAGTAAGACCAGTTTACAATTACAATTAAAAGTAAGACCGGCTTACAATTATAGTTAAAAGTAAGACCAGTTTACAATTAAAATTAAAAATAAGACCGGTTTACAATTACAATATAAAGTAAGACCAGTTTATAATTACAATGTAAAGTAAGACCAGTTTACAATTACAATTAAAAGTAAGACCGGCTTACAATAATAGTTAAAAGCAAGACCGGTTTACAATTATAATTAAAAGTAAGACCTGTTTACAATTATAATTAAAAGTAAGACCAGTTTACAATTACAATTAAAAGTAAGTCCGACTAACAATTATAGTTAAAAGTAAGACCAGTTTACAATTAAAATTAAAATTAAGACCGGTTTACAATTATAATTAAAAGTAAGACCAGTTTACAATTATAATTAAAAGTAAGACCAGTTTACAATTAAAATCAAAAGTAAGACCGGTTTACAATTATAACTAAAAGTAAGACCGATTTACAATTATAATTAAAAGTAAGACCAGTTTACAATTATAATTAAAAGTAAGAACAGTTTACAATTACAATTAAAAGTAAGACCGGCTTACAATTATAGTTAAAAGTAAGACCAGTTTACAATTATAATTAAAAGTAAGATCAGTTTACAATTAAAATTAAAAGTAAGACCGGTTTACAATTACAATATAAAGTAAGACCAGTTTATAATTACAATGTAAAGTAAGACCAGTTTACAATTACAATTAAAAGTAAGACCGGCTTACAATTATGGTTAAAAGCAAGACCAGTTTACAATTATAATTAAAAGTAAGACCAGTTTACAATTAAAATTAAAAGTAAGACCGGCTTACAATTATAATTAAAAGCAAGACCGGTTTACAATTATAATTAAAAGTAAGACCAATTTACAATTATAATTAAAAGTAAGACCAGTTTACAATTACAATTAAAAGTAAGACCTGCTTACAATTATAGTTAAAATTAAGACCAGTTTACAATTATAATTAAAAGTAAGACCAGTTTACAATTAAAATTAAAAGTAAGGCCGGTTTACAATTACAATATAAAGTAAGACCAGTTTATAATTACAATGTAAAGTAAGACCAATTTACAATTACAATTAAAAGTAAGACCGGCTTACAATTATAGTTAAAAGCAAGACCGGTTTACAATTATAATTAAAAGTAAGACCAGTTTACAATTATAATTAAAAGTAAGACCAGTTTACAATTACAATTAAAAGTAAGACCGACTAACAATTATAGTTAAAAGTAAGACCAGTTTACAATTAAAATTAAAATTAAGACCGGTTTACAATTATAATTAAAAGTAAGATCAGTTTACAATTATAATTAAAAGTAAGACCAGTTTACAATTAAAATCAAAAGTAAGACCGGTTTACAATTATAACTAAAAGTAAGACCGGTTTACAATTACAATTAAAAGTAAGACCGGTTTACAATTATAACTAAAAGTAAGACCAGTTTACAATTATAATTAAAAGTAACACCGGTTTACAATTATAATTACAAGCAAGATCGGTTTACAATTATAATTATAAGTAAGACCAATTTACAATTATAATTAAAAGTAAGACCAGTTTACAATTACAATTAAAAGTAAGACCGGCTTACAATTATAGTTAAAAGTAAGACCAGTTTACAATTATAATTAAAAGTAAGACCAGTTTACAATTAAAATTAAAAGTAAGGCCGGTTTACAATTACAATATAAAGTAAGACCAGTTTATAATTACAATGTAAAGTAAGACCAGTTAACAATTACAATTAAAAGTAAGACGGGCTTACAATTATAGTTAAAAGCAAGACGGGTTTACAATTATAAATAAAAGTAAGACCAGTTTACAATTATAATTAAAAGTAAGACCAGTTTACAATTACAATTAAAAGTAAGACCGGCTTACAATTATAGTTAAAAGTAAGACCAGTTTACAATTATAATTAAAAGTAAGACCAGTTTACAATTAAGATTAAAATTAAGACAGGTTTACAATTATAATTAAAAGTAAGACCAATTTACAATTATAATTAAAAGTAAGACCAGTTTACAATTAAAATCAAAAGTAAAACGGCTTACAATTATAATTAAAAGTAAGACCAGTTTACAATTAAAATCAAAAGTAAGACCGGTTTACAATTATAACTAAAAGTAAGACCGGTTTACAATTATAATTAAAAGTAAGACCAGTTTACAATTATAATTAAAATAAAGAACAGTTTACAATTACAATTAAAAGTAAGACCGGCTTACAATTATAGTTAAAAGTAAGACCAGTTTACAATTATAATTAAAAGTAAGATCAGTTTACAATTAAAATTAAAAGTAAGACCGGTTTACAATTACAATATAAAGTAAGACCAGTTTATAATTACAATGTAAAGTAAGACCAGTTTACAATTACAATTAAAAGTAAGACCGGCTTACAATTATGGTTAAAAGCAAGACCAGTTTACAATTATAATTAAAAGTAAGACCAGTTTACAATTAAAATTAAAAGTAAGACCGGCTTACAATTATAATTAAAAGCAAGACCGGTTTACAATTATAATTAAAAGTAAGACCAATTTACAATTATAATTAAAAGTAAGACCAGTTTACAATTACAATTAAAAGTAAGACCTGCTTACAATTATAGTTAAAATTAAGACCAGTTTACAATTATAATTAAAAGTAAGACCAGTTTACAATTAAAATTAAAAGTAAGGCCGGTTTACAATTACAATATAAAGTAAGACCAGTTTATAATTACAATGTAAAGTAAGACCAGTTTATAATTACAATGTAAAGTAAGACCAGTTAACAATTACAATTAAAAGTAAGACGGGCTTACAATTATAGTTAAAAGCAAGACGGGTTTACAATTATAATTAAAAGTAAGACCAGTTTACAATTATAATTAAAAGTAAGACCAGTTTACAATTACAATTAAAAGTAAGACCGGCTTACAATTATAGTTAAAAGTAAGACCAGTTTACAATTATAATTAAAAGTAAGACCAGTTTACAATTAAGATTAAAATTAAGACAGGTTTACAATTATAATTAAAAGTAAGACCAATTTACAATTATAATTAAAAGTAAGACCAGTTTACAATTAAAATCAAAAGTAAAACGGCTTACAATTATAATTAAAAGTAAGACCAGTTTACAATTAAAATCAAAAGTAAGACCGGTTTACAATTATAACTAAAAGTAAGACCGGTTTACAATTATAATTAAAAGTAAGACCAGTTTACAATTATAATTAAAAGTAAGAACAGTTTACAATTACAATTAAAAGTAAGACCGGCTTACAATTATAGTTAAAAGTAAGACCAGTTTACAATTATAATTAAAAGTAAGATCAGTTTACAATTAAAATTAAAAGTAAGACCGGTTTACAATTACAATATAAAGTAAGACCAGTTTATAATTACAATGTAAAGTAAGACCAGTTTACAATTACAATTAAAAGTAAGACCGGCTTACAATTATGGTTAAAAGCAAGACCAGTTTACAATTATAATTAAAAGTAAGACCAGTTTACAATTAAAATTAAAAGTAAGACCGGTTTACAATTACAATTAAAAGTAAGACCGGTTTACAATTATAGTTAAAAGTAAGACCAGTTTACAATTATAATTAAAAGTAAGATCAGTTTACAATTAAAATTAAAAGTAAGACCGGTTTACAATTACAATATAAAGTAAGACCAGTTTATAATTACAATGTAAAGTAAGACCAGTTTACAATTACAATTAAAAGTAAGACCGGCTTACAATTATGGTTAAAAGCAAGACCAGTTTACAATTATAATTAAAAGTAAGACCAGTTTACAATTAAAATTAAAAGTAAGACCGGTTTACAATTACAATTAAAAGTAAGACCGGTTTACAATTATAATTAAAAGTAAGACCAGTTTACAATTATAATTAAAAGTAAGACCAGCTTACAATTAAAATTAAAAGTAAGACCGCTTTACAATTACAATTATAAGTAAGACCGGTTTACAATTATAATTAAAAGTAAGACCGGTTTACAATTACAATTAAAAGTAAGACCGGTTTACAATTATAGTTAAAAGTAAGACCAGCTTACAATTAAAATTAAACGTAAGACCGGGTTACAATTACAATTAAAAGTAAGACCGGGTTACAATTACAATTAAAAGTAAGACCGGTTTACAATTACAATTAAAAGTAAGACCAGTTTACAATTATAATTAAAAGAAAGACCAGTTTACAATTAAAATTAAAATTAAGACCGGTTTACAATTAAAATTAAAAGTAAGACCAGTTTACAATTAAAATCAAAAGTAAGACCGGCTTACAATTATTATTATAAGCAAGACCGGTTTACAATTATAATTAAAAGTAATATCAGTTTACAATTATAATATAAAGTAAGACCGGTTTACAATAATAATTTAAAGTAAGACCAGTTTACAATTACAATATGAAGTAAGACCAGTTTACAATTATAATTAAAAGTAAGACCAGCTTACAATTAAAATTAAAAGTAAGATCGGCTTACAATTATAGTTAAAAGCAAGACCGGTTTACAATTATAATTAAAAGTAAGACCTGTTTACAATTATAATTAAAAGTAAGACCAGTTTACAATTACAATTAAAAGTAAGTCCGACTAACAATTATAGTTAAAAGTAAGACCAGTTTACAATTAAAATTAAAATTAAGACCGGTTTACAATTATAATTAAAAGTAAGACCAGTTTACAATTATAATTAAAAGTAAGACCAGTTTACAATTAAAATCAAAAGTAAGACCGGTTTACAATTATAACTAAAAGTAAGACCGGTTTACAATTATAATTAAAAGTAAGACCAGTTTACAATTATAATTAAAAGTAAGAACAGTTTACAATTACAATTAAAAGTAAGACCGGCTTACAATTATAGTTAAAAGTAAGACCAGTTTACAATTATAATTAAAAGTAAGATCAGTTTACAATTAAAATTAAAAGTAAGACCGGTTTACAATTACAATATAAAGTAAGACCAGTTTATAATTACAATGTAAAGTAAGACCAGTTTACAATTACAATTAAAAGTAAGACCGGCTTACAATTATGGTTAAAAGCAAGACCAGTTTACAATTATAATTAAAAGTAAGACCAGTTTACAATTAAAATTAAAAGTAAGGCCGGTTTACAATTACAATATAAAGTAAGACCAGTTTATAATTACAATGTAAAGTAAGACCAGTTTATAATTACAATGTAAAGTAAGACCAGTTAACAATTACAATTAAAAGTAAGACGGGCTTACAATTATAGTTAAAAGCAAGACGGGTTTACAATTATAATTAAAAGTAAGACCAGTTTACAATTATAATTAAAAGTAAGACCAGTTTACAATTACAATTAAAAGTAAGACCGGCTTACAATTATAGTTAAAAGTAAGACCAGTTTACAATTATAATTAAAAGTAAGACCAGTTTACAATTAAGATTAAAATTAAGACAGGTTTACAATTATAATTAAAAGTAAGACCAATTTACAATTATAATTAAAAGTAAGACCAGTTTACAATTAAAATCAAAAGTAAAACGGCTTACAATTATAATTAAAAGTAAGACCAGTTTACAATTAAAATCAAAAGTAAGACCGGTTTACAATTATAACTAAAAGTAAGACCGGTTTACAATTATAATTAAAAGTAAGACCAGTTTACAATTATAATTAAAAGTAAGAACAGTTTACAATTACAATTAAAAGTAAGACCGGCTTACAATTATAGTTAAAAGTAAGACCAGTTTACCATTATAATTAAAAGTAAGATCAGTTTACAATTAAAATTAAAAGTAAGACCGGTTTACAATTACAATATAAAGTAAGACCAGTTTATAATTACAATGTAAAGTAAGACCAGTTTACAATTACAATTAAAAGTAAGACCGGCTTACAATTATGGTTAAAAGCAAGACCAGTTTACAATTATAATTAAAAGTAAGACCAGTTTACAATTAAAATTAAAAGTAAGACCGGTTTACAATTACAATTAAAAGTAAGACCGGTTTACAATTATAATTAAAAGTAAGACCAGTTTACAATTATAATTAAAAGTAAGACCAGCTTACAATTAAAATTAAAAGTAAGACCGCTTTACAATTACAATTAAAAGTAAGACCGGTTTACAATTATAATTAAAAGTAAGACCGGTTTACAATTACAATTAAAAGTAAGACCGGTTTACAATTATAGTTAAAAGTAAGACCAGCTTACAATTAAAATCAAAAGTAAGAACAGTTTACAATTACAATTAAAAGTAAGACCGGCTTACAATTATAGTTAAAAGTAAGACCAGTTTACAATTATAATTAAAAGTAAGATCAGTTTACAATTAAAATTAAAAGTAAGACCGGTTTACAATTACAATATAAAGTAAGACCAGTTTATAATTACAATGTAAAGTAAGACCAGTTTACAATTACAATTAAAAGTAAGACCGGCTTACAATTATGGTTAAAAGCAAGACCAGTTTACAATTATAATTAAAAGTAAGACCAGTTTACAATTAAAATTAAAAGTAAGACCGGCTTACAATTATAATTAAAAGCAAGACCGGTTTACAATTATAATTAAAAGTAAGACCAATTTACAATTATAATTAAAAGTAAGACCAGTTTACAATTACAATTAAAAGTAAGACCTGCTTACAATTATAGTTAAAATTAAGACCAGTTTACAATTATAATTAAAAGTAAGACCAGTTTACAATTAAAATTAAAAGTAAGGCCGGTTTACAATTACAATATAAAGTAAGACCAGTTTATAATTACAATGTAAAGTAAGACCAGTTAACAATTACAATTAAAAGTAAGACGGGCTTACAATTATAGTTAAAAGCAAGACGGGTTTACAATTATAATTAAAAGTAAGACCAGTTTACAATTATAATTAAAAGTAAGACCAGTTTACAATTACAATTAAAAGTAAGACCGGCTTACAATTATAGTTAAAAGTAAGACCAGTTTACAATTATAATTAAAAGTAAGACCAGTTTACAATTAAGATTAAAATTAAGACAGGTTTACAATTATAATTAAAAGTAAGACCAATTTACAATTATAATTAAAAGTAAGACCAGTTTACAATTAAAATCAAAAGTAAAACGGCTTACAATTATAATTAAAAGTAAGACCAGTTTACAATTAAAATCAAAAGTAAGACCGGTTTACAATTATAACTAAAAGTAAGACCGGTTTACAATTATAATTAAAAGTAAGACCAGTTTACAATTATAATTAAAAGTAAGACCAGTTTACAATTACAATTAAAAGTAAGACCGGCTTACAATTATAGTTAAAAGTAAGACCAGTTTACAATTATAATTAAAAGTAAGACCAGTTTACAATTAAGATTAAAATTAAGACAGGTTTACAATTATAATTAAAAGTAAGACCAATTTACAATTATAATTAAAAGTAAGACCAGTTTACAATTAAAATCAAAAGTAAAACGGCTTACAATTATAATTAAAAGTAAGACCAGTTTACAATTAAAATCAAAAGTAAGACCGGTTTACAATTATAACTAAAAGTAAGACCGGTTTACAATTATAATTAAAAGTAAGACCAGTTTACAATTATAATTAAAAGTAAGAACAGTTTACAATTACAATTAAAAGTAAGACCGGCTTACAATTATAGTTAAAAGTAAGACCAGTTTACAATTATAATTAAAAGTAAGATCAGTTTACAATTAAAATTAAAAGTAAGACCGGTTTACAATTACAATATAAAGTAAGACCAGTTTATAATTACAATGTAAAGTAAGACCAGTTTACAATTACAATTAAAAGTAAGACCGGCTTACAATTATGGTTAAAAGCAAGACCAGTTTACAATTATAATTAAAAGTAAGACCAGTTTACAATTAAAATTAAAAGTAAGACCGGTTTACAATTACAATTAAAAGTAAGACCGGTTTACAATTATAATTAAAAGTAAGACCAGTTTACAATTATAATTAAAAGTAAGACCAGCTTACAATTAAAATTAAAAGTAAGACCGCTTTACAATTACAATTAAAAGTAAGACCGGTTTACAATTATAATTAAAAGTAAGACCGGTTTACAATTACAATTAAAAGTAAGACCGGTTTACAATTATAGTTAAAAGTAAGACCAGCTTACAATTAAAATTAAACGTAAGACCGGGTTACAATTACAATTAAAAGTAAGACCGGGTTACAATTACAATTAAAAGTAAGACCGGTTTACAATTACAATTAAAAGTAAGACCAGTTTACAATTATAATTAAAAGAAAGACCAGTTTACAATTAAAATTAAAATTAAGACCGGTTTACAATTAAAATTAAAAGTAAGACCAGTTTACAATTAAAATCAAAAGTAAGACCGGCTTACAATTATTATTATCAGCAAGACCGGTTTACAATTATAATTAAAAGTAATATCAGTTTACAATTATAATATAAAGTAAGACCGGTTTACAATAATAATTTAAAGTAAGACCAGTTTACAATTACAATATGAAGTAAGACCAGTTTACAATTATAATTAAAAGTAAGACCAGCTTACAATTATAGTTAAAAGTAAGACCAGTTTACAATTATAATTAAAAGTAAGACCAGTTTACAATTACAATTAAAAGTAAGACCGGCTTACAATTATAGTTAAAAGTAAGACCAGTTTACAATTAAAATTAAAAATAAGACCGGTTTACAATTACAATATAAAGTAAGACCAGTTTATAATTACAATGTAAAGTAAGACCAGTTTACAATTACAATTAAAAGTAAGACCGGCTTACAATAATAGTTAAAAGCAAGACCGGTTTACAATTATAATTAAAAGTAAGACCTGTTTACAATTATAATTAAAAGTAAGACCAGTTTACAATTACAATTAAAAGTAAGTCCGACTAACAATTATAGTTAAAAGTAAGACCAGTTTACAATTAAAATTAAAATTAAGACCGGTTAACAATTATAATTAAAAGTAAGACCAGTTTACAATTATAATTAAAAGTAAGACCAGTTTACAATTAAAATCAAAAGTAAGACCGGTTTACAATTATAACTAAAAGTAAGACCGGTTTACAATTATAATTAAAAGTAAGACCAGTTTACAATTATAATTAAAAGTAAGAACAGTTTACAATTACAATTAAAAGTAAGACCGGCTTACAATTATAGTTAAAAGTAAGACCAGTTTACAATTATAATTAAAAGTAAGATCAGTTTACAATTAAAATTAAAAGTAAGACCGGTTTACAATTACAATATAAAGTAAGACCAGTTTATAATTACAATGTAAAGTAAGACCAGTTTACAATTACAATTAAAAGTAAGACCGGCTTACAATTATGGTTAAAAGCAAGACCAGTTTACAATTACAATTAAAAGTAAGACCTGCTTACAATTATAGTTAAAATTAAGACCAGTTTACAATTATAATTAAAAGTAAGACCAGTTTACAATTAAAATTAAAAGTAAGGCCGGTTTACAATTACAATATAAAGTAAGACCAGTTTATAATTACAATGTAAAGTAAGACCAGTTTACAATTACAATTAAAAGTAAGACCGGCTTACAATTATAGTTAAAAGCAAGACCGGTTTACAATTATAATTAAAAGTAAGACCAGTTTACAATTATAATTAAAAGTAAGACCAGTTTACAATTACAATTAAAAGTAAGACCGACTAACAATTATAGTTAAAAGTAAGACCAGTTTACAATTAAAATTAAAATTAAGACCGGTTTACAATTATAATTAAAAGTAAGATCAGTTTACAATTATAATTAAAAGTAAGACCAGTTTACAATTAAAATCAAAAGTAAGACCGGTTTACAATTATAACTAAAAGTAAGACCGGTTTACAATTACAATTAAAAGTAAGACCGGTTTACAATTATAACTAAAAGTAAGACCAGTTTACAATTATAATTAAAAGTAACACCGGTTTACAATTATAATTACAAGCAAGATCGGTTTACAATTATAATTATAAGTAAGACCAATTTACAATTATAATTAAAAGTAAGACCAGTTTACAATTACAATTAAAAGTAAGACCGGCTTACAATTATAGTTAAAAGTAAGACCAGTTTACAATTATAATTAAAAGTAAGACCAGTTTACAATTAAAATTAAAAGTAAGGCCGGTTTACAATTACAATATAAAGTAAGACCAGTTTATAATTACAATGTAAAGTAAGACCAGTTAACAATTACAATTAAAAGTAAGACGGGCTTACAATTATAGTTAAAAGCAAGACGGGTTTACAATTATAATTAAAAGTAAGACCAGTTTACAATTATAATTAAAAGTAAGACCAGTTTACAATTACAATTAAAAGTAAGACCGGCTTACAATTATAGTTAAAAGTAAGACCAGTTTACAATTATAATTAAAAGTAAGACCAGTTTACAATTAAGATTAAAATTAAGACAGGTTTACAATTATAATTAAAAGTAAGACCAATTTACAATTATAATTAAAAGTAAGACCAGTTTACAATTAAAATCAAAAGTAAAACGGCTTACAATTATAATTAAAAGTAAGACCAGTTTACAATTAAAATCAAAAGTAAGACCGGTTTACAATTATAACTAAAAGTAAGACCGGTTTACAATTATAATTAAAAGTAAGACCAGTTTACAATTATAATTAAAAGTAAGAACAGTTTACAATTACAATTAAAAGTAAGACCGGCTTACAATTATAGTTAAAAGTAAGACCAGTTAACAATTATAATTAAAAGTAAGATCAGTTTACAATTAAAATTAAAAGTAAGACCGGTTTACAATTACAATATAAAGTAAGACCAGTTTATAATTACAATGTAAAGTAAGACCAGTTTACAATTACAATTAAAAGTAAGACCGGCTTACAATTATGGTTAAAAGCAAGACCAGTTTACAATTATAATTAAAAGTAAGACCAGTTTACAATTAAAATTAAAAGTAAGACCGGCTTACAATTATAATTAAAAGCAAGACCGGTTTACAATTATAATTAAAAGTAAGACCAATTTACAATTATAATTAAAAGTAAGACCAGTTTACAATTACAATTAAAAGTAAGACCTGCTTACAATTATAGTTAAAATTAAGACCAGTTTACAATTATAATTAAAAGTAAGACCAGTTTACAATTAAAATTAAAAGTAAGGCCGGTTTACAATTACAATATAAAGTAAGACCAGTTTATAATTACAATGTAAAGTAAGACCAGTTTATAATTACAATGTAAAGTAAGACCAGTTAACAATTACAATTAAAAGTAAGATGGGCTTACAATTATAGTTAAAAGCAAGACGGGTTTACAATTACAATTAAAAGTAAGACCGGCTTACAATTATAGTTAAAAGTAAGACCAGTTTACAATTATAATGTAAAGTAAGACCAGTTTACAATTACAATTAAAAGTAAGACCGGCTTACAATTATGGTTAAAAGCAAGACCAGTTTACAATTATAATTAAAAGTAAGACCAGTTTACAATTAAAATTAAAAGTAAGACCGGTTTACAATTACAATTAAAAGTAAGACCGGTTTACAATTATAATTAAAAGTAAGACCAGTTTACAATTATAATTAAAAGTAAGACCAGCTTACAATTAAAATTAAAAGTAAGACCGCTTTACAATTACAATTAAAAGTAAGACCGGTTTACAATTATAATTAAAAGTAAGACCGGTTTACAATTACAATTAAAAGTAAGACCGGTTTACAATTATAGTTAAAAGTAAGACCAGCTTACAATTAAAATTAAACGTAAGACCGGGTTACAATTACAATTAAAAGTAAGACCGGGTTACAATTACAATTAAAAGTAAGACCGGTTTACAATTACAATTAAAAGTAAGACCAGTTTACAATTATAATTAAAAGAAAGACCAGTTTACAATTAAAATTAAAATTAAGACCGGTTTACAATTAAAATTAAAAGTAAGACCAGTTTACAATTAAAATCAAAAGTAAGACCGGCTTACAATTATTATTATAAGCAAGACCGGTTTACAATTATAATTAAAAGTAATATCAGTTTACAATTATAATATAAAGTAAGACCGGTTTACAATAATAATTTAAAGTAAGACCAGTTTACAATTACAATATGAAGTAAGACCAGTTTACAATTATAATTAAAAGTAAGACCAGCTTACAATTAAAATTAAAAGTAAGATCGGCTTACAATTATAGTTAAAAGCAAGACCGGTTTACAATTATAATTAAAAGTAAGACCTGTTTACAATTATAATTAAAAGTAAGACCAGTTTACAATTACAATTAAAAGTAAGTCCGACTAACAATTATAGTTAAAATTAAGACCAGTTTACAATTAAAATTAAAATTAAGACCGGTTTACAATTATAATTAAAAGTAAGACCAGTTTACAATTAAAATCAAAAGTAAGACCGGTTTACAATTATAACTAAAAGTAAGACCGGTTTACAATTATAATTAAAAGTAAGACCAGTTTACAATTATAATTAAAAGTAAGAACAGTTTACAATTACAATTAAAAGTAAGACCGGCTTACAATTATAGTTAAAAGTAAGACCAGTTTACAATTATAATTAAAAGTAAGATCAGTTTACAATTAAAATTAAAAGTAAGACCGGTTTACAATTACAATATAAAGTAAGACCAGTTTATAATTACAATGTAAAGTAAGACCAGTTTACAATTACAATTAAAAGTAAGATCGGCTTACAATTATAGTTAAAAGCAAGACCTGTTTACAATTATAATTAAAAGTAAGACCAGTTTACAATTACAATTAAAAGTAAGTCCGACTAACAATTATAGTTAAAAGTAAGACCAGTTTACAATTAAAATTAAAATTAAGACCGGTTTACAATTATAATTAAAAGTAAGACCAGTTTACAATTATAATTAAAAGTAAGACCAGTTTACAATTAAAATCAAAAGTAAGACCGGTTTACAATTATAACTAAAAGTAAGACCGGTTTACAATTATAATTAAAAGTAAGACCAGTTTACAATTATAATTAAAAGTAAGAACAGTTTACAATTACAATTAAAAGTAAGACCGGCTTACAATTATAGTTAAAAGTAAGACCAGTTTACAATTATAATTAAAAGTAAGATCAGTTTACAATTAAAATTAAAAGTAAGACCGGTTTACAATTACAATATAAAGTAAGACCAGTTTATAATTACAATGTAAAGTAAGACCAGTTTACAATTACAATTAAAAGTAAGACCGGCTTACAATTATGGTTAAAAGCAAGACCAGTTTACAATTATAATTAAAAGTAAGACCAGTTTACAATTAAAATTAAAAGTAAGACCGGCTTACAATTATAATTAAAAGCAAGACCGGTTTACAATTATAATTAAAAGTAAGACCAATTTACAATTATAATTAAAAGTAAGACCAGTTTACAATTACAATTAAAAGTAAGACCTGCTTACAATTATAGTTAAAATTAAGACCAGTTTACAATTATAATTAAAAGTAAGACCAGTTTACAATTAAAATTAAAAGTAAGGCCGGTTTACAATTACAATATAAAGTAAGACCAGTTTATAATTACAATGTAAAGTAAGACCAGTTTACAATTACAATTAAAAGTAAGACGGGCTTACAATTATAGTTAAAAGCAAGACGGGTTTACAATTATAATTAAAAGTAAGACCAGTTTACAATTATAATTAAAAGTAAGACCAGTTTACAATTACAATTAAAAGTAAGACCGGCTTACAATTATAGTTAAAAGTAAGACCAGTTTACAATTATAATTAAAAGTAAGACCAGTTTACAATTAAGATTAAAATTAAGACAGGTTTACAATTATAATTAAAAGTAAGACCAATTTACAATTATAATTAAAAGTAAGACCAGTTTACAATTAAAATCAAAAGTAAAACGGCTTACAATTATAATTAAAAGTAAGACCAGTTTACAATTAAAATCAAAAGTAAGACCGGTTTACAATTATAACTAAAAGTAAGACCGGTTTACAATTATAATTAAAAGTAAGACCAGTTTACAATTATAATTAAAAGTAAGAACAGTTTACAATTACAATTAAAAGTAAGACCGGCTTACAATTATAGTTAAAAGTAAGACCAGTTTACAATTATAATTAAAAGTAAGATCAGTTTACAATTAAAATTAAAAGTAAGACCGGTTTACAATTACAATATAAAGTAAGACCAGTTTATAATTACAATGTAAAGTAAGACCAGTTTACAATTACAATTAAAAGTAAGACCGGCTTACAATTATGGTTAAAAGCAAGACCAGTTTACAATTATAATTAAAAGTAAGACCAGTTTACAATTAAAATTAAAAGTAAGACCGGCTTACAATTATAATTAAAAGCAAGACCGGTTTACAATTATAATTAAAAGTAAGACCAATTTACAATTATAATTAAAAGTAAGACCAGTTTACAATTACAATTAAAAGTAAGACCTGCTTACAATTATAGTTAAAATTAAGACCAGTTTACAATTATAATTAAAAGTAAGACCAGTTTACAATTAAAATTAAAAGTAAGGCCGGTTTACAATTACAATATAAAGTAAGACCAGTTTATAATTACAATGTAAAGTAAGACCAGTTTATAATTACAATGTAAAGTAAGACCAGTTAACAATTACAATTAAAAGTAAGACGGGCTTACAATTATAGTTAAAAGCAAGACGGGTTTACAATTATAATTAAAAGTAAGACCAGTTTACAATTATAATTAAAAGTAAGACCAGTTTACAATTACAATTAAAAGTAAGACCGGCTTACAATTATAGTTAAAAGTAAGACCAGTTTACAATTATAATTAAAAGTAAGACCAGTTTACAATTAAGATTAAAATTAAGACAGGTTTACAATTACAATATAAAGTAAGACCAGTTTATAATTACAATGTAAAGTAAGACCAGTTTACAATTACAATTAAAAGTAAGACCGGCTTACAATTATGGTTAAAAGCAAGACCAGTTTACAATTATAATTAAAAGTAAGACCAGTTTACAATTAAAATTAAAAGTAAGACCGGTTTACAATTACAATTAAAAGTAAGACCGGTTTACAATTATAATTAAAAGTAAGACCAGTTTACAATTATAATTAAAAGTAAGACCAGCTTACAATTAAAATTAAAAGTAAGACCGCTTTACAATTACAATTAAAAGTAAGACCGGTTTACAATTATAACTAAAAGTAAGACCGGTTTACAATTACAATTAAAAGTAAGACCGGTTTACAATTATAGTTAAAAGTAAGACCAGCTTACAATTAAAATTAAACGTAAGACCGGGTTACAATTACAATTAAAAGTAAGACCGGGTTACAATTACAATTAAAAGTAAGACCGGTTTACAATTACAATTAAAAGTAAGACCAGTTTACAATTATAATTAAAAGAAAGACCAGTTTACAATTAAAATTAAAATTAAGACCGGTTTACAATTAAAATTAAAAGTAAGACCAGTTTACAATTAAAATCAAAAGTAAGACCGGCTTACAATTATTATTATAAGCAAGACCGGTTTACAATTATAATTAAAAGTAATATCAGTTTACAATTATAATATAAAGTAAGACCGGTTTACAATAATAATTTAAAGTAAGACCAGTTTACAATTACAATATGAAGTAAGACCAGTTTACAATTATAATTAAAAGTAAGACCAGCTTACAATTAAAATTAAAAGTAAGATCGGCTTACAATTATAGTTAAAAGCAAGACCGGTTTACAATTATAATTAAAAGTAAGACCTGTTTACAATTATAGTTAAAAGTAAGACCAGTTTACAATTAAAATTAAAATTAAGACCGGTTTACAATTATAATTAAAAGTAAGACCAGTTTACAATTATAATTAAAAGTAAGACCAGTTTACAATTAAAATCAAAAGTAAGACCGGTTTACAATTATAACTAAAAGTAAGACCGGTTTACAATTATAATTAAAAGTAAGACCAGTTTACAATTATAATTAAAAGTAAGAACAGTTTACAATTACAATTAAAAGTAAGACCGGCTTACAATTATAGTTAAAAGTAAGACCAGTTTACAATTATAATTAAAAGTAAGATCAGTTTACAATTAAAATTAAAAGTAAGACCGGTTTACAATTACAATATAAAGTAAGACCAGTTTATAATTACAATGTAAAGTAAGACCAGTTTACAATTACAATTAAAAGTAAGACCGGCTTACAATTATGGTTAAAAGCAAGACCAGTTTACAATTATAATTAAAAGTAAGACCAGTTTACAATTAAAATTAAAAGTAAGACCGGCTTACAATTATAATTAAAAGCAAGACCGGTTTACAATTATAATTAAAAGTAAGACCAATTTACAATTATAATTAAAAGTAAGACCAGTTTACAATTACAATTAAAAGTAAGACCTGCTTACAATTATAGTTAAAATTAAGACCAGTTTACAATTATAATTAAAAGTAAGACCAGTTTACAATTAAAATTAAAAGTAAGGCCGGTTTACAATTACAATATAAAGTAAGACCAGTTTATAATTACAATGTAAAGTAAGACCAGTTTACAATTACAATTAAAAGTAAGACCGGCTTACAATTATAGTTAAAAGCAAGACCGGTTTACAATTATAATTAAAAGTAAGACCAGTTTACAATTATAATTAAAAGTAAGACCAGTTTACAATTACAATTAAAAGTAAGACCGACTAACAATTATAGTTAAAAGTAAGACCAGTTTACAATTAAAATTAAAATTAAGACCGGTTTACAATTATAATTAAAAGTAAGATCAGTTTACAATTATAATTAAAAGTAAGACCAGTTTACAATTAAAATCAAAAGTAAGACCGGTTTACAATTATAACTAAAAGTAAGACCGGTTTACAATTACAATTAAAAGTAAGACCGGTTTACAATTATAACTAAAAGTAAGACCAGTTTACAATTATAATTAAAAGTAACACCGGTTTACAATTATAATTACAAGCAAGATCGGTTTACAATTATAATTATAAGTAAGACCAATTTACAATTATAATTAAAAGTAAGACCAGTTTACAATTACAATTAAAAGTAAGACCGGCTTACAATTATAGTTAAAAGTAAGACCAGTTTACAATTATAATTAAAAGTAAGACCAGTTTACAATTAAAATTAAAAGTAAGGCCGGTTTACAATTACAATATAAAGTAAGACCAGTTTATAATTACAATGTAAAGTAAGACCAGTTAACAATTACAATTAAAAGTAAGACGGGCTTACAATTATAGTTAAAAGCAAGACGGGTTTACAATTATAATTAAAAGTAAGACCAGTTTACAATTATAATTAAAAGTAAGACCAGTTTACAATTACAATTAAAAGTAAGACCGGCTTACAATTATAGTTAAAAGTAAGACCAGTTTACAATTATAATTAAAAGTAAGACCAGTTTACAATTAAGATTAAAATTAAGACAGGTTTACAATTATAATTAAAAGTAAGACCAATTTACAATTATAATTAAAAGTAAGACCAGTTTACAATTAAAATCAAAAGTAAAACGGCTTACAATTATAATTAAAAGTAAGACCAGTTTACAATTAAAATCAAAAGTAAGACCGGTTTACAATTATAACTAAAAGTAAGACCGGTTTACAATTATAATTAAAAGTAAGACCAGTTTACAATTATAATTAAAAGTAAGAACAGTTTACAATTACAATTAAAAGTAAGACCGGCTTACAATTATAGTTAAAAGTAAGACCAGTTTACAATTATAATTAAAAGTAAGATCAGTTTACAATTAAAATTAAAAGTAAGACCGGTTTACAATTACAATATAAAGTAAGACCAGTTTATAATTACAATGTAAAGTAAGACCAGTTTACAATTACAATTAAAAGTAAGACCGGCTTACAATTATGGTTAAAAGCAAGACCAGTTTACAATTATAATTAAAAGTAAGACCAGTTTACAATTAAAATTAAAAGTAAGACCGGCTTACAATTATAATTAAAAGCAAGACCGGTTTACAATTATAATTAAAAGTAAGACCAATTTACAATTATAATTAAAAGTAAGACCAGTTTACAATTACAATTAAAAGTAAGACCTGCTTACAATTATAGTTAAAATTAAGACCAGTTTACAATTATAATTAAAAGTAAGACCAGTTTACAATTAAAATTAAAAGTAAGGCCGGTTTACAATTACAATATAAAGTAAGACCAGTTTATAATTACAATGTAAAGTAAGACCAGTTAACAATTACAATTAAAAGTAAGACGGGCTTACAATTATAGTTAAAAGCAAGACGGGTTTACAATTATAATTAAAAGTAAGACCAGTTTACAATTATAATTAAAAGTAAGACCAGTTTACAATTACAATTAAAAGTAAGACCGGCTTACAATTATAGTTAAAAGTAAGACCAGTTTACAATTATAATTAAAAGTAAGACCAGTTTACAATTAAGATTAAAATTAAGACAGGTTTACAATTATAATTAAAAGTAAGACCAATTTACAATTATAATTAAAAGTAAGACCAGTTTACAATTAAAATCAAAAGTAAAACGGCTTACAATTATAATTAAAAGTAAGACCAGTTTACAATTAAAATCAAAAGTAAGACCGGTTTACAATTATAACTAAAAGTAAGACCGGTTTACAATTATAATTAAAAGTAAGACCAGTTTACAATTATAATTAAAAGTAAGAACAGTTTACAATTACAATTAAAAGTAAGACCGGCTTACAATTATAGTTAAAAGTAAGACCAGTTTACAATTATAATTAAAAGTAAGATCAGTTTACAATTAAAATTAAAAGTAAGACCGGTTTACAATTACAATATAAAGTAAGACCAGTTTATAATTACAATGTAAAGTAAGACCAGTTTACAATTACAATTAAAAGTAAGATCGGCTTACAATTATGGTTAAAAGCAAGACCAGTTTACAATTATAATTAAAAGTAAGACCAGTTTACAATTAAAATTAAAAGTAAGACCGGCTTACAATTATAATTAAAAGCAAGACCGGTTTACAATTATAATTAAAAGTAAGACCAATTTACAATTATAATTAAAAGTAAGACCAGTTTACAATTACAATTAAAAGTAAGACCTGCTTACAATTATAGTTAAAATTAAGACCAGTTTACAATTATAATTAAAAGTAAGACCAGTTTACAATTAAAATTAAAAGTAAGGCCGGTTTACAATTACAATATAAAGTAAGACCAGTTTATAATTACAATGTAAAGTAAGACCAGTTTATAATTACAATGTAAAGTAAGACCAGTTAACAATTACAATTAAAAGTAAGACGGGCTTACAATTATAGTTAAAAGCAAGACGGGTTTACAATTATAATTAAAAGTAAGACCAGTTTACAATTATAATTAAAAGTAAGACCAGTTTACAATTACAATTAAAAGTAAGACCGGCTTACAATTATAGTTAAAAGTAAGACCAGTTTACAATTATAATTAAAAGTAAGACCAGTTTACAATTAAGATTAAAATTAAGACAGGTTTACAATTATAATTAAAAGTAAGACCAATTTACAATTATAATTAAAAGTAAGACCAGTTTACAATTAAAATCAAAAGTAAAACGGCTTACAATTATAATTAAAAGTAAGACCAGTTTACAATTAAAATCAAAAGTAAGACCGGTTTACAATTATAACTAAAAGTAAGACCGGTTTACAATTATAATTAAAAGTAAGACCAGTTTACAATTATAATTAAAAGTAAGAACAGTTTACAATTACAATTAAAAGTAAGACCGGCTTACAATTATAGTTAAAAGTAAGACCAGTTTACAATTATAATTAAAAGTAAGATCAGTTTACAATTAAAATTAAAAGTAAGACCGGTTTACAATTACAATATAAAGTAAGACCAGTTTATAATTACAATGTAAAGTAAGACCAGTTTACAATTACAATTAAAAGTAAGACCGGCTTACAATTATGGTTAAAAGCAAGACCAGTTTACAATTATAATTAAAAGTAAGACCAGTTTACAATTAAAATTAAAAGTAAGACCGGTTTACAATTACAATTAAAAGTAAGACCGGTTTACAATTATAATTAAAAGTAAGACCAGTTTACAATTATAATTAAAAGTAAGACCAGCTTACAATTAAAATTAAAAGTAAGACCGCTTTACAATTACAATTAAAAGTAAGACCGGTTTACAATTATAATTAAAAGTAAGACCGGTTTACAATTACAATTAAAAGTAAGACCGGTTTACAATTATAGTTAAAAGTAAGACCAGCTTACAATTAAAATTAAACGTAAGACCGGGTTACAATTACAATTAAAAGTAAGACCGGGTTACAATTACAATTAAAAGTAAGACCGGTTTACAATTACAATTAAAAGTAAGACCAGTTTACAATTATAATTAAAAGAAAGACCAGTTTACAATTAAAATTAAAATTAAGACCGGTTTACAATTAAAATTAAAAGTAAGACCAGTTTACAATTAAAATCAAAAGTAAGACCGGCTTACAATTATTATTATAAGCAAGACCGGTTTACAATTATAATTAAAAGTAATATCAGTTTACAATTATAATATAAAGTAAGACCGGTTTACAATAATAATTTAAAGTAAGACCAGTTTACAATTACAATATGAAGTAAGACCAGTTTACAATTATAATTAAAAGTAAGACCAGCTTACAATTAAAATTAAAAGTAAGATCGGCTTACAATTATAGTTAAAAGCAAGACCGGTTTACAATTATAATTAAAAGTAAGACCTGTTTACAATTATAATTAAAAGTAAGACCAGTTTACAATTACAATTAAAAGTAAGTCCGACTAACAATTATAGTTAAAAGTAAGACCAGTTTACAATTAAAATTAAAATTAAGACCGGTTTACAATTATAATTAAAAGTAAGACCAGTTTACAATTATAATTAAAAGTAAGACCAGTTTACAATTAAAATCAAAAGTAAGACCGCTTTACAATTATAACTAAAAGTAAGACCGGTTTACAATTATAATTAAAAGTAAGACCAGTTTACAATTATAATTAAAAGTAAGAACAGTTTACAATTACAATTAAAAGTAAGACCGGCTTACAATTATAGTTAAAAGTAAGACCAGTTTACAATTATAATTAAAAGTAAGATCAGTTTACAATTAAAATTAAAAGTAAGACCGGTTTACAATTACAATATAAAGTAAGACCAGTTTATAATTACAATGTAAAGTAAGACCAGTTTACAATTACAATTAAAAGTAAGACCGGCTTACAATTATGGTTAAAAGCAAGACCAGTTTACAATTATAATTAAAAGTAAGACCAGTTTACAATTAAAATTAAAAGTAAGACCGGCTTACAATTATAATTAAAAGCAAGACCGGTTTACAATTATAATTAAAAGTAAGACCAATTTACAATTATAATTAAAAGTAAGACCAGTTTACAATTACAATTAAAAGTAAGACCTGCTTACAATTATAGTTAAAATTAAGACCAGTTTACAATTATAATTAAAAGTAAGACCAGTTTACAATTAAAATTAAAAGTAAGGCCGGTTTACAATTACAATATAAAGTAAGACCAGTTTATAATTACAATGTAAAGTAAGACCAGTTTACAATTACAATTAAAAGTAAGACCGGCTTACAATTATAGTTAAAAGCAAGACCGGTTTACAATTATAATTAAAAGTAAGACCAGTTTACAATTATAATTAAAAGTAAGACCAGTTTACAATTACAATTAAAAGTAAGACCGACTAACAATTATAGTTAAAAGTAAGACCAGTTTACAATTAAAATTAAAATTAAGACCGGTTTACAATTATAATTAAAAGTAAGATCAGTTTACAATTATAATTAAAAGTAAGACCAGTTTACAATTAAAATCAAAAGTAAGACCGGTTTACAATTATAACTAAAAGTAAGACCGGTTTACAATTACAATTAAAAGTAAGACCGGTTTACAATTATAACTAAAAGTAAGACCAGTTTACAATTATAATTAAAAGTAACACCGGTTTACAATTATAATTACAAGCAAGATCGGTTTACAATTATAATTATAAGTAAGACCAATTTACAATTATAATTAAAAGTAAGACCAGTTTACAATTACAATTAAAAGTAAGACCGGCTTACAATTATAGTTAAAAGTAAGACCAGTTTACAATTATAATTAAAAGTAAGACCAGTTTACAATTAAAATTAAAAGTAAGGCCGGTTTACAATTACAATATAAAGTAAGACCAGTTTATAATTACAATGTAAAGTAAGACCAGTTAACAATTACAATTAAAAGTAAGACGGGCTTACAATTATAGTTAAAAGCAAGACGGGTTTACAATTATAATTAAAAGTAAGACCAGTTTACAATTATAATTAAAAGTAAGACCAGTTTACAATTACAATTAAAAGTAAGACCGGCTTACAATTATAGTTAAAAGTAAGACCAGTTTACAATTATAATTAAAAGTAAGACCAGTTTACAATTAAGATTAAAATTAAGACAGGTTTACAATTATAATTAAAAGTAAGACCAATTTACAATTATAATTAAAAGTAAGACCAGTTTACAATTAAAATCAAAAGTAAAACGGCTTACAATTATAATTAAAAGTAAGACCAGTTTACAATTAAAATCAAAAGTAAGACCGGTTTACAATTATAACTAAAAGTAAGACCGGTTTACAATTATAATTAAAAGTAAGACCAGTTTACAATTATAATTAAAAGTAAGAACAGTTTACAATTACAATTAAAAGTAAGACCGGCTTACAATTATAGTTAAAAGTAAGACCAGTTTACAATTATAATTAAAAGTAAGATCAGTTTACAATTAAAATTAAAAGTAAGACCGGTTTACAATTACAATATAAAGTAAGACCAGTTTATAATTACAATGTAAAGTAAGACCAGTTTACAATTACAATTAAAAGTAAGACCGGCTTACAATTATGGTTAAAAGCAAGACCAGTTTACAATTATAATTAAAAGTAAGACCAGTTTACAATTAAAATTAAAAGTAAGACCGGCTTACAATTATAATTAAAAGCAAGACCGGTTTACAATTATAATTAAAAGTAAGACCAATTTACAATTATAATTAAAGGTAAGACCAGTTTACAATTACAATTAAAAGTAAGACCTGCTTACAATTATAGTTAAAATTAAGACCAGTTTACAATTATAATTAAAAGTAAGACCAGTTTACAATTAAAATTAAAAGTAAGGCCGGTTTACAATTACAATATAAAGTAAGACCAGTTTATAATTACAATGTAAAGTAAGACCAGTTAACAATTACAATTAAAAGTAAGACGGGCTTACAATTATAGTTAAAAGCAAGACGGGTTTACAATTATAATTAAAAGTAAGACCAGTTTACAATTATAATTAAAAGTAAGACCAGTTTACAATTACAATTAAAAGTAAGACCGGCTTACAATTATAGTTAAAAGTAAGACCAGTTTACAATTATAATTAAAAGTAAGACCAGTTTACAATTAAAATCAAAAGTAAAACGGCTTACAATTATAATTAAAAGTAAGACCAGTTTACAATTAAAATCAAAAGTAAGACCGGTTTACAATTATAACTAAAAGTAAGACCGGTTTACAATTATAATTAAAAGTAAGACCAGTTTACAATTATAATTAAAAGTAAGAACAGTTTACAATTACAATTAAAAGTAAGACCGGCTTACAATTATAGTTAAAAGTAAGACCAGTTTACAATTATAATTAAAAGTAAGATCAGTTTACAATTAAAATTAAAAGTAAGACCGGTTTACAATTACAATATAAAGTAAGACCGGTTTATAATTACAATGTAAAGTAAGACCAGTTTACAATTACAATTAAAAGTAAGACCGGCTTACAATTATGGTTAAAAGCAAGACCAGTTTACAATTATAATTAAAAGTAAGACCAGTTTACAATTAAAATTAAAAGTAAGACCGGTTTACAATTACAATTAAAAGTAAGACCGGTTTACAATTATAATTAAAAGTAAGACCAGTTTACAATTATAATTAAAAGTAAGACCAGCTTACAATTAAAATTAAAAGTAAGACCGCTTTACAATTACAATTAAAAGTAAGACCGGTTTACAATTATAATTAAAAGTAAGACCGGTTTACAATTACAATTAAAAGTAAGACCGGTTTACAATTATAGTTAAAAGTAAGACCAGCTTACAATTAAAATTAAACGTAAGACCGGGTTACAATTACAATTAAAAGTAAGACCGGGTTACAATTACAATTAAAAGTAAGACCGGTTTACAATTACAATTAAAAGTAAGACCAGTTTACAATTATAATTAAAAGAAAGACCAGTTTACAATTAAAATTAAAATTAAGACCGGTTTACAATTAAAATTAAAAGTAAGACCAGTTTACAATTAAAATCAAAAGTAAGACCGGCTTACAATTATTATTATAAGCAAGACCGGTTTACAATTATAATTAAAAGTAATATCAGTTTACAATTATAATATAAAGTAAGACCGGTTTACAATAATAATTTAAAGTAAGACCAGTTTACAATTACAATATGAAGTAAGACCAGTTTACAATTATAATTAAAAGTAAGACCAGCTTACAATTAAAATTAAAAGTAAGATCGGCTTACAATTATAGTTAAAAGCAAGACCGGTTTACAATTATAATTAAAAGTAAGACCAGTTTACAATTATAATTAAAAGTAAGAACAGTTTACAATTACAATTAAAATTAAGACCGGCTTACAATTATAGTTAAAAGTAAGACCAGTTTACAATTATAATTAAAAGTAAGATCAGTTTACAATTAAAATTAAAAGTAAGACCGGTTTACAATTACAATATAAAGTAAGACCAGTTTATAATTACAATGTAAAGTAAGACCAGTTTACATTTACAATTAAAAGTAAGACCGGCTTACAATTATGGTTAAAAGCAAGACCAGTTTACAATTATAATTAAAAGTAAGACCAGTTTACAATTAAAATTAAATGTAAGACCGGCTTACAATTATAATTAAAAGCAAGACCGGTTTACAATTATAATTAAAAGTAAGACCAATTTACAATTATAATTAAAAGTAAGACCAGTTTACAATTACAATTAA
This sequence comes from Bathymodiolus brooksi, assembly GCA_963680875.1. Taxonomy (NCBI): domain Eukaryota; kingdom Metazoa; phylum Mollusca; class Bivalvia; order Mytilida; family Modiolidae; genus Bathymodiolus; species Bathymodiolus brooksi. The sequence goes on from OY804577.1 coordinate 1,213,608, forward strand.
AAGTAAGACCTGCTTACAATTATAGTTAAAAGTAAGACCAGTTTACAATTATAATTAAAAGTAAGACCAGTTTACAATTACAATTAAAAGTAAGACCGGCTTACAATTATAGTTAAAAGTAAGACCAGTTTACAATTAAAATTAAAAATAAGACCGGTTTACAATTACAATATAAAGTAAGACCAGTTTATAATTACAATGTAAAGTAAGACCAGTTTACAATTACAATTAAAAGTAAGACCGGCTTACAATAATAGTTAAAAGCAAGACCGGTTTACATTTATAATTAAAAGTAAGACCTGTTTACAATTATAATTAAAAGTAAGACCAGTTTACAATTACAATTAAAAGTAAGTCCGACTAACAATTATAGTTAAAAGTAAGACCAGTTTACAATTAAAATTAAAATTAAGACCGGTTTACAATTATAATTAAAAGTAAGACCAGTTTACAATTATAATTAAAAGTAAGACCAGTTTACAATTAAAATCAAAAGTAAGACCGGTTTACAATTATAACTAAAAGTAAGACCGGTTTACAATTATAATTAAAAGTAAGACCAGTTTACAATTATAATTAAAAGTAAGAACAGTTTACAATTACAATTAAAAGTAAGACCGGTTTACAATTACAATATAAAGTAAGACCAGTTTATAATTACAATGTAAAGTAAGACCAGTTTACAATTACAATTAAAAGTAAGACCGGCTTACAATTATGGTTAAAAGCAAGACCAGTTTACAATTATAATTAAAAGTAAGACCAGTTTACAATTAAAATTAAAAGTAAGACCGGCTTACAATTATAATTAAAAGCAAGACCGGTTTACAATTATAATTAAAAGTAAGACCAATTTACAATTATAATTAAAAGTAAGACCAGTTTACAATTACAATTAAAAGTAAGACCTGCTTACAATTATAGTTAAAATTAAGACCAGTTTACAATTATAATTAAAAGTAAGACCAGTTTACAATTAAAATTAAAAGTAAGGCCGGTTTACAATTACAATATAAAGTAAGACCAGTTTATAATTACAATGTAAAGTAAGACCAGTTTACAATTACAATTAAAAGTAAGACCGGCTTACAATTATAGTTAAAAGCAAGACCGGTTAACAATTATAATTAAAAGTAAGACCAGTTTACAATTATAATTAAAAGTAAGACCAGTTTACAATTACAATTAAAAGTAAGACCGACTAACAATTATAGTTAAAAGTAAGACCAGTTTACAATTAAAATTAAAATTAAGACCGGTTTACAATTATAATTAAAAGTAAGATCAGTTTACAATTATAATTAAAAGTAAGACCAGTTTACAATTAAAATCAAAAGTAAGACCGGTTTACAATTATAACTAAAAGTAAGACCGGTTTACAATTACAATTAAAAGTAAGACCGGTTTACAATTATAACTAAAAGTAAGACCAGTTTACAATTATAATTAAAAGTAACACCGGTTTACAATTATAATTACAAGCAAGATCGGTTTACAATTATAATTATAAGTAAGACCAATTTACAATTATAATTAAAAGTAAGACCAGTTTACAATTACAATTAAAAGTAAGACCGGCTTACAATTATAGTTAAAAGTAAGACCAGTTTACAATTATAATTAAAAGTAAGACCAGTTTACAATTAAAATTAAAAGTAAGGCCGGTTTACAATTACAATATAAAGTAAGACCAGTTTATAATTACAATGTAAAGTAAGACCAGTTAACAATTACAATTAAAAGTAAGACGGGCTTACAATTATAGTTAAAAGCAAGACGGGTTTACAATTATAATTAAAAGTAAGACCAGTTTACAATTATAATTAAAAGTAAGACCAGTTTACAATTACAATTAAAAGTAAGACCGGCTTACAATTATAGTTAAAAGTAAGACCAGTTTACAATTATAATTAAAAGTAAGACCAGTTTACAATTAAGATTAAAATTAAGACAGGTTTACAATTATAATTAAAAGTAAGACCAATTTACAATTATAATTAAAAGTAAGACCAGTTTACAATTAAAATCAAAAGTAAAACGGCTTACAATTATAATTAAAAGTAAGACCAGTTTACAATTAAAATCAAAAGTAAGACCGGTTTACAATTATAACTAAAAGTAAGACCGGTTTACAATTATAATTAAAAGTAAGACCAGTTTACAATTATAATTAAAAGTAAGAACAGTTTACAATTACAATTAAAAGTAAGACCGGCTTACAATTATAGTTAAAAGTAAGACCAGTTTACAATTATAATTAAAAGTAAGATCAGTTTACAATTAAAATTAAAAGTAAGACCGGTTTACAATTACAATATAAAGTAAGACCAGTTTATAATTACAATGTAAAGTAAGACCAGTTTACAATTACAATTAAAAGTAAGACCGGCTTACAATTATGGTTAAAAGCAAGACCAGTTTACAATTATAATTAAAAGTAAGACCAGTTTACAATTAAAATTAAAAGTAAGACCGGCTTACAATTATAATTAAAAGCAAGACCGGTTTACAATTATAATTAAAAGTAAGACCAATTTACAATTATAATTAAAAGTAAGACCAGTTTACAATTACAATTAAAAGTAAGACCTGCTTACAATTATAGTTAAAATTAAGACCAGTTTACAATTATAATTAAAAGTAAGACCAGTTTACAATTAAAATTAAAAGTAAGGCCGGTTTACAATTACAATATAAAGTAAGACCAGTTTATAATTACAATGTAAAGTAAGACCAGTTAACAATTACAATTAAAAGTAAGACGGGCTTACAATTATAGTTAAAAGCAAGACGGGTTTACAATTATAATTAAAAGTAAGACCAGTTTACAATTATAATTAAAAGTAAGACCAGTTTACAATTACAATTAAAAGTAAGACCGGCTTACAATTATAGTTAAAAGTAAGACCAGTTTACAATTATAATTAAAAGTAAGACCAGTTTACAATTAAGATTAAAATTAAGACAGGTTTACAATTATAATTAAAAGTAAGACCAATTTACAATTATAATTAAAAGTAAGACCAGTTTACAATTAAAATCAAAAGTAAAACGGCTTACAATTATAATTAAAAGTAAGACCAGTTTACAATTAAAATCAAAAGTAAGACCGGTTTACAATTATAACTAAAAGTAAGACCGGTTTACAATTATATTTAAAAGTAAGACCAGTTTACAATTATAATTAAAAGTAAGAACAGTTTACAATTACAATTAAAAGTAAGACCGGCTTACAATTATAGTTAAAAGTAAGACCAGTTTACAATTATAATTAAAAGTAAGATCAGTTTACAATTAAAATTAAAAGTAAGACCGGTTTACAATTACAATATAAAGTAAGATCAGTTTATAATTACAATGTAAAGTAAGACCAGTTTACAATTACAATTAAAAGTAAGACCGGCTTACAATTATGGTTAAAAGCAAGACCAGTTTACAATTATAATTAAAAGTAAGACCAGTTTACAATTAAAATTAAAAGTAAGACCGGCTTACAATTATAATTAAAAGCAAGACCGGTTTACAATTATAATTAAAAGTAAGACCAATTTACAATTATAATTAAAAGTAAGACCAGTTTACAATTACAATTAAAAGTAAGACCTGCTTACAATTATAGTTAAAATTAAGACCAGTTTACAATTATAATTAAAAGTAAGACCAGTTTACAATTAAAATTAAAAGTAAGGCCGGTTTACAATTACAATATAAAGTAAGACCAGTTTATAATTACAATGTAAAGTAAGACCAGTTTACAATTACAATTAAAAGTAAGACCGGCTTACAATTATAGTTAAAAGCAAGACCGGTTTACAATTATAATTAAAAGTAAGACCAGTTTACAATTATAATTAAAAGTAAGACCAGTTTACAATTACAATTAAAAGTAAGACCGACTAACAATTATAGTTAAAAGTAAGACCAGTTTACAATTATAATTAAAAGTAAGACCAGCTTACAATTAAAATTAAAAGTAAGATCGGCTTACAATTATAGTTAAAAGCAAGACCGGTTTACAATTATAATTAAAAGTAAGACCAGTTTACAATTATAATTAAAAGTAAGAACAGTTTACAATTACAATTAAAATTAAGACCGGCTTACAATTATAGTTAAAAGTAAGACCAGTTTACAATTATAATTAAAAGTAAGATCAGTTTACAATTAAAATTAAAAGTAAGACCGGTTTACAATTACAATATAAAGTAAGACCAGTTTATAATTACAATGTAAAGTAAGACCAGTTTACATTTACAATTAAAAGTAAGACCGGCTTACAATTATGGTTAAAAGCAAGACCAGTTTACAATTATAATTAAAAGTAAGACCAGTTTACAATTAAAATTAAATGTAAGACCGGCTTACAATTATAATTAAAAGCAAGACCGGTTTACAATTATAATTAAAAGTAAGACCAATTTACAATTATAATTAAAAGTAAGACCAGTTTACAATTACAATTAAAAGTAAGACCTGCTTACAATTATAGTTAAAAGTAAGACCAGTTTACAATTATAATTAAAAGTAAGACCAGTTTACAATTACAATTAAAAGTAAGACCGGCTTACAATTATAGTTAAAAGTAAGACCAGTTTACAATTAAAATTAAAAATAAGACCGGTTTACAATTACAATATAAAGTAAGACCAGTTTATAATTACAATGTAAAGTAAGACCAGTTTACAATTACAATTAAAAGTAAGACCGGCTTACAATAATAGTTAAAAGCAAGACCGGTTTACAATTATAATTAAAAGTAAGACCTGTTTACAATTATAATTAAAAGTAAGACCAGTTTACAATTACAATTAAAAGTAAGTCCGACTAACAATTATAGTTAAAAGTAAGACCAGTTTACAATTAAAATTAAAATTAAGACCGGTTTACAATTATAATTAAAAGTAAGACCAGTTTACAATTATAATTAAAAGTAAGACCAGTTTACAATTAAAATCAAAAGTAAGACCGGTTTACAATTATAACTAAAAGTAAGACCGGTTTACAATTATAATTAAAAGTAAGACCAGTTTACAATTATAATTAAAAGTAAGAACAGTTTACAATTACAATTAAAAGTAAGACCGGCTTACAATTATAGTTAAAAGTAAGACCAGTTTACAATTATAATTAAAAGTAAGATCAGTTTACAATTAAAATTAAAAGTAAGACCGGTTTACAATTACAATATAAAGTAAGACCAGTTTATAATTACAATGTAAAGTAAGACCAGTTTACAATTACAATTAAAAGTAAGACCGGCTTACAATTATGGTTAAAAGCAAGACCAGTTTACAATTATAATTAAAAGTAAGACCAGTTTACAATTAAAATTAAAAGTAAGACCGGCTTACAATTATAATTAAAAGCAAGACCGGTTTACAATTATAATTAAAAGTAAGACCAATTTACAATTATAATTAAAAGTAAGACCAGTTTACAATTACAATTAAAAGTAAGACCTGCTTACAATTATAGTTAAAATTAAGACCAGTTTACAATTATAATTAAAAGTAAGACCAGTTTACAATTAAAATTAAAAGTAAGGCCGGTTTACAATTACAATATAAAGTAAGACCAGTTTATAATTACAATGTAAAGTAAGACCAGTTTACAATTACAATTAAAAGTAAGACCGGCTTACAATTATAGTTAAAAGCAAGACCGGTTTACAATTATAATTAAAAGTAAGACCAGTTTACAATTATAATTAAAAGTAAGACCAGTTTACAATTACAATTAAAAGTAAGACCGACTAACAATTATAGTTAAAAGTAAGACCAGTTTACAATTAAAATTAAAATTAAGACCGGTTTATAATTATAATTAAAAGTAAGATCAGTTTACAATTATAATTAAAAGTAAGACCAGTTTACAATTAAAATCAAAAGTAAGACCGGTTTACAATTATAACTAAAAGTAAGACCGGTTTACAATTACAATTAAAAGTAAGACCGGTTTACAATTATAACTAAAAGTAAGACCAGTTTACAATTATAATTAAAAGTAACACCGGTTTACAATTATAATTACAAGCAAGATCGGTTTACAATTATAATTATAAGTAAGACCAATTTACAATTATAATTAAAAGTAAGACCAGTTTACAATTACAATTAAAAGTAAGACCGGCTTACAATTATAGTTAAAAGTAAGACCAGTTTACAATTATAATTAAAAGTAAGACCAGTTTACAATTAAAATTAAAAGTAAGGCCGGTTTACAATTACAATATAAAGTAAGACCAGTTTATAATTACAATGTAAAGTAAGACCAGTTAACAATTACAATTAAAAGTAAGACGGGCTTACAATTATAGTTAAAAGCAAGACGGGTTTACAATTATAATTAAAAGTAAGACCAGTTTACAATTATAATTAAAAGTAAGACCAGTTTACAATTACAATTAAAAGTAAGACCGGCTTACAATTATAGTTAAAAGTAAGACCAGTTTACAATTATAATTAAAAGTAAGACCAGTTTACAATTAAGATTAAAATTAAGACAGGTTTACAATTATAATTAAAAGTAAGACCAATTTACAATTATAATTAAAAGTAAGACCAGTTTACAATTAAAATCAAAAGTAAAACGGCTTACAATTATAATTAAAAGTAAGACCAGTTTACAATTAAAATCAAAAGTAAGACCGGTTTACAATTATAACTAAAAGTAAGACCGGTTTACAATTATAATTAAAAGTAAGACCAGTTTACAATTATAATTAAAAGTAAGAACAGTTTACAATTACAATTAAAAGTAAGACCGGCTTACAATTATAGTTAAAAGTAAGACCAGTTTACAATTATAATTAAAAGTAAGATCAGTTTACAATTAAAATTAAAAGTAAGACCGGTTTACAATTACAATATAAAGTAAGACCAGTTTATAATTACAATGTAAAGTAAGACCAGTTTACAATTACAATTAAAAGTAAGACCGGCTTACAATTATGGTTAAAAGCAAGACCAGTTTACAATTATAATTAAAAGTAAGACCAGTTTACAATTAAAATTAAAAGTAAGACCGGCTTACAATTATAATTAAAAGCAAGACCGGTTTACAATTATAATTAAAAGTAAGACCAATTTACAATTATAATTAAAAGTAAGACCAGTTTACAATTACAATTAAAAGTAAGACCTGCTTACAATTATAGTTAAAATTAAGACCAGTTTACAATTATAATTAAAAGTAAGACCAGTTTACAATTAAAATTAAAAGTAAGGCCGGTTTACAATTACAATATAAAGTAAGACCAGTTTATAATTACAATGTAAAGTAAGACCAGTTAACAATTACAATTAAAAGTAAGACGGGCTTACAATTATAGTTAAAAGCAAGACGGGTTTACAATTATAATTAAAAGTAAGACCAGTTTACAATTATAATTAAAAGTAAGACCAGTTTACAATTACAATTAAAAGTAAGACCGGCTTACAATTATAGTTAAAAGTAAGACCAGTTTACAATTATAATTAAAAGTAAGACCAGTTTACAATTAAGATTAAAATTAAGACAGGTTTACAATTATAATTAAAAGTAAGACCAATTTACAATTATAATTAAAAGTAAGACCAGTTTACAATTAAAATCAAAAGTAAAACGGCTTACAATTATAATTAAAAGTAAGACCAGTTTACAATTAAAATCAAAAGTAAGACCGGTTTACAATTATAACTAAAAGTAAGACCGGTTTACAATTATATTTAAAAGTAAGACCAGTTTACAATTATAATTAAAAGTAAGAACAGTTTACAATTACAATTAAAAGTAAGACCGGCTTACAATTATAGTTAAAAGTAAGACCAGTTTACAATTATAATTAAAAGTAAGATCAGTTTACAATTAAAATTAAAAGTAAGACCGGTTTACAATTACAATATAAAGTAAGATCAGTTTATAATTACAATGTAAAGTAAGACCAGTTTACAATTACAATTAAAAGTAAGACCGGCTTACAATTATGGTTAAAAGCAAGACCAGTTTACAATTATAATTAAAAGTAAGACCAGTTTACAATTAAAATTAAAAGTAAGACCGGCTTACAATTATAATTAAAAGCAAGACCGGTTTACAATTATAATTAAAAGTAAGACCAATTTACAATTATAATTAAAAGTAAGACCAGTTTACAATTACAATTAAAAGTAAGACCTGCTTACAATTATAGTTAAAATTAAGACCAGTTTACAATTATAATTAAAAGTAAGACCAGTTTACAATTAAAATTAAAAGTAAGGCCGGTTTACAATTACAATATAAAGTAAGACCAGTTTATAATTACAATGTAAAGTAAGACCAGTTTACAATTACAATTAAAAGTAAGACCGGCTTACAATTATAGTTAAAAGCAAGACCGGTTTACAATTATAATTAAAAGTAAGACCAGTTTACAATTATAATTAAAAGTAAGACCAGTTTACAATTACAATTAAAAGTAAGACCGACTAACAATTATAGTTAAAAGTAAGACCAGTTTACAATTAAAATTAAAATTAAGACCGGTTTACAATTATAATTAAAAGTAAGACCAGTTTACAATTATAATTAAAAGTAAGACCAGTTTACAATTAAAATCAAAAGTAAGACCGGTTTACAATTATAACTAAAAGTAAGACCGGTTTACAATTACAATTAAAAGTAAGACCGGTTTACAATTATAACTAAAAGTAAGACCAGTTTACAATTATAATTAAAAGTAACACCGGTTTACAATTATAATTACAAGCAAGATCGGTTTACAATTATAATTATAAGTAAGACCAATTTACAATTATAATTAAAAGTAAGACCAGTTTACAATTACAATTAAAAGTAAGACCGGCTTACAATTATAGTTAAAAGTAAGACCAGTTTACAATTATAATTAAAAGTAAGACCAGTTTACAATTAAAATTAAAAGTAAGGCCGGTTTACATTACAATATAAAGTAAGACCAGTTTATAATTACAATGTAAAGTAAGACCAGTTAACAATTACAATTAAAAGTAAGACGGGCTTACAATTATAGTTAAAAGCAAGACGGGTTTACAATTATAATTAAAAGTAAGACCAGTTTACAATTATAATTAAAAGTAAGACCAGTTTACAATTACAATTAAAAGTAAGACCGGCTTACAATTATAGTTAAAAGTAAGACCAGTTTACAATTATAATTAAAAGTAAGACCAGTTTACAATTAAAATTAAAATTAAGACCGGTTTACAATTATAATTAAAAGTAAGACCAATTTACAATTATAATTAAAAGTAAGACCAGTTTACAATTAAAATCAAAAGTAAAACGGCTTACAATTATAACTAAAAGTAAGACCGGTTTACAATTACAATTAAAAGTAAGACCGGTTTACAATTATAACTAAAAGTAAGACCAGTTTACAATTATAATTAAAAGTAACACCGATTTACAATTACAATTAAAAGTAAGACCGGTTTACAATTATAATTAAAAGTAAAACCGGTTTACAATTATAAATAAAAGTAAGACCGGTTTACAATTAAAATTAAAAGTAAGACCGGTTTACAATTACAATTAAAAGTAAGACCGGTTTACAATTATAATTAAAAGTAAGACCAGTTTACAATTATAATTAAAAGTAAGACCAGCTTACAATTAAAATTAAAAGTAAGACAGCTTTACAATTACAATTAAAAGTAAGACCGGTTTACAATTATAATATGAAGTAAGAACAGTTTACAATTATAATTAAAAGTAAGACCAGTTTACAATTAAAATTAAAAGTAAGACCGGCTTACAATTATAGCTAAAAGCAAGACCGGTTTACAATTATAATCAAAAGTAAGACCAGTTTACAATTATAATTAAAAGTAAGAATAGTTTACAATTACAATTAAAAGTAAGACCGGCTTACAATTATAGTTAAAAGTAAGACCAGTTTACAATTATAATTAAAAGTAAGATCAGTTTACAATTAAAATTAAAAGTAAGACCGGTTTACAATTACAATATAAAGTAAGACCAGTTTATAATTACAATGTAAAGTAAGACCAGTTTACAATTACAATTAAAAGTAAGACCGGCTTACAATTATAGTTAAAAGCAAGACCGGTTTACAATTATATTTAAAAGTAAGACCAGTTTACAATTACAATTAAAAGTAAGACCAGTTTACAATTACAATTAAAAGTAAGACCGGCTTACAATTATAGTTAAAAGTAAGACCAGTTTACAATTATAATTAAAAGTAAGATCAGTTTACAATTAAAATTAAAAGTAAGACCGGTTTACAATTACAATATAAAGTAAGACCAGTTTATAATTACAATGTAAAGTAAGACCAGTTTACAATTACAATTAAAAGTAAGACCGGCTTACAATTATAGTTAAAAGCAAGACCGGCTTACAATTATGGTTAAAAGCAAGACCAGTTTACAATTATAATTAAAAGTAAGACCAGTTTACAATTATAATTAAAAGCAAGACCGGTTTACAATTATAATTAAAAGTAAGACCAATTTACAATTATAATTAAAAGTAAGACCAGTTTACAATTACAATTAAAAGTAAGACCTGCTTACAATTATAGTTAAAAGTAAGACCAGTTTACAATTATAATTAAAAGTAAGACCAGTTTACAATTAAAATTAAAAGTAAGGCCGGTTTACAATTACAATATAAAGTAAGACCAGTTTATAATTACAATGTAAAGTAAGACCAGTTTACAATTACAATTAAAAGTAAGACCGGCTTACAATTATAGTTAAAAGCAAGACCGGTTTACAATTATAATTAAAAGTAAGACCAGTTTACAATTACAATTAAAAGTAAGACCGGCTTACAATTATAGTTAAAAGTAAGACCAGTTTACAATTAAAATTAAAAATAAGACCGGTTTACAATTACAATATAAAGTAAGACCAGTTTATAATTACAATGTAAAGTAAGACCAGTTTACAATTACAATTAAAAGTAAGACCGGCTTACAATAATAGTTAAAAGCAAGACCGGTTTACAATTATAATTAAAAGTAAGACCTGTTTACAATTATAATTAAAAGTAAGACCAGTTTACAATTACAATTAAAAGTAAGACCGACTAACAATTATAGTTAAAAGTAATACCAGTTTACAATTAAAATTAAAATTAAGACCGGTTTACAATTATAATTAAAAGTAAGACCAGTTTACAATTATAATTAAAAGTAAGACCAGTTTACAATTAAAATCAAAAGTAAGACCGGTTTACAATTATAACTAAAAGTAAGACCGGTTTACAATTACAATTAAAAGTAAGACCGGTTTACAATTATAATTAAAAGTAAGACCAGTTTACAATTATAATTAAAAGTAAGAACAGTTTACAATTACAATTAAAAGTAAGACCGGCTTACAATTATAGTTAAAAGTAAGACCAGTTTACAATTATAATTAAAAGTAAGATCAGTTTACAATTAAAATTAAAAGTAAGACCGGTTTACAATTACAATATAAAGTAAGACCAGTTTATAATTACAATGTACAGTAAGACCAGTTTACAATTACAATTAAAAGTAAGACCGGCTTACAATTATGGTTAAAAGCAAGACCAGTTTACAATTATAATTAAAAGTAAGACCAGTTTACAATTAAAATTAAAAGTAAGACCGGCTTACAATTATAATTAAAAGCAAGACCGGTTTACAATTATAATTAAAAGTAAGACCAATTTACAATTATAATTAAAAGTAAGACCAGTTTACAATTACAATTAAAAGTAAGACCTGCTTACAATTATAGTTAAAAGTAAGACCAGTTTACAATTATAATTAAAAGTAAGACCAGTTTACAATTAAAATTAAAAGTAAGGCCGGTTTACAATTACAATATAAAGTAAGACCAGTTTATAATTACAATGTAAAGTAAGACCAGTTTACAATTACAATTAAAAGTAAGACCGGCTTACAATTATAGTTAAAAGCAAGACGGGTTTACAATTATAATTAAAAGTAAGACCAGTTTACAATTACAATTAAAAGTAAGACCGGCTTACAATTATAGTTAAAAGTAAGACCAGTTTATAATTAAAATTAAAAATAAGACCGGTTTACAATTACAATATAAAGTAAGACCAGTTTATAATTACAATGTAAAGTAAGACCAGTTTACAATTACAATTAAAAGTAAGACCGGCTTATAATTATAGTTAAAAGCAAGACCGGTTTACAATTATAATTAAAAGTAAGACCAGTTTACAATTACAATTAAAAGTAAGACCTGCTTACAATTATAGTTAAAAGTAAGACCAGTTTACAATTATAATTAAAAGTAAGACCAGTTTACAATTAAAATTAAAAGTAAGGCCGGTTTACAATTACAATATAAAGTAAGACCAGTTTATAATTACAATGTAAAGTAAGACCAGTTTACAATTACAATTAAAAGTAAGACCGACTAACAATTATAGTTAAAAGTAAGACCGTTTACAATTACAATTAAAAGTAAGACCGGTTTACAATTATAACTAAAAGTAAGACCAGTTTACAATTATAATTAAAAGTAACACCGGTTTACAATTATAATTACAAGCAAGACCGGTTTACAATTATAATTATAAGTAAGACCGGTTTACAATTATAATTAAAAGTAAGACCAGTTTACAATTACAATTAAATGTAAGACCGGCTTACAATTATAGTTAAAAGTAAGACCAGTTTACAATTATAATTAAAAGTAAGACCAGTTTACAATTAAAATTAAAAGTAAGGCCGGTTTACAATTACAATATAAAGTAAGACCAGTTTATAATTACAATGTAAAGTAAGACCAGTTAACAATTACAATTAAAAGTAAGACCGGCTTACAATTATAGTTAAAAGCAAGACGGGTTTACAATTATAATTAAAAGTAAGACCAGTTTACAATTATAATTAAAAGTAAGACCAGTTTACAATTACAATTAAAAGTAAGACCGGCTTACAATTATAGTTAAAAGTAAGACCAGTTTACAATTATAATTAAAAGTAAGACCAGTTTACAATTAAAATTAAAATTAAGACCGGTTTACAATTATAATTAAAAATAAGACCAATTTACAATTATAATTAAAAGTAAGACCAGTTTACAATTAAAATCAAAAGTAAAACCGGCTTACAATTATAACTAAAAGTAAGACCGGTTTACAATTACAATTAAAAGTAAGACCGGTTTACAATTATAACTAAAAGTAAGACCAGTTTACAATTATAATTAAAAGTAACACCGGTTTACAATTACAATTAAAAGTAAGACCGGTTTACAATTATAATTAAAAGTAAAACCGGTTTACAATTATAAATAAATGTAAGACCGGTTTACAATTAAAATTAAAAGTAAGACCGGTTTACAATTACAATTAAAAGTAAGACCGGTTTACAATTATAATTAAAAGTAAGACCAGTTTACAATTATAATTAAAAGTAAGACCAGCTTACAATTAAAATTAAAAGTAAGACAGCTTTACAATTACAATTAAAAGTAAGACCGGTTTACAATTATAATTAAAAGTAAGACCAGTTTACAATTACAATTAAAAATAAGACTGTTTACAATTACAATATAAAGTAAGACCAGTTTATAATTACAATGTAAAGTAAGACCGGTTTACAATTACAATTAAAAGTAAGACCTGCTTACAATTATAGTTAAAAGCAAGACCGGTTTACAATTATAATTAAAAGTAAGACCAATTTACAATTATAATTAAAAGTAAGACCAGTTTACAATTACAATTAAAAGTAAGACCGGCTTACAATTATAGTTAAAAGTAAGACCAGTTTACAATTATAATTAAAAGTAAGACCAGTTTACAATTAAAATTAAAAGTAAGGCCGGTTTACAATTACAATTTAAAGTAAGACCAGTTTATAATTACAATGTAAAGTAAGACCAGTTTACAATTACAATTAAAAGTAAGACCGGCTTACAATTATAATTAAGAGCAAGACGGGTTTACAATTATAATTAAAAGTAAGACCAGTTTACAATTATAATTAAAAGTAAGACCAGTTTACAATTATAATTAAAAGTAAAACCGGTTTACAATTATAAATAAAAGTAAGACCGGTTTACAAATAAAATTAAAAGTAAGACCGGTTTACAATTACAATTAAAAGTAAGACCGGTTTACAATTATAATTAAAAGTAAGACCAGTTTACAATTATAATTAAAAGTAAGACCAGCTTACAATTAAAATTAAAAGTAAGACCGCTTTACAATTACAATTAAAAGTAAGACCGGTTTACAATTATAATTAAAAGTAAGACCAGTTTACTATTACAATTAAAAATAAGACCGATTTACAATTACAATATAAAGTAAGACCAGTTTATAATTACAATGTAAAGTAAGACCGGTTTACAATTACAATTAAAAGTAAGACCGGCTTACAATTATAGTTAAAAGCAAGACCGGTTTACAATTATAATTAAAAGTAAGACCAATTTACAATTATAATTAAAAGTAAGACCAGTTTACAATTACAATTAAAAGTAAGACCGGCTTTCAATTATAGTTAAAAGTAAGACCAGTTTACAATTATAATTAAAAGTAAGACCAGTTAACAATTAAAATTAGAAGTAACGCCGGTTTACAATTACAATATAAAGTAAGACCAGTTTATAATTACAATGTAAAGTAAGACCAGTTTACAATTACAATTAAAAATAAGACCGGCTTACAATTAAAATTAAAAGTAAGACCGGTTTACAATTACAATTAAAAGTAAGACCGGTTTACAATTATAATTAAAAGTAAGACCAGTTTACAATTATAATTAAAAGTAAGACCAGCTTACAATTAAAATTAAAGGTAAGACCGCTTTACAATTACAATTAAAAGTAAGACCGGTTTACAATTATAATTAAAAGTAAGACCAGTTTACTATTACAATTAAAAATAAGACCGGTTTACAATTACAATATAAAGTAAGACCAGTTTATAATTACAATGTAAAGTAAGACCGGTTTACAATTACAATTAAAAGTAAGACCGGTTTACAATTATAGTTAAAAGCAAGACGGTTTACAATTATAATTAAAAGTAAGACCAATTTACAATTATAATTAAAAGTAAGACCAGTTTACAATTACAATTAAAAGTAAGACCGGCTTACAATTATAGTTAAAAGTAAGACCGGTTTACAATTATAATTAAAAGTAAGACCAGTTTACTATTACAATTAAAAATAAGACCGGTTTACAATTACAATATAAAGTAAGACCAGTTTATAATTACAATGTAAAGTAAGACCAGTTTACAATTACAATTAAAAATAAGACCGGCTTACAATTATAGTTAAAAGCAAGACGGGTTTACAATTATAATTAAAAGTAAGACCAGTTTACAATTATAATTAAAAGTAAGACCAGTTTACAATTACAATTAAAAGTAAGACCGGCTTACAATTATAGTTAAAAGTAAGACCAGTTTACAATTATAATTAAAAGTAAGACCAGTTTACAATTAAAATTAAAATTAAGACCGTTTACAATTATAATTAAAAGTAAGACCAATTTACAATTATAATTAAAAGTAAGACCAGTTTACAATTAAAATCAAAAGTAAAACCGGCTTACAATTATAACTAAAAGTAAGACCGGTTTACAATTACAATTAAAAGTAAGACCGGTTTACAATTATAACTAAAAGTAAGACCAGTTTATAATTATAATTAAAAGTAACACCGGTTTACAATTACAATTAAAAGTAAGACCGGTTTACAATTATAATTAAAAGTAAGACCGGTTTACAATTACAATTAAAAGTAAGACCAGTTTACAATTATAATTAAAAGTGAGACCAGTTTACAATTATGATATAAAGCAAGACAAGTTTACAATTATAATTAAAACAAAGACCGGTTTACAATTATAGTTAAAAGTAAGATCAGTTTACAATTATAATATAAAGTAAGACCGGTTTACAATAATAATTTAAAGTAAGACCAGTTTACAATTACAATATGAAGTAAGACCAGTTTACAATTATAATTAAAAGTAAGACCAGTTTACAATTAAAATTAAAAGTAAAACCGGCTTACAATTATAGTTAAAAGCAAGACCGGTTTACAATTATAATTAAAAGTAAGACCAGTTTACAATTATAATTAAAAGTAAAAACAGTTTACAATTATAATTAAAAGTAAGACCAGTTTACAATTAAAATTAAAAGTAAGACCGGTTTACAATTACAATATAAAGTAAGACCAGTTTATAATTACAATGTAAAGTAAGACCAGTTTAAAATTACAATTAAAAGTAAGACCAGCTTACAATTATGGTTAAAAGCAAGACCAGTTTACAATTATAATTAAAAGTAAGACCAGTTTATAATTACAATGTAAAGTAAGATCAGTTAACAATTACAATTAAAAGTAAGACCGGCTTACAATGATAGTTAAAAGCAAGACGGGTTTACAATTATAATTAAAAGTAAGACCAGTTTACAATTATAATTAAAAGTAAGACCAGTTTACAATTACAATTAAAAGTAAGACCGGCTTACAATTATAGTTAAAAGTAAGACCAGTTTACAATTATAATTAAAATTAAGACCGGTTTACAATTATAATTAAAAGTAAGACCAATTTACAATTATAATTAAAAGTAAGACCAGTTTACAATTAAAATCAAAAGTAAAACCGGCTTACAATTATAACTAAAAGTAAGACCGGTTTACAATTACAATTAAAAGTAAGACGGGTTTACAACTATAACTAAAAGTAAGACCAGTTTACAATTATAATTAAAAGTAACACCGGTTTACAATTACAATTAAAAGTAAGACCGGTTTACAATTATAATTAAAAGTAAAACCGGTTTACAATTATAAATAAAAGTAAGACCGGTTTACAATTAAAATTAAAAGTAAGACCGGTTTACAATTACAATTAAAAGTAAGACCGGTTTACAATTATAATTAAAAGTAAGACCAATTTACAATTATAATTAAAAGTAAGACCAGCTTACAATTAAAATTAAAAGTAAGACCGCTTTACAATTACAATTAAAAGTAAGACCGGTTTACAATTATAATTAAAAGTAAGACCAGTTTACTATTACAATTAAAAATAAGACCGGTTTACAATTACAATATAAAGTAAGACCAGTTTATAATTACAATGTAAAGTAAGACCGGTTTACAATTACAATTAAAAGTAAGACCGGCTTACAATTATAGTTAAAAGCAAGACCGGTTTACAATTATAATTAAAAGTAAGACCAATTTACAATTATAATTAAAAGTAAGACCAGTTTACAATTAAAATTAAAAGTAAGGCCGGTTTACAATTACAATATAAAGTAAGACCAGTTTATAATTACAATGTAAAGTAAGACCAGTTTACAATCACAATTAAAAGTAAGACCGGCTTACAATTATAGTTAAAAGCAAGACGGGTTTACAATTATAATTAAAAGTAAGACCAGTTTACAATTATAATTAAAAGTAAGACCAGTTTACAATTACAATTAAAAGTAAGACCGGCTTACAATTATAGTTAAAAGTAAGACCAGTTTACAATTATAATCAAAAGTAAGACCAGTTTACAATTAAAATTAAAATTAAGACCGTTTACAATTATAATTAAAAGTAAGACCAATTTACAATTATAATTAAAAGTAAGACCAGTTTACAATTAAAATCAAAAGTAAAACCGACTTACAATTATAACTAAAAGTAAGACCGGTTTACAATTACAATTAAAAGTAAGACCGGTTTACAATTATAACTAAAAGTAAGACCAGTTTACAATTATAATTAAAAGTAACACCGGTTTACAATTACAATTAAAAGTAAGACCGGTTTACAATTATAATTAAAAGTAAAACGGTTTACAATTATAATTAAAAGTAAGACCGGTTTACAATTAAAATTAAAAGTAAGACCGGTTTACAATTACAATTAAAAGTAAGACCGGTTTACAATTATAATTAAAAGTAAGACCAGTTTACAATTATAATTAAAAGTAAGACCAGCTTACAATTAAAATTAAAAGTAAGACCGCTTTACAATTACAATTAAAAGTAAGACCGGTTTACAATTATAATTAAAAGTAAGACCGGTTTACAATTACAATTAAAAGTAAGACCGGTTTACAATTATAGTTAAAAGTAAGACCAGCTTACAATTAAAATTAAACGTAAGACCGGTTTACAATTACAATTAAAAGTAAGACCGGTTTACAATTACAATTAAAAGTAAGACCAGTTTACAATTATAATTAAAAGTGAGACCAGTTTACAATTATGATATAAAGCAAGACAAGTTTACAATTATAATTAAAAGAAAGACCAGTTTACAATTAAAATTAAAATTAAGACCGGTTTACAATTAAAATTAAAAGTAAGACCAGTTTACAATTAAAATCAAAAGTAAGACCGCCTTACAATTATAATTAAAAGCAAGACCGGTTTACAATTATAATTAAAAGTAAGATCAGTTTACAATTATAATATAAAGTAAGACCGGTTTACAATAATAATTTAAAGTAAGACCAGTTTACAATTACAATATGAAGTAAGACCAGTTTACAATTATAATTAAAAGTAAGACCAGTTTACAATTAAAATTAAAAGTAAGACCGGCTTACAATTATAGTTAAAAGCAAGACCGGTTTACAATTATAATTAAAAGTAAGACCAGTTTACAATTATAATTAAAAGTAAGAACAGTTTACAATTATAATTAAAAGTAAGACCGGCTTACAATTATAGTTAAAAGTAAGACCAGTTTACAATTATAATTAAAAGTAAGACCAGTTTACAATTAAAATTAAAAGTAAGACCGGTTTACAATTACAATATAAAGTAAGACCAGTTTATAATTACAATGTAAAGTAAGACCAGTTTACAATTACAATTAAAAGTAAGACCGGCTTACAATTATGGTTAAAAGCAAGACCAGTTTACAATTATAATTAAAAGTAAGACCAGTTTACAATTAAAATTAAAAGTAAGACCGGCTTACAATTATAATTAAAAGCAAGACCGGTTTACAATTATAATTAAAAGTAAGACCAATTTACAATTATAATTAAAAGTAAGAACAGTTTACAATTATAATTAAAAGTAAAACCGGCTTACAATTATAGTTAAAAGTAAGACCAGTTTACAATTATAATTAAAAGTAAGACCAGTTTACAATTAAAATTAAAAGTAAGACCGGTTTACAATTACAATATAAAGTAAGACCAGTTTATAATTACAATGTAAAGTAAGACCAGTTTACAATTACAATTAAAAGTAAGACCGGCTTACAATTATGGTTAAAAGCAAGACCAGTTTACAATTATAATTAAAAGTAAGACCAGTTTACAATTAAAATTAAAAGTAAGACCGGCTTACAATTATAATTAAAAGCAAGACCGGTTTACAATTATAATTAAAAGTAAGACCAATTTACAATTATAATTAAAAGTAAGACCAGTTTACAATTACAATTAAAAGTAAGACCTGCTTACAATTATAGTTAAAAGTAAGACCAGTTTACAATTATAATTAAAAGTAAGACCAGTTTACAATTAAAATTAAAAGTAAGGCCGGTTTACAATTACAATATAAAGTAAGACCAGTTTATAATTACAATGTAAAGTAAGACCAGATTACAATTACAATTAAAAGTAAGACCGGCTTACAATTATAGTTAAAAGCAAGACGGGTTTACAATTATAATTAAAAGTAAGACCAGTTTACAATTACAATTAAAAGTAAGACCGGCTTACAATTATAGTTAAAAGTAAGACCAGTTTACAATTAAAATTAAAAATAAGACGGTTTACAATTACAATATAAAGTAAGACCAGTTTATAATTACAATGTAAAGTAAGACCAGTTTACAATTACAATTAAAAGTAAGACCGCTTACAATTATAGTTAAAAGCAAGACCGGTTTACAATTATAATTAAAAGTAAGACCAGTTTACAATTATAATTAAAAGTAAGACCAGTTTTCAATTACAATTAAAAGTAAGACCGACTAACAATTATAGTTATAAGTAAGACCAGTTTACAATTAAAATTAAAATTAAGACCGGTTTACAATTATAATTAAAAGTAAGACCAGTTTACAATTATAATTAAAAGTAAGACCAGTTTACAATTAAAATCAAAAGTAAGACCGGTTTACAATTATAACTAAAAGTAAGACCGGTTTACAATTACAATTAAAAGTAAGACCGGTTTACAATTATAACTAAAAGTAAGACCAGTTTACAATTATAATTAAAAGTAACACCGGTTTACAATTATAATTACAAGCAAGACCGGTTTACAATTATAATTATAAGTAAGACCATTTTACAATTATAATTAAAAGTAAGACCAGTTTACAATTACAATTAAAAGTAAGACCGGCTTACAATTATAGTTAAAAGTAAGACCAGTTTACAATTAAAATTAAAAGTAAGACCGGCTTACAATTATAATTAAAAGCAAGACCGGTTTACAATTATAATTAAAAGTAAGACCAATTTACAATTATAATTAAAAGTAAGACCAGTTTACAATTACAATTAAAAGTAAGACCTGCTTACAATTATAGTTAAAAGTAAGACCAGTTTACAATTATAATTAAAAGTAAGACCAGTTTACAATTAAAATTAAAAGTAAGGCCGGTTTACAATTACAATATAAAGTAAGACCAGTTTATAATTACAATGTAAAGTAAGACCAGTTTACAATTACAATTAAAAGTAAGACCGGCTTACAATTATAGTTAAAAGCAAGACGGGTTTACAATTACAATATAAAGTAAGACCAGTTTATAATTACAATGTAAAGTAAGACCAGTTTACAATTACAATTAAAAGTAAGACCGGCTTACAATTATGGTTAAAAGCAAGACCAGTTTACAATTATAATTAAAAGTAAGACCAGTTTACAATTAAAATTAAAAGTAAGACCGGCTTACAATTATAATTAAAAGCAAGACCGGTTTACAATTATAATTAAAAGTAAGACCAATTTACAATTATAATTAAAAGTAAGACCAGTTTACAATTACAATTAAAAGTAAGACCTGCTTACAATTATAGTTAAAAGTAAGACCAGTTTACAATTATAATTAAAAGTAAGACCAGTTTACAATTAAAATTAAAAGTAAGGCCGGTTTACAATTACAATATAAAGTAAGACCAGTTTATAATTACAATGTAAAGTAAGACCAGTTTACAATTACAATTAAAAGTAAGACCGGCTTACAATTATAGTTAAAAGCAAGACGGGTTTACAATTATAATTAAAAGTAAGACCAGTTTACAATTACAATTAAAAGTAAGACCGGCTTACAATTATAGTTAAAAGTAAGACCAGTTTACAATTAAAATTAAAAATAAGACCGGTTTACAATTACAATATAAAGTAAGACCAGTTTATAATTACAATGTAAAGTAAGACCAGTTTACAATTACAATTAAAAGTAAGACCGCTTACAATAATAGTTAAAAGCAAGACCGGTTTACAATTATAATTAAAAGTAAGACCAGTTTACAATTATAATTAAAAGTAAGACCAGTTTTCAATTACAATTAAAAGTAAGACCGACTAACAATTATAGTTATAAGTAAGACCAGTTTACAATTAAAATTAAAATTAAGACCGGTTTACAATTATAATTAAAAGTAAGACCAGTTTACAATTATAATTAAAAGTAAGACCAGTTTACAATTAAAATCAAAAGTAAGACCGGTTTACAATTATAACTAAAAGTAAGACCGGTTTACAATTACAATTAAAAGTAAGACCGGTTTACAATTATAACTAAAAGTAAGACCAGTTTACAATTATAATTAAAAGTAACACCGGTTTACAATTATAATTACAAGCAAGACCGGTTTACAATTATAATTATAAGTAAGACCATTTTACAATTATAATTAAAAGTAAGACCAGTTTACAATTACAATTAAAAGTAAGACCGGCTTACAATTATAGTTAAAAGTAAGACCAGTTTACAATTAAAATTAAAAGTAAGACCGGCTTACAATTATAATTAAAAGCAAGACCGGTTTACAATTATAATTAAAAGTAAGACCAATTTACAATTATAATTAAAAGTAAGACCAGTTTACAATTACAATTAAAAGTAAGACCTGCTTACAATTATAGTTAAAAGTAAGACCAGTTTACAATTATAATTAAAAGTAAGACCAGTTTACAATTAAAATTAAAAGTAAGGCCGGTTTACAATTACAATATAAAGTAAGACCAGTTTATAATTACAATGTAAAGTAAGACCAGTTTACAATTACAATTAAAAGTAAGACCGGCTTACAATTATAGTTAAAAGCAAGACGGGTTTACAATTATAATTAAAGTAAGACCAGTTTACAATTACAATTAAAAGTAAGACCGGCTTACAATTATAGTTAAAAGTAAGACCAGTTTACAATTAAAATTAAAAATAAGACCGGTTTACAATTACAATATAAAGTAAGACCAGTTTATAATTACAATGTAAAGTAAGACCAGTTTACAATTACAATTAAAAGTAAGACCGCTTACAATTATAGTTAAAAGCAAGACCGGTTTACAATTATAATTAAAAGTAAGACTAGTTTACAATTATAATTAAAAGTAAGACCAGTTTACAATTACAATTAAAAGTAAGACCGACTAACAATTATAGTTATAAGTAAGACCAGTTTACAATTAAAATTAAAATTAAGACCGGTTTACAATTATAATTAAAAATAAGACCAGTTTACAATTATAATTAAAAGTAAGACCAGTTTACAATTAAAATCAAAAGTAAGACCGGTTTACAATTATAACTAAAAGAAAGACCGGTTTACAATTACAATTAAAAGTAAGACCGGTTTACAATTATAACTAAAAGTAAGACCAGTTTACAATTAAAATTAAAAGTAAGGCCGGTTTACAATTACAATATAAAGTTAGACCAGTTTATAATTACAATGTAAAGTAAGACCAGTTAACAATTACAATTAAAAGTAAGACCGGCTTACAATTATAGTTAAAAGTAAGACCAGTTTACAATTATAATTAAAAGTAAGACCAGTTTACAATTACAATTAAAAGTAAGACCGGCTTACAATTATAGTTAAAAGTAAGACCAGTTTACAATTATAATTAAAAGTAAGACCAGTTTACAATTAAAATTAAAATTAAGACCAGTTTACAATTAAAATCAAAAGTAAAACCGGCTTACAATTATAACTAAAAGTAAGACCGGTTTACAATTACAATTAAAAGTAAGACCGGTTTACAATTATAACTAAAAGTAAGACCAGTTTACCATTATAATTAAAAGTAACACCGGTTTACAATTATAATTAAAAGTAAAACCGGTTTACAATTATAAATAAAAGTAAGACCGGTTTACAATTAAAATTAAAAGTAAGACCGGTTTACAATTACAATTAAAAGTAAGACCGGTTTACAATTATAATTAAAAGTAAGACCAGTTTACAATTATAATTAAAAGTAAGACCGGCTTACAATTAAAATTAAAAGTAAGACCGCTTTACAATTACAATTAAAAGTAAGACCGGTTTACAATTATAATTAAAAGTAAGACCAGTTTACAATTACAATTAAAAATAAGACCGGTTTGCAATTACAATATAAAGTAAGACCAGTTTATAATTACAATGTAAAGTAAGACCGGTTTACAATTACAATCAAAAGTAAGACCGGCTTACAATTATAGTTAAAAGCAAGACCGGTTTACAATTATAATTAAAAGTAAGACCAATTTACAATTATAATTAAAAGTAAGACCAGTTTACAATTACAATTAAAAGTAAGACCGGCTTACTATTATAGTTAAAAGTAAGACCAGTTTACAATTATAATTAAAAGTAAGACCAGTTTACAATTAAAATTAAAAGTAAGGCCGGTTTACAATTACAATATAAAGTAAGACCAGTTTATAATTACAATGTAAAGTAAGACCAGTTTACAATTACAATTAAAAGTAAGACCGGCTTACAATTTTAGTTAAAAACAAGACGGGTTTACAATTATAATTAAAAGTAAGACCAGTTTACAATTATAATGAAAAGTAAGACCAGTTTACAATTACAATTAAAAGTAAGACCGGTTTACAATTGAAATTAAAATTAAGACCGTTTACAATTAAAATTAAAAGTAAGACCAATTTACAATTATAATTAAAAGTAAGACCAGTTTACAATTAAAATCAAAAGTAAAACCGGCTTACAATTATAACCAAAAGTAAGACCGGTTTACAATTACAATTAAAAGTAAGACCGGTTTACAATTATAACTAAAAGTAAGACCAGTTTACAATTATAATTAAAAGTAACACCGGTTTACAATTACAATTAAAAGTAAGACCGGTTTACAATTATAATTAAAAGTAAAACCGGTTTACAATTATAATTAAAAGTAAGACCGGTTTACAATTAAAATTAAAAGTAAGACCGGTTTACAATTACAATTAAAAGTAAGACCGGTTTACAATTATAATTAAAAGTAAGACCAGTTTACAATTATAATTAAAAGTAAGACCAGCTTACAATTAAAATTAAAAGTAAAACCGCTTTACAATTACAATTAAAAGTAAGACCGGTTTACAATTATAATTAAAAGTAAGACCGGTTTACAATTACAATTAAAAGTAAGACCGGTTTACAATTATAGTTAAAAGTAAGACCAGCTTACAATTAAAATTAAACGTAAGACCGGTTTACAATTACAATTAAAAGTAAGACCGGTTTACAATTACAATTAAAAGTAAGACCAGTTTACAATTATAATTAAAAGTGAGACCAGTTTACAATTATGATATAAAGCAAGACAAGTTTACAATTATAATTAAAAGAAAGACCAGTTTACAATTAAAATTAAAATTAAGACCGGTTTACAATTAAAATCAAAAGTAAGACCGGCTTACAATTATAATTAAAAGCAAGACCGGTTTACAATTATAATTAAAAGTAAGATCAGTTTACAATTATAATATAAAGTAAGACCGGTTTACAATAATAATTTAAAGTAAGACCAGTTTACAATTACAATATGAAGTAAGACCAGTTTACAATTATAATTAAAAGTAAGACCAGTTTACAATTAAAATTAAAAGTAAGACCGGCTTACAATTATAGTTAAAAGCAAGACCGGTTTACAATTATAATCAAAAGTAAGACCAGTTTACAATTATAATTAAAAGTAAGAACAGTTTACAATTATAATTAAAAGTAAGACCGGCTTACAATTATAGTTAAAAGTAAGACCAGTTTACAATTATAATTAAAAGTAAGACCAGTTAACAATTAAAATTAAAAGTAAGACCGGTTTACAATTACAATATAAAGTAAGACCAGTTTATAATTACAATGTAAAGTAAGACCGGTTTACAATTACAATTAAAAGTAAGACCGGCTTACAATTATGGTTAAAAGCAAGACCAGTTTACAATTATAATTAAAAGTAAGACCAGTTTACAATTAAAATTAAAAGTAAGACCGGCTTACAATTATAATTAAAAGCAAGACCGGTTTACAATTATAATTAAAAGTAAGACCAATTTACAATTATAATTAAAAGTAAGACCAGTTTACAATTACAATTAAAAGTAAGACCTGCTTACAATTATAGTTAAAAGTAAGACCAGTTTACAATTATAATTAAAAGTAAGACCAGTTTACAATTAAAATTAAAAGTAAGGCCGGTTTACAATTACAATATAAAGTGAGACCAGTTTATAATTACAATGTAAAGTAAGACCAGTTTACAATTACAATTAAAAGTAAGACCGGCTTACAATTATAGTTAAAAGTAAGACCAGTTTACAATTATAATTAAAAGTAAGACCGGTTTAAAATTAAAATTAAAATTAAGACCGGTTTACAATTATAATTAAAAGTAAGACCAATTTACAATTATAATTAAAAGTAAGACCAGTTTACAATTAAAATCAAAAGTAAAACCGGCTTACAATTATAATTAAAAGCAAGATCGGTTTACAATTATAATTAAAAGTAAGATCAGTTTACAATTATAATATAAAGTAAGACCAGTTTATAATTATAGTTAAAAGTAAGGCCGGTTTACAATTATAATTTAAAGTAAGACCAGTTTACAATTATAATATGAAGTAAGACCAGTTTACAATTATAGTTAAAAGTAAGACCAGCTTACAATTAAAATTAAACGTAAGACCGGTTTACAATTACAATTAAAAGTAAGACCGGTTTACAATTACAATTAAAAGTAAGACCAGTTTACAATTATAATTAAAAGTGAGACCAGTTTACAATTATGATATAAAGCAAGACAAGTTTACAATTATAATTAAAAGAAAGACCAGTTTACAATTAAAATTAAAATTAAGACCGGTTTACAATTAAAATCAAAAGTAAGACCGGCTTACAATTATAATTAAAAGCAAGACCGGTTTGCAATTATAATTAAAAGTAACATCAATTTACAATTATAATATAAAGTAAGACCGGTTTACAATAATAATTTAAAGTAAGACCAGTTTACAATTACAATATGAAGTAAGACCAGTTTACAATTATAATTAAAAGTAAGACCAGTTTACAATTAAAATTAAAAGTAAGACCGGCTTACAATTATAGTTAAAAGCAAGACCGGTTTACAATTATAATCAAAAGTAAGACCAGTTTACAATTATAATTAAAAGTAAGAACAGTTTACAATTATAATTAAAAGTAAGACCGGCTTACAATTATAGTTAAAAGTAAGACCAGTTTACAATTATAATTAAAAGTAAGACCAGTTAACAATTAAAATTAAAAGTAAGACCGGTTTACAATTACAATATAAAGTAAGACCAGTTTATAATTACAATGTAAAGTAAGACCGGTTTACAATTACAATTAAAAGTAAGACCGGCTTACAATTATGGTTAAAAGCAAGACCAGTTTACAATTATAATTAAAAGTAAGACCAGTTTACAATTAAAATTAAAAGTAAGACCGGCTTACAATTATAATTAAAAGCAAGACCGGTTTACAATTATAATTAAAAGTAAGACCAATTTACAATTATAATTAAAAGTAAGACCAGTTTACAATTACAATTAAAAGTAAGACCTGCTTACAATTATAGTTAAAAGTAAGACCAGTTTACAATTATAATTAAAAGTAAGACCAGTTTACAATTAAAATTAAAAGTAAGGCCGGTTTATAATTACAATATAAAGTGAGACCAGTTTATAATTACAATGTAAAGTAAGACCAGTTTACAATTACAATTAAAAGTAATACCGCTTACAATTATAGTTAAAAGTAAGACCAGTTTACAATTATAATTAAAAGTAAGACCGGTTTAAAATTAAAATTAAAATTAAGACCGGTTTACAATTATAATTAAAAGTAAGACCAATTTACAATTATAATTAAAAGTAAGACCAGTTTACAATTACAATTAAAAGTAAGACCGCTTACAATTATAGTTAAAAGTAAGACCAGTTTACAATTATAATTAAAAGTAAGACCGGTTTAAAATTAAAATTAAAATTAAGACCGGTTTACAATTATAATTAAAAGTAAGACCAATTTACAATTATAATTAAAAGTAAGACCAGTTTACAATTAAAATCAAAAGTAAGACCGGTTTACAATTATAACTAAAAGAAAGACTGGTTTACAATTACAATTAAAAGTAAGACCGGTTTACAATTATAACTAAAAGTAAGACCAGTTTACAATTAAAATTAAAAGTAAGGCCGGTTTACAATTACAATATAAAGTTAGACCAGTTTATAATTACAATGTAAAGTAAGACCAGTTAACAATTACAATTAAAAGTAAGACCGGCTTACAATTATAGTTAAAAGCAAGACGGGTTTACAATTATAATTAAAAGTAAGACCAGTTTACAATTATAATTAAAAGTAAGACCAGTTTACAATTACAATTAAAAGTAAGACCGGCTTACAATTATAGTTAAAAGTAAGACCAGTTTACAATTATAATTAAAAGTAAGACCAGTTTACAATTAAAATTAAAATTAAGACCAGTTTACAATTAAAATCAAAAGTAAAACCGGCTTACAATTATAACTAAAAGTAAGACCGGTTTACAATTACAATTAAAAGTAAGACCGGTTTACAATTATAACTAAAAGTAAGACCAGTTTACCATTATAATTAAAAGTAACACCGGTTTACAATTATAATTAAAAGTAAAACCGGTTTACAATTATAAATAAAAGTAAGACCGGTTTACAATTAAAATTAAAAGTAAGACCGGTTTACAATTACAATTAAAAGTAAGACCGGTTTACAATTATAATTAAAAGTAAGACCAGTTTACAATTATAATTAAAAGTAAGACCAGCTTACAATTAAAATTAAAAGTAAGACCGCTTTACAATTACAATTAAAAGTAAGACCGGTTTACAATTATAATTAAAAGTAAGACCAATTTACAATTACAATTAAAAATAAGACCGGTTTGCAATTACAATATAAAGTAAGACCAGTTTATAATTACAATGTAATGTAAGACCGGTTTACAATTACAATCAAAAGTAAGACCGGCTTACAATTATAGCTAAAAGCAAGACCGGTTTACAATTATAATTAAAAGTAAGACCAATTTACAATTATAATTAAAAGTAAGACCAGTTTACAATTACAATTAAAAGTAAGACCGGCTTACTATTATAGTTAAAAGTAAGACCAGTTTACAATTATAATTAAAAGTAAGACCAGTTTACAATTAAAATTAAAAGTAAGGCCGGTTTACAATTACAATATAAAGTAAGACCAGTTTATAATTACAATGTAAAGTAAGACCAGTTTACAATTACAATTAAAAGTAAGACCGGCTTACAATTTTAGTTAAAAACAAGACGGGTTTACAATTATAATTAAAAGTAAGACCAGTTTACAATTATAATGAAAAGTAAGACCAGTTTACAATTACAATTAAAAGTAAGACCGGTTTACAATTGAAATTAAAATTAAGACCGTTTACAATTAAAATTAAAAGTAAGACCTATTTACAATTATAATTAAAAGTAAGACCAGTTTACAATTAAAATCAAAAGTAAAACCGGCTTACAATTATAACTAAAAGTAAGACCGGTTTACAATTACAATTAAAAGTAAGACCGGTTTACAATTATAACTAAAAGTAAGACCAGTTTACAATTATAATTAAAAGTAACACCGGTTTACAATTACAAATAAAAGTAAGACCGGTTTACAATTATAATTAAAAGTAAAACCGGTTTACAATTATAATTAAAAGTAAGACCGGTTTACAATTAAAATTAAAAGTAAGACCGGTTTACAATTACAATTAAAAGTAAGACCGGTTTACAATTATAATTAAAAGTAAGACCAGTTTACAATTATAATTAAAAGTAAGACCAGCTTACAATTAAAATTAAAAGTAAAACCGCTTTACAATTACAATTAAAAGTAAGACCGGTTTACAATTATAATTAAAAGTAAGACCGGTTTACAATTACAATTAAAAGTAAGACCGGTTTACAATTATAGTTAAAAGTAAGACCAGCTTACAATTAAAATTAAACGTAAGACCGGTTTACAATTACAATTAAAAGTAAGACCGGTTTACAATTACAATTAAAAGTAAGACCAGTTTACAATTATAATTAAAAGTGAGACCAGTTTACAATTATGATATAAAGCAAGACAAGTTTACAATTATAATTAAAAGAAAGACCAGTTTACAATTAAAATTAAAATTAAGACCGGTTTACAATTAATATCAAAAGTAAGACCGGCTTACAATTATAATTAAAAGCAAGACCGGTTTACAATTATAATTAAAAGTAAGATCAGTTTACAATTATAATATAAAGTAAGACCGGTTTACAATAATAATTTAAAGTAAGACCAGTTTACAATTACAATATGAAGTAAGACCAGTTTACAATTATAATTAAAAGTAAGACCAGTTTACAATTAAAATTAAAAGTAAGACCGGCTTACAATTATAGTTAAAAGCAAGACCGGTTTACAATTATAATCAAAAGTAAGACCAGTTTACAATTATAATTAAAAGTAAGAACAGTTTACAATTATAATTAAAAGTAAGACCGGCTTACAATTATAGTTAAAAGTAAGACCAGTTTACAATTATAATTAAAAGTAAGACCAGTTAACAATTAAAATTAAAAGTAAGACCGGTTTACAATTACAATATAAAGTAAGACCAGTTTATAATTACAATGTAAAGTAAGACCGGTTTACAATTACAATTAAAAGTAAGACCGGCTTACAATTATGGTTAAAAGCAAGACCAGTTTACAATTATAATTAAAAGTAAGACCAGTTTACAATTAAAATTAAAAGTAAGACCGGCTTACAATTATAATTAAAAGCAAGACCGGTTTACAATTATAATTAAAAGTAAGACCAATTTACAATTATAATTAAAAGTAAGACCAGTTTACAATTACAATTAAAAGTAAGACCTGCTTACAATTATAGTTAAAAGTAAGACCAGTTTACAATTATAATTAAAAGTAAGACCAGTTTACAATTAAAATTAAAAGTAAGGCCGGTTTACAATTACAATATAAAGTGAGACCAGTTTATAATTACAATGTAAAGTAAGACCAGTTTACAATTACAATTAAAAGTAAGACCGGCTTACAATTATAGTTAAAAGTAAGACCAGTTTACAATTATAATTAAAAGTAAGACCGGTTTAAAATTAAAATTAAAATTAAGACCGGTTTACAATTATAATTAAAAGTAAGACCAATTTACAATTATAATTAAAAGTAAGACCAGTTTACAATTAAAATCAAAAGTAAAACCGGCTTACAATTATAATTAAAAGCAAGATCGGTTTACAATTATAATTAAAAGTAAGATCAGTTTACAATTATAATATAAAGTAAGACCAGTTTATAATTATAGTTAAAAGTAAGGCCGGTTTACAATTATAATTTAAAGTAAGACCAGTTTACAATTATAATATGAAGTAAGACCAGTTTACAATTATAGTTAAAAGTAAGACCAGCTTACAATTAAAATTAAACGTAAGACCGGTTTACAATTACAATTAAAAGTAAGACCGGTTTACAATTACAATTAAAAGTAAGACCAGTTTACAATTATAATTAAAAGTGAGACCAGTTTACAATTATGATATAAAGCAAGACAAGTTTACAATTATAATTAAAAGAAAGACCAGTTTACAATTAAAATTAAAATTAAGACCGGTTTACAATTAAAATCAAAAGTAAGACCGGCTTACAATTATAATTAAAAGCAAGACCGGTTTGCAATTATAATTAAAAGTAACATCAGTTTACAATTATAATATAAAGTAAGACCGGTTTACAATAATAATTTAAAGTAAGACCAGTTTACAATTACAATATGAAGTAAGACCAGTTTACAATTATAATTAAAAGTAAGACCAGTTTACAATTAAAATTAAAAGTAAGACCGGCTTACAATTATAGTTAAAAGCAAGACCGGTTTACAATTATAATCAAAAGTAAGACCAGTTTACAATTATAATTAAAAGTAAGAACAGTTTACAATTATAATTAAAAGTAAGACCGGCTTACAATTATAGTTAAAAGTAAGACCAGTTTACAATTATAATTAAAAGTAAGACCAGTTAACAATTAAAATTAAAAGTAAGACCGGTTTACAATTACAATATAAAGTAAGACCAGTTTATAATTACAATGTAAAGTAAGACCGGTTTACAATTACAATTAAAAGTAAGACCGGCTTACAATTATGGTTAAAAGCAAGACCAGTTTATAATTATAATTAAAAGTAAGACCAGTTTACAATTAAAATTAAAAGTAAGACCGGCTTACAATTATAATTAAAAGCAAGACCGGTTTACAATTATAATTAAAAGTAAGACCAATTTACAATTATAATTAAAAGTAAGACCAGTTTACAATTACAATTAAAAGTAAGACCTGCTTACAATTATAGTTAAAAGTAAGACCAGTTTACAATTATAATTAAAAGTAAGACCAGTTTACAATTAAAATTAAAAGTAAGGCCGGTTTATAATTACAATATAAAGTGAGACCAGTTTATAATTACAATGTAAAGTAAGACCAGTTTACAATTACAATTAAAAGTAATACCGCTTACAATTATAGTTAAAAGTAAGACCAGTTTACAATTATAATTAAAAGTAAGACCGGTTTAAAATTAAAATTAAAATTAAGACCGGTTTACAATTATAATTAAAAGTAAGACCAATTTACAATTATAATTAAAAGTAAGACCAGTTTACAATTACAATTAAAAGTAAGACCGCTTACAATTATAGTTAAAAGTAAGACCAGTTTACAATTATAATTAAAAGTAAGACCGGTTTAAAATTAAAATTAAAATTAAGACCGGTTTACAATTATAATTAAAAGTAAGACCAATTTACAATTATAATTAAAAGTAAGACCAGTTTACAATTAAAATCAAAAGTAAAACCGGCTTACAATTATAATTAAAAGCAAGATCGGTTTACAATTATAATTAAAAGTAAGATCAGTTTACAATTATAATATAAAGTAAGACCAGTTTATAATTATAGTTAAAAGTAAGGCCGGTTTACAATTATAATTTAAAGTAAGACCAGTTTACAATTATAATATGAAGTAAGACCAGTTTACAATTATAGTTAAAAGTAAGACCGGTTTACAATAATAATTTAAAGTAAGACCAGTTCACAATTACAATATGAAGTAAGACCAGTTTACAATTAGAATTAAAAGTAAGAACGGCTTACAATTATAGTTAAAAGCAAGACCGGTTTACAATTGTAATTAAAAGTAAGACCAGTTTACAATTATAATTAAAAGTAAGACCAGTTTACAATTACAATTAAAAGTAAGACCTGCTTACAATTATAGTTAAAAGTAAGACCAGTTTACAATTATAATTAAAAGTAAGACCAGTTTACAATTAAAATTAAAAGTAAGGCCGGTTTACAATTACAATATAAAGTGAGACCAGTTTATAATTACAATGTAAAGTAAGACCAGTTTACAATTACAATTAAAAGTAAGACCGGCTTACAATTATAGTTAAAAGTAAGACCAGTTTACAATTATAATTAAAAGTAAGACCGGTTTAAAATTAAAATTAAAATTAAGACCGGTTTACAATTATAATTAAAAGTAAGACCAATTTACAATTATAATTAAAAGTAAGACCAGTTTACAATTAAAATCAAAAGTAAAACCGGCTTACAATTATAATTAAAAGCAAGATCGGTTTACAATTATAATTAAAAGTAAGATCAGTTTACAATTATAATATAAAGTAAGACCAGTTTATAATTATAGTTAAAAGTAAAGCCGGTTTACAATTATAATTTAAAGTAAGACCAGTTCACAATTACAATATGAAGTAAGACCAGTTTACAATTAGAATTAAAAGTAAGAACGGCTTACAATTATAGTTAAAAGCAAGACCGGTTTACAATTGTAATTAAAAGTAAGACCAGTTTACAATTAAAATTAAAAGTAAGACCGGCTTACAATTATAGTTAAAAGTAAGACCGGTTTACAATTATAATTAAAAGTAAGACCAGTTTACAATTATAATTAAAAGTAAGACCAGTTTACAATTACAATTAAAATTAAGACCGGCTTACAATTATAGTTAAAAGTAAGACCAGTTTACAATTATAATTAAAAGTAAGACCGGTTTACAATTATATTTAAAAGTAAGACCAGTTTACAATTAAAATCAAAAGTAAGACCGGCTTACAATTATAACTAAAAAGTAAGACCGGTTTACAATTACAATTAAAAGTAAGACCGGTTTACAATTATAACTAAAAGTAAGACCAGTTTACAATTATAATTAAAAGTAAAACCGGTTTACAATTATAATTAAAAGTAAGACCGGTTTACAATTAAAATTAAAAGTAAGACCGGTTTACAATTACAATTAAAAGTAAGACCGGTTTACAATTACAATTAAAAGTAAGACCGGTTTACAATTATAATTAAAAGTAAGACCAGTTTACAATTATAATTAAAAGTAAGACCAGCTTACAATTAAAATTAAAAGTAAGACCGCTTTACAATTACAATTAAAAGTAAGACCGGTTTACAATTATAATTAAAAGTAAGACCGGTTTACAATTACAATTAAAAGTAAGACCGGTTTACAATTATAATTAAAAGTAAGACCAGTTTACAATTATAATTAAAAGTAAGACCGTTTACAATTACAATTAAAAGTAAGACCGGTTTACAATTACAATTAAAAGTAAGACCAGTTTACAATTATAATTAAAAGTAAGACCAGTTTACAATTATGATATAAAGCAAGACCAGTTTACAATTATAATTAAAAGAAAGACCAGTTTACAATTATGATATAAAGTAAGACCAGTTTACAATTATAATTAAAAGTAGGACCAGCTTACAATTAAAATTAAAAGTTAGACCGGTTTACAATTACATTTAAAAGTAAGACCGGTTTACAATTACAATTAAAAGTAAGACCAGTTTACAATTATAATTAAAAGTAAGACCGGTTTACAATTACAATTAAAAGTAAGACCATTTTACAATTATAATTAAAAGTAAGACCGGTTTACAATTACAATTAAAAGTAGGACTGATCTGTCTGATCCAAATTAACACCGATATTTAGAATATATAACACACGCCATTAACCGCTTGGCTGTTGTACGTCAACATTGGCTTTCGGTTATAGTAGACAATATACTGTCTATACTTATTAAATAAATACATTGTTTTTGTTTTAATTTCCCAAATGTTGTACAAGAAAACAAAACAAATAAATAAAAACCTGTGAGTGAGAGTGAAGACAATAACAATATAATTAAAATAAAAACAAACCAACAATAAAAATTATGGTGGTAATTTTACAGATTATGTCAATTATGAAAAGAACGTTTAATTAGTGATGAACAACAAATATCAATAAAACTAACAACCACCTCTCATTTCAAGTAACAAACAAAATATCACAATATATTACTTTCAGCTACTGGTGCGAGTCAGCCACAACAATATGCGTGTTTTTTTCCTTATTTTCCGATTAGTCTACATTAAAAACAGTTACTTCATTGACACTATAAATATTTACAATTTATTAGCACACCAATAAATGTAAGGAAAATAATTTAGAATATAGACATCCTCATTAATACAATTATTCGTTTAGTTGATATTGGTGGAGTGGTTGACAATCACTGTTTAAACATTCTTTTCGTTGTTCTAGAACATATTTCCGCGGTGTCGTAATTGTTTACAGCAGATTGCGAGTTCAATGTTCGGTGGGGTCACATCAAAGACTATAAATATGGGATTTGTCTTAAGTTGGAATCCTGGCCTGAATCTGATGAGGTTTGTCTCTGTCTTTCGGCATGTTGGTAGTTTTCCCCGACACAAGATATCATAAATATAACATGAAACCCCTACAAAACAACTTGGAGTAAAGAAGAACCGAATATCGTCTTAATGCGGAAATTTTAGAGTACATCACAACACGGAAC
This sequence comes from Bathymodiolus brooksi, assembly GCA_963680875.1. Taxonomy (NCBI): domain Eukaryota; kingdom Metazoa; phylum Mollusca; class Bivalvia; order Mytilida; family Modiolidae; genus Bathymodiolus; species Bathymodiolus brooksi. The sequence continues at coordinate 1,249,036 of OY804577.1, forward strand.
TAAAAACGTGAAAACATGTAACATGAGCAACACGAAAGTCACTAAGACAAACAAAATAACGGAGTCGAACTCAAGTGCTCCGGAGGGGTAAGCAGTTCCAACTTCACTGGTAGAACCCGTCGTGTTAAGCTTATAACAAATTAGGTGATAAATCATGAATGAGGAAAGAACCATAGTGTAATTACGACAAACGGAACATATCCGTGGTCATTTGTGCCACCGTAGCGGTTAACCAAGTCATGGTCACGACCTTGCAACTTTCTAAGTCATAGCAGTTAACCAAGTCATGGTCACGACCATGCAACTTTCGAAGTCATAGCGGTTAACCAAGTCATGGTCACGACCATACAACTTTCGAAGTCATAGCGGTTAACCAAGTCATGGTCACGACCATACAACTTTAGAAGTCATAGCGGTTAACCAAGTCATGGTCACGACCATACAACTTTCGAAGTCATAGCGGTTAACCAAGTCATGGTCACGACCGTACAACTTTCGAAGTCATGACTTCAACTTAACCACTAGGAACCCGTGATTCAGTAGCTTCCTTGTTAGCAGTAACCTACTGTCAAGGAAATGATGATAGGAACCACAAACTCTGGAACATCAACTGAGAGATATATACTCCATATGTAGGTGTTGCAGGAATGTTGCTACATATACATGTAAATGGAAAATTCATAATGGAAAATTGAAATCATCTTTTTGTTGTGCAAAGTTTCATTCTTAACCGGCCCTCATTGTTACTTTTGAGGTGTAGATCAAGGTATGAAGCAGACCTATCTGTACCTGTGGTATTCTTTATTTAAAGTTCAATGGGCTAGATGAAAAATCAACTAAATCACAAAACTTTGAATTATTTAGTGAACAGATATCATCTATATTACGGAACGAGATACATGTACTAAAGGATCGGGTTAGTTTCATTTCATTTTTGTTAGAGGTCCCTGTATGAAGTGTGCCTCATACGAATAAAGGAACAATTCCACGAGAAATGGAGCACAGTTGGTACCTAGAGGAATTCCGACTGTCTGTTGAAACACACGTCCACTAAGCATAACAAATATGGTGTCAATCATAAACTCGAGCATTTTGGTGATATCAGTTTCAGAGAACTTTTAAGTAGAACTAGAGTGGTTTTGTTTTTACAAAATAAGATTAGTCCCTTCCTAAGACAATATATTTGCATCTATGTGACCAATCTTTCTATGAAACACAGTAGGAATAATTCCTTTATTCTGTCTATCAGTTTTGAGTTGTGTAGCAGTTAGATAGGTCAAATGTTTTAATGTTATTGGCAGGTATCTTGATTGTATGTACTATAACATTATCTTTAGCATTTTTCAGAATCCACAACTGATTCATACCACCCCTTTAGTAGCTAGTTTCGCAGTAATTCTCAAGCCCGGTTTTGACCGCTGATATAATAGATGTAAATAATTTGGAAAGAGGTTTCATTGAGCATTTAGCAGACACAGCAGCATAACGCTGTTTGTAAGGACAAAAGCGTAATCTAGGAACACAATAGAGTGCCGGAAGAACCAGTTCTTCGTCTTTGGTTGAAATAACAAAGTAACACAAATGTATATGATTTGTATAGGATTTCCTCTTTCACAAGTGCAATCGGTGTATGTGTAATGTGATTTACACATAAAAACGATATTGTTAGTGGCCTTGTAATTATAAAATGTGTCACCTTTATGTATTATTATTAAAACAATTAAATAAAACAAATAAAATACCACACTTTGTCTTTGGGTACAGTCGCAACGTACTATAGAAAAGTCAAACTCGATACCAGTAACACACTTATGCATAAAAATAAAATGTAACCAGTGTAGACAGGTCGCATTTCTACAGACAATTGAACCCGTTAAAAGAATCGGCCTGTGTCACCTTTTAACATGTCCAACTGTCCACGAAAACTCTAAATCCAACCTGTCTAGACTGACGAGGTACACGGTAATGACACCATACTTACTAAATTGGCCACGTTCACATACAACGTTCCACTACCACAGTGGGTACATGTGTCTCCAGCAGACAGGGGTACTGTATACGACTGTCTATAAACAAGAGGACTAGACAGAATCACGTAACCTTTAACACCGGAAATTAAAAAAAAATAATAAAAAGAACGTTAGAATGAAATTCAATCTACAAATGTATATTATACATTGCATTTTAAATTGGAATCATTGATAATAGTGATAAATACAGAACGTTAGATGGGGCATTTCATTATTTTAGCAGTGAATTCCAGTATTTTAACAGGTAATTTCAGTATTTTAACAGACAATTCCAGTATTGTAACAGTTAATTTCAGTGTTTTAACAGGTAACTCCAGTATTCTAACAGGTAATTCCGGTATTTTAACAGGTAACTCCAGTATTTTGACAGGTAATTCCGATATTTTAACAGATAATTTCAGTATTTTCACAGGTAACTCGGGTATTTTAACAGGTAATTTCAATATTTTAACAGGCAATTCTAGTATTTTAACAGGTAATTCAAGTATTTTAACAGGTAATTTAAGTATTTGAACAGACAATGCCAGTATTATAACAGGTAATTTCAGTATTTTAACAGGTAATTCAGGTATTTTAACAGGAAATTCTGGTATTTTAACAGGTAATTACAGTATTTTAACAGACAATTCCAGTATTGTAGCAGGTAATTTCAGTATTTTAACAGGTAATTCCAGTATTTTAACAGGTAATTCCTGTAATTACAAACAAATCACCAGATAAAACAATATCAATGAAACATACAAACATACAACCAAATCACCAAACAACACCATTTGCAACTTAAATAAAGGACGTGTTTCATGGTTTCTTACTTCATGCATCTAACCTGTCCCGTATATCACATCACTTCCAGGATAGTAATTCGAAGGATTTTTGAAACTATAAGGCGAAATGTGGCGAGTTCAGCAGGTTATTGGGCAGTTTAATATTGGAGTAGATTGTATTTTATTGGTATGTTTCGTTTATTTAAGAAATATAATGTGAGAACAGTATATATGTCTTACCTGTTGTATCACCTTCGTTGTGTGTATAATTAAATGTGTCATCATTTCCCCTTGGTTCTACTAATATACCATATGACAAGAATTATTGGTCATTTTGACTAACAGCCCAATCAAATATCATTTCATTTGTTGCCGTGTTGTCAAATAATGTCAATATGTATCCTGAATCTGGGAACCAAAAGTTACCATCGTCTGTAATAAATAATGTCAAATAATGTCAATATGTATCCTGAATCTGGGAACCAACAGTTACCATTTTCTGTAATAGATAATGTCAAACAAGGTCAATGTGTATCCTGAATCTGGGAACCAAACGTTACCATTGTCTGTAATAGATAAGGTCAAGCAAGGTCAATATGTATCCTGAATCTGGGAACCAAACGTTACCATTCTCTGTAATAGATAAGGTCAAACAAGGTCAATGTGTATCCTGAATCTGGGAACCAAAAGTTACCATTGTCTGTAATAGATAAGGTCAAACAAGGTCAATGTGTATCCTGAATCTGGGAACCAAACGTTACCATTGTCTGTAATAGATAAGGTCAAACAAGGTCAATGTGTATCCTGAATCTGGGAACCAAAAGTTACCATCGTCTGTAATAGATAAGGTCAAACAAGGTCAATGTGTATCCTGAATCTGGGAACCAAAAGTTACCATCGTCTGTAATAGATAAGGTCAAACAAGGTCAATATGTATCCTGAATCTGGGAACCAAACGTTACCATCGTCTGTAATAGATAAGGTCAAACAAGGTCAATGTGTATCCTGAATCTGGGAACCAAACGTTACCATCGTCTGTAATAGATAAGGTCAAACAAGGTCAATATGTATCCTGAATCTGGGAACCAAACGTTACCATCGTCTGTAATAGATAAGGTCAAACAAGGTCAATGTGTATCCTGAATCTGGGAACCAAACGTTACCATTGTCTGTAATAGATAAGGTCAAACAAGGTCAATGTGTATCCTGAATCTGGGAACCAAAAGTTACCATTGTCTGTAATAGATAAGGTCAAACAAGGTCAATGTGTATCCTGAATCTGGGAACCAAAAGTTACCATTGTCTGTAATAGATAAGGTCAAACAAGGTCAATGTGTATCCTGAATCTGGGAACCAAACGTTACCATTGTCTGTAATAGATAAGGTCAAACAAGGTCAATGGGTATCCTGAATCTGGGAACCAAAAGTTACCATCGTCTGTAATAGATAAGGTCAAACAAGGTCAATGTGTATCCTGAATCTGGGAACCAAACGTTACCATCGTCTGTAATAAATAAGGTCAAACAAGGTCAATATGTATCCTGAATCTGGGAACCAAACGTTACCATTGTCTGTAATAGATAAGGTCAAACAACGTCAATATGTATCCTGAATCTGGGAACCAAACGTTACCATCGTCTGTAATAGATAAGGTCAAACAAGGTCAATGTGTATCCTGAATCTGGGAACCAAAAGTTACCATCGTCTGTAATAGATAAGGTCAAACAAGGTCAATGTGTATCCTGAATCTGGGAACCAAAAGTTACCATCGTCTGTAATAGATAATGTCAAACAAGGTCAATGTGTATTCTGAATCTGGGAACCAAACGTTACCATTGTCTGTAATAGATAAGGTCAAACAAGGTCAATGTGTATCCTGAATCTGGGAACCAAACGTTACCATTGTCTGTAATAGATAAGGTCAAACAAGGTCAATGTGTATCCTGAATCTGGGAACCAAAAGTTACCATTGTCTGTAATAGATAAGGTCAAACAAGGTCAATGTGTATCCTGAATCTGGGAACCAAACGTTACCATTGTCTGTAATAGATAAGGTCAAACAAGGTCAATGTGTATCCTCAATCTGGGAAGCAAACGTTACCATTGTCTGTAATAGATAAGGTCAAATAAGGTCAATGTGTATCCTGAATCTGGGAACCAAACGTTACCATTGTCTGTAATAGATAAGGTCAAACAAGGTCAATGTGTATCCTGAATCTGGGAACCAAAAGTTACCATCGTCTGTAATAGATAAGATCAAACAAGGTCAATGTTTATCCTGAATATGGGAACCAAAAGTTACCATCGTCGGTAATAGATAAGGTCAAACAAGGTCAATATGTATCCTAAATCTGGGAACCAAACGTTACCATCGTCTGTAATAGATAAGGTCAAACAAGGTCAATGTGTATCCTGAATCTGGGAACCAAACGTTACCATCGTCTGTAATAGATAAAGTCAAACAAGGTCAATATGTATCCTGAATCTGGGAACCAAACGTTACCATCGTCTGTAATAGATAAGGTCAAACAATGTCAATGTGTATCCTGAATCTGGAAACCAAAAGTTACCATCGCCTGTAATAGATAAGGTCAAACAAGGTCAATATGTATCCTGAATCTGGAAACCAAACATTACCATTGTCTGTAATAGATAAGGTCAAACAAGGTCAATATGTATCCTGAATCTGGAAACCAAACATTACCATTGTCTGTAATAGATAAGGTCAAACAAGGTCAATATGTATCCTGAATCTGGAAACCAGACGTTACCATTGTCTGTAATAGATAAGGTCAAACAAGGTCAATATGTATCCTGAATCTGGGAACCAAACGTTACCATTGTCTGTAATAGATAAGGTCAAACAAGGTCAATATGTATCCTGAATCTGGGAACCAAACGTTACCATTGTCTGTAATAGATAAGGTCCAACAAGGTCAATATGTATCCTGAATCTGGGAACCAAACGTTACCATTGTCTGTAATAGATAAGGTCAAACAAGGTCAATATGTATCCTGAATCTGGAAACCAAACGTTACCATTGTCTGTAATAGATAAGGTCAAACAAGGTCAATATGTATCCTGAATCTGGGAACCAAACGTTACCATTGTCTGTAATAGATAAGGTCAAACAAGGTCAATATGTATCCTGAATCTGGGAACCAAACGTTACCATTGTCTGTAATAGATAAGGTCAAACAAGGTCAATATGTATCCTGAATCTGGAAACCAACAGTTACCATTGTCTGTAATAGATAATGTCAAACAAGGTCATTGTGTATCCTGCATCTGGGAACCAAACGTTACCATTGTCTGTAATAGATAAGGTCAAACAAGGTCAATGTGCATACTGAATCTGGGAACCAAAAGTTACCATCGTCTGTAATAGATAATGTCAAACAAGGTCAATGTGTGTCCTGAATCTGGGAACCAAACGTTACCATCGTCTGTAATAGATAAGGTAAAATAAGGTCAATATGTATCCTGAATCTGGGAACCAAACGTTACCATTGTCTGTAATAGATAAGGTCAAACAAGGTCAATGTGTAACCTGAATCTGGAAGCCAAACGTTACCATCGTCTGTAATAGATAAGGTCAAACAAGGTCAATATGTATCCTGAATCTGGAAACCAAACGTTACCATTGTCTGTAATAGATAAGGTCAAACAAGGTCAATATGTATCCTGAATCTGGGAACCAAACGTTACCATTGTCTGTAATAGATAAGGTCAAACAAGGTCAATATGTATCCTGAATCTGGAAACCAAACGTTACCATAGTCTGTAATAGATAATGTCAAACAAGGTCAATATGTATCCTGAATCTGGGAACCAATTGTTACCATCGTCTGTAATAGATAATGTCAAACAAGGTCAATGTGTATCCTGAATCTGGGAACCAAACGTTACCATTGTCTGTAATGGATAAGGTCAAACAAGGTCAATGTGTATCCTGAATCTGGGAACCAAACGTTACCATTGTCTGTAATAGATAAGGTCAAATAAGGTCAATGTGTATCCTGAATCTGGGAACCAAAAGTTACCATTTTCTGTAATAGATAAGGTCAAACAAGGTCAATGTGTATCCTGAATCTGGGAACCAAACGTTACCATTGTCTGTAATAGATAAGGTCAAACAAGGTCAATGTGTATCCTCAATCTGGGAAGCAAACGTTACCATTGTCTGTAATAGATAAGGTCAAATAAGGTCAATGTGTATCCTGAATCTGGGAACCAAACGTTACCATTGTCTGTAATAGATAAGGTCAAACAAGGTCAATGTGTATCCTCAATCTGGGAACCAAAAGTTACCATCGTCTGTAATAGATAAGGTCAAACAAGGTCAATATGTATCCTGAATCTGGAAACCAAACGTTACCATTGTCTGTAATAGATAAGGTCAAACAAGGTCAATATGTATCCTGAATCTGGGAACCAAACGTTACCATTGTCTGTAATAGATAAGGTCAAACAAGGTCAATATGTATCCTGAATCTGGGAACCAAACGTTACCATTGTCTGTAATAGATAAGGTCAAACAAGGTCAATATATATCCTGAATCTGGGAACCAAACGTTACCATTGTCTGTAATAGATAAGGTCAAACAAGGTCAATATGTATCCTGAATCTGGAAACCAAACGTTACCATAGTCTGTAATAGATAATGTCAAACAAGGTCAATATGTATCCTGAATCTGGGAACCAATAGTTACCATCGTCTGTAATAGATAATGTCAAACAAGGTCAATGTGTATCCTGAATCTGGGAACCAAACGTTACCATTGTCTGTAATGGATAAGGTCAAACAAGGTCAATGTGTATCCTGAATCTGGGAACCAAACGTTACCATTGTCTGTAATAGATAAGGTCAAATAAGGTCAATGTGTATCCTGAATCTGGGAACCAAAAGTTACCATTTTCTGTAATAGATAAGGTCAAACAAGGTCAATGTGTATCCTGAATCTGGGAACCAAACGTTACCATTGTCTGTAATAGATAAGGTCAAACAAGGTCAATGTGTATCCTCAATCTGGGAAGCAAATGTTACCATTGTCTGTAACAGATAAGGTCAAATAAGGTCAATGTGTATCCTGAATCTGGGAACCAAACGTTACCATTGTCTGTAATAGATAAGGTCAAACAAGGTCAATGTGTATCCTCAATCTGGGAACCAAAAGTTACCATCGTCTGTAATAGATAGGTCAAACAAGGTCAATGTGTATCCTGAATCTGGGAACCAAAAGTTACCATCGTCGGTAATAGATAAGGTCAAACAAGGTCAATATGTATCCTAAATCTGGGAACCAAACGTTACCATCGTCTGTAATAGATAAGGTCAAACAAGGTCAATGTGTATCCTGAATCTGGGAACCAAACGTTACCATCCTCTGTAATAGATAAGGTCAAACAAGGTCAATATGTATCCTGAATCTGGGAACCAAACGTTACCATCGTCTGTAATAGATAAGGTCAAACAATGTCAATGTGTATCCTGAATCTGGAAACCAAAAGTTACTATCGCCTGTAATAGATAAGGTCAAACAAGGTCAATATGTATCCTGAATCTGGAAACCAAACATTACCATTGTCTGTAATAGATAAGGTCAAACAAGGTCAATATATATCCTGAATCTGGAAACCAAACATTACCATTGTCTGTAATAGATAAGATCAAACAAGGTCAATATGTATGCTGAATCTGGAAACCAAACGTTACCATTGTCTGTAATAGATAAGGTCAAACAAGGTCAATATGCATCCTGAATCTGGGAACCAAACGTTACCATTGTCTGTAATAGATAAGGTCAAACAAGGTCAATATGTATCCTGAATCTGGGAACCAAACGTTACCATTGTCTGTAATAGATAAGGTCAAACAAGGTCAATATGTATCCTGAATCTGGGAACCAACCGTTACCATTGTCTGTAATAGATAAGGTCAAACAAGGTCAATATGTATCCTGAATCTGGAAACCAAACGTTACCATTGTCTGTAATAGATAAGGTCAAACAAGGTCAATATGTATCCTGAATCTGGGAACCAAACGTTACCATTGTCTGTAATAGATAAGGTCAAACAAGGTCAATATGTATCCTGAATCTGGGAACCAAACGTTACCATTGTCTGTAATAGATAAGGTCAAACAAGGTCAATATGTATCCTGAATCTGGGAACCAAACGTTACCATTGTCATTAATAGATAAGGTCAAACAAGGTCAATATGTATCCTGAATCTGGGAAACAAACGTTACCATTGTCTGTAATAGATAAGGTCAAACAAGGTCAATATGTATCCTGAATCTGGGAACCAAAAGTTAGCATCGTCTGTAATAGATAATGTCAAAGACTGTCAATATGTATCCTGAATCTGGGAACCAAAAGTTACCATCGTCTGTAATAAATAATGTCAAATAATGTCAATATGTATCCTGAATCTGGGAACCAACAGTTACCATTGTCTGTAATAGATAATGTCAAACAAGGTCAATGTGTATCCTGAATCTGGGAACCAAACGTTACCATTGTCTGTAATAGATAAGGTCAAACAAGGTCAATGTGTATCCTGAATCTGGGAACCAAAAGTTACCATCGTCTGTAATAGATAAAGTCAAATAAGGTCAATATGTATCCTGAATCTGGGAACCAAACGTTACCATTGTCTGTAATAGATAAGGTCAAACAAGGTCAATATGTATCCTGAATCTTGGAACCAAACGTTACCATTGTCTGTAATAGATAAGGTCAAACAAGGTCAATATGTATCCTGAATCTGGAAACCAAACGTTACCATTGTCTGTAATAGATAAGGTCAAACAAGGTCAATATCTATCCTGAATCTGGGAACCAAACGTTACCATTGTCTGTAATAGATAATGTCAAATAATGTCAATATGTATCCTGAATCTGGGAACCTTCAGCTACCATCGTCTGTAATAGATAATGTCAAATAATGTCAATATGTATCCTGAATCTGGAAACCAAAAGTTACCATCGTCTGTAATAGATAATATCAAATATTGTCAATATGTATCCTGAATCTGGGAATCAAACGTTACCATTGTCTGTAATAGATAAGGTCAAACAAGGTCAATATGTATCCTGAATCTGGGAACCAAACGTTACCATTGTCTGTAATAGATAAGGTCAAACAAGGTCAATATGTATCCTGAATCTGGAAACCAAACGTTACCATTGTCTGTAATAGATAAGGTCAAACAAGGTCAATATGTATCCTGAATCTGGGAACCAAACGTTACCATTGTCTATAATAGATAAGGTCAAACAAGGTCAATATGTATCCTGAATCTGGGAACCAAACGTTACCATTGTCTGTAATAGATAAGGTCAAGCAAGGTCAATATGTATCCTGAATCTGGAAACCAAACGTTACCATTGTCTGTAATAGATAAGGTCAAACAAGGTCAATATGTATCCTGAATCTGGGAACCAAACGTTACCATTGTCTGTAATAGATAAGGTCAAACAAGGTCAATATGTATCCTGAATCTGGGAACCAAACGTTACCATTGTCTGTAATAGATAAGGTCAAACAAGGTCAATATGTATCCTGAATCTGGGAACCAAACGTTACCATTGTCATTAATAGATAAGGTCAAACAAGGTCAATATGTATCCTGAATCTGGGAAACAAACGTTACCATTGTCTGTAATAGATAAGGTCAAACAAGGTCAATATGTATCCTGAATCTGGGAACCAAAAGTTACCATCGTCTGTAATAGATAATGTCAAAGACTGTCAATATGTATCCTGAATCTGGGAACCAAAAGTTACCATCGTCTGTAATAAATAATGTCAAATAATGTCAATATGTATCCTGAATCTGGGAACCAACAGTTACCATTGTCTGTAATAGATAATGTCAAGCAAGGTCAATGTGTATCCTGAATCTGGGAACCAAACGTTACCATTGTCTGTAATAGATAAGGTCAAACAAGGTCAATGTGTATCCTGAATCTGGGAACCAAAAGTTACCATCGTCTGTAATAGATAAAGTCAAATAAGGTCAATATGTATCCTGAATCTGGGAACCAAACGTTACCATTGTCTGTAATAGATAAGGTCAAACAAGGTCAATATGTATCCTGAATCTTGGAACCAAACGTTACCATTGTCTGTAATAGATAAGGTCAAACAAGGTCAATATGTATCCTGAATCTGGAAACCAAACGTTACCATTGTCTGTAATAGATAAGGTCAAACAAGGTCAATATCTATCCTGAATCTGGGAACCAAACGTTACCATTGTCTGTAATAGATAATGTCAAATAATGTCAATATGTATCCTGAATCTGGGAACCTTCAGCTACCATCGTCTGTAATAGATAATGTCAAATAATGTCAATATGTATCCTGAATCTGGAAACCAAAAGTTACCATCGTCTGTAATAGATAATATCAAATATTGTCAATATGTATCCTGAATCTGGGAATCAAACGTTACCATTGTCTGTAATAGATAAGGTCAAACAAGGTCAATATGTATCCTGAATCTGGGAACCAAACGTTACCATTGTCTGTAATAGATAAGGTCAAACAAGGTCAATATGTATCCTGAATCTGGGAACCAAACGTTACCATTGTCTGTAATAGATAAGGTCAAACAAGGTCAATATGTATCCTGAATCTGGGAACCAAACGTTACCATTGTCTGTAATAGATAAGGTCAAGCAAGGTCAATATGTATCCTGAATCTGGGAACCAAACGTTACCATTGTCATTAATAGATAAGGTCAAACAAGGTCAATATGTATCCTGAATCTGGGAAACAAACGTTACCATTGTCTGTAATAGATAAGGTCAAACAAGGTCAATATGTATCCTGAATCTGGGAACCAAAAGTTACCATCGTCTGTAATAGATAATGTCAAAGATTGTCAATATGTATCCTGAATCTGGGAACCAAAAGTTACCATCGTCTGTAATAAATAATGTCAAATAATGTCAATATGTATCCTGAATCTGGGAACCAACAGTTACCATTGTCTGTAATAGATAATGTCAAACAAGGTCAATGTGTATCCTGAATCTGGGAACCAAACGTTACCATCGTCTGTAATAGATAAGGTCAAATAAGGTAAATATGTATCCTGAATCTGGGAACTAAACGTTACCATCGTCTGTAATAGATAAGGTCAAACAAGGTCAATGTGCATCCTGAATCTGGAAACCAAAAGTTACCATCGTCTGTAATAGATAAGGTCAAACAAGGTCAATATGTATCCTGAATCTGGAAACCAAACGTTACCATTGCCTGTAATAGATAAGGTCAAACAAGGTCAATATGTATCCTGAATCTGGGAACCAAACGTTACCATTGTCTGTAATAGATAAGGTCAAACAAGGTCAATATGTATCCTGAATCTGGAAACCAAACGTTACCATTGTCTGTAATAGATAAGGTCAAACAAGGTCAATATGTATCCTGAATCTGGGAACCAAACGTTACCATTGTCTGTAATAGATAAGGTCAAACAAGGTCAATATGTATCCTGAATCTGGGAACCAAACGTTACCATTGTCTGTAATAGATAAGGTCAAACAAGGTCAATATGTATCCTGAATCTTGGAACCAAACGTTACCATTGTCTGTAATAGATAAGGTCAAACAAGGTCAATATGTATCCTGAATCTGGAAACCAAACGTTACCATTGTCTGTAATAGATAAGGTCAAACAAGGTCAATATGTATCCTGAATCTGGGAACCAAACGTTACCATTGTCTGTAATAGATAATGTCAAATAATGTCAATATGTATCCTGAATCTGGGAACCTTCAGTTACCATCGTCTGTAATAGATAATGTCAAATAATGTCAATATGTATCCTGAATCTGGAAACCAAAAGTTACCATCGTCTGTAATAGATAATATCAAATATTGTCAATATGTATCCTGAATCTGGGAATCAAACGTTACCATTGTCTGTAATAGATAATGTCAAATAATGTCAATATGTATCCTGAATCTGGGAACAAACAGTTACCATCGTCTGTAATAGTTAATGTCAAATAATGTCAATATGTATCCTGAACCTGGAAACCAACAGTTACCATTGTCTGTAATAGATAATGTCAAATAATGTCAATATGTATCCTGAATCTGGGAACCAACAGTTACCATCGTCTGTAATAGATAATGTCAAATAATGTCAATATGTATCCTGAATCTGGGAACCAAACGTTACTATCGTCTGTAATAGATAATGTCAAATAAGGTCAATGTGTATCCTGAATCTGGGAACCAAACGTTACCATTGTCTGTAATAGATAAGGTCAAATAAGGTCAATGTGTATCCTGAATCTGGGAACCAAATGTTACCATTGTCTGTAATAGATAAGTTCAAACAAGGTCAATGTGTATCCTGAATCTGGGAACCAAACGTTGCCATTGTCTGTAATAGATAAGGTCAAACAAGGTCAATATGTATCCTGAATCTGGGAACCAAACGTTACCATCGTCTGTAATAGATAAGGTCAAACAAGGTCAATGTGTATCCTGAATCTGGAAACCAAAAGTTACCATCGTCTGTAATAGATAAGGTCAAACAAGGTCAATATGTATCCTGAATCTGGAAACCAAACGTTACCATTGTCTGTAATAGATAAGGTCAAACAAGGTCAATATGTATCCTGAATCTGGGAACCAAACGTTACCATTGTCTGTAATAGATAAGGTCAAACAAGGTCAATATGTATCCTGAATCTGGGAACCAAACGTTACCATTGTCTGTAATAGATAAGGTCAAACAAGGTCAATATGCATCCTGAATCTGGAAACCAAACGTTACCATTGTCTGTAATAGATAAGGTCAAACAAGGTCAATATGTATCCTGAATCTGGGAACCAAACGTTACCATTTTCTGTAATAGATAAGGTCAAACAAGGTCAATATGTATCCTGAATCTGGGAACTAAACGTTACCATTGTCTGTAATAGATAAGGTCAAACAAGGTCAATGTGTATCCTGAATCTGGGAACCAAACGTTACCATTGTCTGTAATAGATAAGGTCAAACAAGGTCAATATGTATCCTGAATCTGGGAAACAAACGTTACCATTGTCTGTAATAGATAAGGTCAAACAAGGTCAATATGCATCCTGAATCTGGGAACCAAAAGTTGCCATCGTCTGTAATAGATAATGTCAAAGAATGTCAATATGTATCCTGAATCTGGGAACCAAAAGTTACCATCGTCTGTAATAAATAATGTCAAATAATGTCAATATGTATCCTGAATCTGGGAACCAACAGTTACTATTGTCTGTAATAGATAATGTCAAACAAGGTCAATGTGTATCCTGAATCTGGGAACCAAACGTTACCATTGCCTGTAATAGATAATGTCAAACAAGGTCAATGTGTATCCTGAATCTGGGAACCAAATGTTACCATCGTCTGTAATAGATAATGTCAAACAAGGTCAATGTGTATCCTGAATCTGGGAACCAAACGTTACCATCGTCTGTAATAGATAAGGTCAAATAAGGTAAATATGTATCCTGAATCTGGGAACCAAACGTTACCATCGTCTGTAATAGATAAGGTCAAACAAGGTCAATATGTATCCTGAATCTGGGAACCAAACGTTACCATTGTCATTAATAGATAAGGTCAAACAAGGTCAATATGTATCCTGAATCTGGGAAACAAACGTTACCATTGTCTGTAATAGATAAGGTCAAACAAGGTCAATATGTATCCTGAATCTGGGAACCAAAAGTTACCATCGTCTGTAATAGATAATGTCAAAGATTGTCAATATATATCCTGAATCTGGGAACCAAAAGTTACCATCGTCTGTAATAAATAATGTCAAATAATGTCAATATGTATCCTGAATCTGGGAACCAACAGTTACCATTGTCTGTAATAGATAATGTCAAACAAGGTCAATGTGTATCCTGAATCTGGGAACCAAACGTTACCATTGTCTGTAATAGATAAGGTCAAACAAGGTCAATGTGTATCCTGAATCTGGGAACCAAAAGTTACCATCGTCTGTAATAGATAATGTCAAACAAGGTCAATGTGTATCCTGAATCTGGGAACCAAACGTTACCATCGTCTGTAATAGATAAGGTCAAATAAGGTAAATATGTATCCTGAATCTGGGAACTAAACGTTACCATCGTCTGTAATAGATAAGGTCAAACAAGGTCAATGTGTATCCTGAATCTGGAAACCAAAAGTTACCATCGTCTGTAATAGATAAGGTCAAACAAGGTCAATATGTATCCTGAATCTGGAAACCAAACGTTACCATTGCCTGTAATAGATAAGGTCAAACAAGGTCAATATGTATCCTGAATCTGGGAACCAAACGTTACCATTGTCTGTAATAGATAAGGTCAAACAAGGTCAATATGTATCCTGAATCTGGAAACCAAACGTTACCATTGTCTGTAATAGATAAGGTCAAACAAGGTCAATATGTATCCTGAATCTGGGAACCAAACGTTACCATTGTCTGTAATAGATAAGGTCAAACAAGGTCAATATGTATCCTGAATCTGGGAACCAAACGTTACCATTGTCTGTAATAGATAAGGTCAAACAAGGTCAATATGTATCCTGAATCTTGGAACCAAACGTTACCATTGTCTGTAATAGATAAGGTCAAAAAAGGTCAATATGTATCCTGAATCTGGAAACCAAACGTTACCATTGTCTGTAATAGATAAGGTCAAACAAGGTCAATATGTATCCTGAATCTGGGAACCAAACGTTACCATTGTCTGTAATAGATAATGTCAAATAATGTCAATATGTATCCTGAATCTGGGAACCTTCAGTTACCATCGTCTGTAATAGATAATGTCAAATAATGTCAATATGTATCCTGAATCTGGAAACCAAAAGTTACCATCGTCTGTAATAGATAATATCAAATATTGTCAATATGTATCCTGAATCTGGGAATCAAACGTTACCATTGTCTGTAATAGATAATGTCAAATAATGTCAATATGTATCCTGAATCTGGGAATCAACAGTTACCATCGTCTGTAATAGTTAATGTCAAATAATGTCAATATGTATCCTGAACCTGGAAACCAACAGTTACCATTGTCTGTAATAGATAATGTCAAATAATGTCAATATGTATCCTGAATCTGGGAACCAACAGTTACCATCGTCTGTAATAGATAATGTCAAATAATGTCAATATGTATCCTGAATCTGGGAACCAAACGTTACTATCGTCTGTAATAGATAATGTCAAATAAGGTCAATGTGTATCCTGAATCTGGGAACCAAACGTTACCATTGTCTGTAATAGATAAGGTCAAATAAGGTCAATGTGTATCCTGAATCTGGGAACCAAATGTTACCATTGTCTGTAATAGATAAGTTCAAACAAGGTCAATGTGTATCCTGAATCTGGGAACCAAACGTTGCCATTGTCTGTAATAGATAAGGTCAAACAAGGTCAATATGTATCCTGAATCTGGGAACCAAACGTTACCATCGTCTGTAATAGATAAGGTCAAACAAGGTCAATGTGTATCCTGAATCTGGAAACCAAAAGTTACCATCGTCTGTAATAGATAAGGTCAAACAAGGTCAATATGTATCCTGAATCTGGAAACCAAACGTTACCATTGTCTGTAATAGATAAGGTCAAACAAGGTCAATATGTATCCTGAATCTGGGAACCAAACGTTACCATTGTCTGTAATAGATAAGGTCAAACAAGGTCAATATGTATCCTGAATCTGGGAACCAAACGTTACCATTGTCTGTAATAGATAAGGTCAAACAAGGTCAATATGTATCCTGAATCTGGAAACCAAACGTTACCATTGTCTGTAATAGATAAGGTCAAACAAGGTCAATATGTATCCTGAATCTGGGAACCAAACGTTACCATTTTCTGTAATAGATAAGGTCAAACAAGGTCAATATGTATCCTGAATCTGGGAACTAAACGTTACCATTGTCTGTAATAAATAAGGTCAAACAAGGTCAATGTGTATCCTGAATCTGGGAACCAAACGTTACCATTGTCTGTAATAGATAAGGTCAAACAAGGTCAATATGTATCCTGAATCTGGGAAACAAACGTTACCATTGTCTGTAATAGATAAGGTCAAACAAGGTCAATATGCATCCTGAATCTGGGAACCAAAAGTTGCCATCGTCTGTAATAGATAATGTCAAAGAATGTCAATATGTATCCTGAATCTGGGAACCAAAAGTTACCATCGTCTGTAATAAATAATGTCAAATAATGTCAATATGTATCCTGAATCTGGGAACCAACAGTTACTATTGTCTGTAATAGATAATGTCAAACAAGGTCAATGTGTATCCTGAATCTGGGAACCAAACGTTACCATTGCCTGTAATAGATAAGGTCAAACAAGGTCAATGTGTATCCTGAATCTGGGAACCAAATGTTACCATCGTCTGTAATAGATAATGTCAAACAAGGTCAATGTGTATCCTGAATCTGGGAACCAAACGTTACCATCGTCTGTAATAGATAAGGTCAAATAAGGTAAATATGTATCCTGAATCTGGGAACCAAACGTTACCATCGTCTGTAATAGATAAGGTCAAACAAGGTCAATGTGTATCCTGAATCTGGGAACCAAACGTTACCATTGTCTGTAATAGATAAGGTCAAACAAGGTCAATATGTATCCTGAATCTGGAAACCAAACGTTACCATTGTCTGTAATAGATAAGGTCAAACAAGGTCAATATGTATCCTGAATCTGGAAACCAAACGTTACCATTGTCTGTAATAGATAAGGTCAAACAAGGTCAATATGTATCCTGAATCTGGGAACCAAACGTTACCATTGTCTGTAATAGATAAGGTCAAACAAGGTCAATATGTATCCTAAATCTGGGAACCAAAAGTTACCATCGTCTGTAATAAATAATGTCAAATAATGTCAATATGTATCCTGAATCTGGGAACCAACAGTTACCATTGTCTGTAATAGATAATGTCAAACAAGGTCAATGTGTATCCTGAATCTGGGAACCAAACGTTACCATTGTCTGTAATAGATAAGGTCAAACAAGGTCAATGTGTATCCTGAATCTGGGAACCAAAAGTTACCATCGTCTGTAATAGATAATGTCAAACAAGGTCAATGTGTATCCTGAATCTGGGAACCAAACGTTACCATCGTCTGTAATAGATAAGGTCAAATAAGGTCAATATGTATCCTGAATCTGGGAACCAAACGTTACCATTGTCTGTAATAGATAAGGTCAAACAAGGTCAATGTGTATCCTGAATCTGGAAACCAAACGTTACCATCGTCTGTAATAGATAAGGTCAAACAAGGTCAATATGTATCCTGAATCTGGAAACCAAACGTTACCATTGTCTGTAATAGATAAGGTCAAACAAGGTCAATATGTATCCTGAATCTGGGAACCAAACGTTACCATTGTCTGTAATAGATAAGGTCAAACAAGGTCAATATGTATCCTGAATCTGGAAACCAAACGTTACCATTGTCTGTAATAGATAAGGTCAAACAAGGTCAATATGTATCCTGAATCTGGGAACCAAACGTTACCATTGTCTGTAATAGATAAGGTCAAACAAGGTCAATATGTATCCTGAATCTGGGAACCAAACGTTACCATTGTCTGTAATAGATAAGGTCAAACAAGGTCAATATGTATCCTGAATCTGGAAACCAAACGTTACCATTGCCTGTAATAGATAAGGTCAAACAAGGTCAATATGTATCCTGAATCTGGGAACCAAACGTTACCATTGTCTGTAATAGATAAGGTCAAACAAGGTCAATATGTATCCTGAATCTGGAAACCAAACGTTACCATTGTCTGTAATAGATAAGGTCAAACAAGGTCAATATGTATCCTGAATCTGGGAACCAAACGTTACCATTGTCTGTAATAGATAAGGTCAAACAAGGTCAATATGTATCCTGAATCTGGGAACCAAACGTTACCATTGTCTGTAATAGATAAGGTCAAACAAGGTCAATATGTATCCTGAATCTTGGAACCAAACGTTACCATTGTCTGTAATAGATAAGGTCAAACAAGGTCAATATGTATCCTGAATCTGGAAACCAAACGTTACCATTGTCTGTAATAGATAAGGTCAAACAAGGTCAATATCTATCCTGAATCTGGGAACCAAACGTTACCATTGTCTGTAATAGATAATGTCAAATAATGTCAATATGTATCCTGAATCTGGGAACCTTCAGTTACCATCGTCTGTAATAGATAATGTCAAATAATGTCAATATGTATCCTGAATCTGGAAACCAAAAGTTACCATCGTCTGTAATAGATAATATCAAATATTGTCAATATGTATCCTGAATCTGGGAATCAAACGTTACCATTGTCTGTAATAGATAATGTCAAATAATGTCAATATGTATCCTGAATCTGGGAACCAACAGTTACCATCGTCTGTAATAGATAATGTCAAATAATGTCAATATGTATCCTGAACCTGGGAACCAACAGTTACCATTGTCTGTAATAGATAATGTCAAATAATGTCAATATGTATCCTGAATCTGGGAACCAACAGTTACCATCGTCTGTAATAGATAATGTCAAATAATGTCAATATGTATCCTGAATCTGGGAACCAAACGTTACCATCGTCTGTAATAGATAATGTCAAATAAGGTCAATGTGTATCCTGAATCTGGGAACCAAACGTTACCATTGTCTGTAATAGATAAGGTCAAATAAGGTCAATGTGTATCCTGAATCTGGGAACCAAATGTTACCATTGTCTGTAAAAGATAAGTTCAAACAAGGTCAATGTGTATCCTGAATCTGGGAACCAAACGTTGCCATTGTCTGTAATAGATAAGGTCAAACAAGGTCAATATGTATCCTGAATCTGGGAACCAAACGTTACCATCGTCTGTAATAGATAAGGTCAAACAAGGTCAATGTGTATCCTGAATCTGGAAACCAAAAGTTACCATCGTCTGTAATAGATAAGGTCAAACAAGGTCAATATGTATCCTGAATCTGGAAACCAAACGTTACCATTGTCTGTAATAGATAAGGTCAAACAAGGTCAATATGTATCCTGAATCTGGGAACCAAACGTTACCATTGTCTGTAATAGATAAGGTCAAACAAGGTCAATATGTATCCTGAATCTGGGAACCAAACGTTACCATTGTCTGTAATAGATAAGGTCAAACAAGGTCAATATGTATCCTGAATCTGGAAACCAAACGTTACCATTGTCTATAATAGATAAGGTCAAACAAGGTCAATATGTATCCTGAATCTGGGAACCAAACGTTACCATTGTCTGTAATAGATAAGGTCAAACAAGGTCAATATGTATCCTGAATCTGGGAACTAAACGTTACCATTGTCTGTAATAGATAAGGTCAAACAAGGTCAATGTGTATCCTGAATCTGGAAACCAAACGTTACCATTGTCTGTAATAGATAAGGTCAAACAAGGTCAATATGTATCCTGAATCTGGGAAACAAACGTTACCATTGTCTGTAATAGATAAGGTCAAACAAGGTCAATATGCATCCTGAATCTGGGAACCAAAAGTTGCCATCGTCTGTAATAGATAATGTCAAAGAATGTCAATATGTATCCTGAATCTGGGAACCAAAAGTTACCATCGTCTGTAATAAATAATGTCAAATAATGTCAATATGTATCCTGAATCTGGGAACCAACAGTTACAATTGTCTGTAATAGATAATGTCAAACAAGGTCAATGTGTATCCTGAATCTGGGAACCAAACGTTACCATTGCCTGTAATAGATAAGGTCAAACAAGGTCAATGTGTATCCTGAATCTGGGAACCAAATGTTACCATCGTCTGTAATAGATAATGTCAAACAAGGTCAATGTGTATCCTGAATCTGGGAACCAAACGTTACCATCGTCTGTAATAGATAAGGTCAAATAAGGTAAATATGTATCCTGAATCTGGGAACCAAACGTTACCATCGTCTGTAATAGATAAGGTCAAACAAGGTCAATGTGTATCCTGAATCTGGGAACCAAACGTTACCATTGTCTGTAATAGATAAGGTCAAACAAGGTCAATATGTATCCTGAATCTGGAAACCAAACGTTACCATTGTCTGTAATAGATAAGGTCAAACAAGGTCAATATGTATCCTGAATCTGGAAACCAAACGTTACCATTGTCTGTAATAGATAAGGTCAAACAAGGTCAATATGTATCCTGAATCTGGGAACCAAACGTTACCATTGTCTGTAATAGATAAGGTCAAACAAGGTCAATATGTATCCTGAATCTGGGAACCAAAAGTTACCATCGTCTGTAATAAATAATGTCAAATAATGTCAATATGTATCCTGAATCTGGGAACCAACAGTTACCATTGTCTGTAATAGATAATGTCAAACAAGGTCAATGTGTATCCTGAATCTGGGAACCAAACGTTACCATTGTCTGTAATAGATAAGGTCAAACAAGGTCAATGTGTATCCTGAATCTGGGAACCAAAAGTTACCATCGTCTGTAATAGATAATGTCAAACAAGGTCAATGTGTATCCTGAATCTGGGAACCAAACGTTACCATCGTCTGTAATAGATAAGGTCAAATAAGGTCAATATGTATCCTGAATCTGGGAACCAAACGTTACCATTGTCTGTAATAGATAAGGTCAAACAAGGTCAATGTGTATCCTGAATCTGGAAACCAAACGTTACCATCGTCTGTAATAGATAAGGTCAAACAAGGTCAATATGTATCCTGAATCTGGAAACCAAACGTTACCATTGTCTGTAATAGATAAGGTCAAACAAGGTCAATATGTATCCTGAATCTGGGAACCAAACGTTACCATTGTCTGTAATAGATAAGGTCAAACAAGGTCAATATGTATCCTGAATCTGGAAACCAAACGTTACCATTGTCTGTAATAGATAAGGTCAAACAAGGTCAATATGTATCCTGAATCTGGGAACCAAACGTTACCATTGTCTGTAATAGATAAGGTAAAACAAGGTCAATATGTATCCTGAATCTGGGAACCAAACGTTACCATTGTCTGTAATAGATAAGGTCAAACAAGGTCAATATGTATCCTGAATCTGGGAACCAAACGTTACCATTGTCTGTAATAGATAAGGTCAAACAAGGTCAATATGTATCCTGAATTTGGAAACCAAACGTTACCATTATCTGTAATAGATAATGTCAAACAAGGTCAATATGTATCCTGAATCTGGGAACCAATAGTTACCATCGTCTGTAATAGATAATGTCAAACAAGGTCAATGTGTATCCTGAATCTGGGAACCAAACGTTACCATTGTCTGTAATGGATAAGGTCAAACAAGGTCAATGTGTATCCTGAATCTGGGAACCAAACGTTACCATTGTCTGTAATAGATAAGGTCAAATAAGGTCAATGTGTATCCTGAATCTGGGAACCAAAAGTTACCATTTTCTGTAATAGATAAGGTCAAACAAGGTCAATGTGTATCCTGAATCTGGGAACCAAACGTTACCATTGTCTGTAATAGATAAGGTCAAACAAGGTCAATGTGTATCCTCAATCTGGGAAGCAAAAGTTACCATTGTCTGTAATAGATAAGGTCAAATAAGGTCAATGTGTATCCTGAATCTGGGAACCAAACGTTACCATTGTCTGTAATAGATAAGGTCAAACAAGGTCAATATGTATCCTCAATCTGGGAACCAAAAGTTACCATCGTCTGTAATAGATAAGGTCAAACAAGGTCAATGTGTATCCTGAATCTGGGAACCAAAAGTTACCATCGTAGGTAATAGATAAGGTCAAACAAGGTCAATATGTATCCTAAATCTGGGAACCAAAAGTTACCATCGTCTGTAATAAATAATGTCAAATAATGTCAATATGTATCCTGAATCTGGGAACCAACAGTTACCATTGTCTGTAATAGATAATGTCAATCAAGGTCAATGTGTATCCTGAATCTGGGAACCAAACGTTACCATTGTCTGTAATAGATAAGGTCAAACAAGGTCAATGTGTATCCTGAATCTGGGAACCAAAAGTTACCATCGTCTGTAATAGATAATGTCAAACAAGGTCAATGTGTATCCTGAATCTGGGAACCAAACGTTACCATCGTCTGTAATAGATAAGGTCAAATAAGGTCAATATGTATCCTGAATCTGGGAACCAAACGTTACCATCGTCTGTAATAGATAAGGTCAAACAAGGTCAATGTGTATCCTGAATCTGGAAACCAAAAGTTACCATCGTCTGTAATAGATAAGGTCAAACAAGGTCAATATGTATCCTGAATCTGGAAACCAAACGTTACCATTGTCTGTAATAGATAAGGTCAAACAAGGTCAATATGTATCCTGAATCTGGGAACCAAACGTTACCAGTGTCTATAATAGATAAGGTCAAACAAGGTCAATATGTATCCTGAATCTGGAAACCAAACGTTACCATTGTCTGTAATAGATAAGGTCAAACAAGGTCAATATGTATCCTGAATCTGGGAACCAAACGTTACCATTGTCTGTAATAGATAAGGTCAAACAAGGTCAATATGTATCCTGAATCTGGGAACCAAACGTTACCATTGTCTGTAATAGATAAGGTCAAACAAGGTCAATATGTATCCTGAATCTGGGAACCAAACGTTACCATTTTCTGTAATAGATAAGGTCAAACAAGGTCAATATGTATCCTGAATCTGGGAACCAAACGTTACCATTGTCTGTAATAGATAAGGTCAAACAAGGTCAATATGTATCCTGAATCTGGGAACCAAACGTTACCATTGTCTGTAATAGATAAGGTCAAACAAGGTCAATATGTATCCTGAATCTGGAAACCAAACGTTACCATTATCTATAATAGATAATGTCAAACAAGGTCAATATGTATCCTGAATCTGGGAACCAATAGTTACCATCGTCTGTAATAGATAATGTCAAACAAGGTCAATGTGTATCCTGAATCTGGGAACCAAACGTTACCATTGTCTGTAATGGATAAGGTCAAACAAGGTCAATGTGTATCCTGAATCTGGGAACCAAACGTTACCATTGTCTGTAATAGATAAGGTCAAATAAGGTCAATGTGTATCCTGAATCTGGGAACCAAAAGTTACCATTTTCTGTAATAGATAAGGTCAAACAAGGTCAATGTGTATCCTGAATCTGGGAACCAAACGTTACCATTGTCTGTAATAGATAAGGTCAAACAAGGTCAATGTGTATCCTCAATCTGGGAAGCAAACGTTACCATTGTCTGTAATAGATAAGGTCAAATAAGGTCAATGTGTATCCTGAATCTGGGAACCAAACGTTACCATTGTCTGTAATAGATAAGGTCAAACAAGGTCAATATGTATCCTGAATCTGGGAACCAAAAGTTACCATCGTCTGTAATAGATAAGGTCAAACAAGGTCAATGTGTATCCTGAATCTGGGAACCAAAAGTTACCATCGTCGGTAATAGATAAGGTCAAACAAGGTCAATATGTATCCTAAATCTGGGAACCAAAAGTTACCATCGTCTGTAATAAATAATGTCAAATAATGTCAATATGTATCCTGAATCTGGGAACCAACAGTTACCATTGTCTGTAATAGATAATGTCAATCAAGGTCAATGTGTATCCTGAATCTGGGAACCAAACGTTACCATTGTCTGTAATAGATAAGGTCAAACAAGGTCAATGTGTATCCTGAATCTGGGAACCAAAAGTTACCATCGTCTGTAATAGATAATGTCAAACAAGGTCAATGTGTATCCTGAATCTGGGAACCAAACGTTACCATCGTCTGTAATAGATAAGGTCAAATAAGGTCAATATGTATCCTGAATCTGGGAACCAAAAGTTACCATCGTCTGTAATTGATAAGGTCAAACAAGGTCAATATGTATCCTGAATCTGGAAACCAAAAGTTACCAGTGTCTATAATAGATAAGGTCAAACAAGGTCAATATGTATCCTGAATCTGGAAACCAAACGTTACCATTGTCTGTAATAGATAAGGTCAAACAAGGTCAATATGTATCCTGAATCTGGGAACCAAACGTTACCATTGTCTGTAATAGATAAGGTCAAACAAGGTCGATATGTATCCTGAATCTGGGAACCAAACGTTACCATTGTCTGTAATAGATAAGGTCAAACAAGGTCAATATGTATCCTGAATCTGGGAACCAAACGTTACCATTTTCTGTAATAGATAAAGTCAAACAAGGTCAATATGTATCCTGAATCTGGAAACCAAACGTTACCATTGTCTGTAATAGATAAGGTCAAACAAGGTCAATATGTATCCTGAATCTGGGAACCAAACGTTACCATTGTCTGTAATAGATAATGTCAAATAATGTCAATATGTATCCTGAATCTGGGAACCAACAGTTACCATCGTCTGTAATAGATAATGTCAAATAATGTCAATATGTATCCTGAATCTGGAAACCAAAAGTTACCATTGTCTGTAATAGATAATATCAAATAATGTCAATATGTATCCTGAATCTGGGAATCAAACGTTACCATTGTCTGTAATAGATAATGTCAAATAATGTCAATATGTATCCTGAATCTGGGAACCAACAGTTACCATCGTCTGTAATAGATAATGTCAAATAATGTCAATATGTATCCTGAACCTGGGAACCAACAGTTACCATTGTCTGTAATAGATAATGTCAAACAAGGTCAATGTGTATCCTGAATCTGGGAACCAACAGTTACCATCGTCTGTAATAGATAATGTCAAATAATGTCAATATGTATCCTGAATCTGGGAACCAAACGTTACCATCGTCTGTAATAGATAATGTCAAATAATGTCAATATGTATCCTGAATCTGGGAACCAAACGTTACAATTGTCTGTAATAGATAATGTCAAATAAGGTCAATGTGTATCCTGAATCTGGGAACCAACAGTTACCATTGTCTGTAATAGATAAGTTCAAACAAGGTCAATGTGTATCCTGAATCTGGAAACCAAACGTTACCATCGTCTGTAATAGATAAGGTCAAACAAGGTCAATGTGTATCCTGAATCTGGGAACCAAACGTTGCCATTGTCTGTAATAGATAAGGTCAAACAAGGTCAATGTGCATCCTGAATCTGGGAACGAAACGTTACCATTGTCTGTAATAGATAAGGTCAAACAAGGTCAATGTGTATCCTGAATCTGGGAACCAAAAGTTACCATCGTCTGTAATAGATAAGGTCAAACAAGGTCAATATGTATCCTGAATCTGGAAACCAAACGTTACCATCGTCTGTAATAGATAAGGTCAAACAAGGTCAATGTGTATCCTGAATCTGGGAACCAAACGTTACCATCGTCTGTAATAGATAAGGTCAAACAAGGTCAATATGTATCCTGAATCTGGGAACCAAACGTTACCATCGTCTGTAATAGATAAGGTCAAACAAGGTCAATGTGTATCCTGAATCTGGAAACCAAAAGTTACCATCGTCTGTAATAGATAAGGTCAAACAAGGTCAATATGTATCCTGAATCTGGAAACCAAACGTTACCATTGTCTGTAATAGATAAGGTCAAACAAGGTCAATATGTATCCTGAATCTGGGAACCAAACGTTACCATTGTCTGTAATAGATAAGGTCAAACAAGGTCAATATGTATCCTGAATCTGGGAACCAAACGTTACCATTGTCTGTAATAGATAAGGTCAAACAAGGTCAATATGTATCCTGAATCTGGAAACCAAACGTTACCATTGTCTGTAATAGATAAGGTCAAACAATGTCAATATGTATCCTGAATCTGGGAACCAAACGTTACCATTGTCTGTAATAGATAAGGTCAAACAAGGTCAAGATGTATCCTGAATCTGGGAACCAAACGTTACCATTGTCTGTAATAGATAAGATCAAACAAGGTCAATATGTATCCTGAATCTGGGAACCAAACGTTACCATTGTCTGTAATAGATAAGGTCAAACAAGGTCAATATGTATCCTGAATCTGGGAAACAAACGTTACCATTGTCTGTAATAGATAAGGTCAAACAAGGTCAATATGTATCCTGAATCTGGGAACCAAAAGTTACCATCGTCTGTAATAGATAATGTCAAAGAATGTCAATATGTATCCTGAATCTGGGAACCAAAAGTTACCATCGTCTGTAATAAATAATGTCAAATAATGTCAATATGTATCCTGAATCTGGGAACCAACAGTTACCATTGTCTGTAATAGATAATGTCAAACAAGGTCAATGTGTATCCTGAATCTGGGAACCAAACGTTACCATTGTCTGTAATAGATAAGGTCAAACAAGGTCAATGTGTATCCTGAATCTGGGAACCAAAAGTTACCATCGTCTGTAATAGATAAGGTCAAATAAGGTCAATATGTATCCTGAATCTGGGAACCAAACGTTACCATCGTCTGTAATAGATAAGGTCAAACAAGGTCAATGTGTATCCTGAATCTGGAAACCAAAAGTTACCATCGTCTGTAATAGATAAGGTCAAACAAGGTCAATATGTATCCTGAATCTGGAAACCAAAAGTTACCATCGTCTGTAATAGATAAGGTCAAACAAGGTCAATATGTATCCTGAATCTGGAAACCAAACGTTACCATTGTCTGTAATAGATAAGGTCAAACAAGGTCAATATGTATCCTGAATCTGGGAACCAAACGTTACCATTGTCTGTAATAGATAAGGTCAAACAAGGTCAATATGTATCCTGAATCTGGGAACCAAACGTTACCATTGTCTGTAATAGATAAGGTCAAACAAGGTCAATATGTATCCTGAATCTGGGAACCAAACGTTACCATTGTCTGTAATAGATAAGGTCAAACAAGGTCAATATGTATCCTGAATCTGGAAACCAAACGTTACCATTGTCTGTAATAGATAAGGTCAAACAAGGTCAATATGTATCCTGAATCTGGGAACCAAACGTTACCATTGTCTGTAATAGATAATGTCAAATAATGTCAATATGTATCCTGAATCTGGGAACCAACAGTTACCATCGTCTGTAATAGATAATGTCAAATAATGTCAATATGTATCCTGAATCTGGAAACCAAAAGTTACCATCGTCTGTAATAGATAATATCAAATAATGTCAATATGTATCCTGAATCTGGGAATCAAACGTTACCATTGTCTGTAATAGATAATGTCAAATAATGTCAATATGTATCCTGAATCTGGGAACCAACAGTTACCATCGTCTGTAATAGATAATGTCAAATAATGTCAATATGTATCCTGAACCTGGGAACCAACAGTTACCATTGTCTGTAATAGATAATGTCAAATAATGTCAATATGTATCCTGAATCTGGGAACCAACAGTTACCATCGTCTGTAATAGATAATGTCAAATAGTGTCAATATGTATCCTGAATCTGGGAATCAAACGTTACCATCGTCTGTAATAGATAATGTCAAATAATGTCAATATGTATCCTGAATCTGGGAACCAAACGTTACCATTGTCTGTAATAGATAAGGTCAAATAAGGTCAATGTGTATCCTGAATCTGGGAACCAAACGTTACCATTGTCTGTAATAGATAAGTTCAAACAAGGTCAATGTGTATCCTGAATCTGGAAACCAAACGTTACCATCGTCTGTAATAGATAAGGTCAAACAAGGTCAATGTGTATCCTGAATCTGGGAACGAAACATTACCATTGTCTGTAATAGATAAGGTCATACAAGGTCAATGTGTATCCTGAATCTGGGAACCAACAGTTACCATCGTCTGTAATAGATAAGGTCAAACAAGGTCAATATGTATCCTGAATCTGGGAACCAAACGTTACCATCGTCTGTAATAGATAGGGTCAAACAAGGTCAATGTGTATCCTGAATCTGGGAACCAAACGTTACCACCGTCTGTAATAGATAAGGTCAAACAAGGTCAATATGTATCCTGAATCTGGGAACCAAACGTTACCATCGTCTGTAATAGATAAGGTCAAACAAGGTCAATGTGTATCCTGAATCTGGAAACCAAAAGTTACCATCGTCTGTAATAGATAAGGTCAAACAAGGTCAATATGTATCCTGAATCTGGAAACCAAACGTTACCATTGTCTGTAATAGATAAGGTCAAACAAGGTCAATATGTATCCTGAATCTGGGAACCAAACGTTACCATTGTCTGTAATAGATAAGGTCAAACAAGGTCAATATGTATCCTGAATCTGGGAACCAAACGTTACCATTGTCTGTAATAGATAAGGTCAAACAAGGTCAATATGTATCCTGAATCTGGGAACCAAACGTTACCATTGTCTGTAATAGATAAGGTCAAACAAGGTCAATATGTATCCTGAATCTGGGAACCAAACGTTACCATTGTCTGTAATAGATAAGGTCAAACAAGGTCAATATGTATCCTGAATCTGGGAACCAAACGTTACCATTGTCTGTAATAGATAATGTCAAATAATGTCAATATGTATCCTGAATCTTGGAACCAACCGTTACCATTGTCTGTAATAGATAAGGTCAAACAAGGTCAATGTGTATCCTGAATCTGGGAACCAACAGTTACCATCGTCTGTAATAGATAATGTCAAATAATGTCAATATGTATCCTGAATCTGGAAACCAAAAGTTACCATCGTCTGTAATAGATAATGTCAAATAATGTCAATATGTATCCTGAATCTGGGAATCAAACGTTACCATTGTCTGTAATAGATAAGGTCAAATAAGGTCAATATGTATCCTGAATCTGGGAACCAAACGTTACCATTGTCTGTAATAGATAAGGTCAAACAAGGTCAATGTGTATCCTGAATCTGGAAACCAAACGTTACCATCGTCTGTAATAGATAAGGTCAAACAAGGTCAATATGTATCCTGAATCTGGAAACCAAACGTTACCATTGTCTGTAATAGATAAGGTCAAACAAGGTCAATATGTATCCTGAATCTGGGAACCAAACGTAACCATTGTCTGTAATAGATAAGGTCAAACAAGGTCAATATGTATCCTGAATCTGGAAACCAAACGTTACCATTGTCTGTAATAGATAAGGTCAAACAAGGTCAATATGTATCCTGAATCTGGGAACCAAACGTTACCATTGTCTGTAATAGATAAGGTCAAACAAGGTCAATATGTATCCTGAATCTGTGAACCAAACGTTACCATTGTCTGTAATAGATAAGGTCAAACAAGGTCAATATGTATCCTGAATCTGGGAACCAAACGTTACCATTGTCTGTAATAGATAAGGTCAAACAAGGTCAATATGTATCCTGAATCTGGAAACCAAACGTTACCATTATCTGTAATAGATAATGTCAAACAAGGTCAATATGTATCCTGAATCTGGGAAACAAACGTTACCATTGTCTGTAATAGATAAGGTCAAACAAGGTCAATATGTATCCTGAATCTGGGAACCAAAAGTTACCATCGTCTGTAATAGATAATGTCAAAGAATGTCAATATGTATCCTGAATCTGGGAACCAAAAGTTACCATCGTCTGTAATAAATAATGTCAAATAATGTCAATATGTATCCTGAATCTGGGAACCAACAGTTACCATTGTCTGTAATAGATAATGTCAAACAAGGTCAATGTGTATCCTGAATCTGGGAACCAAACGTTACCATTGTCTGTAATAGATAAGGTCAAACAAGGTCAATGTGTATCCTGAATCTGGGAACCAAAAGTTACCATCGTCTGTAATAGATAAGGTCAAATAAGGTCAATATGTATCCTGAATCTGGGAACCAAACGTTACCATCGTCTGTAATAGATAAGGTCAAACAAGGTCAATGTGTATCCTGAATCTGGAAACCAAAAGTTACCATCGTCTGTAATAGATAAGGTCAAACAAGGTCAATATGTATCCTGAATCTGGAAACCAAAAGTTACCATCGTCTGTAATAGATAAGGTCAAACAAGGTCAATATGTATCCTGAATCTGGAAACCAAACGTTACCATTGTCTGTAATAGATAAGGTCAAACAAGGTCAATATGTATCCTGAATCTGGGAACCAAACGTTACCATTGTCTGTAATAGATAATGTCAAACAAGGTCAATGTGTATCCTGAATCTGGGAACCAAACGTTACCATTGTCTGTAATAGATAAGGTCAAACAAGGTCAATGTGTATCCTGAATCTGGGAACCAAAAGTTACCATCGTCTGTAATAGATAAGGTCAAATAAGGTCAATATGTATCCTGAATCTGGGAACCAAACGTTACCATCGTCTGTAATAGATAAGGTCAAACAAGGTCAATGTGTATCCTGAATCTGGAAACCAAAAGTTACCATCGTCTGTAATAGATAAGGTCAAACAAGGTCAATATGTATCCTGAATCTGGAAACCAAAAGTTACCATCGTCTGTAATAGATAAGGTCAAACAAGGTCAATATGTATCCTGAATCTGGAAACCAAACGTTACCATTGTCTGTAATAGATAAGGTCAAACAAGGTCAATATGTATCCTGAATCTGGGAACCAAACGTTACCATTGTCTGTAATAGATAAGGTCAAACAAGGTCAATATGTATCCTGAATCTGGGAACCAAACGTTACCATTGTCTGTAATAGATAAGGTCAAACAAGGTCAATATGTATCCTGAATCTGGGAACCAAACGTTACCATTGTCTGTAATAGATAAGGTCAAACAAGGTCAATATGTATCCTGAATCTGGAAACCAAACGTTACCATTGTCTGTAATAGATAAGGTCAAACAAGGTCAATATGTATCCTGAATCTGGGAACCAAACGTTACCATTGTCTGTAATAGATAATGTCAAATAATGTCAATATGTATCCTGAATCTGGGAACCAACAGTTACCATCGTCTGTAATAGATAATGTCAAATAATGTCAATATGTATCCTGAATCTGGAAACCAAAAGTTACCATCGTCTGTAATAGATAATATCAAATAATGTCAATATGTATCCTGAATCTGGGAATCAAACGTTACCATTGTCTGTAATAGATAATGTCAAATAATGTCAATATGTATCCTGAATCTGGGAACCAACAGTTACCATCGTCTGTAATAGATAATGTCAAATAATGTCAATATGTATCCTGAACCTGGGAACCAACAGTTACCATTGTCTGTAATAGATAATGTCAAATAATGTCAATATGTATCCTGAATCTGGGAACCAACAGTTACCATCGTCTGTAATAGATAATGTCAAATAGTGTCAATATGTATCCTGAATCTGGGAATCAAACGTTACCATCGTCTGTAATAGATAATGTCAAATAATGTCAATATGTATCCTGAATCTGGGAACCAAACGTTACCATTGTCTGTAATAGATAAGGTCAAATAAGGTCAATGTGTATCCTGAATCTGGGAACCAAACGTTACCATTGTCTGTAATAGATAAGTTCAAACAAGGTCAATGTGTATCCTGAATCTGGGAACGAAACATTACCATTGTCTGTAATAGATAAGGTCATACAAGGTCAATGTGTATCCTGAATCTGGGAACCAACAGTTACCATCGTCTGTAATAGATAAGGTCAAACAAGGTCAATATGTATCCTGAATCTGGGAACCAAACGTTACCATCGTCTGTAATAGATAGGGTCAAACAAGGTCAATGTGTATCCTGAATCTGGGAACCAAACGTTACCACCGTCTGTAATAGATAAGGTCAAACAAGGTCAATATGTATCCTGAATCTGGGAACCAAACGTTACCATCGTCTGTAATAGATAAGGTCAAACAAGGTCAATGTGTATCCTGAATCTGGAAACCAAAAGTTACCATCGTCTGTAATAGATAAGGTCAAACAAGGTCAATATGTATCCTGAATCTGGAAACCAAACGTTACCATTGTCTGTAATAGATAAGGTCAAACAAGGTCAATATGTATCCTGAATCTGGGAACCAAACGTTACCATTGTCTGTAATAGATAAGGTCAAACAAGGTCAATATGTATCCTGAATCTGGGAACCAAACGTTACCATTGTCTGTAATAGATAAGGTCAAACAAGGTCAATATGTATCCTGAATCTGGGAACCAAACGTTACCATTGTCTGTAATAGATAAGGTCAAACAAGGTCAATATGTATCCTGAATCTGGGAACCAAACGTTACCATTGTCTGTAATAGATAAGGTCAAACAAGGTCAATATGTATCCTGAATCTGGGAACCAAACGTTACCATTGTCTGTAATAGATAATGTCAAATAATGTCAATATGTATCCTGAATCTTGGAACCAACCGTTACCATTGTCTGTAATAGATAAGGTCAAACAAGGTCAATGTGTATCCTGAATCTGGGAACCAACAGTTACCATCGTCTGTAATAGATAATGTCAAATAATGTCAATATGTATCCTGAATCTGGAAACCAAAAGTTACCATCGTCTGTAATAGATAATGTCAAATAATGTCAATATGTATCCTGAATCTGGGAATCAAACGTTACCATTGTCTGTAATAGATAAGGTCAAATAAGGTCAATATGTATCCTGAATCTGGGAACCAAACGTTACCATTGTCTGTAATAGATAAGGTCAAACAAGGTCAATGTGTATCCTGAATCTGGAAACCAAACGTTACCATCGTCTGTAATAGATAAGGTCAAACAAGGTCAATATGTATCCTGAATCTGGAAACCAAACGTTACCATTGTCTGTAATAGATAAGGTCAAACAAGGTCAATATGTATCCTGAATCTGGGAACCAAACGTTACCATTGTCTGTAATAGATAAGGTCAAACAAGGTCAATATGTATCCTGAATCTGGAAACCAAACGTTACCATTGTCTGTAATAGATAAGGTCAAACAAGGTCAATATGTATCCTGAATCTGGGAACCAAACGTTACCATTGTCTGTAATAGATAAGGTCAAACAAGGTCAATATGTATCCTGAATCTGTGAACCAAACGTTACCATTGTCTGTAATAGATAAGGTCAAACAAGGTCAATATGTATCCTGAATCTGGGAACCAAACGTTACCATTGTCTGTAATAGATAAGGTCAAACAAGGTCAATATGTATCCTGAATCTGGAAACCAAACGTTACCATTATCTGTAATAGATAATGTCAAACAAGGTCAATATGTATCCTGAATCTGGGAAACAAACGTTACCATTGTCTGTAATAGATAAGGTCAAACAAGGTCAATATGTATCCTGAATCTGGGAACCAAAAGTTACCATCGTCTGTAATAGATAATGTCAAAGAATGTCAATATGTATCCTGAATCTGGGAACCAAAAGTTACCATCGTCTGTAATAAATAATGTCAAATAATGTCAATATGTATCCTGAATCTGGGAACCAACAGTTACCATTGTCTGTAATAGATAATGTCAAACAAGGTCAATGTGTATCCTGAATCTGGGAACCAAACGTTACCATTGTCTGTAATAGATAAGGTCAAACAAGGTCAATGTGTATCCTGAATCTGGGAACCAAAAGTTACCATCGTCTGTAATAGATAAGGTCAAATAAGGTCAATATGTATCCTGAATCTGGGAACCAAACGTTACCATCGTCTGTAATAGATAAGGTCAAACAAGGTCAATGTGTATCCTGAATCTGGAAACCAAAAGTTACCATCGTCTGTAATAGATAAGGTCAAACAAGGTCAATATGTATCCTGAATCTGGAAACCAAAAGTTACCATCGTCTGTAATAGATAAGGTCAAACAAGGTCAATATGTATCCTGAATCTGGAAACCAAACGTTACCATTGTCTGTAATAGATAAGGTCAAACAAGGTCAATATGTATCCTGAATCTGGGAACCAAACGTTACCATTGTCTGTAATAGATAAGGTCAAACAAGGTCAATATGTATCCTGAATCTGGGAACCAAACGTTACCATTGTCTGTAATAGATAAGGTCAAACAAGGTCAATATGTATCCTGAATCTGGGAACCAAACGTTACCATTGTCTGTAATAGATAAGGTCAAACAAGGTCAATATGTATCCTGAATCTGGAAACCAAACGTTACCATTGTCTGTAATAGATAAGGTCAAACAAGGTCAATATGTATCCTGAATCTGGGAACCAAACGTTACCATTGTCTGTAATAGATAATGTCAAATAATGTCAATATGTATCCTGAATCTGGGAACCAACAGTTACCATCGTCTGTAATAGATAATGTCAAATAATGTCAATATGTATCCTGAATCTGGAAACCAAAAGTTACCATCGTCTGTAATAGATAATATCAAATAATGTCAATATGTATCCTGAATCTGGGAATCAAACGTTACCATTGTCTGTAATAGATAATGTCAAATAATGTCAATATGTATCCTGAATCTGGGAACCAACAGTTACCATCGTCTGTAATAGATAATGTCAAATAATGTCAATATGTATCCTGAACCTGGGAACCAACAGTTACCATTGTCTGTAATAGATAATGTCAAATAATGTCAATATGTATCCTGAATCTGGGAACCAACAGTTACCATCGTCTGTAATAGATAATGTCAAATAGTGTCAATATGTATCCTGAATCTGGGAATCAAACGTTACCATCGTCTGTAATAGATAATGTCAAATAATGTCAATATGTATCCTGAATCTGGGAACCAAACGTTACCATCGTCTGTAATAGATAATGTCAAATAATGTCAATATGTATCCTGAATCTGGGAACCAAACGTTACCATTGTCTGTAATAGATAAGGTCAAATAAGGTCAATGTGTATCCTGAATCTGGGAACCAAACGTTACCATTGTCTGTAATAGATAAGTTCAAACAAGGTCAATGTGTATCCTGAATCTGGAAACCAAACGTTACCATCGTCTGTAATAGATAAGGTCAAACAAGGTCAATGTGTATCCTGAATCTGGGAACGAAACATTACTATTGTCTGTAATAGATAAGGTCATACAAGGTCAATGTGTATCCTGAATCTGGGAACCAACAGTTACCATCGTCTGTAATAGATAAGGTCAAACAAGGTCAATATGTATCCTGAATCTGGGAACCAAACGTTACCATCGTCTGTAATAGATAGGGTCAAACAAGGTCAATGTGTATCCTGAATCTGGGAACCAAACGTTACCACCGTCTGTAATAGATAAGGTCAAACAAGGTCAATATGTATCCTGAATCTGGGAACCAAACGTTACCATCGTCTGTAATAGATAAGGTCAAACAAGGTCAATGTGTATCCTGAATCTGGAAACCAAAAGTTACCATCGTCTGTAATAGATAAGGTCAAACAAGGTCAATATGTATCCTGAATCTGGAAACCAAACGTTACCATTGTCTGTAATAGATAAGGTCAAACAAGGTCAATATGTATCCTGAATCTGGGAACCAAACGTTACCATTGTCTGTAATAGATAAGGTCAAACAAGGTCAATATGTATCCTGAATCTGGGAACCAAACGTTACCATTGTCTGTAATAGATAAGGTCAAACAAGGTCAATATGTATCCTGAATCTGGGAACCAAACGTTACCATTGTCTGTAATAGATAAGGTCAAACAAGGTCAATATGTATCCTGAATCTGGGAACAAAACGTTACCATTGTCTGTAATAGATAAGGTCAAACAAGGTCAATATGTATCCTGAATCTGGGAACCAAACGTTACCATTGTCTGTAATAGATAATGTCAAATAATGTCAATATGTATCCTGAATCTTGGAACCAACCGTTACCATTGTCTGTAATAGATAAGGTCAAACAAGGTCAATGTGTATCCTGAATCTGGGAACCAACAGTTACCATCGTCTGTAATAGATAATGTCAAATAATGTCAATATGTATCCTGAATCTGGAAACCAAAAGTTACCATCGTCTGTAATAGATAATGTCAAATAATGTCAATATGTATCCTGAATCTGGGAATCAAACGTTACCATTGTCTGTAATAGATAAGGTCAAATAAGGTCAATATGTATCCTGAATCTGGGAACCAAACGTTACCATTGTCTGTAATAGATAAGGTCAAACAAGGTCAATGTGTATCCTGAATCTGGAAACCAAACGTTACCATCGTCTGTAATAGATAAGGTCAAACAAGGTCAATATGTATCCTGAATCTGGAAACCAAACGTTACCATTGTCTGTAATAGATAAGGTCAAACAAGGTCAATATGTATCCTGAATCTGGGAACCAAACGTTACCATTGTCTGTAATAGATAAGGTCAAACAAGGTCAATATGTATCCTGAATCTGGAAACCAAACGTTACCATTGTCTGTAATAGATAAGGTCAAACAAGGTCAATATGTATCCTGAATCTGGGAACCAAACGTTACCATTGTCTGTAATAGATAAGGTCAAACAAGGTCAATATGTATCCTGAATCTGTGAACCAAACGTTACCATTGTCTGTAATAGATAAGGTCAAACAAGGTCAATATGTATCCTGAATCTGGGAACCAAACGTTACCATTGTCTGTAATAGATAAGGTCAAACAAGGTCAATATGTATCCTGAATCTGGAAACCAAACGTTACCATTATCTGTAATAGATAATGTCAAACAAGGTCAATATGTATCCTGAATCTGGGAACCAATAGTTACCATCGTCTGTAGTAGATAATGTCAAACAAGGTCAATGTGTATCCTGAATCTGGGAACCAAACGTTACCATTGTCTGTAATGGATAAGGTCAAACAAGGTCAATGTGTATCCTGAATCTGGGAACCAAACGTTACCATTGTCTGTAATAGATAAGGTCAAATAAGGTCAATGTGTATCCTGAATCTGGGAACCAAAAGTTACCATTTTCTGTAATAGATAAGGTCAAACAAGGTCAATGTGTATCCTGAATCTGGGAACCAAACGTTACCATTGTCTGTAATTGATAAGGTCAAACAAGGTCAATGTGTATCCTCAATCTGGGAAGCAAACGTTACCATTGTCTGTAATAGATAAGGTCAAATAAGGTCAATGTGTATCCTGAATCTGGGAACCAAACGTTACCATTGTCTGTAATAGATAAGGTCAAACAAGGTCAATATGTATCCTCAATCTGGGAACCAAAAGTTACCATCGTCTGTAATAGATAAGGTCAAACAAGGTCAATGTGTATCCTGAATCTGGGAACCAAAAGTTACCATCGTCGGTAATAGATAAGGTCAAACAAGGTCAATATGTATCCTAAATCTGGGAACCAAAAGTTACCATCGTCTGTAATAAATAATGTCAAATAATGTCAATATGTATCCTGAATCTGGGAACCAACAGTTACCATTGTCTGTAATAGATAATGTCAATCAAGGTCAATGTGTATCCTGAATCTGGGAACCAAACGTTACCATTGTCTGTAATAGATAAGGTCAAACAAGGTCAATGTGTATCCTGAATCTGGAAACCAAAAGTTACCATCGTCTGTAATAGATAATGTCAAACAAGGTCAATGTGTATCCTGAATCTGGGAACCAAACGTTACCATCGTCTGTAATAGATAAGGTCAAATAAGGTCAATATGTATCCTGAATCTGGGAACCAAACGTTACCATCGTCTGTAATAGATAAGGTCAAACAAGGTCAATGTGTATCCTGAATCTGGAAACCAAAAGTTACCATCGTCTGTAATAGATAAGGTCAAACAAGGTCAATATGTATCCTGAATCTGGAAACCAAACGTTACCATTGTCTGTAATAGATAAGGTCAAACAAGGTCAATATGTATCCTGAATCTGGGAACCAAACGTTACCAGTGTCTATAATAGATAAGGTCAAACAAGGTCAATATGTATCCTGAATCTGGAAACCAAACGTTACCATTGTCTGTAATAGATAAGGTCAAACAAGGTCAATATGTATCCTGAATCTGGGAACCAAACGTTACCATTGTCTGTAATAGATAAGGTCAAACAAGGTCAATATGTATCCTGAATCTGGGAACCAAACGTTACCATTGTCTGTAATAGATAAGGTCAAACAAGGTCAATATGTATCCTGAATCTGGGAACCAAACGTTACCATTTTCTGTAATAGATAAGGTCAAACAAGGTCAATATGTATCCTGAATCTGGAAACCAAACGTTACCATTGTCTGTAATAGATAAGGTCAAACAAGGTCAATATGTATCCTGAATCTGGGAACCAAACGTTACCATTGTCTGTAATATATAATGTCAAATAATGTCAATATGTATCCTGAATCTGGGAACCAACAGTTACCATCGTCTGTAATAGATAATGTCAAATAATGTCAATATGTATCCTGAATCTGGAAACCAAAAGTTACCATTGTCTGTAATAGATAATATCAAATAATGTCAATATGTATCCTGAATCTGGGAATCAAACGTTACCATTGTCTGTAATAGATAATGTCAAATAATGTCAATATGTATCCTGAATCTGGGAACCAACAGTTACCATCGTCTGTAATAGATAATGTCAAATAATGTCAATATGTATCCTGAACCTGGGAACCAACAGTTACCATTGTCTGTAATA
Source organism: Bathymodiolus brooksi (assembly GCA_963680875.1). Lineage (NCBI taxonomy): Eukaryota > Metazoa > Mollusca > Bivalvia > Mytilida > Modiolidae > Bathymodiolus > Bathymodiolus brooksi. The sequence goes on from OY804577.1 coordinate 1,288,248, forward strand.
GATAATGTCAAACAAGGTCAATGTGTACCCTGAATCTGGGAACCAACAGTTACCATCGTCTGTAATAGATAATGTCAAATAATGTCAATATGTATCCTGAATCTGGAAACCAAACGTTACCATCGTCTGTAATAGATAATGTCAAATAATGTCAATATGTATCCTGAATCTGGGAACCAAACGTTACCATTGTCTGTAATAGATAATGTCAAATAAGGTCAATGTGTATCCTGAATCTGGGAACCAACAGTTACCATTGTCTGTAATAGATAAGTTCAAACAAGGTCAATGTGTATCCTGAATCTGGAAACCAAACGTTGCCATTGTCTGTAATAGATAAGGTCAAACAAGGTCAATGTGCATCCTGAATCTGGGAACGAAACGTTACCATTGTCTGTAATAGATAAGGTCAAACAAGGTCAATGTGTATCCTGAATCTGGGAACCAAAAGTTACCATCGTCTGTAATAGATAAGGTCAAACAAGGTCAATATGTATCCTGAATCTGGAAACCAAACGTTACCATCGTCTGTAATAGATAAGGTCAAACAAGGTCAATGTGTATCCTGAATCTGGGAATCAAACGTTACCATCGTCTGTAATAGATAAGGTCAAACAAGGTCAATATGTATCCTGAATCTGGGAACCAAACGTTACCATCGTCTGTAATAGATAAGGTCAAACAAGGTCAATGTGTATCCTGAATCTGGAAACCAAAAGTTACCATCGTCTGTAATAGATAAGGTCAAACAAGGTCAATATGTATCCTGAATCTGGAAACCAAACGTTACCATTGTCTGTAATAGATAAGGTCAAACAAGGTCAATATGTATCCTGAATCTGGGAACCAAACGTTACCATTGTCTCTAATAGATACGGTCAAACAAGGTCAATATGTATCCTTAATCTGGGAACCAAACGTTACCATTGTCTGTAATAGATAAGGTCAAACAAGGTCAATATGTATCCTGAATCTGGAAACCAAACGTTACCATTGTCTGTAATAGATAAGGTCAAACAAGGTCAATATGTATCCTGAATCTGGGAACCAAACGTTACCATTGTCTGTAATAGATAAGGTCAAACAAGGTCAAGATGTATCCTGAATCTGGGAACCAAACGTTACCATTGTCTGTAATAGATAAGATCAAACAAGGTCAATATGTATCCTGAATCTGGAAACCAAACGTTACCATTGTCTGTAATAGATAAGGTCAAACAAGGTCAATATGTATCCTGAATCTGGGAAACAAACGTTACCATTGTCTGTAATAGATAAGGTCAAACAAGGTCAATATGTATCCTGAATCTGGGAACCAAAAGTTACCATCGTCTGTAATAGATAATGTCAAAGAATGTCAATATGTATCCTGAATCTGGGAACCAAAAGTTACCATCGTCTGTAATAAATAATGTCAAATAATGTCAATATGTATCCTGAATCTGGGAACCAACAGTTACCATTGTCTGTAATAGATAATGTCAAACAAGGTCAATGTGTATCCTGAATCTGGGAACCAAACGTTACCATTTTCTGTAATAGATAAGGTCAAACAAGGTCAATGTGTATCCTGAATCTGGGAACCAAAAGTTACCATCGTCTGTAATAGATAATGTCAAACAAGGTCAATGTGTATCCTGAATCTGGGAACCAAACGTTACCATCGTCTGTAATAGATAAGGTCAAATAAGGCCAATATGTATCCTGAATCTGGGAACCAAACGTTACCATCGTCTGTAATAGATAAGGTCAAACAAGGTCAATGTGTATCCTGAATCTGGAAACCAAAAGTTACCATCGTCTGTAATAGATAAGGTCAAACAAGGTCAATATGTATCCTGAATCTGGAAACCAAACGTTACCATTGTCTGTAATAGATAATGTCAAATAATGTCAATATGTATCCTAAATCTGGGAACCAACAGTTACCATCGTCTGTAATAGATAATGTCAAATAATGTCAATATGTATCCTGAATCTGGAAACCAAAAGTTACCATCGTCTGTAATAGATAATATCAAATAATGTCAATATGTATCCTGAATCTGGGAATCAAACGTTACCATTGTCTGTAATAGATAATGTCAAATAATGTCAATATGTATCCTGAATCTGGGAACCAACAGTTACCATCGTCTGTAATAGATAATGTCAAATAATGTCAATATGTATCCTGAACCTGGGAACCAACAGTTACCATTGTCTGTAATAGATAATGTCAAATAATGTCAATATGTATCCTGAATCTGGGAACCAACAGTTACCATCGTCTGTAATAGATAATGTCAAATAATGTCAATATGTATCCTGAATCTGGGAATCAAACGTTACCATCGTCTGTAATAGATAATGTCAAATAATGTCAATATGTATCCTGAATCTGGGAACCAAACGTTACCATCGTCTGTAATAGATAATGTCAAATAATGTCAATATGTATCCTGAATCTGGGAACCAAACGTTACCATTGTCTGTAATAGATAAGGTCAAATAAGGTCAATGTGTATCCTGAATCTGGGAACCAAACGTTACCGTTGTCTGTAATAGATAAGTTTAAACAAGGTCAATGTGTATCCTGAATCTGGAAACCAAACGTTACCATCGTCTGTAATAGATAAGGTCAAACAAGGTCAATGTGTATCCTGAATCTGGGAACCAAACGTTGCCATTGTCTGTAATAGATAAGGTCAAACAAGGTCAATGTGTATCCTGAATCTGGGAACGAAACGTTACCATTGTCTGTAATAGATAAGGTCAAACAAGGTCAATGTGTATCCTGAATCTGGGAACCAACAGTTACCATCGTCTGTAATAGATAAGGTCAAACAAGGTCAATATGTATCCTGAATCTGGGAACCAAACGTTACCATCGTCTGTAATAGATAAGGTCAAACAAGGTCAATATGTATCCTGAATCTGGGAACCAAACGTTACCATCGTCTGTAATAGATAAGGTCAAACAAGGTCAATGTGTATCCTGAATCTGGAAACCAAAAGTTACCATCGTCTGTAATAGATAAGGTCAAACAAGGTCAATATGTATCCTGAATCTGGAAACCAAACGTTACCATTGTCTGTAATAGATAAGGTCAAACAAGGTCAATATGTATCCTGAATCTGGGAACCAAACGTTACCATTGTCTGTAATAGATAAGGTCAAACAAGGTCAATATGTATCCTGAATCTGGAAACCAAACGTTACCATTGTCTGTAATAGATAAGGTCAAACAAGGTCAATATGTATCCTGAATCTGGGAACCAAACGTTACCATTGTCTGTAATAGATAAGGTCAAACAAGGTCAATATGTATCCTGAATCTGGGAACCAAACGTTACCATTGTCTGTAATAGATAAGGTCAAACAAGGTCAATATGTATCCTGAATCTGGGAACCAAACGTTACCATTGTCTGTAATAGATAAGGTCAAACAAGGTCAATATGTATCCTGAATCTGGGAACCAAACGTTACCATTGTCTGTAATAGATAATGTCAAATAATGTCAATATGTATCCTGAATCTTGGAACCAAAAGTTACCATTGTCTGTAATAGATAAGGTCAAACAAGGTCAATGTGTATCCTGAATCTGGGAACCAACAGTTACCATCGTCTGTAATAGATGATGTCAAATAATGTCAATATGTATCCTGAATCTGGAAACCAAAAGTTACCATCGTCTGTAATAGATAATGTCAAATAATGTCAATATGTATCCTGAATCTGGGAATCAAACGTTACCATTGTCTGTAATAGATAATGTCAAATAATGTCAATATGTATCCTGAATCTGGGAATCAAACGTTGCCATTGTCTGTAATAGATAAGGTCAAACAAGGTCAATGTGTATCCTGAATCTGGGAACCAACAGTTACCATCGTCTGTAATAGATAATGTCAAATAATGTCAATATGTATCCTGAATCTGGAAACCAAAAGTTACCATCGTCTGTAATAGATAATGTCAAATAATGTCAATATGTATCCTGAATCTGGGAACCAAACGTTACCATTGTCTGTAATAGATAAATTCAAACAAGGTCAATATTTATCCTGAATCTGGGAACCAAAAGTTACCATCGTCTGCAATAGATAAGGTCAAACAAGGTCAATATGTATCCTGAATCTGGGAACCAACAGTTACCACAGTCTGTAATAGATAAGGTCAAATAATTTCAATATGTATCCCACATCTGGCAACCAAAAGTAACCATTGTCTGTGATAGAAAAGGTCAAATAATGTCAATATGTATCCTGAATCTGGGAATCAAAAGTTACTATCGTCTGTAATAGATAAGGTCAAACAAGGTCAATATGTATTCTGAACCCGGGAACCAAAGGTTACTCAAACAAGACTATGTTGCTCCTATATTGAAGTCATTGCTTCAGACATTCTATGGTCGTCATCACGAATTGGTTGACCGTTACGAAATATACATCTCTAAAATGGCAATGGATCCTTTCTCTTCTACGGTTTTTCCTCTATCTCCAACAAGACTTCTACCGGATGAGACTATATATAGTACGGGGAGTGTCTTATGACCAACAAGAAGTGTGTACCCTTCGCATGCACCTGGGTTAACCCCCGTTTTGCTTTGTTTTGTTTTTGTTTTCTTTTTTCTTCTCTTGTGTTCAATATTGCCTTAGACTCCATTATTGATAGTCCCTACATATTTCTCCTACGTTTATTTACATACAATACTTTCGAAAAGTATTGAGCTTAACAAAGTGCTAATCAGAAGGCGCAACTGACAACCTCAATACTGTATACCAATCATGGAATTAACGTCGCTGTCGACAATATTTTAGTAAATATTGCTGCACGTTTTATGGCGTAGAAAACCAGAATACCAGAAACAGTGATGGTCAATAATTCTACCAAATCAGCATAAACCAGAATACCAGAAACAGTGATGGTCAATAATTCCACCACATCAGCATAAACCAGAATACCAGAAACAGTGATGGTCAATAATTCCACCAAATCAGCATAAACAAGAATACCAGAAACAGTGATGGTCAATAATTCCACCACATCAGCATAAACCAGAATACCAGAAACAGTGATGGTCAATAATTCCACCAAATCAGCATAAACCAGAATACCAGAAACAGTGATGGTCAATAATTCCACCACATCAGCATAAACCAGAATACCAGAAACAGTGATGGTCAATAATTCCACCAAATCAGCATAAACCAGAATACCAGAAACAGTGATGGTCAATAATTCCACCACATCAGCATACCAAATGACTGCTTCTAATCTTAATTCGTAAAAATGCTTGTCACTGCTTGGGACAAGCGCGATGATGTGGCGCATTTAGTGGGACACCGACCCTCCTTCTTTTATATTTGGATCTCCAACTGTCATGCATATATAAACAAGCAATAAAAGGTCTCCACCTATTCGCCGCCATTCAAAAAGACCACATACTATCACAAAAATGAATGAGAACATAAGCATGTACAGTACAGTAACATGATCAATGAATGATCTTAGTTAATTGACAACTAGACAGGAAGGTAGAATTTCTTGGCTTAAGACCATTTTTCTAAAGACAAAGCAAATCATAACTCATATTTCAATCGATGGAATATCTATAAACCATAGCCATCTTAAGCCATTAATGGTCTTCGTGGGAGACTAATATAAATAGGTTTTGAATTTGTTCGAATTAAATATTGAGTGTTAATAAGGGTAATAACAAAATTACCGAACTCCGAACAATCTTACAAAGGGAAAGTCAAAACTCATAATTATATAAACAGACAAAATCAGTCAACAACCGGAAAACTGTGAAAACGGTAATGAACCTGACTTGGTACAGGCATTTCTAAAGAAATGGTGGGTTGAATCAGATTTTAAGGCGTCAAACCTCCCGCTCTCATTACGGTTCAAAGGTTCCGGCTGTCACTATAACAGTATTTAAATACAGGAACAAAATAGGTAATATAGTTGTCAAAGCAGTACCATATTCGGTGACGTAAATGTCAAAAATATTTTTACGTCACATATTGAAAAAAAAAAATATCCTTGACATTTTTCTTGACTTCTTTATCTTTATACATTTTCACTATATGAAAATGCATCGCTTATAATGGTTTCTGCAGAGACGGAATATATTTCGACAAGATCTTGGTATCGGAATATAAACTTTTTAAGAGATCGAATAAGGCGAATCTTTTTATAGCCCTGGTCCAGTAAGCCTGTTTCTCAGATGAAGATGACGTTTCAGGAAATCAGAATAATTGCTACTGGCCCTTGCATAGCGAATCAATTGCGAGATGTAAACACCATATGCAGGAGAAGCTGGTATATTGCTGCACATGTTTGGAAAATTTATGATTTTAAAATTGAAGTCGTCCCGTTTATCATAAATTTTAGTACTGAGTTGACCACTGTCGTCAAATTCGAGGTACAAGTCCAAAAATGATGCGAACGAAGCTGTATCGGTGGTCTCTTTAACTTCCAGCTTTGGAGGATATATCAATGGAAGAAATTCTGCAAATCTAGAATCATTGATAGATAAAACGTCATTAATATACCTGTATGTGAAATTAAAGGCTCTAGCCTCATGAATCTTCTTATCTTTTACAAGCTTTTGAAGAAACTCCGACTCATATGAGTATAAAAATAAATCGGCTAGAAGAGGGGCACAATTCGTACCCATTGGTATGCCGACGACCTGCTGAAACAGTGTCCCTCCAAAGGAGACAAATATGTTATCGATGAGGAACTCCAGCATACTGATCACTTGTTCCTCGGAATAGCATGTTTTACCTTTTTGAATTTTGTTTGAAAAATATGTGGAATTGTAGCCTAACACAACAAATTTTGAGCCATAGTTTCTATGACTAAAAGCTTTATGAATTGTTTCTTTTAGCGGGTTTTTAATTTGTTATGCGGTAGGGTGGTATATAGAGTTGAAAAATCAAAAGTTTTGATGGAGAATACCTGAGAGAAAGATCTTGAAGTTTTTCAAAATCCACATGGGATTTATGCCACTACGCGAGTAAGCAGTTTCACAATATTAATGTTGTCCCTCTTTTACTGCAGACAGAATCTTTGTCAGGTGAATAGACAATTTTTTTGTCGAACAAGTTGATGATCCCGCTATGTACCTTTCTTTGTATGGTGTCCTATGGAGTTTAGGTATCCAATATAAATAGGGTAAATCCTCAGACTCTTTACCAGAGGGAATGTTTAAAGAGGTCGTGAATGATCTGTGGTTAGCTAGGATTTCATCTTTGTCGAACGAAGTTGGTTTGTATGTGGTATTACTAGAGGTGTTGCTATTTATGCCTAATTCTTTGATTAGGCATTCGAAGTAATATGATTTACATACAAACACGATATTGTTGGAAACCTTGTCCGCAGGAACGATAACATATTTGTCATGAAGAGAGGAAAGACACTTAACAGCTTCTTGGTCTTTAAATACAGACTTAGGTCGACTATTAACACAATTTTTGAGTTTGTGAATCCGACCTTGTACTAGAGACCTAATTGTTCTAACCCAGTCTGACAAGGACTCTAACTCAGGATCTTGGTCTACTTCTCTCTTTATCCACCTTCTGGCATAATCTTCAACAGCATCCATAATTATCTTGAAATTATGTTTCCAATTGATGTGTTGAGGTTCTCTGAATTTAGGACCATGAGAAATCACCTTTCGGAGACTCTCATGTTGAATGATATTCAGATCACCAGTGATTACATGTCCAGATGGGTTGTATTGAAAAGGAGAGTGGGAGCAGTCACAAGTCAGATGGTTCTTAAGGTACTCTTCTATGTTAATATCTTGCAATGCTTCTTTGTAGTTGAAAATTTTACGGCCAATGCTGTTAGTGTAGCTATAGGAGACAATGGGAACAGATTGATTTTTGAAATATGGTGGAATTTCTTTTACGACCTCTTTTCCATTAATAATGTTGCTGATGTTAATAGCATCGATTCCTGTGTTAGCAAACGGAATATGGAGGAATTTTCGGTTGTTATCATGAAGAGGTTCAGATCGAACTGGTTTAAAAGGACGAAAGGACGCCACGTCACATATAATACTAGACAAATTGTACTTAGGAGAAAAAGGATCTACGCCTCCTTTGTCAAGTCCAAATGATAGTGTTATTTTGAACGAAATATAAATACATTGATTTGATTTCTAGTTCGGCTTACTAGTTCTACCACCACATTGACTAGACTTAAAACAAAGAGCACCTGCCTCAAAGAGTCACATACAGTTGTCACATTATAACCGATCCCAATACATATCGTCAATGATTTTACAAGTAAACATGTTATTCTTGTTAATTACATCGCCATGGAAACATGGATATGTAATACCGTTTTTAATGACATCTTCACATGTGACATTGTACATATCGACAAAATCTTTATTGTGTTAATATCATTTTCACACATTATAAAACAGTTTTAAAATAATAAAATATTTAATTTGATTTGTTAATGAAAATTAGTGAAAGTGAAATAATATATGAAAACGATATCCTTGGTGTACATTTAGTTTCTGGACTAACAAGGTTAGTTAATGAAGACCAAGCCAATAATACAGATCCAATCATTTACATGAGTCACTTGTAATGTTAGGTTGTTAGCCTTCTTCAACGTTAGGTCCTCAGGATAAATTTGTTTTACAAACGTAAGAAAAATATGATTATTTACAATAAAGATATCGCCAAATAGACATATCAGTGAGTGCTTAGAAGTGACTTTATGAAATTAAGTAATAAATTCAAATTAGCAGCACTATCAAAACAAATCAATAATGAGAAGAGCAGAAATAGTTCACAGAGGGCTCGTGTCTTGTTTACATTATTTGTGCTGGGTTGTGCATAGTGGAGTCCAACACATATTGTGTTGTGTTTTAGTGTTTCGTATTTGTCCTCGTCTATGTACCCTATGTTACCAGTTTTTCTGGATTGTCCATTTTTGACTGTCCCTACGGTATTCTCTAACATTTATTTCAAACAATATGACGAAATACTTTATTGCCAACACGAACAAAATATTTCCACCAAATCATGGGAAAATGATAGCATACATTATGACCTCACAATTTCAGTTGTAGTAATATCTCTGTTAACATCAATACAAGGATTTATATTCGTTACAGCTATACGCTGGTGCTGCTATAATCGTATTGTGTCCTTTTGAATATGTTAAAATGTTAGTCTTCCATAATCATATTGTGTCTGTTTGAATGTGTAAAGGTTTTGATCTTGCATAATCATATTGTGCTTGATAGAATATGATAAATGTTTTAGTCATGCATAATCATATTGTATCTGATTGAATATGGTAAACGTTTTAGTCACATATAGTCATATGGTGTTTGATAGAATATGGTAAATATTTTAGTCATGCATAATCATATTGAACCGCATCGGTGGTGTAATGGTCAGCGTGCTCGCCGCGAGTGTGCTAGATCGTGGGTTCGAACTCAGCGTGTTGGTCCAGTACAAAGCGGACTTCATCATCATTTCATTGAAAATTAACTTGTTTATCGCCATGATATAGCTGTAAAATTGCTGAATTGGCGTTAAGCAACAATCACTCACTCACTCACTCATGATCATATTGTATCAATTTGAATATGGTAAGCAATGATGGTTAACATTTTCACCAATATCAACAAAACGAACAATCAATCCTCATCTCAATGTAGAATGAATTGAAGTTGTGTTGTCTTTGCGGTAACCTATAACACATGTATTTCACCACAGGTACAGTAGTGATGTAAACATTATACCATACTAATACTCATCAATTACAGATTTTATTTCAATAAATCATTTAAATCTAGAGAAATCAATGGTCTTCGTGTGAGATCAGACACATTAGGTTCTATGTTTCTTTAGAAATAGATTTAACAACTATAATAATTGACTCTTTGACGCAAATATTCTTTGCTAAAAAACATTAATCTATCGTCTAGTCGCGGAACTAGTAGACCTCCCTAGTGATTTAAGCTAGTAAATACATATTTCAGTCCATGCCATATTGTGCTTGATAGAATATGATAGTACATTAACTTTAAGCAAAATGTACACCAAATGATGTCATCAACTGAAATGAAATAAATACAAAACATAAGGACAATAATAAAGTGGCTCTGAATTTTGCCAAATTTTGTGTTCACTACAAGTCAAAGAAAAGAAAAATGCTCAGGGTTCAGAATATCTTGACTTAGAAAATGCAATGTACTTAAAACGTGTATATCATGACAGAAAACGTTATAAGCAAATATAATATGTGATAGTAATTTAAGTACATAGTTCTTATATGATGCTAATAAAACAACCTACTTTGATAGCATATTTAGAACCAGATATTGTGGTAGCTGAAGAAAAGTCAACAACACTTCCAGTAGTTGTATCACCAATACTGCTATACATAATGACATCACTATAATCACCAGTTTGTTCGTATGGTATGATGTTTACATCACTACTGTACCTGTGGTGAAATACATTTGGTATATAAGGGTAATAACAAAATTACCGAACTCCGAACAATCTTACAAAGGGAAAGTCAAAACTCATAATTATATAAACAGACAAAATCAGTCAACAACCGGAAAACTGTGAAACCCGTAATGACCCTGGCTTGGTACAGGCATTTCTAAAGAAATGGTGGGTTGAATCAGATTTTAAAGCGCCAAACCTCCCGCTCTCATTACAGTTCAAAGGTTACCCGGAAGACAGCACAACTTCAATTCATTCTACTTTGAGATGAGGATTGATTGTTTGCCTGGTGAATATTGGAGAAATTGTTAGCTATCATTGTTTAAACCTTTGTTTTCATGATGTACGAAAAAATGCCTAGCGAAGAAGTCACCGATATGCATTGTGATCCCATACCATGCAAAATAATCTATGATATATAGGATTATTGTGATTCTAGCGTTGTAAGCAGTTACCCATTTAATGTTCTCGTTCACTGCAATCTGCGTTTCTGGAATAACCCCTATCATGCACGCTCAAAGCCAAAATATTTGAGAATCAACTAAATTACATATCTGAAAACAGCTTAATAAGACAGATATGTATTTACAGCTATGCATTGTCAAAATGTACAATAAACAGTGATTGTCTTCTCAACAAGTAAAGGCCACATCTGTTCATCGACATATCCTTACTATGTACTGACTGCTTAAGTTACACAAGCATCATTTCTAAAATCGGTGTACATCAGTATCTAACAAATTGTGTACCAGAAGAATTCCTGTTCTTCAAACAAGCACTTTAACTACAATCAAACAACTTGTAAATGTTTCATATGTAGTCTACGAACACAGAGTAAACCATTTTCGGATTGTATCAACTTGGTTGAAGTACATGTATTAGGTTTTTTTCCCTTTTTCCTTTAGTCATTGCATTGTCTGTTCTTCTGTGGTTTACGGATTCTGATTACCCATTTGGTATCTTCAAGCTCTTCCCTTACTTGTAAGATAAGTTCAGTTGACAGTTATGACTTTTCTACCTTGTGTACTGCCTTACCATATAAACATATCAAAGATAGGCTTCCATGTTTAATCAAATGGCCATTACGTAAATCAGGCTAGGATTATATACACTGTTACGAATTTAAAATCCCTTTCTGTGGAAGATAAACGGGATAAATGTTGGAACTGTATTTGTGAGGACATGATTTATGCTGTCAATAAAATGAAAAACAAACCATATCAAACTTCCCTTACAGTTCCAATAGCCAATAGAAAAATCATAGAAAGAGGCAATGTTGATACCCTTAACACACAAATACATGACAGCTCACTTACCTGTCTGGGTACAGGCACTTCAATAAAATGTGGTGGGGTTAAACTAGTATTATTGGCCCAAACATCGCCTATCAGTTAAATAATTCGGTGATGCAAGTGTTTCAACGTGCGAGTAAAATGTCAACACTCACACATAACTGGGCCAACCCTCACACATAACTGGGCCAACCCTCATATATAACTGGGCCAACCCTCACACATTACTGGGCCAACCCTCACACATAACTGGGCCAACCAGCACACATAACTGGGCCAACGCTATGCACATAATATATTTAATCTTCATGACACAGAAGCTGCCATATGTGAATTGTATAATGCTAGTAGTTCTATTAAGGAGAGCATTTTGGATTATTAATTGACAAGCAACATACCTGACAGTAAGATTAAAGGCTTTACCTTTTCTTTTATACGTTTTTCATATCCTCTGCCTCACATAAATAAAGGACAAAAAAAGCAAGGCAAAGGGCACAGTTTGTTCCCATAGGGATGTCGATGATTTATTGGAGAGCAAAAGGTGTTCCAAACAGCATCTGTTCATTTGGCAGCAATGGATTGTGTCGTTAAATTGTTGGAGTTCCAATGGGAACAGATTGTGTTCCATCCCTGCTTATTTGTTTTATACTGCTAACAATCACAGTTTATTCAACAATAATTACAGATACCTATACAATATTTTAAGTAATCCTATTTTGCTCAACAAGTATATCCCAACGAACTCAGGGTAAGTAAGGCCAACTTTACATATTTCGTGTTGTTAAGTTTGTCCAGTTACTTGTCTGAACGTTTTTAGTTTGTTGTTGCTTTACTTGTCTGAACGTTTTTAATTTGTTGTTGCTTTACTTGTCTGAACATTTTTAATTTGTTGTTGCTTTACTTGTCTGAACATTTTTAGTTTGTTGTTGCTTTACTTGTCTGAACATTTTTAGTTTGTTGTTGCTTTACTTGTCTGAACGTTTTTAGTTTGTTGTTGCTTTACTTGTCTGAACATTTTTAGTTTGTTGTTGCTTTATTTGTCTGAAAATTTTAGTTTGTTGTTGCTTTACTTGTCTGAACATTTTTAGTTTGTTGTTGCTTTACTTGTCTGAACGTTTTTAGTTTGTTGTTGCTTTACTTGTCTGAACGTTTTTAGTTTGTTGTTGCTTTACTTGTCTGAACGTTTTTAATTGTTGCTTTACTTGTCTGAACGTTTTTAGTTTGTTGTTGCTTTACTTGTCTGAACGTTTTTAGTTTGTTGTTGCTTTACTTGTCTGAACGTTTTTAGTTCGTTGTTGCTTTACTTGTCTGAACGTTTTTAGTTTGTTGTTGCTTTACTTGTCTGAACATTTTTAGTTTGTTGTTGCTTTACTTGTCTGAACATTTTTAGTTTGTTGTTGCTTTACTTGTCTGAACGTTTTTGGTTTGTTGTTGCTTTACTTGTCTGAACGTTTTTAGTTTGTTGTTGCTTTACTTGTCTAAATATTTTTAGTTCGTTGTTGCTTTACTTGTCTGAACGTTTTTAATTGTTGCTTTACTTGTCTGAACGTTTTTAGTTTGTTGTTGCTTTACTTGTCTGAACATTTTTAGTTTGTTGTTGCTTTACTTTTCTGAACGTTTTTAGTTTGTTGTTGCTTTACTTGTCTGAATATTTTTAGTTTGTTGTTGCTTTACTTGTCTGAACATTTTTAGTTTGTTGTTGCTTTACTTGTCTGAACGTTTTTAGTTTGTTGTTGCTTTACTTGTCTGAACGTTTTTAATTGTTGCTTTACTTGTCTGAACGTTTTTAGTTTGTTGTTGCTTTACTTGTCTGAACATTTTTAGTTTGTTGTTGCTTTACTTGTCTGAACGTTTTTAGTTGTTGTTGCTTTACTTGTCTGAACATTTTTAGTTTGTTGTTGCTTTACTTGTCTGAACGTTTTTAATTTGTTGTTGCTTTACTTGTCTGAACGTTTTTAATTTGTTGTTGCTTTACTTGTCTAAATATTTTTAGTTCGTTGTTGCTTTACTTGTCTGAACGTTTTTAGTTCGTTGTTGCTTTACTTGTCTGAACGTTTTTAGTTTGTTGTTGCTTTACTTGTCTGAACATTTTTAGTTTGTTGTTGCTTTACTTGTCTGAACGTTTTTAGTTTGTTGTTGCTTTACTTGTCTGAACATTTTTAGTTTGTTGTTGCTTTACTTGTCTGAACGTTTTTAATTTGTTGTTGCTTTACTTGTCTGAACGTTTTTAGTTTGTTGTTGCTTTACTTGTCTAAATATTTTTAGTTCGTTGTTGCTTTACTTGTCTGAACGTTTTTAGTTCGTTGTTGCTTTACTTGTCTGAACGTTTTTAGTTTGTTGTTGCTTTACTTGTCTGAACATTTTTAGTTTGTTGTTGCTTTACTTGTCTGAACGTTTTTAGTTCGTTGTTGCTTTACTTGTCTGAACATTTTTAGTTTGTTGTTGCTTTACTTGTCTGAACGTTTTTAATTTGTTGTTGCTTTACTTGTCTGAACATTTTTAGTTTGTTGTTGCTTTACTTGTCTGAACATTTTTAATTTGTTGTTGCTTTACTTGTCTGAACATTTTTAGTTTGTTGTTACTTTACTTGTCTGAACATTTTTAGTTTGTTGTTGCTTTACTTGTCTGAACGTTTTTAGTTTGTTGTTGCTTTACTTGTCTGAACGTTTTTAGTTTGTTGTTGCTTTACTTGTCTGAACATTTTTAGTTTGTTGTTGCTTTACTTGTCTGAACATTTTTAGTTTGTTGTTGCTTTACTTGTCTGAACGTTTTTAGTTTGTTGTTGCTTTACTTGTCTGAACATTTTTAGTTTGTTGTTGCTTTACTTGTCTGAACATTTTTAGTTTGTTGTTGCTTTACTTGTCTGAACGTTTTTAGTTTGTTGTTGCTTTACTTGTCTGAACATTTTTAGTTTGTTGTTGCTTTACTTGTCTGAACATTTTTAGTTTGTTGTTGCTTTACTTGTCTGAACGTTTTCAGTTTGTTGTTGCTTTACTTGTCTGAACATTTTTAGTTTGTTTTTGCTTTACTTGTCTGAACGTTTTTAATTCGTTGTTGCTTTACTTGTCTGAACGTTTTTAGTTTGTTGTTGCTTTACTTGTCTAAATATTTTTAGTTCGTTGTTGCTTTACTTGTCTGAACGTTTTTAGTTCGTTGTTGCTTTACTTGTCTGAACGTTTTTAGTTTGTTGTTGCTTTACTTGTCTGAACATTTTTAGTTTGTTGTTGCTTTACTTTTCTGAACGTTTTTAGTTTGTTGTTGCTTTACTTGTCTGAACGTTTTTAGTTCGTTGTTGCTTTACTTGTCTGAACATTTTTATTTTGTTGTTGCTTTACTTGTCTGAACGTTTTTAATTTGTTGTTGCTTTACTTGTCTGAACATTTTTAGTTTGTTGTTGCTTTACTTGTCTGAACGTTTTTAATTTGTTGTTGCTTTACTTGTCTGAACATTTTTAGTTTGTTGTTGCTTTACTTGTCTGAACATGTTTAGTTTGTTGTTGCTTTACTTGTCTGAACGTTTTTAGTTTGTTGTTGCTTTACTTGTCTGAACATTTTTAGTTTGTTGTTGCTTTACTTGTCTGAACGTTTTTAGTTTGTTGTTGCTTTACTTGTCTGAACGTTTTTAGTTTGTTGTTGCTTTACTTGTCTGAACATTTTTAGTTTGTTGTTGCTTTACTTGTCTGAACATTTTTAGTTTGTTGTTGCTGTACTTGTCTGAACGTTTTTAGTTTGTTGTTGCTTTACTTGTCTGAACATTTTTAGTTTGTTGTTGCTTTACTTGTCTGAACATGTTTAGTTTGTTGTTGCTTTACTTGTCTGAACGTTTTTAATTTGTTGTTGCTTTACTTGTCTGAACATTTTTAGTTTGTTGTTGCTTTACTTGTCTGAACGTTTTTAGTTTGTTGTTGCTTTACTTGTCTGAACATTTTTAGTTTGTTGTTGCTTTACTTGTCTGAACGTTTTTAGTTTGTTGTTGCTTTACTTGTCTGAACGTTTTTAGTTTGTTGTTGCTTTACTTGTCTGAACGTTTCTAATTTGTTGTTGCTATACTTATCTGAACGTGGCTAATTTGTTGTTGCTTTACTTGTCTGAACGTTTTTAGTTTGTTGTTGCTTTACTTCTCTGAACGTTTTTAGTTGTTGCTTTACTTGTCTGAACGTTTTTAGTTTGTTGTTGCTTTACTTGTCTGAACGTTTTTAGTTGTTGCTTTACTTGTCTGAACATTTTTAGTTTGTTGTTGCTTTACTTGTCTAAATATTTTTAGTTCGTTGTTGCTATGCTTGTCTGAACGTTTTTAGTTGGTTGTTGCTTTACTTGTCTGAACGTTTTTAGTTCGTTTTTGCTTTACTTTTCTGAACGTTTTCAGTTCGGTGTTGCTATTACAATAGCCGCTACAATTTCAGCGCAAAAATTCGTCTTTTCTCACATTTGTTTTGTAGGGTACTCATGTTTTATTTATATTTATTTACGTGTCCAGCATGATTTCCGAATCAGATGATTGACGTTCATGTCGTTTAACAGTAACACCACAGGGGTTCCTAGTGAAGCAGCCCTGAGTTCGCTACCGGTTTTAGTAGGATTCGTGTTGTTTATTTTTCAAATTACATTACTTTATGTTTTTAGCTCTGTGTTCTTGTACCCACGTGAAAATAATGTTCGGTTCGTCTTTAATCCAATGCTTTGGTAGGTGGTTAGTGTTCTATTCATGATATTTGCTTTATTTCTGATGACATTCATGCCTTTTGAAAGTAACACGACGCGTGCTCCTACTAGAATAGGACCTGCCTATCCTTCCGTAGAAACTGAGATTTTTCTGGGGTTCAGACTGTTTTAGTTTCAGTTTTATGTGTAGTATGTTGTGGGTCATTCTGGTTTTTTTTGTTCGTTTTCGTTTAATAATTACCCGTTTTGTATTCTCAATCTTTTCTGACAAGCACCTCGCATCAAACTTTTCTGACAAGCGCCTTGTATCAATCTTTTCTGACAAGCACCTCGTATCAAACATTTCTGACAAGCACCTCGCATCAAACCTTTCTGACAAGCACCTCGTATCAAACTTTTCTGACAATCATCTCGTATCAAACTTTTCTGACAAGCACCTCGTATCAATCTTTTCTGACAAGCACCTCGTATCAAACTTTTCTGACAAGCACCTCGTATCAAACTTTTCTGACAAGCACCTCGTATCAAACTTTTCTGACAATCACCTCGTATCAAACTTTTCTGACAAGCACCTCGTATCAAACTTTTCTGACAAGCACCTCGTATCAAACTTTTCTGACAAGCACCTCGTATCAAACTTTTCTGACAAGCACCTCGTATCAAACCTTTCTGACAATCACCTCGTATCAAACTTTTCTGACAAACACCTCGTATCAAACTTTTCTGACAATCACCTCGTATCAAACTTTTCTGACAAACACCTCGTATCAAACTTTTCTGATAAGCACCTCGCATCCAACTTTTCTGACAAGCACCTCGTAATAAATTGTTCTGACAATCACCTCGTATCAAACTTTCCTGACAAACACCTCGTATCAAACTTTTCTGACAAGCACCTCGTATCAAACTTTTCTGACAAACACCTCGCATCAAACTTTTCTGACAAGCACCTCGTATCAAACTTTTCTGACAAGCACCTCGTATCAAACTTTTCTGACAAGCACCTCGTATCAAACTTTTCTGACAAGCACCTCGCATCAAACTTTTCTGACAATCACCTCGTATCAAACTTTCCTGACAAGCACCTCGTATCAAACTTTTCTAACAAGCACCTCGCATCAAATTTTTCTGACAAGCACCTCGTAATAAACTTTTCTGACAATCACCTCGTATCAAACTTTTCTGACAAACACCTCGTATCAAACTTTTCTGACAAGCACCTCGTATCAAACTTTTCTGACAAGCACCTCGTATCAAACTTTTCTAACAAGCCTCGTATCTTTATAATTAAACATATATGCATCCCTATACCACGGAAAATTCAACACAGCGTTTGTGACAAAAGAAATAATTATTCTCTCCCTATCGTCAGCTTCGCTTTTATGACTCTTTGATATGGCGTTTAAATTTCTGAGTTTTATCTGTATTTCTAATAATATTTCGGATTTTAATTCTGAAGTATCGTTCTACCGGAAAACGTTGTAAACCAAAGATTTCGTTTTCATTTATTATTGAATACCATGACTAAGTTTAATTACACTTTAAAGATCGGGTAGATAAATACAACTGAAGGTAGAAATCTCTAAAGTAAATTCACTACAAATACCAAAGACGACACCATCTTAACAGATTGTATATCAATAAGTCATAAACATCTATTATTGATCTTCGTGGGACCCCATAACAAGTTGGCAATATAGGTAAATATAGCAATAAGGCATGGAATTAAATATGTATTTACTGATTTAAATCTCTAGGGAAGTCTGCTAGTTCTACACCTATATTGTAGATTAATGTTTTTAGAAAAACATATTTGCGTCAAAGAGTCAATTATAGTTGTTAAATCTATTTCTAAAGAAACATAGGACCTAATGTGTCTGATCTCACACGAAGACCATTGATTTCTCTAGATTTAAAACTGCCACACCTTAACTCGCAAATTAATTAAAGCGATTATTTGTAAAGGTTAAAATCTGTTAACGGTAGTTCATTAATTGACACATGCTTTCTTTTCGAAAAATATAGACAATCCAAATGATTACCCCATGCTATATCCCGTGGTCTTTTTGTGCTAAATGATTACCCCATGCCATATCCCATGGTCTTTTTGTGTCAAATGATTACCCCATGCCATACCCCGTGGTCTTTTTGTGTCAAATGATTACCCCGTGCCATATCCCATGGTATTTTTGTGTCAAATTATTACCCCATGCTATATCCCGTGGTCTTTTTGTGTCAAATGATTACCCCATGCCATATCCGGTGGTCTTTTTGTATTAAATGATTACCCCGTGCCATATCCCGTGGTCTTTTTGTGTTAAATGATTACCCCATGCCATATCCCATGGTCTTTTTGTGTCAAATGATTACCCATGCCATATCCCGTGGTCTTTTTGTGTTAAATGATTACCCCATGCCATATCCCATGGTCTTTTTGTGTCAAATTATTACCCCATGCCATATCCCATGGTCTTTTTGTGTTAAATGATTACCCCGTGCCATATCCCATGGTCTGTTTGTGTCAAATGATTACCCCATGCCATATCCCGTGGTCTTTTTGTGTTAAATGATTACCCCGTGCCATATCCCATGGTCTTTTTGTGTCAAATGATTACCCCATGCCATATCCCGTGGTCTTTTTGTGTTAAATGATTACCCATGCCATATCCCATGGTCTTTTTGTGTCAAATGATTACCCCGTGCTATATCCCGTGGTCTTTTTGTGTCAAATGATTACCCCATGCCATATCCCATGGTCTTTTTGTGTCAAATGATTACCCCATGCCATATCCCGTGGTCTTTTTGTGCTAAATGATTACCCCATGCAATATCCCATGGTTTTTTTGTGTCAAATGATTACCCCATGCCATATCCCATGGTCTTTTTGTGTCAAATGATTACCCCATGCCATATCCCGTGGTCTTTTTGTGTTAAATGATTACCCCGTGCCATATCCCATGGTCTTTTTGTGTCAAATGATTACCCCATGCCATATCCCGTGGTCTTTTTGTGTTAAATGATTACCCATGCCATATCCCATGGTCTTTTTGTGTCAAATGATTACCCCGTGCTATATCCCGTGGTCTTTTTGTGTCAAATGATTACCCCATGCCATATCCCATGGTCTTTTTGTGTCAAATGATTACCCCATGCCATATCCCGTGGTCTTTTTGTGCTAAATGATTACCCCATGCAATATCCCATGGTTTTTTTGTGTCAAATGATTACCCCATGCCATATCCCATGGTCTTTTTGTGTCAAATGATTACCCCATGCCATATCCCATGGTCTTTTTGTGTCAAATGATTACCCCATGCTATATCCCGTGGTTTGTTTGTGTCAAATGATTACCCCATGCCACATCCCGTGGTCTTTTTGTGTTAAATGATTTGAGGTAAGATGTGGTTCGCTTGGTTGATAATATTGACTTTTCCACGATCTACATACCCACCCGTATCATCACCATATGTTACATACCCACCCGTATCATCACCATATGTTCCTACCCACCCGTATCATCACCATATGTTACATACCCACCCGTATCATCACCATATGTTCCTACCCACACGTATTATCACCATATGTTCCTACCCACCCGTATCATCATCATATGTTACATACCCACCCGTATCATCACCATATTTTCCTACCCACCCGTATCATCACCATATGCTACATACCCACCCGTATCATCACCATATATTACATACCTACGCTTTATCATCACCATATGTAACATACCCACCATTATCAACACCATATGTTACATACCCACCCGTATCATCACCATATGTTACATATCCACCCGTATCATCACAATGTTACATACCCACCCGTATCATCACCATATGTTCCTACCCACCCGTATCATCGGCATATGTTCCTACCCACCCGTATCATCATCATATGTTACATACCCACCCGTATCATCACCATATTTTCCTACCCACCCGTATCATCACCATATATTACATACCCACCCTTTAGCATCACCATATGTAACATACCCACCATTATCATCACCATATGTTACATACCCACCCGTATCATCACCATATGTTCCTACCCACCCGTATCATAACCATATGTTACATATCCACCCGTATCATCACCATATGTTCCTACCCACCCGTATTATAACCATATGTTCCTACCCATCCGTATCATCATCATATGTTACATACCCACCCGTATCATCACCATAGTTTCCTACCCACCCGTATCATCACCATATGCTACATACCCACCCGTATCATCACCATATATTACATACCCACCCTTTATCATCACCATATGTAACATACCCACCATTATCAACACCATATGTTACATACCCACCCGTATCATCACCATATGTTACATATCCACCCGTATCATCACAATGTTACATACCCACCCGTATCATCACCATATCTTACATACCCACCCGTATCATCACCATATTTTCCTACCCACCCGTATCATCACCATATATTACATACCCACCCTTTATCATCACCATATGTAACATACCCACCATTATCAACACCATATGTTACATACCCACCCGTATCATCACCATATGTTACATATCCACCCGTATCATCACAATGTTACATACCCACCCGTATCCTCACCATATGCTACATACCCACCCATATCATCAACATATGTTACATAACCACCCGTATCATCACCATATGTTACATACCCACCCGCATCATCACCATATGTTACATACCCACCTGTATCATCACCATATGTAACATACCCTCCCGTATCATCACCACATGCTACATACCCACCCGAATCATCACCATATGTTACATATCCACCCGTATCATCACCATATGTTACATACCCACCCGTATCATCACCATATGTTACATACCCACCCGTATCAACACCATATGTTACATACCCACCCGTATCATCACCATATGTCACATACCCACCCGTATAATCACCATATGTTACATACCCACCTGTATCATCACCATGTTACATACCCACCCGTATCATCACCGTATGTTACATACACATCCGTATCATCACCATATGTTACATACCCACCCGTATCATCACCATATGTTACATACCCACCCGTATCATCACCATATGTTACATACCCACCCGTATCATCACCATATGTCACATACCCACCCGTATAATCACCATATGTTACATACCCACCCGTATCATCACCATGTTACACACCCTCTCGTATCATCACCATATGTTACATATCCACCCGTATCATCACCATATGTTACATACCCACCCGTATCATCACCATATGTTACATACCCACCCGTATCAACACCATATGTTACATACCCACCCGTATCATCACCATATGTCACATACCCACCCGTATAATCACCATATGTTACATACCCACCTGTATCATCACCATGTTACATACCCACCCGTATCATCACCGTATGTTACATACACATCCGTATCATCGCCATATGTTACATACCCACCCGTATCATCACCATATGTTACATACCCACCCGTATCATCAACATATGTTACATACCCACCCGTATCATCACCATATGTCACATACCCACCCGTATAATCACCATATGTTACATACCCACCCGTATCATCACCATGTTACATACCCTCTCGTATCATCACCATATGCTACATACGCACCCTATCATCACCATATGTTACATATCCACCCGTATCATCACCATATGTTACATACCCACCCGTATCATCACCGTATGTTACATACACATCCGTATCATCACCATATGTTACATACCCACCCGTATCATCACCATATGTTACATACCCACCCGTATCATCACCATATGTTACATACCCACCCGTATCATCATCATATGTTTCCTATCTACTGCTAGAGCACATAATTTGCAGGAATACAATGAAGCACCTTAAAATTCAAGATGTGCTAACATCATTAAACCATCGCTTTCATCTGGCTATTTATGTGAAATTTAACTCATGGTTAGAGATGTCTCAATCATACCTAAAAATGACCGAGTGGCAGGTTACTGCTATCAATCCAGATAATTACTTAAGGAAAACTAGACCGAAGAGACCGAAAAAGGCAAAGAACTTTGAGAACTACCAATCTACCAACATTGTGGAAAAATCAATGAAGAAATATTCAAAGAGCTTTGGTATATATCTTTACAAACTTCAGCAATATTCAAACTCTTCTGCCGTAAAAAAAAAAGGGGGATGGATTATAATCATCTAGAAGATATAATAGTGGACGAAATAACTGTCGAGAGCTTGAAATCGCCTATCCTATCGAGCAGCATCAATAGGTCAACTGCTCTCTCACTGTTGTAGCATCTTCCCACTAAGAGGGGGGGTTTGGGTTCATATAACTACATTGTAGTTTGACCTCATCACTTTTTATTGAAGTGACTACCAAGTCAGTGACCAGGTGAGAGGTCATGTATTTGTGTATTAGGGGTATCGATTTTGCCTCTTTCTACGAATATGATATTTCATGCTTTTCATTTTATTTCAATAATTAGAAAATATTATCTTCTTCAATGTCACAACCTTATTAAACCCAGATGCCAATATCACTACGAGAACTCTGCTATTGGCATTATATTGGTCGAGGGTTGCTAAAGATGTCATTTTGAAAACAATCATATCTTATACAATTCATCATATACTTTAAACCGAAAAGAAGTTGTCAATAAGGGTAATAACAAAATAACCGAACACCGAGCAATCTTCCAAAGGGAGGGGCAAAACTCACAAGTCAACAAACAGACAAAATCAGTCAACAACCGGAAAACTGGGAAAACTGCAATGGCACTGAATTGATACAGACATTTCCAAAGAAAGGGTGGGTTGAATCAGATTTTACGGCGCCAAACCTCCCGCTTCCATTACGGTTAAAAGATTCCGGTTGTCAATATAACAGCATTTTTAACAATACTGGGACAAATTAGGTATAATAGTAGTCAACGCAGTACTTTATGAAAATCCATCGTTATCATCGTCTCTGCAGAACTGTTTAACTAAACTGTCATCATCTTACACAATTTGATTTCAAATGAGATGTTGAATGACAATATGACAGATATATGTATCGTCACGGTTGGTTGATATGCAACAGTGATGACTGATATCTGTATCGTCACGGTTGGTTGATGTGCAACAGTGATGACTGATATATATGTTGTTGCGATTGGTTGATGTTTAACGGAAACGCCCGACAACGGTATCATCGCGTATGACTGATGCGGAACGATTTAAATCAACATGCATTAGGTACTAAGTATATGCTGAATAACTTTATTAATCAAAGACTATTTCAAAGTGCCGAGCTAGGCTTGAACCCCATACCCTCTATACCATAGGCAGCTG
Source organism: Bathymodiolus brooksi (assembly GCA_963680875.1). Taxonomy (NCBI): domain Eukaryota; kingdom Metazoa; phylum Mollusca; class Bivalvia; order Mytilida; family Modiolidae; genus Bathymodiolus; species Bathymodiolus brooksi. The sequence goes on from OY804577.1 coordinate 1,312,044, forward strand.
TTACAAACAGAACTAATGTAGATATTTAGTAGATCGACTATCAGAGGGTATTAGATATGTTATAATACTTACATGGTCAGCATATTAACTTATTTTCATTACATGATCATCGATATTATTTTTATTATTTACCACATGATTCCTTTTTACTTACCAAGCAAAGTAATCCCCAGTATTAACTGTGATTCGTTCGTTGTCTGGTACGATGTAGGTATATACTGTATCAACGGCATTAGCTGTAAGGCAAACAACACTGTGTCAGTACATAAGTCATATGTTATGTAAACGTTATCTCCTTTTTTAATGAATTATACTAACATAGTTTGTCAACCAAAATACGTTAATAGCACTAACTACTAACACATATGCTCAAGTGATACATTAATAGCACTAACTACTAACACATATGCTCAAGTGATACGTTAATAGCACTAACTACTAATACATATGCTAAAGTGGTACGTTGATAGCACTAACTACTAACACATATGGTCAAGTGATTTCTGTCGATATGAAATTTAGCACACATTGGATAAAACTATCAAAGGTTCGTAAAACAATGTGTCGAATTATCGGACTGTCGGACTAACTGACCGTCTGCCCATAGCCAAAAATGATGGGTACTTTGCTCATTTGCATATCTAAGATCCCGTTAGATGGCGACGCCGGGACGTCTGTAATTTTCATATGATCTATATAGACGATATCATTCATAATTGCATGTGTGTCATTTTCTGAACTTGAAAGTGATACATTGAATCAAGCTGAATTAAATGAAATAAAAATTAATGAAAACAATTAAATATTCGAGGTTCCTGGACTAACTGAAAATCAGAGGCGACAAACCCTTTTTTGGCCTTAAGAGTCTATGTAAAAATGTCTGAAATACATGAAACTGGTGGCGTGTGACACAAAATTTAACAATGAATGACATTTGGCGACATATTTTCTGAAATTAATTTAGATTCCTCAATAATATATGTAATTATATATATATTGACTAACTTTATATTTCTAGCTTCTAAACTCGGGGTTCCCACATTAAATATAATATGATCATTTTTGCATGATCGCGATATCAAAGACATGTCTAAATTCGTTACAAAACAAAAATATTTGAATTTTGACAGAAGAAAAACTTTGGGAAATAAACAATAACTTATAATTTTCGAATCATTGACGGACACATTGAATTTCCGTACTGTAGGCTATTTTTTGACAAATCTAATAAACGATCCATCAAGCTTGAAACTGCAATCACGTGATCAAAATCTAATTTAAATATGATGAATATTTATGAGGAAAGTACCATCAATTTCTGGATATGCTTTCTTGGCGTCGGATTATTGGTCATATAAGAAAGGATGACGGTATTTAGGAATATATATAGCATATCTAAATAAGTAATGGATGTAAGGACACCTGGAGAACACCAACATCATCATATTAATCTAGTTCATTAAAGAAAATTAGTATCATATATCAATACACATGGAACTAATTTAAGTTAACATTGAAAGCAGGTACATATAAAGCTTACTACATTATTGAAACTTAACTTAAATGGAACAAATAAACGTGTTTATGTTGTACATGGACGATCACGTGGCGCATTACAACGGAATCATTGTAATGACGCATTGGACATAAGACATGGAAAATAATCACCAGGCTCAAGCTAGCGAGCAATTTCTAACGAGCATTAATCTATCGAGCAATAAGGCGATATGTCTCAAAACCAAAAAAATAAATAAGAGAAACATGTACTTTTAAAGATTTCTAGCGTCCAATAACAAATATATTACTGTAAATGCATAGCCAACACAATAAATCGACATCGGGGCATACAGTAAATATATCTAGAGCCCCCCGCCCACACAATACACAATAACGCAGACAGAAATATTTTTCGGTTGGCGAGCTTACCACTTTAAATATACACAGAATACAAAATCATTTACTTTAATGTTTTAAACCGGTAGATAATTTGGACAGCGTTTTGTCAAGCAATATAAAGTCATAAGATTCCGGTTCACATGAAGACATCTCATCAATCTAAAAATAGTGTAATAAACAAATCTAAATGGAAAGGTATAAACAATGGTAGTTGCAGGTAAATATGTAAGGATTATTTGGAACCCAAATTTGGTTACATTTAGTTGTATTGGAATCCTTTATGAAGGTCTTCATGAATGACCCATCAATACGGAAATTCCGGGAATGACGTTATTATTTGTAGAGTAGGGAATATCCCAGAGCATGGTACTTCACTGCATATTTGACACCCTGCTGTGGGTTTGAGGTGCGGAAACCCACCCAGGCATTTAAATCAGTTAAAGACCTGGGTAATATCTTTGACTTAAACCCCAAGTGGCAAGAACTTTGCCTTCCTTGATATATTTTTTCATGAGATATTTATAGAAACCCCCCCCCCCCCCCTCCACAAAACAAAATTCAAATATCAAAGTTGATATTTGACACCCTGGTGTGGGCTTGAGGTGCAGAAACCCACTCAGGCACTTAAGTCAGTTAAAGACCCGGGCAATACCTTTGACTTAAACCCCAAATGGTCAAGAACTTTGTCGTCCTTAATATATTTTTCATGGAATATTTATAGAGACCCCCTCCATAAAAAAAAATTCAAATATAAAAGTTGATATTTGACACCCTACTGTGGGCTTGAGGTGCAGAAACCCACCCAGGCACTTAAGTCAGTTAAAGACCCGGGCAATACCTTTGACTTAATGTCCAAGTGGTCAAGAACTTTGCCGTCCATAATATATTTTTCATGGGATATTAATAAAGACCACCCCTACATAAAAAAAAAATCAAATATCAAAGTTGATATTTGACACCCAGCTGCGGGCTTGAGTTGCAGAAACCCACCCAGGCACTTAAGTCAGTTAAAGGCCCGGGAAATACCTTTGACTTAATCCCCAAGTGGTCAAGAACTTTGCCGTCCTTAATATGTTTTTCATGGGATATTTATAGAGACCACCCTCCATAAAAAAAACCAAATCAAATATCAAAGTTGATATTTGACACCCTACTGTGGGCTTGAGGTGTAGAAACCCACCCAGGCACTTAAGTCTGTTAAAGGCCCGAGCAATACCTTTGACCTAAGCTCCAAGTGGTTAAGAACTTTGCCGTTCTTAATATATTTTTCATGGGACATTTATAGAGACCCCCCTCCATAAAAAAAATAATATATCAAAGTTGATATTTGACACCCAGCTGCGGGTTTGAGGTGCAGAAACCCACCCAGGAACTTAAGTCAGTTAAAGGCCCGGGCAATACCTTTGATTGAAATTCAAAGTGGTCAAGAACTTTGCAGTCCTTAATATATTTTTCATGGAATATTTATAGAAACCCCCCTCCATAAAAAAAAATTCAAATATAAAAATTGATATTTGACACCCTACTGTGGGCTTGAGGTGCAGAAACCCTACCAGGCACTTAAGTCAGTTAAAGACCCGGGCAATACCTTTGACTTTAACCCCAAGGGGTCAAGAACTTTGCCGTCCTTAATATATTTTTCATGGGATATTAATAGAGACCACCCCTCCATAAAAAAAAATCAAATATCAAAGTTGATATTTGACACCCAGCTGCGGGCTTGAGGTGCAGAAACCCACCCAGGCACTTAAGTCAGTTAAAGGCCCGGGCAATACCTTTGACTTAATCCCCAAGTGGTCAAGAACTTTGCCGTCCTTAATATGTTTTTCATGGGATATTTATAGAGACCCCCCTCCATAATTTTGCTTTCAAATATCAAAGTTGATATTAGACACCCTACTGTGGGCTTGAAGTGCAGAAACCCACCCAGGCACTTATGTCTGTTAAAGACCCGAGCAATACCTTTGACCTAAGCTCCAAGTGGTTAAGAACTTTGCCGTCCTTAATATATTTTTCATGGGATATTTATAGAGACTCCCCCCTCCTTAAAAAAAAATGAAATATCAAAGCTGATATTTGACATCCTGCTGTGGGCTAGAGGTGCAAAAACCCACCCAGGCACTTCAGTCAGTTAAAGGCCCGGGAAATACCTTTGACTGAAAACCCAAGTGGTCAAGAACTTTGCCGTCCTTAATATATTGTTCATGGAATATTTATAGAAACCCCCTCCATAAAAAAAAATTCAAATATGAAAGTTGATATTTGACACCCTACTGTGGGCTTGAGGTGCAGAAACCCACCCAGGCACTTAAGTCAGTTAAAGACCCGGGCAATACCTTTGATTTAAACCCCAAGTGGTCAAGAACTTTGCCGTCCTTAATATATTTTTCATGGGATATTAATAGAGACCACCCCTCCATTAAAAAAAATAAAATATCAAAGTTGATATTTGACACCCAGCTGCGGGCTTGAGGTGCAGAAACCCACCCAGGCACTTAAGTCAGTTAAAGGCCCGGGCAATACCTTTGACTTAATCCCCAAGTGGTCAAGAACTTTGTCTTCCTTAATATGTTTTTCATGGGATATTTATAGAGACCCCCCTCCATAATTTTTTTTTCAAATATCAAAGTTGATATTTGACACCCTACTGTGGGCTTGAGGTGCAGAAACCCACCCAGGCACTTAAGTCTGTTAAAGGCCCGAACAATACCTTTGACGTAAGCTCCAAGTGGTTAAGAACTTTGCCGTCCTTAATATATTGTTCATGGGATATTTATAGAGACCCCCCCTCAATAAAAAAAAATCAAATATCAAAGTTGATATTTGACACCCAGTTGCGGGCTTGAGGTGAAGAAACCCACCCAGGCACTTAGGTCAGTTAAAGTCCCGGGCAATACCTTTGACATAATCTCCAAGTGGTGAAGAACTTTGCCGTCCTTAATATATTTTTCATGGGATATTTATAGAGACCCCCCTCCATAAAAAAAAATGAAATATCAAAGCTGATATTTGACATCCTGCTGTGGGCTTGAGGTGCAGAAACCCACCCAGGCACTTCAGTCAGTTAAAGGCCCGGGAAATACCTTTGATTGACACCCCAAGTGGGCAAGAACTTTGCCGTCCTTAATATATTTTTCATGAGATATTTATAGAGACCCCCCTCCATAATTATTTTTTGAAATATAAAAGTTGATATTTGACACCCTACTGTGGGCTTGAGGTGCAGAAACCGACCCAGGCACTTAAGTCAGTTAAAGACCCGGGCAATACCTTTGACTTAAACCCCAAGTGGTCAAGAACTTTGCCGTCCTTAATATATTTTTCATGGGATATTAATAGAGACCACCCCTCCATTAAAAAAAATCAAATATCAAAGTTGATATTTGACACCCAGCTGCGGGCTTGAGGTGCAGAAACCCACCCAGGCACTTAAGTCAGTTAAAGGCCCGGGCAATACCTTTGACTTAATCCCCAAGTGGTCAAGAACGTTGTCGTCCTTAATATGTTTTTCATGGGATATTTATAGAGACCCCCCTCCATAATTATTATTTCAAATATCAAAGTTGATATTTGACACCCTACTGTGGGCTTGAGGTGCAAAAACCCACCCAGGCACTTAAGTCTGTTAAAGGCCCGAACAATACCTTTGACCTAAGCTCCAAGTGGTTAAGAACTTTGCCGTCCTTAATATATTGTTCATGGGATATTTATAGAGACCCCCCCCTAAATAAAAAAAAATCAAATATCAAAGTTGATATTTGACACCAAGTTGCGGGCTTGAGGTGCAGAAACCCACCCAGGCACTTAGGTCAGTTAAAGTCCCGGGCAATACCTTTGACATAATCTCCAAGTGGTGAAGAACTTTGCCGTCCTTAATATATTTTTCATGGGAAATTTATAGAGACCCCCTCCATAAAAAAAAAGGAAATATCAAAGCTGATATTTGACATCCTGCTGTGGTCTTGAGGTGCAGAAACCCACCCAGGCACTTCAGTCAGTTAAAGGCCCGGGAAATACCTTTGATTGACACCCCAAGTTGGCAAGAACATTGCCGTCCTTAATATATTTTCCATGGGATATTTATAGAGACCCCCCTCCATAAAAAAAAATTCAAATATGAAAGTTGATATTTGACACCCTACTGTGGGCTTGAGGTGCAGAAACCCACCCAGGCACTTAAGTCAGTTAAAGACCCGGGCAATACCTTTGACTTAAACCCCAAGTGGTCAAGAACTTTGCCGTCCTTAATATATTTTTCATGGGATATTAATAGAGACCACCCCTCCATTAAAAAAAATAAAATATCAAAGTTGATATTTGACACCCAGCTGCGGGCTTGAGGTGCAGAAACCCACCCAGGCACTTAAGTCAGTTAAAGGCCCGGGCAATACCTTTGACTTAATCCCCAAGTGGTCAAGAACTTTGTCTTCCTTAATATGTTTTTCATGGGATATTTATAGAGACCCCCCTCCATAATTTTTTTTTCAAATATCAAAGTTGATATTTGACACCCTACTGTGGGCTTGAGGTGCAGAAACCCACCCAGGCACTTAAGTCTGTTAAAGGCCCGAACAATACCTTTGACGTAAGCTCCAAGTGGTTAAGAACTTTGCCGTCCTTAATATATTGTTCATGGGATATTTATAGAGACCCCCCCTCAATAAAAAAAAATCAAATATCAAAGTTGATATTTGACACCCAGTTGCGGGCTTGAGGTGAAGAAACCCACCCAGGCACTTAGGTCAGTTAAAGTCCCGGGCAATACCTTTGACATAATCTCCAAGTGGTGAAGAACTTTGCCGTCCTTAATATATTTTTCATGGGATATTTATAGAGACCCCCCTCCATAAAAAAAAATGAAATATCAAAGCTGATATTTGACATCCTGCTGTGGGCTTGAGGTGCAGAAACCCACCCAGGCACTTCAGTCAGTTAAAGGCCCGGGAAATACCTTTGATTGACACCCCAAGTGGGCAAGAACTTTGCCGTCCTTAATATATTTTTCATGAGATATTTATAGAGACCCCCCTCCATAATTATTTTTTGAAATATAAAAGTTGATATTTGACACCCTACTGTGGGCTTGAGGTGCAGAAACCGACCCAGGCACTTAAGTCAGTTAAAGACCCGGGCAATACCTTTGACTTAAACCCCAAGTGGTCAAGAACTTTGCCGTCCTTAATATATTTTTCATGGGATATTAATAGAGACCACCCCTCCATTAAAAAAAATCAAATATCAAAGTTGATATTTGACACCCAGCTGCGGGCTTGAGGTGCAGAAACCCACCCAGGCACTTAAGTCAGTTAAAGGCCCGGGCAATACCTTTGACTTAATCCCCAAGTGGTCAAGAACGTTGTCGTCCTTAATATGTTTTTCATGGGATATTTATAGAGACCCCCCTCCATAATTATTATTTCAAATATCAAAGTTGATATTTGACACCCTACTGTGGGCTTGAGGTGCAAAAACCCACCCAGGCACTTAAGTCTGTTAAAGGCCCGAACAATACCTTTGACCTAAGCTCCAAGTGGTTAAGAACTTTGCCGTCCTTAATATATTTTTCATGGGATATTTATAGAGACCCCCCCCTAAATAAAAAAAAATCAAATATCAAAGTTGATATTTGACACCAAGTTGCGGGCTTGAGGTGCAGAAACCCACCCAGGCACTTAGGTCAGTTAAAGTCCCGGGCAATACCTTTGACATAATCTCCAAGTGGTGAAGAACTTTGCCGTCCTTAATATATTTTTCATGGGAAATTTATAGAGACCCCCTCCATAAAAAAAAAGGAAATATCAAAGCTGATATTTGACATCCTGCTGTGGTCTTGAGGTGCAGAAACCCACCCAGGCACTTCAGTCAGTTAAAGGCCCGGGAAATACCTTTGATTGACACCCCAAGTTGGCAAGAACATTGCCGTCCTTAATATATTTTCCATGGGATATTTATAGAGACCCCCCTCCATAATTTTTTTTTCAAATATCAAAGTTGATATTAGACACCCTACTGTGGGCTTGAAGTGCAGAAACCCACCCAGGCACTTAAGTTTGTTAAAGACCCGAGCAATACCTTTGACCTAAGCTCCAAGTGGTTAAGAACTTTGCCGTCCTTAATATATTTTTCATGGGATATTTATAGAGACTCCCCCCTCCTTAAAAAAAAATGAAATATCAAAGCTGATATTTGACATCCTGCTGTGGGCTAGAGGTGCAAAAACCCACCCAGGCACTTCAGTCAGTTAAAGGCCCGGGAAATACCTTTGACTGAAAACCCAAGTGGTCAAGAACTTTGCCGTCCTTAATATATTGTTCATGGAATATTTATAGAAACCCCCTCCATAAAAAAAAATTCAAATATGAAAGTTGATATTTGACACCCTACTGTGGGCTTGAGGTGCAGAAACCCACCCAGGCACTTAAGTCAGTTAAAGACCCGGGCAATACCTTTGACTTAAACCCCAAGTGGTCAAGAACTTTGCCGTCCTTAATATATTTTTCATGGGATATTAATAGAGACCACCCCTCCATTAAAAAAAATAAAATATCAAAGTTGATATTTGACACCCAGCTGCGGGCTTGAGGTGCAGAAACCCACCCAGGCACTTAAGTCAGTTAAAGGCCCGGGCAATACCTTTGACTTAATCCCCAAGTGGTCAAGAACTTTGTCTTCCTTAATATGTTTTTCATGGGATATTTATAGAGAACCCCCTCCATAATTTTTTTTTCAAATATCAAAGTTGATATTTGACACCCTACTGTGGGCTTGAGGTGCAGAAACCCACCCAGGCACTTAAGTCTGTTAAAGGCCCGAACAATACCTTTGACGTAAGCTCCAAGTGGTTAAGAACTTTGCCGTCCTTAATATATTGTTCATGGGATATTTATAGAGACCCCCCCTCAATAAAAAAAAATCAAATATCAAAGTTGATATTTGACACCCAGTTGCGGGCTTGAGGTGAAGAAACCCACCCAGGCACTTAGGTCAGTTAAAGTCCCGGGCAATACCTTTGACATAATCTCCAAGTGGTGAAGAACTTTGCCGTCCTTAATATATTTTTCATGGGATATTTATAGAGACCCCCCTCCATAAAAAAAAATGAAATATCAAAGCTGATATTTGACATCCTGCTGTGGGCTTGAGGTGCAGAAACCCACCCAGGCACTTCAGTCAGTTAAAGGCCCGGGAAATACCTTTGATTGACACCCCAAGTGGGCAAGAACTTTGCCGTCCTTAATATATTTTTCATGAGATATTTATAGAGACCCCCCTCCATAATTATTTTTTGAAATATAAAAGTTGATATTTGACACCCTACTGTGGGCTTGAGGTGCAGAAACCGACCCAGGCACTTAAGTCAGTTAAAGACCCGGGCAATACCTTTGACTTAAACCCCAAGTGGTCAAGAACTTTGCCGTCCTTAATATATTTTTCATGGGATATTAATAGAGACCACCCCTCCATTAAAAAAAATCAAATATCAAAGTTGATATTTGACACCCAGCTGCGGGCTTGAGGTGCAGAAACCCACCCAGGCACTTAAGTCAGTTAAAGGCCCGGGCAATACCTTTGACTTAATCCCCAAGTGGTCAAGAACGTTGTCGTCCTTAATATGTTTTTCATGGGATATTTATAGAGACCCCCCTCCATAATTATTATTTCAAATATCAAAGTTGATATTTGACACCCTACTGTGGGCTTGAGGTGCAAAAACCCACCCAGGCACTTAAGTCTGTTAAAGGCCCGAACAATACCTTTGACCTAAGCTCCAAGTGGTTAAGAACTTTGCCGTCCTTAATATATTTTTCATGGGATATTTATAGAGACCCCCCCCTAAATAAAAAAAAATCAAATATCAAAGTTGATATTTGACACCAAGTTGCGGGCTTGAGGTGCAGAAACCCACCCAGGCACTTAGGTCAGTTAAAGTCCCGGGCAATACCTTTGACATAATCTCCAAGTGGTGAAGAACTTTGCCGTCCTTAATATATTTTTCATGGGAAATTTATAGAGACCCCCTCCATAAAAAAAAAGGAAATATCAAAGCTGATATTTGACATCCTGCTGTGGTCTTGAGGTGCAGAAACCCACCCAGGCACTTCAGTCAGTTAAAGGCCCGGGAAATACCTTTGATTGACACCCCAAGTGGGCAAGAACATTGCCGTCCTTAATATATTTTCCATGGGATATTTATAGAGACCCCCCTCCATAATTTTTTTTTCAAATATCAAAGTTGATATTTGACACCCTACTGTGGGCTTGAGGTGCAGAAACCCACCCAGGCACTAAAGTCTGTTAAAGACCCGAGCAATACCTTTGACCTAAGCTCCAAGTGGTTAAGAACTTTGCCGTCCTTAATATATTTTTCATGGGATATTTATAGAGACCCCCCCCCCCCTCCATAAAAACAAATCAAATATCAAAGTTGATATTTGACACCCTACTGTGGGCTTGAGGTGCAGAAACCCACCCAGGCACTTAAGTCAGTTAAAGACCCGGGAAATACCTTTGACTTAAACCCCAAGTGGTCAAGAACTTTGCCGTCCTTAATATATTTTTCATGGGATATTAATAGAGACCACCCCTCCATTAAAAAAAATCAATATCAAAGTTGATATTTGACACCCAGCTGCGGGCTTGAGGTGCAGAAACCCACCCAGGCACTTAAGTCAGTTAAAGGCCCGAACAATACCTTTGACCTAAGCTCCAAGTGGTTAAGAACTTTGCCGTCCTTAATATATTTTTCATGGGATATTTATAGAGACCCCCCCTCAATAAAAAAAAATCAAATAGGGATATTTGACACCAAGTTGCGGGCTTGAGGTGCAGAAACCCACCCAGGCACTTAGGTCAGTTAAAGTCCCGGGCAATACCTTTGACATAATCTCCAAGTGGTGAAGAACTTTGCCGTCCTTAATATATTTTTCATGGGATATTTATAGAGTCCCCCTTCAAATTTTTTTTTTCAAATATCAAAGTTGATATTTGACACCCTACTGTGGGCTTGAGGTGCAGAAACCCACCCAGGCACTTAAGTCTGTTAAAGGCCCGAGCAATACCTTTGACCTAAGCTCCAAGTGGTTAAGAACTTTGGCGTCCTTAATATATTTTTCATGGGATATTTATAGAGACCCCCCCCCCCCTCCATAAAAAAAAATCAAATATCAAAGTTGATATTTGACACCCTAATGTGGGCTTGAGGTGCAGAAACCCACCCAGGCACTTAAGTAAGTTAAAGGTCCGGGCAATACCTTTGACATAAACCCCAAGTGGTCAAGAACTTTGCCGTCCTTAATATATTTTTCATGGAATATTTATAGAGACCCCCCTCCATAATAAAAGAATTCAAATATCAAAGTTTCATGTTTTATCTATAGGGTCCCCTCAATCCAAATATCAAAGTAGTGTATCGGGACAGCTCAAGGAATATTTCGGGGGGAACAAAAGGGAGCGTGCCATTGCGTATGCGTTACTGGAAGTGACGTCACCGGAAGCGGCCCTGACCGGAATTGACGTCCCATGAAGTCACGTGACCGGAAGTGACGTCATAACCGGAAGTATGTTCTGCACATGTCGGAAGGGCTTTCCCGCGCTTTTTTTCTTACCATAGCAGTAGTACGAAATGTACAATTGTGCATGACCGGAAGTAGCATGGCTAATGGATGTGACATGAACAGAAGTCACGTGACCGGAAGTGACGTCATTTTCCCCGCGCTTTTTTCTTACTATAGTATTAATATAAAATGTATCATTGCGCATGACCGGAAGTAGTATGGCTACCGGATTTGACGTGACGTCACATGAAGTGACGTCATAAGACCGAAAATGGATGATTCCCCTTGGGGTGTGTTCTGATTTGTTCGAGGTGTTGTGTAGTACTCCAAGGGTGTTTTCTATCACGTCTGCGTTCTCACTATAAGAGTCAAATGAATGAAATGGTACATTTGATCCCCTAAGTCACCCAGTAGAAGGTCACTCTGCATTTATCCATGCTTGTGACTGGCTCTATATAGAGGTTGCATTAACCTTCTTTTTTTTCTTCTTTTTTTTACTTTTTTTTTTCTTTTTTTTTTCATAGTACATGTAACAAGTAACAACGCAAATCTCTGTACAATACCCGTCGCTTCCACGGCATTTTCTAAGAGCCTGGTGACGTCTGTCATGCTATGTCCTGCACATCGATGAATGAGTTAAGAAATGCAATGAAATCCGCACAAGGTAGATCCTTCTTCTTGTACTCGAACGGTATTGTAAGTCCAATGAAGGCAATGTTTGTTCATGAAATTGACATAAGCGGATTCGTGCGGTGGACGTCCGGTTGGATCGTAGTATTCCCCTCGTGAGTTGGCGTCGATGTATATAGCGATCCAGTGTTGTCCCATTGGATGGTCTGGATCCGTATTTCCCACAAGGGCCGAAGGTACATTTAATAATCTGTGTAATCTGTTTCTGGCATATACCCCATTATACACAGGTCTGGAGTGGGGATATTTTTTCAATAGAGTGTTAATCTCTAGCGTATTCATTATGCAATGTAGTCAAACAAGACTTGTCTGTTTCTACCGATTTCGATCACGTTGTCAAATTCTGCATACAGCACGACGTTGATGGTCCCTGCCAGAGCTTCGTCGAAATGAATCTCCACACGTAAATTGCCCTATCCAGAGTCATATCGAATCCAAATAAGGTGTTTCCTTTAGCGTATTCATCTCTGGAGATAGTATTTCCTTCGTCTTCATGCATCTTTCCCGTACTGGCATATAGTACCATATAACTGCGAATATAACCTGCGTTTTCAAAGTTGGGTTGTAAAGGTTTGGCGGGAATCTGTCGTCCGTCCACGTTCAGTGCCACAAAATTGATCTTGTAGTGTTTAAAATCGAAAGGGATGTTCGTAATAGTCCCATTTAAGGTATCACTGTCCACGCAACCAGTCTTTTCGGCAACTGTCCCAAAAACATGTTGTCCTGGACGTAATTCATGTTGCCACGGGGAACCGTATCTACTTTGACTTCTACACGTCGGATGGGGTATTTACAGCTGGTCTTTTCCAAAGCTTTGACGTGACCCATTCTTACGGCAGGACTTAACTGTACATTTCTCACAGATAGAGCGAGATCCTTGATTATGATCTTAAAGTTGTCGGCATCGGCCATTAGAGCGAATACGTCTCGACTTTGTCGTAATTTGATTTTCAGATCGACGTGATTCAGTAAATATTTCTCTTGACAAAATAAATCCAAGTGTAGTTTTCCCATCATCTGTACAGACCTGCTTTGGGCCGTCAATGCTTTCCGGGACGTGAATCCTTTGTTATCGGTTGTTATCTTATCCTGATGTCTCGGTGTATCCTTGTACCACATGACTCCAGCTAATTGAGATTCTTTGGCAGCTGGGCCATAGCTGAGTAATATTTTTATGTAAGCTCTGTAAGGGTACAAGCTGGTCGGTGGTGAAACCAGATTTTCGTTGAGGCTAACACTGACATCACTAAAGAGGGAATGCATCCATAAGTTGACAGATCCAACGTCCGCTCCGCCATCCAATGCAGTATCGTCGTCATCCATGATCTGTGCTTCCACAAACGGGTAAGTATTAGCCAAGTCGATGTAGTCGTCCCCCGCCCCACTGACGGCAAATTCGTTAGGTCCTTGATCCTTCAGAGCCGATGTCAATCCTTTCTGCTCCCAATACCCATAAGCCACACTGGTCTGTGTAGGTGGAACTTCAAATACATCCAGTTCTGATTTCGTGCATTCGCATGAGTTGGGATGTACAAGTGCCATTTTTATCCGAAATGTCATTCGAAGTGTTCCGTTGCTTGGTCTGCCGACGTCTGGTCTTTTTTCGCTTGGCAGGTCCTTTTAGAACTCGTTGTCCTGGGGGTCCTACCGTGTCCATAGCCTTTTGGAGTAAATTTTCTCCTGTTGATTTCAATCGTGATGTTGCTGCCTGTTTGATATTTATTCCTTGTACGACATCTCCGGCAATATTTAATCCCGTTTTTAAAGCCTCGCGTTCTAGGGTCTTTGTTCCCTTTTTCAACAAAGGCATGGCTGCTTTAAAGAGTCCTCCAAAGATACTGCCAAGTCCATGTCCTCTTTGATATCGTCTTCCCGCAAATACCGGATATCCTTTTCCTGCTTGGTGTATGTAATAATCGTGGTTAGCTTTCGTATCGTAACGATGAGTTGGTTTCATTCTAGAAAGAATTATTTTCGTTTTCTAGAGTGAAGTGTCACCACCACTCGTCCTCTTTCGAATGACACTATAGAGCCCGTGTCGTCCCTTAAATCTATTTCCACGGTCTGAAATAGTTTTTGTAACAGGAGACAGTACTGTATCGGATCAAACACTCGGGTGATCATTTCTCCGTCTCTTCCTTCCACCGGTACGATTCTCAATAACGTACTTGGGCATCTCCCACCATTCTCGATTCCACCAAGGGACAATACACGTACAGAGAATTTAATCCTTTCCTGACGTCCACTACCCAATCTGAAACATACTCCCCCGCCGGGAATATAGCTTGTATGAATCCTAACATGGATTGTATTAAAGGACTGATGATGACTTGATAATCTTTTTTCACTTTCATATCGATTTTATGATTGATTTTGTTGAAACCCATGTCGAATTTATTCTTGAGTTCCTTCATATGCTTTTTCCCCTCGATGGGGAATCCTTTTGGCCGAGGAATAGTACCCATCCGGTAACAAGACCAAATGCTTTTGTAGTTCTGACTCCTTGTAAAGGTGGACCTTCAACCAGGCTTCGTTATTCATGACGATATACCAACTGTGAGTATACTGTATCTCTGCCAATCCGATTTTCCATGCTCTGTCCAGATCCGTTATTTTCGGCAATTTCGTCGTGTAATGAGTCAACGTATTGTTCGGACAGTAATTCATGGAACTGTTACTAGGCAGGGTCAGGTAAAACATGCTTCGTCTTGATCGTGGGGTTAGGTAACAGGTATCCCAGACAACTGCTCAACAAGGCCGTCCACAAGGTACTGTTCTCCGATTTTACCGTTAAGTTGTAAATGCTGACTACGATAACCGTGTACAGAATGAGTACCTGACACAAAAATACGACCTCCGAACGTGGAGTCTTCTTTCCACAAGTCACACAAGACGATACACTGTCCGTGTCACTCGGTGCCATTCGCAAGACTGACACTTCAAGTAGGTGTGGTGTGCCTTTGTAGGTCCTGTTTAAGGATCCAGCTGCTGAAGGACTCTGGATATCCGAGACACTTGACTAAATACTGAACTCTTTGTCCCATTTTTCTCTTTTTAAAAATGGGTTCAATCTTGTATACGTCGTCTGTCTTAATGACTTTCTGTAATTCTTCGACATAGAATGTTCCTTCCAGAATTTCACCGTGGTCGTCTTTGACTAAGTATATCGGGGGTCTGGTTTCGATGCATTTCACTACCGCCGCCCAGATTTAAAAATGACCTGAAACGCATATTTTAAAGTCTTCCCCGTCTTGTCTGTCAATGGAACGACCCAAACATATCGGGATAACACGTCTATACATGTCAACAAGTACTTGAATCCTTTGTTGTAAGAAGACAATTTTGCGAGATCCACTAAATCCGCCTGCCACTGGTGGTCAATTCTATAGACTACAACGCGTCTCCTGGGAAATCGTCGTCTAGTTGGTTTATGCAAAGTGTGCGTGTCCTGAGACTGTAACCATTCTCTGATTTGTTTCTTCGTATAACCTTTCGGCTTAAATTTATTCAATCCTCTATAACTGGCGGGAGCTAAAAGGTTGTAATAGGTCGATTCCATGTTTACAACTGCCCCTTCGTGGTCTCAACCTCCGTTTTAAAAGTCGACCCAGTTCTGGACTTCTTTCCTTCTGTTTCTTGGTGTTTTTGGGGAGTACGGTCTAATAGGGGATGGACTCTGTTGTCGTTTGCGAGATCTCGGTGTTTATTTGGTCTGAGTGATGTATCTCCAGCGGTCCTCGTGACCAATCAAATCTTGTGAAACATTTGCTTCTCGTAAGGCTTCTCCAAATGGTTCCCATCCTTGTGGGTTGAAATATTTCTTTTTGCTCAGCACGTCGTTGACTAAATCCACCACGTTGCTTCCTTAAACGGTTTCTCCCTTGTATTTCAGTTCCCCTTTCTCGTTCCAGCTAATGTCGGGACTGCTCTTCATTTTTTTCAACAAGAGTTGTACCTTGGCCTTCATTGTTTTTGGTACGCTTTCCAAAATTTCGTTGTCGATCAGGTCCTGTTTCACGGGTTCAGGTGCGACTGCCACGGGTCTGGGTCTGTAATCGTCGTAGACGTTCAAATATCGAGTGAACGATTGGTCGTATAGCTTGAGGCGTTTGTCTGCCGACAGGTCTTCTCTTTCTAGTATGGTTTGCATCTTCTTATCCAAGGTGTCCATGACTTTCACGCGTTGTTCCACTGGCGGTTTTGGGCGCTCTTGAGTCTGGTGGTATCTATTCATTAAGGTTAGTTCCTTCATTTAAATAATGTAGAGAGCAACGGTGCTAGTAGGGATCCCAAATATCCACCTTTCTGTAAGATCGCTTTCTTCAATCCGGCCTTATTTCTCTTGAGTTTTTCCTTCTGCAGTTTAGTTAACGGGACGTTGCCTCTTACAATATTATCGGCACACTCACACAGACAGTCGACGAGACTGCCATCCGCTTTTGTTATGATGTGCTTACGAATACACGGTTTCGTCTTTTGTAAATATAATATATCACTGCCGTGCATTTTCGAGCGCTGAGAGACCATGCTATTCCCTCAGAGTCTCATGCAAGAGTGACAAGAAACATCCTTTTTATGACTCGACATACGCTTTCTGTTCTTCACCGGGAAAGATGAAGGTTCTTAATCTCAGGATATCCGGTGTGTTTTGTTTCATATCGATCACCATGTAGCCATGAGGTCTGGCTGTAGCTCGGGCAAAACCTTCCAGGAAAAATTCCGTTCTCCTGGGATACATTTGGTGTGCTAGCGCCATGATCTGCGATACGTCTGTCAGGTTTTGGAATAGAACCATGTAATGGGCATTGAGACTTATGGTTCTATGGTGAAACAGATTCTGAATGATGTACATGACGCAGATGTTTCTGTGGTGACTCTTTTTCGTAAACAGTGAAGCCACCCTTTGATCCGTTTCGTCCATGAGATCGTCCAAAATGATCAAATGTTTTTCTCTTGGATCTAAATTATCCAGATCCGGTAAACCTTGTTGAAATTCTTTCCCTTTTACGGTTCCATACAACGTCTGATATTCACCATAACACCTTAAGATCCGATCTGGCTTGGGAGTCATCATGTGTTTGACATTGTTAACGAACCATCGGACAAACATCGATTGTCCACTGCCTGTAGGTCCGGCAATCACACTGGTAAACGAATGTACCCATGGCATGAAAAGATCGGGATTATATCCGTCTGGAACCCCAAAAAAAATCGGATTATTGGTTTTCAATATATAATAGGGTTCTCATTCATTACTATGTGAGTATTGCTGCTGCTGCGGCTACGACGGCACATATCCATCTATCAGCGGAGGCGGTGGCGGTGTATATCCCTGTGTCAGCGGCGGCGGCTGCGTATAGCCCTCGGTCAGCGGCTCGTAGGTTATTTAGTAGAGATACCACAGTGAGAACGCGAACGTGATAGAAAACACCATTGGAGTACCACACAACACTTCGAACAATTAAGATCACACCCCAAGGGTAATCAACCACTTTCGGTCTTATGACGTTAATTCCTGTGACGTCACTTCCCGTGACGTCACTTTCGGACACGTCACATCCGGTAGCCATGCTACTTACGGTCATACGCAATGGTACATTTTGTACTACTATGGTAAGAAAAAAAGCGCGGGAATACGCAGAAAATACTTCCGGTTATGACGTAGCTTCCGGTCACGTGACTTCATGTGAAGTGATTTCCGGTCAGGACCGCTTCTAGTGACGTCACTTCCAGCAACCCATGCGTAATAGCCTGCTCCCCTTTGCTCCCCCCGAAATATGTCTTGAGCTGTCCCGAAATACTATTTTGATATTTGGATTTGGGGGTCCCTAATAATAACCCATGAAAAAATATCGAAGGACGGCAAAGTTCTTAACCACTTGGAGCTTAGGTCAAAGGTATTGCTCGGGCCTTTAACAGACTTAAGTGCCTGGGTGGGTTTCTGCACCTCAAGCCCACAGTAGGGTGTCAAATATCAACTTTGATATTTGAAAAAAAAATTATGGAGGGGGGGTCTCTATAAATATCCCATGAAAAACATATTAAGGACGGCAAAGTTCTTGACCACTTGGGGATTAAGGCAAAGGTATTGCCCGGGTCTTTAACTGACTTATGTGCCTCGGTGGGTTTCTGCACCTCAAACCCACAGTAGAGTGTCAAATATCAACTTTGATATTTGATTTTTTTTTATGGAGGGGGGGTCTCTATAAATATTCCATGAAAAATATATTAAGAACGGCAAAGTTCTTGACCACTTGGGGTTTAAGTCAAAGGTATTGCTCGGACCTTTAACTGACTTAAGTGCCTGTGTGGGTTTCTGCACCTCAAGCCAACAGTAGGGTGTCAAATATCAACTTTGATCTTTGAAAAAAAAATTATGGAGGGGGGGTCTCTATAAATATCCCATGAAAAATATATTAAGGACGGCAAAGTTCTTGACCACTTGGGGTTTCAATCAAAGGTATTTCCCGGGCCTTTAACTGACTTAAGTGCCTGGTTTCTGCACCTCAAGCCCACAGCTGGGTGTCAAATATCAACTTTGATATTTGATTTTTTTTAAGGAGGGGTGGTCTCTATTAATATCCCATGAAAAATATATTAAGGACGGCAAAGTTCTTGACCACTTGGGGTTTCAATCAAATGCATTTCCTGTGCCTTTAACTGACTTAAGTGCCTGGGTGGGTTTCTGCACCTCAAGCCCACAGCAGGGTGTCTAATATCAACTTTGATATTTGAATTTTGTTTTGTGGAGGGGGGGCTCTATTAATATCCCATGAAAAATATATTAAGGACGACAAAGTTCTTAACCACTTGGAGCTTAGGTCAAAGGTATTGATCGGGCCTTTAGCAGACTTAAGTGCCTGGGTGGGTTTCTGCACCTCAAGCCCGCAGCTAGGTGTCAAATATCGACTTTGATATTTGATTTTATTTTTATGGAGGGGTGGTCTCTATTAATATCCAATGAAAAATATATTAAGGACGGCAAAGTTCTTCACCACTTGGGGTTTAGGTCAAAGGTATTGCCGGGTCTTTAACTGACTTAAGTGCCTGGGTGGGTTTCTGCACCTCAAGCCCACAGCAAGGTGTCTAATATCAACTTTGTTATTTTAATTTTGTTTTGTGGAGGGAGGGCTCTATTAATATCCCATGAAAAATATATTAAGGACGGCAAAGTTCTTGACCACTTGTGGTTTATTTCAAAGGTATTGCCCGGGCCTTTAACTGACTTAAGTGCCTGGGTGGGTTTCTGCACCTCAAGCCCACAGTAGGATGTCAAATATCAACTTTGATATTTGAAAAAAACATTATGGAGGTGGTGTCTCTATGAATATTCCATGAAAAATATATTAAGGACGGCAAAGTTCTTGACCACTTGGGGTTTCAATCAAAGGTATTTCCTGGGCCTTTAACTGACTTAAGTGCCTGGGTGGGTTTCTGCACCTCCAGCCCACAGCAGGGTGTCAAATATCAACTTTGATATTTGATTTTTTCCTATGGAGGGGGGGGGGTCTCTATAAATATCCCATGAACAATATATTAAGAACGACAAAGTTCTTGACCACTTGGAGCTTAGGTCAAATGTATTGCTCGGGCCTTTAACAGACTTAAGTGCCTGGGTGGGTTTTTGCACCTCAAGCCCACAGTAGGGTGTTAAATATCAACTTTGATATTTGAAAAAAAAATTATGGAGAGGGGGTCTCTATAAATATCCCATGAAAAACATATTAAGGACGGCAAAGTTCTTGACCACTTGGGGATTAAGTCAAAGGTATTGCCCGGGTCTTTAACTGACTTAAATGCCTGGGTGGGTTTCTGCCCCTCAAGCCCGCAGCTGGGTGTCAAATATCAACTTTGATATTTGATTTTTTTTTTTTTATGGAGGGGTGGTCTCTATTAATGTCCCATGAAAAATATATTAAGGACGGCAAAGTTCTTGACCACTTGGGGATTAAGTCAAAGGTATTGCCTGAGTCTTTAACTGACTTAAGTGCCTGTGTGGGTTTCTGCACCTCAAGCCCGCAGCTGGGTGTCAAATATCAACTTTGATATTTGAATTTTGTTTTGTGGAGGGGGGGGGGTCTCTATTAATATCTCATGAAACATATATCAAGGACGGCAAAGTTCTTGCCCACTTGGAGTTAAAATCAAAGACATTGCCCAGGTCTTTAATTGATTTAAATGCCTGGGTGGGTTTCCGCACCTCAAACCCACAGTAGGGTGTCAAATATGCAGTGAAGTACCATGCTCTGGGATATTCCCTACTCTACAAATAATAACGTCATTCCCGGAATTTCCGTATTAATGGGTCATTCATGAAGACCTTCATAAAGGATTCCAATACAACTAAATGTAACCAAATTTGGGTTCCAAATAATCCTTACATATTTACCTGCAACTACCATTGTTTATACCTTTCCATTTAGATTTTGTTTATTTTTTCAGAAAACTTACTGTTATATTTTTCTAATGTTCTATAATTACACTATTTTTAGATTGATGAGATGTCTTCATGTGAACCAGAATCTTATGACTTTATATTGCTTGACAAAACGCTGTCTAAATCATCTACCGGTTTAAAACATTAAAGTAAATGATTTTTTATTTTGTGTTTATTTAAAGTGGTAAGCTCACCATCCGAAAAATATTTTATGTCTTCGTTATTTTGTATTGTGTGGGCGGGGGGGATCTAGATATATTTAGTATATGCCCTGATGTCGATTTATTGTGTTGGCTATGCATTTACAGTAATATATTTGTTATTGGACGCTAGAAATCTTTAAAGGTACATGATGCTCTTATTTATTTTTTGGTTTTGAGACATATCGCCTTTTTGCTCGCTAGCTTAATGCTCTCTAGAAATTGCTCGCTAGCTTGAGCCTGGTAATATAATATTATGATAGTAATATACAAAACATATCACTTTCCTTCATGTGGGAAAATTCTTGTTTATTACAAAGACAAAGGTAAATGTTCCTATGTAATCAAAGTTTAGAGAAGTCTTAGTTTGTATGTAATTAAAGCTTAGAGAAGTCTTATATTGTATGTAAATAAAGCTTAGAGAAGTCTTAGATTGTATGTAACTAAAGCTTAGAGAAGTCTTAGATTGTATGTAATTAAAGCTTAGAGAAGTCTTAGATTGTATGTATCTAAAGCTTAGAGAAGTCTTAGATTGTATGTAACTAAAGCTTAGAGAAGTCTTAGATTATATGTAATTAAAACTTAGAGAAGTCTTAGATTGTATGTAATTAAAGCTTAGAGAAGTCTTAGATTGTATGTAACTAAAGCTTAGGGAAGTCTTAGATTGTATGTAACTAAAGCTTAGAGAAGTCTTAGATTGTATGTAATTAAAGCTTAGAGAAGTCTTAGATTGTATGTAACTAAAGCTTAGAGAAGTCTTAGATTGTATGTAACTAAAGCTTAGAGAAGTCTTAGATTGTATGTAATTAAAGCTTAGAGAAGTCTTAGATTGTATGTAACTAAAGCTTAGAGAAGTCTTAGATTGTATGTAACTAAAGCTTAGAGAAGTCTTAGATTGTATGTAATTAAAGCTTACAGAAGTCTTAGTTTGTATGTAACTAAAACTTAGAGAAGTTTAGATTGTATGTAATTAAAGCTTACAGAAGTCTTAGATTGTATGTAATTAAATCTTAGAGAAGTCTTGGATTGCATGTAGCTAAATCTTAGAGAAGTCTTAGATTGTATGTAACTACAGCTGAGAAGTCTTAGATTGTATGTAGCTAAAGCTTAGAGAAGTCTTAGATTGTATGTAATTAAAACTTAGAGAAGTCTTAGATTGTATGTAATTAAAGTTAAGAGAAGTCTTAGATTGTATGTAACTAAAGCTTAGAGAAGTCTTAGATTGTATGTAATTAAAGCTTTGAGAAGTCTTAGATTGTATGTAATTAAAGCTTAGAGAAGTCTTAGATTGTATGTAATTAAAGTTAGAGAAATCTTAGATTGTATGTAATTAAAGCTTAGAGAAGTCTTAGATTGCATGTAATTAAAGCTTAGAGAAGTCTTAGATTGTATGTAATTAAAGCTTAGCGAAATCTTAGATTGTATGTAATTAAAGCTTAGAGAAGTCTTAGATTGTATGTAGCTAAAGCTTAGAGAAGTCTTAGATTGTATGTAATTAAAGCTTAGAGAAGTCTTAGATTGTATGTAATTAAAGCTTAGAGAAGTCTTAGATTGTATGTAGCTAAAGCTTAGATAAGTCTTAGATTGTATGTAACTAAAGCTTAGAGAGATCTTAGATTGTATGTAATTAAAGCTTAGAGAAGTCTTAGATTGTATGTAATTAAAGCTTAGAGAAGTCTTAGATTGTATGTAATTAAAGCTTAGAGAAATCTTAGATTGTATGTAATTAAAGCTTAGAGAAGTCTTAGATTGTATGTAGCTAAAGCTTAGATAAGTCTTAGATTGTATGTAATTAAAGCTTAGAGAAGTCTTAGATAGTATGTAATTAAAGCTTAGAGAAGTCTTAGATTGTATGTAGCTAAAGCTTAGAGAAGTCTTAGATTGTATGTAATTAAAGCTTAGAAAAGTCTTAGATTGTATGTAATTAAAGCTTAGAGATGCCTTAGATTGTATGTAATTAAAGCTTACAGAAGTCTTAGTTTGTATGTAACTAAAACTTAGAGAAGTTTTAGATTGTATGTAATTAAAGCTTACAGAAGTCTTAGATTGTATGTAATTAAATCTTAGAAAAGTCTTGGATTGCATGTAGCTAAATCTTAGAGAAGTCTTACATTGTATGTAATTAAAGCTTAGAGAAGTCTTAGATTGTATGTAATTAAAGTTAAGAGAAGTCTTAGATTGTATGTAACTAAAGCTTAGAGAAGTCTTAGATTGTATGTAATTAAAGCTTCGAGAAGTCTTAGATTGTATGTAACTAAAGCTTAGAGAAGTCTTAGATTGTATGTAACTAAAGCTGAGAAGTCTTAGATTGTATGTAGCTAAAGCTTAGAGAAGTCTTAGATTGTATGTAATTAAAGCTTAGAGAAGTCTTAGATTGTATATAATTAAAGTTAAGAGAAGTCTTAGATTGTATGTAACTAAAGCTTAGAGAAGTCTTAGATTGTATGTAGCTAAAGCTTAGATAAGTCTTAGATTGTATGTAATTAAAGCTTAGAGAAATCTAAGATTGTATGTAATTAAAGCTTAGAGAAATCTTAGATTGTATGTAGCTAAAGCTTAGAGAAGTCTGAGATTGTATGTAGCTAAAGCTTAGAGAAGTCTTAGATTGTATGTAACTACAGCTTAGAGAAGTCTTAGATTGTATGTAATTAAAGCTTAGAGAAGTCTTAGATTGTATGTAACTAAGGCTTAGAGAAGTCTTAGATTGTATGTAATTAAAGCTTAGAGAATTCTTAGATTGTATGTAACTACAGCTTAGAGAAGTCTTAGATTGTATGTAATTAAAGCTTAGTGAAGTCTTAGATTGTATGTATCTAAAGCTTAGAGAAGTCTTAGATTGTATGTAACTAAAGCTTAGAGAAGTCTAAGATTATATGTAATTAAAGCTTAGAGAAGTCTTAGATTGTATGTAATTAAAGCTTAGATAAGTCTTAGATTGTATGTAACTAAAGCTTACAGAGATCTTAGATTGTATGTAATTAAAGCTTAGAGAGGTCTTAGATTGCATGTAATTAAAGCTTAGAGAGGTCTTAGATTGTATGTAATTAAAGCTTAGAGAAGTCTTAGATTGTATGTAATTAAAGCTTAGAAAAGTCTTAGATTGTAGGTAACTAAAGCTTAGAGAAGTCTTAGATTGTATGTAACTAAAGCTTAGAGAAGTCTTAGATTGTATGTAACTACAGCTTAGAGAAGTCTTAGATTGTATGTAGCTAAAGCTTAGAGAAGTCTTAGATTGTATGTAATTAAAGTTAAGAGAAGTCTTAGATTGTATGTAGTTAAAGCTTAGATAAGTCTTAGATTGTATGTAATTAAAGCTTAGAGAAGTCTTAGATAGTATGTAATTAAAGCTTAGAGAAGTCTTAGATTGTATGTAGCTAAAGCTTAGAGAAGTCTTAGATTGTATGTAATTAAAGCTTAGAAAAGTCTTAGATTGTATGTAATTAAAGCTTAGAGATGCCTTAGATTGTATGTAATTAAAGCTTACAGAAGTCTTAGTTTGTATGTAACTAAAACTTAGAGAAGTTTTAGATTGTATGTAATTAAAGCTTACAGAAGTCTTAGATTGTATGTAATTAAATCTTAGAAAAGTCTTGGATTGCATGTAGCTAAATCTTAGAGAAGTCTTACATTGTATGTAATTAAAGCTTAGAGAAGTCTTAGATTGTATGTAATTAAAGTTAAGAGAAGTCTTAGATTGTATGTAACTAAAGCTTAGAGAAGTCTTAGATTGTATGTAATTAAAGCTTCGAGAAGTCTTAGATTGTATGTAACTAAAGCTTAGAGAAGTCTTAGATTGTATGTAACTAAAGCTGAGAAGTCTTAGATTGTATGTAGCTAAAGCTTAGAGAAGTCTTAGATTGTATGTAATTAAAGCTTAGAGAAGTCTTAGATTGTATGTAATTAAAGTTAAGAGAAGTCTTAGATTGTATGTAACTAAAGCTTAGAGAAGTCTTAGATTGTATGTAGCTAAAGCTTAGATAAGTCTTAGATTGTATGTAATTAAAGCTTAGAGAAATCTAAGATTGTATGTAATTAAAGCTTAGAGAAATCTTAGATTGTATGTAGCTAAAGCTTAGAGAAGTCTGAGATTGTATGTAGCTAAAGCTTAGAGAAGTCTTAGATTGTATGTAACTACAGCTTAGAGAAGTCTTAGATTGTATGTAATTAAAGCTTAGAGAAGTCTTAGATTGTATGTAACTAAGGCTTAGAGAAGTCTTAGATTGTATGTAATTAAAGCTTAGAGAATTCTTAGATTGTATGTAACTACAGCTTAGAGAAGTCTTAGATTGTATGTAATTAAAGCTTAGTGAAGTCTTAGATTGTATGTATCTAAAGCTTAGAGAAGTCTTAGATTGTATGTAACTAAAGCTTAGAGAAGTCTAAGATTATATGTAATTAAAGCTTAGAGAAGTCTTAGATTGTATGTAATTAAAGCTTAGATAAGTCTTAGATTGTATGTAACTAAAGCTTACAGAGATCTTAGATTGTATGTAATTAAAGCTTAGAGAGGTCTTAGATTGCATGTAATTAAAGCTTAGAGAGGTCTTAGATTGTATGTAATTAAAGCTTAGAGAAGTCTTAGATTGTATGTAATTAAAGCTTAGAAAAGTCTTAGATTGTAGGTAACTAAAGCTTAGAGAAGTCTTAGATTGTATGTAACTAAAGCTTAGAGAAGTCTTAGATTGTATGTAACTACAGCTTAGAGAAGTCTTAGATTGTATGTAGCTAAAGCTTAGAGAAGTCTTAGATTGTATGTAATTAAAGTTAAGAGAAGTCTTAGATTGTATGTAGTTAAAGCTTAGATAAGTCTTAGATTGTATGTAATTAAAGCTTCGAGAAGTCTTAGATTGTATGTAACTAAAGCTTAGAGAAGTCTTAGATTGTATGTAACTAAAGCTTAGAGAAGTCTTAGATTGTATGTAGCTAAAGCTTCGACAAGTCTTAGATTGTATGTAATTAAAGCTTAGAGAAATCTTAGATTGTATGTAATTAAAGCTTAGAGAAGTCTTAGATTGCATGTAATTAAAGCTTAGAGAAGTCTTAGATTGTATGTAATTAAAGCTTAGCGAAATCTTAGATTGTATGTAATTAAAGCTTAGAGAAGTCTTAGATTGTATGTAGCTAAAGCTTAGAGAAGTCTTAGATTGTATGTAATTAAAGCTTAGAGAAGTCTTAGATTGTATGTAATTAAAGCTTAGAGAAGTCTTAGATTGTATGTAGCTAAAGCTTAGATAAGTCTTAGATTGTATGTAACTAAAGCTTAGAGAGATCTTAGATTGTATGTAATTAAAGCTTAGAGAAGTCTTAGATTGTATGTAATTAAAGCTTAGAAAAGTCTTAGATTGTATGTAATTAAAGCTTAGAGAAATCTTAGATTGTATGTAATTAAAGCTTAGAGAAGTCTTAGATTGTATGTAGCTAAAGCTTAGATAAGTCTTAGATTGTATGTAATTAAAGCTTAGAGAAGTCTTAGATAGTATGTAATTAAAGCTTAGAGAAGTCTTAGATTGTATGTAGCTAAAGCTTAGAGAAGTCTTAGATTGTATGTAATTAAAGCTTACAGAAATCTTAGTTTGTATGTAACTAAAACTTAGAGAAGTTTTAGATTGTATGTAATTAAAGCTTACAGAAGTCTTAGATTGTATGTAATTAAATCTCAGAGAAGTCTTGGATTGCATGTAGCTAAATCTTAGAGAAGTCTTAGATTGTATGTAATTAAAGCTTAGAGAAGTCTTAGATTGTATGTAATTAAAGTTAAGAGAAGTCTTAGATTGTATGTAACTAAAGCTTAGAGAAGTCTTAGATTGTATGTAATTAAAGCTTCGAGAAGTCTTAGATTGTATGTAACTATAGCTTAGAGAAGTCTTAGATTGTATGTAACTAAAGCTGAGAAGTCTTAGATTGTATGTAGCTAAAGCTTAGAGAAGTCTTAGATTGTATGTAACTAAAGCTTAGAGAAATCTTACATTGTATGTAACTAAAGCTTAGAGAAGTCTTAGATTGTATGTAATTAAAGCTTAGAGAAGTCTTAGATTGTATGTAATAAAAGTTAAGAGAAGTCTTAGATTGTATGTAACTAAAGCTTAGAGAAGTCTTAGATTGTATGTAATTAAAGCTTCGAGAAGTCTTAGATTGTATGTAACTAAAGCTTAGAGAAGTCTTAGATTGTATGTAACTAAAGCTTAGAGAAGTCTTAGATTGTATGTAGCTAAAGCTTAGATAAGTCTTAGATTGTATGTAATTAAAGCTTAGAGAAATCTAAGATTGTATGTAATTAAAGCTTAGAGAAATCTTAGATTGTATGTAGCTAAAGCTTAGAGAAGTCTGAGATTGTATGTAGCTAAAGCTTAGAGAAGTCTTAGATTGTATGTAACTAAAGCTTAGAGAAATCTTAGATTGTATGTAACTACAGCTTAGAGAAGTCTTAGATTGTATGTAATTAAAGCTTAGAGAAGTCTTAGATTGTATGTAACTAAGGCTTAGAGAAGTCTTAGATTGTATGTAATTAAAGCTTAGAGAATTCTTAGATTGTATGTAACAACAGCTTAGAGAAGTCTTAGATTGTATGTAATTAAAGCTTAAAGAATTCTTAGATTGTATGTATCTAAAGCTTAGAGAAGTCTTAGGTTGTATGTAATTAAAGCTTAGAGAAGTCTTAGATTGTATGTAACTAAAGCTTAGAGAAGTCTTAGATTGTATGTAATTAAAGCTTAGTGAAGTCTTAGATTGTATGTATCTAAAGCTTAGAGAAGTCTTAGATTGTATGTAACTAAAGCTTAGAGAAGTCTTAGATTGTATGTAATTAAAGCTTACAGAAGTCTTAGTTTGTATGTAACTAAAACTTAGAGAAGTTTAGATTGTATGTAATTAAAGCTTACAGAAGTCTTAGATTGTATGTAATTAAATCTTAGAGAAGTCTTGGATTGCATGTAGCTAAATCTTAGAGAAGTCTTAGATTGTATGTAACTACAGCTGAGAAGTCTTAGATTGTATGTAGCTAAAGCTTAGAGAAGTCTTAGATTGTATGTAATTAAAGCTTAGAGAAGTCTTAGATTGTATGTAATTAAAGTTAAGAGAAGTCTTAGATTGTATGTAACTAAAGCTTAGAGAAGTCTTAGATTGTATGTAATTAAAGCTTTGAGAAGTCTTAGATTGTATGTAATTAAAGCTTAGAGAAGTCTTAGATTGTATGTAATTAAAGTTAGAGAAATCTTAGATTGTATGTAATTAAAGCTTAGAGAAATCTTAGATTGTATGTAGTTAAAGCTTAGCGAAATCTTAGATTGTATGTAATTAAAGCTTAGAGAAGTCTTAGATTGTATGTAGCTAAAGCTTAGAGAAGTCTTAGATTGTATGTAATTAAAGCTTAGAGAAGTCTTAGATTGTATGTAATTAAAGCTTAGAGAAGTCTTAGATTGTATGTAGCTAAAGCTTAGATAAGTCTTAGATTGTATGTAACTAAAGCTTAGAGAGATCTTAGATTGTATGTAATTAAAGCTTAGAGAAGTCTTAGATTGTATGTAATTAAAGCTTAGAGAAGTCTTAGATTGTATGTAATTAAAGCTTAGAGAAATCTTAGATTGTATGTAATTAAAGCTTAGAGAAGTCTTAGATTGTATGTAGCTAAAGCTTAGATAAGTCTTAGATTGTATGTAATTAAAGCTTAGAGAAGTCTTAGATAGTATGTAATTAAAGCTTAGAGAAGTCTTAGATTGTATGTAGCTAAAGCTTAGAGAAGTCTTAGATTGTATGTAATTAAAGCTTAGAAAAGTCTTAGATTGTATGTAATTAAAGCTTAGAGAAGTCTTAGATTGTATGTAATTAAAGCTTACAGAAGTCTTAGTTTGTATGTAACTAAAACTTAGAGAAGTTTTAGATTGTATGTAATTAAAGCTTACAGAAGTCTTAGATTGTATGTAATTAAATCTTAGAAAAGTCTTGGATTGCATGTAGCTATATCTTAGAGAAGTCTTACATTGTATGTAATTAAAGCTTAGAGAAGTCTTAGATTGTATGTAATTAAAGTTAAGAGAAGTCTTAGATTGTATGTAACTAAAGCTTAGAGAAGTCTTAGATTGTATGTAATTAAAGCTTCGAGAAGTCTTAGATTGTATGTAACTAAAGCTTAGAGAAGTCTTAGATTGTATGTAACTAAAGCTGAGAAGTCTTAGATTGTATGTAGCTAAAGCTTAGACAAGTCTTAGATTGTATGTAATTAAAGCTTAGAGAAGTCTTAGATTGTATGTAATTAAAGTTAAGAGAAGTCTTAGATTGTATGTAACTAAAGCTTAGAGAAGTCTTAGATTGTATGTAATTAAAGCTTCGAGAAGTCTTAGATTGTATGTAACTAAAGCTTAGAGAAGTCTTAGATTGTATGTAACTAAAGCTTAGAGAAGTCTTAGATTGTATGTAGCTAAAGCTTAGATAAGTCTTAGATTGTATGTAATTAAAGCTTAGAGAAATCTAAGATTGTATGTAATTAAAGCTTAGAGAAATCTTAGATTGTATGTAGCTAAAGCTTAGAGAAGTCTGAGATTGTATGTAGCTAAAGCTTAGAGAAGTCTTAGATTGTATGTAACTACAGCTTAGAGAAGTCTTAGATTGTATGTAATTAAAACTTAGAGAAGTCTTAGATTGTATGTAACTAAGGCTTAGAGAAGTCTTAGATTGTATGTAATTAAAGCTTAGAGAATTCTTAGATTGTATGTAACTACAGCTTAGAGAAGTCTTAGATTGTATGTAATTAAAGCTTAAAGAATTCTTAGATTGTATGTATCTAAAGCTTAGAGAAGTCTTAGGTTGTATGTAATTAAAGCTTAGAGAAGTCTTAGATTGTATGTAACTAAAGCTTAGAGAAGTCTTAGATTGTATGTAATTAAAGCTTAGTGAAGTCTTAGATTGTATGTATCTAAAGCTTAGAGAAGTCTTAGATTGTATGTAACTAAAGCTTAGAGAAGTCTAAGATTATATGTAATTAAAGCTTAGAGAAGTCTTAGATTGTATGTAATTAAAGCTTAGAAAAGTCTTAGATTGTAGGTAACTAAAGCTTAGAGAAGTCTTAGATTGTATGTAACTAAAGCTTAGAGAAGTCTTAGATTGTATGTAACTACAGCTTAGAGAAGTCTTAGATTGTATGTAGCTAAAGCTTAGAGAAGTCTTAGATTGTATGTAATTAAAGTTAAGAGAAGTCTTAGATTGTATGTAGTTAAAGCTTAGATAAGTCTTAGATTGTATGTAACTACAGCTGAGAAGTCTTAGATTGTATGTAGCTAAAGCTTAGAGAAGTCTTAGATTGTATGTAATTAAAGCTTAGAGAAGTCTTAGATTGTATGTAATTAAAGTTAAGAGAAGTCTTAGATTGTATGTAACTAAAGCTTAGAGAAGTCTTAGATTGTATGTAATTAAAGCTTTGAGAAGTCTTAGATTGTATGTAATTAAAGCTTAGAGAAGTCTTAGATTGTATGTAATTAAAGTTAGAGAAATCTTAGATTGTATGTAATTAAAGCTTAGAGAAATCTTAGATTGTATGTAGTTAAAGCTTAGCGAAATCTTAGATTGTATGTAATTAAAGCTTAGAGAAGTCTTAGATTGTATGTAGCTAAAGCTTAGAGAAGTCTTAGATTGTATGTAATTAAAGCTTAGAGAAGTCTTAGATTGTATGTAATTAAAGCTTAGAGAAGTCTTAGATTGTATGTAGCTAAAGCTTAGATAAGTCTTAGATTGTATGTAACTAAAGCTTAGAGAGATCTTAGATTGTATGTAATTAAAGCTTAGAGAAGTCTTAGATTGTATGTAATTAAAGCTTAGAGAAGTCTTAGATTGTATGTAATTAAAGCTTAGAGAAATCTTAGATTGTATGTAATTAAAGCTTAGAGAAGTCTTAGATTGTATGTAGCTAAAGCTTAGATAAGTCTTAGATTGTATGTAATTAAAGCTTAGAGAAGTCTTAGATAGTATGTAATTAAAGCTTAGAGAAGTCTTAGATTGTATGTAGCTAAAGCTTAGAGAAGTCTTAGATTGTATGTAATTAAAGCTTAGAAAAGTCTTAGATTGTATGTAATTAAAGCTTAGAGAAGTCTTAGATTGTATGTAATTAAAGCTTACAGAAGTCTTAGTTTGTATGTAACTAAAACTTAGAGAAGTTTTAGATTGTATGTAATTAAAGCTTACAGAAGTCTTAGATTGTATGTAATTAAATCTTAGAAAAGTCTTGGATTGCATGTAGCTATATCTTAGAGAAGTCTTACATTGTATGTAATTAAAGCTTAGAGAAGTCTTAGATTGTATGTAATTAAAGTTAAGAGAAGTCTTAGATTGTATGTAACTAAAGCTTAGAGAAGTCTTAGATTGTATGTAATTAAAGCTTCGAGAAGTCTTAGATTGTATGTAACTAAAGCTTAGAGAAGTCTTAGATTGTATGTAACTAAAGCTGAGAAGTCTTAGATTGTATGTAGCTAAAGCTTAGACAAGTCTTAGATTGTATGTAATTAAAGCTTAGAGAAGTCTTAGATTGTATGTAATTAAAGTTAAGAGAAGTCTTAGATTGTATGTAACTAAAGCTTAGAGAAGTCTTAGATTGTATGTAATTAAAGCTTCGAGAAGTCTTAGATTGTATGTAACTAAAGCTTAGAGAAGTCTTAGATTGTATGTAACTAAAGCTTAGAGAAGTCTTAGATTGTATGTAGCTAAAGCTTAGATAAGTCTTAGATTGTATGTAATTAAAGCTTAGAGAAATCTAAGATTGTATGTAATTAAAGCTTAGAGAAATCTTAGATTGTATGTAGCTAAAGCTTAGAGAAGTCTGAGATTGTATGTAGCTAAAGCTTAGAGAAGTCTTAGATTGTATGTAACTACAGCTTAGAGAAGTCTTAGATTGTATGTAATTAAAACTTAGAGAAGTCTTAGATTGTATGTAACTAAGGCTTAGAGAAGTCTTAGATTGTATGTAATTAAAGCTTAGAGAATTCTTAGATTGTATGTAACTACAGCTTAGAGAAGTCTTAGATTGTATGTAATTAAAGCTTAAAGAATTCTTAGATTGTATGTATCTAAAGCTTAGAGAAGTCTTAGGTTGTATGTAATTAAAGCTTAGAGAAGTCTTAGATTGTATGTAACTAAAGCTTAGAGAAGTCTTAGATTGTATGTAATTAAAGCTTAGTGAAGTCTTAGATTGTATGTATCTAAAGCTTAGAGAAGTCTTAGATTGTATGTAACTAAAGCTTAGAGAAGTCTAAGATTATATGTAATTAAAGCTTAGAGAAGTCTTAGATTGTATGTAATTAAAGCTTAGAAAAGTCTTAGATTGTAGGTAACTAAAGCTTAGAGAAGTCTTAGATTGTATGTAACTAAAGCTTAGAGAAGTCTTAGATTGTATGTAACTACAGCTTAGAGAAGTCTTAGATTGTATGTAGCTAAAGCTTAGAGAAGTCTTAGATTGTATGTAATTAAAGTTAAGAGAAGTCTTAGATTGTATGTAGTTAAAGCTTAGATAAGTCTTAGATTGTATGTAATTAAAGCTTCGAGAAGTCTTAGATTGTATGTAACTAAAGCTTAGAGAAGTCTGAGATTGTATGTAACTAAAGGTTAGAGAAGTCTTAGATTGTATGTAGCTAAAGCTTCGACAAGTCTTAGATTGTATGTAATTAAAGCTTAGAGAAATCTTAGATTGTATGTAATTAAAGCTTAGAGAAGTCTTAGATTGCATGTAATTAAAGCTTAGAGAAGTCTTAGATTGTATGTAATTAAAGCTTAGCGAAATCTTAGATTGTATGTAATTAAAGCTTAGAGAAGTCTTAGATTGTATGTAGCTAAAGCTTAGAGAAGTCTTAGATTGTATGTAATTAAAGCTTAGAGAAGTCTTAGATTGTATGTAATTAAAGCTTAGAGAAGTCTTAGATTGTATGTAGCTAAAGCTTAGATAAGTCTTAGATTGTATGTAACTAAAGCTTAGAGAGATCTTAGATTGTATGTAATTAAAGCTTAGAGAAGTCTTAGATTGTATGTAATTAAAGCTTAGAAAAGTCTTAGATTGTATGTAATTAAAGCTTAGAGAAATCTTAGATTGTATGTAATTAAAGCTTAGAGAAGTCTTAGATTGTATGTAGCTAAAGCTTAGATAAGTCTTAGATTGTATGTAATTAAAGCTTAGAGAAGTCTTAGATAGTATGTAATTAAAGCTTACAGAATTCTTAGTTTGTATGTAACTAAAACTTAGAGAAGTTTTAGATTGTATGTAATTAAAGCTTACAGAAGTCTTAGATTGTATGTAATTAAATCTCAGAGAAGTCTTGGATTGCATGTAGCTAAATCTTAGAGAAGTCTTAGATTGTATGTAATTAAAGCTTAGAGAAGTCTTAGATTGTATGTAATTAAAGTTAAGAGAAGTCTTAGATTGTATGTAACTAAAGCTTAGAGAAGTCTTAGATTGTATGTAATTAAAGCTTCGAGAAGTCTTAGATTGTATGTAACTAAAGCTTAGAGAAGTCTTAGATTGTATGTAACTAAAGCTGAGAAGTCTTAGATTGTATGTAGCTAAAGCTTAGAGAAGTCTTAGATTGTATGTAACTAAAGCTTAGAGAAATCTTACATTGTATGTAACTAAAGCTTAGAGAAGTCTTAGATTGTATGTAATTAAAGCTTAGAGAAGTCTTAGATTGTATGTAATTAAAGTTAAGAGAAGTCTTAGATTGTATGTAACTAAAGCTTAGAGAAGTCTTAGATTGTATGTAATTAAAGCTTCGAGAAGTCTTAGATTGTATGTAACTAAAGCTTAGAGAAGTCTTAGATTGTATGTAACTAAAGCTTAGAGAAGTCTTAGATTGTATGTAGCTAAAGCTTAGATAAGTCTTAGATTGTATGTAATTAAAGCTTAGAGAAATCTTAGATTGTATGTAATTAAAGCTTAGAGAAATCTTAGATTGTATGTAGCTAAAGCTTAGAGAAATCTGAGATTGTATGTAGCTAAAGCTTAGAGAAGTCTTAGATTGTATGTAACTAAAGCTTAGAGAAATCTTAGATTGTATGTAACTACAGCTTAGAGAAGTCTTAGATTGTATGTAATTAAAGCTTAGAGAAGTCTTAGATTGTATGTAACTAAGGCTTAGAGAAGTCTTAGATTGTATGTAATTAAAGCTTAGAGAATTCTTAGATTGTAAGTAACTACAGCTTAGAGAAGTCTTAGATTGTATGTAATTAATGCTTAAAGAATTCTTAGATTGTATGTATCTAAAGCTTAGAGAAGTCTTAGGTTGTATGTAATTAAAGCTTAGAGAAGTCTTAGATTGTATGTAACTAAAGCTTAGAGAAGTCTTAGATTGTATGTAATTAAAGCTTAGTGAAGTCTTAGATTGTATGTATCTAAAGCTTAGAGAAGTCTTAGATTGTATGTAACTAAAGCTTAGAGAAGTCTAAGATTATATGTAATTAAAGCTTAGAGAAGTCTTAGATTGTATGTAATTAAAGCTTAGATAAGTCCTAGATTGTATGTAACTAAAGCTTACAGAGATCTTAGATTGTATGTAATTAAAGCTTAGAGAGGTCTTAGATTGCATGTAATTAAAGCTTAGAGAGGTCTTAGATTGTATGTAATTAAAGCTTAGAGAAGTCTTAGATTGTATGTAATTAAAGCTTTGAAAAGTCTTAGATTGTAGGTAACTAAAGCTTAGAGAAGTCTTAGATTGTATGTAACTAAAGCTTAGAGAAGTCTTAGATTATATGTAACTACAGCTTAGAGAAGACTTAGATTGTATGTAGCTAAAGCTTAGAGAAGTCTTAGATTGTATGTAATTAAAGTTAAGAGAAGTCTTAGATTGTATGTAGTTAAAGCTTAGATAAGTCTTAGATTGTATGTAATTAAAGCTTCGAGAAGTCTTAGATTGTATGTAACTAAAGCTTAGAGAAGTCTTAGATTGTATGTAACTAAAGCTTCGAGAAGTCTTAGATTGTATGTAGCTAAAGCTTCGAGAAGTCTTAGATTGTATGTAATTAAAGCTTAGAGAAATCTTAGATTGTATGTAATTAAAGCTTAGAGAAATCTTAGATTGTATGTAGCTAAAGCTTAGAGAAGTCTGAGATTGTATGTAGCTAAAGCTTAGGGAAGTATTAGATTGTATGTAACTAAAGCTTAAAAAATTCTTAGATTGTATGTAACTACAGCTTAGAGAAGTCTTAGATTGTATGTAATTAAAGCTTAAAGAATTCTTAGATTGTATGTATCTAAAGCTTAGAGAAGTCTTAGGTTGTATGTAATTAAAGCTTAGAGAAGTCTTAGATTGTATGTAGCTAAAGCTTAGAGAAGTCTTAGATTGTATGTAGCTAAAGCTTAGAGCAGTTTTAGATTGTATGTAACTAAAGCTTAGGGAATTCTTAGATTGTATGTAACTAAAGCTTAGAGAAGTCTTAGATTGTATGTAACTACAGCTTAGAGAAGTCTTAGATTGTATGTAATTAAAGCTTAGATAAGTCTTAGATTGTATGTAATTAAAGCTTAGAGAAGTCTTAGATTGTATGTAATTAAGGCTTAGAGAAGTCTTAGATTGTATGTAATTAAAGCTTAGAGAAGTCTTAGATTGTATGTAACTAAAGCTTAGAGAATGCTTAGATTGTATGTAACTAAAGCTTAGAGAAGTCTTAGATTGTATGTAATTAAAGCTTAGAAAAGTCTTAGATTGTATGTAACTAAAGCTTAGAGAAGTCTTAGATTGTATGTAACTAAAGTTTAGAGAAGTCTTAGATTGTATGTAACTAAAGCTTAGAGAAGTCTTAGATTGTATGTAGCTAAAGCTTAAAGAAGTCTTAGATTGTATGTAATTAAAGTTAAGAGAAGTCTTAGATTGTATGTAATTAAAGCTTAGAAAAGTCTTAGATTGTATGTAATTAAATCTTTGAGAAGTCTTGGATTGCATGTAGCTAAATCTTAGAGAAGTCTTAGATTGTATGTAATTAAAGCTTAGAGAAGTCTTAGATTGTATGTAGCTAAAGCTTAGATAAGTCTTAGATTGTATGTAATTAAAGCTTAGAGAAGTCTTAGATTGTATGTAATTAAAGCTTAGAGAAGTCTTAGATTGTATGTAGCTAAAGCTTAGATAAGTCTTAGATTGTATGTAACTAAAGCTTAGAGAGATCTTAGATTGTATGTAACTAAATCTTAGAGAAGTCTTAGATTGTATGTAATTAAAGCTTAGAGAAATCTTAGATTGTATGTAATTAAAGCTTCGAGAAGTCTTAGATTGTATGTAACTAAAGCTTAGAGAAATCTTAGATTGTATGTATCTAAAGTTTAGAGAAGTCTTAGATTGTATGTAATTAAAGCTTCGAGAAGTCTTAGATTGTATGTAATTAAAGCTTAGAGAAATCTTAGATTGTATGTAATTAAAGCTTAGAGAAATCTTAGATTGTATGTAGCTAAAGCTTAGAGAAGTCTGAGATTGTATGTAGCTAAAGCTTAGATAAGTCTTAGATTGTATGTAATTAAAGCTTAGAGAAGTCTTAGATTGTATGTAATTAAAGCTTAGAGAAGTCTTAGATTGTATGTAGCTAAAGCTTAGATAAGTCTTAGATTGTATGTAACTAAAGCTTAGAGAGATCTTAGATTGTATGTAATTAAAGCTTATAGAAGTCTTAGATTGTATGTAATTAAAGCTTAGAGAAGTCTTAGATTGTATGTAATTAAAGCTTAGAGAAATCTTAGATTGTATGTAATTAAAGCTTAGAGAAGTCTTAGATTGTATGTAGCTAAAGCTTAGATAAGTCTTAGATTGTATGTAATTAAAGCTTAGAGAAGTCTTAGATTGTATGTAGCTAAAGCTTAGATAAGTCTTAGATTGTATGTATCTAAAGCTTAGAGAGATCTTAGATTGTATGTAACTAAAGCTTAGAGAAGTCTTAGATTGTATGTAATTAAAGCTTAGAAAAGTCTTAGATTGTATGTAATTAAAGCTTAGAGAAGTCTTAGATTGTATGTAATTAAAGCTTACAGAAGTCTTAGTTTGTATGTAACTAAAACTTAGAGAAGTTTTAGATTGTATGTAATTAAAGCTTACAGAAGTCTTAGATTGTATGTAATTAAATCTTAGAGAAGTCTTGGATTGCATGTAGCTAAATCTTAGAGAAGTCTTAGATTGTATGTAACTACAGCTGAGAAATCTTAGATTGTATGTAGCTAAAGCTTAGAGAAGTCTTAGATTGTATGTAATTAAAGCTTAGAGAAGTCTTAGATTGTATGTAATTAAAGTTAAGAGAAGTCTTAGATTGTATGTAACTAAAGCTTAGAGAAGTCTTAGATTGTATGTAATTAAAGCTTCGAGAAGTCTTAGATTGTATGTAACTAAAGCTTAGAGAAGTCTTAGATTGTATGTAACTAAAGCTTAGAGAAGTCTTAGATTGTATGTAGCTAAAGCTTCGAGAAGTCTTAGATTGTATGTAATTAAAGCTTAGAGAAATATAAGATTGTATGTAATTAAAGCTTAGAGAAATCTTAGATTGTATGTAGCTAAAGCTTAGAGAAGTCTGAGATTGTATGTAACTAAAGCTTAGAGAATGCTTAGATTGTATGTAACTAAAGCTTAGAGAAGTCTTAGATTGTATGTAATTAAAGCTTAGAAAAGTCTTAGATTGTATGTAACTAAAGCTTTGAGAAGTCTTAGATTGTATGTAACTAAAGTTTAGAGAAGTCTTAGATTGTATGTAACTAAAGCTTAGAGAAGTCTTAGATTGTATGTAGCTAAAGCTTAAAGAAGTCTTAGATTGTATGTAATTAAAGTTAAGAGAAGTCTTAGATTGTATGTAATTAAAGCTTAGAAAAGTCTTAGATTGTATGTAATTAAATCTTTGAGAAGTCT
Source organism: Bathymodiolus brooksi (assembly GCA_963680875.1). Lineage (NCBI taxonomy): Eukaryota > Metazoa > Mollusca > Bivalvia > Mytilida > Modiolidae > Bathymodiolus > Bathymodiolus brooksi. The sequence continues at coordinate 1,349,659 of OY804577.1, forward strand.
TGGGTTGCATGTAGCTAAATCTTAGAGAAGTCTTAGATTGTATGTAATTAAAGCTTAGAGAAGTCTTAGATTGTATGTAGCTAAAGCTAAGATAAGTCTAAGATTGTATGTAATTAAAGCTTAGAGAAGTCTTAGATTGTATGTAATTAAAGCTTAGAGAAGTCTTAGATTGTATGTAGCTAAAGCTTAGATAAGTCTTAGATTGTATGTAACTAAAGCTTAGAGAACTCTTAGATTGTATGTAATTAAAGCTTAGAGAAATCTTAGATTGTATGTAATTAAAGCTTAGAAAAGTCTTAGATTGTATGTAATTAAAGCTTCGAGAAGTCTTAGATTGTATGTAACTAGAGCTTAGAGAAGTCTTAGATTGTATGTAATTAAAGCTTATAGAAATCTAAGATTGTATGTAATTAAAGCTTAGAGAAATCTTAGATTGTATGTAGCTAAAGCTTAGAGAAGTCTGAGATTGTATGTAGCTAAAGCTTAGAGAAGTCTTAGATTGTATGTAACTAAAGCTTAGAGAAATCTTAGATTGTATGTAACTAAAGCTTAGAGAAGTCTTAGATCGTATGTAATTAAAGCTTAGAGAAGTCTTAGATTGTATGTAACTAAAGCTTAGAGAAGTCTTAGATTGTATGTAACTAAAGGTTAGAGAAGTCTTAGATTGTATGTAACTAAAGCTTAGAGAATGCTTAGATTGTATGTAACTAAAGCTTAGAGAGGTCTTAGATTGTATGTAATTAAAGCTTAGAAAAGTCTTAGATTGTATGTAACTAAAGCTTAGAGAAGTCTTAGATTGTATGTCTCTAAAGTTTAGAGAAGTCTTAGATTGTATGTAGCTAAAGCTTCGAGAAGTCTTAGATTGTATGTAATTAAAGCTTAGAGAAATCTTAGATTGTATGTAATTAAAGCTTAGAGAAATCTTAGATTGTATGTAGCTAAAGCTTAGAGAAGTCTGAGATTGTATGTAGCTAAAGCTTAGATAAGTCTTATATATTATGTAATTAAAGCTTAGAGAAGTCTTAGATTGTATGTAATTAAAGCTTAGAGAAGTCTTAGATTGTATGTAGCTAAAGCTTAGATAAGTCTTAGATTGTATGTAACTAAAGCTTAGAGAGATCTTAGATTGTATGTAATTAAAGCTTAGAGAAGTCTTAGATTGTATGTAATTAAAGCTTAGAGAAGTCTTAGATTGTATGTAATTAAAGCTTAGAGAAATCTTAGATTGTATGTAATTAAAGCTTAGAGAAGTCTTAGATTGTATGTAACTAAAGCTTAGATAAGTCTTAGATTGTATGTAGCTAAAGCTTAGATAAGTCTTAGATTGTATGTAATTAAAGCTTAGAGAAATATAAGATTGTATGTAATTAAAGCTTAGAGAAATCTTAGATTGTATGTAGCTAAAGCTTAGAGAAGTCTGAGATTGTATGTAGCTAAAGCTTAGAGAAGTCTTAGATTGTATGTAACTAAAGCTTAGAGAAATCTTAGATTGTATGTAACTAAAGCTTAGAGAAGTCTTAGATTGTATGTAATTAAAGCTTAGAGAAGTCTTAGATTGTATGTAACTAAAGCTTAGAGAAGTCTTAGATTGTATGTAACTAAAGGTTAGAGAAGTCTTAGATTGTATGTAACTAAAGCTTAGAGAATGCTTAGATTGTATGTAACTAAAGCTTAGAGAAGTCTTAGATTGTATGTAACTAAAGCTTAGAAAAGTCTTAGATTGTATGTAGCTAAAGTTTAGAGAAGTCTTAGATTGTATGTAACTAAAGCTTAGAGAAGTCTTAGATTGTATGTAGCTAAAGCTTAAAGAAGTCTTAGATTGTATGTAATTAAAGTTAAGAGAAGTCTTAGATTGTATGTAATTAAAGCTTAGAAAAGTCTTAGATTGTATGTAATTAAATCTTTGAGAAGTCTTGGATTGCATGTAGCTAAATCTTAGAGAAGTCTTAGATTGTATGTAATTAAAGCTTAGAGAAGTCTTAGATTGTATGTAATTAAAGCTTAGAGAAATCTTAGATTGTATGTAATTAAAGCTTAGAGAAGTCTTAGATTGTATGTAATTAAAGCTTCGAGAAGTCTTAGATTGTATGTAACTAAAGCTTAGAGAAGTCTTAGATTGTATGTAATTAAAGCTTAGAGAAATCTAAGATTGTATGTAATTAAAGCTTAGAGAAATCTTAGATTGTATATAGCTAAAGCTTAGAGAAGTCTGAGATTGTATGTAGCTAAAGCTTAGAGAAGTCTTAGATTGTATGTAACTAAAGCTTAGAGAAATCTTAGATTGTATGTAACTAAAGCTTAGAGAAGTCTTAGATTGTATGTAACTAAAGCTTAGAGAAGTCTTAGATTGTATGTAATTAAAGCTTAGAGAAGTCTTAGATTGTATGTAACTAAAGCTTAGAGAAGTCTTAGATTGTATGTAGCTAAAGGTTAGAGAAGTCTTAGATTGTATGTAACTAAAGCTTAGAGAATGCTTAGATTGTATGTAACTAAAGCTTAGAGAAGTCTTAGATTGTATGTAATTAAAGCTTAGAAAAGTCTTAGATTGTATGTAACTAAAGCTTAGAGAAGTCTTAGATTGTATGTAACTAAAGCTTAGAGAAGTCTTAGATTGTATGTAGCTAAAGCTTAAAGAAGTCTTAGATTGTATGTAATTAAAGTTAAGAGAAGTCTTAGATTGTATGTAATTAAAGCTTAGAAAAGTCTTAGATTGTATGTAATTAAATCTTTGAGAAGTCTTGGATTGCATGTAGCTAAATCTTAGAGAAGTCTTAGATTGTATGTAATTAAAGCTTAGAGAAGTCTTAGATTGTATGTAGCTAAAGCTTAGATAAGTCTTAGATTGTATGTAATTAAAGCTTCGAGAAGTTTTAGATTGTATGTAACTAAAGCTTAGAGAAGTCTTAGATTGTATGTAATTAAAATTAAGAGAAGTCTTAGATTGTATGTAACTAAAGCTTAGAGAAGTCTTAGATTGTATGTAATTAAAGATTCGAGAAGTCTTAGATTGTATATAACTAAAGCTTAAAAAATCTTAGATTGTATGAAACTAAAGCTTAGAGAAGTCTTAGATTGTATGTAGCTAAAGCTTAGATAAGTCTTAGATTGTATGTAATTAAAGCTTAGAGAAATCTAAGATTGTATGTAATTAAAGCTTAGAGAAATCTTAGATTGTATGTAGCTAAAGCTTAGAGAAGTCTGAGATTGTATGTAGCTAAAGCTTAGAGAAGTCTTAGATTGTATGTAACTAAAGCTTAGAGAAATCTTACATTTTATGTAACTAAAGCTTAGAGAAGTCTTAGATTGTATGTAATTAAAGCTTAGAGAAGTCTTAGATTGTATGTAACTAAAGCTTAGAGAAGTCTTAGATTGTATGTAACTAAAGGTTAGAGAAGTCTTAGATTGTATGTAACTAAAGCTTAGAGAATGCTTAGATTGTATGTAACTAAAGCTTAGAGAAGTCTTAGATTGTATGTAATTAAAGCTTAGAAAAGTCTTAGATTGTATGTAACTAAAGCTTAGAGAAGTCTTAGATTGTATGTAACTAAAGTTTAGAGAAGTCTTAGATTGTATGTAACTAAAGCTTAGAGAAGTCTTAGATTGTATGTAGCTAAAGCTTAAAGAAGTCTTAGATTGTATGTAATTAAAATTAAGAGAAGTCTTAGATTGTATGTAATTAAAGCTTAGAAAAGTCTTAAATTGTATGTAATTAAATCTTTGAGAAGTCTTGGATTGCATGTAGCTAAATCTTAGAGAAGTCTTAGATTGTATGTAATTAAAGCTTAGAGAAGTCTTAGATTGTATGTAGCTAAAGCTTAGATAAGTCTTAGATTGTATGTAACTAAAGCTTAGAGAGATCTTAGATTGTATGTAATTAAAGCTTAGAGAAGTCTTATATTTTATGTAATTAAAGCTTAGAGAAGTCTTAGATTGTATGTAATTAAAGCTTAGAGAAGTCTTAGATTGTATGTAGCTAAAGCTTAGATAAGTCTTAGATTGTATGTAACTAAAGCTTAGAGAGATCTTAGATTGTATGTAATTAAAGCTTAGAGAAGTCTTAGATTGTATGTAATTAAAGCTTAGAGAAGTCTTAGATTGTATGTAATTAAAGCTTAGAGAAATCTTAGATTGTATGTAATTAAAGCTTAGAGAAGTCGTAGATTGTATGTAGCTAAAGTTTAGATAAGTCTTAGATTGTATGTAATTAAAGCTTAGAGAAGTCTTAGATAGTATGTAATTAAAGCTTAGAGAAGTCTTAGATTGTATGTAGCTAAAGCTTAGATAAGTCTTAGATTGTATGTAACTAAAGCTTAGAGAGATCTTAGATTGTATGTAACTAAAGCTTAGAGAAGTCTTAGATTGTATGTAATTAAAGCTTATAAAAGTCTTAGATTGCATGTAATTAAAGCTTAGAGAAGTCTTAGATTGTATGTAATTAAAGCTTACAGAAGTCTTAGATTGTATGTAATTAAATCTTAGAGAAATCTTGGATTGCATGTAGCTAAATCTTAGAGAAGTCTTAGATTGTATGTAACTACAGCTGAGAAGTCTTAGATTGTATGTAGCTAAAGCTTAGAGAAGTCTTAGATTGTATGTAATTAAAGCTTAGAGAAGTCTTAGATTGTATGTAATTAAAGTTAAGAGAAGTCTTAGATTGTATGTAATTAAAGCTTAGAGAAGTATTAGATTGTATGTAACTAAAGCTTAGAGAAGTCTTAGATTGTATGTAACTAAAGCTTAGAGAAGTCTTAGATTGTATGTAGCTAAAGCTTAGATAAGTCTTAGATTGTATGTAATTAAAGCTTAGAGAAATCTAAGATTGTATGTAATTAAAGCTTAGAGAAATCTTAGATTGTATGTAGCTAAAGCTTAGAGAAATCTGAGATTGTATGTAGCTAAAGCTTAGAGAAGTCTTAGATTGTATGTAACAAAAGCTTAGAGAAATCTTAGATTGTATGTAACTAAAGCTTAGAGAAGTCTTAGATTGTATGTAATTAAAGCTTAGAGAAGTCTTAGATTGTATGTAACTACAGCTTAGAGAAGTCTTAGATTGTATGTAATTAAATCTTAGAGAAGTCTTAGATTGTATGTAATTAAAGCTTACAGAAGTCTTAGTTTGTATGTAACTAAAACTTAGAGAAGTTTTAGATTGTATGTAATTAAAGATTACAGAAGTCTTAGATTGTATGTAATTAAATCTTAGAGAAGTCTTGGATTGCATGTAGCTAAATCTTAGAGAAGTCTTAGATTGTATGTAACTACAGTTGAGAAGTCTTAGATTGTATGTAGCTAAAGCTTAGAGAAGTCTTAGATTGTATGTAATTAAAGCTTAGAGAAGTCTTAGATTGTATGTAATTAAAGTTAAGAGAAGTCTTAGATTGTATGTAACTAAAGCTTAGAGAAGTCTTAGATTGAATGTAATTAAAGCTTCGAGAAGTCTTAGATTGTATGTAACTAAAGCTTAGAGAAGTCTTAGATTGTATGTAACTAAAGCTTAGAGAAGTCTTAGATTGTATGTAGCTAAAGCTTAGATAAGTCTTAGATTGTATGTAATTAAAGCTTAGAGAAATCTAAGATTGTATGTAATTAAAGCTTAGAGAAATCTTAGATTGTATGTAGCTAAATCTTAGAGAAGTCTGAGATTGTATGTAGCTAAAGCTTAGAGAAGTCTTAGATTGTATGTAACTAAAGCTTAGAGAAATCTTAGATTGTATGTAACTAAAGCTTAGAGAAGTCTTAGATTGTATGTAATTAAAGCTTAGAGAAATCTTAGATTGTATGTAACTACAGCTTAGAGAAATCTTAGATTGTATGTAATTAAATCTTAGAAAAGTCTTAGATTGTATGTAACTACAGCTTAGAGAAGTCTTAGATTGTATGTAATTAAAGCTTAGATAAGTCTTAGATTGTATGTAATTAAAGCTTAGAGAAGTCTTAGATTGTATGTAATTAAGGCTTAGAGAAGTCTTAGATTGTATGTAATTAAAGCTTAGAGAAGTCTTAGATTGTATGTAACTAAAGCTTAGAGAGATCTTAGATTGTATGTAACTAAAGCTTAGAGAAGTCTTAGATTGTATGTAGCTAAAGCTTAAAGAAGTCTTAGATTGTATGTAATTAAAGATAAGAGAAGTCTTAGATTGTATGTAATTAAATCTTAGAGAAGTCTTGGATTGCATGTAATTAAATCTTAGAGAAGTCTTAGATTGTATGTAAATAAAGCTTAGAGAAGTCATAGATTGTATGTAATTAAAGCTTAGAGAAGTCTTAGATTGTATGTATTTAAAGTTAAGAGAAAGCTTAGATTGTATGTAACTAAAGCTTAGTGAAGTCTTAGATTGTATGTAATTAAAGCTTCGAGAAGTCTTAGATTGTATGTAACTAAAGCTTAGAGAAGTCTTAGATTGTATGTAACTAAAGCTTAGAGAAGTCTTGGATTGCATGTAGCTAAATCTTAGAGAAGTCTTAGATTGTATGTAATTAAAGCTTAGAGAAGTCTTAGATTGTCTGTAGCTAAAGCTTAGATAAGTCTTAGATTGTATGTAATTAAAGCTTAGAGAAGTCTTAGATTGTATGTAATTAAAGCTTAGAGAAGTCTTAGATTGTATGTAGCTAAAGCTTAGATAAGTCTTAGATTGTATGTAATTAAAGCTTAGAGAGATCTTAGATTGTATGTAACTAAAGCTTAGAGAAGTCTTAGATTGTATGTAATTAAAGTTAAGAGAAGTCTTAGATTGTATGTAACTAAAGCTTAGAGAAGTCTTAGATTGTATGTAATTAAAGCTTCGAGAAGTCTTAGATTGTATGTAATTAAAGCTTAAAAAATCTTAGATTGTATGTAACTAAAGATTAGAGAAGTCTTAGATTGTATGTAGCTAAAGCTTAGATAAGTCTTAGATTGTATGTAATTAAAGCTTAGAGAAATCTAAGATTGTATGTAATTAAAGCTTAGAGAAATCTTAGATTGTATGTAGCTAAAGCTTAGAGAAGTCTGAGATTGTATGTAATTAAAGCTTAGAGAAGTCTTAGATTGTATGTAGCTAAAGCTTAGATAAGTCTTAGATTGTATGTAATTAAAGCTTCGAGAAGTTTTAGATTGTATGTAACTAAAGCTTAGAGAAGTCTTAGATTGTATGTAATTAAAATTAAGAGAAGTCTTAGATTGTATGTAACTAAAGCTTAGAGAAGTCTTAGATTGTATGTAATTAAAGCTTCGAGAAGTCTTAGATTGTATATAACTAAAGCTTAAAAAATCTTAGATTGTATGAAACTAAAGCTTAGAGAAGTCTTAGATTGTATGTAGCTAAAGCTTAGATAAGTCTTAGATTGTATGTAATTAAAGCTTAGAGAAATCTAAGATTGTATGTAATTAAAGCTTAGAGAAATCTTAGATTGTATGTAGCTAAAGCTTAGAGAAGTCTGAGATTGTATGTAGCTAAAGCTTAGAGAAGTCTTAGATTGTATGTAACTAAAGCTTAGAGAAATCTTACATTTTATGTAACTAAAGCTTAGAGAAGTCTTAGATTGTATGTAATTAAAGCTTAGAGAAGTCTTAGATTGTATGTAACTAAAGCTTAGAGAAGTCTTAGATTGTATGTAACTAAAGGTTAGAGAAGTCTTAGATTGTATGTAACTAAAGCTTAGAGAATGCTTAGATTGTATGTAACTAAAGCTTAGAGAAGTCTTAGATTGTATGTAATTAAAGCTTAGAAAAGTCTTAGATTGTATGTAACTAAAGCTTAGAGAAGTCTTAGATTGTATGTAACTAAAGTTTAGAGAAGTCTTAGATTGTATGTAACTAAAGCTTAGAGAAGTCTTAGATTGTATGTAGCTAAAGCTTAAAGAAGTCTTAGATTGTATGTAATTAAAATTAAGAGAAGTCTTAGATTGTATGTAATTAAAGCTTAGAAAAGTCTTAAATTGTATGTAATTAAATCTTTGAGAAGTCTTGGATTGCATGTAGCTAAATCTTAGAGAAGTCTTAGATTGTATGTAATTAAAGCTTAGAGAAGTCTTAGATTGTATGTAGCTAAAGCTTAGATAAGTCTTAGATTGTATGTAACTAAAGCTTAGAGAGATCTTAGATTGTATGTAATTAAAGCTTAGAGAAGTCTTATATTTTATGTAATTAAAGCTTAGAGAAGTCTTAGATTGTATGTAATTAAAGCTTAGAGAAGTCTTAGATTGTATGTAGCTAAAGCTTAGATAAGTCTTAGATTGTATGTAACTAAAGCTTAGAGAGATCTTAGATTGTATGTAATTAAAGCTTAGAGAAGTCTTAGATTGTATGTAATTAAAGCTTAGAGAAGTCTTAGATTGTATGTAATTAAAGCTTAGAGAAATCTTAGATTGTATGTAATTAAAGCTTAGAGAAGTCGTAGATTGTATGTAGCTAAAGTTTAGATAAGTCTTAGATTGTATGTAATTAAAGCTTAGAGAAGTCTTAGATAGTATGTAATTAAAGCTTAGAGAAGTCTTAGATTGTATGTAGCTAAAGCTTAGATAAGTCTTAGATTGTATGTAACTAAAGCTTAGAGAGATCTTAGATTGTATGTAACTAAAGCTTAGAGAAGTCTTAGATTGTATGTAATTAAAGCTTATAAAAGTCTTAGATTGCATGTAATTAAAGCTTAGAGAAGTCTTAGATTGTATGTAATTAAAGCTTACAGAAGTCTTAGATTGTATGTAATTAAATCTTAGAGAAATCTTGGATTGCATGTAGCTAAATCTTAGAGAAGTCTTAGATTGTATGTAACTACAGCTGAGAAGTCTTAGATTGTATGTAGCTAAAGCTTAGAGAAGTCTTAGATTGTATGTAATTAAAGCTTAGAGAAGTCTTAGATTGTATGTAATTAAAGTTAAGAGAAGTCTTAGATTGTATGTAATTAAAGCTTAGAGAAGTATTAGATTGTATGTAACTAAAGCTTAGAGAAGTCTTAGATTGTATGTAACTAAAGCTTAGAGAAGTCTTAGATTGTATGTAGCTAAAGCTTAGATAAGTCTTAGATTGTATGTAATTAAAGCTTAGAGAAATCTAAGATTGTATGTAATTAAAGCTTAGAGAAATCTTAGATTGTATGTAGCTAAAGCTTAGAGAAATCTGAGATTGTATGTAGCTAAAGCTTAGAGAAGTCTTAGATTGTATGTAACAAAAGCTTAGAGAAATCTTAGATTGTATGTAACTAAAGCTTAGAGAAGTCTTAGATTGTATGTAATTAAAGCTTAGAGAAGTCTTAGATTGTATGTAACTACAGCTTAGAGAAGTCTTAGATTGTATGTAATTAAATCTTAGAGAAGTCTTAGATTGTATGTAATTAAAGCTTACAGAAGTCTTAGTTTGTATGTAACTAAAACTTAGAGAAGTTTTAGATTGTATGTAATTAAAGATTACAGAAGTCTTAGATTGTATGTAATTAAATCTTAGAGAAGTCTTGGATTGCATGTAGCTAAATCTTAGAGAAGTCTTAGATTGTATGTAACTACAGTTGAGAAGTCTTAGATTGTATGTAGCTAAAGCTTAGAGAAGTCTTAGATTGTATGTAATTAAAGCTTAGAGAAGTCTTAGATTGTATGTAATTAAAGCTAAGAGAAGTCTTAGATTGTATGTAACTAAAGCTTAGAGAAGTCTTAGATTGAATGTAATTAAAGCTTCGAGAAGTCTTAGATTGTATGTAACTAAAGCTTAGAGAAGTCTTAGATTGTATGTAACTAAAGCTTAGAGAAGTCTTAGATTGTATGTAGCTAAAGCTTAGATAAGTCTTAGATTGTATGTAATTAAAGCTTAGAGAAATCTAAGATTGTATGTAATTAAAGCTTAGAGAAATCTTAGATTGTATGTAGCTAAATCTTAGAGAAGTCTGAGATTGTATGTAGCTAAAGCTTAGAGAAGTCTTAGATTGTATGTAACTAAAGCTTAGAGAAATCTTAGATTGTATGTAACTAAAGCTTAGAGAAGTCTTAGATTGTATGTAATTAAAGCTTAGAGAAATCTTAGATTGTATGTAACTACAGCTTAGAGAAATCTTAGATTGTATGTAATTAAATCTTAGAAAAGTCTTAGATTGTATGTAACTACAGCTTAGAGAAGTCTTAGATTGTATGTAATTAAAGCTTAGATAAGTCTTAGATTGTATGTAATTAAAGCTTAGAGAAGTCTTAGATTGTATGTAATTAAGGCTTAGAGAAGTCTTAGATTGTATGTAATTAAAGCTTAGAGAAGTCTTAGATTGTATGTAACTAAAGCTTAGAGAGATCTTAGATTGTATGTAACTAAAGCTTAGAGAAGTCTTAGATTGTATGTAGCTAAAGCTTAAAGAAGTCTTAGATTGTATGTAATTAAAGATAAGAGAAGTCTTAGATTGTATGTAATTAAATCTTAGAGAAGTCTTGGATTGCATGTAATTAAATCTTAGAGAAGTCTTAGATTGTATGTAAATAAAGCTTAGAGAAGTCTTAGATTGTATGTAGCTAAAGCTTAGATAAGTCTTAGATTGTATGTAATTAAAGCTTAGAGAAGTCTTAGATTGTATGTAATTAAAGCTTAGAGAAGTCTTAGATTGTATGTAACTAAAGCTTAGATAAGTCTTAGATTGTATGTAACAAAAGCTTTGAGAGATCTTAGATTGTATGTAACTAAAGCTTAGAGAAGTCTTAGATTGTATGTAATTAAAGCTTAGAGAAGTCTTAGATTGTATGTAATTAAAGCTTACAGAAGTCTTAGTTTGTATGTAACTAAAACTTAGAGAAGTTTTAGATTGTATGTAACTAAAGCTTAGAGAAGTCTTAGATTGTATGTAGCTAAATCTTAGAGAAGTCTTAGATTGTATGTAACTACAGCTGAGAAGTCTTAGATTGTATGTAGCTAAAGCTTAGAGAAGTCATAGATTGTATGTAATTAAAGCTTAGAGAAGTCTTAGATTGTATGTATTTAAAGTTAAGAGAAAGCTTAGATTGTATGTAACTAAAGCTTAGTGAAGTCTTAGATTGTATGTAATTAAAGCTTCGAGAAGTCTTAGATTGTATGTAACTAAAGCTTAGAGAAGTCTTAGATTGTATGTAACTAAAGCTTAGAGAAGTCTTGGATTGCATGTAGCTAAATCTTAGAGAAGTCTTAGATTGTATGTAATTAAAGCTTAGAGAAGTCTTAGATTGTCTGTAGCTAAAGCTTAGATAAGTCTTAGATTGTATGTAATTAGAGCTTAGAGAAGTCTTAGATTGTATGTAATTAAAGCTTAGAGAAGTCTTAGATTGTATGTAGCTAAAGCTTAGATAAGTCTTAGATTGTATGTAATTAAAGCTTAGAGAGATCTTAGATTGTATGTAACTAAAGCTTAGAGAAGTCTTAGATTGTATGTAATTAAAGTTAAGAGAAGTCTTAGATTGTATGTAACTAAAGCTTAGAGAAGTCTTAGATTGTATGTAATTAAAGCTTCGAGAAGTCTTAGATTGTATGTAACTAAAGCTTAAAAAATCTTAGATTGTATGTAACTAAAGATTAGAGAAGTCTTAGATTGTATGTAGCTAAAGCTTAGATAAGTCTTAGATTGTATGTAATTAAAGCTTAGAGAAATCTAAGATTGTATGTAATTAAAGCTTAGAGAAATCTTAGATTGTATGTAGCTAAAGCTTAGAGAAGTCTGAGATTGTATGTAGCTAAAGCTTAGAGAAATCTTAGATTGTATGTAACTAAAGCTTAGAGAAATCTTACATTGTATGTAAATAAAGCTTAGAGAAGTCTTAGATTGTATGTAATTAAAGCTTAGAGAAGTCTTAGATTGTATGTAGCTAAAGCTTAGAGAAGTCTTAGATTGTATGTAACTAAAGGTTAGAGAAGTCTTAGATTGTATGTAACTAAAGCTTAGAGAATCCTTAGATTGTATGTAACTAAAGCTTAGAGAAGTCTTAGATTGTATGTAATTAAAGCTTAGAAAAGTCTTAGATTGTATGTAACTAAAGCTTAGAGAAGTCTTAGATTGTATGTAACTACAGTTTAGAGAAGTCTTAGATTGTATGTAACTAAAGCTTAGAGAAGTATTAGATTGTATGTAGCTAAAGCTTAAAGAAGTCTTAGATTGTATGTAATTAAAATTAAGAGAAGTCTTAGATTGTATGTAATTAAAGCTTAGAAAAGTCTTAGATTGTATGTAATTAAATCTTTGAGAAGTCTTGGATTGCATGTAGCTAAATCTTAGAGAAGTCTTAGATTGTATGTAATTAAAGCTTAGAGAAGTCTTAGATTGTATGTAGCTAAAGCTTAGATAAGTCTTAGATTGTATGTAATTAAAGCTTAGAGAAGTTTTAGATTGTATGTAATTAAAGCTTAGAGAAGTCTTAGATTGTATGTAGCTAAAGCTTAGATAAGTCTTAGATTGTATGTAACTAAAGCTTAGAGAGATCTTAGATTGTATGTAACTAAAGCTTAGAGAAGTCTTAGATTGTATGTAATTAAAGCTTAGAGAAATCTTAGATTGTATGTAATTAAAGCTTAGAAAAGTCTTAGATTGTATGTAACTAAAGCTTAGAGAAGTCTTAGATTGTATGTAATTAAAGCTTCGAGAAGTCTTAGATTGTATGTAACTAAAGCTTAGAGAAGTCTTAGATTGTATGTATCTAAAGTTTAGAGAAGTCTTAGATTGTATGTAGCTAAAGCTTCGAGAAGTCTTAGATTGTATGTAATTAAAGCTTAGAGAAATCTTAGATTGTATGTAATTAAAGCTTAGAGAAATCTTAGATTGTATGTAGCTAAAACTTAGAGAAGTCTGAGATTGTATGTATCTAAAGCTTAGATAAGTCTTATATTTTATGTAATTAAAGATTAGAGAAGTCTTAGATTGTATGTAATTAAAGCTTAGAGAAGTCTTAGATTGTATGTAGCTAAAGCTTAGATAAGTCTTAGATTGTATGTAACTAAAGCTTAGAGAGATCTTAGATTGTATGTAATTAAAGCTTAAAGAAGTGTTAGATTGTATGTAATTATAGCTTAGAGAAGTCTTAGATTGTATGTAATTAAAGCTTAGAGAAATCTTAGATTGTATGTAATTAAAGCTTAGAGAAGTCTTAGATTGTATGTAGCTAAAGCTTAGATAAGTCTTAGATTGTATGTAATTAAAGCTTAGAGAAGTCTTAGATAGTATGTAATTAAATCTTTGAGAAGTCTTAGATTGTATGTAGCTAAAGCTTAGATAAGTCTTAGATTGTATGTAACTAAAGCTTAGAGAGATCTTAGATTGTATGTAACTAAAGCTTAGAGAAGTCTTAGATTGTATGTAATTACAGCTTAGAAAAGTCTTAGATTGTATGTAATTAAAGCTTAGAGAAGTCTTAGATTGTATGTAATTAAAGCTTACAGAAGTCTTAGTTTGTATGTAACTAAAACTTAGAGAAGTTTTAGATTGTATGTAATTAAAGCTTAGAGAAGTCTCAGATTGTATGTAATTAAATCTTAGAGAAGTCTTGGATTGCATGTAGCTAAATCTTAGAGAAGTCTTAGATTGTATGTAACTACAGCTGAGAAGTCTTAGATTGTATGTGGCTAAAGCTTAGAGAAGTCTTAGATTGTATGTAATTAAAGCTTAGAGAAGTCTTAGATTGTATGTAATTAAAGTTAAGAGAAGTCTTAGATTGTATGTAATTAAAGCTTCGAGAAGTCTTAGATCGTATGTAACTAAAGCTTAGAGAAGTCTTAGATTGTATGTAACTAAAGCTTAGAGAAGTCTTAGATTGTATGTAATTAAAGCTTAGAGAAATCTAAGATTGTATGTAATTAAAGCTTAGAGAAATCTTAGATTGTATGTAGCTAAAGCTTAGAGAAGTCTGAGATTGTATGTAGCTAAAGCTTAGAGAAGTCTTAGATTGTATGTAACTAAAGCTTAGAGAAATCTTAGATTGTATGTAACTAAAGCTTAGAGAAGTCTTAGATTGTATGTAATTAAAGCTTAGAGAAGTCTTAGATTGTATGTAACTACAGCTTAGAGAAGTCTTAGATTGTATGTAATTAAATCTTAGAGAAGTCTTAGATTGTATGTAATTAAAGCTTACAGAAGTCTTAGTTTGTATGTAACTAAAACTTAGAGAAGTTTTAGATTGTATGTAATTAAAGCTTACAGAAGTCTTAGATTGTATGTAATTAAATCTTAGAGAAGTCTTGGATTGCATGCAGCTAAATCTTAGAGAAGTCTTAGATTGTATGTAACTACAGCTGAGAAGTCTTAGATTGTATGTAGCTAAAGCTTAGAGAAGTCTTAGATTGTATGTAATTAAAGCTTAGATAAGTCTTAGATTGTATGTAATTAAAGTTAAGAGAAGTCTTAGATTGTATGTAACTAAAGCTTAGAGAAGTCTTAGATTGTATGTAATTAAAGCTTCGAGAAGTCTTAGATTGTATGTAACTAAAGCTTAGAGAAGTCTTAGATTGTATGTAACTAAAGCTTAGAGAAGTCTTAGATTGTATGTAGCTAAAGCTTAGATAAGTCTTAGATTGTATGTAATTAAAGCTTAGAGAAATCTAAGATTGTATGTAATTAAAGCTTAGAGAAATCTTAGATTGTATGTAGCTAAAGCTTAGAGAAGTCTGAGATTGTATGTAGCTAAAGCTTAGAGAAGTCTTAGATTGTATGTAACTAAAGCTTAGAGAAATCTTAGATTGTATGTAACTAAAGCTTAGAGAAGTCTTAGATTGTATGTAATTAAAGCTTAGAGAAGTCTTAGATTGTATGTAACTACAGCTTAGAGAAGTCTTAGATTGTATGTAATTAAATCTTAGAAAAGTCTTAGATTGTCTGTAACTACAGCTTAGAGAAGTCTTAGATTGTATGTAATTAAAGCTTAGATAAGTCTTAGATTGTATGTAATTAAAGCTTAGAGAAGTCTTAGATTGTATGTAATTAAGGCTTAGAGAAGTCTTAGATTGTATGTAATTAAAGCTTAGAGAAGTCTTAGATTGTATGTAACTAAATCTTGGAGAGATCTTAGATTGTATGTAACTAAAGCTTAGAGAAGTCTTAGATTGTATGTAGCTAAAGCTTAAAGAAGTCTTAGATTGTATGTAATTAAAGATAAGAGAAGTCTTAGATTGTATGTAATTAAATCTTAGAGAAATCTTGGATTGCATGTAGCTAAATCTTAGATAAGTCTTAGATTGTATGTAACTAAAGCTTAGAGAGATCTTAGATTGTATGTAACTAAAGCTTAGAGAAGTCTTAGATTGTATGTAATTAAAGCTTAGAGAAGTCTTAGATTGTATGTAATTAAAGCTTAGAAAAATCTTAGATTGTATGTAATTAAAGCTTAGAGAAGTCTTAGATTGTATGTAATTAAAGCTTACAGAAGTCTTAGTTTGTATGTAACTAAAACTTAGAGAAGTTTTAGATTGTATGTAATTAAAGCTTACAGAAGTCTTAGATTGTATGTATTTAAATCTTAGAGAAGTCTTGGATTGCATGTAGCTAAATCTTAGAGAAGGCTTAGTTTGTATGTAACTAAAGCTTAGAGAAGTCTTAGATTGTATGTAGCTAAAGCGTAGAGAAGTCTTAGATTGTATGTAGCTAAAGCTTAGAGAAGTCTTAGATTGTATGTAACTACAGCTGAGAAGTCTTAGATTGTATGTAGCTAAAGCTTAGAGAAGTCTTAGATTGTATGTAATTAAAGCTTAGAGAAGTCTTAGATTGTATGTTATTAAAGTTAAGAGAAATCTTAGATTGTATGTAACTAAAGCTTAGTGAAGTCTTAGATTGTATGTAATTAAAGCTTCGAGAAGTCTTAGATTGTATGTAACTAAAGCTTAGAGAAGTCTTAGATTGTATGTAACTAAAGCTTAGAGAATTCTTAGATTGTATGTAACTAAAGCTAAGAGAAATCTTAGATTGTATGTAACTAAAGTTTAGAGAAGTCTTAGATTGTTTGTAACTAAAGCTTAGAGAAGTCTTAGATTGTATATAACTAAAGCTTAGAGAGATCTTAGATTGTATGTAACTAAAGCTTAGAGAAATCTTAGATTGTATGTAGCTAAAGCTTAGAGAAGTCTGAGATTGTATGTAGCTAAAGCTTAGAGAAGTCTTAGACTGTATGTAACTAAAGCTTAGAGAAGTCTTAGATTGTATGCAGCTAAAGCTTAGAGAAGTCTTGGATTGCATGTAGCTAAATCTTAGAGAAGTCTTAGATTGTATGTAATTAAAGTTTAGAGAAGTCTTAGATTGTATGTAGCTAAAGCTTAGATAAGTCTTAGATTGTATGTAATTAAAGCTTAGAGAAGTCTTAGATTGTATGTAATAAAAGCTTAGAGAGATCTTAGATTGTATGTAACTAAAGCTTAGAGAAGTCTTAGATTGTATGTAATTAAAGCTTAGAGAAATCTTAGATTGTATGTAATTAAAGCTTAGAAAAGTCTTAGATTGTATGTAACTAAAGCTTAGAGAAGTCTTAGATTGTATGTAATTAAAGCTTCGAGAAGTCTTAGATTGTATGTAACTAAAGCTTAGAGAAGTCTTAGATTGTATGTATCTAAAGTTTAGAGAAGTCTTAGATTGTATGTAGCTAAAGCTTCGAGAAGTCTTAGATTGTATGTAATTAAAGCTTAGAGAAATCTTAGATTGTATGTAATTAAAGCTTAGAGAAATCTTAGATTGTATGTAGCTAAAGCTTAGAGAAGTCTGAGATTGTATGTATCTAAAGCTTAGATAAGTCTTATATTTTATGTAATTAAAGATTAGAGAAGTCTTAGATTGTATGTAATTAAAGCTTAGAGAAGTCTTAGATTGTATGTAGCTAAAGCTTAGATAAGTCTTAGATTGTATGTAACTAAAGCTTAGAGAGATCTTAGATTGTATGTAATTAAAGCTTAAAGAAGTGTTAGATTGTATGTAATTATAGCTTAGAGAAGTCTTAGATTGTATGTAATTAAAGCTTAGAGAAATCTTAGATTGTATGTAATTAAAGCTTAGAGAAGTCTTAGATTGTATGTAGCTAAAGCTTAGATAAGTCTTAGATTGTATGTAATTAAAGCTTAGAGAAGTCTTAGATAGTATGTAATTAAATCTTTGAGAAGTCTTAGATTGTATGTAGCTAAAGCTTAGATAAGTCTTAGATTGTATGTAACTAAAGCTTAGAGAGATCTTAGATTGTATGTAACTAAAGCTTAGAGAAGTCTTAGATTGTATGTAATTACAGCTTAGAAAAGTCTTAGATTGTATGTAATTAAAGCTTAGAGAAGTCTTAGATTGTATGTAATTAAAGCTTACAGAAGTCTTAGTTTGTATGTAACTAAAACTTAGAGAAGTTTTAGATTGTATGTAATTAAGGCTTAGAGAAGTCTCAGATTGTATGTAATTAAATCTTAGAGAAGTCTTGGATTGCATGTAGCTAAATCTTAGAGAAGTCTTAGATTGTATGTAACTACAGCTGAGAAGTCTTAGATTGTATGTGGCTAAAGCTTAGAGAAGTCTTAGATTGTATGTAATTAAAGCTTAGAGAAGTCTTAGATTGTATGTAATTAAAGTTAAGAGAAGTCTTAGATTGTATGTAATTAAAGCTTCGAGAAGTCTTAGATCGTATGTAACTAAAGCTTAGAGAAGTCTTAGATTGTATGTAACTAAAGCTTAGAGAAGTCTTAGATTGTATGTAATTAAAGCTTAGAGAAATCTAAGATTGTATGTAATTAAAGCTTAGAGAAATCTTAGATTGTATGTAGCTAAAGCTTAGAGAAGTCTGAGATTGTATGTAGCTAAAGCTTAGAGAAGTCTTAGATTGTATGTAACTAAAGCTTAGAGAAATCTTAGATTGTATGTAACTAAAGCTTAGAGAAGTCTTAGATTGTATGTAATTAAAGCTTAGAGAAGTCTTAGATTGTATGTAACTACAGCTTAGAGAAGTCTTAGATTGTATGTAATTAAATCTTAGAGAAGTCTTAGATTGTATGTAATTAAAGCTTACAGAAGTCTTAGTTTGTATGTAACTAAAACTTAGAGAAGTTTTAGATTGTATGTAATTAAAGCTTACAGAAGTCTTAGATTGTATGTAATTAAATCTTAGAGAAGTCTTGGATTGCATGCAGCTAAATCTTAGAGAAGTCTTAGATTGTATGTAACTACAGCTGAGAAGTCTTAGATTGTATGTAGCTAAAGCTTAGAGAAGTCTTAGATTGTATGTAATTAAAGCTTAGATAAGTCTTAGATTGTATGTAATTAAAGTTAAGAGAAGTCTTAGATTGTATGTAACTAAAGCTTAGAGAAGTCTTAGATTGTATGTAATTAAAGCTTCGAGAAGTCTTAGATTGTATGTAACTAAAGCTTAGAGAAGTCTTAGATTGTATGTAACTAAAGCTTAGAGAAGTCTTAGATTGTATGTAGCTAAAGCTTAGATAAGTCTTAGATTGTATGTAATTAAAGCTTAGAGAAATCTAAGATTGTATGTAATTAAAGCTTAGAGAAATCTTAGATTGTATGTAGCTAAAGCTTAGAGAAGTCTGAGATTGTATGTAGCTAAAGCTTAGAGAAGTCTTAGATTGTATGTAACTAAAGCTTAGAGAAATCTTAGATTGTATGTAACTAAAGCTTAGAGAAGTCTTAGATTGTATGTAATTAAAGCTTAGAGAAGTCTTAGATTGTATGTAACTACAGCTTAGAGAAGTCTTAGATTGTATGTAATTAAATCTTAGAAAAGTCTTAGATTGTCTGTAACTACAGCTTAGAGAAGTCTTAGATTGTATGTAATTAAAGCTTAGATAAGTCTTAGATTGTATGTAATTAAAGCTTAGAGAAGTCTTAGATTGTATGTAATTAAGGCTTAGAGAAGTCTTAGATTGTATGTAATTAAAGCTTAGAGAAGTCTTAGATTGTATGTAACTAAATCTTGGAGAGATCTTAGATTGTATGTAACTAAAGCTTAGAGAAGTCTTAGATTGTATGTAGCTAAAGCTTAAAGAAGTCTTAGATTGTATGTAATTAAAGATAAGAGAAGTCTTAGATTGTATGTAATTAAATCTTAGAGAAATCTTGGATTGCATGTAGCTAAATCTTAGATAAGTCTTAGATTGTATGTAACTAAAGCTTAGAGAGATCTTAGATTGTATGTAACTAAAGCTTAGAGAAGTCTTAGATTGTATGTAATTAAAGCTTAGAGAAGTCTTAGATTGTATGTAATTAAAGCTTAGAAAAATCTTAGATTGTATGTAATTAAAGCTTAGAGAAGTCTTAGATTGTATGTAATTAAAGCTTACAGAAGTCTTAGTTTGTATGTAACTAAAACTTAGAGAAGTTTTAGATTGTATGTAATTAAAGCTTACAGAAGTCTTAGATTGTATGTATTTAAATCTTAGAGAAGTCTTGGATTGCATGTAGCTAAATCTTAGAGAAGGCTTAGTTTGTATGTAACTAAAGCTTAGAGAAGTCTTAGATTGTATGTAGCTAAAGCGTAGAGAAGTCTTAGATTGTATGTAGCTAAAGCTTAGAGAAGTCTTAGATTGTATGTAACTACAGCTGAGAAGTCTTAGATTGTATGTAGCTAAAGCTTAGAGAAGTCTTAGATTGTATGTAATTAAAGCTTAGAGAAGTCTTAGATTGTATGTTATTAAAGTTAAGAGAAATCTTAGATTGTATGTAACTAAAGCTTAGTGAAGTCTTAGATTGTATGTAATTAAAGCTTCGAGAAGTCTTAGATTGTATGTAACTAAAGCTTAGAGAAGTCTTAGATTGTATGTAACTAAAGCTTAGAGAATTCTTAGATTGTATGTAACTAAAGCTAAGAGAAATCTTAGATTGTATGTAACTAAAGTTTAGAGAAGTCTTAGATTGTTTGTAACTAAAGCTTAGAGAAGTCTTAGATTGTATATAACTAAAGCTTAGAGAGATCTTAGATTGTATGTAACTAAAGCTTAGAGAAATCTTAGATTGTATGTAGCTAAAGCTTAGAGAAGTCTGAGATTGTATGTAGCTAAAGCTTAGAGAAGTCTTAGACTGTATGTAACTAAAGCTTAGAGAAGTCTTAGATTGTATGCAGCTAAAGCTTAGAGAAGTCTTGGATTGCATGTAGCTAAATCTTAGAGAAGTCTTAGATTGTATGTAATTAAAGTTTAGAGAAGTCTTAGATTGTATGTAGCTAAAGCTTAGATAAGTCTTAGATTGTATGTAATTAAAGCTTAGAGAAGTCTTAGATTGTATGTAATAAAAGCTTAGAGAAGTCTTAGATTATATGTAGCTAAAGCTTAGATAAGTCTTAGATTGTATGTAACTAAAGCTTAGAGAGATCTTAGATTGTATGTAACTAAAGCTTAGAGAAGTCTTAGATTGTATGTAATTAAAGCTTAGAGAAGTCTTAGATTGTATGTAATTAAAGCTTAGAAAAGTCTTAGATTGTATGTAATTAAAGCTTCGAGAAGTCTTAGATTGTATGTAACTAAAGCTTAGAGAAGTCTTAGATTGTATGTAGCTAAAGCTTCGAGAAGTCTTAGATTGTATGTAATTAAAGCTTAGAGAAATCTTAGATTGTATGTAATTAAAGCTTAGAGAAATCTTAGATTGTATGTAGCTAAAGCTTAGAGAAGTCTGAGATTGTATGTATCTAAAGCTTAGGGAAGTCTTAGATTGTATGTATCTGAAGCTTAAAGAATTCTTAGATTGTATGTAACTACAGATTAGAGAAGTCTTAGATTGTATGTAATTAAAGCTAAGAGAAGTCTTAGATTGTATGTAATTAAAGCTTAGAGAAATCTTAGATTGTATGTAGCTAAAGCATAGAGAAATCTGAGATTGTATGTATCTAAAGCTTAGGGAAGTCTTAGATTGTATGTATCTAAAGCTTAGAGAAGTCTTAGGTTGTATGTAATTAAAGCTTAGAGAAGTCTTAGATTGTATGTAACTAAAGCTTAGAGAAGTCTTAGATTGTATGTAGCTAAATCTTAGAGAAGTTTTAGATTGTATGTAACTAAAGCTTAGAGAATTCTTAGATTGTATGTAACTAAAGCTTAGAGAAGTCTTAGATTGTATGTAACTAAAGCTGAGAGAATTCTTAGATTGTATGTAACTAAAGCATAGAGAAATCTTAGATTGTATGTAACTAAAGCTTAGAGAAGTCTTAGATTGTTTGTAACTAAAGCTTAGAGAAGTCTTAGATTGTATGTAACTAAAGCTTAGAGAAATCTTAGATTGTATGTAACTTCAGCTTAGAGAAGTCTTAGATTGTATGTAATTAAAGCTTAGAGAAGTCTTAGATTGTATGTAACTAAAGCTTAGAGAAGTCTTAGATTGTATGTAATTAAAGCTTAGAGAATTCTTAGATTGTATGTAACTACAGCTTAGAGAAGTCTTAGATTGTATGTAATTAAGGCTTAAAGAATTCTTAGATTGTATGTATCTAAAGCTTAGAGAAGTCTTAGGTTGTATGTAATTAAAGCTTAGATAAGTCTTAGATTGTATGTAATTAAAGCTTAGAGAAGTCTTAGATTGTATGTAACTAAAGCTTAGAGAAGTCTTAGATTGTATGTAGCTAAAGCTTAGAAAAGTTTTAGATTGTATGTAACTAAAGCTTAGGGAATTCTTAGATTGTATGTAACTAAAGCTTAGAGAAGTCTTAGATTGTATGTAACTAAAGCTTAGAGAATTCTTAGATTGTATGTAACTAAAGCTTAGAGAAATCTTAGATTGTATGTAACTAAAGCTTAGAGAAGTCTTAGATTGTATGTAACTAAAGCTGAGAGAAGTCTTAGATTGTATGTAACTAAAGCTTAGAGAAGTCTTAGATTTTATTTTGCTAAAGCTTAGAGAAGTCTTAGATTGTATGTAACAAAAGCTTGGAGAAGTCTTAGATTTTAAGTAATTAAAGCTTAGAGAAGTCTTAGATAGTATGTAACTAAAGCTTAGAGAAGTCTTAGATTGTATGTAACTAAAGCTTAGAGAAGTCTTAGACTGTATGTAACTAAAGCTTAGAGAAGTCTTAGATTGTATGTAACTAAAGCTTAGAGAAGTCTTAGACTGTATGTAACTAAAGCTTAGAGAAGTCTTAGATTGTATGTAATTAAAGCTTAGAGAAGTCTTAGATTGTATGTAACTAAAGCTTAGAGAAGTCTTAGATTGTATGTAGCTAAAGCTTAGAAAAGTTTTAGATTGTATGTAACTAAAGCTTAGGGAATTCTTAGATTGTATGTAACTAAAGCTTAGAGAAGTCTTAGATTGTATGTAACTAAAGCTTAGAGAATTCTTAGATTGTATGTAACTAAAGCTTAGAGAAATCTTAGATTGTATGTAACTAAAGCTTAGAGAAGTCTTAGATTGTTTGTAGCTAAAGCTTAGAGAAGTCTTAGATTGTATGTAACTAAAGCTTAGAGAGATCTTAGATTGTATGTAACTAAAGCTTAGAGAAATCTTAGATTGTATGTAGCTAAAGCTTAGAGAAGTCTTAGATTGTATGTAACTAAAGCTTAGAGAAGTCTTAGATTGTATGTAACTAAAGCTTAGAGAAATCTTAGATTGTATGTAACTACAGCTTAGAGAAGTCTTAGATTGTATGTAATTAAAGCTTAGATAAGTCTTAGATTGTATGTAACTAAAGCTTAGAGAAGTGTTAGATTGTATGTAATTAAAACTTAGAGAATTCTTAGATTGTATGTAACTACAGCTTAGAGAAGTCTTAGATTGTATGTAATTAAAGCTTAAAGAATTCTTAGATTGTATGTATCTAAAGCTTAGAGAAGTCTTAGGTTGTATGTAATCAAAGCTTAGAGAAGTCTTAGATTGTATTTAATTAAACTTAGAGAAGTCTTAGATTGTATGTAACTAAAGCTTAGAGAAGTCTTAGATTGTATGTAACTAAAGCTTGGATAAGTCTTAGATTGTATGTAGCTTAAACTTAGAGAAGTCTTAGATTGTATGTAATAAAAGCTTAGAGAAGTCTTAGATTGTATGTAACTAAAGCTTAGAGAAGTCTTAGATTGTATGTAACTAAAGCTTAGAGAAGTCTTAGATTGTATGTAACTAAAGCTTAGAGAATTCTTAGATTGTATGTAACTACAGCTTAGAGAAGTCTTAGATTGTATGTAATTAAAGCTTAAAGAATTCTTAGATTGTATGTATCTAAAACTTAGAGAAGTCTTAGGTTGTATGTAATTAAAGCTTAGAGAAGTCTTAGATTGTATGTAATTAAAGCTTAGAGAAGTCTTAGATTGTATGTAACTAAAGCTTAGAGAAGTCTTAGATTGTATGTAGCTAAAGCTTAGAAAAGTTTTAGATTGTTTGTAACTAAAGCTTAGGGAATTCTTAGATTGTATGTAACTAAAGCTTAGAGAAGTCTTAGATTGTATGTATCTAAAGCTTAGAGAATTCTTAGATTGTATGTAACTAAAGCTTAGAGAAATCTTAGATTGTATGTAACTAAAGCTTAGAGAAGTCTTAGATTGTTTGTAGCTAAAGCTTAGAGAAGTCTTAGATTGTATGTAACTAAAGCTTAGAGAGATCTTAGATTGTATGTAACTAAAGCTTAGAGAAATCTTAGATTGTATGTAGCTAAAGCTTAGAGAAGTCTTAGATTGTATGTAACTAAAGCTTAGAGAAGTCTTAGATTGTATGTAACTAAAGCTTAGAGAAATCTTAGATTGTATGTAACTACAGCTTAGAGAAGTCTTAGATTGTATGTAATTAAAGCTTAGATAAGTCTTAGATTGTATGCAACTAAAGCTTAGAGAAGTCTTAGATTGTATGTAATTAAAACTTAGAGAATTCTTAGATTGTGTGTAACTACAGCTTAGAGAAGTCTTAGATTGTATGTAATTAAAGCTTAAAGAATTCTTAGATTGTATGTATCTAAAGCTTAGAGAAGTCTTAGGTTGTATGTAATTAAAGCTTAGATAAGTCTTAGATTGTATGTAATTAAACTTAGAGAAGTCTTAGATTGTATGTAACTAAAGCTTAGAGAAGTCTTAGATTATATGTAACTAAAGCTTGGATAAGTCTTAGATTGTATGTAGCTAAAACTTAGAGAAGTCTTAGATTGTATGTAATAAAAGCTTAGAGAAGTCTTAGATTGTATGTAACTAAAGCTTAGAGAAGTCTTAGAATGTATGTAACTAAAGCTGAGAGAAGTCTTAGATTGTATGTAACTAAAGCTTAGAGAAGTCTTAGATTTTATTTAGCTAAAGCTTAGAGAAGTCTTAGATTGTATGTAACTAAAGCTTGGAGAAGTCTTAGATTTTAAGTAATTAAAGCTTAGAGAAGTCTTAGATAGTATGTAACTAAAGCTTAGAGAAGTCTTAGATTGTATGTAACTAAAGCTTAGAGAAGTCTTAGATTGTATGTAACTAAAGCTTAGAGAAGTCTTAGATTATATGTAACTAAAGCTTAGAGAAATCTTAGATTGTATGTAACTAAAGCTTAGAGAAGTCTTAGATTGTGCATAGCTAAAGTTTAGAGAAGTCTTAGATTGTATGTAACTAAAGCTTAGAGAAGTCTTAGATTGTATGTAATTAAAGCTTAGAGAAGTCTTAGATTGTATGTAACTAAAGCTTAGAGAAGTCCTAGATTGTATGTAATTAAAGCTTAGAGAAGTCTTAGATTGTATGTAACTAAAGCTTAGAGAAGTCTTAGATTGTATGTAACTAAAGCTTAGAGAAATCTTAGATTGTATGTAACTAAAGCTGAGAGAAGTCTTAGATTGTATGTAATTAAACTTAGAGAAGTCTTAGATTGTATGTAACTAAAGCTTAGAGAAGTCTTAGATTGTATGTAACTAAAGCTTAGATAAGTCTTAGATTGTATGTAGCTAAAACTTAGAGAAGTCTTAGATTGTATGTAATAAAAGCTTGGAGAAGTCTTATATTGTATGTAACTAAAGCTTAGAGAAGTCTTAGATTGTATGTAACTAAAGCTTAGAGAAGTCTTAGATTGTATGTAGCTAAAGCTTAGAGAAATCTTAGATTGTATGTAACTACAGCTTAGAGAAGTCTTAGATTGTATGTAATTAAAGCTTAGAGAAGTCTTAGATTGTATGTAACTAAAGCTTAGAGACGTCTTAGATTGTATGTAATTAAAGCTTAAAGAATTCTTAGATTGTATGTAACTACAGCTTAGAGAAATCTTAGATTGTATGTAACTACAGCTTAGAGAAGTCTTAGATTGTATGTAACTAAAGCTTAGAGAAGTCTTAGATTATATGTAACTAAAGCTTAGAGAAATCTTAGATTGTATGTAACTACAGCTTAGAGAAGTCTTAGATTGTATGTAACTACAGCTTTGAGAAGTCTTAGATTGTATGTAACTAAAGCTTAGAGAAATCTTAGATTGCATGTAACTAAAGCTGAGAGAAGTCTTAGATTGTATGTAATTAAGCTTAGAGAAGTCTTAGATTGTATGTAACTAAAGCTTAGAGAAGTCTTAGATTGTATGTAACTAAAGCTTAGATAAGTCTTAGATTGTATGTAGCTAAAACTTAGAGAAGTCTTAGATTGTATGTAATAAAAGCTTAGAGAAGTCTTAGATTGTATGTAACTAAAGCTTAGAGAAGTCTTAGATTGTATGTAACTAAAGCTTAGAGAAGTCTTAGATTGTATGTAACTAAAGCTTAGAGAAATGTTAGATTGTATGTAACTACAGCTTAGAGAAGTCTTAGATTGTATGTAATTAAAGCTTAGAGAAGTCTTAGATTGTATGTAACTAAAGCTTAGAGACGTCTTAGATTGTATGTAATTAAAGCTTAAAGAATTCTTAGATTGTATGTAACTACAGCTTAGAGAAATCTTAGATTGTATGTAACTACAGCTTAGAGAAGTCTTAAATTGTATGTAATTAAAGCTTAGAGAAGTCTTAGATTGTATGTAACTAAAGCTTAGAGAAGTCTTAGATTATATGTAACTAAAGCTTAGAGAAATCTTAGATTGTATGTAACTACAGCTTAGAGAAGTCTTAGATTGTATGTAACTACAGCTTTGAGAAGTCTTAGATTGTATGTAACTAAAGCTTAGAGAAATCTTAGATTGTATGTAACTAAAGCTGAGAGAAGTCTTAGACTGTATGTAATTAAGCTTAGAGAAGTCTTAGATTGTATGTAACTAAAGCTTAGAGAAGTCTTAGATTGTATGTAACTAAAGCTTAGATAAGTCTTAGATTGTATGTAGCTAAAACTTAGAGAAGTCTTAGATTGTATGTAATAAAAGCTTAGAGAAGTCTTAGATTGTATGTAACTAAAGCTTAGAGAAGTCTTAGATTGTATGTAACTAAAGCTTAGAGAAGTCTTAGATTGTATGTAACTAAAGCTTAGAGAAATCTTAGATTGTATGTAACTACAGCTTAGAGAAGTCTTAGATTGTATGTAATTAAAGCTTAGAGAAGTCTTAGATTGTATGTAACTAAAGCTTAGAGACGTCTTAGATTGTATGTAATTAAAGCTTAAAGAATTCTTAGATTGTATGTAACTACAGCTTAGAGAAATCTTAGATTGTATGTAACTACAGCTTAGAGAAGTCTTAAATTGTATGTAATTAAAGCTTAGAGAAGTCTTAGATTGTATGTAACTAAAGCTTAGAGAAGTCTTAGATTATATGTAACTAAAGCTTAGAGAAATCTTAGATTGTATGTAACTACAGCTTAGTGAAGTCTTAGATTGTATGTAACTACAGCTTTGAGAAGTCTTAGATTGTATGTAACTAAAGCTTAGAGAAGTCTTAGATTGTATGTAACTAAAGCTTAGAGAAGTCTTAGATTGTATGTAATTAAAGCTTAGAGAAGTCTTAGATTGTATGTAACTAAAGCTTAGAGAAGTCTTAGATTGTATGTAGCTAAAGCTTAGAGAAGTCTTAGATTGTGTGTAATTAAAGCTTAGAGAAATCTTAGATTGTATGTAACTAAATCTTAGAGAAGTCTTAGATTGTATGTAACTACAGCTTAGAGAAGTCTTAGATTGTATGTAACTACAGCTTTGAGAAGTCTTAGATTGTATGTAACTAAAGCTTAGAGAAATCTTAGATTGTATGTAACTAAAGCTGAGAGAAGTCTTAGATTGTATGTAATTAAGCTTAGAGAAGTCTTAGATTGTATGTAACTAAAGCTTAGAGAAGTCTTAGATTGTATGTAACTAAAGCTTAGATAAGTCTTAGATTGTATGTAGCTAAAACTTAGAGAAGTCTTAGATTGTATGTAATAAAAGCTTAGAGAAGTCTTAGATTGTATGTAACTAAAGCTTAGAGAAGTCTTAGATTGTATGTAACTAAAGCTTAGAGAAGTCTTAGATTGTATGTAACTAAAGCTTAGAGAAATCTTAGATTGTATGTAACTACAGCTTAGAGAAGTCTTAGATTGTATGTAATTAAAGCTTAGAGAAGTCTTAGATTGTATGTAACTAAAGCTTAGAGACGTCTTAGATTGTATGTAATTAAAGCTTAAAGAATTCTTAGATTGTATGTAACTACAGCTTAGAGAAATCTTAGATTGTATGTAACTACAGCTTAGAGAAGTCTTAAATTGTATGTAATTAAAGCTTAGAGAAGTCTTAGATTGTATGTAACTAAAGCTTAGAGAAGTCTTAGATTATATGTAACTAAAGCTTAGAGAAATCTTAGATTGTATGTAACTACAGCTTAGTGAAGTCTTAGATTGTATGTAACTACAGCTTTGAGAAGTCTTAGATTGTATGTAACTAAAGCTTAGAGAAGTCTTAGATTGTATGTAACTAAAGCTTAGAGAAGTCTTAGATTGTATGTAATTAAAGCTTAGAGAAGTCTTAGATTGTATGTAACTAAAGCTTAGAGAAGTCTTAGATTGTATGTAGCTAAAGCTTAGAGAAGTCTTAGATTGTGTGTAATTAAAGCTTAGAGAAATCTTAGATTGTATGTAACTAAATCTTAGAGAAGTCTTAGATTGTATGTAATTAAAGCTTAGAGAAATCTTAGATTGTATGTAGCTAAAGCTTAGAGAGGTCTTAGATTGTATGTAACTAAAGCTTAGAGAAGTCTTAGATTGTATGTAACTAAAGCATAGAGAAGCTTAGATTGTATGTAACAAAAGCTTAGAAAAGTCTTAGATTGTATGTAATTAAAGCTTAGAGAATTCTTAGATTGTATGTAACTAAAGCTTAGAGAAGTCTTAGATTGTGTATAGCTAAAGTTTAGAGAAGTCTTAGATTGTATGTAACTAAAGCTTAGAGAAGTCTTAGATTGTATGTAACTAAAGCTTAGATAAATCTTAGATTGTATGTAACTAAAGCTGAGAGAAGTCTTAGATTGTATGTAATTAAACTTAGAGAAGTCTTAGATTGTATGTAACTAAAGCTTAGAGAAGTCTTAGATTGTATGTAACTAAAGCTTAGAGAAGTCTTAGATTGTATGTAGCTAAAACTTAGAGAAGTCTTAGATTGTATGTAATAAAAGCTTAGAAAAGTCTTAGATTGTATGTAACTACAGCTTAGTGAAGTCTTAGATTGTATGTAACTACAGCTTTGAGAAGTCTTAGATTGTATGTAACTAAAGCTTAGAGAAGTCTTAGATTGTATGTAACTAAAGCTTAGAGAAGTCTTAGATTGTATGTAATTAAAGCTTAGAGAAGTCTTAGATTGTATGTAACTAAAGCTTAGAGAAGTCTTAGATTGTATGTAGCTAAAGCTTAGAGAAGTCTTAGATTGTGTGTAATTAAAGCTTACAGAAATCTTAGATTGTATGTAACTAAATCTTAGAGAAGTCTTAGATTGTATGTAATTAAAGCTTAGAGAAATCTTAGATTGTATGTAGCTAAAGCTTAGAGAGGTCTTAGATTGTATGTAACTAAAGCTTAGAGAAGTCATAGTCTGTATGTAACTAAAGCATAGAGAAGCTTAGATTGTATGTAACAAAAGCTTAGAAAAGTCTTAGATTGTATGTAATTAAAGCTTAGAGAATTCTTAGATTGTATGTAACTAAAGCTTAGAGAAGTCTTAGATTGTGTATAGCTAAAGTTTAGAGAAGTCTTAGATTGTATGTAACTAAAGCTTAGAGAAGTCTTAGATTGTATGTAACTAAAGCTTAGAGAAATCTTAGATTGTATGTAACTAAAGCTGAGAGAAGTCTTAGATTGTATGTAATTAAACTTAGAGAAGTCTTAGATTGTATGTAACTAAAGCTTAGAGAAGTCTTAGATTGTATGTAACTAAAGCTTAGAGAAGTCTTAGATTGTATGTACCTAAAACTTAGAGAAGTCTTAGATTGTATGTAATTAAAGCTTAGAGAAGTCTTAGATTGTATGTAACTAAAGCTTAGAGAAGTCTTAGATTATATGTAACTAAAGCTTAGAGAAATCTTAGATTGTATGTAACTACAGCTTAGTGAAGTCTTAGATTGTATGTAACTACAGCTTTGAGAAGTCTTAGATTGTATGTAACTAAAGCTTAGAGAAGTCTTAGATTGTATGTAACTAAAGCTTAGAGAAGTCTTAGATTGTATGTAATTAAAGCTTAGAGAAGTCTTAGATTGTATGTAACTAAAGCTTAGAGAAGTCTTAGATTGTATGTAGCTAAAGCTTAGAGAAGTCTTAGATTGTGTGTAATTAAAGCTTAGAGAAATCTTAGATTGAATGTAACTAAATCTTAGAGAAGTCTTAGATTGTATGTAACTAAAGCTTAGAGAAGTCTTAGATTGTATGTAACTAAAGCATAGAGAAGCTTAGATTGTATGTAACAAAAGCTTAGAAAAGTCTTAGATTGTATGTAATTAAAGCTTAGAGAATTCTTAGATTGTATGTAACTAAAGCTTAGAGAAGTCTTAGATTGTGTATAGCTAAAGTTTAGAGAAGTCTTAGATTGTATGTAACTAAAGCTTAGAGAAGTCTTAGATTGTATGCAACTAAAGCTTAGAGAAATCTTAGATTGTATGTAACTAAAGCTGAGAGAAGTCTTAGATTGTATGTAATTAAACTTAGAGAAGTCTTAGATTGTATGTAACTAAAGCTTAGAGAAGTCTTAGATTGTATGTAACTAAAGCTTAGAGAAGTCTTAGATTGTATGTAGCTAAAACTTAGAGAAGTCTTAGATTGTATGTAATAAAAGCTTAGAGAAGTCTTAGATTGTATGTAACTAAAGCTTAGAGAAGTCTTAGATTGTATGTAGCTAAAGCTTAGAGAAGTCTTAGATTGTATGTAACTAAAGCTTAGAGAAATCTTAGATTGTATGTAACTACAGCTTAGAGAAGTCTTAGATTGTATGTAATTAAAGCTTAGAGAAGTCTTAGATTGTATGTAACTAAAGCTTAGAGACGTCTTAGATTGTATGTAATTAAAGCTTAAAGAATTCTTAGATTGTATGTAACTACAGCTTAGAGAAGTCTTAGATTGTATGTAATTAAAGCTTAGAGAAGTCTTAGATTGTATGTAACTAAAGCTTAGAGACGTCTTAGATTGTATGTAATTAAAGCTTAAAGAATTCTTAGATTGTATGTAATTAAAGCTTAGAGAAATCTTAGATTGTATGTAGCTAAAGCTTAGAGAGGTCTTAGATTGTATGTAACAAAAGCTTAGAGAAGTCTTAGATTGTATGTAACTAAAGCATAGAGAAGCTTAGATTGTATGTAACAAAAGCTTAGAAAAGTCTTAGATTGTTTGTAATTAAAGCTTAGAGAATTCTTAGATTGTATGTAACTAAAGCTTAGAGAAGTCTTAGATTGTGTATAGCTAAAGATTAGAGAAGTCTTAGATTGTATGTAACTAAAGCTTAGAGAAGTCTTAGATTGTATGTAACTAAAGCTTAGAGAAATCTTAGATTGTATGTAACTAAAGCTGAGAGAAGTCTTAGATTGTATGTAATTAAACTTAGAGAAGTCTTAGATTGTATGTAACTAAAGCTTAGAGAAGTCTTAGATTGTATGTAACTAAAGCTTAGAGAAGTCTTAGATTGTATGGAACTACAGCTTAGAGAAGTCTTAGATTGTATGTAATAAAAGCATAGAGAAGTCTTAGATTGTATGTAACTAAAGCTTAGAGAAGTCTTAGATTGTATGTAGCTAAAGCTTAGAGAAGTCTTAGATTGTATGTAACTAAAGCTTAGAGAAATCTTAGATTGTATGTAACTACAGCTTAGAGAAGTCTTAGATTGTATGTAATTAAAGCTTAGAGAAGTCT
This sequence comes from Bathymodiolus brooksi, assembly GCA_963680875.1. Taxonomy (NCBI): domain Eukaryota; kingdom Metazoa; phylum Mollusca; class Bivalvia; order Mytilida; family Modiolidae; genus Bathymodiolus; species Bathymodiolus brooksi. The sequence goes on from OY804577.1 coordinate 1,380,705, forward strand.
TAGATTGTATGTAACTAAAGCTTTAAGAAGTCTTAGATTATATGTAACTAAAGCTTAGAGAAATCTTAGATTGTATGTAACTACAGCTTAGAGAAGTCTTAGATTGTATGTAACTACAGCTTTGAGAAGTCTTAGATTGTATGTAACTAAAGCTTAGAGAAATCTTAGATTGTATGTAACTAAAGCTGAGAGAAGTCTTAGATTGTATGTAATTAAGCTTAGAGAAGTCTTAGATTGTATGTAACTAAAGCTTAGAGAAGTCTTAGATTGTATGTAATAAAAGCATAGAGAAGTCTTAGATTGTATGTAACTAAAGCTTAGAGAAGTCTTAGATTGTATGTAACTAAAGCATAGAGAAGCTTAGATTGTATGTAACAAAAGCTTAGAAAAGTCTTAGATTGTATGTAATTAAAGCTTAGAGAATTCTTAGATTGTATGTAACTAAAGCTTAGAGAAGTCTTAGATTGTGTATAGCTAAAGTTTAGAGAAGTCTTAGATTGTATGTAACTAAAGCTTAGAGAAGTCCTAGATTGTATGTAATTAAAGCTTAGAGAAGTCTTAGATTGTATGTAGCTAAAGCTTAGAGAAGTCTTAGATTGTATGTAACTAAAGCTTAGAGAAATCTTAGATTGTATGTAACTAAAGCTGAGAGAAGTCTTAGATTGTATGTAATTAAACTTAGGGAAGTCTTAGATTGTATGTAACTAAAGCTTAGAGAAGTCTTAGATTGTATGTAACTAAAGCTTAGAGAAGTCTTAGATTGTATGTAGCTAAAACTTAGAGAAGTCTTAGATTGTATGTAATAAAAGCTTAGAGAAGTCTTAGATTGTATGTAACTAAAGCTTAGAGAAGTCTTAGATTGTATGTAGCTAAAGCTTAGAGAAGTCTTAGATTGTATGTAACTAAAGCTTAGAGAAATCTTAGATTGTATGTAACTACAGCTTAGAGAAGTCTTAGATTGTATGTAATTAAAGCTTAGAGAAGTCTTAGATTGTATGTAACTAAAGCTTAGAGACGTCTTAGATTGTATGTAATTAAAGCTTAAAGAATTCTTAGATTGTATGTAACTACAGCTTAGAGAAATCTTAGATTGTATGTAACTACAGCTTAGAGAAGTCTTAGATTGTATGTAATTAAAGCTTAGAGAAGTCTTAGATTGTATGTAACTAAAGCTTAGAGAAGTCTTAGATTATATGTAACTAAAGCTTAGAGAAATCTTAGATTGTATGTAACTACAGCTTAGAGAAGTCTTAGATTGTATGTAACTACAGCTTTGAGAAGTCTTAGATTGTATGTAACTAAAGCTTAGAGAAGTCTTAGATTGTATGTAGCTAAAGCTTAGAGAAGTCTTAGATTGTATGTAGCTAAAGCTTAGTGAAATCTTAGATTGTATCTAACTAAAGCTTAGAGAAGTCTTAGATTGTATGTAATTAAAGCTTAGAGAAGTCTTAGATTGTATGTAACTAAAGCTTAGAGAAGTCTTAGATTGTATGTAATTAAAGTTTAAAGAATTCTTAGATTGTATGTAACTACAGCTTAGAGAAGTCTTAGATTGTATGTAATTAAAGATTAAAGAATTCTTAGATTGTATGCAACTAAAGCTTAGAGAAGTCTTAGATTGTATGTAATTAAAGCTGAGAGAAGTTTTAGATTGTATGTAACTAAAGCTTAGAGAAGTCTTAGATTGTATGTAGCTAAAGCTTAGAGAAATCTTAGATTGTATGTAACTACAGCTTAGAGAAGTCTTAGATTGTATGTAATTAAAGCTTAGAGAAGTCTTAGATTGTATGTAACTAAAGCTTAGAGACGTCTTAGATTGTATGTAATTAAAGCTTAAAGAATTCTTAGATTGTATGTAACTACAGCTTAGAGAAATCTTAGATTGTATGTAACTACAGCTTAGAGAAGTCTTAGATTGTATGTAATTAAAGCTTAGAGAAGTCTTAGATTGTATGTAACTAAAGCTTAGAGAAGTCTTAGATTATATGTAACTAAAGCTTAGAGAAATCTTAGATTGTATGTAACTACAGCTTAGAGAAGTCTTAGATTGTATGTAGCTACAGCTTTGAGAAGTCTTAGATTGTATGTAACTAAAGCTTAGAGAAATCTTAGATTGTATGTAACTAAAGCTGAGAGAAGTCTTAGATTGTATGTAATTAAGCTTAGAGAAGTCTTAGATTGTATGTAACTAAAGCTTAGAGAAGTCTTAGATTGTATGTAACTAAAGCTTAGATAAGTCTTAGATTGTATGTAGCTAAAACTTAGAGAAGTCTTAGATTGTATGTAATAAAAGCTTAGAGAAGTCTTAGATTGTATGTAACTAAAGCTTAGAGAAGTCTTAGATTGTATGTAACTAAAGCTTAGAGAAGTCTTAGATTGTATGTAACTAAAGCTTAGAGAAATCTTAGATTGTATGTAACTACAGCTTAGAGAAGTCTTAGATTGTATGTAATTAAAGCTTAGAGAAGTCTTAGATTGTATGTAACTAAAGCTTAGAGACGTCTTAGATTGTATGTAATTAAAGCTTAAAGAATTCTTAGATTGTATGTAACTACAGCTTAGAGAAATCTTAGATTGTATGTAACTACAGCTTAGAGAAGTCTTAAATTGTATGTAATTAAAGCTTAGAGAAGTCTTAGATTGTATGTAACTAAAGCTTAGAGAAGTCTTAGATTATATGTAACTAAAGCTTAGAGAAATCTTAGATTGTATGTAACTACAGCTTAGTGAAGTCTTAGATTGTATGTAACTACAGCTTTGAGAAGTCTTAGATTGTATGTAACTAAAGCTTAGAGAAGTCTTAGATTGTATGTAACTAAAGCTTAGAGAAGTCTTAGATTGTATGTAATTAAAGCTTAGAGAAGTCTTAGATTGTATGTAACTAAAGCTTAGAGAAGTCTTAGATTGTATGTAGCTAAAGCTTAGAGAAGTCTTAGATTGTGTGTAATTAAAGCTTAGAGAAATCTTAGATTGTATGTAACTAAATCTTAGAGAAGTCTTAGATTGTATGTAATTAAAGCTTAGAGAAATCTTAGATTGTATGTAGCTAAAGCTTAGAGAGGTCTTAGATTGTATGTAACTAAAGCTTAGAGAAGTCTTAGATTGTATGTAACTAAAGCATAGAGAAGCTTAGATTGTATGTAACAAAAGCTTAGAAAAGTCTTAGATTGTATGTAATTAAAGCTTAGAGAATTCTTAGATTGTATGTAACTAAAGCTTAGAGAAGTCTTAGATTGTATGTAACTAAAGCTTAGAGAAATCTTAGATTGTATGTAACTACAGCTTAGAGAAGTCTTAGATTGTATGTAATTAAAGCTTAGAGAAGTCTTAGATTGTATGTAACTAAAGCTTAGAGACGTCTTAGATTGTATGTAATTAAAGCTTAAAGAATTCTTAGATTGTATGTAACTACAGCTTAGAGAAATCTTAGATTGTATGTAACTACAGCTTAGAGAAGTCTTAAATTGTATGTAATTAAAGCTTAGAGAAGTCTTAGATTGTATGTAACTAAAGCTTAGAGAAGTCTTAGATTATATGTAACTAAAGCTTAGAGAAATCTTAGATTGTATGTAACTACAGCTTAGTGAAGTCTTAGATTGTATGTAACTACAGCTTTGAGAAGTCTTAGATTGTATGTAACTAAAGCTTAGAGAAGTCTTAGATTGTATGTAACTAAAGCTTAGAGAAGTCTTAGATTGTATGTAATTAAAGCTTAGAGAAGTCTTAGATTGTATGTAACTAAAGCTTAGAGAAGTCTTAGATTGTATGTAGCTAAAGCTTAGAGAAGTCTTAGATTGTGTGTAATTAAAGCTTAGAGAAATCTTAGATTGTATGTAACTAAATCTTAGAGAAGTCTTAGATTGTATGTAATTAAAGCTTAGAGAAATCTTAGATTGTATGTAGCTAAAGCTTAGAGAGGTCTTAGATTGTATGTAACTAAAGCTTAGAGAAGTCTTAGATTGTATGTAACTAAAGCATAGAGAAGCTTAGATTGTATGTAACAAAAGCTTAGAAAAGTCTTAGATTGTATGTAATTAAAGCTTAGAGAATTCTTAGATTGTATGTAACTAAAGCTTAGAGAAGTCTTAGATTGTATGTAACTAAATCTTAGAGAAATCTTAGATTGTATGTAACTACAGCTTAGAGAAGTCTTAGATTGTATGTAATTAAAGCTTAGAGAAGTCTTAGATTGTATGTAACTAAAGCTTAGAGACGTCTTAGATTGTATGTAATTAAAGCTTAAAGAATTCTTAGATTGTATGTAACTACAGCTTAGAGAAATCTTAGATTGTATGTAACTACAGCTTAGAGAAGTCTTAAATTGTATGTAATTAAAGCTTAGAGAAGTCTTAGATTGTATGTAACTAAAGCTTAGAGAAGTCTTAGATTATATGTAACTAAAGCTTAGAGAAATCTTAGATTGTATGTAACTACAGCTTAGTGAAGTCTTAGATTGTATGTAACTACAGCTTTGAGAAGTCTTAGATTGTATGTAGCTAAAGCTTAGAGAAGTCTTAGATTGTATGTAATTAAAGCTTAGAGAAGTCTTAGATTGTATGTAACTAAAGCTTAGAGAAGTCTTAGATTGTATATAGCTAAAGCTTAGAGAAGTCTTAGATTGTGTGTAATTAAAGCTTAGAGAAATCTTAGATTGTATGTAACTAAATCTTAGAGAAGTCTTAGATTGTATGTAATTAAAGCTTAGAGAAATCTTAGATTGTATGTAGCTAAAGCTTAGAGAGGTCTTAGATTGTATGTAACTAAAGCTTAGAGAAGTCTTAGATTGTATGTAACTAAAGCATAGAGAAGCTTAGATTGTATGTAACAAAAGCTTAGAAAAGTCTTAGATTGTATGTAATTAAAGCTTAGAGAATTCTTAGATTGTATGTAACTAAAGCTTAGAGAAGTCTTAGATTGTGTATAGCTAAAGTTTAGAGAAGTCTTAGATTGTATGTAACTAAAGCTTAGAGAAGTCCTAGATTGTATGTAATTAAAGCTTAGAGAAGTCTTAGATTGTATGTAGCTAAAGCTTAGAGAAGTCTTAGATTGTATGTAACTAAAGCTTAGAGAAATCTTAGATTGTATGTAACTAAAGCTGAGAGAAGTCTTAGATTGTATGTAATTAAACTTAGAGAAGTCTTAGATTGTATGTAACTAAAGCTTAGAGAAGTCTTAGATTGTATGTAACTAAAGCTTAGAGAAGTCTTAGATTGTATGTAGCTAAAACTTAGAGAAGTCTTAGATTGTATGTAATAAAAGCTTAGAGAAGTCTTAGATTGTATGTAACTAAAGCTTAGAGAAGTCTTAGATTGTATGTAGCTAAAGCTTAGAGAAGTCTTAGATTGTATGTAACTAAAGCTTAGAGAAATCTTAGATTGTATGTAACTACAGCTTAGAGAAGTCTTAGATTGTATGTAATTAAAGCTTAGAGAAGTCTTAGATTGTATGTAACTAAAGCTTAGAGACGTCTTAGATTGTATGTAATTAAAGCTTAAAGAATTCTTAGATTGTATGTAACTACAGCTTAGAGAAATCTTAGATTGTATGTAACTACAGCTTAGAGAAGTCTTAGATTGTATGTAATTAAAGCTTAGAGAAGTCTTAGATTGTATGTAACTAAAGCTTAGAGAAGTCTTAGATTATATGTAACTAAAGCTTAGAGAAATCTTAGATTGTATGTAACTACAGCTTAGAGAAGTCTTAGATTGTATGTAACTACAGCTTTGAGAAGTCTTAGATTGTATGTAACTAAAGCTTAGAGAAGTCTTAGATTGTATGTAGCTAAAGCTTAGAGAAGTCTTAGATTGTATGTAGCTAAAGCTTAGTGAAATCTTAGATTGTATCTAACTAAAGCTTAGAGAAGTCTTAGATTGTATGTAATTAAAGCTTAGAGAAGTCTTAGATTGTATGTAACTAAAGCTTAGAGAAGTCTTAGATTGTATGTAATTAAAGTTTAAAGAATTCTTAGATTGTATGTAACTACAGCTTAGAGAAGTCTTAGATTGTATGTAATTAAAGATTAAAGAATTCTTAGATTGTATGCAACTAAAGCTTAGAGAAGTCTTAGATTGTATGTAATTAAAGCTTAGAGAAGTCTTAGATTGTATGTAATTAAATCTTAGAGAAGTCTTAGATAGTATGTAACTAAAGCTTAGAGAAGTCTTAGATTGTATTTAACTAAAGCTTAGAGAAGTCTTAGATTGTATGTAACTAAAGCTTAGAGAAGTCTTAGATTGTATGTAACTAAAGCTTAGAGAAGTCTTAGATTGTATGTAGCTAAAGCTTAGAGAAGTCTTAGATTGTATGTAACTAAAGCTTAGAGAAGTCTTAGATTGTAAGTAATTAAAGCTTAGAGAAGTCTTAGATAGTATGTAACTAAAGCTTAGAGAAGTCTTAGATTGTAAGTAATTAAAGCTTAGAGAAGTCTTAGATTGTATGTAACTAAAGCTTAGAGAAGTCTTAGATTGTATGTAACTAAAGCTTAGAGAAGTCCTAGATTGTATGTAATTAAAGCTTAGAGAAGTCTTAGATTGTATGTAACTAAAGCTTAGAGAAGTCTTAGATTGTATGTAGCTAAAGCTTAGAGAAGTCTTAGATTGTGTGTAATTAAAGCTTAGAGAAATCTTAGATTGTATGTAACTAAATCTTAGAGAAGTCTTAGATTGTATGTAATTAAAGCTTAGAGAAATCTTAGATTGTATGTAGCTAAAGCTTAGAGAGGTCTTAGATTGTATGTAACTAAAGCTTAGAGAAGTCTTAGATTGTATGTAACTAAAGCATAGAGAAGCTTAGATTGTATGTAACAAAAGCTTAGAAAAGTCTTAGATTGTATGTAATTAAAGCTTAGAGAATTCTTAGATTGTATGTAACTAAAGCTTAGAGAAGTCTTAGATTGTATGTAACTAAAGCTTAGAGAAATCTTAGATTGTATGTAACTACAGCTTAGTGAAGTCTTAGATTGTATGTAACTACAGCTTTGAGAAGTCTTAGATTGTATGTAACTAAAGCTTAGAGAAGTCTTAGATTGTATGTAACTAAAGCTTAGAGAAGTCTTAGATTGTATGTAATTAAAGCTTAGAGAAGTCTTAGATTGTATGTAACTAAAGCTTAGAGAAGTCTTAGATTGTATGTAGCTAAAGCTTAGAGAAGTCTTAGATTGTGTGTAATTAAAGCTTAGAGAAATCTTAGATTGTATGTACCTAAATCTTAGAGAAGTCTTAGATTGTATGTAATTAAAGCTTAGAGAAATCTTAGATTGTATGTAGCTAAAGCTTAGAGAGGTCTTAGATTGTATGTAACTAAAGCTTAGAGAAGTCTTAGATTGTATGTAACTAAAGCATAGAGAAGCTTAGATTGTATGTAACAAAAGCTTAGAAAAGTCTTAGATTGTATGTAATTAAAGCTTAGAGAATTCTTAGATTGTATGTAACTAAAGCTTAGAGAAGTCTTAGATTGTATGTAACTAAAGCTTAGAGAAATCTTAGATTGTATGTAACTACAGCTTAGAGAAGTCTTAGATTGTATGTAATTAAAGCTTAGAGAAGTCTTAGATTGTATGTAACTAAAGCTTAGAGACGTCTTAGATTGTATGTAATTAAAGCTTAAAGAATTCTTAGATTGTATGTAACTACAGCTTAGAGAAATCTTAGATTGTATGTAACTACAGCTTAGAGAAGTCTTAAATTGTATGTAATTAAAGCTTAGAGAAGTCTTAGATTGTATGTAACTAAAGCTTAGAGAAGTCTTAGATTATATGTAACTAAAGCTTAGAGAAATCTTAGATTGTATGTAACTACAGCTTAGTGAAGTCTTAGATTGTATGTAACTACAGCTTTGAGAAGTCTTAGATTGTATGTAACTAAAGCTTAGAGAAGTCTTAGATTGTATGTAACTAAAGCTTAGAGAAGTCTTAGATTGTATGTAATTAAAGCTTAGAGAAGTCTTAGATTGTATGTAACTAAAGCTTAGAGAAGTCTTAGATTGTATGTAGCTAAAGCTTAGAGAAGTCTTAGATTGTGTGTAATTAAAGCTTAGAGAAATCTTAGATTGTATGTAACTAAATCTTAGAGAAGTCTTAGATTGTATGTAATTAAAGCTTAGAGAAATCTTAGATTGTATGTAGCTAAAGCTTAGAGAGGTCTTAGATTGTATGTAACTAAAGCTTAGAGAAGTCTTAGATTGTATGTAACTAAAGCATAGAGAAGCTTAGATTGTATGTAACAAAAGCTTAGAAAAGTCTTAGATTGTATGTAATTAAAGCTTAGAGAATTCTTAGATTGTATGTAACTAAAGCTTAGAGAAGTCTTAGATTGTATGTAACTAAAGCTTAGAGAAATCTTAGATTGTATGTAACTACAGCTTAGAGAAGTCTTAGATTGTATGTAATTAAAGCTTAGAGAAGTCTTAGATTGTATGTAACTAAAGCTTAGAGACGTCTTAGATTGTATGTAATTAAAGCTTAAAGAATTCTTAGATTGTATGTAACTACAGCTTAGAGAAATCTTAGATTGTATGTAACTACAGCTTAGAGAAGTCTTAAATTGTATGTAATTAAAGCTTAGAGAAGTCTTAGATTGTATGTAACTAAAGCTTAGAGAAGTCTTAGATTATATGTAACTAAAGCTTAGAGAAATCTTAGATTGTATGTAACTACAGCTTAGTGAAGTCTTAGATTGTATGTAACTACAGCTTTGAGAAGTCTTAGATTGTATGTAGCTAAAGCTTAGAGAAGTCTTAGATTGTATGTAATTAAAGCTTAGAGAAGTCTTAGATTGTATGTAACTAAAGCTTAGAGAAGTCTTAGATTGTATATAGCTAAAGCTTAGAGAAGTCTTAGATTGTGTGTAATTAAAGCTTAGAGAAATCTTAGATTGTATGTAACTAAATCTTAGAGAAGTCTTAGATTGTATGTAATTAAAGCTTAAAGAAATCTTAGATTGTATGTAGCTAAAGCTTAGAGAAATCTTAGATTGTATGTAACTAAAGCTTAGAGAAGTCTTAGATTGTATGTAACTAAAGCATAGAGAAGCTTAGATTGTATGTAACAAAAGCTTAGAAAAGTCTTAGATTGTATGTAATTAAAGCTTAGAGAATTCTTAGATTGTATGTAACTAAAGCTTAGAGAAGTCTTAGATTGTGTATAGCTAAAGTTTAGAGAAGTCTTAGATTGTATGTAACTAAAGCTTAGAGAAGTCCTAGATTGTATGTAATTAAAGCTTAGAGAAGTCTTAGATTGTATGTAGCTAAAGCTTAGAGAAGTCTTAGATTGTATGTAACTAAAGCTTAGAGAAATCTTAGATTGTATGTAACTAAAGCTGAGAGAAGTCTTAGATTGTATGTAATTAAACTTAGAGAAGTCTTAGATTGTATGTAACTAAAGCTTAGAGAAGTCTTAGATTGTATGTAACTAAAGCTTAGAGAAGTCTTAGATTGTATGTAGCTAAAACTTAGAGAAGTCTTAGATTGTATGTAATAAAAGCTTAGAGAAGTCTTAGATTGTATGTAACTAAAGCTTAGAGAAGTCTTAGATTGTATGTAGCTAAAGCTTAGAGAAGTCTTAGATTGTATGTAACTAAAGCTTAGAGAAATCTTAGATTGTATGTAACTACAGCTTAGAGAAGTCTTAGATTGTATGTAATTAAAGCTTAGAGAAGTCTTAGATTGTATGTAACTAAAGCTTAGAGACGTCTTAGATTGTATGTAATTAAAGCTTAAAGAATTCTTAGATTGTATGTAACTACAGCTTAGAGAAATCTTAGATTGTATGTAACTACAGCTTAGAGAAGTCTTAGATTGTATGTAATTAAAGCTTAGAGAAGTCTTAGATTGTATGTAACTAAAGCTTAGAGAAGTCTTAGATTATATGTAACTAAAGCTTAGAGAAATCTTAGATTGTATGTAACTACAGCTTAGAGAAGTCTTAGATTGTATGTAACTACAGCTTTGAGAAGTCTTAGATTGTATGTAACTAAAGCTTAGAGAAGTCTTAGATTGTATGTAGCTAAAGCTTAGAGAAGTCTTAGATTGTATGTAGCTAAAGCTTAGTGAAATCTTAGATTGTATCTAACTAAAGCTTAGAGAAGTCTTAGATTGTATGTAATTAAAGCTTAGAGAAGTCTTAGATTGTATGTAACTAAAGCTTAGAGAAGTCTTAGATTGTATGTAATTAAAGTTTAAAGAATTCTTAGATTGTATGTAACTACAGCTTAGAGAAGTCTTAGATTGTATGTAATTAAAGATTAAAGAATTCTTAGATTGTATGCAACTAAAGCTTAGAGAAGTCTTAGATTGTATGTAATTAAAGCTTAGAGAAGTCTTAGATTGTATGTAATTAAATCTTAGAGAAGTCTTAGATAGTATGTAACTAAAGCTTAGAGAAGTCTTAGATTGTATTTAACTAAAGCTTAGAGAAGTCTTAGATTGTATGTAACTAAAGCTTAGAGAAGTCTTAGATTGTATGTAACTAAAGCTTAGAGAAGTCTTAGATTGTATGTAGCTAAAGCTTAGAGAAGTCTTAGATTGTATGTAACTAAAGCTTAGAGAAGTCTTAGATTGTAAGTAATTAAAGCTTAGAGAAGTCTTAGATTGTATGTAACTAAAGCTTAGAGAAGTCTTAGATTGTATGTAACTAAAGCTTAGAGAAGTCCTAGATTGTATGTAATTAAAGCTTAGAGAAGTCTTAGATTGTATGTAACTAAAGCTTAGAGAAGTCTTAGATTGTATGTAACTAAAGCTTAGAGAAATCTTAGATTGTATGTAACTAAAGCTGAGAGAAGTCTTAAATTGTATGTAATTAAACTTAGAGAAGTCTTAGATTGTATGTAACTAAAGCTTAGAGAAGTCTTAGATTGTATTTAACTAAAGCTTAGATAAGTCTTAGATTGTATGTAGCTAAAGCTTAAAGAAGTCTTAGATTGTATGTAATAAAAGCTTAGAGAAGTCTTGGATTGTATGTAACTAAAGCTTAGAGAAGTCTTAGATTGTATGTAGCTAAAGCTTAGAGAAGTCTTAGATTGTATGTAACTAAAGCTTAGAGAAATCTTAGATTGTATGTAACTACAGCTTAGAGAAGTCTTAGATTGTATGTAATTAAAGCTTAGAGAAGTCTTAGATTGTATGTAACTAAAGCTTAGAGACGTCTTAGATTGTATGTAATTAAAGCTTAAAGAATTCTTAGATTGTATGTAACTACAGCTTAGAGAAATCTTAGATTGTATGTAACTACAGCTTAGAGAAGTCTTAGATTGTATGTAATTAAAGCTTAGAGAAGTCTTAGATTGTATGTAACTAAAGCTTAGAGAAGTCTTAGATTATATGTAACTAAAGCTTAGAGAAATCTTAGATTGTATGTAACTACAGCTTAGAGAAGTCTTAGATTGTATGTAACTACAGCTTTGAGAAGTCTTAGATTGTATGTAACTAAAGCTTAGAGAAGTCTTAGATTGTATGTAGCTAAAGCTTAGAGAAGTCTTAGATTGTATGTAGCTAAAGCTTAGTGAAATCTTAGATTGTATCTAACTAAAGCTTAGAGAAGTCTTAGATTGTATGTAATTAAAGCTTAGAGAAGTCTTAGATTGTATGTAACTAAAGCTTAGAGAAGTCTTAGATTGTATGTATATAAAGTTTAAAGAATTCTTAGATTGTATGTAACTACAGCTTAGAGAAGTCTTAGATTGTATGTAATTAAATATTAAAGAATTCTTAGATTGTATGCAACTAAAGCTTAGAGAAGTCTTAGATTGTATGTAATTAAAGCTTAGAGAAGTCTTAGATTGTATGTAATTAAATCTTAGAGAAGTCTTAGATAGTATGTAACTAAAGCTTAGAGAAGTCTTAGATTGTATTTAACTAAAGCTTAGAGAAGTCTTAGATTGTATGTAACTAAAGCTTAGAGAAGTCTTAGATTGTATGTAACTAAAGCTTAGAGAAGTCTTAGATTGTATGTAGCTAAAGCTTAGAGAAGTCTTAGATTGTATGTAACTAAAGCTTAGAGAAGTCTTAGATTGTAAGTAATTAAAGCTTAGAGAAGTCTTAGATAGTATGTAACTAAAGCTTAGAGAATTCTTAGATTGTAAGTAATTAAAGCTTAGAGAAGTCTTAGATTGTATGTAACTAAAGCTTAGAGAAGTCTTAGATTGTATGTAACTAAAGCTTAGAGAAGTCCTAGATTGTATGTAATTAAAGCTTAGAGAAGTCTTAGATTGTATGTAACTAAAGCTTAGAGAAGTCTTAGATTGTATGTAACTAAAGCTTAGAGAAATCTTAGATTGTATGTAACTAAAGCTGAGAGAAGTCTTAAATTGTATGTAATTAAACTTAGAGAAGTCTTAGATTGTATGTAACTAAAGCTTAGAGAAGTCTTAGATTGTATGTAACTAAAGCTTAGATAAGTCTTAGATTGTATGTAGCTAAAACTTAGAGAAGTCTTAGATTGTATGTAATAAAAGCTTGGAGAAGTCTTAGATTGTATGTAACTAAAGCTTAGAGAAGTCTTAGATTGTATGTAACTAAAGCTTAGAGAAGTCTTAGATTGTATGTAGCTAAAGCTTAGAGAAATCTTAGATTGTATGTAACTACAGCTTAGAGAAGTCTTAGATTGTATGTAATTAAAGCTTAGAGAAGTCTTAGATTGTATGTAACTAAAGCTTAGAGACGTCTTAGATTGTATGTAATTAAAGCTTAAAGAATTCTTAGATTGTATGTAACTACAGCTTAGAGAAATCTTAGATTGCATGTAACTACAGCTTAGAGAAGTCTTAGATTGTATGTAATTAAAGCTTAGAGAAGTCTTAGATTGTATGTAACTAAAGCTTAGAGAAGTCTTAGATTATATGTAACTAAAGCTTAGAGAAATCTTAGATTGTATGTAACTACAGCTTAGAGAAGTCTTAGATTGTATGTAGCTACAGCTTTGAGAAGTCTTAGATTGTATGTAACTAAAGCTTAGAGAAATCTTAGATTGTATGTAACTAAAGCTGAGAGAAGTCTTAGATTGTATGTAATTAAGCTTAGAGAAGTCTTAGATTGTATGTAACTAAAGCTTAGAGAAGTCTTAGATTGTATGTAACTAAAGCTTAGATAAGTCTTAGATTGTATGTAGCTAAAACTTAGAGAAGTCTTAGATTGTATGTAATAAAAGCTTAGAGAAGTCTTAGATTGTATGTAACTAAAGCTTAGAGAAGTCTTAGATTGTATGTAACTAAAGCTTAGAGAAGTCTTAGATTGTATGTAACTAAAGCTTAGAGAAATCTTAGATTGTATGTAACTACAGTTTAGAGAAGTCTTAGATTGTATGTAATTAAAGCTTAGAGAAGTCTTAGATTGTATGTAACTAAAGCTTAGAGACGTCTTAGATTGTATGTAATTAAAGCTTAAAGAATTCTTAGATTGTATGTAACTACAGCTTAGGGAAATCTTAGATTGTATGTAACTACAGCTTAGAGAAGTCTTAAATTGTATGTAATTAAAGCTTAGAGAAGTCTTAGATTGTATGTAACTAAAGCTTAGAGAAGTCTTAGATTATATGTAACTAAAGCTTAGAGAAATCTTAGATTGTATGTAACTACAGCTTAGTGAAGTCTTAGATTGTATGTAACTACAGCTTTGAGAAGTCTTAGATTGTATGTAACTAAAGCTTAGAGAAGTCTTAGATTGTATGTAACTAAAGCTTAGAGAAGTCTTAGAATGTATGTAATTAAAGCTTAGAGAAGTCTTAGATTGTATGTAACTAAAGCTTAGAGAAGTCTTAGATTGTATGTAGCTAAAGCTTAGAGAAGTCTTAGATTGTGTGTAATTAAAGCTTAGAGAAATCTTAGATTGTATGTAACTAAATCTTAGAGAAGTCTTAGATTGTATGTAATTAAAGCTTAGAGAAATCTTAGATTGTATGTAGCTAAAGCTTAGAGAGGTCTTAGATTGTATGTAACTAAAGCTTAGAGAAGTCTTAGATTGTATGTAACTAAAGCATAGAGAAGCTTAGATTGTATGTAACAAAAGCTTAGAAAAGTCTTAGATTGTATGTAATTAAAGCTTAGAGAATTCTTAGATTGTATGTAACTACAGCTTAGAGAAGTCTTAGATTGTATGTAATTAAAGCTTAGAGAAGTCTTAGATTGTATGTAACTAAAGCTTAGAGACGTCTTAGATTGTATGTAATTAAAGCTTAAAGAATTCTTAGATTGTATGTAACTACAGCTTAGAGAAATCTTAGATTGTATGTAACTACAGCTTAGAGAAGTCTTAAATTGTATGTAATTAAAGCTTAGAGAAGTCTTAGATTGTATGTAACTAAAGCTTAGAGAAGTCTTAGATTATATGTAACTAAAGCTTAGAGAAATCTTAGATTGTATGTAACTACAGCTTAGTGAAGTCTTAGATTGTATGTAACTACAGCTTTGAGAAGTCTTAGATTGTATGTAACTAAAGCTTAGAGAAGTCTTAGATTGTATGTAACTAAAGCTTAGAGAAGTCTTAGAATGTATGTAATTAAAGCTTAGAGAAGTCTTAGATTGTATGTAACTAAAGCTTAGAGAAGTCTTAGATTGTATGTAGCTAAAGCTTAGAGAAGTCTTAGATTGTGTGTAATTAAAGCTTAGAGAAATCTTAGATTGTATGTAACTAAATCTTAGAGAAGTCTTAGATTGTATGTAATTAAAGCTTAGAGAAATCTTAGATTGTATGTAGCTAAAGCTTAGAGAGGTCTTAGATTGTATGTAACTAAAGCTTAGAGAAGTCTTAGATTGTATGTAACTAAAGCATAGAGAAGCTTAGATTGTATGTAACAAAAGCTTAGAAAAGTCTTAGATTGTATGTAATTAAAGCTTAGAGAATTCTTAGATTGTATGTAACTAAAGCTTAGAGAAGTCTTAGATTGTGTATAGCTAAAGTTTAGAGAAGTCTTAGATTGTATGTAACTAAAGCTTAGAGAAGTCCTAGATTGTATGTAACTAAAGCTGAGAGAAGTCTTAGATTGTATGTAATTAAAGCTTAGAGAAGTCTTAGATTGTATGTAACTAAAGCTTAGAGAAGTCTTAGATTGTATGTAGCTAAAACTTAGAGAAGTCTTAGATTGTATGTAATAAAAGCTGAGAGAAGTCTTAGATTGTATGTAACTAAAGCTTAGAGAAGTCTTAGATTGTATGTAACTAAAGCTTAGAGAAATCTTAGATTGTATGTAACTAAAGCTGAGAGAAGTCTTAAATTGTATGTAATTAAACTTAGAGAAGTCTTAGATTGTATGTAACTAAAGCTTAGAGAAGTCTTAGATTGTATGTAACTAAAGCTTAGATAAGTCTTAGATTGTATGTAGCTAAAACTTAGAGAAGTCTTAGATTGTATGTAATAAAAGCTTGGAGAAGTCTTAGATTGTATGTAACTAAAGCTTAGAGAAGTCTTAGATTGTATGTAACTAAAGCTTAGAGAAGTCTTAGATTGTATGTAGCTAAAGCTTAGAGAAATCTTAGATTGTATGTAACTACAGCTTAGAGAAATCTTAGATTGTATGTAATTAAAGCTTAGAGAAGTCTTAGATTGTATGTAACTAAAGCTTAGAGACGTCTTAGATTGTATGTAATTAAAGCTTAAAGAATTCTTAGATTGTATGTAACTACAGCTTAGAGAAATCTTAGATTGTATGTAACTACAGCTTAGAGAAGTCTTAGATTGTATGTAATTAAAGCTTAGAGAAGTCTTAGATTGTATGTAACTAAAGCTTAGAGAAGTCTTAGATTATATGTAACTAAAGCTTAGAGAAATCTTAGATTGTATGTAACTACAGCTTAGAGAAGTCTTAGATTGTATGTAGCTACAGCTTTGAGAAGTCTTAGATTGTATGTAACTAAAGCTTAGAGAAATCTTAGATTGTATGTAACTAAAGCTGAGAGAAGTCTTAGATTGTATGTAATTAAGCTTAGAGAAGTCTTAGATTGTATGTAACTAAAGCTTAGAGAAGTCTTAGATTGTATGTAACTAAAGCTTAGATAAGTCTTAGATTGTATGTAGCTAAAACTTAGAGAAGTCTTAGATTGTATGTAATAAAAGCTTAGAGAAGTCTTAGATTGTATGTAACTAAAGCTTAGAGAAGTCTTAGATTGTATGTAACTAAAGCTTAGAGAAGTCTTAGATTGTATGTAACTAAAGCTTAGAGAAATCTTAGATTGTATGTAACTACAGCTTAGAGAAGTCTTAGATTGTATGTAATTAAAGCTTAGAGAAGTCTTAGATTGTATGTAACTAAAGCTTAGAGACGTCTTAGATTGTATGTAATTAAAGCTTAAAGAATTCTTAGATTGTATGTAACTACAGCTTAGAGAAATCTTAGATTGTATGTAACTACAGCTTAGAGAAGTCTTAAATTGTATGTAATTAAAGCTTAGAGAAGTCTTAGATTGTATGTAACTAAAGCTTAGAGAAGTCTTAGATTATATGTAACTAAAGCTTAGAGAAATCTTAGATTGTATGTAACTACAGCTTAGTGAAGTCTTAGATTGTATGTAACTACAGCTTTGAGAAGTCTTAGATTGTATGTAACTAAAGCTTAGAGAAGTCTTAGATTGTATGTAACTAAAGCTTAGAGAAGTCTTAGATTGTATGTAATTAAAGCTTAGAGAAGTCTTAGATTGTATGTAACTAAAGCTTAGAGAAGTCTTAGATTGTATGTAGCTAAAGCTTAGAGAAGTCTTAGATTGTGTGTAATTAAAGCTTAGAGAAATCTTAGATTGTATGTAACTAAATCTTAGAGAAGTCTTAGATTGTATGTAATTAAAGCTTAGAGAAATCTTAGATTGTATGTAGCTAAAGATTAGAGAGGTCTTAGATTGTATGTAACTAAAGCTTAGAGAAGTCTTAGATTGTATGTAACTAAATCATAGAGAAGCTTAGATTGTATGTAACAAAAGCTTAGAAAAGTCTTAGATTGTATGTAATTAAAGCTTAGAGAATTCTTAGATTGTATGTAACTAAAGCTTAGAGAAGTCCTAGATTGTATGTAATTAAAGCTTAGAGAAGTCTTAGATTGTATGTAACTAAAGCTTAGAGAAGTCTTAGATTGTATGTAACTAAAGCTTAGAGAAATCTTAGATTGTATGTAACTAAAGCTGAGAGAAGTCTTAGATTGTATGTAATTAAACTTAGAGAAGTCTTAGATTGTATGTAACTAAAGCTTAGAGAAGTCTTAGATTGTATGTAACTAAAGCTTAGAGAAGTCTTAGATTGTATGTAGCTAAAACTTAGAGAAGTCTTAGATTGTATGTAATAAAAGCTTAGAGAAGTCTTAGATTGTATGTAACTAAAGCTTAGAGAAGTCTTAGATTGTATGTAACTAAAGCTTAGAGAAGTCTTAGATTGTATGTAACTAAAGCTTAGAGAAATCTTAGATTGTATGTAACTACAGCTTAGAGAAGTCTTAGATTGTATGTAATAAAAGCTTAGAGAAGTCTTAGATTGTATGTAACTAAAGCTTAGAGACGTCTTAGATTGTATGTAATTAAAGCTTAAAGAATTCTTAGATTGTATGTAACTACAGCTTAGAGAAATCTTAGATTGTATGTAACTACAGCTTAGAGAAGTCTTAGATTGTATGTAATTAAAGCTTAGAGAAGTCTTAGATTGTATGTAACTAAAGCTTAGAGAAGTCTTAGATTGTATGTAACTACAGCTTTGAGAAGTCTTAGATTGTATGTAACTAAAGCTTAGAGAAGTCTTAGATTGTATGTAGCTAAAGCTTAGAGAAGTCTTAGATTGTATGTAGCTAAAGCTTAGTGAAATCTTAGATTGTATCTAACTAAAGCTTAGAGAAGTCTTAGATTGAATGTAATTAAAGCTTAGAGAAGTCTTAGATTGTATGTAACGAAAGCTTAGAGAAGTCTTAGATTGTATGTAATTAAAGTTTAAAGAATTCTTAGATTGTATGTAACTACAGCTTAGAGAAGTCTTAGATTGTATGTAATTAAAGATTAAAGAATTCTTAGATTGTATGCAACTAAAGCTTAGAGAAGTCTTAGATTGTATGTAATTAAAGCTTAGAGAAGTCTTAGATTGTATGTAATTAAATCTTAGAGAAGTCTTAGATAGTATGTAACTAAAGCTTAGAGAAGTCTTAGATTGTATTTAACTAAAGCTTAGAGAAGTCTTAGATTGTATGTAACTAAAGCTTAGAGAAGTCTTAGATTGTATGTAACTAAATCTTAGAGAAGTCTTAGATTGTATGTAGCTAAAGCTTAGAGAAGTCTTAGATTGTATGTAACTAAAGCTTAGAGAAGTCTTAGATTGTAAGTAATTAAAGCTTAGAGAAGTCTTAGATAGTATGTAACTAAAGCTTAGAGAAGTCTTAGATTGTAAGTAATTAAAGCTTAGAGAAGTCTTAGATTGTATGTAACTAAAGCTTAGAGAAGTCTTAGATTGTATGTAACTAAAGCTTAGAGAAGTCTTAGATTGTATGTAACTAAAGCTTAGAGAAGTCTTAGATTGTATGTAATTAAAGCTTAGAGAAATCTTAGATTGTATGTAGCTAAAGCTTAGAGAAGTCTTAGATTGTATGTAACTAAAGCTTAGAGAAGTCTTAGATAGTATGTAACTAAAGCATAGAGAAGCTTAGATTGTATGTAACTAAAGCTTAGAGAAGTCTTGGATTGTATGTAATTAAAGCTTAGAGAAGTCTTAGATTGTATGTAACTAAAGCTTAGAGAAGTCTTAGATTGTATGTAACTAAAGCTTAGAGAAGTCTTAGATTATATGTAACTAAAGCTTAGAGAATTCTTAGATTGTATGTAACTAAAGCTTAGAGAAGTCTTAGATTGTGTATAGCCAAAGTTTAGAGAAGTCTTAGATTGTATGTAACTAAATCTTAGAGAAGTCCTAGATTGTATGTAATTAAAGCTTAGAGAAGTCTTAGATTGTATGTAACTAAAGCTTAGAGAAGTCTTAGATTGTATGTAACTAAAGCTTAGAGAAATCTTAGATTGTATGTAACTAAAGCTGAGAGAAGTCTTAGATTGTTTGTAATTAAACTTTGAGAAGTCTTAGATTATATGTAACTAAAGATTAGAGAAATCTTAGATTGTATGTAACTAAAGATTAGATAAGTCTTAGATTGTATGTAGCTAAAACTTAGAGAAGTCTTAGATTGTATGTAATAAAAGCTTAGAGAAGTCTTAGATTGTATGTAACTAAAGCTTAGAGAAGTCTTAGATTGTATGTAACTAAAGCTTAGAGAAATCTTAGATTGTATGTAACTACAGCTTAGAGAAGTCTTAGATTGTATGTAATTAAAGCTTAGAGAAGTCTTAGATTGTATGTAACTAAAGCTTAGAGAAGTCTTAGATTGTATGTAACTAAAGCTTAGAGAAATCGTAGATTGTATGTAACTAAAGCTGAGAGAAGTCTTAAATTGTATGTAATTAAACTTAGAGAAGTCTTAGATTGTATGTAACTAAAGCTTAGAGAAGTCTTAGATTGTATGTAATTAAAGCTTAGATAAATCTTAGATTGTATGTAGCTAAAACTTAGAGAAGTCTTAGATTGTATGTAATAAAAGTTTGGAGAAGTCTTAGATTGTATGTAGCTAAAGCTTAGAGAAGTCTTAGATTGTATGTAACTAAAGCTTAGAGAAGTCTTAGATTGTATGTAGCTAAAGCTTAGAGAAATCTTAGATTGTATGTAACTACAGCTTAGAGAAGTCTTAGATTGTATGTAATTAAAGCTTAGAGAAGTCTTAGATTGTATGTAGCTAAAGCTTAGAGACGTCTTAGATTGTATGTAATTAAAGCTTAAAGAATTCTTAGATTGTATGTAACTACAGCTTAGAGAAATCTTAGATTGTATGTAACTACAGCTTAGAGAAGTCTTAGATTGTATGTAATTAAAGCTTAGAGAAGTCTTAGATTGTATGTAACTAAAGCTTAGAGAAGTCTTAGATTGTATGTAATTAAGCTTAGAGAAGTCTTAGATTGTATGTAACTAAAGCTTAGAGAAGTCTTAGATTGTATGTAACTAAAGCTTAGATAAGTCTTAGATTGTATGTAGCTAAAACTTAGAGAAGTCTTAGATTGTATGTAATAAAAGCTTAGAGAAGTCTTAGATTGTATGTAACTAAAGCTTAGAGAAGTCTTAGATTGTATGTAACTAAAGCTTAGAGAAGTCTTAGATTGTATGTAACTAAAGCTTAGAGAAATCTTAGATTGTATGTAACTACAGCTTAGAGAAGTCTTAGATTGTATGTAATTAAAGCTTAGAGACGTCTTAGATTGTATGTAATTAAAGCTTAAAGAATTCTTAGATTGTATGTAACTACAGCTTAGAGAAATCTTAGATTGTATGTAACTACAGCTTAGAGAAATCTTAAATTGTATGTAATTAAAGCTTAGAGAAGTCTTAGATTGTATGTAACTAAAGCTTAGAGAAGTCTAAGATTATATGTAACTAAAGCTTAGAGAAATCTTAGATTGTATGTAACTACAGCTTAGTGAAGTCTTAGATTGTATGTAACTACAGCTTTGAGAAGTCTTAGATTGTATGTAACTAAAGCTTAGAGAAGTCTTAGATTGTATGTAACTAAAGCTTAGAGAAGTCTTAGATTGTATGTAATTAAAGCTTAGAGAAGTCTTAGATTGTATGTAACTAAAGCTTAGAGAAGTCTTAGATTGTATGTAGCTAAAGCTTAGAGAAGTCTTAGATTGTGTGTAATTAAAGCTTAGAGAAATCTTAGATTGTATGTAACTAAATCTTAGAGAAGTCTTAGATTGTATGTAATTAAAGCTTAGAGAAATCTTAGATTGTATGTAGCTAAAGCTTAGAGAGGTCTTAGATTGTATGTAACTAAAGCTTAGAGAAGTCTTAGATTGTATGTAACTAAAGCATAGAGAAGCTTAGATTGTATGTAACAAAAGCTTAGAAAAGTCTTAGATTGTATGTAATTAAAGCTTAGAGAATTCTTAGATTGTATGTAACTAAAGCTTAGAGAAGTCTTAGATTGTGTATAGCTAAAGTTTAGAGAAGTCTTAGATTGTATGTAACTAAAGCTTAGAGAAGTGCTAGATTGTATGTAATTAAAGCTTAGAGAAGTCTTAGATTGTATGTAACTAAAGCTTAGAGAAGTCTTAGATTGTATGTAACTAAAGCTTAGAGAAATCTTAGATTGTATGTAACTAAAGCTGAGAGAAGTCTTAGATTGTATGTAATTAAACTTAGAGAAGTCTTAGATTGTATGTAACTAAAGCTTAGAGAAGTCTTAGATTGTATGTAACTAAAGCTTAGAGAAGTCTTAGATTGTATGTAGCTAAAACTTAGAGAAGTCTTAGATTGTATGTAATAAAAGCTTTGAGAAGTCTTAGATTGTATGTAACTAAAGCTTAGAGAAGTCTTAGATTGTATGTAACTAAAGCTTAGAGAAGTCTTAGATTGTATGTAACTAAAGCTTAGAGAAATCTTAGATTGTATGTAACTACAGCTTAGAGAAGTCTTAGATTGTATGTAATTAAAGCTTAGAGAAGTCTTAGATTGTATGTAACTAAAGCTTAGAGACGTCTTAGATTGTATGTAGCTAAAGCTTAGAGAAGTCTTAGATTGTATGTAGCTAAAGCTTAGTGAAATCTTAGATTGTATCTAACTAAAGCTTAGAGAAGTCTTAGATTGTATGTAATTAAAGCTTAGAGAAGTCTTAGATTGTATGTATCTAAAGCTTAGAGAAGTCTTAGATTGTATGTAATTAAAGTTTAAAGAATTCTTAGATTGTATGTAACTACAGCTTAGAGAAGTCTTAGATTGTATGTAATTAAAGATTAAAGAATTCTTAGATTGTATGCAACTAAAGCTTAGAGAAGTCTTAGATTGTATGTAATTAAAGCTTAGAGAAGTCTTAGATTGTATGTAATTAAATCTTAGAGAAGAGTTAGATAGTATGTAACTAAAGCTTAGAGAAGTCTTGGATTGTATTTAACTAAAGCTTAGAGAAGTCTTAGATTGTATGTAACTAAAGCTTAGAGAAGTCTTAGATTGTATGTAACTAAAGCTTAGAGAAGTCTTAGATTGTATGTAGCTAAAGCTTAGAGAAGTCTTAGATTGTATGTAACTAAAGCTTAGAGAAGTCTTAGATTGTAAGTAATTAAAGCTTAGAGAAGTCTTAGATAGTATGTAACTAAAGCTTAGAGAAGTCTTAGATTGTAAGTAATTAAAGCTTAGAGAAGTCTTATATTGTATGTAACTAAAGCTTAGAGAAGTCTTAGATTGTATGTAACTAAAGCTTAGAGAAGTCTTAGATTGTATGTAACTAAAGCTTAGAGAAGTCTTGGATTGTATGTAATTAAAGCTTAGAGAAGTCTTAGATTGTATGTAACTAAAGCTTAGAGAAGTCTTAGATTGTATGTAACTAAAGCTTAGAGAAGTCTTAGATTATATGTAACTAAAGCTTAGAGAATTCTTAGATTGTATGTAACTAAAGCTTAGAGAAGTCTTAGATTGTGTATAGCTAAAGTTTAGAGAAGTCTTAGATTGTATGTAACTAAAGCTTAGAGAAGTCCTAGATTGTATGTAATTAAAGCTTAGAGAAGTCTTAGATTGTATGTAACTAAAGCTTAGAGAAGTCTTAGATTGTATGTAACTAAAGCTTAGAGAAATCTTAGATTGTATGTAACTAAAGCTGAGAGAAGTCTTAGATTGTTTGTAATTAAACTTAGAGAAGTCTTAGATTGTATGTAACTAAAGCTTAGAGAAGTCTTAGATTGTATGTAACTAAAGCTTAGATAAGTCTTAGATTGTATGTAGCTAAAACTTAGAGAAGTCTTAGATTGTATGTAATAAAAGCTTAGAGAAGTCTTAGATTGTATGTAACTAAAGCTTAGAGAAGTCTTAGATTGTATGTAACTAAAGCTTAGAGAAATCTTAGATTGTATGTAACTACAGCTTAGAGAAGTCTTAGATTGTATGTAATTAAAGCTTAAAGAATTCTTAGATTGTATGTAACTACAGCTTAGAGAAATCTTAGATTGTATGTAACTACAGCTAAGAGAAGTCTTAGATTGTATGTAATTAAAGCTTAGAGAAGTCTTAGATTGTATGTAACTAAAGCTTAGAGAAGTCTTAGATTATATGTAACTAAAGCTTAGAGAAATCTTAGATTGTATGTAACTACAGCTTAGAGAAGTCTTAGATTGTATGTAACTAAAGCTTTGAGAAGTCTTAGATTGTATGTAACTAAAGCTTAGAGAAGTCTTAGATTGTATGTAGCTAAAGCTTAGAGAAGTCTTAGATTGTATGTAGCTAAAGCTTAGTGAAATCTTAGATTGTATCTAACTAAAGCTTAGAGAAGTCTTAGATTGTATGTAATTAAAGCTTAGAGAAGTCTTAGATTGTATGTAACTAAAGCTTAGAGAAGTCTTAGATTGTATGTAATTAAAGTTTAAAGAATTCTTAGATTGTATGTAACTAAAGCTTAGAGAAGTCTTAGATTGTATGTAATTAAAGATTAAAGAATTCTTAGATTGTATGCAACTAAAGCTTAGAGAAGTCTTAGATTGTATGTAATTAAAGCTTAGAGAAGTCTTAGATTGTATGTAATTAAATCTTAGAGAAGTCTTAGATAGTATGTAACTAAAGCTTAGAGAAGTCTTAGATTGTATGTAACTAAAGCTTAGAGAAGTCTTAGATTGTATGTAGCTAAAGCTTAGAGAAGTCTTAGATTGTATGTAACTAAAGCTTAGAGAAGTCTTAGATTGTATGTAGCTAAAGCTTAGAGAAGTCTTAGATTGTATGTAACTAAAGCTTAGAGAAGTATTAGATTGAAAGTAATTAAAGCTTAGAGAAGTCTTAGATAGTATGTAACTAAAGCTTAGAGAAGTCTTAGATTGTAAGTAATTAAAGCTTAGAGAAGTCTTAGATTGTATGTAACTAAAGCTTAGAGAAGTCTTAGATTGTATGTAACTAAAGCTTAGAGAAGTCTTAGATTGTATGTAACTAAAGCTTAGAGAAGTCTTAGATTGTATGTAACTAAAGCTTAGAGAAATCTTAGATTGTATGTAACTAAAGCTGAGAGAAGTCTTAGATTGTTTGTAATTAAACTTAGAGAAGTCTTAGATTGTATGTAACTAAAGCTTAGAGAAGTCTTAGATTGTATGTAACTAAAGCTTAGATAAGTCTTAGATTGTATGTAGCTAAAACTTAGAGAAGTCTTAGATTGTATGTAATAAAAGCTTAGAGAAGTCTTAGATTGTATGTAACTAAAGCTTAGAGAAGTCTTAGATTGTATGTAACTAAAGCTTAGAGAAGTCTTAGATTGTATGTAACTAAAGCTTAGAGAAATCTTAGATTGTATGTAACTAAAGCTGAGAGAAGTCTTAGATTGTTTGTAATTAAACTTAGAGAAGTCTTAGATTGTATGTAACTAAAGCTTAGAGAAGTCTTAGATTGTATGTAACTAAAGCTTAGATAAGTCTTAGATTGTATGTAGCTAAAACTTAGAGAAGTCTTAGATTGTATGTAATAAAAGCTTAGAGAAGTCTTAGATTGTATGTAACTAAAGCTTAGAGAAGTCTTAGATTGTATGTAACTAAAGCTTAGAGAAATCTTAGATTGTATGTAACTACAGCTTAGAGAAGTCTTAGATTGTATGTAATTAAAGCTTAAAGAATTCTTAGATTGTATGTAACTACAGCTTAGAGAAATCTTAGATTGTATGTAACTACAGCTTAGAGAAGTCTTAGATTGTATGTAATTAAAGCTTAGAGAAGTCTTAGATTGTATGTAACTAAAGCTTAGAGAAGTCTTAGATTATATGTAACTAAAGCTTAGAGAAATCTTAGATTGTATGTAACTACAGCTTAGAGAAGTCTTAGATTGTATGTAACTAAAGCTTTGAGAAGTCTTAGATTGTATGTAACTAAAGCTTAGAGAAGTCTTAGATTGTATGTAGCTAAAGCTTAGAGAAGTCTTAGATTGTATGTAGCTAAAGCTTAGTGAAATCTTAGATTGTATCTAACTAAAGCTTAGAGAAGTCTTAGATTGTATGTAACTAAAGCTTAGAGAAGTCTTAGATTGTATGTAATTAAAGTTTAAAGAATTCTTAGATTGTATGTAACTAAAGCTTAGAGAAGTCTTAGATTGTATGTAATTAAAGATTAAAGAATTCTTAGATTGTATGCAACTAAAGCTTAGAGAAGTCTTAGATTGTATGTAATTAAAGCTTAGAGAAGTCTTAGATTGTATGTAATTAAATCTTAGAGAAGTCTTAGATAGTATGTAACTAAAGCTTAGAGAAGTCTTAGATTGTATGTAACTAAAGCTTAGAGAAGTCTTAGATTGTATGTAGCTAAAGCTTAGAGAAGTCTTAGATTGTATGTAACTAAAGCTTAGAGAAGTCTTAGATTGTATGTAGCTAAAGCTTAGAGAAGTCTTAGATTGTATGTAACTAAAGCTTAGAGAAGTATTAGATTGAAAGTAATTAAAGCTTAGAGAAGTCTTAGATAGTATGTAACTAAAGCTTAGAGAAGTCTTAGATTGTAAGTAATTAAAGCTTAGAGAAGTCTTAGATTGTATGTAACTAAAGCTTAGAGAAGTCTTAGATTGTATGTAACTAAAGCTTAGAGAAGTCTTAGATTGTATGTAACTAAAGCTTAGAGAAGTCTTAGATTGTATGTAATTAAAGCTTAGAGAAATCTTAGATTGTATGTAGCTAAAGCTTAGAGAAGTCTTAGATTGTATGTAACTAAAGCTTAGAGAAGTCTTAGATTGTATGTAACTAAAGCATAGAGAAGCTTAGATTGTATGTAACTAAAGCTTAGAGAAGTCTTGGATTGTATGTAATTAAAGCTTAGAGAAGTCTTTGATTGTATGTAACTAAAGTTTAGAGAAGTCTTAAATTGAATGTCACTAAAGCTTAGAGAAGTCTTAGATTGTATGTAACTAAAGCTTAGAGAAATCTTAGATTGTATGTAGCTAAAGCTTAGAGAAGTCTTAGATTGTATGTAACTAAAGCTTAGAGAAGTCTAAGATTATATGTAACTAAAGCTTAGAGAAATCTTAGATTGTATGTAACTACAGCTTAGTGAAGTCTTAGATTGTATGTAACTACAGCTTTGAGAAGTCTTAGATTGTATGTAACTAAAGCTTAGAGAAGTCTTAGATTGTATGTAACTAAAGCTTAGAGAAGTCTTAGATTGTATGTAATTAAAGCTTAGAGAAGTCTTAGATTGTATGTAACTAAAGCTTAGAGAAGTCTTAGATTGTATGTAGCTAAAGCTTAGAGAAGTCTTAGATTGTGTGTAATTAAAGCTTAGAGAAATCTTAGATTGTATGTAACTAAATCTTAGAGAAGTCTTAGATTGTATGTAATTAAAGCTTAGAGAAATCTTAGATTGTATGTAGCTAAAGCTTAGAGAGGTCTTAGATTGTATGTAACTAAAGCTTAGAGAAGTCTTAGATTGTATGTAACTAAAGCATAGAGAAGCTTAGATTGTATGTAACAAAAGCTTAGAAAAGTCTTAGATTGTATGTAATTAAAGCTTAGAGAATTCTTAGATTGTATGTAACTAAAGCTTAGAGAAGTCTTAGATTGTGTATAGCTAAAGTTTAGAGAAGTCTTAGATTGTATGTAACTAAAGCTTAGAGAAGTCCTAGATTGTATGTAATTAAAGCTTAGAGAAGTCTTAGATTGTATGTAGCTAAAGCTTAGAGAAGTCTTAGAGTGTATGTAACTAAAGCTTAGAGAAATCTTAGATTGTATGTAACTAAAGCTGAGAGAAGTCTTAGATTGTATGTAATTAAACTTAGAGAAGTCTTAGATTGTATGTAACTAAAGCTTAGAGAAGTCTTAGATTGTATGTAACTAAAGCTTAGAGAAGTCTTAGATTGTATGTAGCTAAAACTTAGAGAAGTCTTAGATTGTATGTAATAAAAGCTTAGAGAAGTCTTAGATTGTATGTAACTAAAGCTTAGAGAAGTCTTAGATTGTATGTAACTAAAGCTTAGAGAAGTCTTAGATTGTATGTAACTAAAGCTTAGAGAAATCTTAGATTGTATGTAACTACAGCTTAGAGAAGTCTTAGATTGTATGTAATTAAAGCTTAGAGAAGTCTTAGATTGTATGTAACTAAAGCTTAGAGACGTCTTAGATTGTATGTAATTAAAGCTTAAAGAATTCTTAGATAGTATGTAACTACAGCTTAGAGAAATCTTAGATTGTATGTAACTACAGCTTAGAGAGGTCTTAGATTGTATGTAATTAAAGCTTAGAGAAGTCTTAGATTGTATGTAACTAAAGCTTAGAGAAGTCTTAGATTATATGTAACTAAAGCTTAGAGAAATCTTAGATTGTATGTAACTACAGCTTAGAGAAGTCTTAGATTGTATGTAACTACAGCTTTGAGAAGTCTTAGATTGTATGTAACTAAAGCTTATAGAAGTCTTAGATTGTATGTAACTAAAGCTTAGAGAAGTCTTAGATTGTATGTAACTAAAGCTTAGAGAAATCTTAGATTGTATGTAACTACAGCTTAGAGAAGTCTTAGATTGTATGTAATTAAAGCTTAGAGAAGTCTTAGATTGTATGTAACTAAAGCTTAGAGACGTCTTAGATTGTATGTAATTAAAGCTTAAAGAATTCTTAGATAGTATGTAACTACAGCTTAGAGAAATCTTAGATTGTATGTAACTACAGCTTAGAGAGGTCTTAGATTGTATGTAATTAAAGCTTAGAGAAGTCTTAGATTGTATGTAACTAAAGCTTAGAGAAGTCTTAGATTATATGTAACTAAAGCTTAGAGAAATCTTAGATTGTATGTAACTACAGCTTAGAGAAGTCTTAGATTGTATGTAGCTAAAGCTTAGAGAAGTCTTAGATTGTATGTAGCTAAAGCTTAGTGAAATCTTAGATTGTATCTAACTAAAGCTTAGAGAAGTCTTAGATTGTATGTAATTAAAGCTTAGAGAAGTCTTAGATTGTATGTAACTAAAGCTTAGAGAAGTCTTAGATTGTATGTAATTAAAGTTTAAAGAATTCTTAGATTGTATGTAACTACAGCTTAGAGAAGTCTTAGATTGTATGTAATTAAAGATTAAAGAATTCTTAGATTGTATGCAACTAAAGCTTAGAGAAGTCTTAGGTTGTATGTAATTAAAGCTTAGAGAAGTCTTAGATTGTATGTAATTAAATCTTAGAGAAGTCTTAGATTGTATGTAATTAAAGATTAAAGAATTCTTAGATTGTATGCAACTAAAGCTTAGAGAAGTCTTAGATTGTATGTAACTAAAGCTTAGAGAAGTCTTAGATTGTATTTAACTAAAGCTTAGAGAAGTCTTAGATTGTATGTAACTAAAGGTTAGAGAAGTCTTAGATTGTATGTAACTAAAGCTTAGAGAAGTCTTAGATTGTATGTAGCTAAAGCTTAGAGAAGTCTTAGATTGTATGTAACTAAAGCTTAGAGAAGTCTTAGATTGTAAGTAATTAAAGCTTAGAGAAGTCTTAGATAGTATGTAACTAAAGCTTAGAGAAGTCTTAGATTGTAAGTAATTAAAGCTTAGAGAAGTCTTAGATTGTATGTAACTAAAGCTTAGAGAAGTCTTAGATTGTATGTAACTAAAGCTTAGAGAAGTCTTAGATTGTATGTAACTAAAGCTTAGAGAAGTCTTGGATTGTATGTAATTAAAGCTTAGAGAAGTCTTAGATTGTATGTAACTAAAGCTTAGAGAAGTCTTAGATTGTATGTAACTAAAGCTTAGAGAAGTCTTAGATTATATGTAACTAAAGCTTAGAGAATTCTTAGATTGTATGTAACTAAAGCTTAGAGAAGTCTTAGATTGTGTATAGCTAAAGTTTAGAGAAGTCTTAGATTGTATGTAACTAAAGCTTAGAGAAGTCCTAGATTGTATGTAATTAAAGCTTAGAGAAGTCTTAGATTGTATGTAACTAAAGCTTAGAGAAGTCTTAGATTGTATGTAACTAAAGCTTAGAGAAATCTTAGATTGTATGTAACTAAAGCTGAGAGAAGTCTTAGATTGTTTGTAATTAAACTTAGAGAAGTCTTAGATTGTATGTAACTAAAGTTTAGAGAAGTCTTAGATTGTATGTAACTAAAGCTTAGATAAGTCTTAGATTGTATGTAGCTAAAACTTAGAGAAGTCTTAGATTGTATGTAATAAAAGCTTAGAGAAGTCTTAGATTGTATGTAACTAAAGCTTAGAGAAGTCTTAGATTGTATGTAACTAAAGCTTTGAGAAATCTTAGATTGTATGTAACTACAGCTTAGAGAAGTCTTAGATTGTATGTAATTAAAGCTTAGAGATGTCTTAGATTGTATGTAACTAAAGCTTAGAGACGTCTTAGATTGTATGTAATTAAAGCTTAAAGAATTCTTAGATTGTATGTAACTACAGCTTAGAGAAATCTTAGATTGTATGTAACTACAGCTTAGAGAAGTCTTAGATTGTATGTAATTAAAGCTTAGAGAAGTCTTAGATTGTATGTAACTAAAGCTTAGAGAAGTCTTAGATTATATGTAACTAAAGCTTAGAGAAATCTTAGATTGTATGTAACTACAGCTTAGAGAAGTCTTAGATTGTATGTAACTACAGCTTTGAGAAGTCTTAGATTGTATGTAACTAAAGCTTAGAGAAGTCTTAGATTGTATGTAGCTAAAGCTTAGAGAAGTCTTAGATTGTATGTAGCTAAAGCTTAGTGAAATCTTAGATTGTATCTAACTAAAGCTTAGAGAAGTCTTAGATTGTATGTAATTAAAGCTTAGAGAAGTCTTAGATTGTATGTAACTAAAGCTTAGAGAAGTCTTAGATTGTATGTAATTAAAGTTTAAAGAATTCTTAGATTGTATGTAACTAAAGCTTAGAGAAGTCTTAGATTGTATGTAATTAAAGATTAAAGAATTCTTAGATTGTATGCAACTAAAGCTTAGAGAAGTCTTAGATTGTATGTAATTAAAGCTTAGAGAAGTCTTAGATTGTATGTAATTAAATCTTAGAGAAGTCTTAGATAGTATGTAACTAAAGCTTAGAGAAGTCTTAGATTGTATGTAACTAAAGCTTAGAGAAGTCTTAGATTGTATGTAGCTAAAGCTTAGAGAAGTCTTAGATTGTATGTAACTAAAGCTTAGAGAAGTCTTAGATTGTATGTAGCTAAAGCTTAGAGAAGTCTTAGATTGTATGTAACTAAAGCTTAGAGAAGTATTAGATTGAAAGTAATTAAAGCTTAGAGAAGTCTTAGATAGTATGTAACTAAAGCTTAGAGAAGTCTTAGATTGTAAGTAATTAAAGCTTAGAGAAGTCTTAGATTGTATGTAACTAAAGCTTAGAGAAGTCTTAGATTGTATGTAGCTAAAGCTTAGAGAAGTCTTAGATTGTATGTAACTAAAGCTTAGAGAAGTCTTAGATTGTATGTAGCTAAAGCTTAGAGAAGTCTTAGATTGTATGTAACTAAAGCTTAGAGAAGTATTAGATTGAAAGTAATTAAAGCTTAGAGAAGTCTTAGATAGTATGTAACTAAAGCTTAGAGAAGTCTTAGATTGTAAGTAATTAAAGCTTAGAGAAGTCTTAGATTGTATGTAACTAAAGCTTAGAGAAGTCTTAGATTGTATGTAACTAAAGCTTAGAGAAGTCTTAGATTGTATGTAACTAAAGCTTAGAGAAGTCTTAGATTGTATGTAATTAAAGCTTAGAGAAATCTTAGATTGTATGTAGCTAAAGCTTAGAGAAGTCTTAGATTGTATGTAACTAAAGCTTAGAGAAGTCTTAGATTGTATGTAACTAAAGCATAGAGAAGCTTAGATTGTATGTAACTAAAGCTTAGAGAAGTCTTGGATTGTATGTAATTAAAGCTTAGAGAAGTCTTTGATTGTATGTAACTAAAGTTTAGAGAAGTCTTAAATTGAATGTCACTAAAGCTTAGAGAAGTCTTAGATTGTATGTAACTAAAGCTTAGAGAAATCTTAGATTGTATGTAGCTAAAGCTTAGAGAAGTCTTAGATTGTATGTAACTAAAGCTTAGAGAAGTCTAAGATTATATGTAACTAAAGCTTAGAGAAATCTTAGATTGTATGTAACTACAGCTTAGTGAAGTCTTAGATTGTATGTAACTACAGCTTTGAGAAGTCTTAGATTGTATGTAACTAAAGCTTAGAGAAGTCTTAGATTGTATGTAACTAAAGCTTAGAGAAGTCTTAGATTGTATGTAATTAAAGCTTAGAGAAGTCTTAGATTGTATGTAACTAAAGCTTAGAGAAGTCTTAGATTGTATGTAGCTAAAGCTTAGAGAAGTCTTAGATTGTGTGTAATTAAAGCTTAGAGAAATCTTAGATTGTATGTAACTAAATCTTAGAGAAGTCTTAGATTGTATGTAATTAAAGCTTAGAGAAATCTTAGATTGTATGTAGCTAAAGCTTAGAGAGGTCTTAGATTGTATGTAACTAAAGCTTAGAGAAGTCTTAGATTGTATGTAACTAAAGCATAGAGAAGCTTAGATTGTATGTAACAAAAGCTTAGAAAAGTCTTAGATTGTATGTAATTAAAGCTTAGAGAATTCTTAGATTGTATGTAACTAAAGCTTAGAGAAGTCTTAGATTGTGTATAGCTAAAGTTTAGAGAAGTCTTAGATTGTATGTAACTAAAGCTTAGAGAAGTCCTAGATTGTATGTAATTAAAGCTTAGAGAAGTCTTAGATTGTATGTAGCTAAAGCTTAGAGAAGTCTTAGAGTGTATGTAACTAAAGCTTAGAGAAATCTTAGATTGTATGTAACTAAAGCTGAGAGAAGTCTTAGATTGTATGTAATTAAACTTAGAGAAGTCTTAGATTGTATGTAACTAAAGCTTAGAGAAGTCTTAGATTGTATGTAACTAAAGCTTAGAGAAGTCTTAGATTGTATGTAGCTAAAACTTAGAGAAGTCTTAGATTGTATGTAATAAAAGCTTAGAGAAGTCTTAGATTGTATGTAACTAAAGCTTAGAGAAGTCTTAGATTGTATGTAACTAAAGCTTAGAGAAGTCTTAGATTGTATGTAACTAAAGCTTAGAGAAATCTTAGATTGTATGTAACTACAGCTTAGAGAAGTCTTAGATTGTATGTAATTAAAGCTTAGAGAAGTCTTAGATTGTATGTAACTAAAGCTTAGAGACGTCTTAGATTGTATGTAATTAAAGCTTAAAGAATTCTTAGATAGTATGTAACTACAGCTTAGAGAAATCTTAGATTGTATGTAACTACAGCTTAGAGAGGTCTTAGATTGTATGTAATTAAAGCTTAGAGAAGTCTTAGATTGTATGTAACTAAAGCTTAGAGAAGTCTTAGATTATATGTAACTAAAGCTTAGAGAAATCTTAGATTGTATGTAACTACAGCTTAGAGAAGTCTTAGATTGTATGTAACTACAGCTTTGAGAAGTCTTAGATTGTATGTAACTAAAGCTTATAGAAGTCTTAGATTGTATGTAACTAAAGCTTAGAGAAGTCTTAGATTGTATGTAACTAAAGCTTAGAGAAATCTTAGATTGTATGTAACTACAGCTTAGAGAAGTCTTAGATTGTATGTAATTAAAGCTTAGAGAAGTCTTAGATTGTATGTAACTAAAGCTTAGAGACGTCTTAGATTGTATGTAATTAAAGCTTAAAGAATTCTTAGATAGTATGTAACTACAGCTTAGAGAAATCTTAGATTGTATGTAACTACAGCTTAGAGAGGTCTTAGATTGTATGTAATTAAAGCTTAGAGAAGTCTTAGATTGTATGTAACTAAAGCTTAGAGAAGTCTTAGATTATATGTAACTAAAGCTTAGAGAAATCTTAGATTGTATGTAACTACAGCTTAGAGAAGTCTTAGATTGTATGTAGCTAAAGCTTAGAGAAGTCTTAGATTGTATGTAGCTAAAGCTTAGTGAAATCTTAGATTGTATCTAACTAAAGCTTAGAGAAGTCTTAGATTGTATGTAATTAAAGCTTAGAGAAGTCTTAGATTGTATGTAACTAAAGCTTAGAGAAGTCTTAGATTGTATGTAATTAAAGTTTAAAGAATTCTTAGATTGTATGTAACTACAGCTTAGAGAAGTCTTAGATTGTATGTAATTAAAGATTAAAGAATTCTTAGATTGTATGCAACTAAAGCTTAGAGAAGTCTTAGGTTGTATGTAATTAAAGCTTAGAGAAGTCTTAGATTGTATGTAATTAAATCTTAGAGAAGTCTTAGATTGTATGTAATTAAAGATTAAAGAATTCTTAGATTGTATGCAACTAAAGCTTAGAGAAGTCTTAGATTGTATGTAACTAAAGCTTAGAGAAGTCTTAGATTGTATTTAACTAAAGCTTAGAGAAGTCTTAGATTGTATGTAACTAAAGGTTAGAGAAGTCTTAGATTGTATGTAACTAAAGCTTAGAGAAGTCTTAGATTGTATGTAGCTAAAGCTTAGAGAAGTCTTAGATTGTATGTAACTAAAGCTTAGAGAAGTCTTAGATTGTAAGTAATTAAAGCTTAGAGAAGTCTTAGATAGTATGTAACTAAAGCTTAGAGAAGTCTTAGATTGTAAGTAATTAAAGCTTAGAGAAGTCTTAGATTGTATGTAACTAAAGCTTAGAGAAGTCTTAGATTGTATGTAACTAAAGCTTAGAGAAGTCTTAGATTGTATGTAACTAAAGCTTAGAGAAGTCTTGGATTGTATGTAATTAAAGCTTAGAGAAGTCTTAGATTGTATGTAACTAAAGCTTAGAGAAGTCTTAGATTGTATGTAACTAAAGCTTAGAGAAGTCTTAGATTATATGTAACTAAAGCTTAGAGAATTCTTAGATTGTATGTAACTAAAGCTTAGAGAAGTCTTAGATTGTGTATAGCTAAAGTTTAGAGAAGTCTTAGATTGTATGTAACTAAAGCTTAGAGAAGTCCTAGATTGTATGTAATTAAAGCTTAGAGAAGTCTTAGATTGTATGTAACTAAAGCTTAGAGAAGTCTTAGATTGTATGTAACTAAAGCTTAGAGAAATCTTAGATTGTATGTAACTAAAGCTGAGAGAAGTCTTAGATTGTTTGTAATTAAACTTAGAGAAGTCTTAGATTGTATGTAACTAAAGTTTAGAGAAGTCTTAGATTGTATGTAACTAAAGCTTAGATAAGTCTTAGATTGTATGTAGCTAAAACTTAGAGAAGTCTTAGATTGTATGTAATAAAAGCTTAGAGAAGTCTTAGATTGTATGTAACTAAAGCTTAGAGAAGTCTTAGATTGTATGTAACTAAAGCTTTGAGAAATCTTAGATTGTATGTAACTACAGCTTAGAGAAGTCTTAGATTGTATGTAATTAAAGCTTAGAGATGTCTTAGATTGTATGTAACTAAAGCTTAGAGACGTCTTAGATTGTATGTAATTAAAGCTTAAAGAATTCTTAGATTGTATGTAACTACAGCTTAGAGAAATCTTAGATTGTATGTAACTACAGCTTAGAGAAGTCTTAGATTGTATGTAATTAAAGCTTAGAGAAGTCTTAGATTGTATGTAACTAAAGCTTAGAGAAGTCTTAGATTATATGTAACTAAAGCTTAGAGAAATCTTAGATTGTATGTAACTACAGCTTAGAGAAGTCTTAGATTGTATGTAACTACAGCTTTGAGAAGTCTTAGATTGTATGTAACTAAAGCTTAGAGAAGTCTTAGATTGTATGTAGCTAAAGCTTAGAGAAGTCTTAGATTGTATGTAGCTAAAGCTTAGTGAAATCTTAGATTGTATCTAACTAAAGCTTAGAGAAGTCTTAGATTGTATGTAATTAAAGCTTAGAGAAGTCTTAGATTGTATGTAACTAAAGCTTAGAGAAGTCTTAGATTGTATGTAATTAAAGTTTAAAGAATTCTTAGATTGTATGTAACTAAAGCTTAGAGAAGTCTTAGATTGTATGTAATTAAAGATTAAAGAATTCTTAGATTGTATGCAACTAAAGCTTAGAGAAGTCTTAGATTGTATGTAATTAAAGCTTAGAGAAGTCTTAGATTGTATGTAATTAAATCTTAGAGAAGTCTTAGATAGTATGTAACTAAAGCTTAGAGAAGTCTTAGATTGTATGTAACTAAAGCTTAGAGAAGTCTTAGATTGTATGTAGCTAAAGCTTAGAGAAGTCTTAGATTGTATGTAACTAAAGCTTAGAGAAGTCTTAGATTGTATGTAGCTAAAGCTTAGAGAAGTCTTAGATTGTATGTAACTAAAGCTTAGAGAAGTATTAGATTGAAAGTAATTAAAGCTTAGAGAAGTCTTAGATAGTATGTAACTAAAGCTTAGAGAAGTCTTAGATTGTAAGTAATTAAAGCTTAGAGAAGTCTTAGATTGTATGTAACTAAAGCTTAGAGAAGTCTTAGATTGTATGTAACTAAAGCTTAGAGAAGTCTTAGATTGTATGTAACTAAAGCTTAGAGAAGTCTTAGATTGTATGTAATTAAAGCTTAGAGAAATCTTAGATTGTATGTAGCTAAAGCTTAGAGAAGTCTTAGATTGTATGTAACTAAAGCTTAGAGAAGTCTTAGATTGTATGTAACTAAAGCATAGAGAAGCTTAGATTGTATGTAACTAAACCTTAGAGAAGTCTTGGATTGTATGTAATTAAAGCTTAGAGAAGTCTTAGATTGTATGTAACTAAAGTTTAGAGAAGTCTTAGATTGTATGTCACTAAAGCTTAGAGAAGTCTTAGATTGTATGTAACTAAAGCTTAGAGAAATCTTAGATTGTATGTAGCTAAAGCTTAGAGAAGTCTTAGATTGTATGTAACTAAAGCTTAGAGAAGTCTTAGATTGTATGTAATTAAAGCTTAGAGAAGTCTTAGATTGTATGTAACTAAAGCTTAGAGAAATCTTAGATTGTATGTAACTAAAGCTTAGAGAAGTCTTAGATTGTAGGTAGCTAAAGCTTAGAGAAGTCTTTGATTGTATGTAACTAAAGCTTAGAGAAGTCTTAGATTGTATGTAATTAAAGCTTAGAGAAGTCTTAGATTGTATGTAACTAAAGCTTAGAGAAGTCCTAGATTGTATGTAATTAAAGCTTAGAGAAGTCTTAGATTGTATGTAACTAAAGCTTAGAGAAGTCTTAGATTGTATGTAACTAAAGCTTAGAGAAATCTTAGATTGTATGTAACTAAAGCTGAGAGAAGTCTTAGATTGTATGTAATTAAAGCTTAGAGAAGTCTTAGATTGTATGTAACTAAAGCTTAGAGAAGTCTTAGATTGTATATAATTAAAGTTTAAAGAATTCTTAGATTGTATGTAACTACAGCTTAAAGAAGTCTTAGATTGTATGTAATTAAAGATTAAACAATTCTTAGATTGTATGCAACTAAAGCTTAGAGAAGTCTTAGATTGTATGTAATTAAAGCTTAGAGATGTCTTAGATTGTATGTAACTAAAGCTTAGAGAAATCTTAGATTGTATGTAACTAAAGGTTAGAGAAGTCTTAGATTGTATGTAACTAAAGCTTAGAGAAGTCTTAGATTGTATGTAACTAAAGCTTAGAGAAGTCTTAGTTTGTATGTAATTAAAGCTTAGAGAAGTCTTAGATTGTATGTAACTAAAGCTTAGAGAAGTCTTAGATTGTATGTAGCTAAAGCTTAGAGAAGTCTTAGATTGTATGTAACTAAAGCTTAGAGAAGTCTTAGATTGTATGTAATTAAAGCTTAGAGAAATCTTAGATTGTATGTAGCTAAATCTTAGAGAAGTCTTAGATTGTGTGTAATTAAAGCTTAGAGAAATCTTATATTGTATGTAACTAAATCTTAGAGAAGTCTTAGATTGTATGTAATTAAAGCTTAGAGAAATCTTAGATTGTATGTAGCTAAAGCTTAGAGAAGTCTTAAATTGTATGTAACTAAAGCTTAGAGAAGTCTTAGATTGTATGTAACTAAAGCATAGAGAAGCTTAGATTGTATGTAACAAAAGCTTAGAAAAGTCTTAGATTGTATGTAATTAAAGCTTAGAGAAGTCTTAGATTGTATGTAACTAAAGCTTAGAGAAGTCTTAGATTGTATGTAGCTAAAGCTTAGAGAAATCTTAGATTGTATGTAACTACAGCTTAGAGAAGTCTTAGATTGTATGTAATTAAAGCTTAGAGATGTCTTAGATTGTATGTAACTAAAGCTTAGAGACGTCTTAGATTGTATGTAATTAAAGCTTAAAGAATTCTTAGATTGTATGTAACTACAGCTTAGAGAAGTCTTAGTTTGTATGTAATTAAAGCTTAGAGAAGTCTTAGATTGTATGTAACTAAAGCTTAGAGAAGTCTTAGATTGTATGTAGCTAAAGCTTAGAGAAGTCTTAGATTGTATGTAACTAAAGCTTAGAGAAGTCTTAGATTGTATGTAATTAAAGCTTAGAGAAATCTTAGATTGTATATAATTAAAGTTTAAAGAATTCTTAGATTGTATGTAACTACAGCTTAAAGAAGTCTTAGATTGTATGTAATTAAAGATTAAACAATTCTTAGATTGTATGCAACTAAAGCTTAGAGAAGTCTTAGATTGTATGTAATTAAAGCTTAGAGATGTCTTAGATTGTTTGTAATTAAACTTAGAGAAGTCTTAGATTGTATGTAACTAAAGTTTAGAGAAGTCTTAGATTGTATGTAACTAAAGCTTAGATAAGTCTTAGATTGTATGTAGCTAAAACTTAGAGAAGTCTTAGATTGTATGTAATAAAAGCTTAGAGAAGTCTTAGATTGTATGTAACTAAAGCTTAGAGAAGTCTTAGATTGTATGTAACTAAAGCTTTGAGAAATCTTAGATTGTATGTAACTACAGCTTAGAGAAGTCTTAGATTGTATGTAATTAAAGCTTAGAGATGTCTTAGATTGTATGTAACTAAAGCTTAGAGACGTCTTAGATTGTATGTAATTAAAGCTTAAAGAATTCTTAGATTGTATGTAACTACAGCTTAGAGAAATCTTAGATTGTATGTAACTACAGCTTAGAGAAGTCTTAGATTGTATGTAATTAAAGCTTAGAGAAGTCTTAGATTGTATGTAACTAAAGCTTAGAGAAGTCTTAGATTATATGTAACTAAAGCTTAGAGAAATCTTAGATTGTATGTAACTACAGCTTAGAGAAGTCTTAGATTGTATGTAACTACAGCTTTGAGAAGTCTTAGATTGTATGTAACTAAAGCTTAGAGAAGTCTTAGATTGTATGTAGCTAAAGCTTAGAGAAGTCTTAGATTGTATGTAGCTAAAGCTTAGTGAAATCTTAGATTGTATCTAACTAAAGCTTAGAGAAGTCTTAGATTGTATGTAATTAAAGCTTAGAGAAGTCTTAGATTGTATGTAACTAAAGCTTAGAGAAGTCTTAGATTGTATGTAATTAAAGTTTAAAGAATTCTTAGATTGTATGTAACTAAAGCTTAGAGAAGTCTTAGATTGTATGTAATTAAAGATTAAAGAATTCTTAGATTGTATGCAACTAAAGCTTAGAGAAGTCTTAGATTGTATGTAATTAAAGCTTAGAGAAGTCTTAGATTGTATGTAATTAAATCTTAGAGAAGTCTTAGATAGTATGTAACTAAAGCTTAGAGAAGTCTTAGATTGTATGTAACTAAAGCTTAGAGAAGTCTTAGATTGTATGTAGCTAAAGCTTAGAGAAGTCTTAGATTGTATGTAACTAAAGCTTAGAGAAGTCTTAGATTGTATGTAGCTAAAGCTTAGAGAAGTCTTAGATTGTATGTAACTAAAGCTTAGAGAAGTATTAGATTGAAAGTAATTAAAGCTTAGAGAAGTCTTAGATAGTATGTAACTAAAGCTTAGAGAAGTCTTAGATTGTAAGTAATTAAAGCTTAGAGAAGTCTTAGATTGTATGTAACTAAAGCTTAGAGAAGTCTTAGATTGTATGTAACTAAAGCTTAGAGAAGTCTTAGATTGTATGTAACTAAAGCTTAGAGAAGTCTTAGATTGTATGTAATTAAAGCTTAGAGAAATCTTAGATTGTATGTAGCTAAAGCTTAGAGAAGTCTTAGATTGTATGTAACTAAAGCTTAGAGAAGTCTTAGATTGTATGTAACTAAAGCATAGAGAAGCTTAGATTGTATGTAACTAAACCTTAGAGAAGTCTTGGATTGTATGTAATTAAAGCTTAGAGAAGTCTTAGATTGTATGTAACTAAAGTTTAGAGAAGTCTTAGATTGTATGTCACTAAAGCTTAGAGAAGTCTTAGATTGTATGTAACTAAAGCTTAGAGAAATCTTAGATTGTATGTAGCTAAAGCTTAGAGAAGTCTTAGATTGTATGTAACTAAAGCTTAGAGAAGTCTTAGATTGTATGTAATTAAAGCTTAGAGAAGTCTTAGATTGTATGTAACTAAAGCTTAGAGAAATCTTAGATTGTATGTAACTAAAGCTTAGAGAAGTCTTAGATTGTATGTAGCTAAAGCTTAGAGAAGTCTTTGATTGTATGTAACTAAAGCTTAGAGAAGTCTTAGATTGTATGTAATTAAAGCTTAGAGAAGTCTTAGATTGTATGTAACTAAAGCTTAGAGAAGTCCTAGATTGTATGTAATTAAAGCTTAGAGAAGTCTTAGATTGTATGTAACTAAAGCTTAGAGAAGTCTTAGATTGTATGTAACTAAAGCTTAGAGAAATCTTAGATTGTATGTAACTAAAGCTGAGAGAAGTCTTAGATTGTATGTAATTAAAGCTTAGAGAAGTCTTAGATTGTATGTAATTAAAGCTTAGAGAAGTCTTAGATTGTATATAATTAAAGTTTAAAGAATTCTTAGATTGTATGTAACTACAGCTTAAAGAAGTCTTAGATTGTATGTAATTAAAGATTAAACAATTCTTAGATTGTATGCAACTAAAGCTTAGAGAAGTCTTAGATTGTATGTAATTAAAGCTTAGAGATGTCTTAGATTGTATGTAACTAAAGCTTAGAGAAATCTTAGATTGTATGTAACTAAAGGTTAGAGAAGTCTTAGATTGTATGTAACTAAAGCTTAGAGAAGTCTTAGATTGTATGTAACTAAAGCTTAGAGAAGTCTTAGTTTGTATGTAATTAAAGCTTAGAGAAGTCTTAGATTGTATGTAACTAAAGCTTAGAGAAGTCTTAGATTGTATGTAGCTAAAGCTTAGAGAAGTCTTAGATTGTATGTAACTAAAACTTAGAGAAGTCTTAGATTGTATGTAATTAAAGCTTAGAGAAATCTTAGATTGTATGTAGCTAAATCTTAGAGAAGTCTTAGATTGTGTGTAATTAAAGCTTAGAGAAATCTTATATTGTATGTAACTAAATCTTAGAGAAGTCTTAGATTGTATGTAATTAAAGCTTAGAGAAATCTTAGATTGTATGTAGCTAAAGCTTAGAGAAGTCTTAAATTGTATGTAACTAAAGCTTAGAGAAGTCTTAGATTGTATGTAACTAAAGCATAGAGAAGCTTAGATTGTATGTAACAAAAGCTTAGAAAAGTCTTAGATTGTATGTAATTAAAGCTTAGAGAAGTCTTAGATTGTATGTAACTAAAGCTTAGAGAAGTCTTAGATTGTATGTAGCTAAAGCTTAGAGAAATCTTAGATTGTATGTAACTACAGCTTAGAGAAGTCTTAGATTGTATGTAATTAAAGCTTAGAGATGTCTTAGATTGTATGTAACTAAAGCTTAGAGAAGTCTTAGATTGTATGTAACTACAGCTTTGAGAAGTCTTAGATTGTATGTAACTAAAGCTTAGAGAAGTCTTAGATTGTATGTAGCTAAAGCTTAGAGAAGTCTTAGATTGTATGTAGCTAAAGCTTAGTGAAATCTTAGATTGTATCTAACTAAAGCTTAGAGAAGTCTTAGATTGTATGTAATTAAAGCTTAGAGAAGTCTTAGATTGTATGTAACTAAAGCTTAGAGAAGTCTTAGATTGTATGTAATTAAAGTTTAAAGAATTCTTAGATTGTATGTAACTACAGCTTAGAGAAGTCTTAGATTGTATGTAATTAAAGATTAAAGAATTCTTAGATTGTATGCAACTAAAGCTTAGAGAAGTCTTAGATTGTATGTAATTAAAGCTTAGAGAAGTCTTAGATTGTATGTAATTAAATCTTAGAGAAGTCTTAGATAGTATGTAACTAAAGCTTAGAGAAGTCTTAGATTGTATTTAACTAAAGCTTAGAGAAGTCTTAGATTGTATGTAACTAAAGCTTAGAGAAGTCTTAGATTGTATGTAACTAAAGCTTAGAGAAGTCTTAGATTGTATGTAGCTAAAGCTTAGAGAAGTCTTAGATTGTATGTAACTAAAGCTTAGAGAAGTCTTAGATTGTAAGTAATTAAAGCTTAGAGAAGTCTTAGATAGTATGTAACTAAAGCTTAGAGAAGTCTTAGATTGTAAGTAATTAAAGCTTAGAGAAGTCTTAGATTGTATGTAACTAAAGCTTAGAGAAGTCTTAGATTGTATGTAACTAAAGCTTAGAGAAGTCTTAGATTGTATGTAACTAAAGCTTAGAGAAGTCTTGGATTGTATGTAATTAAAGCTTAGAGAAGTCTTAGATTGTATGTAACTAAAGCTTAGAGAAGTCTTAGATTGTATGTAACTAAAGCTTAGAGAAGTCTTAGATTATATGTAACTAAAGCTTAGAGAATTCTTAGATTGTATGTAACTAATGCTTAGAGAAGTCTTAGATTGTGTATAGCTAAAGTTTAGAGAAGTCTTAGATTGTATGTAACTAAAGCTTAGAGAAGTCCTAGATTGTATGTAATTAAAGCTTAGAGAAGTCTTAGATTGTATGTAACTAAAGCTTAGAGAAGTCTTAGATTGTATGTAACTAAAGCTTAGAGAAATCTTAGATTGTATGTAACTAAAGCTGAGAGAAGTCTTAGATTGTTTGTAATTAAACTTAGAGAAGTCTTAGATTGTATGTAACTAAAGCTTAGAGAAGTCTTAGATTGTATGTAACTAAAGCTTAGATAAGTCTTAGATTGTATGTAGCTAAAACTTAGAGAAGTCTTAGATTGTATGTAATAAAAGCTTAGAGAAGTCTTAGATTGTATGTAACTAAAGCTTAGAGAAGTCTTAGATTGTATGTAACTAAAGCTTAGAGAAATCTTAGATTGTATGTAACTACAGCTTAGAGAAGTCTTAGATTGTATGTAATTAAAGCTTAGAGAAGTCTTAGATTGTATGTAACTAAAGCTTAGAGACGTCTTAGATTGTATGTAATTAAAGCTTAAAGAATTCTTAGATTGTATGTAACTACAGCTTAGAGAAATCTTAGATTGTATGTAACTACAGCTTAGAGAAGTCTTAGATTGTATGTAATTAAAGCTTAGAGAAGTCTTAGATTGTATGTAACTAAAGCTTAGAGAAGTCTTAGATTATATGTAACTAAAGTTTAGAGAAATCTTAGATTGTATGTAACTAAAGCTGAGAGAAGTCTTAGATTGTATGTAACTACAGCTTTGAGAAGTCTTAGATTGTATGTAACTAAAGCTTAGAGAAGTCTTAGATTGTATGTAGCTAAAGCTTAGAGAAGTCTTAGATTGTATGTAGCTAAAGCTTAGTGAAATCTTAGATTGTATCTAACTAAAGCTTAGAGAAGTCTTAGATTGTATGTAATTAAAGCTTAGAGAAGTCTTAGATTGTATGTAACTAAAGCTTAGAGAAGTCTTAGATTGTATGTAATTAAAGTTTAAAGAATTCTTAGATTGTATGTAACTAAAGCTGAGAGAAGTCTTAGATTGTTTGTAATTAAACTTAGAGAAGTCTTAGATTGTATGTAACTAAAGTTTAGAGAAGTCTTAGATTGTATGTAACTAAAGCTTAGATAAGTCTTAGATTGTATGTAGCTAAAACTTAGAGAAGTCTTAGATTGTATGTAATAAAAGCTTAGAGAAGTCTTAGATTGTATGTAACTAAAGCTTAGAGAAGTCTTAGATTGTATGTAACTAAAGCTTTGAGAAATCTTAGATTGTATGTAACTACAGCTTAGAGAAGTCTTAGATTGTATGTAATTAAAGCTTAGAGATGTCTTAGATTGTATGTAACTAAAGCTTAGAGACGTCTTAGATTGTATGTAATTAAAGCTTAAAGAATTCTTAGATTGTATGTAACTACAGCTTAGAGAAATCTTAGATTGTATGTAACTACAGCTTAGAGAAGTCTTAGATTGTATGTAATTAAAGCTTAGAGAAGTCTTAGATTGTATGTAACTAAAGCTTAGAGAAGTCTTAGATTATATGTAACTAAAGCTTAGAGAAATCTTAGATTGTATGTAACTACAGCTTAGAGAAGTCTTAGATTGTATGTAACTACAGCTTTGAGAAGTCTTAGATTGTATGTAACTAAAGCTTAGAGAAGTCTTAGATTGTATGTAGCTAAAGCTTAGAGAAGTCTTAGATTGTATGTAGCTAAAGCTTAGTGAAATCTTAGATTGTATCTAACTAAAGCTTAGAGAAGTCTTAGATTGTATGTAATTAAAGCTTAGAGAAGTCTTAGATTGTATGTAACTAAAGCTTAGAGAAGTCTTAGATTGTATGTAATTAAAGTTTAAAGAATTCTTAGATTGTATGTAACTAAAGCTTAGAGAAGTCTTAGATTGTATGTAATTAAAGATTAAAGAATTCTTAGATTGTATGCAACTAAAGCTTAGAGAAGTCTTAGATTGTATGTAATTAAAGCTTAGAGAAGTCTTAGATTGTATGTAATTAAATCTTAGAGAAGTCTTAGATAGTATGTAACTA
Source organism: Bathymodiolus brooksi (assembly GCA_963680875.1). Lineage (NCBI taxonomy): Eukaryota > Metazoa > Mollusca > Bivalvia > Mytilida > Modiolidae > Bathymodiolus > Bathymodiolus brooksi. Next base: position 1,424,335 of record OY804577.1, read on the forward strand.
AAGCTTAGAGAAGTCTTAGATTGTATGTAACTAAAGCTTAGAGAAGTCTTAGATTGTATGTAGCTAAAGCTTAGAGAAGTCTTAGATTGTATGTAACTAAAGCTTAGAGAAGTCTTAGATTGTATGTAGCTAAAGCTTAGAGAAGTCTTAGATTGTATGTAACTAAAGCTTAGAGAAGTATTAGATTGAAAGTAATTAAAGCTTAGAGAAGTCTTAGATAGTATGTAACTAAAGCTTAGAGAAGTCTTAGATTGTAAGTAATTAAAGCTTAGAGAAGTCTTAGATTGTATGTAACTAAAGCTTAGAGAAGTCTTAGATTGTATGTAACTAAAGCTTAGAGAAGTCTTAGATTGTATGTAACTAAAGCTTAGAGAAGTCTTAGATTGTATGTAATTAAAGCTTAGAGAAATCTTAGATTGTATGTAGCTAAAGCTTAGAGAAGTCTTAGATTGTATGTAACTAAAGCTTAGAGAAGTCTTAGATTGTATGTAACTAAAGCATAGAGAAGCTTAGATTGTATGTAACTAAACCTTAGAGAAGTCTTGGATTGTATGTAATTAAAGCTTAGAGAAGTCTTAGATTGTATGTAACTAAAGTTTAGAGAAATCTTAGATTGTATGTCACTAAAGCTTAGAGAAGTCTTAGATTGTATGTAACTAAAGCTTAGAGAAATCTTAGATTGTATGTAGCTAAAGCTTAGAGAAGTCTTAGATTGTATGTAACTAAAGCTTAGAGAAGTCTTAGATTGTATGTAATTAAAGCTTAGAGAAGTCTTAGATTGTATGTAACTAAAGCTTAGAGAAATCTTAGATTGTATGTAACTAAAGCTTAGAGAAGTCTTAGATTGTATGTAGCTAAAGCTTAGAGAAGTCTTTGATTGTATGTAACTAAAGCTTAGAGAAGTCTTAGATTGTATGTAATTAAAGCTTAGAGAAGTCTTAGATTGTATGTAACTAAAGCTTAGAGAAGTCCTAGATTGTATGTAATTAAAGCTTAGAGAAGTCTTAGATTGTATGTAACTAAAGCTTAGAGAAGTCTTAGATTGTATGTAACTAAAGCTTAGAGAAATCTTAGATTGTATGTAACTAAAGCTGAGAGAAGTCTTAGATTGTATGTAATTAAAGCTTAGAGAAGTCTTAGATTGTATGTAACTAAAGCTTAGAGAAGTCTTAGATTGTATATAATTAAAGTTTAAAGAATTCTTAGATTGTATGTAACTACAGCTTAAAGAAGTCTTAGATTGTATGTAATTAAAGATTAAACAATTCTTAGATTGTATGCAACTAAAGCTTAGAGAAGTCTTAGATTGTATGTAATTAAAGCTTAGAGATGTCTTAGATTGTATGTAACTAAAGCTTAGAGAAATCTTAGATTGTATGTAACTAAAGGTTAGAGAAGTCTTAGATTGTATGTAACTAAAGCTTAGAGAAGTCTTAGATTGTATGTAACTAAAGCTTAGAGAAGTCTTAGTTTGTATGTAATTAAAGCTTAGAGAAGTCTTAGATTGTATGTAACTAAAGTTTAGAGAAGTCTTAGATTGTATGTAGCTAAAGCTTAGAGAAGTCTTAGATTGTATGTAACTAAAGCTTAGAGAAGTCTTAGATTGTATGTAATTAAAGCTTAGAGAAATCTTAGATTGTATGTAGCTAAATCTTAGAGAAGTCTTAGATTGTGTGTAATTAAAGCTTAGAGAAATCTTATATTGTATGTAACTAAATCTTAGAGAAGTCTTAGATTGTATGTAATTAAAGCTTAGAGAAATCTTAGATTGTATGTAGCTAAAGCTTAGAGAAGTCTTAAATTGTATGTAACTAAAGCTTAGAGAAGTCTTAGATTGTATGTAACTAAAGCATAGAGAAGCTTAGATTGTATGTAACAAAAGCTTAGAAAAGTCTTAGATTGTATGTAATTAAAGCTTAGAGAAGTCTTAGATTGTATGTAACTAAAGCTTAGAGAAGTCTTAGATTGTATGTAGCTAAAGCTTAGAGAAGTCTTAGATTGTATGTAACTAAAGCTTAGAGAAATCTTAGATTGTATGTAACTAAAGCTTAGAGAAGTCTTAGATTGTATGTAATTAAAGCTTAGAGAAGTCTTAGATTGTATGTAACTAAAGCTTAGAGACGTCTTAGATTGTATGTAATTAAAGCTTAAAGAATTCTTAGATAGTATGTAACTACAGCTTAGAGAAATCTTAGATTGTATGTAACTACAGCTTAGAGAGGTCTTAGATTGTATGTAATTAAAGCTTAGAGAAGTCTTAGATTGTATGTAACTAAAGCTTAGAGAAGTCTTAGATTATATGTAACTAAAGCTTAGAGAAATCTTAGATTGTATGTAACTACAGCTTAGAGAAGTCTTAGATTGTATGTAACTACAGCTTTGAGAAGTCTTAGATTGTATGTAACTAAAGCTTAGAGAAGTCTTAGATTGTATGTAGCTAAAGCTTAGAGAAGTCTTAGATTGTATGTAGCTAAAGCTTAGTGAAATCTTAGATTGTATCTAACTAAAGCTTAGAGAAGTCTTAGATTGTATGTAATTAAAGCTTAGAGAAGTCTTAGATTGTATGTAACTAAAGCTTAGAGAAGTCTTAGATTGTATGTAATTAAAGTTTAAAGAATTCTTAGATTGTATGTAACTACAGCTTAGAGAAGTCTTAGATTGTATGTAATTAAAGATTAAAGAATTCTTAGATTGTATGCAACTAAAGCTTAGAGAAGTCTTAGATTGTATGTAATTAAAGCTTAGAGAAGTCTTAGATTGTATGTAATTAAATCTTAGAGAAGTCTTAGATAGTATGTAACTAAAGCTTAGAGAAGTCTTAGATTGTATTTAACTAAAGCTTAGAGAAGTCTTAGATTGTATGTAACTAAAGCTTAGAGAAGTCTTAGATTGTATGTAACTAAAGCTTAGAGAAGTCTTAGATTGTATGTAGCTAAAGCTTAGAGAAGTCTTAGATTGTATGTAACTAAAGCTTAGAGAAGTCTTACATTGTAAGTAATTAAAGCTTAGAGAAGTCTTAGATAGTATGTAACTAAAGCTTAGAGAAGTCTTAGATTGTAAGTAATTAAAGCTTAGAGAAGTCTTAGATTGTATGTAACTAAAGCTTAGAGAAGTCTTAGATTGTATGTAACTAAAGCTTAGAGAAGTCTTAGATTGTATGTAACTAAAGCTTAGAGAAGTCTTGGATTGTATGTAATTAAAGCTTAGAGAAGTCTTAGATTGTATGTAACTAAAGCTTAGAGAAGTCTTAGATTGTATGTAACTAAAGCTTAGAGAAGTCTTAGATTATATGTAACTAAAGCTTAGAGAATTCTTAGATTGTATGTAACTAATGCTTAGAGAAGTCTTAGATTGTGTATAGCTAAAGTTTAGAGAAGTCTTAGATTGTATGTAACTAAAGCTTAGAGAAGTCCTAGATTGTATGTAATTAAAGCTTAGAGAAGTCTTAGATTGTATGTAACTAAAGCTTAGAGAAGTCTTAGATTGTATGTAACTAAAGCTTAGAGAAATCTTAGATTGTATGTAACTAAAGCTGAGAGAAGTCTTAGATTGTTTGTAATTAAACTTAGAGAAGTCTTAGATTGTATGTAACTAAAGCTTAGAGAAGTCTTAGATTGTATGTAACTAAAGCTTAGATAAGTCTTAGATTGTATGTAGCTAAAACTTAGAGAAGTCTTAGATTGTATGTAATAAAAGCTTAGAGAAGTCTTAGATTGTATGTAACTAAAGCTTAGAGAAGTCTTAGATTGTATGTAACTAAAGCTTAGAGAAATCTTAGATTGTATGTAACTACAGCTTAGAGAAGTCTTAGATTGTATGTAATTAAAGCTTAGAGAAGTCTTAGATTGTATGTAACTAAAGCTTAGAGACGTCTTAGATTGTATGTAATTAAAGCTTAAAGAATTCTTAGATTGTATGTAACTACAGCTTAGAGAAATCTTAGATTGTATGTAACTACAGCTTAGAGAAGTCTTAGATTGTATGTAATTAAAGCTTAGAGAAGTCTTAGATTGTATGTAACTAAAGCTTAGAGAAGTCTTAGATTATATGTAACTAAAGCTTAGAGAAATCTTAGATTGTATGTAACTACAGCTTAGAGAAGTCTTAGATTGTATGTAACTACAGCTTTGAGAAGTCTTAGATTGTATGTAACTAAAGCTTAGAGAAGTCTTAGATTGTATGTAGCTAAAGCTTAGAGAAGTCTTAGATTGTATGTAGCTAAAGCTTAGTGAAATCTTAGATTGTATCTAACTAAAGCTTAGAGAAGTCTTAGATTGTATGTAATTAAAGCTTAGAGAAGTCTTAGATTGTATGTAACTAAAGCTTAGAGAAGTCTTAGATTGTATGTAATTAAAGTTTAAAGAATTCTTAGATTGTATGTAACTAAAGCTTAGAGAAGTCTTAGATTGTATGTAATTAAAGATTAAAGAATTCTTAGATTGTATGCAACTAAAGCTTAGAGAAGTCTTAGATTGTATGTAATTAAAGCTTAGAGAAGTCTTAGATTGTATGTAATTAAATCTTAGAGAAGTCTTAGATAGTATGTAACTAAAGCTTAGAGAAGTCTTAGATTGTATGTAACTAAAGCTTAGAGAAGTCTTAGATTGTATGTAGCTAAAGCTTAGAGAAGTCTTAGATTGTATGTAACTAAAGCTTAGAGAAGTCTTAGATTGTATGTAGCTAAAGCTTAGAGAAGTCTTAGATTGTATGTAACTAAAGCTTAGAGAAGTATTAGATTGAAAGTAATTAAAGCTTAGAGAAGTCTTAGATAGTATGTAACTAAAGCTTAGAGAAGTCTTAGATTGTAAGTAATTAAAGCTTAGAGAAGTCTTAGATTGTATGTAACTAAAGCTTAGAGAAGTCTTAGATTGTATGTAACTAAAGCTTAGAGAAGTCTTAGATTGTATGTAACTAAAGCTTAGAGAAGTCTTAGATTGTATGTAATTAAAGCTTAGAGAAATCTTAGATTGTATGTAGCTAAAGCTTAGAGAAGTCTTAGATTGTATGTAACTAAAGCTTAGAGAAGTCTTAGATTGTATGTAACTAAAGCATAGAGAAGCTTAGATTGTATGTAACTAAACCTTAGAGAAGTCTTGGATTGTATGTAATTAAAGCTTAGAGAAGTCTTAGATTGTATGTAACTAAAGTTTAGAGAAGTCTTAGATTGTATGTCACTAAAGCTTAGAGAAGTCTTAGATTGTATGTAACTAAAGCTTAGAGAAATCTTAGATTGTATGTAGCTAAAGCTTAGAGAAGTCTTAGATTGTATGTAACTAAAGCTTAGAGAAGTCTTAGATTGTATGTAATTAAAGCTTAGAGAAGTCTTAGATTGTATGTAACTAAAGCTTAGAGAAATCTTAGATTGTATGTAACTAAAGCTTAGAGAAGTCTTAGATTGTATGTAGCTAAAGCTTAGAGAAGTCTTTGATTGTATGTAACTAAAGCTTAGAGAAGTCTTAGATTGTATGTAATTAAAGCTTAGAGAAGTCTTAGATTGTATGTAACTAAAGCTTAGAGAAGTCCTAGATTGTATGTAATTAAAGCTTAGAGAAGTCTTAGATTGTATGTAACTAAAGCTTAGAGAAGTCTTAGATTGTATGTAACTAAAGCTTAGAGAAATCTTAGATTGTATGTAACTAAAGCTGAGAGAAGTCTTAGATTGTATGTAATTAAAGCTTAGAGAAGTCTTAGATTGTATGTAACTAAAGCTTAGAGAAGTCTTAGATTGTATATAATTAAAGTTTAAAGAATTCTTAGATTGTATGTAACTACAGCTTAAAGAAGTCTTAGATTGTATGTAATTAAAGATTAAACAATTCTTAGATTGTATGCAACTAAAGCTTAGAGAAGTCTTAGATTGTATGTAATTAAAGCTTAGAGACGTCTTAGATTGTATGTAACTAAAGCTTAGAGAAATCTTAGATTGTATGTAACTAAAGGTTAGAGAAGTCTTAGATTGTATGTAACTAAAGCTTAGAGAAGTCTTAGATTGTATGTAACTAAAGCTTAGAGAAGTCTTAGATTGTATGTAATTAAAGCTTAGAGAAGTCTTAGATTGTATGTAACTAAAGCTTAGAGAAGTCTTAGATTGTATGTAGCTAAAGCTTAGAGAAGTCTTAGATTGTATGTAACTAAAGCTTAGAGAAGTCTTAGATTGTATGTAATTAAAGCTTAGAGAAATCTTAGATTGTATGTAGCTAAATCTTAGAGAAGTCTTAGATTGTGTGTAATTAAAGCTTAGAGAAATCTTATATTGTATGTAACTAAATCTTAGAGAAGTCTTAGATTGTATGTAATTAAAGCTTAGAGAAATCTTAGATTGTATGTAGCTAAAGCTTAGAGAAGTCTTAGATTGTATGTAACTAAAGCTTAGAGAAGTCTTAGATTGTATGTAACTAAAGCATAGAGAAGCTTAGATTGTATGTAACAAAAGCTTAGAAAAGTCTTAGATTGTATGTAATTAAAGCTTAGAGAAGTCTTAGATTGTATGTAACTAAAGCTTAGAGAAGTCTTAGATTGTATGTAGCTAAAGCTTAGAGAAGTCTTAGATTGTATGTAACTAAAGCTTAGAGAAATCTTAGATTGTATGTAACTAAAGCTTAGAGAAGTCTTAGATTGTATGTAATTAAAGCTTAGAGAAGTCTTAGATTGTATGTAACTAAAGCTTAGAGAAGTCTTGGATTGTATATAATTAAAGTTTAAAGAATTCTTAGATTGTATGTAACTACAGCTTAAAGAAGTCTTAGATTGTATGTAATTAAAGATTAAACAATTCTTAGATTGTATGCAACTAAAGCTTAGAGAAGTCTTAGATTGTATGTAATTAAAGCTTAGAGACGTCTTAGATTGTATGTAACTAAAGCTTAGAGAAATCTTAGATTGTATGTAACTAAAGGTTAGAGAAGTCTTAGATTGTATGTAACTAAAGCTTAGAGAAGTCTTAGATTGTATGTAACTAAAGCTTAGAGAAGTCTTAGATTGTATGTAATTAAAGCTTAGAGAAGTCTTAGATTGTATGTAACTAAAGCTTAGAGAAGTCTTAGATTGTATGTAGCTAAAGCTTAGAGAAGTCTTAGATTGTATGTAACTAAAGCTTAGAGAAGTCTTAGATTGTATGTAATTAAAGCTTAGAGAAATCTTAGATTGTATGTAGCTAAATCTTAGAGAAGTCTTAGATTGTGTGTGATTAAAGCTTAGAGAAATCTTATATTGTATGTAACTAAATCTTAGAGAAGTCTTAGATTGTATGTAATTAAAGCTTAGAGAAATCTTAGATTGTATGTAGCTAAAGCTTAGAGAAGTCTTAGATTGTATGTAACTAAAGCTTAGAGAAGTCTTAGATTGTATGTAACTAAAGCATAGAGAAGCTTAGATTGTATGTAACAAAAGCTTAGAAAATCTTAGATTGTATGTAATTAAAGCTTAGAGAAGTCTTAGATTGTATGTAACTAAAGCTTAGAGAAGTCTTAGATTGTATGTAGCTAAAGCTTAGAGAAGTCTTAGATTGTATGTAACTAAAGCTTAGAGAAATCTTAGATTGTATGTAACTAAAGCTTAGAGAAGTCTTAGATTGTATGTAATTAAAGCTTAGAGAAGTCTTAGATTGTATGTAACTAAAGCTTAGAGAAGTCCTATATTGTAAATAATTAAAGCTTAGAGAAGTCTTAGATTGTATGTAACTAAAGCTTAGAGAAGTCTTAGATTGTATGTAACTAAAGCTTAGAGAAATCTTAGATTGTATGTAACTAAAGCTGAGAGAAGTCTTAGATTGTATGTAATTAAACTTAGAGAAGTCTTAGATTGTATGTAACTAAAGCTTAGAGAAGTCTTAGATTGTATGTAACTAAAGCTTAGATACGTCTTAGATTGTATGTAGCTAAAACTTAGAGAAGTCTTAGATTGTATGTAATAAAAGCTTAGAGAAGTCTTAGATTGTATGTAACTAAAGCTTAGAGAAGTCTTAGATTGTATGTAGCTAAAGCTTAGAGAAATCTTAGATTGTATGTAACTACAGCTTAGAGAAGTCTTAGATTGTATGTAATTAAAGCTTAGAGAAGTCTTAGATTGTATGTAACTAAAGCTTAGAGACGTCTTAGATTGTATGTAATTAAAGCTTAAAGAATTTTTAGATTGTTAGTAACTACAGCTTAGAGAAATCTTAGATTGTATGTAACTACAGCTTAGAGAAGTCTTAGATTGTATGTAACTAAAGCTTAGATAAGTCTTAGATTGTATGTAGCTAAAACTTAGAGAAGTCTTAGATTGTATGTAATAAAAGCTTAGAAAAGTCTTAGATTGTATGTAACTAAAGCTTAGAGAAGTCTTAGATTGTATGTAACTAAAGCTTAGAGAAGTCTTAGATTGTATGTAGCTAAAGCTTAGAGAAATCTTAGATTGTATGTAACTACAGCTTAGAGAAGTCTTAGATTGTATGTAATTAAAGCTTAGAGAAGTCTTAGATTGTATGTAACTAAAGCTTAGAGACGTCTTAGATTGTATGTAATTAAAGCTTAAAGAATTTTTAGATTGTTAGTAGCTACAGCTTAGAGAAATCTTAGATTGTATGTAACTACAGCTTAGAGAAGTCTTAGATTGTATGTAATTAAAGCTTAGAGAAGTCTTAGATTGTATGTAACTAAAGCTTAGAGAAGTCTTAGATTATATGTAACTAAAGCTTAGAGAAATCTTAGATTGTATGTAACTAAAGCTTAGAGAAGTCTTAGATTGTATGTAACTACAGCTTTGAGAAGTCTTAGATTGTATGTAACTAAAGCTTAGAGAAGTTTTAGATTGTATGTAGCTAAAGCTTAGAGAAGTCTTAGATTGTATGTAACTAAAGCTTAGTGAAATCTTAGATTGTATGTAACTAAAGCTTAGAGAAGTCTTAGATTGTATGTAATTAAAGCTTAGAGAAGTCTTAGATTGTATGTAACTAAAGCTTAGAGAAGTCTTAGATTCTATGTAATTAAAGTTTAAAGAATTCTTAGATTGTATGTAGCTACAGCTTAGAGAAGTCTTAGATTGTATGTAATTAAAGATTAAAGAATTCTTAAATTGTATGCAACTAAAGCTTAGAGAAGTCTTAGATTGTATGTAATTAAAGCTTAGAGAAGTCTTAGATTGTATGTAACTAAAGCTTAGAGAAGTCTTAGATTGTATGTAACTAAAGCTTAGAGAAGTCTTAGATTGTATGTAACTAAAGCTTAGAGAAGTCTGAGATTGTATGTAACTAAAGCTTAGAGAAGTCTTAGATTGTAAGTAATTAAAGCTTAGAGAAGTCTTAGATAGTATGTAACTAAAGCTTAGAGAAGTCTTAGATTGTATGTAATTAAAGCTTAGAGAAATCTTAGATTGTATGTAACTAAATCTTAGAGAAGTCTTAGATTGTATGTAATTAAAGCTTAGAGAAATCTTAGATTGTATGTAGCTAAAGCTTAGAGAAGTCTTAGATTGTATGTAACTAAAGCTTAGAGAAGTCTTAGATTGTATGTAACTAAAGCATAGAGAAGTCTTAGATTGTATGTAACTAAAGCTTAGAGAAGTCTTATATTGTATGTAAATAAAGCTTAGAGAAGTCTTAGATTGTATGTAACTAAAGCTTAGAGAAGTCTTAGATTGTATATAACTACAGCTTAGTGAAGTCTTAGATTGTATGTAACTAAAGCTTAGAGAAATCTTAGATTGTATGTAACTAAAGCTTAGAGAAGTCTTAGATTGTATATAGCTAAAGCTTAGAGAAGTCTTAGATTGTATGTAGCTAAAGCTTAGAGAAGTCTTAGATTGTATGTAATTAAAGCTTAGAGAAGTCTTAGATTGTATGTAACTAAAGCTTAGAGAAGTCTTAGATTGTATGTAACTAAAGCTTAGAGAAGTCTTAGATTGTATGTAACTAAAGCTTAGAGAAGTCTTAGATTGTAAGTAATTAAAGCTTAGAGAAGTCTTAGATAGTATGTAACTAAAGCTTAGAGAAGTCTTAGATTGTATGTAATTAAAGCTTAGAGAAATCTTAGATTGTATGTAACTAAATCTTAGAGAAATCTTAGATTGTATGTAATTAAAGCTTAGAGAAATCTTAGATTGTATGTAACTAAAGCTTAGAGAAGTCTTAGATTGTATGTAACTAAAGCTTAGAGAAGTCTTAGATTGTATGTAACTAAAGCATAGAGAAGTCTTAGATTGTATGTAACTAAAACTTAGAGAAGTCTTAGATTGTATGTAAATAAAGCTTAGAGAAGTCTTAGATTGTATGTAACTAAAGCTTAGAGAAGTCTTAGATTGTATATAACTACAGCTTAGTGAAGTCTTAGATTGTATGTAACTAAAGCTTAGAGAAATCTTAGATTGTATGTAACTAAAGCTTAGAGAAGTCTTAGATTGTATATAGCTAAAGCTTAGAGAAGTCTTAGATTGTATGTAGCTAAAGCTTAGAGAAGTCTTAGATTGTATGTAACTAAAGCTTAGAGAAGTCTTAGATTGTATGTAATTAAAGCTTAGAGAAATCTTAGATTGTATGTAGCTAAATCTTAAAGAAGTCTTAGATTGTGTGTAATTAAAGCTTAGAGAAATCTTATATTGTATGTAACTAAATCTTAGAGAAGTCTTAGATTGTATGTAATTAAAGCTTAGAGAAATCTTAGATTGTATGTAGCTAAAGCTTAGAGAAGTCTTAGATTGTATGTAACTAAAGCTTAGAGAAGTCTTAGATTGTATGTAACTAAAGCATAGAGAAGCTTAGATTGTATGTAACAAAAGCTTAGAAAAGTCTTAGATTGTTTGTAATTAAAGCTTAGAGAAGTCTTAGATTGTATGTAACTAAAGCTTAGAGAAGTCTTAGATTGTATGTAGCTAAAGCTTAGAGAAGTCTTAGATTGTATGTAACTAAAGCTTAGAGAAATCTTAGATTGTATGTAACTAAAGTTTAGAGAAGTCTTAGATTGTATGTAATTAAAGCTTAGAGAAGTCTTAGATTGTATGTAACTAAAGCTTAGAGAAGTCCTAGATTGTATGTAATTAAAGCTTAGAGAAGTCTTAGATTGTATGTAACTAAAGCTTAGAGAAGTCTTAGATTGTATGTAACTAAAGCTTAGAGAAATCTTAGATTGTATGTAACTAAAGCTGAGAGAAGTCTTAGATTGTATGTAACTAAAGCTTAGATAAGTCTTAGATTGTATGTAGCTAAAACTTAGAGAAGTCTTAGATTGTATGTAATAAAAGCTTAGAGAAGTCTTAGATTGTATGTAACTAAAGCTTAGAGAAGTCTTAGATTGTATGTAACTAAAGCTTAGAGAAGTCTTAGATTGTATGTAGCTAAAGCTTAGAGAAATCTTAGATTGTATGTAACTACAGCTTAGAGAAGTCTTAGATTGTATGTAATTAAAGCTTAGAGAAGTCTTAGATTGTATGTAACTAAAGCTTAGAGACGTCTTAGATTGTATGTAATTAAAGCTTAAAGAATTTTTAGATTGTTAGTAACTACAGCTTAGAGAAATCTTAGATTGTATGTAACTACAGCTTAGAGAAGTCTTAAATTGTATGTAATTAAAGCTTAGAGAAGTCTTAGATTGTATGTAACTAAAGCTTAGAGAAGTCTTAGATTATATGTAACTAAAGCTTAGAGAAATCTTAAATTGTATGTAACTAAAGCTTAGAGAAGTCTTAGATTGTATGTAACTACAGCTTTGAGAAGTCTTAGATTGTATGTAACTAAAGCTTAGAGAAGTTTTAGATTGTCTGTAGCTAAAGCTTAGAGAAGTCTTAGATTGTATGTAACTAAAGCTTAGTGAAATCTTAGATTGTATGTAACTAAAGCTTAGAGAAGTCTTAGATTGTATGTAATTAAAGATTAAAGAATTCTTAAATTGTATGCAACTAAAGCTTAGAGAAGTCTTAGATTGTATGTAATTAAGGCTTAGAGAAGTCTTAGATTGTATGTAACTAAAGCTTAGAGAAGTCTTAGATTGTATGTAACTAAAGCTTAGAGAAGTCTTAGATTGTATGTAACTAAAGCTTAGAGAAGTCTGAGATTGTATGTAAGTAAAGCTTAGAGAAGTCTTAGATTGTAAGTAATTAAAGCTTAGAGAAGTCTTAGATAGTATGTAACTAAAGCTTAGAGAAGTCTTAGATTGTATGTAATTAAAGCTTAGAGAAGTCTTAGATTGTATGTAACTAAAGCTTAGAGAAGTCTTAGATTCTATGTAATTAAAGTTTAAAGAATTCTTAGATTGTATGTAGCTACAGCTTAGAGAAGTCTTAGATTGTATGTAATTAAAGATTAAAGAATTCTTAAATTGTATGCAACTAAAGCTTAGAGAAGTCTTAGATTGTATGTAATTAAAGCTTAGAGAAGTCTTAGATTGTATGTAACTAAAGCTTAGAGAAGTCTTAGATTGTATGTAACTAAAGCTTAGAGAAGTCTTAGATTGTATGTAACTAAAGCTTAGAGAAGTCTGAGATTGTATGTAACTAAAGCTTAGAGAAGTCTTAGATTGTAAGTAATTAAAGCTTAGAGAAGTCTTAGATAGTATGTAACTAAAGCTTAGAGAAGTCTTAGATTGTATGTAATTAAAGCTTAGAGAAATCTTAGATTGTATGTAACTAAATCTTAGAGAAGTCTTAGATTGTATGTAATTAAAGCTTAGAGAAGTCTTAGATTGTATGTAACTAAAGCTTAGAGAAGTCTTAGATTGTATGTAACTAAAGCTTAGAGAAGTCTTAGATTGTAAGTAATTAAAGCTTAGAGAAGTCTTAGATAGTATGTAACTAAAGCTTAGAGAAGTCTTAGATTGTATGTAATTAAAGCTTAGAGAAATCTTAGATTGTATGTAACTAAATCTTAGAGAAATCTTAGATTGTATGTAATTAAAGCTTAGAGAAATCTTAGATTGTATGTAACTAAAGCTTAGAGAAGTCTTAGATTGTATGTAACTAAAGCTTAGAGAAGTCTTAGATTGTATGTAACTAAAGCATAGAGAAGTCTTAGATTGTATGTAACTAAAACTTAGAGAAGTCTTAGATTGTATGTAAATAAAGCTTAGAGAAGTCTTAGATTGTATGTAACTAAAGCTTAGAGAAGTCTTAGATTGTATATAACTACAGCTTAGTGAAGTCTTAGATTGTATGTAACTAAAGCTTAGAGAAATCTTAGATTGTATGTAACTAAAGCTTAGAGAAGTCTTAGATTGTATATAGCTAAAGCTTAGAGAAGTCTTAGATTGTATGTAGCTAAAGCTTAGAGAAGTCTTAGATTGTATGTAATTAAAGCTTAGATAAGTCTTAGATTGTATGTAACTAAAGCTTAGATAAGTCTTAGATTGTATGTAACTAAAGCTTAGAGAAGTCTTAGATTGTATGTAGCTAAAGCTTAGAGAAGTCTTAGATTGTATGTAACTAAAGCTTAGAGAAGTCTTAGATTGTATGTAATTAAAGCTTAGAGAAATCTTAGATTGTATGTAGCTAAATCTTAGAGAAGTCTTAGATTGTGTGTAATTAAAGCTTAGAGAAATCTTATATTGTATGTAACTAAATCTTAGAGAAGTCTTAGATTGTATGTAATTAAAGCTTAGAGAAATCTTAGATTGTATGTAGCTAAAGCTTAGAGAAGTCTTAGATTGTATGTAACTAAAGCTTAGAGAAGTCTTAGATTGTATGTAACTAAAGCATAGAGAAGCTTAGATTGTATGTAACAAAAGCTTAGAAAAGTCTTAGATTGTTTGTAATTAAAGCTTAGAGAAGTCTTAGATTGTATGTAACTAAAGCTTAGAGAAGTCTTAGATTGTATGTAGCTAAAGCTTAGAGAAGTCTTAGATTGTATGTAACTAAAGCTTAGAGAAATCTTAGATTGTATGTAACTAAAGTTTAGAGAAGTCTTAGATTGTATGTAATTAAAGCTTAGAGAAGTCTTAGATTGTATGTAACTAAAGCTTAGAGAAGTCCTAGATTGTATGTAATTAAAGCTTAGAGAAGTCTTAGATTGTATGTAACTAAAGCTTAGAGAAATCTTAGATTGTATGTAACTAAAGCTGAGAGAAGTCTTAGATTGTATGTAACTAAAGCTTAGATAAGTCTTAGATTGTATGTAGCTAAAACTTAGAGAAGTCTTAGATTGTATGTAATAAAAGCTTAGAGAAGTCTTAGATTGTATGTAACTAAAGCTTAGAGAAGTCTTAGATTGTATGTAACTAAAGCTTAGAGAAGTCTTAGATTGTATGTAGCTAAAGCTTAGAGAAATCTTAGATTGTATGTAACTACAGCTTAGAGAAGTCTTAGATTGTATGTAACTAAAGCTTAGAGACGTCTTAGATTGTATGTAATTAAAGCTTAAAGAATTTTTAGATTGTTAGTAACTACAGCTTAGAGAAATCTTAGATTGTATGTAACTACAGCTTAGAGAAGTCTTAAATTGTATGTAATTAAAGCTTAGAGAAGTCTTAGATTGTATGTAACTAAAGCTTAGAGAAGTCTTAGATTATATGTAACTAAAGCTTAGAGAAATCTTAAATTGTATGTAACTAAAGCTTAGAGAAGTCTTAGATTGTATGTAACTACAGCTTTGAGAAGTCTTAGATTGTATGTAACTAAAGCTTAGAGAAGTTTTAGATTGTCTGTAGCTAAAGCTTAGAGAAGTCTTAGATTGTATGTAACTAAAGCTTAGTGAAATCTTAGATTGTATGTAACTAAAGCTTAGAGAAGTCTTAGATTGTATGTAATTAAAGATTAAAGAATTCTTAAATTGTATGCAACTAAAGCTTAGAGAAGTCTTAGATTGTATGTAATTAAGGCTTAGAGAAGTCTTAGATTGTATGTAACTAAAGCTTAGAGAAGTCTTAGATTGTATGTAACTAAAGCTTAGAGAAGTCTTAGATTGTATGTAACTAAAGCTTAGAGAAGTCTGAGATTGTATGTAAGTAAAGCTTAGAGAAGTCTTAGATTGTAAGTAATTAAAGCTTAGAGAAATCTTAGATAGTATGTAACTAAAGCTTAGAGAAGTCTTAGATTGTATGTAATTAAAGCTTAGAGAAATCTTAGATTGTATGTAGCTAAAGCTTAGAGAAGTCTTAGATTGTATGTAATTAAAGCTTAGAGAAATCTTAGATTGTATGTAATTAAAGCTTAGAGAAATCTTAGATTGTATGTAGCTAAAGCTTAGAGAAGTCTTAGATTGTATGTAACTAAAGCTTAGAGAAGTCTTAGATTGTATGTAACTAAAGCATAGAGAAGTCTTAGATTGTATGTAACTAAAGCTTAGAGAAGTCTTAGATTGTATGTAAATAAAGCTTAGAGAAGTCTTAGATTGTATGTAACTAAAGCTTAGAGAAGTCTTAGATTGTATATAACTACAGCTTAGTGAAGTCTTAGATTGTATGTAACTAAAGCTTAGAGAAATCTTAGATTGTATGTAACTAAAGCTTAGAGAAGTCTTAGATTGTATATAGCTAAAGCTTAGAGAAGTCTTAGATTGTATGTAACTAAAGCTTAGAGAAGTCTTAGATTGTATGTAACTAAAGCTTAGAGAAGTCTTAGATTGTATGTAGCTAAAACTTAGAGAAGTCTTAGATTGTATGTAATTAAAGCTTAGAGAAGTCTTAGATT
The DNA here is from genome assembly GCA_963680875.1 of Bathymodiolus brooksi. Classification (NCBI taxonomy): domain Eukaryota; kingdom Metazoa; phylum Mollusca; class Bivalvia; order Mytilida; family Modiolidae; genus Bathymodiolus; species Bathymodiolus brooksi. Next base: position 1,439,923 of record OY804577.1, read on the forward strand.
GTATGTAACTAAAGCTTAGAGAAGTCTTAGATTGTATGTAGCTAATGCTTAGAGAAGTATTCGATTGTATGTAACTAAAGCTTAATGAGGTCTTAGATTGTATGTAATTAAAGCTTAGAGAAGTCTTAGATTGTATGTAATTAAAGCTGAGAGAAGTCTTAGATTGTATGTAGCTAAAGCTTAGAGAAGTCTTAGATTGTATGTAACTAAAGCTTAGAAAAGTCTTAGATTGTATGTAACTAAAGCTTAGAGAAGTCTTCGATTGTATGTAACTAAAGTTTAGAGAAGTCTTAGATTGCATGTAATGAATAATGATTTACATGAAGACTACTATGAAGTACATTGTTGACATACATGTATTATAATACAAACAACTATGACATTATCAATAATTGACTATTGTAATTTCAAGGTTCTACTTACAAGGTATATACAGCTTGTTTACACCAACAAGTTTGTAGCTGTTACTGCTGACTGGTTTCCATACTTGGAGACTAAGGGTACCAGATACCCTAGCATGAAGTTGCCATGAATATATTCGTCCACAACATTTGAACTGTGCATATGAACTTTTGAATATATAAGTGTAACCTGAAATTAATATATAGATTTACAATAGATGGCTATATTGTCTACCACAGTAGACATTGCTTTGTATGTGCACAAAAAAAGTACTTAATTTTAATAGAAACTAATTACTACCTGATAGAATGTATAGAAATAATATATCAACTGAATATTGCTGTTTTACATTGTATTGTTGCTGCTAAGCGGACACAGTCTAGAGTCAATAAAGCGCTAAAATGAAGGCATGGTCGGATGAACTGTATACTTCCGGAAACTTTTCTTAGAAAAAACAGTCGACCCATGGAGTATGATTATTGATAAACGGACATAATCGGAATTAACAAAACGTTATTATGAGGTCAATGCCAGGTGACATTTCTAATTCTTCTACTCACCAATATGTAAGATTATTGTTTGTCCTTATTGTCCACTACTTTCGTTGCAGTTGAGATACAAAATCAATCTCCATATAGTTGTATTTATACTATAAAGGCTGGTACAATGTGTGCTGTTGGACAGTGGATAACTGGAGACGTGTGTTACTACTGCACAATAGATGAGTTTTGAACTAACATTAAACAATTTATGCCTTCAATAGATGTAAACATCCAGAATTGTTAACCTTAAGGGGGTTGTTTTCCCCGAGGGCTTTAGCCCGAGGAAAACAACCCCTTGAGGGTTAGCAATTCTGATGTTTGCAATCCATTGAAGGCAATAACTGTTTTATTATACCGAACAACAGACCAAGGATTGGGCATTTAAATAAATACATGTATTTAAACAAAATGTGTGTTTAATAACTTTTTACAAATTTTTAACAAATGTTAAACTATTTCATGCTTATATTAAAGTTCACAACACAACGCAATGGGTTGTTTACCGGGGAACAATAGGGTTGTTACCCGATAAACAACTAGTTGTTTCCCGTTTGGGTTAATTTTCACAAAACATTTAAATTGTTTCAGGTCATGTGATTTAATTTAAGCCAATGAGAAGTTAGTGAGGTATAATAATTATAATTATAATACTCACCAACATGTAAATTGGACGATGAATAAGACGATGGGTCACCACCTTTATCTAACATGCTGCCTGCATCACAATCTATGTAAAAATAGCATTGAATGTCTACTATCATATCCCAAGAGAAAACGTATACAAGACTAACAACAATAGACATTATAAATATGTTCACTGATATCAGGTGTGTTAGGAGTATGTATTTTGCTCCTGTTCCTACGATTTTCGGGTTAGTTTTTGTTCTAACGGCATGTTATCTTTTGTTTCTCAATTGATCAGCACATTATTCATTGTGAAAATCAATCTTTCAAATAGAAATGTAAAAAGAAAATATGTAAGTACTACATTTGTAATTATTAGAACCAAAAACATGATAATAGGTTTTTAATGCTTTCGAATATTTATATTTTTCTAATACAAATAGAATGTTAAAATAATGAAAAAACGAATTCGAAAGCTACAACTCGAGCTAATTCTATACGAGCCATCACTTATCTAAAGCAAAACTACGGGTTGAACTCAGTCTACATGTGTGAGATATTATATAATGTAAAACAACAGCTTGAACTCATTCTGTTTGAGTCACCAATCGTCTAAATTAAAAGTGCATTAACCAAATAGTAGAAAGGAAAAGAATATACTTGAGTTTTAGAAACCATATTAGTGTCTGTGTTAGCTGAAAGACATCAAGTCAGCAATTGTCTACATAACCTACAATAATTAATGTTTAACAATGGACGAGATATGTCAACTTTCCCTTTGTAAGATTGTTCGGAGTTCGGTAATTTTGTTATTACCCTTATTTACTTATGAGTTAAGATTGTATTGCTGTTATTAAAATGCAAATGAGCTGTTTATTTACAACTTCCGATTGTATCATTGATAACAATTACTTACACCATTGACAGTTCGTCACATTGTATGTTAATCGTGCTAAGTTTCCTGCCAGACAAAAGAAATATGTGTCTAAGAAATGACTCGGTGACGATGCAGCTGCACTGAGAATGGTCGTATCTGAAGTTGTCTCTATAGCAACAACAACAACGTTAACACCAGCTACTGTACAGGTGTTAGCAGCTTCCGTCACTAATGTTGTATTTGTCTCACCGTGTGTCAAGTATATAAGGTAGTTAGGAGCATCATGACGATCATCAGGTCCTCCAAACATTTCAAAACAGCCAAAGTTCAGACCAACACTCATATCGGTATTAGGTAGTCCACCATACTCAACAGACGACAACGCTGACTGTATTGCCGAGACCGAAGTGTAATCTGAAAGCCCAAATACTTTTCTTGCCGATGTTATGTTATGTAGCGCCATTACTCCAACTTGCACACCATTATTCACATCTATATTTAGCCTGCCGACAGTGTCAGACACGGCGTTTACTGTATCACTGAGCTCTCCATAGACTCCGGTGTTGACACTTTCAGATTCGTCTAATGAAAATACAATGTCTACCTTGATGTTATTTATACAGCCTGAAAAGAGAATAAATATGATGGTATTAAACAACAAAGTTCTAAATATGGGATTGTAATTAAGTTTGTCGCTGTTTGTTCTGTTAACAATTGGTTTCTGTGCTGTCATAAGACTATAAACTAAATCAAGTAAATAAAACACATCATTATTGTGGATATATCTAATTGTAGCAACTGAAACGTGGACACCAGAGGCTTACTTAATCAGGAAAAGGACAACTTGAACGAAACAAAGCAAATCCAGTTTAAATTCGGCTAGACTATTGTCTTGGTTTTGTTTTACTAATGGCATCAACCTTGGATGTGATCCAAGCCAGATGGATACGGTTTAGAATAGACACAGTCTATGTCAAATTACCAGTGTAGATTTCAAAGGGGAAAACATGGAGATGTTATTTATTATTATTTTATTTTTGTTTTTGTATATAATCTGACATGTAAGATATGTCAAATTACCAGTGTAGATTTCAAAGGGGAAAACATGGAGATGTTATTTATTATTATTTTATTTTTGTTTTTGTATATAATCTGACATGTAAGATATATCGTCTTATCACAGTTCGTTTTTAGTTACATTAAACACATTACATTAACGTACAAAAATGTAACTAGACAAATTAAAATACTGCTAATACATACGTATTACCAATCTCTCCTGTAGTGCCATGGATCGTGGGTTAAATCCGCAGGCGGATGAAACCAAAGAGTAACAAAATGCTTCTCCATTACCACGCAGCATGAGAGAAATCATGGTGTGAGCTGACCATGAGTAAAGCATAGCGTGAGCTCAGCATGAGCAAAACATAGTGTGAGCTGACCATGAGTAAAACATAGTGTGAGCTCAGCATGAGTAAACCATAGTGTGAGCTGACCATGAGTAAAACATAGTGTGAGTTGACCATGAGTAAAACATAGTGTGAGCTCAGCATGAGTAAAACATAGTGTGAGCTGACCATGAATAAAACATAGTGTGAGCTGACCATGAGTAAATCATAGTGTGAGCTCAGCATGAGTAAAACATAGTGTGAGCTGACCATGAGTAAAACATAGTGTGAGCTCAGCATGAGTAAAACATAGTGTGAGCTGACCATGAGTAAAGCATAGTGTGAGCTGACCATGAGTAAAACATAGTGTGAGCTCAGCATGAGTAAAACATAGTGTGAGCTGACCATGAGTAAAACATAGTGTGAGCTGACCATGAGTAAAACATAGTGTGAGCTCAGCATGAGTAAAATATAATATGTTACAGCTGTTGTTACACTGTGTTAGCACTATGAAAGGCCAAGTCAAAGGCAGACATCATCATCATTTAATCTAACTTTGTCTCATCTCACTATGAAAGGCCAAGTCAAAGGCAGACATCATCATCATTTAATCTAACTTTGTCTCATCTCACTATGATATAACAGAAAAGTGCTAATTTAGTGTTAAATAACAATCATCCACTCATTCAACTTTCTATTCTCGTCTTCATCTTCAATATGAGTAAAAAATATGTATTACCGTTGAAATATTTATAAAATGAAAAACAACAACAAAGACCACACAAACAAACAAACCACGAAGAACAGTTAGAAACTTACAAACTCGATACTCCTAACACACAGATTCAAAATCACTCACTTTCCTGGCTTGGTAGAGGACCGTTCATAAAAAAGTGGCGGGGATAAGCTAGTTTGTAATATTTGCTCCAGTAGGAACAAATGCCATAGCGGAAATTTTATCTCGTAGCAAATTGAGATATATATAATAACCTTACCGTCATTACTTAGTACTAGATTAATTAATAGAATCCACGTGACCAATCTGTTACAGATCATCATGTTCCTCAAGTTATAATCGTCTTCTTATACTTAAACATTTCCTCAATAGGAACATTTAATGTGATTAAAAAAACATTATATCTTTTTGTATTGTTAACTGAAACATATCTTAAAACTTTTGAATATATTTCTTTTGTCTTTAATATACAAAGTGACAGATCAAACAATTGGTATTTAAATATTTTAACATGTAAAATAATGTCTACTTAATATTTAAGAAGTGTGACCTAAACCTTTGTTAACCTTTGTTTTTAATTGCTATTATACACATCTATGTTTTTTTCTCTTTAAAGGCACATTGATAGTTAGATAAACACAAGTAATCACTGTTGTTTCTATATATAAAACAGTGTAGCCAGTTTACCCTCAATTAAAATAAATTTGATGTCGGCTGATCATACGGATTCTGATTACCCCTTTGGTATCTTCAAACTCTTCTTATTTAATTCGATTGAAATATGTTTAGTTTTTATGTAAAAACATGATATATATATATTTATTTCTCATAACCAAATTACGTGGTAAAGAGATAAATATCAAAAATACAAACATATTTACATCAGGTTCCGATAGAGTAGGCCACTATCTGATCAAGAGGTAAATTCATTATAATGTCCTTACAAACTTATAGCATTGTAAAGTTATTGAGAATGGAAAACTATCTTATTGGAATATAAAACTTTTTACTTGTTCAGATGTTAATCAATATTTAGATTGTTTAATTCCTTTATCTTGCAAATGACAAAATGTATATATATTCACTCATGCATCACTGGATATTCCCCTGTATGCTACATAGATTTATATCCTTGGTAACATAGAAAGTGATCATTTAACATCACTTTATATTCCTCTGTGTGATAGATAGGGTTGTATCCTTGGTAACATTGAAATTGATCACTTAACCTCACTTTATATTCCTCGGCGTGTTAGATAGAGTTTTATCCTTGGTAACATAGAAATTGATCATTTAGCCTCAATTTATATTCCTCTGTGTTTTAGATAGGGTTTAATCCTTGGTAACATAGAAATTGATCATTTAACCTCACTTTATATTCCTCTGTGTTTTAGATAGGGTTTTATCCTTGGTGACATAGAAATTGATCATTTAACCTCACTTTATATTCCTCTGTGTGTTAGATAGGGTTTTATCCTTGGTAACATAGAAATTGATCATTTAACCTCACTTTATATTTCTCGGCGTATTAGATAGGGTTTTATCCTTGGTAACATAGAAATTGATCATTTAACCTCACTTTGTATTTCTCTGCGTATTAGATAGGGTTTTATCCTTGTGTAGCGAAATCAGCCGTTCACATCAACATATATGTAATTACCTGGATTGTCCCCCTTTGTTATTACAATGGTCATATTAGAAATCCGTTGACATCCGTGTTATTTTTAATCAAAACATGGCACAAATGATATTTATTTGTTAAGGATGAATTAATAAACACATACAGATTATTATCTTTAGATTATCACTTATTTGGAATTAATATTTAACAAGAAACATTTGATAATGAATTCAGCTTGTTAGGCTAACCGAACATCATATGAAACAGTTGTTTTGATTGGTTAATTCAATTTAGAAATTGACAGGCTTTCTTTTAGGGTCGCGTTCATCGTACTTAAGCCCGAAGATTTGGCAGTGAAGGAGTGGTTGATTGAAGAAATTTTCCATACTGAAACCTCGCTGTGTGAAGACACAAGGTAAGAGAGAGTTTGAAACAATACGACTTTTTGCTGGGTGCTGCGTTGTTCCTCTGGCAACAACTCATGGCCCTCATGGGTTGATGATTGTTTCAAGGTTAGTGACAACCTTTTGCTGGGTCCGGTGTTGAAACCAGTGGTTACAACTGATGACTCACATTTGGTTTGGAACTATTATTAATTCACACAGTTTTCATGTTGTTTATGGTATAGATCTGTCGTCTAAGGTTGTGACATAGTTTTCGGTTGAGACAAGGTTTGAGACATAGGGTTCGAGACATAGGTCTGAAGCAGGTGTTGGTGACTGGTGACTGGTTAGTTAGGTTTCAGACAGGGTCTGAAACAAAGTAGTTGTTTATAAATATTCATTGTTTATATTGTGGTCTGTGTAGTTATAGTGTGTGTTGCATTAGGATAGTTATATATTAGTCTGTGTAGATAGTGATTTAGCATTTATTATTTGCAAGGAGCCATTGTACCTATTTTAGTTTGTTGGGTTAGACATTGTTTGAACATTTTTGTTATACAAGACTATTATTTGTCAGGTCCCCAGGAAACTGGTACGGACCCAGTGTTTATATACATCCATTCAGGTTACACGCTACACTTGGTAACATAGAAAGTGATCATTTAACCTCACTTTATATTCCTCGGCGTGTTAGATAGGGTTTTATCCTTGGTAACATAGAAATTGATCATTTAACCTCACTTTATATTCCTCGGCGTATTAGACAGGGTTTTATCCTTGGTAACATAGAAATTGATCATTTAACCTCACTTTATATTCCTCGGCGTGTTAGATATGGTTGTATCCTTGGTAACATAGAAATTGATCATTTAACCTCACTTTATATTCCTCGGCGTGTTAGATAGGGTTTTATCCTTGGTAACATAGAAATTGATCATTTAACCCCACTTTATATTCATCGGCGTATTAGATAGGGTTTTATCCCCGGTAACATAGAAATTAATCACTTAACCTCACTTTATATTTCTCGGCGTGTTAGATAGGGTTGTATCCTTGGTAACATAGAAATTGATCATTTAACCTCATTTTATATTCCTCTGTGTGTTAGATAGGGTTTTATCCTTGGTAACATAGAAATTGATCATTTAACCTCACTTTATATTCCTCTGTGTGTTAGATAGGGTTGTATCCTTGGTAACATAGAAATTGATCATTTAACCTCACTTTATATTCCTCTGTGTTTTAGATAGGGTTTTATCCTTGGTAACATAGAAATTGATCATTTAACCTCAATTTATATTCCTCGGTGTTTTAGATAGGGTTTTATCCTTGGTAACATAGAAATTGATCATTTAACCTCACTTTGTATTACTCGGCGTATTAGATAGGGTTTTATCCTTGGTAACATAGAAATTGATCATTTAACCTCACTTTGTATTTCTCTGCGTATTAGATAGGGTTTTATCCTTGTGTAGCGAAATCAGCCGTTCACATCAACATATATGTAATTACCTGGATTGTCCCCCTTTGTTATTACAATGGTCATATTAGAAATCCGTTGACATCCGTGTTATTTTTAATCAAAACATGGCACAAACGATATTTATTTGTTAAGGATGAATTAATAAACACATACAGATTATTATCTTTAGATTATCACTTATTTGGAATTAATATTTAACAAGAAACATTTGATAATGAATTCAGCTTGTTAGGCTAACCGAACATCATATGAAACAGTTGTTTTGATTGGTTAATTCAATTTAGAAATTGACAGGCTTTCTTTTAGGGTCGCGTTCATCGTACTTAAGCCCGAAGATTTGGCAGTGAAGGAGTGGTTGATTGAAGAAATTTTCCATACTGAAACCTCGCTGTGTGAAGACACAAGGTAAGAGAGAGTTTGAAACAATACGACTTTTTGCTGGGTGCTGCGTTGTTCCTCTGGCAACAACTCATGGCCCTCATGGGTTGATGATTGTTTCAAGGTTAGTGACAACCTTTTGCTGGGTCCGGTGTTGAAACCAGTGGTTACAACTGACGACTCACATTTGGTTTGGAACTATTATTAATTCACACAGTTTTCATGTTGTTTATGGTATAGATCTGTCGTCTAAGGTTGTGACATAGTTTTCGGTTGAGACAAGGTTTGAGACATAGGGTTCGAGACATAGGTCTGAAGCAGGTGTTGGTGACTGGTGACTGGTTAGTTAGGTTTCAGACAGGGTCTGAAACAAAGTAGTTGTTTATAAATATTCATTGTTTATATTGTGGTCTGTGTAGTTATAGTGTGTGTTGCATTAGGATAGTTATATATTAGTCTGTGTAGATAGTGATTTAGCATTTATTATTTGCAAGGAGCCATTGTACCTATTTTAGTTTGTTGGGTTAGACATTGTTTGAACATTTTTGTTATACAAGACTATTATTTGTCAGGTCCCCAGGAAACTGGTACGGACCCAGTGTTTATATACATCCATTCAGGTTACACGCTACACTTGGTAACATAGAAAGTGATCATTTAACCTCACTTTATATTCCTCGGCGTGTTAGATAGGGTTTTATCCTTGGTAACATAGAAATTGATCATTTAACCTCACTTTATATTCCTCGGCGTATTAGACAGGGTTTTATCCTTGGTAACATAGAAATTGATCATTTAACCTTACTTTATATTCCTCGGCGTGTTAGATATGGTTGTATCCTTGGTAACATAGAAATTGATCATTTAACCTCACTTTATATTCCTCGGCGTGTTAGATAGGGTTTTATCCTTGGTAACATAGAAATTGATCATTTAACCCCACTTTATATTCATCGGCGTATTAGATAGGGTTTTATCCCCGGTAACATAGAAATTAATCACTTAACCTCACTTTATATTTCTCGGCGTGTTAGATAGGGTTGTATCCTTGGTAACATAGAAATTGATCATTTAACCTCATTTTATATTCCTCTGTGTGTTAGATAGGGTTTTATCCTTGGTAACATAGAAATTGATCATTTAACCTCACTTTATATTCCTCTGTGTGTTAGATAGGGTTGTATCCTTGGTAACATAGAAATTGATCATTTAACCTCACTTTATATTCCTCTGTGTTTTAGATAGGGTTTTATCCTTGGTAACATAGAAATTGATCATTTAACCTCAATTTATATTCCTCGGTGTTTTAGATAGGGTTTTATCCTTGGTAACATAGAAATTGATCATTTAACCTCACTTTGTATTACTCGGCGTATTAGATAGGGTTTTATCCTTGGTAACATAGAAATTGATCATTTAACCTCACTTTGTATTTCTCTGCGTATTAGATAGGGTTTTATCGTTGTGTAGCGAAATCAGCCGTTCACATCAACATATATGTAATTACCTGGATTGTCCCCCTTTGTTATTGCAATGGTCATATTAGAAATTCGTTGACATCCGTGTTATTTTTAATCAAAACATGGCACAAACGATATTTATTTGTTAAGGATGAATTAATAAACACATACAGATTATTATCTTTAGATTATCACTTATTTGGAATTAATATTTAACAAGAAACATTTGATAATGAATTCAGCTTGTTAGGCTAACCGAACATCATATGAAACAGTTGTTTTGATTGGTTAATTCAATTTAGAAATTGACAGGCTTTCTTTTAGGGTCGCGTTCATCGTACTTAAGCCCGAAGATTTGGCAGTGAAGGAGTGGTTGATTGAAGAAATTTTCCATACTGAAACCTCGCTGTGTGAAGACACAAGGTAAGAGAGAGTTTGAAACAATACGACTTTTTGCTGGGTGCTGCGTTGTTCCTCTGGCAACAACTCATGGCCCTCATGGGTTGATGATTGTTTCAAGGTTAGTGACAACCTTTTGCTGGGTCCGGTGTTGAAACCAGTGGTTACAACTGACGACTCACATTTGGTTTGGAACTATTATTAATTCACACAGTTTTCATGTTGTTTATGGTATAGATCTGTCGTCTAAGGTTGTGACATAGTTTTCGGTTGAGACAAGGTTTGAGACATAGGGTTCGAGACATAGGTCTGAAGCAGGTGTTGGTGACTGGTGACTGGTTAGTTAGGTTTCAGACAGGGTCTGAAACAAAGTAGTTGTTTATAAATATTCATTGTTTATATTGTGGTCTGTGTAGTTATAGTGTGTGTTGCATTAGGATAGTTATATATTAGTCTGTGTAGATAGTGATTTAGCATTTATTATTTGCAAGGAGCCATTGTACCTATTTTAGTTTGTTGGGTTAGACATTGTTTGAACATTTTTGTTATACAAGACTATTATTTGTCAGGTCCTCAGGAAACTGGTACGGACCCAGTGTTTATATACATCCATTCAGGTTACACGCTACACTTGGTAACATAGAAAGTGATCATTTAACCTCACTTTATATTCCTCGGCGTGTTAGATAGGGTTTTATCCTTGGTAACATAGAAATTGATCATTTAACCTCACTTTATATTCCTCGGCGTATTAGACAGGGTTTTATCCTTGGTAACATAGAAATTGATCATTTAACCTCACTTTATATTCCTCGGCGTGTTAGATATGGTTGTATCCTTGGTAACATAGAAATTGATCATTTAACCTCACTTTATATTCCTCGGCGTGTTAGATAGGGTTTTATCCTTGGTAACATAGAAATTGATCATTTAACCCCACTTTATATTCATCGGCGTATTAGATAGGGTTTTATCCCCGGTAACATAGAAATTAATCACTTAACCTCACTTTATATTTCTCGGCGTGTTAGATAGGGTTGTATCCTTGGTAACATAGAAATTGATCATTTAACCTCATTTTATATTCCTCTGTGTGTTAGATAGGGTTTTATCCTTGGTAACATAGAAATTGATCATTTAACCTCACTTTATATTCCTCTGTGTGTTAGATAGGGTTGTATCCTTGGTAACATAGAAATTGATCATTTAACCTCACTTTATATTCCTCTGTGTTTTAGATAGGGTTTTATCCTTGGTAACATAGAAATTGATCATTTAACCTCAATTTATATTCCTCGGTGTTTTAGATAGGGTTTTATCCTTGGTAACATAGAAATTGATCATTTAACCTCACTTTGTATTACTCGGCGTATTAGATAGGGTTTTATCCTTGGTAACATAGAAATTGATCATTTAACCTCACTTTGTATTTCTCTGCGTATTAGATAGGGTTTTATCGTTGTGTAGCGAAATCAGCCGTTCACATCAACATATATGTAATTACCTGGATTGTCCCCCTTTGTTATTACAATGGTCATATTAGAAATCCGTTGACATCCGTGTTATTTTTAATCAAAACATGGCACAAACGATATTTATTTGTTAAGGATGAATTAATAAACACATACAGATTATTATCTTTAGATTATCACTTATTTGGAATTAATATTTAACAAGAAACATTTGATAATGAATTCAGCTTGTTAGGCTAACCGAACATCATATGAAACAGTTGTTTTGATTGGTTAATTCAATTTAGAAATTGACAGGCTTTCTTTTAGGGTCGCGTTCATCGTACTTAAGCCCGAAGATTTGGCAGTGAAGGAGTGGTTGATTGAAGAAATTTTCCATACTGAAACCTCGCTGTGTGAAGACACAAGGTAAGAGAGAGTTTGAAACAATACGACTTTTTGCTGGGTGCTGCGTTGTTCCTCTGGCAACAACTCATGGCCCTCATGGGTTGATGATTGTTTCAAGGTTAGTGACAACCTTTTGCTGGGTCCGGTGTTGAAACCAGTGGTTACAACTGACGACTCACATTTGGTTTGGAACTATTATTAATTCACACAGTTTTCATGTTGTTTATGGTATAGATCTGTCGTCTAAGGTTGTGACATAGTTTTCGGTTGAGACAAGGTTTGAGACATAGGGTTCGAGACATAGGTCTGAAGCAGGTGTTGGTGACTGGTGACTGGTTAGTTAGGTTTCAGACAGGGTCTGAAACAAAGTAGTTGTTTATAAATATTCATTGTTTATATTGTGGTCTGTGTAGTTATAGTGTGTGTTGCATTAGGATAGTTATATATTAGTCTGTGTAGATAGTGATTTAGCATTTATTATTTGCAAGGAGCCATTGTACCTATTTTAGTTTGTTGGGTTAGACATTGTTTGAACATTTTTGTTATACAAGACTATTATTTGTCAGGTCCCCAGGAAACTGGTACGGACCCAGTGTTTATATACATCCATTCAGGTTACACGCTACACTTGGTAACATAGAAAGTGATCATTTAACCTCACTTTATATTCCTCGGCGTGTTAGATAGGGTTTTATCCTTGGTAACATAGAAATTGATCATTTAACCTCACTTTATATTCCTCGGCGTATTAGACAGGGTTTTATCCTTGGTAACATAGAAATTGATCATTTAACCTCACTTTATATTCCTCGGCGTGTTAGATATGGTTGTATCCTTGGTAACATAGAAATTGATCATTTAACCTCACTTTATATTCCTCGGCGTGTTAGATAGGGTTTTATCCTTGGTAACATAGAAATTGATCATTTAACCCCACTTTATATTCATCGGCGTATTAGATAGGGTTTTATCCCCGGTAACATAGAAATTAATCACTTAACCTCACTTTATATTTCTCGGCGTGTTAGATAGGGTTGTATCCTTGGTAACATAGAAATTGATCATTTAACCTCATTTTATATTCCTCTGTGTGTTAGATAGGGTTTTATCCTTGGTAACATAGAAATTGATCATTTAACCTCACTTTATATTCCTCTGTGTGTTAGATAGGGTTGTATCCTTGGTAACATAGAAATTGATCATTTAACCTCACTGTATATTCCTCTGTGTTTTAGATAGGGTTTTATCCTTGGTAACATAGAAATTGATCATTTAACCTCAATTTATATTCCTCGGTGTTTTAGATAGGGTTTTATCCTTGGTAACATAGAAATTGATCATTTAACCTCACTTTGTATTACTCGGCGTATTAGATAGGGTTTTATCCTTGGTAACATAGAAATTGATCATTTAACCTCACTTTGTATTTCTCTGCGTATTAGATAGGGTTTTATCCTTGTGTAGCGAAATCAGCCGTTCACATCAACATATATGTAATTACCTGGATTGTCCCCCTTTGTTATTACAATGGTCATATTAGAAATCCGTTGACATCCGTGTTATTTTTAATCAAAACATGGCACAAACGATATTTATTTGTTAAGGATGAATTAATAAACACATACAGATTATTATCTTTAGATTATCACTTATTTGGAATTAATATTTAACAAGAAACATTTGATAATGAATTCAGCTTGTTAGGCTAACCGAACATCATATGAAACAGTTGTTTTGATTGGTTAATTCAATTTAGAAATTGACAGGCTTTCTTTTAGGGTCGCGTTCATCGTACTTAAGCCCGAAGATTTGGCAGTGAAGGAGTGGTTGATTGAAGAAATTTTCCATACTGAAACCTCGCTGTGTGAAGACACAAGGTAAGAGAGAGTTTGAAACAATACGACTTTTTGCTGGGTGCTGCGTTGTTCCTCTGGCAACAACTCATGGCCCTCATGGGTTGATGATTGTTTCAAGGTTAGTGACAACCTTTTGCTGGGTCCGGTGTTGAAACCAGTGGTTACAACTGACGACTCACATTTGGTTTGGAACTATTATTAATTCACACAGTTGTCATGTTGTTTATGGTATAGATCTGTCGTCTAAGGTTGTGACATAGTTTTCGGTTGAGACAAGGTTTGAGACATAGGGTTCGAGACATAGGTCTGAAGCAGGTGTTGGTGACTGGTGACTGGTTAGTTAGGTTTCAGACAGGGTCTGAAACAAAGTAGTTGTTTATAAATATTCATTGTTTATATTGTGGTCTGTGTAGTTATAGTGTGTGTTGCATTAGGATAGTTATATATTAGTCTGTGTAGATAGTGATTTAGCATTTATTATTTGCAAGGAGCCATTGTACCTATTTTAGTTTGTTTTGTTTGAACATTTTTGTTATACAAGACTATTATTTGTCAGGTCCCCAGGAAACTGGTACGGACCCAGTGTTTATATACATCCATTCAGGTTACACGCTACACTTGGTAACATAGAAAGTGATCATTTAACCTCACTTTATATTCCTCGGCGTGTTAGATAGGGTTTTATCCTTGGTAACATAGAAATTGATCATTTAACCTCACTTTATATTCCTCGGCGTATTAGACAGGGTTTTATCCTTGGTAACATAGAAATTGATCATTTAACCTTACTTTATATTCCTCGGCGTGTTAGATATGGTTGTATCCTTGGTAACATAGAAATTGATCATTTAACCTCACTTTATATTCCTCGGCGTGTTAGATAGGGTTTTATCCTTGGTAACATAGAAATTGATCATTTAACCCCACTTTATATTCATCGGCGTATTAGATAGGGTTTTATCCCCGGTAACATAGAAATTAATCACTTAACCTCACTTTATATTTCTCGGCGTGTTAGATAGGGTTGTATCCTTGGTAACATAGAAATTGATCATTTAACCTCATTTTATATTCCTCTGTGTGTTAGATAGGGTTTTATCCTTGGTAACATAGAAATTGATCATTTAACCTCACTTTATATTCCTCTGTGTGTTAGATAGGGTTGTATCCTTGGTAACATAGAAATTGATCATTTAACCTCACTTTATATTCCTCTGTGTTTTAGATAGGGTTTTATCCTTGGTAACATAGAAATTGATCATTTAACCTCAATTTATATTCCTCGGTGTTTTAGATAGGGTTTTATCCTTGGTAACATAGAAATTGATCATTTAACCTCACTTTGTATTACTCGGCGTATTAGATAGGGTTTTATCCTTGGTAACATAGAAATTGATCATTTAACCTCACTTTGTATTTCTCTGCGTATTAGATAGGGTTCTATCCTTGTGTAGCGAAATCAGCCGTTCACATCAACATATATATAATTACCTGGATTGACCCCCTTTGTTATTACAATGGTCATATTAGAAATCCGTTGACATCCGTGTTATTTTTAATCAAAACATGGCACACACGATATTTATTTGTTAAGGATGAATTAATAAACACATACAGATTATTATCTTTAGATTATCACTTATTTGGAATTAATATTTAACAAGAAACATTTGATAATGAATTCAGCTTGTTAGGCTAACCGAACATCATATGAAACAGTTGTTTTGATTGGTTAATTCAATTTAGAAATTGACAGGCTTTCTTTTAGGGTCGCGTTCATCGTACTTAAGCCCGAAGATTTGGCAGTGAAGGAGTGGTTGATTGAAGAAATTTTCCATACTGAAACCTCGCTGTGTGAAGACACAAGGTAAGAGAGAGTTTGAAACAATACGACTTTTTGCTGGGTGCTGCGTTGTTCCTCTGGCAACAACTCATGGCCCTCATGGGTTGATGATTGTTTCAAGGTTAGTGACAACCTTTTGCTGGGTCCGGTGTTGAAACCAGTGGTTACAACTGACGACTCACATTTGGTTTGGAACTATTATTAATTCACACAGTTGTCATGTTGTTTATGGTATAGATCTGTCGTCTAAGGTTGTGACATAGTTTTCGGTTGAGACAAGGTTTGAGACATAGGGTTCGAGACATAGGTCTGAAGCAGGTGTTGGTGACTGGTGACTGGTTAGTTAGGTTTCAGACAGGGTCTGAAACAAAGTAGTTGTTTATAAATATTCATTGTTTATATTGTGGTCTGTGTAGTTATAGTGTGTGTTGCATTAGGATAGTTATATATTAGTCTGTGTAGATAGTGATTTAGCATTTATTATTTGCAAGGAGCCATTGTACCTATTTTAGTTTGTTGGGTTAGACATTGTTTGAACATTTTTGTTATACAAGACTATTATTTGTCAGGTCCCCAGGAAACTGGTACGGACCCAGTGTTTATATACATCCATTCAGGTTACACGCTACACTTGGTAACATAGAAAGTGATCATTTAACCTCACTTTATATTCCTCGGCGTGTTAGATAGGGTTTTATCCTTGGTAACATAGAAATTGATCATTTAACCTCACTTTATATTCCTCGGCGTATTAGACAGGGTTTTATCCTTGGTAACATAGAAATTGATCATTTAACCTCACTTTATATTCCTCGGCGTGTTAGATATGGTTTTATCCTTGGTAACATAGAAATTGATCATTTAACCTCACTTTATATTCCTCGGCGTGTTAGATAGGGTTTTATCCTTGGTAACATAGAAATTGATCATTTAACCCCACTTTATATTCATCGGCGTATTAGATAGGGTTTTATCCCCGGTAACATAGAAATTAATCACTTAACCTCACTTTATATTTCTCGGCGTGTTAGATAGGGTTGTATCCTTGGTAACATAGAAATTGATCATTTAACCTCATTTTATATTCCTCTGTGTTTTAGATAGGGTTTTATCCTTGGTAACATAGAAATTGATCATTTAACCTCACTTTATATTCCTCTGTGTGTTAGATAGGGTTGTATCCTTGGTAACATAGAAATTGATCATTTAACCTCACTTTATATTCCTCTGTGTTTTAGATAGGGTTTTATCCTTGGTAACATAGAAATTGATCATTTAACCTCAATTTATATTCCTCGGTGTTTTAGATAGGGTTTTATCCTTGGTAACATAGAAATTGATCATTTAACCTCAATTTATATTCCTCGGTGTTTTAGATAGGGTTTTATCCTTGGTAACATAGAAATTGATCATTTAACCTCAATTTATATTCCTCGGTGTTTTAGATAGGGTTTTATCCTTGGTAACATAGAAATTGATCATTTAACCTCACTTTGTATTACTCGGCGTATTAGATAGGGTTTTATCCTTGGTAACATAGAAATTGATCATTTAACCTCACTTTGTATTTCTCTGCGTATTAGATAGGGTTTTATCCTTGTGTAGCGAAATCAGCCGTTCACATCAACATATATGTAATTACCTGGATTGTCCCCCTTTGTTATTACAATGGTCATATTAGAAATCCGTTGACATCCGTGTTATTTTTAATCAAAACATGGCACAAACGATATTTATTTGTTAAGGATGAATTAATAAACACATACAGATTATTATCTTTAGATTATCACTTATTTGGAATTAATATTTAACAAGAAACATTTGATAATGAATTCAGCTTGTTAGGCTAACCGAACATCATATGAAACAGTTGTTTTGATTGGTTAATTCAATTTAGAAATTGACAGGCTTTCTTTTAGGGTCGCGTTCATCGTACTTAAGCCCGAAGATTTGGCAGTGAAGGAGTGGTTGATTGAAGAAATTTTCCATACTGAAACCTCGCTGTGTGAAGACACAAGGTAAGAGAGAGTTTGAAACAATACGACTTTTTGCTGGGTGCTGCGTTGTTCCTCTGGCAACAACTCATGGCCCTCATGGGTTGATGATTGTTTCAAGGTTAGTGACAACCTTTTGCTGGGTCCGGTGTTGAAACCAGTGGTTACAACTGACGACTCACATTTGGTTTGGAACTATTATTAATTCACACAGTTTTCATGTTGTTTATGGTATAGATCTGTCGTCTAAGGTTGTGACATAGTTTTCGGTTGAGACAAGGTTTGAGACATAGGGTTCGAGACATAGGTCTGAAGCAGGTGTTGGTGACTGGTGACTGGTTAGTTAGGTTTCAGACAGGGTCTGAAACAAAGTAGTTGTTTATAAATATTCATTGTTTATATTGTGGTCTGTGTAGTTATAGTGTGTGTTGCATTAGGATAGTTATATATTAGTCTGTGTAGATAGTGATTTAGCATTTATTATTTGCAAGGAGCCATTGTACCTATTTTAGTTTGTTGGGTTAGACATTGTTTGAACATTTTTGTTATACAAGACTATTATTTGTCAGGTCCCCAGGAAACTGGTACGGACCCAGTGTTTATATACATCCATTCAGGTTACACGCTACACTTGGTAACATAGAAAGTGATCATTTAACCTCACTTTATATTCCTCGGCGTGTTAGATAGGGTTTTATCCTTGGTAACATAGAAATTGATCATTTAACCTCACTTTATATTCCTCGGCGTATTAGACAGGGTTTTATCCTTGGTAACATAGAAATTGATCATTTAACCTTACTTTATATTCCTCGGCGTGTTAGATATGGTTGTATCCTTGGTAACATAGAAATTGATCATTTAACCTCACTTTATATTCCTCGGCGTGTTAGATAGGGTTTTATCCTTGGTAACATAGAAATTGATCATTTAACCCCACTTTATATTCATCGGCGTATTAGATAGGGTTTTATCCCCGGTAACATAGAAATTAATCACTTAACCTCACTTTATATTTCTCGGCGTGTTAGATAGGGTTGTATCCTTGGTAACATAGAAATTGATCATTTAACCTCATTTTATATTCCTCTGTGTGTTAGATAGGGTTTTATCCTTGGTAACATAGAAATTGATCATTTAACCTCACTTTATATTCCTCTGTGTGTTAGATAGGGTTGTATCCTTGGTAACATAGAAATTGATCATTTAACCTCACTTTATATTCCTCTGTGTTTTAGATAGGGTTTTATCCTTGGTAACATAGAAATTGATCATTTAACCTCAATTTATATTCCTCGGTGTTTTAGATAGGGTTTTATCCTTGGTAACATAGAAATTGATCATTTAACCTCACTTTGTATTACTCGGCGTATTAGATAGGGTTTTATCCTTGGTAACATAGAAATTGATCATTTAACCTCACTTTGTATTTCTCTGCGTATTAGATAGGGTTTTATCGTTGTGTAGCGAAATCAGCCGTTCACATCAACATATATGTAATTACCTGGATTGTCCCCCTTTGTTATTACAATGGTCATATTAGAAATCCGTTGACATCCGTGTTATTTTTAATCAAAACATGGCACAAACGATATTTATTTGTTAAGGATGAATTAATAAACACATACAGATTATTATCTTTAGATTATCACTTATTTGGAATTAATATTTAACAAGAAACATTTGATAATGAATTCAGCTTGTTAGGCTAACCGAACATCATATGAAACAGTTGTTTTGATTGGTTAATTCAATTTAGAAATTGACAGGCTTTCTTTTAGGGTCGCGTTCATCGTACTTAAGCCCGAAGATTTGGCAGTGAAGGAGTGGTTGATTGAAGAAATTTTCCATACTGAAACCTCGCTGTGTGAAGACACAAGGTAAGAGAGAGTTTGAAACAATACGACTTTTTGCTGGGTGCTGCGTTGTTCCTCTGGCAACAACTCATGGCCCTCATGGGTTGATGATTGTTTCAAGGTTAGTGACAACCTTTTGCTGGGTCCGGTGTTGAAACCAGTGGTTACAACTGACGACTCACATTTGGTTTGGAACTATTATTAATTCACACAGTTTTCATGTTGTTTATGGTATAGATCTGTCGTCTAAGGTTGTGACATAGTTTTCGGTTGAGACAAGGTTTGAGACATAGGGTTCGAGACATAGGTCTGAAGCAGGTGTTGGTGACTGGTGACTGGTTAGTTAGGTTTCAGACAGGGTCTGAAACAAAGTAGTTGTTTATAAATATTCATTGTTTATATTGTGGTCTGTGTAGTTATAGTGTGTGTTGCATTAGGATAGTTATATATTAGTCTGTGTAGATAGTGATTTAGCATTTATTATTTGCAAGGAGCCATTGTACCTATTTTAGTTTGTTGGGTTAGACATTGTTTGAACATTTTTGTTATACAAGACTATTATTTGTCAGGTCCTCAGGAAACTGGTACGGACCCAGTGTTTATATACATCCATTCAGGTTACACGCTACACTTGGTAACATAGAAAGTGATCATTTAACCTCACTTTATATTCCTCGGCGTGTTAGATAGGGTTTTATCCTTGGTAACATAGAAATTGATCATTTAACCTCACTTTATATTCCTCGGCGTATTAGACAGGGTTTTATCCTTGGTAACATAGAAATTGATCATTTAACCTCACTTTATATTCCTCGGCGTGTTAGATATGGTTGTATCCTTGGTAACATAGAAATTGATCATTTAACCTCACTTTATATTCCTCGGCGTGTTAGATAGGGTTTTATCCTTGGTAACATAGAAATTGATCATTTAACCCCACTTTATATTCATCGGCGTATTAGATAGGGTTTTATCCCCGGTAACATAGAAATTAATCACTTAACCTCACTTTATATTTCTCGGCGTGTTAGATAGGGTTGTATCCTTGGTAACATAGAAATTGATCATTTAACCTCATTTTATATTCCTCTGTGTGTTAGATAGGGTTTTATCCTTGGTAACATAGAAATTGATCATTTAACCTCACTTTATATTCCTCTGTGTGTTAGATAGGGTTGTATCCTTGGTAACATAGAAATTGATCATTTAACCTCACTGTATATTCCTCTGTGTTTTAGATAGGGTTTTATCCTTGGTAACATAGAAATTGATCATTTAACCTCAATTTATATTCCTCGGTGTTTTAGATAGGGTTTTATCCTTGGTAACATAGAAATTGATCATTTAACCTCACTTTGTATTACTCGGCGTATTAGATAGGGTTTTATCCTTGGTAACATAGAAATTGATCATTTAACCTCACTTTGTATTTCTCTGCGTATTAGATAGGGTTTTATCCTTGTGTAGCGAAATCAGCCGTTCACATCAACATATATGTAATTACCTGGATTGTCCCCCTTTGTTATTACAATGGTCATATTAGAAATCCGTTGACATCCGTGTTATTTTTAATCAAAACATGGCACAAACGATATTTATTTGTTAAGGATGAATTAATAAACACATACAGATTATTATCTTTAGATTATCACTTATTTGGAATTAATATTTAACAAGAAACATTTGATAATGAATTCAGCTTGTTAGGCTAACCGAACATCATATGAAACAGTTGTTTTGATTGGTTAATTCAATTTAGAAATTGACAGGCTTTCTTTTAGGGTCGCGTTCATCGTACTTAAGCCCGAAGATTTGGCAGTGAAGGAGTGGTTGATTGAAGAAATTTTCCATACTGAAACCTCGCTGTGTGAAGACACAAGGTAAGAGAGAGTTTGAAACAATACGACTTTTTGCTGGGTGCTGCGTTGTTCCTCTGGCAACAACTCATGGCCCTCATGGGTTGATGATTGTTTCAAGGTTAGTGACAACCTTTTGCTGGGTCCGGTGTTGAAACCAGTGGTTACAACTGACGACTCACATTTGGTTTGGAACTATTATTAATTCACACAGTTTTCATGTTGTTTATGGTATAGATCTGTCGTCTAAGGTTGTGACATAGTTTTCGGTTGAGACAAGGTTTGAGACATAGGGTTCGAGACATAGGTCTGAAGCAGGTGTTGGTGACTGGTGACTGGTTAGTTAGGTTTCAGACAGGGTCTGAAACAAAGTAGTTGTTTATAAATATTCATTGTTTATATTGTGGTCTGTGTAGTTATAGTGTGTGTTGCATTAGGATAGTTATATATTAGTCTGTGTAGATAGTGATTTAGCATTTATTATTTGCAAGGAGCCATTGTACCTATTTTAGTTTGTTTTGTTTGAACATTTTTGTTATACAAGACTATTATTTGTCAGGTCCCCAGGAAACTGGTACGGACCCAGTGTTTATATACATCCATTCAGGTTACACGCTACACTTGGTAACATAGAAAGTGATCATTTAACCTCACTTTATATTCCTCGGCGTGTTAGATAGGGTTTTATCCTTGGTAACATAGAAATTGAACATTTAACCTCACTTTATATTCCTCGGCGTATTAGACAGGGTTTTATCCTTGGTAACATAGAAATTGATCATTTAACCTCACTTTATATTCCTCGGCGTGTTAGATATGGTTGTATCCTTGGTAACATAGAAATTGATCATTTAACCTCACTTTATATTCCTCGGCGTGTTAGATAGGGTTTTATCCTTGGTAACATAGAAATTGATCATTTAACCCCACTTTATATTCATCGGCGTATTAGATAGGGTTTTATCCCCGGTAACATAGAAATTAATCACTTAACCTCACTTTATATTTCTCGGCGTGTTAGATAGGGTTGTATCCTTGGTAACATAGAAATTGATCATTTAACCTCATTTTATATTCCTCTGTGTGTTAGATAGGGTTTTATCCTTGGTAACATAGAAATTGATCATTTAACCTCACTTTATATTCCTCTGTGTGTTAGATAGGGTTGTATCCTTGGTAACATAGAAATTGATCATTTAACCTCACTTTATATTCCTCTGTGTTTTAGATAGGGTTTTATCCTTGGTAACATAGAAATTGATCATTTAACCTCAATTTATATTCCTCGGTGTTTTAGATAGGGTTTTATCCTTGGTAACATAGAAATTGATCATTTAACCTCACTTTGTATTACTCGGCGTATTAGATAGGGTTTTATCCTTGGTAACATAGAAATTGATCATTTAACCTCACTTTATATTCCTCTGTGTTTTAGATAGGGTTTTATCCTTGGTAACATAGAAATTGATCATTTAACCTCAATTTATATTCCTCGGTGTTTTAGATAGGGTTTTATCCTTGGTAACATAGAAATTGATCATTTAACCTCACTTTGTATTACTCGGCGTATTAGATAGGGTTTTATCCTTGGTAACATAGAAATTGATCATTTAACCTCACTTTGTATTTCTCTGCGTATTAGATAGGGTTCTATCCTTGTGTAGCGAAATCAGCCGTTCACATCAACATATATATAATTACCTGGATTGACCCCCTTTGTTATTACAATGGTCATATTAGAAATCCGTTGACATCCGTGTTATTTTTAATCAAAACATGGCACACACGATATTTATTTGTTAAGGATGAATTAATAAACACATACAGATTATTATCTTTAGATTATCACTTATTTGGAATTAATATTTAACAAGAAACATTTGATAATGAATTCAGCTTGTTAGGCTAACCGAACATCATATGAAACAGTTGTTTTGATTGGTTAATTCAATTTAGAAATTGACAGGCTTTCTTTTAGGGTCGCGTTCATCGTACTTAAGCCCGAAGATTTGGCAGTGAAGGAGTGGTTGATTGAAGAAATTTTCCATACTGAAACCTCGCTGTGTGAAGACACAAGGTAAGAGAGAGTTTGAAACAATACGACTTTTTGCTGGGTGCTGCGTTGTTCCTCTGGCAACAACTCATGGCCCTCATGGGTTGATGATTGTTTCAAGGTTAGTGACAACCTTTTGCTGGGTCCGGTGTTGAAACCAGTGGTTACAACTGACGACTCACATTTGGTTTGGAACTATTATTAATTCACACAGTTGTCATGTTGTTTATGGTATAGATCTGTCGTCTAAGGTTGTGACATAGTTTTCGGTTGAGACAAGGTTTGAGACATAGGGTTCGAGACATAGGTCTGAAGCAGGTGTTGGTGACTGGTGACTGGTTAGTTAGGTTTCAGACAGGGTCTGAAACAAAGTAGTTGTTTATAAATATTCATTGTTTATATTGTGGTCTGTGTAGTTATAGTGTGTGTTGCATTAGGATAGTTATATATTAGTCTGTGTAGATAGTGATTTAGCATTTATTATTTGCAAGGAGCCATTGTACCTATTTTAGTTTGTTGGGTTAGACATTGTTTGAACATTTTTGTTATACAAGACTATTATTTGTCAGGTCCCCAGGAAACTGGTACGGACCCAGTGTTTATATACATCCATTCAGGTTACACGCTACACTTGGTAACATAGAAAGTGATCATTTAACCTCACTTTATATTCCTCGGCGTGTTAGATAGGGTTTTATCCTTGGTAACATAGAAATTGATCATTTAACCTCACTTTATATTCCTCGGCGTATTAGACAGGGTTTTATCCTTGGTAACATAGAAATTGATCATTTAACCTCACTTTATATTCCTCGGCGTGTTAGATATGGTTTTATCCTTGGTAACATAGAAATTGATCATTTAACCTCACTTTATATTCCTCGGCGTGTTAGATAGGGTTTTATCCTTGGTAACATAGAAATTGATCATTTAACCCCACTTTATATTCATCGGCGTATTAGATAGGGTTTTATCCCCGGTAACATAGAAATTAATCACTTAACCTCACTTTATATTTCTCGGCGTGTTAGATAGGGTTGTATCCTTGGTAACATAGAAATTGATCATTTAACCTCATTTTATATTCCTCTGTGTTTTAGATAGGGTTTTATCCTTGGTAACATAGAAATTGATCATTTAACCTCACTTTATATTCCTCTGTGTGTTAGATAGGGTTGTATCCTTGGTAACATAGAAATTGATCATTTAACCTCACTTTATATTCCTCTGTGTTTTAGATAGGGTTTTATCCTTGGTAACATAGAAATTGATCATTTAACCTCAATTTATATTCCTCGGTGTTTTAGATAGGGTTTTATCCTTGGTAACATAGAAATTGATCATTTAACCTCAATTTATATTCCTCGGTGTTTTAGATAGGGTTTTATCCTTGGTAACATAGAAATTGATCATTTAACCTCACTTTGTATTACTCGGCGTATTAGATAGGGTTTTATCCTTGGTAACATAGAAATTGATCATTTAACCTCACTTTGTATTTCTCTGCGTATTAGATAGGGTTCTATCCTTGTGTAGCGAAATCAGCCGTTCACATCAACATATATATAATTACCTGGATTGACCCCCTTTGTTATTACAATGGTCATATTAGAAATCCGTTGACATCCGTGTTATTTTTAATCAAAACATGGCACACACGATATTTATTTGTTAAGGATGAATTAATAAACACATACAGATTATTATCTTTAGATTATCACTTATTTGGAATTAATATTTAACAAGAAACATTTGATAATGAATTCAGCTTGTTAGGCTAACCGAACATCATATGAAACAGTTGTTTTGATTGGTTAATTCAATTTAGAAATTGACAGGCTTTCTTTTAGGGTCGCGTTCATCGTACTTAAGCCCGAAGATTTGGCAGTGAAGGAGTGGTTGATTGAAGAAATTTTCCATACTGAAACCTCGCTGTGTGAAGACACAAGGTAAGAGAGAGTTTGAAACAATACGACTTTTTGCTGGGTGCTGCGTTGTTCCTCTGGCAACAACTCATGGCCCTCATGGGTTGATGATTGTTTCAAGGTTAGTGACAACCTTTTGCTGGGTCCGGTGTTGAAACCAGTGGTTACAACTGACGACTCACATTTGGTTTGGAACTATTATTAATTCACACAGTTGTCATGTTGTTTATGGTATAGATCTGTCGTCTAAGGTTGTGACATAGTTTTCGGTTGAGACAAGGTTTGAGACATAGGGTTCGAGACATAGGTCTGAAGCAGGTGTTGGTGACTGGTGACTGGTTAGTTAGGTTTCAGACAGGGTCTGAAACAAAGTAGTTGTTTATAAATATTCATTGTTTATATTGTGGTCTGTGTAGTTATAGTGTGTGTTGCATTAGGATAGTTATATATTAGTCTGTGTAGATAGTGATTTAGCATTTATTATTTGCAAGGAGCCATTGTACCTATTTTAGTTTGTTGGGTTAGACATTGTTTGAACATTTTTGTTATACAAGACTATTATTTGTCAGGTCCCCAGGAAACTGGTACGGACCCAGTGTTTATATACATCCATTCAGGTTACACGCTACACTTGGTAACATAGAAAGTGATCATTTAACCTCACTTTATATTCCTCGGCGTGTTAGATAGGGTTTTATCCTTGGTAACATAGAAATTGATCATTTAACCTCACTTTATATTCCTCGGCGTATTAGACAGGGTTTTATCCTTGGTAACATAGAAATTGATCATTTAACCTCACTTTATATTCCTCGGCGTGTTAGATATGGTTTTATCCTTGGTAACATAGAAATTGATCATTTAACCTCACTTTATATTCCTCGGCGTGTTAGATAGGGTTTTATCCTTGGTAACATAGAAATTGATCATTTAACCCCACTTTATATTCATCGGCGTATTAGATAGGGTTTTATCCCCGGTAACATAGAAATTAATCACTTAACCTCACTTTATATTTCTCGGCGTGTTAGATAGGGTTGTATCCTTGGTAACATAGAAATTGATCATTTAACCTCATTTTATATTCCTCTGTGTTTTAGATAGGGTTTTATCCTTGGTAACATAGAAATTGATCATTTAACCTCACTTTATATTCCTCTGTGTGTTAGATAGGGTTGTATCCTTGGTAACATAGAAATTGATCATTTAACCTCACTTTATATTCCTCTGTGTTTTAGATAGGGTTTTATCCTTGGTAACATAGAAATTGATCATTTAACCTCAATTTATATTCCTCGGTGTTTTAGATAGGGTTTTATCCTTGGTAACATAGAAATTGATCATTTAACCTCACTTTGTATTACTCGGCGTATTAGATAGGGTTTTATCCTTGGTAACATAGAAATTGATCATTTAACCTCACTTTGTATTTCTCTGCGTATTAGATAGGGTTTTATCCTTGTGTAGCGAAATCAGCCGTTCACATCAACATATATGTAATTACCTGGATTGTCCCCCTTTGTTATTACAATGGTCATATTAGAAATCCGTTGACATCCGTGTTATTTTTAATCAAAACATGGCACAAACGATATTTATTTGTTAAGGATGAATTAATAAACACATACAGATTATTATCTTTAGATTATCACTTATTTGGAATTAATATTTAACAAGAAACATTTGATAATGAATTCAGCTTGTTAGGCTAACCGAACATCATATGAAACAGTTGTTTTGATTGGTTAATTCAATTTAGAAATTGACAGGCTTTCTTTTAGGGTCGCGTTCATCGTACTTAAGCCCGAAGATTTGGCAGTGAAGGAGTGGTTGATTGAAGAAATTTTCCATACTGAAACCTCGCTGTGTGAAGACACAAGGTAAGAGAGAGTTTGAAACAATACGACTTTTTGCTGGGTGCTGCGTTGTTCCTCTGGCAACAACTCATGGCCCTCATGGGTTGATGATTGTTTCAAGGTTAGTGACAACCTTTTGCTGGGTCCGGTGTTGAAACCAGTGGTTACAACTGACGACTCACATTTGGTTTGGAACTATTATTAATTCACACAGTTTTCATGTTGTTTATGGTATAGATCTGTCGTCTAAGGTTGTGACATAGTTTTCGGTTGAGACAAGGTTTGAGACATAGGGTTCGAGACATAGGTCTGAAGCAGGTGTTGGTGACTGGTGACTGGTTAGTTAGGTTTCAGACAGGGTCTGAAACAAAGTAGTTGTTTATAAATATTCATTGTTTATATTGTGGTCTGTGTAGTTATAGTGTGTGTTGCATTAGGATAGTTATATATTAGTCTGTGTAGATAGTGATTTAGCATTTATTATTTGCAAGGAGCCATTGTACCTATTTTAGTTTGTTGGGTTAGACATTGTTTGAACATTTTTGTTATACAAGACTATTATTTGTCAGGTCCCCAGGAAACTGGTACGGACCCAGTGTTTATATACATCCATTCAGGTTACACGCTACACTTGGTAACATAGAAAGTGATCATTTAACCTCACTTTATATTCCTCGGCGTGTTAGATAGGGTTTTATCCTTGGTAACATAGAAATTGATCATTTAACCTCACTTTATATTCCTCGGCGTATTAGACAGGGTTTTATCCTTGGTAACATAGAAATTGATCATTTAACCTCACTTTATATTCCTCGGCGTGTTAGATATGGTTGTATCCTTGGTAACATAGAAATTGATCATTTAACCTCACTTTATATTCCTCGGCGTGTTAGATAGGGTTTTATCCTTGGTAACATAGAAATTGATCATTTAACCCCACTTTATATTCATCGGCGTATTAGATAGGGTTTTATCCCCGGTAACATAGAAATTAATCACTTAACCTCACTTTATATTTCTCGGCGTGTTAGATAGGGTTGTATCCTTGGTAACATAGAAATTGATCATTTAACCTCATTTTATATTCCTCTGTGTGTTAGATAGGGTTTTAACCTTGGTAACATAGAAATTGATCATTTAACCTCACTTTATATTCCTCTGTGTGTTAGATAGGGTTGTATCCTTGGTAACATAGAAATTGATCACTTAACCTCACTGTATATTCCTCTGTGTTTTAGATAGGGTTTTATCCTTGGTAACATAGAAATTGATCATTTAACCTCAATTTATATTCCTCGGTGTTTTAGATAGGGTTTTATCCTTGGTAACATAGAAATTGATCATTTAACCTCACTTTGTATTACTCGGCGTATTAGATAGGGTTTTATCCTTGGTAACATAGAAATTGATCATTTAACCTCACTTTGTATTTCTCTGCGTATTAGATAGGGTTTTATCCTTGTGTAGCGAAATCAGCCGTTCACATCAACATATATGTAATTACCTGGATTGTCCCCCTTTGTTATTACAATGGTCATATTAGAAATCCGTTGACATCCGTGTTATTTTTAATCAAAACATGGCACAAACGATATTTATTTGTTAAGGATGAATTAATAAACACATACAGATTATTATCTTTAGATTATCACTTATTTGGAATTAATATTTAACAAGAAACATTTGATAATGAATTCAGCTTGTTAGGCTAACCGAACATCATATGAAACAGTTGTTTTGATTGGTTAATTCAATTTAGAAATTGACAGGCTTTCTTTTAGGGTCGCGTTCATCGTACTTAAGCCCGAAGATTTGGCAGTGAAGGAGTGGTTGATTGAAGAAATTTTCCATACTGAAACCTCGCTGTGTGAAGACACAAGGTAAGAGAGAGTTTGAAACAATACGACTTTTTGCTGGGTGCTGCGTTGTTCCTCTGGCAACAACTCATGGCCCTCATGGGTTGATGATTGTTTCAAGGTTAGTGACAACCTTTTGCTGGGTCCGGTGTTGAAACCAGTGGTTACAACTGACGACTCACATTTGGTTTGGAACTATTATTAATTCACACAGTTTTCATGTTGTTTATGGTATAGATCTGTCGTCTAAGGTTGTGACATAGTTTTCGGTTGAGACAAGGTTTGAGACATAGGGTTCGAGACATAGGTCTGAAGCAGGTGTTGGTGACTGGTGACTGGTTAGTTAGGTTTCAGACAGGGTCTGAAACAAAGTAGTTGTTTATAAATATTCATTGTTTATATTGTGGTCTGTGTAGTTATAGTGTGTGTTGCATTAGGATAGTTATATATTAGTCTGTGTAGATAGTGATTTAGCATTTATTATTTGCAAGGAGCCATTGTACCTATTTTAGTTTGTTGGGTTAGACATTGTTTGAACATTTTTGTTATACAAGACTATTATTTGTCAGGTCCCCAGGAAACTGGTACGGACCCAGTGTTTATATACATCCATTCAGGTTACACGCTACACTTGGTGACATAGAAAGTGATCATTTAACCTCACTTTATATTCCTCGGCGTGTTAGATAGGGTTTTATCCTTGGTAACATAGAAATTGAACATTTAACCTCACTTTATATTCCTTGGCGTATTAGACAGGGTTTTATCCTTGGTAACATAGAAATTGATCATTTAACCTCACTTTATATTCCTCGGCGTGTTAGATATGGTTGTATCCTTGGTAACATAGAAATTGATCATTTAACCTCACTTTATATTCCTCGGCGTGTTAGATAGGGTTTTATCCTTGGTAACATAGAAATTGATCATTTAACCCCACTTTATATTCATCGGCGTATTAGATAGGGTTTTATCCCCGGTAACATAGAAATTAATCACTTAACCTCACTTTATATTTCTCGGCGTGTTAGATAGGGTTGTATCCTTGGTAACATAGAAATTGATCATTTAACCTCATTTTATATTCCTCTGTGTGTTAGATAGGGTTTTATCCTTGGTAACATAGAAATTGATCATTTAACCTCACTTTATATTCCTCTGTGTGTTAGATAGGGTTGTATCCTTGGTAACATAGAAATTGATCATTTAACCTCACTTTATATTCCTCTGTGTTTTAGATAGGGTTTTATCCTTGGTAACATAGAAATTGATCATTTAACCTCAATTTATATTCCTCGGTGTTTTAGATAGGGTTTTATCCTTGGTAACATAGAAATTGATCATTTAACCTCACTTTGTATTACTCGGCGTATTAGATAGGGTTTTATCCTTGGTAACATAGAAATTGATCATTTAACCTCACTTTGTATTTCTCTGCGTATTAGATAGGGTTCTATCCTTGTGTAGCGAAATCAGCCGTTCACATCAACATATATATAATTACCTGGATTGACCCCCTTTGTTATTACAATGGTCATATTAGAAATCCGTTGACATCCGTGTTATTTTTAATCAAAACATGGCACACACGATATTTATTTGTTAAGGATGAATTAATAAACACATACAGATTATTATCTTTAGATTATCACTTATTTGGAATTAATATTTAACAAGAAACATTTGATAATGAATTCAGCTTGTTAGGCTAACCGAACATCATATGAAACAGTTGTTTTGATTGGTTAATTCAATTTAGAAATTGACAGGCTTTCTTTTAGGGTCGCGTTCATCGTACTTAAGCCCGAAGATTTGGCAGTGAAGGAGTGGTTGATTGAAGAAATTTTCCATACTGAAACCTCGCTGTGTGAAGACACAAGGTAAGAGAGAGTTTGAAACAATACGACTTTTTGCTGGGTGCTGCGTTGTTCCTCTGGCAACAACTCATGGCCCTCATGGGTTGATGATTGTTTCAAGGTTAGTGACAACCTTTTGCTGGGTCCGGTGTTGAAACCAGTGGTTACAACTGACGACTCACATTTGGTTTGGAACTATTATTAATTCACACAGTTGTCATGTTGTTTATGGTATAGATCTGTCGTCTAAGGTTGTGACATAGTTTTCGGTTGAGACAAGGTTTGAGACATAGGGTTCGAGACATAGGTCTGAAGCAGGTGTTGGTGACTGGTGACTGGTTAGTTAGGTTTCAGACAGGGTCTGAAACAAAGTAGTTGTTTATAAATATTCATTGTTTATATTGTGGTCTGTGTAGTTATAGTGTGTGTTGCATTAGGATAGTTATATATTAGTCTGTGTAGATAGTGATTTAGCATTTATTATTTGCAAGGAGCCATTGTACCTATTTTAGTTTGTTGGGTTAGACATTGTTTGAACATTTTTGTTATACAAGACTATTATTTGTCAGGTCCCCAGGAAACTGGTACGGACCCAGTGTTTATATACATCCATTCAGGTTACACGCTACACTTGGTAACATAGAAAGTGATCATTTAACCTCACTTTATATTCCTCGGCGTGTTAGATAGGGTTTTATCCTTGGTAACATAGAAATTGATCATTTAACCTCACTTTATATTCCTCGGCGTATTAGACAGGGTTTTATCCTTGGTAACATAGAAATTGATCATTTAACCTCACTTTATATTCCTCGGCGTGTTAGATATGGTTTTATCCTTGGTAACATAGAAATTGATCATTTAACCTCACTTTATATTCCTCGGCGTGTTAGATAGGGTTTTATCCTTGGTAACATAGAAATTGATCATTTAACCCCACTTTATATTCATCGGCGTATTAGATAGGGTTTTATCCCCGGTAACATAGAAATTAATCACTTAACCTCACTTTATATTTCTCGGCGTGCTAGATAGGGTTGTATCCTTGGTAACATAGAAATTGATCATTTAACCTCATTTTATATTCCTCTGTGTTTTAGATAGGGTTTTATCCTTGGTAACATAGAAATTGATCATTTAACCTCACTTTATATTCCTCTGTGTGTTAGATAGGGTTGTATCCTTGGTAACATAGAAATTGATCATTTAACCTCACTTTATATTCCTCTGTGTTTTAGATAGGGTTTTATCCTTGGTAACATAGAAATTGATCATTTAACCTCAATTTATATTCCTCGGTGTTTTAGATAGGGTTTTATCCTTGGTAACATAGAAATTGATCATTTAACCTCACTTTGTATTACTCGGCGTATTAGATAGGGTTTTATCCTTGGTAACATAGAAATTGATCATTTAACCTCACTTTGTATTTCTCTGCGTATTAGATAGGGTTTTATCCTTGTGTAGCGAAATCAGCCGTTCACATCAACATATATGTAATTACCTGGATTGTCCCCCTTTGTTATTACAATGGTCATATTAGAAATCCGTTGACATCCGTGTTATTTTTAATCAAAACATGGCACAAACGATATTTATTTGTTAAGGATGAATTAATAAACACATACAGATTATTATCTTTAGATTATCACTTATTTGGAATTAATATTTAACAAGAAACATTTGATAATGAATTCAGCTTGTTAGGCTAACCGAACATCATATGAAACAGTTGTTTTGATTGGTTAATTCAATTTAGAAATTGACAGGCTTTCTTTTAGGGTCGCGTTCATCGTTCACCGAAGATTTGGCAGTGAAGGAGTGGTTGATTGAAGAAATTTTCCATACTGAAACCTCGCTGTGTGAAGACACAAGGTAAGAGAGAGTTTGAAACAATACGACTTTTTGCTGGGTACTGCGTTGTTCCTCTGGCAACAACTCATGGCCCTCATGGGTTGATGATTGTTTCAAGGTTAGTGACAACCTTTTGCTGGGTCCGGTGTTGAAACCAGTGGTTACAACTGACGACTCACATTTGGTTTGGAACTATTATTAATTCACACAGTTTTCATGTTGTTTATGGTATAGATCTGTCGTCTAAGGTTGTGACATAGTTTTCGGTTGAGACAAGGTTTGAGACATAGGGTTCGAGACATAGGTCTGAAGCAGGTGTTGGTGACTGGTGACTGGTTAGTTAGGTTTCAGACGGGGTCTGAAACAAAGTAGTTGTTTATAAATATTCATTGTTTATATTGTGGTCTGTGTAGTTATAGTGTGTGTTGCATTAGGATAGTTATATATTAGTCTGTGTAGATAGTGATTTAGCATTTATTATTTGCAAGGAGCCATTGTACCTATTTTAGTTTGTTGGGTTAGACATTGTTTGAACATTTTTGTTATACAAGACTATTATTTGTCAGGTCCCCAGGAAACTGGTACGGACCCAGTGTTTATATACATCCATTCAGGTTACACGCTACACACTTGGTAACATAGAAAGTGATCATTTAACCTCACTTTATATTCCTCGGCGTGTTAGATAGGGTTTTATCCTTGGTAACATAGAAATTGATCATTTAACCTCACTTTATATTCCTCGGCGTATTAGACAGGGTTTTATCCTTGGTAACATAGAAATTGATCATTTAACCTCACTTTATATTCCTCGGCGTGTTAGATATGGTTGTATCCTTGGTAACATAGAAATTGATCATTTAACCTCACTTTATATTCCTCGGCGTGTTAGATAGGGTTTTATCCTTGGTAACATAGAAATTGATCATTTAACCCCACTTTATATTCATCGGCGTATTAGATAGGGTTTTATCCCCGGTAACATAGAAATTAATCACTTAACCTCACTTTATATTTCTCGGCGTGTTCGATAGGGTTGTATCCTTGGTAACATAGAAATTGATCATTTAACCTCATTTTATATTCCTCTGTGTGTTAGATAGGGTTTTAACCTTGGTAACATAGAAATTGATCATTTAACCTCACTTTATATTCCTCTGTGTGTTAGATAGGGTTGTATCCTTGGTAACATAGAAATTGATCACTTAACCTCACTGTATATTCCTCTGTGTTTTAGATAGGGTTTTATCCTTGGTAACATAGAAATTGATCATTTAACCTCAATTTATATTCCTCGGTGTTTTAGATAGGGTTTTATCCTTGGTAACATAGAAATTGATCATTTAACCTCACTTTGTATTACTCGGCGTATTAGATAGGGTTTTATCCTTGGTAACATAGAAATTGATCATTTAACCTCACTTTGTATTTCTCTGCGTATTAGATAGGGTTTTATCCTTGTGTAGCGAAATCAGCCGTTCACATCAACATATATGTAATTACCTGGATTGTCCCCCTTTGTTATTACAATGGTCATATTAGAAATCCGTTGACATCCGTGTTATTTTTAATCAAAACATGGCACAAACGATATTTATTTGTTAAGGATGAATTAATAAACACATACAGATTATTATCTTTAGATTATCACTTATTTGGAATTAATATTTAACAAGAAACATTTGATAATGAATTCAGCTTGTTAGGCTAACCGAACATCATATGAAACAGTTGTTTTGATTGGTTAATTCAATTTAGAAATTGACAGGCTTTCTTTTAGGGTCGCGTTCATCGTACTTAAGCCCGAAGATTTGGCAGTGAGGGAGTGGTTGATTGAAGAAATTTTCCATACTGAAACCTCGCTGTGTGAAGACACAAGGTAAGAGAGAGTTTGAAACAATACGACTTTTTGCTGGGTGCTGCGTTGTTCCTCTGGCAACAACTCATGGCCCTCATGGGTTGATGATTGTTTCAAGGTTAGTGACAACCTTTTGCTGGGTCCGGTGTTGAAACCAGTGGTTACGACTGACGACTCACATTTGGTTTGGAACTATTATTAATTCACACAGTTTTCATGTTGTTTATGGTATAGATCTGTCGTCTAAGGTTGTGACATAGTTTTCGGTTGAGACAAGGTTTGAGACATAGGGTTCGAGACATAGGTCTGAAGCAGGTGTTGGTGACTGGTGACTGGTTAGTTAGGTTTCAGACAGGGTCTGAAACAAAGTAGTTGTTTATAAATATTCATTGTTTATATTGTGGTCTGTGTAGTTATAGTGTGTGTTGCATTAGGATAGTTATATATTAGTCTGTGTAGATAGTGATTTAGCATTTATTATTTGCAAGGAGCCATTGTACCTATTTTAGTTTGTTGGGTTAGACATTGTTTGAACATTTTTGTTATACAAGACTATTATTTGTCAGGTCCCCAGGAAACTGGTACGGACCCAGTGTTTATATACATCCATTCAGGTTACACGCTACACTTGGTAACATAGAAAGTGATCATTTAACCTCACTTTATATTCCTCGGCGTGTTAGATAGGGTTTTATCCTTGGTAACATAGAAATTGAACATTTAACCTCACTTTATATTCCTCGGCGTATTAGACAGGGTTTTATCCTTGGTAACATAGAAATTGATCATTTAACCTCTCTTTATATTCCTCGGCGTGTTAGATATGGTTGTATCCTTGGTAACATAGAAATTGATCATTTAACCTCACTTTATATTCCTCGGCGTGTTAGATAGGGTTTTATCCTTGGTAACATAGAAATTGATCATTTAACCCCACTTTATATTCATCGGCGTATTAGATAGGGTTTTATCCCCGGTAACATAGAAATTAATCACTTAACCTCACTTTATATTTCTCGGCGTGTTAGATAGGGTTGTATCCTTGGTAACATAGAAATTGATCATTTAACCTCATTTTATATTCCTCTGTGTGTTAGATAGGGTTTTATCCTTGGTAACATAGAAATTGATCATTTAACCTCACTTTATATTCCTCTGTGTGTTAGATAGGGTTGTATCCTTGGTAACATAGAAATTGATCATTTAACCTCACTTTATATTCCTCTGTGTTTTAGATAGGGTTTTATCCTTGGTAACATAGAAATTGATCATTTAACCTCAATTTATATTCCTCGGTGTTTTAGATAGGGTTTTATCCTTGGTAACATAGAAATTGATCATTTAACCTCACTTTGTATTACTCGGCGTATTAGATAGGGTTTTATCCTTGGTAACATAGAAATTGATCATTTAACCTCACTTTGTATTTCTCTGCGTATTAGATAGGGTTCTATCCTTGTGTAGCGAAATCAGCCGTTCACATCAACATATATATAATTACCTGGATTGACCCCCTTTGTTATTACAATGGTCATATTAGAAATCCGTTGACATCCGTGTTATTTTTAATCAAAACATGGCACACACGATATTTATTTGTTAAGGATGAATTAATAAACACATACAGATTATTATCTTTAGATTATCACTTATTTGGAATTAATATTTAACAAGAAACATTTGATAATGAATTCAGCTTGTTAGGCTAACCGAACATCATATGAAACAGTTGTTTTGATTGGTTAATTCAATTTAGAAATTGACAGGCTTTCTTTTAGGGTCGCGTTCATCGTACTTAAGCCCGAAGATTTGGCAGTGAAGGAGTGGTTGATTGAAGAAATTTTCCATACTGAAACCTCGCTGTGTGAAGACACAAGGTAAGAGAGAGTTTGAAACAATACGACTTTTTGCTGGGTGCTGCGTTGTTCCTCTGGCAACAACTCATGGCCCTCATGGGTTGATGATTGTTTCAAGGTTAGTGACAACCTTTTGCTGGGTCCGGTGTTGAAACCAGTGGTTACAACTGACGACTCACATTTGGTTTGGAACTATTATTAATTCACACAGTTGTCATGTTGTTTATGGTATAGATCTGTCGTCTAAGGTTGTGACATAGTTTTCGGTTGAGACAAGGTTTGAGACATAGGGTTCGAGACATAGGTCTGAAGCAGGTGTTGGTGACTGGTGACTGGTTAGTTAGGTTTCAGACAGGGTCTGAAACAAAGTAGTTGTTTATAAATATTCATTGTTTATATTGTGGTCTGTGTAGTTATAGTGTGTGTTGCATTAGGATAGTTATATATTAGTCTGTGTAGATAGTGATTTAGCATTTATTATTTGCAAGGAGCCATTGTACCTATTTTAGTTTGTTGGGTTAGACATTGTTTGAACATTTTTGTTATACAAGACTATTATTTGTCAGGTCCCCAGGAAACTGGTACGGACCCAGTGTTTATATACATCCATTCAGGTTACACGCTACACTTGGTAACATAGAAAGTGATCATTTAACCTCACTTTATATTCCTCGGCGTGTTAGATAGGGTTTTATCCTTGGTAACATAGAAATTGATCATTTAACCTCACTTTATATTCCTCGGCGTATTAGACAGGGTTTTATCCTTGGTAACATAGAAATTGATCATTTAACCTCACTTTATATTCCTCGGCGTGTTAGATATGGTTTTATCCTTGGTAACATAGAAATTGATCATTTAACCTCACTTTATATTCCTCGGCGTGTTAGATAGGGTTTTATCCTTGGTAACATAGAAATTGATCATTTAACCCCACTTTATATTCATCGGCGTATTAGATAGGGTTTTATCCCCGGTAACATAGAAATTAATCACTTAACCTCACTTTATATTTCTCGGCGTGTTAGATAGGGTTGTATCCTTGGTAACATAGAAATTGATCATTTAACCTCATTTTATATTCCTCTGTGTTTTAGATAGGGTTTTATCCTTGGTAACATAGAAATTGATCATTTAACCTCACTTTATATTCCTCTGTGTGTTAGATAGGGTTGTATCCTTGGTAACATAGAAATTGATCATTTAACCTCACTTTATATTCCTCTGTGTTTTAGATAGGGTTTTATCCTTGGTAACATAGAAATTGATCATTTAACCTCAATTTATATTCCTCGGTGTTTTTGATAGGGTTTTATCCTTGGTAACATAGAAATTGATCATTTAACCTCACTTTGTATTACTCGGCGTATTAGATAGGGTTTTATCCTTGGTAACATAGAAATTGATCATTTAACCTCACTTTGTATTTCTCTGCGTATTAGATAGGGTTTTATCCTTGTGTAGCGAAATCAGCCGTTCACATCAACATATATGTAATTACCTGGATTGTCCCCCTTTGTTATTACAATGGTCATATTAGAAATCCGTTGACATCCGTGTTATTTTTAATCAAAACATGGCACAAACGATATTTATTTGTTAAGGATGAATTAATAAACACATACAGATTATTATCTTTAGATTATCACTTATTTGGAATTAATATTTAACAAGAAACATTTGATAATGAATTCAGCTTGTTAGGCTAACCGAACATCATATGAAACAGTTGTTTTGATTGGTTAATTCAATTTAGAAATTGACAGGCTTTCTTTTAGGGTCGCGTTCATCGTACTTAAGCCCGAAGATTTGGCAGTGAAGGAGTGGTTGATTGAAGAAATTTTCCATACTGAAACCTCGCTGTGTGAAGACACAAGGTAAGAGAGAGTTTGAAACAATACGACTTTTTGCTGGGTGCTGCGTTGTTCCTCTGGCAACAACTCATGGCCCTCATGGGTTGATGATTGTTTCAAGGTTAGTGACAACCTTTTGCTGGGTCCGGTGTTGAAACCAGTGGTTACAACTGACGACTCACATTTGGTTTGGAACTATTATTAATTCACACAGTTTTCATGTTGTTTATGGTATAGATCTGTCGTCTAAGGTTGTGACATAGTTTTCGGTTGAGACAAGGTTTG
Organism: Bathymodiolus brooksi; assembly: GCA_963680875.1. Lineage (NCBI taxonomy): Eukaryota > Metazoa > Mollusca > Bivalvia > Mytilida > Modiolidae > Bathymodiolus > Bathymodiolus brooksi. The sequence continues at coordinate 1,478,732 of OY804577.1, forward strand.
AGACATAGGGTTCGAGACATAGGTCTGAAGCAGGTGTTGGTGACTGGTGACTGGTTAGTTAGGTTTCAGACAGGGTCTGAAACAAAGTAGTTGTTTATAAATATTCATTGTTTATATTGTGGTCTGTGTAGTTATAGTGTGTGTTGCATTAGGATAGTTATATATTAGTCTGTGTAGATAGTGATTTAGCATTTATTATTTGCAAGGAGCCATTGTACCTATTTTAGTTTGTTGGGTTAGACATTGTTTGAACATTTTTGTTATACAAGACTATTATTTGTCAGGTCCCCAGGAAACTGGTACGGACCCAGTGTTTATATACATCCATTCAGGTTACACGCTACACATTTGGAAACATAGAAAGTGATCATTTAACCTCACTTTATATTCCTCGGCGTGTTAGATAGGGTTTTATCCTTGGTAACATAGAAATTGATCATTTAACCTCACTTTATATTCCTCGGCGTATTAGACAGGGTTTTATCCTTGGTAACATAGAAATTGATCATTTAACCTCACTTTATATTCCTCGGCGTGTTAGATATGGTTGTATCCTTGGTAACATAGAAATTGATCATTTAACCTCACTTTATATTCCTCGGCGTGTTAGATAGGGTTTTATCCTTGGTAACATAGAAATTGATCATTTAACCCCACTTTATATTCATCGGCGTATTAGATAGGGTTTTATCCCCGGTAACATAGAAATTAATCACTTAACCTCACTTTATATTTCTCGGCGTGTTAGATAGGGTTGTATCCTTGGTAACATAGAAATTGATCATTTAACCTCATTTTATATTCCTCTGTGTTTTAGATAGGGTTTTATCCTTGGTAACATAGAAATTGATCATTTAACCTCACTTTATATTCCTCTGTGTGTTAGATAGGGTTGTATCCTTGGTAACATAGAAATTGATCATTTAACCTCACTTTATATTCCTCTGTGTTTTAGATAGGGTTTTATCCTTGGTAACATAGAAATTGATCATTTAACCTCAATTTATATTCCTCGGTGTTTTAGATAGGGTTTTATCCTTGGTAACATAGAAATTGATCATTTAACCTCACTTTGTATTACTCGGCGTATTAGATAGGGTTTTATCCTTGGTAACATAGAAATTGATCATTTAACCTCACTTTGTATTTCTCTGCGTATTAGATAGGGTTTTATCCTTGTGTAGCGAAATCAGCCGTTCACATCAACATATATGTAATTACCTGGATTGTCCCCCTTTGTTATTACAATGGTCATATTAGAAATCCGTTGACATCCGTGTTATTTTTAATCAAAACATGGCACAAACGATATTTATTTGTTAAGGATGAATTAATAAACACATACAGATTATTATCTTTAGATTATCACTTATTTGGAATTAATATTTAACAAGAAACATTTGATAATGAATTCAGCTTGTTAGGCTAACCGAACATCATATGAAACAGTTGTTTTGATTGGTTAATTCAATTTAGAAATTGACAGGCTTTCTTTTAGGGTCGCGTTCATCGTACTTAAGCCCGAAGATTTGGCAGTGAAGGAGTGGTTGATTGAAGAAATTTTCCATACTGAAACCTCGCTGTGTGAAGACACAAGGTAAGAGAGAGTTTGAAACAATACGACTTTTTGCTGGGTGCTGCGTTGTTCCTCTGGCAACAACTCATGGCCCTCATGGGTTGATGATTGTTTCAAGGTTAGTGACAACCTTTTGCTGGGTCCGGTGTTGAAACCAGTGGTTACAACTGACGACTCACATTTGGTTTGGAACTATTATTAATTCACACAGTTTTCATGTTGTTTATGGTATAGATCTGTCGTCTAAGGTTGTGACATAGTTTTCGGTTGAGACAAGGTTTGAGACATAGGGTTCGAGACATAGGTCTGAAGCAGGTGTTGGTGACTGGTGACTGGTTAGTTAGGTTTCAGACAGGGTCTGAAACAAAGTAGTTGTTTATAAATATTCATTGTTTATATTGTGGTCTGTGTAGTTATAGTGTGTGTTGCATTAGGATAGTTATATATTAGTCTGTGTAGATAGTGATTTAGCATTTATTATTTGCAAGGAGCCATTGTACCTATTTTAGTTTGTTGGGTTAGACATTGTTTGAACATTTTTGTTATACAAGACTATTATTTGTCAGGTCCCCAGGAAACTGGTACGGACCCAGTGTTTATATACATCCATTCAGGTTACACGCTACACACTTGGTAACATAGAAAGTGATCATTTAACCTCACTTTATATTCCTCGGCGTGTTAGATAGGGTTTTATCCTTGGTAACATAGAAATTGATCATTTAACCTCACTTTATATTCCTCGGCGTATTAGACAGGGTTTTATCCTTGGTAACATAGAAATTGATCATTTAACCTCACTTTATATTCCTCGGCGTGTTAGATATGGTTGTATCCTTGGTAACATAGAAATTGATCATTTAACCTCACTTTATATTCCTCGGCGTGTTAGATAGGGTTTTATCCTTGGTAACATAGAAATTGATCATTTAACCCCACTTTATATTCATCGGCGTATTAGATAGGGTTTTATCCCCGGTAACATAGAAATTAATCACTTAACCTCACTTTATATTTCTCGGCGTGTTAGATAGGGTTGTATCCTTGGTAACATAGAAATTGATCATTTAACCTCATTTTATATTCCTCTGTGTGTTAGATAGGGTTTTAACCTTGGTAACATAGAAATTGATCATTTAACCTCACTTTATATTCCTCTGTGTGTTAATTAGGGTTGTATCCTTGGTAACATAGAAATTGATCACTTAACCTCACTGTATATTCCTCTGTGTTTTAGATAGGGTTTTATCCTTGGTAACATAGAAATTGATCATTTAACCTCAATTTATATTCCTCGGTGTTTTAGATAGGGTTTTATCCTTGGTAACATAGAAATTGATCATTTAACCTCACTTTGTATTACTCGGCGTATTAGATAGGGTTTTATCCTTGGTAACATAGAAATTGATCATTTAACCTCACTTTGTATTTCTCTGCGTATTAGATAGGGTTTTATCCTTGTGTAGCGAAATCAGCCGTTCACATCAACATATATGTAATTACCTGGATTGTCCCCCTTTGTTATTACAATGGTCATATTAGAAATCCGTTGACATCCGTGTTATTTTTAATCAAAACATGGCACAAACGATATTTATTTGTTAAGGATGAATTAATAAACACATACAGATTATTATCTTTAGATTATCACTTATTTGGAATTAATATTTAACAAGAAACATTTGATAATGAATTCAGCTTGTTAGGCTAACCGAACATCATATGAAACAGTTGTTTTGATTGGTTAATTCAATTTAGAAATTGACAGGCTTTCTTTTAGGGTCGCGTTCATCGTACTTAAGCCCGAAGATTTGGCAGTGAAGGAGTGGTTGATTGAAGAAATTTTCCATACTGAAACCTCGCTGTGTGAAGACACAAGGTAAGAGAGAGTTTGAAACAATACGACTTTTTGCTGGGTGCTGCGTTGTTCCTCTGGCAACAACTCATGGCCCTCATGGGTTGATGATTGTTTCAAGGTTAGTGACAACCTTTTGCTGGGTCCGGTGTTGAAACCAGTGGTTACAACTGACGACTCACATTTGGTTTGGAACTATTATTAATTCACACAGTTTTCATGTTGTTTATGGTATAGATCTGTCGTCTAAGGTTGTGACATAGTTTTCGGTTGAGACAAGGTTTGAGACATAGGGTTCGAGACATAGGTCTGAAGCAGGTGTTGGTGACTGGTGACTGGTTAGTTAGGTTTCAGACAGGGTCTGAAACAAAGTAGTTGTTTATAAATATTCATTGTTTATATTGTGGTCTGTGTAGTTATAGTGTGTGTTGCATTAGGATAGTTATATATTAGTCTGTGTAGATAGTGATTTAGCATTTATTATTTGCAAGGAGCCACTGTACCTATTTTAGTTTGTTGGGTTAGACATTGTTTGAACATTTTTGTTATACAAGACTATTATTTGTCAGGTCCCCAGGAAACTGGTACGGACCCAGTGTTTATATACATCCATTCAGGTTGCACGCTACACTTGGTAACATAGAAAGTGATCATTTAACCTCACTTTATATTCCTCGGCGTGTTAGATAGGGTTTTATCCTTGGTAACATAGAAATTGATCATTTAACCTCACTTTATATTCCTCGGCGTGTTAGATAGGGTTTTATCCTTGGTAACATAGAAAGTGATGATCTAACCTCACTTTATATTCCTCGGCGTGTTAGATATGGTTGTATCCTTGGTAACATAGAAATTGATCATTTAACCTCACTTTATATTCCTCGGCGTGTTAGAAAGGGTTTTATCCTTGGTAACATAGAAATTGATCATTTAACCCCACTTTATATTGATCGGCGTATTAGATAGGGTTTTATCCCCGGTAACATAGAAATTAATCACTTAACCTCACTTTATATTTCTCGGCGTGTTAGATAGGGTTGTATCCTTGGTAACATAGAAATTGATCATTTAACCTCATTTTATATTCCTCTGTGTGTTAGATAGGGTTTTATCCTTGGTAACATAGAAATTGATCATTTAACCTCACTTTATATTCCTCGGCGTATTAGACAGGGTTTTATCCTTGGTAACATAGAAATTGATCATTTAACCTCACTTTATATTCCTCGGCGTGTTAGATATGGTTGTATCCTTGGTAACATAGAAATTGATCATTTAACCTCACTTTATATTCCTCGGCGTGTTAGATAGGGTTTTATCCTTGGTAACATAGAAATTGATCATTTAACCCCACTTTATATTCATCGGCGTATTAGATAGGGTTTTATCCCCGGTAACATAGAAATTAATCACTTAACCTCACTTTATATTTCTCGGCGTGTTAGATAGGGTTGTATCCTTGGTAACATAGAAATTGATCATTTAACCTCATTTTATATTCCTCTGTGTGTTAGATAGGGTTTTAACCTTGGTAACATAGAAATTGATCATTTAACCTCACTTTATATTCCTCTGTGTGTTAGATAGGGTTGTATCCTTGGTAACATAGAAATTGATCACTTAACCTCACTGTATATTCCTCTGTGTTTTAGATAGGGTTTTATCCTTGGTAACATAGAAATTGATCATTTAACCTCAATTTATATTCCTCGGTGTTTTAGATAGGGTTTTATCCTTGGTAACATAGAAATTGATCATTTAACCTCACTTTGTATTACTCGGCGTATTAGATAGGGTTTTATCCTTGGTAACATAGAAATTGATCATTTAACCTCACTTTGTATTTCTCTGCGTATTAGATAGGGTTTTATCCTTGTGTAGCGAAATCAGCCGTTCACATCAACATATATGTAATTACCTGGATTGTCCCCCTTTGTTATTACAATGGTCATATTAGAAATCCGTTGACATCCGTGTTATTTTTAATCAAAACATGGCACAAACGATATTTATTTGTTAAGGATGAATTAATAAACACATACAGATTATTATCTTTAGATTATCACTTATTTGGAATTAATATTTAACAAGAAACATTTGATAATGAATTCAGCTTGTTAGGCTAACCGAACATCATATGAAACAGTTGTTTTGATTGGTTAATTCAATTTAGAAATTGACAGGCTTTCTTTTAGGGTCGCGTTCATCGTACTTAAGCCCGAAGATTTGGCAGTGAAGGAGTGGTTGATTGAAGAAATTTTCCATACTGAAAATAATGGTAATAACAAAATTACCGAACTCCGAACAATCTTACAAAGGGAAAGTCAAAACTCATAATTATATAAACAGACAAAATCAGTCAACAACCGGAAAACTGTGAAAACCGTAATGACCCTGACTTGGTACAGGCATTTCTAAAGAAATGGTGGGTTGAATCAGATTTTAAGGCGCCAAACCTCCCGCTCTCATTACGGTTCAAAGGTTCCGGCTATCACTGTAACAGTATTTAAATACAGGAACAAAATAGGTAAAATAGTTGTCAAAGCAGTACCATATTCGGTGACGCAAATGTCAAAAATACTTTTACGTCACACATTGACAAAAAAATTATTGACATTTGCGGCTTCTTTATCTTTATACATTTTCACTATATGAAAATGCATCGCTTATAATTTTTTCTGCAGAGACGGAATATATTTCGACAAGATATTGGTATCGGAATATAAACTTTTTAAGAGATCGAATAAGGCGAATCTTTTTATAGCCCTGGTCCAGTAGCCTGTTTCTCAGATGAAGATGACGTTTCAGGAAATCAGAATAATTGCTACTGGCCCTTGCATAGCGAATCAATTGCGAGATGTAAACACCATATGCAGGAGAAGCTGGTATATTGCTGCACATGTTTGGAAAATTTATGATTTTAAAATTGAAGTCGTCCCGCTTATCATAAATTTTAGTACTGAGTTGACCACTGTCGTCAAATTCGAGGTATAAGTCCAAAAATGATGCGGACGAAGCTGTATCGGTGGTCTGTGTGAAGACACAAGGTAAGAGAGAGTTTGAAACAATACGACTTTTTGCTGGGTGCTGCGTTGTTCCTCTGGCAACAACTCATGGCCCTCATGGGTTGATGATTGTTTCAAGGTTAGTGACAACCTTTTGCTGGGTCCGGTGTTGAAACCAGTGGTTACAACTGACGACTCACATTTGGTTTGGAACTATTATTAATTCACACAGTTTTCATGTTGTTTATGGTATAGATCTGTCGTCTAAGGTTGTGACATAGTTTTCGGTTGAGACAAGGTTTGAGACATAGGGTTCGAGACATAGGTCTGAAGCAGGTGTTGGTGACTGGTGACTGGTTAGTTAGGTTTCAGACAGGGTCTGAAACAAAGTAGTTGTTTATAAATATTCATTGTTTATATTGTGGTCTGTGTAGTTATAGTGTGTGTTGCATTAGGATAGTTATATATTAGTCTGTGTAGATAGTGATTTAGCATTTATTATTTGCAAGGAGCCACTGTACCTATTTTAGTTTGTTGGGTTAGACATTGTTTGAACATTTTTGTTATACAAGACTATTATTTGTCAGGTCCCCAGGAAACTGGTACGGACCCAGTGTTTATATACATCCATTCAGGTTGCACGCTACACTTGGTAACATAGAAAGTGATCATTTAACCTCACTTTATATTCCTCGGCGTGTTAGATAGGGTTTTATCCTTGGTAACATAGAAATTGATCATTTAACCTCACTTTATATTCCTCGGCGTGTTAGATAGGGTTTTATCCTTGGTAACATAGAAAGTGATGATCTAACCTCACTTTATATTCCTCGGCGTGTTAGATATGGTTGTATCCTTGGTAACATAGAAATTGATCATTTAACCTCACTTTATATTCCTCGGCGTGTTAGAAAGGGTTTTATCCTTGGTAACATAGAAATTGATCATTTAACCCCACTTTATATTCATCGGCGTATTAGATAGGGTTTTATCCCCGGTAACATAGAAATTAATCACTTAACCTCACTTTATATTTCTCGGCGTGTTAGATAGGGTTGTATCCTTGGTAACATAGAAATTGATCATTTAACCTCATTTTATATTCCTCTGTGTGTTAGATAGGGTTTTATCCTTGGTAACATAGAAATTGATCATTTAACCTCACTTTATATTCCTCTGTGTGTTAGATAGGGTTGTATCCTTGGTAACATAGAAATTGATCACTTAACCTCACTGTATATTCCTCTGTGTTTTAGATAGGGTTTTATCCTTGGTAACATAGAAATTGAACATTTAACCTCAATTTATATTCCTCGGTGTTTTAGATAGGGTTTTATCCTTGGTAACATAGAAATTGATCATTTAACCTCACTTTGTATTACTCGGCGTATTAGATAGGGTTTTATCCTTGGTAACATAGAAATTGATCATTTAACCTCACTTTGTATTTCTCTGCGTATTAGATAGGGTTTTATCCTTGTGTAGCGAAATCAGCCGTTCACATCAACATATATGTAATTACCTGGATTGTCCCCCTTTGTTATTACAATGGTCATATTAGAAATCCGTTGACATCCGTGTTATTTTTAATCAAAACATGGCACAAACGATATTTATTTGTTAAGGATGAATTAATAAACACATACAGATTATTATCTTTAGATTATCACTTATTTGGAATTAATATTTAACAAGAAACATTTGATAATGAATTCAGCTTGTTAGGCTAACCGAACATCATATGAAACAGTTGTTTTGATTGGTTAATTCAATTTAGAAATTGACAGGCTTTCTTTTAGGGTCGCGTTCATCGTACTTAAGCCCGAAGATTTGGCAGTGAAGGAGTGGTTGATTGAAGAAATTTTCCATACTGAAACCTCGCTGTGTGAAGACACAAGGTAAGAGAGAGTTTGAAACAATACGACTTTTTGCTGGGTGCTGCGTTGTTCCTCTGGCAACAACTCATGGCCCTCATGGGTTGATGATTGTTTCAAGGTTAGTGACAACCTTTTGCTGGGTCCGGTGTTGAAACCAGTGGTTACAACTGACGACTCACATTTGGTTTGGAACTATTATTATTCACACAGTTTTCATGTTGTTTATGGTATAGATCTGTCGTCTAAGGTTGTGACATAGTTTTCGGTTGAGACAAGGTTTGAGACATAGGGTTCGAGACATAGGTCTGAAGCAGGTGTTGGTGACTGGTGACTGGTTAGTTAGGTTTCAGACAGGGTCTGAAACAAAGTAGTTGTTTATAAATATTCATTGTTTATATTGTGGTCTGTGTAGTTATAGTGTGTGTTGCATTAGGATAGTTATATATTAGTCTGTGTAGATAGTGATTTAGCATTTATTATTTGCAAGGAGCCATTGTACCTATTTTAGTTTGTTGGGTTAGACATTGTTTGAACATTTTTGTTATACAAGACTATTATTTGTCAGGTCCCCAGGAAACTGGTACGGACCCAGTGTTTATATACATCCATTCAGGTTACACGCTACACACTTGGTAACATAGAAAGTGATCATTTAACCTCACTTTATATTCCTCGGCGTGTTAGATAGGGTTTTATCCTTGGTAACATAGAAATTGATCATTTAACCTCACTTTATATTCCTCGGCGTATTAGACAGGGTTTTATCCTTGGTAACATAGAAATTGATCATTTAACCTCACTTTATATTCCTCGGCGTGTTAGATATGGTTGTATCCTTGGTAACATAGAAATTGATCATTTAACCTCACTTTATATTCCTCGGCGTGTTAGATAGGGTTTTATCCTTGGTAACATAGAAATTGATCATTTAACCCCACTTTATATTCATCGGCGTATTAGATAGGGTTTTATCCCCGGTAACATAGAAATTAATCACTTAACCTCACTTTATATTTCTCGGCGTGTTAGATAGGGTTGTATCCTTGGTAACATAGAAATTGATCATTTAACCTCATTTTATATTCCTCTGTGTGTTAGATAGGGTTTTAACCTTGGTAACATAGAAATTGATCATTTAACCTCACTTTATATTCCTCTGTGTGTTAGATAGGGTTGTATCCTTGGTAACATAGAAATTGATCACTTAACCTCACTGTATATTCCTCTGTGTTTTAGATAGGGTTTTATCCTTGGTAACATAGAAATTGATCATTTAACCTCAATTTATATTCCTCGGTGTTTTAGATAGGGTTTTATCCTTGGTAACATAGAAATTGATCATTTAACCTCACTTTGTATTACTCGGCGTATTAGATAGGGTTTTATCCTTGGTAACATAGAAATTGATCATTTAACCTCACTTTGTATTTCTCTGCGTATTAGATAGGGTTTTATCCTTGTGTAGCGAAATCAGCCGTTCACATCAACATATATGTAATTACCTGGATTGTCCCCCTTTGTTATTACAATGGTCATATTAGAAATCCGTTGACATCCGTGTTATTTTTAATCAAAACATGGCACAAACGATATTTATTTGTTAAGGATGAATTAATAAACACATACAGATTATTATCTTTAGATTATCACTTATTTGGAATTAATATTTAACAAGAAACATTTGATAATGAATTCAGCTTGTTAGGCTAACCGAACATCATATGAAACAGTTGTTTTGATTGGTTAATTCAATTTAGAAATTGACAGGCTTTCTTTTAGGGTCGCGTTCATCGTACTTAAGCCCGAAGATTTGGCAGTGAAGGAGTGGTTGATTGAAGAAATTTTCCATACTGAAACCTCGCTGTGTGAAGACACAAGGTAAGAGAGAGTTTGAAACAATACGACTTTTTGCTGGGTGCTGCGTTGTTCCTCTGGCAACAACTCATGGCCCTCATGGGTTGATGATTGTTTCAAGGTTAGTGACAACCTTTTGCTGGGTCCGGTGTTGAAACCAGTGGTTACAACTGACGACTCACATTTGGTTTGGAACTATTATTAATTCACACAGTTTTCATGTTGTTTATGGTATAGATCTGTCGTCTAAGGTTGTGACATAGTTTTCGGTTGAGACAAGGTTTGAGACATAGGGTTCGAGACATAGGTCTGAAGCAGGTGTTGGTGACTGGTGACTGGTTAGTTAGGTTTCAGACAGGGTCTGAAACAAAGTAGTTGTTTATAAATATTCATTGTTTATATTGTGGTCTGTGTAGTTATAGTGTGTGTTGCATTAGGATAGTTATATATTAGTCTGTGTAGATAGTGATTTAGCATTTATTATTTGCAAGGAGCCACTGTACCTATTTTAGTTTGTTGGGTTAGACATTGTTTGAACATTTTTGTTATACAAGACTATTATTTGTCAGGTCCCCAGGAAACTGGTACGGACCCAGTGTTTATATACATCCATTCAGGTTGCACGCTACACTTGGTAACATAGAAAGTGATCATTTAACCTCACTTTATATTCCTCGGCGTGTTAGATAGGGTTTTATCCTTGGTAACATAGAAATTGATCATTTAACCTCACTTTATATTCCTCGGCGTGTTAGATAGGGTTTTATCCTTGGTAACATAGAAAGTGATGATCTAACCTCACTTTATATTCCTCGGCGTGTTAGATATGGTTGTATCCTTGGTAACATAGAAATTGATCATTTAACCTCACTTTATATTCCTCGGCGTGTTAGAAAGGGTTTTATCCTTGGTAACATAGAAATTGATCATTTAACCCCACTTTATATTCATCGGCGTATTAGATAGGGTTTTATCCCCGGTAACATAGAAATTAATCACTTAACCTCACTTTATATTTCTCGGCGTGTTAGATAGGGTTGTATCCTTGGTAACATAGAAATTGATCATTTAACCTCATTTTATATTCCTCTGTGTGTTAGATAGGGTTTTATCCTTGGTAACATAGAAATTGATCATTTAACCTCACTTTATATTCCTCTGTGTGTTAGATAGGGTTGTATCCTTGGTAACATAGAAATTGATCACTTAACCTCACTGTATATTCCTCTGTGTTTTAGATAGGGTTTTATCCTTGGTAACATAGAAATTGAACATTTAACCTCAATTTATATTCCTCGGTGTTTTAGATAGGGTTTTATCCTTGGTAACATAGAAATTGATCATTTAACCTCACTTTGTATTACTCGGCGTATTAGATAGGGTTTTATCCTTGGTAACATAGAAATTGATCATTTAACCTCACTTTGTATTTCTCTGCGTATTAGATAGGGTTTTATCCTTGTGTAGCGAAATCAGCCGTTCACATCAACATATATGTAATTACCTGGATTGTCCCCCTTTGTTATTACAATGGTCATATTAGAAATCCGTTGACATCCGTGTTATTTTTAATCAAAACATGGCACAAACGATATTTATTTGTTAAGGATGAATTAATAAACACATACAGATTATTATCTTTAGATTATCACTTATTTGGAATTAATATTTAACAAGAAACATTTGATAATGAATTCAGCTTGTTAGGCTAACCGAACATCATATGAAACAGTTGTTTTGATTGGTTAATTCAATTTAGAAATTGACAGGCTTTCTTTTAGGGTCGCGTTCATCGTACTTAAGCCCGAAGATTTGGCAGTGAAGGAGTGGTTGATTGAAGAAATTTTCCATACTGAAACCTCGCTGTGTGAAGACACAAGGTAAGAGAGAGTTTGAAACAATACGACTTTTTGCTGGGTGCTGCGTTGTTCCTCTGGCAACAACTCATGGCCCTCATGGGTTGATGATTGTTTCAAGGTTAGTGACAACCTTTTGCTGGGTCCGGTGTTGAAACCAGTGGTTACAACTGACGACTCACATTTGGTTTGGAACTATTATTAATTCACACAGTTTTCATGTTGTTTATGGTATAGATCTGTCGTCTAAGGTTGTGACATAGTTTTCGGTTGAGACAAGGTTTGAGACATAGGGTTCGAGACATAGGTCTGAAGCAGGTGTTGGTGACTGGTGACTGGTTAGTTAGGTTTCAGACAGGGTCTGAAACAAAGTAGTTGTTTATAAATATTCATTGTTTATATTGTGGTCTGTGTAGTTATAGTGTGTGTTGCATTAGGATAGTTATATATTAGTCTGTGTAGATAGTGATTTAGCATTTATTATTTGCAAGGAGCCATTGTACCTATTTTAGTTTGTTGGGTTAGACATTGTTTGAACATTTTTGTTATACAAGACTATTATTTGTCAGGTCCCCAGGAAACTGGTACGGACCCAGTGTTTATATACATCCATTCAGGTTACACGCTACACTTGGTAACATAGAAAGTGATCATTTAACCTCACTTTATATTCCTCGGCGTGTTAGATAGGGTTTTATCCTTGGTAACATAGAAATTGATCATTTAACCTCACTTTATATTCCTCGGCGTATTAGACAGGGTTTTATCCTTGGTAACATAGAAATTGATCATTTAACCTCACTTTATATTCCTCGGCGTGTTAGATATGGTTGTATCCTTGGTAACATAGAAATTGATCATTTAACCTCACTTTATATTCCTCGGCGTGTTAGATAGGGTTTTATCCTTGGTAACATAGAAATTGATCATTTAACCCCACTTTATATTCATCGGCGTATTAGATAGGGTTTTATCCCCGGTAACATAGAAATTAATCACTTAACCTCACTTTATATTTCTCGGCGTGTTAGATAGGGTTGTATCCTTGGTAACATAGAAATTGATCATTTAACCTCATTTTATATTCCTCTGTGTGTTAGATAGGGTTTTAACCTTGGTAACATAGAAATTGATCATTTAACCTCACTTTATATTCCTCTGTGTGTTAGATAGGGTTGTATCCTTGGTAACATAGAAATTGATCACTTAACCTCACTGTATATTCCTCTGTGTTTTAGATAGGGTTTTATCCTTGGTAACATAGAAATTGATCATTTAACCTCAATTTATATTCCTCGGTGTTTTAGATAGGGTTTTATCCTTGGTAACATAGAAATTGATCATTTAACCTCACTTTGTATTACTCGGCGTATTAGATAGGGTTTTATCCTTGGTAACATAGAAATTGATCATTTAACCTCACTTTGTATTTCTCTGCGTATTAGATAGGGTTTTATCCTTGTGTAGCGAAATCAGCCGTTCACATCAACATATATGTAATTACCTGGATTGTCCCCCTTTGTTATTACAATGGTCATATTAGAAATCCGTTGACATCCGTGTTATTTTTAATCAAAACATGGCACAAACGATATTTATTTGTTAAGGATGAATTAATAAACACATACAGATTATTATCTTTAGATTATCACTTATTTGGAATTAATATTTAACAAGAAACATTTGATAATGAATTCAGCTTGTTAGGCTAACCGAACATCATATGAAACAGTTGTTTTGATTGGTTAATTCAATTTAGAAATTGACAGGCTTTCTTTTAGGGTCGCGTTCATCGTACTTAAGCCCGAAGATTTGGCAGTGAAGGAGTGGTTGATTGAAGAAATTTTCCATACTGAAACCTCGCTGTGTGAAGACACAAGGTAAGAGAGAGTTTGAAACAATACGACTTTTTGCTGGGTGCTGCGTTGTTCCTCTGGCAACAACTCATGGCCCTCATGGGTTGATGATTGTTTCAAGGTTAGTGACAACCTTTTGCTGGGTCCGGTGTTGAAACCAGTGGTTACAACTGACGACTCACATTTGGTTTGGAACTATTATTAATTCACACAGTTTTCATGTTGTTTATGGTATAGATCTGTCGTCTAAGGTTGTGACATAGTTTTCGGTTGAGACAAGGTTTGAGACATAGGGTTCGAGACATAGGTCTGAAGCAGGTGTTGGTGACTGGTGACTGGTTAGTTAGGTTTCAGACAGGGTCTGAAACAAAGTAGTTGTTTATAAATATTCATTGTTTATATTGTGGTCTGTGTAGTTATAGTGTGTGTTGCATTAGGATAGTTATATATTAGTCTGTGTAGATAGTGATTTAGCATTTATTATTTGCAAGGAGCCACTGTACCTATTTTAGTTTGTTGGGTTAGACATTGTTTGAACATTTTTGTTATACAAGACTATTATTTGTCAGGTCCCCAGGAAACTGGTACGGACCCAGTGTTTATATACATCCATTCAGGTTGCACGCTACACTTGGTAACATAGAAAGTGATCATTTAACCTCACTTTATATTCCTCGGCGTGTTAGATAGGGTTTTATCCTTGGTAACATAGAAATTGATCATTTAACCTCACTTTATATTCCTCGGCGTGTTAGATAGGGTTTTATCCTTGGTAACATAGAAAGTGATGATCTAACCTCACTTTATATTCCTCGGCGTGTTAGATATGGTTGTATCCTTGGTAACATAGAAATTGATCATTTAACCTCACTTTATATTCCTCGGCGTGTTAGATAGGGTTTTATCCTTGGTAACATAGAAATTGAACATTTAACCTCAATTTATATTCCTCTGTGTGTTAGATAGGGTTTTATCCTTGGTAACATAGAAATTGATCATTTAACCTCACTTTATATTCCTCTGTGTGTTAGATAGGGTTGTATCCTTGGTAACATAGAAATTGATCACTTAACCTCACTGTATATTCCTCTGTGTTTTAGATAGGGTTTTATCCTTGGTAACATAGAAATTGAACATTTAACCTCAATTTATATTCCTCGGTGTTTTAGATAGGGTTTTATCCTTGGTAACATAGAAATTGATCATTTAACCTCACTTTGTATTACTCGGCGTATTAGATAGGGTTTTATCCTTGGTAACATAGAAATTGATCATTTAACCTCACTTTGTATTTCTCTGCGTATTAGATAGGGTTTTATCCTTGTGTAGCGAAATCAGCCGTTCACATCAACATATATGTAATTACCTGGATTGTCCCCCTTTGTTATTACAATGGTCATATTAGAAATCCGTTGACATCCGTGTTATTTTTAATCAAAACATGGCACAAACGATATTTATTTGTTAAGGATGAATTAATAAACACATACAGATTATTATCTTTAGATTATCACTTATTTGGAATTAATATTTAACAAGAAACATTTGATAATGAATTCAGCTTGTTAGGCTAACCGAACATCATATGAAACAGTTGTTTTGATTGGTTAATTCAATTTAGAAATTGACAGGCTTTCTTTTAGGGTCGCGTTCATCGTACTTAAGCCCGAAGATTTGGCAGTGAAGGAGTGGTTGATTGAAGAAATTTTCCATACTGAAACCTCGCTGTGTGAAGACACAAGGTAAGAGAGAGTTTGAAACAATACGACTTTTTGCTGGGTGCTGCGTTGTTCCTCTGGCAACAACTCATGGCCCTCATGGGTTGATGATTGTTTCAAGGTTAGTGACAACCTTTTGCTGGGTCCGGTGTTGAAACCAGTGGTTACAACTGACGACTCACATTTGGTTTGGAACTATTATTAATTCACACAGTTTTCATGTTGTTTATGGTATACATCTGTCGTCTAAGGTTGTGACATAGTTTTCGGTTGAGACAAGGTTTGAGACATAGGGTTCGAGACATAGGTCTGAAGCAGGTGTTGGTGACTGGTGACTGGTTAGTTAGGTTTCAGACAGGGTCTGAAACAAAGTAGTTGTTTATAAATATTCATTGTTTATATTGTGGTCTGTGTAGTTATAGTGTGTGTTGCATTAGGATAGTTATATATTAGTCTGCGTAGATAGTGATTTAGCATTTATTATTTGCAAGGAGCCACTGTACCTATTTTAGTTTGTTGGGTTAGACATTGTTTGAACATTTTTGTTATACAAGACTATTATTTGTCAGGTCCTCAGGAAACTGGTACGGACCCAGTGTTTATATACATCCATTCAGGTTACACGCTACACTTGGTAACATAGAAAGTGATCATTTAACCTCACTTTATATTCCTCGGCGTGTTAGATAGGGTTTTATCCTTGGTAACATAGAAATTGATCATTTAACCTCACTTTATATTCCTCGGCGTGTTAGATAGGGTTTTATCCTTGGTAACATAGAAAGTGATGATCTAACCTCACTTTATATTCCTCGGCGTGTTAGATATGGTTTTATCCTTGGTAACATAGAAAGTGATCATCTAACCTCACTTTATATTCCTCGACGTGTTAGATAGGGTTGTATCCTTGGTAACATAGAAATTGATCATTTAACATCACTTTATATTCCTCAGCGTGTTAGATAGGGTTTTATCCTTGGTAACATAGAAAGTGATGATCTAAGCTCACTTTATATTCCTCGGCGTGTTAGATATGGTTTTATCCTTGGTAACATAGAAAGTGATCATCTAACCTCACTTTATATTCCTCGACGTGTTAGATATGGTTTTATCCTTGGTAACATAGAAATTGATCATTTAACCTCACTTTATATTCCTCAGCGTGTTAGATAGGGTTGTATCCTTGGTAACATAGAAATTGATTATTTAGCCCCACTTTATATTCCTCGGCGTGTTAGATAGGGTTTTATCCTTGGTAACATAGAAATTGATCATTTAACATCACTTTATATTCCTCGGCGTATTAAATAGGGTTTTATCCTTGGTAACATAGAAATTGATCATTTAACCTCACTTTGTATTTCTCGGCGTATTAGATAGGGTTTTATCCTTGGTAACATAGAAATTGATCATGTAACCTCACTTTATATTCCTCTGTGTGATAGATAGGGCTTTATCCTTGGTAACATAGAAATTGATCATTTAACCTCACTTTATATTCCTCTGTGTGATAGATAGGGTTGTATCCTTGGTAACATAGAAATTGATCATTTAACTTCACTTTATATTCCTCTGTGTGATAGATAGGGTTTTATTCTTGGTAGCCTAGAAATTGATCATTTAACCACTAGCCATGCTATACAATGCAAAATACAAATATACAAAAATAAATAAACAAATATGAATGACAAATAATCATCAATAATATATGTCAAAATAACTGTTCTTTTCAACCTTGACAACTGTCTAATATAACTATTGGCACAGTGACAATCCCCCCACTGCCACCATTGTAAAGAAGTAAGTTCTTTGGATTGTCAGGTGGCCAATGTCATATAAAACTATATTAAACATATAAATTTAATGAACAAAACATAAGAAAAATAAACACAAAACAAATGATATATGGAATGAAATGTACACAATATTACAAGATTCACAACACTGAACATAAAACGATATTCATTCAAAACACTGAACAAATATAATGCATATATAAACGATATGCATTTTACAGCCGGAGACATACCATCCTGCACGCACGCAATTCTTGGTACTGTAGAAATTCACTAATTGGACTGGGTTGTTCCCCTTGGATAATTTATAAATACGGACGGAATAATTTCACATAAATATAGATTCTAAATTGATGACGAGGACACTAGATGATTAATATATTGCTTCACTATTGTATCCAGCGAACCGTGACTAATATGACTGCATAAATATAATATGTTCAGCACGGACTTATCGGGTTGTAATTACGGACTCTAATACGCCAAATTTAAGACGGCATTTAACGATAATAATATCACCGATGCTGGGCGTTGTGACATCAATTTATATACACCAAAACCGGTACCATTTCAACACAGACACCATTTACACCGACAGCAAACTTTACTACACGCACACCAAAAACCAGGCATAAAAACCCCTGAGTGTAATGAACCTTCGCCTATGAATATCCATGTCCTGTATTTGACAATTGTAATACTCAAACTGCCTGTTCCTCACTTTACTTAAACACAAAGCGTGTGATTCACTCAAAATGCATGTGCGACTGACTTTCAACTCACCTTGTTTAAATCTCATGGGTAACCGTACTACGTGATAAACTATCGGTCTGTTTGACTTTTCTCTCGGTGTTAGTGGAAAATATAACCATATTAAATTATCCAATATATAATATATAAATACATAATGCAAGTTCGTTACAAGGGTTGTCTGCTCTTCTTCTCTGTATGGCCTCTGATGACCCCTTTCTCTTTTGTCCATTGGGTTGTCTGTCCTTCTCTTTATGACCTCTGATGACCCCTTTCTCTTTTGTCCATTGGGTTGTCTGCCCTTCTTCTCTTTATGACCTCTGATGACCCCTCTCTCTTTTGTCCATTGGGTTGTCTGGCCTTCTCTTTATGACCTCTGATGACACCTTTTTCTTTTGTCCGTTGGGTTGTCTGTCCTTCTCTTTATGACATCTGATGACCCCTTTCTCTTTGGTCCATTGGGTTGTCTGTCCTTCTTCTCTTTATGGCCTCTGATGACCCCTTTGGTATCTTGAAATGTTTCATAGCGTGGTTCGTGTTATTTAGTTTTCAGTAGTGTAGTGGTTTGACAAGCATTGTTTGTCTTTTTATCATTTTGTCCTTTGGAACAAGGCATTTTCTATCCTCCAATCTTTGGTAAGGTTTTCACAAGAGAACGAGGCTTGGTAATGAACGTTTATGTCAAAGGCAATCTCATAAAATAGGCTTCGGTCATGTTCGTTTGACATTTTTATTTATTGTACGACTTGAATATGTAATATTGGTACCATTAAAAACTTTAGAATTGGTGCATTTAGATCTTATATTCCAAAAGATCTCTTGCACACTGCCGATTTGATTCTAAAATTACTTATATCTACAAGAGTTACTACTTTACAAATATATAACAACTTCTTTGTCGATGAGCAAACGGTGGCCAAAATATTCAATTTTCGCATAATCTTTCATAATCTTGTAAACAATTAGGTGATAATATTTTCCCAGAATGAAAACTCACAAACATTTAGAAAATATTGTTATTATTTTAACGGATTACGAGTAAATTATGTGCAAATTATATGATTTAAACATTGCTCTCACATTTAACAGCAATCGATCGATTTCTAGTAGTTTTAATTTCATTGGTAAGAAGAGGCGTGTGGCGCCTCAAACATGAGGTGAGTTAAGGGAAGACAAGCTATATATGCGTCATCCATTATCAGGCCCTTATATATAGCACTTTTACGTTCATTTATATTAACACTTCCAAGACAGACAAAGATATTGACGATCTGTTTGAATATAGGATTGAAAAGGATAGGTTGTCGGTACCATTGAAGAACAATGGAGTTTGAGTTATTCTCTGTGAATATGTCTTTTAATGAAACGACGATGAACGAAACATGTTCTATCAGCTATCAACCACCATCTATGCACACATCGTTGATTGTGATCTTCTTGGTTCTATACGTCGCCGTGATCCTGATTGGCATTGGCGGGAATGTATTCGTTTTCTATACGATCTATAATCTGAAACAAAAGAGTGTTACACATTTCTTCATGGCAAGCTTAGCCAGCAGCGATTTTTGGATGGCAACCGTTTGTATACCATTTACAGTGCTGAGTAATTTAGTGTTTCACTATTGGCCGTTTGGTTCTGCCTTATGCCCTATTGTTGGCTTTGTGCAGGTGACATCTGTGTTACAGAGAGCTTTTACATTGATTACTATTACGATGGATCAACACCAAGTTGTATGGCATCCATTACGTAAACGCTTGAACAAAAGGAAAGCAAGGATTTTAATTTGCTTCTTATGGATACTTGCAATATCAGCTTCGGTTCCGGTTCTGATTTACGCCAGAATAATAAAGTTCCCTGCAAATGGTGGAAACGATGGTGTCTGTATGGAAGATTGGGAAACACCAGAAGAAAGATACATCTACAGCGTCACAGTAATGGTCCTACAGTATTTTCTGCCCCTCGCCATTATGATATGCTGCTATACACACATCGGAGTGATTGTCTGGTTGACGAAAATACCGGGAGAGATTATTCACAGACAAGACAAACGACAAAATAGAAGTAAACGCAAGGTAATATATCAAATACTTTATATTAAGAGAGTTGTTTTGGTCCTATGAAACTAGTTTAACACGCCACTTTTTATTGAAGTTTACTGTACCAAACCAGGATAGGAAGTGAGTGGTCATGATTACATGTGTAAGGGGAATCAGTTTTATCTCTATTTCAATGATTTGTTGCTTGTGTTTTGGAACTGTTCTGACAGTGTGAATGTTTTGCTTGTGTTTTGGAACTGTTCTGACAGTGTGAAATGTTTGTTTTAGTCTTTAATCTTATTACATCATCTATAATGTTCACTCTGGTAAACCTAAACACAATGTAGCATTGCTAAAAATTAATAATACCATACATGTATCACATGGAGTATTGATTGTAAATTTTGATATTCTAAAAATAGTCTTATATAAATGATTGTGTCTTTTTCTCCCTTTTTGAATATTATAATATCTACCAATGACAACCGACAAACAATCCATAATTTCCATCTATCTTTCTACATATCTCTTCTAAGATACAAATATGGTATTTTTTTCTTTCGTATTATTTTTTTTTTCATTTCGTTTCCTTTATACTCCTTTATTTGTATTGTGTAGTTTTGTCATACTTTATGACATTGTACTTTATTTGTATTGTGTAGTTTTGTCATACTTTATGACATTGTACTTTATTTGTATTGTGTAGTTTTGTCATACTTTATGACATTGTACTTTATTTGTATTGTGTAGTTTTGTCATACTTTATGACATTGTACTTTATTTGTATTGTGTAGTTTTGTCATACTTTATGACATTGTACTTTATTTGTATTGTGTAGTTTTGTCATGCTTTATGACATTGTACTTTATTTGTATTGTGTAGTTTTGTCATACTTTATGACATTGTACTTTATTTGTATTGTGTAGTTTTGTCATACTTTATGACATTGTACTTTATTTGTATTGTGTAGTTTTGTCATACTTTATGACATTGTACTTTATTTGTATTGTGTAGTTTTGTCATACTTTATGACATTGTACTTTATTTGTATTGTGTAGTTTTGTCATGCTTTATGACATTGTACTTTATTTGTATTGTGTAGTTTTGTCATACTTTATGACATTGTACTTTATTTGTATTGTGTAGTTTTGTCATACTTTATGACATTGTATTCTATTGTATTTGTAGAACGAATAATTGATACCAACAATAACAAATATCAATGAAAACAGGTATATTATCAATTATATTATTCGTAGTCTCCACCACATGGCATGGGTAGCCAAGTGATTAAGACTTCTGATCAGAAACCTGGTAACAATGACGTGGGTTCACGCCAGATACCCACCCATGTGTTAACTTTTCCAGAGACCTACCCATGACTGGCGTTTTTATTGATCATTTCTTTATAACCGTCCGGGTTTCCCTTCCCTTTTAAGTCTTGTCACAATGTAGCTAAAAATACAAAAGGGACGATATAACCAATAACCCTTTTCGCTGTTCACAACGTAAACACAGACGTACCAAATAAAACAAAATCTTAATCCACATTTCATTATTAAATTAAGAAGAATTTGAAGAAACCAAATGGGTAGTCAGAATCCGTAAATTGAAGAAGGACAGACAACACAATGGCCAAACGAAAAAGGATAAAAGGACAAACAACGATCTACAAAACATACACATAAAACTAAAGATCGAGTAACATGAACCCCACTAAAATCCGGGGATGAAACTATAAGATGATCTTCCTTAACTAGTTTGGCTAAGGTGCCAACTAAAAGAATAATTTTTTGATATTACTTTTTTTCCCAATACAATTCATGGACTTTTTGCACCATATTGAATCTTAACACAATATGAATATTGACACAATTAATATTGTGTCTTTTATTATTTTTTCGGAAAACCAAGAAGATCTGGGATCCCTTTAAATCGGGGAATATTGTTTACTTGAGATATTATTATGTTGTCTATTATTTTGTGGTTACTATAATTATTTCCTTGATAGAAGACTGCAGCAAACAAGGAAACTATTAAACCAAGGGTCTCAAGTGGCTAAGTTGAAGTCATTATTTCGACAATTTTAATGTTTCTGCCATTACTTGGTTAACTGCTACGGAATATCTGTGCAACAAATAACCACGGATAGTTTCCGTTTGTAGCAATCATAATCCGGTCCTTTCCTAATTTTTCATGATTTATCACCTGGCTTGCAACTAGATTAACACAACGGGCGCCAATAGTGGAACAGGAACTTTCTATTCTTCCAGAGCACTTGCGTGCATCTCCGGTTTTCAGTGGGGTTCTTGTTGCTCGATTTTTAGTTTTCTGGGTAATGTTTTGTAGATCGTTGTTTTTCCTTTTGTCCTTTTTCCTTTGGCCATTGTGCTGTCTGTCCTTCTTCGCTTATGAAGTATCTTCAGACGTATCCTATTGTATTCAAACTACTATCCATATGCCACTAGATACCGTGAGGATTAATGTAATTCATTTGTCTTTAGTATATTGTCTGGTAGCTATGTTGGTAATTAGTGGTAGTAACATTAACGCTTTATTACCAATTATTATTTATTTATTTAGAAAAGAAACCATGTAGAGTAGTAGATTTTGTTAAGAGATTTACCGCCATGAAGCTGTAAGCTTGTATGACATTTTGATATTGTTTTGGATGCGCTTTATTCATCGCTGTCTTGGTTTAAACTTATAATAACATCATGTTCTATAAATAGCACTATGATATTAACCATCAATACTGTTTTTATTTTCAGACTTTACAGATGTTGACTGTTGTTGCCACTGTTTATGCGTTGTCATGGTTACCACTTCACGCTATGACGTTAATTGGAGATTCCTACCCAGCTGTCTATGACTTGCCACATATAGATCTGCTATGGATGTCATTTCATTGGTTGGCTTTCAGCAATACTGCCATGAATCCTATTATCTATTGCCGCAGTAATTCTGTATTCAGAAATAGTCTGAAGCTCTGTTTCAATCGCTTCAAGAAAGGCAACAAAGATAATTTCGAATTGATTTTATCAGATAGAAGGATGTCGAATTGCAATGCACAATCTGTGAGCATGCGAATTTGAGAGTGTAACATAATGCAATTGTTTAGAATTTATGAAAATAATATCAAAACAATTCAATTTATTTGAATATTTTGTCCTGTTTAGGAGCATTTCAGAAATGTTTTAAGCGGTGAATACACAAGTATTGACATTGATAATCAACTGAGCTACAAGGTAAATGATAGAAGACTATATCACATGCCGGGTATTCGGCTGCACGGAAGCGGAGTTGGCACTAAGAACGCGGGCGTCGATAAAAAATCAACAAACAGGGTAGGTATATGTAAACGTTCTTTTCTTAGACGTAATAATATTTTGCAATGAAATAATTTCGTACAATAACTGTGCATGAAATAAAATCTTCACAGTCAAGTTTTCATCGCGATAAAGTGAATAGTAAATCGACAACACGATTGTTTTAGCGACCTTTCTCACTTTTTGGGGGAATTTCGAAATTAAATTATTTATATATTATTGCAGTTACTGCCGTTTTAAAAAACAAATTGGCCTTTTCTCTTCCCAAATATCTTCTACAACTTCTGTTAAATATTCACTTTAAAACATTCACGCAAATTCCTCACAGTCAACGGTTCATAGGCATATAGGGTGCGTCAATTTGGCAACTCAGAACAGCGGATCAACTTGAAAGAATGACACTTGGAACACCGGCTTTGGCTACTAGGAACAAACAGAATATCATTTTCCAATACAATATAAATATGTCGATTAATACTAGAAATACTATAATTGCACTAGAAATAAAACAATTATATACATGTACATGTATATAATAAGTTAAAGACTATATATTTATAATTATTACTCCTAGATTTTATAGTTTAGTTTTGTCCTTCATGTTATGGGGGAAATGAGGGATCTCTGAATAGGCTATATAGCTATTGGAAATACTTTAAATGTGATAATTATTATATAAATGAGAAAATAGTGCACTGTTAAAGGGAAATATAAGTTCATTGCATTATCTAAAGTTGGGGGAGGTGATAATGCGTGTCGGGCGTTCGTCCGTTCATTCGTTCATCCGTCCTGGTTAACCTTGATTATGCTCCATATTCAGACAACTACAAATCAGAGAGTGATGACATCTGGACTATCCTGTACATCATTACCATTTGTGTGTTGGTTTTTCTTTGTTGTAGGACTGGCCATGTTGGTTCGTTTAGCAGAGATGTAACACTGCTTTCTCTTGAGTAGTCCCCATTCACAAATATGACAGCACGGCGTTGGTATTTTTCTAGCTTGATCAAGTTTAATTTGGTGTAAGGATCCCATATGGTTGCAGCATATTCTAAATTAGCTGTTGATGAGGTGTTCTTTGCTATATGGTTGAGTAAGATCAGGAAGAGAAACGGTCTAAATACAGCTCGTCGTGGTACGCCAGATGTAACCTCTGATCTTGAAGAGTGTTTCCCCTCAAGCACTAAGTACTTCTTGTTTTCGATTTGTTAGGAAATCCTTAGTTCAACTGTGCAGGTATCCACGAACTTCATAATAGCTGAGCTTTTCCAGTAACCTTTGATGTGGCACTTTGTCGAATGGTTTACTGAAGTAGAGAAGCATACCATCTAGTGGTTCATTTCTATTCGGGCTATTTGCAAGGTCATGGACTGTCATTATGACTCGCATGATCGAGATTTCCGGAAACCATGCTAAGCATTTACTAAAATACCATGTATGTCGAGATGTTTCATTACAGTGCTATGTATGATGTGCTCCATGATCTTACAGCATATTGATGTTAGTGATACTGGTCTGTAGTTTGATGGTTTACTACGATCTCCCTTCTTGAATAGTGGTGTGATAAATGCATCTTTTCAGATTGTTGGCACATGGCCCTGATGTAGTGAGGCCTGGAAAATTAAAGTTAGAGCTTGTGTTAACTCTTCGTGTAGTTCTTTTAAAAAACGATCTGATATGTTGTCTGATCCTGTTGCCTTGTTTGGATTTAAGGCTGATAAGAGGTTTTTTAAATTCCATCTGGGTGTATTTCTATTTGTTTGAGGTCAGGGAATGCTGTGGGATCCATAGTTTGTATATTAGTTGTATCCTTCTCAGTAAAAACTGATGTAAGCTGTTAAGGATGTTAACTTTTTCTAGACTATCGCCTTTAGTGAATGGCGCAACGCTGGTTGAATCACATCTTTTGCTTTTTATGAATGACCATAAACGATTAGGATTTGATTTTATGTCATCACTTACTTAACATTGTGCTGACATAGTTGTTATATGTTTTACGACATTCAATTTGACATTTCTTTTTGATGGATGTATAGTGGTCCCAATATTTTGGGGTTTCTTGCTTGCCTTCCTGGGAAGTCTGTTGATTTCTGTATTAATCAAGATTTGGCTGTATCTGATTTATGTCATTTTGGATGGTACATGTTCATCTATATGCTCTTGGCACATGTTACTGAAATGTTCCCACAGGCTATTGATTTTGGCACTGATGGTATTAACTTCAATAAAGGTTTTTACTGCATCAAATATATCTGACTTAAATAAGTTTATTATATCGGCTTTTTTCCAAAGATATATTTTATGCTGGATATGTTGTTGGTATTTGGCATATACCCTAGATTCTACGTATTATATCTCGTGATCGCTAACCCCGCTTATTGGTTTGCATGTTGTTGCTAGGGATGGTATGTTTGCTGCAAAAATATCAAGTATGTTTTGTCTTCTTGTGGGGAAATCATTTATTACTTTTTTGCATTAATTTCCTGTGATGGTATTTTCCTCCTAATCGATATCGGGTAAATTCATGTCACCGCATACCCATATGGTGTCCTTGGGATATTTATTGCAGATATCGATAATGGTGTTTGTAAGAGCATGCGTATAAACAAAATTATCATTTGTTGGTCTGTACACTGAGATGACAATCAAAGCCGTTTTTTTTGCTGCATTCAATTCTAGAGACTACAATCTCAGTCTGATTTTATTTCTAGGTCTTGGCTGATCAGTGTGTTTTACGGCAATAGGTACGCCTCCATCTATCCTATCTTTATGGTATACTTTATAATTTGTTGGTAATACCTCAGAGTTATGTGTGCTGTTGTTAATAAAGGTAATAACAAAATTACCGAACTCCGAACAATCTTACAAAGGGAAAGTCAAAACTCATAATTATATAAACAGACAAAATCAGTCAACAACCGGAAAACTGTGAAAACCGTAATGACCCTGACTTGGTACAGGCATTTCTAAAGAAATGGTGGGTTGAATCAGATTTTAAGGCGCCAAACCTCCCGCTCTCATTACGGTTCAAAGGTTCCGGCTGTCACTGTAACAGTATTTAAATACAGGAACATGTCCATGTTTCACTTACCACAACTAGTTCTGGTTTTCGGGTATCAATGACTTTCCATATGATCTCATTTTTGCTTTTGATACTTTGAGTGTTGACTATAATAGTTGTAAGTTTATTTGCTGATTTTGATACATTTTTCTCACGTTTGTGCCGAACTGAATTAACTGGAGTTGATGTACACTGTGGTGGAGCAGGTGGATCAACATGATCATCAGACAGTACTTAGTAATATGACTGTTTACCGATGATGGAGTTGTCATTCATATTATTGTGTGTTGTATTTAGCGAGCAGCATTTTGCACATATCCTTGATATGTTTGACTTTGATAGTATGTTGTATGTGTTGTTCACCGTGTTGATGCAGCTTATGTGAAACCAACGTAATAAACGTCACAGTGAATTCCTGCATGATCATCTAGAACTTCCTTACCACAGACAAAACAAAGGTATTCTAGGCTGACCTGTGGGTCTGGGTTTGGGTGAAAATCGGCGGAATTCAATATAACAAGTGTACACAAATATACCAAATAGTATCTACCTCTCCTTTGAATTGTCCAATGTTTTGTCTTGTGTTTATAAATATGCTCGGGTGGATAAGTTTTGTTGACGCTGAGAGATTGAGGGCCTTGACTTGTTCGATGTTAATTGACTTATCGGTCATGTGTTGATAGTGAAATATTTGTGTACAGGGACTTCTCAAGAAAAACGAACAGAAGCTAGCCCAATCCTTTAATTTCACGTTTCGCTATATAGATGATGTCCTTTCACCAAATAATTCTAGGTTTGGTGATTTCGTTGATCGCGTCTATCCCATTGAGCTTGAAATAAAGGAGACTACAGATATATGCGATTCATACTTTGACCTACATCTCGCAATTGGCAGTGAGGGTCGGTTAAAAACGAAACATTACGACGAAAGAGATGATTTCAATTTTACCATTGTGAACTTTCCATTTATATGTAGCAACATTCCTGCAGCACCTGCATAT
This sequence comes from Bathymodiolus brooksi, assembly GCA_963680875.1. NCBI lineage: Eukaryota > Metazoa > Mollusca > Bivalvia > Mytilida > Modiolidae > Bathymodiolus > Bathymodiolus brooksi. The sequence continues at coordinate 1,506,303 of OY804577.1, forward strand.
AGAGAATATATCTCTAAGTTGATACGATATTCCAAAGCTTGTGGTTACTATCAGGATTTCCTTGATAGAGGATTGCTGCTAACAAGGAAGCTACTGAATCAAGGGTTCATATTGGTTAAAGTTATCACTTTGAAAGTTTTACGGTCGCCACCATGACTTGGTTGACCTTACGGAATATCTATGTCACAAATGATCACGAATATGTTCCACTTGTCGTAAACACTTCCCGTTCCTCTCCTCATTCATTACTTCAGTATTACCGGGTTTGTAAGCAGATTAACACGACGGGTGCCACTAGTGGGGCAGGAACTGCTTACTGTTCCGGAGCACATGAGTTCACCCCCGGTTTTTAGTGGGGTTCGTGTTACTCGATCTTTAGTTGTATATGTATGTTTTGTAGATCGTTGTTTGTCCTTTTGTAATTTTTGCAGCTTCAAACTCTTCTTGCAAGTCGAACACACCCTTGACAAGTGTTGTAATGAACCTTAAAACGGGTAATTATTTGCTATCCTCCTCATAAATCCTAAGCATATATATATATATAGATATAAACTTGGGGCCGTCGTTGCCGTGATCGTATGGTAGCTGGATTTACAACTACCTATGCAATCCGTGCCTATCACCACCGATGACCATGACTTATCACCGGGCATGTAACTAGATTAACACGACCGGTGTCACTAGTGGAGCAAGAACTGCCTACCCTTCCGGAGCACTTGAGTTCACCTCGGGTTTAATTTGGGTTCGTGTTACTCGATCTTTAGTTTATTTGTATGTTTTGTAGATCGTTTTTTGTCCTTTTGGCCATTGTGTTGTCTGTCCTTCGATTTACGGATTCTGATTACCCATTTGGTATTTTCAAACTCTTCTTACACCAGAACGGATCTATATAGAACTCCCTGTTCTTAGTGCCATTTAGATCGACCTTTCCGCGTTCCTAGTGCCATGTGCCCGCCGTTTTTAGTGGCCAAATTGACGTAGCATCGTGTTATCGGTTTTCGTGCTATTATCGATTTTCCGATATAGCGATTAACAGTGTTAATCCTTCATTCATATGACGATTGGAATTTTCAAAGAATGGCTAGTTAAGCATTTCTTTGTACATAAGATTGTTTTTAAAGCCATTCTTGTATTTTAATATACTCTCGATTATCTGGCAACTTTTGTTGTCAGTAAAGTGGCGTCATCTATTTTCGTGTAAAGTAAAAACAGGGCCGATATACGGGATGGAAACGAATATATAATCCGGAAATGGCTGGTTTTAAAATTTCATGGTTCTGGCCATCTACCAAATCATACTACATCTAAATAAAATAACAGAATGTTTGAAAATTACCACTTTCAAAATTGTGTTTACTTTAGATGTTTTCTTTAGTGCTGAAACCACAATGCACTGCAAAGTGACATGTATTTTATATATGAAACAGGCACATTTCAGTCAGCTCTTTTGTTTACAAGTACGATCAGTGACCCCATGACAGTTACATGACAGGAAGAGCCGATGTCTGAGAAGCAGACGACATAGTTCAATTTTATATAGCCCTTCTGGATTTTTTTCCAGCTACTTTATAAATGAAGTAAATTTTTAGTATTACAAAAAGTATGGTTCAGTAGGAAGGTTCACTGTTTTTGGTACTTACGTCTTTAAAAGAAAACTTTAACATTTTTTACAGATGTCACGTTGTAGTCCTGTTTACGTTCCATAAATAGAAACCGGAAGACACGTCAAAAATAATGCGTGCGCTGTGGAAATCAAAATAAAATGGATGATACGAAAAGACATGACACACGAAAACACATACCGTGACGATACCCTATGCCTGTAAACCGTTGGCTATGAGCAATTTGCGTGCATGCTTTAAACTGAATATTTAACAGAAGTTGGGAAGAGAAAGGGCCAATTTGTTTTTAAAATGGCATTCACTACAGTAAATTACAAGTAATCTAATTTCGAAAATCAAAACAAATTTGAGAAAGGTCGATAAAACAATCGTGTTGCCGATTTACTATTAACTTTATCACGATGAAAATTTAACTGTGAACACTTTATTGTATGCACAGTTAGTGTATAAAATTATTTCATTGCAAAATATTATTATGTCTAAGAAAAGAACGTTTACCTACCCTGTTTGTTGATTTTTTTTATCGACGCCCGCGTTCTTAGTGCCAACTCCGGTTCCGTGCAGCCGAATACCCGGCGTGATATCACGTTTATAGTTTATAATCACCAACCGAAGATATAAGTAGGAGAAATAAATTTTATATTTGCATGAATTGACGTTATTTTGTTTTATAAATCAGTGCCGCTGATTGGTTGATTGTATTAACAATTATCTGAAAGCGTTATTTTCAGATAATTTGGAAGTTTGATGGCATGTGAAGAGATATATACAAATATAGTAGTCAATGCCTGAATGTGTGTAGCTATTGAGTGTTGATTATGTCATGAAGAAAGAAATTAGACAGAAAATGTAGAGAATGATGTAATAACACCAGAGTGTTGACACATGGGTGTTAACAGGAAAGATACGGTGTTGATTATGATAACATTGGTGTGTTAACAGAATAGGATGTTGCTTACACGACTACATTCAGAGAGTTAACGTTGTACATAGCTTGGATCACGAGATGACATTAGCGTGTTAACGTTGTACATAGCTTGGATCACGGGATGACATCAGAGAGTTAACGTTGTATATAGCTTAGATCACGAGTTGACATCAGAGAGTTAACGTTGTGCATATCTTGGATCACGAGATGACATTAGCGTGTTAACAGTATATATATGGAATTGATTAAGTGATGATGATGTACATAGGTTTGATCACGTGATGTCACTCCTATGTTATCAGTATATATAAGATGTAGATTACGTGATGACACCATAGTGCTAACGTTGTATATAGTTTGCATTACCAAATGACACCAGAGTGTTAACATTGGATATAGTTTGCATTACCAAATGACACCAGAGTGTTAACATTGTATATAGTTTTCATTACCAACTGACACCAGAGTGTTAACATTGTATATAGTTTGCATTACCAAATGACACCAGAGTGTTAACATTGTATATAGTTTTCATTACCAAATGACACCAGAGTGTTAACATTGTATATAGTTTTCATTACCAAATGACACCAGAGTGTTAACATTGTATATAGTTTTCATTACCAACTGACACCAGAGTGTTAACATTGTATATAATTTTCATTACCAAATGACACCAGAGTGTTAACATTGTATATAGTTTTCATTACCAAATGACACCAGAGTGTTAACATTGTATATAGTTTTCATTACCAAATGACACCAGAGTGTTAACATTCTACACAGTGTATTGAGCACATTGTGTGTGATGACACTACAATCTGTGGCACATCAGGTCATTGACGCTAAAGGAGTAGTCATCTTAATTTTATGTGAGGGGGCAAGGAAGTGTTTCAAAAAAGATGTCAAGATTTAGACATAAGTTGAAAAAACGTCACAATCCAAGAGCGCTTTAAGTCAAAATAACCAGTATCTGTAATAAGTAAAACAAAATAACCAGTATCTGTAATAAGTAAAACGAATAATACAAAAATTGTAAAAGATCTGGAAAAAAACTTAACAAATAAAAGGTCAATTTTACAGATCGCTTGGAGTGTGTGGGTCTGGGTATTTTGGGGACAACGGGGTCGGTATCTTGTTCTGTACATCGGAATGTGTAAAAATGTAACGGTTTACACAATATGCTGGTTAATTGATTCTTAAGACAATTTACATATTTCTTTACATTGAATTTCACATTATCCTACGTACATCGTATGGCGTTTTTTAATATAATACCATTGGGCATAGCCGACGTTTCCCTTTAAGATAATATATAAAGGTCGGATTTGACTTCTCGGACAATACAAAACAATAACTGTACACGTGAATCATAAACTTTGTCCTTTGCAAATGTTACATGTTTACTTCTTAGATATTGACTCGTCGAGTTTTCAGTAATATAAATAAAGTCTCCTTGCACCATTTCCGCCATAAACTATCATTAACTGACCCATTGTTAGATTTCCGTGGAGTTATTACAATTAGGCATATGGTCGGACAGAACTATAAATATCAGACCGATTGTGTGACGTAAATTGGAATAGGGGTAAATCCGTGAAATAATTTCCACTAAGTGAAGAGTAATTTGTCAGAAATTAAGATTTGCAGATGCCATTCAGATTCACAGAATACTGTGTGTTAACACTGGTGTATTAACATATGTTTTTATTGTTATTATTGATTTGTGCAAATATGATATTGTTTCCAGTTAGCGAATAAAACTAAACAAGAATTACCACCAAAGGATGTCTTTCTTTCGGGGGTACAACCACTAATACATGAACGATAATTGAACTGGGTCTACCAAATATACAGAACATCCAAATGATGTAACAGGATGACTGTCAAATGCTGCACTCTGTCAAATTATAGAATCTTAGCATCAGCTCCTAACCAGCAATAACCTGTATTAGTTGTCATATAGAATCTTAGCATCAGCTCCTAACCAGCAATAACCTGTATTAGTTGTCATATAGAATCTTAGCATCAGCTCCTAACCAGCAATAACCTGTATTAGTTGTCATATAGAATCTTAGCATCAGCTCCTAACCAGCAATAACCTGTATTAGTTGTCATATAGAATCTTAGCATCAGCTCATAACCAGCAATAACCTGTATTAGTTGTCATTGTTGATCGATTAAGAGATCATATACATTTTTTGTGCCCATCTATCTTATCCAGCCAAACATGATGGCATACTTCGCTACTGTACAACAATGGCAAATCAGGACATATGCTGTTAATGTGTGTAATACCACTGGTGTGTTAGTGAAGTGTATCCATTGAACAGTTGAGGCGATATGGAACAGAAACGCATTTCTTCGGTGATGTTTTAGCTTTAGTTAATCATCTTTAAAACAAACAAGTATTAACTTCACCAAATCAACGGCAACCATAGCCGTAGCCAAATGACGAAACAAATGAATAAATGAATGATGTGTACTACTTTAATGTTCCACATCTCTACCAGGTAATTAAAGCTATGACAACGGTACTCTGAAAATGAAATAGCAGCACCACTTAATTTCAAAATTGTTGGTTTAAAAAGGTATCCATTAGGTCTGTATGTAAATTATATTTTCTGAAGTGTGAACATCTGGATGGAGTGTTGACAGTGGAGTTAAACACCATAAACCCGGATAAAATGAAACACTGTCAAACTGGTATTTGTTACTTCTCCTCTAAGTGTTATATCCTAGATTGGCATGGTCAGAATGTTTGGACAATTCCATAAGAGTTGTTTATCTTTGTGTATATATTGATTTCGTATGCGTAAATCCGGAAACCCAGGTTTCCCTTATCAGTTTTGTAATTTTATGTTCTGTCTCTTTTTCGATTGTAAAAACCTGTAGGAAGCAGTAAATTTGGTACCAAACACACGAGTTTTTCTATTTTCAACATTTAAGTGACGAGAACAGTTCCCCGCCTCGTTACATGGTGGAGAACCCGATTTTAAGTATTCATATGTGATATTTGATAAAACAAAACAATGTAACGTAGTCTGATTGAGACACAAAATACGCTACTTTGGCTTGGCGCGACCACGTGGTGTCTGACATTTTCGAGAGAAAACATTTGTGTCTAATTTTATCCATGTATAGTTATATATTTATTTGACGATTTCGTATCATGTCCTCTCTCGTCAGGAAAATACAAGGCCAAATAGATAAACTGAGGGTCTCACTTCTTGTTTCTATCCGGAGAATTCCCGTTTTACTCTGTGTCAGTGACAGTAAAGGTTTTAATTTACAAAAACAGGTCAAAGTTAATCCAGAGATTTATATTAAATTTTGGTGTGATGCCGGTGCTACAGTGGAAAATACATTTAAATTTTTAAAAGAAAATTTGGAATGAGAGCTTCAAAGGTTAAATTGCATTACTTTTTATGTCTGGGTAGGCACGTGAACGACTAAAGAGGGTAATTATATTTACCTGACTGCAAAAGATCATACAGCAGTTGATGACATTAAAAAGGGATTGCGAGAAATTTATTCTTTTACAAGAGAATTTGGTAATCGAGTAATGCTTGTGTTTTTAAATTTACCCCTTTATTCGATTGTTCAATTTAATTTGTATAATGAATATGAAGGTGATATCACTGATTTTGTAAAGGAGGACAAGATATTACAGCAACAAATTACGGAGGTGAACTTTTTCATTAATGACACAAACATGTTGTTTCATGCCACCAATCCAAATTTTTTCTGAAGGTTTACAGAAATCAAAACGTCGTAACCCATTCTCTGCTACCAAACACAAGTAATACTTTTCGCTTTACAAGGATGGTATTCATCCGACAGATGCATTGACAAAACTGTGGCTTGTGCACATAACCAAATTGCTGAAAAATGATTGCTACAAAATTTAATTGCAACAGGTAAATACTCTGGTGATACATGTAAACATATTTTGAAAACAAAATAAACTTGCTGCCAATGTGTTTGTTTTATTCTACGTTTTCTTAGGTGGAAAGGATTGCATTTCACACCAAAAATACATCACTTGTGTGTTTATTTCATTTTACATTTCCCTAAGGTGGAGTTTGAACATTCTAATTTGTCTAAGGTGGAAAGGATTGCCTTTCACATTGCAATTATAGCCCTTGTGTGAAGTTATAAAAATAAAAAGGACCCTATGCATACCTGATACATGAACCCCAAAGAAAGCGACGAAAATACCGACTTTGAGTCTTCATATGACGAAAGTTCAACCGAATCGGAAAATGATTCTAATTTAGATGAATCTTTTATTGAAAACAACCAATTTTCAGTCCCTACATCTCCGATACTAGAAAATACTGCTGGTTTTGATAGTGATACGCCAGCTCATTCATATAATTCAAATGACAGTTTTGCGGCCAAATATTTAATACATGTGCCAAAACCACCAGAAACACCAGTTTTTGAACCACAATTATTTAACAGTAACGAAAATTTAGATGTTGCCGAAGATTTACAGTTGAACCATGAACAATTAACAGAAATAAATTTTTCCGGTTCTAATTTATTACCCCCATCAGTGTTTTCTTCAAAACACTTTACACATACTAAAATTATGGATAAACTTGCAATTTACAAGAAATTTGCTGGGTACCCTCGGGAGAACGGATAAAATTTTTAAGAGAATTTCAGTCATTTGCCATACTTCACGATCTAGATGAAGAGGATGATGAAAGCAGAAAGTTGGCCGCTTTTCATTTACACCTGCAAGGGCCTGCCCGCACATGGTATAACGGGCTCAGTCCCGATCTTGAGTGGTCCGCAATCAAAGAATTGTTTATTGACAAATACGTTGAAATTGGGTGGCAGCATCCATCGGTAGTAGTTGAAAATGAGTCCTTTCATAATATGACTTTAAGTCCGTCACAGTATATAGAAGACTACTAGTGTCAACTAATAGAAAAAGGGCAATTACTATCAAAACTCGAACATGAAATTATATTAAAATTTATTAACGGGTTACCAGAAAAGCTTGCTTTTTATGTACGTACAAGCAAACCACAAGACACATCAGAAGCGCTTTCTCTTGCTAAGACGAGCGAAGCCTAGAAATACAGGATACACGAACCAAGTTTAGCTGCCATTTATAAACCTGTCCCAAAATCAAATCAGGACGATATTTCGATTCTGAAAACTCAGATGTCGGAATTGTCTACAATGATTTACAAACTTTCCGATGACAAAATTACTCGCACACCAAGTAGCACAACTCGACACGTACAAGGTTCTAGGCAAATAATTACATGTCGTAATTGCCGAGGTCAAGGACACATTCGAAGACATTGTAAATGGAATGGTACAGGCAATGCTTCTTCAGACCAACAATGCCAACTGTACAATCAAACTGCCCAAACCACGTTACAATGTTTATTGTACAAATCGTCATCATCGACAACTTTAGATAACATTGTGTGTCACATTTGCTCAAAGAAAGGATATATTGCTTCACAGTGTTTTAGGTATCAGGGAAATCACCTGGGGAACACAGGGCCCGCTCCCCCAGGAAAAATATAATGGGTGCCAAAAGAAACAGAAGTAGATCACCTTTTCGTAAAAATGTCAATGTTTTAACAAATAGTGTAGAAAATGAAGGTCATAGATATAGATCATCGACATTTTGCGACAGTTCCGTTACAAATGACACAGACACTGATGGATCACCAAAGTTTTGTAACAATTCAATTTTTTTATTTCTGAATGTCAGTTTTAACACTTTGAAGGTCTCTGCATTGATAGACAGCGGAAGCTCGATAAATATTATTTCTGAAGAACTTTTCAATTCGATCCCGTATAGTTAAAAAGGTGAAATAAACATAGACGTGAGCGATAGTATAGTTTTGGCTAATAATCAGAACATAGACGTGAGCGATAGTTTAGTTTTTGCTAATAATCAGAACATTGACGTGAGCGATAGTATAGTTTTGGCTAATAATCAGAACATTGACGTGAGCGATAGTATAGTTTTGGCTAATAATCAGAACATTGACGTGAGCGATAGTATAGTTTTGGCTAATAACCAGAACATAGACCTGAGCGATAGTATAGTTTTGGCTAATAATCAGAACATTGACGTGAGCGATAGTATAGTTTTGGCTAATAATCAGAACATTGACGTGAGCGATAGTATAGGTTTGGCTAATAATCAGAACATTGACGTGAGCGATAATATAGTTTTGGCTAATAATCAGAACATTGACGTGAGCGATAGAATAGTTTTGGCTAATAATCAGAACATTGACGTGAGCGATAGAATAGTTTTGGCTAATAATCAGAACATTGACGTGAGCGATAGTATAGTTTTGGCTAATAATCAGAACATTGACGTGAGCGATAGTATAGTATTGGCTAATTATCAGAACATTGACGTGAGCGATAGTATAGTTTTGGCTAATAATCAGAACATTGACGTGAGCGATAGTATAGTTTTGGCTAATAATCAGAACATTGACGTGAGTGATAGTATAGTTTTGGCTAATAATCAGAACATTGACGTGAGCGATAGTATAGTTTTGGCTAATAATCAGAACATTGACGTGAGTGATAGTATAGTTTTGACTAATAATCAGAACATAAACGTGAGCGATAGTATAGTTTTGGCTAATAATCAAAACATTGACGTGAGCGATAGTATAGTTTTGGCTAATAATCAGAACATTGACGTGAGCGATAGTATAGTGTTGGCTAATAATCAGAACATTGACGTGAGCGATAGTATAGTTTTGACTAATAATCAGAACATTGACGTGAGCGATAGTATAGTTTTGGCTAATAATCAGAACATTGACGTGAGCGATAGTATAGTTTTGGCTAATAATCAGAACATTGACGTGAGCGATAGTATAGTTTTGGCTAATAATCAGAACATTGACGTGAGCGATAGTATAGTTTTGGCTAATAATCAGAACATTGACGTGAGCGATTGTATAGTTTTGGCTAATAATCAGAACATTGACGTGAGCGATTGTATAGTTTTGGCTAATAATCAGAACATAGACGTGAGCGATAGCATAGTTTTGGCTAATAATCAGAACATAGACGTGAGCGATAGTATAGTTTTGGCTAATAATCAGAACATAGACGTGAGCGATAGCATAGTGTTGGCTAATAAACAGAACATTGATGTGAGCGATAGCATAGTTTTGGCTAATAACCAGAACATTGACGTGAGCGATAGTATTGTTTTGGCTAATAATAAGAACATTGACGTGAGCGATAGTATAGCTTTGGCTAATAATCAGAACATTGACGTGAGCGATAGTATAGTTTTGGTTAATAATCAGAACATTGACGTGAGCGATAGTATAGTTTTGGCTAATAATCAGAACATTGACGTCGCTGGAACGGCTCTTGTTACTATGTACATTTTTGGTTCAGATCACAAAATATTCTGTTATATTATGAAGATGTCGTTTCATCCGGTAATTTTAGGCACTGAGTACCTTATTCAAAACAAAGTAGTCCTCGATTTTAGTAAATTAACAATAACTTCAAAAACATCAAACATTTCATGTGTAAAACGCACAACTATTCCACCGAATTCGGAAGTAATGCTGTGGGACAAATTGCCTTCAGGAATAATGTACGGACAGCAAGGCACCTGCGCAAACAGTAAATACATGTTGTCCAAAGGTCTATTGGCTTCTAAATCAGTGGTTACCGTTTCTAAAAGCAGGACAGCTCCTGTCAAAATTCTCAATCCATCAAACGATGCTATTACAATACATAAACGAAAAGCAATAGCCAATTATATGCCAATAACATCTTGTACCCAAATACAACCAGTTATACAATAAAGTGTAGAATGTCGATTTGAAACAATCCGATAGTGAATTTTCGGAATCTGGAAAGTGTTCAGAAATGAAAGTTTGAAAACTCAAATTTGAGCATTTCTGACAAATGTGAATTAGATCAACTTCTTTTTGTAAATAGGGATATATTTGTAACAAAAGACAATCCAACACTTAGTTGTAGTTGAGCACAAAATCATATTGACACCGGACGTAAAACCGAAATATCAACAACCTTATCGACTTGCGCCAGATAAAAAACAAGTTTTACGTCATCACCTTGACGAACTCCTCCGGCAAGGTATTATATGTCCATTAGACCCAAGCGAGGATATACCAATCACTAGCCCTATAGTGTTGGTGACTTAGCGTTCGACAACACAAAATAAACGCCCGCCATACGATCAAGAAGCTAGTCTATCACAGTTTCGATTTTGTTGCGATTTTCGTCATCTCAATTCCCAAACACAAACTTTCAGTTATGATATACCAGATTTGCAAGAACTCACCGTATCGTTTACCGAAAGTGTTCCAAACTTCATAACTTCTATTGATCTTAGCTCCGGATTTTTTCAAATGAAAATTGACCTAAATAGCTCTAAATATACCGCGTTCAATACAAGTTATGGGACCTTTAAATTTCAGCGTTTACCGATAGGTCTTAGCTCCTGGCCGAATTCGTTTCAGCTTCTCATGGACAAATTGATACGAGGTTTAACCTTTTGGTCGTGCCTTTGTTATTTGGACGATGTCCTCGTTTGTTCGGAGACTTTTCAACAACATATTAAAGATCTAGGTGAAATATTCGATCGTTTCAGAACTGTTGGTCTTAAATTCAACCCCAAAAAGTGTGCGTTCGCTCAACAATCCTGCATATTTTTAGGTCATCATATATCTAGTGAAGGAATAATACCACCCCCTGATCGTGTGAAGGCCTTACAACAGTACCCGTCGCCCCAAAATATCAAACAATTACGACGTCTATTAGGGCTCTGTAGCTGGTTTAAAAAGTTTATTCCGCAGTACAGTGCTATTATACAACCAATGACCAAATTGCTCAACTACATAAAACATTAAAGAACAATGTCAGAATAAAACATAAATCATTTAATATTTCAAATCTAAGCTTAAAACATTCATTCAGAAACATTTTTTCCATGAACATCATAAAATATTCCAAATTCATTGCTAAAAGCATAACCAATATCACCAATTAAAAACTGAAGTTTGGCACTAGACGGCAGCTCCATAGATTTAAGATCATATTTCTGATTTTCAACGAAACTATCAAAAACTTTAAAGAACACGATACGGATAGACGAAAAGTTAGGGCAATGTAACAGAAAATGTTCTAGATCTTCATCCGTGTCCGTTTTACATAAGGGGCAAGTCATTTCCCTAGAGAGATTCACTCTACACAAATATCTTTGTAGAGGAATATTCTTTGTTCTCGCAAGTAAATTTAATCTAGATGCTTTAAAATCGTTTTGGTTATCTAGATAAACTTGTTTACCTTGCTTTATATAGAAGTACTGGTAGAGATCTAAACTACTCTTATTAGCTACGTCCAAAAGGAGTCTATCTCTAGTAATAGAGCCATACTTATTAGTTACGTCCACAATGATTCTATCTCTAGTAATAGAGCCATACTTATTAGCTACGTCCAAAAGGAGTCTATCTCTAGTAATAGAGCCATACTTACGACTGAAATTATGGTTGGTGGGGTCAGAGCCCATGCATATAGATTGTATTTCGTTAACATAGTTCCAAAATGTATTATTTAGCATAATCATTTTTATTATAAACCTGTTTACAAAGTCTGCTATCAGGAAGTTCTGATAGTCTTTTAAAGTATGACACTTTCGATCGGTCAATGAACGTAGTAATAGGTTCCCATCCTAATTCTAGGAGTAGAGCTGACCTAGGGATATCCATTTTGGTACGTAATATTAGTTTCGCGGCACGATATTGCCAGCTTTCGAGAGCTTTTTTAGGGAACGACCATTTAACTTGAAGGGGGGGTTTATGGTTTTTTTCTAAAAAAATATTCTGATTCCCAATGTTGCTGAAACAAATATTCTGATGTTGGTGGAGTAAAAAAAAAATCTGATTCAGAGTTTTTGGCATATAACCTAATGTTAAAAAAATTTCGCGCTTTGCGCGACAAAAAAAAATATTCTAACTCTTGTGTTGTCCGAAAAAAATATTCTGAACGAATCAAAAAACCATAACCCCCCCTTCCCCTTCAAGTTAAATGGTCGGTCCCTTAGAAGAAGATGATACTGGCATCCATACAGCACACGCATGCGTCAATGATGGTCTAATGACATTTTTCCAGAATGCCTCCTCAAAATTTACACGGTTAAAATCCCCATGCTCTCCCAATATTCGTATTAGGTAGTTCATCTGATTGTCTGACTTACTTTTCAGGTAGGTATTAATATGATAGTTTGACTTCATTGATCTGTTGATAAAATAGCCTAGATACTTGTATTCGTTTACTTCGTCAATATTCTCATTACCCAACACGCAGTTAATGTTTTTGTTCAGGTTTTTACCTATAACCATGACTTTAGATTTCTTTGAGTTAAATCTTACGTTCCACATACATGCAAAATTGTGTGATATTTGTAATAATTTTTGTAATTCGTCCTGAGAGTTTGCCATAAGAACTACATCATCTGCGAAAAGCAGACAATTTATAAGCTGTGAAGTGATATCTATGCCAATATTACTTTGGCGAAGCACATTAACTAAATCGTTCATTAGTACCGAAAAAGAGCAGGGTATAAAACACAACTTAGTTTAACTCCGTATTCTTGTTCGAACCAGTCAGATTCAAAATCTCCAAAAACTACTTTATTTTCAACATTTCTATTTATTTCTTTAATGAGTCTCCAACTTTTCCCTTGAATATCACTTTCCCATAACAACGCGAACAGACCTTCCCTCCAAACTCGATCGAAGGCCTTAGAAAGGTCTAAAAAGGCCAAATATAAAGGTTTTTTCGAGGATTTATACAAGGAAGAAATACCTTGTAACGTAAACAGATGGTCTTCTAATCGACGAGACTTTCGAAAGGCTCCTTGGTTCTCACCCAATGTATTCTTACTCTCTAAATGATCTAATACCGAAATTTCTAGTGTTTTTGAAAAAAGCTTAAGGAACGACCATTTAACTTGAAGGGGGAGGGGGGGGGGGGGTATGGTTTTTTTCTAAAAAAATATTGTGATTCCCAATTTTGCTGAAAAAAATATTCTGATTTTGGTGGAGGAAAAAAAAAATAATCTGATTCAGAGTTTTTTGTCATATCATCTAATGATAAATTCTGGAGAACAATTTCGCGCTATGCGCGACAAAAAAAAATATTCTAACTCTTGTGTCGTCCAAAAAAAAATTTCTGAACGAAACAAAAAACCATAACCGCCCCCCCCCCCCCCCTTCAAGTTAAATGGTCGGTCCCTTATATACATTAGAGGATAAAGTGATACCTCTATAATTGTCTAGGTCGTAAACAGATCCTGATGTATGCAGTGGCTTGACTATTCCAATCGTCAGGTATTGGCTCAATATCTGATATAGCAGTAAAAAGTTCCGTGAGAGAACTTGTCATTGAATCGCCCCCATATTTTAGAAAATCATTCGGTATATCATCAACACCTGGAGCTTTACCAGATTTCAATGACAGAGTGACAGAAATGGATTCATTGTTAAATACAACTGGGAGATGAGTTTCGTCATTTCCTATACTTACCTGTTTTTCTTCAACATAATTTAGGATGTATTTACGAAAATCAGGGTTTACAGTAGTGTCCTTACCAATCCTACTAAAGTGACTACTAAGACATTTACTTATATCATCGTTGTCTTCAATTTGTTTCTCTTTATTTGAAGGGTCAATAATATGTTCAGGGTTTGAGATGTCCCTTGATCCCTTTAGATAATTCCAAAAGTTTTTACTTTTATTTTTAGAGGATACGCAATTATCTGTAAAAATAATTCATCTTATTATGGGACTTATTTTCTTATTATCTTATTTTATCAAAAACATCCCGATCAAAATGGTAATTATGAAAACATTCGAATTGTCCGATTTGGTTCAAAATCTCTAAATGATTGGCAGAAATCATACGGTCCGACAAAACTCGAACTATTAGGTGTTGTCACCAGTATGACGGATTGCTCAAGTTATTTACGTGGCAACCGATCTATTGTCGAATGCGACTATCAAGCGCTTCGGCCATTGATACAAAAGCAGTTAAAAGGTGCTATTTATGACCGTTGGTTAGTAATACTGCAACAATACAACTTCGAAATTAGATAGAAGTCCGCTGCTCAAATGCAGGTTCCCGACGCTCTATCCAGATGCATGAATTCCGATGCGTCCGATGTTATTTTTAGTCCAGAGGAGAACGATCCGTTTTTCCCGTACTTAACGGAACACACCGGGAAAATTTATTTTGCTGACCCGCAAGTACTTAGTAGTGAAACAATAAAAATAAATGCAGTTGATGTATATAGTGATTCCGGAGGTTACGATGCCGATACCGAAGAAGAATTCATTTCACAAGCTGGAAATGATTGCATTTCCAAAGCTTCGTCGATAGTCATAGCCGATTATGAGAGCCCGTTGGAAATTCCCCATTTCGACGAAATGCTTACTTTGAATGGGATTTCAGTTAAAATTGGTCTGAAATGTGGAAATGATTGCATTTCCAATACCCTCATCTCCTTTGACAACGATTTTTGTGATTTGTCCCCTCATTGCGGAAATGATTGCATTTGCCAAGATCTGATAAGTTTTGACAAAGATTCTGTTAATTCTGGGAACTCAAAGAATTCAATTTTGTTCGACCCGGAATTCCACAAAGTGTTTACATGTGAAAGCCCGAAAGTTTGCGATTTCAAGGATAAGGATTTAATCAATGGAATTGAGCAATTCTAGATTATCTACAAATGAAGACATATTGAACGAATTTGATCCTTACTCATCTCGATCAAGTGACCAGTCCTTTATGGAAAACAATTTTGAAATTGATTGCAATTTCGAATCTCAAAATTTGTGTGAAACAAATTGCAAGTCCAAACCACAGGAATATGAAAATTGCTGGTTAAATATGACAGGGTCAGACATCCTAAGTGATATTTCTGTGCATAAATTATCTCAGATTCTTTTAGGCGAATTTAGAAGATTAACCAAAGAATTGCAATTCACAAAGCGATACCACATGTGTGCCTACATCAAGACATAATGAAATTGAGTGCAATTTCAAGCAAATATCACTCGCCCATAAGAGCAGTGCATTAGACACTAACGGAATTGATTGCAATTCCAATATATGTATTTTTTCTGTCAATGCACTAGATGTTCAAAAAGATCAAAACAGTGGCATACCAACTGAGGCACAACTTGTTCAAGAAAGTATAGAGTTATTTAAACAATCAAATTTAACTCCCGAAAGTGTCATGAAGCTTCAACGGAGAGACAGTTCTCTAATTCCGATAATTGCATACTTGGAACAGAGTGATTTACCAAAACTGCAGCGTGATGCACGTCGCTTGATTTTACGATGTGCAGACTACCATCTTTGTAATTCTTTATTATTTCTCTCACGAAATGCGAAATCTAAACGTACTGAAAATTTCAAGTGCAAATATCAATTAGTTTTGCCCCGAATTTGAATACAACCTGTACTAGAACTGTACCACGACTCGCCTATGGCAGGACATGGTGGTATACAGAGTACAACGGATATTATAAGTCACTACTTTTATTTTGAAAAGCTACCTTCCATTGTATCAGACTATGTGCGATCCTGTCATGCATGTCAGACAAGGACAAAGACTAAAGCTCTGAATCAAATTATTTTTTTTTCCTCCACCAACATCAGAATATTTTTTTCAGCAACATTGGAAATCAGAATATTTTTTTAGAAAAAAACCATAAACCCCCCCTTCAAGTTAAATGGTCGTTCCCTAATAAAGCTCTCGAAAGCTGGCAATATCGTGCCGCGAAACTAATATTACGTACCAAAATGGATATCCCTAGGTCAGCTCTACTCCTAGAATTAGGATGGGAACCTATTACTACGTTCATTGACCGATCGAAAGTGTCATACTTTAAAAGACTATCAGAACTTCCTGATAGCAGACTTTGTAAACAGGTTTATAATAAAATGATTATGCTAAATGATACGTTTTGGAACTATGCTAACGAAATACAATCTATATGCATGGGCTCTGACCCCACCAACCATAATTTCAGTCGTAAGTATGGCTCTATTACTAGAGATAGACTCCTTTTGGACGTAACTAATAAGTATGGCTCTATTACTAGAGATAGACTCCTTTTGGACGTAACTAATAAGAGTAGTTTAGATCTCTACCAGTACTTCTATATAAAGCAAGGTAAACAAGTTTATCTAGATAACCAAAACGATTTTAAAGCATCTAGATTAAATTTACTTGCGAGAACAAAGACTATTCCTCTACAAAGATATTTGTGTAGAATGAATCTCTCTGGGGAAATGACTTGCCCCTTATGTAAAACGGACACGGATGAAGATCTAGAACATTTTCTGTTACATTGCCCTAACTTTTCGTCTATCCGTATCGAGGTCTTTAAAGTTTTTGATAGTTTCGTTGAAAATCAGAAATATGATCTTAAATTTATGGAGCTGCCGTCTAGTGCCAAACTTCAGTTTTTAATTGGTGATATTGGTTATGTTTTTAGCAATGAATTTGGAATATTTTATGATGTTCATGGAAAAAATGTTTCTGAATGAATGTTTTAAGCTTAGATTTAAATATTAAATGATTTATCTTAATCATGTTTTATTCTGACATTGTTCTTTAATGTTTTATGTAGTGTGTTGTTGTCTCATGTTTTATTCTGACATTGTTCTTTAATGTTTTATGTAGTGTGTTGTTGTCTTATGCACTTTAAGATATGGACTTTCTTTTATATATAATTATCATTTTATTGTATATAATTTGTATGTATTAACTATTGACGCGCCACTGCTTCTACCCTGGTGGTTGGCGCCCCCGTTGTAAAGGGGTAGCTTCTAAATAAAATAAAATATAATACATATCCCATTCCCCTCGATGATGTGTCGACAGCCAAATAAAAAGTTAAGTCAAATCGGGGGAAAGCCAATACTTCTGAATTTAAGAGGCGGGATTTCAATTCAATTAGCGCATTTTCTTGCTCTTACATCCAAAAAAAGTTAGCCCCCTTTTTGAGCAATTTGGTCATTGGTTGTATAATAGCACTGTACTGCGGAATAAACTTTTTAAACCAGCTACAGAGCCCTAATAGACGTCGTAATTGTTTGATATTTTGGGGCGACGGGTACTGTTGTAAGGCCTTCACACGATCAGGGGGTGGTATTATTCCTTCACTAGATATATGATAACCTAAAAATATGCAGGATTGTTGAGCGAACGCACACTTTTTGGGGTTGAATTTAAGACCAACAGTTCTGAAACGATCGAATATTTCGCCTAGATCTTTAATATGTTGTTGAAAAGTCTCCGAACAAACGTGGACATCGTCCAAATAACAAAGGCACGACCAAAAGGTTAAACCTCGTATCACTTTGTCCATGAGAAGCTGAAACGAATTCGGCCAGGAGCTAAGACCTATCGGTAAACGCTGAAATTTAAAGGTCCCATAACTTGTATTGAACGCGGTATATTTAGAGCTATTTAGGTCAATTTTCATTTGAAAAAATCCGGAGCTAAGATCAATAGAAGTTATGAAGTTTGGAACACTTTCGGTAAACGATACGGTGAGTTCTTGCAAGTCTGGTATATCATAACTGAAAGTTTGTGTTTGGGAATTGAGATGACGAAAATCGCAACAAAATCGAAACTGTGATAGACTAGCTTCTTGATCGTATGGCGGGCGTTTATTTTGTGTTGTCGAACGCTAAGTCACCAACACTATAGGGCTAGTGATTGGTATATCCTTGCTTGGGTCTAATGGACATATAATACCTTGCCGGAGGAGTTCGTCAAGGTGATGACGTAAAACTTGTTTTTTATCTGGCACAAGTCGATAAGGTTGTTGATATTTCGGTTTTACGTCCGGTGTCAATATGATTTTGTGCTCAACTACAACTAAGTGTTGGATTGTCTTTTGTTACAAATATATCCCTATTTACAAAAAGAAGTTGATCTAATTCACATTTGTCAGAAATGCTCAAATTTGAGTTTTCAAACTTTCATTTCTGAACACTTTCCAGATTCCGAAAATTCACTATCGGATTGTTTCAAATTGACATTCTACACTTTATTGTATAACTGGTTGTATTTGGGTACAAGATAATATTGGCATATAATTGACTATTGCTTTTCGTTTTTGTATAGTAATAGCATCGTTTGATGGATTGAGAATTTTGACAGGAGCTGTCCTGCTTTTAGAAACGGTAACCACTGATTTAGAAGCCAATAGACCTTTGGACAACATGTATTTACTGTTTGCGCAGATGCCTTGCTGTCCGTACATTATTCCTGAAGGCAATTTGCCCCAAAGCATTACTTCCGAATTCGGTGGAATAGTTGTGCGTTTTACACATGAAATGTTTGATGTTTTCGAAGTTATTGTTAATTTACTAAAATCGAGGACTACTTTGTTTTGAATAAGGTGCGCAGTGCCTAAAATTACCGGATGAGACGACATCTTCATAATATAACAGAATATTTTGTGATCTGAACCAAAAATGTACATAGTAACAAGAGCCGTTCCAGCGACGTCAATGTTCTGATTATTAGCCAAAACTA
This sequence comes from Bathymodiolus brooksi, assembly GCA_963680875.1. Taxonomy (NCBI): domain Eukaryota; kingdom Metazoa; phylum Mollusca; class Bivalvia; order Mytilida; family Modiolidae; genus Bathymodiolus; species Bathymodiolus brooksi. Next base: position 1,525,469 of record OY804577.1, read on the forward strand.
TACTATCGCTCACGTCAATGTTCTGATTATTAGCCAAAACTATACTATCGCTCACGTCAATGTTCTGATTATTTGCCAAAACTATACTATCGCTCACGTCTATGTTTTGGTTATTAGCCAAAACTATGCTATCGCTCACGTCAATGTTCTGATTATTAGCTAACACTATGCTATCGCTCACGTCTATGTTTTGATTATTAGCCAAAACTATACTATCGCTCACGTCAATGTTCTGATTATTAGCCAAAACTATACTATCGCTCACGTCAATGTTCTGATTATTAGCCAAAACTATACTATCGCTCACGTCAACGTTCTGATTATTAGTCAAATCTATACTATCGCTCACGTCAATGCTCTGATTATTAGCCAAAACTATACTATTGCTCACGTCAATAGTCTGATTATTAGCCAAAACTATACTATCGCTCACGTCTATGTTCTGATTATTAGCCAAAACTATACTATCGCTCACGTTTATGTTCTGATTATTAGCCAAAGCTATACTATCGCTCACGTCTATGTTCTGATTATTAGCCAAAGCTATACTATCGCTCACGTCTATGTTCTGATTATTAGCCAAAACTATACTATCGCTCACGTCTATGTTCTGATTATTAGCCAAAACTATACTATCGCTCACGTCAATGTTCTGATTATTAGCCAAAACTATACTATCGCTCACGTCTATGTTCTGATTATTAGCCAAAAATATACAATCGCTCACGTCTATGTTCTGATTATTAGCCAAAACTATACAATCGCTCATGTCAATGTTCTGATTATTAGCCAAAACTATACAATCGCTCACGTCAATGTTCTGATTATTAGCCAAAACTATTCTATCGCTCACGTCAATGTTCTGATTATTAGCCAAAACTATACTATCGCTCACGTCAATGTTCTGATTATTAGCCAAAACTATACTATCGCTCACGTCAATGTTCTGATTATTAGCCAAAACTATTCTATCGCTCACGTCAATGTTCTGATTATTAGTCAAAACTATACTATCGCTCACGTAAATGTTCTGATTATTAGCCAAAACTATACTATCGCTCACGTCAATGTTCTGATTATTAGCCAAAACTATACTATCGCTCACGTCAATGTTCTGATTATTAGCCAAAACTATACTATCGCTCACGTTTATGTTCTGATTATTAGCCAAAACTATACTATTGCTCACGTCAATGTTCTGATTATTAGCCAAAACTATAGTATCGCTCACGTCAATGTTCTGATTATTAGCCAAAACTATACAATTGCTCACGTCAATGTTCTGATTATTAGCCAAAACTTTACTATCGCTCACGTCAATGTTCTGATTATTAGCCAAAACTATTCTATCGCTCACGTCAATGTTCTGATTATTAGCCAAAACTATTCTATCGCTCACGTCAATGTTCTGATTATTAGCCAAAACTATACTATCGCTCACGTCAATGTTCTGATTATTAGCCAAAACTATACTATCGCTCACGTCAATGTTCTGATTATTAGCCAAAACTATACTATCGCTCACGTCAATGTTCTGATTATTAGCCAAAACTATTCTATCGCTCACGTCAATGTTCTGATTATTAGCCAAAACTATACTATCGTTCACGTCAATGTTCTGATTATTAGCCAAAACTATACTATCGCTCACGTCAATGTTCTGATTATTAGCCAAAGCTATACTATCGCTCACGTCAATGTTCTGATTATTAGCCAAAACTATACTATCGCTCACGTCAATGTTCTGATTATTAGCCAAAACTATACTATCGCTCACGTCTATGTTTTGGTTATTAGCCAAAACTATGCTATCGCTCACGTCAATGTTCTGATTATTAGCTAACACTATGCTATCGCTCACGTCTATGTTTTGATTATTAGCCAAAACTATACTATCGCTCACGTCAATGTTCTGATTATTAGCCAAAACTATACTATCGCTCACGTCAATGTTCTGATTATTAGCCAAAACTATACTATCGCTCACGTCAATGTTCTGATTATTAGCCAAAACTATACTATCGCTCACGTCAATGTTCTGATTATTAGCCAAAACTATACTATCGCTCACGTCTATGTTTTGGTTATTAGCCAAAACTATGCTATCGCTCACGTCAATGTTCTGATTATTAGCTAACACTATGCTATCGCTCACGTCTATGTTTTGATTATTAGCCAAAACTATACTATCGCTCACGTCAATGTTCTGATTATTAGCCAAAACTATACTATCGCTCACGTCAATGTTCTGATTATTAGCCAAAACTATACTATCGCTCACGTCAACGTTCTGATTATTAGTCAAATCTATACTATCGCTCACGTCAATGCTCTGATTATTAGCCAAAACTATACTATTGCTCACGTCAATAGTCTGATTATTAGCCAAAACTATACTATCGCTCACGTCTATGTTCTGATTATTAGCCAAAACTATACTATCGCTCACGTTTATGTTCTGATTATTAGCCAAAGCTATACTATCGCTCACGTCTATGTTCTGATTATTAGCCAAAGCTATACTATCGCTCACGTCTATGTTCTGATTATTAGCCAAAACTATACTATCGCTCACGTCTATGTTCTGATTATTAGCCAAAACTATACTATCGCTCACGTCAATGTTCTGATTATTAGCCAAAACTATACTATCGCTCACGTCTATGTTCTGATTATTAGCCAAAAATATACAATCGCTCACGTCTATGTTCTGATTATTAGCCAAAACTATACAATCGCTCATGTCAATGTTCTGATTATTAGCCAAAACTATACAATCGCTCACGTCAATGTTCTGATTATTAGCCAAAACTATTCTATCGCTCACGTCAATGTTCTGATTATTAGCCAAAACTATACTATCGCTCACGTCAATGTTCTGATTATTAGCCAAAACTATACTATCGCTCACGTCAATGTTCTGATTATTAGCCAAAACTATTCTATCGCTCACGTCAATGTTCTGATTATTAGTCAAAACTATACTATCGCTCACGTAAATGTTCTGATTATTAGCCAAAACTATACTATCGCTCACGTCAATGTTCTGATTATTAGCCAAAACTATACTATCGCTCACGTCAATGTTCTGATTATTAGCCAAAACTATACTATCGCTCACGTTTATGTTCTGATTATTAGCCAAAACTATACTATCGCTCACGTCAATGTTCTGATTATTAGCCAAAACTATAGTATCGCTCACGTCAATGTTCTGATTATTAGCCAAAACTATACAATTGCTCACGTCAATGTTCTGATTATTAGCCAAAACTTTACTATCGCTCACGTCAATGTTCTGATTATTAGCCAAAACTATTCTATCGCTCACGTCAATGTTCTGATTATTAGCCAAAACTATTCTATCGCTCACGTCAATGTTCTGATTATTAGCCAAAACTATACTATCGCTCACGTCAATGTTCTGATTATTAGCCAAAACTATACTATCGCTCACGTCAATGTTCTGATTATTAGCCAAAACTATACTATCGCTCACGTCAATGTTCTGATTATTAGCCAAAACTATTCTATCGCTCACGTCAATGTTCTGATTATTAGCCAAAACTATACTATCGTTCACGTCAATGTTCTGATTATTAGCCAAAACTATACTATCGCTCACGTCAATGTTCTGATTATTAGCCAAAGCTATACTATCGCTCACGTCAATGTTCTGATTATTAGCCAAAACTATACTATTGCTCACGTCAATGTTCTGATTATTAGCCAAAACTATACTATCGCTCACGTCAATGTTCTGATTATTAGCCAAAACTATGCTATCGCTCACGTTTATGTTCTGATTATTAGCCAAAACTATACTATCGCTCACGTCAATGTTCTGATTATTAGTCAAAACTATACTATCGCTCACGTCAATGTTCTGATTATTAGCCAAATCTATACTTTCGCTCACGTCAATGTTCTGATTATTAGCCAAAACTATAGTATCGCTCACGTCAATGTTCTGATTATTAGCCAAAACTATACTATCGCTCACGTCAATGTTCTGATTATTAGCCAAAACTATACTATCGCTCACGTCAATGATCTGATTATTAGACAAAACTTTACTATCGCTCACGTCAATGTTCTGATTATTAGCCAAAACTATACAATCGCTCACGTCAATGTTCTGATTATTAGCCAAAACTATTCTATCGCTCACGTCAATGTTCTGATTATTAGCCAAAACTATACTATCGCTCACGTCAATGTTCTGATTATTAGCCAAAACTATACTATTGCTCACGTCAATGTTCTGATTATTAGCCAAAACTATACTATCGCTCACGTCAATGTTCTGATTATTAGCCAAAACTATTCTATCGCTCACGTCAATGTTCTGATTATTAGCCAAAACTATACTATCGCTCACGTCAATGTTCTGATTATTAGCCAAAACTATACTATCGATCACGTCAATGTTCTGATTATTAGCCAAAACTATACTCTCGCTCACGTCAATGTTCTGATTATTAGCCAAAACTATACTATCGCTCACGTCAATGTTCTGATTATTAGTCAAAACTATAATATCGCTCACCTCAATGTTCTGATTATTAGCCAAAACTATACTATCGCTCATGTCAATGTTCTGATTATTAGCCAAAACTAAACTATCGCTCACGTCAATGTTCTGATTATTAGCCAAAACTATACTATCGCTCACGTTTATGTTCTGATTATTAGCCAAAACTATACTATCGCTCACGTCAATGTTCTGATTATTAGCCAAAACTGTACTATCGCTCACGTCAATGTTCTGATTATTAGCCAAATCTATACTATCGCTCACGTCAATGTTCTGATTATTAGCCAAAACTATACTATCGCTCACGTCAATGTTCTGATTATTAGCCAAAACTATACTATCGCTCACGTCAATGTTCTGATTATTAGCCAAAACTATACTATCGCTCACGTCAATGTTCTGATTATTAGCCAAAACTATTCTATCGCTCACGTCAATGTTCTGATTATTAGCCAAAACTATACTATCGCTCACGTCAATGTTCTGATTATTAGCCAAAACTATACTATCGCTCACGTCAATGTTCTGATTATTAGCCAAAACTATACTATCGCTCACGTCAATGTTCTGATTATTAGCCAAAACTATTCTATCGCTCACGTCAATGTTCTGATTATTAGCCAAAACTATACTATCGCTCACGTCAATTTTCTGATTATTAGCCAACACTATACTATCGCTCACGTCAATGTTCTGATTATTAGCCAAAACTATACTATCGCTCACGTCAATGTTCTGATTATTAGCCAAAACTATACTATCGCTCACGTCAATGTTCTGATTATTAGCCAAAACTATACTATCGCTCACGTCAATGTTCTGATTATTAGCCAAAACTATTCTATCGCTCACGTCAATGTTCTGATTATTAGCCAAAACTATACTATCGCTCACGTCAATGTTCTGATTATTAGCCAAAACTATACTATCGCTCACGTCAATGTTCTGATTATTAGCCAAAACTATACTATCGCTCACGTCAATGTTCTGATTATTAGCCAAAACTATTCTATCGCTCACGTCAATGTTCTGATTATTAGCCAAAACTATACTATCGCTCACGTCAATTTTCTGATTATTAGCCAAAACTATACTATCGCTCATGTCAATGTTCTGATTATTAGCCAAAACTATACTATCGCTCACGTCAATGTTCTGATTATTAGCCAAGACTATACTATCGCTCACGTCAATGATCTGATTATTAGACAAAACTTTACTATCGCTCACGTCAATGTTCTGATTATTAGCCAAAACTATACAATCGCTCACGTCAATGTTCTGATTATTAGCCAAAACTATTCTATCGCTCACGTCAATGTTCTGATTATTAGCCAAAACTATACTATCGCTCACGTCAATGTTCTGATTATTAGCCAAAACTATACTATTGCTCACGTCAATGTTCTGATCATTAGCCAAAACTATACTATCGCTCACGTCAATGTTCTGATTATTAGCCAAAACTATTCTATCGCTCACGTCAATGTTCTGATTATTAGCCAAAACTATACTATCGCTCACGTCAATGTTCTGATTATTAGCCAAAACTATACTATCGCTCACGTCAATGTTCTGATTATTAGCCAAAACTATACTCTTGCTCACGTCAATGTTCTGATTATTAGCCAAAACTTTACTATCGCTCACGTCAATGTTCTGATTATTAGTCAAAACTATAATATCGCTCACGTCAATGTTCTGATTATTAGCCAAAACTATACTATCGCTCATGTCAATGTTCTGATTATTAGCCAAAACTAAACTATCGCTCACGTCAATGTTCTGATTATTAGCCAAAACTATTCTATCGCTCACGTTTATGTTCTGATTATTAGCCAAAACTATACTATCGCTCACGTCAATGTTCTGATTATTAGACAAAACTGTACTATCGCTCACGTCAATGTTCTGATTATTAGCCAAATCTATACTATCGCTCACGTCAATGTTCTGATTATTAGCCAAAACTATACTATCGCTCACGTCAATGTTCTGATTATTAGCCAAAACTATACTATCGCTCACGTCAATGTTCTGATTATTAGCCAAAACTATACTATCGCTCACGTCAATGTTCTGATTATTAGCCAAAACTATTCTATCGCTCACGTCAATGTTCTGATTATTAGCCAAAACTATACTATCGCTCACGTCAATGTTCTGATTATTAGCCAAAACTATACTATCGCTCACGTCAATGTTCTGATTATTAGCCAAAACTATACTATCGCTCACGTCAATGTTCTGATTATTAGCCAAAACTATTCTATCGCTCACGTCAATGTTCTGATTATTAGCCAAAACTATACTATCGCTCACGTCAATTTTCTGATTATTAGCCAAAACTATACTATCGCTCACGTCAATGTTCTGATTATTAGCAAAAACTATACTATCGCTCACGTCTATGTTCTGATTATTAGCCAAAACTATACTATCGCTCACGTCTATGTTTATTTCACCTTTTTAACTATACGGGGTCGAATTGAAAAGATCTTCAGAAATAATATTTATCGAGCTTCCGCTGTCTATCAATGCAGAGACCTTCAAAGTGTTAAAACAGACATTCAGAAATAAAAAAATTGAATTGTTACAAAACTTTGGTGATCCATCAGTGTCTGTGTCATTTGTAACGGAACTGTCGCAAAATGTCGATGAACTATATCTATGACCTTCATTTTCTACACTATTTGTTAAAACATTGACATTTTTACGAAAAGGTGATCTACTTCTGTTTCTTTTGGCACCCATTATATTTTTCCTGGGGGAGCGGGCCATGTGTTCCCCAGGTGATTCGCATTTCCCTGATACCTAAAACACTGTGAAGCAATATATCCTTTCTTTGAGCAAATGTGACACACAATGTTATCTAAAGTTGTCGATGATGACGATTTGTACAATAGTAATTGCCCTTTTTCTATTAGTTGACACTAGTAGTCTTCTATATACTGTGACGGACTTAAAGTCATATTATGAAAGGACTCATTTTCAACTACTACCGATGGATGCTGCCACCCAATTTCAACGTATTTGTCAATAAACAATTCTTTGATTGCGGACCACTCAAGATCGGGACTGAGCCCGTTATACCATGTGCGGGCAGGCCCTTGCAGATGTAAATGAAAAGCGGCCAACTTTCTGCTTTCATCATCCTCTTCATCTAGATCGTGAAGTATGGCAAATGACTGAAATTCTCTTAAAAATTTGATCCGTTCTCCCGAGGGTACCCAGCAAATTTCTTGTAAATTGCAAGTTTATCCATAATTTTAGTATGTGTAAAGTGTTTTGAAGAAAACACTGATGGGGGTAATGAATTAGAACCGGAAAAATTTATTTCTGTTAATTGTTCATGGTTCAACTGTAAATCTTCGGCAAAATCTAAATTTTCGTTACTGTTAAATAATTGTGGTTCAAAAACTGGTGTTTCTGGTGGTTTTGGCACATGTATTAAATATTTGGCCGCAAAACTGTCATTTGATTTATATGAATGAGCTGCCGTATCACTATCAAAACCAGCAGTATTTTCTAGTATCGGAGATTTAGGGACTGAAAATTGGTTGTTTTCAATAAAAGATTCATCTAATTTAGAATCATTTTCCGATTCGGTTGAACTTTCGTCATATGAAGACTCAAAGTCGGTATTTTCGTCGCTTTCTTTGGGGTTCATGTATCAGGTATGCATAGGGTCCTTTTTATTTTTATAACTTCACACAAGGGCTATAATTGCAATGTGAAAGGCAATCCTTTCCACCTTAGACAAATTAGAATGTTCAAACTCCACCTTAGGGAAATGTAAAATGAAATAAACACACAAGTGATGTATTTTTGGTGTGAAATGCAATCCTTTCCACCTAAGAAAACGTAGAATAAAACAAACACATTGGCAGCAAGTTTATTTTGTTTTCAAAATATGCTTACATGTATCACCAGAGTATTTACCTGTTGCAATTAAATTTTGTAGCAATCATTTTTCAGCAATCTGGTTATGTGCACAAGCCACAGTTTTGTCAATACATCTGTCGGATGAATACCATCCTTGTAAAGCGAAAAGTATTACTTGTGTTTGGTAGCAGAGAATGGGTTACGACGTTTTGATTTCTGTAAACCTTCAGAAAAATTTTGGAGTGGTGGCATGAAACAACATGTTTGTGTCATTAATGAAAAAGTTCACCTCCGTGATTTGTTGCTGTAATATCTTGTCCTCCTTTACAAAATCAGTGATATCACCTTCATATTCATTATACAAATTAAATTGAACAATCGAATAAAGGGGTAAATTTAAAAACACAAGCATTACTCGATTACCAAATTCTCTTGTAAAAGAATAAATTTCTCGCAATCCCTTTTAATGTCATCAGCTGCTGTATGATCTTTTGCAGTCAGGTAAATATAATTACCCTCTTTAGTCGTTCACGTGCCTACCCAGACATAAAAAGTAATGCAATTTAACTTTTGAAGCTCTCATTCCAAATTTTCTTTTAAAAATTTAAATGTATTTTCCACTGTAGCACCGGCATCACACCAAAATTTAATATAAATCTCTGGATTAACTTTGGCCTGTTTTTGTAAATTAAAACCTTTACTGTCACTGACACAGAGTAAAACGGGAATTCTCCGAGGAGAAACAAGAAGTGAGACCCTCAGTTTATCTATTTGGCCTTGTATTTTCCTGACGAGAGAGGACATGAGACGAAATCGTCAAATAAATATATAACTATACATGGATAAAATTAGACACAAATGTTTTCTCTCGAAAATGTCAGACACCACGTGGTCGCCAAGCCAAAGTAGCGTATTTTGTGTCTCAATCAGACTACGTTACATTGTTTTGTTTTATCAAATATCACATATGAATACTTAAAATCGGGTTCTCCACCATGTAACGAGGCGGGGAACTGTTCTCGTCACTTAAATGTTGAAAGTAGAAAAACTCGTGTGTTTGGTACCAAATTTACTGCTTCCTACAGGTTTTTACAATCGAAAAAGAGACAGAACATAAAATTACAAAACTGATAAGGGAAACCTGGGTTTCCGGATTTACGCATAAGAAATCAATATATACACAAAGATAGACAACTCTTATGGAATTGTCCAAACATTCTGACCATGCCAATCTAGGATATAACACTTAGAGGAGAAGTAACAAATACCAGTTTGATAGTGTTTCATTTTATCCGGGTTTATGGTGTTTAACTCCACTGTCAACACTCCATCCAGATTTTCACACTTCAGAAAATATAATTTACATACAGACCTAATGGATACCTTTTTTAACCAACAATTTTGAAATTAAGTGGTGCTGCTATTTCATTTTCAGAGTACCGTTGTCATAGCTTTAATTACCTGGTAGACATGTGGAACATTAAAGTAGTACACATCATTCATTTATTCATTTGTTTCGTCATTTGGCTACGGCTATGGTTGCAGTTGATTTGGTGAAGTTAATTCTTGTTTGTTTTAAAGATGATTAACTAAAGCTAAAACATCACTGAAGAAATGCGTTTCTGTTCCATATCGCCTCAACTGTTTAATGGTTACAATTCACTAACACACCAGTGGTATTACACACATTAAAAGCATATGTCCTGATTTGCCATTGTTGTACAGTAGCGAAGTATGCCATCATATTTGGCTGGATAAGATAGATGGGCACAAAAAATGTATATGATCTCTTAATCGATCAACAATGACAACTAATACAGGTTATTGCTGGTTATGAGCTGATGCTAAGATTCTATATGACAACTAATACAGGTTATTGCTGGTTAGGAGCTGATACTAAGATTCTATATGACAACTAATACAGGTTATTGCTGGTTAGGAGCTGATGCTAAGATTCTATATGACAACTAATACAGGTTATTGCTGGTTAGGAGCTGATGCTAAGATTCTATATGACAACTAATACAGGTTATTGCTGGTTAGGAGCTGATGCTAAGAATCTATAATTTGACAGAGTGCAGCATTTGACAGTCATCCTGTTACATCATTTGGATGTTCTGTATATTTGGTAGACCCAGTTCAATTATCGTTCATGTATTAGTGGTTGTACCCCCGAAAGAAAGACATTCTTTGGTGGTAATTCTTGTTTAGTTTTATTCGCTAACTGGAAACAATATTATATTTGCACAAATCAATAATAACAATAAAAACATATGTTAATACACCAGTGTTAACACACAGTATTCTGTGAATCTGAATGGCATCTGCAAATCTTAATTTCTGACAAATTACTCTTCACTTAGTGGAAATTATTTCACGGATTTACCCCTATTCCAATTTACGTCACACAATCGGTCTGATATTTATAGTTCTGTCCGACCATATGCCTAATTGTAATAATTCCACGGAAATCTAACAATGGGTCAGTTAATGATAGTTAATGGCGGAAATGGTGCAAGGAGACTTTATTTATATTACTGAAAACTCGACGAGTCAATATCTAAGAAGTAAACATGTAACATTTGCAAAGGACAAAGTTTATGATTCACGTGTACAGCTATTGTTTTGTATTGTCCGAGAAGTCAAATCCGACCTTTATATATTATCTTAAAGGGAAACGTCGGCTAAGCCCAATGGTATTATATTAAAAAAACGCCATACGATGTACGTAGGATAATGTGAAATTCAATGTAAAGAAATATGTAAATTGTCTTAAGAATCAATTACTTTTGAGCCGTAATGAGAGCGGGAGGTTTGGCGCCTTAAAATCTGATTCAACCCACCATTTCTTTAGAAATGCCTGTACCAAGTCAGGGTCATTACTTTTTTCACAGTTTTCTGGTTGTTGACTGATTTTGTCTGTTTGTATAATTATGAGTTTTGACTTTCCCTTTGTAAGATTGTTCGGAGTTCGGTAATTTTGTTATTACCCTTATTAACCAGCATATTGTGTAAACCGTTACATTTTTACACATTCCGATGTACAGAACAAGATACCGACCCCGTTGTCCCCAAAATACCCAGACCCACACACTCCAAGCGATCTGTAAAATTGACCTTTTATTTGTTAAGTTTTTTTCCAGATCTTTTACAATTTTTGTATTATTCGTTTTACTTATTACAGATACTGGTTATTTTGTTTTACTTATTACAGATACTGGTTATTTTGATTTAAAGCGCTCTTGGATTGTGACGTTTTTTCAACTTATGTCTAAATCTTGACATCTTTTTTGAAACACTTCCTTGCCCCCTCACATAAAATTGAAATGACTACTCCTTTAGCGTCAATGACCTGATGTGCCACAGATTGTAGTGTCATCACACACAATGTGCTCAATACACTGTGTAGAATGTCAACACTCTGGTGTCATTTGGTAATGAAAACTATATACAATGTTAACACTCTGGTGTCATTTGGTAATGAAAACTATATACAATGTTAACACTCTGGTGTCATTTGGTAATGAAAACTATATACAATGTTAACACTCTGGTGTCATTTGGTAATTAAAACTATATACAATGTTAACACTCTGGTGTCATTTGGTAATGCAAACTATATACAATGTTAACACTCTGGTGTCATCATGTTATCTACACTATATACAACTTTAGCACTCTGGTGTCATCACGTAATCTACACCTTATATATACTGATAACATAGGAGTGACATCACGTGATCAAAGCTATGTACATCATCATCACTTAATCAATTCCATATATATACTGTTAACACGCTAATGTCATCTCGTGATCCAAGATATGCACAACGTTAACTCTCTGATGTCATCTCGTGATCCACGCTATATATAACGCTAACACGCTAATGTCATCTCGTTATCCAAGCTATGTACAACGTTAACTCTCTGATGTCATCCCGTGATCCAAGTTATGTACAACGTTAACACGCTAATGTCATCGCGTGATCCAAGTTATATACAACGTTAACTCTCTGATGTCATCTCGTGATCCAAGCTATGTACAACGTTAACTCTCTGATGTCAACTCGTGATCCAAGCTATATACAACGTTAACTCTCTGATGTCATCCCGTGATCCAAGCTATGTACAACGTTAACACGCTAATGTCATCTCGTGATCCAAGCTATGTACAACGTTAACTCTCTGAATGTAGTCGTGTAAGCAACATCCTATTCTGTTAACACACCAATGTTATCATAATCAACACCGTATCTTTCCTGTTAACACCCATGTGTCAACACTCTGGTGTTATTACATCATTCTCTACATTTGCTGTCTAATTTCTTTCTTCATGACATAATCAACACTCAATAGCTACACACATTCAGGCATTGACTACTATGTTTGTATATATCTCTTCACATGCCATCAAACTTCCAAATTATCTGAAAATAACGCTTTCAGATAATTGTTAGTACAATCAACCAATCAGCGGCACTGATTTATAAAACAAACTAACGTCAATTCATGCAAAATATAAAATTTATTTCTCCTACTTATATCTTCGGTTGGTGATTATAAACTATAAACGTGATATCACGCCGGGTATTCGGCTGCACGGAACCGGAGTTGGCACTAAGAACGCGGGCGTCGATAAAAAAAATCAACAAACAGGGTAGGTAAGCGTTCTTTTCTTAGACATAATAATATTTTGCAATGAAATAATTTTATACACTAACTGTGCATACAATAAAGTGTTCACAGTTAAATTTTCATCGTGATAAAGTTAATAGTAAATCGGCAACACGATTGTTTTATCGACCTTTCTCAAATTTGTTTTGATTTTCGAAATTAGATTACTTATATTTTACTGTAGTGAATGTCATTTTAAAAACAAATTGGCCCTTTCTCTTCCCAACTTCTGTTAAATATTCAGTTTAAAGCATGCACGCAAATTGCTCATAGCCAACGGTTTACAGGCATAGGGTATCGTCACGGTATGTGTTTTCGTGTGTCATGTCTTTTCGTATCATCCATTTTATTTTGATTTCCACAGCGCACGCATTATTTTTGACGTGTCCTCCGGTTTCTATTTATGGAACGTGAACAGGACTACAACGTGACATCTGTAAAAAATGTTAAAGTTTTCTTTTAAAGACGTAAGTACCAAAAACAGTGAACCTTCCTACTGAACCATACTTTTTGCAATACTTAAAATTTACTTCATTTATAAAGTAGCTGGAAAAAAATCCAGAAGGGCTATATAAAATTTAACTATGTTGTCTGCCTCTCAGACACCTGCTCTTCCTGTCATGTAACTGTCATGGGGTCACTGATCGTACTTGTAAACAAAAGAGCTGACTGAAATGTGCCTGTTTCATATATAAAATGCATGTCACTTTGCAGTGCATTGTGGTTTCAGCACTAAAGAAAACAAATAAAGTAAACACAATTTTGAAAGTGGTAATTTTCAAACATTCTGTTATTTTATTTAGATGTAGTATGATTTGGTAGATGGCCAGAACCATGAAATTTTAAAACCAGCCATTTCCGGATTATATATTCGTTTCCATCCCGTATATCGGCCTTGTGTTTACTTCACACGAAAACAGATGACGCCATTTTACTGACAACAAAAGTTGCCAGATAATCGAGAGTATATTAAAATACAAGAATGGCTTTAAAAACAATCTTATGTACAAAGAAATGCTTATCTAGCCATTCTTTGAAAATTCCAATCGTCATATGAATGAAGGGTTAACACTGTTAATCGCTATATCGGAAAATCGATAATAGCACGAAAACCGATAACACGATGCTACGTCAATTTGGCCACTAAAAGTGGCGGGCACATGGCACTAGGAACGCGGAAAGGTCGATCTAAATGGCACTAAGAACAGGGAGTTCTATATAGATCCGTTCTGGTGTAAGAAGAGTTTGAAAATACCAAATGGGTAATCAGAATCCGTAAATCGAAGGACAGACAACACAATGGCCAAAAGGACAAAAAACGATCTACAAAACATACAAATAAACTAAAGATTGAGTAACACAAACCCAACTTAAACCCGAGGTGAACTCAAGTGCTCCGGAAGGGTAGGCAGTTCTTGCTCCACTAGTGACACCGGTCGTGTTAATCTAGTTACAAGCCCGGTGATAAGTCATGGTCATCGGTGGTGATAGGCACGGATTGCATAGGTAGTTTTAAATCCAGCTACCATACGATCACGGCAACGACGGCCCCAAGTTTATATATATATATATATGCTTAGGATTTATGAGGAGGATAGCAAATAATTACCCATTTTAAGGTTCATTACAACACTTGTCAAGGGTGTGTTCGACTTGCAAGAAGAGTTTGAAGATGCAAAATTACAAAAGGACAAACAACGATCTACAAAACATACATATACAACTAAAGATCGAGTAACACGAACCCCACTAAAAACCGGGGGTGAACTCGTGTGCTCCGGAAGGGTAAGCAGTTCCTGCCCCACTAGTGGCACCCGTCGTGTTAATCTACTTACAAACCCGGTAATACTGAAGTAATGAATGAAGAGAGGAACGGGAAGTGGTTACGACAAGTGGAACATATTCGTGATCATTTGTGACATAGATATTCCATAAGGTCAACCAAGTCATGGTGGCGACCGTAAAACTTTCAAAGTGATAACTTTAACCAATATGAACCCTTGATTCAGTAGCTTCCTTGTTAGCAGCAATCCTCTATCAAGGAAATCCTGATAGTAACCACAAGCTTTGGAATATCGTATCAACTTAGAGATATATTCTATATATGCAGGTGCTGCAGGAATGTTGCTACATATAAATGGAAAGTTCACAATGGTAAAATTGAAATCATCTCTTTCGTCGTAATGTTTCGTTTTTAACCGACCCTCACTTGTTATATTGAATTCCGCCGATTTTCACCCAAACCCAGACCCACAGGTCAGCCTAGAATACCTTTGTTTTGACTGTGGTAAGGAAGTTCTAGATGATCATGCAGGAATCCACTGTAACGTTTATCACTGTTGGTTTCACATAAGCTGCATCAACACGGTGAACAACACATACAACATACTATCAAAGTCAAATATATCAAGGATATGTGCAAAATGCTGCTCGCTAAATACAACACACAATAATATGAATGACAACTCCATCATCGGTAAACAGTCATATTACTAAGTACTGTCTGATGATCATGTTGATCCACCAGCTCCACCACAGTGTACATCAACTCCAGTTAATTCAGTTTGGCACAAACGTGAGAAAAATGTATCAAAACCAGCAAATAAACTTACAACTATTATAGTCAACACTCAAAGTATCAAAAGCAAAAATGAGATGATATGGAAAGCCATTGATACCCGAAAACCAGAACTAGTTGTGGTAAGTGAAACATGGCTTAACAACAGCACACATAACTCTGAGGTATTACCAACAATTATAAAGTATACCATAAAGATAGGATAGATGGAGGCGTACCTATTGCCGTAAAAACACATTGATCAGCCAAGACCTAGAAATAAAATCAGACTGAGATTGTAGTCTCTAGAATTGAATGCAGCAAAAAAACGTCTTTGATTGTCATCTCAGTGTACAGACCAACAAATGATAATTTTGTTTATACGCATGCTCTTACAAACACCATTATCGATATCTGCAATAAATATCCCAAGGACACCATATGGGTATGCGGCGACATGAATTTACCCGATATCGATTAGGAGGAAAATACCATCACAGGAAATTAATGCAAAAAAGTAATAAATGAACTACTGAAATCAACTATCGACGAAGTGGGCCTGAACCAAGTAGTAAATTTCCCCACAAGAAGAAAAAACATACTTGATATTTTTGCAGCAAACATACCATCCCTAGCAACAACATGCAAACCAATAAGCGGGGTTAGCGATCACGAGATATAATACGTAGAATCTAGGGTATATGCCAAATACCAACAACATATCCAGCATAAAATATATCTTTAGAAAAAAGCCGATATAATAAACTTAAAGTCAGATATATTTGATGCAGTAAAAACCTTTATTGAAGTTAATACCATCAGTGCCAAAATCAATAGCCTGTGGGAACATTTCAGTAACATGTGCCAAGAGCATATAGATGAACATGTACCATCCAAAATGACATAAATCAGACACAGCCAAATCTTGATTAATACAGAAATCAACAGACTTCCCAGGAAGGCAAGCAAGACACCCCAAAATATTGGGACCACTATACATCCATCAAAAAAAAATGTCAAATTGAATGTCGTAAAACATATAACAACTATGTCAGCACAATGTTAAGTAAGTGATGACATAAAATCAAATCCTAATCGTTTATGGTCATTCATAAAAAGCAAAAGATGTGATTCAACCGGCGTTGCGCCATTCACTAAAGGCGATAGTCTAGAAAAGGTCAACATCCTTAACAGCTTACATCAGTTTTCACTGAGAAGGAAATAACTAATATACAAACTATGGATCCCACACCATTCCCTGACCTCAAACAAATAGAAATACACCCAGATGGAATTTAAAAAACCTCTTATCAGCCTTAAATCAAAACAAGGCAACAGGATCAGACAACATATCAGATCGTTTTTTAAAAGAACTACACGAAGAGTTAACACAAGCTCTAACTTTAATTTTCCAGGCCTCACTACATCAGGGCCAAGTGCCAACAATCTGAAAAGATGCATTTATCACACCACTATTCAAGAAGGGAGATCGTAGTAAACCATCAAACTACAGACCAGTATCACTAACATCAATATGCTGTAAGATCATGGAGCACATCATACATAGCACTGTAATGAAACATCTCGACATGCATGGTATTTTAGTAAATGCTTAGCATGGTTTCCGGAAATCTCGATCATGCGAGTCACAAATCATAATGACAGTCCATGACCTTGCAAATAGCCCGAATAGAAATGAACCACTAGATGGTATGCTTCTCTACTTCAGTAAACCATTCGACAAAGTGCCACATCAAAGGTTACTGGAAAAGCTCAGCTATTATGAAGTTCGTGGATACCTGCACAGTTGAACTAAGGATTTCCTAACAAATCGAAAACAAGAAGTACTTAGTGCTTGAGGGGAAACACTCTTCAAGATCAGAGGACACATCTGGCGTACCACGACGAGCTGTATTTAGACCGCTTCTCTTCCTGATCTTACTCAACCATATAACAAAGAACACCTCATCAACAGCTAATTTAGAATATGCTGCAACCATATGGGATCCTTACATCAAATTAAACTTGATCAAGCTAGAAAAATACCAACGCCGTGCTGTCATATTTGTGAATGGGGACTACTCAGGAGAAAGCAGTGTTACATCTATGCTAAACGAACCAACATGGCCAGCCCTACAACAAAGAAGACCCAACACACAAATGGTAATGATGTACAGGATAGTCCAGATGTCATCACTCTCTGATTTGTAGTTGTCTGAATATGGAGCATAATCAAGGTTAACCAGGACGGATGGACGAATGAACGGACGAACGCCCGACACGCATTATCACCTCCCCCAACTTTAGATAATGCAATGAACTTATATTTCCCTTTAACAGTGCACTATTTTCTCATTTATATAATAATTATCACATTTAAAGTATTTCCAATAGCTATATAGCCTATTCAGAGATCCCTCATTTCCCCCATAACATGAAGGACAAAACTAAACTATAAAATCTAGGAGTAATAATTATAAATATATAGTCTTTAACTTATTATATACATGTACATGTATATAATTGTTTTATTTCTAGTGCAATTATAGTATTTCTAGTATTAATCGACATATTTATATGGTATTGTAAAATGATATTCTGTTTGCTCCTAGTAGCCAAAGCCGGTGTTCCAAGTGTCATTCTTTCAAGTTGATCCGCTGTTCTTAGTTGCTAAATTGACGTACCCTATGCCTATGAACCGTTGACTGTGAGGAATTTGCGTGAATGTTTTAAAGTGAATATTTAACAGAAGTTGTAGAAGATATTTGGGAAGAGAAAATGCCAATTTGCTTTTTAAAACGGCAGTAACTGCAATAATATATAAATAATTTAATTTCGAAATTCCCCCAAAAAGTGAGAAAGGTCGCTAAAACAATCGTGTTGTCGATTTACTATTCACTTTATCGCGATGAAAACTTGACTGTGAAGATTTTATTTCATGCACAGTTATTGTACGAAATTATTTCATTGCAAAATATTATTACGTCTAAGAAAAGAACGTTTACATATACCTACCCTGTTTGTTGCTTTTTTATCGACGCCCGCGTTCTTAGTGCCAACTCCGCTTCCGTGCAGCCGAATACCCTGCATGTGATATAGTCTTCTATCATTTACCTTGTAGCTCAGTTGATTATCAATGTCAATACTTGTGTATTCACCGCTTAAAACATTTCTGAAATGCTCCTAAACAGGACAAAATATTCAAATAAATTGAATTGTTTTGATATTATTTTCATCAATTCTAAACAATTGCATTATGTTACACTCTCAAATTCGCATGCTCACAGATTGTGCATTGCAATTCGACATCCTTCTATCTGATAAAATCAATTCGAAATTGTCTTTGTTGCCTTTCTTGAAGCGATTGAAACAGAGCTTCAGACTATTTCTGAATACAGAATTACTGCGGCAATAGATAATAGGATTCATGGCAGTATTGCTGAAAGCCAACCAATGAAATGACATCCATAGCAGATCTATATGTGGCAAGTCATAGACAGCTGGGTAGGAATCTCCAATTAACGTCATAGCGTGAAGTGGTAACCATGACAACGCATAAACAGTGGCAACAACAGTCAACATCTGTAAAGTCTGAAAATAAAAACAGTATTGATGGTTAATATCATAGTGCTATTTATAGAACATGATGTTATTATAAGTTTAAACCAAGACAGCGATGAATAAAGCGCATTCAAAACAATATCAAAATGTCATACAAGCTTACAGCTTCATGGCGGTAAATCTCTTAACAAAATCTACTACTCTACATGGTTTCTTTTCTAAATAAATAAATAATAATTGGTAATAAAGCGTTAATGTTACTACCACTAATTACCAACATAGCTACCAGACAATATACTAAAGACAAATGAATTACATTAATCCTCACGGTATCTAGTGGCTTATGGATAGTAGTTTGAATACAATAGGATACGTCTGAAGATACTTCATAAGCGAAGAAGGGCAGACAGCACAATGGCCAAAGGAAAAAGGACAAAAGGAAAAACAACGATCTACAAAACATTACCCAGAAAACTAAAAATCGAGCAACAAGAAACCCACTGAAAACCGGAGATGCACGCAAGTGCTCTGGAAGAATAGAAAGTTCCTGTTCCACTATTGACGCCCGTTGTGTTAATCTTGTTGCAAGCCAGGTGATAAATCATGAAAAAAATTAGGAAAGGACCGGATTATGATTGCTACAAACGGAAACTATCCGTGGTTATTTGTTGCACATATATTCCGTAGCAGTTAACCAAGTAATGGCAGAAACATTAAAATTGTCGAAATGATGACTTCAACTTAGCCACTTGAGACCCTTGGTTTAATAGTTTGCCTTGTTTGCTGCAGTCTTCTATCAAGGAAATAATTATAGTAACCACAAAATAATAGACAACATAATAATATCTCAAGAAAACGATATTCCCCGATTTAAAGGGATCCCAGATCTTCTTGGTTTTCCGAAAAAATAATAAAAGACACAATATTAATTGTGTCAATATTCATATTGTGTTAAGATTCATATGGTGCAAAAAGTCCATGAATTGTATTGGGAAAAAGAGTAATATCAAAAGATTATTCTTTTAGTAGGCACTTGTAATAATAATAATGAGTTTTATTTTCGTGTGAATTGGAATCACAAAAATGTTATCTACCTTAGCCAAACTAGTTAAGGAAGTTCATCTTATAGTTTCACCCCCGGATTTTAGTGGGGTTCATGTTACTCGATCTTTAGTTTTATGTGTATGTTTTGTAGATCGTTGTTTGTCCTTTTGTCCTTTTTCGTTTGGCCATTGTGTTGTCTGTCCTTCTTCGATTTACGGATTCTGATTACCCATTTGGTTTCTTCAAATTCTTCTTAATTTAATAATGAAATGTGGTTTAAGATTTTGTTTTATTTGGTACGTCTGTGTTTACGTTGTGAACAGCGAAAAGGGTTATTGGTGATATCGTCCCTTTTGTATTTTTAGCTACATTGTGAAAAGACTTAAAAGGGGAGGGAAACCCGGACGGTTATAAAGAAATGATCAATAAAAACGCCAGCCATGGGTAGGTCTCTGGAAAAGTTAACGCATGGGTGGGTATCTGGCGTGAAACCACGTCATTGTTACCAGGTTTCTGATCAGAAGTCTTAAACACTTGGCTACCCATGCCATGTGGTGGAGACTACGAATAATATAATTGATAATATACCTGTTTTCATTGATATTTATTATTGTTGGTATCAATTATGCGTTCTACAAATACAATAGAATACAATGTCATAAAGTATGACAAAACTACACAATACAAATAAAGTACAATGTCATAAAGTATGACAAAACTACACAATACAAATAAAGTACAATGTCATAAAGTATGACAAAACTACACAATACAAATAAAGTACAATGTCATAAAGTATGACAAAACTACACAATACAAATAAAGTACAATGTCATAAAGTATGACAAAACTACACAATACAAATAAAGTACAATGTCATAAAGTATGACAAAACTACACAATACAAATAAAGTACAATGTCATAAAGTATGACAAAACTACACAATACAAACAAAGTACAATGTCATAAAGCATGACAAAACTACACAATACAAATAAAGTACAATGTCATAAAGTATGACAAAACTACACAATACAAATAAAGTACAATGTCATAAAGTATGACAAAACTACACAATACAAATAAAGTACAATGTCATAAAGTATGACAAAACTACACAATACAAATAAAGTACAATGTCATAAAGTATGACAAAACTACACAATACAAATAAAGTACAATGTCATAAAGTATGACAAAACTACACAATACAAACAAAGTACAATGTCATAAAGTATGACAAAACTACACAATACAAATAAAGTACAATGTCATAAAGTATGACAAAACTACACAATACAAATAAAGTACAATGTCATAAAGTATGACAAAACTACACAATACAAATAAAGTACAATGTCATAAAGTATGACAAAACTACACAATACAAATAAAGTACAATGTCATAAAGTATGACAAAACTACACAATACAAATAAAGGAGTATAAAGGAAATGAAATGAAAATAAAAATAATACGAAAGAAAAAAATACCATATTTGTATCTCAGGAGAGATATGTAGAAAGATAGATGGAAATTATGGATTGTTTGTCGGTTGTCATTGGTAGATATTATAATATTCAAAAAAGGAGAAAAAGACACAATCATTTATATAAGACTATTTTTAGAATATCAAAATTTACAATCAATACTCCATGTGATACATGTATGGTATTATTAATTTTCAGCAATGCTACATTGTGTTTAGGTTTACCAGAGTGAACATTATAGATGATGTAATAAGATTAAAGAGTAAAACAAACATTTCACACTGTCAGAACAGTTCCAAAACACAAGCAAAACATTCACACTGTCAGAACAGTTCCAAAACACAAGCAACAAATCATTGAAATAGAGATAAAACTGATTCCCCTTACACATGTAATCATGACCACTCACTTCCTTTCCTGGTTTGGTACAGTAAACTTCAATAAAAAGTGGCGGGCTAAACTAGTTTCATAGGACCAAAACAACTCTCTTAATATAAAGTATTTGATATATTACCTTGCGTTTACTTCTATTTTGTCGTTTGTCTTGTCTGTGAATAATCTCTCCCGGTATTTTCGTCAACCAGACAATCACTCCGATGTGTGTATAGCAGCATATCATAATGGCGAGGGGCAGAAAATACTGTAGGACCATTACTGTGACGCTGTAGATGTATCT
The DNA here is from genome assembly GCA_963680875.1 of Bathymodiolus brooksi. NCBI lineage: Eukaryota > Metazoa > Mollusca > Bivalvia > Mytilida > Modiolidae > Bathymodiolus > Bathymodiolus brooksi. The sequence continues at coordinate 1,547,893 of OY804577.1, forward strand.
TTCTTCTGGTGTTTCCCAATCTTCCATACAGACACCATCGTTTCCACCATTTGCAGGGAACTTTATTATTCTGGCGTAAATCAGAACCGGAACCGAAGCTGATATTGCAAGTATCCATAGGAAGCAAATTAAAATCCTTGCTTTCTTTTTGTTCAAGCGTTTACGTAATGGATGCCATACAACTTGGTGTTGATCCATCGTAATAGTAATCAATGTAAAAGCTCTCTGTAACACAGATGTCACCTGCACAAAGCCAACAATAGGACATAAGGCAGAACCAAACGGCCAATAGTGAAACACTAAATTACTCAGCACTGTAAATGGTATACAAACGGTTGCCATCCAAAAATCGCTGCTGGCTAAGCTTGCCATGAAGAAATGTGTAACACTCTTTTGTTTCAGATTATAGATCGTATAGAAAACGAATACATTCCCGCCAATGCCAATCAGGATCACGGCGACGTATAGAACCAAGAAGATCACAATCAACGATGTGTGCATAGATGGTGGTTGATAGCTGATAGAACATGTTTCGTTCATCGTCGTTTCATTAAAAGACATATTCACAGAGAATAACTCAAACTCCATTGTTCTTCAATGGTACCGACAACCTATCCTTTTCAATCCTATATTCAAACAGATCGTCAATATCTTTGTCTGTCTTGGAAGTGTTAATATAAATGAACGTAAAAGTGCTATATATTAGGGCCTGATAATGGATGACGCATATATAGCTTGTCTTCCCTTAACTCACCTCATGTTTGAGGCGCCACACGCCTCTTCTTACCAGTGAAATTAAAACTACTAGAAATCGATCGATTGCTGTTAAATGTGAGAGCAATGTTTAAATCATATAATTTGCACATAATTTACTCGTAATCCGTTAAAATAATAACAATATTTTCTAAATGTTTGTGAGTTTTCATTCTGGGAAAATATTATCACCTAATTGTTTACAAGATTATGAAAGATTATGCGAAAATTGAATATTTTGGCCACCGTTTGCTCATCGACAAAGAAGTTGTTATATATTTGTAAAGTAGTAACTCATGTAGATATAAGTAATTTTAGAATCAAATCGGCAGTGTGCAAGAGATCTTTTGGAATATAAGATCTAAATGCACCAATTCTAAAGTTTTTAATGGTACCAATATTACATATTCAAGTCGTACAATAAATAAAAATGTCAAACGAACATGACCGAAGCCTATTTTATGAGATTGCCTTTGACATAAACGTTCATTACCAAGCCTCGTTCTCTTGTGAAAACCTTACCAAAGATTGGAGGATAGAAAATGCCTTGTTCCAAAGGACAAAATGATAAAAAGACAAACAATGCTTGTCAAACCACTACACTACTGAAAACTAAATAACACGAACCACGCTATGAAACATTTCAAGATACCAAAGGGGTCATCAGAGGCCATAAAGAGAAGAAGGACAGACAACCCAATGGACCAAAGAGAAAGGGGTCATCAGATGTCATAAAGAGAAGGACAGACAACCCAACGGACAAAAGAAAAAGGTGTCATCAGAGGTCATAAAGAGAAGGCCAGACAACCCAATGGACAAAAGAGAGAGGGGTCATCAGAGGTCATAAAGAGAAGAAGGGCAGACAACCCAATGGACAAAAGAGAAAGGGGTCATCAGAGGTCATAAAGAGAAGGACAGACAACCCAATGGACAAAAGAGAAAGGGGTCATCAGAGGCCATACAGAGAAGAAGAGCAGACAACCCTTGTAACGAACTTGCATTATATATTTATATATTATATATTGGATAATTTAATATGGTTATATTTTCCACTAACACCGATAGAAAAGTCAAACAGACCGATAGTTTATCACGTAGTACGGTTACCCATGAGATTTAAACAAGGTGAGTTGAAAGTCATGCATTTTGAGTGAAGCACACTTTTTGTGTTTAAGTAAAGTGAGGAACAGGCAGTTTGAGTATTACAATTGTCAAATACAGGACATGGATATTCATAGGCGAAGGCTCATTACACTCAGGGGTTTTTATGCCTGGTTTTTGGTGTGCGTGTAGTAAAGTTTGCTGTCGGTGTAAATGGTGTCTGTGTTGAAATGGTACCGGTTTTGGTGTATATAAATTGATGTCACAACGCCCAGCATCGGTGATATTATTATCGTTAAATGCCGTCTTAAATTTGGCGTATTAGAGTCCGTAATTACAACCCGATAAGTCCGTGCTGAACACATTATATTTATGCAGTCATATTAGTCACGGTTCGCTGGATACAATAGTGAAGCAATATATTAATCATCTAGTGTCCTCGTCATCAATTTAGAATCTATATTTATGTGAAATTATTCCGTCCGTAATTATAAATTATCCAAGGGGAACAACCCAGTCCAATTAGTGAATTTCTACAGTACCAAGAATTGCGTGCGTGCAGGATGGTATGTCTCCGGCTGTAAAATGCATATCGTTTATATATGCATTATATTTGTTCAGTGTTTTGAATGAATATCGTTTTATGTTCAGTGTTGTGAATCTTGTAATATTGTGTACATTTCATTCCATATATCATTTGTTTTGTGTTTATTTTTCTTATGTTTTGTTCATTAAATTTATATGTTTAATATAGTTTTATATGACATTGGCCACCTGACAATCCAAAGAACTTACTTCTTTACAATGGTGGCAGTGGGGGGATTGTCACTGTGCCAATAGTTATATTAGACAGTTGTCAAGGTTGAAAAGAACAGTTATTTTGACATATATTATTGATGATTATTTGTCATTCATATTTGTTTATTTATTTTTGTATATTTGTATTTTGCATTGTATAGCATGGTTAGTGGTTAAATGATCAATTTCTAGGCTACCAAGAATAAAACCCTATCTATCACACAGAGGAATATAAAGTGAAGTTAAATGATCAATTTCTATGTTACCAAGGATACAACCCTATCTATCACACAGAGGAATATAAAGTGAGGTTAAATGATCAATTTCTATGTTACCAAGGATAAAGCCCTATCTATCACACAGAGGAATATAAAGTGAGGTTACATGATCAATTTCTATGTTACCAAGGATAAAACCCTGTCTAATACGCCGAAGAATATAAAGTGGGGTTAAATGATCAATTTCTATGTTACCAAGGATAAAACCCTGTCTAATACGCCGAGGAATATAAAGTGGGGTTAAATGATCAATTTCTATGTTACCAAGGATAAAACCTTATCTAACACGCTGAGGAATATAAAGTGAGGTTAGATGATCGCTTTCGATGTTACCAAGGATAAAACCCTATCTATCACACAGAGGAATATAAAGTGAAGTTAAATGATCAATTTCTATGTTACCAAGGATAAAGCCCTATCTAACACGCCGAGGAATATAAATTGAGGTTAAATGATCAATTTCTATGTTACCAAGGATAAAGCTCTATTTAACACGCCGAGGAATATAAATTGAGGTTAAATGATCAATTTCTATGTTACCAAGGATAAAACCCTATCTAATACGCCGAGGAATATAAAGTGAGGTCAAATGATCAATTTCTATGTTACCAAGGATAAACCCCTATCTAATACGCCGAGAAATACAAAGTGAGGTTAAATGATCAATTTCTATGTTACCAAGGATAAAGCCCTATCTAACACACAGAGGAATATAAAGTGAGGTTAAGTGATCAATTTCTATGTTACCAAGGATAAAACCTCATCTAACACGCCGAGGGGTATAAAGTGAGGTTAAATGATCAATTTCTATGTTACCAAGGATAAAACCCTATCTAACACGCCGAGGAATATAAAGTGAGGTTAAATGACCATTTTCTATGTTTCCAAGGATAAAACCCTATCTAAGCATACAGAGGAATATAAAGTGAGGTTAAATGATCAATTTCTATGTTACCAAGGATTAAACCCTATCTAAAACACAGAGGAATATAAATTGAGGTTAAGTGATCAATTTCTATGTTACCAAGGATAAAACCCTATCTAACACGCCGAGGAATATAAAGTGAGGTTAAGTGATCAATTTCTATGTTACCAAGGATACAACCCTATCTATCACACAGAGGAATATAAAGTGATGTTAAATGATCACTTTCTATGTTACCAAGGATATAAATCTATGTAGCATACAGGGGAATATCCAGTGATGCATGAGTGAATATATATACATTTTGTTATTTGCAAGATAAAGGAATTAAACAATCTAATTATTGATTAACATCTGAACAAGTAAAAAGGTTTATATTCCAATAAGATAGTTTTCCATTCTCAATAACTTTACAATGCTATAAGTTTGTAAGGACATTATAATGAATTTACCTCTTGATTAGATAGTGGCCTACTCTATCGGAAACTGATGTAAATATGTTTGTATTTTGATATTTATCTCTTTACCACGTAATTTGGTTATGAGAAATAAATATATATATATCATGTTTTTACATAAAAACTAAACATATTTCAATCGAATTAAATAAGAAGAGTTTGAAGATACCAAAGGGGTAATCAGAATCCGTATGATCAGCCGACATCAAATTTATTTTAATTGAGGGTAAACTGGCTACACTGTTTTATATATAGAAACAACAGTGATTACTTGTGTTTATCTAACTATCAATGTGCCTTTAAAGAGAAAAAAACATAGATGTGTATAATAGCAATTAAAAACAAAGGTTAACAAAGGTTTAGGTCACACTTCTTAAATATTAAGTAGACATTATTTTACATGTTAAAATATTTAAATACCAATTGTTTGATCTGTCACTTTGTATATTAAAGACAAAAGAAATATATTCAAAAGTTTTAAGATATGTTTCAGTTAACAATACAAAAAGATATAATGTTTTTTTAATCACATTAAATGTTCCTATTGAGGAAATGTTTAAGTATAAGAAGACGATTATAACTTGAGGAACATGATGATCTGTAACAGATTGGTCACGTGGATTCTATTAATTAATCTAGTACTAAGTAATGACGGTAAGGTTATTATATATATCTCAATTTGCTACGAGATAAAATTTCCGCTATGGCATTTGTTCCTTCTGGAGCAAATATTACAAACTAGCTTATCCCCGCCACTCTTTTTATGAACGGTCCTCTACCAAGCCAGGAAAGTGAGTGATTTTGAATCTGTGTGTTAGGAGTATCGAGTTTGTAAGTTTCTAACTGTTCTTCGTGGTTTGTTTGTTTGTGTGGTCTTTGTTGTTGTTTTTCATTTTATAAATATTTCAACGGTAATACATATTTTTTACTCATATTGAAGATGAAGACGAGAATAGAAAGTTGAATGAGTGGATGATTGTTATTTAACACTAAATTAGCACTTTTCTGTTATATCATAGTGAGATGAGACAAAGTTAGATTAAATGATGATGATGTCTGCCTTTGACTTGGCCTTTCATAGTGAGATGAGACAAAGTTAGATTAAATGATGATGATGTCTGCCTTTGACTTGGCCTTTCATAGTGCTAACACAGTGTAACAACAGCTGTAACATATTATATTTTACTCATCCTGAGCTCACACTATGTTTTACTCATGGTCAGCTCACACTATGCTTTACTCATGGTCAGCTCACACTATGTTTTACTCATGCTGAGCTCACACTATGTTTTACTCATGGTCAGCTCACACTATGTTTTACTCATGCTGAGCTCACACTGTGTTTTACTCATGGTCAGCTCACACTATGTTTTACTCATGCTGAGCTCACACTATGATTTACTCATGGTCAGCTCACACTATGTTTTACTCATGCTGAGCTCACATTATGTTTTACTCATGGTCAGCTCACACTATGTTTTACTCATGGTCAGCTCACACTATGTTTTACTCATGCTGAGCTCACACTATGTTTTACTCATGGTCAGCTCACACTATGTTTTACTCATACTGAGCTCACACTATGTTTTACTCATGGTCAGCTCACACTATGTTTTACTCATGCTGAGCTCACGCTATGCTTTACTCATGGTCAGCTCACACTATGATTTCTCTCATGCTGCGTGGTAATGGAGAAGCATTTTGTTGCTCTTTGGTTTCATCCGCCTGCGGATTTAACCCACGATCCATGGCACTACAGGAGAGATTGGTAATAATTATGTATTAGCAATATTTTAATTTGTCTAGTTACATTTGTGCACGTTAATGTAATGTGTTTAATGTAACTAAAAATGAACTGTGATAAGACGAATATATCTTACATGTCAGATTATATACAAAAACAAAAATAAAATAATAATAAATAACATCTCCATGTTTTCCCCTTTGAAATCTACACTGGTAATTTGACATAGACTGTGTCTATTCTAAACCGTATCCATATGGCTTGGATCACATCCAAGATTGATGCCATTAGTAAAACAAAACCAAGACAATAGTCTAGCCGAATTTAAACTGGATTTGCTTTGTTTCGTTCAAGTTGTCCTTTTCCTGATTAAGTAAGCCTCTGGTGTCCACGTTTCAGTTGCTACAAATAGATATATCCACAATAATGATGTGTTTTATTTACTTGATTTAGTTTATAGTCTTATGACAGCACAGAAACCAATTGTTAACAGAACAAACAGCGACAAACTTAATTACAATCCCATATTTAGAACTTTGTTGTTTAATACCATCATATTTATTCTCTTTTCAGGCTGTATAAATAACATCAAGGTAGACATGGTATTTTCATTAGACGAATCTTAAAGTGTCAACACCGGAGTCTATGGAGAGTTCAGTGATACAGTAAACGCCGTGTCTGACACTGTCGGCAGGCTAAATATAGATGTGAATAACGGTGTGCAAGTTGGAGTAATGGCGCTACATAACATAACATCGGCAAGAAAAGTATTTGGGCTTTCAGATTACACTTCGGTCTCGGCAATACAGTCAGCGTTGTCGTCTGTTGAGTATGGTGGACTACCTAATACCGATATGAGTGTTGGTCTGAACTTTGGCTGTTTTGAAATGTTTGGAGGACCTGATGATCGTCATGATGCTCCTAACTACCTTATATACTTGACACACGGTGAGACAAATACAACATTAGTGACGGAAGCTGCTAACAACTGTACAGTAGTTGGTGTTAACGTTGTTGTTGTTGCTATAGAGACAACTTCAGATACGACCATTCTCAGTGCAGCTGCATCGTCACCGAGTCATTTCTTAGACACATATTTCTTTTGTCTGGCAGGAAACTTAGCACGATTAACATACAATGTGACGAACTGTCAATGGTGTAAGTAATTGTTATCAATGATACAATCAGAAGTTGTAAATAAACAGCTCATTGGCATTTTAATAACAGCAATACAATCTTAACTCATAAGTAAATAAGGGTAATAACAAAATTACCGAACTCCGAACAATCTTACAAAGGGAAAGTTGACATATCTCGTCCATTGTTAAACATTAATTATTGTAGGTTAATCAAAGATTCATTGTCTGGAAATTAAACAATACTAATGTTGATTGGAAAAATACGGCCACAGTATTAAATTGCGTGAGCGCGAGATGGCAAGATGAAGAAGACAGACCGCCGATTTCGATATTTTGGGCTAGCCCGTGCTTCGCAGGTGACAGCGAAAGCTACAATCCTCTATGGAACTTAGAGAGATCTACAGGACACGTTCCCCATACGATCGCAAATATTTACTATCCCGAACTCTCTGGTTATTTCAAAGAGTCCAAACCAAGTTCCGAATCGGTACCGATTCAGGAACCGACCCCTCTGGTATGCAAAGAAGGCCCCCGTTTACGAACATGAAAATACAAATCCCTGTGGTACCACAGGAGAAAATAATCAAAATATGAGCTCACGTAAAATGTGGGGACCGACGTGTCCCGTCTTCATCTTGCCATATCCCGCCAACGATGTGTCCAAAACTGTGACAATTTTATTAAGTCATATAATACAGTACAAATGTATATACAATAATTATAAACTATAAGATATTAAATGAAAATATTTGTCAAATGCAATTTAAAATTGAAACTATATTTCCTTATAAAAGTCTTTATATAAGCTTTTGACAAAGTTCCTTAAATATGTCCAGCTTCTGATGTTCGATTGAGTCAAAAAGAAAATCAACTTATTTCAATATACAATTATATATAACGATAAGAATAGAAAATCTAAAATTTGAAAAACACTTAATACTCTCCACAGTGTCAGTTATCTCTCCGGCTGATGTTCGATTGAGTCAAAAAGAAAATCAACGTATTTCAATAATACAATTATATATAACGATAAGAATAGAAAATCTAAAATTTGAAAAACACTTAATACTCTCCACAGTGTCAGTTATCTCTCCGGCGTGGAACGCCCTTGTGAATAAAGTTCTCCATTGGTTTTCCCTAAATGTCCATTGTGTTGGGCTCTAGTCCATGTCAGCGACAAATCTGAAATATTAACAAAACAGCAGCAGAATCTGGTCCATTATTGCAGCAAAGGGGATAAGGAGTTGGAGGGGCGGTGGGTGGGATTTTTTTGTTGACAATGTGCCTGTTGTCGAAAATTGGATGCTGGGAATGTGTGACGTCGCAGATTGTATAAATGACGTTCGCGATCCGGAGACAATCCGGTTTTCGGATTTCCAAAATTCTAAAACTTAAGTTAAGATTAAGTTCACTTTTATTAAATCCGTTTATCCTTTAACGATAAACTTAATTAATCAAAGATTCATTGTCTGGAAATTAAACAATACTAATGTTGATTGGAAAAATACGGCCACAGTATTAAATTGCGTGAGCGCGAGATGGCAAGATGAAGAAGACAGACCGCCGATTTCGATATTTTGGGCTATCCCGTGCTTCGCAGGTGACAGCGAAAGCTACAATCCTCTATGGAACTTAGAGAGATCTACAGGACACGTTCCCCATACGATCGCAAATATTTACTATCCCGAACTCTCTGGTTATTTCAAAGAGTCCAAAACAAGTTCCGAATCGGTACCGATTCAGGAACCGACCCCTCTGGTATGCAAAGAAGGCCCCCGTTTACGAACATGAAAATACAAATCCCTGTGGTACCACAGGAGAAAATAATCAAAATATGAGCTCACGTAAAATGTGGGGACCGACGTGTCCCGTCTTCATCTTGCCATATCCCGCCAAATGAGTGGGGTAAGCCCTAATCACCGCCACGCAACCACCCTGTTTTAGGTTAACGTTAGTGAAGAGTCAACATCCTCCTCCTTGTGTTCGATTCGATTTAAGCTTGAATTGGAGGGAAAACAATAGAACCTCCAGAGGAAATAAAATGTTCGAGGGCGCCCTGAATATTGTTTAGATAGCTTCTGTTCCTGAATTGGACAGATGTGTGCCGTCGTTACGATAAAGATTTGCTTCTCTGGCACGAAGGTTACAGTGCCTTATGGCGCACCCTCCTATACTTATTACTTGGTTTCTTACCAAGAGGTTCACTCGTATACGAGTTTTTTCAATAGATTTGTCATTGTTGGCATTGTGCCAGTATCGTCTTTGCAATATATCGGACCATACAATAAGCGTATTTGGCATTAAGGCGTGTATACGAAGAATGTCGCATATTATGTTTTCTGCTAGTTGCCAGCCTTTAACGGTGCCAAGATCGTTTGACCCAAGCTGTATAACAACAAATTTCGGAGGAAGATGTCTTCTCAAAAGAAACTCAATCTTTGGAATTAATTCCTTCCAAACCATACCCCTTTTCCCGAACCAAAACCCTTGCAAACCTACATTATGGAGACCAAGATTTCTCTAAGCTGTAGTTACATACAATCTAAGAATTCTTTAAACTTTAATTACATACAATCTAAGACTTCTCTAAGCTTTAGTTACATACAATCTAAGACTTCTCTAAGCTTTAGTTACATACAATCTAAGACTTCTCTAAGCTTTAGCTACATAAAATCTAAGACTTCTCTAAGCTTTAACTATATACAATCTAAGACTTCTCTAAGGTTTAATTACATACAATCTAAGACTTCTCTAAGCTTTAGTTACATACAGTCTAAGACTTCTCTAAGCTGTAGTTACATACAATCTAAAAATTCTTTAAACTTTAATTACATACAATTTAAGACTTCTCTAAGCTTTAGCTACATACAATCTAAGACTTCTCTAAGCTTTAGTTACATACAATCTAAGACTTCTCTAAGCTCTAATTACATACAATCTAAGACTTCTCTAAGCTTTAATTACATACAATCTAAGATTTCTCTTAGCTGTAGTTACATACAATCTAAGACTTCTCTAAGCTCTAATTACATACAATCTAAGACTTTTCTAAGCTTTAATTACATACAATCTAAGATTTCTCTAAGCTGTAGTTACATACAATCTAAGACTTCCCTAAGCTTTAGTTACTTACAATCTAAGACTTCTCTAAGCTTTAGTTACATACAATCTAAGACTTCTCTAAGCTTTAGTTACATACAATCTAAGACTTTTCTAAGCTGTAGTTACATACAATCTAAGATTTCTCTAAGCTTTAGTTACTTACAATCTAAAACTTCTCTAAGCTTTAGCTACATACTATCTAAGACTTCTCTAAGCTTTAATTACATACAATCTAAGACTTCTCTAGGATTTAGTTACATACAATCTAAGATTTCTCTAAGCTTTAATTACATACAATTTAAGACTTCCCTAAGCTTTAGCTACATACAATCTAAGACTTCTCTAAGCTTTAATTACATACAATCTAAGACTTCTCTAATCTTTAGTTACATACAATCTACGACTTCTCTAAGCTTTAGCTACATACAATCTAAGACTTCTCTAAACTTTAGCTACATGCAATCTAAGACTTCTCTAAGCTTTAGCTACATACAATCTAAGGCTTCTCTAAGCTTTAGTTACATACAATCTAAGACTTCTCTAAGCTTTAATTACATACAATCTAAGACTTCTCTAAGCTTTACTTACATACAATCTAAGACTTCTCTAAGCTTTAGCTACATATAATCTAAGGCTTCTCTAAGCTTTAATTACATACAATCTAAGACTTCTCTAAGCTTTAATTACATACAATCTAAGACTTCTCTAAGCTTTAGTTACATACAATCTAAGACTTCTCTAAGCTTTAGTTACATACAATCTAAGACTTCTCTAAGCTTTAGTTGCATAAAATCTAAGAATTCTTTAAGCTTTAATTACAAACAATCTAAGACTTCTCTATGCTGTAGTTACATACAATCTAAGAATTCTTTAAACTTTAATTACATACAATCTAAGACTTCTCTAAGCTTTAGTTACATACAATCTAAGAATTCTCTAAGCTTTAATTACATACAATCTAAGACTTCTCTAAGCTGTAGTTACATACAATCTAAGATTTCTCTAAGCTTTAGTTACATACAATCTAAGACTTCTCTAAGCTTTAGCTACATAAAATCTAAGACTTCTCTAAGCTTTAGCTACATACAATCTAAGACTTCTCTAAGCTTTAATTACATACAATCTAAGACTTCTCTAAGCTTTAGCTACATACAATCTAAGACTTCTCTAAGCTGTAGTTACATACAATCTAAAAATTCTTTAAACTTTAATTACATACAATTTAAGACTTCTCTAAGCTTTAGCTACATAAAATCTAAGACTTCTCTAAGCTTTAACTATATACAATCTAAGACTTCTCTAAGGTTTAATTACATACAATCTAAGACTTCTCTAAGCTTTAGTTACATACAGTCTAAGACTTCTCTAAGCTGTAGTTACATACAATCTAAAAATTCTTTAAACTTTAATTACATACAATTTAAGACTTCTCTAAGCTTTAGCTACATACAATCTAAGACTTCTCTAAGCTTTAGTTACATACAATCTAAGACTTCTCTAAGCTCTAATTACATACAATCTAAGACTTCTCTAAGCTTTAATTACATACAATCTAAGATTTCTCTAAGCTGTAGTTACATACAATCTAAGACTTCCCTAAGCTTTAGTTACTTACAATCTAAGACTTCTCTAAGCTTTAGTTACATACAATCTAAGACTTCTCTAAGCTTTAGTTACATACAATCTAAGACTTTTCTAAGCTGTAGTTACATACAATCTAAGATTTCTCTAAGCTTTAGTTACTTACAATCTAAAACTTCTCTAAGCTTTAGCTACATACTATCTAAGACTTCTCTAAGCTTTAATTACATACAATCTAAGACTTCTCTAAGATTTAGTTACATACAATCTAAGATTTCTCTAAGCTTTAATTACATACAATTTAACACTTCCCTAAGCTCTAGCTACATACAATCTAAGACTTCTCTAAGCTTTAATTACATACAATCTAAGACTTCTCTAATCTTTAGTTACATACAATCTACGACTTCTCTAAGCTTTAGCTACATACAATCTAAGACTTCTCTAAACTTTAGCTACATGCAATCTAAGACTTCTCTAATCTTTAGCTACATACAATCTAAGGCTTCTCTAAGCTTTAGTTACATACAATCTAAGACTTCTCTAAGCTTTAATTACATACAATCTAAGACTTCTCTAAGCTTTACTTACATACAATCTAAGACTTCTCTGAGCTTTAGTTACATACAATCTAAGACTTCTCTAAGCTTTAATTACATACAATCTAAGACTTCTCTAAGCTTTAGTTACATACAATCTAAGACTTCTCTAAGCTTTAGTTACATACAATCTAAGACTTCTCTAAGCTTTAATTACATACAATCTAAGACTTCTCTAAGCTGTAGTTACATACAATCTAAGATTTCTCTAAGCTTTAGTTACATACAATCTAAGACTTCTCTAAGCTTTAGCTACATAAAATCTAAGACTTCTCTAAGCTTTAGCTACATACAATCTAAGACTTCTCTAAGCTTTAATTACATACAATCTAAGACTTCTCTAAGCTTTAGTTACATACAATCTAAGACTTCTCTAAGCTGTAGTTACATACAATCTAAAAATTCTTTAAACTTTAATTACATACAATCTAAGACTTCTCTAAGCTTTAGCTACATACAATCTAAGACTTCTCTAAGCTTTAGTTACATACAATCTAAGACTTCTCTAAGCTTTAATTACATACAATCTAAGACTTCTCTAAGCTCTAATTACATACAATCTAAGACTTCTCTAAGCTTTAATTACATACAATCTAAGATTTCTCTAAGCTGTAGTTACATACAATCTAAGACTTCTCTAAGCTCTAATTACATACAATCTAAGACTTCCCTAAGCTTTAGTTACATACAATCTGAGACTTATCTAAGTTTTAGTTACATACAATCTAAGACTTCTCTAAGCTTTAGTTACATACAATCTAAGACTTCTCTAAGCTTTAGTTACATACAATCTAAGACTTCTCTAAGCTGTAGTTACATATAATCTAAGACATCTCAAAGCTGTAGTTACATACAATCTAAGACTTCTCTAAGCTTTAATTACATACAATCTAAGGTTTTTCTAAGCTTTAGTTACATACAATCTAAGACTTCTCTAAGCTTAAATTGCATACAATTTAAGACTTCCCTAAGCTTTAGCTACATACAATCTAAGACTTCTCTATGATTTAATTACATACAATCTAAGACTTCTCTAATCTTTAGTTACATACAATCTACGACTTCTCTAAGCTTTAGCTACATACAATCTAAGACTTCTCTAAACTTTAGTTACATACAATCTAAGATTTCTCTAAGCTTTAGTTACATACAATCTAAGACTTCTCTAAGCTTTAGTTGCATAAAATCTAAGAATTCTTTAATGTTTAATTACAAGCAATCTAAGACTTCTCTATGCTGTAGTTACATACAATCTAAGAATTCTTTAAACTTTAATTACATACAATCTAAGACTTTTCTAAGCTTTAGTTACATACAATCTAAGACTTCTCTAAGCTTTAATTACATACAATCTAAGACTTCTCTAAGATGTAGTTGCATACAATCTAAGATTTCTCTAAGCTTTAATTACATACAATCTAAGACTTCTCTAAGCTTTTGCTACATACAATCTAAGACTTCTCTAAGCTTTAGCTACACACAATCTAAGACTTCTCAAAGCTTTAATTACATACAATCTAAGACTTCTCTAAGCTTTAATTACATACAATCTAAGACTTCTCTAAGCTGTAGTTACATACAATCTAAAAATTCTTTAAACTTTAATTACATACAATTTAAGACTTCTCTCAGCTTTAGCTACATACAATCTAAGACTTCTCTAAGCTTTAATTACATACAATCTAAGACTTCTCTAAGCTGTAGTTACATACAATCCAAGATTTCCCTAAGCTTTAGTTACATACGATCTAAGAATTCTCTAAGCTTTAGTTACATACAATCTAAGACTTCTCGAAGCTTTAGTTACATACAATCTAAGACTTCTCTAAGCTTTAGTTACAAACAATCTAAGACTTCTCTAAGTTTAGTTACATACAACCTAAGACTTCTCTAAGCTGTAGTTACATATAATCTAATACTTCTCTAAGCTTTAATTACATACAATCTAAGATTTCTCTAAGCTGTAGTTACATACAATCTAAGAATTCTTTAAACTTTAATTACATACAATTTAAGACTTCTCTAAGCTTTAGATACATACAATCTAAGACTTCTCTAAGCTCTAATTACATACAATCTAAGACTTCTCTAAGCTGTAGTTACATATAACCTAAGATTTCTCTAAGCTTTAGTTACATACAATCTAAGACTTCTCTAAGCTTTAGCTACATACAATCTAAGACTTCTCTAAGCTTTAATTACATAAATCTAAGACTTCTCTAAGCTTTAGTTACATACAATCTAAGACTTCTCTAAGCTATAGTTACATACAATCTAAGAATTCTTTAAGCTTTAATTACATACAATATAAGACTTCTCTAAGCTGTAGTTATATATAATCTAAAAATTCTTTTAACGTTAATTACATACAATTTAAGACTTCTCTAAGCTTTAGCTACATGCAATCTAAGACTTCTCTAAGCTTTAATTACATACAATCTAAGTCTTCTCTAAGCTGTAGTTACATACAATCTAAGATTTCTCTAAGCTTTAGTTATATACAATCTAAGACTTCTCTAAGCTTTAGCTACATACAATCTAAGACTTCTCTAAGCTTTAATTACATACAATCTAAGACTTCTCTAATCTTTAGTTACATACAATCTAAGACTTCTCTAAGCTTTAGCTACATACAATCTAAGACTTCTCTAAGCTTTAATTACATACAATCTATGACTTCTCTAAGCTATAGTTACATACAATCTAAGAATTCTTTAAGCTTTAATTACATACAATCTAAGATTTCTCTAAGCTTTAGTTACATACAATCTAAGACTTCTCTAAGCTTTAATTACATACAATCTAAGACTTCTCTACGCTTTAGTTACATACAATCTAAGACTTCTCTAAGCTCTAATTACATACAATATAAGACTTCTCTAAGCCTTAGTTACATACAATCTAAGATTTCTCTAAGCTTTAGCTACATACAATCTAAGACTTCTCTAAGCTTTAACTACATACAATCTAAGACTTCTCTAAGCTTTAGTTACATACAATCTAAGACTTCTCTAAGATTTAATTACATACAATCTAAGACTTCTCTAATCTTTAGTTACATACAATCTACGACTTCTCTAAGCTTTAGCTACATACAATCTAAGACTTCTCTAAACTTTAGTTACATACAATCTAAGATTTCTCTAAGCTTTAATTACATACAATTTAAGAATTCCCTAAGCTTTAGCTACATACAATCTAAGACTTCTCTAAGCTTTAGTTACATACAATCTAAGATTTCTCTAATCTTTAGTTACATACAATCTAAGACTTCTCTAAGCTTTAGTTACATACAATCTAAGACTTCTCTAAGCTTTAGTTGCATAAAATCTAAGAATTCTTTAATGTTTAATTACAAGCAATCTAAGACTTCTCTATGCTGTAGTTACATACAATCTAAGAATTCTTTAAACTTTAATTACATACAATCTAAGACTTTTCTAAGCTTTAGTTACATACAATCTAAGACTTCTCTAAGCTTTAATTACATACAATCTAAGACTTCTCTAAGATGTAGTTGCATACAATCTAAGATTTCTCTAAGCTTTAATTACATACAATCTAAGACTTCTCTAAGCTTTTGCTACATACAATCTAAGACTTCTCTAAGCTTTAGCTACACACAATCTAAGACTTCTCAAAGCTTTAATTACATACAATCTAAGACTTCTCTTAGCTTTAATTACATACAATCTAAGACTTCTCTAAGCTGTAGTTACATACAATCTAAAAATTCTTTAAACTTTAATTACATACAATTTAAGACTTCTCTCAGCTTTAGCTACATACAATCTAAGACTTCTCTAAGCTTTAATTACATACAATCTAAGACTTCTCTAAGCTGTAGTTACATACAATCCAAGATTTCCCTAAGCTTTAGTTACATACGATCTAAGAATTCTCTAAGCTTTAGGTACATACAATCTAAGACTTCTCGAAGCTTTAGTTACATACAATCTAAGACTTCTCTAAGCTTTAGTTACAAACAATCTAAGACTTCTTTAAGTTTAGTTACATACAACCTAAGACTTCTCTAAGCTGTAGTTACATATAATCTAAGACTTCTCTAAGCTTTAATTACATACAATCTAAGATTTCTCTAAGCTGTAGTTACATACAATCTAAGAATTCTTTAAACTTTAATTACATACAATTTAAGACTTCTCTAAGCTTTAGATACATACAATCTAAGACTTCTCTAAGCTTTAATTACATACAATCTAAGACTTCTCTAAGCTGTAGTTACATATAACCTAAGATTTCTCTAAGCTTTAGTTACATACAATCTAAGACTTCTCTAAGCTTTAGCTACATACAATCTAAGACTTCTCTAAGCTTTAATTACATAAATCTAAGACTTCTCTAAGCTTTAGTTACATACAATCTAAGACTTCTCTAAGCTATAGTTACATACAATCTAAGAATTCTTTAAGCTTTGATTACATACAATCTAAGACTTCTCTAAGCTGTAGTTACATACAATCTAAGAATTCTTTAAACTTTAATTACATACAATTTAAGACTTCTCTAAGCTTTAGATACATACAATCTAAGACTTCTCTAAGCTTTAATTACATACAATCTAAGACTTCTCTAAGCTGTAGTTACATATAACCTAAGATTTCTCTAAGCTTTAGTTACATACAATCTAAGACTTCTCTAAGCTTTAGCTACATACAATCTAAGACTTCTCTAAGCTTTAATTACATAAATCTAAGACTTCTCTAAGCTTTAGTTACATACAATCTAAGACTTCTCTAAGCTATAGTTACATACAATCTAAGAATTCTTTAAGCTTTGATTACATACAATCTAAGACTTCTCTAAGCTGTAGTTATATATAATCTAAAAATTCTTTTAACGTTAATTACATACAATTTAAGACTTCTCTAAGCTTTAGCTACATGCAATCTAAGACTTCTCTAAGCTTTAATTACATACAATCTAAGACTTCTCTAAGCTGTAGTTACATACAATCTAAGATTTCTCTAAGCTTTAGTTATATGCAATCTAAGACTTCTCTAAGCTTTAGCTACATACAATCTAAGACTTCTCTAAGCTTTAATTACATACAATCTAAGACTTCTCTAATCTTTAGTTACATACAATCTAAGACTTCTCTAAGCTTTAGCTACATACAATCTAAGACTTCTCTAAGCTTTAATTACATACAATCTATGACTTCTCTAAGCTATAGTTACATACAATCTAAGAATTCTTTAAGCTTTAATTACATACAATCTAAGATTTCTCTAAGCTTTAGTTACATACAATCTAAGACTTCTCTAAGCTTTAATTACATACAATCTAAGACTTCTCTACGCTTTAGTTACATACAATCTAAGACTTCTCTAAGCTCTAATTACATACAATATAAGACTTCTCTAAGCCTTAGTTACATACAATCTAAGATTTCTCTAAGCTTTAGCTACATACAATCTAAGACTTCTCTAAGCTTTAACTACATACAATCTAAGACTTCTCTAAGCTTTAGTTACATACAATCTAAGACTTCTCTAAGATTTAATTACATACAATCTAAGACTTCTCTAATCTTTAGTTACATACAATCTACGACTTCTCTAAGCTTTAGCTACATACAATCTAAGACTTCTCTAAACTTTAGCTACATACAATCTAAGACTTCTCTAAGCTTTAGTTACATACAATCTAAGATTTCTCTAAGCTTTAATTACATACAATTTAAGACTTCCCTAAGCTTTAGCTACATACAATCTAAGACTTCTCTAAGCTTTAGTTACATACAATCTAAGATTTCTCTAATCTTTAGTTACATACAATCTAAGACTTATCTAAGCTTTAGTTACATACAATCTAAGATTTCTCTAAGCTTTAGTTGCATAAAATCTAAGAATTCTTTAATGTTTAATTACAAGCAATCTAAGACTTCTCTATGCTGTAGTTACATACAATATAAGAATTCTTTAAACTTTAATTACATACAATCTAAGACTTTTCTAAGCTTTAGTTACATACAATCTAAGACTTCTCTAAGCTTTAATTACATACAATCTAAGACTTCTCTAAGATGTAGTTACATACAATCTAAGATTTCTCTAAGCTTTAGTTACATACAATCTAAGAATTCTCTAAGCTTTAGTTACATACAATCTAAGACTTCTCGAAGCTTTAGTTACATACAATCTAAGACTTCTCTAAGCTTTAGTTACAAACAATCTAAGACTTCTCTAAGTTTAGTTACATACAACTTAAGACTTCTCTAAGCTGTAGTTACATATAATCTAAGACTTCTCTAAGCTTTAATTACATACAATCTAAGATTTCTCTAAGCTGTAGTTACATACAATCTAAGAATTCTTTAAACTTTAATTACATACAATTTAAGACTTCTCTAAGCTTTAGATACATACAATCTAAGACTTCTCTAAGCTTTAACTACATACAATCTAAGACTTCTCTAAGCTGTAGTTACATATAATCTAAGATTTCTCTAAGCTTTAGTTACATACAATCTAAGACTTCTCTAAGCTTTAGCTACATACAATCTAAGACTTCTCTAAGCTTTAATTACATAAATCTAAGACTTCTCTAAGCTTTAGTTACATACAATCTAAGACTTCTCTAAGCTTTAGTTACATACAATCTAAGACTTCTCTAAGCTATAGTTACATACAATCTAAGAATTCTTTAAGCTTTAATTACATACAATCTAAGACTTCTCTAAGCTGTAGTTATATACAATCTAAAAATTCTTTTAACGTTAATTACATACAATTTAAGACTTCTCTAAGCTTTAGCTACATACAATCTAAGACTTCTCTAAGCTTTAATTACATACAATCTAAGACTTCTCTAAGCTGTAGTTACATACAATCTAAGATTTCTCTAAGCTTTAGTTACATACAATCTAAGACTTCTCTAAGCTTTAGCTACATACAATCTAAGACTTCTCTAAGCTTTAATTACATACAATCTAAGACTTCTCTAATCTTTAGTTACATACAATCTAAGACTTCTCTAAGCTTTAGCTACATACAATCTAAGACTTCTCTAAGCTTTAATTACATACAATCTATGACTTCTCTAAGCTATAGTTACATACAATCTAAGAATTCTTTAAGCTTTAATTACATACAATCTAAGACTTCTCTAAGCTTTAGTTACATACAATCTAAGACTTCTCTAAGCTTTAATTACATACAATCTAAGACTTCTCTAAGCTTTAGTTACATACAATCTAAGACTTCTCTAAGCTCTAATTACATACAATCTAAGACTTCTCTAAGGCTTAGTTACATACAATCTAAGATTTCTCTAAGCTTTAGTTACATACAATCTAAGACTTCTCTAAGCTTTAGCTACATACAATCTAAGACTTCTCTAAGCTTTAACTACATACAATCTAAGACTTCTCTAAGCTTTAGTTACATACAATCTAAGACTTCTCTAAGATTTAATTACATACAATCTAAGACTTCTCTAATCTTTAGTTACATACAATCTACGACTTCTCTAAGCTTTAGCTACATACAATCTAAGACTTCTCTAAACTTTAGCTACATACAATCTAAAACTTCTCTAAGCTTTAGTTACATACAATCTAAGATTTCTCTAAGCTTTAATTACATACAATTTAAGACTTCCCTAAGCTTTAGCTACATACAATCTAAGACTTCTCTAAGCTTTAGTTACATACAATCTAAGATTTCTCTAATCTTTAGTTACATACAATCTAAGACTTATCTAAGCTTTAGTTACATACAATCTAAGACTTCTCTAAGCTTTAGTTGCATAAAATCTAAGAATTCTTAAATGTTTAATTACAAGCAATCTAAGACTTCTCTATGCTGTAGTTACATACAATCTAAGAATTCTTTAAACTTTAATTACATACAATCTAAGACTTTTCTAAGCTTTAGTTACATACAATCTAAGACTTCTCTAATCTTTAATTACATACAATCTAAGACTTCTCTAAGATGTAGTTACATACAATCTAAGATTTCTCTAAGCTTTAGTTACATACAATCTAAGAATTCTCTAAGCTTTAGTTACATACAATCTAAGACTTCTCGAAGCTTTAGTTACATACAATCTAAGACTTCTCTAAGCTTTAGTTACAAACAATCTAAGACTTCTCTAAGTTTAGTTACATACAACCTAAGACTTCTCTAAGCTGTAGTTACATATAATCTAAGACTTCTCTAAGCTTTAATTACATACAATCTAAGATTTCTCTAAGCTGTAGTTACATACAATCTAAGAATTCTTTAAACTTTAATTACATACAATTTAAGACTTCTCTAAGCTTTAGATACATACAATCTAAGACTTCTCTAAGCTTTAATTACATACAATCTAAGACTTCTCTAAGCTGTAGTTACATATAACCTAAGATTTCTCTAAGCTTTAGTTACATACAATCTAAGACTTCTCTAAGCTTTAGCTACATACAATCTAAGACTTCTCTAAGCTTTAATTACATAAATCTAAGACTTCTCTAAGCTTTAGTTACATACAATCTAAGACTTCTCTAAGCTATAGTTACATACAATCTAAGAATTCTTTAAGCTTTGATTACATACAATCTAAGACTTCTCTAAGCTGTAGTTATATATAATCTAAAAATTCTTTTAACGTTAATTACATACAATTTAAGACTTCTCTAAGCTTTAGCTACATGCAATCTAAGACTTCTCTAAGCTTTAATTACATACAATCTAAGACTTCTCTAAGCTGTAGTTACATACAATCTAAGATTTCTCTAAGCTTTAGTTATATGCAATCTAAGACTTCTCTAAGCTTTAGCTACATACAATCTAAGACTTCTCTAAGCTTTAATTACATACAATCTAAGACTTCTCTAATCTTTAGTTACATACAATCTAAGACTTCTCTAAGCTTTAGCTACATACAATCTAAGACTTCTCTAAGCTTTAATTACATACAATCTATGACTTCTCTAAGCTATAGTTACATACAATCTAAGAATTCTTTAAGCTTTAATTACATACAATCTAAGATTTCTCTAAGCTTTAGTTACATACAATCTAAGACTTCTCTAAGCTTTAATTACATACAATCTAAGACTTCTCTACGCTTTAGTTACATACAATCTAAGACTTCTCTAAGCTCTAATTACATACAATATAAGACTTCTCTAAGCCTTAGTTACATACAATCTAAGATTTCTCTAAGCTTTAGCTACATACAATCTAAGACTTCTCTAAGCTTTAACTACATACAATCTAAGACTTCTCTAAGCTTTAGTTACATACAATCTAAGACTTCTCTAAGATTTAATTACATACAATCTAAGACTTCTCTAATCTTTAGTTACATACAATCTACGACTTCTCTAAGCTTTAGCTACATACAATCTAAGACTTCTCTAAACTTTAGCTACATACAATCTAAGACTTCTCTAAGCTTTAGTTACATACAATCTAAGATTTCTCTAAGCTTTAATTACATACAATTTAAGACTTCCCTAAGCTTTAGCTACATACAATCTAAGACTTCTCTAAGCTTTAGTTACATACAATCTAAGATTTCTCTAATCTTTAGTTACATACAATCTAAGACTTATCTAAGCTTTAGTTACATACAATCTAAGATTTCTCTAAGCTTTAGTTGCATAAAATCTAAGAATTCTTTAATGTTTAATTACAAGCAATCTAAGACTTCTCTATGCTGTAGTTACATACAATATAAGAATTCTTTAAACTTTAATTACATACAATCTAAGACTTTTCTAAGCTTTAGTTACATACAATCTAAGACTTCTCTAAGCTTTAATTACATACAATCTAAGACTTCTCTAAGATGTAGTTACATACAATCTAAGATTTCTCTAAGCTTTAGTTACATACAATCTAAGAATTCTCTAAGCTTTAGTTACATACAATCTAAGACTTCTCGAAGCTTTAGTTACATACAATCTAAGACTTCTCTAAGCTTTAGTTACAAACAATCTAAGACTTCTCTAAGTTTAGTTACATACAACTTAAGACTTCTCTAAGCTGTAGTTACATATAATCTAAGACTTCTCTAAGCTTTAATTACATACAATCTAAGATTTCTCTAAGCTGTAGTTACATACAATCTAAGAATTCTTTAAACTTTAATTACATACAATTTAAGACTTCTCTAAGCTTTAGATACATACAATCTAAGACTTCTCTAAGCTTTAACTACATACAATCTAAGACTTCTCTAAGCTGTAGTTACATATAATCTAAGATTTCTCTAAGCTTTAGTTACATACAATCTAAGACTTCTCTAAGCTTTAGCTACATACAATCTAAGACTTCTCTAAGCTTTAATTACATAAATCTAAGACTTCTCTAAGCTTTAGTTACATACAATCTAAGACTTCTCTAAGCTATAGTTACATACAATCTAAGACTTCTCTAAGCTGTAGTTATATACAATCTAAAAATTCTTTTAACGTTAATTACATACAATTTAAGACTTCTCTAAGCTTTAGCTACATACAATCTAAGACTTCTCTAAGCTTTAATTACATACAATCTAAGACTTCTCTAAGCTGTAGTTACATACAATCTAAGATTTCTCTAAGCTTTAGTTACATACAATCTAAGACTTCTCTAAGCTTTAGCTACATACAATCTAAGACTTCTCTAAGCTTTAATTACATACAATCTAAGACTTCTCTAATCTTTAGTTACATACAATCTAAGACTTCTCTAAGCTTTAGCTACATACAATCTAAGACTTCTCTAAGCTTTAATTACATACAATCTATGACTTCTCTAAGCTATAGTTACATACAATCTAAGAATTCTTTAAGCTTTAATTACATACAATCTAAGACTTCTCTAAGCTTTAGTTACATACAATCTAAGACTTCTCTAAGCTTTAATTACATACAATCTAAGACTTCTCTAAGCTTTAGTTACATACAATCTAAGACTTCTCTAAGCTCTAATTACATACAATCTAAGACTTCTCTAAGGCTTAGTTACATACAATCTAAGATTTCTCTAAGCTTTAGTTACATACAATCTAAGACTTCTCTAAGCTTTAGCTACATACAATCTAAGACTTCTCTAAGCTTTAACTACATACAATCTAAGACTTCTCTAAGCTTTAGTTACATACAATCTAAGACTTCTCTAAGATTTAATTACATACAATCTAAGACTTCTCTAATCTTTAGTTACATACAATCTACGACTTCTCTAAGCTTTAGCTACATACAATCTAAGACTTCTCTAAACTTTAGCTACATACAATCTAAAACTTCTCTAAGCTTTAGTTACATACAATCTAAGATTTCTCTAAGCTTTAATTACATACAATTTAAGACTTCCCTAAGCTTTAGCTACATACAATCTAAGACTTCTCTAAGCTTTAGTTACATACAATCTAAGATTTCTCTAATCTTTAGTTACATACAATCTAAGACTTATCTAAGCTTTAGTTACATACAATCTAAGACTTCTCTAAGCTTTAGTTGCATAAAATCTAAGAATTCTTAAATGTTTAATTACAAGCAATCTAAGACTTCTCTATGCTGTAGTTACATACAATCTAAGAATTCTTTAAACTTTAATTACATACAATCTAAGACTTTTCTAAGCTTTAGTTACATACAATCTAAGACTTCTCTAATCTTTAATTACATACAATCTAAGACTTCTCTAAGATGTAGTTACATACAATCTAAGATTTCTCTAAGCTTTAGTTACATACAATCTAAGAATTCTCTAAGCTTTAGTTACATACAATCTAAGACTTCTCGAAGCTTTAGTTACATACAATCTAAGACTTCTCTAAGCTTTAGTTACAAACAATCTAAGACTTCTCTAAGTTTAGTTACATACAACCTAAGACTTCTCTAAGCTGTAGTTACATATAATCTAAGACTTCTCTAAGCTTTAATTACATACAATCTAAGATTTCTCTAAGCTGTAGTTACATACAATCTAAGAATTCTTTAAACTTTAATTACATACAATTTAAGACTTCTCTAAGCTTTAGATACATACAATCTAAGACTTCTCTAAGCTTTAATTACATACAATCTAAGACTTCTCTAAGCTGTAGTTACATACAATCTAAGACTTCTCTAAGATTTAGCTACATACAATCTAAGACTTCTCTAAGCTTTAATTACATAAATCTAAGACTTCTCTAAGCTTTAGTTACATACAATCTAAGACTTCTCTAAGCTGTAGTTATATACAATCTAAAAATTCTTTAAACGTTAATTACATACAATTTAAGACTTCTCTAAGCTTTAGCTACATACAATCTAAGACTTCTCTAAGCTTTAATTACATACAATCTAAGACTTCTCTAAGCTGTAGTTACATACAATCTAAGATTTCTCTAAGCTTTAGTTACATACAATCTAAGACTTCTGTAAGCTTTAGCTACATACAATCTAAGACTTCTCTAAGCTTTAATTACATACAATCTAAGACTTCTCTAAGCTGTAGTTACATACAATCTATGACTTCTCTAAGCTATAGTTACATACAATCTAAGAATTCTTTAAGCTTTAATTACATACAATCTAAGACTTCTCTAAGCTTTAGTTACATACAATCTAAGACTTCTCTAAGCATTAATTACATACAATCTAAGACTTCTCTAAGCTTTAGTTACATACAATCTAAGACTTCTCTAAGCTTTAATTACATACAATCTAAGACTTCTCTAAGCCTTAGTTACATACAATCTAAGATTTCTCTAAGCTTTAGTTACATACAATCTAAGACTTCTCTAAGCTTTAGCAACATACAATCTAAGACTTCTCTAAGCTTTAACTACATACAATCTAAGACTTCTCTAAGCTTTAGTTACATACAATCTAAGACTTCTCGAAGCTTTAGTTACATACAATCTAAGACTTCTCTAAGCTTTAGATACATACAATCTAAGACTTCCCTAAGCTTTAGTTACAAACAATCTAAGACTTCTCTAAGTTTAGTTACATACAACCTAAGACTTCTCTAAGCTGTAGTTACATACAATCTAAGAATTCTCTAAGCTTTAATTACATACAATCTAAGATTTCTCTAAGCTGTATTTACATACAATTTAAGAATTCTTTAAACTTTAATTACATACAATTTAAGACTTCTCTAAGCTTTAGATACATACAATCTAAGACTTCTCTAAGCTTTAGCTACATACAATCTAAGACTTCTCTAAGCTTTAATTACATATATTCTAAGATTTCTCTAAGCTTTAGTTACATACAATCTAAGACTTCTCTAAGCTTTAGCTACATACAATCTAAGACTTCTCTAAGCTTTAATTACATACAATCTAAGACTTCTCTAAGCTTTAGTTACATACAATCTAAGACTTCTCTAAGCTATAGTTACATACAATCTAAGAATTCTTTAAGCTTTAATTACATACAATCTAAGACTTCTCTAAGCTGTAGTTACATACAATCTAAAAATTCTTGAAACGTTAATTACATACAATTTAAGACTTCTCTAAGCTTTAGCTACATACAATCTAAGACTTCTCTAAGCTTTAATTACATACAATCTAAGACTTCTCTAAGCTGTAGTTACATACACTCTAAGATTTCTCTAAGCTTTAGTTACATACAATCTAAGACTTCTCTAAGCTTTAGCTACCTACAATCTTAGACTTCTCTAAGCTTTAATTACATACAATCTAAGACTTCTCTAAGCTTTAGTTACATACAATCTATGACTTCTCTAAGCTATAGTTACATACAATCTAAGAATTCTTTAAGCTTTAATTACATACAATCTAAGACTTCTCTAAGCTTTAGTTACATACAATCTAAGACTTCTCTAAGCTTTAATTACATACAATCTAAGACTTCTCTAAGCTTTAGTTACATACAATCTAAGACTTCTCTAAGCTTAAATTACATACAATCTAAGACTTCTCTAAGCTTTAGTTACATACAATCTAAGATTTCTCTAAGCTTTAGTTACATACAATCTAAGAATTCTCTAAGCTTTAGTTACATACAATCTAAGACTTCTCGAAGCTTTAGTTGCATACAATCTAAGACTTCTCAAAGCTTTAGTTACAAACAATCTAAGACTTCTCTAAGTTTAGTTACATACAACCTAAGACTTCTCTAAGCTGTAGTTACATATAATCTAAGACTTCTCTAAGCTTTAATTACATACAATCTAAGACTTCTCTAAGCTGTAGTTACATACAATCTAAGATTTCTCTAAGCTTTAGTTACATACAATCTAAGACTTCTCTAAGCTTTAATTACATACAATCTAAGACTTCTCTAAGCTGTAGTTACATACAATCTATGACTTCTCTAAGCTATAGTTACATACAATCTAAGAATTCTTTAAGCTTTAATTACATACATTCTAAGACTTCTCTAAGCTTTAGTTACATACAATCTAAGACTTCTCTAAGCTTTAATTACATACAATCTAAGACTTCTCTAAGCTTTAGTTACATACAATCTAAGACTTCTCTAAGCTTTAATTACATACAATCTAAGACTTCTCTAAGCCTTAGTTACATACAATCTAAGATTTCTCTAAGCTTTAGTTACATACAATCTAAGACTTCTCTAAGCTTTAGCTACATACAATCTAAGACTTCTCTAAGCTTTAACTACATACAATCTAAGACTTCTCTAAGCTTTAGTTACATACAATCTAAGACTTCTCGAAGCTTTAGTTACATACAATCTAAGACTTCTCTAAGCTTTAGTTACATACAATCTAAGACTTCTCTAAGCTTTAGTTACAAACAATCTAAGACTTCTCTAAGTTTAGTTACATACAACCTAAGACTTCTCTAAGCTGTAGTTACATACAATCTAAGAATTCTCTAAGCTTTAATTACATACAATCTAAGATTTCTCTAAGCTGTATTTACATACAATTTAAGAATTCTTTAAACTTTAATTACATACAATTTAAGACTTATCTAAGCTTTAGATACATACAATCTAAGACTTCTCTAAGCTTTAGCTACATACAATCTAAGACTTCTCTAAGCTTTAATTACATATATTCTAAGATTTCTCTAAGCTTTAGTTACATACAATCTAAGACTTCTCTAAGCTTTAGCTACATACAATCTAAGACTTCTCTAAGCTTTAATTACATACAATCTAAGACTTCTCTAAGCTTTAGTTACATACAATCTAAGACTTCTCTAAGCTATAGTTATATACAATCTAAGAATTCTTTAAGCTTTAATTACATACAATCTAAGACTTCTCTAAGCTGTAGTTACATACAATCTAAAAATTCTTGAAACGTTAATTACATACAATTTAAGACTTCTCTAAGCTTTAGCTACATACAATCTAAGACTTCTCTAAGCTTTAATTACATACAATCTAAGACTTCTCTAAGCTGTAGTTACATACACTCTAAGATTTCTCTAAGCTTTAGCTACCTACAATCTTAGACTTCTCTAAGCTTTAATTACATACAATCTAAGACTTCTCTAAGCTTTAGTTACATACAATCTATGACTTCTCTAAGCTATAGTTACATACAATCTAAGAATTCTTTAAGCTTTAATTACATACAATCTAAGACTTCTCTAAGCTTTAGTTACATACAATCTAAGACTTCTCTAAGCTTTAATTACATACAATCTAAGACTTCTCTAAGCTTTAGTTACATACAATCTAAGACTTCTCTAAGCTTAAATTACATACAATCTAAGACTTCTCTAAGCTTTAGTTACATACAATCTAAGATTTCTCTAAGCTTTAGTTACATACAATCTAAGAATTCTCTAAGCTTTAGTTACATACAATCTAAGACTTCTCGAAGCTTTAGTTGCATACAATCTAAGACTTCTCTAAGCTTTAGTTACAAACAATCTAAGACTTCTCTAAGTTTAGTTACATACAACCTAAGACTTCTCTAAGCTGTAGTTACATATAATCTAAGACTTCTCTAAGCTTTAATTACATACAATCTAAGACTTCTCTAAGCTGTAGTTACATACAATCTAAGATTTCTCTAAGCTTTAGTTACATACAATCTAAGACTTCTCTAAGCTTTAATTACATACAATCTAAGACTTCTCTAAGCTGTAGTTACATACAATCTATGACTTCTCTAAGCTATAGTTACATACAATCTAAGAATTCTTTAAGCTTTAATTACATACAATCTAAGACTTCTCTAAGCTTTAGTTACATACAATCTAAGACTTCTCTAAGCTTTAATTACATACAATCTAAGACTTCTCTAAGCTTTAGTTACATACAATCTAAGACTTCTCTAAGCTTTAATTACATACAATCTAAGACTTCTCTAAGCCTTAGTTACATACAATCTAAGATTTCTCTAAGCTTTAGTTACATACAATCTAAGACTTCTCTAAGCTTTAGCTACATACAATCTAAGACTTCTCTATACTTTAACTACATACAATCTAAGACTTCTCTAAGCTTTAGTTACATACAATCTAAGACTTCTCGAAGCTTTAGTTACATACAATCTAAGACTTCTCTAAGCTTTAGTTACATACAATCTAAGACTTCTCTAAGCTTTAGTTACAAACAATCTAAGACTTCTCTAAGTTTAGTTACATACAACCTAAGACTTCTCTAAGCTTTAGTTACATACAATCTAAGAATTCTCTAAGCTTTAGTTACATACAATCTAAGACTTCTCGAAGCTTTAGTTACATACAATCTAAGACTTCTCTAAGCTTTAGTTACAAACAATCTAAGACTTCTCTAAGTTTAGTTACATACAACCTAAGACTTCTCTAAGCTGTAGTTACATATAATCTAAGACTTCTCTAAGCTTTAATTACATACAATCTAAGATTTCTCTAAGCTGTAGATACATACAATCTAAGAATTCTTTAAACTTTAATTACATACAATTTAAGACTTCTCTAAGCTTTAGATACATACAATCTAAGACTTCTCTAAGCTTTAATTACATACAATCTAAGACTTCTCTAAGTTGTAGTTACATACAATCTAAGACTTCTCTAAGATTTAGCTACATACAATCTAAGACTTCTCTAAGCTTTAATTACATAAATCTAAGACTTCTCTAAGCTTTAGTTACATACAATCTAAGACTTCTCTAAGCTATAGTTACATACAATTTAAGAATTCTTTAAGCTTTAATTACATACAATCTAAGACTTCTCTAAGCTGTAGTTATATACAATCTAAAAATTCTTTAAACGTTAATTACATACAATTTAAGACTTCTCTAAGCTTTAGCTACATACAATCTAAGACTTCTCTAAGCTTTAATTACATACAATCTAAGACTTCTCTAAGCTGTAGTTACATACAATCTAAGATTTCTCTAAGCTTTAGTTACATACAATCTAAGACTTCTCTAAGCTTTAGCTACATACAATCTAAGACTTCTCTAAGCTTTAATTACATACAATCTAAGACTTCTCTAAGCTGTAGTTACATACAATCTATGACTTCTCTAAGCTTTAGTTACATACAATCTAAGACTTCTCTAAGCTTTAATTACATACAATCTAAAACTTCTCTAAGCTTTAGTTACATACAATCTAAGACTTCTCTAAGCTTTAATTACATACAATCTAAGACTTCTCTAAGCCTTAGTTACATACAATCTAAGATTTCTCTAAGCTTTAGTTACATACAATCTAAGACTTCTCTAAGCTTTAGCTACATACAATCTAAGACTTCTCTAAGCTTTAACTACATACAATCTAAGACTTCTCTAAGCTTTAGTTACATACAATCTAAGACTTCTCGAAGCTTTAGTTACATACAATCTAAGACTTCTCTAAGCTATAGTTACAAACAATCTAAGACTTCTCTAAGTTTAGTTACATACAACCTAAGACTTCTCTAAGCTGTAGTTACATACAATCTAAGAATTCTCTAAGCTTTAATTACATACAATCTAAGACTTCTCTAAGCTGTATTTACATACAATTTAAGAATTCTTTAAACTTTAATTACATACAATTTAAGACTTCTCTAAGCTTTAGATACATACAATCTAAGACTTCTCTAAGCTTTAGCTACATACAATCTAAGACTTCTCTAAGCTTTAATTACATATATTCTAAGATTTCTCTAAGCTTTAGTTACATACAATCTAAGACTTCTCTAAGCTTTAGCTACATACAATCTAAGACTTCTCTAAGCTTTAATTACATACAATCTAAGACTTCTCTAAGCTGTAGTTACATACAATCTATGACTTCTCTAAGCTATAGTTACATACAATCTAAGAATTCTTTAAGCTTTAATTACATACAATCTAAGACTTCTCTAAGCTTTAGTTACATACAATCTAAGACTTCTCTAAGCTTTAATTACATACAATCTAAGACTTCTTTAAGTTTTAGTTACATACAATCTAAGACTTCTCTAAGCTTTAATTACATACAATCTAAGACTTCTCTAAGCCTTAGTTACATACAATCTAAGATTTCTCTAAGCTTTAGTTACATACAATCTAAGACTTCTCTAAGCTTTAGCTACATACAATCTAAGACTTCTCTAAGCTTTAACTACATACAATCTAAGACTTCTCTAAGCTTTAGTTACATACAATCTAAGACTTCTCGAAGCTTTAGCTACATACAATCTAAGACTTCTCTAAGCTTTAGTTACATACAATCTAAGACTTCTCTAAGCTTTAGTTACAAACAATCTAAGACTTCTCTAAGTTTAGTTACATACAACCTAAGACTTCTCTAAGCTGTAGTTACATACAATCTAAGAATTCTCTAAGCTTTAATTACATACAATCTAAGACTTCTCTAAGCTGTATTTACATACAATTTAAGAATTCTTTAAACTTTAATTACATACAATTTAAGACTTCTCTAAGCTTTAGATACATACAATCTAAGACTTCTCTAAGCTTTAGCTACATACAATCTAAGACTTCTCGAAGCTTTAATTACATATATTCTAAGATTTCTCTAAGCTTTAGTTACATACAATCTAAGACTTCTCTAAGCTATAGTTACATACAATCTAAGAATTCTTTAAGCTTTAATTACATACAATCTAAGACTTCTCTAAGCTTTAGTTACATACAACCTAAGACTTCTCTAAGCTGTAGTTACATATAATCTAAGACTTCTCTAAGCTTTAATTACATACAATCTAAGATTTCTCTAAGCTTTAGTTACATACAATCTAAGAATTCTTTAAACTTTAATTACATACAATTTAAGACTTCTCTAAGCTTTAGATACATACAATCTAAGACTTCTCTAAGCTTTAATTGCATACAATCTAAGACTTCTCTAAGCTGTAGTTACATATAATCTAAGATTTCTCTAAGCTTTAGTTACATACAATCTAAGACTTCTCTAAGCTTTAGCTACATACAATCTAAGACTTCTCTAAGCTTTAATTACATCAATCTAAGACTTCTCTAAGCTTTAGTTACATACAATCTAAGACTTCTCTAAGCTATAGTTACATACAATCTAAGAATTCTTTAAGCTTTAATTACATACAATCTAAGACTTCTCTAAGCTGTAGTTATATACAATCTAAAAATTCTTTTAACGTTAATTACATACAATTTAAGACTTCTCTAAGCTTTAGCTACATACAATCTAAGACTTCTCTATGCTTTAATTACATACAATCTAAGACTTCTCTAAGCTGTAGTTACATACAATCTAAGATTTCTCTAAGCTTTAGTTACATACAATCTAAGACTTCTCTAAGCTTTAGCTACATACAATCTAAGACTTCTCTAAGCTTTAATTACATATAATCTAAGACTTCTCTAATCTTTAGTTACATACAATCTAAGACTTCTCTAAGCTTTAGCTACATACAATCTAAGACTTCTCTAAGCTTTAATTACATACAATCTATGACTTCTCTAAGCTATAGTTACATACAATCTAAGAATTCTTTAAGCTTTAATTACATACAATCTAAGACTTCTCTAAGCTTTAGTTACATACAATCTAAGACTTCTCTAAGCTTTAATTACATACAATCTAAGACTTCTCTAAGCTTTAGTTACATACAATCTAAGACTTCTCTAAGCTTTAATTACATACAATCTAAGACTTCTCTAAGATGTAGTTACATACAATCTAAAAATTCTTGAAACGTTAATTACATACAATTTAAGACTTCTCTAAGCTTTAGCTACATACAATCTAAGACTTCTCTAAGCTTTAATTACATACAATCTAAGACTTCTCTAAGCTGTAGTTACATACACTCTAAGATTTCTCTAAGCTTTAGTTACATACAATCTAAGACTTCTCTAAGCTTTAGTTACATACAATCTATGACTTCTCTAAGCTATAGTTACATACAATCTAAGAATTCTTTAAGCTTTAATTACATACAATCTATGACTTCTCTAAACTTTAGCTACCTACAATCTTAGACTTCTCTAAGCTTTAATTACATACAATCTAAGACTTCTCTAAGCTTTAGTTACATACAATCTATGACTTCTCTAAGCTATAGTTACATACAATCTAAGAATTCTTTAAGCTTTAATTACATACAATCTAAGAATTCTCTAAGCTTTAATTACATACAATCTAAGACTTCTCTAAGCTGTATTTACATACAATTTAAGAATTCTTTAAACTTTAATTACATACAATTTAAGACTTCTCTAAGCTTTAGATACATACAATCTAAGACTTCTCTAAGCTTTAGCTACATACAATCTAAGACTTCTCGAAGCTTTAATTACATATATTCTAAGATTTCTCTAAGCTTTAGTTACATACAATCTAAGACTTCTCTAAGCTTTAGCTACATACAATCTAAGACTTCTCTAAGCTTTAATTACATACAATCTAAGACTTCTCTAAGCTTTAGTTACATACAATCTAAGACTTCTCTAAGCTATAGTTACATACAATCTAAGAATTCTTTAAGCTTTAATTACATACAATCTAAGACTTCTCTAAGCTGTAGTTACATACAATCTAAAAATTCTTGAAACGTTAATTACATACAATTTAAGACTTCTCTAAGCTTTAGCTACATACAATCTAAGACTTCTCTAAGCTTTAATTACATACAATCTAAGACTTCTCTAAGCTGTAGTTACATACACTCTAAGATTTCTCTAAGCTTTAGTTACATACAATCTAAGACTTCTCTAAGCTTTAGCTACCTACAATCTTAGACTTCTCTAAGCTTTAATTACATACAATCTAAGACTTCTCTAAGCTTTAGTTACATACAATCTATGACTTCTCTAAGCTATAGTTACATACAATCTAAGAATTCTTTAAGCTTTAATTACATACAATCTAAGACTTCTCTAAGCTTTAGTTACATACAATCTAAGACTTCTCTAAGCTTTAAATACATACAATCTAAGACTTCTCTAAGCTTTAGTTACATACAATCTAAGACTTCTCTAAGCTTAAATTACATACAATCTAAGACTTCCCTAAGCTTTAGTTACATACAATCTAAGATTTCTCTAAGCTTTAGTTACATACAATCTAAGAATTCTTTAAGCTTTAGTTACATACAATCTAAGACTTCTCGAAGCTGTAGTTACATATAATCTAAGACTTCTCTAAGCTTTAATTACATACAATCTAAGATTTCTCTAAGCTTTAGATACATACAATCTAAGAATTCTTTAAGCTTTAATTACATACAATTTAAGACTTCTCTAAGCTTTAGATACATACAATCTAAGACTTCTCTAAGCTTTAATTACATACAATCTAAGACTTCTCTAAGCTGTAGTTACATATAATCTAAGATTTCTCTAAGCTTTAGTTACATACAATCTAAGACTTCTCTAAGCTTTAGCTACATACAATCTAAGACTTCTCTAAGCTTTAATTACATCAATCTAAGACTTCTCTAAGCTTTAGTTACATACAATCTAAGACTTCTCTAAGCTATAGTTACATACAATCTAAGAATTCTTTAAGCTTTAATTACATACAATCTAAGACTTCTCTAAGCTTTAGTTACATACAACCTAAGACTTCTCTAAGCTGTAGTTACATATAATCTAAGACTTCTCTAAGCTTTAATTACATACAATCTAAGATTTCTCTAAGCTTTAGTTACATACAATCTAAGAATTCTTTAAACTTTAATTACATACAATTTAAGACTTCTCTAAGCTTTAGATACATACAATCTAAGACTTCTCTAAGCTTTAATTGCATACAATCTAAGACTTCTCTAAGCTGTAGTTACATATAATCTAAGATTTCTCTAAGCTTTAGTTACATACAATCTAAGACTTCTCTAAGCTTTAGCTACATACAATCTAAGACTTCTCTAAGCTTTAATTACATCAATCTAAGACTTCTCTAAGCTTTAGTTACATACAATCTAAGACTTCTCTAAGCTATAGTTACATACAATCTAAGAATTCTTTAAGCTTTAATTACATACAATCTAAGACTTCTCTAAGCTGTAGTTATATACAATCTAAAATTTTTTTAACGTTAATTACATACAATTTAAGACTTCTCTAAGCTTTAGCTACATACAATCTAAGACTTCTCTATGCTTTAATTACATACAATCTAAGACTTCTCTAAGCTGTAGTTACATACAATCTAAGATTTCTCTAAGCTTTAGTTACATACAATCTAAGACTTCTCTAAGCTTTAGCTACATACAATCTAAGACTTCTCTAAGCTTTAGATACATATAATCTAAGACTTCTCTAATCTTTAGTTACATACAATCTAAGACTTCTCTAAGCTTTAGCTACATACAATCTAAGACTTCTCTAAGCTTTAATTACATACAATCTATGACTTCTCTAAGCTATAGTTACATACAATCTAAGAATTCTTTAAGCTTTAATTACATACAATCTAAGACTTCTCTAAGCTTTAGTTACATACAATCTAAGACTTCTCTAAGCTTTAATTACATACAATCTAAGACTTCTCTAAGCTTTAGTTACATACAATCTAAGACTTCTCTAAGCTTTAATTACATACAATCTAAGACTTCTCTAAGATGTAGTTACATACAATCTAAACATTCTTGAAACGTTAATTACATACAATTTAAGACTTCTCTAAGCTTTAGCTACATACAATCTAAGACTTCTCTAAGCTTTAATTACATACAATCTAAGACTTCTCTAAGCTGTAGTTACATACACTCTAAGATTTCTCTAAGCTTTAGTTACATACAATCTAAGACTTCTCTAAGCTTTAGTTACATACAATCTATGACTTCTCTAAGCTATAGTTACATACAATCTAAGAATTCTTTAAGCTTTAATTACATACAATCTATGACTTCTCTAAACTTTAGCTACCTACAATCTTAGACTTCTCTAAGCTTTAATTACATACAATCTAAGACTTCTCTAAGCTTTAGTTACATACAATCTATGACTTCTCTAAGCTATAGTTACATACAATCTAAGAATTCTTTAAGCTTTAATTACATACAATCTAAGACTTCTCTAAGCTTTAGTTACATACAATCTAAGACTTCTCTAAGCTTTAAATACATACAATCTAAGACTTCTCGAAGCTTTAGTTACATACAATCTAAGACTTCTCTAAGCTTAAATTACATACAATCTAAGACTTCTCTAAAGTTTAGTTACATACAATCTAAGATTTCTCTAAGCTTTAGTTACATACAATCTAAGAATTCTCTAAGCTTTAGTTACATACAATCTAAGACTTCTCGAAGCTTTAGTTACATACAATCTAAGACTTCTCTAAGCTGTAGTTACATATAATCTAAGACTTCTCTAAGCTTTAATTACATACAATCTAAGATTTCTCTAAGCTTTAGTTACATACAATCTAAGAATTCTTTAAACTTTAATTACATACAATTTAAGACTTCTCTAAGCTTTAGATACATACAATCTAAGACTTCTCTAAGCTTTAATTACACACAATCTAAGACTTCTCTAAGCTGTAGTTGCATATAATCTAAGATTTCTCTAAGCTTTAGTTACATACAATCTAAGACTTCTCTAAGCTTTAATTACATCAATCTAAGACTTCTCTAAGCTTTAGTTACATACAATCTAAGACTTCTCTAAGCTATAGTTACATACAATCTAAGAATTCTTTAAGCTTTAATTACATACAATCTAAGACTTCTCTAAGCTTTAGTTACATACAACCTAAGACTTCTCTAAGCTGTAGTTACATATAATCTAAGACTTCTCTAAGCTTTAATTACATACAATCTAAGATTTCTCTAAGCTTTAGTTACATACAATCTAAGAATTCTTTAAACTTTAATTACATACAATTTAAGACTTCTCTAAGCTTTAGATACATACAATCTAAGACTTCTCTAAGCTTTAATTACATACAATCTAAGACTTCTCTAAGCTGTAGATACATATAATCTAAGATTTCTCTAAGCTTTAGTTACATACAATCTAAGACTTCTCTAAGCTTTAGCTACATACAATCTAAGACTTCTCTAAGCTTTAATTACATCAATCTAAGACTTCTCTAAGCTTTAGTTACATACAATCTAAGACTTCTCTAAGCTATAGTTACATACAATCTAAGAATTCTTTAAGCTTTAATTACATACAATCTAAGACTTCTCTAAGCTGTAGTTATATACAATCTAAAAATTCTTTTAACGTTAATTACATACAATTTAAGACTTCTCTAAGCTTTAGCTACATACAATCTAAGACTTCTCTATGCTTTAATTACATACAATCTAAGACTTCTCTAAGCTGTAGTTACATACAATCTAAGATTTCTCTAAGCTTTAGTTACATACAATCTAAGACTTCTCTAAGCTTTAGCTACATACAATCTAAGACTTCTCTAAGCTTTAATTACATACAATCTAAGACTTCTCTAATCTTTAGTTACATACAATCTAAGACTTCTCTAAGCTTTAGCTACATACAATCTAAGACTTCTCTAAGCTTTAATTACATACAATCTATGACTTCTCTAAGCTATAGTTACATACAATCTAAGAATTCTTTTAGCTTTAATTACATACAATCTAAGACTTCTCTAAGCTTTAGTTACATACAATCTAAGACTTCTCTAAGCTTTAATTACATACAATCTAAGACTTCTCTAAGCTTTAGTTACATACAATCTAAGACTTCTCTAAGCTTTAATTACATACAATCTAAGACTTCTCTAAGATGTAGTTACATACAATCTAAGATTTCTCTAAGCTTTAGTTACATACAATCTAAGAATTCTCTAAGCTTTAGTTACATACAATCTAAGACTTCTCGAAGCTTTAGTTACATACAATCTAAGACTTCTCTAAGCTTTAGTTACAAACAATCTAAGACTTCTCTAAGTTTAGTTACATACAACCTAAGACTTCTCTAAGCTGTAGTTACATATAATCTAAGACTTCTCTAAGCTTTAATTACATACAATCTAAGATTTCTCTAAGCTGTAGTTACATACAATCTAAGAATTCTTTAAACTTTAATTACATACAATTTAAGACTTCTCTAAGCTTTAGATACATACAATCTAAGACTTCTCTAAGCTTTAATTACATACAATCTAAGACTTCTCTAAGCTGTAGTTACATACAATCTAAGACTTCTCTAAGATTTAGCTACATACAATCTAAGACTTCTCTAAGCTTTAATTACATAAATCTAAGACTTCTCTAAGCTTTAGTTACATACAATCTAAGACTTCTCTAAGCTATAGTTACATACAATCTAAGAATTCTTTAAGCTTTAATTACATACAATCTAAGACTTCTCTAAGCTTTAGCTACATACAATCTAAGACTTCTCTAAGCTTTAATTACATACAATCTATGACTTCTCTAAGCTATAGTTACATACAATCTAAGAATTCTTTAAGCTTTAATTACATACAATCTAAGACTTCTCTAAGCTTTAGTTACATACAATCTAAGACTTCTCTAAGCTTTAATTACATACAATCTAAGACTTCTCTAAGCTTTAGTTACATACAATCTAAGACTTCTCTAAGCTTTAATTACATACAATCTAAGACTTCTCTAAGATGTAGTTACATACAATCTAAAAATTCTTGAAACGTTAATTACATACAATTTAAGACTTCTCTAAGCTTTAGCTACATACAATCTAAGACTTCTCTAAGCTTTAATTACATACAATCTAAGACTTCTCTAAGCTGTAGTTACATACACTCTAAGATTTCTCTAAGCTTTAGTTACATACAATCTAAGACTTCTCTAAGCTTTAGCTACCTACAATCTTAGACTTCTCTAAGCTTTAATTACATACAATCTAAGACTTCTCTAAGCTTTAGTTACATACAATCTATGACTTCTCTAAGCTATAGTTACATACAATCTAAGAATTCTTTAAGCTTTAATTACGTACAATCTAAGACTTCTCTAAGCTGTAGTTACATACAATCTAAGATTTCTCTAAGCTTTAGTTACATACAATCTAAGACTTCTCTAAGCTTTAGCTACATACAATCTAAGACTTCTCTAAGCTTTAATTACATACAATCTAAGACTTCTCTAATCTTTAGTTACATACAATCTAAGACTTCTCTAAGCTTTAGCTACATACAATCTAAGACTTCTCTAAGCTTTAATTACATACAATCTATGACTTCTCTAAGCTATAGTTACATACAATCTAAGAATTCTTTTAGCTTTAATTACATACAATCTAAGACTTCTCTAAGCTTTAGTTACATACAATCTAAGACTTCTCTAAGCTTTAATTACATACAATCTAAGACTTCTCTAAGCTTTAGTTACATACAATCTAAGACTTCTCTAAGCTTTAATTACATACAATCTAAGACTTCTCTAAGATGTAGTTACATACAATCTAAGATTTCTCTAAGCTTTAGTTACATACAATCTAAGAATTCTCTAAGCTTTAGTTACATACAATCTAAGACTTCTCGAAGCTTTAGTTACATACAATCTAAGACTTCTCTAAGCTTTAGTTACAAACAATCTAAGACTTCTCTAAGTTTAGTTACATACAACCTAAGACTTCTCTAAGCTGTAGTTACATATAATCTAAGACTTCTCTAAGCTTTAATTACATACAATCTAAGATTTCTCTAAGCTGTAGTTACATACAATCTAAGAATTCTTTAAACTTTAATTACATACAATTTAAGACTTCTCTAAGCTTTAGATACATACAATCTAAGACTTCTCTAAGCTTTAATTACATACAATCTAAGACTTCTCTAAGCTGTAGTTACATACAATCTAAGACTTCTCTAAGATTTAGCTACATACAATCTAAGACTTCTCTAAGCTTTAATTACATAAATCTAAGACTTCTCTAAGCTTTAGTTACATACAATCTAAGACTTCTCTAAGCTATAGTTACATACAATCTAAGAATTCTTTAAGCTTTAATTACATACAATCTAAGACTTCTCTAAGCTTTAGCTACATACAATCTAAGACTTCTCTAAGCTTTAATTACATACAATCTATGACTTCTCTAAGCTATAGTTACATACAATCTAAGAATTCTTTAAGCTTTAATTACATACAATCTAAGACTTCTCTAAGCTTTAGTTACATACAATCTAAGACTTCTCTAAGCTTTAATTACATACAATCTAAGACTTCTCTAAGCTTTAGTTACATACAATCTAAGACTTCTCTAAGCTTTAATTACATACAATCTAAGACTTCTCTAAGATGTAGTTACATACAATCTAAAAATTCTTGAAACGTTAATTACATACAATTTAAGACTTCTCTAAGCTTTAGCTACATACAATCTAAGACTTCTCTAAGCTTTAATTACATACAATCTAAGACTTCTCTAAGCTGTAGTTACATACACTCTAAGATTTCTCTAAGCTTTAGTTACATACAATCTAAGACTTCTCTAAGCTTTAGCTACCTACAATCTTAGACTTCTCTAAGCTTTAATTACATACAATCTAAGACTTCTCTAAGCTTTAGTTACATACAATCTATGACTTCTCTAAGCTATAGTTACATACAATCTAAGAATTCTTTAAGCTTTAATTACGTACAATCTAAGACTTCTCTAAGCTTTAGTTACATACAATCTAAGACTTCTCTAAGCTTTAAATACATACAATCTAAGACTTCTCTAAGCTTTAGTTACATACAATCTAAGACTTCTCTAAGCTTTAATTACATACAATCTAAGACTTCTCTAAGCTTTAGTTACATACAATCTATGACTTCTCTAAGCTATAGTTACATACAATCTAAGAATTCTTTAAGCTTTAATTACATACAATCTAAGACTTCTCTAAGCTTTAGTTACATACAATCTAAGACTTCTCTAAGCTTTAGTTACATACAATCTAAGAATTCTCTAAGCTTTAGTTACATACAATCTAAGACTTCTCGAAGCTTTAGTTACATACAATCTAAGACTTCTCTAAGCTGTAGTTACATATAATCTAAGACTTCTCTAAGCTTTAATTACATACAATCTAAGATTTCTCTAAGCTGTAGTTACATACAATCTAAGAATTCTTTAAACTTTAATTACATACAATTTAAGACTTCTCTAAGCTTTAGATACATACAATCTAAGACTTCTCTAAGCTTTAATTACATACAATCTAAGACTTCTCTAAGCTGTAGTTACATACAATCTAAGACTTCTCTAAGATTTAGCTACATACAATCTAAGACTTCTCTAAGCTTTAATTACATAAATCTAAGACTTCTCTAAGCTTTAGTTACATACAATCTAAGACTTCTCTAAGCTATAGTTACATACAATCTAAGAATTCTTTAAGCTTTAATTACATACAATCTAAGACTTCTCTAAGCTTTAGCTACATACAATCTAAGACTTCTCTAAGCTTTAATTACATACAATCTATGACTTCTCTAAGCTATAGTTACATACAATCTAAGAATTCTTTAAGCTTTAATTACATACAATCTAAGACTTCTCTAAGCTTTAGTTACATACAATCTAAGACTTCTCTAAGCTTTAATTACATACAATCTAAGACTTCTCTAAGCTTTAGTTACATACAATCTAAGACTTCTCTAAGCTTTAATTACATACAATCTAAGACTTCTCTAAGATGTAGTTACATACAATCTAAAAATTCTTGAAACGTTAATTACATACAATTTAAGACTTCTCTAAGCTTTAGCTACATACAATCTAAGACTTCTCTAAGCTTTAATTACATACAATCTAAGACTTCTCTAAGCTGTAGTTACATACACTCTAAGATTTCTCTAAGCTTTAGTTACATACAATCTAAGACTTCTCTAAGCTTTAGCTACCTACAATCTTAGACTTCTCTAAGCTTTAATTACATACAATCTAAGACTTCTCTAAGCTTTAGTTACATACAATCTATGACTTCTCTAAGCTATAGTTACATACAATCTAAGAATTCTTTAAGCTTTAATTACATACAATCTAAGACTTCTCTAAGCTTTAGTTACATACAATCTAAGACTTCTCTATGCTTTAAATACATACAATCTAAGACTTCTCTAAGCTTTAGTTACATACAATCTAAGACTTCTCTAAGCTTTAATTACATACAATCTAAGACTTCTCTAAGCTTTAGTTACATACAATCTATGACTTCTCTAAGCTATAGTTACATACAATCTAAGAATTCTTTAAGCTTTAATTACATACAATCTAAGACTTCTCTAAGCTTTAGTTACATACAATCTAAGACTTCTCTAAGCTTTAGTTACATACAATCTAAGAATTCTCTAAGCTTTAGTTACATACAATCTAAGACTTCTCGAAGCTTTAGTTACATACAATCTAAGACTTCTCTAAGCTGTAGTTACATATAATCTAAGACTTCTCTAAGCTTTAATTACATACAATCTAAGATTTCTCTAAGCTTTAGTTACATACAATCTAAGAATTCTTTAAACTTTAATTACATACAATTTAAGACTTCTCTAAGCTTTAGATACATACAATCTAAGACTTCTCTAAGCTTTAATTACATACAATCTAAGACTTCTCTAAGCTGTAATTGCATATAATCTAAGATTTCTCTAAGCTTTAGTTACATACAATCTAAGACTTCTCTAAGCTTTAGCTACTTACAATCTAAGACTTCTCTAAGCTTTAATTACATCAATCTAAGACTTCTCTAAGCTTTAGTTACATACAATCTAAGACTTCTCTAAGCTATAGTTACATACAATCTAAGAATTCTTTAAGCTTTAATTACATACAATCTAAGACTTCTCTAAGCTTTAGTTACATACAACCTAAGACTTCTCTAAGCTGTAGTTACATATAATCTAAGACTTCTCTAAGCTTTAATTACATACAATCTAAGATTTCTCTAAGCTTTAGTTACATACAATCTAAGAATTCTTTAAACTTTAATTACATACAATTTAAGACTTCTCTAAGCTTTAGATACATACAATCTAAGACTTCTCTAAGCTTTAATTACATACAATCTAA
The DNA here is from genome assembly GCA_963680875.1 of Bathymodiolus brooksi. Lineage (NCBI taxonomy): Eukaryota > Metazoa > Mollusca > Bivalvia > Mytilida > Modiolidae > Bathymodiolus > Bathymodiolus brooksi. The sequence continues at coordinate 1,590,700 of OY804577.1, forward strand.
GACTTCTCTAAGCTGTAGTTACATATAATCTAAGATTTCTCTAAGCTTTAGTTACATACAATCTAAGACTTCTCTAAGCTTTAGCTACATACAATCTAAGACTTCTCTAAGCTTTAATTACATCAATCTAAGACTTCTCTAAGCTTTAGTTACATACAATCTAAGACTTCTCTAAGCTATAGTTACATACAATCTAAGAATTCTTTAAGCTTTAATTACATACAATCTAAGACTTCTCTAAGCTGTAGTTATATACAATCTAAAAATTCTTTTAACGTTAATTACATACAATTTAAGACTTCTCTAAGCTTTAGCTACATACAATCTAAGACTTCTCTATGCTTTAATTACATACAATCTAAGACTTCTCTAAGCTGTAGTTACATACAATCTAAGATTTCTCTAAGCTTTAGTTACATACAATCTAAGACTTCTCTAAGCTTTAGCTACATACAATCTAAGACTTCTCTAAGCTTTAATTACATACAATCTAAGACTTCTCTAATCTTTAGTTACATACAATCTAAGACTTCTCTAAGCTTTAGCTACATACAATCTAAGACTTCTCTAAGCTTTAATTACATACAATCTATGACTTCTCTAAGCTATAGTTACATACAATCTAAGAATTCTTTAAGCTTTAATTACATACAATCTAAGACTTCTCTAAGCTTTAGTTACATACAATCTAAGACTTCTCTAAGCTTTAATTACATACAATCTAAGACTTCTCTAAGCTTTAGTTACATACAATCTAAGACTTCTCTAAGCTTTAATTACATACAATCTAAGACTTCTCTAAGATGTAGTTACATACAATCTAAGATTTCTCTAAGCTTTAGTTACATACAATCTAAGAATTCTTTAAGCTTTAGTTACATACAATCTAAGACTTCTCTAAGCTTTAGTTACATACAATCTAAGACTTCTCTAAGCTTTAGTTACAAACAATCTAAGACTTCTCTAAGTTTAGTTACATACAACCTAAGACTTCTCTAAGCTGTAGTTACATATAATCTAAGACTTCTCTAAGCTTTAATTACATACAATCTAAGATTTCTCTAAGCTGTAGTTACATACAATCTAAGAATTCTTTAAACTTTAATTACATACAATTTAAGACTTCTCTAAGCTTTAGATACATACAATCTAAGACTTCTCAAAGCTTTAATTACATACAATCTAAGACTTCTCTAAGCTGTAGTTACATACAATCTAAGACTTCTCTAAGATTTAGCTACATACAATCTAAGACTTCTCTAAGCTTTAATTACATAAATCGAAGACTTCTCTAAGCTTTAGTTACATACAATCTAAGACTTCTCTAAGCTATAGTTACATACAATCTAAGAATTCTTTAAGCTTTAATTACATACAATCTAAGACTTCTCTAAGCTTTAGCTACATACAATCTAAGACTTCTCTAAGCTTTAATTACATACAATCTAAGACTTCTCTAAGCTTTAATTACATACAATCTAAGACTTCTCTAAGCCTTAGTTACATACAATCTAAGATTTCTCTAAGCTTTAGTTACATACAATCTAAGACTTCTCTAAGCTTTAGCTACATACAATCTAAGACTTCTCTAAGCTTTAACTACATACAATCTAAGACTTCTCTAAACTTTAGTTACATACAATCTAAGACTTCTCGAAGCTTTAGTTACATACAATCTAAGACTTCTCTAAGCTTTAGTTACATACAATCTAAGACTTCTCTAAGCTTTAGTTACAAACAATCTAAGACTTCTCTAAGTTTAGTTACATACAACCTAAGACTTCTCTAAGCTGTAGTTACATACAATCTAAGAATTCTCTAAGCTTTAATTACATACAATCTAAGACTTCTCTAAGCTGTATTTACATACAATTTAAGAATTCTTTAAACTTTAATTACATACAATTTAAGACTTCTCTAAGCTTTAGATACATACAATCTAAGACTTCTCTAAGCTTTAGCTACATACAATCTAAGACTTCTCTAAGCTTTAATTACATATATTCTAAGATTTCTCTAAGCTTTAGTTACATACAATCTAAGACTTCTCTAAGCTTTAGCTACATACAATCTAAGACTTTTCTAAGCTTTAATTACATACAATCTAAGACTTCTCTAAGCTTTAGTTACATACAATCTAAGACTTCTCTAAGCTATAGTTACATACAATCTAAGAATTCTTTATGCTTTAATTACATACAATCTAAGACTTCTCTAAGCTGTAGTTACATACAATCTAAAAATTCTTGAAACGTTAATTACATACAATTTAAGACTTCTCTAAGCTTTAGCTACATACAATCTAAGACTTCTCTAAGCTTTAATTACATACAATCTAAGACTTCTCTAAGCTGTAGTTACATACACTCTAAGATTTCTCTAAGCTTTAGTAACATACAATCTAAGACTTCTCTAAGCTTTAGCTACCTACAATCTTAGACTTCTCTAAGCTTTAATTACATACAATCTAAGACTTCTCTAAGCTTTAGTTACATACAATCTATGACTTCTTTAAGCTATAGTTACATACAATCTAAGAATTCTTTAAGCTTTAATTACATACAATCTAAGACTTCTCTAAGCTTTAGTTACATACAATCTAAGACTTCTCTAAGCTTTAATTACATACAATCTAAGACTTCTCTAAGCTTTAGTTACATACAATCTAAGACTTCTCTAAGCTTAAATTACATACAATCTAAGACTTCTCTAAGCTTTAGTTACATGCAATCTAAGATTTCTCTAAGATTTAGTTACATACAATCTAAGAATTCTCTAAGCTTTATTTACATACAATCTAAGACTTCTCGAAGCTTTAGTTACATACAATCTAAGACTTCTCTAAGCTTTAGTTACAAACAATCTAAGACTTCTCTAACTTTAGTTACATACAACCTAAGACTTCTCTAAGCTGTAGTTACATATAATCTAAGACTTCTCTAAGCTTTAATTACATACAATCTAAGATTTCTCTAAGCTTTAGTTACATACAATCTAAGAATTCTTTAAACTTTAATTACATACAATTTAAGACTTCTCTAAGCTTTAGATACATACAATCTAAGACTTCTCTAAGCTTTAATTACATACAATCTAAGACTTCTCTAAGCTGTAGTTACATATAATCTAAGATTTCTCTAAGCTTTAGCTACATACAATCTAAGACTTCTCTAAGCTTTAGCAACATACAATCTAAGACTTCTCTAAGCTTTAATTACATCAATCTAAGACTTCTCTAAGCTTTAGTTACATACAATCTAAGACTTCTCTAAGCTATAGTTACATACAATCTAAGAATTCTTTAAGCTTTAAATACATACAATCTAAGACTTCTCTAAGCTGTAGTTATATACAATCTAAAAATTCTTTTAACGTTAATTACATACAATTTAAGACTTCTCTAAGCTTTAGCTACATACAATCTAAGACTTCTCTATGCTTTAATTACATACAATCTAAGACTTCTCTAAGCTGTAGTTACATACAATCTAAGATTTCTCTAAGCTTTAGTTACATACAATCTAAGACTTCTCTAAGCTTTAGCTACATACAATCTAAGACTTCTCTAAGCTTTAATTACATACAATCTAAGACTTCTCTAATCTTTAGTTACATACAATCTAAGACTTCTCTAAGCTTTAGCTACATACAATCTAAGACTTCTCTAAGCTTTAATTACATACAATCTAAGACTTCTCTAAGCTTTAGTTACATACAATCTAAGACTTCTCTAAGCTCTAATTACATACAATCTAAGACTTCTCTAAGCCTTAGTTACATACAATCTAAGATTTCTCTAAGCTTTAGTTACATACAATCTAAGACTTCTCTAAGCTTTAGCTACATACAATCTAAGACTTCTCTAAGCTTTAACTACGTACGATCTAAGACTTCTCTAAGCTTTAGTTACATACAATCTAAGACTTCTCTAAGATTTAATTACATACAATCTAAGACTTCTCTAATCTTTAGTTACATACAATCTACGACTTCTCTAAGCTTTAGCTACATACAATCTAAGACTTCTCTAAACTTTAGCTACATACAATCTAAGACTTCTCTAAGCTTTAGTTACATACAATCTAAGATTTCTCTAAGCTTTAATTACATACAATTTAAGACTTCCCTAAGCTTTAGCTACATACAATCTAAGACTTCTCTAAGCTTTAGTTACATACAATCTAAGATTTCTCTAATCTTTAGTTACATACAATCTAAGACTTATCTAAGCTTTAGTTACATACAATCTAAGACTTCTCTAAGCTTTAGTTGCATAAAATCTAAGAATTCTTTAATGTTTAATTACAAGCAATCTAAGACTTCTCTATGCTGTAGTTACATACAATCTAAGAATTCTTTAAACTTTAATTACATACAATCTAAGACTTTTCTAAGCTTTAGTTACATACAATCTAAGACTTCTCTAAGCTTTAATTACATACAATCTAAGACTTCTCTAAGATGTAGTTACATACAATCTAAGATTTCTCTAAGCTTTAGTTACATACAATCTAAGAATTCTCTAAGCTTTAGTTACATACAATCTAAGACTTCTCGAAGCTTTAGTTACATACAATCTAAGACTTCTCTATGCTTTAGTTACAAACAATCTAAGACTTCTCTAAGTTTAGTTACATACAACCTAAGACTTCTCTAAGCTGTAGTTACATATAATCTAAGACTTCTCTAAGCTTTAATTACATACAATCTAAGATTTCTCTAAGCTGTAGTTACATACAATCTAAGAATTCTTTAAACTTTAATTACATACAATTTAAGACTTCTCTAAGCTTTAGATACATACAATCTAAGACTTCTCTAAGCTTTAATTACATACAATCTAAGACTTCTCTAAGCTGTAGTTACATACAATCTAAGACTTCTCTAAGATTTAGCTACATACAATCTAAGACTTCTCTAAGCTTTAATTACATAAATCTAAGATTTCTCTAAGCTTTAGTTACATACAATCTAAGACTTCTCTAAGCTATAGTTACATACAATCTAAGAATTCTTTAAGCTTTAATTACATACAATCTAAGACTTCTCTAAGCTGTAGTTATATACAATCTAAAAATTCTTTAAACGTTAATTACATACAATTTAAGACTTCTCTAAGCTTTAGCTACATACAATCTAAGACTTCTCTAAGCTTTAATTACATACAATCTAAGACTTCTCTAAGCTGTAGTTACATACAATCTAAGATTTCTCTAAGCTTTAGTTACATACAATCTAAGACTTCTCTAAGCTATAGTTACATACAATCTAAGAATTCTTTAAGCTTTAATTACATACAATCTAAGACTTCTCTAAGCTGTAGTTATATACAATCTAAAAATTCTTTAAGCGTTAATTACATACAATTTAAGACTTCTCTAAGCTTTAGCTACATACAATCTAAAACTTCTCTAAGCTTTAGTTACATACAATCTAAGACTTCTCGAAGCTTTAGTTACATACAATCTAAGACTTCTCTAAGCTTTAGTTACATACAATCTAAGACTTCTCTAAGCTTTAGTTACAAACAATCTAAGACTTCTCTAAGTTTAGTTACATACAACCTAAGACTTCTCTAAGCTGTAGTTACATACAATCTAAGAATTCTCTAAGCTTTAATTACATACAATTTAAGACTTCTCTAAGCTTTAGATACATACAATCTAAGACTTCTTTAAGCTTTAGCTACATACAATCTAAGACTTCTCTAAGCTTTAATTACATATATTCTAAGATTTCTCTAAGCTTTAGTTACATACAATCTAAGACTTCTCTAAGCTTTAGCTACATACAATCTAAGACTTCTCTAAGCTATATTTACATACAATCTAAGAATTCTTTAAGCTTTAATTACATACAATCTAAGACTTCTCTAAGCTGTAGTTACATACAATCTAAAAATTCTTGAAACGTTAATTACATACAATTTAAGACTTCTCTAAGCTTTAGCTACATACAATCTAAGACTTCTCTAAGCTTTAATTACATACAATCTAAGACTTCTCTAAGCTGTAGTTACATACACTCTAAGATTTCTCTAAGCTTTAGTTACATACAATCTAAGACTTCTCTAAGCTTTAGCTACCTACAATCTTAGACTTCTCTACGCTTTAATTACATACAATCTAAGACTTCTCTAAGCTTTAGTTACATACAATCTATGACTTCTCTAAGCTATAGTTACATACAATCTAAGAATTCTTTAAGCTTTAATTACATACAATCTAAGACTTCTCTAAGCTTTAGTTACATACAATCTAAGACTTCTCTAAGCTTTAATTACATACAATCTAAGACTTCTCTAAGCTTTAGTTACATACAATCTAAGACTTCTCTAAGCTTAAATTACATACAATCTAAGACTTCTCTAAGCTTTAGTTACATACAATCTAAGATTTCTCTAAGCTTTAGTTACATACAATCTAAGACTTCTCTAAGCTTTAGTTACATACAATCTAAGACTTCCCTAAGCTTTAGTTACATACAATCTAAGACTTCTCCAAGCTTTAGTTACATGCAATCTAAGACTTCTCTAAAATTTAATTACATACAATCTAAGACTTCTCTAAGCTTTAGTTACATACAATCTAAGACTTCTCTAAGCTTTAGCTACATACGATCTAAGACTTCCCTAAGCTTTAGCTACATACAATCTAAGACTTCTCTAAGCTTTAGTTACATGCAATCTAAGACTTCTCTAAGCCTTAGTTACATACAATCTAAGACTTCTCTAAGCTTTAATTACATACAATCTAAGACTTCTCTAAGCTTTAGTTACATACAATCTAAGATCTCTCTAAGCTTTAGTTACATACAATCTAAGACTTATCTAAGCTTTAGCTACATACAATCTAAGACTTCTCTAAGCTTTAATTACATACAATCTTAGATTTCTCTAAATTTTAATTACATACAATCTAAGACTTATCTAAGCTTTAGCTACATACAATCGAAGACTTCTCTAAGCTTTAGTTACATACAATCTAAGACTTCTCTAAGCTTTAGCTACATACAATCAAAGACTTCTCAGCTGCAGTTACATACAATCTAAGACTTCTCTAAGCTATAGTTACATACAATCTAAGAATTCTTTAAGCTTTAATTACATACAATCTAAGACTTCTCTATGCTGTAGTTACATACAATCTAAAAATTCTTGAAACGTTAATTACATACAATTTAAGACTTCTCTAAGCTTTAGCTACATACAATCTAAGACTTCTCTAAGCTTTAATTACATACAATCTAAGACTTCTATAAGCTGTAGTTACATACACTCTAAGATTTCTCTAAGCTTTAGTTACATACAATCTAAGACTTCTCTAAGCTTTAGCTACCTACAATCTTAGACTTCTCTAAGCTTTAATTACATACAATCTAAGACTTCTCTAAGCTTTAGTTACATACAATCTATGACTTCTCTAAGCTATAGTTACATACAATCTAAGAATTCTTTAAGCTTTAATTACATACAATCTAAGACTTCTCTAAGCTTTAGTTACATACAATCTAAGACTTCTCTAAGCTTTAATTACATACAATCTAAGACTTCTCTAAGCTTTAGTTACATACAATCTAAGACTTCTCTAAGCTTAAATTACATACAATCTAAGACTTCTCTAAGCTTTAGTTACATACAATCTAAGATTTCTCTAAGCTTTAGTTACATACAATCTAAGACTTCTCTAAGCTTTAGTTACATACAATCTAAGACTTCCCTAAGCTTTAGTTACATACAATCTAAGACTTCTCCAAGCTTTAGTTACATTCAATCTAAGACTTCTCTAAAATTTAATTACATACAATCTAAGACTTCTCTAAGCTTTAGTTACATACAATCTAAGACTTCTCTAAGCTTTAGCTACATACGATCTAAGACTTCCCTAAGCTTTAGTTACATACAATCTAAGACTTCTCTAAGCTTTAGTTACATGAAATCTAAGACTTCTCTAAGCCTTAGTTACATACAATCTAAGACTTCTCTAAGCTTTAATTACATACAATCTAAGACTTCTCTAAGCTTTAGTTACATACAATCTAAGATCTCTCTAAGCTTTAGTTACATACAATCTAAGACTTATCTAAGCTTTAGCTACATACAATCTAAGACTTCTCTAAGCTTTAATTACATACAATCTTAGATTTCTCTAAGCTTTAATTACATACAATCTAAGACTTATCTAAGCTTTAGCTACATACAATCTAAGACTTCTCTAAGCTTTAGTTACATACAATCTAAGACTTTTCTAAGCTTTAGCTACATACAATCAAAGACTTCTCAGCTGCAGTTACATACAATCTAAGACTTCTCTAAGCTTTAGTTACTTACAATCTAAGACTTCTCTTAACTTTAATTACATACAATCTAGGACTTCTCTAAGCTTTAATTACATACGATCTAAGACTTCTCTAAGCTTTAGCTACATACAATCTAAGACTTCTCTAAGCTTTAATTAAATACAATCTAAGACTTCTCTAAGCTTTAGTTACATACAATCTAAGACTTCTCTGAGCTTTAGCTACATACAATCTAAGACTTTTCTAAGCTTTAATTACATACAATCTAAGACTTCTCTAAGCTTTAATTTAATACAATCTAAAACTTCTCTACGCTTTAGTTACATACAATCTAAGACTTCTCTAAGCTTTAGCTACATACAATCTAAGACTTCTCTAAGCTTTAGTTACATACAATCTAAGACTTCTCTAAGCTTTAGCTACATACAATCAAAGACTTCTCAGCTGCAGTTACATACAATCTAAGACTTCTCTAAGCTATAGTTACATACAATCTAAGAATTCTTTAAGCTTTAATTACATACAATCTAAGACTTCTCTATGCTGTAGTTACATACAATCTAAAAATTCTTGAAACGTTAATTACATACAATTTAAGACTTCTCTAAGCTTTAGCTACATACAATCTAAGACTTCTCTAAGCTTTAATTACATACAATCTAAGACTTCTATAAGCTGTAGTTACATACACTCTAAGATTTCTCTAAGCTTTAGTTACATACAATCTAAGACTTCTCTAAGCTTTAGCTACCTACAATCTTAGACTTCTCTAAGCTTTAATTACATACAATCTAAGACTTCTCTAAGCTTTAGTTACATACAATCTATGACTTCTCTAAGCTATAGTTACATACAATCTAAGAATTCTTTAAGCTTTAATTACATACAATCTAAGACTTCTCTAAGCTTTAGTTACATACAATCTAAGACTTCTCTAAGCTTTAATTACATACAATCTAAGACTTCTCTAAGCTTTAGTTACATACAATCTAAGACTTCTCTAAGCTTAAATTACATACAATCTAAGACTTCTCTAAGCTTTAGTTACATACAATCTAAGATTTCTCTAAGCTTTAGTTACATACAATCTAAGACTTCTCTAAGCTTTAGTTACATACAATCTAAGACTTCCCTAAGCTTTAGTTACATACAATCTAAGACTTCTCCAAGCTTTAGTTACATGCAATCTAAGACTTCTCTAAAATTTAATTACATACAATCTAAGACTTCTCTAAGCTTTAGTTACATACAATCTAAGACTTCTCTAAGCTTTAGCTACATACGATCTAAGACTTCCCTAAGCTTTAGTTACATACAATCTAAGACTTCTCTAAGCTTTAGTTACATGCAATCTAAGACTTCTCTAAGCCTTAGTTACATACAATCTAAGACTTCTCTAAGCTTTAATTACATACAATCTAAGACTTCTCTAAGCTTTAGTTACATACAATCTAAGATCTCTCTAAGCTTTAGTTACATACAATCTAAGACTTATCTAAGCTTTAGCTACATACAATCTAAGACTTCTCTAAGCTTTAATTACATACAATCTTAGATTTCTCTAAGCTTTAATTACATACAATCTAAGACTTATCTAAGCTTTAGCTACATACAATCTAAGACTTCTCTAAGCTTTAGTTACATACAATCTAAGACTTCTCTAAGCTTTAGCTACATACAATCAAAGACTTCTCAGCTGCAGTTACATACAATCTAAGACTTCTCTAAGCTTTAGTTACTTACAATCTAAGACTTCTCTTAACTTTAATTACATACAATCTAGGACTTCTCTAAGCTTTAATTACATACGATCTAAGACTTCTCTAAGCTTTAGCTACATACAATCTAAGACTTCTCTAAGCTTTAATTAAATACAATCTAAGACTTCTCTAAGCTTTAGTTACATACAATCTAAGACTTCTCTGAGCTTTAGCTACATACAATCTAAGACTTTTCTAAGCTTTAATTACATACAATCTAAGACTTCTCTAAGCTTTAATTTAATACAATCTAAAACTTCTCTACGCTTTAGTTACATACAATCTAAGACTTCTCTAAGCTTTAGCTACATACAATCTAAGACTTCTCTAAGCTGTAGTTACATACAATCTAAGACTTCTCTAAGCTTTAGTTACATACAATCTAAAAATTCTCTAAGCTTTAGTTACATACAATCTAAGACTTCTCTAAGCTTTAGCTACATACAATCTAAGACTTCTCTAAGCTTTAGTTACACACAATCTAAGACTTCTCTAAGCTTTAGTTACATACAATCTAAGACTTCTCTAAGCTGTAGTTACATACAATCTAAGACTTCTCTAAGCTTTAATTACACACAATCTAAGACTTCTCTAAGCTTTAATTACATACAATCTAAGACTTCTCTAAGCTTTAATTACATACAATCTAAGATTTCTCTAAGCTGTAGTTACATACAATCTAAGACTTCTCTAAGCTGTAGTTACATACAATCTAAGACTTCTCTAAACTTTAATTACATACAATCTAAGACTTCTCTAAGCTTTAATTACATACAATCTAAGACTTCTCTAAGCTGTATTTACATACAATTTAAGAATTCTTTAAACTTTAATTACATACAATTTAAGACTTCTCTAAGCTTTAGATACATACAATCTAAGACTTCTCTAAGCTTTAGCTACATACAATCTAAGACTTCTCTAAGCTTTAATTACATATATTCTAAGATTTCTCTAAGCTTTAGTTACATACAATCTAAGACTTCTCTAAGCTTTATCTACATACAATCTAAGACTTCTCTAAGCTTTAATTACATACAATCTAAGACTTCTCTAAGCTTTAGTTACATACAATCTAAGACTTCTCTAAGCTATAGTTACATACAATCTAAGAATTCTTTAAGCTTTAATTACATACAATCTAAGACTTCTCTAAGCTGTAGTTACATACAATCTAAAAATTCTTGAAACGTTAATTACATACAATTTAAGACTTCTCTAAGCTTTAGCTACATACAATCTAAGACTTCTCTAAGCTTTAATTACATACAATCTAAGACTTCTCTAAGCTGTAGTTACATACACTCTAAGATTTCTCTAAGCTTTAGATACATACAATCTAAGACTTCTCTAAGCTTTAGCTACATACAATCAAAGACTTCTCAGCTGCAGTTACATACAATCTAAGACTTCTCTAAGCTTTAGTTACTTACAATCTAAGACTTCTCTTAACTTTAATTACATACAATCTAGGACTTCTCTAAGCTTTAATTACATACGATCTAAGACTTCTCTAAGCTTTAGCTACATACAATCTAAGACTTCTCTAAGCTTTAATTAAATACAATCTAAGACTTCTCTAAGCTTTAGTTACATACAATCTAAGACTTCTCTGAGCTTTAGCTACATACAATCTAAGACTTTTCTAAGCTTTAATTACATACAATCTAAGACTTCTCTAAGCTTTAATTTAATACAATCTAAAACTTCTCTACGCTTTAGTTACATACAATCTAAGACTTCTCTAAGCTTTAGCTACATACAATCTAAGACTTCTCTAAGCTGTAGTTACATACAATCTAAGACTTCTCTAAGCTTTAGTTACATACAATCTAAAAATTCTCTAAGCTTTAGTTACATACAATCTAAGACTTCTCTAAGCTTTAGCTACATACAATCTAAGACTTCTCTAAGCTTTAGTTACACACAATCTAAGACTTCTCTAAGCTTTAGTTACATACAATCTAAGACTTCTCTAAGCTGTAGTTACATACAATCTAAGACTTCTCTAAGCTTTAATTACACACAATCTAAGACTTCTCTAAGCTTTAATTACATACAATCTAAGACTTCTCTAAGCTTTAATTACATACAATCTAAGATTTCTCTAAGCTGTAGTTACATACAATCTAAGACTTCTCTAAGCTGTAGTTACATACAATCTAAGACTTCTCTAAACTTTAATTACATACAATCTAAGACTTCTCTAAGCTTTAATTACATACAATCTAAGACTTCTCTAAGCTGTATTTACATACAATTTAAGAATTCTTTAAACTTTAATTACATACAATTTAAGACTTCTCTAAGCTTTAGATACATACAATCTAAGACTTCTCTAAGCTTTAGCTACATACAATCTAAGACTTCTCTAAGCTTTAATTACATATATTCTAAGATTTCTCTAAGCTTTAGTTACATACAATCTAAGACTTCTCTAAGCTTTATCTACATACAATCTAAGACTTCTCTAAGCTTTAATTACATACAATCTAAGACTTCTCTAAGCTTTAGTTACATACAATCTAAGACTTCTCTAAGCTATAGTTACATACAATCTAAGAATTCTTTAAGCTTTAATTACATACAATCTAAGACTTCTCTAAGCTGTAGTTACATACAATCTAAAAATTCTTGAAACGTTAATTACATACAATTTAAGACTTCTCTAAGCTTTAGCTACATACAATCTAAGACTTCTCTAAGCTTTAATTACATACAATCTAAGACTTCTCTAAGCTGTAGTTACATACACTCTAAGATTTCTCTAAGCTTTAGATACATACAATCTAAGACTTCTCTAAGCTTTAGCTACCTACAATCTTAGACTTCTCTAAGCTTTAATTACATACAATCTAAGACTTCTCTAAGCTTTAGTTACATACAATCTATGACTTCTCTAAGCTATAGTTACATACAATCTAAGAATTCTTTAAGCTTTAATTACATACAATCTAAGACTTCTCTAAGCTTTAGTTACATACAATCTAAGACTTCTCTAAGCTTTAATTACATACAATCTAAGACTTCTCTAAGCTTTAGTTACATACAATCTAAGACTTCTCTAAGCTTAAATTACATACAATCTAAGACTTCTCTAAGCTTTAGTTACATACAATCTAAGATTTCTCTAAGCTTTAGTTACATACAATCTAAGACTTCTCTAAGCTTTAGTTACATACAATCTAAGACTTCCCTAAGCTTTAGTTACATACAATCTAAGACTTCTCCAAGCTTTAGTTACATGCAATCTAAGACTTCTCTAAAATTTAATTACATACAATCTAAGACTTCTCTAAGCTTTAGTTACATACAATCTAAGACTTCTCTAAGCTTTAGCTACATACGATCTAAGACTTCCCTAAGCTTTAGTTACATACAATCTAAGACTTCTCTAAGCTTTAGTTACATGCAATCTAAGACTTCTCTAAGCCTTAGTTACATACAATCTAAGACTTCTCTAAGCTTTAATTACATACAATCTAAGACTTCTCTAAGCTTTAGTTACATACAATCTAAGATCTCTCTAAGCTTTAGTTACATACAATCTAAGACTTATCTAAGCTTTAGCTACATACAATCTAAGACTTCTCTAAGCTTTAATTACATACAATCTTAGATTTCTCTAAGCTTTAATTACATACAATCTAAGACTTATCTAAGCTTTAGCTACATACAATCTAAGACTTCTCTAAGCTTTAGTTACATACAATCTAAGACTTCTCTAAGCTTTAGCTACATACAATCAAAGACTTCTCAGCTGCAGTTACATACAATCTAAGACTTCTCTAAGCTTTAGTTACTTACAATCTAAGACTTCTCTTAACGCTAATTACATACAATCTAGGACTTCTCTAAGCTTTAATTACATACGATCTAAGACTTCTCTAAGCTTTAGCTACATACAATCTAAGACTTCTCTAAGCTTTAATTAAATACAATCTAAGACTTCTCTAAGCTTTAGTTACATACAATCTAAGACTTCTCTGAGCTTTAGCTACATACAATCTAAGACTTTTCTAAGCTTTAATTACATACAATCTAAGACTTCTCTAAGCTTTAATTTAATACAATCTAAAACTTCTCTAAGCTTTAGTTACATACAATCTAAGACTTCTCTAAGCTTTAGCTACATACAATCTAAGACTTCTCTAAGCTGTAGTTACATACAATCTAAGACTTCTCTAAGCTTTAGTTACATACAATCTAAAAATTCTCTAAGCTTTAGTTACATACAATCTAAGACTTCTCTAAGCTTTAGCTACATACAATCTAAGACTTCTCTAAGCTTTAGTTACACACAATCTAAGACTTCTCTAAGCTTTAGTTACATACAATCTAAGACTTCTCTAAGCTGTAGTTACATACAATCTAAGACTTCTCTAAGCTTTAATTACACACAATCTAAGACTTCTCTAAGCTTTAATTACATACAATCTAAGACTTCTCTAAGCTTTAATTACATACAATCTAAGACTTCTCTAAGCTGTAGTTACATACAATCTAAGACTTCTCTAAGCTGTAGTTACATACAATCTAAGACTTCTCTAAACTTTAATTACATACAATCTAAGACTTCTCTAAGCTTTAATTACATACAATCTAAGACTTCTCTAAGCTTTAGTTACATACAATCTAAGACTTCTCTAAGCTTTAGTTACACACAATCTAAGACTTCTCTAAGCTTTAATTACATACAATCTAAGACTTCTCTAAGCTTTAGTTACATACAATCTAAGACTTCTCTAAGCTTTAATTACATACAATCTAAGACTTCTCTAAGCAGTAGTTACATACAATCTAAGATTTCTCTAAGCTTTAGTTACATACAATCCAAGAATTCTTTAAGCTTTAATTACATACAATCTAAGACGTCTCTAAGCTTTAGCTACATACAATCTAAGACTTCTCTAAGCTTTAGTTACATACAATATAAGACTTCTCTAAGCTTTAGTTACTTACAATCTAAGACTTCTCAAAGCTTTAGTTACATACAATCTAAGACTTCTCTAAGCTTTCGCGATATACAATCTAAGACTTCTCTAAGCTTTAATTACATACAATCTCAGACTTCTCTAAGCTTTAGCTACATACAATCTAAGACTTCTCGAAGCTTCAGTTACATACAATCTAAGACTTCTCTAAGCTTTAGACACATACAATCTAAGACTTCTCTAAGCTTTAGTTACATACAACCTAAGATTTCTCTAAGCTTTAGCTACATACAACCTAAGATTTCTCTAAGCTTTAGCTACATACAATCTAAGACTTCTCTAAGCTTTAACTACATACAATCTAAGACTTCTCTAAGCTGTAGTTACATACAATCTAAGATTTCTCTAAGCTGTAGTTACATACAATCTAAGAATTCTTTAAGCTTTAATTACATACAATCTAAGACGTCTTTAAGCTTTAGTTACATACAATCTAAGACTTCTCTAAGCTTTAATTACATACAATCTAAGACTTCTCTAAGCTTTAGGTACATACAATCTAAGATTTCTCTAAGCTTTAGTTACATACAATCTAAGACTTCTCTTAGCTTTAGCTACATACAATCTAAGACTTCTCTAAGCTTTAGTTACATACAATCTAAGACTTCTCTAAGCTTTAATTACATACAATCTCAGACTTTTTTAAGCTTTAGTTACATACAATCTAAGACTTCTCTAAGCTTTAGTTACATACAACCTAAGATTTCTCTAAGCTTTAGCTACATACAACCTAAGATTTCTCTAAGCTTTAGCTACATACAATCTAAGACTTCTCTAAGCTTTAGTTACATACAATCTAAGACTTCTCTAAGCTTTAGTTACTTACAATCTAAGACTTCTCTAAGCTTTAGTTGCATACAATCTAAGACTTCTCTAAGCTTTAGTTACATACAATCTAAGACTTCTCTAAGCTTTAGTGACTTACAATCTAAGACTTCTCTAAGCTTTAGTTACATACAATCTAAGACTTCTCTAAGCTTTAGTTACATACAATCTAAGACTTCTCTAAGCTTTAGTTACATACAATCTAAGACTTCTCTAAGCTTTAATTACATACAATCTAAGATTTCTCTAAGCTTTAGTTACATACAATCTAAGACTTCTCTAAGCTTTAGTTACATACAATCTAAGACTTCTCTAAGCTTTAGTTACATACAATCTAAGACTTCTCTAAGCTTTAATTACATACAATCTAAGATTTCTCTAAGCTTTAGTTACATACAATCTAAGACTTCTCTAAGCTTTAGTTACATACAATCTAAGACTTCTCTAAGCTTTAGTTACATACAATCTAAGACTTCTCTAAGCTTTAGTTACATACAATCTAAGACTTCTCTAAGCTTTAATTACATATAATCTAAGACTTCTCTAAGCTTTAGTTGCATAAAATCTAAGACTTCTCTAAGCTTTAGCTACATACAATCTAAGACTTCTCTAAGCTATAGTTACATACAATCTAAGACTTCTCTAAGCTTTAGTTACATACAATCTAAGACTTCTCTAAGCTATAGTTACATACAATCTAAGACTTCTCGAAGCTTTAGTTACATACAATCTAAGACTTTTCTAAGCTTTAGTTACATACAATCTAAGACTTCTCTAAACTTTAGTTACAAACAATCTAAGACTTCTCTAAGTTTAGTTACATACAACCTAAGACTTCTCTAAGCTGTAGTTACATACAATCTAAGACTTCTCTAAGCTTTAATTACATACAATCTAAGACTTCTCTAAGCTGTAGTTACATACAATTTAAGAATTCTTTAAACTTTAATTACATACAATTTAAGACTTCTCTAAGCTTTAGATACATACAATCTAAGACTTCTCTTAGCTTTAGCTACATACAATCTAAGACTTCTCTAAGCTTTAATTACATATATTCTAAGATTTCTCTAAGCTTTAGTTACATACAATCTAAGACGTCTCTAAGCTTTAGCTACATACAATCTAAGACATCTCTAAGCTTTAATTACATACAATCTAAGACTTCTCTAAGCTTTAGTTACATACAATCTAAAACTTCTCTAAGCTATAGTTACATACAATCTAAGAATTCTTTAAGCTTTAATTACATACAATCTAAGACTTCTCTAAGCTGTAGTTACATACAATCTAAAAATTCTTGAAACGTTAATTACATACAATTTAAGACTTCTCTAAGCTTTAGCTACATACAATCTAAGACTTCTCTAAGCTTTAATTACATACAATCTAAGACTTCCCTAAGCTGTAGTTACATACACTCTTAGATTTCTCTAAGCTTTAGTTACATACAATCTAAGACTTCTCTAAGCTTTAGCTACCTACAATCTAAGACTTCTCTAAGCTTTAATTACATACAATCTAAGACTTCTCTAAGCTGTAGTTACATACAATCTAAGATTTCTCTAAGCTTTAGTTACATACAATCTAAGACTTCTCTAAGCTTTAGCTACATAAAATCTAAGACTTCTCTAAGCTTTAGTTACATACAATCTAAGACTTCTCTAAGCTTTAATTACATACAATCTAAGACTTTTCTAAGCTTTAGTTACATACAATCTAAGATTTCTCTAAGCTTTAGTTACATACAATCTAAGACTTCTCTAAGCTTTAGCTACATACAATCTAAGACTTCTCTAAGCTTTAACTACATACAATCTAAGACTTCTCTAAGCTTTAGTTACATACAATCTAAGACTTCTCGAAGCTTTAGTTACATACAATCTAAGACTTTTCTAAGCTTTAGTTACATACAATCTAAGACTTCTCTAAACTTTAGTTACAAACAATCTAAGACTTCTCTAAGTTTAGTTACATACAACCTAAGACTTCTCTAAGCTGTAGTTACATACAATCTAAGACTTCTCTAAGCTTTAATTACATACAATCTAAGACTTCTCTAAGCTGTAGTTACATACAATTTAAGAATTCTTTAAACTTTAATTACATACAATTTAAGACTTCTCTAAGCTTTAGATACATACAATCTAAGATTTCTCTAAGCTTTAGCTACATACAATCTAAGACTTCTCTAAGCTTTAATTACATATATTCTAAGATTTCTCAAAGCTTTAGTTACATACAATCTAAGACGTCTCTAAGCTTTAGCTACATACAATCTAAGACATCTCTAAGCTTTAATTACATACAATCTAAGACTTCTCTAAGCTTTAGTTACATACAATCTAAAACTTCTCTAAGCTATAGTTACATACAATCTAAGAATTCTTTAAGCTTTAATTACATACAATCTAAGACTTCTCTAAGCTGTAGTTACATACAATCTAAAAATTCTTGAAACGTTAATTACATACAATTTAAGACTTCTCTAAGCTTTAGCTACATACAATCTAAGACTTCTCTAAGCTTTAATTACATATAATCTAAGACTTCCCTAAGCTGTAGTTACATACACTCTTAGATTTCTCTAAGCTTTAGTTACATACAATCTAAGACTTCTCTAAGCTTTAGCTACCTACAATCTTAGACTTCTCTAAGCTTTAATTACATACAATCTAAGACTTCTCTAAGTTTTAGTTACATACAATCTATGACTTCTCTAAGCTATAGTTACATACAATCTAAGAATTCTTTAAGCTTTAATTACATACAATCTCAGACTTCTCTAAGCTTTAGTTACATACAATCTAAGACTTCTCTAAGCTTTAATTACATACAATCTAAGACTTCTCTAAGCTTTAGTTACATACAATCTAAGACTTCTCTAAGCTTAAATTACATACAATCTAAGACTTCTCTAAGCTTTAGTTACATACAATCTAAGATTTCTCTAAGCTTTAGTTACATACAATCTAAGACTTCTCTAAGCTTTAGTTACATACAATCTAAGACTTCCCTAAGCTTTAGTTACATACAATCTAAGACTCTTCCAAGCTTTAGTTACATGCAATCTAAGACTTCTCTAAAATTTAATTACATACAATCTAAGACTTCTCTAAGCTTTAGTTACATACAATCTAAGACTTCTCTAAGCTTTAGTTACATACAATCTAAGACTTATCTAAACTTTAGCTACATACAATCTAAGACTTCTCTAAGCTTTAATTACATACAATCTTAGATTTCTCTAATCTTTAGCTACATACAATCTAAGACTTCTCTAAGCTTTAGTTACATACAATCTAAGACTTCTCTAAGCTTTAGCTACATACAATCAAAGACTTCTCAGCTGCAGTTACATAAAATCTAAGACTTCTCTAAGCTTTAATTACATACAATCTAAGACTTCTCTAAGCTTTAGCTACATACAATCTAAGACTTCTCTAAGATTTAATTAAATACAATCTAAGACTTCTCTAAGCTTTAATTACATACAATCTAAGACTTCTCTAAGCTTTAATTACATACAATCTAAGACTTCTCTAAGCTTTAATTACATACAATCTAAGATTTCTCTAAGCTTTAAATACATACAATCTAAGATTTCACTAAGCTTTAATTACATACAATCTAAGACTTCTCTAAGCTTTAATTATATACAATCTAAGACTTCTCTAAGCTTTAGTTACATACAATCTAAGACTTCTAAGATTTAATTACATACAATCTAAGACTTCTCTAAGCTTTAGTTACATACAATCTAAGACTTCTCTAAGCTTTAGTTACATACAATCTAAGACTTCTCTAAGCTTTATTTACATACAATCTAAGACTTCCCTAACTTTAGTTACATACAATCTAAGACTTCTCCAAGCTTTAGTTACATGCAATCTAAGACTTCTCTAAGATTTAATTACATACAATCTAAGACTTCTCTAAGCTTTAGTTACATACAATCTAAGACTTCTCTAAGCTTTAGCTACATACAATCTAAAACTTCCCTAAGCTTTAGTTACATACAATCTAAGACTTCTCTAAGCTTTAGTTACATGCAATCTAAGACTTCTCTAAGCTTTAATTACATACAATCTAAGATTTCTCTAAGCTTTAAATACATACAATCTAAGACTTCTCTAAGCTTTAGCTACATACGATCTAAGACTTCCCTAAGCTTTAGTTACATACAATCTAAGACTTCTCTAAGCTTTAGTTATATGCAATCTAAGACTTCTCTAAGCCTTAGTTACATAAAATCTAAGACTTCTCTAAGCTTTAATTACATACAATCTAAGATCTCTCTAAGCTTTAGTTACATACAATCTAAGACTTATCTAAGCTTTAGCTACATACAATCTAAGACTTCTCTAAGCTTTAATTACATACAATCTTAGATTTCTCTAAGCTTTAATTACATACAATCTAAGACTTTTCTAAGCTTTAGCTACATACAATCTAAGACTTCTCTAAGCTTTAGTTACATACAATCTAAGACTTCTCTAAGCTTTAGCTACATACAATCTAAGACTTCTCTAAGCTTTAGTTACATACAATCTAAGATCTCTCTAAGCTTTAGTTACATACAATCTAAGACTTATCTAAGCTTTAGCTACATACAATCTAAGACTTCTCTAAGCTTTAATTACATACAATCTTAGATTTCTCTAAGCTTTAATTACATACAATCTAAGACTTATCTAAGCTTTAGCTACATACAATCTAAGACTTCTCTAAGCTTTAGTTACATACAATCTAAGACTTCTCTAAGCTTTAGCTACATACAATCAAAGACTTCTCAGCTGCAGTTACATAAAATCTAAGACTTCTCTAAGCTTTAGTTACATACAATCTAAGACTTCTCTTAACTTTAATTACATACAATCTAAGACTTCTCTAAGCTTTAATTACATACAATCTAAGACTTCTCTAATCTTTAATTAAATACAATCTAAGACTTCTCTAAGCTTTAGTTACATACAATATAAGACTCTCTGAGCTTTAGCTACATACAATCTAAGACTTTTCTAAACTTTAATTACATACAATCTAAGACTTCTCTAAGCTTTAATTTAATACAATCTAAGACTTCTCTAAGCTTTAGTTACATACAATCTAAGGCTTCTCTAAGCTGTAGTTACATACAATCTAAGACTTCTCTAAGCTTTAGTTACATACAATCTAAGACTTCTCTAAGCTTTAGTTACATACAATCTAAAACTTCTCTAAGCTTTAGTTACATACAATCTAAGACTTCTCTAAGCTTTAGCTACATACAATCTAAGACTTCTCTAAGCTTTAGTTACACACAATCTAAGACTTCTCTAAGCTTTAGTTACATACAATATAAGACTTCTCTAAGCTGTAGTTACATACAATCTAAGACTTCTCTAAGCTTTAATTACACACAATCTAAGACTTCTCTAAGCTTTAATTACATACAATCTAAGACTTCTCTAGGCTTTAATTACATACAATCTAAGATTTCTCTAAGCTGTAGTTACATACAATCTAAGACTTCTCTAAGCTGTAGTTACATACAATCTAAGACTTCTCTAAACTTTAATTACATACAATCTAAGACTTCTCTAAGCTTTAATTACATACAATCTAAGACTTCTCTAAGCTTTAGTTACATACAATCTAAGACTTCTCTAAGCTTTAGTTACACACAATCTAAGACTTCTCTAAGCTTTAATTACATACAATCTAAGACTTCTCTAAGCTTTAGTTACATACAATCTAAGACTTCTCTAAGCTTTAATTACATACAATCTAAGACTTCTCTAAGCAGTAGTTACGTACAATCTAAGAATTCTTTAAGCTTTAATTACATACAATCTAAGACGTCTTTAAGCTTTAGTTACATACAATCTAAGACACTCTAAGCTTTAATTACATACAATCTAAGACTTCTCTAAGCTTTAGTTACATACAATCTAAGATTTCTCTAAGCTTTAGTTACATACATTCTAAGACTTCTCTAAGCTTTAGCTACATACAATCTAAGACTTCTCTAAGCTTTAGTTACATACAATCTAAGACTTCTCTAAGCTTTAATTACATACAATCTAAGACTTTTCTAAGCTTTAGTTACATACAATCTAAGACTTCTCTAAGCTTTAGTTACATACAACCTAAGATTTCTCTAAGCTTTAGCTACATACAACCTAAGATTTCTCTAAGCTTTAGCTACATACAATCTAAGACTTCTCTAAGCTTTAGTTACATAAAATCTAAGACTTCTCTAAGCTTTAGTTACTTACAATCTAAGACTTATCTAAGCTTTAGTTACATACAATCTAAGACTTCTCTAAGCTTTAGTTACATACAATCTAAGACTTCTCTAAGCTTTAATTACAGACAATCTAAGACTTCTCTAAGCTTTAATTACATACAATCTAAGACTTCTCTAAGCTGTAGTTACATACAATCTAAGACTTTTCTAAGCTTTAGCTACATACAATCTCAGACTTCTCTAAGCTTTAGCTACATACAATCTAAGATTTCTCTAAGCTTTAATTACATACAATCTTAGATTTCTCTAAGCTTTAATTACATACAATCTAAGACTTCTCTAAGCTTTAATTACATACAATCTAAGATCTCTCTAAGCTTTAGCTACATACAATCTAAGACTTATCTAAGCTTTAGCTACATACAATCTAAGACTTCTCTAAGCTTTAATTACATACAATCTAAGATTTCTCTAAGCTTTAATTACATACAATCAAAGACTTATCTAAGCTTTAGCTACATACAATCTAATATTTCCCTAAGCTTTAATTACATACAATCTAAGATTTCTCTAAGCTTTAATTACATACAATCTAAGACTTCTCTAAGCTTTAATTACATACAATCTAAGACTTCTCTAAGCTTTAATTACATACAATCTAAGATTTCTCTAAGCTTTAATTACATACAATCTAAGACTTCTCTAAGCTTTAATTACATACAATCTAAGACTTCTCTAAGCTTTAATTACATACAATCTAAGATTTCTCTAAGCTTTAAATACATACAATCTAAGATTTCTCTAAGCTTTAATTACATACAATCTAAGACTTCTCTAAGCTTTAGTTACATACAATCTAAGACTTCTCTAAGATTTAATTACATAAAATCTAAGACTTCTCTAAGCTTTAGTTACATACAATCTAAGACTTCTCTAAGCTTTAGTTACATACAATCTAAGACTTCTCTAAGCTTTAGTTACATACAATCTAAGACTTCCCTAAGCTTTAGTTACATACAATCTAAGACTTCTCCAAGCTTTAGTTACATGCAATCTAAGACTTCTCTAAGATTTAATTACATACAATCTAAGACTTCTCTAAGCTTTAGTTACATACAATCTAAGACTTCTCTAAGCTTTAGCTACATACAATCTAAGACTTCCCTAAGCTTTAGTTACATACAATCTAAGACTTCTCTAAGCTTTAGTTACATGCAATCTAAGACTTCTCTAAGCCTTAGTTACATACAATCTAAGACTTCTCTAAGCTTTAATTACATACAATCTAAGACTTCTCTAAGCTTTAGTTACTTACAATCTAAGACTTCTCTAAGCTTTAACTACATACAATCTTAGATTTCTCTAAGCTTTAATTACATACAATCTAAGACTTATCTAAGCTTTAGCTACATACAATCTAAGACTTCTCTAAGCTTTAGTTACATACAATCTAAGACTTCTCTAAGCTTTAGCTACATACAATCAAAGACTTCTCAGCTGCAGTTACATAAAATCTAAGACTTCTCTAAGCTTTAGTTACATACAATCTAAGACTTCTCTTAACTTTAATTACATACAATCTAAGACTTCTCTAAGCTTTAATTACATACAATCTAAGACTTCTCTAATCTTTAATTAAATACAATCTAAGACTTCTCTAAGCTTTAGTTACATACAATATAAGACTCTCTGAGCTTTAGCTACATACAATCTAAGACTTTTCTAAACTTTAATTACATACAATCTAAGACTTCTCTAAGCTTTAATTTAATACAATCTAAGACTTCTCTAAGCTTTAGTTACATACAATCTAAGGCTTCTCTAAGCTGTAGTTACATACAATCTAAGACTTCTCTAAGCTTTAGTTACATACAATCTAAGACTTCTCTAAGCTTTAGTTACATACAATCTAAAACTTCTCTAAGCTTTAGTTACATACAATCTAAGACTTCTCTAAGCTTTAGCTACATACAATCTAAGACTTCTCTAAGCTTTAGTTACACACAATCTAAGACTTCTCTAAGCTTTAGTTACATACAATATAAGACTTCTCTAAGCTGTAGTTACATACAATCTAAGACTTCTCTAAGCTTTAATTACACACAATCTAAGACTTCTCTAAGCTTTAATTACATACAATCTAAGACTTCTCTAGGCTTTAATTACATACAATCTAAGATTTCTCTAAGCTGTAGTTACATACAATCTAAGACTTCTCTAAGCTGTAGTTACATACAATCTAAGACTTCTCTAAACTTTAATTACATACAATCTAAGACTTCTCTAAGCTTTAATTACATACAATCTAAGACTTCTCTAAGCTTTAGTTACATACAATCTAAGACTTCTCTAAGCTTTAGTTACACACAATCTAAGACTTCTCTAAGCTTTAATTACATACAATCTAAGACTTCTCTAAGCTTTAGTTACATACAATCTAAGACTTCTCTAAGCTTTAATTACATACAATCTAAGACTTCTCTAAGCAGTAGTTACGTACAATCTAAGAATTCTTTAAGCTTTAATTACATACAATCTAAGACGTCTTTAAGCTTTAGTTACATACAATCTAAGACACTCTAAGCTTTAATTACATACAATCTAAGACTTCTCTAAGCTTTAGTTACATACAATCTAAGATTTCTCTAAGCTTTAGTTACATACATTCTAAGACTTCTCTAAGCTTTAGCTACATACAATCTAAGACTTCTCTAAGCTTTAGTTACATACAATCTAAGACTTCTCTAAGCTTTAATTACATACAATCTAAGACTTTTCTAAGCTTTAGTTACATACAATCTAAGACTTCTCTAAGCTTTAGTTACATACAACCTAAGATTTCTCTAAGCTTTAGCTACATAC
This sequence comes from Bathymodiolus brooksi, assembly GCA_963680875.1. NCBI lineage: Eukaryota > Metazoa > Mollusca > Bivalvia > Mytilida > Modiolidae > Bathymodiolus > Bathymodiolus brooksi. Next base: position 1,615,671 of record OY804577.1, read on the forward strand.
AACCTAAGATTTCTCTAAGCTTTAGCTACATACAATCTAAGACTTCTCTAAGCTTTAGTTACATAAAATCTAAGACTTCTCTAAGCTTTAGTTACTTACAATCTAAGACTTATCTAAGCTTTAGTTACATACAATCTAAGACTTCTCTAAGCTTTAGTTACATACAATCTAAGACTTCTCTAAGCTTTAATTACAGACAATCTAAGACTTCTCTAAGCTTTAATTACATACAATCTAAGACTTCTCTAAGCTGTAGTTACATACAATCTAAGACTTTTCTAAGCTTTAGCTACATACAATCTCAGACTTCTCTAAGCTTTAGCTACATACAATCTAAGATTTCTCTAAGCTTTAATTACATACAATCTTAGATTTCTCTAAGCTTTAATTACATACAATCTAAGACTTCTCTAAGCTTTAATTACATACAATCTAAGATCTCTCTAAGCTTTAGCTACATACAATCTAAGACTTATCTAAGCTTTAGCTACATACAATCTAAGACTTCTCTAAGCTTTAATTACATACAATCTAAGATTTCTCTAAGCTTTAATTACATACAATCAAAGACTTATCTAAGCTTTAGCTACATACAATCTAATATTTCCCTAAGCTTTAATTACATACAATCTAAGATTTCTCTAAGCTTTAATTACATACAATCTAAGACTTCTCTAAGCTTTAATTACATACAATCTAAGACTTCTCTAAGCTTTAATTACATACAATCTAAGATTTCTCTAAGCTTTAATTACATACAATCTAAGACTTCTCTAAGCTTTAATTACATACAATCTAAGACTTCTCTAAGCTTTAATTACATACAATCTAAGATTTCTCTAAGCTTTAAATACATACAATCTAAGATTTCTCTAAGCTTTAATTACATACAATCTAAGACTTCTCTAAGCTTTAGTTACATACAATCTAAGACTTCTCTAAGATTTAATTACATAAAATCTAAGACTTCTCTAAGCTTTAGTTACATACAATCTAAGACTTCTCTAAGCTTTAGTTACATACAATCTAAGACTTCTCTAAGCTTTAGTTACATACAATCTAAGACTTCCCTAAGCTTTAGTTACATACAATCTAAGACTTCTCCAAGCTTTAGTTACATGCAATCTAAGACTTCTCTAAGATTTAATTACATACAATCTAAGACTTCTCTAAGCTTTAGTTACATACAATCTAAGACTTCTCTAAGCTTTAGCTACATACAATCTAAGACTTCCCTAAGCTTTAGTTACATACAATCTAAGACTTCTCTAAGCTTTAGTTACATGCAATCTAAGACTTCTCTAAGCCTTAGTTACATACAATCTAAGACTTCTCTAAGCTTTAATTACATACAATCTAAGACTTCTCTAAGCTTTAGTTACTTACAATCTAAGACTTCTCTAAGCTTTAACTACATACAATCTCAGACTTCTCTAAGCTTTAGCTACATACAATCTAAGATTTCTCTAAGCTTTAATTACATACAATCTTAGATTTCTCTAAGCTTTAATTACATACAATCTAAGACTTATCTAAGCTTTAGCTACATACAATCTAAGACTTCTCTAAGCTTTAGTTACATACAATCTAAGACTTCTCTAAGCTTTAGCTACATACAATCTAAGACTTCTCAGCTGAAGTTACATACAATCTAAGACTTCTCTAAGCTTTAGTTACATACAATCTAAGACTTCTCTTAACTTTAATTACATACAATCTAAGACTTCTCTAAGCTTTAATTACATACAATCTAAGACTTCTCTAAGCTTTAGCTACATACAATCTCAGACTTCTCTAAGCTTTAGCTACATACAATCTAAGATTTCTCTAAGCTTTAATTACATACAATCTTAGATTTCTCTAAGCTTTAATTACATACAATCTAAGACTTCTCTAAGCTTTAATTACATACAATCTAAGATCTCTCTAAGCTTTAGTTACATACAATCTAAGACTTATCTAAGCTTTAGCTACATACAATCTAAGACTTCTCTAAGCTTTAATTACATACAATCTAAGATTTCTCTAAGCTTTAATTACATACAATCTAAGACTTATCTAAGCTTTAGCTACATACAATCTAAGATTTCCCTAAGCTTTAATTACATACAATCTAAGATTTCTCTAAGCTTTAATTACAAACAATCTAAGACTTCTCTAAGCTTTAATTACATACAATCTAAGACTTCTCTAAGCTTTAATTACATACAATCTAAGATTTCTCTAAGCTTTAAATACATACAATCTAAGATTTCTCTAAGCTTTAATTACATACAATATAAGACTTCTCTAAGCTTTAATTACATACAATCTAAGACTTCTCTAAGCTTTAGTTACATACAATCTAAAACTTCTCTAAGCTATAGTTACATACAATCTAAGAATTCTTTAAGCTTTAATTACATACAATCTAAGACTTCTCTAAGCTGTAGTTACATACAATCTAAAAATTCTTGAAACGTTAATTACATACAATTTAAGACTTCTCTAAGCTTTAGCTACATACAATCTAAGACTTCTCTAAGCTTTAATTACATACAATCTAAGACTTCTCTAAGCTGTAGTTACATACACTCTTAGATTTCTCTAAGCTTTAGTTACATACAATCTAATACTTCTCTAAGCTTTAGCTACCTACAATCTTAGACTTCTCTAAGCTTTAATTACATACAATCTAAGACTTCTCTAAGTTTTAGTTACATACAATCTATGACTTCTCTAAGCTATAGTTACATACAATCTAAGAATTCTTTAAGCTTTAATTACATACAATCTCAGACTTCTCTAAGCTTTAGTTACATACAATCTAAGACTTCTCTAAGCTTTAATTACATACAATCTAAGACTTCTCTAAGCTTTAGTTACATACAATCTAAGACTTCTCTAAGCTTAAATTACATACAATCTAAGACTTCTCTAAGCTTTAGTTACATACAATCTAAGATTTCTCTAAGCTTTAGTTACATACAATCTAAGACTTCTCTAAGCTTTAGTTACATACAATCTAAGACTTCCCTAAGCTTTAGTTACATACAATCTAAGACTCTTCCAAGCTTTAGTTACATGCAATCTAAGACTTCTCTAAAATTTAATTACATACAATCTAAGACTTCTCTAAGCTTTAGCTACATACAATCTAAGACTTCTCTAAGCTTTAGTTACATACAATCTAAGACTTATCTAAGCTTTAGCTACATACAATCTAAGACTTCTCTAAGCTTTAATTACATACAATCTTAGATTTCTCTAAGCTTTAATTACATACAATCTAAGACTTATCTAAGCTTTAGCTACATACAATCTAAGACTTCTCTAAGCTTTAGTTACATACAATCTAAGACTTCTCTAAGCTTTAGCTACATACAATCAAAGACTTCTCAGCTGCAGTTACATAAAATCTAAGACTTCTCTAAGCTTTAGTTACATACAATCTAAGACTTCTCTTAACTTTAATTACATACAATCTAAGACTTCTCTAAGCTTTAATTACATACAATCTAAGACTTCTCTAAGCTTTAGCTACATACAATCTAAGACTTCTCTAAGCTTTAATTAAATACAATCTAAGACTTCTCTAAGCTTTAGTTACATACAATCTAAGACTCTCTGAGCTTTAGCTACATACAATCTAAGACTTTTCTAAGCTTTAATTACATACAATCTAAGACTTCTCTAAGCTTTAATTAAATACAATCTAAGACTTCTCTAAGCTTTAGTTACATACAATCTAAGACTTCTCTAAGCTTTAATTACATACAATCTAAGACTTATCTAAGCTTTAGCTACATACAATCTAAGATTTCCCTAAGCTTTAATTACATACAATCTAAGACTTCTCTAAGCTTTAATTACATACAATCTAAGACTTCTCTAAGCTTTAATTACATACAATCTAAGATTTCTCTAAGCTTTAAATACATACAATCTAAGATTTCACTAAGCTTTAATTACATGCAATCTAAGACTTCTCTAAGCTTTAATTACATACAATACAAGACTTCTCTAAGCTTTAGCTACATACGATCTAAGACTTCCCTAAGCTTTAGTTACATACAATCTAAGACTTCTCTAAGCTTTGGTTACATGCAATCTAAGACTTCTCTAAGCCTTAGTTACATAAAATCTAAGACTTCTCTAAGCTTTAATTACATACAATCTAAGACTTCTCTAAGCTTTAGTTACATACAATCTAAGATCTCTCTAAGCTTTAGTTACATACAATCTAAGACTTATCTAAGCTTTAGCTACATACAATCTAAGACTTCTCTAAGCTTTAATTACATACAATCTTAGATTTCTCTAAGCTTTAATTACATACAATCTAAGACTTTTCTAAGCTTTAGCTACATACAATCTAAGACTTCTCTAAGCTTTAGTTACATACAATCTAAGACTTCTCTAAGCTTTAGCTACATACAATCTAAGACTTCTCTAAGCTTTAGTTACATACAATCTAAGATCTCTCTAAGCTTTAGTTACATACAATCTAAGACTTATCTAAGCTTTAGCTACATACAATCTAAGACTTCTCTAAGCTTTAATTACATTCAATCTTAGATTTCTCTAAGCTTTAATTACATACAATCTAAGACTTATCTAAGCTTTAGCTACATACAATCTAAGACTTCTCTAAGCTTTAGTTACATACAATCTAAGACTTCTCTAAGCTTTAGCTACATACAATCAAAGACTTCTCAGCTGCAGTTACATAAAATCTAAGACTTCTCTAAGCTTTAGTTACATACAATCTAAGACTTCTCTTAACTTTAATTACATACAATCTAAGACTTCTCTAAGCTTTAATTACATACAATCTAAGACTTCTCTAAGCTTTAATTAAATACAATCTAAGACTTCTCTAAGCTTTAGTTACATACAATCTAAGACTCTCTGAGCTTTAGCTACATACAATCTAAGACTTTTCTAAACTTTAATTACATACAATCTAAGACTTCTCTAAGCTTTAATTTAATACAATCTAAGATTTCTCTAAGCTTTAGTTACAAACAATCTAAGGCTTCTCTAAGCTGTAGTTACATACAATCTAAGACTTCTCTAAGCTTTAGTTACATACAATCTAAGACTTCTCTAAGCTTTAGTTACATACAATCTAAAACTTCTCTAAGCTTTAGTTACATACAATCTAAGACTTCTCTAAGCTTTAGCTACATACAATCTAAGACTTCTCTAAGCTTTAGTTACACACAATCTAAGACTTCTCTAAGCTTTAGTTACATACAATCTAAGACTTCTCTAAGCTGTAGTTACATACAATCTAAGACTTCTCTAAGCTTTAATTACACACAATCTAAGACTTCTCTAAGCTTTAATTACATACAATCTAAGACTTCTCTAAGCTTTAATTACATACAATCTAAGATTTCTCTAAGCTGTAGTTACATACAATCTAAGACTTCTCTAAGCTGTAGTTACATACAATCTAAGACTTCTCTAAACTTTAATTACATACAATCTAAGACTTCTCTAAGCTTTAATTACATACAATCTAAGACTTCTCTAAGCTTTAGTTACATACAATCTAAGACTTCTCTAAGCTTTAGTTACACACAATCTAAGACTTCTCTAAGCTTTAATTACATACAATCTAAGACTTCTCTAAGCTTTAGTTACATACAATCTAAGACTTCTCTAAGCTTTAATTACATACAATCTAAGACTTCTCTAAGCAGTAGTTACGTACAATCTAAGATTTCTCTAAGCTTTAGTTACATACAATCTAAGTATTCTTTAAGCTTTAATTACATACAATCTAAGACGTCTCTAAGCTTTAGCTACATACAATCTAAGACTTCTCTAAGCTTTAGTTACATACAATATAAGACTTCTCTAAGCTTTAGTTACTTACAATCTAAGACTTCTCTAAGCATTAGTTACATACAATCTAAGACTTCTCTAAGCTTTCGCTATATACAATCTAAGACTTCTCTAAGCTTTAATTACAAACAATCTCAGACTTCTCTAAGCTTTAGCTACATACAATCTAAGACTTCTCGAAGCTTCAGTTACATGCAATCTAAGACTTCTCTAAGCTTTAGACACATACAATCTAAGACTTCTCTAAGCTTTAGTTACATACAACCTAAGATTTCTCTAAGCTTTAGCTACATACAACCTAAGATTTCTCTAAGCTTTAGCTACATACAATCTAAGACTTCTCTAAGCTTTAATTACATACAATCTAAGAATTCTTTAAGCTTTAATTACATACAATCTAAGACGTCTTTAAGCTTTAGTTACATACAATCTAAGACTTCTCTAAGCTTTAATTACATACAATCTAAGACTTCTCTAAGCTTTAGTTACATACAATCTAAGATTTCTCTAAGCTTTAGTTACATACAATCTAAGACTTCTCTAAGCTTTAGCTACATACAATCTAAGACTTCTCTAAGCTTTAGTTACATACAATCTAAGACTTCTCTAAGCTTTAATTACATACAATCTAAGATTTTTCTAAGCTTTAGTTACATACAATCTAAGACTTCTCTAAGCTTTAGTTACATACAACCTAAGATTTCTCTAAGCTTTAGCTACATACAACCTAAGATTTCTCTAAGCTTTAGCTACATACAATCTAAGACTTCTCTAAGCTTTAGTTACATACAATCTAAGACTTCTCTAAGCTTTAGTTACTTACAATCTAAGACTTCTCTAAGCTTTAGTTACATACAATCTAAGACTTCTCTAAGCTTTAGTTACATACAATCTAAGACTTCTCTAAGCTTTAGTTACTTACAATCTAAGACTTATCTAAGCTTTAGTTACATACAATCTAAGACTTCTCTAAGCTTTCGCTATATACAATCTAAGACTTCTCTAAGCTTTAATTACATACATTCTAAGACTTCTCTAAGCTTTAGTTACATACAATCTAAGACTTCTCTAAGCTTTAGTTACATACAATCTAAGACTTCTCTAAGCTTTAATTACATACAATCTAAGACTTCTCTAAGCTTTAATTACATACAATCTAAGACTTCTCTAAGCTGTAGTTACATACAATCTAAGACTTTTCTAAGCTTTAGCTACATACAATCTCAGACTTCTCTAAGCTTTAGCTAAATACAATCTAAGATTTCTCTAAGCTTTAATTACATACAATCTAAGATTTATCTAAGCTTTAATTACATACAATCTAAGATCTCTCTAAGCTTTAGCTACATACAATCTAAGACTTATCTAAGCTTTAGCTACATACAATCTAAGACTTCTCTAAGCTTTAATTACATACAATCTAAGATTTCTCTAAGCTTTAATTACATACAATCAAAGACTTATCTAAGCTTTAGCTACATACAATCTAAGATTTCCCTAAGCTTTAATTACATACAATCTAAGATTTCTCTAAGCTTTAATTACATACAATCTAAGACTTCTCTAAGCTTTAATTACATACAATCTAAGACTTCTCTAAGCTTTAATTACATACAATCTAAGATTTCTCTAAGCTTTAAATACATACAATCTAAGATTTCTCTAAGCTTTAATTACATACAATCTAAGACTTCTCTAAGCTTTAATTACATACAATCTAAGACTTCTCTAAGCTTTAGTTACATACAATCTAAGACTTCTCTAAGATTTAATTACATACAATCTAAGACTTCTCTAAGCTTTAGTTACATACAATCTAAGACTTCTCTAAGCTTTAGTTACATACAATCTAAGACTTCTCTACGCTTTAGTTACATACAATCTAAGACTTCCCTAAGATTTAGTTACATACAATCTAAGACTTCTCCAAGCTTTAGTTACATGCAATCTAAGACTTCTCTAAGATTTAATTACATACAATCTAAGACTTCTCTAAGCTTTAGTTACATACAATCTAAGAATTCTCTAAGCTTTAGCTACATACAATCTAAGACTTCTCTAAGCTTTAGTTACATACAATCTAAGACTTCTCTAAGCTTTAGTTACATGCAATCTAAGACTTCTCTAAGCCTTAGTTACATACAATCTAAGACTTCTCTAAGCTTTAATTACATACAATCTAAGACTTCTCTAAGCTTTAGTTACATACAATCTAAGACTTCTCTAAGCTTTAGCTACATACAATCTCAGACTTCTCTAAGCTTTAGCTACATACAATCTAAGATTTCTCTAAGCTTTAATTACATACAATCTTAGATTTCTCTAAGCTTTAATTACATACAATCTAAGACTTATCTAAGCTTTAGCTACATACAATCTAAGACTTCTCTAAGCTTTAGTTACATACAATCTAAGACTTCTCTAAGCTTTAGCTACATACAATCTAAGACTTCTCAGCTGAAGTTACATACAATCTAAGACTTCTCTAAGCTTTAGTTACATACAATCTAAGACTTCTCTTAACTTTAATTACATACAATCTAAGACTTCTCTAAGCTTTAATTACATACAATCTAAGACTTCTCTAAGCTTTAGCTACATACAATCTCAGACTTCTCTAAGCTTTAGCTACATACAATCTAAGATTTCTCTAAGCTTTAATTACATACAATCTTAGATTTCTGTAAGCTTTAATTACATACAATCTAAGACTTCTCTAAGCTTTAATTACATACAATCTAAGATCTCTCTAAGCTTTAGTTACATACAATCTAAGACTTATCTAAGCTTTAGCTACATACAATCTAAGACTTCTCTAAGCTTTAATTACATACAATCTAAGATTTCTCTAAGCTTTAATTACATACAATCTAAGACTTATCTAAGCTTTAGCTACATACAATCTAAGATTTCCCTAAGCTTTAAATACATACAATCTAAGATTTCTCTAAGCTTTAATTACATACAATCTAAGACTTCTCTAAGCTTTAATTACATACAATCTAAGACTTCTCTAAGCTTTAGTTACATACAATCTAAGACTTCTCTAAGATTTAATTACATACAATCTAAGACTTCTCTAAGCTTTAGTTACATACAATCTAAGACTTCTCTAAGCTTTAGTTACATACAATCTAAGACTTCTCTAAGCTTTATTTACATACAATCTAAGACTTCCCTAACTTTAGTTACATACAATCTAAGACTTCTCCAAGCTTTAGTTACATGCAATCTAAGACTTCTCTAAGATTTAATTACATACAATCTAAGACTTCTCTAAGCTTTAGTTACATACAATCTAAGACTTCTCTAAGCTTTAGCTACATACAATCTAAAACTTCCCTAAGCTTTAGTTACATACAATCTAAGACTTCACTAAGCTTTAGTTACATACAATCTAAGATTTCTCTAAGCTTTAGCTACATACAACCTAAGATTTCTCTAAGCTTTAGCTACATATAATCTAAGACTTCTCTAAGCTTTAGTTACATACAATCTAAGACTTCTCTAAGCTTTAGTTACTTACAATCTAAGACTTCTCTAAGCTTTAGTTACTTACAATCTAAGACTTCTCTAAGCTTTAGTTACATACAATCTAAGACTTCTCTAAGCTTTAGTTACTTACAATCTAAGACTTCTCTAAGCTTTAGTTACATACAATCTAAGACTTCTCTAAGCTTTCGCTATATACAATCTAAGACTTCTCTAAGCTTTAATTACATACAATCTAAGACTTCTCTAAGCTTTAGTTACATACAATCTAAGACTTCTCTAAGCTTTAGTTACATACAATCTAAGACTTCTCTAAGCTTTAATTACATACAATCTAAGACTTCTCTAAGCTTTAATTACATACAATCTAAGACTTCTCTAAGCTTTAGTTACATACAATCTAAGACTTTTCTAAGCTTTAGCTACATACAATCTCAGACTTCTCTAAGCTTTAGCTACATACAATCTAAGATTTCTCTAAGCTTTAATTACATACAATCTTAGATTTCTCTAAGCTTTAATTACATACAATCTAAGACTTCTCTAAGCTTTAATTACATACAATCTAAGATATCTCTAAGCTTTAGTTACATACAATCTAAGACTTATCTAAGCTTTAGCTACATACAATCTAAGACTTCTCTAAGCTTTAATTACATACAATCTAAGATTTCTCTAAGCTTTAATTACATACAATCTCAGACTTCTCTAAGCTTTAGCTACATACAATCTAAGATTTCTCTAAGCTTTAATTACATACAATCTTAGATTTCTCTAAGCTTTAATTACATACAATCTAAGACTTCCCTAAGCTTTAATTACATACAATCTAAGATCTCTCTAAGCTTTAGTTACATACAATCTAAGACTTATCTAAGCTTTAGCTACATACAATCTAAGACTTCTCTAAGCTTTAATTACATACAATCTAAGATTTCTCTAAGCTTTAATTACATACAATCAAAGACTTATCTAAGCTTTAGCTACATACAATCTAAGACCTCTCTAAGCTTTAATTACATACAATCTAAGATTTCTCTAAGCTTTAAATACATACAATCTAAGACTTCTCTAAGCTTTAATTACATACAATCTAAGACTTCTCTAAGCTTTAATTACATACAATCTAAGATTTCTCTAAGCTTTAAATACATACAATCTAAGATTTCTCTAAGCTTTAATTACATACAATCTAAGACTTCTCTAAGCTTTAATTACATACAATCTAAGACTTCTCTAAGCTTTAGTTACATACAATCTAAGATTTCTCTAAGATTTAATTACATACAATCTAAGACTTCTCTAAGCTTTAGTTACATACAATCTAAGACTTCTCTAAGCTTTAGTTACATACAATCTAAGACTTCTCTAAGCTTTAGTTACATACAATCTAAGACTTCCCTAAGCTTTAGTTACATACAATCTAAGACTTCTCCAAGCTTTAGTTACATGCAATCTAAGACTTCTCTAAGATTTAATTACATACAATCTAAGACTTCTCTAAGCTTTAGTTACATACAATCTAAGACTTCTCTAAGCTTTAGCTACATACAATCTAAGACTTCCCTAAGCTTTAGTTACATACAATCTAAGACTTCTCTAAGCTTTAGTTACATGCAATCTAAGACTTCTCTAAGCCTTAGTTACATACAATCTAAGACTTCTCTAAGCTTTAATTACATACAATCTAAGACTTCTCTAAGCTTTAATTACATACAATCTAAGACTTCTCTAAGCTTTAGCTACATACAATCTCAGACTTCTCTAAGCTTTAGCTACATACAATCTAAGATTTCTCTAAGCTTTAATTACATACAATCTTAGATTTCTCTAAGCTTTAATTACATACAATCTAAGACTTATCTAAGCTTTAGCTACATACAATCTAAGACTTCTCTAAGCTTTAGTTACATACAATCTAAGACTTCTCTAAGCTTTAGTTACATACAATCTAAGACTTCTCTAAGCTTTAGTTACATACAATCTAAGACTTCTCTAAGCTTTAATTAAATACAATCTAAGACTTCTCTAAGCTTTAATTACATACAATCTAAGACTTCTCTAAGCTTTAGCTACATACAATCTCAGACTTCTCTAAGCTTTAGCTACATACAATCTAAGATTTCTCTAAGCTTTAATTACATACAATCTTAGATTTCTCTAAGCTTTAATTACATACAATCTAAGACTTCTCTAAGCTTTAATTACATACAATCTAAGATCTCTCTAAGCTTTAGTTACATACAATCTAAGACTTATCTAAGCTTTAGCTACATACAATCTAAGACTTCTCTAAGCTTTAATTACATACAATCTAAGATTTCTCTAAGCTTTAATTACATACAATCTAAGACTTATCTAAGCTTTAGCTACATACAATCTAAGATTTCCCTAAGCTTTAATTACATACAATCTAAGATTTCTCTAAGCTTTAATTACATACAATCTAAGACTTCTCTAAGCTTTAATTACATACAATCTAAGATTTCTCTAAGCTTTAAATACATACAATCTAAGATTTCTCTAAGCTTTAATTACATACAATCTAAGACTTCTCTAAGCTTTAATTACATACAATCTAAGACTTCTCTAAGCTTTAGTTACATACAATCTAAGACTTCTCTAAGATTTAATTACATACAATCTAAGACTTCTCTAAGCTTTAGTTACATACAATCTAAGACTTCTCTAAGCTTTAGTTACATACAATCTAAGACTTCTCTAAGCTTTATTTACATACAATCTAAGACTTCCCTAACTTTAGTTACATACAATCTAAGACTTCTCCAAGCTTTAGTTACATGCAATCTAAGACTTCTCTAAGATTTAATTACATACAATCTAAGACTTCTCTAAGCTTTAGTTACATACAATCTAAGACTTCTCTAAGCTTTAGCTACATACAATCTAAAACTTCCCTAAGCTTTAGTTACATACAATCTAAGACTTCTCTAAGCTTTAGTTACATACAATCTAAGATTTCTCTAAGCTTTAGCTACATACAACCTAAGATTTCTCTAAGCTTTAGCTACATACAATCTAAGACTTCTCTAAGCTTTAGCTACATACAATCTAAGACTTCTCTAAGCTTTAGTTACATACAATCTAAGACTTCTCTAAGCTTTAGTTACTTACAATCTAAGACTTCTCTAAGCTTTAGTTACTTACAATCTAAGACTTCTCTAAGCTTTAGTTACATACAATCTAAGACTTCTCTAAGCTTTAGTTACTTACAATCTAAGACTTCTCTAAGCTTTAGTTACATACAATCTAAGACTTCTCTAAGCTTTCGCTATATACAATCTAAGACTTCTCTAAGCTTTAATTACATACAATCTAAGACTTCTCTAAGCTTTAGTTACATACAATCTAAGACTTCTCTAAGCTTTAGTTACATACAATCTAAGACTTCTCTAAGCTTTAATTACTTACAATCTAAGACTTCTCTAAGCTTTAATTACATACAATCTAAGACTTCTCTAAGCTTTAGTTACATACAATCTAAGACTTTTCTAAGCTTTAGCTACATACAATCTCAGACTTCTCTAAGCTTTAGCTACATACAATCTAAGATTTCTCTAAGCTTTAATTACATACAATCTTAGATTTCTCTAAGCTTTAATTACATACAATCTAAGACTTCTCTAAGCTTTAATTACATACAATCTAAGATCTCTCTAAGCTTTAGTTACATACAATCTAAGACTTATCTAAGCTTTAGCTACATACAATCTAAGACTTCTCTAAGCTTTAATTACATACAATCTAAGATTTCTCTAAGCTTTAATTACATACAATCTAAAACTTATCTAAGCTTTAGCTACATACAATCTAAGATTTCCCTAAGCTTTAATTACATACAATCTAAGATTTCTCTAAGCTTTAATTACATACAATCTAAGACTTCTCTAAGCTTTAATTACATACAATCTAAGACTTCTCAAAGCTTTAATTACATACAATCTAAGATTTCTCTAAGCTTTAAATACATACAATCTAAGATTTCTCTAAGCTTTAATTACATACAATCTAAGACTTCTCTAAGCTTTAATTACATACAATCTAAGACTTCTCTAAGCTTTAGTTACATACAATCTAAGACTTCTCTAAGATTTAATTACATACAATCTAAGACTTCTCTAAGCTTTAGTTACATACAATCTAAGACTTCTCTAAGCTTTAGTTACATACAATCTAAGACTTCTCTAAGCTTTTGTTACATACAATCTAATACTTCCCTAAGCTTTAGTTACATACAATCTAAGACTTCTCCAAGTTTAGTTACATGCAATCTAAGACTTCTCTAAGATTTAATTACATACAATCTAAGACTTCTCTAAGCTTTAGTTACATACAATCTAAGACTTCTCTAAGCTTTAGCTACATACAATCTAAGACTTCCCTAAGCTTTAGTTACATACAATCTAAGACTTCTCTAAGCTTTAGTTACATGCAATCTAAGACTTCTCTAAGCCTTAGTTACATACAATCTAAGACTTCTCTAAGCTTTAATTACATACAATCTAAGACTTCTCTAAGCTTTAGTTACATACAATCTAAGACTTCTCTGAGCTTTAGCTACATACAATCTCAGACTTCTCTAAGCTTTAGCTACATACAATCTAAGATTTCTCTAAGCTTTATTTACATACAATCTTAGATTTCTCTAAGCTTTAATTACATACAATCTAAGACTTATCTAAGCTTTAGCTACATACAATCTAAGACTTATCTAAGCTTTAGTTACATACAATCTAAGACTTCTCTAAGCTTTAGCTACATACAATCTAAGACTTCTCAGCTGAAGTTACATACAATCTAAGACTTCTCTAAGCTTTAGTTACATACAATCTAAGACTTCTCTTAACTTTAATTACATACAATCTAAGACTTCTCTAAGCTTTAATTACATACAATCTAAGACTTCTCTAAGCTTTAGCTACATACAATCTCAGACTTCTCTAAGCTTTAGCTACATACAATCTAAGATTTCTCTAAGCTTTAATTACATACAATCTTAGATTTCTCTAAGCTTTAATTACATACAATCTAAGACTTCTCTAAGCTTTAATTACATACAATCTAAGATCTCTCTAAGCTTTAGTTACATACAATCTAAGACTTATCTAAGCTTTAGCTACATACAATCTAAGACTTCTCTAAGCTTTAATTACATACAATCTAAGATTTCTCTAAGCTTTAATTACATACAATCTAAGACTTATCTAAGCTTTAGCTACATACAATCTAAGATTTCCCTAAGCTTTAATTACATACAATCTAAGACTTCTCTAAGCTTTAATTACATACAATCTAAGACTTCTCTAAGCTTTAATTACATACAATCTAAGATTTCTCTAAGCTTTAAATACATACAATCTAAGATTTCACTAAGCTTTAATTACATACAATCTAAGACTTCTCTAAGCTTTAATTACATACAATCTAAGACTTCTCTAAGCTTTAGTTACATACAATCTAAGACTTCTCTAAGATTTAATTACATACAATCTAAGACTTCTCTAAGCTTTAGTTACATACAATCTAAGACTTCTCTAAGCTTTAGTTACATACAATCTAAGACTTCTCTAAGCTTTATTTACATACAATCTAAGACTTCCCTAACTTTAGTTACATACAATCTAAGACTTCTCCAAGCTTTAGTTACATGCAATCTAAGACTTCTCTAAGCTTTAGTTACATACAATCTAAGACTTCTCTAAGCTTTAGCTACATACAATCTCAGACTTCTCTAAGCTTTAGCTACATACAATCTAAGATTTCTCTAAGCTTTAATTACATACAATCTTAGATTTCTCTAAGCTTTAATTACATACAATCTAAGACTTATCTAAGCTTTAGCTACATACAATCTAAGACTTCTCAAAGCTTTAGCTATATGCAATCTAAGACTTCTCTAAGCTTTAGCTACATACAATCTAAGACTTCTCAGCTGAAGTTACATACAATCTAAGACTTCTCTAAGCTTTAGTTACATACAATCTAAGACTTCTCTTAACTTTAATTACATACAATCTAAGACTTCTCTAAGCTTTAATTACATACAATCTAAGACTTCTCTAAGCTTTAGCTACATACAATCTAAGACTTCTCTAAGCTTTAATTAAATACAGTCTAAGACTTCTCTAAGCTTTAGTTACATACAATCTAAGACTTCTCTGAGCTTTAGCTACATACAATCTAAGGCTTCTCTAAGCTTTAGTTACATACAATCTAAGACTTCTCTAAGCTTTGATTTAATACAATCTAAGACTTCTCTAAGCTTTAGTTACATACAATCTAAGACTTCTCTAAGCTTTAGTTACATACAATCTAAGACTTCTCTAAGCTTTAGTTACATACAATCTAAGACTTCTCTAAGCTTTAATTACATACAATCTAAGACTTCTCTAAGCTTTAGTTACATACAATCTAAGATTTCACTAAGCTTTAATTACATACAATCTAAGACTTCTCTAAGCTTTAGTTACATACAATCTAAGACTTCTCTAAGCTTTAGCTACATACAATCTAAAACTTCCCTAAGCTTTAGTTACATACAATCTAAGACTTCTCTAAGCTTTAGTTACATGCAATCTAAGACTTTTCTAAGACTTAGTTACATACAATCTAAGTCTTCTCTAAGCTTTAATTACATACAATCTAAGACTTCTCTAAGCTTTAGTTACATACAATCTAAGACTTCTCTAAGCTTTAGCTACATACAATCTCAGACTTCTCTAAGCTTTAGCTACATACAATCTAAGATTTCTCTAAGCTTTAATTACATACAATCTTAGATTTCTCTAAGCTTTAATTACATACAATCTAAGACTTATCTAAGCTTTAGCTACATACAATCTAAGACTTCTCTAAGCTTTAGTTACATGCAATCTAAGACTTCTCTAAGCTTTAGCTACATACAATCTAAGACTTCTCAGCTGAAGTTACATACAATCTAAGACTTCTCTAAGCTTTAGTTACATACAATCTAAGACTTCTCTTAACTTTAATTACATACAATCTAAGACTTCTCTAAGCTTTAATTACATACAATCTAAGACTTCTCTAAGCTTTAGCTACATACAATCTAAGACTTCTCTAAGCTTTAATTAAATACAGTCTAAGACTTCTCTAAGCTTTAGTTACATACAATCTAAGACTTCTCTGACCTTTAGCTACATACAATCTAAGGCTTCTCTAAGCTTTAGTTACATACAATCTAAGACTTCTCTAAGCTTTAATTTAATACAATCTAAGACTTCTCTAAGCTTTAGTTACATACAATCTAAGACTTCTCTAAGCTTTAGTTACATACAATCTAAGACTTCTCTAAGCTTTAGTTACATACAATCTAAGACTTCTCTAAGCTTTAATTAAATACAATCTAAGACTTCTCTAAGCTTTAGTTACATACAATCTAAGATTTCACTAAGCTTTAGTTACATACAGTCTAAGACTTCTCTAAGCTTTAGCTACATACAATCTAAGACTTCTCTAAGCTTTAGTTACACACAATCTAAGACTTCTCTAAGCTTTAGTTACATACAATCTAAGACTTCTCTAAGCTGTAGTTACATACAATCTAAGATTTCTCCAAGCTTTAGTTACATATAATCTAAGACTTCTCTAAGCTTTAGCTACATACAATCTAAGACTTCTCTAAGCTTTAATTACATACAATCTAAGACTACTCTAAGCTGTAGTTACATACAATCTAAAATTTCTCTAAGCTGTAGTTACATACAATCTAAGAATTCTTTAAGCTTTAATTACATACAATCTAAGACGTCTCTAAGCTTTAATTACATACAATCTAAGACTTCTCTAAGCTTTAGTTACATACAATCTAAGACTTCTCTAAGCTTTAGCTACATACAATCTAAGACTTCCCTAAGCTTTAGATACATACAATCTAAGACTTCTCTAAGCTTTAGTTACATGCAATCTAAGACTTCTCTAAGCCTTAGTTACATACAATCTAAGACTTCTCTAAGCTTTAATTACATACAATCTAAGACTTCTCTAAGCTTTAGTTACATACAATCTAAGACTTCTCTAAGTTTTAGCTACATACAATCTCAGACTTCTCTAAGCTTTAGCTACATACAATCTAAGATTTCTCTAAGCTTTATTTACATACAATCTTAGATTTCTCTAAGCTTTAATTACATACAATCTAAGACTTATCTAAGCTTTAGCTACATACAATCTAAGACTTATCTAAGCTTTAGTTACATACAATCTAAGACTTCTCTAAGCTTTAGCTACATACAATCTAAGACTTCTCAGCTGAAGTTACATACAATCTAAGACTTCTCTAAGCTTTAGTTACATACAATCTAAGACTTCTCTTAACTTTAATTACATACAATCTAAGACTTCTCTAAGCTTTAATTACATACAATCTAAGACTTCTCTAAGCTTTAGCTACATACAATCTCAGACTTCTCTAAGCTTTAGCTACATACAATCTAAGATTTCTCTAAGCTTTAATTACATACAATCTTAGATTTCTCTAAGCTTTAATTACATACAATCTAAGACTTCTCTAAGCTTTAATTACATACAATCTAAGATCTCTCTAAGCTTTAGTTACATACAATCTAAGACTTATCTAAGCTTTAGCTACATACAATCTAAGACTTCTCTAAGCTTTAATTACATACAATCTAAGATTTCTCTAAGCTTTAATTACATACAATCTAAGACTTATCTAAGCTTTAGCTACATACAATCTAAGACTTATCTAAGCTTTAGTTACATACAATCTAAGACTTCTCTAAGCTTTAGCTACATACAATCTAAGACTTCTCAGCTGAAGTTACATACAATCTAAGACTTCTCTAAGCTTTAGTTACATACAATCTAAGACTTCTCTTAACTTTAATTACATACAATCTAAGACTTCTCTAAGCTTTAATTACATACAATCTAAGACTTCTCTAAGCTTTAGCTACATACAATCTCAGACTTCTCTAAGCTTTAGCTACATACAATCTAAGATTTCTCTAAGCTTTAATTACATACAATCTTAGATTTCTCTAAGCTTTAATTACATACAATCTAAGACTTCTCTAAGCTTTAATTACATACAATCTAAGATCTCTCTAAGCTTTAGTTACATACAATCTAAGACTTATCTAAGCTTTAGCTACATACAATCTAAGACTTCTCAAAGCTTTAATTACATACAATCTAAGATTTCTCTAAGCTTTAATTACATACAATCTAAGACTTATCTAAGCTTTAGCTACATACAATCTAAGATTTCCCTAAGCTTTAATTACATACAATCTAAGACTTCTCTAAGCTTTAATTACATACAATCTAAGACTTCTCTAAGCTTTAATTACATACAATCTAAGATTTCTCTAAGCTTTAAATACATACAATCTAAGATTTCACTAAGCTTTAATTACATACAATCTAAGACTTCTCTAAGCTTTAATTACATACAATCTAAGACTTCTCTAAGCTTTAGTTACATACAATCTAAGACTTCTCTAAGATTTAATTACATACAATCTAAGACTTCTCTAAGCTTTAGTTACATACAATCTAAGACTTCTCTAAGCTTTAGTTACATACAATCTAAGACTTCTCTAAGCTTTATTTACATACAATCTAAGACTTCCCTAACTTTAGTTACATACAATCTAAGACTTCTCCAAGCTTTAGTTACATGCAATCTAAGACTTCTCTAAGCTTTAGTTACATACAATCTAAGACTTCTCTAAGCTTTAGCTACATACAATCTCAGACTTCTCTAAGCTTTAGCTACATACAATCTAAGATTTCTCTAAGCTTTAATTACATACAATCTTAGATTTCTCTAAGCTTTAATTACATACAATCTAAGACTTATCTAAGCTTTAGCTACATACAATCTAAGACTTCTCAAAGCTTTAGCTATATGCAATCTAAGACTTCTCTAAGCTTTAGCTACATACAATCTAAGACTTCTCAGCTGAAGTTACATACAATCTAAGACTTCTCTAAGCTTTAGTTACATACAATCTAAGACTTCTCTTAACTTTAATTACATACAATCTAAGACTTCTCTAAGCTTTAATTACATACAATCTAAGACTTCTCTAAGCTTTAGCTACATACAATCTAAGACTTCTCTAAGCTTTAATTAAATACAGTCTAAGACTTCTCTAAGCTTTAGTTACATACAATCTAAGACTTCTCTGAGCTTTAGCTACATACAATCTAAGGCTTCTCTAAGCTTTAGTTACATACAATCTAAGACTTCTCTAAGCTTTGATTTAATACAATCTAAGACTTCTCTAAGCTTTAGTTACATACAATCTAAGACTTCTCTAAGCTTTAGTTACATACAATCTAAGACTTCTCTAAGCTTTAGTTACATACAATCTAAAACTTCTCTAAGCTTTAATTACATACAATCTAAGACTTCTCTAAGCTTTAGTTACATACAATCTAAGATTTCACTAAGCTTTAATTACATACAATCTAAGACTTCTCTAAGCTTTAGTTACATACAATCTAAGACTTCTCTAAGCTTTAGCTACATACAATCTAAAACTTCCCTAAGCTTTAGTTACATACAATCTAAGACTTCTCTAAGCTTTAGTTACATGCAATCTAAGACTTTTCTAAGACTTAGTTACATACAATCTAAGTCTTCTCTAAGCTTTAATTACATACAATCTAAGACTTCTCTAAGCTTTAGTTACATACAATCTAAGACTTCTCTAAGCTTTAGCTACATACAATCTCAGACTTCTCTAAGCTTTAGCTACATACAATCTAAGATTTCTCTAAGCTTTAATTACATACAATCTTAGATTTCTCTAAGCTTTAATTACATACAATCTAAGACTTATCTAAGCTTTAGCTACATACAATCTAAGACTTCTCTAAGCTTTAGTTACATGCAATCTAAGACTTCTCTAAGCTTTAGCTACATACAATCTAAGACTTCTCAGCTGAAGTTACATACAATCTAAGACTTCTCTAAGCTTTAGTTACATACAATCTAAGACTTCTCTTAACTTTAATTACATACAATCTAAGACTTCTCTAAGCTTTAATTACATACAATCTAAGACTTCTCTAAGCTTTAGCTACATACAATCTAAGACTTCTCTAAGCTTTAATTAAATACAGTCTAAGACTTCTCTAAGCTTTAGTTACATACAATCTAAGACTTCTCTGACCTTTAGCTACATACAATCTAAGGCTTCTCTAAGCTTTAGTTACATACAATCTAAGACTTCTCTAAGCTTTAATTTAATACAATCTAAGACTTCTCTAAGCTTTAGTTACATACAATCTAAGACTTCTCTAAGCTTTAGTTACATACAATCTAAGACTTCTCTAAGCTTTAGTTACATACAATCTAAGACTTCTCTAAGCTTTAATTAAATACAATCTAAGACTTCTCTAAGCTTTAGTTACATACAATCTAAGATTTCACTAAGCTTTAGTTACATACAGTCTAAGACTTCTCTAAGCTTTAGCTACATACAATCTAAGACTTCTCTAAGCTTTAGTTACACACAATCTAAGACTTCTCTAAGCTTTAGTTACATACAATCTAAGACTTCTCTAAGCTGTAGTTACATACAATCTAAGATTTCTCCAAGCTTTAGTTACATATAATCTAAGACTTCTCTAAGCTTTAGCTACATACAATCTAAGACTTCTCTAAGCTTTAATTACATACAATCTAAGACTACTCTAAGCTGTAGTTACATACAATCTAAGATTTCTCTAAGCTGTAGTTACATACAATCTAAGAATTCTTTAAGCTTTAATTACATACAATCTAAGACGTCTCTAAGCTTTAATTACATACAATCTAAGACTTCTCTAAGCTTTAGTTACATACAATCTAAGACTTCTCTAAGCTTTAGCTACATACAATCTAAGACTTCCCTAAGCTTTAGATACATACAATCTAAGACTTCTCTAAGCTTTAGTTACATGCAATCTAAGACTTCTCTAAGCCTTAGTTACATACAATCTAAGACTTCTCTAAGCTTTAGTTACATACAATCTAAGACTTCTCTAAGCTTTAGTTACATACAATCTAAGACTTCTCTAAGTTTTAGCTACATACAATCTCAGACTTCTCTAAGCTTTAGCTACATACAATCTAAGATTTCTCTAAGCTTTATTTACATACAATCTTAGATTTCTCTAAGCTTTAATTACATACAATCTAAGACTTATCTAAGCTTTAGCTACATACAATCTAAGACTTATCTAAGCTTTAGTTACATACAATCTAAGACTTCTCTAAGCTTTAGCTACATACAATCTAAGACTTCTCAGCTGAAGTTACATACAATCTAAGACTTCTCTAAGCTTTAGTTACATACAATCTAAGACTTCTCTTAACTTTAATTACATACAATCTAAGACTTCTCTAAGCTTTAATTACATACAATCTAAGACTTCTCTAAGCTTTAGCTACATACAATCTCAGACTTCTCTAAGCTTTAGCTACATACAATCTAAGATTTCTCTAAGCTTTAATTACATACAATCTTAGATTTCTCTAAGCTTTAATTACATACAATCTAAGACTTCTCTAAGCTTTAATTACATACAATCTAAGATCTCTCTAAGCTTTAGTTACATACAATCTAAGACTTATCTAAGCTTTAGCTACATACAATCTAAGACTTCTCTAAGCTTTAATTACATACAATCTAAGATTTCTCTAAGCTTTAATTACATACAATCTAAGACTTATCTAAGCTTTAGCTACATACAATCTAAGACTTATCTAAGCTTTAGTTACATACAATCTAAGACTTCTCTAAGCTTTAGCTACATACAATCTAAGACTTCTCAGCTGAAGTTACATACAATCTAAGACTTCTCTAAGCTTTAGTTACATACAATCTAAGACTTCTCTTAACTTTAATTACATACAATCTAAGACTTCTCTAAGCTTTAGCTACATACAATCTAAAACTTCCCTAAGCTTTAGTTACATACAATCTAAGACTTCTCTAAGCTTTAGTTACATGCAATCTAAGACTTTTCTAAGACTTAGTTACATACAATCTAAGTCTTCTCTAAGCTTTAATTACATACAATCTAAGACTTCTCTAAGCTTTAGTTACATACAATCTAAGACTTCTCTAAGCTTTAGCTACATACAATCTCAGACTTCTCTAAGCTTTAGCTACATACAATCTAAGATTTCTCTAAGCTTTAATTACATACAATCTTAGATTTCTCTAAGCTTTAATTACATACAATCTAAGACTTATCTAAGCTTTAGCTACATACAATCTAAGACTTCTCTAAGCTTTAGTTACATGCAATCTAAGACTTCTCTAAGCTTTAGCTACATACAATCTAAGACTTCTCAGCTGAAGTTACATACAATCTAAGACTTCTCTAAGCTTTAGTTACATACAATCTAAGACTTCTCTTAACTTTAATTACATACAATCTAAGACTTCTCTAAGCTTTAATTACATACAATCTAAGACTTCTCTAAGCTTTAGCTACATACAATCTAAGACTTCTCTAAGCTTTAATTAAATACAGTCTAAGACTTCTCTAAGCTTTAGTTACATACAATCTAAGACTTCTCTGACCTTTAGCTACATACAATCTAAGGCTTCTCTAAGCTTTAGTTACATACAATCTAAGACTTCTCTAAGCTTTAATTTAATACAATCTAAGACTTCTCTAAGCTTTAGTTACATACAATCTAAGACTTCTCTAAGCTTTAGTTACATACAATCTAAGACTTCTCTAAGCTTTAGTTACATACAATCTAAGACTTCTCTAAGCTTTAATTAAATACAATCTAAGACTTCTCTAAGCTTTAGTTACATACAATCTAAGATTTCACTAAGCTTTAGTTACATACAGTCTAAGACTTCTCTAAGCTTTAGCTACATACAATCTAAGACTTCTCTAAGCTTTAGTTACACACAATCTAAGACTTCTCTAAGCTTTAGTTACATACAATCTAAGACTTCTCTAAGCTGTAGTTACATACAATCTAAGATTTCTCCAAGCTTTAGTTACATATAATCTAAGACTTCTCTAAGCTTTAGCTACATACAATCTAAGACTTCTCTAAGCTTTAATTACATACAATCTAAGACTACTCTAAGCTGTAGTTACATACAATCTAAGATTTCTCTAAGCTGTAGTTACATACAATCTAAGAATTCTTTAAGCTTTAATTACATACAATCTAAGACGTCTCTAAGCTTTAATTACATACAATCTAAGACTTCTCTAAGCTTTAGTTACATACAATCTAAGACTTCTCTAAGCTTTAGCTACATACAATCTAAGACTTCCCTAAGCTTTAGATACATACAATCTAAGACTTCTCTAAGCTTTAGTTACATGCAATCTAAGACTTCTCTAAGCCTTAGTTACATACAATCTAAGACTTCTCTAAGCTTTAATTACATACAATCTAAGACTTCTCTAAGCTTTAGTTACATACAATCTAAGACTTCTCTAAGTTTTAGCTACATACAATCTCAGACTTCTCTAAGCTTTAGCTACATACAATCTAAGATTTCTCTAAGCTTTATTTACATACAATCTTAGATTTCTCTAAGCTTTAATTACATACAATCTAAGACTTATCTAAGCTTTAGCTACATACAATCTAAGACTTATCTAAGCTTTAGTTACATACAATCTAAGACTTCTCTAAGCTTTAGCTACATACAATCTAAGACTTCTCAGCTGAAGTTACATACAATCTAAGACTTCTCTAAGCTTTAGTTACATACAATCTAAGACTTCTCTTAACTTTAATTACATACAATCTAAGACTTCTCTAAGCTTTAATTACATACAATCTAAGACTTCTCTAAGCTTTAGCTACATACAATCTCAGACTTCTCTAAGCTTTAGCTACATACAATCTAAGATTTCTCTAAGCTTTAATTACATACAATCTTAGATTTCTCTAAGCTTTAATTACATACAATCTAAGACTTCTCTAAGCTTTAATTACATACAATCTAAGATCTCTCTAAGCTTTAGTTACATACAATCTAAGACTTATCTAAGCTTTAGCTACATACAATCTAAGACTTCTCTAAGCTTTAATTACATACAATCTAAGATTTCTCTAAGCTTTAATTACATACAATCTAAGACTTATCTAAGCTTTAGCTACATACAATCTAAGATTTCCCTAAGCTTTAATTACATACAATCTAAGACTTCTCTAAGCTTTAATTACATACAATCTAAGACTTCTCTAAGCTTTAATTACATACAATCTAAGATTTCTCTAAGCTTTAAATACATACAATCTAAGATTTCACTAAGCTTTAATTACATACAATCTAAGACTTCTCTAAGCTTTATTTACATACAATCTAAGACTTCCCTAACTTTAGTTACATACAATCTAAGACTTCTCCAAGCTTTAGTTACATGCAATCTAAGACTTCTCTAAGCTTTAGTTACATACAATCTAAGACTTCTCTAAGCTTTAGCTACATACAATCTCAGACTTCTCTAAGCTTTAGCTACATACAATCTAAGATTTCTCTAAGCTTTAATTACATACAATCTTAGATTTCTCTAAGCTTTAATTACATACAATCTAAGACTTATCTAAGCTTTAGCTACATACAATCTAAGACTTCTCAAAGCTTTAGCTATATGCAATCTAAGACTTCTCTAAGCTTTAGCTACATACAATCTAAGACTTCTCAGCTGAAGTTACATACAATCTAAGACTTCTCTAAGCTTTAGTTACATACAATCTAAGACTTCTCTTAACTTTAATTACATACAATCTAAGACTTCTCTAAGCTTTAATTACATACAATCTAAGACTTCTCTAAGCTTTAGCTACATACAATCTAAGACTTCTCTAAGCTTTAATTAAATACAGTCTAAGACTTCTCTAAGCTTTAGTTACATACAATCTAAGACTTCTCTGAGCTTTAGCTACATACAATCTAAGGCTTCTCTAAGCTTTAGTTACATACAATCTAAGACTTCTCTAAGCTTTGATTTAATACAATCTAAGACTTCTCTAAGCTTTAGTTACATACAATCTAAGACTTCTCTAAGCTTTAGTTACATACAATCTAAGACTTCTCTAAGCTTTAGTTACATACAATCTAAGACTTCTCTAAGCTTTAATTACATACAATCTAAGACTTCTCTAAGCTTTAGTTACATACAATCTAAGATTTCACTAAGCTTTAATTACATACAATCTAAGACTTCTCTAAGCTTTAGTTACATACAATCTAAGACTTCTCTAAGCTTTAGCTACATACAATCTAAAACTTCCCTAAGCTTTAGTTACATACAATCTAAGACTTCTCTAAGCTTTAGTTACATGCAATCTAAGACTTTTCTAAGACTTAGTTACATACAATCTAAGTCTTCTCTAAGCTTTAATTACATACAATCTAAGACTTCTCTAAGCTTTAGTTACATACAATCTAAGACTTCTCTAAGCTTTAGCTACATACAATCTCAGACTTCTCTAAGCTTTAGCTACATACAATCTAAGATTTCTCTAAGCTTTAATTACATACAATCTTAGATTTCTCTAAGCTTTAATTACATACAATCTAAGACTTATCTAAGCTTTAGCTACATACAATCTAAGACTTCTCTAAGCTTTAGTTACATGCAATCTAAGACTTCTCTAAGCTTTAGCTACATACAATCTAAGACTTCTCAGCTGAAGTTACATACAATCTAAGACTTCTCTAAGCTTTAGTTACATACAATCTAAGACTTCTCTTAACTTTAATTACATACAATCTAAGACTTCTCTAAGCTTTAATTACATACAATCTAAGACTTCTCTAAGCTTTAGCTACATACAATCTAAGACTTCTCTAAGCTTTAATTAAATACAGTCTAAGACTTCTCTAAGCTTTAGTTACATACAATCTAAGACTTCTCTGACCTTTAGCTACATAAAATCTAAGGCTTCTCTAAGCTTTAGTTACATACAATCTAAGACTTCTCTAAGCTTTAATTTAATACAATCTAAGACTTCTCTAAGCTTTAGTTACATACAATCTAAGACTTCTCTAAGCTTTAGTTACATACAATCTAAGACTTCTCTAAGCTTTAGTTACATACAATCTAAGACTTCTCTAAGCTTTAATTAAATACAATCTAAGACTTCTCTAAGCTTTAGTTACATACAATCTAAGATTTCACTAAGCTTTAGTTACATACAGTCTAAGACTTCTCTAAGCTTTAGCTACATACAATCTAAGACTTCTCTAAGCTTTAGTTACACACAATCTAAGACTTCTCTAAGCTTTAGTTACATACAATCTAAGACTTCTCTAAGCTGTAGTTACATACAATCTAAGATTTCTCCAAGCTTTAGTTACATATAATCTAAGACTTCTCTAAGCTTTAGCTACATACAATCTAAGACTTCTCTAAGCTTTAATTACATACAATCTAAGACTACTCTAAGCTGTAGTTACATACAATCTAAGATTTCTCTAAGCTGTAGTTACATACAATCTAAGAATTCTTTAAGCTTTAATTACATACAATCTAAGACGTCTCTAAGCTTTAATTACATACAATCTAAGACTTCTCTAAGCTTTAGTTACATACAATCTAAGACTTCTCTAAGCTTTAGCTACATACAATCTAAGACTTCCCTAAGCTTTAGATACATACAATCTAAGACTTCTCTAAGCTTTAGTTACATGCAATCTAAGACTTCTCTAAGCCTTAGTTACATACAATCTAAGACTTCTCTAAGCTTTAATTACATACAATCTAAGACTTCTCTAAGCTTTAGTTACATACAATCTAAGACTTCTCTAAGTTTTAGCTACATACAATCTCAGACTTCTCTAAGCTTTAGCTACATACAATCTAAGATTTCTCTAAGCTTTATTTACATACAATCTTAGATTTCTCTAAGCTTTAATTACATACAATCTAAGACTTATCTAAGCTTTAGCTACATACAATCTAAGACTTATCTAAGCTTTAGTTACATACAATCTAAGACTTCTCTAAGCTTTAGCTACATACAATCTAAGACTTCTCAGCTGAAGTTACATACAATCTAAGACTTCTCTAAGCTTTAGTTACATACAATCTAAGACTTCTCTTAACTTTAATTACATACAATCTAAGACTTCTCTAAGCTTTAATTACATACAATCTAAGACTTCTCTAAGCTTTAGCTACATACAATCTCAGACTTCTCTAAGCTTTAGCTACATACAATCTAAGATTTCTCTAAGCTTTAATTACATACAATCTTAGATTTCTCTAAGCTTTAATTACATACAATCTAAGACTTCTCTAAGCTTTAATTACATACAATCTAAGATCTCTCTAAGCTTTAGTTACATACAATCTAAGACTTATCTAAGCTTTAGCTACATACAATCTAAGACTTCTCTAAGCTTTAATTACATACAATCTAAGATTTCTCTAAGCTTTAATTACATACAATCTAAGACTTATCTAAGCTTTAGCTACATACAATCTAAGATTTCCCTAAGCTTTAATTACATACAATCTAAGACTTCTCTAAGCTTTAATTACATACAATCTAAGACTTCTCTAAGCTTTAATTACATACAATCTAAGATTTCTCTAAGCTTTAAATACATACAATCTAAGATTTCACTAAGCTTTAATTACATACAATCTAAGACTTCTCTAAGCTTTAATTACATACAATCTAAGACTTCTCTAAGCTTTAGTTACATACAATCTAAGACTTCTCTAAGATTTAATTACATACAATCTAAGACTTCTCTAAGCTTTAGTTACATACAATCTAAGACTTCTCTAAGCTTTAGTTACATACAATCTAAGACTTCTCTAAGCTTTATTTACATACAATCTAAGACTTCCCTAACTTTAGTTACATACAATCTAAGACTTCTCCAAGCTTTAGTTACATACAATCTAAGACTTCTCTAAGATTTAATTACATACAATCTAAGTCTTCTCTAAGCTTTAATTACATACAATCTAAGACTTCTCTAAGCTTTAGTTACATACAATCTAAGACTTCTCTAAGCTTTAGCTACATACAATCTCAGACTTCTCTAAGCTTTAGCTACATACAATCTAAGATTTCTCTAAGCTTTAATTACATACAATCTTAGATTTCTCTAAGCTTTAATTACATACAATCTAAGACTTATCTAAGCTTTAGCTACATGCAATCTAAGACTTCTCAAAGCTTTAGCTATATGCAATCTAAGACTTCTCTAAGCTTTAGCTACATACAATCTAAGACTTCTCAGCTGAAGTTACATACAATCTAAGACTTCTCTAAGCTTTAGTTACATACAATCTAAGACTTCTCTTAACTTTAATTACATACAATCTAAGACTTCTCTAAGCTTTAATTACATACAATCTAAGACTTCTCTAAGCTTTAGCTACATACAATCTAAGACTTCTCTAAGCTTTAATTAAATACAGTCTAAGACTTCTCTAAGCTTTAGTTACATACAATCTAAGACTTCTCTGAGCTTTAGCTACATACAATCTAAGGCTTCTCTAAGCTTTAGTTACATACAATCTAAGACTTCTCTAAGCTTTGATTTAATACAATCTAAGACTTCTCTAAGCTTTAGTTACATACAATCTAAGACTTCTCTAAGCTTTAGTTACATACAATCTAAGACTTCTCTAAGCTTTAGTTACATACAATCTAAGACTTCTCTAAGCTTTAATTACATACAATCTAAGACTTCTCTAAGCTTTAGTTACATACAATCTAAGATTTCACTAAGCTTTAATTACATACAATCTAAGACTTCTCTAAGCTTTAGTTACATACAATCTAAGACTTCTCTAAGCTTTAGCTACATACAATCTCAGACTTCTCTAAGCTTTAGCTACATACAATCTAAGATTTCTCTAAGCTTTAATTACATACAATCTTAGATTTCTCTAAGCTTTAATTACATACAATCTAAGACTTATCTAAGCTTTAGCTACATACAATCTAAGACTTCTCTAAGCTTTAGTTACATGCAATCTAAGACTTCTCTAAGCTTTAGCTACATACAATCTAAGACTTCTCAGCTGAAGTTACATACAATCTAAGACTTCTCTAAGCTTTAGTTACATACAATCTAAGACTTCTCTTAACTTTAATTACATACAATCTAAGACTTCTCTAAGCTTTAGCTACATACAATCTAAGACTTCTCTAAGCTTTAGCTACATACAATCTAAGACTTCTCTAAGCTTTAATTAAATACAGTCTAAGACTTCTCTAAGCTTTAGTTACATACAATCTAAGACTTCTCTGACCTTTAGCTACATACAATCTAAGGCTTCTCTAAGCTTTAGTTACATACAATCTAAGACTTCTCTAAGCTTTAATTTAATACAATCTAAGACTTCTCTAAGCTTTAGTTACATACAATCTAAGACTTCTCTAAGCTTTAGTTACATACAATCTAAGACTTCTCTAAGCTTTAGTTACATACAATCTAAGACTTCTCTAAGCTTTAATTAAATACAATCTAAGACTTCTCTAAGCTTTAGTTACATACAATCTAAGATTTCACTAAGCTTTAGTTACATACAGTCTAAGACTTCTCTAAGCTTTAGCTACATACAATCTAAGACTTCTCTAAGCTTTAGTTACACACAATCTAAGACTTCTCTAAGCTTTAGTTACATACAATCTAAGACTTCTCTAAGCTGTAGTTACATACAATCTAAGATTTCTCCAAGCTTTAGTTACATATAATATAAGACTTCTCTAAGCTTTAGCTACATACAATCTAAGACTACTCTAAGCTGTAGTTACATACAATCTAAGATTTCTCTAAGCTGTAGTTACATACAATCTAAGAATTCTTTAAGCTTTAATTACATACAATCTAAGACGTCTCTAAGCTTTAATTACATACAATCTAAGACTTCTCTAAGCTTTAATTACATACAATCTAAGACTTCTCTAAGCTGTAGTTACATACAATCTAAGATTTCTCTAAGCTTTAGTTACATACAATCTAAGACTTCTCTAAGCTTTAGTTACATACAATCTAAGACTTCTCTAAGCTTTAATTACATACAATCTCAGACTTCTCTAAGCTTTAGTTACATACAATCTAAGACTTCTCGAAGCTTTAGTTAAATACAATCTAAGACTTCTCTAAGCTTTAGTTACATACAATCTAAGACTTCTCTAAGCTTTAGTTACATACAATCTAAGATTTCTCTTAGCTTTAGCTACATGCAACCTAAGACTTCTCTAAGCTTTAGCTACATACAATCTAAGACTTCTCTTAACTTTAATTACATACAATCTAAGACTTCTCTAAGCTTTAATTACATACAATCTAAGACTTCTCTAAGCTTTAGTTACATACAATCTAAGACTTCTCTAAGCTTTAGTTACATACAATCTAAGACTTCTCTAAGCTTTAGTTACATACAATCTAAGACTTCTCTAAGCTTTAATTACATACAATCTAAGACTTCTCTAAGCTTTAGTTACATACAATCTAAGATTTCACTAAGCTTTAGTTACATACAGTCTAAGACTTCTCTAAGCTTTAGCTACATACAATCTAAGACTTCTCTAAGCTTTAGTTACACACAATCTAAGACTTCTCTAAGCTTTAGTTACATACAATCTAAGACTTCTCTAAGCTGTAGTTACATACAATCTAAGATTTCTCCAAGCTTTAGTTACATATAATCTAAGACTTCTCTAAGCTTTAGTTACATACAATCTAAGACTTCTCTAAGCTTTAATTACATACAATCTAAGACTTCTCTAAGCTGTAGTTACATACAATCTAAGATTTCTCTAAGCTGTAGTTACATACAATCTAAGAATTCTTTTAGCTTTAATTACATACAATCTAAGACGTCTCTAAGCTTTAATTACATACAATCTAAGACTTCTCTAAGCTTTAATTACATACAATCTAAGACTTCTCTAAGCTGTAGTTACATACAATCTAAGATTTCTCTAAGCTTTAGTTACATACAATCTAAGACTTCTCTAAGCTTTAGTTACATACAATCTAAGACTTCTCTAAGCTTTAATTACATACAATCTCAGACTTCTCTAAGCTTTAGTTACATACAATCTAAGACTTCTCGAAGCTTTAGTTAAATACAATCTAAGACTTCTCTAAGCTTTTGTTTCATACAATCTAAGACTTCTCTAAGCTGTAGTTACATACAATCTAAGATTTCTCTAAGCTTTAGCTACATGCAACCTAAGACTTCTCTAAGCTTTAGCTACATACAATCTAAGACTTCTCTTAACTTTAATTACATACAATCTAAGACTTCTCTAAGCTTTAATTACATACAATCTAAGACTTCTCTAAGCTTTAGCTACATACAATCTAAGACTTCTCTAAGCTTTAGTTACATACAAACTAAGACTTCTCTAAGATTTAACTACATGCAATCCAAGACTTCTCTAAGATTTAATTACATACAATCTAAGACTTCTGTAAGCTTTAATTACATACAATCTAAAACTTCTCAAAGTTTTAGTTACATACAAACTAAGACTTCTGTAAGCTTTAATTACATACAATCTAAGACTTCTCTAAGCTTTAATTACATACAATCTCAGACTTTTCTAAGCTTTAGTTACATACAATCTAAGACTTCTCTAAGCTTTAATTACATACAATCTAAGACTTCTCTAAGCTTTAGTTACATACAATCTAAGATCTCTCTAAGCTTTAGATACATACAATCTAAGACTTATCTAAGCTTTAGCTACATACAATCTAAGACTTCTCTAAGCTTTAATTACATACAATCTAAGACTTCTCTAAGCTTTAATTACATACAATCTCAGACTTTTCTAAGCTTTAGTTACATACAATCTAAGACTTCTCTAAGCTTTAATTACATACAATCTAAGACTTCTCTAAGCTTTAGTTACATACAATCTAAGATCTCTCTAAGCTTTAGATACATACAATCTAAGACTTATCTAAGCTTTAGCTACATACAATCTAAGACTTCTCTAAGCTTTAATTACATACAATCTAAGACTTCTCTAAGCTTTAGCTACATACAATCTAAGACTTATCTAATTAAAGCTTAGAGAAATCTTAGATTGTATGTAATTAAAACTTAGAGAAGTCTTAGATTGTAAGTAAGTCATCATTAGTCCAGTGAGTATTATGTCATCATTAGTCCAGTGTGTATTATGTCATCATTAGTCCAGTGTGTATTATGTCATCATTAGTCCAGTGAGTATTATGTCATCATTAGTCCAGTGTGTATTATGTCATCATTAGTCCAGTGTGTATTATGTCATCATTAGTCCAGTGTGTATTATGTCATCATTAGTCCAGTGTGTATTATGTCATCATTAGTCCAGTGTGTATTATGGTCAATAATAGTAATCTTAGTTTGTTCAGATCTTCATTACTGTGACCAGTCGATCTTAAATGAAGACTAATATGGAAGGTCTGGCTTTCGATCATAATGACCATTCATACGTATGTGAAAGTATTGTTCTAACTAGTTAATATACTGCATACCACTCTGATCACAATTGGCAGTTCTGCCAGCGACATTCCTACAAAGTCGTATATCTTATCAGTGGTCTTGAAATTATGTTTATATTGTATCTGACGACATGTCATACAACATTTGTTACAACAACACATACAAGGTGAGCTGGTGTGATATTGGACCTTGATGTAATCTTAACTCTCAACTACGGGTCTTACAAACTTCTGGGTCTTCTGAAAGCCAATACTGAATGCTATGAAAATATTTTTGGAAAGATTAGGATGGCTAGTTCAACACATACATTTTTATTGACATACCTGTACGAAGAAAGTGAATTGTGTATTTGTTGTTTTTCTATTGGAACTGTCCTGACAGTGTGGTATTTTGTTGTTTTTCTATTGGAACTGTCCTGACAGTGTGGTATTTTGTTGTTTTTCTATTAGAACTGTCCTGAAAGTGTGGTATTTTGTTGTTTTTCTATTGGAACTGTCCTGACAGTGTGGTATTTTGTTATTTTTCTATTAGAACTGTCCTGACAGTGTGGTATTTTGTTGTTTTTCATGAATTTTGGAGCTATCCTGACAGTGTAGTATTTTGTTGCTTTTCTATTGGATTTTGGAACTGTCCTGACAGTGTGGTATTATGTTGTTTTTCTATTGGAACTGTCCAGACAGTGTGGTATTTTGTTGTTTTTCTATTGGAACTGTCCAGACAGTGTGGTATTTTGTTGTTTTTCATGGATGTTGGAACTGTCCTGACAAGTGTGGTATTTTGTTGTTTTTCTATTGGATTTTGTAACTGTCCTGACAGTGTGGTATTTTGTTGTTTTTCATGGGTTTTTGGAACTATCCTGACAATGTGGTTTTTGATGTTTTTCTATTGAATTTTGTAACTGTCCTGACAATGTTGTAATTTGTTGTATTTCATGAATTTTGGAACTATCCTGACAGTGTGGTATTTTGTTGTTTTTCTATTGGAACTGTCCTGACAGTGTGGTATTTCGTTGTTTTTCATGGATGTTGGAACTGTCCTGACAGTGTGGTATTTTGTTGTTTTTCTATAAGATTTTGGAACTATCCTGACAGTGTGTATTTTGTTGTTTTTCTATTGGAACTGTCCTGACAGTGTGGTATTTTGTTGTTTTTCTATTGGAACGGTCCTGACAGTCTGCTATTTTGTTGTTTTTCATGAATTTTGGAGCTATCCTGACAGTGTTTTATTATGTTATTTTTCTATTAGAACTGTCCCAACAGTGTGGTATTTTGTTGTTTTTCATGGATGTTGAAACTATCCTGACAGTGTGGTATTTTGTTGTTTTTCTATTAGATTTTGGAACTGTCCTGACAGTGTGGTATTATGTTGTTTTTTTATTGGAACTGTCCTGACAGTGTGGTATTTTGTTGTTTTTCATGAATTTTCGAACTATCCTGACAGTGTGGTATTTTGTTGTTTTTCTATTGGATTTTGGAACTGTCCTGACAGTGTGGTATTATGTTATTTTTCTATTGGAACTGTCCTGATAGTTTGGTATTATGTTATTTTTCTATTGGAACTGTCCTGAAAGTGTGATATTGTGTTGTTTTTCATAGATGTTGGAACTGTCCTGACAGTGTGGTATTTTGTTGTTTTTCATGGATGTTGGAACTGTTCTGACAGTGTGGTATTATGTTATTTTTCTATTGGAACTGTCCTGACAGTGTGGTATTATGTTATTTTTCTATTGGAACTGTCCTGACAGTGTGCTATTTTGTTGTTTTTCATAGATGTTGGAACTGGCCTGACAGTGTGGTATTTTGTTGTTTTTCATGGATGTTGGAACTGTTCTGACAGTGTTGTATTTTGTTATTTTTCTATTAGAACTGTCCTGACAGTGTGGTATTATGTTATTTTTCTATTGGAACTGTCCTGACAGTGTGGTATTATGTTAGTTTTCTATTGGAACTGTCCTGACAGTGTGATATTGTGTTGTTTTTCATAGATGTTGGAACTGATCTGACAGTGTGGTATTTTGTTGTTTTTCATGGATGTTGGAACTGTTCTGACAGTGTGGTATTATGTTTTTTTTCTATTGGAACTGTCCTGACAGTGTGGTATTTTGTTGTTTTTCATCGATGTTGGAACTGGCCTGACAGTGTGGTATTTTGTTGTTTTTCTATTGGATTTTGGAACTGTCCTGACTGTGGTATTTTGTTGTTTTTCATGAATGTTGGAACTGTCCTGACAGTGTGGTATTTTGTTAATTTTCTATTAGAACTGTCCTGACAGTGTGGTATTATGTTATTTTTCTATTGGAACTGTCCTGACAGTGTGGTATCATGTTATTTTTCTATTAGAACTGTCCTGACAGTGTGGTATCATGTTATTTATCTATTGGAACTGTCCTGACAGTGTGGTATTATGTTATTTTTCTATTGGAACTGTCCTGACAGTGTGATATTTTGTTGTTTTTCATAGATGTTGGAATTGTCCTGACAGTGTGGTATTTTGTTGGTTTTCATGGATGATGGAACTGTTCTGACAGTGTGGTATTTTGTTATTTTTCTATTAGAACTGCCCTGACAGTGTGGTATTATGTTATTTTTCTATTGGAACTGTCCTGACAGTGTGGTAATATGTTATTTTTCTATTAGAACTGTCCTGACAGTGTGGTATTATGTTACTTTTCTATTAGAACTGTCCTGACAGTGTGGTATTATGTTATTTTTTTATTGGAACTGTCCTGACAGTGTGGTATTATGTTATTTTTCTATTAGAACTGTCCTGACAGTGTGGTATTTTGTTATTTTTCTATTAGAACTGTCCTGACAGTGTGGTATTATGTTATTTTTCTATTAGAACTGTTCTGACAGTGTGGTAGTATGTTATTTTTCTATTAGAACTGTCCTGACAGTGTGGTATTATGTTACTTTTCTATTAGAACTGTC
The DNA here is from genome assembly GCA_963680875.1 of Bathymodiolus brooksi. Classification (NCBI taxonomy): domain Eukaryota; kingdom Metazoa; phylum Mollusca; class Bivalvia; order Mytilida; family Modiolidae; genus Bathymodiolus; species Bathymodiolus brooksi. The sequence goes on from OY804577.1 coordinate 1,651,397, forward strand.
CTGACAGTGTGGTATTATGTTATTTTTTTATTGGAACTGTCCTGACAGTGTGGTATTATGTTATTTTTCTATTAGAACTGTCCTGACAGTGTGGTATTTTGTTATTTTTCTATTAGAACTGTCCTGACAGTGTGGTATTATGTTATTTTTCTATTAGAACTGTCCTGACAGTGTGGTATTTTGTTATTTTTCTATTAGAACTGTCCTGACAGTGTGGTATTATGTTATTTTTCTATTAGAACTGTTCTGACAGTGTGGTATTATGTTATTTTTCTATTAGAACTGTCCTGACAGTGTGGTATTTTGTTATTTTTCTATTAGAACTGTCCTGACAGTGTGGTATTATGTTATTTTTCTATTAGAACTGTCCTGACAGTGTGGTAATTTGTTATTTTTCTATTAGAACTGTCCTGACAGTGTGGTATTATGTTATTTTTCTATTAAAACTGTCCTCACAGTGTGATATTATGTTATTTTCCTATTAGAACTGTCCTGACAGTGTGGTATTATGTTTTTTTTCTATTGGAACTGTCCTGACAGTGTGGTATTTTGTTATTTTTCTATTAGAACTGTCCTGATAGTGTGGTATTATGTTATTTTTCTATTAGAACTGTCCTGACAGTGTGGTATTATGTTATTTTTCTATTAGAACTGTCGTGACAGTGTGGTATTATGTTTTTTTTCTATTGGAACTGTCCTGACAGTGTGGTATTTTGTTGTTTTTCATGGATGTTAGAACTGGCCTGACAGTGTGGTATTTTGTTGTTTTTCTATTGGATTTTGGAACTGTCCTGACTGTGGTATTTTGTTGTTTTTCATGGATGTTGGAACTGTCCTGACAGTGTGGTATTTTATTAATTTTCTATTAGAACTGTCCTGACAGTGTGGTATTATGTTATTTTTCTATTAGAACTATCCTGACTGTGTGGTATTTTTTTATTTTTCTATTAGAAATGTCCTGACAGTGTGGTATTATGTAATTTTTTTATTGGAACTGTTCTGAAAGTGTGGTATTATGTTATTTTTCTATTAAAACTGTCCTGACAGTGTGGTATTATGTTATTTTTCTATTAGAACTGTCCTGACAGTGTGGTATTATGTTATTTTTCTATTGGAACTGTCCTGACAGTGTGGTATCATGTTATTTTTCTATTAGAACTGTCCTGACAGTGTGGTATCATGTTATTTATCTATTGGAACTGTCCTGACAGTGTGGTATTATGTTATTTTTCTATTGGAACTGTCCTGACAGTGTGATATTTTGTTGTTTTTCATAGATGTTGGAATTGTCCTGACAGTGTGGTATTTTGTTGGTTTTCATGGATGTTGGAACTGTTCTGACAGTGTGGTATTTTGTTATTTTTCTATTAGAACTGCCCTGACAGTGTGGTATTATGTTATTTTTCTATTGGAACTGTCCTGACAGTGTGTTAATATGTTATTTTTCTATTAGAACTGTCCTGACAGTGTGGTATTATGTTACTTTTCTATTAGAACTGTCCTGACAGTGTGGTATTATGTTATTTTTTTATTGGAACTGTCCTGACAGTGTGGTATTATGTTATTTTTCTATTAGAACTGTCCTGACAGTGTGGTATTTTGTTATTTTTCTATTAGAACTGTCCTGACAGTGTGGTATTATGTTATTTTTCTATTAGAACTGTTCTGACAGTGTGGTATTATGTTATTTTTCTATTAGAACTGTCCTGACAGTGTGGTATTATGTTACTTTTCTATTAGAACTGTCCTGACAGTGTGGTATTATGTTATTTTTTTATTGGAACTGTCCTGACAGTGTGGTATTATGTTATTTTTCTATTAGAACTGTCCTGACAGTGTGGTATTTTGTTATTTTTCTATTAGAACTGTTCTGACAGTGTGGTATTATGTTATTTTTCTATTAGAACTGTCCTGACAGTGTGGTATTTTGTTATTTTTCTATTAGAACTGTCCTGACAGTGTGGTATTATGTTATTTTTCTATTAGAACTGTTCTGACAGTGTGGTATTATGTTATTTTTCTATTAGAACTGTCCTGACAGTGTGGTATTTTGTTATTTTTCTATTAGAACTGTCCTGACAGTTTGGTATTATGTTATTTTTCTATTAGAACTGTCCTGACAGTGTGGTAATTTGTTATTTTTCTATTAGAATTGTCCTGACAGTGTGGTATTATGTTATTTTTCTATTAAAACTGTCCTCACAGTGTGATATTATGTTATTTTCCTATTAGAACTGTCCTGACAGTGTGATATTATGTTTTTTTTCTATTGGAACTGTCCTGACAGTGTGGTATTTTGTTATTTTTCTATTAGAACTGTCCTGACAGTGTGGTATTATGTTATTTTTCTATTAGAACTGTCCTGACAGTGAGGTATTATGTTATTTTTCTATTAGAACTGTCCTGACAGTGTGGTATTTTGTTGTTTTTCATGGATGTTGGAACTGTTCTGACAGTGTGGTATTATGTTTTTTTTCTATTGGAACTGTCCTGACAGTGTGGTATTTTGTTGTTTTTCATGGATGTTGGAACTGGCCTGACAGTGTGGTATTTGTTGTTTTTCTATTGGATTTTGGAACTGTCCTGACTGTGGTATTTTGTTGTTTTTCATGGATGTTGGAACTGTCCTGACAGTGTGGTATTTTGTTAATTTTCTATTAGAACTGTCCTGACAGTGTGGTATTATGTTATTTTTCTATTAGAACTATCCTGACAGTGTGGTATTTTTTTATTTTTCTATTAGAAATGTCCTGACAGTGTGGTATTATGTTATTTTTTTATTGGAACTGTCCTGACAGTGTGGTATTATGTTATTTTTCTATTAGAACTGTCCTGACAGTGTGGTATTTTGTTATTTTTCTATTAGAACTGTCCTGACAGTGTGGTATTATGTTATTTTTCTATTAGAACTGTCCTGACAGTGTGGTATTTTGTTATTTTTCTATTAGAACTGTCCTGACAGTGTGGTATTATGTTATTTTTCTATTAGAACTGTTCTGACAGTGTGGTATTATGTTATTTTTCTATTAGAACTGTCCTGACAGTGTGGTATTTTGTTATTTTTCTATTAGAACTGTCCTGACAGTTTGGTATTATGTTATTTTTCTATTAGAACTGTCCTGACAGTGTGGTAATTTGTTATTTTTCTATTAGAATTGTCCTGACAGTGTGGTATTATGTTATTTTTCTATTAAAACTGTCCTCACAGTGTGATATTATGTTATTTTCCTATTAGAACTGTCCTGACAGTGTGATATTATGTTTTTTTTCTATTGGAACTGTCCTGACAGTGTGGTATTTTGTTATTTTTCTATTAGAACTGTCCTGACAGTGTGGTATTATGTTATTTTTCTATTAGAACTGTCCTGACAGTGAGGTATTATGTTATTTTTCTATTAGAACTGTCGTGACAGTGTGGTATTATGTTATTTTTCTATTGGAACTGTCCTGACAGTGTGGTATTTTGTTGTTTTTCATGGATGTTGGAACTGTTCTGACAGTGTGGTATTATGTTTTTTTTCTATTGGAACTGTCCTGACAGTGTGGTATTTTGTTGTTTTTCATGGATGTTGGAACTGGCCTGACAGTGTGGTATTTGTTGTTTTTCTATTGGATTTTGGAACTGTCCTGACTGTGGTATTTTGTTGTTTTTCATGGATGTTGGAACTGTCCTGACAGTGTGGTATTTTGTTAATTTTCTATTAGAACTGTCCTGACAGTGTGGTATTATGTTATTTTTCTATTAGAACTATCCTGACAGTGTGGTATTTTTTTATTTTTCTATTAGAAATGTCCTGAAAGTGTGGTATTATGTTATTTTTCTATTACAACTGTCCTGACAGTGTGGTATTATGTTATTTTTCTATTAGAACTGTTCTGACAGTTTGGTATTATGTTATTTTTCTATTAGAACTGTCCTGACATTGTGGTATTATGTTATTTTTCTATTGGAACTGTCCTGACAGTGTGGTATCATGTTATTTTTCTATTAGAACTGTCCTGACAGTGTGGTATCATGTTATTTTTCTATTGGAACTGTCCTGACAGTGTGGTATTATGTTATTTTTCTATTAGAACTGTCCTGACAGTGTGGTATTTTGTTATTTTTCTATTAGAACTGTCCTGACAGTGTGGTATTATGTTATTTTTCTATTAGAACTGTCCTGACAGTGTGGTATTTTGTTATTTTTCTATTAGAACTGTCCTGACAGTTTGGTATTATGTTATTTTTCTATTAGAACTGTCCTGACAGTGTGGTAATTTGTTATTTTTCTATTAGAATTGTCCTGACAGTGTGGTATTATGTTATTTTTCTATTAAAACTGTCCTCACAGTGTGATATTATGTTATTTTCCTATTAGAACTGTCCTGACAGTGTGATATTATGTTTTTTTTCTATTGGAACTGTCCTGACAGTGTGGTATTTTGTTATTTTTCTATTAGAACTGTCCTGACAGTGTGGTATTATGTTATTTTTCTATTAGAACTGTCCTGACAGTGAGGTATTATGTTATTTTTCTATTAGAACTGTCGTGACAGTGTGGTATTATGTTATTTTTCTATTGGAACTGTCCTGACAGTGTGGTATTTTGTTGTTTTTCATGGATGTTGGAACTGTTCTGACAGTGTGGTATTATGTTTTTTTTCTATTGGAACTGTCCTGACAGTGTGGTATTTTGTTGTTTTTCATGGATGTTGGAACTGGCCTGACAGTGTGGTATTTTGTTGTTTTTCTATTGGATTTTGGAACTGTCCTGACTGTGGTATTTTGTTGTTTTTCATGGATGTTGGAACTGTCCTGACAGTGTGGTATTTTGTTAATTTTCTATTAGAACTGTCCTGACAGTGTGGTATTATGTTATTTTTCTATTAGAACTATCCTGACAGTGTGGTATTTTTTTATTTTTCTATTAGAAATGTCCTGAAAGTGTGGTATTATGTTATTTTTCTATTACAACTGTCCTGACAGTGTGGTATTATGTTATTTTTCTATTAGAACTGTTCTGACAGTTTGGTATTATGTTATTTTTCTATTAGAACTGTCCTGACAGTGTGGTATTATGTTATTTTTCTATTGGAACTGTCCTGACAGTGTGGTATCATGTTATTTTTCTATTAGAACTGTCCTGACAGTGTGGTATCATGTTATTTTTCTATTGGAACTGTCCTGACAGTGTGGTATTATGTTATTTTTCTATTGGAACTGTCCTGACAGTGAGATATTTTGTTGTTTTTCATAGATGTTGGAATTGTCCTGACAGTGTGGTATTTTGTTGGTTTTCATGGATGTTGGAACTGTTCTGACAGTGTGGTATTATGTTATTTTTCTATTGGAACTGTCCTGACAGTGTGGTAATATGTTATTTTTCTATTAGAACTGTCCTGACAGTGTGGTATTATGTTACTTTTCTATTAGAACTGTCCTGACAGTGTGGTATTATGTTATTTTTTTATTGGAACTGTCCTGACAGTGTGGTATTATGTTATTTTTCTATTAGAACTGTCCTGACAGTATGGTATTTTGTTATTTTTCTATTAGAACTGTCCTGACAGTGTGGTATTATGTTATTTTTCTATTAGAACTGTTCTGACAGTGTGGTATTATGTTATTTGTCTATTAGAACTGTCCTGACAGTGTGGTATTTTGTTATTTTTCTATTCGAACTGTCCTGACAGTGTGGTATTTTGTTATTTTTCTATTAGAACTGTCCTGACAGTGTGGTATTATGTTATTTTTCTATTAGAACTGTTCTGACAGTGTGGTATTATGTTATTTTTCTATTAGAACTGTCCTGACAGTGTGGTATTTTGTTATTTTTCTATTAGAACTGTCCTGACAGTGTGGTATTATGTTATTTTTCTATTAGAACTGTCCTGACAGTGTGGTAATTTGTTATTTTTCTATTAGAACTGTCCTGACAGTGTGGTATTATGTTATTTTTCTATTAAAACTGACCTGACAGTGTGATATTATGTTATTTTCCTATTAGAACTGTCCTGACAGTGTGGTATTATGTTATTTTTCTATTAGAACTGTCCTGACAGTGAGGTATTATGTTATTTTTCTATTAGAACTGTCGTGACAGTGTGGTATTATGTTATTTTTCTATTGGAACTGTCCTGACAGTGTGATATTTTGTAGTTTTTCATAGATGTTGGAATTGGCCTGACAGTGTGGTATTTTGTTGTTTTTCATGGATGTTGGAACTGTTCTGACAGTGTGGTATTATGTTATTTTTTTATTAGAACTGTTCTGACAGTGTGGTATTTTGTTATTTTTCTATTAGAACTGCCCTGACAGTGTGGTATTATGTTATTTTTCTATTGGAACTGTCCTGACAGTGTGGTAATATGTTATTTTTCTATTAGAACTGTCCTGACAGTGTGGTATTATGTTACTTTTCTATTAGAACTGTCCTGACAGTGTGGTATTATGTTATTTTTTTATTGGAACTGTCCTGACAGTGTGTTATTATGTTATTTTTCTATTAGAACTGTCCTGACAGTGTGGTATTTTGTTATTTTTCTATTAGAACTGTCCTGACAGTGTGGTATTATGTTATTTTTCTATTAGAACTGTTCTGACAGTGTGGTATTATGTTATTTTTCTATTAGAACTGTCCTGACAGTGTGGTATTATGTTACTTTTCTATTAGAACTGTCCTGACAGTGTGGTATTATGTTATTTTTTTATTGGAACTGTCCTGACAGTGTGGTATTATGTTATTTTTCTATTAGAACTGTCCTGACAGTGTGGTATTATGTTACTTTTCTATTAGAACTGTCCTGACAGTGTGGTATTATGTTATTTTTTTATTGGAACTGTCCTGACAGTGTGGTATTATGTTATTTTTCTATTAGAACTGTCCTGACAGTGTGGTATTTTGTTATTTTTCTATTAGAACTGTCCTGACAGTGTGGTATTATGTTATTTTTCTATTAGAACTGTCCTGACAGTGTGGTATTTTGTTATTTTTCTATTAGAACTGTCCTGACAGTGTGGTATTATGTTATTTTTCTATTAGAACTGTTCTGACAGTGTGGTATTATGTTATTTTTCTATTAGAACTGTCCTGACAGTGTGGTATTTTGTTATTTTTCTATTAGAACTGTCCTGACAGTTTGGTATTATGTTTTTTTTCTATTAGAACTGTCCTGACAGTGTGGTAATTTGTTATTTTTCTATTAGAATTGTCCTGACAGTGTGGTATTATGTTATTTTTCTATTAAAACTGTCCTCACAGTGTGATATTATGTTATTTTCCTATTAGAACTGTCCTGACAGTGTGGTATTATGTTTTTTTTCTATTGGAACTGTCCTGACAGTGTGGTATTTTGTTATTTTTCTATTGGAACTGTCCTGACAGTGTGGTATTATGTTATTTTTCTATTAGAACTGTCCTGACAGTGAGGTATTATGTTATTTTTCTATTAGAACTGTCGTGACAGTGTGGTATTATGTTATTTTTCTATTGGAACTGTCCTGACAGTGTGGTATTTTGTTGTTTTTCATGGATGTTGGAACTGTTCTGACAGTGTGGTATTATGTTTTTTTTCTATTGGAACTGTCCTGACAGTGTGGTATTTTGTTGTTTTTCATGGATGTTGGAACTGTCCTGACAGTGTGGTATTTTGTTAATTTTCTATTAGAACTGTCCTGACAGTGTGGTATTATGTTATTTTTCTATTAGAACTATCCTGACAGTGTGGTATTTTTTTATTTTTCTATTAGAAATGTTCTGACAGTGTGGTATTATGTTATTTTTTTATTGGAACTGTTCTGAAAGTGTGGTATTATGTTATTTTTCTATTACAACTGTCCTGACAGTGTGGTATTATGTTATTTTTCTATTAGAACTGTTCTGACAGTGTGGTATTATGTTATTTTTCTATTAGAACTGTCCTGACAGTGTGGTATTATGTTATTTTTCTATTGGAACTGTTCTGACAGTGTGGTATCATGTTATTTTTCTATTAGAACTGTCCTGACAGTGTGGTATCATGTTATTTTTCTATTGGAACTGTCCTGACAGTGTGGTATTATGTTATTTTTCTATTGGAACTGTCCTGACAGTGTGATATTTTGTTGTTTTTCATAGATGTTGGAATTGTCCTGACAGTGTGGTATTTTGTTGGTTTTCATGGATGTTGGAACTGTTCTGACAGTGTGGTATTTTGTTATTTTTCTATTAGAACTGCCCTGACAGTGTGGTATTATGTTATTTTTCTATTGGAACTGTCCTGACAGTGTGGTAATATGTTATTTTTCTATTAGAACTGTCCTGACAGTGTGGTATTATGTTACTTTTCTATTAGAACTGTCCTGACAGTGTGGTATTATGTTATTTTTTTATTGGAACTGTCCTGACAGTGTGGTATTATGTTATTTTTCTATTAGAACTGTCCTGACAGTGTGGTATTTTGTTATTTTTCTATTAGAACTGTCCTGACAGTGTGGTATTATGTTATTTTTCTATTAGAACTGTTCTGACAGTGTGGTATTATGTTATTTTTCTATTAGAACTGTCCTGACAGTGTGGTATTATGTTATTTTTTTATTGGAACTGTCCTGACAGTGTGGTATTATGTTATTTGTCTATTAGAACTGTCCTGACAGTGTGGTATTTTGTTATTTTTCTATTAGAACTGTCCTGACAGTGTGGTATTTTGTTATTTTTCTATTAGAACTGTCCTGACAGTGTGGTATTATGTTATTTTTCTATTAGAACTGTTATGACAGTGTGGTATTATGTTATTTTTCTATTAGAACTGTCCTGACAGTGTGGTATTTTGTTATTTTTCTATTAGAACTGTCCTGACAGTGTGGTATTATGTTATTTTTCTATTAGAACTGTCCTGACAGTGTGGTAATTTGTTATTTTTCTATTAGAACTGTCCTGACAGTGTGGTATTATGTTATTTTTCTATTAAAACTGTCCTGACAGTGTGATATTATGTTATTTTCCTATTAGAACTGTCCTGACAGTGTGGTATTATGTTGTTTTTCCATGGATGTTGGAACTGTTCTGACAGTGTGGTATTATGTTATTTTTTTATTAGAACTGTCCTGACAGTTTGGTATTATGTTATTTTTCTATTAGAACTGTCCTGACAGTGTGGTATTATGTTATTTTTCTATTAGAACTGTCCTGACAGGGTGGTATTATGTTATTTTTCTATTGGAACTGTCCTGACAGTGTGGTATTGTGTTATTTTTCTATTAGAACTATCCTGACAGTGTGGTATTTTGTTATTTTTCTATTAGAACTGTCCTGACAGCGTGGTATTTTGTTATTTTTCTAATAGAACTTTCCTGACAGTGTGGTATTATGTTATTTTTCTATTGGAACTGTCATGACAGTGTGGTATTATGTTATTTTTCTATTAGAACTGTCATTACATTGTGGTATTATGTTATTTTTCTATTAGAACTGTCCTGACAGTGTGGTATTATGTTATTTTTCTATTGGAACTGTCCTGACAGTGTGGTATTATGTTATTTTTCTATTAGAACTGTCCTGACAGTGTGATATTTTGTTATATTTCTATTAAAACTGTCCTGACAGTGTGGTATTTTGTTATTTTTCTATTAGAACTGTCCTGACAGTGTGGTATTATGTTATTTTTCTATTAGAACTGTCCTGACAGTGTGTTATTTTGTTATTTTTCTATTAGAACTGTCCTGACAGTGTGGTATTATGTTATTTTTCTATTAGAACTGTCCTGACAGTGTGGTATTATGTTATTTTTCTATTAGAACTGTCCTGACAGTATGGTATCATGTTATTTTTCTATTGGAACTGTCCTGACAGTGTGGTATTATGTTATTTTTCTATTAGAACCGTCCCGACAGTGTGGTATTATGTTATTTTTCTATTAGAACTGTCCTGCCAGTGTGGTATTTTGTTATTTTTCTAATAGAACTGTCCTGACAGTGTGGTATTATGTTATTTTTCTATTGGAACTGTCTTGACAGTGTGGTATTATGTTATTTTTCTATTAGACCTGTCCTGAAAGTATGGTATTATGTTATTTTTCTATTAGAACTGTCCTGACAGTGTGGTATTTTTTTGTTTTTCATGGATGTTGGAACTGTCCTGACTGTGTGGTATTTTGTTGTTTTTTATTAGATTTTGGAACTGGCCTGACAGTGTGTTATTATGTTATTTTTCTATTGGATTTTGCAACTGTCCTGACAGTGTGGTATTTTGTTGTTTTTCATGGATGTTGGAACTGGCCTGACAGTATGGTATTTTGTTGTCTTTCATGGATGTTGGAACTGTTCTGAGAGTGTGGTATTTTGTTATTTTTCTATTAGAACTGTCCTGACAGTGTGGTATTTTGTTGTTTTTCATGGATGTTGGAACTGTTCTGACAGTGTGGTATTTTGTTATTTTTCTATTAGAACTGTCCTGACAGTGTGGTATTATGTTATTTTTCTATTGGAACTGTCCTGACAGTGTGGTATTATGTTATTTTTCTATTGGAACTGTCCTGAGAGTGCGATATTTTGTTGTTTTTCATAGATGTTGGAACTGTCCTGAATGTGTGATATTGTGTTGTTTTTCATAGATGTTGGAACTGTTCTGACAGTGTGGTATTTTGTTGTTTTTCTATTGGAACTGTCCTGACAGTGTGGTATTTTGTTGATTTTCCATTGGAACTGTTCTGACAGTGTGGTATTTTGTTGTTTTTCTATTGGAACTGTCCTGACAGTGTGGTATTTTGTTGTTTTTCATGGATGTTGGAACTGTCCTGACAGTGTGGTATTTTGTTTTTTTTCTATTGGAACTGCTCTGACAGTGTGGTATTTTGTTGTTTTTCTATTGGAACTGTTCTGACAGTGTGGTATTTTGTTTTTTTTCTATTGGAACTGTCCTGACAGTATGGTATTTTGTTATTTTTCATGGATGGTGGAACTGTCCTGACAGTGTGATATTATGTTATTTTTCTATTAGAACTGTCCTGACAGTGTGGTATTTTGTTATTTTTCTATTAGAACTGTCCTGACAGTGTGGTATTATGTTATTTTTGTATTGGAACTGTCCTGACAGTGTGGTATTATGTTATTTTTCTATTGGAACTGTCCTGACAGTGTGGTATTATGTTATTTTTCTATTGGAACTGTCCTGAGAGTGCGATATTTTGTTGTTTTTCATAGATGTTGGAACTGTCCTGAATGTGTGATATTGTGTTGTTTTTCATAGATGTTGGAACTGTTCTGACAGTGTGGTATTTTGTTGTTTTTCTATTGGAACTGTCCTGACAGTGTGGTATTATGTTATTTTTCTATTAGAACTGTTATGACAGTGTGGTATTATGTTATTTTTCTATTAGAACTGTCCTGACAGTGTGGTATTTTGTTATTTTTCTATTAGAACTGTCCTGACAGTGTGGTATTATGTTATTTTTCTATTAGAACTGTCCTGACAGTGTGGTAATTTGTTATTTTTCTATTAGAACTGTCCTGACAGTGTGGTATTATGTTATTTTTCTATTAAAACTGTCCTGACAGTGTGATATTATGTTATTTTCCTATTAGAACTGTCCTGACAGTGTGGTATTATGTTGTTTTTCATGGATGTTGGAACTGTTCTGACAGTGTGGTATTATGTTATTTTTTTATTAGAACTGTCCTGACAGTTTGGTATTATGTTATTTTTCTATTAGAACTGTCCTGACAGTGTGGTATTATGTTATTTTTCTATTAGAACTGTCCTGACAGGGTGGTATTATGTTATTTTTCTATTGGAACTGTCCTGACAGTGTGGTATTGTGTTATTTTTCTATTAGAACTATCCTGACAGTGTGGTATTTTGTTATTTTTCTATTAGAACTGTCCTGACAGCGTGGTATTTTGTTATTTTTCTAATAGAACTTTCCTGACAGTGTGGTATTATGTTATTTTTCTATTGGAACTGTCATGACAGTGTGGTATTATGTTATTTTTCTATTAGAACTGTCATTACATTGTGGTATTATGTTATTTTTCTATTAGAACTGTCCTGACAGTGTGGTATTATGTTATTTTTCTATTGGAACTGTCCTGACAGTGTGGTATTATGTTATTTTTCTATTAGAACTGTCCTGACAGTGTGATATTTTGTTATATTTCTATTAAAACTGTCCTGACAGTGTGGTATTTTGTTATTTTTCTATTAGAACTGTCCTGACAGTGTGGTATTATGTTATTTTTCTATTAGAACTGTCCTGACAGTGTGTTATTTTGTTATTTTTCTATTAGAACTGTCCTGACAGTGTGGTATTATGTTATTTTTCTATTAGAACTGTCCTGACAGTGTGGTATTATGTTATTTTTCTATTAGAACTGTCCTGACAGTATGGTATCATGTTATTTTTCTATTGGAACTGTCCTGACAGTGTGGTATTATGTTATTTTTCTATTAGAACCGTCCCGACAGTGTGGTATTATGTTATTTTTCTATTAGAACTGTCCTGCCAGTGTGGTATTTTGTTATTTTTCTAATAGAACTGTCCTGACAGTGTGGTATTATGTTATTTTTCTATTGGAACTGTCTTGACAGTGTGGTATTATGTTATTTTTCTATTAGACCTGTCCTGAAAGTATGGTATTATGTTATTTTTCTATTAGAACTGTCCTGACAGTGTGGTATTTTTTTGTTTTTCATGGATGTTGGAACTGTCCTGACTGTGTGGTATTTTGTTGTTTTTTATTAGATTTTGGAACTGGCCTGACAGTGTGTTATTATGTTATTTTTCTATTGGATTTTGCAACTGTCCTGACAGTGTGGTATTTTGTTGTTTTTCATGGATGTTGGAACTGGCCTGACAGTATGGTATTTTGTTGTCTTTCATGGATGTTGGAACTGTTCTGAGAGTGTGGTATTTTGTTATTTTTCTATTAGAACTGTCCTGACAGTGTGGTATTTTGTTGTTTTTCATGGATGTTGGAACTGTTCTGACAGTGTGGTATTTTGTTATTTTTCTATTAGAACTGTCCTGACAGTGTGGTATTATGTTATTTTTCTATTGGAACTGTCCTGACAGTGTGGTATTATGTTATTTTTCTATTGGAACTGTCCTGAGAGTGCGATATTTTGTTGTTTTTCATAGATGTTGGAACTGTCCTGAATGTGTGATATTGTGTTGTTTTTCATAGATGTTGGAACTGTTCTGACAGTGTGGTATTTTGTTGTTTTTCTATTGGAACTGTCCTGACAGTGTGGTATTTTGTTGATTTTCCATTGGAACTGTTCTGACAGTGTGGTATTTTGTTGTTTTTCTATTGGAACTGTCCTGACAGTGTGGTATTTTGTTGTTTTTCATGGATGTTGGAACTGTCCTGACAGTGTGGTATTTTGTTTTTTTTCTATTGGAACTGCTCTGACAGTGTGGTATTTTGTTGTTTTTCTATTGGAACTGTTCTGACAGTGTGGTATTTTGTTTTTTTTCTATTGGAACTGTCCTGACAGTATGGTATTTTGTTATTTTTCATGGATGGTGGAACTGTCCTGACAGTGTGATATTATGTTATTTTTCTATTAGAACTGTCCTGACAGTGTGGTATTTTGTTATTTTTCTATTAGAACTGTCCTGACAGTGTGGTATTATGTTATTTTTGTATTGGAACTGTCCTGACAGTGTGGTATTATGTTATTTTTCTATTGGAACTGTCCTGACAGTGTGGTATTATGTTATTTTTCTATTGGAACTGTCCTGAGAGTGCGATATTTTGTTGTTTTTCATAGATGTTGGAACTGTCCTGAATGTGTGATATTGTGTTGTTTTTCATAGATGTTGGAACTGTTCTGACAGTGTGGTATTTTGTTGTTTTTCTATTGGAACTGTCCTGACAGTGTGGTATTTTGTTGATTTTCCATTGGAACTGTTCTGACAGTGTGGTATTTTGTTGTTTTTCTATTGGAACTGTCCTGACAGTGTGGTATTTTGTTGTTTTTCATGGATGTTGGAACTGTCCTGACAGTGTGGTATTTTGTTTTTTTTCTATTGGAACTGCTCTGACAGTGTGGTATTTTGTTGTTTTTCTATTGGAACTGTTCTGACAGTGTGGTATTTTGTTTTTTTTCTATTGGAACTGTCCTGACAGTGTGGTATTTTGTTATTTTTCATGGATGGTGGAACTGTCCTGACAGTGTGATATTATGTTATTTTTCTATTAGAACTGTCCTGACAGTGTGGTATTTTGTTATTTTTCTATTAGAACTGTCCTGACAGTGTGGTATTATGTTATTTTTGTATTGGAACTGTCCTGACAGTGTGGTATTTTGTTGTTTTTCTATTGGAACTCTTCTGACAGTGTGGCATTTTGTTGTTTTTCTATTGGATTTTGGAACTGTCCTGATTGGTATTTTGTTGTTTTTCATGGATGTTGGAACTGTTCTGACAGTGTGGTATTTTGTTATTTTTCTATTAGAACTGTCCTGACACTGTGGTATTATATTATTTTTTTATTGGAACTGTCCTGACTGTGTGATATTTTGCTGTTTTTCATAGATAATGGAACAGGCCTGACAGTGAGGTATTTTGTTGTTTTTTTATTGGAACTGTTCTGACAGTGTGGTATTTTGTTGTTTTTCATGGATGTTGGAACTGGCCTGACAGTGTGGTATTTTGTTTTTTTTCTATTGGAACTGGCCTGACAGTGTGGTATTTTGTTGTTTTTCAATTGGAACTGTTCTGACAGTGTGGTATTTTGTTGTTTTTCATGGATGTTGGAACTGTTCTGACAGTGTTGTATTTTGTTTTTTTTGTATTGGAACTGTCCTGACAGTGTGGTATTATGTTATTTTTCTATTGGAACTGTCCTGACAGTGTGGTATTATGTTATTTTTCTATTAAAACTGTCCTGACAGTGTGGTATTATGTTATTTTTCTATTGGAACTGTCCTGACAGTGTGATATTTTGTTGTTTTTCATAGATGTTGGAACTGGCCTGACAGTGTGGTATTTTGTTGTTTTTCATGGATGTTGGAACTGTTCTGACAGTGTGGTATTTTGTTATTTTTCTATTAGAACTGTCCTGACAGTGTGGTATTATGTTATTTTTCTATTGGAACTGTCCTGACAGTGTGGTATTATGTTATTGTTCTATTAGAACTGTTGTGACAGTGTGGTATTATGTTATTTTTCTATTAGAACTGTCCTGACAGTGTGGTATTATGTTATTTTTCTATTGGAACTGTCCTGACAGTGTGGTATTATGTTATTTTTCTATTAGAACTGTCCTGACAGTGTGGTATTATGTTATTGTTCTATTGGAACTGTCCTGACAGTGTGATATTGTGTTGTTTTTCATAGATGTTGGAACTGTTCTGACAGTGTGGTATTTTGTTGTTTTTCTATTGGAACTGTTCTGACAGTGTGGTACTTTGTTGTTTTTCATGGATGTTGGAACTCTAATGACAGTGTGGTATTTTGTTTTTTTTCTATTGGAACTGTCCTGACAGTGTGGTATTTTGTTGTTTTTCATGGATGTTGGAACTAGCCTGACAGTGTGGTATTTTGTTGTTTTTTTATTGGATTTTGGAACTGTCCTGACTGTGGTATTTTATGGTTTTTCATGGATGTTGGAACTGTCCTGACAGTGTGATATTTTGTTATTTTTCTATTAGAACTGTCCTGACAGTGTGTTATTTTGTTGTTTTTCATGGATGTTGGAACTGTTCTGACAGTGTGGTATTTTGTTATTGTTCTATTAGAACTATCCTGACAGTGTGGTGTTATGTTATTTTTCTATTGGAACTGTCCTGACAGTGTGGTATTATGTTATTTTTCTATTGGAACTGTCCTGACAGTGTGGTATTTTGTTGTTTTTCTATTGGATTTTGGAACTGTTGTGACAGTGTGGTATTATGTTGTTTTTCTATTTGAACTGTCCTGACAGTATGATATTTTGTTTTTTTTCATGGATGTTGGACCTGTTCTGACAGTGTGGTATTTTGTTGTTTTTCATGGATGTTGGAACTGTCCTGACAGTGTGGTATTTTGTTGTTTTTTTATTGGAAATGTCCTGACAGTGTGGTATTTTGTTATTTTTCTTCTATTAGAACTGTCCTGACAGTGTGTTATTTTGTTGTTTTTCATGGAAGTTGGAACTGTTCTGACAGTGTGGTATTTTGTTATTTTTCTATTAGAACTGTCCTGACAGTGTGGTGTTATGTTATTTTTCTATTGGAACTGTCCTGACAGGGTGGTATTATGTTATTTTTCTATTGGAACTGTGCTGACAATGTGGTATTATGTTATTTTTCTATTAAAACTGTCCTGACAGTGTGGTATTATGTTATTTTTCTATTGGAACTGTCCTGACAGTGTGATATTTTGTTGTTTTTCATAGATGTTGGAACTGGCCTGACAGTGTGGTATTTTGTTGTTTTTCATGGATGTTGGAACTGTTCTGACAGTGTGGTATTTTGTTATTTTTCTATTAGAACTGTCCTGACAGTGTGGTATTATGTTATTTTTCTATTGGAACTGTCCTGACAGTGTGGTATTATGTTATTGTTCTATTAGAACTGTTGTGACAGTGTGGTATTATGTTATTTTTCTATTAGAACTGTCCTGACAGTGTGGTATTTTGTTATTTTTCTATTAGAACTGTCCTGACAGTGTGGTATTATGTTATTTTTCTATTAGAACTGTCCTGACAGTGTGGTATTTTGTTATTTTTCTATTAGAACTGTCCTGACAGTGTGGTATTATGTTATTTTTGTATTGGAACTGTCCTGACAGTGTGGTATTTTGTTGTTTTTCTATTGGAACTCTTCTGACAGTGTGGCATTTTGTTGTTTTTCTATTGGATTTTGGAACTGTCCTGATTGGTATTTTGTTGTTTTTCATGGATGTTGGAACTGTTCTGACAGTGTGGTATTTTGTTATTTTTCTATTAGAACTGTCCTGACACTGTGGTATTATATTATTTTTTTATTGGAACTGTCCTGACTGTGTGATATTTTGCTGTTTTTCATAGATAATGGAACAGGCCTGACAGTGAGGTATTTTGTTGTTTTTTTATTGGAACTGTTCTGACAGTGTGGTATTTTGTTGTTTTTCATGGATGTTGGAACTGGCCTGACAGTGTGGTATTTTGTTTTTTTTCTATTGGAACTGGCCTGACAGTGTGGTATTTTGTTGTTTTTCAATTGGAACTGTTCTGACAGTGTGGTATTTTGTTGTTTTTCATGGATGTTGGAACTGTTCTGACAGTGTTGTATTTTGTTTTTTTTGTATTGGAACTGTCCTGACAGTGTGGTATTATGTTATTTTTCTATTGGAACTGTCCTGACAGTGTGGTATTATGTTATTTTTCTATTAAAACTGTCCTGACAGTGTGGTATTATGTTATTTTTCTATTGGAACTGTCCTGACAGTGTGATATTTTGTTGTTTTTCATAGATGTTGGAACTGGCCTGACAGTGTGGTATTTTGTTGTTTTTCATGGATGTTGGAACTGTTCTGACAGTGTGGTATTTTGTTATTTTTCTATTAGAACTGTCCTGACAGTGTGGTATTATGTTATTTTTCTATTGGAACTGTCCTGACAGTGTGGTATTATGTTATTGTTCTATTAGAACTGTTGTGACAGTGTGGTATTATGTTATTTTTCTATTAGAACTGTCCTGACAGTGTGGTATTATGTTATTTTTCTATTGGAACTGTCCTGACAGTGTGGTATTATGTTATTTTTCTATTAGAACTGTCCTGACAGTGTGGTATTATGTTATTGTTCTATTAGAACTGTCCTGACAGTGTGATATTGTGTTGTTTTTCATAGATGTTGGAACTGTTCTGACAGTGTGGTATTTTGTTGTTTTTCTATTGGAACTGTTCTGACAGTGTGGTACTTTGTTGTTTTTCATGGATGTTGGAACTCTAATGACAGTGTGGTATTTTGTTTTTTTTCTATTGGAACTGTCCTGACAGTGTGGTATTTTGTTGTTTTTCATGGATGTTGGAAATAGCCTGACAGTGTGGTATTTTGTTGTTTTTTTATTGGATTTTGGAACTGTCCTGACTGTGGTATTTTATGGTCTTTCATGGATGTTGGAACTGTCCTGACAGTGTGATATTTTGTTATTTTTCTATTAGAACTGTCCTGACAGTGTGTTATTTTGTTGTTTTTCATGGATGTTGGAACTGTTCTGACAGTGTGGTATTTTGTTATTGTTCTATTAGAACTGTCCTGACAGTGTGGTGTTATGTTATTTTTCTATTGGAACTGTCCTGACAGTGTGGTATTATGTTATTTTTCTATTAGAACTGTCCTGACAGTGTGGTATTATGTTATTGTTCTATTGGAACTGTCCTGACAGTGTGATATTGTGTTGTTTTTCATAGATGTTGGAACTGTTCTGACAGTGTGGTATTTTGTTGTTTTTCTATTGGAACTGTTCTGACAGTGTGGTACTTTGTTGTTTTTCATGGATGTTGGAACTCTAATGACAGTGTGGTATTTTGTTTTTTTTCTATTGGAACTGTCCTGACAGTGTGGTATTTTGTTGTTTTTCATGGATGTTGGAACTAGCCTGACAGTGTGGTATTTTGTTGTTTTTTTATTGGATTTTGGAACTGTCCTGACTGTGGTATTTTATGGTTTTTCATGGATGTTGGAACTGTCCTGACAGTGTGATATTTTGTTATTTTTCTATTAGAACTGTCCTGACAGTGTGTTATTTTGTTGTTTTTCATGGATGTTGGAACTGTTCTGACAGTGTGGTATTTTGTTATTGTTCTATTAGAACTGTCCTGACAGTGTGGTGTTATGTTATTTTTCTATTGGAGCTGTCCTGACAGTGTGGTATTATGTTATTTTTCTATTGGAACTGTCCTGACAGTGTGGTATTTTGTTGTTTTTCTATTGGATTTTGGAACTGTTGTGACAGTGTGGTATTATGTTGTTTTTCTATTTGAACTGTCCTGACAGTATGATATTTTGTTTTTTTTCATGGATGTTGGACCTGTTCTGACAGTGTGGTATTTTGTTGTTTTTCATGGATGTTGGAACTGTCCTGACAGTGTGGTATTTTGTTGTTTTTTTATTGGAAATGTCCTGACAGTGTGGTATTTTGTTATTTTTCTTCTATTAGAACTGTCCTGACAGTGTGTTATTTTGTTGTTTTTCATGGAAGTTGGAACTGTTCTGACAGTGTGGTATTTTGTTATTTTTCTATTAGAACTGTCCTGACAGTGTGGTGTTATGTTATTTTTCTATTGGAACTGTCCTGACAGGGTGGTATTATGTTATTTTTCTATTGGAACTGTGCTGACAGTGTGGTATTATGTTATTTTTCTATTAAAACTGTCCTGAAAGTGTGGTATTATGTTATTGTTCTATTGGAACTGTTCTGACAGTGTGGTATTTTGTTGTTTTTCTATTAGATTTTGAACTGTCCTGACAGTGTGGTATTTGTTGTTTTTCTATCGGATTTTGGAACTGTCCTGACAGTGTGGTATTATGTTGTTTTTCTATTGTAACTGTCCTGACAGTGTGGTATTTTGTTGTTTTTCATGAATTTTGGAACTATCCTGACAATGTGTTATTTTGTTGTTTTTCTATTGGATTTTGGAACTGTCCTGACACTGTGGTATTATGCTATTTTTCTATTGAAACTGTCCTGAAAGTGTGGTATTATGTTATTGTTCTATTGGAACTGTCCTGACAGTGTGATATTTTGTTGTTTTTCATAGATATTGGAATTGTTCTGAGAATGTGGTATTTTGTTGTTTTTCAGAGATGTTGGAACTGTTCTGATAGTGTGTTATTTTGTTGTTTTTCTATTGGATTTTGGAACTGTCCTGACACTGTGGTATTATGCTATTTTTCTATTGGAACTGTCCTGACAGTGTGGTATTATGTTATTTTTCTATTGGAACTGTCCTGACAGTGTGATATTTTGTTGTTTTTCATAGATGTTGGAAATGTCCTGACAGTGTGGTATTTTGTTGTTTTTCATAGATGTTGGAACTATCCTGACAATGTGTTATTTTGTTGTTTTTCTATTGGATTTTGGAACTGTCCTGACACTGTGGTATTATGCTATTTTTCAGTTGGAACTGTCCTGACAGTGTGGTATTATGTTATTTTTCTATTGGAACTGTCCTGACAGTGTGATATTTTGTTGTTTTTCATAGATGTTGGAACTGTCCTGACAGTGTGGTATTTTGTTGTTTTTCTATTGGAACTGTTCTGACAGTGTTGTATTTTGTTGTTTTTCATGGATGTTGGAACTGTCCTGACAGTGTGATATTTTGTTGTTTTTCAAAAAAGATTTTGGAACTGTCCTGACAGTGTGGTATTTTGTTGTTTTTCATGGATGTTGGAACTGTCCTGACAGTGTGGTATTTTGTTGTTTTTCTATTGGAACTGTCCTGACAGTGTGGTATTTTGTTGTTTTCTATTGGAACTGTCCTGACAGTGTGGTATTTTGTTGTTTTCTATTGGAACTGTCCTAATAGTGTGTTATATTGTTTTTTTTCATGAATTTTGGAACTGTCCTGAAAATGTGCTATTCTAATGTTTTTCTATTGGATTTTGGAACTGTCCTGACAGTGTGGTATTTTGTTGTTTTTCTATTAGATTTTGAACTGTCCTGACAGTGTGGTATTATGTTATTTTTCTATTAGAACTGTGTTGACAGTGTGGTATTTTGTTGTTTTTCATGAATTTTGGAGCTATCCTGACAGTGTGGTATTATGTTATTTTTCTATTAGAACTTTCTTGACAGTGTGGTATTTTGTTGTTTTTCATGGATGTTGGAACTGTCCTGACATTGTGTTATTTTGTTGTTTTTCTATTAGAATTTGGAACTGTCCTGACAGTATGGTATTTGTTGTTTTTCTATCAGATTTTGGAACTGTCCCGACAGTGTGGTATTATGTTGTTTTTCTATTGTAACTGTCCTGACAGTGTTGTATTTTGTTGTTTTGCATGAATTTTGGAACTATCCTGACAATGTGTTATTTTGTTGTTTTTCTATTGGATTTTGGAACTGTCCTGACACTGTGGTATTATGCTATTTTTCTATTGGAACTGTCCTGAAAGTGTGGTATTATGTTATTTTTCTATTGGAACTGTCCTGACAGTGTGATATTTTGTTGTTTTTCATAGATGTTGGAACTGTTCTGACAGTGTGGTATTTTGTTGTTTTTCATGGATGTTGGAACTGTTCTGACAGTGTGGTATTTTGTTGTTTTTCATAGATGTTGGAACTATTCTGACAGTGTGGTATTTTGTTGTTTTTCTATTGAAACTGTTCTGACAGTGTGATATTTTGTTGTTTTTCATAGATGTTGGAACTGTCCTGACAGTGTGGTATTTTGTTGTTTTTCATGGATGATGGAACTGTCCTGACAGTGTGGTATTTTGTTGTTTTTCTATTGGAACTCTTCTGACAGTGTGGTATTTTGTTGTTTTTCATAGATGTTGGAACTGGCCTGACAGTTTGGTATTTTGTTGTTTTTCTATTGGAACTGTTCTGACAGTGTGGTATTTTGTTGTTTTTCATGGATGTTGGAACTGTTCTCACAGTGTTGTATTTTGTTGTTTTTCTATTGGAACTGTTCTGACAGTGTGGTATTTTGTTGTTTTTCTATTGGAACTGTTCTGACAGTGTTGTATTTTGTTGTTTTTCTATTGGAACTGTCCTGACAGTGTGGTATTTTGTTGTTTTCTATTGGAACTGTCCTGACAGTGTGGTATTTTTTTTTTTTTTTAATGGAACTGTCCTGATAGTGTGGTATATTGTTGTTTTTCATTAATTTTGGAACTGTCCTGAAAATGTGCTATTTTATTGTTTTTCTATTGGATTTTGGAACTGTCCTGATAGTGTGGTGTTTTGTTGTTTTTCTATGGATGTTGGAACTGTCCTGACATTGTGGTATTTGGTTGTTTTTCTATTAGAATTTGGAACTGTCCTGACAGTGTGGTATTTGGTGTTTTTCTATCGGATTTTGGAACTGTCCTGACAGTGTGGTATTATGTTGTTTTTCTATTGTAACTGTCCTAACAGTGTGGTATTTTGTTGTTTTTCATGAATTTTGGAACTATCCTGACAATGTGTTAGTTTGTTGTTTTTCTATTGGATTTTGGAACTGTCCTGACACTGTGGTATTATGCTATTTTTCTATTGGAACTGTCCTGACAGTGTAGTATTATGATATTTTTCTATTGGAACTGTTCTGAGAGTGTGGTATTTTGTTATTTTTCTATTAGAACTGTCCTGACAGTGTGGTATTTTGTTGTTTTTCATGGATGTTGGAACTGTTCTGACAGTGTGGTATTTTGTTATTTTTCTATTAGAACTGTCCTGACAGTGTGTTATTATGTTATTTTTCTATTGGATTTTGGAACTGTCCTGACTGTGGTATTTTGTTGTTTTTCATGGATGTTGGAACTGTCCTGGCAGTGTGGTATTTTGTTGTTTTTCATGGATGTTGGAACTGTTCTGACAGTGTGGTATTTTGTTATTTTTCTATTAGAACTGTCCTGACAGTGTGGTATTATGTTATTTTTCTATTGGAACTGTTCTGACAGTGTGGTATTATGTTATTTTTCTATTGGAACTGTCCTGAGAGTGTGATATTTTGTTGTTTTTCATAGATGTTGGAACTGGCCTGACAGTGTGGTATTTTGCTGTTTTTCATTAATATTGGAACTGTTCTGACAGTGTGGTATTTTGTTATTTTTCTATTAGAACTGTCCTGACAATGTGGTATTATGTTATTTTTCTATTGGAACTGTTCTGACAGTGTGGTATTATGTTATTTTTCTATTGGAACTGTCCTGACAGTGTGATATTTTGTTGTTTTTCATAGATGTTGGAACTGTCCTGACATTGTGGTATTTTGTTGTTTTTCATGGATGTTGGAACTGTTCTGACAGTGTGGTAATTTGTTATTTTTCTATTAGAACTGTCCTGACAGTGTGGTATTATGTTATTTTTCTATTGGAACTGTCCCGACAGTGTAATATTTTGTTGTTTTTCATAGATGTTGGAACTGTCCTGACAGTGTGGTATTTTGTTGTTTTTCATGGATGTTGGAACTGTTCTGACAGTGTGGTATTTTGTTATTTTTCTATTAGAACTGTCCTGACAGTGTGTTATTATGTTATTTTTCTATTGGATTTTGGAACTGTCCTGACTGTGGTATTTTGTTGTTTTTCATGGATGTTGGAACTGTTCTGAGAGTGTGGTATTTTGTTGTTTTTCTATTAGAACTGTCCTGACAGTGTGGTATTTTGTTGTTTTTCATAGATGTTGGAACTGTCCTGACAGTGTGGTATTTTGTTGTTTTTCTTGGATGTTGGAACTGTTCTGACAGTGTGGGAATTTTAATTTTTCTATTAGAACTGTCCTGACAGTGTGGTATTATGTTATTTTTCTATTGGAACTGTCCCGACAGTGTGATATTTTGTTGTTTTTCATAGATGTTGGAACTGTCCTGACAGTGTGGTATTTTGTTGTTTTTCATGGATGTTGGAACTGTTCTGACAGTGTGGTATTTTGTTATTTTTCTATTAGAACTGTCCTGACAGTGTGTTATTATGTTATTTTTCTATTGGATTTTGGAACTGTCCTGACTGTGGTATTTTGTTGTTTTTCATGGATGTTGGAACTGTTCTGACAGTGTGGTATTTTGTTGTTTTTCTATTAGAACTGTCCTGACAGTGTGGTATTTTGTTGTTTTTCATTGATGTTGGAACTGTTCTGAAAGTGTGGTATTTTGTTATTTTTCTATTGGAACTGTCCTGACCGTGTGTTATTATGTTATTGTTCTATTGGAACTGTCCTGACAGTGTGGTATTATGTTATTTTTCTATTGGAACTGTCCTGACAGTGTGATATTTTGTTGTTTTTCATAGATGTTGGAACTGTCCTGACAGTGTGGTATTTTGTTGTTTTTCATGGATGTTGGAACTGTTCTGACAGTGTGGTATTTTGTTATTTTTCTATTAGAACTGTCCTGACAGTGTGGTATTATGTTATTTTTCTATTGGAACTGTCCTGACAGTGTGGTATTATGTTATTTTTCTATTGGAACTGTCCTGAGAGTGTGATATTTTGTTGTTTTTCATAGATGTTGGAACTGGCCTGACAGTGTGGTATTTGTTGTTTTTCATTAATATTGGAACTGTTCTGACAGTGTGGTATTTTGTTATTTTTCTATTAGAACTGTCCTGACAGTGTGGTATTATGTTATTTTTCTATTGGAACTATTCTGACAGTGTGGTATTATGTTATTTTTCTATTGGAACTGTCCTGACAGTGTGATATTTTGTTGTTTTTCATAGATGTTGGAACTATCCTGACAGTGTGGTATTTTGTTGTTTTTCATGGATGTTGGAACTGTTCTGACAGTGTGGTAATTTGTTATTTTTCTATTAAAACTGTCCTGACAGTGTGGTATTATGTTATTTTTCTATTGGAACTGTCCCGACAGTGTGGTATTATGTTATTTTTCTATTGGAACTGTCCTGACAGTGTGATATTGTGTTGTTTTTCATAGATGTTGGAACTGTTCTGACAGTGTGGTATTTAGTTGTTTTTCTATTGGAACTTTTCTGACAGTGTGGTATTTTGTTGTTTTTCATGGATGTTAGAACTGTTCTGACAGTGTGGTATTTTGTTTTTTTTTATTGGAACTGTCCCGACAGTGTGGTATTTTGTTGTTTTTCATGGATGTTGGAACTGGCCTGACAGTGTGGTATTTTTTGTTTTTCTATTGGATTTGGAACTGTCCTGACTGGTATTTTGTTGTTTTTCATGGATATTGGAACTGTTCTGACAATGCGGTATTTGTTATTTTTCTATTAGAACTGTCCTGAATGTGGTATTTTGTTGTTTTTCATGGATGTTGGAACTTTTCTGACAGTGTGGTATTTTGTTATTTTTCTATTAGAAATGTCCTGACAGTGTGGTATTTTGTTGTTTTTCATGGATGTTGGAACTGTTCTGACAGTGTGGTATTTTGTTGTTTTTCTATTGGAACTGTCCTGACAGTGTGGAATTTTGTTGTTTTTCATGGATGTTGGAACTGGCCTGACAGTGTGGTATTTTGTTGTTTTTCTATTGGATTTTGGAACTGTCCTGGCTGTGGTATTTTGTTGTTTTTCATGGATGTTGGAACTGTTCTGACAGTGTGGTATTTTGTTGTTTTTCTATTGGAACTGTCCTGCCAGTATGGTATTTTGTTGTTTTTCAATGATGTTGGAACTGGCTTGACAGTGTGGTATTTTGTTGTTTTTCTATTGGAACTGTCCTGACAGTGTGGTATTTTGTTTTTTTCTATTGGAACTGTCCTGACAGTGTGGTATTTTGTTTTTTTCTATTGGAACTGTCCTGACAGTGTGGTATTTTGTTGTTTTTCTATTGGATGTTGGAACTGGCCTGACAGTGTGGTATTTTGTTGTTTTTCATGGATGTTGGAACTGTTCTGACAGTGTGGTATTTTGTTGTTTTTCTATTGGAACTGTCCTGACAGTGTGGTATTTTGTTGTTTTTCATGGATGTTGGAATTGGCCTGACAGTGTGGTATTTTGTTATTTTTCTATTGGAACTGTCCTGACAGTGTGGTATTATGTTATTTTTCTATTGGAACTGTCCTGACAGTGTGGTATTTTGTTATTTTTCATAGATGTTGGAACTGGCCTGACAGTGTGATATTTTGTTGTTTTTCAATAAGATTTTGGAACTGTCCTGACAGTGTGGTATTTTGTTGTTTTTCATGGATGTTGGAACTGTCCTGACAGTGTGGTATTTTGTTGTTTTTCTATTGGAACTGTCCTGACAGTGTGGTATTTTGTTGTTTTTCATGGATGTTGGAATTGGCCTGACAGTGTGGTATTTTGTTATTTTTCTATTGGAACTGTCCTGACAGTGTGGTATTATGTTATTTTTCTATTGGAACTGTCCTGACAGTGTGGTATTTTGTTATTTTTCATAGATGTTGGAACTGGCCTGACAGTGTGATATTTTGTTGTTTTTCAATAAGATTTTGGAACTGTCCTGACAGTGTGGTATTTTGTTGTTTTTCATGGATGTTGGAACTGTCCTGACAGTGTGGTATTTTGTTGTTTTTCTATTGGAACTGTCCTGACAGTGTGGTATTTTGTTGTTTTCTATTGGAACTGTCCTGACAGTGTGGTATTATGTTATTTTTCTATTGGAACTGTCCTGACAGTGTGATATTTTGTTGTTTTTCATAGATGTTGGAACTGTCCTGACAGTGTGGTATTTTGTTGTTTTTCATGGATGTTGGAACTGTTCTGACAGTGTGGTATTTTGTTATTTTTCTATTAGAACTATCCTGACAGTGTGGTATTATGTTATTTTTCTATTGGAACTGTCCTGACAGTGTGGTATTATGTTATTTTTCTATTGGAACTGTCCTGAGAGTGTGATATTTTGTTGTTTTTCATAGATGTTGGAACTGGCCTGACAGTGTGGTATTTTGTTGTTTTTCATTAATATTGGAACTGTTCTGACAGTGTGGTATTTTGTTATTTTTCTATTAGAACTGTCCTGACAGTGTGGTATTATGTTATTTTTCTATTGGAACTATTCTGACAGTGTGGTATTATGTTATTTTTCTATTGGAACTGTCCTGACAGTGTGATATTTTGTTGTTTTTCATAGATGTTGGAACTGTCCTGACAGTGTGGTATTTTGTTGTTTTTCATGGATGTTGGAACTGTTCTGACAGTGTGGTATTTTGTTATTTTTCTATTAGAACTGTCCTGACAGTGTGTTATTATGTTATTTTTCTATTGGATTTTGGAACTGTCCTGACTGTGGTATTTTGTTGTTTTTCATGGATGTTGGAACTGTTCTGAGAGTGTGGTATTTTGTTGTTTTTCTATTAGAACTGTCCTGACAGTGTGGTATTTTGTTGTTTTTCATAGATGTTGGAACTGTCCTGACAGTGTGGTATTTTGTTGTTTTTCTTGGATGTTGGAACTGTTCTGACAGTGTGGTAATTTTAATTGTTCTATTAGAACTGTCCTGACAGTGTGGTATTATGTTATTTTTCTATTGGAACTGTCCCGACAGTGTGATATTTTGTTGTTTTTCATAGATGTTGGAACTGTCCTGACAGTGTGGTATTTTGTTGTTTTTCATGGATGTTGAAACTGTTCTGACAGTGTGGTATTTTGTTATTTTTCTATTAGAACTGTCCTGACAGTGTGTTATTATGTTATTTTTCTATTGGATTTTGGAACTGCCTGACTGTGGTATTTTGTTGTTTTTCATGGATGTTGGAACTGTTCTGACAGTGTGGTATTTTGTTGTTTTTCTATTAGAACTGTCCTGACAGTGTGGTATTTTGTTGTTTTTCATTGATGTTGGAACTGTTCTGAAAGTGTGGTATTTTGTTATTTTTCTATTGGAACTGTCCTGACAGTGTGTTATTATGTTATTGTTCTATTGGAACTGTCCTGACAGTGTGGTATTATGTTATTTTTCTATTGGAACTGTCCTGACAGTGTGATATTTTGTTGTTTTTCATAGATGTTGGAACTGTCCTGACAGTGTGGTATTTTGTTGTTTTTCATGGATGTTGGAACTGTTCTGACAGTGTGGTATTTTGTTGTTTTTCTATTAGAACTGTCCTGACAGTGTGGTATTTTGTTGTTTTTCATTGATGTTGGAACTGTTCTGAAAGTGTGGTATTTTGTTATTTTTCTATTGGAACTGTCCTGACCGTGTGTTATTATGTTATTGTTCTATTGGAACTGTCCTGACAGTGTGGTATTATGTTATTTTTCTATTGGAACTGTCCTGACAGTGTGATATTTTGTTGTTTTTCATAGATGTTGGAACTGTCCTGACAGTGTGGTATTTTGTTGTTTTTCATGGATGTTGGAACTGTTCTGACAGTGTGGTATTTTGTTATTTTTCTATTAGAACTGTCCTGACAGTGTGGTATTATGTTATTTTTCTATTGGAACTGTCCTGACAGTGTGGTATTATGTTATTTTTCTATTGGAACTGTCCTGAGAGTGTGATATTTTGTTGTTTTTCATAGATGTTGGAACTGGCCTGACAGTGTGGTATTTTGTTGTTTTTCATTAATATTGGAACTGTTCTGACAGTGTGGTATTTTGTTATTTTTCTATTAGAACTGTCCTGACAGTGTGGTATTATGTTATTTTTCTATTGGAACTATTCTGACAGTGTGGTATTATGTTATTTTTCTATTGGAACTGTCCTGACAGTGTGATATTTTGTTGTTTTTCATAGATGTTGGAACTATCCTGACAGTGTGGTATTTTGTTGTTTTTCATGGATGTTGGAACTGTTCTGACAGTGTGGTAATTTGTTATTTTTCTATTAGAACTGTCCTGACAGTGTGGTATTATGTTATTTTTCTATTGGAACTGTCCCGACAGTGTGGTATTATGTTATTTTTCTATTGGAACTGTCCTGACAGTGTGATATTGTGTTGTTTTTCATAGATGTTGGAACTGTTCTGACAGTGTGGTATTTAGTTGTTTTTCTATTGGAACTTTTCTGACAGTGTGGTATTTTGTTGTTTTTCATGGATGTTAGAACTGTTCTGACAGTGTGGTATTTTGTTTTTTTTTATTGGAACTGTCCCGACAGTGTGGTATTTTGTTGTTTTTCATGGATGTTGGAACTGGCCTGACAGTGTGGTATTTTTTGTTTTTCTATTGGATTTGGAACTGTCCTGACTGGTATTTTGTTGTTTTTCATGGATATTGGAACTGTTCTGACAGTGCGGTATTTGTTATTTTTCTATTAGAACTGTCCTGAATGTGGTATTTTGTTGTTTTTCATGGATGTTGGAACTTTTCTGACAGTGTGGTATTTTGTTATTTTTCTATTAGAAATGTCCTGACAGTGTGGTATTTTGTTGTTTTTCATGGATGTTGGAACTGTTCTGACAGTGTGGTATTTTGTTGTTTTTCTATTGGAACTGTCCTGACAGTGTGGAATTTTGTTGTTTTTCATGGATGTTGGAACTGGCCTGACAGTGTGGTATTTTGTTGTTTTTCTATTGGATTTTGGAACTGTCCTGGCTGTGGTATTTTGTTGTTTTTCATGGATGTTGGAACTGTTCTGACAGTGTGGTATTTTGTTGTTTTTCTATTGGAACTGTCCTGCCAGTATGGTATTTTGTTGTTTTTCAATGATGTTGGAACTGGCTTGACAGTGTGGTATTTTGTTGTTTTTCTATTGGAACTGTCCTGACAGTGTGGTATTTTGTTTTTTTCTATTGGAACTGTCCTGACAGTGTGGTATTTTGTTTTTTTCTATTGGAACTGTCCTGACAGTGTGGTATTTTGTTGTTTTTCTATTGGATGTTGGAACTGGCCTGACAGTGTGGTATTTTGTTGTTTTTCATGGATGTTGGAACTGTTCTGACAGTGTGGTATTTTGTTGTTTTTCTATTGGAACTGTCCTGACAGTGTGGTATTTTGTTGTTTTTCATGGATGTTGGAATTGGCCTGACAGTGTGGTATTTTGTTATTTTTCTATTGGAACTGTCCTGACAGTGTGGTATTATGTTATTTTTCTATTGGAACTGTCCTGACAGTGTGGTATTTTGTTATTTTTCATAGATGTTGGAACTGGCCTGACAGTGTGATATTTTGTTGTTTTTCAATAAGATTTTGGAACTGTCCTGACAGTGTGGTATTTTGTTGTTTTTCATGGATGTTGGAACTGTCCTGACAGTGTGGTATTTTGTTGTTTTTCTATTGGAACTGTCCTGACAGTGTGGTATTTTGTTGTTTTTCATGGATGTTGGAATTGGCCTGACAGTGTGGTATTTTGTTATTTTTCTATTGGAACTGTCCTGACAGTGTGGTATTATGTTATTTTTCTATTGGAACTGTCCTGACAGTGTGGTATTTTGTTATTTTTCATAGATGTTGGAACTGGCCTGACAGTGTGATATTTTGTTGTTTTTCAATAAGATTTTGGAACTGTCCTGACAGTGTGGTATTTTGTTGTTTTTCATGGATGTTGGAACTGTCCTGACAGTGTGGTATTTTGTTGTTTTTCTATTGGAACTGTCCTGACAGTGTGGTATTTTGTTGTTTTCTATTGGAACTGTCCTGACAGTGTGGTATTATGTTATTTTTCTATTGGAACTGTCCTGACAGTGTGATATTTTGTTGTTTTTCATAGATGTTGGAACTGTCCTGACAGTGTGGTATTTTGTTGTTTTTCATGGATGTTGGAACTGTTCTGACAGTGTGGTATTTTGTTATTTTTCTATTAGAACTATCCTGACAGTGTGGTATTATGTTATTTTTCTATTGGAACTGTCCTGACAGTGTGGTATTATGTTATTTTTCTATTGGAACTGTCCTGAGAGTGTGATATTTTGTTGTTTTTCATAGATGTTGGAACTGGCCTGACAGTGTGGTATTTTGTTGTTTTTCATTAATATTGGAACTGTTCTGACAGTGTGGTATTTTGTTATTTTTCTATTAGAACTGTCCTGACAGTGTGGTATTATGTTATTTTTCTATTGGAACTATTCTGACAGTGTGGTATTATGTTATTTTTCTATTGGAACTGTCCCGACAGTGTGATATTTTGTTGTTTTTCATAGATGTTGGAACTGTCCTGACAGTGTGGTATTTTGTTGTTTTTCATGGATGTTGGAACTGTTCTGACAGTGTGGTATTTTGTTATTTTTCTATTAGAACTGTCCTGACAGTGTGTTATTATGTTATTTTTCTATTGGATTTTGGAACTGTCCTGACTGTGGTATTTTGTTGTTTTTCATGGATGTTGGAACTGTTCTGAGAGTGTGGTATTTTGTTGTTTTTCTATTAGAACTGTCCTGACAGTGTGGTATTTTGTTGTTTTTCATAGATGTTGGAACTGTCCTGACAGTGTGGTATTTTGTTGTTTTTCTTGGATGTTGGAACTGTTCTGACAGTGTGGTAATTTTAATTGTTCTATTAGAACTGTCCTGACAGTGTGGTATTATGTTATTTTTCTATTGGAACTGTCCCGACAGTGTGATATTTTGTTGTTTTTCATAGATGTTGGAACTGTCCTGACAGTGTGGTATTTTGTTGTTTTTCATGGATGTTGAAACTGTTCTGACAGTGTGGTATTTTGTTATTTTTCTATTAGAACTGTCCTGACAGTGTGTTATTATGTTATTTTTCTATTGGATTTTGGAACTGCCTGACTGTGGTATTTTGTTGTTTTTCATGGATGTTGGAACTGTTCTGACAGTGTGGTATTTTGTTGTTTTTCTATTAGAACTGTCCTGACAGTGTGGTATTTTGTTGTTTTTCATTGATGTTGGAACTGTTCTGAAAGTGTGGTATTTTGTTATTTTTCTATTGGAACTGTCCTGACAGTGTGTTATTATGTTATTGTTCTATTGGAACTGTCCTGACAGTGTGGTATTATGTTATTTTTCTATTGGAACTGTCCTGACAGTGTGATATTTTGTTGTTTTTCATAGATGTTGGAACTGTCCTGACAGTGTGGTATTTTGTTGTTTTTCATGGATGTTGGAACTGTTCTGACAGTGTGGTATTTTGTTATTTTTCTATTAGAACTGTCCTGACAGTGTGGTATTATGTTATTTTTCTATTGGAACTGTCCTGACAGTGTGGTATTATGTTATTTTTCTATTGGAACTGTCCTGAGAGTGTGATATTTTGTTGTTTTTCATAGATGTTGGAACTGGCCTGACAGTGTGGTATTTTGTTGTTTTTCATTAATATTGGAACTGTTCTGACAGTGTGGTATTTTGTTATTTTTCTATTAGAACTGTCCTGACAGTGTGGTATTATGTTATTTTTCTATTGGAACTATTCTGACAGTGTGGTATTATGTTATTTTTCTATTGGAACTGTCCTGACAGTGTGATATTTTGTTGTTTTTCATAGATGTTGGAACTATCCTGACAGTGTGGTATTTTGTTGTTTTTCATGGATGTTGGAACTGTTCTGACAGTGTGGTAATTTGTTATTTTTTTATTAGAACTGTCCTGACAGTGTGGTATTATGTTATTTTTCTATTGGAACTGTCCCGACAGTGTGGTATTATGTTATTTTTCTATTGGAACTGTCCTGACAGTGTGATATTGTGTTGTTTTTCATAGATGTTGGAACTGTTCTGACAGTGTGGTATTTTGTTGTTTTTCTATTGGAACTTTTCTGACAGTGTGGTATTTTGTTGTTTTTCATGGATGTTAGAACTGTTCTGACAGTGTGGTATTTTGTTTTTTTTTATTGGAACTGTCCAGACAGTGTGGTATTTTGTTGTTTTTCATGGATGTTGGAACTGGCCTGACAGTGTGGTATTTTTTGTTTTTCTATTGGATTTTGGAACTGTCCTGACTGGTATTTTGTTGTTTTTCATGGATATTGGAACTGTTCTGACAGTGCGGTATTTGTTATTTTTCTATTAGAACTGTCCTGAATGTGGTATTTTGTTGTTTTTCATGGATGTTGGAACTTTTCTGACAGTGTGGTATTTTGTTATTTTTCTATTAGAAATGTCCTGACAGTGTGGTATTTTGTTGTTTTTCATGGATGTTGGAACTGTTCTGACAGTGTGGTATTTTGTTGTTTTTCTATTGGAACTGTCCTGACAGTGTGGAATTTTGTTGTTTTTCATGGATGTTGGAACTGGCCTGACAGTGTGGTATTTTGTTGTTTTTCTATTGGATTTTGGAACTGTCCTGGCTGTGGTATTTTGTTGTTTTTCATGGATGTTGGAACTGTTCTGACAGTGTGGTATTTTGTTGTTTTTCTATTGGAACTGTCCTGCCAGTATGGTATTTTGTTGTTTTTCAATGATGTTGGAACTGGCTTGACAGTGTGGTATTTTGTTGTTTTTCTATTGGAACTGTCCTGACAGTGTGGTATTTTGTTTTTTTCTATTGGAACTGTCCTGACAGTGTGGTATTTTGTTTTTTTCTATTGGAACTGTCCTGACAGTGTGGTATTTTGTTGTTTTTCTATTGGATGTTGGAACTGGCCTGACAGTGTGGTATTTTGTTGTTTTTCATGGATGTTGGAACTGTTCTGACAGTGTGGTATTTTGTTGTTTTTCTATTGGAACTGTCCTGACAGTGTGGTATTTTGTTGTTTTTCATGGATGTTGGAATTGGCCTGACAGTGTGGTATTTTGTTATTTTTCTATTGGAACTGTCCTGACAGTGTGGTATTATGTTATTTTTCTATTGGAACTGTCCTGACAGTGTGGTATTTTGTTATTTTTCATAGATGTTGGAACTGGCCTGACAGTGTGATATTTTGTTGTTTTTCAATAAGATTTTGGAACTGTCCTGACAGTGTGGTATTTTGTTGTTTTTCATGGATGTTGGAACTGTCCTGACAGTGTGGTATTTTGTTGTTTTTCTATTGGAACTGTCCTGACAGTGTGGTATTTTGTTGTTTTCTATTGGAACTGTCCTGACAGTGTGGTATTATGTTATTTTTCTATTGGAACTGTCCTGACAGTGTGATATTTTGTTGTTTTTCATAGATGTTGGAACTGTCCTGACAGTGTGGTATTTTGTTGTTTTTCATGGATGTTGGAACTGTTCTGACAGTGTGGTATTTTGTTATTTTTCTATTAGAACTATCCTGACAGTGTGGTATTATGTTATTTTTCTATTGGAACTGTCCTGACAGTGTGGTATTATGTTATTTTTCTATTGGAACTGTCCTGAGAGTGTGATATTTTGTTGTTTTTCATAGATGTTGGAACTGGCCTGACAGTGTGGTATTTTGTTGTTTTTCATTAATATTGGAACTGTTCTGACAGTGTGGTATTTTGTTATTTTTCTATTAGAACTGTCCTGACAGTGTGGTATTATGTTATTTTTCTATTGGAACTATTCTGACAGTGTGGTATTATGTTATTTTTCTATTGGAACTGTCCTGACAGTGTGATATTTTGTTGTTTTTCATAGATGTTGGAACTGTCCTGACAGTGTGGTATTTTGTTGTTTTTCATGGATGTTGGAACTGTTCTGACAGTGTGGTAATTTGTTATTTTTCTATTAGAACTGTCCTGACAGTGCGATATTATGTTATTTTTCTATAGGAACTGTCCCGACAGTGTGGTATTATGTTATTTTTCTATTGGAACTGTCCTGACAGTGTGATATTGTGTTGTTTTTCATAGATGTTGGAACTGTTCTGACAGTGTGGTATTTTGTTGTTTTTCTATTGGAACTTTTCTGACAGTGTGGTATTTTGTTGTTTTTCATGGATGTTAGAACTGTTCTGACATTGTGGTATTTTGTTTTTTTTTATTGGAACTGTCCCGACAGTGTGGTATTTTGTTGTTTTTCATGGATGTTGGAACTGGCCTGACAGTGTGGTATTTTGTTGTTTTTCTATTGGATTTTGGAACTGTCCTGACTGGTATTTTGTTGTTTTTCATGGATATTGGAACTGTTCTGACAGTGCGGTATTTGTTATTTTTCTATTATAACTGTCCTGAATGTGGTATTTTGTTGTTTTTCATGGATGTTGGAACTGTTCTGACAGTGTGGTATTTTGTTATTTTTCTATTAGAAATGTCCTGACAGTGTGGTATTTTGTTGTTTTTCATGGATGTTGGAACTGTTCTGACAGTGTGGTATTTTGTTGTTTTTCTATTGGAACTGTCCTGACAGTGTGGTATTTTGTTGTTTTTCATGGATATTGGAACTGGCCTGACAGTGTGGTATTTTGTTGTTTTTCTATTGGATTTTGCAACTGTCCTGGCTGTGGTATTTTATTGTTTTTCATGGATGTCGGAACTGTTCTGACAGTGTGGTATTTTGTTGTTTTTCTATTGGAACTGTCCTGACAGTGTGGTATTTTGTTGTTTTTCAATGATGTTGGAACTGGCTTGACAGTGTGGTATTTTGTTGTTTTTCTATTGGAACTGTCCTGACAGTGCGGTATTTTGTTTTTTTCTATTGGAACTGTCCTGACAGTGTGGTATTTTGTTTTTTTCTATTGGAACTGTCCTGACAGTGTGGTATTTTGTTGTCTTTCATGGATGTTGGAACTGGCCTGACAGTGTGGTATTTTGTTGTTTTTCATGGATGATGGAACTGTTCTGACAGTGTGGTATTTTGTTGTTTTTCTATTGGAACTGTCCTGACAGTGTGGTATTTTGTTGTTTTTCATGGATGTTGGAATTGGCCTGACAGTGTGGTATTTTGTTATTTTTCTATTGGAACTGTCCTGACAGTGTGGTATTTTGTTATTTTTCATAGATGTTGGAACTGGCCTGACAGTGTGATATTTTGTTGTTTTTCAATAAGATTTTGGAACTGTCCTGACAGTGTGGTATTTTGTTGTTTTTCATGGATGTTGGAACTGTCCTGACAGTGTGGTATTTTGTTGTTTTTCTATTGGAACTGTTCTGACAGTGTGGTATTTTGTTGTTTTCTATTGGAACTGTCCTAATAGTGTGGTATATTGTTTTTTTTCATGAATATTGGAACTGTCCTGAAAATGTGCTATTCTAATGTTTTTCTATTGGATTTTGGAACTGTCCTGACAGTGTGGTATTTTGTTGTTTTTCTATTAGATTTTGAACTGTCCTGACAGTGTGGTATTATGTTATTTTTCTATTAGAACTGTGTTGACATTGTGGTATTTTGTTGTTTTTAATGGATGTTGGAACTATCCTGACAGTGTGGTATTTTGTTATTTTTCTATTAGAACTGTCCTGACAGTGTGGTATTATGTTATTTTTCTATTGGAACTGTCCTGATTGTGTGATATTTTGTTGTTTTTCATAGATGATGGAACTGGCCTGACAGTGTGGTATTTTGTTGTTTTTTTATTGGAACTGTTCTGACAGTGTGGTATTTTGTTGTTTTTCATGGATGTTGGAACTGGCCTGACAGTGTGGTATTTTGTTTTTCTTCTATTGGAACTGGCCTGACAGTGTGGTATTTTGTTGTTTTTCTATTGGAACTGTTCTGACAGTGTGGTATTTTGTTGTTTTTCATGGATGTTGGAACTGTTCTGACAGTGTTGTATTTTGTTTTTTTTGTATTGGAACTGTCCTGACGGTGTGGTATTATGTTATTTTTCTATTGGAACTGTCCTGACAGTGTGGTATTATGTTATTTTTCTATTAGAACTGTCCTGACAGTGTGGTATTATGTTATTTTTCTATTGGAACTGTCCTGACAGTGTGATATTTTGTTGTTTTTCATAGATGTTGGAACTGGCCTGAAAGTGTGGTATTTTGTTGTTTTTCATGGATGTTGGAACTGTTCTAACAGTGTGGTATTTTGTTATTTTTCTATTAGAACTGTCCTGACAGTGTGGTATTATGTTATTTTTCTATTAGAACTGTCCTGACAGTGTGGTATTATGTTATTTTTCTATTGGAACTGTCCTGACAGTGTGGTATTATGTTATTTTTCTATTGGAACTGTCCTGACAGTGTGGTATTATGTTATAGTTCTATTAGAACTGTCGTGACAGTGTGGTATTATGTTATTTTTCTATTGGAACTGGCTTGACAGTGTGGTATTTTGTTGTTTTTCTATTGGAACTGTCCTGACAGTGTGATATTTTGTTTTTTTCTATTGGAACTGTTCTGACAGTGTGGTATTTTGTTTTTTTCTATTGGAACTGTCCTGACAGTGTGGTATTTTGTTGTCTTTCATGGATGTTGGAACTGGCCTGACAGTGTGGTATTTTGTTGTTTTTCATGGATGTTGGAACTGTTCTGACAGTGTGGTATTTTGTTGTTTTTCTATTGGAACTGTCCTGACAGTGTGGTATTATGTTATTTTTCTATTGGAACTGTCCTGAGAGTGTGATATTTTGTTGTTTTTCATAGATGTTGGAACTGGCCTGACAGTGTGGTATTTTGTTGTTTTTCATTAATATTGGAACTGTTCTGACAGTGTTGTATTTTGTTATTTTTCTATTAGAACTGTCCTGACAGTGTGGTATTATGTTATTTTTCTATTGGAACTATTCTGACATTGTGGTATTATGTTATTTTTCTATTGGAACTGTCCTGACAGTGTGATATTTTGTTGTTTTTCATAGATGTTGGAACTGTCCTGACAGTGTGGTATTTGGTTGTTTTTCATGGATGTTGGAACTGTTCTGACAGTGTGGTAATTTGTTATTTTTCTATTAGAACTGTCCTGACAGTGCGGTATCATGTTATTTTTCTATAGGAACTGTCCCGACAGTGTGGTATTATGTTATTTTTCTATTGGAACTGTCCTGACAGTGTGATATTGTGTTGTTTTTCATAGATGTTGGAACTGTTCTGACAGTGTGGTATTTTGTTGTTTTTCTATTGGAACTTTTCTGACAGTGTGGTATTTTGTTGTTTTTCATGGATGTTAGAACTGTTCTGACATTGTGGTATTTTGTTTTTTTTTATTGGAACTGTCCCAACAGTGTGGTATTTTGTAGTTTTTCATGGATGTTGGAACTGGCCTGACAGTGTGGTATTTTGTTGTTTTTCTATTGGATTTTGGAACTGTCCTGACTGGTATTTTGTTGTTTTTCATGGATATTGGAACTGTTCTGACAGTGCGGTATTTGTTATTTTTCTATTATAACTGTCCTGAATGTGGTATTTTGTTGTTTTTCATGGATGTTGGAACTGTTCTGACAGTGTGGTATTTTGTTATTTTTCTATTAGAAATGTCCTGACAGTGTGGTATTTTGTTGTTTTTCATGGATGTTGGAACTGTTCTGACAGTGTGGTATTTTGTTGTTTTTCTATTGGAACTGTCCTGACAGTGTGGTATTTTGTTGTTTTTCATGGATATTGGAACTGGCCTGACAGTGTGGTATTTTGTTGTTTTTCTATTGGATTTTGGAACTGTCCTGGCTGTGGTATTTTATTGTTTATCATGGATGTTGGAACTGTTCTGACAGTGTGGTATTTTGTTGTTTTTCTATTGGAACTGTCCTGACAGTGTGGTATTTTGTTGTTTTTCATGGATGTTGGAACTGGCTTGACAGTGTGGTACTTTGTTGTTTTTCTATTGGAACTGTCCTGACAGTGTGGTATTTTGTTTTTTTCTATTGGAACTGTCCTGACAGTGTGGTATTTTGTTTTTTTCTATTGGAACTGTCCTGACAGTGTGGTATTTTGTTGTTTTTCATGGATGTTGGAACTGTTCTGACAGTGTGGTATTTTGTTGTTTTTCTATTGGAACTGTCCTGACAGTGTGGTATTTTGTTGTTTTTCATGGATGTTGGAACTGGCCTGACAGTGTGGTATTTTGTTGTTTTTCTATTGGAACTGTTCTGACAGTGTGGTATTTTGTTGTTTTTCATGGATGTTGGAACTGTTCTGACAGTGTTGTATTTTGTTTTTTTTTGCATTGGAACTGTCCTGACGGTGTGGTATTATGTTATTTTTCTATTGGAACTGTCCTGACAGTGTGGTATTATGTTATTTTTCTATTAGAACTGTCCTGACAGTGTGGTATTATGTTATTTTTCTATTGGAACTGTCCTGACAGTGTGATATTTTGTTGTTTTTTATAGATGTTGGAACTGGCCTGACAGTGTGGTATTTTGTTGTTTTTCATGGATGTTGGAACTGTCCTGACAGTGTGGTATTATGTTATAGTTCTATTAGAACTGTCGTGACAGTGTGGTATTATGTTATTTTTCTATTGGAACTGTCCTGACAGTGTGGTATTTTGTTGTTTTTCAATGATGTTGGAACTGGCTTGACAGTGTGGTATTTTGTTGTTTTTCTATTGGAACTGTCCTGACAGTGTGATATTTTGTTTTTTTCTATTGGAACTGTCCTGACAGTGTGGTATTTTGTTTTTTTCTATTGGAACTGTCCTGACAGTGTGGTATTTTGTTGTCTTTCATGGATGTTGGAACTGGCCTGACAGTGTGGTATTTTGTTGTTTTTCATGGATGTTGGAACTGTTCTGACAGTGTGGTATTTTGTTGTTTTTCTATTGGAACTGTCCTGACAGTGTGGTATTATGTTATTTTTCTATTGGAACTGTCCTGAGAGTGTGATATTTTGTTGTTTTTCATAGATGTTGGAACTGGCCTGACAGTGTGGTATTTTGTTGTTTTTCATTAATATTGGAACTGTTCTGACAGTGTGGTATTTTGTTATTTTTCTATTAGAACTGTCCTGACAGTGTGGTATTATGTTATTTTTCTATTGGAACTATTCTGACAGTGTGGTATTATGTTATTTTTCTATTGGAACTGTCCTGACAGTGTGATATTTTGTTGTTTTTCATAGATGTTGGAACTGTCCTGACAGTGTGGTATTTTGTTGTTTTTCATGGATGTTGGAACTGTTCTGACAGTGTGGTAATTTGTTATTTTTCTATTAGAACTGTCCTGACAGTGCGGTATTATGTTATTTTTCTATAGGAACTGTCCCGACAGTGTGGTATTATGTTATTTTTCTATTGGAACTGTCCTGACAGTGTGATATTGTGTTGTATTTCATAGATGTTGGAACTGTTCTGACAGTGTGGTATTTTGTTGTTTTTCTATTGGAACTTTTCTGACAGTGTGGTATTTTGTTGTTTTTCATGGATGTTAGAACTGTTCTGACATTGTGGTATTTTTTTTTTTTTTATTGGAACTGTCCCGACAGTGTGGTATTTTGTTGTTTTTCATGGATGTTGGAACTGGCCTGACAGTGTGGTATTTTGTTGTTTTTCTATTGGATTTTGGAACTGTCCTGACTGGTATTTTGTTGTTTTTCATGGATATTGGAACTGTTCTGACAGTGCGGTATTTGTTATTTTTCTAATAGAACTGTCCTGAATGTGGTATTTT
Source organism: Bathymodiolus brooksi (assembly GCA_963680875.1). Classification (NCBI taxonomy): domain Eukaryota; kingdom Metazoa; phylum Mollusca; class Bivalvia; order Mytilida; family Modiolidae; genus Bathymodiolus; species Bathymodiolus brooksi. The sequence goes on from OY804577.1 coordinate 1,691,172, forward strand.
GTTGTTTTTCATGGATGTTGGAACTGTTCTGACAGTGTGGTATTTTGTTATTTTTCTATTAGAAATGTCCTGACAGTGTGGTATTTTGTTGTTTTTCATGGATGTTGGAACTGTTCTGACAGTGTGGTATTTTGTTGTTTTTCTATTGAAACTGTCCTGACAGTGTGGTATTTTGTTGTTTTTCATGGATATTGGAACTGGCCTGACAGTGTGGTATTTTGTTGTTTTTCTATTGGATTTTGGAACTGTCCTGGCTGTGGTATTTTATTGTTTTTCATGGATGTTGGAACTGTTCTGACAGTGTGGTATTTTGTTGTTTTTCTATTGGAACTGTCCTGACAGTGTGGTATTTTGTTGTTTTTCATGGATGTTGGAACTGGCTTGACAGTGTGGTATTTTGTTGTTTTTCTATTGGAACTGTCCTGACAGTGTGATATTTTGTTTTTTTCTATTGGAACTGTCCTGACAGTGTGGTATTTTGTTTTTTTCTATTGGAACTGTCCTGACAGTGTGGTATTTTGTTGTCTTTCATGGATGTTGGAACTGGCCTGACAGTGTGGTATTTTGTTGTTTTTCATGGATGTTGGAACTGTTCTGACAGTGTGGTATTTTGTTGTTTTTCTATTGGAACTGTCCTGACAGTGTGGTATTATGTTATTTTTCTATTGGAACTGTCCTGAGAGTGTGATATTTTGTTGTTTTTCATAGATGTTGGAACTGGCCTGACAGTGTGGTATTTTGTTGTTTTTCATTAATATTGGAACTGTTCTGACAGTGTGGTATTTTGTTATTTTTCTATTAGAACTGTCCTGACAGTGTGGTATTATGTTATTTTTCTATTGGAACTATTCTGACAGTGTGGTATTATGTTATTTTTCTATTGGAACTGTCCTGACAGTGTGATATTTTGTTGTTTTTCATAGATGTTGGAACTGTCCTGACAGTGTGGTATTTTGTTGTTTTTCATGGATGTTGGAACTGTTCTGACAGTGTGGTAATTTGTTATTTTTCTATTAGAACTGTCCTGACAGTGCGGTATTATGTTATTTTTCTATAGGAACTGTCCCGACAGTGTGGTATTATGTTATTTTTCTATTGGAACTGTCCTGACAGTGTGATATTGTGTTGTTTTTCATAGATGTTGGAACTGTTCTGACAGTGTGGTATTTTGTTGTTTTTCTATTGGAACTTTTCTGACAGTGTGGTATTTTGCTGTTTTTCATGGATGTTAGAACTGTTCTGACATTGTGGTATTTTGTTTTTTTTTATTGGAACTGTCCCGACAGTGTGGTATTTTGTTGTTTTTCATGGATGTTGGAACTGGCCTGACAGTGTGGTATTTTGTTGTTTTTCTATTGGATTTTGGAACTGTCCTGACTGGTATTTTGTTGTTTTTCATGGATATTGGAACTGTTCTGACAGTGCGGTATTTGTTATTTTTCTATTAGAACTGTCCTGAATGTGGTATTTTGTTGTTTTTCATGGATGTTGGAACTGTTCTGACAGTGTGGTATTTTGTTATTTTTCTATTAGAAATGTCCTGACAGTGTGGTATTTTGTTGTTTTTCATGGATGTTGGAACTGTTCTGACAGTGTGGTATTTTGTTGTTTTTCTATTGGAACTGTCCTGACAGTGTGGTATTTTGTTGTTTTTCATGGATATTGGAACTGGCCTGACAGTGTGGTATTTTGTTGTTTTTCTATTGGATTTTGGAACTGTCCTGGCTGTGGTATTTTATTGTTTTTCATGGATGTTGGAACTGTTCTGACAGTGTGGTATTTTGTTGTTTTTCTATTGGAACTGTCCTGACAGTGTGGTATTTTGTTGTTTTTCAATGATGTTGGAACTGGCTTGACAGTGTGGTATTTTGTTGTTTTTCTATTGGAACTGTCCTGACAGTGTGGTATTTTCTTTTTTTCTATTGGAACTGTCCTGACAGTGTGGTATTTTGTTTTTTTCTATTGGAACTGTCCTGACAGTGTGGTATTTTGTTTTTTTCTATTGGAACTGTCCTGACAGTGTGGTATTTTGTTGTCTTTCATGGATGTTGGAACTGGCCTGACAGTGTGGTATTTTGTTGTTTTTCATGGATGTTGGAACTGTTCTGACAGTGTGGTATTTTGTTGTTTTTCTATTGGAACTGTCCTGACAGTGTGGTATTTTGTTGTTTTTCATGGATGTTGGAATTGGCCTGACAGTGTGGTATTTTGTTATTTTTCTATTGGAACTGTCCTGACAGTGTGGTATTATGTTATTTTTCTATTGGAACTGTCCTGACAGTGTGGTATTTTGTTATTTTTCATAGATGTTGGAACTGGCCTGACAGTGTGATATTTTGTTGTTTTTCAATAAGATTTTGGAACTGTCCTGACAGTGTGGTATTTTGTTGTTTTTCATGGATGTTGGAACTGTCCTGACAGTGTGGTATTTTGTTGTTTTTCTATTGGAACTGTCCTGACAGTGTGGTATTTTGTTGTTTTCTATTGGAACTGTCCTAATAGTGTGGTATATTGTTTTTTTTCATGAATATTGGAACTGTCCTGAAAATGTGCTATTCTAATGTTTTTCTATTGGATTTTGGAACTGTCCTGACAGTGTGGTATTTTGTTGTTTTTCTATTAGATTTTGAACTGTCCTGACAGTGTGGTATTATGTTATTTTTCTATTAGAACTGTGTTGACAGTGTGGTATTTTGTTGTTTTTAATGGATGTTGGAACTATCCTGACAGTGTGGTATTTTGTTATTTTTCTATTAGAACTGTCCTGACAGTGTGGTATTATGTTATTTTTCTATTGGAACTGTCCTGATTGTGTGATATTTTGTTGTTTTTCATAGATGATGGAACTGGCCTGACAGTGTGGTATTTTGTTGTTTTTTTATTGGAACTGTTCTGACAGTGTGGTATTTTGTTGTTTTTCATGGATGTTGGAACTGGCCTGACAGTGTGGTATTTTGTTTTTCTTCTATTGGAACTGGCCTGACAGTGTGGTATTTTGTTGTTTTTCTATTGGAACTGTTCTGACAGTGTGGTATTTTGTTGTTTTTCATGGATGTTGGAACTGTTCTGACAGTGTTGTATTTTGTTTTTTTTGTATTGGAACTGTCCTGACGGTGTGGTATTATGTTATTTTTCTATTGGAACTGTCCTGACAGTGTGGTATTATGTTATTTTTCTATTAGAACTGTCCTGACAGTGTGGTATTATGTTATTTTTCTATTGGAACTGTCCTGACAGTGTGATATTTTGTTGTTTTTCATAGATGTTGGAACTGGCCTGACAGTGTGGTATTTTGTTGTTTTTCATGGATGTTGGAACTGTTCTAACAGTGTGGTATTTTGTTATTTTTCTATTAGAACTGTCCTGACAGTGTGGTATTATGTTATTTTTCTATTGGAACTGTCCTGACAGTGTGGTATTATGTTATAGTTCTATTAGAACTGTCGTGACAGTGATATTATGTTATTTTTCTATTGGAACTGTCCTGACAGTGTGGTATTTTGTTGTTTTTCAATGATGTTGGAACTGGCTTGACAGTGTGGTATTTTGTTGTTTTTCTATTGGAACTGTCCTGACAGTGTGATATTTTGTTTTTTTCTATTGGAACTGTCCTGACAGTGTGGTATTTTGTTTTTTTCTATTGGAACTGTCCTGACAGTGTGGTATTTTGTTGTCTTTCATGGATGTTGGAACTGGCCTGACAGTGTGGTATTTTGTTGTTTTTCATGGATGTTGGAACTGTTCTGACAGTGTGGTATTTTGTTGTTTTTCTATTGGAACTGTCCTGACAGTGTGGTATTTTGTTGTTTTTCATGGATGTTGGAATTGGCCTGACAGTGTGGTATTTTGTTATTTTTCTATTGGAACTGTCCTGACAGTGTGGTATTATGTTATTTTTCTATTGGAACTGTCCTGACAGTGTGGTATTTTGTTATTTTTCATAGATGTTGGAAGTGACCTGACAGTGTGATATTTTGTTGTTTTTCAATAAGATTTTAGAACTGTCCTGACAGTGTGGTATTTTGTTGTTTTTCATGGATGTTGGAACTGTCCTGACAGTGTGGTATTTTGTTGTTTTTCTATTGGAACTGTCCTGACAGTGTGGTATTTTGTTGTTTTCTATTGGAACTGTCCTAATAGTGTGGTATATTGTTTTTTTTCATGAATTTTGGAACTGTCCTGAAAATGTGCTATTCTAATGTTTTTCTATTGGATTTTGGAACTGTCCTGACAGTGTGGTATTTTGTTGTTTTTCTATTAGATTTTGAACTGTCCTGACAGTGTGGTATTATGTTATTTTTCTATTAGAACTGTGTTGACAGTGTGGTATTTTGTTGTTTTTCATGGATGTTGGAACTATCCTGACAGTGTGGTATTTTGTTATTTTTCTATTAGAACTGTCCTGACAGTGTGGTATTATGTTATTTTTCTATTGGAACTGTCCTGATTGAGTGATATTTTGTTGTTTTTCATAGATGATGGAACTGGCCTGACAGTGTGGTATTTTGTTGTTTTTTTATTGGAACTGTTCTGACAGTGTGGTATTTTGTTGTTTTTCATGGATGTTGGAACTGGCCTGACAGTGTGGTATTTTGTTTTTCTTCTATTGGAACTGGCCTGACAGTGTGGTATTTTGTTGTTTTTCTATTGGAATTGTTCTGACAGTGTGGTATTTTGTTGTTTTTCATGGATGTTGGAACTGTTCTGACAGTGTTGTATTTTGTTTTTTTTGTATTGGAACTGTCCTGACGGTGTGGTATTATGTTATTTTTCTATTGGAACTGTCCTGACAGTGTGGTATTATGTTATTTTTCTATTAGAACTGTCCTGACAGTGTGGTATTATGTTATTTTTCTATTGGAACTGTCCTGACAGTGTGATATTTTGTTGTTTTTCATAGATGTTGGAACTGGCCTGACAGTGTGGTATTTTGTTGTTTTTCATGGATGTTGGAACTGTTCTAACAGTGTGGTATTTTGTTATTTTTCTATTAGAACTGTCCTGACAGTGTGGTATTATGTTATTTTTCTATTGGAACTGTCCTGACAGTGTGGTATTATATTATAGTTCTATTAGAACTGTCGTGACAGTGTGGTATTATGTTATTTTTCTATTAGAACTGTCCTGACAGTGTGGTATTATGTTATTTTTCTATTGGAACTGTCCTGACAGTGTGGTATTATGTTATTTTTCTATTAGAACTGTCCTGACAGTGTGGTATTATGTTATTGTTCTATTGGAACTGTCCTGACAGTGTGATATTGTGTTGTTTTTCATAGATGTTGGAACTGTTCTGACAGTGTGGTATTTTGTTGTTTTTCTATTGGAACTGTTCTGACAGTGTGGTATTTTGTTGTTTTTCATGGATGTTGGAACTGTTCTGACAGTGTGGTATTTTGTTTTTTTTTCTATTGGAACTGTCCTGACAGTGTGGTATTTTGTTGTTTTTCATGGATGTTGGAACTAGTCTGACAGTGTGGTATTTTGATGTTTTTTTATTGGATTTTGGAACTGTCCTGACTGTGGTATTTTATGGTTTTTCATGGATGTTGGAACTGTCCTGACAGTGTGGTATTTTGTTATTTTTCTATTAGAACTGTCCTGACAGTGTGTTATTTTGTTGTTTTTCATGGATGTTGGAACTGTTCTGACAGTGTGGTATTTTGTTATTTTTCTATTAGAACTGTCCTGACAGTGTGGTGTTATGTTATTTTTCTATCGGAACTGTCCTGACAGTGTGGTATTATGTTATTTTTCTATTGGAACTGCCCTGACAGTGTGGTATTTTGTTGTTTTTCTATTGGATTTTGGAACTGTTGTGACAGTGTGGTATTATGTTGTTTTTCTATTTGAACTGTCCTGACAGTGTGATATTTTGTTTTTTTTCATGGATGTTGGACCTGTTCTGACAGTGTGGTATTTTGTTGTTTTTCATGGATGTTGGAACTGTCCTGACAGTGTGGTATTTTGTTGTTTTTTTATTGGATATGTCCTGACAGTGTGGTATTTTGTTATTTTTCTATTAGAACTGTCCTGACAGTGTGTTATTTTGTTGTTTTTCATGGATGTTGGAACTGTTCTGACAGTGTGGTATTTTGTTATTTTTCTATTAGAACTGTCCTGACAGTGTGGTGATATGTTATTTTTCTATTGGAACTGTCCTGACAGTGTGGTATTATGTTATTTTTCTATTGGAACTGTCCTGACAGTGTGGTATTTTGTTGTTTTTCTATTGGATTTTGGAACTGTTGTGACAGTGTGGTATTATAGTTGTTTTTCTATTTGAACTGTCCTGACAGTGTGATATTTTGTTTTTTTTCATGGATGTTGGACCTGTTCTGACAGTGTGGTATTTTGTTGTTTTTCATGGATGTTGGAACTGTCCTGACAGTGTGGTATTTTGTTGATTTTTTATCGGAAATGTCCTGACAGTGTGGTATTTTGTGTTTTTTTATTGGAACTGTCCGGATAGTGTGGTATATTGTTGTTTTTCATGAATTTTGGAACTGTCCTGAAAATGTGCTATTTTAATGTTTTTCTATTGGATTTTGGAACTGTCCTGACAGTGTGGTATTTTGTTGTTTTTCTATTAGATTTTGAACTGTCCTGACAGTGTGGTATTATGTTATTTTTCTAATAGAACTGTGTTGACAGTGTGGTATTTTGTTGTTTTTCATGAATTTTGGAGCTATCCTGACAGTGTGGTATTATGTTATTTTTCTATTAGAACTGTCTTGACAGTGTGGTATTTTGTTGTCTTTCATGGATGTTGGAACTGGCCTGACAGTGTGGTATTTTGTTGTTTTTCATGGATGTTGAACTGTTCTGACAGTGTGGTATTTTGTTGTTTTTCTATTGGAACTGTCCTGACAGTGTGGTATTTTGTTGTTTTTCATGGATGTTGGAATTGGCCTGACAGTGTGGTATTTTGTTATTTTTCTATTGGAACTGTCCTGACAGTGTGGTATTATGTTATTTTTCTATTGGAACTGTCCTGACAGTGTGGTATTTTGTTATTTTTCATAGATGTTGGAACTGGCCTGACAGTGTGATATTTTGTTGTTTTTCAATAAGATTTTAGAACTGTCCTGACAGTGTGGTATTTTGTTGTTTTTCATAGATGTTGGAACTGTCCTGACAGTGTGGTATTTTGTTGTTTTTCTATTGGAACTGTCCTGACAGTGTGGTATTTTGTTGTTTTCTATTGGAACTGTCCTAATAGTGTGGTATATTGTTTTTTTTCATGAATTTTGGAACTGTCCTGAAAATGTGCTATTCTAATGTTTTTCTATTGGATTTTGGAACTGTCCTGACAGTGTGGTATTTTGTTGTTTTTCTATTAGATTTTGAACTGTCCTGACAGTGTGGTATTATGTTATTTTTCTATTAGAACTGTGTTGACAGTGTGGTATTTTGTTGTTTTTCATGGATGTTGGAACTATCCTGACAGTGTGTTATTTTGTTATTTTTCTATTAGAACTGTCCTGACAGTGTGGTATTATGTTATTTTTCTATTGGAACTGTCCTGATTGTGTGATATTTTGTTGTTTTTCATAGATGATGGAACTGGCCTGACAGTGTGGTATTTTGTTGTTTTTTTATTGGAACTGTTCTGACAGTGTGGTATTTTGTTGTTTTTCATGGATGTTGGAACTGGCCTGACAGTGTGGTATTTTGTTTTTCTTCTATTGGAACTGGCCTGACAGTGTGGTATTTTGTTGTTTTTTCTATTGGAACTGTTCTGACAGTGTGGTATTTTGTTGTTTTTCATGGATGTTGGAACTGTTCTGACAGTGTTGTATTTTGTTTTTTTTGTATTGGAACTGTCCTGACGGTGTGGTATTATGTTATTTTTCTATTGGAACTGTCCTGACAGTGTGGTATTATGTTATTTTTCTATTAGAACTGTCCTGACAGTGTGGTATTATGTTATTTTTCTATTGGAACTGTCCTGACAGTGTGATATTTTGTTGTTTTTCATAGATGTTGGAACTGGCCTGACAGTGTGGTATTTTGTTGTTTTTCATGGATGTTGGAACTGTTCTAACAGTGTGGTATTTTGTTATTTTTCTATTAGAACTGTCCTGACAGTGTGGTATTATGTTATTTTTCTATTGGAACTGTCCTGACAGTGTGGTATTATGTTATAGTTCTATTAGAACTGTCGTGACAGTGTGGTATTATGTTATTTTTCTATTAGAACTGTCCTGACAGTGTGGTATTATGTTATTTTTCTATTGGAACTGTCCTGACAGTGTGGTATTATGTTATTTTTCTATTAGAACTGTCCTGACAGTGTGGTATTATGTTATTGTTCTATTGGAACTGTCCTGACAGTGTGATATTGTGTTGTTTTTCATAGATGTTGGAACTGTTCTGACAGTGTGGTATTTTGTTGTTTTTCTATTGGAACTGTTCTGACAGTGTGGTATTTTGTTGTTTTTCATGGATGTTGGAACTAGCCTGACAGTGTGGTATTTTGATGTTTTTTTATTGGGTTTTGGAACTGTCCTGACAGTGTGGTATTTTATGGTTTTTCATGGATGTTGGAACTGTCCTGACAGTGTGGTATTTTGTTATTTTTCTATTAGAACTGTCCTGACAGTGTGTTATTTTGTTGTTTTTTATGGATGTTGGAACTGTTCTGACAGTGTGGTATTTTGTTATTTTTCTATTAGAACTGTCCTGACAGTGTGGTGTTATGTTATTTTTCTATCGGAACTGTCCTGACAGTGTGGTATTATGTTATTTTTCTATTGGAACTGTCCTGACAGTGTGGTATTTTGTTGTTTTTCTATTGGATTTTGGAACTGTGGTGACAGTGTGGTATTATGTTGTTTTTCTATTTGAACTGTCCTGACAGTGTGATATTTTGTTTTTTTTCATGGATGTTGGACCTGTTCTGACAGTGTGGTATTTTGTTGTTTTTCATGGATGTTGGAACTGTCCTGACAGTGTGGTATTTTGTTGTTTTTTTATTGGATATGTCCTGACAGTGTGGTATTTTGTTATTTTTCTATTAGAACTGTCCTGACAGTGTGTTATTTTGTTGTTTTTCATGGATGTTGGAACTGTTCTGACAGTGTGGTATTTTGTTATTTTTCTATTAGAACTGTCCTGACAGTGTGGTGTTATGTTATTTTTCTATTGGAACTGTCCTGACAGTGTGGTATTATGTTATTTTTCTATTGGAACTGTCCTGACAGTGTGGTATTTTGTTGTTTTTCTATTGGATTTTGGAACTGTTGTGACAGTGTGGTATTATAGTTGTTTTTCTATTTGAACTGTCCTGACAGTGTGATATTTTGTTTTTTTTCATGGATGTTGGACCTGTTCTGACAGTGTGGTATTTTGTTGTTTTTCATGGATGTTGGAACTGTCCTGACAGTGTGGTATTTTGTTGTTTTTTTATTGGAAATGTCCTGACAGTGTGGTATTTTGTGTTTTTTTATTGGAACTGTCCTGACAGTGTGGTATTTTGTTGTTTTTCATGGATGTTGGAATTGGCCTGACAGTGTGGTATTTTGTTATTTTTCTATTGGAACTGTCCTGACAGTGTGGTATTATGTTATTTTTCTATTGGAACTGTCCTGACAGTGTGGTATTTTGTTATTTTTCATAGATGTTGGAACTGGCCTGACAGTGTGATATTTTGTTGTTTTTCAATAAGATTTTAGAACTGTCCTGACAGTGTGGTATTTTGTTGTTTTTCATAGATGTTGGAACTGTCCTGACAGTGTGGTATTTTGTTGTTTTTCTATTGGAACTGTCCTGACAGTGTGGTATTTTGTTGTTTTCTATTGGAACTGTCCTAATAGTGTGGTATATTGTTTTTTTTCATGAATTTTGGAACTGTCCTGAAAATGTGCTATTCTAATGTTTTTCTATTGGATTTTGGAACTGTCCTGACAGTGTGGTATTTTGTTGTTTTTCTATTAGATTTTGAACTGTCCTGACAGTGTGGTATTATGTTATTTTTCTATTAGAACTGTGTTGACAGTGTGGTATTTTGTTGTTTTTCATGGATGTTGGAACTATCCTGACAGTGTGTTATTTTGTTATTTTTCTATTAGAACTGTCCTGACAGTGTGGTATTATGTTATTTTTCTATTGGAACTGTCCTGATTGTGTGATATTTTGTTGTTTTTCATAGATGATGGAACTGGCCTGACAGTGTGGTATTTTGTTGTTTTTTTATTGGAACTGTTCTGACAGTGTGGTATTTTGTTGTTTTTCATGGATGTTGGAACTGGCCTGACAGTGTGGTATTTTGTTTTTCTTCTATTGGAACTGGCCTGACAGTGTGGTATTTTGTTGTTTTTTCTATTGGAACTGTTCTGACAGTGTGGTATTTTGTTGTTTTTCATGGATGTTGGAACTGTTCTGACAGTGTTGTATTTTGTTTTTTTTGTATTGGAACTGTCCTGACGGTGTGGTATTATGTTATTTTTCTATTGGAACTGTCCTGACAGTGTGGTATTATGTTATTTTTCTATTAGAACTGTCCTGACAGTGTGGTATTATGTTATTTTTCTATTGGAACTGTCCTGACAGTGTGATATTTTGTTGTTTTTCATAGATGTTGGAACTGGCCTGACAGTGTGGTATTTTGTTGTTTTTCATGGATGTTGGAACTGTTCTAACAGTGTGGTATTTTGTTATTTTTCTATTAGAACTGTCCTGACAGTGTGGTATTATGTTATTTTTCTATTGGAACTGTCCTGACAGTGTGGTATTATGTTATAGTTCTATTAGAACTGTCGTGACAGTGTGGTATTATGTTATTTTTCTATTAGAACTGTCCTGACAGTGTGGTATTATGTTATTTTTCTATTGGAACTGTCCTGACAGTGTGGTATTATGTTATTTTTCTATTAGAACTGTCCTGACAGTGTGGTATTATGTTATTGTTCTATTGGAACTGTCCTGACAGTGTGATATTGTGTTGTTTTTCATAGATGTTGGAACTGTTCTGACAGTGTGGTATTTTGTTGTTTTTCTATTGGAACTGTTCTGACAGTGTGGTATTTTGTTGTTTTTCATGGATGTTGGAACTAGCCTGACAGTGTGGTATTTTGATGTTTTTTTATTGGGTTTTGGAACTGTCCTGACAGTGTGGTATTTTATGGTTTTTCATGGATGTTGGAACTGTCCTGACAGTGTGGTATTTTGTTATTTTTCTATTAGAACTGTCCTGACAGTGTGTTATTTTGTTGTTTTTTATGGATGTTGGAACTGTTCTGACAGTGTGGTATTTTGTTATTTTTCTATTAGAACTGTCCTGACAGTGTGGTGTTATGTTATTTTTCTATCGGAACTGTCCTGACAGTGTGGTATTATGTTATTTTTCTATTGGAACTGTCCTGACAGTGTGGTATTTTGTTGTTTTTCTATTGGATTTTGGAACTGTGGTGACAGTGTGGTATTATGTTGTTTTTCTATTTGAACTGTCCTGACAGTGTGATATTTTGTTTTTTTTCATGGATGTTGGACCTGTTCTGACAGTGTGGTATTTTGTTGTTTTTCATGGATGTTGGAACTGTCCTGACAGTGTGGTATTTTGTTGTTTTTTTATTGGATATGTCCTGACAGTGTGGTATTTTGTTATTTTTCTATTAGAACTGTCCTGACAGTGTGTTATTTTGTTGTTTTTCATGGATGTTGGAACTGTTCTGACAGTGTGGTATTTTGTTATTTTTCTATTAGAACTGTCCTGACAGTGTGGTGTTATGTTATTTTTCTATTGGAACTGTCCTGACAGTGTGGTATTATGTTATTTTTCTATTGGAACTGTCCTGACAGTGTGGTATTTTGTTGTTTTTCTATTGGATTTTGGAACTGTTGTGACAGTGTGGTATTATAGTTGTTTTTCTATTTGAACTGTCCTGACAGTGTGATATTTTGTTTTTTTTCATGGATGTTGGACCTGTTCTGACAGTGTGGTATTTTGTTGTTTTTCATGGATGTTGGAACTGTCCTGACAGTGTGGTATTTTGTTGTTTTTTTATTGGAAATGTCCTGACAGTGTGGTATTTTGTGTTTTTTTATTGGAACTGTTCGGATAGTGTGGTAAATTGTTGTTTTTCATGAATTTTGGAACTGTCCTGAAAATGTGCTATTTTAATGTTTTTCTATTGGATTTTGGAACTGTCCTGACAGTGTGGTATTTTGTTGTTTTTCTATTAGATTTTGAACTGTCCTGACAGTGTGGTATTATGTTATTTTTCTAATAGAACTGTGTTGACAGTGTGGTATTTTGTTGTTTTTCATGAATTTTGGAGCTATCCTGACAGTGTGGTATTATGTTATTTTTCTATTGGAACTGTCTTGACAGTGTGGTATTTTGTTTTTTTTCATGGATGTTGGAACTGTCCTGACATTGTGGTATTTTGTTGTTTTTCTATTAGAATTTGGAACTGTCCTGACAGTGTGGTATTTGTTGTTTTTCTATCGGATTTTGGAACTGTCCTGACAGTGTGGTATTATGTTGTTTTTCATAAATTTTGGAACTATCCTGACAATGTGTTATTTTGTTGTTTTTCTATTGGATTTTGGAACTGTCCTGACACTGTGGTATTATGCTATTTTTCTATTGGAACTGTCCTGACAGTGTGGTATTATGTTATTATTCTATTGGAACTGTCCTGACAGTGTGATATTTTGTTGTTTTTCATGGATGTTGGAACTGTCCTGACAGTGTGGTATTTTGTTGTTTTTCTATTGGAACTGTCCTGACAGTGTGGTATTTTGTTGTTTTCTATTGGAACTGTCCTAATAGTGTGGTATATTGTTTTTTTTCATGAATTTTGGAACTGTCCTGAAAATGTGCTATTCTAATGTTTTTCTATTGGATTTTGGAACTGTCCTGACAGTGTGGTATTTTGTTGTTTTTCTATTAGATTTTGAACTGTCCTGACAGTGTGGTATTATGTTATTTTTCTATTAGAACTGTGTTGACAGTGTGGTATTTTGTTGTTTTTCATGGATGTTGGAACTATCCTGACAGTGTGGTATTTTGTTATTTTTCTATTAGAACTGTCCTGACAGTGTGGTATTATGTTATTTTTCTATTGGAACTGTCCTGATTGTGTGATATTTTGTTGTTTTTCATAGATGATGGAACTAGCCTGACAGTGTGGTATTTTGTTGTTTTTTTATTGGAACTGTTCTGACAGTGTGGTATTTTGTTGTTTTTCATGGATGTTGGAACTGGCCTGACAGTGTGGTATTTTGTTTTTCTTCTATTGGAACTGGCCTGACAGTGTGGTATTTTGTTGTTTTTCTATTGGAACTGTTCTGACAGTGTGGTATTTTGTTGTTTTTCATGGATGTTGGAACTGTTCTGACAGTGTTGTATTTTGTTTTTTTTGTATTGGAACTGTCCTGACGGTGTGGTATTATGTTATTTTTCTATTGGAACTGTCCTGACAGTGTGGTATTATGTTAATTTTCTATTAGAACTGTCCTGACAGTGTGGTATTATGTTATTTTTCTATTGGAACTGTCCTGACAGTGTGATATTTTGTTGTTTTTCATAGATGTTGGAACTGGCCTGACAGTGTGGTATTTTGTTGTTTTTCATGGGTGTTGGAACTGTTCTAACAGTGTGGTATTTTGTTATTTTTCTATTAGAACTGTCCTGACAGTGTGGTATTATGTTATTTTTCTATTGGAACTGTCCTGACAGTGTGGTATTATGTTATAGTTCTATTAGAACTGTCGTGACAGTGTGGTATTATGTTATTTTTCTATTAGAACTGTCCTGACAGTGTGGTATTATGTTATTTTTCTATTGGAACTGTCCTGACAGGGTGGTATTATGTTATTTTTCTATTAGAACTGTCCTGACAGTGTGGTATTATGTTATTGTTCTATTGGAACTGTCCTGACAGTGTGATATTGTGTTGTTTTTCATAGATGTTGGAACTGTTCTGACAGTGTGGTATTTTGTTGTTTTTCTATTGGAACTGTTCTGACAGTGTGGTATTTTGTTGTTTTTCATGGATGTTGGAACTGTTCTGACAGTGTGGTATTTTGTTTTTTTTCTATTGGAACTGTCCTGACAGTGTGGTATTTTGTTGTTTTTCATGGATGTTGGAACTAGCCTGACAGTGTGGTATTTTGTTGTTTTTTTATTGGATTTTGGAACTGTCCTGACTGTGGTATTTTATGGTTTTTCATGGATGTTGGAACTGTCCTGACAGTGTGGTATTTTGTTATTTTTCTATTAGAACTGTCCTGACAGTGTGTTATTTTGTTGTTTTTCATGGATGTTGGAACTGTTCTGACAGTGTGGTATTTTGTTATTTTTCTATTAGAACTGTCCTGACAGTGTGGTGTTATGTTATTTTTCTATCGGAACTGTCCTGACAGTGTGGTATTATGTTATTTTTCTATTGGAACTGTCCTGACAGTGTGGTATTTTGTTGTTTTTCTATTGGATTTTGGAACTGTTGTGACAGTGTGGTATTATGTTGTTTTTCTATTTGAACTGTCCTGACAGTGTGATATTTTGTTTTTTTTCATGGATGTTGGACCTGTTCTGACAGTGTGGTATTTTGTTGTTTTTCATGGATGTTGGAACTGTCCTGACAGTGTGGTATTTTGTTGTTTTTTTATTGGATATGTCCTGACAGTGTGGTATTTTGTTATTTTTCTATTAGAACTGTCCTGACAGTGTGTTATTGTGTTGTTTTTCATGGATGTTGGAACTGTTCTGACAGTGTGATATTTTGTTATTTTTCTATTAGAACTGTCCTGACAGTGAGGTGTTATGTTATTTTTCTATTGGAACTGTCCTGACAGTGTGGTATTATGTTATTTTTCTATTGGAACTGTCCTGACAGTGTGGTATTTTGTTGTTTTTCTATTGGATTTTGGAACTGTTGTGACAGTGTGGTATTATAGTTGTTTTTCTATTTGAACTGTCCTGACAGTGTGATATTGTGTTTTTTTTCATGGATGTTGGACCTGTTCTGACAGTGTGGTATTTTGTTGTTTTTCATGGATGTTGGAACTGTCCTGACAGTGTGGTATTTTGTTGTTTTTTTATTGGAAATGTCCTGACAGTGTGGTATTTTGTGTTTTTTTATTGGAACTGTCCGAATAGTGTGGTATATTGTTGTTTTTCATGAATTTTGGAACTGTCCTGAAAATGTGCTATTTTAATGTTTTTCTATTGGAATTTGGAACTGTCCTGACAGTGTGGTATTTTGTTGTTTTTCTATTAGATTTTGAACTGTCCTGACAGTGTGGTATTATGTTATTTTTCTAATAGAACTGTGTTGACAGTGTGGTATTTTGTTGTTTTTCATGAATTTTGGAGCTATCCTGACAGTGTGGTATTATGTTATTTTCCTATTAGAACTGTCTTGACAGTGTGGTATTTTGTTTTTTTTCATGGATGTTGGAACTGTCCTGACATTGTGGTATTTTGTTGTTTTTCTATTAGAATTTGGAACTGTCCTGACAGTGTGGTATTTGTTGTTTTTTTATCGGATTTTGGAACTGTCCTGACAGTGTGGTATTATGTTGTTTTTCATAAATTTTGGAACTATCCTGACAATGTGTTATTTTGTTGTTTTTCTATTGGATTTTGGAACTGTCCTGACACTGTGGTATTATGCTATTTTTCTATTGGAACTGTCCTGACAGTGTGGTATTATGTTATTATTCTATTGGAACTGTCCTGACAGTGTGATATTTTGTTGTTTTTCATAGATGTTGGAAATGTCCTGACAGTGTGGTATTTTGTTGTTTTTCATAGATGTTTGAACTGTTCTGACAGTGTGGTATTTTGTTGTTTTTCTATTGGAACTGTTCTGACGGTGTGGTATTTTGTTGTTTTTTATGGATGTTGGAATTGTCCTGACAGTGTGATATTTTGTTGTTTTTCAATAAGATTTTGGAACTGTCCTGACAGTGTGGTATTTCGTTGTTTTTCATGGATGTTGGAACTGTCCTGACAGTGTGGTATTTTGTTGTTTTTCTATTGGAACTGTCCTGACAGTGTGGTATTTTGTTGTTTTCTATTGGAACTGTCCTGACAGTGAGGTATTTTGTTGTTTTTTTATTGGAACTGTCCTGATAGTGTGGTATATTGTTGTTTTTCATGAATTTTGGAACTGTCCTGAAAATGTGCTATTTTAATGTTTTTATATTGGATTTTGGAACTGTCCTGCCAGTGTGGTATTTTGTTGTTTTTCTATTAGATTTTGAACTGTCCTGACAGTGTGGTATTATGTTATTTTTCTATTAGAACTGTGTTGACAGTGTGGTATTTAGTTGTTTTTCATGAATTTTGGAGCTATCCTGACAGTGTGGTATTATGTTATTATTTTGTTGTTTTTCTATTAGAATTTGGAACTGTCCTGACAGTGTGGTATTTGTTGTTTTTCTATCGGATTTTGGAACTGTCCTGACAGTGTGGTATTATGTTGTTTTTCTATTGTAACTGTCCTGACAGTGTGGTATTTTGTTGTTTTTCATGAATTTTGGAACTATCCTGACAATGTGTTATTTTGTTGTTTTACTATTGGATTTTGCTACTGTCCTGACACTGTGGTATTATGCTATTTTTCTATTGAAACTGTCCTGAAAGTGTGGTATTATGTTGTTGTTCTATTGGAACTGTCCTTACAGTGTGATATTTTGTTGTTTTTCATAGATGTTGGAATTGTCCTGATAGTGTGGTATTTTGTTGTTTTTCAGAGATGTTGGAACTGTTCTGACAGTGTGTTATTTTGTTGTTTTTCTATTGGATTTTGGAACTGTCCTGACACTGTGGTATTATGCTATTTTTCTATTGGAACTGTCCTGACAGTGTGGTATTATGTTATTTTTCTATTGGAACTGTCCTGACAGTGTGATATTTTGTTGTTTTTCATAGATGTTGGAAATGTCCTGACAGTGTGGTATTTTGTTATTTTTCATAGATGTTGGAACTATCCTGACAATGTGTTATTTTGTTTTTTTTCTATTGGATTTTGGAACTGTCCTGACACTGTGGTATTATGCTATTTTTCAGTTGGAACTGTCCTGACAGTGTGGTATTATGTTATTTTTCTATTGGAACTGTCCTGACAGTGTGATATTTTGTTGTTTTTCATAGATGTTGGAACTGTCCTGACAGTGTGGTATTTTGTTGTTTTTCTATTGGAACTGTTCTGACAGTGTTGTATTTTGTTGTTTTTCACGGATGTTGGAACTGTCCTGACAGTGTGATATTTTGTTGTTTTTCAAAAAAGATTTTGGAACTGTCCTGACAGTGTGGTATTTTGTTGTTTTTCATGGATGTTGGAACTGTCCTGACAGTGTGGTATTTTGTTGTTTTTCTATTGGAACTGTCCTGACAGTGTGGTAATTTGTTGTTTTCTATTGGAACTGTTCTGACAGTGTGGTATTTTGTTGTTTTTTTATTGGAACTGTCCTAATAGTGTGGTATATTGTTTTTTTTCATGAATTTTGGAACTGTCCTGAAAATGTGCTATTCTAATGTTTTTCTATTGGATTTTGGAACTGTCCTGACAGTGTGGTATTTTGTTGTTTTTCTATTAGATTTTGAACTGTCCTGATAGTGTGGTATTATGTTATTTTTCTATTAGAACTGTGTTGACAGTGTGGTATTTTGTTGTTATTCATGAATTTTGGAGCTATCCTGACAGTGTGGTATTATGTTATTTTACTATTAGAACTGTCTTGACAGTGTGGTATTTGTTGTTTTTCTATTAGAATTTGGAACTGTCCTGACAGTGTGGTATTTGTTGTTTTTCTATCAGATTTTGGAACTGTCCCGACAGTGTGGTATTATGTTGTTTTTCTATTGTAACTGTCCTGACAGTGTGGTATTTTGTTGTTTTTCATGAATTTTGGAACTATCCTGACATTGTGTTATTTTGTTGTTTTTCTATTATAATTTGGAACTGTCCTGACAGTGTGGTATTTGTTGTTTTTCTATCAGATTTTGGAACTGTCCCGACAGTGTGTTATTATGTTGTTTTTCTATTGTAACTGTCCTGACAGTGTGGTATTTTGTTGTTTTTCATGAATTTTGGACATATCCTGACAATGTGTTATTTTGTTGTTTTTCTATTGGATTTTGGAACTGTCCTGACACTGTGGTATTATGCTATTTTTCTATTGGAACTGTCCTGAAAGTGTGGTATTATGTTATTTTTCTATTGGAACTGTCCTGACAGTGTGATATTTTGTTGTTTTTCATAGATGTTGGAACTGTCCTTACAGTGTGGTATTTTGTTGTTTTTCATAGATGTTGGAACTGTTCTGACAGTGTGGTATTTTGTTGTTTTTCTATTGGAACTGTTCTGACA
Source organism: Bathymodiolus brooksi (assembly GCA_963680875.1). NCBI lineage: Eukaryota > Metazoa > Mollusca > Bivalvia > Mytilida > Modiolidae > Bathymodiolus > Bathymodiolus brooksi. The sequence goes on from OY804577.1 coordinate 1,709,501, forward strand.
GTGTGGTATTTTGTTGTTTTTATATTGGAACTGTTCTGACAGTGTGGTATTTTGTTGTTTTTCATAGATGTTGGAACTGTCCTGACAGTGTGGTATTATGTTGTTTTTCTATTGTAACTGTCCTGACAGTGTGGTATTTTGTTGTTTTTCATGAATTTTGGAACTATCCTGACAATGTGTTATTTTGTTGTTTTACTATTGGATTTTGGAACTGTCCTGACACTGTGGTATTATGCTATTTTTCTATTGAAACTGTCCTGAAAGTGTGGTATTATGTTATTGTTCTATTGGAACTGTCCTTACAGTGTGATATTTTGTTGTTTTTCATAGATGTTGGAATGGTCCTGAGAGTGTGGTATTTTGTTGTTTTTCAGAGATGTTGGAACTGTTCTGACAGTGTGTTATTTTGTTGTTTTTCTATTGGATTTTGGAACTGTCCTGACACTGTGGTATTATGCTATTTTTCTATTGGAACTGTCCTGACAGTGTGGTATTATGTTATTTTTCTATTGGAACTGTCCTGACAGTGTGATATTTTGTTGTTTTTCATAGATGTTGGAAATGTCCTGACAGTGTGGTATTTTGTTATTTTTCATAGATGTTGGAACTATCCTGACAATGTGTTATTTTGTTGTTTTTCTATTGGATTTTGGAACTGTCCTGACACTGTGGTATTATGCTATTTTTCTATTGGAACTGTCCTGAAAGTGTGGTATTATGTTATTTTTCTATTGGAACTGTCCTGACAGTGTGATATTTTGTTGTTTTTCATAGATGTTGGAACTGTCCTTACAGTGTGGTATTTTGTTGTTTTTCATAGATGTTGGAACTATTCTGACAGTGTGGTATTTGGTTGTTTTTCTATTGAAACTGTTCTGACAGTGTGATATTTTTTTGTTTTTCATAGATGTTGGAACTGTCCTGACAGTGTGGTATTTTGTTGTTTTTCATGGATGATGGAACTATCCTGACAGTGTGGTATTTTGTTGTTTTTCTATTGGAACTCTTCTGACAATGTGGTATTTTGTTGTTTTTCATAGATGTTGGAACTGGCCTGATAGTGTGGTATTTTGTTGCTTTTTTATTGGAACTGTTCTGACAGTGTGGTATTTTGTTGTTTTTCATGGATGTTGGAACTGTTCTGACAGTGTGGTATTTTGTTGTTTTTCTATTGGAACTGTTCTGACAGTGTGGTATTTTGTTGTTTTTCTATTGGAACTGTTCTGACAGTGTTGTATTTTGTTGTTTTTCTATTGGAACTGTTCTGACAGTGTGGTATTTTGTTGTTTTCTATTGAAACTGTCCTGACAGTGTTGTATTTTTGTTGTTTTTCTATTGGAACTCTTCTGACAATGTGGTATTTTGTTGTTTTTCATAGATGTTGGAACTGGCCTGATAGTGTGGTATTTTGTTGCTTTTTTATTGGAACTGTTCTGACAGTGTGGTATTTTGTTGTTTTTCATGGATGTTGGAACTGTTCTGACAGTGTGGTATTTTGTTGTTTTTCTATTGGAACTGTTCTGACAGTGTGATATTTTGTTGTTTTTCATAGATGTTGGAACTGTCCTGACAGTGTGGTATTTTGTTGTTTTTCATGGATGTTGGAACTGTTCTGACAGTGTGGTATTTTGTTATTTTTCTATTAGAATTGTCCTGACAGTGTGTTATTATGTTATTTTTCTATTGGATTTTGGAACTGTCCTGACTGTGGTATTTTGTTGTTTTTCATGGATGTTGGAACTGTTCTGACAGTGTGGTATTTTGTTGTTTTTCATGGATGTTGGAACTGTTCTGAAAGTGTGGTATTTTGTTGTTTTTCTATTGGAACTGTCCTGACAGTGTGGTATTTTGTTGTTTTTCATGGATGTTGGAATTGGCCTGACAGTGTGGTATTTTGTTATTTTTCTATTGGAACTGTCCTGACAGTGTGGTATTATGTTATTTTTCTATTGGAACTGTCCTGACAGTGTGGTATTTTGTTATTTTTCATAGATGTTCGAACTGGCCTGACAGTGTGATATTTTGTTGTTTTTCAATAAGATTTTGGAACTGTCCTGACAGTGTGGTATTTTGTTGTTTTTCATGGATGTTGGAACTGTCCTGACAGTGTGGTATTTTGTTGTTTTTCTATTGGAACTGTCCTGACAGTGTGGTATTTTGTTGTTTTCTAATGGAACTGTCCTAATAGTGTGGTATATTGTTTTTTTTAATGAATTTTGGAACTGTCCTGAAAATGTGCTATTCTAATGTTTTTCTATTGGATTTTGGAACTGTCCTGACAGTGTGGTATTTTGTTGTTTTTCTATTAGATTTTGAACTGTCCTGACAGTGTGGTATTATGTTATTTTGCTATTAGAACTGTGTTGACAGTGTGGTATTATGTTATTTTGCTATTAGAACTGTGTTGACAGTGTGGTATTTTGTTGTTTTTCATGGATGTTGGAACTATCCTGACAGTGTGGTATTTTGTTGCTTTTCTATTGGAACTGTTCTGACAGTGTGGTATTTTGTTGTTTTTCATGGATGTTGGAACTGTTCTGACCGTGTGGTATTTTGTTGTTTTTCTATTGGAACTGTTCTGACAGGGTGGTATTTTGTTGTTTTTCTATTGGAACTGTCCTGACAGTGTGGTATTTTGTTGTTTTTTTATTGGAACTGTCCTGATTGTGTGGTATATTGTTGTTTTTCATGAATTTTGGAACTGTCCTGAAAATGTGCTATTTTATTGTTTTTCTATTGGATTTTGGAACTGTCCTGATGGTGTGGTATTTTGTTGTTTTTCTATTAGATTTTGAACTGTCCTGACAGTGTGGCATTATGTTATTTTTCTATTAGAACTGTGTTGACAGTGTGGTATTTTGTTGTTTTTCATGGATGTTGGAACTGTCCTGACATTGTGGTATTTTGTTGTTTTTCTATTAGAATTTGGAACTGTCCTGACAGTGTGGTATTTGGTGTTTTTCTATCGATCTTGGAACTGTCCTGACAGTGTGGTATTATGTTGTTTTTCTATTGTAACTGTCCTGACAGTGTGGTATTTTGTTGTTTTTCATGAATTTTGGAACTATCCTGACAATGTGTTATTTTGTTGTTTTTCTATTGGATTTTGGAACTGTCCTGACACTTTGGTATTATGCTATTTTTCTATTGGAACTGTCCTGACAGTGTAGTATTATGATATTTTTCTATTGGAACTGTCCTGAGAGTGTGATATTTGTTGCTTTTCATAGATGTTGGAACTGTCCTGACAGTGTGGTATTTTATTGTTTTTCATAGATGTTGGAACTGTTCTGAGAGTGTGGTATTTTGTTGTTTTTCTATTGGAACTGTTCTGACAGTGTGGTATTTTGTTGTTTTTCATGGATGTTGGAACTGTTCTGACAGTGTGGTATTTTGTTGTTTTTTTATTGGAACTGTTCTGACAGTGTGATATTTTGTTGTTATTCATAGATGTTGGAACTGTCCTGACAGTGTGGTATTTTGTTGTTTTTCATAGATGTTGGAACTGTTCTGACAGTGTTGTATTTTGGAACTGTTCTGACAGTGTGGTATTTTGTTGTTTTTCATGGATGTTGGAACTGTTCTGACAGTGTGGTATTTTGTTATTTTTCTATTAGAATTGTCCTGACAGTGTGTTATTATGTTATTTTTATATTGGATTTTGGAACTGTCCTGACTGTGGTATTTTGTTGTTTTTCATGGATGTTGGAACTGTTCTGACAGTGTGGTATTTTGTTGTTTTTCATGGATGTTGGAACTGTTCTGAAAGTGTGGTATTTTGTTATTTTTCTATTAGAACTGTCCTGACAGTGTGTTATTATGTTATTGTTCTATTGGAACTGTCCTGACAGTGTGGTATTATGTTATTGTTCTATTGGAACTATCCTGACAGTGTGGTATTATGTTATTTTTCTATTGGAACTTTCCTGAGAGTGTGATATTTTGTTGTTTTTCATAGATGTTGGAACCGGCCTGACAGTGTGGTATTTTGTTATTTTTCATTAATATTGGAACTGTTCTGACAGTGTGGTATTTTGTTATTTTTCTATTAGAACTGTCCTGACAGTGTGATATTTGTTGTTTTTCATAGATGTTGGAACTGTCCTGACAGTGTAGTATTTTGTTGTTTTTCTATTAGAACTGTCCTGACAGTGTGGTATTTTGTTGTTTTTCATGGATGTTGGAACTGTTCTGACAGTGTGGTAATTTGTTATTTTTCTATTAGAACTGTCCTGACAGTGTGGTATTATGTTATTTTTCTATTGGAACTGTCCCGACAGTGTGGTATTATGTTATTTTTCTATTGGAACTGTTCTGACAGTGTGGTATTTTGTTGTTTTTCATGGTTGTTGGAACTGTTCTGACAGTGTGGTATTTTGTTGTTTTTCATGGATGTTGGGACTGGCCTGACAGTGTGGTATTTTGTTGTTTTTCATGGATGTTGGAACTGTTCTGACAGTGTGGTATTTTGTTGTTTTTCTATTGGAACTGTCCTGACAGTGTGGTATTATGTTATTTTTCTATTGGAACTGTCCTGACAGTGTGGTATTTTGTTATTTTTCATAGATGTTGGAACTGGCCTGACAGTGTGATATTTTGTTGTTTTTTAATAAGATTTTGGAACTGTCCTGACAGTGTGGTATTTTGTTGTTTTTCATGGATGTTGGAACTGTCCTGACAGTGTGGTATTTTGTTGTTTTTCTATTGGAACTGTCCTGACAGTGTGGTATTTTGTTGTTTTCTAATGGAACTGTCCTAATAGTGTGGTATATTGTTTTGTTTAATGAATTTTGGAACTGTCCTGAAAATGTGCTATTCTAATGTTTTTCTATTAGATTTTGAACTGTCCTGACAGTGTGGTATTATGTTATTTTGCTATTAGAACTGTGTTGACAGTGTGGTATTTTGTTGTTTTTCATGGATGTTGGAACTATCCTGACAGTGTGGTATTTTGTTGCTTTTCTATTGGAACTGTTCTGACAGTGTGGTATTTTGTTGTTTTTCATGGATGTTGGAACTGTTCTGACAGTGTGGTATTTTGTTGTTTTTCTATTGGAACTGTTCTGACAGGGTGGTATTTTGTTGTTTTTCTATTGGAACTGTCCTGACAGTGTGGTATTTTGTTGTTTTTTTATTGGAACTGTCCTGATTGTGTGGTATATTGTTGTTTTTCATGAATTTTGGAACTGTCCTGAAAATGTGCTATTTTATTGTTTTTCTATTGGATTTTGGAACTGTCCTGATAGTGTGGTATTTTGTTGTTTTTCTATTAGATTTTGAACTGTCCTGACAGTGTGGCATTATGTTATTTTTCTATTAGAACTGTGTTGACAGTGTGGTATTTTGTTGTTTTTCATGGATGTTGGAACTGTCCTGACATTGTGGTATTTTGTTGTTTTTCTATTAGAATTTGGAACTGTCCTGACAGTGTGGTATTTGGTGTTTTTCTATCGATCTTGGAACTGTCCTGACAGTGTGGTATTATGTTGTTTTTCTATTGTAACTGTCCTGACAGTGTGGTATTTTGTTGTTTTTCATGAATTTTGGAACTATCCTGACAATGTGTTATTTTGTTGTTTTTCTATTGGATTTTGGAACTGTCCTGACACTTTGGTATTATGCTATTTTTCTATTGGAACTGTCCTGACAGTGTAGTATTATGATATTTTTCTATTGGAACTGTCCTGACAGTGTAGTATTATGATATTTTTCTATTGGAACTGTCCTGAGAGTGTGATATTTTGTTGCTTTTCATAGATGTTGGAACTGTCCTGACAGTTTGGTATTTTATTGTTTTTCATAGATGTTGGAACTGTTCTGAGAGTGTGGTATTTTGTTGTTTTTCTATTGGAACTGTTCTGACAGTGTGGTATTTTGTTGTTTTTCATGGATGTTGGAACTGTTCTGACAGTGTGGTATTTTGTTGTTTTTTTATTGGAACTGTTCTGACAGTGTGATATTTTGTTGTTATTCATAGATGTTGGAACTGTCCTGACAGTGTGGTATTTTGTTGTTTTTCATAGATGTTGGAACTGTTCTGACAGTGTTGTATTTTGGAACTGTTCTGACAGTGTGGTATTTTGTTGTTTTTCATGGATGTTGGAACTGTTCTGACAGTGTGGTATTTTGTTATTTTTCTATTAGAATTGTCCTGACAGTGTGTTATTATGTTATTTTTCTATTGGATTTTGGAACTGTCCTGACTGTGGTATTTTGTTGTTTTTCATGGATGTTGGAACTGTTCTGACAGTGTGGTATTTTGTTGTTTTTCATGGATGTTGGAACTGTTCTGAAAGTGTGGTATTTTGTTATTTTTCTATTAGAACTGTCCTGACAGTGTGTTATTATGTTATTGTTCTATTGGAACTGTCCTGACAGTGTGGTATTATGTTATTTTTCTATTGGAACTATCCTGACAGTGTGGTATTATGTTATTTTTCTATTGGAACTTTCCTGAGAGTGTGATATTTTGTTGTTTTTCATAGATGTTGGAACCGGCCTGACAGTGTGGTATTTTGTTATTTTTCATTAATATTGGAACTGTTCTGACAGTGTGGTATTTTGTTATTTTTCTATTAGAACTGTCCTGACAGTGTGATATTTGTTGTTTTTCATAGATGTTGGAACTGTCCTGACAGTGTAGTATTTTGTTATTTTTCTATTAGAACTGTCCTGACAGTGTGGTATTATGTTATTTTTCTATTGGAACTGTCCCGACAGTGTGGTATTATGTTATTTTTCTATTGGAACTGTTCTGACAGTGTGGTATTTTGTTGTTTTTCATGGATGTTGGGACTGGCCTGACAGTGTGGTATTTTGTTGTTTTTCATGGATGTTGGAACTGTTCTGACAGTGTGGTATTTTGTTGTTTTTCTATTGGAACTGTCCTGACAGTGTGGTATTATGTTATTTTTCTATTGGAACTGTCCTGACAGTGTGGTATTTTGTTATTTTTCATAGATGTTGGAACTGGCCTGACAGTGTGATATTTTGTTGTTTTTCAATAAGATTTTGGAACTGTCCTGACAGTGTGGTATTTTGTTGTTTTTCATGGATGTTGGAACTGTCCTGACAGTGTGGTATTTTGTTGTTTTTCTATTGGAACTGTCCGGACAGTGTGGTATTTTGTTGTTTTCTAATGGAACTGTCCTAATAGTGTGGTATATTGTTTTGTTTAATGAATTTTGGAACTGTCCTGAAAATGTGCTATTCTAATGTTTTTCTATTAGATTTTGAACTGTCCTGACAGTGTGGTATTATGTTATTTTGCTATTAGAACTGTGTTGACAGTGTGGTATTTTGTTGTTTTTCATGGATGTTGGAACTATCCTGACAGTGTGGTATTTTGTTGCTTTTCTATTGGAACTGTTCTGACAGTGTGGTATTTTGTTGTTTTTCATGGATGTTGGAACTGTTCTGACAGTGTGGTATTTTGTTGTTTTTCTATTGGAACTGTTCTGACAGGGTGGTATTTTGTTGTTTTTCTATTGGAACTGTCCTGACAGGGTGGTATTTTGTTGTTTTTTTATTGGAACTGTCCTGATTGTGTGGTATATTGTTGTTTTTCATGAATTTTGGAACTGTCCTGAAAATGTGCTATTTTATTGTTTTTCTATTGGATTTTAGAACTGTCCTGATAGTGTGGTATTTTGTTGTTTTTCTATTAGATTTTGAACTGTCCTGACAGTGTGGCATTATGTTATTTTTCTATTAGAACTGTGTTGACAGTGTGGTATTTTGTTGTTTTTCATGGATGTTGGAACTGTCCTGACATTGTGGTATTTTGTTGTTTTTCTATTAGAATTTGGAACTGTCCTGACAGTGTGGTATTTGGTGTTTTTCTATCGATCTTGGAACTGTCCTGACAGTGTGGTATTATGTTGTTTTTCTATTGTAACTGTCCTGACAGTGTGGTATTTTGTTGTTTTTCATGAATTTTGGAACTATCCTGACAATGTGTTATTTTGTTGTTTTTCTATTGGATTTTGGAACTGTCCTGACACTTTGGTATTATGCTATTTTTCTATTGGAACTGTCCTGACAGTGTAGTATTATGATATTTTTCTATTGGAACTGTCCTGACAGTGTAGTATTATGATATTTTTCTATTGGAACTGTCCTGAGAGTGTGATATTTTGTTGCTTTTCATAGATGTTGGAACTGTCCTGACAGTTTGGTATTTTATTGTTTTTCATAGATGTTGGAACTGTTCTGAGAGTGTGGTATTTTGTTGTTTTTCTATTGGAACTGTTCTGACAGTGTGGTATTTTGTTGTTTTTCATGGATGTTGGAACTGTTCTGACAGTGTGGTATTTTGTTGTTTTTCTATTGGAACTGTTCTGACAGTGTGATATTTTGTTGTTATTCATAGATGTTGGAACTGTCCTGACAGTGTGGTATTTTGTTGTTTTTCATAGATGTTGGAACTGTTCTGACAGTGTGGTATTTTGGAACTGTTCTGACAGTGTGGTATTTTGTTGTTTTTCATGGATGTTGGAACTGTTCTGACAGTGTGGTATTTTGTTATTTTTCTATTGGAATTGTCCTGACAGTGTGTTATTATGTTATTTTTCTATTGGATTTTGGAACTGTCCTGACTGTGGTATTTTGTTGTTTTTCATGGATGTTGGAACTGTTCTGACAGTGTGGTTTTTGGTGTTTTTCATGGATGTTGGAACTGTTCTGAAAGTGTGGTATTTTGTTATTTTTCTATTAGAACTGTCCTGACAGTGTGTTATTATGTTATTGTTCTATTGGAACTGTCCTGACAGTGTGGTATTATGTTATTTTTCTATTGGAACTATCCTGACAGTGTGGTATTATGTTATTTTTCTATTGGAACTTTCCTGAGAGTGTGATATTTTGTTGTTTTTCATAGATGTTGGAACTGGCCTGACAGTGTGGTATTTTGTTATTTTTCATTAATATTGGAACTGTTCTGACAGTGTGGTATTTTGTTATTTTTCTATTAGAACTGTCCTGACAGTGTGATATTTGTTGTTTTTCATAGATGTTGGAACTGTCCTGACAGTGTGGTATTTTGTTGTTTTTCTATTAGAACTGTCCTGACAGTGTGGTATTATGTTATTTTTCTATTGGAACTGTTCTGACAGTGTGGTATTATGTTATTTTTCTATTGGAACTGTCCTGACAGGGTGATATTTTGTAGTTTTTCATAGATGTTGGATCTGTCCTGACAGTGTGGTATTTTGTTGTTTTTCATGGATGTTGGAACTGTTCTGACAATGTGGTAATTTGTTATTTTTCTATTAGAACTGTCCTGACAGTGTGGTATTATGTTATTTTTCTATTGGAACTGTCCCGACAGTGTGGTATTATGTTATTTTTCTATTGGAACTGTTCTGACAGTGTGGTATGTTGTTGTTTTTCTATTGGAACTTTTCTGACAGTGTGGTATTTTGTTGTTTTTCATGGATGTTGGAACTGTTCTGACAGTGTGGTATTTGGTTGTTTTTTCATGGATGTTGGGACTGGCCTGACAGTGTGGTATTTTGTTGTTTTTCTATTGGATTTTGGAACTGTCCTGACTGGTATTTTGTTGTTTATCATGGATATTGGAACTGTTCTGACAGTGCGGTATTTTGTTATTTTTCTATTAGAACTGTCCTGAATGTGGTATTTTGTTGTTTTTCATGGATGTTGGAACTGTTCTGACAGTGTGGTATTTTGTTATTTTTCTATTAGAACTGTCCTGACAGTGTGGTATTTTGTTGTTTTTCATGGATGTTGGAACTGTTCTGACAGTGTGGTATTTTGTTGTTTTTCTATTGGAACTGTCCTGACAGTGTGGTATTTTGTTGTTTTTCTATTGGATTTTGGAACTGTCCTGGCTGTGGTATTTTGTTGTTTTTCATGGATGTTGGAACTGTTCTGACAGTGTGGTATTTTTTTGTTTTTCTATTGGAACTGTCCTGACAGTGTGGTATTTTGTTGTTTTTCATGGATGTTGGAACTGGCCTGACAGTGTGGTATTATGTTGTTTTTCTATTGGAGCTGTCCTGACAGTGTGGTATTTTGTTTTTTTCTATTGGAACTGTCCTGACAGTGTGGTATTTTGTTGTTTTTCATGGATGTTGGAACTAGCATGACAGTGTGGTATTTTGTTGTTTTTCATGGATGTTGGAACTGTTCTGACAGTGTGGTGTTTTGTTGTTTTTCATGGATGTTGGAATTGGCATGACAGTGTGGTATTTTGTTATTTTTCTATTGGAACTGTCCTGACAGTGTGGTATTATGTTGTTTTTCTATTGTAACTGTCCTGACAGTGTGGTATTTTGTTGTTTTTCATGAATTTTGGAACTATCCTGACAATGTGTTATTTTGTTGTTTTTCTATTGGATTTTGGAACGTCCTGACACTTTGGTATTATGCTATTTTTCTATTGGAACTGTCCTGACAGTGTAGTATTATGATATTTTTCTATTGGAACTGTCCTGATATTTTGTTGCTTTTCATAGATGTTGGAACTGTCCTGACAGTGTGGTATTTTATTGTTTTTCATAGATGTTGGAACTGTTCTGACAGTGTGGTATTTTGTTGTTTTTCTATTGGAACTGTTCTGACAGTGTGGTATTTTGTTGTTTTTCTATTGGAACTGTTCTGACAGTGTGATATTTTGTTGTTTTTGATAGATGTTGGAACTGTCCTGACAGTGTGGTATTTTGCTGTTTTTCATGGATGTTGGAACTGTTCTGACAGTGTGGTATTTTGTTATTTTTCTATTAGAATTGTCCTGACAGTGTGTTATTATGTTATTTTTCTATTGGATTTTGGAACTGTCCTGACTGTGGTATTTTGTTGTTTTTCATGGATGTTGGAACTGGCCTGACAGTGTGGTATTATGTTGTTTTTCTATTGGAGCTGTCCTGACAGTGTGGTATTTTGTTTTTTTCTATTGGAACTGTCCTGACAGTGTGGTATTTTGTTGTTTTTCATGGATGTTGGAACTAGCATGACAGTGTGGTATTTTGTTGTTTTTCATGGATGTTGGAACTGTTCTGACAGTGTGGTATTTTGTTGTTTTTCATGGATGTTGGAATTGGCATGACAGTGTGGTATTTTGTTATTTTTCTATTGGAACTGTCCTGACAGTGTGGTATTATGTTGTTTTTCTATTGTAACTGTCCTGACAGTGTGGTATTTTGTTGTTTTTCATGAATTTTGGAACTATCCTGACAATGTGTTATTTTGTTGTTTTTCTATTGGATTTTGGAACGTCCTGACACTTTGGTATTATGCTATTTTTCTATTGGAACTGTCCTGACAGTGTAGTATTATGATATTTTTCTATTGGAACTGTCCTGATATTTTGTTGCTTTTCATAGATGTTGGAACTGTCCTGACAGTGTGGTATTTTATTGTTTTTCATAGATGTTGGAACTGTTCTGACAGTGTGGTATTTTGTTGTTTTTCTATTGGAACTGTTCTGACAGTGTGGTATTTTGTTGTTTTTCTATTGGAACTGTTCTGACAGTGTGATATTTTGTTGTTTTTGATAGATGTTGGAACTGTCCTGACAGTGTGGTATTTTGCTGTTTTTCATGGATGTTGGAACTGTTCTGACAGTGTGGTATTTTGTTATTTTTCTATTAGAATTGTCCTGACAGTGTGTTATTATGTTATTTTTCTATTGGATTTTGGAACTGTCCTGACTGTGGTATTTTGTTGTTTTTCATGGATGTTGGAACTGTTCTGACAGTGTGGTATTTTGTTGTTTTTCATGGATGTTGGAACTGTTCTGAAAGTGTGGTATTTTGTTGTTTTTCTATTGGAACTGTCCTGACAGTGTGGTATTTGGTTGTTTTTCATGGATGTTGGAATTGGCCTGACAGTGTGGTATTTTGTTATTTTTCTATTGGAACTGTCCTGACAGTGTGGTATTATGTTATTTTTCTATTGGAACTGTCCTCACAGTGTGGTATTTTGTTATTTTTCATAGATGTTGGAACTGGCCTGACAGTGTGATATTTTGTTGTTTTTCAATAAGATTTTGGAACTGTCCTGACAGTGTGGTATTTTGTTGTTTTTCATGGATGTTGGAACTGTCCTGACAGTGTGGTATTTTGTTGTTTTCTATTGGAACTGTCCTAATAGTGTGGTATATTGTTTTTTTTCATGAATTTTGGAACTGTCCTGAAAATGTGCTATTCTAATGTTTTTCTATTGGATTTTGAAACTGTCCTGACAGTGTGGTATTTTGTTGTTTTTCTATTAGATTTTGAACTGTTCTGACAGTGTGGTATTTTGTTGTTTTTCATGGATGTTGGAACTATCCTGACAGTGTGGTATTTTGTTGTTTTTCTATTGGAACTCTTCTGACAATGTGGTATTTTGTTGTTTTTCATAGATGTTGGAACTGGCCTGACAGTGTGGTATTTTGTTGTTTTTCTATTGGAACTGTTCTGACAGTGTGGTATTATGTTGTTTTTCATGGATGTTGGAACTGTTCTGACAGTGTGGTATTTTGTTGTTTTTCTATTGGAACTGTTCTGACAGTGTGGTATTTTGTTGTTTTTCTATTGGAACTGTTCTGACAGTGTTGTATTTTGTTGTTTTTCTATTGGAACTGTCCTGACAGTGTGGTATTTTGTTGTTTTCTATTGAAACTGTCCTGACAGTGTGGTATTTTGTTGTTTTTTTATTGGAACTGTCCTGATAGTGTGGTATATTGTTGTTTTTCATGAATTTTGGAACTGTCCTGAAAATGTGCTATTTTTTTGTTTTTCTATTGGATTTTGGAACTGTCCTGATAGTGTGGTATTTTGTTGTTTTTCTATTAGATTTTGAACTGTCCTGACAGTGTGGCATTATGTTATTTTTCTATTAGAACTGTGTTGACAGTGTGGTATTTTGTTGTTTTTCATGGATGTTGGAACTGTCCTGACATTGTGGTATTTTGTTGTTTTTCTATTAGAATTTGGAACTGTCCTGACAGTGTGGTATTTGGTGTTTTTCTATCCGATTTTGGAACTGTCCTGACAGTGTGGTATTATGTTATTTTTCTATTGGAACTTTCCTGAGAGTGTGATATTTTGTTGTTTTTCATAGATGTTGGAACTGGCCTGACAGTGTGGTATTTTGTTATTTTTCATTAATATTGGAACTGTTCTGACAGTGTGGTATTTTGTTGTTTTTCTATTAGAACTGTCCTGACAGTGTGGTATTATGTTATTTTTCTATTGGAACTGTCCCGACAGTGTGGTATTATGTTATTTTTCTATTGGAACTGTTCTGACAGTGTGGTATGTTGTTGTTTTTCTATTGGAACTTTTCTGACAGTGTGGTATTTTGTTGTTTTTCATGGATGTTGGAACTGTTCTGACAGTGTGGTATTTTGTTGTTTTTCATGGATGTTGGAACTGTTCTGACAGTGTGGTATTTTGTTGTTATTCATAGATGTTGGAACTGTCCTGACAGTGTGGTATTTTGTTGTTTTTCATAGATGTTGGAACTGTTCTGACAGTGTGGTATTTTGGAACTGTTCTGACAGTGTGGTATTTTGGAACTGTTCTGACAGTGTGGTATTTTGTTATTTTTCTATTAGAATTGTCCTGACAGTGTGTTATTATGTTATTTTTCTATTGGATTTTGGAACTGTCCTGACTGTGGTATTTTGTTGTTTTTCATGGATGTTGGAACTGTTCTGACAGTGTGGTTTTTGGTGTTTTTCATGGATGTTGGAACTGTTCTGAAAGTGTGGTATTTTGTTATTTTTCTATTAGAACTGTCCTGACAGTGTGTTATTATGTTATTGTTCTATTGGAACTGTCCTGACAGTGTGGTATTATGTTATTTTTCTATTGGAACTATCCTGACAGTGTGGTATTATGTTATTTTTCTATTGGAACTTTCCTGAGAGTGTGATATTTTGTTGTTTTTCATAGATGTTGGAACTGGCCTGACAGTGTGGTATTTTGTTATTTTTCATTAATATTGGAACTGTTCTGACAGTGTGGTATTTTGTTATTTTTCTATTAGAACTGTCCTGACAGTGTGATATTTGTTGTTTTTCATAGATGTTGGAACTGTCCTGACAGTGTGGTATTTTGTTATTTTTCTATTAGAACTGTCCTGACAGTGTGGTATTATGTTATTTTTCTATTGGAACTGTTCTGACAGTGTGGTATTATGTTATTTTTCTATTGGAACTGTCCTGACAGGGTGATATTTTGTAGTTTTTCATAGATGTTGGATCTGTCCTGACAGTGTGGTATTTTGTTGTTTTTCATGGATGTTGGAACTGTTCTGACAGTGTGGTAATTTGTTATTTTTCTATTAGAACTGTCCTGCCAGTGTGGTATTATGTTATTTTTCTATTGGAACTGTCCCGACAGTGTGGTATTATGTTATTTTTCTATTGGAACTGTTCTGACAGTGTGGTATGTTGTTGTTTTTCTATTTGAACTTTTCTGACAGTGTGGTATTTTGTTGTTTTTCATGGAAGTTGGAACTGTTCTGACAGTGTGGTATTTGGTTGTTTTTTCATGGATGTTGGGACTGGCCTGACAGTGTGGTATTTTGTTGTTTTTCTATTGGATTTTGGAACTGTCCTGACTGGTATTTTGTTGTTTATCATGGATATTGGAACTGTTCTGACAGTGCGGTATTTTATTGTTTTTCTATTAGAACTGTCCTGAATGTGGTATTTTGTTGTTTTTCATGGATGTTGGAACTGTTCTGACAGTGTGGTATTTTGTTATTTTTCTATTAGAACTGTCCTGACAGTGTGGTATTTTGTTGTTTTTCATTAATATTGGAACTGTTCTGACAGTGTGGTATTTTGTTATTTTTCTATTAGAACTGTCCTGACAGTGTGATATTTGTTGTTTTTCATAGATGTTGGAACTGTCCTGACAGTGTGGTATTTTGTTATTTTTCTATTAGAACTGTCCTGACAGTGTGGTATTATGTTATTTTTCTATTGGAACTGTTCTGACAGTGTGGTATTATGTTATTTTTCTATTGGAACTGTCCTGACAGGGTGATATTTTGTAGTTTTTCATAGATGTTGGATCTGTCCTGACAGTGTGGTATTTTGTTGTTTTTCATGGATGTTGGAACTGTTCTGACAGTGTGGTAATTTGTTATTTTTCTATTAGAACTGTCCTGACAGTGTGGTATTATGTTATTTTTCTATTGGAACTGTCCCGACAGTGTGGTATTATGTTATTTTTCTATTGGAACTGTTCTGACAGTGTGGTATGTTGTTGTTTTTCTATTTGAACTTTTCTGACAGTGTGGTATTTTGTTGTTTTTCATGGAAGTTGGAACTGTTCTGACAGTGTGGTATTTGGTTGTTTTTTCATGGATGTTGGGACTGGCCTGACAGTGTGGTATTTTGTTGTTTTTCTATTGGATTTTGGAACTGTCCTGACTGGTATTTTGTTGTTTATCATGGATATTGGAACTGTTCTGACAGTGCGGTATTTTATTGTTTTTCTATTAGAACTGTCCTGAATGTGGTATTTTGTTGTTTTTCATGGATGTTGGAACTGTTCTGACAGTGTGGTATTTTGTTATTTTTCTATTAGAACTGTCCTGACAGTGTGGTATTTTGTTGTTTTTCATGGATGTTGGAACTGTTCTGACAGTGTGGTATTTTGTTGTTTTTCTATTGGAACTGTCCTGACAGTGTGGTATTTTGTTGTTTTTCATGGATGTTGGAACTGGCCTGACAGTGTGGTATTTTGTTGTTTTTCTATTGGATTTTGGAACTGTCCTGGCTGTGGTATTTTGTTGTTTTTCATGGATGTTGGAACTGTTCTGACAGTGTGGTATTTTTTTGTTTTTCTATTGGAACTGTCCTGACAGTGTGGTATTTTGTTGTTTTTCATGGATGTTGGAACTGGCCTGACAGTGTGGTATTATGTTGTTTTTCTATTGGAACTGTCCTGACAGTGTGGTATTTTGTTTTTTTCTATTGGAACTGTCCTGACAGTGTGGTATTTTGTTGTTTTTCATGGATGTTGGAACTGGCCTGACAGTGTGGTATTTTGTTGTTTTTCATGGATGTTGGAACTGTTCTGACAGTGTGGTATTTTGTTGTTTTTCTATTGGAACTGTCCTGACAGTGTGGTATTTTGTTGTTTTTCATGGATGTTGGATTTGGCATGACAGTGTGGTATTTTGTTATTTTTCTATTGGAACTGTCCTGACAGTGTGGTATTATGTTGTTTTTCTATTGTAACTGTCCTGACAGTGTGGTATTTTGTTGTTTTTCATGAATTTTGGAACTATCCTGACAATGTGTTATTTTGTTGTTTTTCTATTGGATTTTGGAACGTCCTGACACTTTGGTATTATGCTATTTTTCTATTGGAACTGTCCTGACAGTGTAGTATTATGATATTTTTCTATTGGAACTGTCCTGAGAGTGTGATATTTTGTTGCTTTTCATAGATGTTGGAACTGTCCTGACAGTGTGGTATTTTATTGTTTTTCATAGATGTTGGAACTGTTCTGACAGTGTGGTATTTTGTTGTTTTTCTATTGGAACTGTTCTGACAGTGTGGTATTTTGTTGTTTTTCATGGATGTTGGAACTGTTCTGACAGTGTGGTATTTTGTTGTTTTTCTATTGGAACTGTTCTGACAGTGTGATATTTTGTTGTTTTTGATAGATGTTGGAACTGTCCTGACAGTGTGGTATTTTGCTGTTTTTCATGGATGTTGGAACTGTTCTGACAGTGTGGTATTTTGTTATTTTTCTATTAGAATTGTCCTGACAGTGTGTTATTATGTTATTTTTCTATTGGATTTTGGAACTGTCCTGACTGTGGTATTTTGTTGTTTTTCATGGATGTTGGAACTGGCCTGACAGTGTGGTATTTTGTTGTTTTTCATGGATGTTGGAACTGTTCTGAAAGTGTGGTATTTTGTTGTTTTTCTATTGGAACTGTCCTGACAGTGTGGTATTTTGTTGTTTTTCATGGATGTTGGAATTGGCCTGACAGTGTGGTATTTTGTTATTTTTCTATTGGAACTGTCCTGACAGTGTGGTATTATGTTATTTTTCTATTGGAACTGTCCTCACAGTGTGGTATTTTGTTATTTTTCATAGATGTTGGAACTGGCCTGACAGTGTGATATTTTGTTGTTTTTCAATAAGATGTTGGAACTGTTCTGACAGTGTGGTATTTTGGAACTGTTCTGACAGTGTGGTATTTTGGAACTGTTCTGACAGTGTGGTATTTTGTTATTTTTCTATTAGAATTGTCCTGACAGTGTGTTATTATGTTATTTTTCTATTGGATTTTGGAACTGTCCTGACTGTGGTATTTTGTTGTTTTTCATGGATGTTGGAACTGTTCTGACAGTGTGGTTTTTGGTGTTTTTCATGGATGTTGGAACTGTTCTGAAAGTGTGGTATTTTGTTATTTTTCTATTAGAACTGTCCTGACAGTGTGTTATTATGTTATTGTTCTATTGGAACTGTCCTGACAGTGTGGTATTATGTTATTTTTCTATTGGAACTATCCTGACAGTGTGGTATTATGTTATTTTTCTATTGGAACTTTCCTGAGAGTGTGATATTTTGTTGTTTTTCATAGATGTTGGAACTGGCCTGACAGTGTGGTATTTTGTTATTTTTCATTAATATTGGAACTGTTCTGACAGTGTGGTATTTTTTTATTTTTCTATTAGAACTGTCCTGACAGTGTGATATTTGTTGTTTTTCATAGATGTTGGAACTATCCTGACAGTGTGGTATTTTGTTATTTTTCTATTAGAACTGTCCTGACAGTGTGGTATTATGTTATTTTTCTATTGGAACTGTTCTGACAGTGTGGTATTATGTTATTTTTCTATTGGAACTGTCCTGACAGGGTGATATTTTGTAGTTTTTCATAGATGTTGGATCTGTCCTGACAGTGTGGTATTTTGTTGTTTTTCATGGATGTTGGAACTGTTCTGACAGTGTTGTAATTTGTTATTTTTCTATTAGAACTGTCCTGACAGTGTGGTATTATGTTATTTTTCTATTGGAACTGTCCCGACAGTGTGGTATTATGTTATTTTTCTATTGGAACTGTTCTGACAGTGTGGTATGTTGTTGTTTTTCTATTTGAACTTTTCTGACAGTGTGGTATTTTGTTGTTTTTCATGGATGTTGGAACTGTTCTGACAGTGTGGTATTTGGTTGTTTTTTCATGGATGTTGGGACTGGCCTGACAGTGTGGTATTTTGTTGTTTTTCTATTGGATTTTGGAACTGTCCTGACTGGTATTTTGTTGTTTATCATGGATATTGGAACTGTTCTGACAGTGCGGTATTTTATTGTTTTTCTATTAGAACTGTCCTGAATGTGGTATTTTGTTGTTTTTCATGGATGTTGGAACTGTTCTGACAGTGTGGTATTTTGTTATTTTTCTATTAGAACTGTCCTGACAGTGTGGTATTTTGTTGTTTTTCATGGATGTTGGAACTGTTCTGACAGTGTGGCATTTTGTTGTTTTTCTATTGGAACTGTCCTGACAGTGTGGTATTTTGTTGTTTTTCATGGATGTTGGAACTGGCCTGACAGTGTGGTATTTTGTTGTTTTTCTATTGGATTTTGGAACTGTCCTGGCTGTGGTATTTTGTTGTTTTTCATGGATGTTGGAACTGTTCTGACAGTGTGGTATTTTTTTGTTTTTCTATTGGAACTGTCCTGACAGTGTGGTATTTTGTTGTTTTTCATGGATGTTGGAACTGGCCTGACAGTGTGGTATTATGTTGTTTTTCTATTGGAACTGTCCTGACAGTGTGGTATTTTGTTTTTTTCTATTGGAACTGTCCTGACAGTGTGGTATTTTGTTGTTTTTCATGGATGTTGGAACTGGCCTGACAGTGTGGTATTTTGTTGTTTTTCATGGATGTTGGAACTGTTCTGACAGTGTGGTATTTTGTTGTTTTTCTATTGGAACTGTCCTGACAGTGTGGTATTTTGTTGTTTTTCATGGATGTTGGATTTGGCATGACAGTGTGGTATTTTGTTATTTTTCTATTGGAACTGTCCTGACAGTGTGGTATTATGTTGTTTTTCTATTGTAACTGTCCTGACAGTGTGGTATTTTGTTGTTTTTCATGAATTTTGGAACTATCCTGACAATGTGTTATTTTGTTGTTTTTCTATTGGATTTTGGAACGTCCTGACACTTTGGTATTATGCTATTTTTCTATTGGAACTGTCCTGACAGTGTAGTATTATGATATTTTTCTATTGGAACTGTCCTGAGAGTGTGATATTTTGTTGCTTTTCATAGATGTTGGAACTGTCCTGACAGTGTGGTATTTTATTGTTTTTCATAGATGTTGGAACTGTCCTGACTGTGGTATTTTGTTGTTTTTCATGGATGTTGGAACTGTTCTGACAGTGTGGTATTTTGTTGTTTTTCATGGATGTTGGAACTGTTCTGAAAGTGTGGTATTTTGTTGTTTTTCTATTGGAACTGTCCTGACAGTGTGGTATTTTGTTGTTTTTCATGGATGTTGGAATTGGCCTGACAGTGTGGTATTTTGTTATTTTTCTATTGGAACTGTCCTGACAGTGTGGTATTATGTTATTTTTCTATTGGAACTGTCCTCACAGTGTGGTATTTTGTTATTTTTCATAGATGTTGGAACTGGCCTGACAGTGTGATATTTTGTTGTTTTTCAATAAGATTTTGGAACTGTCCTGACAGTGTGGTATTTTGTTGTTTTTAATGGATGTTGGAACTGTCCTGACAGTGTGGTATTTTGTTGTTTTTCTATTGGAACTGTCCTGACAGTGTGGTATTTTGTTGTTTTCTATTGGAACTGTCCTAATAGTGTGGTATATTGTTTTTTTTCATGAATTTTGGAACTGTCCTGAAAATGTGCTATTCTAATGTTTTTCTATTGGATTTTGGAACTGTCCTGACAGTGTGGTATTTTGTTGTTTTTCTATTAGATTTTGAACTGTCCTGACAGTGTGGTATTTTGTTGTTTTTCATGGATGTTGGAACTATCCTGACAGTGTGCTATTTTGTTGTTTTTCTATTGGAACTCTTCTGACAATGTGGTATTTTGTTGTTTTTCATAGATGTTGGAACTGGCCTGACAGTGTGGTATTTTGTTGCTTTTCTATTGGAACTGTTCTGACAGTGTGGTACTATGTTGTTTTTCATGGATGTTGGAACTGTTCTGACAGTGTGGTATTTTGTTGTTTTTCTATTGGAACTATTCTGACAGTGTGGTATTTTGTTGTTTTTCTATTGGAACTGTCCCGACAGTGTGGTATTATGTTATTTTTCTATTGGAACTGTTCTGACAGTGTGGTATGTTGTTGTTTTTCTATTGGAACTTTTCTGACAGTGTGGTATTTTGTTGTTTTTCATGGATGTTGGAACTGTTCTGACAGTGTGGTATTTTGTTGTTTTTCATGGATGTTGGAATTGGCCTGACAGTGTGGTATTTTGTTGTTTTTCTATTGGATTTTGGAACTGTCCTGACTGGTATTTTGTTGTTTATCATGGATATTGGAACTGTTCTGACAGTGCGGTATTTTGTTATTTTTCTATTAGAACTGTCCTGAATGTGGTATTTTGTTGTTTTTCATGGATGTTGGAACTGTTCTGACAGTGTGGTATTTTGTTATTTTTCTATTAGAACTGTCCTGACAGTGTGGTATTTTGTTGTTTTTCATGGATGTTGGAACTGTTCTGACAGTGTGGTATTTTGTTGTTTTTCTATTGGAACTGTCCTGACAGTGTGGTATTTTGTTGTTTTTCATGGATGTTGGAACTGGCCTGACAGTGTGGTATTTTGTTGTTTTTCTATTGGATTTTGGAACTGTCCTGGCTGTGGTATTTTGTTGTTTTTCATGGATGTTGGAACTGTTCTGACAGTGTGGTATTTTTTTGTTTTTCTATTGGAACTGTCCTGACAGTGTGGTATTTTGTTGTTTTTCATGGATGTTGGAACTGGCCTGACAGTGTGGTATTATGTTGTTTTTCTATTGGAACTGTCCTGACAGTGTGGTATTTTGTTTTTTTCTATTGGAACTGTCCTGACAGTGTGGTATTTTGTTGTTTTTCATGGATGTTGGAACTGGCCTGACAGTGTGGTATTTTGTTGTTTTTCATGGATGTTGGAACTGTTCTGACAGTGTGGTATTTTGTTGTTTTTCTATTAGAACTGTCCTGACAGTGTGGTATTTTGTTGTTTTTCATGGATGTTGGAATTGGCATGACAGTGTGGTATTTTGTTGTTTTTCTATTGGAACTCTTCTGACAATGTGGTATTTTGTTGTTTTTCATAGATGTTGGAACTGGCCTGACAGTGTGGTATTTTGTTGCTTTTCTATTGGAACTGTTCTGACAGTGTGGTACTATGTTGTTTTTCATGGATGTTGGAACTGTTCTGACAGTGTGGTATTTTGTTGTTTTTCTATTGGAACTGTTCTGACAGTGTGGTATTTTGTTGTTTTTCTATTGGAACTGTCCCGACAGTGTGGTATTATGTTATTTTTCTATTGGAACTGTTCTGACAGTGTGGTATGTTGTTGTTTTTCTATTGGAACTTTTCTGACAGTGTGGTATTTTGTTGTTTTTCATGGATGTTGGAACTGTTCTGACAGTGTGGTATTTTGTTGTTTTTCATGGATGTTGGAATTGGCCTGACAGTGTGGTATTTTGTTGTTTTTCTATTGGATTTTGGAACTGTCCTGACTGGTATTTTGTTGTTTATCATGGATATTGGAACTGTTCTGACAGTGCGGTATTTTGTTATTTTTCTATTAGAACTGTCCTGAATGTGGTATTTTGTTGTTTTTCATGGATGTTGGAACTGTTCTGACAGTGTGGTATTTTGTTATTTTTCTATTAGAACTGTCCTGACAGTGTGGTATTTTGTTGTTTTTCATGGATGTTGGAACTGTTCTGACAGTGTGGTATTTTGTTGTTTTTCTATTGGATTTTGGAACTGTCCTGGCTGTGGTATTTTGTTGTTTTTCATGGATGTTGGAACTGTTCTGACAGTGTGGTATTTTTTTGTTTTTCTATTGGAACTGTCCTGACAGTGTGTTATTTTGTTGTTTTTCATGGATGTTGGAACTGGCCTGACAGTGTGGTATTATGTTGTTTTTCTATTGGAACTGTCCTGACAGTGTGGTATTTTGTTTTTTTCTATTGGAACTGGCCTGACAGTGTGGTATTTTGTTGTTTTTCATGGATGTTGGAACTGTTCTGACAGTGTGGTATTTTGTTGTTTTTCTATTAGAACTGTCCTGACAGTGTGGTATTTTGTTGTTTTTCATGGATGTTGGAACTGTCATGACAGTGTGGTATTTTGTTGTTTTTCATGGATGTTGGAACTGGCCTGACAGTGTGGTATTTTGTTGTTTTTCTATTGGATTTTGGAACTGTCCTGGCTGTGGTATTTTGTTGTTTTTCATGGATGTTGGAACTGTTCTGACAGTGTGGTATTTTTTTGTTTTTCTATTGGAACTGTCCTGACAGTGTGGTATTTTGTTGTTTTTCATGGATGTTGGAACTGGCCTGACAGTGTGGTATTATGTTGTTTTTCTATTGGAACTGTCCTGACAGTGTGGTATTTTGTTGTTTTTCATGGATGTTGGAACTGTTCTGACAGTGTGGTATTTTGTTGTTTTTCATGGATGTTGGAATTGGCATGACAGTGTGGTATTTTGTTGTTTTTCTATTGGAACTCTTCTGACAATGTGGTATTTTGTTGTTTTTCATAGATGTTGGAACTGGCCTGACAGTGTGGTATTTTGTTGCTTTTCTATTGGAACTGTTCTGACAGTGTGGTACTATGTTGTTTTTCATGGATGTTGGAACTGTTCTGACAGTGTGGTATTTTGTTGTTTTTCTATTGGAACTGTTCTGACAGTGTGGTATTTTGTTGTTTTTCTATTGGAACTGTCCCGACAGTGTGGTATTATGTTATTTTTCTATTGGAACTGTTCTGACAGTGTGGTATGTTGTTGTTTTTCTATTGGAACTTTTCTGACAGTGTGGTATTTTGTTGTTTTTCATGGATGTTGGAACTGTTCTGACAGTGTGGTATTTTGTTGTTTTTCATGGATGTTGGAATTGGCCTGACAGTGTGGTATTTTGTTGTTTTTCTATTGGATTTTGGAACTGTCCTGACTGGTATTTTGTTGTTTATCATGGATATTGGAACTGTTCTGACAGTGCGGTATTTTGTTATTTTTCTATTAGAACTGTCCTGAATGTGGTATTTTGTTGTTTTTCATGGATGTTGGAACTGTTCTGACAGTGTGGTATTTTGTTATTTTTCTATTAGAACTGTCCTGACAGTGTGGTATTTTGTTGTTTTTCATGGATGTTGGAACTGTTCTGACAGTGTGGTATTTTGTTGTTTTTCTATTGGATTTTGGAACTGTCCTGGCTGTGGTATTTTGTTGTTTTTCATGGATGTTGGAACTGTTCTGACAGTGTGGTATTTTTTTGTTTTTCTATTGGAACTGTCCTGACAGTGTGTTATTTTGTTGTTTTTCATGGATGTTGGAACTGGCCTGACAGTGTGGTATTATGTTGTTTTTCTATTGGAACTGTCCTGACAGTGTGGTATTTTGTTTTTTTCTATTGGAACTGGCCTGACAGTGTGGTATTTTGTTGTTTTTCATGGATGTTGGAACTGTTCTGACAGTGTGGTATTTTGTTGTTTTTCTATTAGAACTGTCCTGACAGTGTGGTATTTTGTTGTTTTTCATGGATGTTGGAACTGTCATGACAGTGTGGTATTTTGTTGTTTTTCATGGATGTTGGAACTGGCCTGACAGTGTGGTATTTTGTTGTTTTTCTATTGGATTTTGGAACTGTCCTGGCTGTGGTATTTTGTTGTTTTTCATGGATGTTGGAACTGTTCTGACAGTGTGGTATTTTTTTGTTTTTCTATTGGAACTGTCCTGACAGTGTGGTATTTTGTTGTTTTTCATGGATGTTGGAACTGGCCTGACAGTGTGGTATTATGTTGTTTTTCTATTGGAACTGTCCTGACAGTGTGGTATTTTGTTGTTTTTCATGGATGTTGGAACTGTTCTGACAGTGTGGTATTTTTTTGTTTTTCTATTAGAACTGTCCTGACAGTGTGGTATTTTGTTGTTTTTCATGGATGTTGGAATTGGCATGACAGTGTGGTATTTTGTTATTTTTCTATTGGAACTGTCCTGACAGTGTGGTATTATGTTGTTTTTCTATTGTAACTGTCCTGACAGTGTGGTATTTTGTTGTTTTTCTATTGGAACTGTCCTGACAGTGTGGTATTTTGTTGTTTTTCATGGATGTTGGAATTGGCATGACAGTGTGGTATTTTGTTATTTTTCTATTGGAACTGTCCTGACAGTGTGGTATTATGTTGTTTTTCTATTGTAACTGTCCTGACAGTGTGGTATTTTGTTGTTTTTCATGAATTTTGGAACTATCCTGACAATGTGTTATTTTGTTGTTTTTCTATTGGATTTTGGAACGTCCTGACACTTTGGTATTATGCTATTTTTCTATTGGAACTGTCCTGACAGTGTAGTATTATGATATTTTTCTATTGGAACTGTCCTGAGAGTGTGATATTTTGTTGCTTTTCATAGATGTTGGAACTGTCCTGACAGTGTGGTATTTTGTTGTTTTTCTATTGGAACTGTTCTGACAGTGTGGTATTTTGTTGTTTTTCTATTGGAACTGTTCTGACAGTGTGATATTTTGTTGTTTTTGATAGATGTTGGAACTGTCCTGACAGTGTGGTATTTTGCTGTTTTTCATGGATGTTGGAACTGTTCTGACAGTGTGGTATTTTGTTATTTTTCTATTAGAATTGTCCTGACAGTGTGTTATTATGTTATTTTTCTATTGGATTTTGGAACTGTCCTGACTGTGGTATTTTGTTGTTTTTCATGGATGTTGGAACTGTTCTGACAGTGTGGTATTTTGTTGTTTTTCATGGATGTTGGAACTGTTCTGAAAGTGTGGTATTTTGTTGTTTTTCTATTGGAACTGTCCTGACAGTGTGGTATTTTGTTGTTTTTCATGGATGTTGGAATTGGCCTGACAGTGTGGTATTTTGTTATTTTTCTATTGGAACTGTCCTGACAGTGTGGTATTATCTTATTTTTCTATTGGAACTGTCCTCACAGTGTGGTATTTTGTTATTTTTCATAGATGTTGGAACTGGCCTGACAGTGTGATATTTTGTTGTTTTTCAATAAGATTTTGGAACTGTCCTGACAGTGTGGTATTTTGTTGTTTTTAATGGATGTTGGAACTGTCCTGACAGTGTGGTATTTTGTTGTTTTTCTATTGGAACTGTCCTGACAGTGTGGTATTTTGTTGTTTTCTATTGGAACTATCCTAATAGTGTGGTATATTGTTTTTTTTCATGAATTTTGGAACTGTCCTGAAAATGTGCTATTCTAATGTTTTTCTATTGGATTTTGGAACTGTCCTGACAGTGTGGTATTTTGTTGTTTTTCTATTAGATTTTGAACTGTCCTGACAGTGTGGTATTTTGTTGTTTTTCATGGATGTTGGAACTATCCTGACAGTGTGCTATTTTGTTGTTTTTCTATTGGAACTCTTCTGACAATGTGGTATTTTGTTGTTTTTCATAGATGTTGGAACTGGCCTGACCGTGTGGTATTTTGTTGCTTTTCTATTGGAACTGTTCTGACAGTGTGGTACTATGTTGTTTTTCATGGATGTTGGAACTGTTCTGACAGTGTGGTATTTTGTTGTTTTTCTATTGGAACTGTTCTGACAGTGTGGTATTTTGTTGTTTTTCTATTGGAACTGTTCTGACAGTGTTGTATTTTGTTGTTTTTCTATTGGAACTGTCCTGACAGTGTGGTATTTTGTTGTTTTCTATTGAAACTGTCCTGACAGTGTGGTATTTTGTTGTTTTTTTATTGGAACTGTCCTGATAGTGTGGTATATTGTTGTTTTTCATGAATTTTGGAACTGTCCTGAAAATGTGCTATTTTTTTGTTTTTCTATTGGATTTTGGAACTGTCCTGATAGTGTTGTATTTTGTTGTTTTTCTATTAGATTTTGAACTGTCCTGACAGTGTGGCATTATGTTATTTTTCTATTAGAACTGTGTTGACAGTGTGGTATTTTGTTGTTTTTCATGGATGTTGGAACTGTTCTGACAGTGTGGTATTTTGTTGTTTTTCTATTGGAACTGTTCTGACAGTGTGATATTTTGTTGTTTTTGATAGATGTTGGAACTGTCCTGACAGTGTGGTATTTTGCTGTTTTTCATGGATGTTGGAACTGTTCTGACAGTGTGGTATTTTGTTATTTTTCTATTAGAATTGTCCTGACAGTGTGTTATTATGTTATTTTTCTATTGGATTTTGGAACTGTCCTGACTGTGGTATTTTGTTGTTTTTCATGGATGTTGGAACTGTCCTGACATTGTGGTATTTTGTTGTTTTTCTATTAGAATTTGGAACTGTCCTGACAGTGTGGTATTTGGTGTTTTTCTATCGGATTTTGGAACTGTCCTGACAGTGTGGTATTATATTGTTTTTCTATTGTAACTGTCCTGACAGTGTGGTATTTTGTTGTTTTTCATGAATTTTGGAACTATCCTGACAATGTGTTATTTTGTTGTTTTTCTATTGGATTTTGGAACTGTCCTGACACTTTGGTATTATGCTATTTTTCTATTGGAACTGTCCTGACAGTGTAGTATTATGATATTTTTCTATTGGAACTGTCCTGAGAATGTGATATTTTGTTGCTTTTCATAGATGTTGGAACTGTCCTGACAGTGTGGTATTTTATTGTTTTTCATAGATGTTGGAACTGTTCTGACAGTGTGGTATTTTGTTGTTTTTCTATTGGAACTGTTCTGACAGTGTGGTATTTTGTTGTTTTTCATGGATGTTGGAACTGTTCTGACAGTGTGGTATTTTGTTGTTTTTCTATTGGAACTGTTCTGACAGTGTGATATTTTGTTGTTTTTCATAGATGTTGGAACTGTCCTGACAGTGTGGTATTTTGTTGTTTTTCATAGATGTTGGAACTGTTCTGACAGTGTGGTATTTTGGAACTGTTCTGACAGTGTGGTATTTTTTGTTTTTCATGGATGTTGGAACTGTTCTGACAGTGTGGTATTTTGTTATTTTTCTATTAGAATTGTCCTGACAGTGTGTTATTATGTTATTTTTCTATTGGATTTTGGAACTGTCCTGACTGTGGTATTTTGTTGTTTTTCATGGATGTTGGAACTGTTCTGACAGTGTGGTATTTTGTTGTTTTTCATGGATGTTGGAACTGTTCTGAAAGTGTGGTATTTTGTTGTTTTTCTATTGGAACTGTCCTGACAGTGTGGTATTTTGTTGTTTTTCATGGATGTTGGAATTGGCCTGACAGTGTGGTATTTTGTTATTTTTCTATTGGAACTGTCCTGACAGTGTGGTATTATGTTATTTTTCTATTGGAACTGTCCTCACAGTGTGGTATTTTGTTTTTTTTCATGAATTTTGGAACTGTCCTGAAAATGTGCTATTCTAATGTTTTTCTATTGGATTTTGGAAATGTCCTGACAGTGTGGTATTTTGTTGTTTTTCTATTAGATTTTGAACTGTCCTGACAGTGTGGTATTTTGTTGTTTTTCATGGATGTTGGAACTATCCTGACAGTGTGGTATTTTGTTGTTTTTCTATTGGAACTCTTCTGACAATTTGGTATTTTGTTGTTTTTCATAGATGTTGGAACTGGCCTGACAGTGTGGTATTTTGTTGCTTTTCTATTGGAACTGTTCTGACAGTGTGGTATTATGTTGTTTTTCATGGATGTTG
The DNA here is from genome assembly GCA_963680875.1 of Bathymodiolus brooksi. NCBI lineage: Eukaryota > Metazoa > Mollusca > Bivalvia > Mytilida > Modiolidae > Bathymodiolus > Bathymodiolus brooksi. The sequence goes on from OY804577.1 coordinate 1,737,308, forward strand.
GAACTGTTCTGACAGTGTGGTATTTTGTTGTTTTTCTATTGGAACTGTTCTGACAGTGTGGTATTTTGTTGTTTTTCTATTGGAACTGTTCTGACAGTGTTGTATTTTGTTGTTTTTCTATTGGAACTGTCCTGACAGTGTGGTATTTTGTTGTTTTCTATTGAAACTGTCCTGACAGTGTGGTATTTTGTTGTTTTTTTATTGGAACTGTCCTGATAGTGTGGTATATTGTTGTTTTTCATGAATTTTGGAACTGTCCTGAAAATGTGCTATTTTTTTGTTTTTCTATTGGATTTTGGAACTGTCCTGATAGTGTGGTATTTTGTTGTTTTTCTATTATATTTTGAACTGTCCTGACAGTGTGGCATTATGTTATTTTTCTATTAGAACTGTGTTGACAGTGTGGTATTTTGTTGTTTTTCATGGATGTTGGAACTGTCCTGACATTGTGGTATTTTGTTGTTTTTCTATTAGAATTTGGAACTGTCCTGACAGTGTGGTATTTTGTTGTTTTTAATGGATGTTGGAACTGTCCTGACAGTGTGGTATTTTGTTGTTTTTCTATTGGAACTGTCCTGACAGTGTGGTATTTTGTTGTTTTCTATTGGAACTATCCTAATAGTGTGGTATATTGTTTTTTTTCATGAATTTTGGAACTGTCCTGAAAATGTGCTATTCTAATGTTTTTCTATTGGATTTTGGAACTGTCCTGACAGTGTGGTATTTTGTTGTTTTTCTATTAGATTTTGAACTGTCCTGACAGTGTGGTATTTTGTTGTTTTTCATGGATGTTGGAACTATCCTGACAGTGTGCTATTTTGTTGTTTTTCTATTGGAACTCTTCTGACAATGTGGTATTTTGTTGTTTTTCATAGATGTTGGAACTGGCCTGACCGTGTGGTATTTTGTTGCTTTTCTATTGGAACTGTTCTGACAGTGTGGTACTATGTTGTTTTTCATGGATGTTGGAACTGTTCTGACAGTGTGGTATTTTGTTGTTTTTCTATTGGAACTGTTCTGACAGTGTGGTATTTTGTTGTTTTTCTATTGGAACTGTTCTGACAGTGTTGTATTTTGTTGTTTTTCTATTGGAACTGTCCTGACAGTGTGGTATTTTGTTGTTTTCTATTGAAACTGTCCTGACAGTGTGGTATTTTGTTGTTTTTTTATTGGAACTGTCCTGATAGTGTGGTATATTGTTGTTTTTCATGAATTTTGGAACTGTCCTGAAAATGTGCTATTTTTTTGTTTTTCTATTGGATTTTGGAACTGTCCTGATAGTGTTGTATTTTGTTGTTTTTCTATTAGATTTTGAACTGTCCTGACAGTGTGGCATTATGTTATTTTTCTATTAGAACTGTGTTGACAGTGTGGTATTTTGTTGTTTTTCATGGATGTTGGAACTGTCCTGACATTGTGGTATTTTGTTGTTTTTCTATTAGAATTTGGAACTGTCCTGACAGTGTGGTATTTGGTGTTTTTCTATCGGATTTTGGAACTGTCCTGACAGTGTGGTATTATATTGTTTTTCTATTGTAACTGTCCTGACAGTGTGGTATTTTGTTGTTTTTCATGAATTTTGGAACTATCCTGACAATGTGTTATTTTGTTGTTTTTCTATTGGATTTTGGAACTGTCCTGACACTTTGGTATTATGCTATTTTTCTATTGGAACTGTCCTGACAGTGTAGTATTATGATATTTTTCTATTGGAACTGTCCTGAGAATGTGATATTTTGTTGCTTTTCATAGATGTTGGAACTGTCCTGACAGTGTGGTATTTTATTGTTTTTCATAGATGTTGGAACTGTTCTGACAGTGTGGTATTTTGTTGTTTTTCTATTGGAACTGTTCTGACAGTGTGGTATTTTGTTGTTTTTCATGGATGTTGGAACTGTTCTGACAGTGTGGTATTTTGTTGTTTTTCTATTGGAACTGTTCTGACAGTGTGATATTTTGTTGTTTTTCATAGATGTTGGAACTGTCCTGACAGTGTGGTATTTTGTTGTTTTTCATAGATGTTGGAACTGTTCTGACAGTGTGGTATTTTGGAACTGTTCTGACAGTGTGGTATTTTTTGTTTTTCATGGATGTTGGAACTGTTCTGACAGTGTGGTATTTTGTTATTTTTCTATTAGAATTGTCCTGACAGTGTGTTATTATGTTATTTTTCTATTGGATTTTGGAACTGTCCTGACTGTGGTATTTTGTTGTTTTTCATGGATGTTGGAACTGTTCTGACAGTGTGGTATTTTGTTGTTTTTCATGGATGTTGGAACTGTTCTGAAAGTGTGGTATTTTGTTGTTTTTCTATTGGAACTGTCCTGACAGTGTGGTATTTTGTTGTTTTTCATGGATGTTGGAATTGGCCTGACAGTGTGGTATTTTGTTATTTTTCTATTGGAACTGTCCTGACAGTGTGGTATTATGTTATTTTTCTATTGGAACTGTCCTCACAGTGTGGTATTTTGTTTTTTTTCATGAATTTTGGAACTGTCCTGAAAATGTGCTATTCTAATGTTTTTCTATTGGATTTTGGAAATGTCCTGACAGTGTGGTATTTTGTTGTTTTTCTATTAGATTTTGAACTGTCCTGACAGTGTGGTATTTTGTTGTTTTTCATGGATGTTGGAACTATCCTGACAGTGTGGTATTTTGTTGTTTTTCTATTGGAACTCTTCTGACAATTTGGTATTTTGTTGTTTTTCATAGATGTTGGAACTGGCCTGACAGTGTGGTATTTTGTTGCTTTTCTATTGGAACTGTTCTGACAGTGTGGTATTATGTTGTTTTTCATGGATGTTGGAACTGTTCTGACAGTGTGGTATTTTGTTGTTTTTCTATTGGAACTGTTCTGACAGTGTGGTATTTTGTTGTTTTTCTATTGGAACTGTTCTGACAGTGTTGTATTTTGTTGTTTTTCTATTGGAACTGTCCTGACAGTGTGGTATTTTGTTGTTTTCTATTGAAACTGTCCTGACAGTGTGGTATTTTGTTGTTTTTTTATTGGAACTGTCCTGATAGTGTGGTATATTGTTGTTTTTCATGAATTTTGGAACTGTCCTGAAAATGTGCTATTTTTTTGTTTTTCTATTGGATTTTGGAACTGTCCTGATAGTGTGGTATTTTGTTGTTTTTCTATTATATTTTGAACTGTCCTGACAGTGTGGCATTATGTTATTTTTCTATTAGAACTGTGTTGACAGTGTGGTATTTTGTTGTTTTTCATGGATGTTGGAACTGTCCTGACATTGTGGTATTTTGTTGTTTTTCTATTAGAATTTGGAACTGTCCTGACAGTGTGGTATTTTGTTGTTTTTAATGGATGTTGGAACTGTCCTGACAGTGTGGTATTTTGTTGTTTTTCTATTGGAACTGTCCTGACAGTGTGGTATTTTGTTGTTTTCTATTGGAACTATCCTAATAGTGTGGTATATTGTTTTTTTTCATGAATTTTGGAACTGTCCTGAAAATGTGCTATTCTAATGTTTTTCTATTGGATTTTGGAACTGTCCTGACAGTGTGGTATTTTGTTGTTTTTCTATTAGATTTTGAACTGTCCTGACAGTGTGGTATTTTGTTGTTTTTCATGGATGTTGGAACTATCCTGACAGTGTGCTATTTTGTTGTTTTTCTATTGGAACTCTTCTGACAATGTGGTATTTTGTTGTTTTTCATAGATGTTGGAACTGGCATGACCGTGTGGTATTTTGTTGCTTTTCTATTGGAACTGTTCTGACAGTGTGGTACTATGTTGTTTTTCATGGATGTTGGAACTGTTCTGACAGTGTGGTATTTTGTTGTTTTTCTATTGGAACTGTTCTGACAGTGTGGTATTTTGTTGTTTTTCTATTGGAACTGTTCTGACAGTGTTGTATTTTGTTGTTTTTCTATTGGAACTGTCCTGACAGTGTGGTATTTTGTTGTTTTCTATTGAAACTGTCCTGACAGTGTGGTATTTTGTTGTTTTTTTATTGGAACTGTCCTGATAGTGTGGTATATTGTTGTTTTTCATGAATTTTGGAACTGTCCTGAAAATGTGCTATTTTTTTGTTTTTCTATTGGATTTTGGAACTGTCCTGATAGTGTTGTATTTTGTTGTTTTTCTATTAGATTTTGAACTGTCCTGACAGTGTGGCATTATGTTATTTTTCTATTAGAACTGTGTTGACAGTGTGGTATTTTGTTGTTTTTCATGGATGTTGGAACTGTCCTGACATTGTGGTATTTTGTTGTTTTTCTATTAGAATTTGGAACTGTCCTGACAGTGTGGTATTTGGTGTTTTTCTATCGGATTTTGGAACTGTCCTGACAGTGTGGTATTATATTGTTTTTCTATTGTAACTGTCCTGACAGTGTGGTATTTTGTTGTTTTTCATGAATTTTGGAACTATCCTGACAATGTGTTATTTTGTTGTTTTTCTATTGGATTTTGGAACTGTCCTGACACTTTGGTATTATGCTATTTTTCTATTGGAACTGTCCTGACAGTGTAGTATTATGATATTTTTCTATTGGAACTGTCCTGAGAATGTGATATTTTGTTGCTTTTCATAGATGTTGGAACTGTCCTGACAGTGTGGTATTTTATTGTTTTTCATAGATGTTGGAACTGTTCTGACAGTGTGGTATTTTGTTGTTTTTCTATTGGAACTGTTCTGACAGTGTGGTATTTTGTTGTTTTTCATGGATGTTGGAACTGTTCTGACAGTGTGGTATTTTGTTGTTTTTCTATTGGAACTGTTCTGACAGTGTGATATTTTGTTGTTTTTCATAGATGTTGGAACTGTCCTGACAGTGTGGTATTTTGTTGTTTTTCATAGATGTTGGAACTGTTCTGACAGTGTGGTATTTTGGAACTGTTCTGACAGTGTGGTATTTTTTGTTTTTCATGGATGTTGGAACTGTTCTGACAGTGTGGTATTTTGTTATTTTTCTATTAGAATTGTCCTGACAGTGTGTTATTATGTTATTTTTCTATTGGATTTTGGAACTGTCCTGACTGTGGTATTTTGTTGTTTTTCATGGATGTTGGAACTGTTCTGACAGTGTGGTATTTTGTTGTTTTTCATGGATGTTGGAACTGTTCTGAAAGTGTGGTATTTTGTTGTTTTTCTATTGGAACTGTCCTGACAGTGTGGTATTTTGTTGTTTTTCATGGATGTTGGAATTGGCCTGACAGTGTGGTATTTTGTTATTTTTCTATTGGAACTGTCCTGACAGTGTGGTATTATGTTATTTTTCTATTGGAACTGTCCTCACAGTGTGGTATTTTGTTTTTTTTCATGAATTTTGGAACTGTCCTGAAAATGTGCTATTCTAATGTTTTTCTATTGGATTTTGGAAATGTCCTGACAGTGTGGTATTTTGTTGTTTTTCTATTAGATTTTGAACTGTCCTGACAGTGTGGTATTTTGTTGTTTTTCATGGATGTTGGAACTATCCTGACAGTGTGGTATTTTGTTGTTTTTCTATTGGAACTCTTCTGACAATTTGGTATTTTGTTGTTTTTCATAGATGTTGGAACTGGCCTGACAGTGTGGTATTTTGTTGCTTTTCTATTGGAACTGTTCTGACAGTGTGGTATTATGTTGTTTTTCATGGATGTTGGAACTGTTCTGACAGTGTGGTATTTTGTTGTTTTTCTATTGGAACTGTTCTGACAGTGTGGTATTTTGTTGTTTTTCTATTGGAACTGTTCTGACAGTGTTGTATTTTGTTGTTTTTCTATTGGAACTGTCCTGACAGTGTGGTATTTTGTTGTTTTCTATTGAAACTGTCCTGACAGTGTGGTATTTTGTTGTTTTTTTATTGGAACTGTCCTGATAGTGTGGTATATTGTTGTTTTTCATGAATTTTGGAACTGTCCTGAAAATGTGCTATTTTTTTGTTTTTCTATTGGATTTTGGAACTGTCCTGATAGTGTGGTATTTTGTTGTTTTTCTATTATATTTTGAACTGTCCTGACAGTGTGGCATTATGTTATTTTTCTATTAGAACTGTGTTGACAGTGTGGTATTTTGTTGTTTTTCATGGATGTTGGAACTGTCCTGACATTGTGGTATTTTGTTGTTTTTCTATTAGAATTTGGAACTGTCCTGACAGTGTGGTATTTGGTGTTTTTCTATCGGATTTTGGAACTGTCCTGACAGTGTGGTATTATATTGTTTTTCTATTGTAACTGTCCTGACAGTGTGGTATTTTGTTGTTTTTCATGAATTTTGGAACTATCCTGACAATGTGTTATTTTGTTGTTTTTCTATTGGATTTTGGAACTGTCCTGACACTTTGGTATTATGCTATTTTTCTATTGGAACTGTCCTGACAGTGTAGTATTATGATATTTTTCTATTGGAACTGGCCTGACAGTGTGGTATTATGTTATTTTTCTATTGGAACTGTCCTGACAGTGTGATATTTTGTTGTTTTTCATAGATGTTGGAACTGTCCTCACAGTGTGGTATTTTGTTGTTTTTCATGGATGTTGGAACTGTTCTGACAGTGTGGTAATTTGATATTTTTCTATTAGAACTGTCCTGACAGTGTGGTATTATATTGTTTTTCTATTGTAACTGTCCTGACAGTGTGGTATTTTGTTGTTTTTCATGAATTTTGGAACTATCCTGACAATGTGTTATTTTGTTGTTTTTCTATTGGATTTTGGAACTGTCCTGACACTTTGGTATTATGCTATTTTTCTATTGGAACTGTCCTGACAGTGTAGTATTATGATATTTTTCTATTGGAACTGTCCTGAGAATGTGATATTTTGTTGCTTTTCATAGATGTTGGAACTGTCCTGACAGTGTGGTATTTTATTGTTTTTCATAGATGTTGGAACTGTTCTGACAGTGTGGTATTTTGTTGTTTTTCTATTGGAACTGTTCTGACAGTGTGGTATTTTGTTGTTTTTCATGGATGTTGGAACTGTTCTGACAGTGTGGTATTTTGTTGTTTTTCTATTGGAACTGTTCTGACAGTGTGATATTTTGTTGTTTTTCATAGATGTTGGAACTGTCCTGACAGTGTGGTATTTTGTTGTTTTTCATAGATGTTGGAACTGTTCTGACAGTGTGGTATTTTGGAACTGTTCTGACAGTGTGGTATTTTTTGTTTTTCATGGATGTTGGAACTGTTCTGACAGTGTGGTATTTTGTTATTTTTCTATTAGAATTGTCCTGACAGTGTGTTATTATGTTATTTTTCTATTGGATTTTGGAACTGTCCTGACTGTGGTATTTTGTTGTTTTTCATGGATGTTGGAACTGTTCTGAAAGTGTGGTATTTTGTTGTTTTTCTATTGGAACTGTCCTGACAGTGTGGTATTTTGTTGTTTTTCATGGATGTTGGAATTGGCCTGACAGTGTGGTATTTTGTTATTTTTCTATTGGAACTGTCCTGACAGTGTGGTATTATGTTATTTTTCTATTGGAACTGTCCTCACAGTGTGGTATTTTGTTTTTTTTCATGAATTTTGGAACTGTCCTGAAAATGTGCTATTCTAATGTTTTTCTATTGGATTTTGGAAATGTCCTGACAGTGTGGTATTTTGTTGTTTTTCTATTAGATTTTGAACTGTCCTGACAGTGTGGTATTTTGTTGTTTTTCATGGATGTTGGAACTATCCTGACAGTGTGGTATTTTGTTGTTTTTCTATTGGAACTCTTCTGACAATTTGGTATTTTGTTGTTTTTCATAGATGTTGGAACTGGCCTGACAGTGTGGTATTTTGTTGCTTTTCTATTGGAACTGTTCTGACAGTGTGGTATTATGTTGTTTTTCATGGATGTTGGAACTGTTCTGACAGTGTGGTATTTTGTTGTTTTTCTATTGGAACTGTTCTGACAGTGTGGTATTTTGTTGTTTTTCTATTGGAACTGTTCTGACAGTGTTGTATTTTGTTGTTTTTCTATTGGAACTGTCCTGACAGTGTGGTATTTTGTTGTTTTCTATTGAAACTGTCCTGACAGTGTGGTATTTTGTTGTTTTTTTATTGGAACTGTCCTGATAGTGTGGTATATTGTTGTTTTTCATGAATTTTGGAACTGTCCTGAAAATGTGCTATTTTTTTGTTTTTCTATTGGATTTTGGAACTGTCCTGATAGTGTGGTATTTTGTTGTTTTTCTATTATATTTTGAACTGTCCTGACAGTGTGGCATTATGTTATTTTTCTATTAGAACTGTGTTGACAGTGTGGTATTTTGTTGTTTTTCATGGATGTTGGAACTGTCCTGACATTGTGGTATTTTGTTGTTTTTCTATTAGAATTTGGAACTGTCCTGACAGTGTGGTATTTGGTGTTTTTCTATCGGATTTTGGAACTGTCCTGACAGTGTGGTATTATATTGTTTTTCTATTGTAACTGTCCTGACAGTGTGGTATTTTGTTGTTTTTCATGAATTTTGGAACTATCCTGACAATGTGTTATTTTGTTGTTTTTCTATTGGATTTTGGAACTGTCCTGACACTTTGGTATTATGCTATTTTTCTATTGGAACTGTCCTGACAGTGTAGTATTATGATATTTTTCTATTGGAACTGGCCTGACAGTGTGGTATTATGTTATTTTTCTATTGGAACTGTCCTGACAGTGTGATATTTTGTTGTTTTTCATAGATGTTGGAACTGTCCTCACAGTGTGGTATTTTGTTGTTTTTCATGGATGTTGGAACTGTTCTGACAGTGTGGTAATTTGTTATTTTTCTATTAGAACTGTCCTGACAGTGTGGTATTATGTTATTTTTTTATTGGAACTGTCCCGACAGTGTGGTAATATGTTATTTTTCTATTGGAACCGTCCTGACAATGTGATATTGTGTTGTTTTTCATGGATGTTGGAACTGTTCTGACAGTGTGGTATGTTGTTGTTTTTCTATTGGAACTTTTCTGACAGTGTGGTATTTTGTTGTTTTTCATGGATGTTGGAACTGTTCTGACAGTGTGGTATTTTTTTTTTTTTTTATTGGAACTGTCCCGACAGTGTGGTATTTTGTTGTTTTTCATGGATGTTGGAACTGGCCTGACAGTGTGGTATTTTGTTGTTTTTCTATTGGATTTTGGAACTGTCCTGACTGGTATTTTGTTGTTTTTCATGGATATTGGAACTGTTCTGACAGTGCGGTATTTTGTTATTTTTTTATTAGAACTGTCCTGAATGTGGTATTTTGTTGTTTTTCATGGATGTTGGAACTGATCTGACAGTGTGGTATTTTGTTATTTTTCTATTAGAACTGTCCTGACAGTGTGGTATTTTGTTGTTTTTCATGGATGTTGGAACTGTTCTGACAGTGTGGTATTTTGTTGTTTTTCATGGATGTTGGAACTGTTCTGACAGTGTGGTATTTTGTTATTTTTCTATTAGAATTGTCCTGACAGTGTGTTATTATGTTATTTTTCTATTGGATTTTGGAACTGTCCTGACTGTGGTATTTTGTTGTTTTTCATGGATGTTGGAACTGTTCTGACAGTGTGGTATTTTGTTGTTTTTCTATTGGAACTGTCCTGACAGTGTGGTATTTTGTTGTTTTCTATTGGAACTATCCTAATAGTGTGGTATATTGTTTTTTTTCATGAATTTTGGAACTGTCCTGAAAATGTGCTATTCTAATGTTTTTCTATTGGATTTTGGAACTGTCCTGACAGTGTGGTATTTTGTTGTTTTTCTATTAGATTTTGAACTGTCCTGACAGTGTGGTATTTTGTTGTTTTTCATGGATGTTGGAACTATCCTGACAGTGCGCTATTTTGTTGTTTTTCTATTGGAACTCTTCTGACAATGTGGTATTTTGTTGTTTTTCATAGATGTTGGAACTGGCCTGACCGTGTGGTATTTTGTTGCTTTTCTATTGGAACTGTTCTGACAGTGTGGTACTATGTTGTTTTTCATGGATGTTGGAACTGTTCTGACAGTGTGGTATTTTGTTGTTTTTCTATTGGAACTGTTCTGACAGTGTGGTATTTTGTTGTTTTTCTATTGGAACTGTTCTGACAGTGTTGTATTTTGTTGTTTTTCTATTGGAACTGTCCTGACAGTGTGGTATTTTGTTGTTTTCTATTGAAACTGTCCTGACAGTGTGGTATTTTGTTGTTTTTTTATTGGAACTGTCCTGATAGTGTGGTATATTGTTGTTTTTCATGAATTTTGGAACTGTCCTGAAAATGTGCTATTTTTTTGTTTTTCTATTGGATTTTGGAACTGTCCTGACAGTGTGGCATTATGTTATTTTTCTATTAGAACTGTGTTGACAGTGTGGTATTTTGTTGTTTTTCATGGATGTTGGAACTGTCCTGACATTGTGGTATTTTGTTGTTTTTCTATTAGAATTTGGAACTGTCCTGACAGTGTGGTATTTGGTGTTTTTCTATCGGATTTTGGAACTGTCCTGACAGTGTGGTATTATATTGTTTTTCTATTGTAACTGTCCTGACAGTGTGGTATTTTGTTGTTTTTCATGAATTTTGGAACTATCCTGACAATGTGTTATTTTGTTGTTTTTCTATTGGATTTTGGAACTGTCCTGACACTTTGGTATTATGCTATTTTTCTATTGGAACTGTCCTGACAGTGTAGTATTATGATATTTTTCTATTGGAACTGTCCTGAGAATGTGATATTTTGTTGCTTTTCATAGATGTTGGAACTGTCCTGACAGTGTGGTATTTTATTGTTTTTCATAGATGTTGGAACTGTTCTGACAGTGTGGTATTTTGTTGTTTTTCTATTGGAACTGTTCTGACAGTGTGGTATTTTGTTGTTTTTCATGGATGTTGGAACTGTTCTGACAGTGTGGTATTTTGTTGTTTTTCTATTGGAACTGTTCTGACAGTGTGATATTTTGTTGTTTTTCATAGATGTTGGAACTGTCCTGACAGTGTGGTATTTTGTTGTTTTTCATAGATGTTGGAACTGTTCTGACAGTGTGGTATTTTGGAACTGTTCTGACAGTGTGGTATTTTTTGTTTTTCATGGATGTTGGAACTGTTCTGACAGTGTGGTATTTTGTTATTTTTCTATTAGAATTGTCCTGACAGTGTGTTATTATGTTATTTTTCTATTGGATTTTGGAACTGTCCTGACTGTGGTATTTTGTTGTTTTTCATGGATGTTGGAACTGTTCTGACAGTGTGGTATTTTGTTGTTTTTCATGGATGTTGGAACTGTTCTGAAAGTGTGGTATTTTGTTGTTTTTCTATTGGAACTGTCCTGACAGTGTGGTATTTTGTTGTTTTTCATGGATGTTGGAATTGGCCTGACAGTGTGGTATTTTGTTATTTTTCTATTGGAACTGTCCTGACAGTGTGGTATTATGTTATTTTTCTATTGGAACTGTCCTCACAGTGTGGTATTTTGGTTTTTTTCATGAATTTTGGAACTGTCCTGAAAATGTGCTATTCTAATGTTTTTCTATTGGATTTTGGAACTGTCCTGACAGTGTGGTATTTTGTTGTTTTTCTATTAGATTTTGAACTGTCCTGACAGTGTGGTATTTTGTTGTTTTTCATGGATGTTGGAACTATCCTGACAGTGTGGTATTTTGTTGTTTTTCTATTGGAACTCTTCTGACAATTTGGTATTTTGTTGTTTTTCATAGATGTTGGAACTGGCCTGACAGTGTGGTATTTTGTTGCTTTTCTATTGGAACTGTTCTGACAGTGTGGTATTATGTTGTTTTTCATGGATGTTGGAACTGTTCTGACAGTGTGGTATTTTGTTGTTTTTCTATTGGAACTGTTCTGACAGTGTGGTATTTTGTTGTTTTTCTATTGGAACTGTTCTGACAGTGTTGTATTTTGTTGTTTTTCTATTGGAACTGTCCTGACAGTGTGGTATTTTGTTGTTTTCTATTGAAACTGTCCTGACAGTGTGGTATTTTGTTGTTTTTTTATTGGAACTGTCCTGATAGTGTGGTATATTGTTGTTTTTCATGAATTTTGGAACTGTCCTGAAAATGTGCTATTTTTTTGTTTTTCTATTGGATTTTGGAACTGTCCTGATAGTGTGGTATTTTGTTGTTTTTCTATTATATTTTGAACTGTCCTGAAAGTGTGGCATTATGTTATTTTTCTATTAGAACTGTGTTGACAGTGTGGTATTTTGTTGTTTTTCATGGATGTTGGAACTGTCCTGACATTGTGGTATTTTGTTGTTTTTCTATTAGAATTTGGAACTGTCCTGACAGTGTGGTATTTGGTGTTTTTCTATCGGATTTTGGAACTGTCCTGACAGTGTGGTATTATATTGTTTTTCTATTGTAACTGTCCTGACAGTGTGGTATTTTGTTGTTTTTCATGAATTTTGGAACTATCCTGACAATGTGTTATTTTGTTGTTTTTCTATTGGATTTTGGAACTGTCCTGACACTTTGGTATTATGCTATTTTTCTATTGGAACTGTCCTGACAGTGTAGTATTATGATATTTTTCTATTGGAACTGGCCTGACAGTGTGGTATTATGTTATTTTTCTATTGGAACTGTCCTGACAGTGTGATATTTTGTTGTTTTTCATAGATGTTGGAACTGTCCTCACAGTGTGGTATTTTGTTGTTTTTCATGGATGTTGGAACTGTTCTGACAGTGTGGTAATTTGTTATTTTTCTATTAGAACTGTCCTGACAGTGTGGTATTATGTTATTTTTCTATTGGAACTGTCCCGACAGTGTGGTAATATGTTATTTTTCTATTGGAACCGTCCTGACAATGTGATATTGTGTTGTTTTTCATGGATGTTGGAACTGTTCTGACAGTGTGGCATGTTGTTGTTTTTCTATTGGAACTTTTCTGACAGTGTGGTATTTTGTTGTTTTTCATGGATGTTGGAACTGTTCTGACAGTGTGGTATTTTTTTTTTTTTTTATTGGAACTGTCCCGACAGTGTGGTATTTTGTTGTTTTTCATGGATGTTGGAACTGGCCTGACAGTGTGGTATTTTGTTGTTTTTCTATTGGATTTTGGAACTGTCCTGACTGGTATTTTGTTGTTTTTCATGGATATTGGAACTGTTCTGACAGTGCGGTATTTTGTTATTTTTTTATTAGAACTGTCCTGAATGTGGTATTTTGTTGTTTTTCATGGATGTTGGAACTGATCTGACAATGTGGTATTTTGTTATTTTTCTATTAGAACTGTCCTGACAGTGTGGTATTTTGTTGTTTTTCATGGATGTTGGAACTGTTCTGACAGTGTGGTATTTTGTTGTTTTTCATGGATGTTGGAACTGTTCTGACAGTGTGGTATTTTGTTATTTTTCTATTAGAATTGTCCTGACAGTGTGTTATTATGTTATTTTTCTATTGGATTTTGGAACTGTCCTGACTGTGGTATTTTGTTGTTTTTCATGGATGTTGGAACTGTTCTGACAGTGTGGTATTTTGTTGTTTTTCTATTGCAACTGTCCTGACAGTGTGGTATTTTGTTGTTTTTCATGGATGTTGGAACTGGCTTGACAGTGTGGTATTTTGTTGTTTTTCTATTGGAACTGTACTGACAGTGTTGTATTTTGTTTTTTTTCTATTGGAACTGTTCTCACAGTGTGATATTTTGTTGTTTTTCATAGATGTTGGAACTGTCCTGACAGTGTGGTATTTTGTTGTTTTTCATAGATGTTGGAACTGTTCTGACAGTGTGGTATTTTGTTGTTTTTCATTGATGTTGGAACTGTTCTGACAGTGTGGTATTTTGTTATTTTTCTATTAGAACTGTCCTGACAGTGTGTTATTATGTTATTTTTCTATTGGATTTTGGAACTGTCCTGACTGTGGTATTTTGTTGTTTTTCATGGATGTTGGAACTGTTCTGAGAGTGTGGTATTTTGTTATTTTTCTATTAGAACTGTCCTGACAGTGTGGTATTTTGTTGTTTTTCATGGATGTTGGAACTGTTCTGACAGTGTGGTATTTTGTTGTTTTTCAATTGGAACTGTCCTGACAGTGTGGTATTTTGTTGTTTTTCATAGATGTTGGAACTGGCCTGACAGTGTGGTATTTTGTTGTTTTTCCATTGGATTTTGGAACTGTCCTGGCTGTGGTATTTTGTTGTTTTTCATGGATGTTGGAACTGTTCTGACAGTGTGGTATTTTGTTATTTTTCTATTAGAATTGTCCTGACAGTGTAGTATTATGTTATTTTTCTATTGGAACTGTCCTGACAGTGTGGTATTATGTTATTTTTCTATTGGAACTGTCCTGAGAGTGTGATATTTTGTTGTTTTTCATAGATGTTGGAACTGGCCTGACAGTGTGATATTTTGTTGTTTTTCATTAATATTGGAACTGTTCTCACAGTGTGATATTTTGTTATTTTTCTATTAGAACTGTCCTGACAGTGTGGTATTATGTTATTTTTCTATTGGAACTGTTCTGACAGTGTGGTATTATGTTATTTATCTATTGGAACTGTCCTGACAGTGTGATATTTTGTTGTTTTTCATAGATGTTGGAACTGTCCTGACAGTGTGGTATTTTGTTGTTTTTCATGGATGTTGGAACTGTTCTGACAGTGTGGTAATTTGTTATTTTTCTATTAGAACTGTCCTGACAGTGTGGTATTATGTTATTTTTCTATTGGAACTGTCCCGACAGTGTGGTATTATGTTATTTTTCTATTGGAACTGTCCTGACAGAGTGATATTGTGTTGTTTTTCATAGATGTTGTAACTGTTCTGACAGTGTGGTATTTTGTTGTTTTTCTATTGGAACTTTTCTGACAGTGTGGTATTTTGTTGTTTTTCATGGATGTTGGAACTGTTCTGAGAGTGTGGTATTTTGTTATTTTTCTATTAGAACTGTCCTGAGAGTGTGGTATTTTGTTGTTTTTCATGGATGTTGGAACTGTTCTTACAGTGTGGTATTTTGTTATTTTTCTATTAGAACTGTCCTGACAGTGTGTTATTATGTTATTGTTCTATTGGAACTGTCCTGACAGTGTGGTATTATGTTATTTTTCTATTGGAACTGTCCTGACAGTGTGATATTTTGTTGTTTTTCATAGATGTTAGAACTGTCCTGACAGTGTGGTATTTTGTTGTTTTTCATGGATATTGGAACTGTTCTGACAGTGCGGTATTTTATTATTTTTCTATTAGAACTGTCCTGAATGTGGTATTTTGTTGTTTTTCATGGATGTTTGAACTGTTCTGACAGTGTGGTATTTTGTTATTTTTCTATTAGAACTGTCCTGACAGTGTGGTATTTTGTTGTTTTTCATGGATGTTGGAACTGTTCTGACAGTGTGGTATTTTGTTGTTTTTCTATTGGAACTGTCCTGACAGTGTGGTATTTTGTTGTTTTTCATGGATGTTGGAACTGGCCTGACAGTGTGGTATTTTGTTGTTTTTTTATTGGATTTTGGAACTGTCCTGGCTGTGGTATTTTGTTGTTTTTCATGGATGTTGGAACTGTTCTGACAGTGTGGTATTTTGTTGTTTTTCTATTGGAACTGTCCTGACAGTGTGGTATTTTGTTGTTTTTCATGGATGTTGGAACTGGCCTGACAGTGTGGTATTTTGTTGTTTTTCTATCGGAACTGTCCTGACAGTGTGGTATTTTGTTTTTTTCTATTGGAACTGTCCTGACAGTGTGGTATTTTGTTTTTTTCTATTGGAACTGTCCTGACAGTGTGGCATTTTGTTGTTTTTCTATGTTGTTTTTCATGGATGTTGGAACTGTTCTGACAGTGTGGTATTTTGTTGTTTTTTTATTGGAACTGTTCTGACAATGTGGTATTTTGTTGTTTTTCATAGATGTTGGAACTATTCTGACAGTGTGGTATTTTGTTATTTTTCTATTAGAACTGTCCGGACAGTGTGGTATTATGTTATTTTTCTATTGGAACTGTTCTGACAGTGTGGTATTATGTTATTTTTCTATTGGAACTGTCCTGACAGTGTGATATTTTGTTGTTTTTCATGGATGTTGGAATTGTTCTGACAGTGTGGTATTTTGTTATTTTTCTATTAGAACTGTCCTGACAGTGTGGTAATATGTTATTTTTCTATTGTAACTGTCCCGACAGTGTGGTATTATGTTATTTTTCTATTGGAACTGTCCTGACAGAGTGATATTGTGTTGTTTTTCATAGATGTTGGAACTGTTCTGACAGTGTGGTATTTTGTTGTTTTTCTATTGGAACTTTTCTGACAGTGTGGTATTTTGTTATTTTTCATGGATGTTGGAACTGTTCTGAGAGTGTGGTATTTTGTTATTTTTCTATTAGAACTGACCTGACAGTGTGGTATTTTGTTGTTTTTCATGGATGTTGGAACTGTTCTGACAGTGTGGTATTTTGTTATGTTTCTATTAGAACTGTCCTGACAGTGTGTTATTATGTTATTGTTCTATTGGAACTGTGCTGACAGTGTGGTATTATGTTATTTTTCTATTGGAACTGTCCTGACAATGTGGTATTTTGTTATTTTTCTATTAGAACTGTCCTGACAGTGTGGTATTATGTTATTTTTCTATTGGAACTGTCCTGACAGTGTGGTATTATGTTATTTTTCTATTGGAACTGTCCTGAGAGTGTGATATTTTGTTGTTTTTCATAGATGTTGAAACTGGCCTGACAGTGTGGTATTTTGTTGTTTTTCATTAATATTGGAACTGTTCTGACAGTGTGGTATTTTGTTATTTTTCTATTAGAACTGTCCTGACAGTGTGGTATTATGTATTTTTCTATTGGAACTGTTCTGACAGTGTGGTATTATGTTATTTTTCTATTGGAACTGTCCTGACAGTGTGATATTTTTTTTTTTTTTTACATAGATGTTGGAACTGTTCTGACAGTGTGGTAATTTGTTATTTTTCTATTAGAACTGTCCTGACAGTGTGGTATTATGTTATTTTTCTATTGGAACTGTCCCGACAGTGTGGTATTATGTTATTTTTCTATTGGAACTGTCCTGACAGTGTGATATTGTGTTGTTTTTCATAGATGTTGGAACTGTTCTGACAGTGTGGTATTTTGTTTTTTTTTTATTGGAACTTTCCCGACAGTGTGGTATTTTGTTGTTTTTCATGGATGTTGGAACTGTTCTGACAGTGTGGTATTTTGTTGTTTTTTTATTGGAACTGTTCTGACAATGTGGTATTTTGTTGTTTTTCATAGATGTTGGAACTATTCTGACAGTGTGGTATTTTGTTATTTTTCTATTAGAACTGTCCGGACAGTGTGGTATTATGTTATTTTTCTATTGGAACTGTTCTGACAGTGTGGTATTATGTTATTTTTCTATTGGAACTGTCCTGACAGTGTGATATTTTGTTGTTTTTCATGGATGTTGGAATTGTTCTGACAGTGTGGTATTTTGTTATTTTTCTATTAGAACTGTCCTGACAGTGTGGTAATATGTTATTTTTCTATTGTAACTGTCCCGACAGTGTGGTATTATGTTATTTTTCTATTGGAACTGTCCTGACAGAGTGATATTGTGTTGTTTTTCATAGATGTTGGAACTGTTCTGACAGTGTGGTATTTTGTTGTTTTTCTATTGGAACTTTTCTGACAGTGTGGTATTTTGTTGTTTTTCATGGATGTTGGAACTGTTCTGAGAGTGTGGTATTTTGTTATTTTTCTATTAGAACTGACCTGACAGTGTGGTATTTTGTTGTTTTTCATGGATGTTGGAACTGTTCTGACAGTGTGGTATTTTGTTATGTTTCTATTAGAACTGTCCTGACAGTGTGTTATTATGTTATTGTTCTATTGGAACTGTGCTGACAGTGTGGTATTATGTTATTTTTCTATTGGAACTGTCCTGACAATGTGGTATTTTGTTATTTTTCTATTAGAACTGTCCTGACAGTGTGGTATTATGTTATTTTTCTATTGGAACTGTCCTGACAGTGTGGTATTATGTTATTTTTCTATTGGAACTGTCCTGAGAGTGTGATATTTTGTTGTTTTTCATAGATGTTGAAACTGGCCTGACAGTGTGGTATTTTGTTGTTTTTCATTAATATTGGAACTGTTCTGACAGTGTGGTATTTTGTTATTTTTCTATTAGAACTGTCCTGACAGTGTGGTATTATGTATTTTTCTATTGGAACTGTTCTGACAGTGTGGTATTATGTTATTTTTCTATTGGAACTGTCCTGACAGTGTGATATTTTTTTTTTTTTTTACATAGATGTTGGAACTGTTCTGACAGTGTGGTAATTTGTTATTTTTCTATTAGAACTGTCCTGACAGTGTGGTATTATGTTATTTTTCTATTGGAACTGTCCCGACAGTGTGGTATTATGTTATTTTTCTATTGGAACTGTCCTGACAGTGTGATATTGTGTTGTTTTTCATAGATGTTGGAACTGTTCTGACAGTGTGGTATTTTGTTTTTTTTTTATTGGAACTTTCCCGACAGTGTGGTATTTTGTTGTTTTTCATGGATGTTGGAACTGGCCTGACAGTGTGGTATTTTGTTGTTTTTCTATTGGATTTTGGAACTGTCCTGACTGGTATTTTGTTGTTTTTCATGGATATTGGAACTGTTCTGACAGTGCGGTATTTTGTTATTTTTCTATTAGAACTGTCCTGAATGTGGTATTTTGTTGTTTTTCATGGATGTTGGAACTGTTCTGACAGTGTGGTATTTTGTTATTTTTCTATTAAAACTGTCCTGACAGTGTGGTATTTTGGTGTTTTTCATGGATGTTGGAACTGTCCTGACAGTGTGGTATTTTGTTGTTTTTCTATTGGAACTGTCCTGACAGTGTGGTATTTTGTTGTTTTTCATGAATGTTGGAACTGGCCTGACAGTGTGGTATTTTGTTGTTTTTCTATTGGATTTTGGAACTGTCCTTGCTGTGGTATTTCGTTGTTTTTCATGAATGTTGGAACTGTTCTGACAGTGTGGTATTTTGTTGTTTTTCTATTGGAACTGACCTGACAGTGTGGTATTTTGTTGTTTTTCATGGATGTTGGAACTGGCCTGACAGTGTGGTATTTTGTTGTTTTTCTATTGGAACTGTCCTGACAGTGTGGTATTTTGTTTTTTTCTAATGGAACTGTCCTGACAGTGTGGTATTTTGTTGTTTTTCATGGATGTTGGAACTGGCCTGACAGTGTGGTATTTTGTTGTTTTTCATGGATGTTGGAACTGTTCTGACAGTGTGATATTTTGTTGTTTTTCTATTAGAACTGTCCTGACAGTGTGGTATTTTGTTGTTTTTCATGGATGTTGGAACTGTTCTGACAGTGTGGTATTTTGTTATTTTTCTATTAGAACTGTCCTGACAGTGTGGTATTATGTTATTTTTCTATTGGAACTGTCCTGACAGTGTGGTATTATGTTATTTTTCTATTAGAACTGTCCTGACAGTGTGGTATTTTGTTATTTTTCATAGATGTTGGAACTGGCCTGACAGTGTGGTATTTTGTTGTTTTTCTATTGGAACTGTTCTGTCAGTGTGGCATTTTGTTGTTTTTCTATGTTGTTTTTCATGGATGTTGGAACTGTTCTGACAGTGTGGTATTTTGTTGTTTTTTTATTGGAACTGTTCTGACAGTGTGGTATTTTGTTGTTTTTCATAGATGTTGGAACTATTCTGACAGTGTGGTATTTTGTTGTTTTTCTATTGGAACTGTTCTGACAGTGTGGTATTTTGTTGTTTTTCATGGATGTTGGAACTGTTCTGACAGTGTGGTATTTTGTTTTTTTTCTATTCGAACTGTTCTGACAGTGTGGTATTTTGTTGTTTTTCATGGATGTTGGAACTGTTCTGACAGTGTGGTATTTTGTTGTTTTTCTATTGGAACTGTTCTGACAGTGTGATATTTTGTTGTTTTTCATAGATGTTGGATCTGTCCTGACAGTGTGGTATTTTGTTGTTTTTCATAGATGTTGGAACTGTTCTGACAGTGTGGTATTTTGGAACTGTTCTGACAATGTGGTATTTTGTTGTTTTTCATGGATGTTGGAACTGTTCTGACAGTGTGGTATTTTGTTATTTTTCTATTAGAACTGTCCTGACAGTGTGTTATTATGTTATTTTTCTATTGGATTTTGGAACTGTCCTGACTTTGGTGTTTTGTTGTTTTTCATGGATGTTGGAACTGTTTTGAGAGTGTGGTATTTTATTATTTTTCTATTAGAACTGTCCTGAAAGTGTGGTATTTTGTTGTTTTTCATGGATGTTGGAACTGTTCTGACAGTGTGTTATTATGTTATTGTTCTATTGGAACTGTCCTGACAGTGTGGTATTATGTTATTTTTCTATTGGAACTGTCCTGACAGTGTGATATTTTGTTGTTTTTCATAGATGTTGGAACTGTCCTTACAGTGTGGTATTTTGTTGTTTTTCATGGATGTTGGAACTGTTCTGACAGTGTGGTATTTTGTTATGTTTCTATTAGAACTGTCCTGACAGTGTGGTATTATGTCATTTTTCTATTGGAACTGTCCTGATAGTGTGGTATTATGTTATTTTTCTATTGGAACTGTCCTGAGAGTGTGATATTTTGTTGTTTTTCATAGATGTTGGAACTGGCCTGACAGTGTGGTATTTTGTTGTTTTTCATTAATATTGGAACTGTTCTGACAGTGTGGTATTTTGTTATTTTTCTATTAGAACTTTCCTGACAGTGTGGCATTATGTTATTTTTCTATTGGAACTGTTCTGACAGTGTGGTATTATGTTATTTTTCTATTGGAACTGTCCTGACAGTGTGATATTTTGTTGTTTTTCATAGATGTTGGAACTGTCCTGACAGTGTGGTATTTTGTTGTTTTTCATGGATGTTGGAACTGTTCTGACAGTGTGGTAATTTGTTATTTTTCTATTAGAACTGTCCTGACAGTGTGGTATTATGTTATTTTTCTATTGGAACTGTCACGACAGTGTGGTATTATGTTATTTTTTTATTGGAACTGTCCTGACAGTGTGATATTGTGTTGTTTTTCATAGATATTGGAACTGTTCTGACAGTGTGGTATTTTGTTGTTTTTCTATTGGAACTTTTCTGACAGTGTGGTATTTTGTTGTTTTTCATGGATGTTGGAACTGTTCTGACAGTGTGGTATTTTGTTTTTTTTTATTGGAACTGTCCCGACAGTGTGGTATTTTGTTGTTTTTCATGGATGTTGGAACTGGCCTGACAGTGTGGTATTTTGTTGTTTTTCATTGGATTTTAGAACTGTTCTGACTGGTATTTTGTTGTTTTTCATGGATATCGGAACTGTTCTGACAGTGCGGTATTTTGTTATTTTTCTATTAGAACTGTCCTGAATGTGGTATTTTGTTGTTTTTCATGGCTGTTGGAACTGTTCTGACAGTGTGCTATTTTGTTATTTTTCTATTAGAACTGTCCTGACAGTGTGGTATTTTGTTGTTTTTCATGGATGTTGGAACTGTTCTGACAGTTTGGTATTTTGTTGGTTTTCTATTGGAACTGTCCTGACAGTGTGGTATTTTGTTGTTTTTCATAGATGTTGGAAATGGCCTGACAGTGTGGTATTTTGTTGTTTTTCTATTGGATTTTGGAACTGTCCTGGCTGTGGTATTTTGTTGTTTTTCATGGATGTTGGAACTGTTCTGACAGTGTGGTATTTTGTAATTTTTCTATTAGAACTGTCCTGACTGTGGTATTTTGTTGTTTTTCATGGATGTTGGAACTGTTCTGACAGTGTGGTATTTTGTTGTTTTTCTATTGGAACTGTTCTGACAGTGTGGTATTTTGTTGTTTTTCATGGATGTTGGAACTGTTCTGACAGTGTGGTATTTTGTTGTTTTTCTATTGGAACTGTTCTGACAGTGTGATATTTTGTTGTTTTTGATAGATGTTGGAACTGTCCTGACAGTGTGGTATTTTGCTGTTTTTCATGGATGTTGGAACTGTTCTGACAGTGTGGTATTTTGTTATTTTTCTATTAGAATTGTCCTGACAGTGTGTTATTATGTTATTTTCTATTGGATTTTGGAACTGTCCTGACTGTGGTATTTTGTTGTTTTTCATGGATGTTGGAACTGTTCTGACAGTGTGGTATTTTGTTGTTTTTCATGGATGTTGGAACTGTTCTGAAAGTGTGGTATTTTGTTGTTTTTCTATTGGAACTGTCCTGACAGTGTGGTATTTTGTTGTTTTTCATGGATGTTGGAATTGGCCTGACAGTGTGGTATTTTGTTATTTTTCTATTGGAACTGTCCTGACAGTGTGGTATTATGTTATTTTTCTATTGGAACTGTCCTCACAGTGTGGTATTTTGTTATTTTTCATAGATGTTGGAACTGGCCTGACAGTGTGATATTTTGTTGTTTTTCAATAAGATGTTGGAACTGTTCTGACAGTGTGGTATTTTGGAACTGTTCTGACAGTGTGGTATTTTGGAACTGTTCTGACAGTGTGGTATTTTGTTATTTTTCTATTAGAATTGTCCTGACAGTGTGTTATTATGTTATTTTTCTATTGGATTTTGGAACTGTCCTGACTGTGGTATTTTGTTGTTTTTCATGGATGTTGGAACTGTTCTGACAGTGTGGTTTTTGGTGTTTTTCATGGATGTTGGAACTGTTCTGAAAGTGTGGTATTTTGTTATTTTTCTATTAGAACTGTCCTGACAGTGTGTTATTATGTTATTGTTCTATTGGAACTGTCCTGACAGTGTGGTATTATGTTATTTTTCTATTGGAACTATCCTGACAGTGTGGTATTATGTTATTTTTCTATTGGAACTTTCCTGAGAGTGTGATATTTTGTTGTTTTTCATAGATGTTGGAACTGGCCTGACAGTGTGGTATTTTGTTATTTTTCATTAATATTGGAACTGTTCTGACAGTGTGGTATTTTGTTATTTTTCTATTAGAACTGTCCTGACAGTGTGATATTTGTTGTTTTTCATAGATGTTGGAACTGTCCTGACAGTGTGGTATTTTGTTATTTTTCTATTAGAACTGTCCTGACAGTGTGGTATTATGTTATTTTTCTATTGGAACTGTTCTGACAGTGTGGTATTATGTTATTTTTCTATTGGAACTGTCCTGACAGGGTGATATTTTGTAGTTTTTCATAGATGTTGGATCTGTCCTGACAGTGTGGTATTTTGTTGTTTTTCATGGATGTTGGAACTGTTCTGACAGTGTGGTAATTTGTTATTTTTCTATTAGAACTGTCCTGACAGTGTGGTATTATGTTATTTTTCTATTGGAACTGTCCCGACAGTGTGGTATTATGTTATTTTTCTATTGGAACTGTTCTGACAGTGTGGTATGTTGTTGTTTTTCTATTTGAACTTTTCTGACAGTGTGGTATTTTGTTGTTTTTCATGGATGTTGGAACTGTTCTGACAGTGTGGTATTTGGTTGTTTTTTCATGGATGTTGGGACTGGCCTGACAGTGTGGTATTTTGTTGTTTTTCTATTGGATTTTGGAACTGTCCTGACTGGTATTTTGTTGTTTATCATGGATATTGGAACTGTTCTGACAGTGCGGTATTTTATTGTTTTTCTATTAGAACTGTCCTGAATGTGGTATTTTGTTGTTTTTCATGGATGTTGGAACTGTTCTGACAGTGTGGTATTTTGTTATTTTTCTATTAGAACTGTCCTGACAGTGTGGTATTTTGTTGTTTTTCATGGATGTTGGAACTGTTCTGACAGTGTGGTATTTTGTTGTTTTTCTATTGGAACTGTCCTGACAGTGTGGTATTTTGTTGTTTTTCATGGATGTTGGAACTGGCCTGACAGTGTGGTATTTTGTTGTTTTTCTATTGGATTTTGGAACTGTCCTGGCTGTGGTATTTTGTTGTTTTTCATGGATGTTGGAACTGTTCTGACAGTGTGGTATTTTTTTGTTTTTCTATTGGAACTGTCCTGACAGTGTGGTATTTTGTTGTTTTTCATGGATGTTGGAACTGGCCTGACAGTGTGGTATTATGTTGTTTTTCTATTGGAACTGTCCTGACAGTGTGGTATTTTGTTTTTTTCTATTGGAACTGTCCTGACAGTGTGGTATTTTGTTGTTTTTCATGGATGTTGGAACTGGCCTGACAGTGTGGTATTTTGTTGTTTTTCATGGATGTTGGAACTGTTCTGACAGTGTGGTATTTTGTTGTTTTTCTATTGGAACTGTCCTGACAGTGTGGTATTTTGTTGTTTTTCATGGATGTTGGATTTGGCATGACAGTGTGGTATTTTGTTATTTTTCTATTGGAACTGTCCTGACAGTGTGGTATTATGTTGTTTTTCTATTGTAACTGTCCTGACAGTGTGGTATTTTGTTGTTTTTCATGAATTTTGGAACTATCCTGACAATGTGTTATTTTGTTGTTTTTCTATTGGATTTTGGAACGTCCTGACACTTTGGTATTATGCTATTTTTCTATTGGAACTGTCCTGACAGTGTAGTATTATGATATTTTTCTATTGGAACTGTCCTGAGAGTGTGATATTTTGTTGCTTTTCATAGATGTTGGAACTGTCCTGACAGTGTGGTATTTTATTGTTTTTCATAGATGTTGGAACTGTTCTGACAGTGTGGTATTTTGTTGTTTTTCTATTGGAACTGTTCTGACAGTGTGGTATTTTGTTGTTTTTCATGGATGTTGGAACTGTTCTGACAGTGTGGTATTTTGTTGTTTTTCTATTGGAACTGTTCTGACAGTGTGATATTTTGTTGTTTTTGATAGATGTTGGAACTGTCCTGACAGTGTGGTATTTTGCTGTTTTTCATGGATGTTGGAACTGTTCTGACAGTGTGGTATTTTGTTATTTTTCTATTAGAATTGTCCTGACAGTGTGTTATTATGTTATTTTTCTATTGGATTTTGGAACTGTCCTGACTGTGGTATTTTGTTGTTTTTCATGGATGTTGGAACTGTTCTGACAGTGTGGTATTTTGTTGTTTTTCATGGATGTTGGAACTGTTCTGAAAGTGTGGTATTTTGTTGTTTTTCTATTGGAACTGTCCTGACAGTGTGGTATTTTGTTGTTTTTCATGGATGTTGGAATTGGCCTGACAGTGTGGTATTTTGTTATTTTTCTATTGGAACTGTCCTGACAGTGTGGTATTATGTTATTTTTCTATTGGAACTGTCCTCACAGTGTGGTATTTTGTTATTTTTCATAGATGTTGGAACTGGCCTGACAGTGTGATATTTTGTTGTTTTTCAATAAGATTTTGGAACTGTCCTGACAGTGTGGTATTTTGTTGTTTTTAATGGATGTTGGAACTGTCCTGACAGTGTGGTATTTTGTTGTTTTTCTATTGGAACTGTCCTGACAGTGTGGTATTTTGTTGTTTTCTATTGGAACTGTCCTAATAGTGTGGTATATTGTTTTTTTTCATGAATTTTGGAACTGTCCTGAAAATGTGCTATTCTAATGTTTTTCTATTGGATTTTGGAACTGTCCTGACAGTGTGGTATTTTGTTGTTTTTCTATTAGATTTTGAACTGTCCTGACAGTGTGGTATTTTGTTGTTTTTCATGGATGTTGGAACTATCCTGACAGTGTGCTATTTTGTTGTTTTTCTATTGGAACTCTTCTGACAATGTGGTATTTTGTTGTTTTTCATAGATGTTGGAACTGGCCTGACAGTGTGGTATTTTGTTGCTTTTCTATTGGAACTGTTCTGACAGTGTGGTACTATGTTGTTTTTCATGGATGTTGGAACTGTTCTGACAGTGTGGTATTTTGTTGTTTTTCTATTGGAACTGTTCTGACAGTGTGGTATTTTGTTGTTTTTCTATTGGAACTGTCCCGACAGTGTGGTATTATGTTATTTTTCTATTGGAACTGTTCTGACAGTGTGGTATGTTGTTGTTTTTCTATTGGAACTTTTCTGACAGTGTGGTATTTTGTTGTTTTTCATGGATGTTGGAACTGTTCTGACAGTGTGGTATTTTGTTGTTTTTCATGGATGTTGGAATTGGCCTGACAGTGTGGTATTTTGTTGTTTTTCTATTGGATTTTGGAACTGTCCTGACTGGTATTTTGTTGTTTATCATGGATATTGGAACTGTTCTGACAGTGCGGTATTTTGTTATTTTTCTATTAGAACTGTCCTGAATGTGGTATTTTGTTGTTTTTCATGGATGTTGGAACTGTTCTGACAGTGTGGTATTTTGTTATTTTTCTATTAGAACTGTCCTGACAGTGTGGTATTTTGTTGTTTTTCATGGATGTTGGAACTGTTCTGACAGTGTGGTATTTTGTTGTTTTTCTATTGGAACTGTCCTGACAGTGTGGTATTTTGTTGTTTTTCATGGATGTTGGAACTGGCCTGACAGTGTGGTATTTTGTTGTTTTTCTATTGGATTTTGGAACTGTCCTGGCTGTGGTATTTTGTTGTTTTTCATGGATGTTGGAACTGTTCTGACAGTGTGGTATTTTTTTGTTTTTCTATTGGAACTGTCCTGACAGTGTGGTATTTTGTTGTTTTTCATGGATGTTGGAACTGGCCTGACAGTGTGGTATTATGTTGTTTTTCTATTGGAACTGTCCTGACAGTGTGGTATTTTGTTTTTTTCTATTGGAACTGTCCTGACAGTGTGGTATTTTGTTGTTTTTCATGGATGTTGGAACTGGCCTGACAGTGTGGTATTTTGTTGTTTTTCATGGATGTTGGAACTGTTCTGACAGTGTGGTATTTTGTTGTTTTTCTATTAGAACTGTCCTGACAGTGTGGTATTTTGTTGTTTTTCATGGATGTTGAAATTGGCATGACAGTGTGGTATTTTGTTGTTTTTCTATTGGAACTCTTCTGACAATGTGGTATTTTGTTGTTTTTCATAGATGTTGGAACTGGCCTGACAGTGTGGTATTTTGTTGCTTTTCTATTGGAACTGTTCTGACAGTGTGGTACTATGTTGTTTTTCATGGATGTTGGAACTGTTCTGACAGTGTGGTATTTTGTTGTTTTTCTATTGGAACTGTTCTGACAGTGTGGTATTTTGTTGTTTTTCTATTGGAACTGTCCCGACAGTGTGGTATTATGTTATTTTTCTATTGGAACTGTTCTGACAGTGTGGTATGTTGTTGTTTTTCTATTGGAACTTTTCTGACAGTGTGGTATTTTGTTGTTTTTCATGGATGTTGGAACTGTTCTGACAGTGTGGTATTTTGTTGTTTTTCATGGATGTTGGAATTGGCCTGACAGTGTGGTATTTTGTTGTTTTTCTATTGGATTTTGGAACTGTCCTGACTGGTATTTTGTTGTTTATCATGGATATTGGAACTGTTCTGACAGTGCGGTATTTTGTTATTTTTCTATTAGAACTGTCCTGAATGTGGTATTTTGTTGTTTTTCATGGATGTTGGAACTGTTCTGACAGTGTGGTATTTTGTTATTTTTCTATTAGAACTGTCCTGACAGTGTGGTATTTTGTTGTTTTTCATGGATGTTGGAACTGTTCTGACAGTGTGGTATTTTGTTGTTTTTCTATTGGATTTTGGAACTGTCCTGGCTGTGGTATTTTGTTGTTTTTCATGGATGTTGGAACTGTTCTGACAGTGTGGTATTTTTTTGTTTTTCTATTGGAACTGTCCTGACAGTGTGGTATTTTGTTGTTTTTCATGGATGTTGGAACTGGCCTGACAGTGTGGTATTATGTTGTTTTTCTATTGGAACTGTCCTGACAGTGTGGTATTTTGTTTTTTTCTATTGGAACTGGCCTGACAGTGTGGTATTTTGTTGTTTTTCATGGATGTTGGAACTGTTCTGACAGTGTGGTATTTTGTTGTTTTTCTATTAGAACTTTCCTGACAGTGTGGTATTTTGTTGTTTTTCATGGATGTTGGAACTGTCCTGACAGTGTGGTATTTTGTTGTTTTTCATGGATGTTGGAACTGGCCTGACAGTGTGGTATTTTGTTGTTTTTCTATTGGATTTTGGAACTGTCCTGGCTCTGGTATTTTGTTGTTTTTCATGGATGTTGGAACTGTTCTGACAGTGTGGTATTTTTTTGTTTTTCTATTGGAACTGTCCTGACAGTGTGGTATTTTGTTGTTTTTCATGGATGTTGGAACTGGCCTGACAGTGTGGTATTATGTTGTTTTTCTATTGGAACTGTCCTGACAGTGTGGTATTTTGTTTTTTTCTATTGGAACTGGCCTGACAGTGTGGTATTTTGTTGTTTTTCATGGATGTTGGAACTGTTCTGACAGTGTGGTATTTTGTTGTTTTTCTATTAGAACTGTCCTGACAGTGTGGTATTTTGTTGTTTTTCATGGATGTTGGAATTGGCATGACAGTGTGGTATTTTGTTATTTTTCTATTGGAACTGTCCTGACAGTGTGGTATTATGTTGTTTTTCTATTGTAACTGTCCTGACAGTGTGGTATTTTGTTGTTTTTCTATTGGAACTGTCCTGACAGTGTGGTATTTTGTTGTTTTTCATGGATGTTGGAATTGGCATGACAGTGTGGTATTTTGTTATTTTTCTATTGGAACTGTCCTGACAGTGTGGTATTATGTTGTTTTTCTATTGTAACTGTCCTGACAGTGTGGTATTTTGTTGTTTTTCATGAATTTTTGAACTATCCTGACAATGTGTTATTTTGTTGTTTTTCTATTGGATTTTGGAACGTCCTGACACTTTGGTATTATGCTATTTTTCTATTGGAACTGTCCTGACAGTGTAGTATTATGATATTTTTCTATTGGAACTGTCCTGAGAGTGTGATATTTTGTTGCTTTTCATAGATGTTGGAACTGTCCTGACAGTGTGGTATTTTGTTGTTTTTCTATTGGAACTGTTCTGACAGTGTGGTATTTTGTTGTTTTTCATGGATGTTGGAACTGTTCTGACAGTGTGGTATTTTGTTGTTTTTCTATTGGAACTGTTCTGACAGTGTGATATTTTGTTGTTTTTGATAGATGTTGGAACTGTCCTGACAGTGTGGTATTTTGCTGTTTTTCATGGATGTTGGAACTGTTCTGACAGTGTGGTATTTTGTTATTTTTCTATTAGAATTGTCCTGACAGTGTGTTATTATGTTATTTTTCTATTGGATTTTGGAACTGTCCTGACTGTGGAATTTTGTTGTTTTTCATGGATGTTGGAACTGTTCTGACAGTGTGGTATTTTGTTGTTTTTCATGGATGTTGGAACTGTTCTGAAAGTGTGGTATTTTGTTGTTTTTCTATTGGAACTGTCCTGACAGTGTGGTATTTTGTTGTTTTTCATGGATGTTGGAATTGGCCTGACAGTGTGGTATTTTGTTATTTTTCTATTGGAACTGTCCTGACAGTGTGGTATTATCTTATTTTTCTATTGGAACTGTCCTCACAGTGTGGTATTTTGTTATTTTTCATAGATGTTGGAACTGGCCTGACAGTGTGGTATTTTGTTGTTTTTAATGGATGTTGGAACTGTCCTGACAGTGTGGTATTTTGTTGTTTTTCTATTGGAACTGTCCTGACAGTGTGGTATTTTGTTGTTTTTCATGGATGTTGGAACTGTTCTGACAGTGTGGTATTTTGTTGTTTTTCTATTGGAACTGTTCTGACAGTGTGATATTTTGTTGTTTTTCATAGATGTTGGAACTGTCCTGACAGTGTGGTATTTTGTTGTTTTTCATAGATGTTGGAACTGTTCTGACAGTGTGGTATTTTGGAACTGTTCTGACAGTGTGGTATTTTTTGTTTTTCATGGATGTTGGAACTGTTCTGACAGTGTGGTATTTTGTTATTTTTCTATTAGAATTGTCCTGACAGTGTGTTATTATGTTATTTTTCTATTGGATTTTGGAACTGTCCTGACTGTGGTATTTTGTTGTTTTTCATGGATGTTGGAACTGTTCTGACAGTGTGGTATTTTGTTGTTTTTCATGGATGTTGGAACTGTTCTGAAAGTGTGGTATTTTGTTGTTTTTCTATTGGAACTGTCCTGACAGTGTGGTATTTTGTTGTTTTTCATGGATGTTGGAATTGGCCTGACAGTGTGGTATTTTGTTATTTTTCTATTGGAACTGTCCTGACAGTGTGGTATTATGTTATTTTTCTATTGGAACTGTCCTCACAGTGTGGTATTTTGGTTTTTTTCATGAATTTTGGAACTGTCCTGAAAATGTGCTATTCTAATGTTTTTCTATTGGATTTTGGAACTGTCCTGACAGTGTGGTATTTTGTTGTTTTTCTATTAGATTTTGAACTGTCCTGACAGTGTGGTATTTTGTTGTTTTTCATGGATGTTGGAACTATCCTGACAGTGTGGTATTTTGTTGTTTTTCTATTGGAACTCTTCTGACAATTTGGTATTTTGTTGTTTTTCATAGATGTTGGAACTGGCCTGACAGTGTGGTATTTTGTTGCTTTTCTATTGGAACTGTTCTGACAGTGTGGTATTATGTTGTTTTTCATGGATGTTGGAACTGTTCTGACAGTGTGGTATTTTGTTGTTTTTCTATTGGAACTGTTCTGACAGTGTGGTATTTTGTTGTTTTTCTATTGGAACTGTTCTGACAGTGTTGTATTTTGTTGTTTTTATATTGGAACTGTCCTGACAGTGTGGTATTTTGTTGTTTTCTATTGAAACTGTCCTGACAGTGTGGTATTTTGTTGTTTTTTTATTGGAACTGTCCTGATAGTGTGGTATATTGTTGTTTTTCATGAATTTTGGAACTGTCCTGAAAATGTGCTATTTTTTTGTTTTTCTATTGGATTTTGGAACTGTCCTGATAGTGTGGTATTTTGTTGTTTTTCTATTATATTTTGAACTGTCCTGACAGTGTGGCATTATGTTATTTTTCTATTAGAACTGTGTTGACAGTGTGGTATTTTGTTGTTTTTCATGGATGTTGGAACTGTCCTGACATTGTGGTATTTTGTTGTTTTTCTATTAGAATTTGGAACTGTTCTGACAGTGTGGTATTTGGTGTTTTTCTATCGGATTTTGGAACTGTCCTGACAGTGTGGTATTATATTGTTTTTCTATTGTAACTGTCCTGACAGTGTGGTATTTTGTTGTTTTTCATGAATTTTGGAACTATCCTGACAATGTGTTATTTTGTTGTTTTTCTATTGGATTTTGGAACTGTCCTGACACTTTGGTATTATGCTATTTTTCTATTGGAACTGTCCTGACAGTGTAGTATTATGATATTTTTCTATTGGAACTGGCCTGACAGTGTGGTATTATGTTATTTTTCTATTGGAACTGTCCTGACAGTGTGATATTTTGTTGTTTTTCATAGATGTTGGAACTGTCCTCACTGTGTGGTATTTTGTTGTTTTTCATGGATGTTGGAACTGTTCTGACAGTGTGGTAATTTGTTATTTTTCTATTAGAACTGTCCTGACAGTGTGGTATTATGTTATTTTTCTATTGGAACTGTCCCGACAGTGTGGTAATATGTTATTTTTCTATTGGAACCGTCCTGACAATGTGATATTGTGTTGTTTTTCATGGATGTTGGAACTGTTCTGACAGTGTGGTATGTTGTTGTTTTTCTATTGGAACTTTTCTGACAGTGTGGTATTTTGTTGTTTTTCATTGATGTTGGAACTGTTCTGACAGTGTGGTATTTTTTTTTTTTTTTATTGGAACTGTCCCGACAGTGTGGTATTTTGTTGTTTTTCATGGATGTTGGAACTGGCCTGACAGTGTGGTATTTTGTTGTTTTTCTATTGGATTTTGGAACTGTCCTGACTGGTATTTTGTTGTTTTTCATGGATATTGGAACTGTTCTGACAGTGCGGTATTTTGTTATTTTTTTATTAGAACTGTCCTGAATGTGGTATTTTGTTGTTTTTCATGGATGTTGGAACTGATCTGACAGTGTGGTATTTTGTTATTTTTCTATTAGAACTGTCCTGACAGTGTGGTATTTTGTTGTTTTTCATGGATGTTGGAACTGTTCTGACAGTGTGGTATTTTGTTGTTTTTCATGGATGTTGGAACTGTTCTGACAGTGTGGTATTTTGTTATTTTTCTATTAGAATTGTCCTGACAGTGTGTTATTATGTTATTTTTCTATTGGATTTTGGAACTGTCCTGACTGTGGTATTTTGTTGTTTTTCATGGATGTTGGAACTGTTCTGACAGTGTGGTATTTTGTTGTTTTTCTATTGCAACTGTCCTGACAGTGTGGTATTTTGTTGTTTTTCATGGATGTTGGAACTGGCTTGACAGTGTGGTATTTTGTTGTTTTTCTATTGGAACTGTACTGACAGTGTTGTATTTTGTTTTTTTTCTATTGGAACTGTTCTCACAGTGTGATATTTTGTTGTTTTTCATAGATGTTGGAACTGTCCTGACAGTGTGGTATTTTGTTGTTTTTCATAGATGTTGGAACTGTTCTGACAGTGTGGTATTTTGTTGTTTTTCATTGATGTTGGAACTGTTCTGACAGTGTGGTATTTTGTTATTTTTCTATTAGAACTGTCCTGACAGTGTGTTATTATGTTATTTTTCTATTGGATTTTGGAACTGTCCTGACTGTGGTATTTTGTTGTTTTTCATGGATGTTGGAACTGTTCTGAGAGTGTGGTATTTTGTTATTTTTCTATTAGAACTGTCCTGACAGTGTGGTATTTTGTTGTTTTTCATGGATGTTGGAACTGTTCTGACAGTGTGGTATTTTGTTGTTTTTCAATTGGAACTGTCCTGACAGTGTGGTATTTTGTTGTTTTTCATAGATGTTGGAACTGGCTTGACAGTGTGGTATTTTGTTGTTTTTCCATTGGATTTTGGAACTGTCCTGGCTGTGGTATTTTGTTGTTTTTCATGGATGTTGGAACTGTTCTGACAGTGTGGTATTTTGTTATTTTTCTATTAGAATTGTCCTGACAGTGTAGTATTATGTTATTTTTCTATTGGAACTGTCCTGACAGTGTGGTATTATGTTATTTTTCTATTGGAACTGTCCTGAGAGTGTGATATTTTGTTGTTTTTCATAGATGTTGGAACTGGCCTGACAGTGTGATATTTTGTTGTTTTTCATTAATATTGGAACTGTTCTCACAGTGTGATATTTTGTTATTTTTCTATTAGAACTGTCCTGACAGTGTGGTATTATGTTATTTTTCTATTGGAACTGTTCTGACAGTGTGGTATTATGTTATTTTTCTATTGGAACTGTCCTGACAGTGTGATATTTTGTTGTTTTTCATAGATGTTGGAACTGTCCTGACAGTGTGGTATTTTGTTGTTTTTCATGGATGTTGGAACTGTTCTGACAGTGTGGTAATTTGTTATTTTTCTATTAGAACTGTCCTGACAGTGTGGTATTATGTTATTTTTCTATTGGAACTGTCCCGACAGTGTGGTATTATGTTATTTTTCTATTGGAACTGTCCTGACAGAGTGATATTGTGTTGTTTTTCATAGATGTTGTAACTGTTCTGACAGTGTGGTATTTTGTTGTTTTTCTATTGGAACTTTTCTGACAGTGTGGTATTTTGTTGTTTTTCATGGATGTTGGAACTGTTCTGAGAGTGTGGTATTTTGTTATTTTTCTATTAGAACTGTCCTGAGAGTGTGGTATTTTGTTGTTTTTCATGGATGTTGGAACTGTTCTTACAGTGTGGTATTTTGTTATTTTTCTATTAGAACTGTCCTGACAGTGTGTTATTATGTTATTGTTCTATTGGAACTGTCCTGACAGTGTGGTATTATGTTATTTTTCTATTGGAACTGTCCTGACAGTGTGATATTTTGTTGTTTTTCATAGATGTTAGAACTGTCCTGACAGTGTGGTATTTTGTTGTTTTTCATGGATATTGGAACTGTTCTGACAGTGCGGTATTTTATTATTTTTCTATTAGAACTGTCCTGAATGTGGTATTTTGTTGTTTTTCATGGATGTTTGAACTGTTCTGACAGTGTGGTATTTTGTTATTTTTCTATTAGAACTGTCCTGACAGTGTGGTATTTTGTTGTTTTTCATGGATGTTGGAACTGTTCTGACAGTGTGGTATTTTGTTGTTTTTCTATTGGAACTGTCCTGACAGTGTGGTATTTTGTTGTTTTTCATGGATGTTGGAACTGGCCTGACAGTGTGGTATTTTGTTGTTTTTTTATTGGATTTTGGAACTGTCCTGGCTGTGGTATTTTGTTGTTTTTCATGGATGTTGGAACTGTTCTGACAGTGTGGTATTTTGTTGTTTTTCTATTGGAACTGTCCTGACAGTGTGGTATTTTGTTGTTTTTCATGGATGTTGGAACTGGCCTGACAGTGTGGTATTTTGTTGTTTTTCTATCGGAACTGTCCTGACAGTGTGGTATTTTGTTTTTTTCTATTGGAACTGTCCTGACAGTGTGGTATTTTGTTTTTTTCTATTGGAACTGTCCTGACAGTGTGGCATTTTGTTGTTTTTCTATGTTGTTTTTCATGGATGTTGGAACTGTTCTGACAGTGTGGTATTTTGTTGTTTTTTTATTGGAACTGTTCTGACAATGTGGTATTTTGTTGTTTTTCATAGATGTTGGAACTATTCTGACAGTGTGGTATTTTGTTATTTTTCTATTAGAACTGTCCGGACAGTGTGGTATTATGTTATTTTTCTATTGGAACTGTTCTGACAGTGTGGTATTATGTTATTTTTCTATTGGAACTGTCCTGACAGTGTGATATTTTGTTGTTTTTCATGGATGTTGGAATTGTTCTGACAGTGTGGTATTTTGTTATTTTTCTATTAGAACTGTCCTGACAGTGTGGTAATATGTTATTTTTCTATTGTAACTGTCCCGACAGTGTGGTATTATGTTATTTTTCTATTGGAACTGTCCTGACAGAGTGATATTGTGTTGTTTTTCATAGATGTTGGAACTGTTCTGACAGTGTGGTATTTTGTTGTTTTTCTATTGGAACTTTTCTGACAGTGTGGTATTTTGTTGTTTTTCATGGATGTTGGAACTGTTCTGAGAGTGTGGTATTTTGTTATTTTTCTATTAGAACTGACCTGACAGTGTGGTATTTTGTTGTTTTTCATGGATGTTGGAACTGTTCTGACAGTGTGGTATTTTGTTATGTTTCTATTAGAACTGTCCTGACAGTGTGTTATTATGTTATTGTTCTATTGGAACTGTGCTGACAGTGTGGTATTATGTTATTTTTCTATTGGAACTGTCCTGACAATGTGGTATTTTGTTATTTTTCTATTAGAACTGTCCTGACAGTGTGGTATTATGTTATTTTTCTATTGGAACTGTCCTGACAGTGTGGTATTATGTTATTTTTCTATTGGAACTGTCCTGAGAGTGTGATATTTTGTTGTTTTTCATAGATGTTGAAACTGGCCTGACAGTGTGGTATTTTGTTGTTTTTCATTAATATTGGAACTGTTCTGACAGTGTGGTATTTTGTTATTTTTCTATTAGAACTGTCCTGACAGTGTGGTATTATGTATTTTTCTATTGGAACTGTTCTGACAGTGTGGTATTATGTTATTTTTCTATTGGAACTGTCCTGACAGTGTGATATTTTTTTTTTTTTTTGCATAGATGTTGGAACTGTTCTGACAGTGTGGTAATTTGTTATTTTTCTATTAGAACTGTCCTGACAGTGTGGTATTATGTTATTTTTCTATTGGAACTGTCCCGACAGTGTGGTATTATGTTATTTTTCTATTGGAACTGTCCTGACAGTGTGATATTGTGTTGTTTTTCATAGATGTTGGAACTGTTCTGACAGTGTGGTATTTTGTTTTTTTTTTATTGGAACTTTCCCGACAGTGTGGTATTTTGTTGTTTTTCATGGATGTTGGAACTGGCCTGACAGTGTGGTATTTTGTTGTTTTTCTATTGGATTTTGGAACTGTCCTGACTGGTATTTTGTTGTTTTTCATGGATATTGGAACTGTTCTGACAGTGCGGTATTTGGTTATTTTTCTATTAGAACTGTCCTGAATGTGGTATTTTGTTGTTTTTCATGGATGTTGGAACTGTTCTGACAGTGTGGTATTTTGTTATTTTTCTATTAAAACTGTCCTGACAGTGTGGTATTTTGGTGTTTTTCATGGATGTTGGAACTGTCCTGACAGTGTGGTATTTTGTTGTTTTTCTATTGGAACTGTCCTGACAGTGTGGTATTTTGTTGTTTTTCATGAATGTTGGAACTGGCCTGACAGTGTGGTATTTTGTTGTTTTTCTATTGGATTTTGGAACTGTCCTTGCTGTGGTATTTCGTTGTTTTTCATGAATGTTGGAACTGTTCTGACAGTGTGGTATTTTGTTGTTTTTCTATTGGAACTGACCTGACAGTGTGGTATTTTGTTGTTTTTCATGGATGTTGGAACTGGCCTGACAGTGTGGTATTTTGTTGTTTTTCTATTGGAACTGTCCTGACAGTGTGGTATTTTGTTTTTTTCTAATGGAACTGTCCTGACAGTGTGGTATTTTGTTGTTTTTCATGGATGTTGGAACTGGCCTGACAGTGTGGTATTTTGTTGTTTTTCATGGATGTTGGAACTGTTCTGACAGTGTGATATTTTGTTGTTTTTCTATTAGAACTGTCCTGACAGTGTGGTATTTTGTTGTTTTTCATGGATGTTGGAACTGTTCTGACAGTGTGGTATTTTGTTATTTTTCTATTAGAACTGTCCTGACAGTGTGGTATTATGTTATTTTTCTATTGGAACTGTCCTGACAGTGTGGTATTATGTTATTTTTCTATTAGAACTGTCCTGACAGTGTGGTATTTTGTTATTTTTCATAGATGTTGGAACTGGCCTGACAGTGTGGTATTTTGTTGTTTTTCTATTGGAACTGTTCTGTCAGTGTGGCATTTTGTTGTTTTTCTATGTTGTTTTTCATGGATGTTGGAACTGTTCTGACAGTGTGGTATTTTGTTGTTTTTTTATTGGAACTGTTCTGAAAGTGTGGTATTTTGTTGTTTTTCATAGATGTTGGAACTATTCTGACAGTGTGGTATTTTGTTGTTTTTCTATTGGAACTGTTCTGACAGTGTGGTATTTTGTTGTTTTTCATGGATGTTGGAACCGTTCTGACAGTGTGGTATTTTGTTGTTTTTCTATTCGAACTGTTCTGACAGTGTGGTATTTTGTTGTTTTTCATGGATGTTGGAACTGTTCTGACAGTGTGGTATTTTGTTGTTTTTCTATTGGAACTGTTCTGACAGTGTGATATTTTGTTGTTTTTCATAGATGTTGGATCTGTCCTGACAGTGTGGTATTTTGTTGTTTTTCATAGATGTTGGAACTGTTCTGACAGTGTGGTATTTTGGAACTGTTCTGACAATGTGGTATTTTGTTGTTTTTCATGGATGTTGGAACTGTTCTGACAGTGTGGTATTTTGTTATTTTTCTATTAGAACTGTCCTGACAGTGTGTTATTATGTTATTTTTCTATTGGATTTTGGAACTGTCCTGACTTTGGTGTTTTGTTGTTTTTCATGGATGTTGGAACTGTTTTGAGAGTGTGGTATTTTATTATTTTTCTATTAGAACTGTCCTGAAAGTGTGGTATTTTGTTGTTTTTCATGGATGTTGGAACTGTTCTGACAGTGTGGTATTTTGTTATTTTTCTATTAGAACTGTCCTGACAGTGTGTTATTATGTTATTGTTCTATTGGAACTGTCCTGACAGTGTGGTATTATGTTATTTTTCTATTGGAACTGTCCTGACAGTGTGATATTTTGTTGTTTTTCATAGATGTTGGAACTGTCCTTACAGTGTGGTATTTTGTTGTTTTTCATGGATGTTGGAACTGTTCTGACAGTGTGGTATTTTGTTATTTTTCTATTAGAACTGTCCTGACAGTGTGGTATTATGTCATTTTTCTATTGGAACTGTCCTGATAGTGTGGTATTATGTTATTTTTCTATTGGAACTGTCCTGAGAGTGTGATATTTTGTTGTTTTTCATAGATGTTGGAACTGGCCTGACAGTGTGGTATTTTGTTGTTTTTCATTAATATTGGAACTGTTCTGACAGTGTGGTATTTTGTTATTTTTCTATTAGAACTTTCCTGACAGTGTGGCATTATGTTATTTTTCTATTGGAACTGTTCTGACAGTGTGGTATTATGTTATTTTTCTATTGGAACTGTCCTGACAGTGTGATATTTTGTTGTTTTTCATAGATGTTGGAACTGTCCTGACAGTGTGGTATTTTGTTGTTTTTCATGGATGTTGGAACTGTTCTGACAGTGTGGTAATTTGTTATTTTTCTATTAGAACTGTCCTGACAGTGTGGTATTATGTTATTTTTCTATTGGAACTGTCACGACAGTGTGGTATTATGTTATTTTTTTATTGGAACTGTCCTGACAGTGTGATATTGTGTTGTTTTTCATAGATATTGGAACTGTTCTGACAGTGTGGTATTTTGTTGTTTTTCTATTGGAACTTTTCTGACAGTGTGGTATTTTGTTGTTTTTCATGGATGTTGGAACTGTTCTGACAGTGTGGTATTTTGTTTTTTTTTATTGGAACTGTCCCGACAGTGTGGTATTTTGTTGTTTTTCATGGATGTTGGAACTGTTCTGACAGTGTGGTATTTTGTTATTTTTCTATTAGAACTGTCCTGACAGTGTGTTATTATGTTATTTTTCTATTGGATTTTGGAACTGTCCTGACTTTGGTGTTTTGTTGTTTTTCATGGATGTTGGAACTGTTTTGAGAGTGTGGTATTTTATTATTTTTCTATTAGAACTGTCCTGAAAGTGTGGTATTTTGTTGTTTTTCATGGATGTTGGAACTGTTCTGACAGTGTGGTATTTTGTTATTTTTCTATTAGAACTGTCCTGACAGTGTGTTATTATGTTATTGTTCTATTGGAACTGTCCTGACAGTGTGGTATTATGTTATTTTTCTATTGGAACTGTCCTGACAGTGTGATATTTTGTTGTTTTTCATAGATGTTGGAACTGTCCTTACAGTGTGGTATTTTGTTGTTTTTCATGGATGTTGGAACTGTTCTGACAGTGTGGTATTTTGTTATTTTTCTATTAGAACTGTCCTGACAGTGTGGTATTATGTCATTTTTCTATTGGAACTGTCCTGATAGTGTGGTATTATGTTATTTTTCTATTGGAACTGTCCTGAGAGTGTGATATTTTGTTGTTTTTCATAGATGTTGGAACTGGCCTGACAGTGTGGTATTTTGTTGTTTTTCATTAATATTGGAACTGTTCTGACAGTGTGGTATTTTGTTATTTTTCTATTAGAACTTTCCTGACAGTGTGGCATTATGTTATTTTTCTATTGGAACTGTTCTGACAGTGTGGTATTATGTTATTTTTCTATTGGAACTGTCCTGACAGTGTGATATTTTGTTGTTTTTCATAGATGTTGGAACTGTCCTGACAGTGTGGTATTTTGTTGTTTTTCATGGATGTTGGAACTGTTCTGACAGTGTGGTAATTTGTTATTTTTCTATTAGAACTGTCCTGACAGTGTGGTATTATGTTATTTTTCTATTGGAACTGTCACGACAGTGTGGTATTATGTTATTTTTTTATTGGAACTGTCCTGACAGTGTGATATTGTGTTGTTTTTCATAGATATTGGAACTGTTCTGACAGTGTGGTATTTTGTTGTTTTTCTATTGGAACTTTTCTGACAGTGTGGTATTTTGTTGTTTTTCATGGATGTTGGAACTGTTCTGACAGTGTGGTATTTTGTTTTTTTTTATTGGAACTGTCCCGACAGTGTGGTATTTTGTTGTTTTTCATGGATGTTGGAACTGGCCTGACAGTGTGGTATTTTGTTGTTTTTCATTGGATTTTAGAACTGTTCTGACTGGTATTTTGTTGTTTTTCATGGATATCGGAACTGTTCTGACAGTGCGGTATTTTGTTATTTTTCTATTAGAACTGTCCTGAATGTGGTATTTTGTTGTTTTTCATGGCTGTTGGAACTGTTCTGACAGTGTGCTATTTTGTTATTTTTCTATTAGAACTGTCCTGACAGTGTGGTATTTTGTTGTTTTTCATGGATGTTGGAACTGTTCTGACAGTTTGGTATTTTGTTGGTTTTCTATTGGAACTGTCCTGACAGTGTGGTATTTTGTTGTTTTTCATAGATGTTGGAAATGGCCTGACAGTGTGGTATTTTGTTGTTTTTCTATTGGATTTTGGAACTGTCCTGGCTGTGGTATTTTGTTGTTTTTCATGGATGTTGGAACTGTTCTGACAGTGTGGTATTTTGTAATTTTTCTATTAGAACTGTCCTGACTGTGGTATTTTGTTGTTTTTCATGGATGTTGGAACTGTTCTGACAGTGTGGTATTTTGTTGTTTTTCTATTGGAACTGTCCTGACAGTGTGGTATTTTGTTGTTTTTCATGGATGTTGGAACTGACCTGACAGTGTGGTATTTTGTTGTTTTTCTTTTGGATTTTGGAACTGTCCTGGCTGTGGTATTTTGTTGTTTTTCATGGATATTGGAACTGTTCTGACAGTGTGGTATTTTGTAATTTTTCTATTAGAACTGTCATGACTGTGGTATTTTTTTGTTTTTCATGGATGTTGGAACTGTTCTGACAGTGTGGTATTTTGTTGTTTTTCTATTGGAACTGTCCTGACAGTGTGGTATTTTGTTGTTTTTCATGGATGTTGGAATTGGCCTGACAGTGTGGTATTTTATTATTTTTCTATTGGAACTGTCCTTACAGTGTGGTATTATGTTATTTTTCTATTGGAACTGTCGTGACAGTGTGGTATTTTGTTATTTTTCATAGATGTTGGAACTGGCCTGACAGTGTGGTATTTTGTTGTTTTTCTATTGGAACTGTTCTGACAGTGTGACATTTTGTTGTTTTACTATGTTGTTTTTCATGGATGTTGGAACTGTTCTGACAGTGTGGTATTTTGTTGTTTTTTTATTGGAACTGTTCTGACAGTGTGGTATTTTGTTGTTTTTTTATTGGAACTGTTCTGACAGTGTGGTATTTTGTTGTTTTTCTATTGGAACTGTTCTGACAGGGTAATATTTTGTTGTTTTTCATAGATGTTGGAATTGTTCTGACAGTGTGGTATTTTGTTGTTTTTCATAGATGTTGGAACTGTTCTGACAGTGTAGTATTTTGGAACTGTTCTGACAGTGTGGTATTTTGTTGTTTTTCATGGATGTTGGAACTGTTCTGACAGTGTGGTATTTTGTTATTTTTCTATTAGAACTGTCCTGACAGTGTGGTATTATGTCATTTTTCTATTGGAACTGTCCTGATAGTGTGGTATTATGTTATTTTTCTATTGGAACTGTCCTGAGAGTGTGATATTTTGTTGTTTTTCATAGATGTTGGAACTGGCCTGACAGTGTGGTATTTTGTTGTTTTTCATTAATATTGGAACTGTTCTGACAGTGTAGTATTTTGTTATTTAACTATTAGAACTTTCCTGACAGTGTGGTATTATGTTATTTTTCTATTGGAACTGTTCTGACAGTGTGGTATTATGTTATTTTTCTATTGGAACTGTCCTGACAGTGTGATATTTTGTTGTTTTTCATAGATGTTGGAACTGTCCTGACAGTGTGGTATTTTGTTGTTTTTCATGGATGTTGGAACTGTTCTGACAGTGTGGTAATTTGTTATTTTTCTATTAGAACTGTCCTGACAGTGTGGTATTATGTTATTTTTCTATTGGAACTGTCACGACAGTGTGGTATTATGTTATTTTTTTATTGGAACTGTCCTGACAGTGTGATATTGTGTTGTTTTTCATAGATATTGGAACTGTTCTGACAGTGTGGTATTTTGTTGTTTTTCTATTGGAACTTTTCTGACAGTGTGGTATTTTGTTGTTTTTCATGGATGTTGGAACTGTTCTGACAGTGTGGTATTTTGTTTTTTTTTATTGGAACTGTCCCGACAGTGTGGTATTTTGTTGTTTTTCATGGATGTTGGAACTGGTCTGACAGTGTGGTATTTTGTTGTTTTTCATTGGATTTTAGAACTGTTCTGACTGGTATTTTGTTGTTTTTCATGGATATTGGAACTGTTCTGACAGTGCGGTATTTTGTTATTTTTCTATTAGAACTGTCCTGAATGTGGTATTTTGTTGTTTTTCATGGCTGTTGGAACTGTTCTGACAGTGTGCTATTTTGTTATTTTTCTATTAGAACTGTCCTGACAGTGTGGTATTTTGTTGTTTTTCATGGATGTTGGAACTGTTCTGACAGTTTGGTATTTTGTTGGTTTTCTATTGGAACTGTCCTGACAGTGTGGTATTTTGTTGTTTTTCATAGATGTTGGAAATGGCCTGACAGTGTGGTATTTTGTTGTTTTTCTATTGGATTTTGGAACTGTCCTGGCTGTGGTATTTTGTTGTTTTTCATGGATGTTGGAACTGTTCTGACAGTGTGGTATTTTGTAATTTTTCTATTAGAACTGTCCTGACTGTGGTATTTTGTTGTTTTTCATGGATGTTGGAACTGTTCTGACAGTGTGGTATTTTGTTGTTTTTCTATTGGAACTGTCCTGACAGTGTGGTATTTTGTTGTTTTTCATGGATGTTGGAACTGACCTGACAGTGTGGTATTTTGTTGTTTTTCTTTTGGATTTTGGAACTGTCCTGGCTGTGGTATTTTGTTGTTTTTCATGGATATTGGAACTGTTCTGACAGTGTGGTATTTTGTAATTTTTCTATTAGAACTGTCCTGACTGTGGTATTTTTTTGTTTTTCATGGATGTTGGAACTGTTCTGACAGTGTGGTATTTTGTTGTTTTTCTATTGGAACTGTCCTGACAGTGTGGTATTTTGTTGTTTTTCATGGATGTTGGAATTGGCCTGACAGTGTGGTATTTTATTATTTTTCTATTGGAACTGTCCTTACAGTGTGGTATTATGTTATTTTTCTATTGGAACTGTCGTGACAGTGTGGTATTTTGTTATTTTTCATAGATGTTGGAACTGGCCTGACAGTGTGGTATTTTGTTGTTTTTCTATTGGAACTGTTCTGACAGTGTGACATTTTGTTGTTTTACTATGTTGTTTTTCATGGATGTTGGAACTGTTCTGACAGTGTGGTATTTTGTTGTTTTTTTATTGGAACTGTTCTGACAGTGTGGTATTTTGTTGTTTTTTTATTGGAACTG
Source organism: Bathymodiolus brooksi (assembly GCA_963680875.1). NCBI lineage: Eukaryota > Metazoa > Mollusca > Bivalvia > Mytilida > Modiolidae > Bathymodiolus > Bathymodiolus brooksi. The sequence goes on from OY804577.1 coordinate 1,780,235, forward strand.
TTCTGACAGTGTGGTATTTTGTTGTTTTTCTATTGGAACTGTTCTGACAGGGTAATATTTTGTTGTTTTTCATAGATGTTGGAATTGTTCTGACAGTGTGGTATTTTGTTGTTTTTCATAGATGTTGGAACTGTTCTGACAGTGTAGTATTTTGGAACTGTTCTGACAGTGTGGTATTTTGATGATTTTCATGGATGTTGGAACTGTTCTGAAAGTGTGGTATTTTTTGTTTTTCATGGATGTTGGAACTGTTCTGACAGTGTGGTATTTTGTTATTTTTCTATTAGAACTGTCCTGACAGTGTGGTATTTTGTTGTTTTTCATGGATGTTGGAACTGTTCTGACAGTTTGGTATTTTGTTGTTTTTCTATTGGAACTGTCCTGACAGTGTGGTATTTTGTTGTTTTTCATAGATGTTGGAACTGGCCTGACAGTGTGGTATTTTGTTGTTTTTCTATTGGATTTTGGAACTGTCCTGGCTGTGGTATTTTGTTGTTTTTCATGGATGTTGGAACTGTTCTGACAGTGTGGTATTTTGTAATTTTTCTATTAGAACTGTCCTGACTGTGGTATTTTGTTGTTTTTCATGGATGTTGGAACTGTTCTGACAGTGTGGTATTTTGTTGTTTTTCTATTGAAACTGTCCTGACAGTGTGGTATTTTGTTGTTTTTCATGGATGTTGGAACTGTTCTGACAGTGTGGTATTTTGTAATTTTTCTATTAGAACTGTCCTGACTGTGGTATTTTGTTGTTTTTCATGGATTTGGAACTGTTCTGACAGTGTGGTATTTTGTTGTTTTTCTATTGGAACTGTCCTGACAGTGTGGTATTTTGTTGTTTTTCATGGATGTTGGAATTGGCCTGACAGTGTGGTATTTTGTTATTTTTCTATTGGAACTGTCCTGACAGTGTGGTATTATGTTATTTTTCTATTGGAACTGTCGTGACAGTGTGGTATTTTGTTATTTTTCATAGATGTTGGAACTGGCCTGACAGTGTGGTATTTTGTTGTTTTTTTATTGGAACTGTCCTGAATGTGGTATTTTGTTGTTTTTCATGGCTGTTGGAACTGTTCTGACAGTGTGCTATTTTGTTATTTTTCTATTAGAACTGTCCTGACAGTGTGGTATTTTGTTGTTTTTCATGGATGTTGGAACTGTTCTGACAGTTTGGTATTTTGTTGGTTTTCTATTGGAACTGTCCTGACAGTGTGGTATTTTGTTGTTTTTCATAGATGTTGGAAATGGCCTGACAGTGTGGTATTTTGTTGTTTTTCTATTGGATTTTGGAACTGTCCTGGCTGTGGTATTTTGTTGTTTTTCATGGATGTTGGAACTGTTCTGACAGTGTGGTATTTTGTAATTTTTCTATTAGAACTGTCCTGACTGTGGTATTTTGTTGTTTTTCATGGATGTTGGAACTGTTCTGACAGTGTGGTATTTTGTTGTTTTTCTATTGGAACTGTCCTGACAGTGTGGTATTTTGTTGTTTTTCATGGATGTTGGAACTGACCTGACAGTGTGGTATTTTGTTGTTTTTCTTTTGGATTTTGGAACTGTCCTGGCTGTGGTATTTTGTTGTTTTTCATGGATATTGGAACTGTTCTGACAGTGTGGTATTTTGTAATTTTTCTATTAGAACTGTCCTGACTGTGGTATTTTTTTGTTTTTCATGGATGTTGGAACTGTTCTGACAGTGTGGTATTTTGTTGTTTTTCTATTGGAACTGTCCTGACAGTGTGGTATTTTGTTGTTTTTCATGGATGTTGGAATTGGCCTGACAGTGTGGTATTTTATTATTTTTCTATTGGAACTGTCCTTACAGTGTGGTATTATGTTATTTTTCTATTGGAACTGTCGTGACAGTGTGGTATTTTGTTATTTTTCATAGATGTTGGAACTGGCCTGACAGTGTGGTATTTTGTTGTTTTTTTATTGGAACTGTCCTGATAGTGCGGTATTTTGTTATTTTTCTATTAGAACTGTCCTGAATGTGGTATTTTGTTGTTTTTCATGGCTGTTGGAACTGTTCTGACAGTGTGCTATTTTGTTATTTTTCTATTAGAACTGTCCTGACAGTGTGGTATTTTGTTGTTTTTCATGGATGTTGGAACTGTTCTGACAGTTTGGTATTTTGTTGGTTTTCTATTGGAACTGTCCTGACAGTGTGGTATTTTGTTGTTTTTCATAGATGTTGGAAATGGCCTGACAGTGTGGTATTTTGTTGTTTTTCTATTGGATTTTGGAACTGTCCTGGCTGTGGTATTTTGTTGTTTTTCATGGATGTTGGAACTGTTCTGACAGTGTGGTATTTTGTAATTTTTCTATTAGAACTGTCCTGACTGTGGTATTTTGTTGTTTTTCATGGATGTTGGAACTGTTCTGACAGTGTGGTATTTTGTTGTTTTTCTATTGGAACTGTCCTGACAGTGTGGTATTTTGTTGTTTTTCATGGATGTTGGAACTGACCTGACAGTGTGGTATTTTGTTGTTTTTCTTTTGGATTTTGGAACTGTCCTGGCTGTGGTATTTTGTTGTTTTTCATGGATATTGGAACTGTTCTGACAGTGTGGTATTTTGTAATTTTTCTATTAGAACTGTCCTGACTGTGGTATTTTTTTGTTTTTCATGGATGTTGGAACTGTTCTGACAGTGTGGTATTTTGTTGTTTTTCTATTGGAACTGTCCTGACAGTGTGGTATTTTGTTGTTTTTCATGGATGTTGGAATTGGCCTGACAGTGTGGTATTTTATTATTTTTCTATTGGAACTGTCCTTACAGTGTGGTATTATGTTATTTTTCTATTGGAACTGTCGTGACAGTGTGGTATTTTGTTATTTTTCATAGATGTTGGAACTGGCCTGACAGTGTGGTATTTTGTTGTTTTTCTATTGGAACTGTTCTGACAGTGTGACATTTTGTTGTTTTACTATGTTGTTTTTCATGGATGTTGGAACTGTTCTGACAGTGTGGTATTTTGTTGTTTTTTTATTGGAACTGTTCTGACAGTGTGGTATTTTGTTGTTTTTTTATTGGAACTGTTCTGACAGTGTGGTATTTTGTTGTTTTTCTATTGGAACTGTTCTGACAGGGTAATATTTTGTTGTTTTTCATAGATGTTGGAATTGTTCTGACAGTGTGGTATTTTGTTGTTTTTCATAGATGTTGGAACTGTTCTGACAGTGTAGTATTTTGGAACTGTTCTGACAGTGTGGTATTTTGATGATTTTCATGGATGTTGGAACTGTTCTGAAAGTGTGGTATTTTTTGTTTTTCATGGATGTTGGAACTGTTCTGACAGTGTGGTATTTTGTTATTTTTCTATTAGAACTGTCCTGACAGTGTGTTATTATGTTATTTTTCTATTGGATTTTGGAACTGTCCTGAATGTGGTATTTTGTTGTTTTTCATGGATGTTGGAACTGTTCTGACAGTGTGGTATTTTGTTATTTTTCTATTAGAACTGTCCTGACAGTGTGGTATTTTGTTGTTTTTCATGGATGTTGGAACTGTTCTGACAGTTTGGTATTTTGTTGTTTTTCTATTGGAACTGTCCTGACAGTGTGGTATTTTGTTGTTTTTCATAGATGTTGGAACTGGCCTGACAGTGTGGTATTTTGTTGTTTTTCTATTGGATTTTGGAACTGTCCTGGCTGTGGTATTTTGTTGTTTTTCATGGATGTTGGAACTGTTCTGACAGTGTGGTATTTTGTAATTTTTCTATTAGAACTGTCCTGACTGTGGTATTTTGTTGTTTTTCATAGATGTTGGAACTGTTCTGACAGTGTGGTATTTTGTTGTTTTTCTATTGAAACTGTCCTGACAGTGTGGTATTTTGTTGTTTTTCATGGATGTTGGAACTGTTCTGACAGTGTGGTATTTTGTAATTTTTCTATTAGAACTGTCCTGACTGTGGTATTTTGTTGTTTTTCATGGATTTGGAACTGTTCTGACAGTGTGGTATTTTGTTGTTTTTCTATTGGAACTGTCCTGACAGTGTGGTATTTTGTTGTTTTTCATGGATGTTGGAATTGGCCTGACAGTGTGGTATTTTGTTATTTTTCTATTGGAACTGTCCTGACAGTGTGGTATTATGTTATTTTTCTATTGGAACTGTCGTGACAGTGTGGTATTTTGTTATTTTTCATAGATGTTGGAACTGGCCTGACAGTTTGGTATTTTGTTGTTTTTTTATTGGAACTGTTCTGAGAGTGTGGTATTTTGTTGTTTTTTTATTGGAACTGTTCTGACAGTGTGGCATTTGTTGTTTTTCTATTGGAACTGTTCTGAAAGGGTAATATTTTGTTGTTTTTCATAGATGTTGGAATTGTTCTGACAGTGTGGTATTTTGTTGTTTTTCATAGATGTTGGAACTGTTCTGACAATGTAGTATTTTGGAACTGTTCTGACAGTTTGGTATTTTGTTGTTTTTCATGGATGTTGGAACTGTTCTGACAGTGTGGTATTTTTTGTTTTTCATGGATGTTGGAACTGTTCTGACAGTGTGGTATTTTGTTATTTTTCTATTAGAACTGTCCTGACAGTGTGTTATTATGTTATTTTTCTATTGGATTTTGGAACTGTCCTGACTGTGGTATTTTGTTGTTTTTCATGTTTGTTGGAACTGTTCTGAGAGTTTGGTATTTTGTTATTTTTCTATTAGAACTGTCCTGACAGTGTGGTATTTTGTTGTTTTTCACGGATGTTGGAACTGTTCTGACAGTGTGGTATTTTGTTATTTTTCTATTGGAACTGTCCTGACAGTGTGGTATTATGTTATTTTTCTATTGGAACTGTCCTGAGAGTGTGATATTTTGTTGTTTTTCATAGATGTTGGAACTGGCCTGACAGTGTGGTATTTTGTTGTTTTTCATTAATTTTGGAACTGTTCTGACAGTGTGGTATTTTGTTATTTTTCTATTGGAACTCTTCTGACAGTGTGGTATTATGTTATTTTTCTATTGGAACTGTCCTGACAGTGTGATATTTTGTTGTTTTTCATAGATGTTGGAACTGTCCTGAACTGTCCTGACAGTGTGGTATTTTGTTGTTTTTCATGGATGTTGGAATTGGCCTGACAGTGTGGTATTTTGTTATTTTTTTATTGGAACTGTCCTGACAGTGTGGTATTATGTTATTTTTCTATTGGAACTGTCCTGAAAGTGTGGTATTTTGTTATTTTTCATAGATGTTGGAACTGGCCTGACAGTGTGGTATTTTGTTGTTTTTCTATTGGAACTGTTCTGACAGTGTGGCATTTTGTTGTTTTTCTATGTTGTTTTTCATGGATGTTGGAACTGTTCTGACAGTGTGGTATTTTGTTGTTTTTTTATTGGAACTGTTCTGACAGTGTGGTATTTTGTTGTTTTTCATAGATGTTGGAACTATTCTGACAGTGTGGTATTTTGTTGTTTTTCTATTGGAACTGTTCTGACAGTGTAATATTTTGTTGTTTTTCATAGATGTTGGAACTGTTCTGACAGTGTGGTATTTTGTTGTTTTTCATAGATGTTGGAACTGTTCTGACAGTGTGGTATTTTGGAACTGTTCTGACAGTGTGGTATTTTGTTGTTTTTCATGGATGTTGGAACTGTTCTGACAGTGTGGTATTTTGTTGTTTTTCATTGGATTTTAGAACTGTTCTGACTGGTATTTTGTTGTTTTTCATGGATATTGGAACTGTTCTGACAGTGCGGTATTTTGTTATTTTTCTATTAGAACTGTCCTGAATGTGGTATTTTGTTGTTTTTCATGGCTGTTGGAACTGTTCTGACAGTGTGCTATTTTGTTATTTTTCTATTAGAACTGTCCTGACAGTGTGGTATTTTGTTGTTTTTCATGGATGTTGGAACTGTTCTGACAGTTTGGTATTTTGTTGGTTTTCTATTGGAACTGTCCTGACAGTGTGGTATTTTGTTGTTTTTCATAGATGTTGGAAATGGCCTGACAGTGTGGTATTTTGTTGTTTTTCTATTGGATTTTGGAACTGTCCTGGCTGTGGTATTTTGTTGTTTTTCATGGATGTTGGAACTGTTCTGACAGTGTGGTATTTTGTTGTTTTTCTATTGGAACTGTCCTGACAGTGTGGTATTTTGTTGTTTTTCATGGATGTTGGAACTGACCTGACAGTGTGGTATTTTGTTGTTTTTCTTTTGGATTTTGGAACTGTCCTGGCTGTGGTATTTTGTTGTTTTTCATGGATATTGGAACTGTTCTGACAGTGTGGTATTTTGTAATTTTTCTATTAGAACTGTCCTGACTGTGGTATTTTTTTGTTTTTCATGGATGTTGGAACTGTTCTGACAGTGTGGTATTTTGTTGTTTTTCTATTGGAACTGTCCTGACAGTGTGGTATTTTGTTGTTTTTCATGGATGTTGGAATTGGCCTGACAGTGTGGTATTTTATTATTTTTCTATTGGAACTGTCCTTACAGTGTGGTATTATGTTATTTTTCTATTGGAACTGTCGTGACAGTGTGGTATTTTGTTATTTTTCATAGATGTTGGAACTGGCCTGACAGTGTGGTATTTTGTTGTTTTTCTATTGGAACTGTTCTGACAGTGTGACATTTTGTTGTTTTACTATGTTGTTTTTCATGGATGTTGGAACTGTTCTGACAGTGTGGTATTTTGTTGTTTTTTTATTGGAACTGTTCTGACAGTGTGGTATTTTGTTGTTTTTTTATTGGAACTGTTCTGACAGTGTGGTATTTTGTTGTTTTTCTATTGGAACTGTTCTGACAGGGTAATATTTTGTTGTTTTTCATAGATGTTGGAATTGTTCTGACAGTGTGGTATTTTGTTGTTTTTCATAGATGTTGGAACTGTTCTGACAGTGTAGTATTTTGGAACTGTTCTGATAGTGTGGTATTTTGATGTTTTTCATGGATGTTGGAACTGTTCTGAAAGTGTGGTATTTTTTGTTTTTCATGGATGTTGGAACTGTTCTGACAGTGTGGTATTTTGTTATTTTTCTATTAGAACTGTCCTGACAGTGTGTTATTATGTTATTTTTCTATTGGATTTTGGAACTGTCCTGAATGTGGTATTTTGTTGTTTTTCATGGATGTTGGAACTGTTCTGACAGTGTGGTATTTTGTTATTTTTCTATTAGAACTGTCCTGACAGTGTGGTATTTTGTTGTTTTTCATGGATGTTGGAACTGTTCTGACAGTTTGGTATTTTGTTGTTTTTCTATTGGAACTGTCCTGACAGTGTGGTATTTTGTTGTTTTTCATAGATGTTGGAACTGGCCTGACAGTGTGGTATTTTGTTGTTTTTCTATTGGATTTTGGAACTGTCCTGGCTGTGGTATTTTGTTGTTTTTCATGGATGTTGGAACTGTTCTGACAGTGTGGTATTTTGTAATTTTTCTATTAGAACTGTCCTGACTGTGGTATTTTGTTGTTTTTCATGGATGTTGGAACTGTTCTGACAGTGTGGTATTTTGTTGTTTTTCTATTGAAACTGTCCTGACAGTGTGGTATTTTGTTGTTTTTCATGGATGTTGGAACTGTTCTGACAGTGTGGTATTTTGTAATTTTTCTATTAGAACTGTCCTGACTGTGGTATTTTGTTGTTTTTCATGGATTTGGAACTGTTCTGACAGTGTGGTATTTTGTTGTTTTTCTATTGGAACTGTCCTGACAGTGTGGTATTTTGTTGTTTTTCATGGATGTTGGAATTGGCCTGACAGTGTGGTATTTTGTTATTTTTCTATTGGAACTGTCCTGACAGTGTGGTATTATGTTATTTTTCTATTGGAACTGTCGTGACAGTGTGGTATTTTGTTATTTTTCATAGATGTTGGAACTGGCCTGACAGTGTGGTATTTTGTTGTTTTTTTATTGGAACTGTTCTGAGAGTGTGGTATTTTGTTGTTTTTTTATTGGAACTGTTCTGACAGTGTGGCATTTGTTGTTTTTCTATTGGAACTGTTCTGAAAGGGTAATATTTTGTTGTTTTTCATAGATGTTGGAATTGTTCTGACTGTGTGGTATTTTGTTGTTTTTCATAGATGTTGGAACTGTTCTGACAATGTAGTATTTTGGAACTGTTCTGACAGTTTGGTATTTTGTTGTTTTTCATGGATGTTGGAACTGTTCTGACAGTGTGGTATTTTTTGTTTTTCATGGATGTTGGAACTGTTCTGACAGTGTGGTATTTTGTTATTTTTCTATTAGAACTGTCCTGACAGTGTGTTATTATGTTATTTTTCTATTGGATTTTGGAACTGTCCTGACTGTGGTATTTTGTTGTTTTTCATGTTTGTTGGAACTGTTCTGAGAGTTTGGTATTTTGTTATTTTTCTATTAGAACTGTCCTGACAGTGTGGTATTTTGTTGTTTTTCACGGATGTTGGAACTGTTCTGACAGTGTGGTATTTTGTTATTTTTCTATTGGAACTGTCCTGACAGTGTGGTATTATGTTATTTTTCTATTGGAACTGTCCTGAGAGTGTGATATTTTGTTGTTTTTCATAGATGTTGGAACTGGCCTGACAGTGTGGTATTTTGTTGTTTTTCATTAATTTTGGAACTGTTCTGACAGTGTGGTATTTTGTTATTTTTCTATTAGAACTGTCTTGACAGTGTGGTATTATTTTATTTTTCTATTTGAACTCTTCTGACAGTGTGGTATTATGTTATTTTTCTATTGGAACTGTCCTGACAGTGTGATATTTTGTTGTTTTTCATAGATGTTGGAACTGTCCTGAACTGTCCTGACAGTGTGGTATTTTGTTGTTTTTCATGGATGTTGGAATTGGCCTGACATTGTGGTATTTTGTTATTTTTTTATTGGAACTGTCCTGACAGTGTGGTATTATGTTATTTTTCTATTGGAACTGTCCTGAAAGTGTGGTATTTTGTTATTTTTCATAGATGTTGGAACTGGCCTGACAGTGTGGTATTTTGTTGTTTTTCTATTGGAACTGTTCTGACAGTGTGGCATTTTGTTGTTTTTCTATGTTGTTTTTCATGGATGTTGGAACTGTTCTGACAGTGTGGTATTTTGTTGTTTTTTTATTGGAACTGTTCTGACAGTGTGGTATTTTGTTGTTTTTCATAGATGTTGGAACTATTCTGACAGTGTGGTATTTTGTTGTTTTTCTATTGGAACTGTTCTGACAGTGTAATATTTTGTTGTTTTTCATAGATGTTGGAACTGTTCTGACAGTGTGGTATTTTGTTGTTTTTCATAGATGTTGGAACTGTTCTGACAGCGTGGTATTTTGGAACTGTTCTGACAGTGTGGTATTTTGTTGTTTTTCATGGATGTTGGAACTGTTCTGACAGTGTGGTATTTTGTTGTTTTTCATGGATGTTGGAACTGTTCTGACAGTGTGGTATTTTGTTATTTTTCTATTAGAACTGTCCTGACAGTGTGTTATTATGTTATTTTTCTATTGGATTTTGGAACTGTCCTGACTGTGGTATTTTGTTGTTTTTCATGGATGTTGGAACTGTTCTGAGAGTGTGGTATTTTGTTATTTTTCTATTAGAACTGTCCTGACAGTGTGGTATTTTGTTGTTTTTCATGGATGCTGGAACTGTTCTGACAGTGTGGTATTTTGTTATTTTTCTATTAGAACTGTCCTGACAGTGTGTTATTATGTTATTTTTCTATTGGAACTGTCCTGACAGTGTGATATTTTGTTGTTTTTCATAGATGTTGGAACTGTCCTGACAGTGTGGTATTTTGTTGTTTTTCATGGAAGTTGGAACTGTTCTGACAGTGTGGTATTTTGTTATTTTTCTATTAGAACTGTCCTGACAGTGTGGTATTATGTTATTTTTCTATTGGTACTGTCCTGACAGTGTGGTATTATGTTGTTTTTCTATTGGAACTTTTCTGACAGTGTGGTATTTTGTTGTTTTTCATGGATGTTGGAACTGTTCTGACAGTGGTATTTTTTTATTTTTTTTTATTGGAACTGTCCCGACAGTGTGGTATTTTGTTGTTTTTCATGGATGTTGGAACTGGCCTGACAGTGTGGTATTTTGTTGTTTTTCTATTGGATTTTAGAACTGTTCTGACTGGTATTTTGTTGTTTTTCATGGATATTGGAACTGTTCTGACAGTGCGGTATTTTGTTATTTTTCTATTAGAACTGTCCTGAATGTGGTATTTTGTTGTTTTTCATGGCTGTTGGAACTGTTCTGACAGTGTGCTATTTTGTTATTTTTCTATTAGAACTGTCCTGACAGTGTGGTATTTTGTTGTTTTTCATGGATGTTGGAACTGTTCTGACAGTTTGGTATTTTGTTGGTTTTCTATTGGAACTGTCCTGACAGTGTGGTATTTTGTTGTTTTTCATAGATGTTGGAAATGGCCTGACAGTGTGGTATTTTGTTGTTTTTCTATTGGATTTTGGAACTGTCCTGGCTGTGGTATTTTGTTGTTTTTTATGGATGTTGGAACTGTTCTGACAGTGTGGTATTTTGTAATTTTTCTATTAGAACTGTCCTGACTGTGGTATTTTGTTGTTTTTCATGGATGTTGGAACTGTTCTGACAGTGTGGTATTTTGTTGTTTTTCTATTGGAACTGTCCTGACAGTGTGGTATTTTGTTGTTTTTCATGGATGTTGGAACTGACCTGACAGTGTGGTATTTTGTTGTTTTTCTTTTGGATTTTGGAACTGTCCTGGCTGTGGTATTTTGTTGTTTTTCATGGATATTGGAACTGTTCTGACAGTGTGGTATTTTGTAATTTTTCTATTAGAACTGTCCTGACTGTGGTATTTTTTTGTTTTTCATGGATGTTGGAACTGTTCTGACAGTGTGGTATTTTGTTGTTTTTCTATTGGAACTGTCCTGACAGTGTGGTATTTTGTTGTTTTTCATGGATGTTGGAATTGGCCTGACAGTGTGGTATTTTATTATTTTTCTATTGGAACTGTCCTTACAGTGTGGTATTATGTTATTTTTCTATTGGAACTGTCGTGACAGTGTGGTATTTTGTTATTTTTCATAGATGTTGGAACTGGCCTGACAGTGTGGTATTTTGTTGTTTTTCTATTGGAACTGTTCTGACAGTGTGACATTTTGTTGTTTTACTATGTTGTTTTTCATGGATGTTGGAACTGTTCTGACAGTGTGGTATTTTGTTGTTTTTTTATTGGAACTGTTCTGACAGTGTGGTATTTTGTTGTTTTTTTATTGGAACTGTTCTGACAGTGTGGTATTTTGTTGTTTTTCTATTGGAACTGTTCTGACAGGGTAATATTTTGTTGTTTTTCATAGATGTTGGAATTGTTCTGACAGTGTGGTATTTTGTTGTTTTTCATAGATGTTGGAACTGTTCTGACAGTGTAGTATTTTGGAACTGTTCTGACAGTGTGGTATTTTGATGTTTTTCATGGATGTTGGAACTGTTCTGAAAGTGTGGTATTTTTTGTTTTTCATGGATGTTGGAACTGTTCTGACAGTGTGGTATTTTGTTATTTTTCTATTAGAACTGTCCTGACAGTGTGTTATTATGTTATTTTTCTATTGGATTTTGGAACTGTCCTGAATGTGGTATTTTGTTGTTTTTCATGGATGTTGGAACTGTTCTGACAGTGTGGTATTTTGTTATTTTTCTATTAGAACTGTCCTGACAGTGTGGTATTTTGTTGTTTTTCATGGATGTTGGAACTGTTCTGACAGTTTGGTATTTTGTTGTTTTTCTATTGGAACTGTCCTGACAGTGTGGTATTTTGTTGTTTTTCATAGATGTTGGAACTGGCCTGACAGTGTGGTATTTTGTTGTTTTTCTATTGGATTTTGGAACTGTCCTGGCTGTGGTATTTTGTTGTTTTTCATGGATGTTGGAACTGTTCTGACAGTGTGGTATTTTGTAATTTTTCTATTAGAACTGTCCTGACTGTGGTATTTTGTTGTTTTTCATGGATGTTGGAACTGTTCTGACAGTGTGGTATTTTGTTGTTTTTCTATTGAAACTGTCCTGACAGTGTGGTATTTTGTTGTTTTTCATGGATGTTGGAACTGTTCTGACAGTGTGGTATTTTGTAATGTTTCTATTAGAACTGTCCTGACTGTGGTATTTTGTTGTTTTTCATGGATTTGGAACTGTTCTGACAGTGTGGTATTTTGTTGTTTTTCTATTGGAACTGTCCTGACAGTGTGGTATTTTGTTGTTTTTCATGGATGTTGGAATTGGCCTGACAGTGTGGTATTTTGTTATTTTTCTATTGGAACTGTCCTGACAGTGTGGTATTATGTTATTTTTCTATTGGAACTGTCGTGACAGTGTGGTATTTTGTTATTTTTCATAGATGTTGGAACTGGCCTGACAGTGTGGTATTTTGTTGTTTTTTTATTGGAACTGTTCTGACAGTGTGGTATTTTGTTGTTTTTTTATTGGAACTGTTCTGACAGTGTGGCATTTGTTGTTTTTCTATTGGAACTGTTCTGAAAGGGTAATATTTTGTTGTTTTTCATAGATGTTGGAATTGTTCTGACAGTGTGGTATTTTGTTGTTTTTCATAGATGTTGGAACTGTTCTGACAATGTAGTATTTTGGAACTGTTCTGACAGTTTGGTATTTTGTTGTTTTTCATGGATGTTGGAACTGTTCTGACAGTGTGGTATTTTTTGTTTTTCATGGATGTTGGAACTGTTCTGACAGTGTGGTATTTTGTTATTTTTCTATTAGAACTGTCCTGACAGTGTGTTATTATGTTATTTTTCTATTGGATTTTGGAACTGTCCTGACTGTGGTATTTTGTTGTTTTTCATGTTTGTTGGAACTGTTCTGAGAGTTTGGTATTTTGTTATTTTTCTATTAGAACTGGCCTGACAGTGTGGTATTTTGTTGTTTTTCACGGATGTTGGAACTGTTCTGACAGTGTGGTATTTTGTTATTTTTCTATTGGAACTGTCCTGACAGTGTGGTATTATGTTATTTTTCTATTGGAACTGTCCTGAGAGTGTGATATTTTGTTGTTTTTCATAGATGTTGGAACTGGCCTGACAGTGTGGTATTTTGTTGTTTTTCATTAATTTTGGAACTGTTCTGACAGTGTGGTATTTTGTTATTTTTCTATTAGAACTGTCTTGACAGTGTGGTATTATTTTATTTTTCTATTGGAACTCTTCTGACAGTGTGGTATTATGTTATTTTTCTATTGGAACTGTCCTGACAGTGTGATATTTTGTTGTTTTTCATAGATGTTGGAACTGTCCTGAACTGTCCTGACAGTGTGGTATTTTGTTGTTTTTCATGGATGTTGGAATTGGCCTGACAGTGTGGTATTTTGTTATTTTTTTATTGGAACTGTCCTGACAGTGTGGTATTATGTTATTTTTCTATTGGAACTGTCCTGACAGTGTGGTATGTTGTTATTTTTCTATTAGAACTGTCCTGACAGTGTGTTATTATGTTATTTTTCTATTGGATTTTGGAACTGTCCTGACTGTGGTATTTTGTTGTTTTTCATGGATGTTGGAACTGTTCTGAGAGTGTGGTATTTTGTTATTTTTCTATTAGAACTGTCCTGACAGTGTGGTATTTTGTTGTTTTTCATGGATGCTGGAACTGTTCTGACAGTGTGGTATTTTGTTATTTTTCTATTAGAACTGTCCTGACAGTGTGTTATTATGTTATTTTTCTATTGGATTTTGGAACTGTCCTGACTGTGGTATTTTGTTGTTTTTCATGGATGTTGGAACTGTTCTGAGAGTGTGGTATTTTGTTATTTTTCTATTAGAACTGTCCTGACAGTGTGGTATTTTGTTGTTTTTCATGGATGCTGGAACTGTTCTGACAGTGTGGTATTTTGTTATTTTTCTATTAGAACTGTCCTGACAGTGTGTTATTATGTTATTTTTCTATTGGAACTGTCCTGACAGTGTGATATTTTGTTGTTTTTCATAGATGTTGGAACTGTCCTGACAGTGTGGTATTTTGTTGTTTTTCATGGAAGTTGGAACTGTTCTGACAGTGTGGTATTTTGTTATTTTTCTATTAGAACTGTCCTGACAGTGTGGTATTATGTTATTTTTCTATTGGTACTGTCCTGACAGTGTGGTATTATGTTGTTTTTCTATTGGAACTTTTCTGACAGTGTGGTATTTTGTTGTTTTTCATGGATGTTGGAACTGTTCTGACAGTGGTATTTTTTTTTTTTTTTTATTGGAACTGTCCCGACAGTGTGGTATTTTGTTGTTTTTCATGGATGTTGGAACTGGCCTGACAGTGTGATATTTTGTTGTTTTTCTATTGGATTTTAGAACTGTTCTGACTGGTATTTTGTTGTTTTTCATGGATATTGGAACTGTTCTGACAGTGCGTATTTTGTTATTTTTCTATTAGAACTGTCCTGAATGTGGTATTTTGTTGTTTTTCATGGCTGTTGGAACTGTTCTGACAGTGTGCTATTTTGTTATTTTTCTATTAGAACTGTCCTGACAGTGTGGTATTTTGTTGTTTTTCATGGATGTTGGAACTGTTCTGACAGTTTGGTATTTTGTTGGTTTTCTATTGGAACTGTCCTGACAGTGTGGTATTTTGTTGTTTTTCATAGATGTTGGAAATGGCCTGACAGTGTGGTATTTTGTTGTTTTTCTATTGGATTTTGGAACTGTCCTGGCTGTGGTATTTTGTTGTTTTTCATGGATGTTGGAACTGTTCTGACAGTGTGGTATTTTGTAATTTTTCTATTAGAACTGTCCTGACTGTGGTATTTTGTTGTTTTTCATGGATGTTGGAACTGTTCTGACAGTGTGGTATTTTGTTGTTTTTCTATTGGAACTGTCCTGACAGTGTGGTATTTTGTTGTTTTTCATGGATGTTGGAATTGGCCTGACAGTGTGGTATTTTATTATTTTTCTATTGGAACTGTCCTTACAGTGTGGTATTATGTTATTTTTCTATTGGAACTGTCGTGACAGTGTGGTATTTTGTTATTTTTCATAGATGTTGGAACTGGCCTGACAGTGTGGTATTTTGTTGTTTTTCTATTGGAACTGTTCTGACAGTGTGACATTTTGTTGTTTTACTATGTTGTTTTTCATGGATGTTGGAACTGTTCTGACAGTGTGGTATTTTGTTGTTTTTTTATTGGAACTGTTCTGACAGTGTGGTATTTTGTTGTTTTTTTATTGGAACTGTTCTGACAGTGTGGTATTTTGTTGTTTTTCTATTGGAACTGTTCTGACAGGGTAATATTTTGTTGTTTTTCATAGATGTTGGAATTGTTCTGACAGTGTGGTATTTTGTTGTTTTTCATAGATGTTGGAACTGTTCTGACAGTGTAGTATTTTGGAATTGTTCTGACAGTGTGGTATTTTGATGTTTTTCATGGATGTTGGAACTGTTCTGAAAGTGTGGTATTTTTTGTTTTTCATGGATGTTGGAACTGTTCTGACAGTGTGGTATTTTGTTATTTTTCTATTAGAACTGTCCTGACAGTGTGTTATTATGTTATTTTTCTATTGGATTTTGGAACTGTCCTGAATGTGGTATTTTGTTGTTTTTCATGGATGTTGGAACTGTTCTGACAGTGTGGTATTTTGTTATTTTTCTATTAGAACTGTCCTGACAGTGTGGTATTTTGTTGTTTTTCATGGATGTTGGAACTGTTCTGACAGTTTGGTATTTTGTTGTTTTTCTATTGGAACTGTCCTGACAGTGTGGTATTTTGTTGTTTTTCATAGATGTTGGAACTGGCCTGACAGTGTGGTATTTTGTTGTTTTTCATAGATGTTGGAAATGGCCTGACAGTGTGGTATTTTGTTGTTTTTCTATTGGATTTTGGAACTGTCCTGGCTGTGGTATTTTGTTGTTTTTCATGGATGTTGGAACTGTTCTGACAGTGTGGTATTTTGTTGTTTTTCTATTGGAACTGTCCTGACAGTGTGGTATTTTGTTGTTTTTCATGGATGTTGGAACTGACCTGACAGTGTGGTATTTTGTTGTTTTTCTTTTGGATTTTGGAACTGTCCTGGCTGTGGTATTTTGTTGTTTTTCATGGATATTGGAACTGTTCTGACAGTGTGGTATTTTGTAATTGTTCTATTAGAACTGTCCTGACTGTGGTATTTTTTTGTTTTTCATGGATATTGGAACTGTTCTGACAGTGTGGTATTTTGTTGTTTTTCTATTGGAACTGTCCTGACAGTGTGGTATTTTGTTGTTTTTCATGGATGTTGGAATTGGCCTGACAGTGTGGTATTTTATTATTTTTCTATTGGAACTGTCCTTACAGTGTGGTATTATGTTATTTTTCTATTGGAACTGTCGTGACAGTGTGGTATTTTGTTATTTTTCATAGATGTTGGAACTGGCCTGACAGTGTGGTATTTTGTTGTTTTTCTATTGGAACTGTTCTGACAGTGTGACATTTTGTTGTTTTACTATGTTGTTTTTCATGGATGTTGGAACTGTTCTGACAGTGTGGTATTTTGTTGTTTTTTTATTGGAACTGTTCTGACAGTGTGGTATTTTGTTGTTTTTTTATTGGAACTGTTTTGACAGTGTGGTATTTTGTTGTTTTTCTATTGGAACTGTTCTGACAGGGTAATATTTTGTTGTTTTTCATAGATGTTGGAATTGTTCTGACAGTGTGGTATTTTGTTGTTTTTCATAGATGTTGGAACTGTTCTGACAGTGTAGTATTTTGGAACTGTTCTGACAGTGTGGTATTTTGATGTTTTTCATGGATGTTGGAACTGTTCTGAAAGTGTGGTATTTTTTGTTTTTCATGGATGTTGGAACTGTTCTGACAGTGTGGTATTTTGTTATTTTTCTATTAGAACTGTCCTGACAGTGTGTTATTATGTTATTTTTCTATTGGATTTTGGAACTGTCCTGAATGTGGTATTTTGTTGTTTTTCATGGATGTTGGAACTGTTCTGACAGTGTGGTATTTTGTTATTTTTCTATTAGAACTGTCCTGACAGTGTGGTATTTTGTTGTTTTTCATGGATGTTGGAACTGTTCTGACAGTTTGGTATTTTGTTGTTTTTCTATTGGAACTGTCCTGACAGTGTGGTATTTTGTTCTTTTTCATAGATGTTGGAACTGGCCTGACAGTGTGGTATTTTGTTGTTTTTCTATTGGATTTTGGAACTGTCCTGGCTGTGGTATTTTGTTGTTTTTCATGGATGTTGGAACTGTTCTGACAGTGTGGTATTTTGTAATTTTTCTATTAGAACTGTCCTGACTGTGGTATTTTGTTGTTTTTCATGGATGTTGGAACTGTTCTGACAGTGTGGTATTTTGTTGTTTTTCTATTGAAACTGTCCTGACAGTGTGGTATTTTGTTGTTTTTCATGGATGTTGGAACTGTTCTGACAGTGTGGTATTTTGTAATTTTTCTATTAGAACTGTCCTGACTGTGGTATTTTGTTGTTTTTCATGGATTTGGAACTGTTCTGACAGTGTGGTATTTTGTTGTTTTTCTATTGGAACTGTCCTGACAGTGTGGTATTTTGTTGTTTTTCATGGATGTTGGAATTGGCCTGACAGTGTGGTATTTTGTTATTTTTCTATTGGAACTGTCCTGACAGTGTGGTATTATGTTATTTTTCTATTGGAACTGTCGTGACAGTGTGGTATTTTGTTATTTTTCATAGATGTTGGAACTGGCCTGACAGTGTGGTATTTTGTTGTTTTTTTATTGGAACTGTTCTGACAGTGTGGTATTTTGTTGTTTTTTTATTGGAACTGTTCTGACAGTGTGGCATTTGTTGTTTTTCTATTGGAACTGTTCTGAAAGGGTAATATTTTGTTGTTTTTCATAGATGTTGGAATTGTTCTGACAGTGTGGTATTTTGTTGTTTTTCATAGATGTTGGAACTGTTCTGACAATGTAGTATTTTGGAACTGTTCTGACAGTTTGGTATTTTGTTGTTTTTCATGGATGTTGGAACTGTTCTGACAGTGTGGTATTTTTTGTTTTTCATGGATGTTGGAACTGTTCTGACAGTGTGGTATTTTGTTATTTTTCTATTAGAACTGTCCTGACAGTGTGTTATTATGTTATTTTTCTATTGGATTTTGGAACTGTCCTGACTGTGGTATTTTGTTGTTTTTCATGTTTGTTGGAACTGTTCTGAGAGTTTGGTATTTTGTTATTTTTCTATTAGAACTGTCCTGACAGTGTGGTATTTTGTTGTTTTTCACGGATGTTGGAACTGTTCTGACAGTGTGGTATTTTGTTATTTTTCTATTGGAACTGTCCTGACAGTGTGGTATTATGTTATTTTTCTATTGGAACTGTCCTGAGAGTGTGATATTTTGTTGTTTTTCATAGATGTTGGAACTGGCCTGACAGTGTGGTATTTTGTTGTTTTTCATTAATTTTGGAACTGTTCTGACAGTGTGGTATTTTGTTATTTTTCTATTAGAACTGTCTTGACAGTGTGGTATTATTTTATTTTTCTATTGGAACTCTTCTGACAGTGTGGTATTATGTTATTTTTCTATTGGAACTGTCCTGACAGTGTGATATTTTGTTGTTTTTCATAGATGTTGGAACTGTCCTGAACTGTCCTGACAGTGTGGTATTTTGTTGTTTTTCATGGATGTTGGAATTGGCCTGACAGTGTGGTATTTTGTTATTTTTTTATTGGAACTGTCCTGACAGTGTGGTATTATGTTATTTTTCTATTGGAACTGTCCTGACAGTGTGGTATTTTGTTATTTTTCATAGATGTTGGAACTGGCCTGACAGTGTGGTATTTTGTTGTTTTTCTATTGGAACTGTTCTGACAGTGTGGCATTTTGTTGTTTTTCTATGTTGTTTTTCATGGATGTTGGAACTGTTCTGACAGTGTGGTATTTTGTTGTTTTTTTATTGGAACTGTTCTGACAGTGTGGTATTTTGTTGTTTTTCATAGATGTTGGAACTATTCTGACAGTGTGGTATTTTGTTGTTTTTCTATTGGAACTGTTCTGACAGTGTAATATTTTGTTGTTTTTCATAGATGTTGGAACTGTTCTGACAGTGTGGTATTTTGTTGTTTTTCATAGATGTTGGAACTGTTCTGACAGTGTGGTATTTTGGAACTGTTCTGACAGTGTGGTATTTTGTTGTTTTTCATGGATGTTGGAACTGTTCTGACAGTGTGGTATTTTGTTGTTTTTCATGGATGTTGGAACTGTTCTGACAGTGTGGTATTTTGTTATTTTTCTATTAGAACTGTCCTGACAGTGTGTTATTATGTTATTTTTCTATTGGATTTTGGAACTGTCCTGACTGTGGTATTTTGTTGTTTTTCATGGATGTTGGAACTGTTCTGAGAGTGTGGTATTTTGTTATTTTTCTATTAGAACTGTCCTGACAGTGTGGTATTTTGTTGTTTTTCATGGATGCTGGAACTGTTCTGACAGTGTGGTATTTTGTTATTTTTCTATTAGAACTGTCCTGACAGTGTGTTATTATGTTATTTTTCTATTGGAACTGTCCTGACAGTGTGATATTTTGTTGTTTTTCATAGATGTTGGAACTGTCCTGACAGTGTGGTATTTTGTTGTTTTTCATGGAAGTTGGAACTGTTCTGACAGTGTGGTATTTTGTTATTTTTCTATTAGAACTGTCCTGACAGTGTGGTATTATGTTATTTTTCTATTGATACTGTCCTGACAGTGTGGTATTATGTTGTTTTTCTATTGGAACTTTTCTGACAGTGTGGTATTTTGTTGTTTTTCATGGATGTTGGAACTGTTCTGACAGTGGTATTTTTTTTTTTTTTTTTATTGGAACTGTCCCGACAGTGTGGTATTTTGTTGTTTTTCATGGATGTTGGAACTGGCCTGACAGTGTGGTATTTTGTTGTTTTTCTATTGGATTTTAGAACTGTTCTGACTGGTATTTTGTTGTTTTTCATGGATATTGGAACTGTTCTGACAGTGAGGTATTTTGTTATTTTTCTATTAGAACTGTCCTGAATGTGGTATTTTGTTGTTTTTCATGGCTGTTGGAACTGTTCTGACAGTGTGCTATTTTGTTATTTTTCTATTAGAACTGTCCTGACAGTGTGGTATTTTGTTGTTTTTCATGGATGTTGGAACTGTTCTGACAGTTTGGTATTTTGTTGGTTTTCTATTGGAACTGTCCTGACAGTGTGGTATTTTGTTGTTTTTCATAGATGTTGGAAATGGCCTGACAGTGTGGTATTTTGTTGTTTTTCTATTGGATTTTGGAACTGTCCTGGCTGTGGTATTTTGTTGTTTTTCATGGATGTTGGAACTGTTCTGACAGTGTGGTATTTTGTAATTTTTCTATTAGAACTGTCCTGACTGTGGTATTTTGTTGTTTTTCATGGATGTTGGAACTGTTCTGACAGTGTGGTATTTTGTTGTTTTTCTATTGGAACTGTCCTGACAGTGTGGTATTTTGTTGTTTTTCATGGATGTTGGAACTGACCTGACAGTGTGGTATTTTGTTGTTTTTCTTTTGGATTTTGGAACTGTCCTGGCTGTGGTATTTTGTTGTTTTTCATGGATATTGGAACTGTTGTGACAGTGTGGTATTTTGTAATTTTTTTATTAGAACTGTCCTGACTGTGGTATTTTTTTGTTTTTCATGGATGTTGGAACTGTTCTGACAGTGTGGTATTTTGTTGTTTTTCTATTGGAACTGTCCTGACAGTGTGGTATTTTGTTGTTTTTCATGGATGTTGGAATTGGCCTGACAGTGTGGTATTTTATTATTTTTCTATTGGAACTGTCCTTACAGTGTGGTATTATGTTATTTTTCTATTGGAACTGTCGTGACAGTGTGGTATTTTGTTATTTTTCATAGATGTTGGAACTGGCCTGACAGTGTGGTATTTTGTTGTTTTTCTATTGGAACTGTTCTGACAGTGTGACATTTTGTTGTTTTTCTATGTTGTTTTTCATGGATGTTGGAACTGTTCTGACAGTGTGGTATTTTGTTGTTTTTTTATTGGAACTGTTCTGACAGTGTGGTATTATTTTTTTTTTGTATTGGAACTGTTCTGACAGTGTGGTATTTTGTTGTTTTTCTATTGGAACTGTTCTGACAGGGTAATATTTTGTTGTTTTTCATAGATGTTGGAATTGTTCTGACAGTGTGGTATTTTGTTGTTTTTCATAGATGTTGGAACTGTTCTGACAGTGTAGTATTTTGGAACTGTTCTGACAGTGTGGTATTTTGATGTTTTTCATGGATGTTGGAACTGTTCTGAAAGTGTGGTATTTTTTGTTTTTCATGGATGTTGGAACTGTTCTGACAGAGTGGTATTTTGTTATTTTTCTATTAGAACTGTCCTGACAGTGTGTTATTATGTTATTTTTCTATTGGATTTTGGAACTGTCCTGAATGTGGTATTTTGTTGTTTTTCATGGATGTTGGAACTGTTCTGACAGTGTGGTATTTTGTTATTTTTCTATTAGAACTGTCCTGACAGTGTGGTATTTTGTTGTTTTTCATGGATGTTGGAACTGCTCTGACAGTTTGGTATTTTGTTGTTTTTCTATTGGAACTGTCCTGACAGTGTGGTATTTTGTTGTTTTTCATAGATGTTGGAACTGGCCTGACAGTGTGGTATTTTGTTGTTTTTCTATTGGATTTTGGAACTGTCCTGGCTGTGGTATTTTGTTGTTTTTCATGGATGTTGGAACTGTTCTGACAGTGTGGTATTTTGTAATTTTTCTATTAGAACTGTCCTGACTGTGGTATTTTGTTGTTTTTCATGGATGTTGGAACTGTTCTGACAGTGTGGTATTTTGTTGTTTTTCTATTGGAACTGTCCTGACAGTGTTGTATTTTGTTGTTTTTCATGGATGTTGGAACTGGCCTGACAGTGTGGTATTTTGTTGTTTTTCTATTGGATTTTGGAACTGTCCTGGCTGTGGTATTTTGTTGTTTTTCATGGATGTTGGAACTGTTCTGACAGTGTGGTATTTTGTAATTTTTCTATTAGAACTGTCCTGACTGTGGTATTTTGTTGTTTTTCATGGATTTGGAACTGTTCTGACAGTGTGGTATTTTGTTGTTTTTCTATTGGAACTGTCCTGACAGTGTGGTATTTTGTTGTTTTTCATGGATGTTGGAATTGGCCTGACAGTGTGGTATTTTGTTATTTTTCTATTGGAACTGTCCTGACAGTGTGGTATTATGTTATTTTTCTATTGGAACTGTCGTGACAGTGTGGTATTTTGTTATTTTTCATAGATGTTGGAACTGGCCTGACAGTGTGGTATTTTGTTGTTTTTTTATTGGAACTGTTCTGACAGTGTGGTATTTTGTTGTTTTTTTATTGGAACTGTTCTGACAGTGTGGCATTTTGTTGTTTTTCTATTGGAACTGTTCTGAAAGGGTAATATTTTGTTGTTTTTCATAGATGTTGGAATTGTTCTGACAGTGTAATATTTTGTTGTTTTTCATAGATGTTGGAACTGTTCTGACAATGTAGTATTTTGGAACTGTTCTGACAGTGTGGTATTTTTTGTTTTTCATGGATGTTGGAACTGTTCTGACAGTGTGGTATTTTGTTATTTTTCTATTAGAACTGTCCTGACAGTGTGTTATTATGTTATTTTTCTATTGGATTTTGGAACTGTCCTGACTGTGGTATTTTGTTGTTTTTCATGTATGTTGGAACTGTTCTGAGAGTTTGGTATTTTGTTATTTTTCTATTAGAACTGTCCTGACAGTGTGGTATTTTGTTGTTTTTCATGGATGTTGGAACTGTTCTGACAGTGTGGTATTTTGTTATTTTTCTATTGGAACTGTCCTGACAGTGTGGTATTATGTTATTTTTCTATTGGAACTGTCCTTAGAGTGTGATATTTTGTTGTTTTTCATAGATGTTGGAACTGGCCTGACAGTGTGGTATTTTGTTGTTTTTCATTAATTTTGGAACTGTTCTGACAGTGTGGTATTTTGTTATTTTTCTATTAGAACTGTCTTGACAGTGTGGTATTATTTTATTTTTCTATTGGAACTCTTCTGACAGTGTGGTATTATGTTATTTTTCTATTGGAACTGTCCTGACAGTGTGATATTTTGTTGTTTTTCATAGATGTTGGAACTGTCCTGAACTGTCCTGACAGTGTGGTATTTTGTTGTTTTTCATGGATGTTGGAATTGGCCTGACAGTGTGGTATTTTGTTATTTTTTTATTGGAACTGTCCTGACAGTGTGGTATTATGTTATTTTTCTATTGGAACTGTCCTGACAGTGTGGTATTTTGTTATTTTTCATAGATGTTGGAACTGGCCTGACAGTGTGGTATTTTGTTGTTTTTCTATTGGAACTGTTCTGACAGTGTGGCATTTTGTTGTTTTTCTATGTTGTTTTTCATGGATGTTGGAACTGTTCTGACAGTGTGGTATTTTGTTGTTTTTTTATTGGAACTGTTCTGACAGTGTGGTATTTTGTTGTTTTTCATAGATGTTGGAACTATTCTGACAGTGTGGTATTTTGTTGTTTTTCTATTGGAACTGTTCTGACAGTGTAATATTTTGTTGTTTTTCATAGATGTTGGAACTGTTCTGACTGTGTGGTATTTTGTTGTTTTTCATAGATGTTGGAACTGTTCTGACAGTGTGGTATTTTGGAACTGTTCTGACAGTGTGGTATTTTGTTGTTTTTCATGGATGTTGGAACTGTTCTGACAGTGTGGTATTTTGTTGTTTTTCATGGATGTTGGAACTGTTCTGACAGTGTGGTATTTTGTTATTTTTCTATTAGAACTGTCCTGACAGTGTGTTATTATGTTATTTTTCTATTGGATTTTGGAACTGTCCTGACTGTGGTATTTTGTTGTTTTTCATGGATGTTGGAACTGTTCTGAGAGTGTGGTATTTTGTTATTTTTCTATTAGAACTGTCCTGACAGTGTGGTATTTTGTTGTTTTTCATGGATGCTGGAACTGTTCTGACAGTGTGGTATTTTGTTATTTTTCTATTAGAACTGTCCTGACAGTGTGTTATTATGTTATTTTTCTATTGGAACTGTCCTGACAGTGTGATATTTTGTTGTTTTTCATAGATGTTGGAACTGTCCTGACAGTGTGGTATTTTGTTGTTTTTCATGGAAGTTGGAACTGTTCTGACAGTGTGGTATTTTGTTATTTTTCTATTAGAACTGTCCTGACAGTGTGGTATTATGTTATTTTTCTATTGGTACTGTCCTGACAGTGTGGTATTATGTTATTTTTCTATTGGAACTGTCCTGAGAGTGTGATATTTTGTTGTTTCTCATAGATGTTGGAACTGGCCTGACAGTGTGGTATTTTGTTGTTTTTCATTAATATTGGAACTGTTCTGACAGTGTGGTATTTTGTTATTTTTCTATTAGAACTGTCCTGACAGTGTGGTATTATGTTATTTTTCTATTGGAACTGTTCTGACAGTGTAGTATTATGTTATTTTTCTATTGGAACTGTCCTGACAGTGTGATATTTTGTTGTTTTTCATAGATGTTGGAACTGTCCTGACATTGTGGTATTATGTTATTTTTCTATTGGAACTGTTCTGACAGTGTGGTATTATGTTATTTTTCTATTGGAACTGTCCTGACAGTGTGATATTTTGTTGTTTTTCATAGATGTTGGAACTGTCCTGACATTGTGGTATTTTGTTGTTTTTCATGGATGTTGGAACTGTTCCGACAGTGTGGTAATTTGTTATTTTTCTATTAGAACTGTCCTGACAGTGTGGTATTATGTTATTTTTCTATTGGAACTGTCCCGACAGTGTGGTATTTTGTTGTTTTTCATGGATGTTGGAACTGTTCCGACAGTGTGGTAATTTGTTTTTTTGTTATTGGAACTGTCCCGACAGTGTGGTATTTTGTTGTTTTTCATGGATGTTGGAATTGGCCTGACAGTGTGGTATTTTGTTATTTTTCTATTGGAACTGTCCTGACAGTGTGGTATTATGTTATTTTTCTATTGGAACTGTCCTGACAGTGTGGTATTTTGTTATTTTTCATAGATGTTGGAACTGGCCTGACAGTGTGGTATTTTGTTGTTTTTCTATTGGAACTGTTCTGACAGTGTGGCATTTTGTTTTTTTTCTATTGGATTTTGGAACTGTCCTGACTGTGGTATTTTGTTGTTTTTCATGGATGTTGGAACTGCTCTGACAGAGTGGTATTTTGTTGCTTTTTTATTGGAACTGTTCTGACAGTCTGGTATTTTGTTGTTTTTCTATTGGAACTGTTCTGACAGTGTAATATTTTGTTGTTTTTCATAGATGTTGGAACTGTCCTGACAGTGTGGTATTTTGTTGTTTTTCATAGATGTTGGAACTGTTCTGACAGTGTGGTATTTTGGAACTGTTCTGACAGTGTGCCATTTTATTGTTTTTCTATTGGATTTTGGAACTGTCCTGACAGTGTGGTATTTTGTTGTTTTTCTATTAGATTTTGAACTGTCCTGACGATGTGGTATTATGTTATTTTTCTATTAGAACTGTTCTGACAGTGTGGTATTTTGGAACTGTTCTGACAGTGTGGTATTTTGTTGTTTTTCATGGATGTTGGAACTGTCCTGACATTGTGGTATTTTGTTGTTTTTCTATTAGAATTTGGAACTGTCCTGTCAGTGTGGTATTTGTTGTTTTTCATGGATGTTGGAACTGTTCTGACAGTGTGGTATTTTGTTATTTTTCATGGATGTTGGAACTGTTCTGACAGTGTGGTATTTTGTTGTTTTTCTATTAGAACTGTCCTGACAGTGTGTTATTATGTTATTTTTCTATTCGATTTTGGAACTGTCCTGACTGGTATTTTGTTGTTTTTCATGGATGTTGGAACTGTTCTGAGAGTGTGGTATTTTGTTATTTTTCTATTAGAACTGTCCTGACAGTGTGGTATTTTGTTATTTTTCTATTAGAACTGTCCTGACAGTGTGTTATTATGTTATTTTTCTATTAGAACTGTCCTGACAGTGTGTTATTATGTTATTTTTCTATTGGAACTGTCCTGACAGTGTGGTATTATGTTATTTTTCTATTGGAACTGTCCCGAGAGTGTGATATTTTGTTGTTTTTCATAGATGTTGGAACTGGCCTGACAGTGTGGTATTTTGTTGTTTTTCATGGATGTTGGAACTGTTCTGACAGTGTGGTATTTTGTTGTTTTTCTATTGGAACTGTTCTGACAGTGTGGTATTTTGTTGTTTTTCTATTGGAACTGTTCTGACAGTGTGGTATTTTGTTGTTTTTCTATTGGAACTGTCCTGACAGTGGTATTTTGTTGTTTTTTTATTGGAACTGTCCTGATAGTGTGGTATATTGTTGTTTTTCATGGATGTTGGAACTGTTCTGACAGTGTGGTATTTTGTTGTTTTTCTATTGGAACTGTTCTGACAGTGTGGTATTTTGTTGTTTTTCTATTGGAACTGTTCTGACAGTGTGGTATTTTGTTATTTTTCTATTAGAACTGTCTTGACAGTGTGGTATTATGTTATTTTTCTATTGGAACTGTCCTGACAGTGTGGTATTATGTTATTTTTCTATTGGAACTGTCCTGAGAATGTGATATTTTGTTGTTTTTCATAGATGTTGGAACTGGCCTGACAGTGTGGTATTTTGTTGTTTTTCATGGATGTTGGAACTGTCCTGACATTGTGGTATTTTGTTGTTTTTCTATTAGAATTTGGAACTGTCCTGTCAGTGTGGTATTTTGTTGTTTTTCATGGATGTTGGAACTGTTCTGACAGTGTGGTATTTTGTTATTTTTCATGGATGTTGGAACTGTTCTGACAGTGTGGTATTTTGTTGTTTTTCTATTAGAACTGTCCTGACAGTGTGGTATTATTTTTTTTTCTATTGGAACTGTTCTGACAGTGTGGTATTATGTTATTTTTCTATTGGAACTGTCCTGACAGTGTGATATTTTGTTGTTTTTCATGGATGTTGGAACTGTTCTGACAGTGTGGTATTTTGTTGTTTTTTTATTGGAACTGTTCTGACAGTGTGGTATTATTTTTTTTTTGTATTGGAACTGTTCTGACAGTGTGGTATTTTGTTGTTTTTCTATTGGAACTGTTCTGACAGGGTAATATTTTGTTGTTTTTCATAGATGTTGGAATTGTTCTGACAGTGTGGTATTTTGTTGTTTTTCATAGATGTTGGAACTGTTCTGACAGTGTAGTATTTTGGAACTGTTCTGACAGTGTGGTATTTTGATGTTTTTCATGGATGTTGGAACTGTTCTGAAAGTGTGGTATTTTTTGTTTTTCATGGATGTTGGAACTGTTCTGACAGAGTGGTATTTTGTTATTTTTCTATTAGAACTGTCCTGACAGTGTGTTATTATGTTATTTTTCTATTGGATTTTGGAACTGTCCTGAATGTGGTATTTTGTTGTTTTTCATGGATGTTGGAACTGTTCTGACAGTGTGGTATTTTGTTATTTTTCTATTAGAACTGTCCTGACAGTGTGGTATTTTGTTGTTTTTCATGGATGTTGGAACTGCTCTGACAGTTTGGTATTTTGTTGTTTTTCTATTGGAACTGTCCTGACAGTGTGGTATTTTGTTGTTTTTCATAGATGTTGGAACTGGCCTGACAGTGTGGTATTTTGTTGTTTTTCTATTGGATTTTGGAACTGTCCTGGCTGTGGTATTTTGTTGTTTTTCATGGATGTTGGAACTGTTCTGACAGTGTGGTATTTTGTAATTTTTCTATTAGAACTGTCCTGACTGTGGTATTTTGTTGTTTTTCATGGATGTTGGAACTGTTCTGACAGTGTGGTATTTTGTTGTTTTTCTATTGGAACTGTCCTGACAGTGTGGTATTTTGTTGTTTTTCATGGATGTTGGAATTGGCCTGACAGTGTGGTATTTTGTTATTTTTCTATTGGAACTGTCCTGACAGTGTGGTATTATGTTATTTTTCTATTGGAACTGTCGTGACAGTGTGGTATTTTGTTATTTTTCATAGATGTTGGAACTGGCCTGACAGTGTGGTATTTTGTTGTTTTTTTATTGGAACTGTTCTGACAGTGTGGTATTTTGTTGTTTTTTTATTGGAACTGTTCTGACAGTGTGGCATTTTGTTGTTTTTCTATTGGAACTGTTCTGAAAGGGTAATATTTTGTTGTTTTTCATAGATGTTGGAATTGTTCTGACAGTGTAATATTTTGTTGTTTTTCATAGATGTTGGAACTGTTCTGACAATGTAGTATTTTGGAACTGTTCTGACAGTGTGGTATTTTTTGTTTTTCATGGATGTTGGAACTGTTCTGACAGTGTGGTATTTTGTTATTTTTCTATTAGAACTGTCCTGACAGTGTGTTATTATGTTATTTTTCTATTGGATTTTGGAACTGTCCTGACTGTGGTATTTTGTTGTTTTTCATGTATGTTGGAACTGTTCTGAGAGTTTGGTATTTTGTTATTTTTCTATTAGAACTGTCCTGACAGTGTGGTATTTTGTTGTTTTTCATGGATGTTGGAACTGTTCTGACAGTGTGGTATTTTGTTATTTTTCTATTGGAACTGTCCTGACAGTGTGGTATTATGTTATTTTTCTATTGGAACTGTCCTTAGAGTGTGATATTTTGTTGTTTTTCATAGATGTTGGAACTGGCCTGACAGTGTGGTATTTTGTTGTTTTTCATTAATTTTGGAACTGTTCTGACAGTGTGGTATTTTGTTATTTTTCTATTAGAACTGTCTTGACAGTGTGGTATTATTTTATTTTTCTATTGGAACTCTTCTGACAGTGTGGTATTATGTTATTTTTCTATTGGAACTGTCCTGACAGTGTGATATTTTGTTGTTTTTCATAGATGTTGGAACTGTCCTGAACTGTCCTGACAGTGTGGTATTTTGTTGTTTTTCATGGATGTTGGAATTGGCCTGACAGTGTGGTATTTTGTTATTTTTTTATTGGAACTGTCCTGACAGTGTGGTATTATGTTATTTTTCTATTGGAACTGTCCTGACAGTGTGGTATTTTGTTATTTTTCATAGATGTTGGAACTGGCCTGACAGTGTGGTATTTTGTTGTTTTTCTATTGGAACTGTTCTGACAGTGTGGCATTTTGTTGTTTTTCTATGTTGTTTTTCATGGATGTTGGAACTGTTCTGACAGTGTGGTATTTTGTTGTTTTTTTATTGGAACTGTACTGACAGTGTGGTATTTTGTTGTTTTTCATAGATGTTGGAACTATTCTGACAGTGTGGTATTTTGTTGTTTTTCTATTGGAACTGTTCTGACAGTGTAATATTTTGTTGTTTTTCATAGATGTTGGAACTGTTCTGACTGTGTGGTATTTTGTTGTTTTTCATAGATGTTGGAACTGTTCTGACAGTGTGGTATTTTGGAACTGTTCTGACAGTGTGGTATTTTGTTGTTTTTCATGGATGTTGGAACTGTTCTGACAGTGTGGTATTTTGTTGTTTTTCATGGATGTTGGAACTGTTCTGACAGTGTGGTATTTTGTTATTTTTCTATTAGAACTGTCCTGACAGTGTGTTATTATGTTATTTTTCTATTGGATTTTGGAACTGTCCTGACTGTGGTATTTTGTTGTTTTTCATGGATGTTGGAACTGTTCTGAGAGTGTGGTATTTTGTTATTTTTCTATTAGAACTGTCCTGACAGTGTGGTATTTTGTTGTTTTTCATGGATGCTGGAACTGTTCTGACAGTGTGGTATTTTGTTATTTTTCTATTAGAACTGTCCTGACAGTGTGTTATTATGTTATTTTTCTATTGGAACTGTCCTGACAGTGTGATATTTTGTTGTTTTTCATAGATGTTGGAACTGTCCTGACAGTGTGGTATTTTGTTGTTTTTCATGGAAGTTGGAACTGTTCTGACAGTGTGGTATTTTGTTATTTTTCTATTAGAACTGTCCTGACAGTGTGGTATTATGTTATTTTTCTATTGGTACTGTCCTGACAGTGTGGTATTATGTTATTTTTCTATTGGAACTGTCCTGAGAGTGTGATATTTTGTTGTTTCTCATAGATGTTGGAACTGGCCTGACAGTGTGGTATTTTGTTGTTTTTCATTAATATTGGAACTGTTCTGACAGTGTGGTATTTTGTTATTTTTCTATTAGAACTGTCCTGACAGTGTGGTATTATGTTATTTTTCTATTGGAACTGTTCTGACAGTGTAGTATTATGTTATTTTTCTATTGGAACTGTCCTGACAGTGTGATATTTTGTTGTTTTTCATAGATGTTGGAACTGTCCTGACATTGTGGTATTATGTTATTTTTCTATTGGAACTGTTCTGACAGTGTGGTATTATGTTATTTTTCTATTGGAACTGTCCTGACAGTGTGATATTTTGTTGTTTTTCATAGATGTTGGAACTGTCCTGACATTGTGGTATTTTGTTGTTTTTCATGGATGTTGGAACTGTTCCGACAGTGTGGTAATTTGTTATTTTTCTATTAGAACTGTCCTGACAGTGTGGTATTATGTTATTTTTCTATTGGAACTGTCCCGACAGTGTGGTATTTTGTTGTTTTTCATGGATGTTGGAACTGTTCCGACAGTGTGGTAATTTGTTTTTTTGTTATTGGAACTGTCCCGACAGTGTGGTATTTTGTTGTTTTTCATGGATGTTGGAATTGGCCTGACAGTGTGGTATTTTGTTATTTTTCTATTGGAACTGTCCTGACAGTGTGGTATTATGTTATTTTTCTATTGGAACTGTCCTGACAGTGTGGTATTTTGTTATTTTTCATAGATGTTGGAACTGGCCTGACAGTGTGGTATTTTGTTGTTTTTCTATTGGAACTGTTCTGACAGTGTGGCATTTTGTTTTTTTTCTATTGGATTTTGGAACTGTCCTGACTGTGGTATTTTGTTGTTTTTCATGGATGTTGGAACTGCTCTGACAGAGTGGTATTTTGTTGCTTTTTTATTGGAACTGTTCTGACAGTCTGGTATTTTGTTGTTTTTCTATTGGAACTGTTCTGACAGTGTAATATTTTGTTGTTTTTCATAGATGTTGGAACTGTCCTGACAGTGTGGTATTTTGTTGTTTTTCATAGATGTTGGAACTGTTCTGACAGTGTGGTATTTTGGAACTGTTCTGACAGTGTGCCATTTTATTGTTTTTCTATTGGATTTTGGAACTGTCCTGACAGTGTGGTATTTTGTTGTTTTTCTATTAGATTTTGAACTGTCCTGACGATGTGGTATTATGTTATTTTTCTATCAGAACTGTTCTGACAGTGTGGTATTTTGGAACTGTTCTGACAGTGTGGTATTTTGTTGTTTTTCATGGATGTTGGAACTGTCCTGACATTGTGGTATTTTGTTGTTTTTCTATTAGAATTTGGAACTGTCCTGTCAGTGTGGTATTTGTTGTTTTTCATGGATGTTGGAACTGTTCTGACAGTGTGGTATTTTGTTATTTTTCATGGATGTTGGAACTGTTCTGACAGTGTGGTATTTTGTTGTTTTTCTATTAGAACTGTCCTGACAGTGTGTTATTATGTTATTTTTCTATTCGATTTTGGAACTGTCCTGACTGGTATTTTGTTGTTTTTCATGGATGTTGGAACTGTTCTGAGAGTGTGGTATTTTGTTATTTTTCTATTAGAACTGTCCTGACAGTGTGGTATTTTGTTATTTTTCTATTAGAACTGTCCTGACAGTGTGTTATTATGTTATTTTTCTATTAGAACTGTCCTGACAGTGTGTTATTATGTTATTTTTCTATTGGAACTGTCCTGACAGTGTGGTATTATGTTATTTTTCTATTGGAACTGTCCCGAGAGTGTGATATTTTGTTGTTTTTCATAGATGTTGGAACTGGCCTGACAGTGTGGTATTTTGTTGTTTTTCATGGATGTTGGAACTGTTCTGACAGTGTGGTATTTTGTTGTTTTTCTATTGGAACTGTTCTGACAGTGTGGTATTTTGTTGTTTTTCTATTGGAACTGTTCTGACAGTGTGGTATTTTGTTGTTTTTCTATTGGAACTGTCCTGACAGTGGTATTTTGTTGTTTTTTTATTGGAACTGTCCTGATAGTGTGGTATATTGTTGTTTTTCATGGATGTTGGAACTGTTCTGACAGTGTGGTATTTTGTTGTTTTTCTATTGGAACTGTTCTGACAGTGTGGTATTTTGTTGTTTTTCTATTGGAACTGTTCTGACAGTGTGGTATTTTGTTATTTTTCTATTAGAACTGTCTTGACAGTGTGGTATTATGTTATTTTTCTATTGGAACTGTCCTGACAGTGTGGTATTATGTTATTTTTCTATTGGAACTGTCCTGAGAATGTGATATTTTGTTGTTTTTCATAGATGTTGGAACTGGCCTGACAGTGTGGTATTTTGTTGTTTTTCATGGATGTTGGAACTGTCCTGACATTGTGGTATTTTGTTGTTTTTCTATTAGAATTTGGAACTGTCCTGTCAGTGTGGTATTTTGTTGTTTTTCATGGATGTTGGAACTGTTCTGACAGTGTGGTATTTTGTTATTTTTCATGGATGTTGGAACTGTTCTGACAGTGTGGTATTTTGTTGTTTTTCTATTAGAACTGTCCTGACAGTGTGTTATTATGTTATTTTTCTATTCGATTTTGGAACTGTCCTGACTGGTATTTTGTTGTTTTTCATGGATGTTGGAACTGTTCTGAGAGTGTGGTATTTTGTTATTTTTCTATTAGAACTGTCCTGACAGTGTGGTATTTTGCTATTTTTCTATTAGAACTGTCCTGACAGTGTGTTATTATGTTATTTTTCTATTAGAACTGTCCTGACAGTGTGTTATTATGTTATTTTTCTATTGGAACTGTCCTGACAGTGTGGTATTATGTTATTTTTCTATTGGAACTGTCCTGACAGTGTGATATTTTGTTGTTTTTCATGGATGTTGGAACTGTTCTGACAGTGTGGTATTTTGTTGTTTTTCATGGATGTTGGAACTGTTCTGACAGTGTGGTATTTTGTTATTTTTCTATTAGAACTGTCCTGACAGTGTGGTATTATGTTATTTTTCTATTGGAACTGTCCTGACAGTGTGGTATTATGTTATTTTTCTATTGGAACTGTCCCGAGAGTGTGATATTTTGTTGTTTTTCATAGATGTTGGAACTGGCCTGACAGTGTGGTATTTTGTTGTTTTTCATGGATGTTGGAACTGTTCTGACAGTGTGGTATTTTGTTGTTTTTCTATTGGAACTGTTCTGACAGTGTGGTATTTTGTTGTTTTTCTATTGGAACTGTTCTGACAGTGTGGTATTTTGTTGTTTTTCTACTGGAACTGTCCGGACAGTGGTATTTTGTTGTTTTTTTATTGGAACTGTCCTGATAGTGTGGTATATTGTTGTTTTTCATGGATGTTGGAACTGTTCTGACAGTGTGGTATTTTGTTGTTTTTCTATTGGAACTGTTCTGACAGTGTGGTATTTTGTTGTTTTTCTATTGGAACTGTTCTGACAGTGTGGTATTTTGTTATTTTTCTATTAGAACTGTCTTGACAGTGTGGTATTATGTTATTTTTCTATTGGAACTGTCCTGACAGTGTGGTATTATGTTATTTTTCTATTGGAACTGTCCTGAGAATGTGATATTTTGTTGTTTTTCATAGATGTTGGAACTGGCCTGACAGTGTGGTATTTTGTTGTTTTTCATGGATGTTGGAACTGTTCTGACAGTGTGGTATTTTGTTATTTTTCTATTAGAACTGTCCTGACAGTGTGTTATGTTATTTTTCTATTGGATTTTGGAACTGTCCTGACTGTGGTATTTTGTTGTTTTTCATGGATGTTGGAACTGTTCTGAGAGTGTGGTATTTTGTTGTTTTTCTATTGCAACTGTCCTGACAGTGTGGTATTTTGTTGTTTTTCATGGATGTTGGAACTGGCCTGACAGTGTGGTATTTTGTTGTTTTTCATGGATGTTGGAACTGTTCTGACAGTGTGGTATTTTGTTATTTTTCTATTAGAACTCTCATGACAGTGTGGTATTGTTATTTTTCTATTGGAACTGTCCTGACAGTGTGGTATTATGTTATTTTTCTATTGGAACTGTCCTGACAGTGTGGTATTTTGTTATTTTTCATAGATGTTGGAACTGGCCTGACAGTGTGGTATTTTGTTGTTTTTCTATTGGAACTGTTCTGACAGTGTGGCATTTTGTTTTTTTTCTATTGGATTTTGGAACTGTCCTGACTGTGGTATTTTGTTGTTTTTCATGGATGTTGGAACTGTTCTGACAGAGTGGTATTTTGTTGCTTTTTTATTGGAACTGTTCTGACAGTCTGGTATTTTGTTGTTTTTCTATTGGAACTGTTCTGACAGTGTAATATTTTGTTGTTTTTCATAGATGTTGGAACTGTCCTGACAGTGTGGTATTTTGTTGTTTTTCATAGATGTTGGAACTGTTCTGACAGTTTGGTATTTTGGAACTGTTCTGACAGTGTGCTATTTTATTGTTTTTCTATTGGATTTTGGAACTGTCCTGACAGTGTGGTATTTTGTTGTTTTTCTATTAGATTTTGAACTGTCCTGACGATGTGGTATTATGTTATTTTTCTATTAGAACTGTTCTGACAGTGTGGTATTTTGGAACTGTTCTGACAGTGTGGTATTTTGTTGTTTTTCATGGATGTTGGAACTGTCCTGACATTGTGGTATTTTGTTGTTTTTCTATTAGAATTTGGAACTGTCCTGACAGTGTGGTATTATGTTATTTTTCTATTGGAACTGTCCTGAGAATGTGATATTTTGTTGTTTTTCATAGATGTTGGAACTGGCCTGACAGTGTGGTATTTTGTTGTTTTTCATGGATGTTGGAACTGTCCTGACATTGTGGTATTTTGTTGTTTTTCTATTAGAATTTGGAACTGTCCTGTCAGTGTGGTATTTTGTTGTTTTTCATGGATGTTGGAACTGTTCTGACAGTGTGGTATTTTGTTATTTTTCATGGATGTTGGAACTGTTCTGACAGTGTGGTATTTTGTTGTTTTTCTATTAGAACTGTCCTGACAGTGTGTTATTATGTTATTTTTCTATTCGATTTTGGAACTGTCCTGACTGGTATTTTGTTGTTTTTCATGGATGTTGGAACTGTTCTGAGAGTGTGGTATTTTGTTATTTTTCTATTAGAACTGTCCTGACAGTGTGGTATTTTGCTATTTTTCTATTAGAACTGTCCTGACAGTGTGTTATTATGTTATTTTTCTATTAGAACTGTCCTGACAGTGTGTTATTATGTTATTTTTCTATTGGAACTGTCCTGACAGTGTGGTATTATGTTATTTTTCTATTGGAACTGTCCTGACAGTGTGATATTTTGTTGTTTTTCATGGATGTTGGAACTGTTCTGACAGTGTGGTATTTTGTTGTTTTTCATGGATGTTGGAACTGTTCTGACAGTGTGGTATTTTGTTATTTTTCTATTAGAACTGTCCTGACAGTGTGGTATTATGTTATTTTTCTATTGGAACTGTCCTGACAGTGTGGTATTATGTTATTTTTCTATTGGAACTGTCCAGAGTGTGATATATTGTTGTTTTTCATAGATGTTGGAACTGGCCTGACAGTGTGGTATTTTGTTGTTTTTCTATTGGAACTGTTCTGACAGTGTGGTATTTTGTTGTTTTTCTATTGGAACTGTTCTGACAGTGTGGTATTTTGTTGTTTTTCTACTGGAACTGTCCGGACAGTGGTATTTTGTTGTTTTTTTATTGGAACTGTCCTGATAGTGTGGTATATTGTTGTTTTTCATGGATGTTGGAACTGTTCTGACAGTGTGGTATTTTGTTGTTTTTCTATTGGAACTGTTCTGACAGTGTGGTATTTTGTTGTTTTTCTATTGGAACTGTTCTGACAGTGTGGTATTTTGTTATTTTTCTATTAGAACTGTCTTGACAGTGTGGTATTATGTTATTTTTCTATTGGAACTGTCCTGACAGTGTGGTATTATGTTATTTTTCTATTGGAACTGTCCTGAGAATGTGATATTTTGTTGTTTTTCATAGATGTTGGAACTGGCCTGACAGTGTGGTATTTTGTTGTTTTTCATGGATGTTGGAACTGTTCTGACAGTGTGGTATTTTGTTATTTTTCTATTAGAACTGTCCTGACAGTGTGTTATGTTATTTTTCTATTGGATTTTGGAACTGTCCTGACTGTGGTATTTTGTTGTTTTTCATGGATGTTGGAACTGTTCTGAGAGTGTGGTATTTTGTTGTTTTTCTATTGCAACTGTCCTGACAGTGTGGTATTTTGTTGTTTTTCATGGATGTTGGAACTGGCCTGACAGTGTGGTATTTTGTTGTTTTTCATGGATGTTGGAACTGTTCTGACAGTGTGGTATTTTGTTATTTTTCTATTAGAACTCTCATGACAGTGTGGTATTGTTATTTTTCTATTGGAACTGTCCTGACAGTGTGGTATTATGTTATTTTTCTATTGGAACTGTCCTGACAGTGTGGTATTTTGTTATTTTTCATAGATGTTGGAACTGGCCTGACAGTGTGGTATTTTGTTGTTTTTCTATTGGAACTGTTCTGACAGTGTGGCATTTTGTTTTTTTTCTATTGGATTTTGGAACTGTCCTGACTGTGGTATTTTGTTGTTTTTCATGGATGTTGGAACTGTTCTGACAGAGTGGTATTTTGTTGCTTTTTTATTGGAACTGTTCTGACAGTCTGGTATTTTGTTGTTTTTCTATTGGAACTGTTCTGACAGTGTAATATTTTGTTGTTTTTCATAGATGTTGGAACTGTCCTGACAGTGTGGTATTTTGTTGTTTTTCATAGATGTTGGAACTGTTCTGACAGTTTGGTATTTTGGAACTGTTCTGACAGTGTGCTATTTTATTGTTTTTCTATTGGATTTTGGAACTGTCCTGACAGTGTGGTATTTTGTTGTTTTTCTATTAGATTTTGAACTGTCCTGACGATGTGGTATTATGTTATTTTTCTATTAGAACTGTTCTGACAGTGTGGTATTTTGGAACTGTTCTGACAGTGTGGTATTTTGTTGTTTTTCATGGATGTTGGAACTGTCCTGACATTGTGGTATTTTGTTGTTTTTCTATTAGAATTTGGAACTGTCCTGACAGTGTGGTATTATGTAATTTTTCTATTAGAACTGTTCTGACAGTGTGGTATTTTGGAACTGTTCTGACAGTGTGGTATTTTGTTGTTTTTCATGGATGTTGGAACTGTTCTGACAGTGTGGTATTATGTAATTTTTCTATTAGAACTGTTCTGACAGTGTGGTATTTTGGAACTGTTCTGACAGTGTGGTATTTTGTTGTTTTTCATGGATGTTGGAACTGTTCTGACAGTGTGGTATTTTGTTGTTTTTCTATTGGAACTGTCCTGACAGTGTGGTATTTTGTTGTTTTTCTTGGATGTTGGAACTGGCCTGACAGTGCGGTATTTTGTTGTTTTTCTATTGGATTTTGGAACTGTCCTGGCTGTGGTATTTTGTTGTTTTTCATGGATGTTGAAACTGTTCTGACAGTGTTGTATTTTGTAATTTTTCTATTAGAACTGTCCTGACTGTGGTATTTTGTTGTTTTTCATGGATGTTGGAACTGTTCTGACAGTGTGGTATTTTATTGTTTTTCTATTGGAACTGTCCTGACAGTGTGGTATTTTGTTGTTTTTCTATTGGAACTGCCCTGACAGTGTGGTATTTTCTTTTTTTCTATTGGAACTGTCCTGACAGTGTGGTATTTTGTTGTTTTTCATGGATGTTGGAACTGGCCTGACAGTGTGGTATTTTGTTGTTTTTCATGGATGTTGGAACTGTTCTGACAGTGTGGTATTTTGTTGTTTTTCTATTGGAACTGTCCTGACAGTGTGGTATTTTGTTGTTTTTCATGGATGTTGGAACTGGCCTGACAGTGTGGTATTTTGTTATTTTTCTATTGGAACTGTCCCGACAGTGTGGTATTATGTTATTTTTCTATTGGAACTGTCCTGACAGTGTGGTATTTTGTTATTTTTCATAGATGTTGGAACTGGCCCGACAGTGTGGTATTTTGTTGTTTTACTATTGGAACTGTTCTGACAGTGTGGCATTTTGTTGTTTTTCTATTGGATTTTGAAACTGTCCTGTATTTTGTTGTTTTTCATAGATGTTGGAACTATTCTGACAGTGTGGTATTTTGTTGTTTTTCTATTGGAACTGTTCTGGCAGTGTAATATTTTGTTGTTTTTCATAGATGTTGGAACTGTCCTGACAGTGTGGTATTTTGTTGTTTTTCATAGATGTTGGAACTGTTCTTACAGTGTGGTATTTTGGAACTGTTCTGACAGTGTGGTATTTTGTTGTTTTTCATGGATGATGGAACTGTTCTGACAGTGTGGTATTTTGTTATTTTTTTATTAGAACTGTCTTGACAGTGTGGTATTATGTTATTTTTCTATTGGAACTGTCCTGACAGTGTGGTATTATGTTATTTTTCTATTGGAACTGTCCTGAGAATGTGATATTTTGTTGTTTTTCATAGATGTTGGAACTGGCCTGACAGTGTGGTATTTTGTTGTTTTTCATGGATGTTGGAACTGTGTGTTATTATGTTATTTTTCTATTGGAACTGTCCTGACAGTGTGGTATTATTTTATTTTTCTATTGGAACTGTTCTGACAGTGTGATATTTTGTTGTTTTTCATAGATGTTGGAACTGTCCTGACAGTGTGGTATTTTGTTGTTTTTCATGGATGTTGGAACTGTTCTGACAGTGTGATATTTTGTTATTTTTCATGGATGTTGGAACTGTTCTGACAGTGTGGTATTTTGTTGTTTTTCTATTAGAACTGTCCTGACAGTGTGTTATTATGTTATTTTTCTATTCGATTTTGGAACTGTCCTGACTGGTATTTTGTTGTTTTTCATGGATGTTGGAACTGTTCTGAGAGTGTGGTATTTTGTTATTTTTCTATTAGAACTGTCCTGACAGTGTGGTATTTTGTTATTTTTCTATTAGAACTGTCCTGACAGTGTGTTATTATGTTATTTTTCTATTAGAACTGTCCTGACAGTATGTTATTATGTTATTTTTCTATTGGAACTGTCCTGACAGTGTGGTATTATGTTATTTTTCTATTGGAACTGTCCTGACAGTGTGATATTTTGTTGTTTTTCATGGATGTTGGAACTGTTCTGACAGTGTGGTATTTTGTTGTTTTTCATGGATGTTGGAACTGTTCTGACAGTGTGGTATTTTGTTATTTTTCTATTAGAACTGTCCTGACAGTGTGGTATTATGTTATTTTTCTATTGGAACTGTCCTGACAGTGTGGTATTATGTTATTTTTCTATTGGAACTGTCCCGAGAGTGTGATATTTTGTTGTTTTTCATAGATGTTGGAACTGGCCTGACAGTGTGGTATTTTGTTGTTTTTCATGGATGTTGGAACTGTTCTGACAGTGTGGTATTTTGTTGTTTTTCATGGATGTTGGAACTGTTCTGACAGTGTGGTATTTTGTTGTTTTTCTATTGGAACTGTTCTGACAGTGTGGTATTTTGTTGTTTTTCTATTGGAACTGTTCTGACAGTGTGGTATTTTGTTGTTTTTCTATTGGAACTGTCCTGACAGTGGTATTTTGTTGTTTTTTTATTGGAACTGTCCTGATAGTGTGGTATATTGTTGTTTTTCATGGATGTTGGAACTGTTCTGACAGTGTGGTATTTTGTTGTTTTTCTATTGGAACTGTTCTGACAGTGTGGTATTTTGTTGTTTTTCTATTGGAACTGTTCTGACAGTGTGGTATTTTGTTATTTTTCTATTAGAACTGTCTTGACAGTGTGGTATTATGTTATTTTTCTATTGGAACTGTCCTGACAGTGTGGTATTATGTTATTTTTCTATTGGAACTGTCCTGAGAATGTGATATTTTGTTGTTTTTCATAGATGTTGGAACTGGCCTGACAGTGTGGTATTTTGTTTTTTTTCATGGATGTTGGAACTGTTCTGACAGTGTGGTATTTTGTTATTTTTCTATTAGAACTGTCCTGACAGTGTGTTATGTTATTTTTCTATTGGATTTTGGAACTGTCCTGACTGTGGTATTTTGTTGTTTTTC
Source organism: Bathymodiolus brooksi (assembly GCA_963680875.1). Taxonomy (NCBI): domain Eukaryota; kingdom Metazoa; phylum Mollusca; class Bivalvia; order Mytilida; family Modiolidae; genus Bathymodiolus; species Bathymodiolus brooksi. The sequence continues at coordinate 1,820,192 of OY804577.1, forward strand.
ATGGATGTTGGAACTGTTCTGAGAGTGTGGTATTTTGTTGTTTTTCTATTGCAACTGTCCTGGCAGTGTGGTATTTTGTTGTTTTTCATGGATGTTGGAACTGGCCTGACAGTGTGGTATTTTGTTGTTTTTCTATTGGAACTGTCCTGACAGTGTGGTATTTTGTTTTTTTTCTATTGGAACTGTCCTGACAGTGTGGTATTTTGTTGTTTTTCATGGATGTTGGAACTGGCCTGACAGTGTGGTATTTTGTTGTTTTTCATGGATGTTGGAACTGTTCTGACAGTGTGGTATTTTGTTGTTTTTCTATTGGAACTATTCTGACAGTGTGGCATTTTGTTTTTTTTCTATTGGATTTTGGAACGTCCTGACTGTGGTATTTTGTTGTTTTTCTTGGATGTTGGAACTGTTCTGACAGTGTGGTATTTTGTTGCTTTTTTATTGGAACTGTTCTGACAGTCTGGTATTTTGTTGTTTTTCTATTGGAACTGTTCTGACAGTGTAATATTTTGTTGTTTTTCATAGATGTTGGAACTGTCCTGACAGTGTGGTATTTTGTTGTTTTTCATAGATGTTGGAACTGTTCTGACAGTGTGGTATTTTGGAACTGTTCTGACAGTGAGCTATTTTATTGTTTTTCTATTGGATTTTGGAACTGTCCTGACAGTGTGGTATTATGTTGTTTTTCTATTAGATTTTGAACTGTCCTGACGATGTGGTATTATGTTATTTTTCTATTAGAACTGTTCTGACAGTGTGGTATTTTGGAACTGTTCTGACAGTGTGGTATTTTGTTGTTTTTCATGGATGTTGGAACTGTCCTGACATTGTGGTATTTTGTTGTTTTTCTATTAGAATTTGGAACTGTCCTGACAGTGTGGTATTTGTTGTTTTTCTATTGGATTTTGAAACTGTCCTGACAGTGTGGTATTTTTTTGTTTTTCATGAATTTTGGAACTATCCTGACAATGTGTTATTTTGTTGTTTTTCTATTGGATTTTGGAACTGTCCTGACTCTGTGGTATTATGCTATTTTTCTATTGGAACTGTCCTGACAGTGTGGTATTATGTTATTTTTCTATTGGAACTGTCCCGACAGTGTGATATTTTGTTGTTTTTCATACATGTTGGAACTGTCCTGACAGTGTGGTATTTTGTTGTTTTTCATAGATGTTGGAACTGGCCTGACAGTGTGGTATTTTGTTGTTTTTTTATTGGAACTGTTCTGACAGTGTGGTATTTTGTTATTTTTCTATTAGAACTGTCTTGACAGTGTGGTATTATGTTATTTTTCTATTGGAACTGTCCTGACAGTGTGGTATTATGTTATTTTTCTATTGGAACTGTCCTGAGAATGTGATATTTTGTTGTTTTTCATAGATGTTGGAACTGGCCTGACAGTGTGGTATTTTGTTGTTTTTCATGGATGTTGGAACTGTTCTGACAGTGTGGTATTTTGTTATTTTTCTATTAGAACTGTCCTGACAGTGTGTTATGTTATTTTTCTATTGGATTTTGGAACTGTCCAGACTGTGGTATTTTGTTGTTTTTCATGGATGTTGGAACTGTTCTGAGAGTGTGGTATTTTGTTGTTTTTCTATTGCAACTGTCCTGACAGTATGGTATTTTGTTGTTTTTCATGGATGTTGGAACTGGCCTGACAGTGTGGTATTTTGTTGTTTTTCTATTGGAACTGTCCTGACAGTGTGGTATTTTGTTTTTTTTCTATTGGAACTGTCCTGACAGTGTGGTATTTTGTTGTTTTTCATGGATGTTGGAACTGGCCTGACAGTGTGGTATTTTGTTGTTTTTCATGGATGTTGGAACTGTTCTGACAGTGTGGTATTTTGTTATTTTTCTATTAGAACTGCCCTGACAGTGTGGTATTGTTATTTTTCTATTGGAACTGTCCTGACAGTGTGGTATTATGTTATTTTTCTATTGGAACTGTCCTGACAGTGTGGTATTTTGTTATTTTTCATAGATGTTGGAACTGTCCTGACTGTGGTATTTTGTTGTTTTTCATGGATGTTGGAACTGTTCTGACAGAGTGGTATTTTGTTGTTTTTTTATTGGAACTGTTCTGACAGTCTGGTATTTTGTTGTTTTTCTATTGGAACTGTTCTGACAGTGTAATATTTTGTTGTTTTTCATAGATGTTGGAACTGTCCTGACAGTGTGGTATTTTGTTGTTTTTCATAGATGTTGGAACTGTTCTGACAGTGTGGTATTTTGGAACTGTCCTGACAGTGTGGTATTATGTTATTTTTCTATTGGAACTGTCCTGACAGTGTGGTATTTTGTTATTTTTCATAGATGTTGGAACTGTCCTGACAGTGTGGTATTTTGTTGTTTTTCTATTGGAACTGTCCTGACAGTGTGGTATTTTGTTATTTTTCATAGATGTTGGAACTGTCCTGACAGTGTGGCATTTTGTTGTTTTTCTATTGGATTTTAGAACTGTCCTGACTGTGGTATTTTGTTGTTTTTCATGGATGTTGGAACTGTTCTGACAGTGTGGTATTTTGTTATTTTTCTATTAGAACTGTCCTGACAATGTGGTATTATGTTATTTTTCTATTGGAACTGTCCTGACCGTGTGGTATTATGTTATTTTTCTATTAGAACTGTCGTGACAGTGTGGTATTATGTTATTTTTCTATTAGAACTGTACTGACAGTGTGGTATTTGGTTATTTTTCTATTGGATTTTGGAACTGTCCTGACTGTGGTATTTTGTTGTTTTTCATGGATGTTGGAACTGTCCTGACAGTGTGGTATTTTGTTATTTTTCTATTAGAACTGTCCTGACAGTGTGGTATTATGTTATTTTTCTATTGGATTTTGGAACTGTCCTGACTGTGGTATTTTGTTGTTTTTCATGGATGTTGGAACTGTCCTGACAGTGTGGTATTTTGTTGTTTTTCATGGATGTTGGAACTGTTCTGACAGTGTGGTATTTTGTTATTTTTCTATTAGAACTGTCCTGACAGTGTGTTATTATGTTATTTTTCTATTGGAACTGTCCTGACAGTGTGGTATTATGTTATTTTTCTATTGGAACTGTCCTGACAGTGTGATATTTTGTTGTTTTTCATAGATGTTGGAACTGTCCTGACAGTGTGGTATTTTGTTGTTTTTCATGGATGTTGGAACTGTTCTGACAGTGTGGTATTTTGTTATTTTTCTATTAGAACTGTCCTGACAGTGTGGTATTATGTTATTTTTCTATTGGAACTGTCCTGACAGTGTAGTATTATGTTATTTTTCTATTGGAACTGTCCTGAGAGTGTGATATTTTGTTGTTTTTCATAGATGTTGGAACTGTCCTGACAGTGTGGTATTTTGTTGTTTTTCATGGATGTTGGAACTGTTCTGAGAGTGTGGTATTTTGTTATTTTTCTATTAGAACTGTCCTGACAGTGTGTTATTATGTTATTTTTCTATTGGAACTGTCCTGACAGTGTGGTATTATGTTATTTTTCTATTGGAACTGTCCTGACAGTGTGATATTTTGTTGTTTTTCATAGATGTTGGAACTGTCCTGACAGTGTGGTATTTTGTTGTTTTTCATGGATGTTGGAACTGTTCTGACAGTGTGGTATTTTGTTATTTTTCTATTAGAACTGTCCTGACAGTGTGGTATTATGTTATTTTTCTATTGGAACTGTCCTGATAGTGTAGTATTATGTTATTTTTCTATTGGAACATTCCTGAGAGTGTGATATTTAGTTGTTTTTCATAGATGTTGGAACTGTCCTGACAGTGTGGTATTATGTTATTTTTCTATTAGAACTGTCCTGACAGTGTGGTATTTTGTTATTTTTCTATTGGATTTTGGAACTGTCCTGACTGTGGTATTTTGTTGTTTTTCATGGATGTTGGAACTGTCCTGACAGTGTGGTATTTTGTTATTTTTCTATTAGAACTATCCTGACAGTGTGGTATTTTGTTGTTTTTCATGGATGTTGGAACTGTTCTGACAGTGTGGTATTTTGTTATTTTTCTATTAGAACTGTCCTGACAGTGTGTTATTATGTTATTTTTCTATTGGAACTGTCCTGACAGTGTGATATTTTGTTGTTTTTCATAGATGTTGGAACTGTCCTGATAGTGTGGTATTTTGTTGTTTTTCATGGATGTTGGAACTGTTCTGACAGTGTGGTATTTTGTTATTTTTCTATTAGAACTGTCCTGACAGTGTGGTATTATGTTATTTTTCTATTGGAACTGTCCTGACAGTGTAGTATTATGTTATTTTTCTATTGGAACTGTCCTGAGAGTGTGATATTTTGTTGTTTTTCATAGATGTTGGAACTGTCCTGACAGTGTGGTATTTTGTTATTTTTCTATTGGATTTTGGAACTGTCCTGACTGTGGTATTTTGTTGTTTTTCATGGATGTTGGAACTGTTCTGACAGTGTGGTATTTTGTTATTTTTCTATTAGAACTGTCCTGACAATGTGGTATTATGTTATTTTTCTATTGGAACTGTCCTGACAGTGTGGTATTATGTTATTTTTCTATTAGAACTGTCCAGACAGTGTGGTATTATGTTATTTGTCTATTGGAACTGTCCTGACAGTGTGGTATTATGTTATTTTTCTATTGGAACTGTCCTGACAGTGTGGTATTTTGTTATTTTTCATAGATGTTGGAACTGTCCTGACAGTGTGGTATTTTGTTGTTTTTCTATTGGAACTGTTCTGACAGTGTGGCATTTTGTTGTTTTTCTATTGGAACTGTTCTGACAGTGTGGTATTTTGTTGTTTTTCTATTAGAACTGTCCTGACAGTGTGTTATTATGTTATTTTTCTATTGGAACTGTCCTGACAGTGTGGTATTATGTTATTTTTCTATTGGAACTGTCCTGACAGTGTGATATTTTGTTGTTTTTCATAGATGTTGGAACTGTCCTGACAGTGTGGTATTTTGTTGTTTTTCATGGATGTTGGAACTGTTCTGACAGTGTGGTATTTTGTTATTTTTCTATTAGAACTGTCCTGACAGTGTGGTATTATGTTATTTTTCTATTGGAACTGTCCTGATAGTGTAGTATTATGTTATTTTTCTATTGGAACATTCCTGAGAGTGTGATATTTAGTTGTTTTTCATAGATGTTGGAACTGTCCTGACAGTGTGGTATTATGTTATTTTTCTATTAGAACTGTCCTGACAGTGTGGTATTTTGTTATTTTTCTATTGGATTTTGGAACTGTCCTGACTGTGGTATTTTGTTGTTTTTCATGGATGTTGGAACTGTCCTGACAGTGTGGTATTTTGTTATTTTTCTATTAGAACTATCCTGACAGTGTGGTATTTTGTTGTTTTTCATGGATGTTGGAACTGTTCTGACAGTGTGGTATTTTGTTATTTTTCTATTAGAACTGTCCTGACAGTGTGTTATTATGTTATTTTTCTATTGGAACTGTCCTGACAGTGTGATATTTTGTTGTTTTTCATAGATGTTGGAACTGTCCTGATAGTGTGGTATTTTGTTGTTTTTCATGGATGTTGGAACTGTTCTGACAGTGTGGTATTTTGTTATTTTTCTATTAGAACTGTCCTGACAGTGTGGTATTATGTTATTTTTCTATTGGAACTGTCCTGACAGTGTAGTATTATGTTATTTTTCTATTGGAACTGTCCTGAGAGTGTGATATTTTGTTGTTTTTCATAGATGTTGGAACTGTCCTGACAGTGTGGTATTTTGTTATTTTTCTATTGGATTTTGGAACTGTCCTGACTGTGGTATTTTGTTGTTTTTCATGGATGTTGGAACTGTTCTGACAGTGTGGTATTTTGTTATTTTTCTATTAGAACTGTCCTGACAATGTGGTATTATGTTATTTTTCTATTGGAACTGTCCTGACAGTGTGGTATTATGTTATTTTTCTATTAGAACTGTCCAGACAGTGTGGTATTATGTTATTTGTCTATTGGAACTGTCCTGACAGTGTGGTATTATGTTATTTTTCTATTGGAACTGTCCTGACAGTGTGGTATTTTGTTATTTTTCATAGATGTTGGAACTGTCCTGACAGTGTGGTATTTTGTTGTTTTTCTATTGGAAATGTTCTGACAGTGTGGCATTTTGTTGTTTTTCTATTGGAACTGTTCTGACAATGTGGTATTTTGTTGTTTTTCTATTGGAACTGTTCTGACAGTGTGGTATTTTGTTGTTTTTTTATTGGAACTGTTCTGACAGTGAGGTATTTTGTTGTTTTTCATAGATGTTGGAACTATTCTGACAGTGTGATATTTTGTTGTTTTTCTATTGGATTTTGGAACTGTCCTGACAGTGTGGTATTTTGTTGTTTTTCTATTAGATTTTGAACTGTCCTGACGATGTGGTATTATGTTATTTTTCTATTAGAACTGTTCTGACAGTGTGGTATTTTGGAACTGTTCTGACAGTGTGGTATTTTGTTGTTTTTCATGGATGTTGGAACTGTCCTGACATTGTGGTATTTTGTTGTTTTTCTATTAGAATTTGGAACTGTCCTGACAGTGTGGTATTTGTTGTTTTTCTATTGAATTTTGAAACTGTCCTGACAGTGTGGTATTTTTTTGTTTTTCATGAATTTTGGAACTATCCTGACAATGTGTTATTTTGTTGTTTTTCTATTGGATTTTGGAACTGTCCTGACTCTGTGGTATTATGCTATTTTTCTATTGGAACTGTCCTGACAGTGTGGTATTATGTTATTTTTCTATTGGAACTGTCCCGACAGTGTGATATTTTGTTGTTTTTCATAGATGTTGGAACTGTCCTGACAGTGTGGTATTTGTTGTTTTTCATAGATGTTGGAACTGTTCTGACAGTGTGGTATTTTCTTGTTTTTCATAGATGTTGGAACTGACCTGAAAGTGTGGTATTTTGTTGTTTTTTTATTGGAACTGTTCTGACAGTGTGGTATTTTGTTGTTTTTCATGGATGTTGGAACTGTTCTGACAGTGTGGTATTTTGTTGTTTTTTTTATTGGAACTGTTCTGACAGTGTGGTATTTTGTTGTTTTTCATAGATGTTGGAACTATTCTGACAGTGTGGTATTTTGTTGTTTTTCTATTGGAACTGTTCTGACAGTGTGATATTTTGTTGTTGGTCATAGATGTTGGAACTGTCCTGACAGTGTGGTATTTTGTTGTTTTTCATAGATGTTGGAACTGTTCTGAGAGTGTGTTATTTTGTTGTTTTTCATAGATGTTGGAATTGTCCTGACAGTGTGGTATTTTGTTGTTTTTCATGGATGTTGGAACTGTTTTGTGAGTGTGGTATTTTGTTATTTTTCTATTAGAACTGTCCTGACAGTGTGGTATAATGTTATTTTTCTATTGGAACTGTCCTGACAATGTAGTATTATGTTATTTTTCTATTGGAACTGTCCTGAGAGTGTGATATTTTGTTGTTTTTCATAGATGTTGGAACTGTCCTGACAGTGTGGTATTATGTTATTTTTCTATTAGAACTGTCCTGACAGTGTGTTATTATGTTATTTTTCTATTGGAACTGTCCTGACAGTGTGGTATTATGTTATTTTCTATTGGAACTGTCCTGACAGTGTGATATTTTGTTGTTTTTCATAGATGTTGGAACTGTCCTGATAGTGTGGTATTTTGTTGTTTTTCATGGATGTTGGAACTGTTCTGTCAGTGTGGTATTTTGTTATTTTTCTATTAGAACTGTCCTGACAGTGTGGTATTATGTTATTTTTCTATTGGAACTGTCCTGACAGTGTAGTATTATGTTATTTTTCTATTGGAACTGTCCTGAGAGTGTGATATTTTGTTGTTTTTCATAGATGTTGGAACTGTCCTGACAGTGTGGTATTATGTTATTTTTCTATTAGAACTGTACTGACAGTGTGGTATTTTGTTATTTTTCTATTGGATTTTGGAACTGTCCTGACTGTGGTATTTTGTTGTTTTTCATGGATGTTGGAACTGTTCTGACAGTGTGGTATTTTGTTATTTTTCTATTAGAACTGTCCTGACAATGTGGTATTATGTTATTTTTCTATTGGAACTGTCCTGACAGTGTGGTATTATGTTATTTTTCCATTAGAACTGTCCTGACAGTGTGGTATTATGTTATTTTTCTATTGGAACTGTCCTGACAGTGTGGTACTATGTTATTTTTCTATTGGAACTGTCCTGACAGTGTGGTATTTTGTTATTTTTCATAGATGTTGGAACTGTCCTGACAGTGTGGTATTTTGTTGTTTTTCTATTGGAACTGTTCTGACAGTGTGGCATTTTGTTGTTTTTCTATTGGATTTTAGAACTGTCCTGACTGTGGTATTTTGTTGTTTTTCATGGATGTTGGAACTGTTCTGACAGTGTGGTATTTTGTTATTTTTCTATTAGAACTGTCCTGACAATGTGGTATTATGTTATTTTTCTATTGGAACTGTACTGACCGTGTGGTATTATGTTATTTTTCTATTAGAACTGTCGTGACAGTGTGGTATTATGTTATTTTTCTATTAGAACTGTCCTGACAGTGTGGTATTATGTTATTTTTCTATTGGAACTGTCCTGACAGTGTGGTATTATGTTATTTTTCTATTAGAACTGTCCTGACAGTGTGGTATTTTGTTATTTTTCTATTGGATTTTGGAACTGTCCTGACTGTGGTATTTTGTTGTTTTTCATGGATGTTGGAACTGTCCTGACAGTGTGGTATTTTGTTATTTCTCTATTAGAACTGTCCTGACAGTGTGGTATTTTGTTGTTTTTCATGGATGTTGGAACTGTTCTGACAGTGTGGTATTTTGTTATTTTTCTATTAGAACTGTCCTGACAGTGTGGTATTATGTTATTTTTCTATTGGATTTTGGAACTGTCCTGACTGTGGTATTTTGTTGTTTTTCATGGATGTTGGAACTGTTCTGACAGTGTGGTATTTTGTTATTTTTCTATTAGAACTGACCTGACAGTGTGTTATTATGTTATTTTTCTATTGGAACTGTCCTGGCAGTGTGGTATTTTGTTAATTTTCTATTGGAACTGTCCTGACAGTGTGATATTTTGTTGTTTTTCATAGATGTTGGAACTGTCCTGACAGTGTGGTATTTTGTTGTTTTTCATGGATGTTGGAACTGTTCTGACAGTGTGGTATTTTGTTATTTTTCTATTAGAACTGTCCTGACAGTGTGGTATTATGTTATTTTTCTATTGGAACTGTCTTGACAGTGTAGTATTATGTTATTTTTCTATTGGAACTGTCCTGAGAGTGTGATATTTTGTTGTTTTTCATAGATGTTGGAACTGTCCTGACAGTGTGGTATTATGTTATTTTTCTATTAGAACTGTCCTGACAGTGTGTTATTATGTTATTTTTCTATTGGAACTGTCCTGACAGTGTGGTATTATGTTATTTTTCTATTGGAACTGTCCTGACAGTGTGATATTTTGTTGTTTTTCATAGATGTTGGAACTGTCCTGACAGTGTGGTATTTTGTTGTTTTTCCAGGATGTTGGAACTGTTCTGACAGTGTGGTATTTTGTTATTTTTCTATTAGAACTGTCCTGACAGTGTGGTATTATGTTATTTTTCTATTGGAACTGTCCTGACAGTGTAGTATTATGTTATTTTTCTATTGGAACTGTCCTGAGAGTGTGATATTTTGTTGTTTTTCATAGATGTTGGAACTGTCCTGACAGTGTGGTATTATGTTATTTTTCTATTAGAACTGTACTGACAGTGTGGTATTATTTTTTTTTCTATTGGATTTTGGAACTGTCCTGACTGTGGTATTTTGTTGTTTTTCATGGATGTTGGAACTGTTCTGACAGTGTGGTATTTTGTTATTTTTCTATTAGAACTGTCCTGACAATGTGGTATTATGTTATTTTTCTATTGGAACTGTCCTAACAGTGTGGTATTTTGTTGTTTTTTTTATTGGAACTGTTCTGACAGTGTGGTATTTTGTTGTTTTTCATAGATGTTGGAACTATTCTGACAGTGTGGTATTTTGTTGTTTTTCTATTGGAACTGTCCTGACAGTGTGGTATTTTGTTGTTTTTCATAGATGTTGGAACTGTTCTGAGAGTGTGGTATTTTGTTGTTTTTCATAGATGTTGGAACTGTTCTGACAGTGTGGTATTTTGTTATTTTTCTATTGGAACTGTCCTGACAGTGTGGTATTATGTTATTTTTCTATTGGAACTGTCCTGACAGTGTGGTATTTTGTTATTTTTCATAGATGTTGGAACTGTCCTGACAGTGTGGTATTTTGTTGTTTTTCTATTGGAACTGTTCTGACAGTGTGGCATTTTGTTGTTTTTCTATTGGATTTTAGAACTGTCCTGACTGTGGTATTTTGTTGTTTTTCATGGATGTTGGAACTGTTCTGACAGTGTGGTATTTTGTTATTTTTCTATTAGAACTGTCCTGACAATGTGGTATTATGTTATTTTTCTATTGGAACTGTCCTGACCGTGTGGTATTATGTTATTTTTCTATTAGAACTGTCGTGACAGTGTGGTATTATGTTATTTTTCTATTAGAACTGTCCTGACAGTGTGGTATTATGTTATTTTTCTATTGGAACTGTCCTGACAGTGTGGTATTATGTTATTTTTCTATTAGAACTGTCCTGACAGTGTGGTATTTTGTTATTTTTCTATTGGATTTTGGAACTGTCCTGACTGTGGTATTTTGTTGTTTTTCATGGATGTTGGAACTGTCCTGACAGTGTGGTATTTTGTTATTTTTCTATTAGAACTATCCTGACAGTGTGGTATTTTGTTGTTTTTCATGGATGTTGGAACTGTTCTGACAGTGTGGTATTTTGTTATTTTTCTATTAGAACTGTCCTGACAGTGTGTTATTATGTTATTTTTCTATTGGAACTGTCCTGACAGTGTGATATTTTGTTGTTTTTCATAGATGTTGGAACTGTCCTGATAGTGTGGTATTTTGTTGTTTTTCATGGATGTTGGAACTGTTCTGACAGTGTGGTATTTTGTTATTTTTCTATTAGAACTGTCCTGACAGTGTGGTATTATGTTATTTTTCTATTGGAACTGTCCTGACAGTGTAGTATTATGTTATTTTTCTATTGGAACTGTCCTGAGAGTGTGATATTTTGTTGTTTTTCATAGATGTTGGAACTGTCCTGACAGTGTGGTATTTTGTTATTTTTCTATTGGATTTTGGAACTGTCCTGACTGTGGTATTTTGTTGTTTTTCATGGATGTTGGAACTGTTCTGACAGTGTGGTATTTTGTTATTTTTCTATTAGAACTGTCCTGACAATGTGGTATTATGTTATTTTTCTATTGGAACTGTCCTGACAGTGTGGTATTATGTTATTTTTCTATTAGAACTGTCCAGACAGTGTGGTATTATGTTATTTGTCTATTGGAACTGTCCTGACAGTGTGGTATTATGTTATTTTTCTATTGGAACTGTCCTGACAGTGTGGTATTTTGTTATTTTTCATAGATGTTGGAACTGTCCTGACAGTGTGGTATTTTGTTGTTTTTCTATTGGAACTGTTCTGACAGTGTGGCATTTTGTTGTTTTTCTATTGGAACTGTTCTGACAGTGTGGTATTTTGTTGTTTTTCATGGATGTTGGAACTGTTCTGACAGTGTGGTATTTTGTTGTTTTTCTATTGGAACTGTTCTGACAGTGTGGTATTTTGTTGTTTTTTTATTGGAACTGTTCTGACAGTGAGGTATTTTGTTGTTTTTCATAGATGTTGGAACTATTCTGACAGTGTGATATTTTGTTGTTTTTCTATTGGAACTGTTCTGACAGTGTGATATTTTGTTGTTTGTCATAGATGTTGGAACTGTCTTGACAGTGTGGTATTTTGTTGTTTTTCATAGATGTTGGAACTGTTCTGACAGTGTGGTATTTTGGAACTGTCCTGACAGTGTGGTATTATGTTATTTTTCTATTGGAACTGTCCTGACAGTGTGGTATTTTGTTATTTTTCATAGATGTTGGAACTGTCCTGACAGTGTGGTATTTTGTTGTTTTTCTATTGGAACTGTCCTGACAGTGTGGTATTTTGTTATTTTTCATAGATGTTGGAACTATCCTGACAGTGTGGCATTTTGTTGTTTTTCTATTGGATTTTAGAACTGTCCTGACTGTGGTATTTTGTTGTTTTTCATGGATGTTGGAACTGTTCTGACAGTGTGGTATTTTGTTATTTTTCTATTAGAACTGTCCTGACAATGTGGTATTATGTTATTTTTCTATTGGAACTGTCCTGACCGTGTGGTATTATGTTATTTTTCTATTAGAACTGTCGTGACAGTGTGGTATTATGTTATTTTTCTATTAGAACTGTACTGACAGTGTGGTATTTGGTTATTTTTCTATTGGATTTTGGAACTGTCCTGACTGTGGTATTTTGTTGTTTTTCATGGATGTTGGAACTGTCCTGACAGTGTGGTATTTTGTTATTTTTCTATTAGAACTGTCCTGACAGTGTGGTATTATGTTATTTTTCTATTGGATTTTGGAACTGTCCTGACTGTGGTATTTTGTTGTTTTTCATGGATGTTGGAACTGTCCTGACAGTGTGGTATTTTGTTGTTTTTCATGGATGTTGGAACTGTTCTGACAGTGTGGTATTTTGTTATTTTTCTATTAGAACTGTCCTGACAGTGTGTTATTATGTTATTTTTCTATTGGAACTGTCCTGGCAGTGTGGTATTTTGTTAATTTTCTATTGGAACTGTCCTGACAGTGTGATATTTTGTTGTTTTTCATAGATGTTGGAACTGTCCTGACAGTGTGGTATTTTGTTGTTTTTCATGGATGTTGGAAACTGTTCTGACAGTGTGGTATTTTGTTATTTTTCTATTAGAACTGTCCTGACAGTGTGGTATTATGTTATTTTTCTATTGGAACTGTCCTGACAGTGTAGTATTATGTTATTTTTCTATTGGAACTGTCCTGAGAGTGTGATATTTTGTTGTTTTTCATAGATGTTGGAACTGTCCTGACAGTGTGGTATTATGTTATTTTTCTATTAGAACTGTCCTGACAGTGTGTTATTATGTTATTTTTCTATTGGAACTGTCCTGACAGTGTGGTATTATGTTATTTTTCTATTGGAACTGTCCTGACAGTGTGATATTTTGTTGTTTTTCATAGATGTTGGAACTGTCCTGACAGTGTGGTATTTTGTTGTTTTTCATGGATGTTGGAACTGTTCTGACAGTGTGGTATTTTGTTATTTTTCTATTAGAACTGTCCTGACAGTGTGGTATTATGTTATTTTTCTATTGGAACTGTCCTGACAGTGTAGTATTATGTTATTTTTCTATTGGAACTGTCCTGAGAGTGTGATATTTTGTTGTTTTTCATAGATGTTGGAACTGTCCTGACAGTGTGGTATTATGTTATTTTTCTATTAGAACTGTACTGACAGTGTGGTATTATGTTATTTTTCTATTGGATTTTGGAACTGTCCTGACTGTGGTATTTTGTTGTTTTTCATGGATGTTGGAACTGTTCTGACAGTGTGGTATTTTGTTATTTTTCTATTAGAACTGTCCTGACAATGTGGTATTATGTTATTTTTCTATTGGAACTGTCCTGACAGTGTGGTATTATGTTATTTTTCTATTGGAACTGTCCTGACAGTGTGGTATTATGTTATTTTTCTATTGGAACTGTCCTGACAGTGTGATATTTTGTTCTTTTTCATAGATGTTGGAACTGTTCTGACAGTGTGGTATTTTGGAACTGTTCTGACAGTGTGGTATTTTGTTGTTTTTCATGGATGTTGGAACTGTTCTGAGAGTGTGGTATTTTGTTATTTTTCTATTAGAACTGTCCTGACAGTGTGGTATTTTGTTGTTTTTCATGGATGTTGGAACTGTTCTGACAGTGTGTTATTTTGTTATTTTTCTATTAGAACTGTCCTGACAGTGTGTTATTATGTTATTTTTCTATTGGAACTGTCCTGACAGTGTGGTATTATGTTATTTTTCCATTGGAACTGTCCTGACAGTGTGATATTTTGTTGTTTTTCATAGATGTTGGAACTGTCCTGACAGTGTGGTATTTTGTTGTTTTTCATGGATGTTGGAACTGTTCTGACAGTGTGTTATTTTGTTATTTTTTTATTAGAACTGTCCTGACAGTGTGTTATTATGTTATTTTTCTATTGGAACTGTCCTGACAGTGTGGTATTATGTTATTTTTCCATTGGAACTGTCCTGACAGTGTGATATTTTGTTGTTTTTCATATATGTTGGAACTGTCCTGACAGTGTGGTATTTTGTTGTTTTTCATGGATGTTGGAACTGTTCTGACAGTGTGGTATTTTGTTATTTTTCTATTAGAACTGTCCTGACAGTGTGGTATTATGTTATTTTTCTATTAGAACTGTACTGACAGTGTGGTATTTTGTTATTTTTCTATTGGATTTTGGAACTGTCCTGACTGTGGTATTTTGTTGTTTTTCATGGATGTTGGAACTGTTCTGACAGTGTGGTATTTTGTTATTTTTCTATTAGAACTGTCCTGACAATGTGGTATTATGTTATTTTTCTATTGGAGCTGTCCTGACAGTGTGGTATTATGTTTTTTTCTATTAGAACTGTCCTGACAGTGTGGTATTATGTTATTTTTCTATTGGAACTGTCCTGACAGTGTGGTATTTTGTTATTTTTCATAGATGTTGGAACTGTCCTGACAGTGTGGTATTTTGTTGTTTTTCTATTGGAACTGTTCTGACAGTGTAGCATTTTGTTGTTTTTCTATTGGATTTTAGTACTGTCATGACTGTGGTATTTTGTTGTTTTTCATGGATGTTGGAACTGTTCTGACAGTGTGGTATTTTGTTATTTTTCTATTAGAACTCTCCTGACAGTGTGGTATTATGTTATTTTTCTATTGGAACTGTCCTGACTGTGTGGTATTTTGTTGTTTTTCATAGATGTTGGAACTGGCCTGACAGTGTGGTATTCGGTTGTTTTTCTATTGGAACTGTTCTGACAGTGTGGTATTTTGTTGTTTTTCATGGATGTTGGAACTGTTCTGACAGTGTGGTATTTTGTTTTTTTTCTATTGGAACTGGCCTGACAGTGTGGTATTTTGTTGTTTTTCTATTGGAACTATTCTGACAGTGTGGTATTTTGTTGTTTTTCATGGATGTTGGAACTGTTCTGACAGTGTGGTATTTTGTTTTTTTTCTATTGGAATTGTCCTGACAGTGTGGTATTTTGTTGTTTTTCATGGATGTTGGAACTGGCCTGACAGTGTGGTATTTGTTGTTTTTCTATTGGATTTTGGAACTGTCCTGACTGGTATTTTGTTGTTTTTCATGGATGTTGGAACTGTTCTGACAGTGTGGTATTTTGTTATTTTTCTATTAGAACTGTCATGACAGTGTGGTATTATGTTATTTTTCTATTGGAACTGTCCTGACAGTGTGATATTTTGTTGTTTTTCATAGATGTTGGAACTGTTCTGACAGTGTGGTATTTTGTTATTTTTCTATTAGAACTGTCCTGACAATGTGGTATTATGTTATTTTTCTATTGGAACTGTCCTGACAGTGTGGTATTATGTTATTTTTCTATTAGAACTGTCGTGACAGTGTGGTATTATGTTATTTTTCTATTAGAACTGTCCTGACAGTGTGGTATAATGTTATTTTTCTATTGGAACTGTCCTGACAGTGTGGTATTATGTTATTTTTCTATTAGAACTGTACTGACAGTGTGGTATTTTGTAATTTTTCTATTGGATTTTGGAACTGTCCTGACTGTAGTATTTTGTTGTTTTTCATGGATATTGGAACTGTTCTGACAGTGGGGTATTTTGTTATTTTTCTATTAAAACTGTCCTGACAGTGTGGTATTATGTTATTTTTCTATTGGATTTTGGAACTGTCGTGACTGTGGTATTTTGTTGTTTTTCTATTGGTTTTTGGAACTGTCCTGACTGTGGTATTTTGTTGGTTTTCATGGATGTTGGAACTGTCCTGACAGTGTGGTATTATGTTATTTTTCTATTAGAACTGTCCTGACAGTGTGGTATTTTCTTATTTTTCTATTAGAACTGTCCTGACAGTGTGATATTTTGTTATTTTTCTATTAGAACTGTCCTGACAGTGTGGTATTATGTTATTTTTTTATTGGAATTGTCCTGACAGTGTGGTAATATGTTATTTATCTATTAGAACTGTCCTGACAGTGTGGTATTATGTTATTTTTCTATTAGAACTGTCCTGACAGTGTGGTATTATGTTGTTTTTCTATTAGAACTGTCCTGACAGTGTGGTATTATGTTATTTTTCTATTAGAACTGTCCTGACAGTGTGATATTATGTTATTTTTCTATTGGAACTGTCTTGACAGTGTGGTATCATGTTATTTTTCTATTGGAACTGTTCTGACAGTGTGGTATTTTGTTGTTTTTCATGGATGTTGGAACTGTCCTGACAGTGTGGTATTTTGTTATTTTTCTATTAGAACTGTCCTGACAGTGTGGTATTTTCTTGTTTTTCATGGATGTTGGAACTGTTCTGACAGTGTGGTATTTTGTTATGTTTCTATTAGAACTGTGCTGACAGTGTGGTATTATGTTATTTTTCTATTGGAACTGTCCTGACAGTGTGGTATTATGTTATTTTTCTATTAGAACTGTCCTGACAGTGTGGTATTATGTTATTTTTCTATTGGAACTGTCCTGACAGTGTGGTATTATGTTATTTTTCTATTAGAACTGTCCTGACAGTGTGGTATTTCGTTATTTTTCTATTAGAGCTGTCCTGACAGTGTGGTATTTTGTTGTTTTTCATGGATGTTGGAACTGTCCTGACAGTGTGGTATTTTGTTATTTTTCTATTAGAACTGTCCTGACAGTGTGGTATTATGTTATTTTTCTATTGGAACTGTCCTGACAGTGTGGTATTATGTTATTTTTCTATTAGAACTGTCCTGACAGTGTGGTATTTCGTTATTTTTCTATTAGAGCTGTCCTGACAGTGTGGTATTTTGTTGTTTTTCATGGATGTTGGAAATGTCCTGACAGTGTGGTATTTTGTTATTTTTCTATTAGAACTGTCCTGACAGTGTGGTATTATATTATTTTTCTATTGGAACTGTCCTGACAGTGTGGTATTATGTTGTTTTTCTATTAGAACTATCCTGACAGTGTGGTATTATGTTATTTTTCTATTGGAACTGTCCTGACAGTGTGGTATTATGTTATTTTTCTATTAGAACTGTCCTGACAGTGTGGTATCATGTTATTTTTCTATTGGAACTGTTCTGACAGTGTGGTATTTTGTTGTTTTTCATGGATGTTGGAACTGTTCTGACAGTGTGGTATTTTATTTTTTTTCTATTGGAACTATCCTGACAGTGTGATATTTTGTTGTTTTTCATGGATGGTGGAACTGGCATGACAGTGTGGGATTTTGTTGTTTTTCTATTGGTTTTTGGAACTGTCCTGACTGTGGTATTTTGTTATTTTTCTATTAGAACTGTCCTGACAGTGTGGTATTTTGTTGTTTTTCATGGATGTTGGAACTGTTCTGACAGTGTGGTATTTTGTTATTTTTCTATTAGAACTGTCCTGACAGTGTGGTATTATGCTATTTTTCTATTGGAACTGTCCTGACAGTGTGGTATTATGTTATTTTTCTATTAGAACTGTCCTGACAGTGTGGTATTATGTTATTTTTTTATTGGAACTGTCCTGACAGTGTGGTATTATGTTATTTTTCTATTAGAACTGTCCTGACAGTGTGGTATTTTGTTATTTTTCTATTAGAGCTGTCCTGACAGTGTGGTATTTTGTTATTTTTCTATTAGAACTGTCCTGACAGTGTGGTATTATGTTATTTTTCTATTGGAACTGTCCTTAAAGTGTGGTATTATGTTATTTTTCTATTAGAACTGTCCTTACAGTGTGGTATTATGTTATTTTTCTATTAGAACTGTCCTGACAGTGTGGTATTATGTTATTTTTCTATTGGAACTGTCCTGACAGTGTTGTATTATGTTATTTTTCTATTAGAACTGTCCTGACAGTGTGGTATTGTGTTATTTTTCTATTAGAACTGTCCTGAGAGTGTGGTATTTTGTTATTTTTCTATTAGAACTGTCCTGACAGTGTGGTATTATGTTATTTTTCTATTGGAATTGACCTGACAGTGTGGTATTATGTTATTTTTTTATTAGAACTGTCCTGACAGTGTGGTATTACGTTATTTTTCTATTAGAACTGTCCTGACAGTGTGGTAATTTGTTATTTTTATATTAGAACTGTCCTGACAATGTGGTATTATGTTATTTTTCTATTGGAACTATCCTGACAGTGTGGTATTATGTTATTTTTCTATTGGAACTGTTCTAACAGTGTGGTATTATATTATTTTTCTATTGGAACTGTCCTGACAGTGTGGTATTATGTTGTTTTTCTATTAGAACTATCCTGACAGTGTGGTATTATGTTATTTTTCTATTGGAACTGTCCTGACAGTGTGGTATTATGTTATTTTTCTATTGGAACTGTCCTGACAGTGTGGTATCATGTTATTTTTCTATTGGAACTGTTCTGACAGTGTGGTATTTTGTTGTTTTTCATGGATGTTGGAACTGTCCTGACAGTGTGGTATTATGTTATTTTTCTATTAGAACTGTCCTGACAGTGTGGTATTATGTTATTTTTCTATTGGAACTGTCCTGACAGTGTGGTATTATGTTATTTTTCTATTAGAACTGTCCTGACAGTGTGGTATTTCGTTATTTTTCTATTAGAGCTGTCCTGACAGTGTGGTATTTTGTTGTTTTTCATGGATGTTGGAACTGTCCTGACAGTGTGGTATTTTGTTATTTTTCTATTAGAACTGTCCTGACAGTGTGGTATTATGTTATTTTTCTATTGGAACTGTCCTGACAGTGTGGTATTATGTTATTTTTCTATTAGAACTGTCCTGACAGTGTGGTATTTCGTTATTTTTCTATTAGAGCTGTCCTGACAGTGTGGTATTTTGTTGTTTTTCATGGATGTTGGAAATGTCCTGACAGTGTGGTATTTTGTTATTTTTCTATTAGAACTGTCCTGACAGTGTGGTATTATATTATTTTTCTATTGGAACTGTCCTGACAGTGTGGTATTATGTTGTTTTTCTATTAGAACTATCCTGACAGTGTGGTATTATGTTATTTTTCTATTGGAACTGTCCTGACAGTGTGGTATTATGTTATTTTTCTATTAGAACTGTCCTGACAGTGTGGTATCATGTTATTTTTCTATTGGAACTGTTCTGACAGTGTGGTATTTTGTTGTTTTTCATGGATGTTGGAACTGTTCTGACAGTGTGGTATTTTATTTTTTTTCTATTGGAACTATCCTGACAGTGTGATATTTTGTTGTTTTTCATGGATGGTGGAACTGGCATGACAGTGTGGGATTTTGTTGTTTTTCTATTGGTTTTTGGAACTGTCCTGACTGTGGTATTTTGTTATTTTTCTATTAGAACTGTCCTGACAGTGTGGTATTTTGTTGTTTTTCATGGATGTTGGAACTGTTCTGACAGTGTGGTATTTTGTTATTTTTCTATTAGAACTGTCCTGACAGTGTGGTATTATGCTATTTTTCTATTGGAACTGTCCTGACAGTGTGGTATTATGTTATTTTTCTATTAGAACTGTCCTGACAGTGTGGTATTATGTTATTTTTTTATTGGAACTGTCCTGACAGTGTGGTATTATGTTATTTTTCTATTAGAACTGTCCTGACAGTGTGGTATTTTGTTATTTTTCTATTAGAGCTGTCCTGACAGTGTGGTATTTTGTTATTTTTCTATTAGAACTGTCCTGACAGTGTGGTATTATGTTATTTTTCTATTGGAACTGTCCTTAAAGTGTGGTATTATGTTATTTTTCTATTAGAACTGTCCTTACAGTGTGGTATTATGTTATTTTTCTATTAGAACTGTCCTGACAGTGTGGTATTATGTTATTTTTCTATTGGAACTGTCCTGACAGTGTTGTATTATGTTATTTTTCTATTAGAACTGTCCTGACAGTGTGGTATTGTGTTATTTTTCTATTAGAACTGTCCTGAGAGTGTGGTATTTTGTTATTTTTCTATTAGAACTGTCCTGACAGTGTGGTATTATGTTATTTTTCTATTGGAATTGACCTGACAGTGTGGTATTATGTTATTTTTTTATTAGAACTGTCCTGACAGTGTGGTATTACGTTATTTTTCTATTAGAACTGTCCTGACAGTGTGGTAATTTGTTATTTTTATATTAGAACTGTCCTGACAATGTGGTATTATGTTATTTTTCTATTGGAACTATCCTGACAGTGTGGTATTATGTTATTTTTCTATTGGAACTGTTCTAACAGTGTGGTATTATATTATTTTTCTATTGGAACTGTCCTGACAGTGTGGTATTATGTTGTTTTTCTATTAGAACTATCCTGACAGTGTGGTATTATGTTATTTTTCTATTGGAACTGTCCTGACAGTGTGGTATTATGTTATTTTTCTATTGGAACTGTCCTGACAGTGTGGTATCATGTTATTTTTCTATTGGAACTGTTCTGACAGTGTGGTATTTTGTTGTTTTTCATGGATGTTGGAACTGTTCTGACAGTGTGGTATTTTATTTTTATTCTATTGGAACTGTCCTGACAGTGTGATATTTTGTTGTTTTTCATGGATGGTGGAACTGGCATGACAGTGTGGTATTTCGTTGTTTTTCTATTGGTTTTTGGAACTCTCCTGACTGTGGTATTTTGTTGTTTTTCATGGATGTTGGAACTGTCCTGACAGTGTGGTATTTTGTTATTTTTCTATTAGAACTGTCCTGACAGTGTGGTATTTTGTTGTTTTTCATGGATGTTGGAACTGTTCTGACAGTGTGGTATTTTGTTATTTTTCTATTAGAACTGTCCTGACAGTGTGGTATTATGTTATTTTTCTATTGGAACTGTCCTGACAGTGTGGTATTATGTTATTTTTCTATTAGAACTGTCCTGACAGTGTGGTATTATGTTATTTTTTTATTGGAACTGTCCTGACAGTGTGGTATAATGTTATTTTTCTATTAGAACTGTCCTGACAGTGTGGTATTTTGTTATTTTTCTATTAGAGCTGTCCTGACAGTGTGGTATTTTGTTATTTTTCTATTAGAACTGTCCTGACAGTGTGGTATTATGTTATTTTTCTATTGGAACTGTCCTGAAAGTGTGGTATTATGTTATTTTTCTATTAGAACTGTCCTTACAGTGTGGTATTATGTTATTTTTCTATTAGAACTGTCCTGACAGTGTGGTATTATGTTATTTTTCTATTGGAACTGTCCTGACAGTGTTGTATTATGTTATTTTTCTATTAGAACTGTCCTGACAGTGTGGTATTGTGTTATTTTTCTATTAGAACTGTCCTGAGAGTGTGGTATTTTGTTATTTTTCTATTAGAACTGTCCTGACAGTGTGGTATTATGTTATTTTTCTATTGGAATTGTCCTGACAGTGTGGTATTATGTTATTTTTCTATTAGAACTGTCCTGACAGTGTGGTATTATGTTATTTTTCTATTACAACTGTCCTGACAGTGTGGTAATTTGTTATTTTTATATTAAAACTGTCCTGACAATGTGGTATTATGTTATATTTCTATTGGAACTATCCTGACAGTGTGGTATTATGTTATTTTTCTATTGGAACTGTTCTAACAGTGTGGTATTTCGTTGTTTTTCATGGATGTCGGAACTGCTCTGACAGTGTGGTATTTTATTTTTTTCTATTGGAATTGTCCTGACAGTGTGGTATTTTGTTGTTTTTCATGGATGTTGGAACTGGCGTGACAGTGTGGTATTTTGTTGTTTTTCTATTGATTTTTGGAACTGTCCTGACTGTGGTATTTTGTTGTTTTTCATGGATGTTGGAACTGTCCTGACAGTGTGGTATTTTGTTATTTTTCTATTAGAACTGTCCTGACAGTGTGGTATTTTGTTGTTTTTCATGGATGTTGGAACTGTTCTGACAGTGTGGTATTTTGTTATTTTTCTATTAGAACTGTCCTGACAGTGTGGTATTTTGTTATTTTTCTATTGGAACTATCCTGACAGTGTGGTATTATGTTATTTTTCT
The DNA here is from genome assembly GCA_963680875.1 of Bathymodiolus brooksi. Lineage (NCBI taxonomy): Eukaryota > Metazoa > Mollusca > Bivalvia > Mytilida > Modiolidae > Bathymodiolus > Bathymodiolus brooksi. The sequence continues at coordinate 1,842,295 of OY804577.1, forward strand.
ATTGGAACTGTCCTGACAGTGTTGTATTATATTATTTTTCTATTAGAACTGTCCTGACAGTGTGGTATTTTGTTGTTTTTCTATTGGAACTATCCTGGCAGTGTGGTATTTTGTTGTTTTTCTATTGGAACTGTTCTGACAGTGTGGTATTTTGTTGTTTTTCATAGATGTTGGAACTGGCCTGACAGTGTGGTATTTTGCTGTTTTTCTATTGGAACTGTTCTGACAGTGTGGTATTTTGTTGTTTTTCATGGATGTTGGAACTGTTCTGACAGTGTGGTATTTTGTTTTTTTTCTATTGGAACTGTCCTGACAGTGTGGTATTTTGTTGTTTTTCATGGATGTTGGAACTGGCATGACAGTGTGGTATTTTGTTGTTTTTCTATTGGATGTTGGAACTCTCCTGACAGTGGTATTTTGGTGTTTTTCATGGATGTTGGAACTGTTCTGACAGTGTGGTATTTTGTTATTTTTCTATTAGAACTGTCCTGACAGTGTGGTATTATGTTATTTTTCTATTGGAACTGTCCTGACAGTGTGGTATTATGTTATTTTTCTATTAGAACTGTCCTGACAGTGTGGTATTATGTTATTTTTTTATTGGAACTGTCCTGACAGTGTGGTATTATGTTATTTTTCTATTAGAACTGTCCTGACAGTGTGGTATTTTGTTATTTTTCTATTAGAGCTGTCCTGACAGTGTGGTATTGTGTTATTTTTCTATTAGAACTGTCCTGACAGTGTGGTATTATGTTATTTTTCTATTGGAACTGTCCTTTAAGTGTGGTATTATGTTATTTTTCTATTAGAACTGTCCTTACAGTGTGGTATTATGTTATGTTTCTATTAGAACTGTCCTGACAGTGTGGTATTATGTTATTTTTCTATTGGAACTGTCCTGACAGTGTTGTATTATGTTATTTTTCTATTAAAACTGTCCGACAGTGTGGTATTGTGTTATTTTTCTATTAGAACTGTCCTGAGAGTGTGGTATTTTGTTATTTTTCTATTAGAACTGTCCTGACAGTGTGGTATTATGTTATTTTTTTATTGGAATTGACCTGACAGTGTGGTATTATGTTATTTTTTTATTAGAACTGTCCTGACAGTGTGGTATTATGTTATTTTTCTATTAGAACTGTCCTGACAGTGTGGTAATTTGTTATTTTTATATTAGAACTGTCCTGACAATGTGGTATTATGTTATTTTTATATTGGAACTATCCTGACAGTGTGGTATTATGTTATTTTTCTATTGGAACTGTTCTAACAGTGTGGTATTATATTATTTTTCTATTGGAACTGTCCTGACAGTGTGGTATTATGTTGTTTTTCTATTAGAACTATCCTGACAGTGTGGTATTATGTTATTTTTCTATTGGAACTGTCCTGACAGTGTGGTATTATGTTATTTTTCTATTGGAACTGTCCTGAAAGTGTGGTATCATGTTATTTTTCTATTGGAACTGTTCTGACAGTGTGGTATTTTGTTGTTTTTCATGGATGTTGGAACTGTTCTGACAGTGTGGTATTTTATTTTTTTTCTATTGGAACTGTCCTGACAGTGTGATATTTTGTTGTTTTTCATGGATGGTGGAACTGGCATGACAGTGTGGTATTTTGTTGTTTTTCTTTTGGTTTTTGGAACTCTCCTGACTGTGGTATTTTGTTGTTTTTCATGGATGTTGGAACTGTCCTGACAGTGTGGTATTTTGTTATTTTTCTATTAGAACTGTCCTGACAGTGTGGTATTTTGTTGTTTTTCATGGATGTTGGAACTGTTCTGACAGTGTGGTATTTTGTTATTTTTCTATTAGAACTGTCCTGACAGTGTGGTATTATGTTATTTTTCTATTGGAACTGTCCTGACAGTGTGGTATTATGTTATTTTTCTATTAGAACTGTCCTGACAGTGTGGTATTATGTTATTTTTTTATTGGAACTGTCCTGACAGTGTGGTATTATGTTATTTTTCTATTAGAACTGTCCTGACAGTGTGGTATTTTGTTATTTTTCTATTAGAGCTGTCCTGACAGTGTGGTATTTTGTTATTTTTCTATTAGAACTGTCCTGACAGTGTGGTATTATGTTATTTTTCTATTGGAACTGTCCTGAAAGTGTGGTATTATGTTATTTTTCTATTAGAACTGTCCTTACAGTGTGGTATTATGTTATTTTTCTATTAGAACTGTCCTGACAGTGTTGTATTATGTTATTTTTCTATTAGAACTGTCCTGACAGTGTGGTATTGTGTTATTTTTCTATTAGAACTGTCCTGAGAGTGTGGTATTTTGTTATTTTTCTATTAGAACTGTCCTGACAGTGTGGTATTATGTTATTTTTCTATTGGAATTGTCCTGACAGTGTGGTATTATGTTATTTTTCTATTAGAACTGTCCTGACAGTGTGGTATTATGTTATTTTTCTATTAGAACTGTCCTGACAGTGTGGTAATTTGTTATTTTTATATTAGAACTGTCCTGACAATGTGGTATTATGTTATTTTTCTATTGGAACTATCCTGACAGTGTGGTATTATGTTATTTTTCTATTGGAACTGTTCTAACAGTGTGGTATTTTGTTGTTTTTCATGGATGTCGGAACTGCTCTGACAGTGTGGTATTTTATTTTTTTCTATTGGAATTGTCCTGACAGTGTGGTATTTTGTTGTTTTTCATGGATGTTGGAACTGGCGTGACAGTGTGGTATTTTGTTGTTTTTCTATTGATTTTTGGAACTGTCCTGACTGTGGTATTTTGTTGTTTTTCATGGATGTTGGAACTGTCCTGACAGTGTGGTATTTTGTTATTTTTCTATTAGAACTGTCCTGACAGTGTGGTATTTTGTTGTTTTTCATGGATGTTGGAACTGTTCTGACAGTGTGGTATTTTGTTATTTTTCTATTGGAACTGTCCTGACAGTGTGGTATTTTGGTGTTTTTCTATTGGAACTGTCCTGACAGTGTGGTATTTTGTTGTTTTTCTATTGGAACTGTCCTGACAGTGTGGTATTTTGTTGTTTTTCATGGATGTTGGAACCGGTCTTACAGTGTGGTATTTTGTTTTTTTTCTATTGGATTTTGGAACTGTCCTGACAGTGTGGTATTATGTTATTTTTCTATTAGAACTGTCCTGACAGTGTGGTATTATGTTATTTTTCTATTGGAACTGTCCTGACAGTGTGGTATTATGTTATTTTTCTATTGGAACTGTCCTGACAGTGTGATATTTTGATGTTTTTCATAGATGTTGGAACTGGCCTGACAGTGTGGTATTTTGTTGTTTTTCTATTGGAACTGTTCTGACAGTGTGGTATTTTGTTGTTTTTCATGGATGTTGGAACTGTTCTGACAGTGTGGTATTATGTTATTTTTCTATTAGAACTGTCCTGACAGTGTGGTATTTCGTTATTTTTCTATTAGAGCTGTCCTGACTGTGGTATTTTGTTGTTTTTCATGGATGTTGGAACTGTCCTGACAGTGTGGTATTTTGTTATTTTTCTATTAGAACTGTCCTGACAGTGTGGTATTTTGTTGTTTTTCATGGATGTTGGAACTGTTCTGACAGTGTGGTATTTTGTTATTTTTCAATTAGAACTGTCCTGACAGTGTGGTATTATGTTATTTTTCTATTGGAACTGTCCTGACAGTGTTGTATTATGTTATTTTTCTATTAGAACTGTCCTGACAGTGTGGTATTATGTTATTTTTTTATTGGAACTGTCCTGAGAGTGTGGTATTTTGTTATTTTTCTATTAGAACTGTCCTGACAGTGTGGTATTATGTTATTTTTCTATTGGAATTGTCCTGACAGTGTGGTATTATGTTATTTTTCTATTAGAACTGTCCTGACAGTGTGGTATTATGTTATTTTTCTATTAGAACTGTCCTGACAGTGTGGTAATTTGTTATTTTTATATTAGAACTGTCCTGACAATGTGGTATTATGTTATTTTTCTATTGGAACTATCCTGACAGTGTGGTATTATGTTATTTTTCTATTGGAACTGTTCTAACAGTGTGGTATTATATTATTTTTCTATTGGAACTGTCCTGACAGTGTGGTATTATGTTGTTTTTCTATTATAACTATCCTGACAGTGTGGTATTATGTTATTGTTCTATTGGAACTGTCCTGACAGTGTGGTATTATGTTATTTTTCTATTGGAACTGTCCTGACAGTGTGGTATCATGTTATTTTTCTATTGGAACTGTTCTGACAGCGTGGTATTTTGTTGTTTTTCATGGATGTTGGAACTGTTCTGACAGTGTGGTATTTTATTTTTTTTCTATTGGAACTGTCCTGACAGTGTGATATTTTGTTGTTTTTCATGGATGGTGGAACTGGCATGACAGTGTGGTATTTTGTTGTTTTTCTATTGGTTTTTGGAACTCTCCTGACTGTGGTATTTTGTTGTTTTTCATGGATGTTGGAACTGTCCTGACAGTGTGGTATTTTGTTATTTTTCTATTAGAACTGTCCTGACAGTGTGGTATTTTGTTGTTTTTCATGGATGTTGGAACTGTTCTGACAGTGTGGTATTTTGTTATTTTTCTATTTGAACAGTCCTGACAGTGTGGTATTATGTTATTTTTCTATTGGAACTGTCCTGACAGTGTGGTATTATGTTATTTTTCTATTAGAACTGTCCTGACAGTGTGGTATTATGTTATTTTTTTATTGGAACTGTCCTGATAGTGTGGTATTATGTTATTTTTCTATTAGAACTGTCCTGACAGTGTGGTATTTTGTTATTTTTCTATTAGAGCTGTCCTGACAGTGTGGTATTTTGTTATTTTTCTATTAGAACTGTCCTGACAGTGTGGTATTATGTTATTTTTCTATTGGAACTGTCCTGAAAGTGTGGTATTATGTTATTTTTCTATTAGAACTGTCCTTACAGTGTGGTATTATGTTATTTTTCTATTAGAACTGTCCTGACAGTGTGGTATTATGTTATTTTTCTATTGGAACTGTCCTGACAGTGTTGTATTATGTTATTTTTCTATTAGAACTGTCCTGACAGTGTGGTATTGTGTTATTTTTCTATTGGAACTGTCCTGAGAGGGTGGTATTTTGTTATTTTTCTATTAGAACTGTCCTGACAGTGTGGTATTATGTTATTTTTCTATTGGAATTGTCCTGACAGTGTGGTATTATGTTATTTTTCTATTAGAACTGTCCTGACAGTGTGGTATTATGTTATTTTTCTATTAGAACTGTCCTGACAGTGTGGTAATTTGTTATTTTTATATTAGAACTGTCCTGACAATGTGGTATTATGTTATTTTTCTATTGGAACTATCCTGACAGTGTGGTATTATGTTATTTTTCTATTGGAACTGTTCTAACAGTGTGGTATTTTGTTGTTTTTCATGGATGTCGGAACTGCTCTGACAGTGTGGTATTTTATTTTTTTCTATTGGAATTGTCCTGACAGTGTGGTATTTTGTTGTTTTTCATGGATGTTGGAACTGTCCTGACAGTGTGGTATTTTGTTATTTTTCTATTAGAACTGTCCTGACAGTGTGGTATTTTGTTGTTTTTCATGGATGTTGGAACTGTTCTGACAGTGTGGTATTTTGTTATTTTTCTATTAGAACTGTCCTGACAGTGTGGTATTTTGTTATTTTTCTATTGGAACTATCCTGACAGTGTGGTATTATGTTATTTTTCTATTGGAACTGTCCTGATAGTGTTGTATTATATTATTGTTCTATTAGAACTGTCCTGACAGTGTGGTATTTTGTTGTTTTTCTATTGGAACTATCCTGACAGTGTGGTATTTTGTTGTTTTTCTATTGGAACTGTTCTGACAGTGTGGTATTTTGTTGTTTTTCATGGATGTTGGAACTGTTCTGACAGTGTGGTATTTTGTTTTTTTTCTATTGGAACTGTCCTGACAGTGTGGTATTTTGTTGTTTTTCATGGATGTTGGAACTGTTCTGACAGTGTGGTATTTTGTTATTTTTCTATTAGAACTGTCCTGACAGTGTGGTATTTTATTGTTTTTCATGGATGTTGGAACTGTTCTGACAGTGTGGTATTTTGTTATTTTTCTATTGGAACTGTCCTGACAGTGTGGTATTTTGTTGTTTTTCTATTGGAACTGTCCTGACAGTGTGGTATTTTGTTGTTTTTCTATTGGAACTGTCCTGACAGTGTGGTATTTTGTTGTTTTTCATGGATGTTGGAACCGGTCTTACAGTGTGGTATTTTATTTTTTTTCTATTGGATTTTGGAACTGTCCTGACAGTGTGGTATTATGTTATTTTTCTATTAGAACTGTCCTGACAGTGTGGTATTATGTTATTTTTCTATTGGAACTGTCCTGACAGTGTGGTATTATGTTATTTTTCTATTGGAACTGTCCTGACAGTGTGATATTTTGATGTTTTTCATAGATGTTGGAACTGGCCTGACAGTGTGGTATTTTGTTGTTTTTCTATTGGAACTGTCCTGACAGTGTGGTATCATGTTATTTTTCTATTGGAACTGTTCTGACAGTGTGGTATTTTGTTGTTTTTCATGGATAATGGAACTGTTCTGACAGTGTGGTATTTTATTTTTTTCTATTGGAACTGTCCTGACAGTGTGGTATTTTGTTGTTTTTCATGGATGTTGGAACTGGCGTGACAGTGTGGTATTTTGTTGTTTTTCTATTGGCTTTTGGAACTGTCCTGACTGTGGTATTTTGTTGTTTTTCATGGATGTTGGAACTGTCCTGACAGTGTGGTATTTTGTTATTTTTCTATTAGAATTGTCCTGACAGTGTGGTATTTTGTTGTTTTTCATGGATGTTGGAACTGTTCTGACAGTGTGGTATTTTGATATTTTTCTATTAGAACTGTCCTGACAGTATGGTATTATGTTATTTTTCTATTGGAACTGTCCTGACAGTGTGCTATTTTGTTATTTTTCTATTAGAACTGTCCTGACAGTGTGGTATTTTGTTGTTTTTCATGGATGTTGGAACTGTTCTGACAGTGTGGTATAATGTTATTTTTCTATTAGAACTGTCCTGACAGTGTGGTATTATGTTATTTTTCTATTGGAACTGTCCTGACAGTGTGATATTTTGTTATTTTTCATAGATATTGGAACTGGCTTGACAGTGTGGTATTTTGTTGTTTTTCTATTACAATTGTCCTGACAGTGTGGTATTATGTTATTTTTCTATTGGAACTGTCCTGACAGTGTGGTATTATGTTATTTTTCTATTAGAACTGTCGTGACAGTGTGGTATTATGTTATTTTTCTATTAGAACTTTCCTGACAGTGTGGTATTATGTTATTTTTCTATTGGAACTGTCCTAACAGTGTGGTATTATGTTATTTTTCTATTAGAACTGTCCTGAAAGTGTGGTATTTTGTTATTTTTCTATTAGAACTGTCCTGACAGTTTGGTATTTTGTTATTTTTCTATTTGAACTGTCCTGACAGTGTGGTATTATGTTATTTTTCTATTGGAACTGTCCTGACAGTGTGGTATGATGTTATTTTTCTATTAGAACTGTCCTGACAGTGTGGTATTATGTTATTTTTCTATTAGAACTGTCTTGACAGTGTGGTATTATGTTATTTTTCTATTGTAACTGTCCTGACAGTGTGCTATTTTGTTATTTTTCTATTAGAACTGTCCTGACAGTGTGGTATTTTGTTGTTTTTCATGGATGTTGGAACTGTTCTGACAGTGTGGTATAATGTTATTTTTCTATTAAAACTGTCCTGACAGTGTGGTATTATGTTATTTTTCTATTGGAACTGTCCTGACAGTGTGATATTTTGTTGTTTTTCATAGATATTGGAACTGGCTTGACAGTGTGGTATTTTGTTGTTTTTCATGGATGTTGGAACTGTTCTGACAGTGTGGTATTTTGTTTTTTTTCTATTACAATTGTCCTGACAGTGTGGTATTATGTTATTTTTCTATTGGAACTGTCCTGACAGTGTGGTATTATGTTATTTTTCTATTAGAACTGTCGTGACAGTGTGGTATTATGTTATTTTTCTATTAGAACTGTCCTGACAGTGAGGTATTATGTTATTTTTCTATTGGAACTGTCCTAACAGTGTGGTATTATGTTATTTTTCTATTAGAACTGTCCTGAAAGTGTGGTATTTTGTTATTTTTCTATTAGGACTGTCCTGACAATGTGGTATTTTGTTATTTTTCTATTTGAACTGTCCTGACAGTGTGGTATTATGTTATTTTTCTATTGGAACTGTCCTGACAGTGTGGTATGATGTTATTTTTCTATTAGAACTGTCCTGACAGTGTGGTATTATGTTATTTTTCTATTAGAACTGTCTTGACAGTGTGGTATTATGTTATTTTTTTATTGGAACTGTCTTGACAGTGTTGTATTATGTTATTTTTCTATTAGAACTGTCCTGACAGTGTGGTATTTTGTTATTTTTCTATTAGAACTGGCCTGACAGTGTGGTATTATGCTATTTTTCTATTGGAATTGTCCTGACAGTGTGGTATTATGTTATTTTTTTATTGGAACTGTCTTGACAGTGTTGTATTATGTTATTTTTCTATTAGAACTGTCCTGACAGTGTGGTATTTTATTGTTTTTCATGGATGTTGGAACTGTTCTGACAGTGTGGTATTTTGTTATTTTTCTATTAGAACTATCCTGACAGTGTGGTATTTTGTTGTTTTTCTATTGGAACTGTCCTGACAGTGTGGTATTTTGTTGTTTTTCTATTGGAACTGTCCTGACAGTGTGGTATTTTGTTGTTTTTCTATTGGAACTGTCCTGACAGTGTGGTATTTTGTTGTTTTTCATGGATGTTGGAACCGGTCTTACAGTGTGGTATTTTGTTTTTTTTCTATTGGATTTTGGAACTGTCCTGACAGTGTGGTATTATGTTATTTTTCTATTTGAACTGTCCTGACAGTGTGGTATTATGTTATTTTTCTATTGGAACTGTCCTGACAGTGTGGTATTATGTTATTTTTCTATTGGAACTGTCCTGACAGTGTGATATTTTGATGTTTTTCATAGATGTTGGAACTGGCCTGACAGTGTGGTATTTTGTTGTTTTTCTATTGGAACTGTTCTGACAGTGTGGTATTTTGTTGTTTTTCATGGATGTTGGAACTGTTCTGACAGTGTGATATTTTGTTTATTTTCTATTGGAACTGTCCTGAAAGTGTGGTATTATGTTATTTTGTCTATTGGAACTGTCCTGACAGTGTGATATTTTGTTGTTTTTCATAGATGTTGGAACTGGCCTGACAGTGTGGTATTTTGTTATTTTTCTATTGGAGCTGTTCTGACAGTGTGGTATTTAGTTGTTTTTCGTGGATGTTGGAACTGTTCTGACAGTGTGGTATTTTGTTATATTTCTATTGGAACTGTCCTGACAGTGTGGTATTTTGTTATTTTTCTATTAGAACTGTCCTGACAATGTGGTATTATGTTATTTTTCTATTGGAACTGTCCTGACAGTGTGGTATCATGTTATTTTTCTATTGGAACTGTCCTGACAGTGTGGTATTATGTTATTTTTCTATTAGAACTGTCCTGACAGTGTGGTATTATGTTATTTTTCTATTGGAACTGTCCTGACAGTGTGGCATCATGTTATTTTTCTATTGAAACTGTTCTGACAGTGTGGTATTTTGTTGTTTTTCATGGATGTTGGAACTGGCGTGACAGTGTGGTATTTTGTTGTTTTTCTATTGGTTTTTGGAACTGTCCTGACAGTGTGGTATTTTGTTGATTTTCATGGATGTTGGAACTGTCCTGACGGTGTGGTATTTTGTTATTTTTCTATTAGAACTGTCCTGACAGTGTGGTATTATGTTATTTTTCTATTGGATTTTGGAACTGTCCTGACTGTGGTATTTTGTTGTTTTTCATGGATGTTGGAACTGGCTTGACAGTGTGGTATTTTGTTATTTTTCTATTGGATTTTGGAACAGTCCTGACTGTGGTATTTTGTTGTTTTTCATGGATGTTGGAACTGTCCTGACAGTGTGGTATTTTGTTATTTTTCTATTACAACTGTCCTGACAGTGTGGTATTATGTTATTTTTCTATTGGAACTGTCCTGACAGTGTGGTATTATGTTATTTTTCTATTAGAACTGTCCTGACAGTGTGGTATTATGTTATTTTTCTATTGGAACTGTCCTGACAGTGTGGCATCATGTTATTTTTCTATTGAAACTGTTCTGACAGTGTGGTATTTTGTTGTTTTTCATGGATGTTGGAACTGGCGTGACAGTGTGGTATTTTGTTGTTTTTCTATTGGTTTTTGGAACTGTCCTGACAGTGTGGTATTTTGTTGATTTTCATGGATGTTGGAACTGTCCTGACGGTGTGGTATTTTGTTATTTTTCTATTAGAACTGTCCTGACAGTGTGGTATTATGTTATTTTTCTATTGGATTTTGGAACTGTCCTGACTGTGGTATTTTGTTGTTTTTCATGGATGTTGGAACTGGCTTGACAGTGTGGTATTTTGTTATTTTTCTATTGGATTTTGGAACAGTCCTGACTGTGGTATTTTGTTGTTTTTCATGGATGTTGGAACTGTCCTGACAGTGTGGTATTTTGTTATTTTTCTATTACAACTGTCCTGACAGTGTGGTATTATGTTATTTTTCTATTGGAACTGTCCTGACAGTGTGGTATTATGTTATTTTTCTATTAGAACTGTCCTGACAGTGTGGTATTATGTTATTTTTCTATTAGAACTGTCCTGACAGTGTGGTATTATGTTATTTTTCTATTGGAACTGTCCTGACAGTGTGGTATCATGTTATTTTTCTATTGGAACTGTTCTGACAGTGTGGTATTTTGTTGTTTTTCATGGATAATGGAACTGTTCTGACAGTGTGGTATTTTATTTTTTTCTATTGGAACTGTCCTGACAGTGTGGTATTTTGTTGTTTTTCATGGATGTTGGAACTGGCGTGACAGTGTGGTATTTTGTTGTTTTTCTATTGGCTTTTGGAACTGTCCTGACTGTGGTATTTTGTTGTTTTTCATGGATGTTGGAACTGTCCTGACAGTGTTGTATTTTGTTATTTTTCTATTAGAATTGTCCTGACAGTGTGGTATTTTGTTGTTTTTCATGGATGTTGGAACTGTTCTGACAGTGTGGTATTTTGATATTTTTCTATTAGAACTGTCCTGACAGTATGGTATTATGTTATTTTTCTATTGGAACTGTCCTGACAGTGTGCTATTTTGTTATTTTTCTATTAGAACTGTCCTGACAGTGTGGTATTTTGTTGTTTTTCATGGATGTTGGAACTGTTCTGACAGTGTGGTATAATGTTATTTTTCTATTAGAACTGTCCTGACAGTGTGGTATTATGTTATTTTTCTATTGGAACTGTCCTGACAGTGTGATATTTTGTTGTTTTTCATAGATATTGGAACTGGCTTGACAGTGTGGTATTTTGTTGTTTTTCATGGATGTTGGAACTGTTCTGACAGTGTGGTATTTTGTTTTTTTTCTATTACAATTGTCCTGACAGTGTGGTATTATGTTATTTTTCTATTGGAACTGTCCTGACAGTGTGGTATTATGTTATTTTTCTATTAGAACTGTCGTGACAGTGTGGTATTATGTTATTTTTCTATTAGAACTTTCCTGACAGTGTGGTATTATGTTATTTTTCTATTGGAACTGTCCTAACAGTGTGATATTATGTTATTTTTCTATTAGAACTGTCCTGAAAGTGTGGTATTTTGTTATTTTTCTATTAGAACTGTCCTGACAGTTTGGTATTTTGTTATTTTTCTATTTGAACTGTCCTGACAGTGTGGTATTATGTTATTTTTCTATTGGAACTGTCCTGACAGTGTGGTATGATGTTATTTTTCTATTAGAACTGTCCTGACAGTGTGGTATTATGTTATTTTTCTATTAGAACTGTCTTGACAGTGTGGTATTATGTTATTTTTCTATTGGAACTGTCCTGACAGTGTGCTATTTTGTTATTTTTCTATTAGAACTGTCCTGACAGTGTGGTATTTTTTTGTTTTTCATGGATGTTGGAACTGTTCTGACAGTGTGGTATAATGTTATTTTTCTATTAAAACTGTCCTGACAGTGTGGTATTATGTTATTTTTCTATTGGAACTGTCCTGACAGTGTGATATTTTGTTGTTTTTCATAGATATTGGAACTGGCTTGACAGTGTGGTATTTTGTTGTTTTTCATGGATGTTTGAACTGTTCTGACAGTGTGGTATTTTGTTTTTTTTCTATTACAATTGTCCTGACAGTGTGGTATTATGTTATTTTTCTATTGGAACTGTCCTGACAGTGTGGTATTATGTTATTTTTCTATTAGAACTGTCGTGACAGTGTGGTATTATGTTATTTTTCTATTAGAACTTTCCTGACAGTGTGGTATTATGTTATTTTTCTATTGGAACTGTCCTAACAGTGTGGTATTATGTTATTTTTCTATTAGAACTGTCCTGAAAGTGTGGTATTTTGTTATTTTTCTATTAGAACTGTCCTGACAGTTTGGTATTTTGTTATTTTTTTATTTGAACTGTCCTGACAGTGTGGTATTATGTTATTTTTCTATTGGAACTGTCCTGACAGTGTGGTATGATGTTATTTTTCTATTAGAACTGTCCTGACAGTGTGGTATTATGTTATTTTTCTATTAGAACTGTCTTGACAGTGTGGTATTATGTTATTTTTTTATTGGAACTGTCTTGACAGTGTTGTATTATGTTATTTTTCTATTAGAACTGTCCTGACAGTGTGGTATTTTGTTATTTTTCTATTAGAACTGGCCTGACAGTGTGGTATTATGCTATTTTTCTATTGGAATTGTCCTGACAGTGTGGTATTATGTTATTTTTTTATTGGAACTGTCTTGACAGTGTTGTATTATGTTATTTTTCTATTAGAACTGTCCTGACAGTGTGGTATTTTGTTATTTTTCTATTAGAACTGGCCTGACAGTGTGGTATTATGTTATTTTTCTATTGGAATTGTCCTGACAGTGTGGTATTATGTTATTTTTCTATTAGAACTGTCCTGACAGTGTGGTATTATGTTATTTTTCTATTAGAACTGTCCTGACAGTGTGGTAATTTGTTATTTTTCTATTAGAACTGTCCTGACAATGTGGTATTATGTTATTTTTCTATTGGAACTATCCTGACAGTGTGGTATTATGTTATTTTTCTATTAGAACTATCCTGACAGTGTGGTATTATGTTATTTTTCTATTAGAACTGTCCTGACAGTGTGGTATCATGTTATTTTTCTATTGGAACTGTTCTGACAGTGTGGTATTTTGTTGTTTTTCATGGATGTTGGAACTGTTCTGACAGTGTGGTATTTTATTTTTTTTCTATTGGAACTGTCCTGACAGTGTGGTATTTTGTTGTTTTTCATGGATGTTGGAACTGTTCTGACAGTGTGGTATAATGTTATTTTTTTTTTAGAACTGTCCTGACAGTGTGGTATTATGTTATTTTTCTATTGGAACTGTCCTGACAGTGTGATATTTTGTTGTTTTTCATAGATATTGGAACTGGCTTGACAGTGTGGTATTTTGTTGTTTTTCATGGATGTTGGAACTGTTCTGACAGTGTGGTATTTTGTTTTTTTTCTATTACAATTGTCCTGACACTGTGGTATTATGTTATTTTTCTATTGGAACTGTCCTGACAGTGTGGTATTATGTTATTTTTCTATTAGAACTGTCGTGACAGTGTGGTATTATGTTATTTTTCTATTAGAACTTTCCTGACAGTGTGGTATTATGTTATTTTTCTATTGGAACTGTCCTAACAGTGTGGTATTATGTTATTTTTCTATTAGAACTGTCCTGAAAGTGTGGTATTTTGTTATTTTTCTATTAGAACTGTCCTGACAGTTTGGTATTTTGTTATTTTTCTATTTGAACTGTCCTGACAGTGTGGTATTATGTTATTTTTCTATTGGAACTGTCCTGACAGTGTGGTATGATGTTATTTTTCTATTAGAACTGTCCTGACTGTGTGGTATTATGTTATTTTTCTATTAGAACTGTCCTGACAGTGTGGTATTATGTAATTTTTTTATTGGAACTGTCTTGACAGTGTTGTATTATGTTATTTTTCTATTAGAACTGTCCTGACAGTGTGGTATTTTGTTATGTTTCTATTAGAACTGGCCTGACAGTGTGGTATTATGTTATTTTTCTATTGGAATTGTCCTGACAGTGTGGTATTATGTTATTTTTCTATTAGAACTGTCCTGACAGTGTGGTATTATGTTATTTTTCTATTAGAACTGTCCTGACAGTGTGGTAATTTGTTATTTTTCTATTAGAACTGTCCTGACAATGTGGTATTATGTTATTTTTCTATTGGAACTATCCTGACAGTGTGGTATTATGTTATTTTTCTATTAGAACTATCCTGACAGTGTGGTATTATGTTATTTTTTTATTAGAACTGTCCTGACAGTGTGGTATCATGTTATTTTTCTATTGGAACTGTTCTGACAGTGTGGTATTTTTTTGTTTTTCATGGATGTTGGAACTGTTCTGACAGTGTGGTATAATGTTATTTTTCTATTAGAACTGTCCTGACAGTGTGGTATTATGTTATTTTTCTATTGGAACTGTCCTGACAGTGTGATATTTTGTTGTTTTTCATAGATATTGGAACTGGCTTGACAGTGTGGTATTTTGTTGTTTTTCATGGATGTTGGAACTGTTCTGACAGTGTGGTATTTTGTTTTTTTTCTATTACAATTGTCCTGACAGTGTGGTATTATGTTATTTTTCTATTGGAACTGTCCTGACAGTGTGGTATTATGTTATTTTTCTATTAGAACTGTCGTGACAGTGTGGTATTATGTTATTTTTCTATTAGAACTTTCCTGACAGTGTGGTATTATGTTATTTTTCTATTGGAACTGTCCTAACAGTGTGGTATTATGTTATTTTTCTATTAGAACTGTCCTGAAAGTGTGGTATTTTGTTATTTTTCTATTAGAACTGTCCTGACAGTTTGGTATTTTGTTATTTTTCTATTTCAACTGTCCTGACAGTGTGGTATTATGTTATTTTTCTATTGGAACTGTCCTGACAGTGTGGTATGATGTTATTTTTCTATTAGAACTGTCCTGACAGTGTGGTATTATGTTATTTTTCTATTAGAACTGTCCTGACAGTGTGGTATTATGTTATTTTTTTATTGGAACTGTCTTGACAGTGTTGTATTATGTTATTTTTCTATTAGAACTGTCCTGACAGTGTGGTATTTTGTTATTTTTCTATTAGAACTGGCCTGACAGTGTGGTATTATGTTATTTTTCTATTGGAATTTTCCTGACAGTGTGGTATTATGTTATTTTTCTATTAGAACTGTCCTGACAGTGTGGTATTATGTTATTTTTCTATTAGAACTGTCCTCACAGTGTGGTAATTTGTTATTTTTCTATTAGAACTGTCCTGACAATGTGGTATTATGTTATTTTTCTATTGGAACTATCCTGACAGTGTGGTATTATGTTATTTTTCTATTAGAACTATACTGACAGTGTGGTATTATGTTATTTTTCTATTAGAACTGTCCTGACAGTGTGGTATCATGTTATTTTTCTATTGGAACTGTTCTGACAGTGTGGTATTTTGTTGTTTTTCATGGATGTTGGAACTGTTCTGACAGTGTGGTATTTTATTTTTTTTCTATTGGAACTGTCCTGACAGTGTGGTATTTTGTTGTTTTTCATGGATGTTGGAACTGTTCTGACAGTGTGGTATAATGTTATTTTTCTATTAGAACTGTCCTGACAGTGTGGTATTATGTTATTTTTCTATTGGAACTGTTCTGACAGTGTGGTATTATGTTATTTTTCTATTAGAACTGTCGTGACAGTGTGGTATTATGTTATTTTTCTATTGGAATTGTCCTGACAGTGTGGTATTATGTTATTTTTTTATTGGAACTGTCTTGACAGTGTTGTATTATGTTATTTTTCTATTAGAACTGTCCTGACAGTGTGGTATTATGTTATTTTTCTATTAGAACTGTCCTGACAGTGTGGTATTATGTTATTTTTCTATTGGAACTGTCCTGACAGTGTGGTATCATGTTATTTTTCTATTGGAACTGTTCTGACAGTGTGGTATTTTGTTGTTTTTCATGGATAATGGAACTGTTCTGACAGTGTGGTATTTTATTTTTTTCTATTGGAACTGTCCTGACAGTGTGGTATTTTGTTGTTTTTCATGGATGTTGGAACTGGCGTGACAGTGTGGTATTTTGTTGTTTTTCTATTGGCTTTTGGAACTGTCCTGACTGTGGTATTTTGTTGTTTTTCATGGATGTTGGAACTGTCCTGACAGTGTGGTATTTTGTTATTTTTCTATTAGAATTGTCCTGACAGTGTGGTATTTTGTTGTTTTTCATGGATGTTGGAACTGTTCTGACAGTGTGGTATTTTGATATTTTTCTATTAGAACTGTCCTGACAGTATGGTATTATGTTATTTTTCTATTGGAACTGTCCTGACAGTGTGCTATTTTGTTATTTTTCTATTAGAACTGTCCTGACAGTGTGGTATTTTGTTGTTTTTCATGGATGTTGGAACTGTTCTGACAGTGTGGTATAATGTTATTTTTCTATTAGAACTGTCCTGACAGTGTGGTATTATGTTATTTTTCTATTGGAACTGTCCTGACAGTGTGATATTTTGTTGTTTTTCATAGATATTGGAACTGGCTTGACAGTGTGGTATTTTGTTGTTTTTCATGGATGTTGGAACTGTTCTGACAGTGTGGTATTTTGTTTTTTTTCTATTACAATTGTCCTGACAGTGTGGTATTATGTTATTTTTCTATTGGAACTGTCCTGACAGTGTGGTATTATGTTATTTTTCTATTAGAACTGTCGTGACAGTGTGGTATTATGTTATTTTTCTATTAGAACTTTCCTGACAGTGTGGTATTATGTTATTTTTCTATTGGAACTGTCCTAACAGTGTGATATTATGTTATTTTTCTATTAGAACTGTCCTGAAAGTGTGGTATTTTGTTATTTTTCTATTAGAACTGTCCTGACAGTTTGGTATTTTGTTATTTTTCTATTTGAACTGTCCTGACAGTGTGGTATTATGTTATTTTTCTATTGGAACTGTCCTGACAGTGTGGTATGATGTTATTTTTCTATTAGAACTGTCCTGACAGTGTGGTATTATGTTATTTTTCTATTAGAACTGTCTTGACAGTGTGGTATTATGTTATTTTTCTATTGGAACTGTCCTGACAGTGTGCTATTTTGTTATTTTTCTATTAGAACTGTCCTGACAGTGTGGTATTTTGTTGTTTTTCATGGATGTTGGAACTGTTCTGACAGTGTGGTATAATGTTATTTTTCTATTAAAACTGTCCTGACAGTGTGGTATTATGTTATTTTTCTATTGGAACTGTCCTGACAGTGTGATATTTTGTTGTTTTTCATAGATATTGGAACTGGCTTGACAGTGTGGTATTTTGTTGTTTTTCATGGATGTTTGAACTGTTCTGACAGTGTGGTATTTTGTTTTTTTTCTATTACAATTGTCCTGACAGTGTGGTATTATGTTATTTTTCTATTAGAACTGTCCTGACAGTGTGGTATTATGTTATTTTTCTATTGGAACTATCCTGTCAGTGTGGTATTATGTTATTTTTCTATTAGAACTGTCCTGACAGTGTGGTATTATGGTATTTTTCTATTAGAACTGTCCTGACAGTGTGGTATTATGTTATTTTTCTATTGGAACTGTCCTGACAATGTGGTATTATGTTATTTTTCTAATAGAACTGTCCTGACAGTGTGGTATTACGTTATTTTTCTATTGGAACTGTCCTGACAGTGTGATATTTTGTTGTTTTTCTATTGGAACTATCCTGACAGTGTGGTATTTTGTTTTTTTTCTATTGGAACTGTTCTGACAGTGTGGTATTTTGTTGTTTTTCATAGATGTTGGAACTGGCCTGACAGTGTGGTATTTTGATGTTTTTCATAGATGTTGGAACTGGCCCGACAGTGTGGTATTTTGTTGTTTTTCATGGATGTTGGAACTGTTCTGACAGTGTGGTATTTTGTTATTTTTCTATTAGAACTGTCCTGACAGTGTGGTATTATGTTATTTTTCTATTGGAACTGTCCTGACAGTGTGATATTTTGTTGTTTTTCTATTGGAACTATCCTGACAGTGTGGTATTTTGTTTTTTTTCTATTGGAACTGTTCTGACAGTGTGGTATTTTGTTGTTTTTCATAGATGTTGGAACTGGCCTGACAGTGTGGTATTTTGTTGTTTTTCTATTGGAACTGTTCTGACAGTGTGGTATTTTGTTGTTTTTCATGGATGTTGGAACTGTTCTGACAGTGTGGTATTTTGTTTTTTTTCTATTGGAACTGTCCTGACATTGTGGTATTTTGTTGTTTTTCATGGATGTTGGAAATGGCCTGACTGTGTGGTATTTTGTTGTTTTTCTATTGGATTTTGGAACTGGCCTGACAGTGGTAATTTGTTGTTTTTCGTGGATGTTGGAACTGTTTTGACAGTGTGGTATTTTGTTATTTTTCTATTAGAACTATCCTGACAGTGTGGTATTTTGTTGTTTTTCTATTGGAACTGTCCTGACAGTGTGGTATTTTGTTGTTTTTCTATTGGATTTTGGAACTGTCCTGACAGTGTGGTATTATGTTATTTTTCTATTGGAATTGACCTGACAGTGTGGTATTATGTTATTTTTCCATTGGAACTGTCCTGACAGTGTGATATTTTGTTTTTTTTCATAGATGTTGGAACTGGCCTGACAGTGTGGTATTTTGTTGTTTTTCTATTAGAACTGTTCTGACAGTGTGGTATTTTGTTGTTTTTCATGGATGTTGGAACTGTTCTGACAGTGTGATATTTGTTTATTTTCTATTGGAACTGTCCTGAAAGTGTGGTATTATGTTATTTTGTCTATTGGAACTGTCCTGACAGTGTGATATTTTGTTGTTTTTCATGGATGTTGGAACTGTTCTGACAGTGTGATATTTTGTTTATTTTCTATTGGAACTGCCCTGACAGTGTGGTATTATGTTATTTTTCTATTAGAACTGTCCTGACAGTGTGGTATTTTGTTATTTTTCTATTAGAACTGTCCTGACAGTGTGGTATTATGTTATTTTTCTATTAGAACTGTCCTGACAGTGTGGTATTTTGTTATTTTTCTATTAGAACTGTTCTGACAGTGTGGTATTATGTTATTTTTCTATTAGAACTGTCCTGACAGTGTGGTATTTTGTTATTTTTCTATTAGAACTGTCCTGACAGTGTGGTATTATGTTATTTTTCTATTAGAACTGTCCTGACAGTGTGGTATTTTGTTATTTTTCTATTAGAACTGTCCTGACAGTGTGATATTTTGTTATTTTTCTATTAGAACTGTCCTGACAGTGTGGTATTATGTTATTTTTCTATTAGAACTGTCCTGACAGTGTGGTATTTTGTTATTTTTCTATTAGAACTGTTCTGACAGTGTGGTATTATGTTATTTTTCTATTAGAACTGTCCTGACAGTGTGGTATTTTGTTATTTTTCTATTAGAACTGTCCTGACAGTGTGGTATTATGTTATTTTTCTATTACAACTGTCCTGACAGTGTGGTATTTTGTTATTTTTCTATTAGAACTGTCCTGACAGTGTGATATTTTGTTATTTTTCTATTAGAACTGTCCTGACAGTGTGGTATTATGTTATTTTTCTATTAAAACTGTCCTGACAATGTGGTATTATGTTATTTTTCTATTAGAACTGTCCTGACACTGTGGTATTATGTTATTTTTCTATTAGAACTGTACTGACAGTGTGGTATTATGTTATTTTTCTATTAGAACTGTCCTGACAGTGTGGTATTTTGTTATTTTTCTATTACAACTGTTCTGACAGTGTGGTATTATGTTATTTTTCTATTAGAACTGTCCTGACAGTGTGGTATTTTGTTATTTTTCTATTAGAACTGTCCTGACAGTGTGGTATTATGTTATTTTTCTATTAGAACTGTCCTGACAGTGTGGTATTTTGTTATTTTTCTATTAGAACTGTTCTGACAGTGTGATATTATGTTATTTTTCTATTAAAACTGTCCTGACAGTGTGGTATTATGTTATTTTTCTATTGGAACTGTCCTGACAGTGTGGTATTATGTTATTTTTCTATTGGAACTGTCCTGACAGTGTGATATTATGTTATTTTTCTATTAGAACTGTCCTGACAGTGTGGTATTATGTTATTTTTCTATTGGAACTGTCCTGACAGTGTGGTATTTTGTTGTTTTTCATGGATGTTGGAACTGTTCTGACAGTGTGGTATTTTGTTTTTTTTTCTATTGGAACTGTCCTGACATTGTGGTATTTTGTTGTTTTTCATGGATGTTGGAAATGGCCTGACTGTGTGGTATTTTGTTGTTTTTCTATTGGATTTTGGAACTGGCCTGACAGTGGTAATTTGTTGTTTTTCGTGGATGTTGGAACTGTTTTGACAGTGTGGTATTTTGTTATTTTTCTATTAGAACTATCCTGACAGTGTGGTATTTTGTTGTTTTTCTATTGGAACTGTCCTGACAGTGTGGTATTTTGTTGTTTTTCTATTGGATTTTGGAACTGTCCTGACAGTGTGGTATTAAGTTATTTTTCTATTGGAATTGACCTGACAGTGTGGTATTATGTTATTTTTCCATTGGAACTGTCCTGACAGTGTGATATTTTGTTTTTTTTCATAGATGTTGGAACTGGCCTGACAGTGTGGTATTTTGTTGTTTTTCTATTAGAACTGTTCTGACAGTGTGGTATTTTGTTGTTTTTCATGGATGTTGGAACTGTTCTGACAGTGTGATATTTTGTTTATTTTCTATTGGAACTGTCCTGAAAGTGTGGTATTATGTTATTTTGTCTATTGGAACTGTCCTGACAGTGTGATATTTTGTTGTTTTTCATGGATGTTGGAACTGTTCTGACAGTGTGATATTTTGTTTATTTTCTATTGGAACTGCCCTGACAGTGTGGTATTATGTTATTTTTCTATTAGAACTGTCATGACAGTGTGGTATTTTGTTATTTTTCTATTAGAACTGTCCTGACAGTGTGGTATTATGTTATTTTTCTATTAGAACTGTCCTGACAGTGTGGTATTTTGTTATTTTTCTATTAAAACTGTTCTGACAGTGTGGTATTATGTTGTTGTTCTATTAGAACTGTCCTGACAGTGTGGTATTTTGTTATTTTTCTATTAGAACTGTCCCGACAGTGTGGTATTATGTTATTTTTCTATTAGAACTGTCCTGACAGTGTGGTATTTTGTTATTTTTCTATTAGAACTGTCCTGACAGTGTGATATTTTGTTATTTTTCTATTAGAACTGTCCTGACAGTGTGGTATTATGTTATTTTTCTATTAGAACTGTCCTGACAGTGTGGTATTTTGTTATTTTTCTATTAGAACTGTTCTGACAGTGTGGTATTATGTTATTTTTCTATTAGAACTGTCCTGACAGTGTGGTATTTTGTTATTTTTCTATTAGAACTGTCCTGACAGTGTGGTATTATGTTATTTTTCTATTAGAACTGTCCTGACAGTGTGGTATTTTGTTATTTTTCTATTAGAACTGTCCTGACAGTGTGATATTTTGTTATTTTTCTATTAGAACTGTCCTGACAGTGTGGTATTATGTTATTTTTCTATTAAAACTGTCCTGACAATGTGGTATTATGTTATTTTTCTATTAGAACTGTCCTGACACTGTGGTATTATGTTATTTTTCTCTTAGAACTGTACTGACAGTGTGGTATTATGTTATTTTTCTATTAGAACTGTCCTGACAGTGTGGTATTTTGTTATTTTTCTATTACAACTGTTCTGACAGTGTGGTATTATGTTATTTTTCTATTAGAACTGTCCTGACAGTGTGGTATTTTGTTATTTTTCTATTAGAACTGTCATGACAGTGTGGTATTATGTTATTTTTCTATTAGAACTGTCCTGACAGTGTGGTATTTTGTTATTTTTCTATTAGAACTGTTCTGACAGTGTGATATTATGTTATTTTTCTATTAGAACTGTCCTGACAGTGTGGTATTATGTTATTTTTCTATTGGAACTGTCCTGACAGTGTGGTATTATGTTATTTTTCTATTGGAACTGTCCTGACAGTGTGATATTTTGTTGTTTTTCTATTGGAACTATCCTGACAGTGTGATATTTTGTTGTTTTTCTATTGGAACTGTTCTGACAGTGTGGTATTTTGTTGTTTTTCATAGATGTTGGAACTGGCCTGACAGTGTGGTATTTTGTTGTTTTTCATGGATGTTGGAACTGTTCTGACAGTGTGGTATTTTGTTATTTTTCTATTAGAACTGTCCTGACAGTGTGGTATTATGTTATTTTTCTATTGGAACTGTCCTGACAGTCTGGTATTATGTTATTTTTCTATTGGAACTGTCCTGACAGTGTGATATTTTGTTGTTTTTCTATTGGAACTATCCTGTCAGTGTGGTATTTTGTTTTTTTTCTATTGGAACTGTTCTAACAGTGTGGTATTTTGTTGTTTTTCATAGATGTTGGAACTGGCCTGACAGTGTGGTATTTTGTTGTTTTTCTATTGGAACTGTTCTGACAGTGTGGTATTTTGTTGTTTTTCATGGATGTTAGAACTGTTCTGACAGTGTGGTATTTTGTTTTTTTTCTATTGGAACTGTCCTGACAGTGTGGTATTTTGTTGTTTTTCATGGATGTTGGAACTGGCCTGACTGTGTGGTATTTTGTTGTTTTTCTATTGGATTTTGGAACTGGCCTTACAGTGGTATTTTGTTGTTTTTCATGGATGTTGGAACTGTTCTGACAGTGTGGTATTTTGTTGTTTTTCTATTGGATTTTGGAACTGTCCTGACAGTGTGGTATTATGTTATTTTTCTATTGGAATTGTCCTGACAGTGTTGTATTATGTTATTTTTCTATTGGAACTGTCCTGAGAGTTTGATATTTTGTTTTTTTTCATAGATGTTGGAACTGGCCTGACAGTGTGGTATTTTGTTGTTTTTCTATTGGAACTGTTCTGACAGTGTGGTATTTTGTTGTTTTTTATGGATGTTGGAACTGTTCTGACAGTGTGATATTTTGTTTATTTTCTATTGGAACTGCCCTGACAGTGTGGTATTATGTTATTTTTCTATTAGAACTGTCCTGACAGTGTGGTATTTTGTTATTTTTCTATTAGAACTGTCCTGACAGTGTGGTATTATGTTATTTTTCTATTAGAACTGTCCTGACAGTGTGGTATTTTGTTATTTTTCTATTAAAACTGTTCTGACAGTGTGGTATTATGTTATTGTTCTATTAGAACTGTCCTGACAGTGTGGTATTTGGTTATTTTTCTATTAGAACTGTCCCGACAGTGTGGTATTATGTTATTTTTCTATTAGAACTGTCCTGACAGTGTGGTATTTTGTTATTTTTCTATTAGAACTGTCCTGACAGTGTGATATTTTGTTATTTTTCTATTAGAACTGTCCTGACAGTGTGGTATTATGTTATTTTTCTATTAGAACTGTCCTGACAGTGTGGTATTTTGTTATTTTTCTATTAGAACTGTTCTGACAGTGTGGTATTATGTTATTTTTCTATTAGAACTGTCCTGACAGTGTGGTATTTTGTTATTTTTCTATTAGAACTGTCCTGACAGTGTGGTATTATGTTATTTTTCTATTAGAACTGTCCTGACAGTGTGGTATTTTGTTATTTTTCTATTAGAACTGTCCTGACAGTGTGATATTTTGTTATTTTTCTATTAGAACTGTCCTGACAGTGTGGTATTATGTTATTTTTCTATTAAAACTGTCCTGACAATGTGGTATTATGTTATTTTTCTATTAGAACTGTCCTGACACTGTGGTATTATGTTATTTTTCTATTAGAACTGTACTGACAGTGTGGTATTATGTTATTTTTCTATTAGAACTGTCCTGACAGTGTGGTATTTTGTTATTTTTCTATTACAACTGTTCTGACAGTGTGGTATTATGTTATTTTTCTATTAGAACTGTCCTGACAGTGTGGTATTTTGTTATTTTTCTATTAGAACTGTCCTGACAGTGTGGTATTATGTTATTTTTCTATTAGAACTGTCCTGACAGTGTGGTATTTTGTTATTTTTCTATTAGAACTGTTCTGACAGTGTGATATTATGTTATTTTTCTATTAGAACTGTCCTGACAGTGTGGTATTATGTTATTTTTCTATTGGAACTGTCCTGACAGTGTGGTATTATGTTATTTTTCTATTGGAACTGTCCTGACAGTGTGATATTTTGTTGTTTTTCTATTGGAACTATCCTGACAGTGTGATATTTTGTTGTTTTTCTATTGGAACTGTTCTGACAGTGTGGTATTTTGTTGTTTTTCATAGATGTTGGAACTGGCCTGACAGTGTGGTATTTTGTTGTTTTTCATGGATGTTGGAACTGTTCTGACAGTGTGGTATTTTGTTATTTTTCTATTAGAACTGTCCTGACAGTGTGGTATTATGTTATTTTTCTATTGGAACTGTCCTGACAGTCTGGTATTATGTTATTTTTCTATTGGAACTGTCCTGACAGTGTGATATTTTGTTGTTTTTCTATTGGAACTATCCTGTCAGTGTGGTATTTTGTTTTTTTTCTATTGGAACTGTTCTAACAGTGTGGTATTTTGTTGTTTTTCATAGATGTTGGAACTGGCCTGACAGTGTGGTATTTTGTTGTTTTTCTATTGGAACTGTTCTGACAGTGTGGTATTTTGTTGTTTTTCATGGATGTTAGAACTGTTCTGACAGTGTGGTATTTTGTTTTTTTTCTATTGGAACTGTCCTGACAGTGTGGTATTTTGTTGTTTTTCATGGATGTTGGAACTGGCCTGACTGTGTGGTATTTTGTTGTTTTTCTATTGGATTTTGGAACTGGCCTTACAGTGGTATTTTGTTGTTTTTCATGGATGTTGGAACTGTTCTGACAGTGTGGTATTTTGTTGTTTTTCTATTGGATTTTGGAACTGTCCTGACAGTGTGGTATTATGTTATTTTTCTATTGGAATTGTCCTGACAGTGTTGTATTATGTTATTTTTCTATTGGAACTGTCCTGAGAGTTTGATATTTTGTTTTTTTTCATAGATGTTGGAACTGGCCTGACAGTGTGGTATTTTGTTGTTTTTCTATTGGAACTGTTCTGACAGTGTGGTATTTTGTTGTTTTTTATGGATGTTGGAACTGTTCTGACAGTGTGATATTTTGTTTATTTTCTATTGGAACTGCCCTGACAGTGTGGTATTATGTTATTTTTCTATTAGAACTGTCCTGACAGTGTGGTATTTTGTTATTTTTCTATTAGAACTGTCCTGACAGTGTGGTATTATGTTATTTTTCTATTTGAACTGTCCTGACAGTGTGGTATTTTGTTATTTTTCTATTAAAACTGTTCTGACAGTGTGGTATTATGTTATTGTTCTATTAGAACTGTCCTGACAGTGTGGTATTTTGTTATTTTTCTATTAGAACTGTCCCGACAGTGTGGTATTATGTTATTTTTCTATTAGAACTGTCCTGACAGTGTGGTATTTTGTTATTTTTCTATTAGAACTGTCCTGACAGTGTGATATTTTGTTATTTTTCTATTAGAACTGTCCTGACAGTGTGGTATTATGTTATTTTTCTATTAGAACTGTCCTGACAGTGTGGTATTTTGTTATTTTTCTATTAGAACTGTTCTGACAGTGTGGTATTATGTTATTTTTCTATTAGAACTGTCCTGACAGTGTGGTATTTTGTTATTTTTCTATTAGAACTGTCCTGACAGTGTGGTATTATGTTATTTTTCTATTAGAACTGTCCTGACAGTGTGGTATTTTGTTATTTTTCTATTAGAACTGTCCTGACAGTGTGATATTTTGTTATTTTTCTATTAGAACTGTCCTGACAGTGTGGTATTATGTTATTTTTCTATTAAAACTGTCCTGACAATGTGGTATTATGTTATTTTTCTATTAGAACTGTCCTGACACTGTGGTATTATGTTATTTTTCTATTAGAACTGTACTGACAGTGTGGTATTATGTTATTTTTCTATTAGAACTGTCCTGACAGTGTGGTATTTTGTTATTTTTCTATTACAACTGTTCTGACAGTGTGGTATTATGTTATTTTTCTATTAGAACTGTCCTGACAGTGTGGTATTTTGTTATTTTTCTATTAGAACTGTCCTGACAGTGTGGTATTATGTTATTTTTCTATTAGAACTGTCCTGACAGTGTGGTATTTTGTTATTTTTCTATTAGAACTGTTCTGACAGTGTGATATTATGTTATTTTTCTATTAGAACTGTCCTGACAGTGTGGTATTATGTTATTTTTCTATTGGAACTGTCCTGACAGTGTGGTATTATGTTATTTTTCTATTGGAACTGTCCTGACAGTGTGATATTTTGTTGTTTTTCTATTGGAACTATCCTGACAGTGTGATATTTTGTTGTTTTTCTATTGGAACTGTTCTGACAGTGTGGTATTTTGTTGTTTTTCATAGATGTTGGAACTGGCCTGACAGTGTGGTATTTTGTTGTTTTTCATGGATGTTGGAACTGTTCTGACAGTGTGGTATTTTGTTATTTTTCTATTAGAACTGTCCTGACAGTGTGGTATTATGTTATTTTTCTATTGGAACTGTCCTGACAGTCTGGTATTATGTTATTTTTCTATTGGAACTGTCCTGACAGTGTGATATTTTGTTGTTTTTCTATTGGAACTATCCTGTCAGTGTGGTATTTTGTTTTTTTTCTATTGGAACTGTTCTAACAGTGTGGTATTTTGTTGTTTTTCATAGATGTTGGAACTGGCCTGACAGTGTGGTATTTTGTTGTTTTTCTATTGGAACTGTTCTGACAGTGTGGTATTTTGTTGTTTTTCATGGATGTTAGAACTGTTCTGACAGTGTGGTATTTTGTTTTTTTTCTATTGGAACTGTCCTGACAGTGTGGTATTTTGTTGTTTTTCATGGATGTTGGAACTGGCCTGACTGTGTGGTATTTTGTTGTTTTTCTATTGGATTTTGGAACTGGCCTTACAGTGGTATTTTGTTGTTTTTCATGGATGTTGGAACTGTTCTGACAGTGTGGTATTTTGTTGTTTTTCTATTGGATTTTGGAACTGTCCTGACAGTGTGGTATTATGTTATTTTTCTATTGGAATTGTCCTGACAGTGTTGTATTATGTTATTTTTCTATTGGAACTGTCCTGAGAGTTTGATATTTTGTTTTTTTTCATAGATGTTGGAACTGGCCTGACAGTGTGGTATTTTGTTGTTTTTCTATTGGAACTGTTCTGACAGTGTGGTATTTTGTTGTTTTTTATGGATGTTGGAACTGTTCTGACAGTGTGATATTTTGTTTATTTTCTATTGGAACTGTCCTGAAAGTGTGGTATTATGTTATTTTGTCTATTGGAACTGTCCTGACATTGGGTTTTTTTTGTTTTTTTTCATAGATATTGGAACTGGCCTGACAGTGTGGTATTTTGTTGTTTTTCTATTGGAGCTGTTCTGACAGTGTGGTATTTTGTTGTTTTTCGTGGATGTTGGAACTGTTCTGACAGTGTGGTATTTTGTTTTTTTTCTATAGGAACTGTCCTGACAGTGTGGTATTTTCTTATTTTTCTATTAGAACTGTCCTGACAGTGTGGTATTATGTTATTTTTCTATTGGAACTGTCCTGACAGTGTGGTATTATGTTATTTTTCTATTGGAACTGTCCTGACAGTGTGGTATTTTGTTATTTTTCTATTAGAACTGTCCTGACAGTGTGGTATTATGTTATTTTTCTATTAGAACTGTCCTAACAGTGTGGTATTTTGTTATTTTTCTATCAGAACTGTTCTGACAGTGTGGTATTATGTTATTTTTCTATTAGAACTGTCCTGACAGTGTGGTATTTTGTTATTTTTCTATTAGAACTTTCCTGACAGTGTGGTATTATGTTATTTTTCTATTAGAACTGTCCTGACAGTGTGGTATTATGTTATTTTTCCATTAGAACTGTCCTGACAGTGTGGTATTTTGTTATTTTTCTATTAGAACTGTCCTGACAGTGTGATATTTTGTTATTTTTCTATTGGAACTGTCCTGACAATGTGGTATTATGTTATTTTTCTATTGGAACTGTCCTGACAGTGTGGTATTATGTTATTTTTCTATTAGAACTGTCCTGACAGTGTGGTATTTTGATATTTTTCTATTAGAACTGTTCTGACAGTGTGGTATTATGTTATTTTTCTATTAGAACTGTCCTGACAGTGTGGTATTTTGTTATTTTTCTATTAGAACTGTCCTGACAGTGTGGTATTATGTTATTTTTCTATTAGAACTGTCCTGACAGTGTGGTATTTTGTTATTTTTCTATTAGAACTGTTCTGACAGTGTGATATTATGTTATTTTTCTATTAGAACTGTCCTGACAGTGTGGTATTTTGTTATTTTTCTATTAGAACTGTTCTGACAGTGTGGTATTATGTTATTTTTCTATTAGATCTGTCCTGACAGTGTAGTATTATGTTATTTTTCTATTAGAACTGTCCTGACAGTGTGATATTATGTTATTTTTCTATTAGAACTGCCCTGACAGTGTGGTATTATGTTATTTTTCTATTGGAACTGTCCTGACAGTGTGGTATTTTGTTATTTTTCTGTTAGAACTGTCCTGACAGTGTGGTATTATGTTATTTTTCTATTAAAACTGTCCTGACAGTGTGATATTATGTTATTTTTCTATTAGAACTGTCCTGACAGTGTGGTATTATGTTATTTTTCTATTGGAACTGTCCTGACAGTGTGGTATTATGTTATTTTTCTATTAGAACTGTCCTGACTGTGTGGTATTATGTTATTTTTCTATTAAAACTGTCCTGACAGTGTGATATTATGTTATTTTTCTATAAGAACTGTCCTGACAGTGTGGTATTATGTTATTTTTCTATTGGAATTGTCCTGACAGTGTGGTATCATGTTATTTTTCTATTGGAACTGTTCTGACAGTGTGGTATTTTGTTGTTTTTCATGGATGTTGGAACTGTTCTGACAGTGTGGTATTTTGTTGTTTTTCTATTGGAACTGTCCTGACAGTGTGGTATTTTGTTGTTTTTCATGGATGTTGGAACCGGTCTTACAGTGTGGTATTTTGTTGTTTTTCTATTGGATTTTGGAACTGTCCTGACAGTGTGGTATTATGTTATTTTTTCTATTGGAACTGTCCTGATAGTGAGGTATTATGTTATTTTTCTATTGGAACTGTCCTGACAGTGTGATATTTTGTTGTTTTTCATAGATGTTGGAACTGGCCTGACAGTGTGGTATTTTGTTGTTTTTCTATTGGAACTGTTCTGACAGTGTGGTATTTTGTTGTTTTTCATGGATGTTGGAACTGTTCTGACAGTGTGATATTTTGTTTATTTTCTATTGGAACTGTCCTGAAAGTGTGGTATTATGTTATTTTTCTATTAGAACTCTCCTGACAGTGTGGTATTATGTTATTTTTCTATTAGAACTGTCCTGACAGTGTGGTATTTTGTTATTTTTCTATTGGAACTGTCCTGACAGTGTGATATTTTGTTGTTTTTCATAGATGTTGGAACTGGCCCGACAGTGTGGTATTTTGTTGTTTTTCATGGATGTTGGAACTGTTCTGACAATGTGGTATTTTGTTATTTTACTATTAGAACTGTCCTGACAGTGTGGTATTATGTTATTGTTCTATTGGAACTGTCCTGACATTGTGGTATTATGTTATTTTTCTATTGGAACTGTCCTGACAGTGTGATATTTTGTTGTTTTTCTATTGGAACTATCCTGACAGTGTGGTATTTTGTTGTTTTTCTATTGGAACTGTTCTGACAGTGTGGTATTTTGTTGTTTTTCATGGATGTTGGAACTGTTCTGACAGTGTGGTATTTTATTTTTTTTCTATTGGAACTGTCCTGACTGTGGTATTTTGTTGTTTTTCATGGATGTTGGAACTGGCCTGACTGTGTGGTATTTTGTTGTTTTTCTATTGGATTTTGGAACTGGCCAGACAGTGGTATTTTGTTGTTTTTCATGGATGTTGGAACTGTTCTGACAGTGTGGTATTTTGTTGTTTTTCTATTAGAACTGTTCTGACAGTGTGGTATTTTGTTGTTTTTCATGGATGTTGGAACTGTTCTGACAGTGTGGTATTTTGTTATTTTTCTATTAGAACTATCCTGACAGTGTGGTATTTTGTTGTTTTTCTATTGGAACTGTCCTGACAGTGTGGTATTTTGTTGTTTTTCTATTGGATTTTGGAAATGTCCTGACAGTGTGGTATTATGTTATTTTTTCTATTGGAACTGTCCTGACAGTGTGATATTTTGTTGTTTTTCATAGATGTTGGAACTGGCCTGACAGTGTGGTATTTTTTTGTTTTTCTATTGGAACTGTTCTGACAGTGTGGTATTTTGTTGTTTTTCATGGATGTTGGAACTGTTCTGACAGTGTGATATTTGTTTATTTTCTATTGGAACTGTCCTGAAAGTGTGGTATTATGTTATTTTGTCTATTGGAACTGTCCTGACAGTGTGATATTTTGTTGTTTTTCATAGATGTTGGAACTGGCTTGACAGTGTGATATTTTGTTGTTTTTCTATTGCAGCTGTTCTGACAGTGTGGTATTTTGTTGTTTTTCATGGATGTTAGAACTGTTCTGACAGTGTGGTATTTTGTTTTTTTTCTATTGGAACTGTCCTGACAGTGTGGTATTTTGTTGTTTTTCATGGATGTTGGAACTGGCCTGACTGTGTGGTATTTTGTTGTTTTTCTATTGGATTTTGGAACTGGCCTTACAGTGGTATTTTGTTGTTTTTCATGGATGTTGGAACTGTTCTGACAGTGTGGTATTTTGTTGTTTTTCTATTGGATTTTGGAACTGTCCTGACAGTGTGGTATTATGTTATTTTTCTATTGGAATTGTCCTGACAGTGTTGTATTATGTTATTTTTCTATTGGAACTGTCCTGACAGTTTGATATTTTGTTTTTTTTCATAGATGTTGGAACTGGCCTGACAGTGTGGTATTTTGTTGTTTTTCTATTGGAACTGTTCTGACAGTGTGGTATTTTGTTGTTTTTTATGGATGTTGGAACTGTTCTGACAGTGTGATATTTTGTTTATTTTCTATTGGAACTGTCCTGAAAGTGTGGTATTATGTTATTTTGTCTATTGGAACTGTCCTGACAGTGGGTTTTTTTTGTTTTTTTTCATAGATGTTGGAACTGGCCTGACAGTGTGGTATTTTGTTGTTTTTCTATTGGAGCTGTTCTGACAGTGTGGTATTTTGTTGTTTTTCGTGGATGTTGGAACTGTTCTGACAGTGTGGTATTTTGTTTTTTTTCTATAGGAACTGTCCTGACAGTGTGGTATTTTCTTATTTTTCTATTAGAACTGTCCTGACAGTGTGGTATTATGTTATTTTTCTATTGGAACTGTCCTGACAGTGTGGTATTATGTTATTTTTCTATTGGAACTGTCCTGACAGTGTGGTATTTTGTTATTTTTCTATTAGAACTGTCCTGACAGTGTGGTATTATGTTATTTTTCTATTAGAACTGTCCTAACAGTGTGGTATTTTGTTATTTTTCTATCAGAACTGTTCTGACAGTGTGGTATTATGTTATTTTTCTATTAGAACTGTCCTGACAGTGTGGTATTTTGTTATTTTTCTATTAGAACTTTCCTGACAGTGTGGTATTATGTTATTTTTCTATTAGAACTGTCCTGACAGTGTGGTATTATGTTATTTTTCCATTAGAACTGTCCTGACAGTGTGGTATTTTGTTATTTTTCTATTAGAACTGTCCTGACAGTGTGATATTTTGTTATTTTTCTATTGGAACTGTCCTGACAATGTGGTATTATGTTATTTTTCTATTGGAACTGTCCTGACAGTGTGGTATTATGTTATTTTTCTATTAGAACTGTCCTGACAGTGTGGTATTTTGTTATTTTTCTATTAGAACTGTTCTGACAGTGTGGTATTATGTTATTTTTCTATTAGAACTGTCCTGACAGTGTGGTATTTTGATATTTTTCTATTAGAACTGTCCTGACAGTGTGGTATTATGTTATTTTTCTATTAGAACTGTCCTGACAGTGTGGTATTTTGTTATTTTTCTATTAGAACTGTTCTGACAGTGTGATATTATGTTATTTTTCTATTAGAACTGTCCTGACAGTGTGGTATTTTGTTATTTTTCTATTAGAACTGTTCTGACAGTGTGGTATTATGTTATTTTTCTATTAGAACTGTCCTGACAGTGTAGTATTATGATATTTTTCTATTAGAACTGTCCTGACAGTGTGATATTATGTTATTTTTCTATTAGAACTGCCCTGACAGTGTGGTATTATGTTATTTTTCTATTGGAACTGTCCTGACAGTGTGGTATTTTGTTATTTTTCTATTAGAACTGTCCTGACAGTGTGGTATTATGTTATTTTTCTATTAAAACTGTCCTGACAGTGTGATATTATGTTATTTTTCTATTAGAACTGTCCTGACAGTGTGGTATTATGTTATTTTTCTATTGGAACTGTCCTGACAGTGTGGTATTATGTTATTTTTCTATTGGAACTGTCCTGACAGTGTGATATTTTGTTGTTTTTCTATTGGAACTATCCTGACAGTGTGGTATTTTGTTGTTTTTCTATTGGAACTGTTCTGACAGTGTGGTATTTTGTTGTTTTTCATGGATGTTGGAACTGTTCTGACAGTGTGGTATTTTATTTTTTTTCTATTGGAACTGTTCTGACAGTGTGGTATTTTGTTGTTTTTCATGGATGTTGGAACTGGCCTGACTGTGTGGTATTTTGTTGTTTTTCTATTGGATTTTGGAACTGGCCAGACAGTGGTATTTTGTTGTTTTTCATGGATGTTGGAACTGTTCTGACAGTGTGGTATTTTGTTGTTTTTCTATTAGAACTGTTCTGACAGTGTGGTATTTTGTTGTTTTTCATGGATGTTGGAACTGTTCTGACAGTGTGGTATTTTGTTATTTTTCTATTAGAACTATCCTGACAGTGTGGTATTTTGTTGTTTTTCTATTGGAACTGTCCTGACAGTGTGGTATTTTGTTGTTTTTCTATTGGATTTTGGAAATGTCCTGACAGTGTGGTATTATGTTATTTTTTCTATTGGAACTGTCCTGACAGTGTGATATTTTGTTGTTTTTCATAGATGTTGGAACTGGCCTGACAGTGTGGTATTTTTTTGTTTTTCTATTGGAACTGTTCTGACAGTGTGGTATTTTGTTGTTTTTCATGGATGTTGGAACTGTTCTGACAGTGTGATATTTGTTTATTTTCTATTGGAACTGTCCTGAAAGTGTGGTATTATGTTATTTTGTCTATTGGAACTGTCCTGACAGTGTGATATTTTGTTGTTTTTCATAGATGTTGGAACTGGCCTGACAGTGTGATATTTTGTTGTTTTTCTATTGCAGCTGTTCTGACAGTGTGGTATTTTGTTGTTTTTCATGGATGTTAGAACTGTTCTGACAGTGTGGTATTTTGTTTTTTTTCTATTGGAACTGTCCTGACAGTGTGGTATTTTGTTGTTTTTCATGGATGTTGGAACTGGCCTGACTGTGTGGTATTTTGTTGTTTTTCTATTGGATTTTGGAACTGGCCTTACAGTGGTATTTTGTTGTTTTTCATGGATGTTGGAACTGTTCTGACAGTGTGGTATTTTGTTGTTTTTCTATTGGATTTTGGAACTGTCCTGACAGTGTGGTATTATGTTATTTTTCTATTGGAATTGTCCTGACAGTGTTGTATTATGTTATTTTTCTATTGGAACTGTCCTGACAGTTTGATATTTTGTTTTTTTTCATAGATGTTGGAACTGGCCTGACAGTGTGGTATTTTGTTGTTTTTCTATTGGAACTGTTCTGACAGTGTGGTATTTTGTTGTTTTTTATGGATGTTGGAACTGTTCTGACAGTGTGATATTTTGTTTATTTTCTATTGGAACTGTCCTGAAAGTGTGGTATTATGTTATTTTGTCTATTGGAACTGTCCTGACAGTGGGTTTTTTTTGTTTTTTTTCATAGATGTTGGAACTGGCCTGACAGTGTGGTATTTTGTTGTTTTTCTATTGGAGCTGTTCTGACAGTGTGGTATTTTGTTGTTTTTCGTGGATGTTGGAACTGTTCTGACAGTGTGGTATTTTGTTTTTTTTCTATAGGAACTGTCCTGACAGTGTGGTATTTTCTTATTTTTCTATTAGAACTGTCCTGACAGTGTGGTATTATGTTATTTTTCTATTGGAACTGTCCTGACAGTGTGGTATTATGTTATTTTTCTATTGGAACTGTCCTGACAGTGTGGTATTTTGTTATTTTTCTATTAGAACTGTCCTGACAGTGTGGTATTATGTTATTTTTCTATTAGAACTGTCCTAACAGTGTGGTATTTTGTTATTTTTCTATCAGAACTGTTCTGACAGTGTGGTATTATGTTATTTTTCTATTAGAACTGTCCTGACAGTGTGGTATTTTGTTATTTTTCTATTAGAACTTTCCTGACAGTGTGGTATTATGTTATTTTTCTATTAGAACTGTCCTGACAGTGTGGTATTATGTTATTTTTCCATTAGAACTGTCCTGACAGTGTGGTATTTTGTTATTTTTCTATTAGAACTGTCCTGACAGTGTGATATTTTGTTATTTTTCTATTGGAACTGTCCTGACAATGTGGTATTATGTTATTTTTCTATTGGAACTGTCCTGACAGTGTGGTATTATGTTATTTTTCTATTAGAACTGTCCTGACAGTGTGGTATTTTGTTATTTTTCTATTAGAACTGTTCTGACAGTGTGGTATTATGTTATTTTTCTATTAGAACTGTCCTGACAGTGTGGTATTTTGTTATTTTTCTATTAGAACTGTCCTGACAGTGTGGTATTATGTTATTTTTCTATTAGAACTGTCCTGACAGTGTGGTATTTTGTTATTTTTCTATTAGAACTGTTCTGACAGTGTGATATTATGTTATTTTTCTATTAGAACTGTCCTGACAGTGTGGTATTTTGTTATTTTTCTATTAGAACTGTTCTGACAGTGTGGTATTATGTTATTTTTCTATTAGAACTGTCCTGACAGTGTAGTATTATGTTATTTTTCTATTAGAACTGTCCTGACAGTGTGATATTATGTTATTTTTCTATTAGAACTGCCCTGACAGTGTGGTATTATGTTATTTTTCTATTGGAACTGTCCTGACAGTGTGGTATTTTGTTATTTTTCTATTAGAACTGTCCTGACAGTGTGGTATTATGTTATTTTTCTATTAAAACTGTCCTGACAGTGTGATATTATGTTATTTTTCTATTAGAACTGTCCTGACAGTGTGGTATTATGTTATTTTTCTATTGGAACTGTCCTGACAGTGTGGTATTATGTTATTTTTCTATTAGAACTGTCCTGACTGTGTGGTATTATGTTATTTTTCTATTAAAACTGTCCTGACAGTGTGATATTATGTTATTTTTCTATAAGAACTGTCCTGACAGTGTGGTATTATGTTATTTTTCTATTGGAATTGTCCTGACAGTGTGGTATCATGTTATTTTTCTATTGGAACTGTTCTGACAGTGTGGTATTTTGTTGTTTTTCATGGATGTTGGAACTGTTCTGACAGTGTGGTATTTTGTTGTTTTTCTATTGGAACTGTCCTGACAGTGTGGTATTTTG
This sequence comes from Bathymodiolus brooksi, assembly GCA_963680875.1. Taxonomy (NCBI): domain Eukaryota; kingdom Metazoa; phylum Mollusca; class Bivalvia; order Mytilida; family Modiolidae; genus Bathymodiolus; species Bathymodiolus brooksi. The sequence continues at coordinate 1,878,091 of OY804577.1, forward strand.
TTGTTTTTCATGGATGTTGGAACCGGTCTTACAGTGTGGTATTTTGTTGTTTTTCTATTGGATTTTGGAACTGTCCTGACAGTGTGGTATTATGTTATTTTTTCTATTGGAACTGTCCTGATAGTGAGGTATTATGTTATTTTTCTATTGGAACTGTCCTGACAGTGTGATATTTTGTTGTTTTTCATAGATGTTGGAACTGGCCTGACAGTGTGGTATTTTGTTGTTTTTCTATTGGAACTGTTCTGACAGTGTGGTATTTTGTTGTTTTTCATGGATGTTGGAACTTTTCTGACAGTGTGATATTTTGTTTATTTTCTATTGGAACTGTCCTGAAAGTGTGGTATTATGTTATTTTTCTATTAGAACTCTCCTGACAGTGTGGTATTATGTTATTTTTCTATTAGAACTGTCCTGACAGTGTGGTATTTTGTTATTTTTCTATTGGAACTGTCCTGACAGTGTGATATTTTGTTGTTTTTCATAGATGTTGGAACTGGCCCGACAGTGTGGTATTTTGTTGTTTTTCATGGATGTTGGAACTGTTCTGACAATGTGGTATTTTGTTATTTTACTATTAGAACTGTCCTGACAGTGTGGTATTATGTTATTGTTCTATTGGAACTGTCCTGACATTGTGGTATTATGTTATTTTTCTATTGGAACTGTCCTGACAGTGTGATATTTTGTTGTTTTTCTATTGGAACTATCCTGACAGTGTGGTATTTTGTTGTTTTTCTATTGGAACTGTTCTGACAGTGTGGTATTTTGTTGTTTTTCATGGATGTTGGAACTGTTCTGACAGTGTGGTATTTTGTTTTTTTTCTATTGGAACTGTCCTGACTGTGGTATTTTGTTGTTTTTCATGGATGTTGGAACTGGCCTGACTGTGTGGTATTTTGTTGTTTTTCTATTGGATTTTGGAACTGGCCAGACAATGGTATTTTGTTGTTTTTCATGGATGTTGGAACTGTTCTGACAGTGTGGTATTTTGTTGTTTTTCTATTAGAACTGTTCTGACAGTGTGGTATTTTGTTGTTTTTCATGGATGTTGGAACTGTTCTGACAGTGTGGTATTTTGTTATTTTTCTATTAGAACTATCCTGACAGTGTGGTATTTTGTTGTTTTTCTATTGGAACTGTCCTGACAGTGTGGTATTTTGTTGTTTTTCTATTGGATTTTGGAAATGTCCTGACAGTGTGGTATTATGTTATTTTTTCTATTGGAACTGTCCTGACAGTGTGATATTTTGTTGTTTTTCATAGATGTTGGAACTGGCCTGACAGTGTGGTATTTTTTTGTTTTTCTATTGGAACTGTTCTGACAGTGTGGTATTTTGTTGTTTTTCATGGATGTTGGAACTGTTCTGACAGTGTGATATTTGTTTATTTTCTATTGGAACTGTCCTGAAAGTGTGGTATTATGTTATTTTGTCTATTGGAACTGTCCTGACAGTGTGATATTTTGTTGTTTTTCATAGATGTTGGAACTGGCCTGACAGTGTGATATTTTGTTGTTTTTCTATTGCAGCTGTTCTGACAGTGTGGTATTTTGTTGTTTTTCGTGGATGTTGGAACTGTTCTGACAGTGTGATATTTTGTTTTTTTTCTATAGGAACTGTCCTGACGGTGTGGTATTTTCTTATTTTTCTATTAGAACTGTCCTGACAGTGTGGTATTATGTTATTTTTCTATTAGAACTGTCCTGACAGTGTGGTATTATGCTATTTTTTTATTAGAACTGTCCTGACAATGTGGTATTATGTTATTTTTCTATTAGAACTGTCGTGACAGTGTGGTATTATGTTATTTTTCTATTAGAACTGCCCTGACAGTGTGGTATTATGTTATTTTTCTATTAGAACTGTCCTGACAGTGTGGTATTATGTTATTTTTCTATTAGAACTGTCCTGACAGTGTGGTATTTTGTTATGTTTCTATTAGAACTGTCCTGACAGTGTGGTATTTTGTTATTTTTCTATTAGAACTGCCCTGACAGTGTGGTATTATGTTATTTTTCTATTAGAACTGTCCTGACAGTGTGGTATTATGTTATTTTTCTATTAGAACTGTCCTGACAGTGTGGTATTTTGTTATGTTTCTATTAGAACTGTCCTGACAGTGTGGTATTATGTTATTTTTCTATTAGAACTGTCCTGACAGTGTGGTATTATGTTATTTTTCTATTAGAACTGTCCTGACAGTGTGGTATTATGTTATTTTTTTATTAGAACTGTCCTGACAATGTGGTATTATGTTATGTTTCTATTAGAACTGTCCTGACAGTGTGGTATTATGATATGGTTCTATTAGAACTGTCCTGACAGTGTGGTATTATGTTATGTTTCTATTAGAACTGTCCTGACAGTGTGGTATTATGATATGTTTCTATTAGAACTGTCCTGACAGTGTGGTATTATGCTATGTTTCTATTAGAACTGTCCTGACAGTGTGGTATTTTGTTATGTTTCTATTAGAACTGTCCTGACAGTGTGGTATTATGTTATGTTTCTATTAGAACTGTCCTGACATTGTGGTATTATGATATGTTTCTATTAGAACTGTCCTGAGAGTGTGGTATTTTGTTATGTTTCTATTAGAACTGTCCTGACAGTGTGGTATTATGTTATGTTTCTATTAGAACTGTCCTGACAGTGTGGTATTATGTTATTTTTCTATTAGAACTGTCCTGACAGTGTGGTATTATGCTATTTTTCTATTAGAACTGTCCTGACAGTGTGGTATTATGTTATTTTTCTATTAGAACTGTCCTGACAGTGTGGTATTATGTTATTTTTTTATTAGAACTGTCCTGACAATGTGGTATTATGTTGTTTTTCTATTAGAACTGTCCTGACAGTGTGGTATTATGTTATTTTTCTATTAGAACTGTCCTGACAGTGTGGTATTATGTTATTTTTTTATTAGAACTGTCCTGACAATGTGGTATTATGTTATGTTTCTATTAGAACTGTTCTGACAGTGTGGTATTATGTTATTTTTCTATTAGAACTGTCCTGACAGTGTGGTATTATGTTATTTTTCTATAAGAACTGTCCTGACAGTGTGGTATTATGATATTTTTCTATTAGAACTGTTCTGACAGTGTGGTATTATGTTATTTTTCTATTAGAACTGTCCTGACAGTGTGGTATTATGTTATTTTTCTATTAGAACTGTCCTGACAGTGTGGTATTTTGTTATGTTTCTATTAGAACTGTCCTGACAGTGTGGTATTATGTTATGTTTCTATTAGAACTGTCCTGACAGTGTGGTATTTTGTTATGTTTCTATTAGAACTGTCCTGACAGTGTGGTATTATGTTATTTTTCTATTAGAACTGTCCTGACAGTGTGGTATTTTGTTATGTTTCTATTAGAACTGTTCTGACAGTGTGGTATTATGTTATTTTTCTATTAGAACTGTCCTGACAGTGTGGTATTATGTTATTTTTCTATTAGAACTGTCCTGACAGTGTGGTATTATGATATTTTTCTATTAGAACTGTCCTGACAGTGTGGTATTTTGTTATGTTTCTATTAGAACTGTCCTGACAGTGTGGTATTATGTTATGTTTCTATTAGAACTGTCCTGACAGTGTGGTATTTTGTTATGTTTCTATTAGAACTGTCCTGACAGTGTGGTATTATGTTATTTTTCTATTGGAACTGTCCTGACAGTGTAGTATTATGTTATTTTTCTATTGGAACTGTCCTGAGAGTGTGATATTTTGTTGTTTTTCATACATGTTGGAACTGTCCTGACAGTGTGCTATTATGTTATGTTTCTATTAGAACTGTCCTGACAGTGTGGTATTATGATATGTTTCTATTAGAACTGTCCTGACAGTGTGGTATTATGTTATGTTTCTATTAGAACTGTCCTGACAGTGTGGTATTATGATATGTTTCTATTAGAACTGTCCTGACAGTGTGGTATTATGTTATGTTTCTATTAGAACTGTCCTGACAGTGTGGTATTTTGTTATGTTTCTATTAGAACTGTCCTGACAGTGTGGTATTATGTTATGTTTCTATTAGAACTGTCCTGACATTGTGGTATTATGATATGTTTCTATTAGAACTGTCCTGAGAGTGTGGTATTTTGTTATGTTTCTATTAGAACTGTCCTGACAGTGTGGTATTATGTTATGTTTCTATTAGAACTGTCCTGACATTGTGGTATTATGTTATTTTTCTATTAGAACTGTTCTGACAGTGTGGTATTATGATATGTTTCTATTAGAACTGTCCTGACAGTGTGGTATTATGTTATTTTTCTATTAGAACTGTCCTGACAGTGTGGTATTTTGCTATGTTTCTATTAGAACTGTCCTGACAGTGTGGTATTTTGTTATGTTTCTATTAGAACTGTCCTGACAGTGTGGTATTATGTTATTTTTCTATTAGAACTGCCCTGACAGTGTGGTATTATGTTATGTTTCTATTAGAACTGTCCTGACAGTGTGGTATTATGTTATTTTTCTATTAGAACTGTCCTGACAGTGTGGTATTTTTTTGTTTTTCATGGATGTTGGAACTGTTCTGACAGTGTGGTATTTTGATATTTTTCTATTAGAACTGCCCTGACAGTGTGGTATCATGTTATTTTTCTATTAGAACTGTCCTGACAGTGTGGTATTTTGTTATGTTTCTATTAGAACTGTCCTAACAGTGTGGTATTTTGATATTTTTCTATTAGAACTGCCCTGACAGTGTGGTATCATGTTATTTTTCTATTAGAACTGTCCTGACAGTGTGGTATTATGTTATTTTTCTATTAGAACTGTCCTGACAGTGTGGTATTTTGTTATGTTTCTATTAGAACTGTCCTGACAGTGTGGTATTATGTTATGTTTCTATTAGAACTGTCCTGACAGTGTGGTATTATGATATGGTTCTATTAGAACTGTCCTGACAGTGTGGTATTATGTTATGTTTCTATTAGAACTGTCCTGACAGTGTGGTATTATGATATGTTTCTATTAGAACTGTCCTGACAGTGTGGTATTATGTTATGTTTCTATTAGAACTGTCCTGACAGTGTGGTATTTTGTTATGTTTCTATTAGAACTGTCCTGACAGTGTGGTATTATGTTATGTTTCTATTAGAACTGTCCTGACATTGTGGTATTATGATATGTTTCTATTAGAACTGTCCTGAGAGTGTGGTATTTTGTTATGTTTCTATTAGAACTGTCCTGACAGTGTGGTATTTTGTTATGTTTCTATTAGAACTGTCCTGACAGTGTGGTATTATGTTATTTTTCTATTAGAACTGTCCTGACACTGTGGTATTTTGTTATGTTTCTATTAGAACTGTTCTGACAGTGTGGTATTATGTTATTTTTCTATTAGAACTGTCCTGACAGTGTGGTATTATGTTATTTTTCTATTAGAACTGTCCTGACAGTGTGGTATTATGATATTTTTCTATTAGAACTGTCCTGACAGTGTGGTATTTTGTTATGTTTCTATTAGAACTGTCCTGACAGTGTGGTATTATGTTATGTTTCTATTAGAACTGTCCTGACAGTGTGGTATTTTGTTATGTTTCTATTAGAACTGTCCTGACAGTGTGGTATTATGTTATTTTTCTATTGGAACTGTCCTGACAGTGTAGTATTATGTTATTTTTCTATTGGAACTGTCCTGAGAGTGTGATATTTTGTTGTTTTTCATACATGTTGGAACTGTCCTGACAGTGTGCTATTATGTTATGTTTCTATTAGAACTGTCCTGACAGTGTGGTATTATGATATGTTTCTATTAGAACTGTCCTGACAGTGTGGTATTATGTTATGTTTCTATTAGAACTGTCCTGACAGTGTGGTATTATGATATGTTTCTATTAGAACTGTCCTGACAGTGTGGTATTATGTTATGTTTCTATTAGAACTGTCCTGACAGTGTGGTATTTTGTTATGTTTCTATTAGAACTGTCCTGACAGTGTGGTATTATGTTATGTTTCTATTAGAACTGTCCTGACATTGTGGTATTATGATATGTTTCTATTAGAACTGTCCTGAGAGTGTGGTATTTTGTTATGTTTCTATTAGAACTGTCCTGACAGTGTGGTATTATGTTATGTTTCTATTAGAACTGTCCTGACAGTGTGGTATTATGTTATTTTTCTATTAGAACTGTTCTGACAGTGTGGTATTATGATATGTTTCTATTAGAACTGTCCTGACAGTGTGGTATTATGTTATTTTTCTATTAGAACTGTCCTGACAGTGTGGTATTTTGTTACGTTTCTATTAGAACTGTCCTGACAGTGTGGTATTTTGTTATGTTTCTATTAGAACTGTCCTGACAGTGTGGTATTATGTTATGTTTCTATTAGAACTGTCCTGACAGTGTGGTATTATGTTATGTTTCTATTAGAACTGTCCTGACAGTGTGGTATTATGTTATTTTTCTATTAGAACTGTCCTGACAGTGTGGTATTTTGCTATGTTTCTATTAGAACTGTCCTGACAGTGTGGTATTTTGTTATGTTTCTATTAGAACTGTCCTGACAGTGTGGTATTATGTTATTTTTCTATTAGAACTGCCCTGACAGTGTGGTATTATGTTATGTTTCTATTAGAACTGTCCTGACAGTGTGGTATTATGTTATTTTTCTATTAGAACTGTCCTGACAGTGTGGTATTTTTTTGTTTTTCATGGATGTTGGAACTGTCCTGACAGTGTGGTATTTTGCTATGTTTCTATTAGAACTGTCCTGACAGTGTGGTATTTTGATATTTTTCTATTAGAACTGCCCTGACAGTGTGGTATCATGTTATTTTTCTATTAGAACTGTCCTGACAGTGTGGTATTATGTTATTTTTCTATTAGAACTGTCCTGACAGTGTGGTATTTTGTTATGTTTCTATTAGAACTGTCCTGACAGTGTGGTATTATGTTATTTTTCTATTAGAACTGTCCTGACAGTGTGGAATTATGTTATTTTTCTATTAGAACTGTCCTGACAGTGTGGTATTATGTTATTTTTTTATTAGAACTGTCCTGACAATGTGGTATTATGTTGTTTTTCTATTAGAACTGTCCTGACAGTGTGGTATTATGTTATTTTTCTATTAGAACTGTCCTGACAGTGTGGTATTATGTTATTTTTTTATTAGAACTGTCCTGATAATGTGGTATTATGCTATGTTTCTATTAGAACTGTTCTGACAGTGTGGTATTATGTTATTTTTCTATTAGAACTGTCCTGACAGTGTGGTATTATGTTATTTTTCTATTAGAACTGTCCTGACAGTGTGGTATTATGATATTTTTCTATTAGAACTGTTCTGACAGTGTGGTATTATGTTATTTTTCTATTAGAACTGTCCTGACAGTGTGGTATTATGTTATTTTTCTATTAGAACTGTCCTGACAGTGTGGTATTTTGTTATGTTTCTATTAGAACTGTCCTGACAGTGTGGTATTATGCTATGTTTCTATTAGAACTGTCCTGACAGTGTGGTATTTTGCTATGTTTCTATTAGAACTGTCCTGACAGTGTGGTACTTTGTTATGTTTCTATTAGAACTGTCCTGACAGTGTGGTATTTTGTTATGTTTCTATTAGAACTGTCCTGACATTGTGGTATTTTGTTATGTTTCTATTAGAACTGTCCTGACAGTGTGGTAATTTGTTATGTTTCTATTAGAACTGTCCTGACAGTGTGGTATTATGTTATTTTTCTATTAGAACTGTCCTGACAGTGTGGTAGTATGATATTTTTCTATTAGAACTGTTCTGACAGTGTGGTATTATGTTATTTTTCTATTAGAACTGTCCTGACAGTGTGGTATTATGTTATTTTTCTATTAGAACTGTCCTGACAGTGTGGTATTATGTTATGTTTCTATTAGAACTGTCCTGACAGTGTGGTATTTTGTTATGTTTCTATTAGAACTGCCCTGACAGTGTGGTATTATGTTATTTTTCTATTAGAACTGTTCTGACAGTGTAGTATTTTGTTATTTTTCTATTAGAACTGTCCTGACAGTTTGGTATTATGTTATTTTTCTATTAGAACTGTCCTGACAGTGTGGTATTTTGTTATGTTTCTATTAGAACTGTCCTGACAGTGTGGTATTATGTTATTTTTCTATTAGAACTGTCCTGACAGTGTGGTATTTTGTTATTTTTCTATTAGAACTGCCCTGACAGTGTGGTATTATGTTATTTTTCTATTAGAACTGTTCTGACAGTGTGGTATTATGTTATGTTTCTATTAGAACTGTCCTGACAGTGTGGTATTATGCTATTTTTCTATTAGAACTGTCCTGACAGTGTGGTATTATGTTATTTTTCTATTAGAACTGTCCTGACAGTGTGGTATTATGTTATTTTTTTATTAGAACTGTCCTGACAATGTGGTATTATGTTGTTTTTCTATTAGAACTGTCCTGACAGTGTGGTATTATGTTATTTTTCTATTAGAACTGTCCTGACAGTGTGGTATTATGTTATTTTTTTATTAGAACTGTCCTGACAATGTGGTATTATGTTATGTTTCTATTAGAACTGTTCTGACAGTGTGGTATTATGTTATTTTTCTATTAGAACTGTCCTGACAGTGTGGTATTATGTTATTTTTCTATTAGAACTGTCCTGACAGTGTGGTATTATGATATTTTTCTATTAGAACTGTTCTGACAGTGTGGTATTATGTTATTTTTCTATTAGAACTGTCCTGACAGTGTGGTATTATGTTATTTTTCTATTAGAACTGTCCTGACAGTGTGGTATTTTGTTATGTTTCTATTAGAACTGTCCTGACAGTGTGGTATTATGTTATGTTTCTATTAGAACTGTCCTGACAGTGTGGTATTTTGTTATGTTTCTATTAGAACTGTCCTGACAGTGTGGTATTATGATATGTTTCTATTAGAACTGTCCTGACAGTGTGGTATTATGTTATGTTTCTATTAGAACTGTCCTGACAGTGTGGTATTATGATATGTTTCTATTAGAACTGTCCTGACAGTGTGGTATTATGTTATGTTTCTATTAGAACTGTCCTGACAGTGTGGTATTATGATATGTTTCTATTAGAACTGTCCTGAGAGTGTGATATTTTGTTGTTTTTCATAGATGTTGGAACTGTCCTGACAGTGTGCTATTATGTTATGTTTCTATTAGAACTGTCCTGACAGTGTGGTATTATGATATGTTTCTATTAGAACTGTCCTGACAGTGTGGTATTATGTTATGTTTCTATTAGAACTGTCCTGACAGTGTGGTATTATGATATGTTTCTATTAGAACTGTCCTGACAGTGTGGTATTATGTTATGTTTCTATTAGAACTGTCCTGACAGTGTGGTATTTTGTTATGTTTCTATTAGAACTGTCCTGACAGTGTGGTATTATGTTATGTTTCTATTAGAACTGTCCTGACATTGTGGTATTATGATATGTTTCTATTAGAACTGTCCTGACAGTGTGGTATTATGTTATGTTTCTATTAGAACTGTCCTGACAGTGTGGTATTATGTTATTTTTCTATTAGAACTGTCCTGACAGTGTGGTATTTTACTATGTTTCTATTAGAACTGTCCTGACAGTGTGGTATTTGTTATGTTTCTATTAGAACTGTCCTGACAGTGTGGTATTATGTTATTTTTCTATTAGAACTGTTCTGACAGTGTGGTATTATGATATGTTTCTATTAGAACTGTCCTGACAGTGTGGTATTATGTTATTTTTCTATTAGAACTGTCCTGACAGTGTGGTATTTTGTTACGTTTCTATTAGAACTGTCCTGACAGTGTGGTATTTTGTTATGTTTCTATTAGAACTGTCCTGACAGTGTGGTATTATGTTATGTTTCTATTCGAACTGTCCTGACAGTGTGGTATTATGTTATTTTTCTATTAGAACTGTTCTGACAGTGTGGTATTATGATATGTTTCTATTAGAACTGTCCTGACAGTGTGGTATTATGTTATTTTTCTATTAGAACTGTCCTGACAGTGTGGTATTTTGTTATGTTTCTATTAGAACTGTCCTGACAGTGTGGTATTTTGTTATGTTTCTATTAGAACTGTCCTGACAGTGTGGTATTATGTTATGTTTCTATTAGAACTGTCCTGACAGTGTGGTATTATGTTATTTTTCTATTAGAACTGTCCTGACAGTGTGGTATTTTACTATGTTTCTATTAGAACTGTCCTGACAGTGTGGTATTTGTTATGTTTCTATTAGAACTGTCCTGACAGTGTGGTATTATGTTATTTTTCTATTAGAACTGCCCTGACAGTGTGGTATTATATTATGTTTCTATTAGAACTGTCCTGACAGTGTGGTATTATGTTATTTTTCTATTAGAACTGTCCTGACAGTGTGGTATTTTTTTGTTTTTCATGGATGTTGGAACTGTTCTGACAGTGTGGTATTTTGATATTTTTCTATTAGAACTGCCCTGACAGTGTGGTATCATGTTATTTTTCTATTAGAACTGTCCTGACAGTGTGGTATTTTGTTATGTTTCTATTAGAACTGTCCTGACAGTGTGGTATTTTGATATTTTTCTATTAGAACTGCCCTGACAGTGTGGTATCATGTTATTTTTCTATTAGAACTGTCCTGACAGTGTGGTATTATGTTATTTTTCTATTAGAACTGTCCTGACAGTGTGGTATTTTGTTATGTTTCTATTAGAACTGTCCTGACAGTGTGGTATTATGTTATTTTTCTATTAGAACTGTCCTGACAGTGTGGAATTATGTTATTTTTCTATTAGAACTGTCCTGACAGTGTGGTATTATGTTATTTTTTTATTAGAACTGTCCTGACAATGTGGTATTATGTTGTTTTTCTATTAGAACTGTCCTGACAGTGTGGTATTATGTTATTTTTCTATTAGAACTGTCCTGACAGTGTGGTATTATGTTATTTTTTTATTAGAACTGTCCTGACAATGTGGTATTATGCTATGTTTCTATTAGAACTGTTCTGACAGTGTGGTATTATGTTATTTTTCTATTAGAACTGTACTGACAGTGTGGTATTATGTTATTTTTCTATTAGAACTGTTCTGACAGTGTGGTATTATGTTATTTTTCTATTAGAACTGTCCTGACAGTGTGGTATTATGTTATTTTTCTATTAGAACTGTCCTGACAGTGTGGTATTTTGTTATGTTTCTATTAGAACTGTCCTGACAGTGTGGTATTATGTTATGTTTCTATTAGAACTGTCCTGACAGTGTGGTATTTTGCTATGTTTCTATTACAACTGTCCTGACAGTGTGGTACTTTGTTATGTTTCTATTAGAACTGTCCTGACAGTGTGGTATTTTGTTATGTTTCTATTAGAACTGTCCTGACATTGTGGTATTTTGTTATGTTTCTATTAGAACTGTCCTGACAGTGTGGTAATTTGTTATGTTTCTATTAGAACTGTCCTGACAGTGTGGTATTATGTTATTTTTCTATTAGAACTGTCCTGACAGTGTGGTAGTATGATATTTTTCTATTAGAACTGTTCTGACAGTGTGGTATTATGTTATTTTTCTATTAGAACTGTCCTGACAGTGTGGTATTATGTTATTTTTCTATTAGAACTGTCCTGACAGTGTGGTATTATGTTATGTTTCTATTAGAACTGTCCTGACAGTGTGGTATTTTGTTATGTTTCTATTAGAACTGCCCTGACAGTGTGGTATTATGTTATTTTTCTATTAGAACTGTTCTGACAGTGTAGTATTTTGTTATTTTTCTATTAGAACTGTCCTGACAGTGTGGTATTATGTTATTTTTCTATTAGAACTGTCCTGACAGTGTGGTATTTTGTTATGTTTCTATTAGAACTGTCCTGACAGTGTGGTATTATGTTATGTTTCTATTAGAACTGTCCTGACAGTGTGGTATTTTGTTATTTTTCTATTAGAACTGCCCTGACAGTGTGGTATTATGTTATTTTTCTATTAGAACTGTTCTGACAGTGTGGTATTATGTTATGTTTCTATTAGAACTGTCCTGACAGTGTGGTATTATGTTATGTTTCTATTAGAACTGTTCTGACAGTGTGGTATTATGTTATTTTTCTATTAGAACTGTCCTGACAGTGTGGTATTTTGTTATGTTTCTATTAGAACTGTCCTGACAGTGTGGTATTATGTTATTTTTCTATTAGAACTGTCCTGACAGTGTGGTATTATGTTATTTTTCTATTAGAACTGACCTGACAGTGTGGTATTTTGTTATTTTTCTATTAGAACTGTCCTGACAGTGTGGTATTTTGTTGTTTTTCATGGATGTTGGAACTGTTCTGACAGTGTGGTATTTTGATATTTTTCTATTAGAACTGCCCTGACAGTGTGGTATTATGTTATTCTTCTATTAGAACTGCCCTGACAGTGTGGTATCATGTTATTTTTCTATTAGAACTGTCCTGACAGTGTGGTATTTTGTTATGTTTCTATTAGAACTGTCCTGACAGTGTGGTATTATTTTATGTTTCTATTAGAACTGTCCTGACAGTGTGGTATTTTTATATTTTTCTATTAGAACTGCCCTGACAGTGTGGTATTATGTTATTTTTCTATTAGAACTGCCCTGACAGTGTGGTATCATGTTATTTTTCTATTAGAACTGTCCTGACAGTGTGGTATTATGTTATGTTTCTATTAGAACTGTCCTGACAGTGTGGTATTATGATATGTTTCTATTAGAACTGTCCTGACAGTGTGGTATTATGATATGTTTCTATTAGAACTGTCCTGACAGTGTGGTATTATGTTATGTTTCTATTAGAACTGTCCTGACAGTGTGGTATTATGTTATGTTTCTATTGGAACTGTCCTGACAGTGTGGTATTATGATATGTTTCTATTAGAACTGTCCTGACAGTGTGGTATTTTGTTATGTTTCTATTAGAACTGTCTTGACAGTGTGGTATTATGATATGTTTCTATTAGAACTGTCCTGACAGTGTGGTATTATGATATGTTTCTATTAGAACTGTCCTGACAGTGTGGTATTATGTTATGTTTCTATTAGAACTGTCCTGACAGTGTGGTATTATGTTATGTTTCTATTAGAACTGTCCTGACAGTGTGGTATTTTGTTATGTTTCTATTAGAACTGTCCTGACAGTGTGGTATTATGTTATGTTTCTATTAGAACTGTCCTGACAGTGTGGTATTATGATATGTTTCTATTAGAACTGTCCTGACAGTGTGGTATTATGTTATGTTTCTATTAGAACTGTCCTGACAGTGTGGTATTTTGTTATGTTTCTATTAGAACTGTCCTGACAGTGTGGTATTATGTTATGTTTCTATTAGAACTGTCCTGACAGTGTGGTATTATGATATGTTTCTATTAGAACTGTCCTGACAGTGTGGTATTATGTTATGTTTCTATTAGAACTGTCCTGACAGTGTGGTATTATGTTATTTTTCTATTAGAACTGTTCTGACAGTGTGGTATTATGATATGTTTCTATTAGAACTGTCCTGACAGTGTGGTATTATGTTATTTTTCTATTAGAACTGTCCTGACAGTGTGGTATTTTGTTATGTTTCTATTAGAACTGTCCTGACAGTGTGGTATTTTGTTATGTTTCTATTAGAACTGTCCTGACAGTGTGGTATTATGATATGTTTCTATTAGAACTGTCCTGACAGTGTGGTATTATGTTATGTTTCTATTAGAACTGTCCTGACAGTGTGGTATTATGTTATTTTTCTATTAGAACTGTCCTGACAGTGTGGTATTATGTTATTTTTCTATTAGAACTGTCCAGACAGTGTGGTATTTTGTTATGTTTCTATTAGAACTGTTCTGACAGTGTGGTATTATGTTATTTTTCTATTAGAACTGTCCTGACAGTGTGGTATTTTGTTATGTTTCTATTAGAACTGTCCTGACAGTGTGGTATTATGTTATTTTTCTATTAGAACTGTCCTGACAGTGTGGTATTATGTTATTTTTCTATTAGAACTGACCTGACAGTGTGGTATTTTGTTATTTTTCTATTAGAACTGTCCTGACAGTGTGGTATTTTGTTGTTTTTCATGGATGTTGGAACTGTTCTGACAGTGTGGTATTTTGATATTTTTCTATTAGAACTGCCCTGACAGTGTGGTATTATGTTATTCTTCTATTAGAACTGCCCTGACAGTGTGGTATCATGTTATTTTTCTATTAGAACTGTCCTGACAGTGTGGTATTTTGTTATGTTTCTATTAGAACTGTCCTGACAGTGTGGTATTATTTTATGTTTCTATTAGAACTGTCCTGACAGTGTGGTATTTTTATATTTTTCTATTAGAACTGCCCTGACAGTGTGGTATTATGTTATTTTTCTATTAGAACTGCCCTGACAGTGTGGTATCATGTTATTTTTCTATTAGAACTGTCCTGACAGTGTGGTATTATGTTATGTTTCTATTAGAACTGTCCTGACAGTGTGGTATTATGATATGTTTCTATTAGAACTGTCCTGACAGTGTGGTATTATGATATGTTTCTATTAGAACTGTCCTGACAGTGTGGTATTATGTTATGTTTCTATTAGAACTGTCCTGACAGTGTGGTATTATGTTATGTTTCTATTGGAACTGTCCTGACAGTGTGGTATTATGATATGTTTCTATTAGAACTGTCCTGACAGTGTGGTATTTTGTTATGTTTCTATTAGAACTGTCTTGACAGTGTGGTATTATGATATGTTTCTATTAGAACTGTCCTGACAGTGTGGTATTATGATATGTTTCTATTAGAACTGTCCTGACAGTGTGGTATTATGTTATGTTTCTATTAGAACTGTCCTGACAGTGTGGTATTATGTTATGTTTCTATTAGAACTGTCCTGACAGTGTGGTATTTTGTTATGTTTCTATTAGAACTGTCCTGACAGTGTGGTATTATGTTATGTTTCTATTAGAACTGTCCTGACAGTGTGGTATTATGATATGTTTCTATTAGAACTGTCCTGACAGTGTGGTATTATGTTATGTTTCTATTAGAACTGTCCTGACAGTGTGGTATTTTGTTATGTTTCTATTAGAACTGTCCTGACAGTGTGGTATTATGTTATGTTTCTATTAGAACTGTCCTGACAGTGTGGTATTATGATATGTTTCTATTAGAACTGTCCTGACATTGTGGTATTATGTTATGTTTCTATTAGAACTGTCCTGACAGTGTGGTATTATGTTATTTTTCTATTAGAACTGTTCTGACAGTGTGGTATTATGATATGTTTCTATTAGAACTGTCCTGACAGTGTGGTATTATGTTATTTTTCTATTAGAACTGTCCTGACAGTGTGGTATTTTGTTATGTTTCTATTAGAACTGTCCTGACAGTGTGGTATTTTGTTATGTTTCTATTAGAACTGTCCTGACAGTGTGGTATTATGATATGTTTCTATTAGAACTGTCCTGACAGTGTGGTATTATGCTATGTTTCTATTAGAACTGTCCTGACAGTGTGGTATTATGTTATTTTTCTATTAGAACTGTTCTGACAGTGTGGTATTATGATATGTTTCTATTAGAACTGTCCTGACAGTGTGGTATTATGTTATTTTTCTATTAGAACTGTCCAGACAGTGTGGTATTTTGTTATGTTTCTATTAGAACTGTCCTGACAGTGTGGTATTTTGTTATGTTTCTATTAGAACTGTCCTGACAGTGTGGTATTATGCTATGTTTCTATTAGAACTGTCCTGACAGTGTGGTATTATGTTATTTTTCTATTAGAACTGTCCTGACAGTGTGGTATTTTGTTATGTTTCTATTAGAACTGTCCTGACAGTGTGGTATTATGTTATTTTTCTATTAGAACTGCCCTGACAGTGTGGTATTATGTTATGTTTCTATTAGAACTGTCCTGACAGTGTGGTATTATGTTATTTTTCTATTAGAACTGTCCTGACAGTGTGGTATTTTGTTGTTTTTCATGGATGTTGGAACTGTTCTGACAGTGTGGTATTTTGATATTTTTCTATTAGAACTGCCCTGACAGTGTGGTATTATGTTATTTTTCTATTAGAACTGCCCTGACAGTGTGGTATCATGTTATTTTTCTATTAGAACTGTCCTGACAGTGTGGTATTTTGTTATGTTTCTATTAGAACTGTCCTGACAGTGTGGTATTATGTTATGTTTCTATTAGAACTGTCCTGACAGTGTGGTATTTTAATATTTTTCTATTAGAACTACCCTGACAGTGTGGTATTATGTTATTTTTCTATTAGAACTGCCCTGACAGTGTGGTATCATGTTATTTTTCTATTAGAACTGTCCTGACAGTGTGGTATTATGTTATGTTTCTATTAAAACTGTCCTGACAGTGTGGTATTATGATATGTTTCTATTAGAACTGTTCTGACAGTGTGGTATTATGATATGTTTCTATTAGAACTGTCCTGACAGTGTGGTATTATGTTATTTTTCTATTAGAACTGTCCTGACAGTGTGGTATTATGTTATGTTTCTATTAGAAGTGTCCTGACAGTGTGGTATTATGTTATGTTTCTATTGGAACTGTCCTGACAGTGTGGTATTATGATATGTTTCTATTAGAACTGTCCTGACAGTGTGGTATTATGTTATGTTTCTATTAGAACTGTCCTGACAGTGTGGTATTATGTTATGTTTCTATTAGAACTGTCCTGATAGTGTGATAGTATGATATGTTTCTATTAGAACTGTCCTGACAGTGTGGTATTTTGTTATGTTTCTATTAGAACTGTCCTGACAGTGTGGTATTATGTTATGTTTCTATTAGAACTGTCCTGATAGTGTGATAGTATGTTATGTTTCTATTAGAACTGTCGTGACAGTGTGGTATTATGATATGTTTCTATTAGAACTGTCCTGACAGTGTGGTATTATGTTATGTTTCTATTAGAACTGTCCTGACAGTGTGGTATTATGTTATGTTTCTATTAGAACTGTCCTGACAGTGTGGTATTTTGTTATGTTTCTATTAGAACTGTCCTGACAGTGTGGTATTATGTTATGTTTCTATTAGAACTGTCCTGACAGTGTGGTATTATGATATGTTTCTATTAGAACTGTCCTGACAGTGTGGTATTTTGTTATGTTTCTATTAGAACTGTCCTGACAGTGTGGTATTATGTTATGTTTCTATTAGAACTGTCCTGACAGTGTGGTATTATGTTATTTTTCTATTAGAACTGTCCTGACAGTGTGGTATTATGTTATTTTTCTATTAGAACTGTCCTGACAGTGTGGTATTTTGCTATGTTTCTATTAGAACTGTCCTGACAGTGTGGTATTTTGTTATGTTTCTATTAGAACTGTCCTGACAGTGTGGTATTATGTTATGTTTCTATTAGAACTGTCCTGATAGTGTGATAGTATGTTATGTTTCTATTAGAACTGTCCTGACAGTGTGGTATTTTGTTATGTTTCTATTAGAACTGTCCTGACAGTGTGGTATTATGTTATGTTTCTATTAGAACTGTCCTGACAGTGTGGTATTATGATATGTTTCTATTAGAACTGTCCTGACAGTGTGGTATTTTGTTATGTTTCTATTAGAACTGTCCTGACAGTGTGGTATTATGTTATGTTTCTATTAGAACTGTCCTGACAGTGTGGTATTATGTTATTTTTCTATTAGAACTGTCCTGACAGTGTGGTATTATGTTATTTTTCTATTAGAACTGTCCTGACAGTGTGGTATTTTGCTATGTTTCTATTAGAACTGTCCTGACAGTGTGGTATTTTGATATGTTTCTATTAGAACTGTCCTGACAGTGTGGTATTATGTTATTTTTCTATTAGAACTGCCCTGACAGTGTGGTATTTTGATATTTTTCTATTAGAACTGCCCTGACAGTGTGGTATTATGTTATTTTTCTATTAGAACTGCCCTGACAGTGTGGTATCATGTTATTTTTCTATTAGAACTGTCCTGACAGTGTGGTATTATGTTATGTTTCTATTAGAACTGTCCTGACAGTGTGGTATTATGTTATGTTTCTATTAGAACTGTCCTGACAGTGTGGTATTTTAATATTTTTCTATTAGAACTACCCTGACAGTGTGGTATTATGTTATTTTTCTATTAGAACTGCCCTGACAGTGTGGTATCATGTTATTTTTCTATTAGAACTGTCCTGACAGTGTGGTATTATGTTATGTTTCTATTAGAACTGTCCTGACAGTGTGGTATTATGATATGTTTCTATTAGAACTGTTCTGACAGTGTGGTATTATGATATGTTTCTATTAGAACTGTCCTGACAGTGTGGTATTATGTTATGTTTCTATTAGAACTGTCCTGACAGTGTGGTATTTTGTTATGTTTCTATTAGAACTGTCCTGACAGTGTGGTATTATGTTATGTTTCTATTAGAACTGTCCTGACAGTGTGGTATTTTGTTATGTTTCTATTAGAACTGTCCTGACAGTGTGGTATTATGTTATGTTTCTATTAGAACTGTCCTGACAGTGTGGTATTTTGTTATGTTTCTATTAGAACTGTCCTGACAGTGTGGTATTATGATATGTTTCTATTAGAACTGTCCTGACAGTGTGGTATTATGATATGTTTCTATTAGAACTGTCCTGACAGTGTGGTATTATGATATGTTTCTATTAGAACTGTCCTGACAGTGTGGTATTATGTTATGTTTCTATTAGAACTGTTCTGACAGTGTGGTATTATGTTATGTTTCTATTAGAACTGTCCTGACAGTGTGGTATTATGTTATGTTTCTATTAGAACTGTCCTGACAGTGTGGTATTATGTTATTTTTCTATTAGAACTGTCCTGACAGTGTGGTATTTTGTTATGTTTCTATTAGAACTGTCCTGACAGTGTGGTATTATGTTATGTTTCTATTAGAACTGTCCTGACAGTGTGGTATTTTGTTATTTTTCTATTAGAACTGTCCTGACAGTGTGGTATTTTGTTGTTTTTCATGGATGTTGGAACTGTTCTGACAGTGTGGTATTTTGATATTTTTCTATTAGAACTGTCCTGACAGTGTGGTATTATGTTATTTTTCTATTAGAACTGCCCTTACAGTGTGGTATTATGTTATTTTTCTATTAGAACTGTCCTGACAGTGTGGTATTATGTTATGTTTCTATTAGAACTGTCCTGACAGTGTGGTATTTTGTTATGTTTCTATTAGAACTGCCCTGACAGTGTGGTATTATGTTATTTTTCTATTAGAACTGTTCTGACAGTGTAGTATTTTGTTATTTTTCTATTAGAACTGTCCTGACAGTGTGGTATTATGTTATTTTTCTATTAGAACTGTCCTGACAGTGTGGTATTTTGTTATGTTTCTATTAGAACTGTCCTGACAGTGTGGTATTATGTTATGTTTCTATTAGAACTGTCCTGACAGTGTGGTATTTTGTTATTTTTCTATTAGAACTGCCCTGACAGTGTGGTATTATGTTATTTTTCTATTAGAACTGTTCTGACAGTGTGGTATTATGTTATGTTTCTATTAGAACTGTCCTGACAGTGTGGTATTATGTTATGTTTCTATTAGAACTGTTCTGACAGTGTGGTATTATGTTATTTTTCTATTAGAACTGTCCTGACAGTGTGGTATTTTGTTATGTTTCTATTAGAACTGTCCTGACAGTGTGGTATTATGTTATTTTTCTATTAGAACTGTCCTGACAGTGTGGTATTATGTTATTTTTCTATTAGAACTGACCTGACAGTGTGGTATTTTGTTATTTTTCTATTAGAACTGTCCTGACAGTGTGGTATTTTGTTGTTTTTCATGGATGTTGGAACTGTTCTGACAGTGTGATATTTTGATATTTTTCTATTAGAACTGCCCTGACAGTGTGGTATTATGTTATTCTTCTATTAGAACTGCCCTGACAGTGTGGTATCATGTTATTTTTCTATTAGAACTGTCCTGACAGTGTGGTATTTTGTTATGTTTCTATTAGAACTGTCCTGACAGTGTGGTATTATTTTATGTTTCTATTAGAACTGTCCTGACAGTGTGGTATTTTTATATTTTTCTATTAGAACTGCCCTGACAGTGTGGTATTATGTTATTTTTCTATTAGAACTGCCCTGACAGTGTGGTATCATGTTATTTTTCTATTAGAACTGTCCTGACAGTGTGGTATTATGTTATGTTTCTATTAGAACTGTCCTGACAGTGTGGTATTATGATATGTTTCTATTAGAACTGTCCTGACAGTGTGGTATTATGATATGTTTCTATTAGAACTGTCCTGACAGTGTGGTATTATGTTATGTTTCTATTAGAACTGTCCTGACAGTGTGGTATTATGTTATGTTTCTATTGGAACTGTCCTGACAGTGTGGTATTATGATATGTTTCTATTAGAACTGTCCTGACAGTGTGGTATTTTGTTATGTTTCTATTAGAACTGTCTTGACAGTGTGGTATTATGATATGTTTCTATTAGAACTGTCCTGACAGTGTGGTATTATGATATGTTTCTATTAGAACTGTCCTGACAGTGTGGTATTATGTTATGTTTCTATTAGAACTGTCCTGACAGTGTGGTATTATGTTATGTTTCTATTAGAACTGTCCTGACAGTGTGGTATTTTGTTATGTTTCTATTAGAACTGTCCTGACAGTGTGGTATTATGTTATGTTTCTATTAGAACTGTCCTGACAGTGTGGTATTATGATATGTTTCTATTAGAACTGTCCTGACAGTGTGGTATTATGTTATGTTTCTATTAGAACTGTCCTGACAGTGTGGTATTTTGTTATGTTTCTATTAGAACTGTCCTGACAGTGTGGTATTATGTTATGTTTCTATTAGAACTGTCCTGACAGTGTGGTATTATGATATGTTTCTATTAGAACTGTCCTGACAGTGTGGTATTATGTTATGTTTCTATTAGAACTGTCCTGACAGTGTGGTATTATGTTATTTTTCTATTAGAACTGTTCTGACAGTGTGGTATTATGATATGTTTCTATTAGAACTGTCCTGACAGTGTGGTATTATGTTATTTTTCTATTAGAACTGTCCTGACAGTGTGGTATTTTGTTATGTTTCTATTAGAACTGTCCTGACAGTGTGGTATTTTGTTATGTTTCTATTAGAACTGTCCTGACAGTGTGGTATTATGCTATGTTTCTATTAGAACTGTCCTGACAGTGTGGTATTATGTTATTTTTCTATTAGAACTGTCCTGACAGTGTGGTATTTTGTTATGTTTCTATTAGAACTGTCCTGACAGTGTGGTATTATGTTATTTTTCTATTAGAACTGCCCTGACAGTGTGGTATTATGTTATGTTTCTATTAGAACTGTCCTGACAGTGTGGTATTATGTTATTTTTCTATTAGAACTGTCCTGACAGTGTGGTATTTTGTTGTTTTTCATGGATGTTGGAACTGTTCTGACAGTGTGGTATTTTGATATTTTTCTATTAGAACTGCCCTGACAGTGTGGTATTATGTTATTTTTCTATTAGAACTGCCCTGACAGTGTGGTATCATGTTATTTTTCTATTAGAACTGTCCTGACAGTGTGGTATTTTGTTATGTTTCTATTAGAACTGTCCTGACAGTGTGGTATTATGTTATGTTTCTATTAGAACTGTCCTGACAGTGTGGTATTTTAATATTTTTCTATTAGAACTACCCTGACAGTGTGGTATTATGTTATTTTTCTATTAGAACTGCCCTGACAGTGTGGTATCATGTTATTTTTCTATTAGAACTGTCCTGACAGTGTGGTATTATGTTATGTTTCTATTAAAACTGTCCTGACAGTGTGGTATTATGATATGTTTCTATTAGAACTGTTCTGACAGTGTGGTATTATGATATGTTTCTATTAGAACTGTCCTGACAGTGTGGTATTATGTTATTTTTCTATTAGAACTGTCCTGACAGTGTGGTATTATGTTATGTTTCTATTAGAAGTGTCCTGACAGTGTGGTATTATGTTATGTTTCTATTGGAACTGTCCTGACAGTGTGGTATTATGATATGTTTCTATTAGAACTGTCCTGACAGTGTGGTATTATGTTATGTTTCTATTAGAACTGTCCTGACAGTGTGGTATTATGTTATGTTTCTATTAGAACTGTCCTGATAGTGTGATAGTATGATATGTTTCTATTAGAACTGTCCTGACAGTGTGGTATTTTGTTATGTTTCTATTAGAACTGTCCTGACAGTGTGGTATTATGTTATGTTTCTATTAGAACTGTCCTGATAGTGTGATAGTATGTTATGTTTCTATTAGAACTGTCGTGACAGTGTGGTATTATGATATGTTTCTATTAGAACTGTCCTGACAGTGTGGTATTATGTTATGTTTCTATTAGAACTGTCCTGACAGTGTGGTATTATGTTATGTTTCTATTAGAACTGTCCTGACAGTGTGGTATTTTGTTATGTTTCTATTAGAACTGTCCTGACAGTGTGGTATTATGTTATGTTTCTATTAGAACTGTCCTGACAGTGTGGTATTATGATATGTTTCTATTAGAACTGTCCTGACAGTGTGGTATTTTGTTATGTTTCTATTAGAACTGTCCTGACAGTGTGGTATTATGTTATGTTTCTATTAGAACTGTCCTGACAGTGTGGTATTATGTTATTTTTCTATTAGAACTGTCCTGACAGTGTGGTATTATGTTATTTTTCTATTAGAACTGTCCTGACAGTGTGGTATTTTGCTATGTTTCTATTAGAACTGTCCTGACAGTGTGGTATTTTGTTATGTTTCTATTAGAACTGTCCTGACAGTGTGGTATTATGTTATGTTTCTATTAGAACTGTCCTGATAGTGTGATAGTATGTTATGTTTCTATTAGAACTGTCCTGACAGTGTGGTATTTTGTTATGTTTCTATTAGAACTGTCCTGACAGTGTGGTATTATGTTATGTTTCTATTAGAACTGTCCTGACAGTGTGGTATTATGATATGTTTCTATTAGAACTGTCCTGACAGTGTGGTATTTTGTTATGTTTCTATTAGAACTGTCCTGACAGTGTGGTATTATGTTATGTTTCTATTAGAACTGTCCTGACAGTGTGGTATTATGTTATTTTTCTATTAGAACTGTCCTGACAGTGTGGTATTATGTTATTTTTCTATTAGAACTGTCCTGACAGTGTGGTATTTTGCTATGTTTCTATTAGAACTGTCCTGACAGTGTGGTATTTTGATATGTTTCTATTAGAACTGTCCTGACAGTGTGGTATTATGTTATTTTTCTATTAGAACTGCCCTGACAGTGTGGTATTTTGATATTTTTCTATTAGAACTGCCCTGACAGTGTGGTATTATGTTATTTTTCTATTAGAACTGCCCTGACAGTGTGGTATCATGTTATTTTTCTATTAGAACTGTCCTGACAGTGTGGTATTATGTTATGTTTCTATTAGAACTGTCCTGACAGTGTGGTATTATGTTATGTTTCTATTAGAACTGTCCTGACAGTGTGGTATTTTAATATTTTTCTATTAGAACTACCCTGACAGTGTGGTATTATGTTATTTTTCTATTAGAACTGCCCTGACAGTGTGGTATCATGTTATTTTTCTATTAGAACTGTCCTGACAGTGTGGTATTATGTTATGTTTCTATTAGAACTGTCCTGACAGTGTGGTATTATGATATGTTTCTATTAGAACTGTTCTGACAGTGTGGTATTATGATATGTTTCTATTAGAACTGTCCTGACAGTGTGGTATTATGTTATGTTTCTATTAGAACTGTCCTGACAGTGTGGTATTTTGTTATGTTTCTATTAGAACTGTCCTGACAGTGTGGTATTATGTTATGTTTCTATTAGAACTGTCCTGACAGTGTGGTATTTTGTTATGTTTCTATTAGAACTGTCCTGACAGTGTGGTATTATGTTATGTTTCTATTAGAACTGTCCTGACAGTGTGGTATTTTGTTATGTTTCTATTAGAACTGTCCTGACAGTGTGGTATTATGATATGTTTCTATTAGAACTGTCCTGACAGTGTGGTATTATGATATGTTTCTATTAGAACTGTCCTGACAGTGTGGTATTATGATATGTTTCTATTAGAACTGTCCTGACAGTGTGGTATTATGTTATGTTTCTATTAGAACTGTTCTGACAGTGTGGTATTATGTTATGTTTCTATTAGAACTGTCCTGACAGTGTGGTATTATGTTATGTTTCTATTAGAACTGTCCTGACAGTGTGGTATTATGTTATTTTTCTATTAGAACTGTCCTGACAGTGTGGTATTTTGTTATGTTTCTATTAGAACTGTCCTGACAGTGTGGTATTATGTTATGTTTCTATTAGAACTGTCCTGACAGTGTGGTATTTTGTTATTTTTCTATTAGAACTGTCCTGACAGTGTGGTATTTTGTTGTTTTTCATGGATGTTGGAACTGTTCTGACAGTGTGGTATTTTGATATTTTTCTATTAGAACTGTCCTGACAGTGTGGTATTATGTTATTTTTCTATTAGAACTGCCCTTACAGTGTGGTATTATGTTATTTTTCTATTAGAACTGTCCTGACAGTGTGGTATTATGTTATGTTTCTATTAGAACTGTCCTGACAGTGTGGTATTTTGTTATGTTTCTATTAGAACTGCCCTGACAGTGTGGTATTATGTTATTTTTCTATTAGAACTGTTCTGACAGTGTAGTATTTTGTTATTTTTCTATTAGAACTGTCCTGACAGTGTGGTATTATGTTATTTTTCTATTAGAACTGTCCTGACAGTGTGGTATTTTGTTATGTTTCTATTAGAACTGTCCTGACAGTGTGGTATTATGTTATGTTTCTATTAGAACTGTCCTGACAGTGTGGTATTTTGTTATTTTTCTATTAGAACTGCCCTGACAGTGTGGTATTATGTTATTTTTCTATTAGAACTGTTCTGACAGTGTGGTATTATGTTATGTTTCTATTAGAACTGTCCTGACAGTGTGGTATTATGTTATGTTTCTATTAGAACTGTTCTGACAGTGTGGTATTATGTTATTTTTCTATTAGAACTGTCCTGACAGTGTGGTATTTTGTTATGTTTCTATTAGAACTGTCCTGACAGTGTGGTATTATGTTATTTTTCTATTAGAACTGTCCTGACAGTGTGGTATTATGTTATTTTTCTATTAGAACTGACCTGACAGTGTGGTATTTTGTTATTTTTCTATTAGAACTGTCCTGACAGTGTGGTATTTTGTTGTTTTTCATGGATGTTGGAACTGTTCTGACAGTGTGATATTTTGATATTTTTCTATTAGAACTGCCCTGACAGTGTGGTATTATGTTATTCTTCTATTAGAACTGCCCTGACAGTGTGGTATCATGTTATTTTTCTATTAGAACTGTCCTGACAGTGTGGTATTTTGTTATGTTTCTATTAGAACTGTCCTGACAGTGTGGTATTATTTTATGTTTCTATTAGAACTGTCCTGACAGTGTGGTATTTTTATATTTTTCTATTAGAACTGCCCTGACAGTGTGGTATTATGTTATTTTTCTATTAGAACTGCCCTGACAGTGTGGTATCATGTTATTTTTCTATTAGAACTGTCCTGACAGTGTGGTATTATGTTATGTTTCTATTAGAACTGTCCTGACAGTGTGGTATTATGATATGTTTCTATTAGAACTGTCCTGACAGTGTGGTATTATGATATGTTTCTATTAGAACTGTCCTGACAGTGTGGTATTATGTTATGTTTCTATTAGAACTGTCCTGACAGTGTGGTATTATGTTATGTTTCTATTGGAACTGTCCTGACAGTGTGGTATTATGATATGTTTCTATTAGAACTGTCCTGACAGTGTGGTATTTTGTTATGTTTCTATTAGAACTGTCTTGACAGTGTGGTATTATGATATGTTTCTATTAGAACTGTCCTGACAGTGTGGTATTATGATATGTTTCTATTAGAACTGTCCTGACAGTGTGGTATTATGTTATGTTTCTATTAGAACTGTCCTGACAGTGTGGTATTATGTTATGTTTCTATTAGAACTGTCCTGACAGTGTGGTATTTTGTTATGTTTCTATTAGAACTGTCCTGACAGTGTGGTATTATGTTATGTTTCTATTAGAACTGTCCTGACAGTGTGGTATTATGATATGTTTCTATTAGAACTGTCCTGACAGTGTGGTATTATGTTATGTTTCTATTAGAACTGTCCTGACAGTGTGGTATTTTGTTATGTTTCTATTAGAACTGTCCTGACAGTGTGGTATTATGTTATGTTTCTATTAGAACTGTCCTGACAGTGTGGTATTATGATATGTTTCTATTAGAACTGTCCTGACAGTGTGGTATTATGTTATGTTTCTATTAGAACTGTCCTGACAGTGTGGTATTATGTTATTTTTCTATTAGAACTGTTCTGACAGTGTGGTATTATGATATGTTTCTATTAGAACTGTCCTGACAGTGTGGTATTATGTTATTTTTCTATTAGAACTGTCCTGACAGTGTGGTATTTTGTTATGTTTCTATTAGAACTGTCCTGACAGTGTGGTATTTTGTTATGTTTCTATTAGAACTGTCCTGACAGTGTGGTATTATGATATGTTTCTATTAGAACTGTCCTGACAGTGTGGTATTATGTTATGTTTCTATTAGAACTGTCCTGACAGTGTGGTATTATGTTATTTTTCTATTAGAACTGTTCTGACAGTGTGGTATTATGATATGTTTCTATTAGAACTGTCCTGACAGTGTGGTATTATGTTATTTTTCTATTAGAACTGTCCAGACAGTGTGGTATTTTGTTATGTTTCTATTAGAACTGTCCTGACAGTGTGGTATTTTGTTATGTTTCTATTATAGCTGTCCTGACAGTGTGGTATTATGTTATGTTTCTATTAGAACTGTCCTGACAGTGTGGTATTATGTTATTTTTCTATTAGAACTGTCCTGACAGTGTGGTATTTTGTTATGTTTCTATTAGAACTGTCCTGACAGTGTGGTATTATGTTATTTTTCTATTAGAACTGCCCTGACAGTGTGGTATTATGTTATGTTTCTATTAGAACTGTCCTGACAGTGTGGTATTATGTTATTTTTCTATTAGAACTGTCCTGACAGTGTGGTATTTTGTTGTTTTTCATGGATGTTGGAACTGTTCTGACAGTGTGGTATTTTGATATTTTTCTATTAGAACTGCCCTGACAGTGTGGTATTATGTTATTTTTCTATTAGAACTGCCCTGACAGTGTGGTATCATGTTATTTTTCTATTAGAACTGTCCTGACAGTGTGGTATTTTGTTATGTTTCTATTAGAACTGTCCTGACAGTGTGGTATTATGTTATGTTTCTATTAGAACTGTCCTGACAGTGTGGTATTTTAATATTTTTCTATTAGAACTACCCTGACAGTGTGGTATTATGTTATTTTTCTATTAGAACTGCCCTGACAGTGTGGTATCATGTTATTTTTCTATTAGAACTGTCCTGACAGTGTGGTATTATGTTATGTTTCTATTAAAACTGTCCTGACAGTGTGGTATTATGATATGTTTCTATTAGAACTGTTCTGACAGTGTGGTATTATGATATGTTTCTATTAGAACTGTCCTGACAGTGTGGTATTATGTTATTTTTCTATTAGAACTGTCCTGACAGTGTGGTATTATGTTATGTTTCTATTAGAACTGTCCTGACAGTGTGGTATTATGTTATGTTTCTATTGGAACTGTCCTGACAGTGTGGTATTATGATATGTTTCTATTAGAACTGTCCTGACAGTGTGGTATTATGTTATGTTTCTATTAGAACTGTCCTGACAGTGTGGTATTATGTTATGTTTCTATTAGAACTGTCCTGATAGTGTGATAGTATGTTATGTTTCTATTAGAACTGTCCTGACAGTGTGGTATTTTGTTATGTTTCTATTAGAACTGTCCTGACAGTGTGGTATTATGTTATGTTTCTATTAGAACTGTCCTGATAGTGTGATAGTATGTTATGTTTCTATTAGAACTGTCCTGACAGTGTGGTATTATGATATGTTTCTATTAGAACTGTCCTGACAGTGTGGTATTATGTTATGTTTCTATTAGAACTGTCCTGACAGTGTGGTATTATGTTATGTTTCTATTAGAACTGTCCTGACAGTGTGGTATTTTGTTATGTTTCTATTAGAACTGTCCTGACAGTGTGGTATTATGTTATGTTTCTATTGGAACTGTCCTGACAGTGTGGTATTATGATATGTTTCTATTAGAACTGTCCTGACAGTGTGGTATTTTGTTATGTTTCTATTAGAACTGTCTTGACAGTGTGGTATTATGATATGTTTCTATTAGAACTGTCCTGACAGTGTGGTATTATGATATGTTTCTATTAGAACTGTCCTGACAGTGTGGTATTATGTTATGTTTCTATTAGAACTGTCCTGACAGTGTGGTATTATGTTATGTTTCTATTAGAACTCTCCTGACAGTGTGGTATTTTGTTATGTTTCTATTAGAACTGTCCTGACAGTGTGGTATTATGTTA
This sequence comes from Bathymodiolus brooksi, assembly GCA_963680875.1. Lineage (NCBI taxonomy): Eukaryota > Metazoa > Mollusca > Bivalvia > Mytilida > Modiolidae > Bathymodiolus > Bathymodiolus brooksi. The sequence continues at coordinate 1,906,541 of OY804577.1, forward strand.
TGTTTCTATTAGAACTGTCCTGACAGTGTGGTATTATGATATGTTTCTATTAGAACTGTCCTGACAGTGTGGTATTATGTTATGTTTCTATTAGAACTGTCCTGACAGTGTGGTATTTTGTTATGTTTCTATTAGAACTGTCCTGACAGTGTGGTATTATGTTATGTTTCTATTAGAACTGTCCTGACAGTGTGGTATTATGATATGTTTCTATTAGAACTGTCCTGACAGTGTGGTATTATGTTATGTTTCTATTAGAACTGTCCTGACAGTGTGGTATTATGTTATTTTTCTATTAGAACTGTTCTGACAGTGTGGTATTATGATATGTTTCTATTAGAACTGTCCTGACAGTGTGGTATTATGTTATTTTTCTATTAGAACTGTCCTGACAGTGTGGTATTTTGTTATGTTTCTATTAGAACTGTCCTGACAGTGTGGTATTTTGTTATGTTTCTATTAGAACTGTCCTGACAGTGTGGTATTATGATATGTTTCTATTAGAACTGTCCTGACAGTGTGGTATTATGATATGTTTCTATTAGAACTGTCCTGACAGTGTGGTATTATGTTATGTTTCTATTAGAACTGTCCTGACAGTGTGGTATTATGTTATGTTTCTATTGGAACTGTCCTGACAGTGTGGTATTATGATATGTTTCTATTAGAACTGTCCTGACAGTGTGGTATTTTGTTATGTTTCTATTAGAACTGTCTTGACAGTGTGGTATTATGATATGTTTCTATTAGAACTGTCCTGACAGTGTGGTATTATGATATGTTTCTATTAGAACTGTCCTGACAGTGTGGTATTATGTTATGTTTCTATTAGAACTGTCCTGACAGTGTGGTATTATGTTATGTTTCTATTAGAACTGTCCTGACAGTGTGGTATTTTGTTATGTTTCTATTAGAACTGTCCTGACAGTGTGGTATTATGTTATGTTTCTATTAGAACTGTCCTGACAGTGTGGTATTATGATATGTTTCTATTAGAACTGTCCTGACAGTGTGGTATTATGTTATGTTTCTATTAGAACTGTCCTGACAGTGTGGTATTTTGTTATGTTTCTATTAGAACTGTCCTGACAGTGTGGTATTATGTTATGTTTCTATTAGAACTGTCCTGACAGTGTGGTATTATGATATGTTTCTATTAGAACTGTCCTGACAGTGTGGTATTATGTTATGTTTCTATTAGAACTGTCCTGACAGTGTGGTATTATGTTATTTTTCTATTAGAACTGTTCTGACAGTGTGGTATTATGATATGTTTCTATTAGAACTGTCCTGACAGTGTGGTATTATGTTATTTTTCTATTAGAACTGTCCTGACAGTGTGGTATTTTGTTATGTTTCTATTAGAACTGTCCTGACAGTGTGGTATTATGATATGTTTCTATTAGAACTGTCCTGACAGTGTGGTATTATGTTATGTTTCTATTAGAACTGTCCTGACAGTGTGGTATTATGTTATTTTTCTATTAGAACTGTTCTGACAGTGTGGTATTATGATATGTTTCTATTAGAACTGTCCTGACAGTGTGGTATTATGTTATTTTTCTATTAGAACTGTCCAGACAGTGTGGTATTTTGTTATGTTTCTATTAGAACTGTCCTGACAGTGTGGTATTTTGTTATGTTTCTATTAGAACTGTCCTGACAGTGTGGTATTATGTTATGTTTCTATTAGAACTGTCCTGACAGTGTGGTATTATGTTATTTTTCTATTAGAACTGTCCTGACAGTGTGGTATTTTGTTATGTTTCTATTAGAACTGTCCTGACAGTGTGGTATTATGTTATTTTTCTATTAGAACTGCCCTGACAGTGTGGTATTATGTTATGTTTCTATTAGAACTGTCCTGACAGTGTGGTATTATGTTATTTTTCTATTAGAACTGTCCTGACAGTGTGGTATTTTGTTGTTTTTCATGGATGTTGGAACTGTTCTGACAGTGTGGTATTTTGATATTTTTCTATTAGAACTGCCCTGACAGTGTGGTATTATGTTATTTTTCTATTAGAACTGCCCTGACAGTGTGGTATCATGTTATTTTTCTATTAGAACTGTCCTGACAGTGTGGTATTTTGTTATGTTTCTATTAGAACTGTCCTGACAGTGTGGTATTATGTTATGTTTCTATTAGAACTGTCCTGACAGTGTGGTATTTTAATATTTTTCTATTAGAACTACCCTGACAGTGTGGTATTATGTTATTTTTCTATTAGAACTGCCCTGACAGTGTGGTATCATGTTATTTTTCTATTAGAACTGTCCTGACAGTGTGGTATTATGTTATGTTTCTATTAAAACTGTCCTGACAGTGTGGTATTATGATATGTTTCTATTAGAACTGTTCTGACAGTGTGGTATTATGATATGTTTCTATTAGAACTGTCCTGACAGTGTGGTATTATGTTATTTTTCTATTAGAACTGTCCTGACAGTGTGGTATTATGTTATGTTTCTATTAGAACTGTCCTGACAGTGTGGTATTATGTTATGTTTCTATTGGAACTGTCCTGACAGTGTGGTATTATGATATGTTTCTATTAGAACTGTCCTGACAGTGTGGTATTATGTTATGTTTCTATTAGAACTGTCCTGACAGTGTGGTATTATGTTATGTTTCTATTAGAACTGTCCTGATAGTGTGATAGTATGTTATGTTTCTATTAGAACTGTCCTGACAGTGTGGTATTTTGTTATGTTTCTATTAGAACTGTCCTGACAGTGTGGTATTATGTTATGTTTCTATTAGAACTGTCCTGATAGTGTGATAGTATGTTATGTTTCTATTAGAACTGTCCTGACAGTGTGGTATTATGATATGTTTCTATTAGAACTGTCCTGACAGTGTGGTATTATGTTATGTTTCTATTAGAACTGTCCTGACAGTGTGGTATTATGTTATGTTTCTATTAGAACTGTCCTGACAGTGTGGTATTTTGTTATGTTTCTATTAGAACTGTCCTGACAGTGTGGTATTATGTTATGTTTCTATTGGAACTGTCCTGACAGTGTGGTATTATGATATGTTTCTATTAGAACTGTCCTGACAGTGTGGTATTTTGTTATGTTTCTATTAGAACTGTCTTGACAGTGTGGTATTATGATATGTTTCTATTAGAACTGTCCTGACAGTGTGGTATTATGATATGTTTCTATTAGAACTGTCCTGACAGTGTGGTATTATGTTATGTTTCTATTAGAACTGTCCTGACAGTGTGGTATTATGTTATGTTTCTATTAGAACTGTCCTGACAGTGTGGTATTTTGTTATGTTTCTATTAGAACTGTCCTGACAGTGTGGTATTATGTTATGTTTCTATTAGAACTGTCCTGACAGTGTGGTATTATGATATGTTTCTATTAGAACTGTCCTGACAGTGTGGTATTATGTTATGTTTCTATTAGAACTGTCCTGACAGTGTGGTATTTTGTTATGTTTCTATTAGAACTGTCCTGACAGTGTGGTATTATGTTATGTTTCTATTAGAACTGTCCTGACAGTGTGGTATTATGATATGTTTCTATTAGAACTGTCCTGACAGTGTGGTATTATGTTATGTTTCTATTAGAACTGTCCTGACAGTGTGGTATTATGTTATTTTTCTATTAGAACTGTTCTGACAGTGTGGTATTATGATATGTTTCTATTAGAACTGTCCTGACAGTGTGGTATTATGTTATTTTTCTATTAGAACTGTCCTGACAGTGTGGTATTTTGTTATGTTTCTATTAGAACTGTCCTGACAGTGTGGTATTTTGTTATGTTTCTATTAGAACTGTCCTGACAGTGTGGTATTATGATATGTTTCTATTAGAACTGTCCTGACAGTGTGGTATTATGATATGTTTCTATTAGAACTGTCCTGACAGTGTGGTATTATGTTATGTTTCTATTAGAACTGTCCTGACAGTGTGGTATTATGTTATGTTTCTATTGGAACTGTCCTGACAGTGTGGTATTATGATATGTTTCTATTAGAACTGTCCTGACAGTGTGGTATTTTGTTATGTTTCTATTAGAACTGTCTTGACAGTGTGGTATTATGATATGTTTCTATTAGAACTGTCCTGACAGTGTGGTATTATGATATGTTTCTATTAGAACTGTCCTGACAGTGTGGTATTATGTTATGTTTCTATTAGAACTGTCCTGACAGTGTGGTATTATGTTATGTTTCTATTAGAACTGTCCTGACAGTGTGGTATTTTGTTATGTTTCTATTAGAACTGTCCTGACAGTGTGGTATTATGTTATGTTTCTATTAGAACTGTCCTGACAGTGTGGTATTATGATATGTTTCTATTAGAACTGTCCTGACAGTGTGGTATTATGTTATGTTTCTATTAGAACTGTCCTGACAGTGTGGTATTATGTTATGTTTCTATTAGAACTGTCCTGACAGTGTGGTATTTTGTTATGTTTCTATTAGAACTGTCCTGACAGTGTGGTATTATGTTATGTTTCTATTAGAACTGTCCTGACAGTGTGGTATTATGATATGTTTCTATTAGAACTGTCCTGACAGTGTGGTATTATGTTATGTTTCTATTAGAACTGTCCTGACAGTGTGGTATTTTGTTATGTTTCTATTAGAACTGTCCTGACAGTGTGGTATTATGTTATGTTTCTATTAGAACTGTCCTGACAGTGTGGTATTATGATATGTTTCTATTAGAACTGTCCTGACAGTGTGGTATTATGTTATGTTTCTATTAGAACTGTCCTGACAGTGTGGTATTATGTTATTTTTCTATTAGAACTGTTCTGACAGTGTGGTATTATGATATGTTTCTATTAGAACTGTCCTGACAGTGTGGTATTATGTTATTTTTCTATTAGAACTGTCCTGACAGTGTGGTATTTTGTTATGTTTCTATTAGAACTGTCCTGACAGTGTGGTATTTTGTTATGTTTCTATTAGAACTGTCCTGACAGTGTGGTATTATGATATGTTTCTATTAGAACTGTCCTGACAGTGTGGTATTATGATATGTTTCTATTAGAACTGTCCTGACAGTGTGGTATTATGTTATGTTTCTATTAGAACTGTCCTGACAGTGTGGTATTATGTTATGTTTCTATTGGAACTGTCCTGACAGTGTGGTATTATGATATGTTTCTATTAGAACTGTCCTGACAGTGTGGTATTTTGTTATGTTTCTATTAGAACTGTCTTGACAGTGTGGTATTATGATATGTTTCTATTAGAACTGTCCTGACAGTGTGGTATTATGATATGTTTCTATTAGAACTGTCCTGACAGTGTGGTATTATGTTATGTTTCTATTAGAACTGTCCTGACAGTGTGGTATTATGTTATGTTTCTATTAGAACTGTCCTGACAGTGTGGTATTTTGTTATGTTTCTATTAGAACTGTCCTGACAGTGTGGTATTATGTTATGTTTCTATTAGAACTGTCCTGACAGTGTGGTATTATGATATGTTTCTATTAGAACTGTCCTGACAGTGTGGTATTATGTTATGTTTCTATTAGAACTGTCCTGACAGTGTGGTATTTTGTTATGTTTCTATTAGAACTGTCCTGACAGTGTGGTATTATGTTATGTTTCTATTAGAACTGTCCTGACAGTGTGGTATTATGATATGTTTCTATTAGAACTGTCCTGACAGTGTGGTATTATGTTATGTTTCTATTAGAACTGTCCTGACAGTGTGGTATTATGTTATTTTTCTATTAGAACTGTTCTGACAGTGTGGTATTATGATATGTTTCTATTAGAACTGTCCTGACAGTGTGGTATTATGTTATTTTTCTATTAGAACTGTCCTGACAGTGTGGTATTTTGTTATGTTTCTATTAGAACTGTCCTGACAGTGTGGTATTTTGTTATGTTTCTATTAGAACTGTCCTGACAGTGTGGTATTATGATATGTTTCTATTAGAACTGTCCTGACAGTGTGGTATTATGCTATGTTTCTATTAGAACTGTCCTGACAGTGTGGTATTATGTTATTTTTCTATTAGAACTGTTCTGACAGTGTGGTATTATGATATGTTTCTATTAGAACTGTCCTGACAGTGTGGTATTATGTTATTTTTCTATTAGAACTGTCCAGACAGTGTGGTATTTTGTTATGTTTCTATTAGAACTGTCCTGACAGTGTGGTATTTTGTTATGTTTCTATTAGAACTGTCCTGACAGTGTGGTATTATGTTATGTTTCTATTAGAACTGTCCTGACAGTGTGGTATTATGTTATTTTTCTATTAGAACTGTCCTGACAGTGTGGTATTTTGTTATGTTTCTATTAGAACTGTCCTGACAGTGTGGTATTATGTTATTTTTCTATTAGAACTGCCCTGACAGTGTGGTATTATGTTATGTTTCTATTAGAACTGTCCTGACAGTGTGGTATTATGTTATTTTTCTATTAGAACTGTCCTGACAGTGTGGTATTTTGTTGTTTTTCATGGATGTTGGAACTGTTCTGACAGTGTGGTATTTTGATATTTTTCTATTAGAACTGCCCTGACAGTGTGGTATTATGTTATTTTTCTATTAGAACTGCCCTGACAGTGTGGTATCATGTTATTTTTCTATTAGAACTGTCCTGACAGTGTGGTATTTTGTTATGTTTCTATTAGAACTGTCCTGACAGTGTGGTATTATGTTATGTTTCTATTAGAACTGTCCTGACAGTGTGGTATTTTAATATTTTTCTATTAGAACTACCCTGACAGTGTGGTATTATGTTATTTTTCTATTAGAACTGCCCTGACAGTGTGGTATCATGTTATTTTTCTATTAGAACTGTCCTGACAGTGTGGTATTATGTTATGTTTCTATTAAAACTGTCCTGACAGTGTGGTATTATGATATGTTTCTATTAGAACTGTTCTGACAGTGTGGTATTATGATATGTTTCTATTAGAACTGTCCTGACAGTGTGGTATTATGTTATTTTTCTATTAGAACTGTCCTGACAGTGTGGTATTATGTTATGTTTCTATTAGAACTGTCCTGACAGTGTGGTATTATGTTATGTTTCTATTGGAACTGTCCTGACAGTGTGGTATTATGATATGTTTCTATTAGAACTGTCCTGACAGTGTGGTATTATGTTATGTTTCTATTAGAACTGTCCTGACAGTGTGGTATTATGTTATGTTTCTATTAGAACTGTCCTGATAGTGTGATAGTATGATATGTTTCTATTAGAACTGTCCTGACAGTGTGGTATTTTGTTATGTTTCTATTAGAACTGTCCTGACAGTGTGGTATTATGTTATGTTTCTATTAGAACTGTCCTGATAGTGTGATAGTATGTTATGTTTCTATTAGAACTGTCGTGACAGTGTGGTATTATGATATGTTTCTATTAGAACTGTCCTGACAGTGTGGTATTATGTTATGTTTCTATTAGAACTGTCCTGACAGTGTGGTATTATGTTATGTTTCTATTAGAACTGTCCTGACAGTGTGGTATTTTGTTATGTTTCTATTAGAACTGTCCTGACAGTGTGGTATTATGTTATGTTTCTATTAGAACTGTCCTGACAGTGTGGTATTATGATATGTTTCTATTAGAACTGTCCTGACAGTGTGGTATTTTGTTATGTTTCTATTAGAACTGTCCTGACAGTGTGGTATTATGTTATGTTTCTATTAGAACTGTCCTGACAGTGTGGTATTATGTTATTTTTCTATTAGAACTGTCCTGACAGTGTGGTATTATGTTATTTTTCTATTAGAACTGTCCTGACAGTGTGGTATTTTGCTATGTTTCTATTAGAACTGTCCTGACAGTGTGGTATTTTGTTATGTTTCTATTAGAACTGTCCTGACAGTGTGGTATTATGTTATGTTTCTATTAGAACTGTCCTGATAGTGTGATAGTATGTTATGTTTCTATTAGAACTGTCCTGACAGTGTGGTATTTTGTTATGTTTCTATTAGAACTGTCCTGACAGTGTGGTATTATGTTATGTTTCTATTAGAACTGTCCTGACAGTGTGGTATTATGATATGTTTCTATTAGAACTGTCCTGACAGTGTGGTATTTTGTTATGTTTCTATTAGAACTGTCCTGACAGTGTGGTATTATGTTATGTTTCTATTAGAACTGTCCTGACAGTGTGGTATTATGTTATTTTTCTATTAGAACTGTCCTGACAGTGTGGTATTATGTTATTTTTCTATTAGAACTGTCCTGACAGTGTGGTATTTTGCTATGTTTCTATTAGAACTGTCCTGACAGTGTGGTATTTTGATATGTTTCTATTAGAACTGTCCTGACAGTGTGGTATTATGTTATTTTTCTATTAGAACTGCCCTGACAGTGTGGTATTTTGATATTTTTCTATTAGAACTGCCCTGACAGTGTGGTATTATGTTATTTTTCTATTAGAACTGCCCTGACAGTGTGGTATCATGTTATTTTTCTATTAGAACTGTCCTGACAGTGTGGTATTTTGTTATGTTTCTATTAGAACTGTCCTGACAGTGTGGTATTATGTTATGTTTCTATTAGAACTGTCCTGACAGTGTGGTATTTTAATATTTTTCTATTAGAACTACCCTGACAGTGTGGTATTATGTTATTTTTCTATTAGAACTGCCCTGACAGTGTGGTATCATGTTATTTTTCTATTAGAACTGTCCTGACAGTGTGGTATTATGTTATGTTTCTATTAGAACTGTCCTGACAGTGTGGTATTATGATATGTTTCTATTAGAACTGTTCTGACAGTGTGGTATTATGATATGTTTCTATTAGAACTGTCCTGACAGTGTGGTATTATGTTATGTTTCTATTAGAACTGTCCTGACAGTGTGGTATTTTGTTATGTTTCTATTAGAACTGTCCTGACAGTGTGGTATTATGTTATGTTTCTATTAGAACTGTCCTGACAGTGTGGTATTTTGTTATGTTTCTATTAGAACTGTCCTGACAGTGTGGTATTATGTTATGTTTCTATTAGAACTGTCCTGACAGTGTGGTATTTTGTTATGTTTCTATTAGAACTGTCCTGACAGTGTGGTATTATGATATGTTTCTATTAGAACTGTCCTGACAGTGTGGTATTATGATATGTTTCTATTAGAACTGTCCTGACAGTGTGGTATTATGATATGTTTCTATTAGAACTGTCCTGACAGTGTGGTATTATGTTATGTTTCTATTAGAACTGTTCTGACAGTGTGGTATTATGTTATGTTTCTATTAGAACTGTCCTGACAGTGTGGTATTATGTTATGTTTCTATTAGAACTGTCCTGACAGTGTGGTATTATGTTATTTTTCTATTAGAACTGTCCTGACAGTGTGGTATTTTGTTATGTTTCTATTAGAACTGTCCTGACAGTGTGGTATTATGTTATGTTTCTATTAGAACTGTCCTGACAGTGTGGTATTTTGTTATTTTTCTATTAGAACTGTCCTGACAGTGTGGTATTTTGTTGTTTTTCATGGATGTTGGAACTGTTCTGACAGTGTGGTATTTTGATATTTTTCTATTAGAACTGTCCTGACAGTGTGGTATTATGTTATTTTTCTATTAGAACTGCCCTTACAGTGTGGTATTATGTTATTTTTCTATTAGAACTGTCCTGACAGTGTGGTATTATGTTATGTTTCTATTAGAACTGTCCGGACAGTGTGGTATTTTGTTATGTTTCTATTAGAACTGCCCTGACAGTGTGGTATTATGTTATTTTTCTATTAGAACTGTTCTGACAGTGTAGTATTTTGTTATTTTTCTATTAGAACTGTCCTGACAGTGTGGTATTATGTTATTTTTCTATTAGAACTGTCCTGACAGTGTGGTATTTTGTTATGTTTCTATTAGAACTGTCCTGACAGTGTGGTATTATGTTATGTTTCTATTAGAACTGTCCTGACAGTGTGGTATTTTGTTATTTTTCTATTAGAACTGCCCTGACAGTGTGGTATTATGTTATTTTTCTATTAGAACTGTTCTGACAGTGTGGTATTATGTTATGTTTCTATTAGAACTGTCCTGACAGTGTGGTATTATGTTATGTTTCTATTAGAACTGTTCTGACAGTGTGGTATTATGTTATTTTTCTATTAGAACTGTCCTGACAGTGTGGTATTTTGTTATGTTTCTATTAGAACTGTCCTGACAGTGTGGTATTATGTTATTTTTCTATTAGAACTGTCCTGACAGTGTGGTATTATGTTATTTTTCTATTAGAACTGACCTGACAGTGTGGTATTTTGTTATTTTTCTATTAGAACTGTCCTGACAGTGTGGTATTTTGTTGTTTTTCATGGATGTTGGAACTGTTCTGACAGTGTGGTATTTTGATATTTTTCTATTAGAACTGCCCTGACAGTGTGGTATTATGTTATTCTTCTATTAGAACTGCCCTGACAGTGTGGTATCATGTTATTTTTCTATTAGAACTGTCCTGACAGTGTGGTATTATGTTATTTTTCTATTAGAACTGCCCTGACAGTGTGGTATCATGTTATTTTTCTATTAGAACTGTCCTGACAGTGTGGTATTATGTTATGTTTCTATTAGAACTGTCCTGACAGTGTGGTATTATGATATGTTTCTATTAGAACTGTCCTGACAGTGTGGTATTATGATATGTTTCTATTAGAACTGTCCTGACAGTGTGGTATTATGTTATGTTTCTATTAGAACTGTCCTGACAGTGTGGTATTATGTTATGTTTCTATTGGAACTGTCCTGACAGTGTGGTATTATGATATGTTTCTATTAGAACTGTCCTGACAGTGTGGTATTTTGTTATGTTTCTATTAGAACTGTCTTGACAGTGTGGTATTATGATATGTTTCTATTAGAACTGTCCTGACAGTGTGGTATTATGATATGTTTCTATTAGAACTGTCCTGACAGTGTGGTATTATGTTATGTTTCTATTAGAACTGTCCTGACAGTGTGGTATTATGTTATGTTTCTATTAGAACTGTCCTGACAGTGTGGTATTTTGTTATGTTTCTATTAGAACTGTCCTGACAGTGTGGTATTATGTTATGTTTCTATTAGAACTGTCCTGACAGTGTGGTATTATGATATGTTTCTATTAGAACTGTCCTGACAGTGTGGTATTATGTTATGTTTCTATTAGAACTGTCCTGACAGTGTGGTATTTTGTTATGTTTCTATTAGAACTGTCCTGACAGTGTGGTATTATGTTATGTTTCTATTAGAACTGTCCTGACAGTGTGGTATTATGATATGTTTCTATTAGAACTGTCCTGACAGTGTGGTATTATGCTATGTTTCTATTAGAACTGTCCTGACAGTGTGGTATTATGTTATTTTTCTATTAGAACTGTTCTGACAGTGTGGTATTATGATATGTTTCTATTAGAACTGTCCTGACAGTGTGGTATTATGTTATTTTTCTATTAGAACTGTCCTGACAGTGTGGTATTTTGTTATGTTTCTATTAGAACTGTCCTGACAGTGTGGTATTTTGTTATGTTTCTATTAGAACTGTCCTGACAGTGTGGTATTATGATATGTTTCTATTAGAACTGTCCTGACAGTGTGGTATTATGTTATGTTTCTATTAGAACTGTCCTGACAGTGTGGTATTATGTTATTTTTCTATTAGAACTGTTCTGACAGTGTGGTATTATGATATGTTTCTATTAGAACTGTCCTGACAGTGTGGTATTATGTTATTTTTCTATTAGAACTGTCCAGACAGTGTGGTATTTTGTTATGTTTCTATTAGAACTGTCCTGACAGTGTGGTATTTTGTTATGTTTCTATTATAACTGTCCTGACAGTGTGGTATTATGTTATGTTTCTATTAGAACTGTCCTGACAGTGTGGTATTATGTTATTTTTCTATTAGAACTGTCCTGACAGTGTGGTATTTTGTTATGTTTCTATTAGAACTGTCCTGACAGTGTGGTATTATGTTATTTTTCTATTAGAACTGCCCTGACAGTGTGGTATTATGTTATGTTTCTATTAGAACTGTCCTGACAGTGTGGTATTATGTTATTTTTCTATTAGAACTGTCCTGACAGTGTGGTATTTTGTTGTTTTTCATGGATGTTGGAACTGTTCTGACAGTGTGGTATTTTGATATTTTTCTATTAGAACTGCCCTGACAGTGTGGTATTATGTTATTTTTCTATTAGAACTGCCCTGACAGTGTGGTATCATGTTATTTTTCTATTAGAACTGTCCTGACAGTGTGGTATTTTGTTATGTTTCTATTAGAACTGTCCTGACAGTGTGGTATTATGTTATGTTTCTATTAGAACTGTCCTGACAGTGTGGTATTTTAATATTTTTCTATTAGAACTACCCTGACAGTGTGGTATTATGTTATTTTTCTATTAGAACTGCCCTGACAGTGTGGTATCATGTTATTTTTCTATTAGAACTGTCCTGACAGTGTGGTATTATGTTATGTTTCTATTAAAACTGTCCTGACAGTGTGGTATTATGATATGTTTCTATTAGAACTGTTCTGACAGTGTGGTATTATGATATGTTTCTATTAGAACTGTCCTGACAGTGTGGTATTATGTTATTTTTCTATTAGAACTGTCCTGACAGTGTGGTATTATGTTATGTTTCTATTAGAACTGTCCTGACAGTGTGGTATTATGTTATGTTTCTATTGGAACTGTCCTGACAGTGTGGTATTATGATATGTTTCTATTAGAACTGTCCTGACAGTGTGGTATTATGCTATGTTTCTATTAGAACTGTCCTGACAGTGTGGTATTATGTTATGTTTCTATTAGAACTGTCCTGATAGTGTGATAGTATGTTATGTTTCTATTAGAACTGTCCTGACAGTGTGGTATTTTGTTATGTTTCTATTAGAACTGTCCTGACAGTGTGGTATTATGTTATGTTTCTATTAGAACTGTCCTGATAGTGTGATAGTATGTTATGTTTCTATTAGAACTGTCCTGACAGTGTGGTATTATGATATGTTTCTATTAGAACTGTCCTGACAGTGTGGTATTATGTTATGTTTCTATTAGAACTGTCCTGACAGTGTGGTATTATGTTATGTTTCTATTAGAACTGTCCTGACAGTGTGGTATTTTGTTATGTTTCTATTAGAACTGTCCTGACAGTGTGGTATTATGTTATGTTTCTATTAGAACTGTCCTGACAGTGTGGTATTATGATATGTTTCTATTAGAACTGTCCTGACAGTGTGGTATTTTGTTATGTTTCTATTAGAACTGTCCTGACAGTGTGGTATTATGTTATGTTTCTATTAGAACTGTCCTGACAGTGTGGTATTATGTTATTTTTCTATTAGAACTGTCCTGACAGTGTGGTATTATGTTATTTTTCTATTAGAACTGTCCTGACAGTGTGGTATTTTGCTATGTTTCTATTAGAACTGTCCTGACAGTGTGGTATTATGTTATGTTTCTATTAGAACTGTCCTGACAGTGTGGTATTATGTTATGTTTCTATTAGAACTGTCCTGATAGTGTGATAGTATGTTATGTTTCTATTAGAACTGTCCTGACAGTGTGGTATTTTGCTATGTTTCTATTAGAACTGTCCTGACAGTGTGGTATTATGTTATGTTTCTATTAGAACTGTCCTGACAGTGTGGTATTATGATATGTTTCTATTAGAACTGTCCTGACAGTGTGGTATTTTGTTATGTTTCTATTAGAACTGTCCTGACAGTGTGGTATTATGTTATGTTTCTATTAGAACTGTCCTGACAGTGTGGTATTATGTTATTTTTCTATTAGAACTGTCCTGACAGTGTGGTATTATGTTATTTTTCTATTAGAACTGTCCTGACAGTGTGGTATTTTGCTATGTTTCTATTAGAACTGTCCTGACAGTGTGGTATTTTGATATGTTTCTATTAGAACTGTCCTGACAGTGTGGTATTATGTTATTTTTCTATTAGAACTGCCCTGACAGTGTGGTATTTTGATATTTTTCTATTAGAACTGCCCTGACAGTGTGGTATTATGTTATTTTTCTATTAGAACTGCCCTGACAGTGTGGTATCATGTTATTTTTCTATTAGAACTGTCCTGACAGTGTGGTATTTTGTTATGTTTCTATTAGAAATGTCCTGACAGTGTGGTATTATGTTATGTTTCTATTAGAACTGTCCTGACAGTGTGGTATTTTAATATTTTTCTATTAGAACTACCCTGACAGTGTGGTATTATGTTATTTTTCTATTAGAACTGCCCTGACAGTGTGGTATCATGTTATTTTTCTATTAGAACTGTCCTGACAGTGTGGTATTATGTTATGTTTCTATTAGAACTGTCCTGACAGTGTGGTATTATGATATGTTTCTATTAGAACTGTTCTGACAGTGTGGTATTATGATATGTTTCTATTAGAACTGTCCTGACAGTGTGGTATTATGTTATGTTTCTATTAGAACTGTCCTGACAGTGTGGTATTTTGTTATGTTTCTATTAGAACTGTCCTGACAGTGTGGTATTATGTTATGTTTCTATTAGAACTGTCCTGACAGTGTGGTATTTTGTTATGTTTCTATTAGAACTGTCCTGACAGTGTGGTATTATGTTATGTTTCTATTAGAACTGTCCTGACAGTGTGGTATTTTGTTATGTTTCTATTAGAACTGTCCTGACAGTGTGGTATTATGATATGTTTCTATTAGAACTGTCCTGACAGTGTGGTATTATGATATGTTTCTATTAGAACTGTCCTGACAGTGTGGTATTATGATATGTTTCTATTAGAACTGTCCTGACAGTGTGGTATTATGTTATGTTTCTATTAGAACTGTTCTGACAGTGTGGTATTATGTTATGTTTCTATTAGAACTGTCCTGACAGTGTGGTATTATGTTATGTTTCTATTAGAACTGTCCTGACAGTGTGGTATTATGTTATTTTTCTATTAGAACTGTCCTGACAGTGTGGTATTTTGTTATGTTTCTATTAGAACTGTCCTGACAGTGTGGTATTATGTTATGTTTCTATTAGAACTGTCCTGACAGTGTGGTATTTTGTTATTTTTCTATTAGAACTGTCCTGACAGTGTGGTATTTTGTTGTTTTTCATGGATGTTGGAACTGTTCTGACAGTGTGGTATTTTGATATTTTTCTATTAGAACTGTCCTGACAGTGTGGTATTATGTTATTTTTCTATTAGAACTGAACTTACAGTGTGGTATCATGTTATTTTTCTATTAGAACTATCCTGACAGTGTGGTATTTTGTTATGTTTCTATTAGAACTGTCCTGACAGTGTGGTATTATGTTATGTTTCTATTAGAACTGTCCTGACAGTGTGGTATTTTGATATTTTTCTATTAGAACTGCCCTGACAGTGTGGTATTATGTTATTTTTCTATTAGAACTGCCCTGACAGCGTGGTATCATGTTATTTTTCTATTAGAACTGTCCTGACAGTGTGGTATTATGTTATGTTTCTATTAGAACTGTTTTGACAGTGTGGTATTATGATATGTTTCTATTAGAACTGTTCTGACAGTGTGGTATTATGATATGTTTCTATTAGAACTGTCCTGACAGTGTGGTATTATGTTATGTTTCTATTAGAACTGTCCTGACAGTGTGGTATTATGTTATGTTTCTATTGGAACTGTTCTGACAGTGTGGTATTATGATATGTTTCTATTAGAACTGTCCTGACAGTGTGGTATTTTGTTATGTTTCTATTAGAACTGTCCTGACAGTGTGGTATTATGATATGTTTCTATTAGAACTGTCCTGACGGTGTGGTATTTTGTTATGTTTCTATTAGAACTGTCCTGACAGTGTGGTATTATGATATGTTTCTATTAGAACTGTCCTGACAGTGTGGGATTTTGTTATGTTTCTATTAGAACTGTCCTGACAGTGTGGTATTATGATATGTTTCTATTAGAACTGTCCTGACAGTGTGGTATTTTGGTATGTTTCTATTAGAACTGTCCTGACAGTGTGGTATTATGTTATGTTTCTATTAGAACTGTCCTGACAGTGTGGTATTATGATATGTTTCTATTAGAACTGTCCTGACAGTGTGGTATTATGCTATGTTTCTATTAGAACTGTCCTGACAGTGTGGTTTTATGATATGTTTCTATTAGAACTGTCCTGACAGTGTGGTATTATGTTATGTTTCTATTAGAACTGTCCTGACAGTGTGGTATTTTGTTATGTTTCTATTAGAACTGTCCTGACAGTGTGGTATTATGTTATGTTTCTATTAGAACTGTCCTGACAGTGTGGTATTATGATATGTTTCTATTAGAACTGTCCTGACAGTGTGGTATTTTGTTATGTTTCTATTAGAACTGTCCTGACAGTGTGGTATTTTGTTATGTTTCTATTAGAACTGTCCTGACAGTGTGGTATTATGTTATGTTTCTATTAGAACTGTCCTGACAGTGTGGTATTATGTTATTTTTCTATTAGAACTGTTCTGACAGTGTGGTATTATGATATGTTTCTATTAGAACTGTCCTGACAGTGTGGTATTATGTTATTTTTCTATTAGAACTGTCCTGACAGTGTGGTATTTTGTTATGTTACTATTAGAACTGTCCTGACAGTGTGGTATTTTGTTATGTTTCTATTAGAACTGTCCTGACAGTGTGGTATTATGTTATGTTTCTATTAGAACTGTCCTGACAGTGTGGTATTATGTTATTTTTCTATTAGAACTGTCCTGACAGTGTGGTATTTTGCTATGTTTTTATTAGAACTGTCCTGACAGTGTGGTATTTTGTTATGTTTCTATTAGAACTGTCCTGACAGTGTGGTATTATGCTATTTTTCTATTAGAACTGTCCTGACAGTGTGGTATTTTGTTATGTTTCTATTAGAACTGCCCTGACAGTGTGGTATTATGTTATGTTTCTATTAGAACTGTCCTGACAGTGTGGTATTATGTTTATTTTTCTATTAGAACTGTCCTGACAGTGTGGTATTTTGCTGTTTTTCATGGATGTTGGAACTTTTCTGACAGTGTGGTATTTTGATATTTTTCTATTAGAACTACCCTGACAGTGTGGTATTATGTTATTTTTCTATTAGAACTGCCCTAACAGTGTGGTATCATGTTATTTTTCTATTAGAACTGTCCTGACAGTGTGGTATTTTGTTATGTTTCTATTAGAACTGTCCTGACAGTGTGGTATTATGTTATGTTTCTATTAGAACTGCCCTGACAGTGTGGTATCATGTTATTTTTCTATTAGAACTGCCCTAACAGTGTGGTATCATGTTATGTTTCTATTAGAACTGTCCTGACAGTGTGGTATTTTGTTATTTTTCTATTAGAACTGTCCTGACAGTGTGGTATTATGTTATTTTTCTATTAGAACTGTTCTGACAGTGTGGTATTATGTTATGTTTCTATTAGAACTGTCGTGACAGTGTGGTATTATGTTATTTTTCTATTAGAACTGTCCTGACAGTGTGGTATTATGTTATTTTTCTATTAGAACTGTTCTGACAGTGTGGTATTATGTTATGTTTCTATTAGAACTGTTCTGACAGTGTGGTATTTTGTTATGTTTCTATTAGAACTGTCCTGACAGTGTGGTATTATGTTATGTTTCTATTAGAACTGTCCTGACAGTGTGGTATTATGATATGTTTCTATTAGAACTGTCCTGACAGTGTGGTATTTTGTTATGTTTCTATTAGAACTGTCCTGACAGTGTGGTATTATGTTATGTTTCTATTAGAACTGTCCTGACAGTGTGGTATTATGTTATTTTTCTATTAGAACTGTCCTGACAGTGTGGTATTATGTTATTTTTCTATTAGAACTGTCCTGACAGTGTGGTATTTTGCTATGTTTCTATTAGAACTGTCCTGACAGTGTGGTATTTTGATATGTTTCTATTAGAACTGTCCTGACAGTGTGGTATTATGTTATTTTTCTATTAGAACTGCCCTGACAGTGTGGTATTTTGATATTTTTCTATTAGAACTGCCCTGACAGTGTGGTATTATGTTATTTTTCTATTAGAACTGCCCTGACAGTGTGGTATCATGTTATTTTTCTATTAGAACTGTCCTGACAGTGTGGTATTATGTTATGTTTCTATTAGAACTGTCCTGACAGTGTGGTATTTTAATATTTTTCTATTAGAACTACCCTGACAGTGTGGTATTATGTTATTTTTCTATTAGAACTGCCCTGACAGTGTGGTATCATGTTATTTTTCTATTAGAACTGTCCTGACAGTGTGGTATTATGTTATGTTTCTATTAGAACTGTCCTGACAGTGTGGTATTATGATATGTTTCTATTAGAACTGTTCTGACAGTGTGGTATTATGATATGTTTCTATTAGAACTGTCCTGACAGTGTGGTATTATGTTATGTTTCTATTAGAACTGTCCTGACAGTGTGGTATTTTGTTATGTTTCTATTAGAACTGTCCTGACAGTGTGGTATTATGTTATGTTTCTATTAGAACTGTCCTGACAGTGTGGTATTTTGTTATGTTTCTATTAGAACTGTCCTGACAGTGTGGTATTATGATATGTTTCTATTAGAACTGTCCTGACAGTGTGGTATTATGATATGTTTCTATTAGAACTGTCCTGACAGTGTGGTATTATGATATGTTTCTATTAGAACTGTCCTGACAGTGTGGTATTATGTTATGTTTCTATTAGAACTGTTCTGACAGTGTGGTATTATGTTATGTTTCTATTAGAACTGTCCTGACAGTGTGGTATTATGTTATGTTTCTATTAGAACTGTCCTGACAGTGTGGTATTATGTTATTTTTCTATTAGAACTGTCCTGACAGTGTGGTATTTTGTTATGTTTCTATTAGAACTGTCCTGACAGTGTGGTATTATGTTATGTTTCTTTTAGAACTGTCCTGACAGTGTGGTATTTTGTTATTTTTCTATTAGAACTGTCCTGACAGTGTGGTATTTTGTTGTTTTTCATGGATGTTGGAACTGTTCTGACAGTGTGGTATTTTGATATTTTTCTATTAGAACTGTCCTGACAGTGTGGTATTATGTTATTTTTCTATTAGAACTGCCCTTACAGTGTGGTATCATGTTATTTTTCTATTAGAACTGTCCTGACAGTGTGGTATTTTGTTATGTTTCTATTAGAACTGTCCTGACAGTGTGGTATTATGTTATGTTTCTATTAGAACTGTCCTGACAGTGTGGTATTTTGATATTTTTCTATTAGAACTGCCCTGACAGTGTGGTATTATGTTATTTTTCTATTAGAACTGCCCTGACAGCGTGGTATCATGTTATTTTTCTATTAGAACTGTCCTGACAGTGTGGTATTATGTTATGTTTCTATTAGAACTGTTTTGACAGTGTGGTATTATGATATGTTTCTATTAGAACTGTTCTGACAGTGTGGTATTATGATATGTTTCTATTAGAACTGTCCTGACAGTGTGGTATTATGTTATGTTTCTATTAGAACTGTCCTGACAGTGTGGTATTATGTTATGTTTCTATTGGAACTGTTCTGACAGTGTGGTATTATGATATGTTTCTATTAGAACTGTCCTGACAGTGTGGTATTTTGTTATGTTTCTATTAGAACTGTCCTGACAGTGTGGTATTATGATATGTTTCTATTAGAACTGTCCTGACGGTGTGGTATTTTGTTATGTTTCTATTAGAACTGTCCTGACAGTGTGGTATTATGATATGTTTCTATTAGAACTGTCCTGACAGTGTGGGATTTTGTTATGTTTCTATTAGAACTGTCCTGACAGTGTGGTATTATGATATGTTTCTATTAGAACTGTCCTGACAGTGTGGTATTTTGGTATGTTTCTATTAGAACTGTCCTGACAGTGTGGTATTATGTTATGTTTCTATTAGAACTGTCCTGACAGTGTGGTATTATGATATGTTTCTATTAGAACTGTCCTGACAGTGTGGTATTATGTTATGTTTCTATTAGAACTGTCCTGACAGTGTGGTTTTATGATATGTTTCTATTAGAACTGTCCTGACAGTGTGGTATTATGTTATGTTTCTATTAGAACTGTCCTGACAGTGTGGTATTATGATATGTTTCTATTAGAACTGTCCTGACAGTGTGGTATTATGTTATGTTTCTATTAGAACTGTCCTGACAGTGTGGTATTTTGTTATGTTTCTATTAGAACTGTCCTGACAGTGTGGTATTATGTTATGTTTCTATTAGAACTGTCCTGACAGTGTGGTATTATGATATGTTTCTATTAGAACTGTCCTGACAGTGTGGTATTTTGTTATGTTTCTATTAGAACTGTCCTGACAGTGTGGTATTTTGTTATGTTTCTATTAGAACTGTCCTGACAGTGTGGTATTATGTTATGTTTCTATTAGAACTGTCCTGACAGTGTGGTATTATGTTATTTTTCTATTAGAACTGTTCTGACAGTGTGGTATTATGATATGTTTCTATTAGAACTGTCCTGACAGTGTGGTATTATGTTATGTTTCTATTAGAACTGTCATGACAGTGTGGTATTATGTTATTTTTCTATTAGAACTGTCCTGACAGTGTGGTATTTTGTTATGTTACTATTAGAACTGTCCTGACAGTGTGGTATTTTGTTATGTTTCTATTAGAACTGTCCTGACAGTGTGGTATTATGTTATGTTTCTATTAGAACTGTCCTGACAGTGTGGTATTATGTTATTTTTCTATTAGAACTGTCCTGACAGTGTGGTATTATGTTATTTTTCTATTAGAACTGCCCTGACAGCGTGGTATCATGTTATTTTTCTATTAGAACTGTCCTGACAGTGTGGTATTATGTTATGTTTCTATTAGAACTGTTTTGACAGTGTGGTATTATGATATGTTTCTATTAGAACTGTTCTGACAGTGTGGTATTATGATATGTTTCTATTAGAACTGTCCTGACAGTGTGGTATTATGTTATGTTTCTATTAGAACTGTCCTGACAGTGTGGTATTATGTTATGTTTCTATTGGAACTGTTCTGACAGTGTGGTATTATGATATGTTTCTATTAGAACTGTCCTGACAGTGTGGTATTTTGTTATGTTTCTATTAGAACTGTCCTGACAGTGTGGTATTATGATATGTTTCTATTAGAACTGTCCTGACGGTGTGGTATTTTGTTATGTTTCTATTAGAACTGTCCTGACAGTGTGGTATTATGATATGTTTCTATTAGAACTGTCCTGACAGTGTGGGATTTTGTTATGTTTCTATTAGAACTGTCCTGACAGTGTGGTATTATGATATGTTTCTATTAGAACTGTCCTGACAGTGTGGTATTTTGGTATGTTTCTATTAGAACTGTCCTGACAGTGTGGTATTATGTTATGTTTCTATTAGAACTGTCCTGACAGTGTGGTATTATGATATGTTTCTATTAGAACTGTCCTGACAGTGTGGTATTATGTTATGTTTCTATTAGAACTGTCCTGACAGTGTGGTTTTATGATATGTTTCTATTAGAACTGTCCTGACAGTGTGGTATTATGTTATGTTTCTATTAGAACTGTCCTGACAGTGTGGTATTATGATATGTTTCTATTAGAACTGTCCTGACAGTGTGGTATTATGTTATGTTTCTATTAGAACTGTCCTGACAGTGTGGTATTTTGTTATGTTTCTATTAGAACTGTCCTGACAGTGTGGTATTATGTTATGTTTCTATTAGAACTGTCCTGACAGTGTGGTATTATGATATGTTTCTATTAGAACTGTCCTGACAGTGTGGTATTTTGTTATGTTTCTATTAGAACTGTCCTGACAGTGTGGTATTTTGTTATGTTTCTATTAGAACTGTCCTGACAGTGTGGTATTATGTTATGTTTCTATTAGAACTGTCCTGACAGTGTGGTATTATGTTATTTTTCTATTAGAACTGTTCTGACAGTGTGGTATTATGATATGTTTCTATTAGAACTGTCCTGACAGTGTGGTATTATGTTATTTTTCTATTAGAACTGTCCTGACAGTGTGGTATTTTGTTATGTTACTATTAGAACTGTCCTGACAGTGTGGTATTTTGTTATGTTTCTATTAGAACTGTCCTGACAGTGTGGTATTATGTTATGTTTCTATTAGAACTGTCCTGACAGTGTGGTATTATGTTATTTTTCTATTAGAACTGTCCTGACAGTGTGGTATTTTGCTATGTTTTTATTAGAACTGTCCTGACAGTGTGGTATTTTGTTATGTTTCTATTAGAACTGTCCTGACAGTGTGGTATTATGCTATTTTTCTATTAGAACTGTCCTGACAGTGTGGTATTTTGTTATGTTTCTATTAGAACTGCCCTGACAGTGTGGTATTATGTTATGTTTCTATTAGAACTGTCCTGACAGTGTGGTATTATGTTATTTTTCTATTAAAACTGTCCTGACAGTGTGGTATTTTGCTGTTTTTCATGGATGTTGGAACTTTTCTGACAGTGTGGTATTTTGATATTTTTCTATTAGAACTACCCTGACAGTGTGGTATTATGTTATTTTTCTATTAGAACTGCCCTAACAGTGTGGTATCATGTTATTTTTCTATTAGAACTGTCCTGACAGTGTGGTATTTTGTTATGTTTCTATTAGAACTGTCCTGACAGTGTGGTATTATGTTATGTTTCTATTAGAACTGCCCTGACAGTGTGGTATCATGTTATTTTTCTATTAGAACTGCCCTAACAGTGTGGTATCATGTTATGTTTCTATTAGAACTGTCCTGACAGTGTGGTATTATGTTATTTTTCTATTAGAACTGTTCTGACAGTGTGGTATTATGTTATGTTTCTATTAGAACTGTCCTGACAGTGTGGTATTATGTTATTTTTCTATTAGAACTGTCCTGACAGTGTGGTATTATGTTATTTTTCTATTAGAACTGTTCTGACAGTGTGGTATTATGTTATGTTTCTATTAGAACTGTTCTGACAGTGTGGTATTTTGTTATGTTTCTATTAGAACTGTCCTGACAGTGTGGTATTATGTTATGTTTCTATTAGAACTGTCCTGACAGTGTGGTATTATGTTATGTTTCTATTAGAACTGTCCTGACAGTGTGGTATTATGATATGTTTCTATTAGAACTGTCCTGACAGTGTGGTATTATGTTATTTTTCTATTAGAACTGTCCTGACAGTGTGGTATTTTGTTATGTTTCTATTAGAACTGTCCTGACAGTGTGGTATTATGTTATGTTTCTATTAGAACTGTCCTGACAGTGTGGTATTTTGTTATGTTTCTATTAGAACTGTCCTGACAGTGTGGTATTATGTTATGTTTCTATTAGAACTGTCCTGACAGTGTGGTATTATGTTATTTTTCTATTAGAACTGTCCTGACAGTGTGGTATTTTGTTATGTTACTATTAGAACTGTCCTGACAGTGTGGTATTTTGTTATGTTTCTATTAGAACTGTCCTGACAGTGTGGTATTATGTTATGTTTCTATTAGAACTGTCCTGACAGTGTGGTATTATGTTATTTTTCTATTAGAACTGTCCTGACAGTGTGGTATTTTGCTATGTTTTTATTAGAACTGTCCTGACAGTGTGGTATTTTGTTATGTTTCTATTAGAACTGTCCTGACAGTGTGGTATTATGCTATTTTTCTATTAGAACTGTCCTGACAGTGTGGTATTTTGCTATGTTTCTATTAGAACTGCCCTGACAGTGTGGTATTATGTTATGTTTCTATTAGAACTGTCCTGACAGTGTGGTATTATGTTATTTTTCTATTAGAACTGTCCTGACAGTGTGGTATTTTGCTGTTTTTCATGGATGTTGGAACTTTTCTGACAGTGTGGTATTTTGATATTTTTCTATTAGAACTACCCTGACAGTGTGGTATTATGTTATTTTTCTATTAGAACTGCCCTAACAGTGTGGTATCATGTTATTTTTCTATTAGAACTGTCCTGACAGTGTGGTATTTTGTTATGTTTCTATTAGAACTGTCCTGACAGTGTGGTATTATGTTATGTTTCTATTAGAACTGCCCTGACAGTGTGGTATCATGTTATTTTTCTATTAGAACTGCCCTAACAGTGTGGTATCATGTTATGTTTCTATTAGAACTGTCCTGACAGTGTGGTATTATGTTATTTTTCTATTAGAACTGTTCTGACAGTGTGGTATTATGTTATGTTTCTATTAGAACTGTCCTGACAGTGTGGTATTATGTTATTTTACTATTAGAACTGTCCTGACAGTGTGGTATTATGTTATTTTTCTATTAGAACTGTTCTGACAGTGTTGTATTATGTTATGTTTCTATTAGAACTGTTCTGACAGTGTGGTATTTTGTTATGTTTCTATTAGAACTGTCCTGACAGTGTGGTATTATGTTATGTTTCTATTAGAACTGTCCTGACAGTGTGGTATTATGTTATGTTTCTATTAGAACTGTCCTGACAGTGTGGTATTATGTTATGTTTCTATTAGAACTGTCCTGACAGTGTGGTATTATGTTATTTTTCTATTAGAACTGTCCTGACAGTGTGGTATTTTGTTATGTTTCTATTAGAACTGTCCTGACAGTGTGGTATTATGTTATGTTTCCATTAGAACTGTCCTGACAGTGTGGTATTTTGTTATGTTTCTATTAGAACTGTCCTGACAGTGTGGTATTATGTTATGTTTCTATTAGAACTGTCCTGACAGTGTGGTATTATGTTATTTTTCTATTAGAACTGTCCTGACAGTGTGGTATTTTGTTATGTTTCTATTAGAACTGTCCTGACAGTGTGGTATTATGTTATGTTTCTATTAGAACTGTCCTGACAGTGTGGTATTTTGTTATTTTTCTATTAGAACTGTCCTGACAGTGTGGTATTTTGTTGTTTTTCATGGATGTTGGAACTGTTCTGACAGTGTGGTATTTTGATATTTTTCTATTAGAAATGTCCTGACAGTGTGGTATTATGTTATTTTTCTATTAGAACTGCCCTTACAGTGTGGTATCATGTTATTTTTCTATTAGAACTGTCCTGACAGTGTGGTATTTTGTTATGTTTCTATTAGAACTGTCCTGACAGTGTGGTATTATGTTATGTTTCTATTAGAACTGTCCTGACAGTGTGGTATTTTGATATTTTTCTATTAGAACTGCCCTGACAGTGTGGTATTATGTTATTTTTCTATTAGAACTGCCCTGACAGCGTGGTATCATGTTATTTTTCTATTAGAACTGCCCTGACAATGTGGTATTATGATATGTTTCTATTAGAACTGTCCTGACAGTGTGGTATTATGTTATTTTTCTATTAGAACTGTCCTGACAGTGTGGTATTATGTTATGTTTCTATTGGAACTGTCCTGACAGTGTGGTATTATGTTATGTTTCTATTGGAACTGTCCTGACAGTGTGGTATTATGTTATGTTTCTATTGGAACTGTCCTGACAGTGTGGTATTATGATATGTTTCTATTAGAACTGTCCTGACAGTGTGGTATTATGTTATGTTTCTATTGGAACTGTCCTGACAGTGTGGTATTATGATATGTTTCTATTAGAACTGTCCTGACAGTGTGGTATTTTGTTATGTTTCTATTAGAACTGTCCTGACAGTGTGGTATTATGATATGTTTCTATTAGAACTGTCCTGACAGTGTGGTATTTTGTTATGTTTCTATTAGAACTGTCCTGACAGTGTGGTATTATGATATGTTTCTATTAGAACTGTCCTGACAGTGTGGGATTTTGTTATGTTTCTATTAGAACTGTCCTGACAGTGTGGTATTTTGTTATGTTTCTATTAGAACTGTCCTGACAGTGTGGTATTATGTTATGTTTCTATTAGAACTGTCCTGACAGTGTGGTTTTATGATATGTTTCTATTAGAACTGTCCTGACAGTGTGGTATTATGTTATGTTTCTATTAGAACTGTCCTGACAGTGTGGTATTTTGTTATGTTTCTATTAGAACTGTCCTGACAGTGTGGTATTATGTTATGTTTCTATTAGAACTGTCCTGACAGTGTGGTATTATGATATGTTTCTATTAGAACTGTCCTGACAGTGTGGTATTTTGTTATGTTTCTATTAGAACTGTCCTGACAGTGTGGTATTATGTTATGTTTCTATTAGAACTGTCCTGACAGTGTGGTTTTATGATATGTTTCTATTAGAACTGTCCTGACAGTGTGGTATTATGTTATGTTTCTATTAGAACTGTCCTGACAGTGTGGTATTATGTTATTTGTCTATTAGAACTGTTCTGACAGTGTGGTATTATGATATGTTTCTATTAGAACTGTCCTGACAGTGTGGTATTATGTTATTTTTCTATTAGAACTGTCCTGACAGTTTGGTATTTTGTTATGTTTCTATTAGAACTGTCCTGACCGTGTGGTATTTTGTTATGTTTCTATTAGAACTGTCCTGACAGTGTGGTATTATGTTATGTTTCTATTAGAACTGTCCTGACAGTGTGGTATTATGTTATTTTTCTATTAGAACTGTCCTGACAGTGTGGTATTTTGCTATGTTTTTATTAGAACTGTCCTGACAGTGTAGTATTTGTTATGTTTCTATTAGAACTGTCCTGACTGTGTGGTATTATGTTATTTTTCTATTAGAACTGCCCTGACAGTGTGGTATTATGTTATGTTTCTATTAGAACTGTCCTGACAGTGTGGTATTATGTTATTTTTCTATTAGAACTGTCCTGACAGTGTGGTATTTTGCTGTTTTTCATGGATGTTGGAACTGTTCTGACAGTGTGGTATTTTGATATTTTTCTATTAGAACTGCCCTGACAGTGTGGTATTATGTTATTTTTCTATTAGAACTGCCCTAACAGTGTTATCATGTTATTTTTCTATTATAACTGTCCTGACAGTGTGGTATTTTGTTATGTATCTATTAGAACTGTCCTGACAGTGTGGTATTATGTTATGTTTCTATTAGAACTGCCCTGACAGTGTGGTATCATGTTATTTTTCTATTAGAACTGCCCTAACAGTGTGGTATCATGTTATGTTTCTATTAGAACTGTCCTGACAGTGTGGTATTTTGATATTTTTCTATTAGAACTGCCCTGACAGTGTGGTATCATGTTATTTTTCTATTAGAACTGTCCTGACAGTGTGGTATTATGTTATTTTTTTATTAGAACTGTCCTGACAGTGTGGTATTTTGATATATTTCTATTAGAACTGTCCTGACAGTGTGGTATTATGCTATTTTTCTATTAGAACTGTCCTGACAGTGTGGTATTATGTTATTTTTCTATTAGAACTGTCCTGACAGTGTGGTATTATGTTATTTTTTTATTAGAACTGTCCTGACAATGTGGCATTATGTTGTTTTTCTATTAGAACTGTCCTGACAGTGTGGTATTATGTTATTTTTCTATTAGAACTGTCCTGGCAGTGTGGTATTATGTTATTTTTTTATTAGAACTGTCCTGACAATGTGGTATTATGTTATGTTTCTATTAGAACTGTTCTGAAAGTGTGGTATTATGTTATTTTTCTATTAGAACTGTCCTGACAGTGTGGTATTATGTTATTTTTCTATTAGAACTGTCCTGACAGTGTGGTATTATGATATTTTTCTATTAGAACTGTTCTGACAGTGTGGTATTATGTTATTTTTCTATTAGAACTGTCCTGACAGTGTGGTATTATGTTATTTTTCTATTAGAACTGTCCTGACAGTGTGGTATTTTGTTATGTTTCTATTAGAACTGTCCTGACAGTGTGGTATTATGTTATGTTTCTATTAGAACTGTCCTGACAGTGTGGTATTATGTTATTTTTCTATTAGAACTGTCCTGACAGTGTGGTATTATGTTATTTTTCTATTAGAACTGTCCTGACAGTGTGGTATTATGTTATTTTTTTATTAGAACTGTCCTGACAATGTGGTATTATGTTATGTTTCTATTAGAACTGTTCTGACAGTGTGGTATTATGTTATTTTTCTATTAGAACTGTCCTGACAGTGTGGTATTATGATATTTTTCTATTAGAACTGTTCTGACAGTGTGGTATTATGTTATTTCTCTATTAGAACTGTCCTGACAGTGTGGTATTATGTTATTTTTCTATTAGAACTGTCCTGACAGTGTGGTATTTTGTTATGTTTCTATTAGAACTGTCCTGACAGTGTGGTATTTTGTTATGTTTCTATTAGAACTGTCCTGACAGTGTGGTATTTTGTTATGTTTCTTTTAGAACTGTCCTGACAGTGTGGAATTTTGTTATGTTTCTATTAGAACTGTCCTGACAGTGTGGTATTTTGTTATGTTTCTATTAGAACTGTCCTGACATTGTGGTATTTTGTTATGTTTCTATTAGAACTGTCCTGACAGTGTGGTATTTTGTTATGTTTCTATTAGAACTGTCCTGACAGTGTGGTATTATGCTATTTTTCTATTAGAACTGTCCTGACAGTGTGGTATTATGATATTTTTCTATTAGAACTGTTCTGACAGTGTGGTATTATGTTATTTGTCTATTAGAACTGTCCTGACAGTGTGGTATTATGTTATTTTTCTATTAGAACTGTCCTGACAGTGTGGTATTATGTTATGTTTCTATTAGAACTGTCCTGACAGTGTGGTATTTTGTTATGTTTCTATTAGAACTGCCCTGACAGTGTGGTATTATGTTATTTTTCTATTAGAACTGTTCTGACAGTGTAGTATTTTGTTATGTTTCTATTAGAACTGTCCTGACAGTGTGGTATTATGTTATTTTTCTATTAGAACTGTCCTGACAGTGTGGTATTATGTTATTTTTCTATTAGAACTGTCCTGACAGTGTGGTATTTTGTTATGTTTCTATTAGAACTGTCCTGACAGTGTGGTATTATGTTATGTTTCTATTAGAACTGCCCTGACAGTGTGGTATCATGTTATTTTTCTATTAGAACTGCCCTAACAGTGTGGTATCATGTTATGTTTCTATTAGAACTGTCCTGACAGTGTGGTATTATGTTATTTTTCTATTAGAACTGTTCTGACAGTGTGGTATTATGTTATGTTTCTATTAGAACTGTCCTGACAGTGTGGTATTATGTTATTTTTCTATTAGAACTGTCCTGACAGTGTGGTATTATGTTATTTTTCTATTAGAACTGTTCTGACAGTGTGGTATTATGTTATGTTTCTATTAGAACTGTTCTGACAGTGTGGTATTTTGTTATGTTTCTATTAGAACTGTCCTGACAGTGTGGTATTATGTTATGTTTCTATTAGAACTGTCCTGACAGTGTGGTATTATGTTATGTTTCTATTAGAACTGTCCTGACAGTGTGGTATTATGATATGTTTCTATTAGAACTGTCCTGACAGTGTGGTATTTTGCTATGTTTTTATTAGAACTGTCCTGACAGTGTGGTATTTTGTTATGTTTCTATTAGAACTGTCCTGACAGTGTGGTATTATGTTATGTTTCTATTAGAACTGTCCTGACAGTGTGGTATTATGTTATTTTTCTATTAGAACTGTCCTGACAGTGTGGTATTTTGTTATGTTACTATTAGAACTGTCCTGACAGTGTGGTATTTTGTTATGTTTCTATTAGAACTGTCCTGACAGTGTGGTATTATGTTATGTTTCTATTAGAACTGTCCTGACAGTGTGGTATTATGTTATTTTTCTATTAGAACTGTCCTGACAGTGTGGTATTTTGCTATGTTTTTATTAGAACTGTCCTGACAGTGTGGTATTTTGTTATGTTTCTATTAGAACTGTCCTGACAGTGTGGTATTATGCTATTTTTCTATTAGAACTGTCCTGACAGTGTGGTATTTTGTTATGTTTCTATTAGAACTGCCCTGACAGTGTGGTATTATGTTATGTTTCTATTAGAACTGTCCTGACAGTGTGGTATTATGTTATTTTTCTATTAGAACTGTCCTGACAGTGTGGTATTTTGCTGTTTTTCATGGATGTTGGAACTTTTCTGACAGTGTGGTATTTTGATATTTTTCTATTAGAACTACCCTGACAGTGTGGTATTATGTTATTTTTCTATTAGAACTGCCCTAACAGTGTGGTATCATGTTATTTTTCTATTAGAACTGTCCTGACAGTGTGGTATTTTGTTATGTTTCTATTAGAACTGTCCTGACAGTGTGGTATTATGTTATGTTTCTATTAGAACTGCCCTGACAGTGTGGTATCATGTTATTTTTCTATTAGAACTGCCCTAACAGTGTGGTATCATGTTATGTTTCTATTAGAACTGTCCTGACAGTGTGGTATTATGTTATTTTTCTATTAGAACTGTTCTGACAGTGTGGTATTATGTTATGTTTCTATTAGAACTGTCCTGACAGTGTGGTATTATGTTATTTTTCTATTAGAACTGTCCTGACAGTGTGGTATTATGTTATTTTTCTATTAGAACTGTTCTGACAGTGTGGTATTATGTTATGTTTCTATTAGAACTGTTCTGACAGTGTGGTATTTTGTTATGTTTCTATTAGAACTGTCCTGACAGTGTGGTATTATGTTATGTTTCTATTAGAACTGTCCTGACAGTGTGGTATTATGTTATGTTTCTATTAGAACTGTCCTGACAGTGTGGTATTATGTTATGTTTCTATTAGAACTGTCCTGACAGTGTGGTATTATGTTATTTTTCTATTAGAACTGTCCTGACAGTGTGGTATTTTGTTATGTTTCTATTAGAACTGTCCTGACAGTGTGGTATTATGTTATGTTTCTATTAGAACTGTCCTGACAGTGTGGTATTTTGTTATGTTTCTATTAGAACTGTCCTGACAGTGTGGTATTATGTTATGTTTCTATTAGAACTGTCCTGACAGTGTGGTATTATGTTATTTTTCTATTAGAACTGTCCTGACAGTGTGGTATTTTGTTATGTTTCTATTAGAACTGTCCTGACAGTGTGGTATTATGTTATGTTTCTATTAGAACTGTCCTGACAGTGTGGTATTTTGTTATTTTTCTATTAGAACTGTCCTGACAGTGTGGTATTTTGTTGTTTTTCATGGATGTTGGAACTGTTCTGACAGTGTGGTATTTTGATATTTTTCTATTAGAAATGTCCTGACAGTGTGGTATTATGTTATTTTTCTATTAGAACTGCCCTTACAGTGTGGTATCATGTTATTTTTCTATTAGAACTGTCCTGACAGTGTGGTATTTTGTTATGTTTCTATTAGAACTGTCCTGACAGTGTGGTATTATGTTATGTTTCTATTAGAACTGTCCTGACAGTGTGGTATTTTGATATTTTTCTATTAGAACTGCCCTGACAGTGTGGTATTATGTTATTTTTCTATTAGAACTGCCCTGACAGCGTGGTATCATGTTATTTTTCTATTAGAACTGCCCTGACAATGTGGTATTATGATATGTTTCTATTAGAACTGTCCTGACAGTGTGGTATTATGTTATTTTTCTATTAGAACTGTCCTGACAGTGTGGTATTATGTTATGTTTCTATTGGAACTGTCCTGACAGTGTGGTATTATGTTATGTTTCTATTGGAACTGTCCTGACAGTGTGGTATTATGTTATGTTTCTATTGGAACTGTCCTGACAGTGTGGTATTATGATATGTTTCTATTAGAACTGTCCTGACAGTGTGGTATTATGTTATGTTTCTATTGGAACTGTCCTGACAGTGTGGTATTATGATATGTTTCTATTAGAACTGTCCTGACAGTGTGGTATTTTGTTATGTTTCTATTAGAACTGTCCTGACAGTGTGGTATTATGATATGTTTCTATTAGAACTGTCCTGACAGTGTGGTATTTTGTTATGTTTCTATTAGAACTGTCCTGACAGTGTGGTATTATGATATGTTTCTATTAGAACTGTCCTGACAGTGTGGGATTTTGTTATGTTTCTATTAGAACTGTCCTGACAGTGTGGTATTTTGTTATGTTTCTATTAGAACTGTCCTGACAGTGTGGTATTATGTTATGTTTCTATTAGAACTGTCCTGACAGTGTGGTTTTATGATATGTTTCTATTAGAACTGTCCTGACAGTGTGGTATTATGTTATGTTTCTATTAGAACTGTCCTGACAGTGTGGTATTTTGTTATGTTTCTATTAGAACTGTCCTGACAGTGTGGTATTATGTTATGTTTCTATTAGAACTGTCCTGACAGTGTGGTATTATGATATGTTTCTATTAGAACTGTCCTGACAGTGTGGTATTTTGTTATGTTTCTATTAGAACTGTCCTGACAGTGTGGTATTATGTTATGTTTCTATTAGAACTGTCCTGACAGTGTGGTTTTATGATATGTTTCTATTAGAACTGTCCTGACAGTGTGGTATTATGTTATGTTTCTATTAGAACTGTCCTGACAGTGTGGTATTATGTTATTTGTCTATTAGAACTGTTCTGACAGTGTGGTATTATGATATGTTTCTATTAGAACTGTCCTGACAGTGTGGTATTATGTTATTTTTCTATTAGAACTGTCCTGACAGTTTGGTATTTTGTTATGTTTCTATTAGAACTGTCCTGACCGTGTGGTATTTTGTTATGTTTCTATTAGAACTGTCCTGACAGTGTGGTATTATGTTATGTTTCTATTAGAACTGTCCTGACAGTGTGGTATTATGTTATTTTTCTATTAGAACTGTCCTGACAGTGTGGTATTTTGCTGTTTTTCATGGATGTTGGAACTGTTCTGACAGTGTGGTATTTTGATATTTTTCTATTAGAACTGCCCTGACAGTGTGGTATTATGTTATTTTTCTATTAGAACTGCCCTAACAGTGTTATCATGTTATTTTTCTATTATAACTGTCCTGACAGTGTGGTATTTTGTTATGTATCTATTAGAACTGTCCTGACAGTGTGGTATTATGTTATGTTTCTATTAGAACTGCCCTGACAGTGTGGTATCATGTTATTTTTCTATTAGAACTGCCCTAACAGTGTGGTATCATGTTATGTTTCTATTAGAACTGTCCTGACAGTGTGGTATTTTGATATTTTTCTATTAGAACTGCCCTGACAGTGTGGTATCATGTTATTTTTCTATTAGAACTGTCCTGACAGTGTGGTATTATGTTATTTTTCTATTAGAACTGTCCTGACAGTGTGGTATTTTGATATATTTCTATTAGAACTGTCCTGACAGTGTGGTATTATGCTATTTTTCTATTAGAACTGTCCTGACAGTGTGGTATTATGTTATTTTTCTATTAGAACTGTCCTGACAGTGTGGTATTATGTTATTTTTTTATTAGAACTGTCCTGACAATGTGGCATTATGTTGTTTTTCTATTAGAACTGTCCTGACAGTGTGGTATTATGTTATTTTTCTATTAGAACTGTCCTGGCAGTGTGGTATTATGTTATTTTTTTATTAGAACTGTCCTGACAATGTGGTATTATGTTATGTTTCTATTAGAACTGTTCTGAAAGTGTGGTATTATGTTATTTTTCTATTAGAACTGTCCTGACAGTGTGGTATTATGTTATTTTTCTATTAGAACTGTCCTGACAGTGTGGTATTATGATATTTTTCTATTAGAACTGTTCTGACAGTGTGGTATTATGTTATTTTTCTATTAGAACTGTCCTGACAGTGTGGTATTATGTTATTTTTCTATTAGAACTGTCCTGACAGTGTGGTATTTTGTTATGTTTCTATTAGAACTGTCCTGACAGTGTGGTATTATGTTATGTTTCTATTAGAACTGTCCTGACAGTGTGGTATTATGTTATTTTTCTATTAGAACTGTCCTGACAGTGTGGTATTATGTTATTTTTCTATTAGAACTGTCCTGACAGTGTGGTATTATGTTATTTTTTTATTAGAACTGTCCTGACAATGTGGTATTATGTTATGTTTCTATTAGAACTGTTCTGACAGTGTGGTATTATGTTATTTTTCTATTAGAACTGTCCTGACAGTGTGGTATTATGATATTTTTCTATTAGAACTGTTCTGACAGTGTGGTATTATGTTATTTCTCTATTAGAACTGTCCTGACAGTGTGGTATTATGTTATTTTTCTATTAGAACTGTCCTGACAGTGTGGTATTTTGTTATGTTTCTATTAGAACTGTCCTGACAGTGTGGTATTTTGTTATGTTTCTATTAGAACTGTCCTGACAGTGTGGTATTTTGTTATGTTTCTTTTAGAACTGTCCTGACAGTGTGGAATTTTGTTATGTTTCTATTAGAACTGTCCTGACAGTGTGGTATTTTGTTATGTTTCTATTAGAACTGTCCTGACATTGTGGTATTTTGTTATGTTTCTATTAGAACTGTCCTGACAGTGTGGTATTTTGTTATGTTTCTATTAGAACTGTCCTGACAGTGTGGTATTATGCTATTTTTCTATTAGAACTGTCCTGACAGTGTGGTATTATGATATTTTTCTATTAGAACTGTTCTGACAGTGTGGTATTATGTTATTTGTCTATTAGAACTGTCCTGACAGTGTGGTATTATGTTATTTTTCTATTAGAACTGTCCTGACAGTGTGGTATTATGTTATGTTTCTATTAGAACTGTCCTGACAGTGTGGTATTTTGTTATGTTTCTATTAGAACTGCCCTGACAGTGTGGTATTATGTTATTTTTCTATTAGAACTGTTCTGACAGTGTAGTATTTTGTTATGTTTCTATTAGAACTGTCCTGACAGTGTGGTATTATGTTATTTTTCTATTAGAACTGTCCTGACAGTGTGGTATTATGTTATTTTTCTATTAGAACTGTCCTGACAGTGTGGTATTTTGTTATGTTTCTATTAGAACTGTCCTGACAGTGTGGTATTATGTTATGTTTCTATTAGAACTGTCCTGACAGTGTGGTATTTTGTTATTTTTCTATTAGAACTGCCCTGACAGTGTGGTATTATGTTATTTTTCTATTAGACCTGTTCTGACAGTGTGGTATTATGTTATGTTTCTATTAGAACTGTCCTGACAGTGTGGTATTATGTTATGTTTCTATTAGAACTGTCCTGACAGTGTGGTATTTTGTTATGTTTCTATTAGAACTGTCCTGACAGTGTGGTATTATGTTATGTTTCTATTAGAACTGTCCTGACAGTGTGGTATTATGTTATGTTTCTATTAGAACTGTCCTGACAGTGTGGTATTATGTTATGTTTCTATTAGAACTGTCCTGACAGTGTGGTATTATGTTATGTTTCTATTAGAACTGTCCTGACAGTGTGGTATTATGATATGTTTCTATTAGAACTGTCCTGACAGTGTGGTATTATGTTATGTTTCTATTAGAACTGTCCTGACAGTGTGGTATTATGTTATGTTTCTATTAGAACTGTCCTGACAGTGTGGTATTTTGTTATTTTTCTATTAGAACTGTCCTGACAGTGTGGTATTTTGTTGTTTTTCATGGATGTTGGAACTGTTCTGACAGTGTGGTATTTTGATATTTTTCTATTAGAACTGTCCTGACAGTGTGGTATTATGTTATTTTTCTATTAGAACTGCCCTGACAGTGTGGTATCATGTTATTTTTCTATTAGAACTGTCCTGACAGTGTGGTATTTTGTTATGTTTCTATTAGAACTGTCCTGACAGTGTGGTATTATGTTATGTTTCTATTAGAACTGTCCTGACAGTGTGGTATTTTGATATTTTTCTATTAGAACTGCCCTGACAGTGTGGTATTATGTTATTTTTCTATTAGAACTGCCCTGACAGCGTGGTATCATGTTATTTTTCTATTAGAACTGTCCTGACAGTGTGGTATTATGCTATGTTTCTATTAGAACTGTTTTGACAGTGTGGTATTATGATATGTTTCTATTAGAACTGTTCTGACAGTGTGGTATTATGATATGTTTCTATTAGAACTGTCCTGACAGTGTGGTATTATGTTATGTTTCTATTAGAACTGTCCTGACAGTGTGGTATTATGTTATGTTTCTATTGGAACTGTCCTGACAGTGTGGTATTATGATATGTTTCTATTAGAACTGTCCTGACAGTGTGGTATTTTGTTATGTTTCTATTAGAACTGTCCTGACAGTGTGGTATTATGATATGTTTCTATTAGAACTGTCCTGACAGTGTGGTATTTTGTTATGTTTCTATTAGAACTGTCCTGACAGTGTGGTATTATGATATGTTTCTATTAGAACTGTCCTGACAGTGTGGTATTTTGTTATGTTTCTATTAGAACTGTCCTGACAGTGTGGTATTATGATATGTTTCTATTAGAACTGTCCTGACAGTGTGGTATTTTGTTATGTTTCTATTAGAACTGTCCTGACAGTGTGGTATTTTGTTATGTTTCTATTAGAACTGTCTTGACAGTGTGGTATTATGTTATGTTTCTATTAGAACTGTCCTGACAGTGTGGTATTTTGTTATGTTTCTATTAGAACTGTCCTGACAGTGTGGTATTTTGTTATGTTTCTATTAGAACTGTCCTGACAGTGTGGTATTTTGTTATGTTTCTTTTAGAACTGTCCTGACAGTGTGGAATTTTGTTATGTTTCTATTAGAACTGTCCTGACAGTGTGGTATTTTGTTATGTTTCTATTAGAACTGTCCTGACATTGTGGTATTTTGTTATGTTTCTATTAGAACTGTCCTGACAGTGTGGTATTTTGTTATGTTTCTATTAGAACTGTCCTGACAGTGTGGTATTATGCTATTTTTCTATTAGAACTGTCCTGACAGTGTGGTATTATGATATTTTTCTATTAGAACTGTTCTGACAGTGTGGTATTATGTTATTTGTCTATTAGAACTGTCCTGACAGTGTGGTATTATGTTATTTTTCTATTAGAACTGTCCTGACAGTGTGGTATTATGTTATGTTTCTATTAGAACTGTCCTGACAGTGTGGTATTTTGTTATGTTTCTATTAGAACTGCCCTGACAGTGTGGTATTATGTTATTTTTCTATTAGAACTGTTCTGACAGTGTAGTATTTTGTTATGTTTCTATTAGAACTGTCCTGACAGTGTGGTATTATGTTATTTTTCTATTAGAACTGTCCTGACAGTGTGGTATTATGTTATTTTTCTATTAGAACTGTCCTGACAGTGTGGTATTTTGTTATGTTTCTATTAGAACTGTCCTGACAGTGTGGTATTATGTTATGTTTCTATTAGAACTGTCCTGACAGTGTGGTATTTTGTTATTTTTCTATTAGAACTGCCCTGACAGTGTGGTATTATGTTATTTTTCTATTAGACCTGTTCTGACAGTGTGGTATTATGTTATGTTTCTATTAGAACTGTCCTGACAGTGTGGTATTATGTTATGTTTCTATTAGAACTGTCCTGACAGTGTGGTATTTTGTTATGTTTCTATTAGAACTGTCCTGACAGTGTGGTATTATGTTATGTTTCTATTAGAACTGTCCTGACAGTGTGGTATTATGTTATGTTTCTATTAGAACTGTCCTGACAGTGTGGTATTATGTTATGTTTCTATTAGAACTGTCCTGACAGTGTGGTATTATGTTATGTTTCTATTAGAACTGTCCTGACAGTGTGGTATTATGTTATGTTTCTATTAGAACTGTCCTGACAGTGTGGTATTATGTTATTTTTCTATTAGACCTGTTCTGACAGTGTGGTATTATGTTATGTTTCTATTAGAACTGTCCTGACAGTATGGTATTATGTTATGTTTCTATTAGAACTGTCCTGACAGTGTGGTATTTTGTTATGTTTCTATTAGAACTGTCCTGACAGTGTGGTATTATGTTATGTTTCTATTAGAACTGTCCTGACAGTGTGGTATTATGTTATGTTTCTATTAGAACTGTCCTGACAGTGTGGTATTATGTTATGTTTCTATTAGAACTGTCCTGACAGTGTGGTATTATGTTATGTTTCTATTAGAACTGTCCTGACAGTGTGGTATTATGATATGTTTCTATTAGAACTGTCCTGACAGTGTGGTATTATGTTATGTTTCTATTAGAACTGTCCTGACAGTGTGGTATTATGTTATGTTTCTATTAGAACTGTCCTGACAGTGTGGTATTTTGTTATTTTTCTATTAGAACTGTCCTGACAGTGTGGTATTTTGTTGTTTTTCATGGATGTTGGAACTGTTCTGACAGTGTGGTATTTTGATATTTTTCTATTAGAACTGTCCTGACAGTGTGGTATTATGTTATTTTTCTATTAGAACTGCCCTGACAGTGTGGTATCATGTTATTTTTCTATTAGAACTGTCCTGACAGTGTGGTATTTTGTTATGTTTCTATTAGAACTGTCCTGACAGTGTGGTATTATGTTATGTTTCTATTAGAACTGTCCTGACAGTGTGGTATTTTGATATTTTTCTATTAGAACTGCCCTGACAGTGTGGTATTATGTTATTTTTCTATTAGAACTGCCCTGACAGCGTGGTATCATGTTATTTTTCTATTAGAACTGTCCTGACAGTGTGGTATTATGCTATGTTTCTATTAGAACTGTTTTGACAGTGTGGTATTATGATATGTTTCTATTAGAACTGTTCTGACAGTGTGGTATTATGATATGTTTCTATTAGAACTGTCCTGACAGTGTGGTATTATGTTATGTTTCTATTAGAACTGTCCTGACAGTGTGGTATTATGTTATGTTTCTATTGGAACTGTCCTGACAGTGTGGTATTATGATATGTTTCTATTAGAACTGTCCTGACAGTGTGGTATTTTGTTATGTTTCTATTAGAACTGTCCTGACAGTGTGGTATTATGATATGTTTCTATTAGAACTGTCCTGACAGTGTGGTATTTTGTTATGTTTCTATTAGAACTGTCCTGACAGTGTGGTATTATGATATGTTTCTATTAGAACTGTCCTGACAGTGTGGTATTTTGTTATGTTTCTATTAGAACTGTCCTGACAGTGTGGTATTATGATATGTTTCTATTAGAACTGTCCTGACAGTGTGGTATTTTGTTATGTTTCTATTAGAACTGTCCTGACAGTGTGGTATTTTGTTATGTTTCTATTAGAACTGTCTTGACAGTGTGGTATTATGTTATGTTTCTATTAGAACTGTCCTGACAGTGTGGTATTTTGTTATGTTTCTATTAGAACTGTCCTGACAGTGTGGTATTTTGTTATGTTTCTATTAGAACTGTCCTGACAGTGTGGTATTTTGTTATGTTTCTTTTAGAACTGTCCTGACAGTGTGGAATTTTGTTATGTTTCTATTAGAACTGTCCTGACAGTGTGGTATTTTGTTATGTTTCTATTAGAACTGTCCTGACATTGTGGTATTTTGTTATGTTTCTATTAGAACTGTCCTGACAGTGTGGTATTTTGTTATGTTTCTATTAGAACTGTCCTGACAGTGTGGTATTATGCTATTTTTCTATTAGAACTGTCCTGACAGTGTGGTATTATGATATTTTTCTATTAGAACTGTTCTGACAGTGTGGTATTATGTTATTTGTCTATTAGAACTGTCCTGACAGTGTGGTATTATGTTATTTTTCTATTAGAACTGTCCTGACAGTGTGGTATTATGTTATGTTTCTATTAGAACTGTCCTGACAGTGTGGTATTTTGTTATGTTTCTATTAGAACTGCCCTGACAGTGTGGTATTATGTTATTTTTCTATTAGAACTGTTCTGACAGTGTAGTATTTTGTTATGTTTCTATTAGAACTGTCCTGACAGTGTGGTATTATGTTATTTTTCTATTAGAACTGTCCTGACAGTGTGGTATTATGTTATTTTTCTATTAGAACTGTCCTGACAGTGTGGTATTTTGTTATGTTTCTATTAGAACTGTCCTGACAGTGTGGTATTATGTTATGTTTCTATTAGAACTGTCCTGACAGTGTGGTATTTTGTTATTTTTCTATTAGAACTGCCCTGACAGTGTGGTATTATGTTATTTTTCTATTAGACCTGTTCTGACAGTGTGGTATTATGTTATGTTTCTATTAGAACTGTCCTGACAGTGTGGTATTATGTTATGTTTCTATTAGAACTGTCCTGACAGTGTGGTATTTTGTTATGTTTCTATTAGAACTGTCCTGACAGTGTGGTATTATGTTATGTTTCTATTAGAACTGTCCTGACAGTGTGGTATTATGTTATGTTTCTATTAGAACTGTCCTGACAGTGTGGTATTATGTTATGTTTCTATTAGAACTGTCCTGACAGTGTGGTATTATGTTATGTTTCTATTAGAACTGTCCTGACAGTGTGGTATTATGATATGTTTCTATTAGAACTGTCCTGACAGTGTGGTATTATGTTATGTTTCTATTAGAACTGTCCTGACAGTGTGGTATTATGTTATGTTTCTATTAGAACTGTCCTGACAGTGTGGTATTTTGTTATTTTTCTATTAGAACTGTCCTGACAGTGTGGTATTTTGTTGTTTTTCATGGATGTTGGAACTGTTCTGACAGTGTGGTATTTTGATATTTTTCTATTAGAACTGTCCTGACAGTGTGGTATTATGTTATTTTTCTATTAGAACTGCCCTGACAGTGTGGTATCATGTTATTTTTCTATTAGAACTGTCCTGACAGTGTGGTATTTTGTTATGTTTCTATTAGAACTGTCCTGACAGTGTGGTATTATGTTATGTTTCTATTAGAACTGTCCTGACAGTGTGGTATTTTGATATTTTTCTATTAGAACTGCCCTGACAGTGTGGTATTATGTTATTTTTCTATTAGAACTGCCCTGACAGCGTGGTATCATGTTATTTTTCTATTAGAACTGTCCTGACAGTGTGGTATTATGCTATGTTTCTATTAGAACTGTTTTGACAGTGTGGTATTATGATATGTTTCTATTAGAACTGTTCTGACAGTGTGGTATTATGATATGTTTCTATTAGAACTGTCCTGACAGTGTGGTATTATGTTATGTTTCTATTAGAACTGTCCTGACAGTGTGGTATTATGTTATGTTTCTATTGGAACTGTCCTGACAGTGTGGTATTATGATATGTTTCTATTAGAACTGTCCTGACAGTGTGGTATTTTGTTATGTTTCTATTAGAACTGTCCTGACAGTGTGGTATTATGATATGTTTCTATTAGAACTGTCCTGACAGTGTGGTATTTTGTTATGTTTCTATTAGAACTGTCCTGACAGTGTGGTATTATGATATGTTTCTATTAGAACTGTCCTGACAGTGTGGTATTTTGTTATGTTTCTATTAGAACTGTCCTGACAGTGTGGTATTATGATATGTTTCTATTAGAACTGTCCTGACAGTGTGGTATTTTGTTATGTTTCTATTAGAACTGTCCTGACAGTGTGGTATTTTGTTATGTTTCTATTAGAACTGTCTTGACAGTGTGGTATTATGTTATGTTTCTATTAGAACTGTCCTGACAGTGTGGTATTATGATATGTTTCTATTAGAACTGTCCTGACAGTGTGGTATTATGTTATGTTTCTATTAGAACTGTCCTGACAGTGTGGTATTATGTTATGTTTCTATTAGAACTGTCCTGACAGTGTGGTATTTTGGTATGTTTCTATTAGAACTGTCCTGACAGTGTGGTATTATGATATGTTTCTATTAGAACTGTCCTGACAGTGTGGTATTTTGTTATGTTTCTATTAGAACTGTCCTGACAGTGTGGTATTATGTCATGTTTCTATTAGAACTGTCCTGACAGTGTGGTATTATGTTATTTTTCTATTAGAACTGTTCTGACAGTGTGGTATTATGATATG
The DNA here is from genome assembly GCA_963680875.1 of Bathymodiolus brooksi. NCBI lineage: Eukaryota > Metazoa > Mollusca > Bivalvia > Mytilida > Modiolidae > Bathymodiolus > Bathymodiolus brooksi. Next base: position 1,948,080 of record OY804577.1, read on the forward strand.
TTTCTATTAGAACTGTCCTGACAGTGTGGTATTATGTTATTTTTCTATTAGAACTGTCCTGACAGTGTGGTATTTTGCTATGTTTCTATTAGAACTGTCCTGACAGTGTGGTATTTTGTTATGTTTCTATTAGAACTGTCCTGACAGTGTGGTATTATGTTATGTTTCTATTAGAACTGTCCTGACAGTGTGGTATTATGTTATTTTTCTATTAGAACTGTCCTGACAGTGTGGTATTTTGCTATGTTTTTATTAGAACTGTCCTGACAGTGTGGTATTTTGCTATGTTTCTATTAGAACTGTCCTGACAGTGTGGTATTATGTTATTTTTCTATTAGAACTGCCCTGACAGTGTGGTATTATGTTATGTTTCTATTAGAACTGTCCTGACAGTGTGGTATTATGTTATTTTTCTATTAGAACTGTCCTGACAGTGTGGTATTATGTTATTTTTCTATTAGAACTGCCCTGACAGTGTGGTATTATGTTATGTTTCTATTAGAACTATCCTGACAGTGTGGTATTATGTTATTTTTCTATTAGAACTGTCCTGACAGTGTGGTATTTTGCTGTTTTTCATGGATGTTGGAACTGTTCTGACAGTGTGGTATTTTGATATTTTTCTATTAGAACTGCCCTGACAGTGTGGTATTATGTTATTTTTCTATTAGAACTGCCCTAACAGTGTGGTATCATGTTATTTTTCTATTAGAACTGTCCTGACAGTGTGGTATTTTGTTATGTTTCTATTAGAACTGTCCTGACAGTGTGGTATTATGTTATGTTTCTATTAGAACTGCCCTGACAGTGTGGTATCATGTTATTTTTCTATTAGAACTGCCCTAACAATGTGGTTTCATGTTATTTTTCTATTAGAACTGTCCTGACAGTGTGGTATTTTGATATTTTTCTATTAGAACTGCCCTGACAGTGTGGTATTATGTTATTTTTCTATTAGAACTGCCCTGACAGTGTGGTATCATGTTATTTTTCTATTAGAACTGTCCTGACAGTGTGGTATTATGTTATTTTTCTATTAGAACTGTCCTGACAGTGTGGTATTTTGCTATATTTCTATTAGAACTGTCCTGACAGTGTGGTATTATGCTATTTTTCTATTAGAACTGTCCTGACAGTGTGGTATTATGTTATTTTTCTATTAGAACTGTCCTGACAGTGTGGTATTATGTTATTTTTTTATTAGAACTGTCCTGACAATGTGGCATTATGTTGTTTTTCTATTAGAACTGTCCTGACAGTGTGGTATTATGTTATTTTTCTATTAGAACTGTCCTGGCAGTGTGGTATTATGTTATTTTTTTATTAGAACTGTCCTGACAATGTGGTATTATGTTATGTTTCTATTAGAACTGTTCTGAAAGTGTGGTATTATGTTATTTTTCTATTAGAACTGTCCTGACAGTGTGGTATTATGTTATTTTTCTATTAGAACTGTCCTGACAGTGTGGTATTATGATATTTTTCTATTAGAACTGTTCTGACAGTGTGGTATTATGTTATTTTTCTATTAGAACTGTCCTGACAGTGTGGTATTATGTTATTTTTCTATTAGAACTGTCCTGACAGTGTGGTATTTTGTTATGTTTCTATTAGAACTGTCCTGACAGTGTGGTATTATGTTATGTTTCTATTAGAACTGTCCTGACAGTGTGGTATTATGTTATTTTTCTATTAGAACTGTCCTGACAGTGTGGTATTTTGCTGTTTTTCATGGATGTTGGAACTGTCCTGACAGTGTGGTATTATGTTATTTTTCTATTAGAACTGCCCTGACAGTGTGGTATTTTGATATTTTTCTATTAGAACTGCCCTGACAGTGTGGTATTATGTTATTTTTCTATTAGAACTGCCCTGACAGTGTGGTATCATGTTATTTTTCTATTAGAACTGTCCTGACAGTGTGGTATTATGTTATTTTTCTATTAGAACTGTCCTGACAGTGTGGTATTTTGTTATGTTTCTATTAGAACTGTCCTGACAGTGTGGTATTATGCTATTTTTCTATTAGAACTGTCCTGACAGTGTGGTATTATGTTATTTTTCTATTAGAACTGTCCTGACAGTGTGGTATTATGTTATTTTTTTATTAGAACTGTCCTGACAATGTGGTATTATGTTGTTTTTCTATTAGAACTGTCCTGACAGTGTGGTATTATGTTATTTTTCTATTAGAACTGTCCTGACAGTGTGGTATTATGTTATTTTTTTATTAGAACTGTCCTGACAATGTGGTATTATGTTATGTTTCTATTAGAACTGTTCTGACAGTGTGGTATTATGTTATTTTTCTATTAGAACTGTCCTGACAGTGTGGTATTATGTTATTTTTCTATTAGAACTGTCCTGACAGTGTGGTATTATGATATTTTTCTATTAGAACTGTTCTGACAGTGTGGTATTATGTTATTTTTCTATTAGAACTGTCCTGACAGTGTGGTATTATGTTATTTTTCTATTAGAACTGTCCTGACAGTGTGGTATTTTGTTATGTTTCTATTAGAACTGTCCTGACAGTGTGGTATTATGTTATTTTTCTATTGGAACTGTCCTGACAGTGTAGTATTATGTTATTTTTCTATTGGAACTGTCCTGAGAGTGTGATATTTTGTTGTTTTTCATAGATGTTGGAACTGTCCTGACAGTGTGCTATTATGTTATGTTTCTATTAGAACTGTCCTGACAGTGTGGTATTATGATATGTTTCTATTAGAACTGTCCTGACAGTGTGGTATTATGTTATGTTTCTATTAGAACTGTCCTGACAGTGTGGTATTATGATATGTTTCTATTAGAACTGTCCTGACAGTGTGGTATTATGTTATGTTTCTATTAGAACTGTCCTGACAGTGTGGTATTTTGTTATGTTTCTATTAGAACTGTCCTGACAGTTTGGTATTATGTTATGTTTCTATTAGAACTGTCCTGACATTGTGGTATTATGATATGTTTCTATTAGAACTGTCCTGAGAGTGTGGTATTTTGTTATGTTTCTATTAGAACTGTCCTGACAGTGTGGTATTATGTTATTTTTCTATTAGAACTGTTCTGACAGTGTGGTATTATGATATGTTTCTATTAGAACTGTCCTGACAGTGTGGTATTATGTTATTTTTCTATTAGAACTGTCCTGACAGTGTGGTATTTTGTTACGTTTCTATTAGAACTGTCCTGACAGTGTGGTATTTTGTTATGTTTCTATTAGAACTGTCCTGACAGTGTGGTATTATGTTATGTTTCTATTAGAACTGTCCTGACAGTGTGGTATTATGTTATTTTTCTATTAGAACTGTCCTGACAGTGTGGTATTTTGATATGTTTCTATTAGAACTGTCCTGACAGTGTGGTATTTTGTTATGTTTCTATTAGAACTGTCCTGACAGTGTGGTATTATGTTATTTTTCTATTAGAACTGCCCTGACAGTGTGGTATTATGTTATGTTTCTATTAGAACTGTCCTGACAGTGTGGTATTATGTTATTTTTCTATTAGAACTGTCCTGACAGTGTGGTATTTTTTTGTTTTTCATGGATGTTGGAACTGTTCTGACAGTGTGGTATTTTGATATTTTTCTATTAGAACTGCCCTGACAGTGTGGTATCATGTTATTTTTCTATTAGAACTGTCCTGACAGTGTGGTATTTTGTTATGTTTCTATTAGAACTGTCCTGACAGTGTGGTATTTTGATATTTTTCTATTAGAACTGCCCTGACAGTGTGGTATCATGTTATTTTTCTATTAGAACTGTCCTGACAGTGTGGTATTTTGTTATGTTTCTATTAGAACTGTCCTGACAGTGTGGTATTATGTTATTTTTCTATTAGAACTGTCCTGACAGTGTGGAATTATGTTATTTTTCTATTAGAACTGTCCTGACAGTGTGGTATTATGTTATTTTTTTATTAGAACTGTCCTGACAATGTGGTATTATGTTGTTTTTCTATTAGAACTGTCCTGACAGTGTGGTATTATGTTATTTTTCTATTAGAACTGTCCTGACAGTGTGGTATTATGTTATTTTTTTATTAGAACTGTCCTGACAATGTGGTATTATGCTATGTTTCTATTAGAACTGTTCTGACAGTGTGGTATTATGTTATTTTTCTCTGTATTATGTTATTTTTCTATTAGAACTGTCCTGACAGTGTGGTATTATGATATTTTTCTATTAGAACTGTTCTGACAGTGTGGTATTATGTTATTTTTCTATTAGAACTGTCCTGACAGTGTGGTATTATGTTATTTTTCTATTAGAACTGTCCTGACAGTGTGGTATTTTGTTATGTTTCTATTAGAACTGTCCTGACAGTGTGGTATTATGTTATGTTTCTTTTAGAACTGTCCTGACAGTGTGGTATTTTGCTATGTTTCTATTAGAACTGTCCTGACAGTGTGGTACTTTGTTATGTTTCTATTAGAACTGTCCTGACATTGTGGTATTTTGTTATGTTTCTATTAGAACTGTCCTGACAGTGTGGTAATTTGTTATGTTTCTATTAGAACTGTCCTGACAGTGTGGTATTATGTTATTTTTCTATTAGAACTGTCCTGACAGTGTGGTAGTATGATATTTTTCTATTAGAACTGTTCTGACAGTGTGGTATTATGTTATTTTTCTATTAGAACTGTCCTGACAGTGTGGTATTATGTTATTTTTCTATTAGAACTGTCCTGACAGTGTGGTATTATGATATGTTTCTATTAGAACTGTCCTGACAGTGTGGTATTTTGTTATGTTTCTATTAGAACTGCCCTGACAGTGTGGTATTATGTTATTTTTCTATTAGAACTGTTCTGACAGTGTAGTATTTTGTTATTTTTCTATTAGAACTGTCCTGACAGTGTGGTATTATGTTATTTTTCTATTAGAACTGTCCTGACAGTGTGGTATTTTGTTATGTTTCTATTAGAACTGTCCTGACAGTGTGGTATTATGTTATGTTTCTATTAGAACTGTCCTGACAGTGTGGTATTTTGTTATTTTTCTATTAGAACTGCCCTGACAGTGTGGTATTATGTTATTTTTCTATTAGAACTGTTCTGACAGTGTGGTATTATGTTATGTTTCTATTAGAACTGTCCTGACAGTGTGGTATTATGCTATTTTTCTATTAGAACTGTCCTGACAGTGTGGTATTATGTTATTTTTCTATTAGAACTGTCCTGACAGTGTGGTATTATGTTATTTTTTTATTAGAACTGTCCTGACAATGTGGTATTATGTTGTTTTTCTATTAGAACTGTCCTGACAATGTGGTATTATGTTATGTTTCTATTAGAACTGTCCTGACAGTGTGGTATTATGTTATTTTTCTATTAGAACTGTCCTGACAGTGTGGTATTATGTTATTTTTTTATTAGAACTGTCCTGACAATGTGGTATTTTGTTATGTTTCTATTAGAACTGTTCTGACAGTGTGGTATTATGTTATTTTTCTATTAGAACTGTCCTGACAGTGTGGTATTATGTTATTTTTCTATTAGAACTGTCCTGACAGTGTGGTATTATGATATTTTTCTATTAGAACTGTTCTGACAGTGTGGTATTATGTTATTTTTCTATTAGAACTGTCCTGACAGTGTGGTATTATGTCATTTTTCTATTAGAACTGTCCTGACAGTGTGGTATTTTGTTATGTTTCTATTAGAACTGTCCTGACAGTGTGGTAATATGTTATGTTTCTATTAGAACTGTCCTGACAGTGTGGTATTTTGTTATGTTTCTATTAGAACTGTCCTGACAGTGTGGTATTATGTTATTTTTCTATTGGAACTGTCCTGACAGTGTAGTATTATGTTATTTTTCTATTGGAACTGTCTTGAGAGTGTGATATTTTGTTGTTTTTCATAGATGTTGGAACTGTCCTGACAGTGTGCTATTATGTTATGTTTCTATTAGAACTGTCCTGACAGTGTGGTATTATGATATGGTTCTATTAGAACTGTCCTGACAGTGTGGTATTATGTTATGTTTCTATTAGAACTGTCCTGACAGTGTGGTATTATGATATGTTTCTATTAGAACTGTCCTGACAGTGTGGTATTATGTTATGTTTCTATTAGAACTGTCCCAACAGTGTGGTATTTTGTTATGTTTCTATTAGAACTGTCCTGACAGTGTGGTATTATGTTATTTTTCTATTAGAACTGTCCTGACAGTGTGGTATTATGTTATGTTTCTATTAGAACTGTCCTGACATTGTGGTATTATGATATGTTTCTATTAGAACTGTCCTGACAGTGTGGTATTATGTTATTTTTCTATTAGAACTGTCCTGACAGTGTGGTATTATGTTATGTTTCTATTAGAACTGTCCTGACATTGTGGTATTATGATATGTTTCTATTAGAACTGTCCTGAGAGTGTGGTATTTTGTTATGTTTCTATTAGAACTGTCCTGACAGTGTGGTATTATGTTATGTTTCTATTAGAACTGTCCTGACAGTGTGGTATTATGTTATTTTTCTATTAGAACTGTCCTGACAGTGTGGTATTATGCTATTTTTCTATTAGAACTGTCCTGACAGTGTGGTATTATGTTATTTTTTTATTAGAACTGTCCTGACAATGTGGTATTATGTTATGTTTCTATTAGAACTGTTCTGACAGTGTGGTATTATGTTATTTTTCTATTAGAACTGTCCTGACAGTGTGGTATTATGTTATTTTTCTATTAGAACTGTCCTGACAGTGTGGTATTATGATATTTTTCTATTAGAACTGTTCTGACAGTGTGGTATTATGTTATTTTTCTATTAGAACTGTCCTGACAGTGTGGTATTATGTTATTTTTCTATTAGAACTGTCCTGACAGTGTGGTATTTTGTTATGTTTCTATTAGAACTGTCCTGACAGTGTGGTATTATGTTATGTTTCTATTAGAACTGTCCTGACAGTGTGGTATTTTGTTATGTTTCTATTAGAACTGTCCTGACAGTGTGGTATTATGTTATTTTTCTATTAGAACTGTCCTGACAGTGTGGTATTTTGTTATTTTTCTATTAGAACTGTTCTGACAGTGTGGTATTATGTTATTTTTCTATTAGAACTGTCCTGACAGTGTGGTATTATGTTATTTTTCTATTAGAACTGTCCTGACAGTGTGGTATTATGATATTTTTCTATTAGAACTGTCCTGACAGTGTGGTATTTTGTTATGTTTCTATTAGAACTGTCCTGACAGTGTGGTATTATGTTATGTTTCTATTAGAACTGTCCTGACAGTGTGGTATTTTGCTATGTTTCTATTAGAACTATCCTGACAGTGTGGTATTATGTTATTTTTTCTATTGGAACTGTCCTGACAGTGTAGTATTATGTTATTTTTCTATTGGAACTGTCCTGAGAGTATGATATTTTGGTGTTTTTCATAGATGTTGGAACTGTCCTGACAGTGTGCTATTATGTTATGTTTCTATTAGAACCGTCCTGACAGTGTGGTATTATGATATGGTTCTATTAGAACTGTCCTGACAGTGTGGTATTATGTTATGTTTCTATTAGAACTGTCCTGACAGTGTGGTATTATGATATGTTTCTATTAGAACTGTCCTGACAGTGTGGTATTATGTTATGTTTCTATTAGAACTGTCCCAACAGTGTGGTATTTTGTTATGTTTCTATTAAAACTGTCCTGACAGTGTGGTATTATGTTATTTTTCTATTAGAACTGTCCTGACAGTGTGGTATTAAGTTATGTTTCTATTAGAACTGTCCTGACATTGTGGTATTATGATATGTTTCTATTAGAACTGTCCTGACAGTGTGGTATTATGTTATTTTTCTATTAGAACTGTCCTGACAGTGTGGTATTATGTTATGTTTCTATTAGAACTGTCCTGACATTGTGGTATTATGATATGTTTCTATTAGAACTGTCCTGAGAGTGTGGTATTTTGTTATGTTTCTATTAGAACTGTCCTGACAGTGTGGTATTATGTTATGTTTCTATTAGAACTGTCCTGACAGTGTGGTATTATGTTATTTTTCTATTAGAACTGTCCTGACAGTGTGGTATTATGCTATTTTTCTATTAGAACTGTCCTGACAGTGTGGTATTATGTTATTTTTCTATTAGAACTGTCCTGACAGTGTGGTATTATGTTATTTTTTTATTAGAACTGTCCTGACAATGTGGTATTATGTTATGTTTCTATTAGAACTGTTCTGACAGTGTGGTATTATGTTATTTTTCTATTAGAACTGTCCTGACAGTGTGGTATTATGTTATTTTTCTATTAGAACTGTCCTGACAGTGTGGTATTATGATATTTTTCTATTAGAACTGTTCTGACAGTGTGGTATTATGTTATTTTTCTATTAGAACTGTCCTGACAGTGTGGTATTATGTTATTTTTCTATTAGAACTGTCCTGACAGTGTGGTATTTTGTTATGTTTCTATTAGAACTGTCCTGACAGTGTGGTATTATGTTATGTTTCTATTAGAACTGTCCTGACAGTGTGGTATTTTGTTATGTTTCTATTAGAACTGTCCTGACAGTGTGGTATTATGTTATTTTTCTATTAGAACTGTCCTGACAGTGTGGTATTTTGTTATGTTTCTATTAGAACTGTTCTGACAGTGTGGTATTATGTTATTTTTCTATTAGAACTGTCCTGACAGTGTGGTATTATGTTATTTTTCTATTAGAACTGTCCTGACAGTGTGGTATTATGATATTTTTCTATTAGAACTGTCCTGACAGTGTGGTATTTTGCTATGTTTCTATTAGAACTGTCCTGACAGTGTGGTATTATGTTATGTTTCTATTAGAACTGTCCTGACAGTGTGGTATTTTGTTATGTTTCTATTAGAACTGTCCTGACAGTGTGGTATTATGTTATTTTTCTATTGGAACTGTCCTGACAGTGTAGTATTATGTTATTTTTCTATTGGAACTGTCCTGAGAGTGTGATATTTTGTTGTTTTTCATAGATGTTGGAACTGTCCTGACAGTATGCTATTATGTTATGTTTCTATTAGAACTGTCCTGACAGTGTGGTATTATGATATGTTTCTATTAGAACTGTCCTGACAGTGTGGTATTATGTTATGTTTCTATTAGAACTGTCCTGACAGTGTGGTATTATGATATGTTTCTATTAGAACTGTCCTGACAGTGTGGTATTATGTTATGTTTCTATTAGAACTGTCCTGACAGTGTGGTATTTTGTTATGTTTCTATTAGAACTGTCTTGACAGTGTGGTATTATGATATGTTTCTATTAGAACTGTCCTGACAGTGTGGTATTATGTTATGTTTCTATTAGAACTGTCCTGACAGTGTGGTATTATGATATGTTTCTATTAGAACTGTCCTGACAGTGTGGTATTATGTTATGTTTCTATTAGAACTGTCCTGACAGTGTGGTATTATGATATGTTTCTATTAGAACTGTCCTGACAGTGTGGTATTATGTTATGTTTCTATTAGAACTGTCCTGACAGTGTGGTATTATGATATGTTTCTATTAGAACTGTCCTGACAGTGTGGTATTATGTTATGTTTCTATTAGAACTGTCCTGACAGTGTGGTATTATGTTATGTTTCTATTAGAACTGTCCTGACAGTGTGGTATTATGTTATTTTTCTATTAGAACTGTTCTGACAGTGTGGTATTATGATATGTTTCTATTAGAACTGTCCTGACAGTGTGGTATTATGTTATTTTTCTATTAGAACTGTCCCTGACAGTGTGGTATTTTGTTACGTTTCTATTAGAACTGTCCTGACAGTGTGGTATTTTGTTATGTTTCTATTAGAACTGTCCTGACAGTGTGGTATTATGTTATGTTTCTATTAGAACTGTCCTGACAGTGTGGTATTATGTTATTTTTCTATTAGAACTGTCCTGACAGTGTGGTATTTTGCTATGTTTCTATTAGAACTGTCCTGACAGTGTGGTATTTTGTTATGTTTCTATTAGAACTGTCCTGACAGTGTGGTATTATGTTATTTTTCTATTAGAACTGCCCTGACAGTGTGGTATTATGTTATGTTTCTATTAGAACTGTCCTGACAGTGTGGTATTATGTTATTTTTCTATTAGAACTGTCCTGACAGTGTGGTATTTTTTTGTTTTTCATGGATGTTGGAACTGTTCTGACAGTGTGGTATTTTGATATTTTTCTATTAGAACTGCCCTGACAGTGTGGTATCATGTTATTTTTCTATTAGAACTGTCCTGACAGTGTGGTATTTTGTTATGTTTCTATTAGAACTGTCCTGACAGTGTGGTATTTTGATATTTTTCTATTAGAACTGCCCTGACAGTGTGGTATCATGTTATTTTTCTATTAGAACTGTCCTGACAGTGTGGTATTATGTTATTTTTCTATTAGAACTGTCCTGACAGTGTGGTATTTTGTTATGTTTCTATTAGAACTGTCCTGACAGTGTGGTATTATGTTATTTTTCTATTAGAACTGTCCTGACAGTGTGGAATTATGTTATTTTTCTATTAGAACTGTCCTGACAGTGTGGTATTATGTTATTTTTTTATTAGAACTGTCCTGACAATGTGGTATTATGTTGTTTTTCTATTAGAACTGTCCTGACAGTGTGGTATTATGTTATTTTTCTATTAGAACTGTCCTGACAGTGTGGTATTATGTTATTTTTTTATTAGAACTGTCCTGACAATGTGGTATTATGCTATGTTTCTATTAGAACTGTTCTGACAGTGTGGTATTATGTTATTTTTCTATTAGAACTGTCCTGACAGTGTGGTATTATGTTATTTTTCTATTAGAACTGTCCTGACAGTGTGGTATTATGATATTTTTCTATTAGAACTGTTCTGACAGTGTGGTATTATGTTATTTTTCTATTAGAACTGTCCTGACAGTGTGGTATTATGTTATTTTTCTATTAGAACTGTCCTGACAGTGTGGTAATTTGTTATGTTTCTATTAGAACTGTCCTGACAGTGTGGTATTATGTTATGTTTCTATTAGAACTGTCCTGACAGTGTGGTATTTTGCTATGTTTCTATTAGAACTGTCCTGACAGTGTGGTACTTTGTTATGTTTCTATTAGAACTGTCCTGACAGTGTGGTATTTTGTTATGTTTCTATTAGAACTGTCCTGACAGTGTGGTAATTTGTTATGTTTCTATTAGAACTGTCCTGACAGTGTGGTATTATGTTATTTTTCTATTAAAACTGTCCTGACAGTGTGGTAGTATGATATTTTTCTATTAGAACTGTTCTGACAGTGTGGTATTATGTTATTTTTCTATTAGAACTGTCCTGACAGTGTGGTATTATGTTATTTTTCTATTAGAACTGTCCTGACAGTGTGGTATTATGTTATGTTTCTATTAGAACTGTCCTGACAGTGTGGTATTTTGTTATGTTTCTATTAGAACTGCCCTGACAGTGTGGTATTATGTTATTTTTCTATTAGAACTGTTCTGACAGTGTAGTATTTTGTTATTTTTCTATTAGAACTGTCCTGACAGTGTGGTATTATGTTATTTTTCTATTAAAACTGTCCTGACAGTGTGGTATTTTGTTATGTTTCTATTAGAACTGTCCTGACAGTGTGGTATTATGTTATTTTTCTATTAGAACTGTCCTGACAGTGTGGTATTTTGTTATTTTTCTATTAGAACTGCCCTGACAGTGTGGTATTATGTTATTTTTCTATTAGAACTGTTCTGACAGTGTGGTATTATGTTATGTTTCTATTAGAACTGTCCTGACAGTGTGGTATTATGCTATTTTTCTATTAGAACTGTCCTGACAGTGTGGTATTATGTTATTTTTCTATTAGAACTGTCCTGACAGTGTGGTATTATGTTATTTTTTTATTAGAACTGTCCTGACAATGTGGTATTATGTTGTTTTTCTATTAGAACTGTCCTGACAGTGTGGTATTATGTTATTTTTCTATTAGAACTGTCCTGACAGTGTGGTATTATGTTATTTTTTTATTAGAACTGTCCTGACAATGTGGTATTATGTTATGTTTCTATTAGAACTGTTCTGACAGTGTGGTATTATGTTATTTTTCTATTAGAACTGTCCTGAAAGTGTGGTATTATGTTATTTTTCTATTAGAACTGTCCTGACAGTGTGGTATTATGATATTTTTCTATTAGAACTGTTCTGACAGTGTGGTATTATGTTATTTTTCTATTAGAACTGTCCTGACAGTGTGGTATTATGTTATTTTTCTATTAGAACTGTCCTGACAGTGTGGTATTTTGTTATGTTTCTATTAGAACTGTCCTGACAGTGTGGTATTATGTTATGTTTCTATTAGAACTGTCCTGACAGTGTGGTATTTTGTTATGTTTCTATTAGAACTGTCCTGACAGTGTGGTATTATGTTATTTTTCTATTGGAACTGTCCTGACAGTGTAGTATTATGTTATTTTTCTATTGGAACTGTCCTGAGAGTGTGATATTTTGTTGTTTTTCATAGATGTTGGAACTGTCCTGACAGTGTGCTATTATGTTATGTTTCTATTAGAACTGTCCTGACAGTGTGGTATTATGATATGTTTCTATTAGAACTGTCCTGACAGTGTGGTATTATGTTATGTTTCTATTAGAACTGTCCTGACAGTGTGGTATTATGATATGTTTCTATTAGAACTGTCCTGACAGTGTGGTATTATGTTATGTTTCTATTAGAACTGTCCTGACAGTGTGGTATTTTGTTATGTTTCTATTAGAACTGTCCTGACAGTGTGGTATTATGTTATGTTTCTATTAGAACTGTCCTGACATTGTGGTATTATGATATGTTTCTATTAGAACTGTCCTGAGAGTATGGTAATTTGTTATGTTTCTATTAGAACTGTCCTGACAGTGTGCTATTATGTTATGTTTCTATTAGAACTGTCCTGACAGTGTGGTATTATGTTATTTTTCTATTAGAACTGTTCTGACAGTGTGGTATTATGATATGTTTCTATTAGAACTGTCCTGACAGTGTGGTATTATGTTATTTTTCTATTAGAACTGTCCTGACAGTGTGGTATTTTGTTACGTTTCTATTAGAACTGTCCTGACAGTGTGGTATTTTGTTATGTTTCTATTAGAACTGTCCTGACAGTGTGGTATTATGTTATGTTTCTATTAGAACTGTCCTGACAGTGTGGTATTATGTTATTTTTCTATTAGAACTGTCCTGACAGTGTGGTATTTTGCTATGTTTCTATTGGAACTGTCCTGACAGTGTGGTATTTTGTTATGTTTCTATTAGAACTGTCCTGACAGTGTGGTATTATGTTATTTTTCTATTAGAACTGCCCTGACAGTGTGGTATTATGTTATGTTTCTATTAGAACTGTCCTGACAGTGTGGTATTATGATATTTTTCTATTAGAACTGTCCTGACAGTGTGGTATTTTTTTGTTTTTCATGGATGTTGGAACTGTTCTGACAGTGTGGTATTTTGATATTTTTCTATCAGAACTGCCCTGACAGTGTGGTATCATGTTATTTTTCTATTAGAACTGTCCTGACAGTGTGGTATTTTGTTATGTTTCTATTAGAACTGTCCTGACAGTGTGGTATTTTGCTATGTTTCTATTAGAACTGTCCTGACAGTGTGGTACTTTGTTATGTTTCTATTAGAACTGTCCTGACAGTGTGGTATTATGTTATTTTTCTATTAGAACTGTCCTGACAGTGTGGTATTTTGTTATGTTTCTATTAGAACTGTCCTGACAGTGTGGTATTATGTTATTTTTCTATTAGAACTGTCCTGACAGTGTGGAATTATGTTATTTTTCTATTAGAACTGTCCTGACAGTGTGGTATTATGTTATTTTTTTATTAGAACTGTCCTGACAATGTGGTATTATGTTGTTTTTCTATTAGAACTGTCCTGACAGTGTGGTATTATGTTATTTTTCTATTAGAACTGTCCTGACAGTGTGGTATTATGTTATTTTTTTATTAGAACTGTCCTGACAATGTGGTATTATGCTATGTTTCTATTAGAACTGTTATGACAGTGTGGTATTATTGTATTTTTCTATTAGAACTGTCCTGACAGTGTGGTATTATGTTATTTTTCTATTAGAACTGTCCTGACAGTGTGGTATTATGATATTTTTCTATTAGAACTGTTCTGACAGTGTGGTATTACGTTATTTTTCTATTAGAACTGTCCTGACAGTGTGGTATTATGTTATTTTTCTATTAGAACTGTCCTGACAGTGTGGTATTTTGTTATGTTTCTATTAGAACTGTCCTGACAGTGTGGTATTATGTTATGTTTCTATTAGAACTGTCCTGACAGTGTGGTATTTTGCTATGTTTCTATTAGAACTGTCCTGACAGTGTGGTACTTTGTTATGTTTCTATTAGAACTGTCCTGACAGTGTGGTATTTTGTTATGTTTCTATTAGAACTGTCCTGACATTGTGGTATTTTGTTATGTTTCTATTAGAACTGTCCTGACAGTGTGGTAATTTGTTATGTTTCTATTAGAACTGTCCTGACAGTGTGGTATTATGTTATTTTTCTATTAGAACTGTCCTGACAGTGTGGTTGTATGATATTTTTCTATTAGAACTGTTCTGACAGTGTGGTATTATGTTATTTTTCTATTAAAACTGTCCTGACAGTGTGGTATTTTGTTATGTTTCTATTAGAACTGTCCTGACAGTGTGGTATTATGTTATTTTTCTATTAGAACTGTCCTGACAGTGTGGTATTTTGTTATTTTTCTATTAGAACTGCCCTGACAGTGTGGTATTATGTTATTTTTTTATTAGAACTGTTCTGACAGTGTGGTATTATGTTATGTTTCTATTAGAACTGTCCTGACAGTGCGGTATTATGCTATTTTTCTATTAGAACTGTCCTGACAGTGTGGTATTATGTTATTTTTCTATTAGAACTGTCCTGACAGTGTGGTATTATGTTATTTTTTTATTAGAACTGTCCTGACAATGTGGTATTATGTTGTTTTTCTATTAGAACTGTCCTGACAGTGTGGTATTATGTTATTTTTCTATTAGAACTGTCCTGACAGTGTGGTATTATGTTATTTTTTTATTAGAACTGTCCTGACAATGTGGTATTATGTTATGTTTCTTTTAGAACTGTTCTGACAGTGTGGTATTATGTTATTTTTCTATTAGAACTGTCCTGACAGTGTGGTATTATGTTATTTTTCTATTAGAACTGTCCTGACAGTGTGGTATTATGTTATTTTTCTATTAGAACTGTCCTGACAGTGTGGTATTATGTTATTTTTCTATTAGAACTGTCCTGACAGTGTGCTATTTTGTTATGTTTCTATTAGAACTGTCCTGACAGTGTGGTATTATGTTATGTTTCTATTAGAACTGTCCTGACAGTGTGGTATTTTGTTATGTTTCTATTAGAACTGTCCTGACAGTGTGGTATTATGTTATTTTTCTATTGGAACTGTCCTGACAGTGTAGTATTATGTTATTTTTCTATTGGAACTGTCCTGAGAGTGTGATATTTTGTTGTTTTTCATAGATGTTGGAACTGTCCTGACAGTGTGCTATTATGTTATGTTTCTATTAGAACTGTCCTGACAGTGTGGTATTATGATATGTTTCTATTAGAACTGTCCTGACAGTGTGGTATTATGTTATGTTTCTATTAGAACTGTCCTGACAGAGTGGTATTATGATATGTTTCTATTAGAACTGTCCTGACAGTGTGGTATTATGTTATGTTTCTATTAGAACTGTCCTGACAGTGTGGTATTTTGTTATGTTTCTATTAGAACTGTCCTGACAGTGTGGTATTATGTTATGTTTCTATTAGAACTGTCCTGACATTGTGGTATTATGATATGTTTCTATTAGAACTGTCCTGAGAGTATGGTATTTTGTTATGTTTCTATTAGAACTGTCCTGACAGTGTGGTATTATGTTATGTTTCTATTAGAACTGTCCTGACAGTGTGGTATTATGTTATTTTTCTATTAGAACTGTTCTGACAGTGTGGTATTATGATATGTTTCTATTAGAACTGTCCTGACAGTGTGGTATTATGTTATTTTTCTATTAGAACTGTCCTGACAGTGTGGTATTTTGTTACGTTTCTATTAGAACTGTCCTGACAGTGTGGTATTTTGTTATGTTTCTATTAGAACTGTCCTGACAGTGTGGTATTATGTTATGTTTCTATTAGAACTGTCCTGACAGTGTGGTATTATGTTATTTTTCTATTAGAACTGTCCTGACAGTGTGGTATTTTGCTATGTTTCTATTAGAACTGTCCTGACAGTGTGGTATTTTGTTATGTTTCTATTAGAACTGTCCTGACAGTGTGGTATTATGTTATTTTTCTATTAGAACTGCCCTGACAGTGTGGTATTATGTTATGTTTCTATTAGAACTGTCCTGACAGTGTGGTATTATGTTATTTTTCTATTAGAACTGTCCTGACAGTGTGGTATTTTTTTGTTTTTCATGGATGTTGGAACTGTTCTGACAGTGTGGTATTTTGATATTTTTCTATCAGAACTGCCCTGACAGTGTGGTATCATGTTATTTTTCTATTAGAACTGTCCTGACAGTGTGGTATTTTGTTATGTTTCTATTAGAACTGTCCTGACAGTGTGGTATTTTGATATTTTTCTATTAGAACTGCCCTGACAGTGTGGTATCATGTTATTTTTCTATTAGAACTGTCCTGACAGTGTGGTATTATGTTATTTTTCTATTAGAACTGTCCTGACAGTGTGGTATTTTGTTATGTTTCTATTAGAACTGTCCTGACAGTGTGGTATTATGTTATTTTTCTATTAGAACTGTCCTGACAGTGTGGAATTATGTTATTTTTCTATTAGAACTGTCCTGACAGTGTGGTATTATGTTATTTTTTTATTAGAACTGTCCTGACAATGTGGTATTATGTTGTTTTTCTATTAGAACTGTCCTGACAGTGTGGTATTATGTTATTTTTCTATTAGAACTGTCCTGACAGTGTGGTATTATGTTATTTTCTTATTAGAACTGTCCTGACAATGTGGTATTATGCTATGTTTCTATTAGAACTGTTCTGACAGTGTGGTATTATGTTATTTTTCTATTAGAACTGTCCTGACAGTGTGGTATTATGTTATTTTTCTATTAGAACTGTCCTGACAGTGTGGTATTATGATATTTTTCTATTAGAACTGTTCTGACAGTGTGGTATTATGTTATTTTTCTATTAGAACTGTCCTGACAGTGTGGTATTATGTTATTTTTCTATTAGAACTGTCCTGACAGTGTGGTATTTTGTTATGTTTCTATTAGAACTGTCCTGACAGTGTGGTATTATGTTATGTTTCTATTAGAACTGTCCTGACAGTGTGGTATTTTGCTATGTTTCTATTAGAACTGTCCTGACTGTGTGGTACTTTGTTATGTTTCTATTAGAACTGTCCTGACAGTGTGGTATTTTGTTATGTTTCTATTAGAACTGTCCTGACATTGTGGTATTTTGTTATGTTTCTATTAGAACTGTCCTGACAGTGTGGTAATTTGTTATGTTTCTATTAGAACTGTCCTGACAGTGTGGTATTATGTTATTTTTCTATTAGAACTGTCCTGACAGTGTGGTAGTATGATATTTTTCTATTAGAACTGTTCTGACAGTGTGGTATTATGTTATTTTTCTATTAGAACTGTCCTGACAGTGTGGTATTATGTTATTTTTCTATTAGAACTGTCCTGACAGTGTGGTATTATGTTATGTTTCTATTAGAACTGTCCTGACAGTGTGGTATTTTGTTATGTTTCTATTAGAACTGCCCTGACAGTGTGGTATTATGTTATTTTTCTATTAGAACTGTTCTGACAGTGTAGTATTTTGTTATTTTTCTATTAGAACTGTCCTGACAGTGTGGTATTATGTTATTTTTCTATTAGAACTGTCCTGACAGTGTGGTATTTTGTTATGTTTCTATTAGAACTGTCCTGACAGTGTGGTATTATGTTATGTATCTATTAGAACTGTCCTGACAGTGTGGTATTTTGTTATTTTTCTATTAGAACTGCCCTGACAGTGTGGTATTATGTTATTTTTCTATTAGAACTGTTCTGACAGTGTGGTATTATGTTATGTTTCTATTAGAACTGTCCTGACAGTGTGGTATTATGTTATGTTTCTATTAGAACTGTCCTGACAGTGTGGTATTATGTTATGTTTCTATTAGAACTGTCCTGACAGTGTGGTATCATGTTATTTTTCTATTAGAACTGTTCTGACAGTGTGGTATTATGATATGTTTCTATTAGAACTGTCCTGACAGTGTGGTATTATGTTATTTTTCTATTAGAACTGTCCTGACAGTGTGGTATTTTGTTATGTTTCTATTAGAACTGTCCTGACAGTGTGGTATTATGTTATTTTTCTATTAGAACTGTCCTAACAGTGTGGTATTATGTTATTTTTCTATTAGAACTGTCCTGACAGTGTGGTATTTTGTTATTTTTCTATTAGAACTGTCCTGACAGTGTGGTATTTTGTTGTTTTTCATGGATGTTGGAACTGTTCTGACAGTATGGTATTTTGATATTTTTCTATTAGAACTGCCCTGACAGTGTGGTATTATGTTATTCTTCTATTAGAACTGCCCTGACAGTGTGGTATCATGTTATTTTTCTATTAGAACTGCCCTGACAGTGTGGTATTATGTTATTTTTCTATTAGAACTGTTCTGACAGTGTAGTATTTTGTTATTTTTCTATTAGAACTGTCCTGACAGTGTGGTATTATGTTATTTTTCTATTAGAACTGTCCTGACAGTGTGGTATTTTGTTATGTTTCTATTAGAACTGTCCTGACAGTGTGGTATTATGTTATGTATCTATTAGAACTGTCCTGACAGTGTGGTATTTTGTTATTTTTCTATTAGAACTGCCCTGACAGTGTGGTATTATGTTATTTTTCTATTAGAACTGTTCTGACAGTGTGGTATTATGTTATGTTTCTATTAGAACTGTCCTGACAGTGTGGTATTTTGTTATGTTTCTATTAGAACTGTCCTGACAGTGTGGTATTATGTTATGTTTCTATTAGAACTGTCCTGACAGTGTGGTATCATGTTATTTTTCTATTAGAACTGTTCTGACAGTGTGGTATTATGATATGTTTCTATTAGAACTGTCCTGACAGTGTGGTATTATGTTATTTTTCTATTAGAACTGTCCTGACAGTGTGGTATTTTGTTATGTTTCTATTAGAACTGTCCTGACAGTGTGGTATTATGTTATTTTTCTATTAGAACTGTCCTAACAGTGTGGTATTATGTTATTTTTCTATTAGAACTGTCCTGACAGTGTGGTATTTTGTTATTTTTCTATTAGAACTGTCCTGACAGTGTGGTATTTTGTTGTTTTTCATGGATGTTGGAACTGTTCTGACAGTATGGTATTTTGATATTTTTCTATTAGAACTGCCCTGACAGTGTGGTATTATGTTATTCTTCTATTAGAACTGCCCTGACAGTGTGGTATCATGTTATTTTTCTATTAGAACTGTCCTGACAGTGTGGTATTTTGTTATTTTTCTATTAGAACTGTCCTGACAGTGTGGTATTATTTTATGTTTCTATTAGAACTGTCCTGACAGTGTGGTATTTTGATATTTTTCTATTAGAACTGCCCTGACCGTGTGGTATTATGTTATTTTTCTATTAGAACTGCCCTGACAGTGTGGTATTTTGTTATGTTTCTATTAGAACTGTCCTGACAGTGTGGTATTATGATATGTTTCTATTAGAACTGTCCTGACAGTGTGGTATTATGATATGTTTCTATTAGAACTGTCCTGACAGTGTGGTATTATGTTATGTTTCTATTAGAACTGTCCTGACAGTGTGGTATTTTGTTATGTTTCTATTAGAACTGTCCTGACAGTGTGGTATTTTGTTATGTTTCTATTAGAACTGTCCTGACAGTGTGGTATTATGTTATGTTTCTATTAGAACTGTCCTGACAGTGTGGTATTATGATATGTTTCTATTAGAACTGTCCTGACAGTGTGGTATTATGTTATGTTTCTATTAGAACTGTCCTGACAGTGTGGTATTATGATATGTTTCTATTAGAACTGTCCTGACAGTGTGGTATTATGTTATGTTTCTATTAGAACTGTCCTGACAGTGTGGTAGTTTGTTATGTTTCTATTAGAACTGTCCTGACAGTGTGGTATTATGTTATGTTTCTATTAGAACTGTCCTGACAGTGTGGTATTATGTTATTTTTCTATTAGAACTGTTCTGACAGTGTGGTATTATGATATGTTTCTATTAGAACTGTCCTGACAGTGTGGTATTATGTTATTTTTCTATTAGAACTGTCCTGACAGTGTGGTATTTTGTTATGTTTCTATTAGAACTGTCCTGACAGTGTGGTATTTTGCTATGTTTCTATTAGAACTGTCCTGACAGTGTGGTATTATGTTATGTTTCTATTAGAACTGTCCTGACAGTGTGGTATTATGTTATTTTTCTATTAGAACTGTCCTGACAGTGTGGTATTTTGCTATGTTTCTATTAGAACTGTCCTGACAGTGTGGTATTTTGTTATGTTTCTATTAGAACTGTCCTGACAGTGTGGTATTATGTTATTTTTCTATTAGAACTGCCCTGACAGTGTGGTATTATGTTATGTTTCTATTAGAACTGTCCTGACAGTGTGGTATTATGTTATTTTTCTATTAGAACTGTCCTGACAGTGTGGTATTTTGTTGTTTTTCATGGATGTTGGAACTGTTCTGACAGTGTGGTATTTTGATATTTTTCTATTAGAACTGCCCTGACAGTGTGGTATTATGTTATGTTTCTATTAGAACTGTCCTGACAGTGTGGTATTATGTTATGTTTCTATTAGAACTGTCCTGACAGTGTGGTATTATGTTATGTTTCTATTAGAACTGTCCTGACAGTGTGGTATCATGTTATTTTTCTATTAGAACTGTTCTGACAGTGTGGTATTATGATATGTTTCTATTAGAACTGTCCTGACAGTGTGGTATTATGTTATTTTTCTATTAGAACTGTCCTGACAGTGTGGTATTTTGTTATGTTTCTATTAGAACTGTCCTGACAGTGTGGTATTATGTTATTTTTCTATTAGAACTGTCCTGACAGTGTGGTATTATGTTATTTTTCTATTAGAACTGTCCTGACAGTGTGGTATTTTGTTATTTTTCTATTAGAACTGTCCTGACAGTGTGGTATTTTGTTGTTTTTCATGGATGTTGGAACTGTTCTGACAGTATGGTATTTTGATATTTTTCTATTAGAACTGCCCTGACAGTGTGGTATTATGTTATTCTTCTATTAGAACTGCCCTGACAGTGTGGTATCATGTTATTTTTCTATTAGAACTGTCCTGACAGTGTGGTATTTTGTTATTTTTCTATTAGAACTGTCCTGACAGTGTGGTATTATTTTATGTTTCTATTAGAACTGTCCTGACAGTGTGGTATTTTGATATTTTTCTATTAGAACTGCCCTGACCGTGTGGTATTATGTTATTTTTCTATTAGAACTGCCCTGACAGTGTGGTATTTTGTTATGTTTCTATTAGAACTGTCCTGACAGTGTGGTATTATGATATGTTTCTATTAGAACTGTCCTGACAGTGTGGTATTATGATATGTTTCTATTAGAACTGTCCTGACAGTGTGGTATTATGTTATGTTTCTATTAGAACTGTCCTGACAGTGTGGTATTTTGTTATGTTTCTATTAGAACTGTCCTGACAGTGTGGTATTTTGTTATGTTTCTATTAGAACTGTCCTGACAGTGTGGTATTATGTTATGTTTCTATTAGAACTGTCCTGACAGTGTGGTATTATGATATGTTTCTATTAGAACTGTCCTGACAGTGTGGTATTATGTTATGTTTCTATTAGAACTGTCCTGACAGTGTGGTATTATGATATGTTTCTATTAGAACTGTCCTGACAGTGTGGTATTATGTTATGTTTCTATTAGAACTGTCCTGACAGTGTGGTAGTTTGTTATGTTTCTATTAGAACTGTCCTGACAGTGTGGTATTATGTTATGTTTCTATTAGAACTGTCCTGACAGTGTGGTATTATGTTATTTTTCTATTAGAACTGTTCTGACAGTGTGGTATTATGATATGTTTCTATTAGAACTGTCCTGACAGTGTGGTATTATGTTATTTTTCTATTAGAACTGTCCTGACAGTGTGGTATTTTGTTATGTTTCTATTAGAACTGTCCTGACAGTGTGGTATTTTGCTATGTTTCTATTAGAACTGTCCTGACAGTGTGGTATTATGTTATGTTTCTATTAGAACTGTCCTGACAGTGTGGTATTATGTTATTTTTCTATTAGAACTGTCCTGACAGTGTGGTATTTTGCTATGTTTCTATTAGAACTGTCCTGACAGTGTGGTATTTTGTTATGTTTCTATTAGAACTGTCCTGACAGTGTGGTATTATGTTATTTTTCTATTAGAACTGCCCTGACAGTGTGGTATTATGTTATGTTTCTATTAGAACTGTCCTGACAGTGTGGTATTATGTTATTTTTCTATTAGAACTGTCCTGACAGTGTGGTATTTTGTTGTTTTTCATGGATGTTGGAACTGTTCTGACAGTGTGGTATTTTGATATTTTTCTATTAGAACTGCCCTGACAGTGTGGTATTATGTTATGTTTCTATTAGAACTGTCCTGACAGTGTGGTATTATGTTATGTTTCTATTAGAACTGTCCTGACAGTGTGGTATTATGTTATGTTTCTATTAGAACTGTCCTGACAGTGTGGTATCATGTTATTTTTCTATTAGAACTGTTCTGACAGTGTGGTATTATGATATGTTTCTATTAGAACTGTCCTGACAGTGTGGTATTATGTTATTTTTCTATTAGAACTGTCCTGACAGTGTGGTATTTTGTTATGTTTCTATTAGAACTGTCCTGACAGTGTGGTATTATGTTATTTTTCTATTAGAACTGTCCTGACAGTGTGGTATTATGTTATTTTTCTATTAGAACTGTCCTGACAGTGTGGTATTTTGTTATTTTTCTATTAGAACTGTCCTGACAGTGTGGTATTTTGTTGTTTTTCATGGATGTTGGAACTGTTCTGACAGTATGGTATTTTGATATTTTTCTATTAGAACTGCCCTGACAGTGTGGTATTATGTTATTCTTCTATTAGAACTGCCCTGACAGTGTGGTATCATGTTATTTTTCTATTAGAACTGTCCTGACAGTGTGGTATTTTGTTATTTTTCTATTAGAACTGTCCTGACAGTGTGGTATTATTTTATGTTTCTATTAGAACTGTCCTGACAGTGTGGTATTTTGATATTTTTCTATTAGAACTGCCCTGACAGTGTGGTATTATGTTATTTTTCTATTAGAACTGCCCTGACAGTGTGGTATCATGTTATTTTTCTATTAGAACTGTCCTGACAGTGTGGTATTATGTTATGTTTCTATTAGAACTGTCCTGACAGTGTGGTATTATGATATGTTTCTATTAGAACTGTCCTGACAGTGTGGTATTATGATATGTTTCTATTAGAACTGTCCTGACAGTGTGGTATTATGTTATGTTTCTATTAGAACTGTCCTGACAGTGTGGTATTATGTTATGTTTCTATTGGAACTGTCCTGACAGTGTGGTATTATGATATGTTTCTATTAGAACTGTCCTGACAGTGTGGTATTTTGTTATGTTTCTATTAGAACTGTCCTGACAGTGTGGTATTATGATATGTTTCTATTAGAACTGTCCTGACAGTGTGGTATTATGATATGTTTCTATTAGAACTGTCCTGACAGTGTGGTATTATGTTATGTTTCTATTAGAACTGTCCTGACAGTGTGGTATTTTGTTATGTTTCTATTAGAACTGTCCTGACAGTGTGGTATTTTGTTATGTTTCTATTAGAACTGTCCTGACAGTGTGGTATTATGTTATGTTTCTATTAGAACTGTCCTGACAGTGTGGTATTATGATATGTTTCTATTAGAACTGTCCTGACAGTGTGGTATTATGTTATGTTTCTATTAGAACTGTCCTGACAGTGTGGTATTATGATATGTTTCTATTAGAACTGTCCTGACAGTGTGGTATTATGTTATGTTTCTATTAGAACTGTCCTGACAGTGTGGTATTTTGTTATGTTTCTATTAGAACTGTCCTGACAGTGTGGTATTATGTTATGTTTCTATTAGAACTGTCCTGACAGTGTGGTATTATGTTATTTTTCTATTAGAACTGTTCTGACAGTGTGGTATTATGATATGTTTCTATTAGAACTGTCCTGACAGTGTGGTATTATGTTATTTTTCTATTAGAACTGTCCTGACAGTGTGGTATTTTGTTATGTTTCTATTAGAACTGTCCTGACAGTGTGGTATTTTGTTATGTTTCTATTAGAACTGTCCTGACAGTGTGGTATTATGTTATGTTTCTATTAGAACTGTCCTGACAGTGTGGTATTATGTTATTTTTCTATTAGAACTGTCCTGACAGTGTGGTATTTTGCTATGTTTCTATTAGAACTGTCCTGACAGTGTGGTATTTTGTTATGTTTCTATTAGAACTGTCCTGACAGTGTGGTATTATGTTATTTTTCTATTAGAACTGCCCTGACAGTGTGGTATTATGTTATGTTTCTATTAGAACTGTCCTGACAGTGTGGTATTATGTTATTTTTCTATTAGAACTGTCCTGACAGTGTGGTATTTTGTTGTTTTTCATGGATGTTGGAACTGTTCTGACAGTGTGGTATTTTGATATTTTTCTATTAGAACTGCCCTGACTGTGTGGTATTATGTTATTTTTCTATTAGAACTGCCCTGACAGTGTGGTATCATGTTATTTTTCTATTAGAACTGTCCTGACAGTGTGGTATTTTGTTATGTTTCTATTAGAACTGTCCTGACAGTGTGGTATTATGTTATGTTTCTATTAGAACTGTCCTGACAGTGTGGTATTTTAATATTTTTCTATTAGAACTACCCTGACAGTGTGGTATTATGTTATTTTTCTATTAGAACTGCCCTGACAGTGTGGTATCATGTTATTTTTCTATTAGAACTGTCCTGACAGTGTGGTATTATGTTATGTTTCTATTAAAACTGTCCTGACAGTGTGGTATTATGATATGTTTCTATTAGAACTGTTCTGACAGTGTGGTATTATGATATGTTTCTATTAGAACTGTCCTGACAGTGTGGTATTATGTTATGTTTCTATTAGAACTGTCCTGACAGTGTGGTATTATGTTATGTTTCTATTGGAACTGTCCTGACAGTGTGGTATTATGATATGTTTCTATTAGAACTGTCCTGACAGTGTGGTATTTTGTTATGTTTCTATTAGAACTGTCCTGACAGTGTGGTATTATGTTATGTTTCTATTAGAACTGTCCTGATAGTGTGATAGTATGTTATGTTTCTATTAGAACTGTCCTGACAGTGTGGTATTATGTTATGTTTCTATTAGAACTGTCCTGACAGTGTGGTATTATGTTATGTTTCTATTAGAACTGTCCTGACAGTGTGGTATTATGATATGTTTCTATTAGAACTGTCCTGACAGTGTGGTATTATGTTATGTTTCTATTAGAACTGTCCTGACAGTGTGGTATCATGTTATGTTTCTATTAGAACTGTCCTGACAGTGTGGTATTTTGCTATGTTTCTATTAGAACTGTCCTGACAGTGTGGTATTATGTTATGTTTCTATTAGAACTGTCCTGACAGTGTGGTATCATGTTATGTTTCTATTAGAACTGTCCTGACAGTGTGGTATTTGTTATGTTTCTATTAGAACTGTCCTGACAGTGTGGTATTATGATATGTTTCTATTAGAACTGTCCTGACAGTGTGGTATTATGATATGTTTCTATTAGAACTGTCCTGAGAGTGTGGTATTATGTTATGTTTCTATTAGAACTGTCCTGACAGTGTGGTATTATGATATGTTTCTATTAGAACTGTCCTGACAGTGTGGTATTTTGTTATGTTTCTATTAGAACTGTCCTGACAGTGTGGTATTATGTTATGTTTCTATTAGAACTGTCCTGACAGTGTGGTATTATGTTATTTTTCTATTAGAACTGTCCTGACAGTGTGGTATTATGTTATTTTTCTATTAGAACTGTCCTGACAGTGTGGTATTTTGCTATGTTTCTATTAGAACTGTCCTGACAGTGTGGTATTTTGTTATGTTTCTATTAGAACTGTCCTGACAGTGTGGTATTATGTTATTTTTCTATTAGAACTGCCCTGACAGTGTGGTATTTTGATATTTTTCTATTAGAACTGCCCTGACAGTGTGGTATTATGTTATTTTTCTATTAGAACTGTCCTGACAGTGTGGTATCATGTTATTTTTCTATTAGAACTGTCCTGACAGTGTGGTATTTTGTTATGTTTCTATTAGAACTGTCCTGACAGTGTGGTATTATGTTATGTTTCTATTAGAACTGTCCTGACAGTGTGGTATTTTAATATTTTTCTATTAGAACTGCCCTGACAGTGTGGTATTATGTTCTTTTTCTATTAGAACTGTCCTGACAGTGTGGTATCATGTTATTTTTCTATTAGAACTGTCCTGACAGTGTGGTATTTTGTTATGTTTCTATTAGAACTGTCCTGACAGTGTGGTATTATGATATGTTTCTATTAGAACTGTCCTGACAGTGTGGTATTATGTTATGTTTCCATTAGAACTGTCCTGACAGTGTGGTATTATGTTATGTTTCTATTAGAACTGTCCTGACAGTGTGATATTATGTTATGTTTCTATTAGAACTGTCCTGACAGTGTGGTATTATGATATGTTTCTATTAGAACTGTCCTGACAGTGTGGTATTATGTTATGTTTCTATTAGAACTGTCCTGACAGTGTGGTATTATGTTATGTTTCTATTAGAACTGTCCTGACAGTGTGGTATTATGATATGTTTCTATTAGAACTGTCCTGACAGTGTGGTATTATGATATGTTTCTATTAGAACTGTCCTGACAGTGTGGTATTATGTTATGTTTCTATTAAAACTGTCCTGACAGTGTGGTATTATGATATGTTTCTATTAGAACTGTCCTGACAGTGTGGTATTATGTTATGTTTCTATTAGAACTGTCCTGACAGTGTGGTATTTTGTTATGTTTCTATTAGAACTGTCCTGACAGTGTGGTATTATGTTATGTTTCTATTAGAACTGTCCTGACAGTGTGGTATTATGATATGTTTCTATTAGAACTGTCCTGACAGTGTGGTATTTTGTTATGTTTCTATTAGAACTGTCCTGACAGTGTGGTATTATGTTATGTTTCTATTAGAACTGTCCTGACAGTGTGGTATTATGTTATGTTTCTATTAGAACTGTCCTGACAGTGTGGTATTTTGTTATGTTTCTATTAGAACTGTCCTGACAATGTGGTATTTTGTTATGTTTCTATTAGAACTGTCCTGACAGTGTGGTATTATGTTATGTTTCTATTAGAACTGTCCTGACAGTGTGGTATTATGTTATTTTTCTATTAGAACTGTCCTGACAGTGTGGTATTTTGTTATGTTTCTATTAGAACTGTCCTGACAGTGTGGTATTTTGCTATGTTTCTATTAGAACTGTCCCGACAGTGTGGTATTATGTTATTTTTCTATTAGAACTGCCCTGACAGTGTGGTATTATGTTATGTTTCTATTAGAACTGTCCTGACAGTGTGGTATTATGTTATTTTTCTATTAGAACTGTCCTGACAGTGTGGTATTATGTTATGTTTCTATTAGAACTGTCCTTACAGTGTGGTATTATGTTATGTTTCTATTAAAACTGTCCTGACAGTGTGGTATTATGTTATGTTTCTATTAGAACTGTCCTGACAGTGTGGTATTATGTTATCCTGTATAGCCGTATGAAAACACTAACAGATATGTAAGCTTGGTATTGGCCAATTTGGCCACAGTTTAATATAGGAATATACAATGTAGATATATACAAACAACAATACAACAGAAAATACAAAAATATCACCGTAGGTACACAGGTGATGACAATTAACACAACGGCGCGAATGGCTACCGCAGATTATGGCAACCAAAAATATCAACTGTCAACTTGTATTGGCTGTGGGTTCACAAGCCATTCAACGTTTCAACTTTATATCAACTGTCAACTTGTATTGGCTGTGGGTTCACAAGCCATTCAACGTTTCAACTTTATATCAACCAATATCAACTGTCAACTTGTATTGGCTGTGGGTTCACAAGCCATTCAACGTTTCAACTTTATATCAACCAACTTTCAACCTTCAACTGATAATGTGAACTGGTTTTGTTGTAACACCGACAATTCAACGTTAGTACTACATTGTATATCAAAGTACATGAAGAGTAGCTAAGACGGTTTCAACTTTCCAACAATGTTAAATCATGAGCAGCGAAAAACGCCTTCAACGACGAATCCAAACGGGCAGTGCTTCATGCCTAGTAAATGTTCATCAAATCCTCACGAACTCCAATGTGTAGATGACAATCTATGTATAAATGTACCCAAACGGATATACATCACTAATTCCAACCTTGAACGCAATCTTCAGTAAGTTAGACACATCCTCACGATGACGGGTCGGGACTCCAATCCTGTTGTCCAGATATATCCATCAACAAAAGTTTGAAATGATGACCTGAAAACCTGAAATTATATAAAAGAAAAACAGCAGTATCCATTTAAAAGATTAAAAGGTAGTGGGTGGGTGGGTTACTTTGACAATTTATCTATCCAGCTAACGATTTCCAACGTACGCAGCAAAGTGCATTATGGGTAACGCTACATATGTATATCTAATAACCCTACCGTAGTAGCTATAACCGAAATGAACCACAACGGCCTAACCTGATAACGGAATTTAAGTTGAGCCTTAAATTCAATTATGTTTCTATTAGAACTGTTCTGACAGTGTGGTATTATGTTATGTTTCTATTAGAACTGTCCTGACAGTGTGGTATTTTGTTATTTTTCTATTAGAACTGTCCTGACAGTGTGGTATTATGATATGTTTCTATTAGAACTGTCCTGACAGTGTGGTATTTTGTTATGTTTCTATTAGAACTGTCCTGACAGTGTGGTATTATGTTATGTTTCTATTAGAACTGCCCTGACAGTGTGGTATTATGTTATTTTTCTATTATAACTGTCCTGACAGTGTGGTATTTTGTTATTTTTCTATTAGAACTGTCCTGACAGTGTGGTATTATGTTATTTTTCTATTAGAACTGTCCTGACAGTGTGGTATTATGATATGTTTCTATTAGAACTGTCCTGACAGTGTGGTATTTTGTTATGTTTCCATTAGAACTGTCCTGACAGTGTGGTATTATGTTATGTTTCTATTAGAACTGCCCTGACAGTGTGGTATTATGTTATTTTTCTATTATAACTGTCCTGACAGTGTGGTATTTTGTTATTTTTCTATTAGAACTGTCCTGACGGTGTGGTATTATGTTATTTTTCTATTAGAACTGCCCTGACAGTGTGGTATTATGTTATTTTTCTATTAGAACTGTCCTGACAGTGTGGTATTATGTCATTTTTCTATTAGAACTGCCCTGACAGTGTGGTATTATGATATTTTTCTATTAGAACTGTCCTGACAGTGTGGTATTTTGCTATGTTTCTATTAGAACTGTCCTGACAGTGTGGTATTTTGTTATGTTTCTATTAGAACTGTCCTGACAGTGTGGTATTATGTTATTTTTTTATTAGAACTGCCCTGACAGTGTGGTATTATGTTATGTTTCTATTAGAACTGTCCTGACAGTGTGGTATTATGTTATTTTTCTATTAGAACTGTCCTGACAGTGTGGTATTTTGTTGTTTTTCATGGATGTTGGAACTGTTCTGACAGTGTGGTATTTTGATATTTTTCTATTAGTACTGCCCTGACAGTGTGGTATTATGTTATTTTTCTATTAGAACTGCCCTGACAGTGTGGTATCATGTTATTTTTCTATTAGAACTGTCCTGACAGTGTGGTATTATGCTATGTTTCTATTAGAACTGTCCTGACAGTGTGGTATTATGTTATGTTTCTATTAGAACTGTCCTGACAGTGTGGTATTATGATATGTTTCTATTAGAACTGTCCTGACAGTGTGGAATTATGTTATGTTTCTATTAGAACTGTCCTGACAGTGTGGTATTTTGTTATGTTTCTATTAGAACTGTCCTGACAGTGTGGTATTATGTTATGTTTCTATTAGAACTGGCCTGACAGTGTGGTATTATGTTATGTTTCTATTAGACCTGTCCTGACAGTGTGGTATTTTAATATTT
Organism: Bathymodiolus brooksi; assembly: GCA_963680875.1. NCBI lineage: Eukaryota > Metazoa > Mollusca > Bivalvia > Mytilida > Modiolidae > Bathymodiolus > Bathymodiolus brooksi. The sequence goes on from OY804577.1 coordinate 1,978,385, forward strand.
TTCTATTAGAACTACCCTGACAGTGTGGTATTATGTTACTTTTCTATTAGAACTGCCCTGACAGTGTGGTATCATGTTATTTTTCTATTAGAACTGTCCTGACAGTATGGTATTATGTTATGTTTCTATTAGAACTGTTCTGACAGTGTGGTATTATGATATGTTTCTATTAGAACTGTTCTGACAGTGTGGTATTATGATATGTTTCTATTAGAACTGTCCTGACAGTGTGGTATTATGTTATGTTTCTATTAGAACTGTCCTGACAGTGTGGTATTATGTTATGTTTCTATTGGAACTGTCCTGACAGTGTGGTATTATGATATGTTTCTATTAGAACTGTCCTGACAGTGTGGTATTTTGTTATGTTTCTATTAGAACTGTCCTGACAGTGTGGTATTATGATATGTTTCTATTAGAACTGTCCTTACAGTGTGGTATTATGTTATGTTTCTATTAGAACTGTCCTGACAGTGTGGTATTATGATATGTTTCTATTAGAACTGTCCTGACAGTGTGGTATTATGTTATGTTTCTATTAGAACTGTCCTGACAGTGTGGTATTTTGTTATGTTTCTATTAGAACTGTCCTGACAGTGTGGTATTATGTTATGTTTCAATTAGAACTGTCCTGACAGTGTGGTATTTTGTTATGTTTCTATTAGAACTGTCCTGACAGTGTGGTATTTTGTTATGTTTCTATTAGAACTGTCCTGACAGTGTGGTATTATGATATGTTTCTATTAGAACTGTCCTGACAGTGTGGTATTATGTTATGTTTCTATTAGAACTGTCCTGACAGTGTGGTATTTTGTTATGTTTCTATTAGAACTGTCCTGACAGTGTGGTATTTTGTTATGTTTCTATTAGAACTGTCCTGACAGTGTGGTATTATGATATGTTTCTATTAGAACTGTCCTGACAGTGTGGTATTATGTTATGTTTCTATTAGAACTGTCCTGACAGTGTGGTATTTTGTTATGTTTCTATTAGAACTGTCCTGACAGTGTGGTATTATGTTATGTTTCAATTAGAACTGTCCTGACAGTGTGGTATTATGATATGTTTCTATTAGAACTGTCCTGACAGTGTGGTATTATGTTATGTTTCTATTAGAACTCTCCTGACAGTGTGGTATTATGTTATTTTTCTATTAGAACTGTCCTGACAGTGTGGTATTATGATATGTTTCTATTAGAACTGTCCTGACAGTGTGGTATTATGTTATGTTTCTATTAGAACTCTCCTGACAGTGTGGTATTATGATATGTTTCTATTAGAACTGTCCTGACAGTGTGGTATTTTGATATGTTTCTATTAGAACTGTCCTGACAGTGTGGTATTATGCTATGTTTCTATTAGAACTGTCCTGACAGTGTGGTATTATGTTATTTTTCTATTAGAACTGTCCTGACAGTGTGGTATTATGTTATTTTTCTATTAGAACTGTCCTGACAGTGTGGTATTTTGCTATGTTTCTATTAGAACTGTCCTGACAGTGTGGTATTTTGTTATGTTTCTATTAGAACTGTCCTGACAGTGTGGTATTATGTTATTTTTCTATTAGAACTGTCCTGACAGTGTGGTATTATGTTATGTTTCTATTAGAACTGTCCTGACAGTGTGGTATTATGTTATTTTTCTATTAGAACTGTCCTGACAGTGTGGTATTTTGTTGTTTTTCATGGATGTTGGAACTGTTCTGACAGTGTGGTATTTTGATATTTTTCTATTAGAACTGCCCTGACAGTGTGGTATTATGTTATTTTTCTATTAGAACTGCCCTGACAGTGTGGTATCATGTTATTTTTCTATTATAACTGTCCTGACAGTGTGGTATTTTGTTATGTTTCTATTAGAACTGTCCTGACAGTGTGGTATTATGTTATGTTTCTATTAGAACTGTCCTGACAGTGTGGTATTTTAATATTTTTCTATTAGAACTACCCTGACAGTGTGGTATTATGTTATTTTTCTATTAGAACTGCCCTGACAGTGTGGTATCATGTTATTTTTCTATTAGAACTGTCCTGACAGTGTGGTATTATGTTATGTTTCTATTAGAACTGTCCTGACAGTGTGGTATTATGATATGTTTCTATTAGAACTGTTCTGACAGTGTGGTATTATGATATGTTTCTATTAGAACTGTCCTGACAGTGTGGTATTATGTTATGTTTCTATTAGAACTGTCCTGACAGTGTGGTATTATGTTATGTTTCTATTAGAACTGTCCTGACAGTGTGGTATTATGTTATGTTTCTATTGGAACTGTCCTGACAGTGTGGTATTATGATATGTTTCTATTAGAACTGTCCTGACAGTGTGGTATTTTGTTATGTTTCTATTAGAACTGTCCTGACAGTGTGGTATTATGTTATGTTTCTATTAGAACTGTCCTGACAGTGTGGTATTATGCTATGTTTCTATTAGAACTGTCCTGACAGTGTGGTATTATGATATGTTTCTATTAGAACTGTCCTGACAGTGTGGTATTATGATATGTTTCTATTAGAACTGTCCTGACAGTGTGGTATTTTGTTATGTTTCTATTAGAACTGTCCTGACAGTGTGGTATTATGATATGTTTCTATTAGAACTGTCCTGACAGTGTGGTATTATGATATGTTTCTATTAGAACTGTCCTGACAGTGTGGTATTATGTTATGTTTCTATTAGAACTGTCCTGACAGTGTGGTATTTTGTTATGTTTCTATTAGAACTGTCCTGACAGTGTGGTATTTTGTTATGTTTCTATTAGAACTGTCCTGACAGTGTGGTATTATGATATGTTTCTATTAGAACTGTCCTGACAGTGTGGTATTATGATATGTTTCTATTAGAACTGTCCTGACAGTGTGGTATTTTGTTATGTTTCTATTAGAACTGTCCTGACAGTGTGGTATTATGTTATTTTTCTATTAGAACTGTCCTGACAGTGTGGTATTATGTTATTTTTCTATTAGAACTGCCCTGACAGTGTGGTATTATGATATTTTTCTATTAGAACTGCCCTGACAGTGTGGTATTATGTTATTTTTCTATTAGAACTGCCCTGACAGTGTGGTATCATGTTATTTTTCTATTAGAACTGTCCTGACAGTGTGGTATTTTGTTATGTTTCTATTAGAACTGTCCTGACAGTGTGGTATTATGTTATGTTTCTATTAGAACTGTCCTGACAGTGTGGTATTTTAATATTTTTCTATTAGAACTACCCTGACAGTGTGGTATTATGTTATTTTTCTATTAGAACTGCCCTGACAGTGTGGTATCATGTTATTTTTCTATTAGAACTGTCCTGACAGTGTGGTATTATGTTATGTTTCTATTAGAACTGTCCTGACAGTGTGGTATTATGATATGTTTCTATTAGAACTGTTCTGACAGTGTGGTATTATGATATGTTTCTATTAGAACTGTCCTGACAGTGTGGTATTATGATATGTTTCTATTAGAACTGTCCTGACAGTGTGGTATTATGATATGTTTCTATTAGAACTGTCCTGACAGTGTGGTATTATGTTATGTTTCTATTAGAACTGTCCTGACAGTGTGGTATTATGTTATGTTTCTATTAGAACTGTCCTGACAGTGTGGTATTTTGTTATGTTTCTATTAGAACTGTCCTGACAGTGTGGTATTATGTTATGTTTCTATTAGAACTGTCCTGACAGTGTGGTATTATGTTATGTTTCTATTAGAACTGCCCTGACAGTGTGGTATTATGTTATGTTTCTATTAGAACTGTCCTGACAGTGTGGTATTATGATATGTTTCTATTAGAACTGTCCTGACAGTGTGGTATTTTGTTATGTTTCTATTAGAACTGTCCTGACAGTGTGGTATTATGTTATTTTTCTATTAGAACTGTCCTGACAGTGTGGTATTATGTTATTTTTCTATTAGAACTGCCCTGACAGTGTGGTATTATGATATTTTTCTATTAGAACTGTCCTGACAGTGTGGTATTTTGTTATGTTTCTATTAGAACTGTCCTGACAGTGTGGTATTATGTTATGTTTCTATTAGAACTGTCCTGACAGTGTGGTATTATGATATGTTTCTATTAGAACTGTCCTGACAGTGTGGTATTTTGTTATGTTTCTATTAGAACTGTCCTGACAGTGTGGTATTATGTTATGTTTCTATTAGAACTGTCCTGACAGTGTGGTATTATGTTATTTTTCTATTAGAACTGTCCTGATAGTGTGGTATTTTGTTATGTTTCTATTAGAACTGTCCTGACAATGTGGTATTTTGTTATGTTTCTATTAGAACTGTCCTGACAGTGTGGTATTATGTTATGTTTCTATTAGAACTGTCCTGACAGTGTGGTATTATGTTATTTTTCTATTAGAACTGTCCTGACAGTGTGGTATTTTGTTATGTTTCTATTAGAACTGTCCTGACAGTGTGGTATTTTGTTATGTTTCTATTAGAACTGTCCCGACAGTGTGGTATTATGTTATATTTCTATTAGAACTGCCCTGACAGTGTGGTATTATGTTATGTTTCTATTAGAACTGTCCTGACAGTGTGGTATTATGTTATTTTTCTATTAGAACTGTCCTGACAGTGTGGTATTATGTTATGTTTCTATTAGAACTGTCCTTGCAGTGTGGTATTATGTTATGTTTCTATTAGAACTGTCCTGACAGTGTGGTATTATGTTATGTTTCTATTAGAACTGTCCTGACAGTGTGGTATTATGTTATGTTTCTATTAGAACTGTCCTGACAGTGTGGTATTATGTTATGTTTCTATTAGAACTGTCCTTGCAGTGTGGTATTATGCTATGTTTCTATTAGAACTGTCCTGACAGTGTGGTATTATGTTATTTTTCTATTAGAACTGTCCTGACAGTGTGGTATTATGTTATGTTTCTATTAGAACTGTCCTTGCAGTGTGGTATTATGTTATGTTTCTATTAGAACTGTCCTGACAGTGTGGTATTATGTTATGTTTCTATTAGAACTGTCCTGACAGTGTGGTATTATGTTATGTTTCTATTAGAACTGTCCTGACAGTGTGGTATTATGTTATGTTTCTATTAGAACTGTCCTTGCAGTGTGGTATTATGTTATGTTTCTATTAGAACTGTCCTGACAGTGTGGTATTATGTTATGTTTCTATTAGAACTGTCCTGACAGTGTGGTATTATGATATGTTTCTATTAGAACTGTCCTGACAGTGTGGTATTTTGTTATGTTTCTATTAGAACTGTCCTGACAGTGTGGTATTATGTTATTTTTCTATTAGAACTGTCCTGACAGTGTGGTATTATGTTATTTTTCTATTAGAACTGCCCTGACAGTGTGGTATTATGATATTTTTCTATTAGAACTGTCCTGACAGTGTGGTATTTTGTTATGTTTCTATTAGAACTGTCCTGACAGTGTGGTATTATGTTATGTTTCTATTAGAACTGTCCTGACAGTGTGGTATTATGATATGTTTCTATTAGAACTGTCCTGACAGTGTGGTATTTTGTTATGTTTCTATTAGAACTGTCCTGACAGTGTGGTATTATGTTATGTTTCTATTAGAACTGTCCTGACAGTGTGGTATTATGTTATTTTTCTATTAGAACTGTCCTGATAGTGTGGTATTTTGTTATGTTTCTATTAGAACTGTCCTGACAATGTGGTATTTTGTTATGTTTCTATTAGAACTGTCCTGACAGTGTGGTATTATGTTATGTTTCTATTAGAACTGTCCTGACAGTGTGGTATTATGTTATTTTTCTATTAGAACTGTCCTGACAGTGTGGTATTTTGTTATGTTTCTATTAGAACTGTCCTGACAGTGTGGTATTTTGTTATGTTTCTATTAGAACTGTCCCGACAGTGTGGTATTATGTTATATTTCTATTAGAACTGCCCTGACAGTGTGGTATTATGTTATGTTTCTATTAGAACTGTCCTGACAGTGTGGTATTATGTTATTTTTCTATTAGAACTGTCCTGACAGTGTGGTATTATGTTATGTTTCTATTAGAACTGTCCTTGCAGTGTGGTATTATGTTATGTTTCTATTAGAACTGTCCTGACAGTGTGGTATTATGTTATGTTTCTATTAGAACTGTCCTGACAGTGTGGTATTATGTTATGTTTCTATTAGAACTGTCCTGACAGTGTGGTATTATGTTATGTTTCTATTAGAACTGTCCTTGCAGTGTGGTATTATGTTATGTTTCTATTAGAACTGTCCTGACAGTGTGGTATTATGTTATTTTTCTATTAGAACTGTCCTGACAGTGTGGTATTATGTTATGTTTCTATTAGAACTGTCCTTGCAGTGTGGTATTATGTTATGTTTCTATTAGAACTGTCCTGACAGTGTGGTATTATGTTATGTTTCTATTAGAACTGTCCTGACAGTGTGGTATTATGTTATGTTTCTATTAGAACTGTCCTGACAGTGTGGTATTATGTTATGTTTCTATTAGAACTGTCCTTGCAGTGTGGTATTATGTTATGTTTCTATTAGAACTGTCCTGACAGTGTGGTATTATGTTATGTTTCTATTAGAACTGTCCTGACAGTGTGGTATTATGATATGTTTCTATTAGAACTGTCCTGACAGTGTGGTATTTTGTTATGTTTCTATTAGAACTGTCCTGACAGTGTGGTATTATGTTATTTTTCTATTAGAACTGTCCTGACAGTGTGGTATTTTGTTATGTTTCTATTAGAACTGTCCTGACAGTGTGGTATTATGTTATGTTTCTATTAGAACTGTCCTGACAGTGTGGTATTATGTTATGTTTCTATTAGAACTGCCCTGACAGTGTGGTATTATGTTATGTTTCTATTAGAACTGTCCTGACAGTGTGGTATTATGATATGTTTCTATTAGAACTGTCCTGACAGTGTGGTATTTTGTTATGTTTCTATTAGAACTGTCCTGACAGTGTGGTATTATGTTATTTTTCTATTAGAACTGTCCTGACAGTGTGGTATTATGTTATTTTTCTATTAGAACTGCCCTGACAGTGTGGTATTATGATATTTTTCTATTAGAACTGTCCTGACAGTGTGGTATTTTGTTATGTTTCTATTAGAACTGTCCTGACAGTGTGGTATTATGTTATGTTTCTATTAGAACTGTCCTGACAGTGTGGTATTATGATATGTTTCTATTAGAACTGTCCTGACAGTGTGGTATTTTGTTATGTTTCTATTAGAACTGTCCTGACAGTGTGGTATTATGTTATGTTTCTATTAGAACTGTCCTGACAGTGTGGTATTATGTTATTTTTCTATTAGAACTGTCCTGATAGTGTGGTATTTTGTTATGTTTCTATTAGAACTGTCCTGACAATGTGGTATTTTGTTATGTTTCTATTAGAACTGTCCTGACAGTGTGGTATTATGTTATGTTTCTATTAGAACTGTCCTGACAGTGTGGTATTATGTTATTTTTCTATTAGAACTGTCCTGACAGTGTGGTATTTTGTTATGTTTCTATTAGAACTGTCCTGACAGTGTGGTATTTTGTTATGTTTCTATTAGAACTGTCCCGACAGTGTGGTATTATGTTATATTTCTATTAGAACTGCCCTGACAGTGTGGTATTATGTTATGTTTCTATTAGAACTGTCCTGACAGTGTGGTATTATGTTATTTTTCTATTAGAACTGTCCTGACAGTGTGGTATTATGTTATGTTTCTATTAGAACTGTCCTTGCAGTGTGGTATTATGTTATGTTTCTATTAGAACTGTCCTGACAGTGTGGTATTATGTTATGTTTCTATTAGAACTGTCCTGACAGTGTGGTATTATGTTATGTTTCTATTAGAACTGTCCTGACAGTGTGGTATTATGTTATGTTTCTATTAGAACTGTCCTTGCAGTGTGGTATTATGCTATGTTTCTATTAGAACTGTCCTGACAGTGTGGTATTATGTTATTTTTCTATTAGAACTGTCCTGACAGTGTGGTATTATGTTATGTTTCTATTAGAACTGTCCTTGCAGTGTGGTATTATGTTATGTTTCTATTAGAACTGTCCTGACAGTGTGGTATTATGTTATGTTTCTATTAGAACTGTCCTGACAGTGTGGTATTATGTTATGTTTCTATTAGAACTGTCCTGACAGTGTGGTATTATGTTATGTTTCTATTAGAACTGTCCTTGCAGTGTGGTATTATGTTATGTTTCTATTAGAACTGTCCTGACAGTGTGGTATTATGTTATGTTTCTATTAGAACTGTCCTGACAGTGTGGTATTATGATATGTTTCTATTAGAACTGTCCTGACAGTGTGGTATTTTGTTATGTTTCTATTAGAACTGTCCTGACAGTGTGGTATTATGTTATTTTTCTATTAGAACTGTCCTGACAGTGTGGTATTATGTTATTTTTCTATTAGAACTGCCCTGACAGTGTGGTATTATGATATTTTTCTATTAGAACTGTCCTGACAGTGTGGTATTTTGTTATGTTTCTATTAGAACTGTCCTGACAGTGTGGTATTATGTTATGTTTCTATTAGAACTGTCCTGACAGTGTGGTATTATGATATGTTTCTATTAGAACTGTCCTGACAGTGTGGTATTTTGTTATGTTTCTATTAGAACTGTCCTGACAGTGTGGTATTATGTTATGTTTCTATTAGAACTGTCCTGACAGTGTGGTATTATGTTATTTTTCTATTAGAACTGTCCTGATAGTGTGGTATTTTGTTATGTTTCTATTAGAACTGTCCTGACAATGTGGTATTTTGTTATGTTTCTATTAGAACTGTCCTGACAGTGTGGTATTATGTTATGTTTCTATTAGAACTGTCCTGACAGTGTGGTATTATGTTATTTTTCTATTAGAACTGTCCTGACAGTGTGGTATTTTGTTATGTTTCTATTAGAACTGTCCTGACAGTGTGGTATTTTGTTATGTTTCTATTAGAACTGTCCCGACAGTGTGGTATTATGTTATATTTCTATTAGAACTGCCCTGACAGTGTGGTATTATGTTATGTTTCTATTAGAACTGTCCTGACAGTGTGGTATTATGTTATTTTTCTATTAGAACTGTCCTGACAGTGTGGTATTATGTTATGTTTCTATTAGAACTGTCCTTGCAGTGTGGTATTATGTTATGTTTCTATTAGAACTGTCCTGACAGTGTGGTATTATGTTATGTTTCTATTAGAACTGTCCTGACAGTGTGGTATTATGTTATGTTTCTATTAGAACTGTCCCGACAGTGTGGTATTATGTTATGTTTCTATTAGAACTGTCCTTGCAGTGTGGTATTATGTTATGTTTCTATTAGAACTGTCCTGACAGTGTGGTATTATGTTATGTTTCTATTAGAACTGTCCTGACAGTGTGGTATTATGTTATTTTTCTATTAGAACTGTCCTGACAGTGTGGTATTATGTTATGTTTCTATTAGAACTGTCCTTGCAGTGTGGTATTATGTTATGTTTCTATTAGAACTGTCCTGACAGTGTGGTATTATGTTATGTTTCTATTAGAACTGTCCTGACAGTGTGGTATTATGTTATGTTTCTATTAGAACTGTCCTGACAGTGTGGTATTATGTTATGTTTCTATTAGAACTGTCCTTGCAGTGTGGTATTATGTTATGTTTCTATTAGAACTGTCCTGACAGTGTGGTATTATGTTATTTTTCTATTAGAACTGTCCTGACAGTGTGGTATTATGTTATGTTTCTATTAGAACTGTCCTTGCAGTGTGGTATTATGTTATGTTTCTATTAGAACTGTCCTGACAGTGTGGTATTATGTTATGTTTCTATTAGAACTGTCCTGACAGTGTGGTATTATGTTATGTTTCTATTAGAACTGTCCTGACAGTGTGGTATTATGTTATGTTTCTATTAGAACTGTCCTTGCAGTGTGGTATTATGTTATGTTTCTATTAGAACTGTCCTGACAGTGTGGTATTATGTTATGTTTCTATTAGAACTGTCCTGACAGTGTGGTATTATGATATGTTTCTATTAGAACTGTCCTGACAGTGTGGTATTTTGTTATGTTTCTATTAGAACTGTCCTGACAGTGTGGTATTATGTTATTTTTCTATTAGAACTGTCCTGACAGTGTGGTATTATGTTATTTTTCTATTAGAACTGCCCTGACAGTGTGGTATTATGATATTTTTCTATTAGAACTGTCCTGACAGTGTGGTATTTTGTTATGTTTCTATTAGAACTGTCCTGACAGTGTGGTATTATGTTATGTTTCTATTAGAACTGTCCTGACAGTGTGGTATTATGATATGTTTCTATTAGAACTGTCCTGACAGTGTGGTATTTTGTTATGTTTCTATTAGAACTGTCCTGACAGTGTGGTATTATGTTATGTTTCTATTAGAACTGTCCTGACAGTGTGGTATTATGTTATTTTTCTATTAGAACTGTCCTGATAGTGTGGTATTTTGTTATGTTTCTATTAGAACTGTCCTGACAATGTGGTATTTTGTTATGTTTCTATTAGAACTGTCCTGACAGTGTGGTATTATGTTATGTTTCTATTAGAACTGTCCTGACAGTGTGGTATTATGTTATTTTTCTATTAGAACTGTCCTGACAGTGTGGTATTTTGTTATGTTTCTATTAGAACTGTCCTGACAGTGTGGTATTTTGTTATGTTTCTATTAGAACTGTCCCGACAGTGTGGTATTATGTTATATTTCTATTAGAACTGCCCTGACAGTGTGGTATTATGTTATGTTTCTATTAGAACTGTCCTGACAGTGTGGTATTATGTTATTTTTCTATTAGAACTGTCCTGACAGTGTGGTATTATGTTATGTTTCTATTAGAACTGTCCTTGCAGTGTGGTATTATGTTATGTTTCTATTAGAACTGTCCTGACAGTGTGGTATTATGTTATGTTTCTATTAGAACTGTCCTGACAGTGTGGTATTATGTTATGTTTCTATTAGAACTGTCCCGACAGTGTGGTATTATGTTATGTTTCTATTAGAACTGTCCTTGCAGTGTGGTATTATGTTATGTTTCTATTAGAACTGTCCTGACAGTGTGGTATTATGTTATCCTGTATAGCCGTATGAAAACACTAACAGATATGTAAGCATGGTATTGGCGAATTTGGCCACAGTTTAATATAGGAATATACAATGTAGATATATACAAACAACAATACAACAGAAAATACAAAAATATCACCGTAGGTACACAGGTGATGACAATTAACACAACGGCGCGAATGGCTACCGCAGATTATGGCAACCAAAAATATCAACTGTCAACTTGTATTGGCTGTGGGTTCACAAGCCATTCAACGTTTCAACTTTATATCAACTGTCAACTTGTATTGGCTGTGGGTTCACAAGCCATTCAACGTTTCAACTTTATATCAACCAATATCAACTGTCAACTTGTATTGGCTGTGGGTTCACAAGCCATTCAACGTTTCAACTTTATATCAACCAACTTTCAACCTTCAACTGATAATGTGAACTGGTTTTGTTGTAACACCGACAATTCAACGTTAGTACTACATTGTATATCAAAGTACATGAAGAGTAGCTAAGACGGTTTCAACTTTCCAACAATGTTAAATCATGAGCAGCGAAAAACGCCTTCAACGACGAATCCAAACGGGCAGTGCTTCATGCCTAGTAAATGTTCATCAAATCCTCACGAACTCCAATGTGTAGATGACAATCTATGTATAAATGTACCCAAACGGATATACATCACTAATTCCAACCTTGAACGCAATCTTCAGTAAGTTAGACACATCCTCACGATGACGGGTCGGGACTCCAATCCTGTTGTCCAGATATATCCATCAACAAAAGTTTGAAATGATGACCTGAAAACCTGAAAATTATATAAAAGAAAAACAGCAGTATCCATTTAAAAGATTAAAAGGTAGTGGGTGGGTGGGTTACTTTGACAATTTATCTATCCAGCTAACGATTTCCAACGTACGCAGCAAAGTGCATTATGGGTAACGCTTCATATGTATATCTAATAACCCTACCGTAGTAGCTATAACCGAAATCAACCACAACGGCCTAACCTGATAACGGAATTTAAGTTGAGCCTTAAATTCAATTATGTTTCTATTAGAACTGTTCTGACAGTGTGGTATTATGTTATGTTTCTATTAGAACTGTCCTGACAGTGTGGTATTTTGTTATTTTTCTATTAGAACTGTCCTGACAGTGTGGTATTATGATATGTTTCTATTAGAACTGTCCTGACAGTGTGGTATTTTGTTATGTTTCTATTAGAACTGTCCTGACAGTGTGGTATTATGTTATGTTTCTATTAGAACTGCCCTGACAGTGTGGTATTATGTTATTTTTCTATTATAACTGTCCTGACAATGTGGTATTTTGTTATTTTTCTATTAGAACTGTCCTGACAGTGTGGTATTATGTTATTTTTCTATTAGAACTGCCCTGACAGTGTGGTATTATGTTATTTTTCTATTAGAACTGTCCTGACAGTGTGGTATTATGTTATTTTTCTATTAGAACTGCCCTGACAGTGTGGTATTATGATATTTTTCTATTAGAACTGTCCTGACAGTGTGGTATTTTGTTATGTTTCTATTAGAACTGTCCTGACAGTGTGGTATTATGTTATGTTTCTATTAGAACTGTCCTGACAGTGTGGTATTATGATATGTTTCTATTAGAACTGTCCTGACAGTGTGGTATTTTGTTATGTTTCTATTAGAACTGTCCTGACAGTGTGGTATTATGTTATGTTTCTATTAGAACTGTCCTGACAGTGTGGTATTATGTTATTTTTCTATTAGAACTGTCCTGATAGTGTGGTATTTTGTTATGTTTCTATTAGAACTGTCCTGACAATGTGGTATTTTGTTATGTTTCTATTAGAACTGTCCTGACAGTGTGGTATTATGTTATGTTTCTATTAGAACTGTCCTGACAGTGTGGTATTATGTTATTTTTCTATTAGAACTGTCCTGACAGTGTGGTATTTTGTTATGTTTCTATTAGAACTGTCCCGACAGTGTGGTATTATGTTATATTTCTATTAGAACTGCCCTGACAGTGTGGTATTATGTTATGTTTCTATTAGAACTGTCCTGACAGTGTGGTATTATGTTATTTTTCTATTAGAACTGTCCTGACAGTGTGGTATTATGTTATGTTTCTATTAGAACTGTCCTTGCAGTGTGGTATTATGTTATGTTTCTATTAGAACTGTCCTGACAGTGTGGTATTATGTTATGTTTCTATTAGAACTGTCCTGACAGTGTGGTATTATGTTATGTTTCTATTAGAACTGTCCTGACAGTGTGGTATTATGTTATGTTTCTATTAGAACTGTCCTTGCAGTGTGGTATTATGTTATGTTTCTATTAGAACTGTCCTGACAGTGTGGTATTATGTTATCCTGTATAGCCGTATGAAAACACTAACAGATATGTAAGCATGGTATTGGCGAATTTGGCCACAGTTTAATATAGGAATATACAATGTAGATATATACAAACAACAATACAACAGAAAATACAAAAATATCACCGTAGGTACACAGGTGATGACAATTAACACAACGGCGCGAATGGCTACCGCAGATTATGGCAACCAAAAATATCAACTGTCAACTTGTATTGGCTGTGGGTTCACAAGCCATTCAACGTTTCAACTTTATATCAACTGTCAACTTGTATTGGCTGTGGGTTCACAAGCCATTCAACGTTTCAACTTTATATCAACCAATATCAACTGTCAACTTGTATTGGCTGTGGGTTCACAAGCCATTCAACGTTTCAACTTTATATCAACCAACTTTCAACCTTCAACTGATAATGTGAACTGGTTTTGTTGTAACACCGACAATTCAACGTTAGTACTACATTGTATATCAAAGTACATGAAGAGTAGCTAAGACGGTTTCAACTTTCCAACAATGTTAAATCATGAGCAGCGAAAAACGCCTTCAACGACGAATCCAAACGGGCAGTGCTTCATGCCTAGTAAATGTTCATCAAATCCTCACGAACTCCAATGTGTAGATGACAATCTATGTATAAATATACCCAAACGGATATACATCACTAATTCCAACCTTGAACGCAATCTTCAGTAAGTTAGACACATCCTCACGATGACGGGTCGGGACTCCAATCCTGTTGTCCAGATATATCCATCAACAAAAGTTTGAAATGATGACCTGAAAACCTGAAATTATATAAAAGAAAAACAGCAGTATCCATTTAAAAGATTAAAAGGTAGTGGGTGGGTGGTTACTTTGACAATTTATCTATCCAGCTAACGATTTCCAACGTACGCAGCAAAGTGCATTATGGGTAACGCTACATATGTATATCTAATAATCCTACCGTAGTAGCTATAACCGAAATGAACCACAACGGCCTAACCTGATAATGGAATTTAAGTTGAGCCTTAAATTCAATTATGTTTCTATTAGAACTGTTCTGACAGTGTGGTATTATGTTATGTTTCTATTAGAACTGTCCTGACAGTGTGGTATTTTGTTATTTTTCTATTAGAACTGTCCTGACAGTGTGGTATTATGATATGTTTCTATTAGAACTGTCCTGACAGTGTGGTATTTTGTTATGTTTCTATTAGAACTGTCCTGACAGTGTGGTATTATGTTATGTTTCTATTAGAACTGCCCTGACAGTGTGGTATTATGTTATTTTTCTATTATAACTGTCCTGACAGTGTGGTATTTTGTTATTTTTCTATTAGAACTGTCCTGACAGTGTGGTATTATGTTATTTTTCTATTAGAACTGCCCTGACAGTGTGGTATTATGTTATTTTTCTATTAGAACTGTCCTGACAGTGTGGTATTATGTTATTTTTCTATTAGAACTGCCCTGACAGTGTGGTATTATGATATTTTTCTATTAGAACTGTCCTGACAGTGTGGTATTTTGTTATGTTTCTATTAGAACTGTCCTGACAGTGTGGTATTATGTTATGTTTCTATTAGAACTGTTCTGACAGTGTGGTATTTTGTTATGTTTCTATTAGAACTGTCCTGACAGTGTGGTATTATGATATTTTTCTATTAGAACTGTCCTGACAGTGTGGTATTTTGTTATGTTTCTATTAGAACTGTCCGGACAGTGTGGTATTTTGTTATTTTTCTATTAGAACTGTCCTGACAGTGTAGTATTATGTTATTTTTCTATTAGAACTGTCCTGACAGTGTGGTATTTTGTTATTTTTCTATTAGAACTGTCCTGACAGTGTGGTATTATGTTATTTTTCTATTAGAACAGCCCTGACAGTGTGGTATTATGTTATTTTTCTATTCGAACTGTCCTGCCAGTGTGGTATTTTGTTATGTTTCTATTAGAACTGTCCTGACAGTGTGGTATTATGTTATTTTTCTATTAGAACTGTCCTGACAGTGTGGTATTTTGTTATTTTTCTATTAGAACTGCCCTGACAGTGTGGTATTATGTTATTTTTCTATTAGAACTGTTCTGACAGTGTGGTATTATGTTATTTTTCTATTAGAACTGTCCTGACAGTGTGGTATTTTGTTATGTTTCTATTAGAACTGTCCTGACAGTGTGGTATTATGTTATTTTTCTATTAGAACTGTCCTGACAGTGTGGTATTATGATATTTTTCTATTAGAACTGTCCTGACAGTGTGGTATTATGATATGTTTCTATTAGAACTGTCCTGACAGTGTGGTATTATGATATGTTTCTATTAGAACTGTCCTGACAGTGTGGTATTATGTTATTTTTCTATTAGAACTGTTCGGACAGTGTGGTATTATGTTATTTTTCTATTAGAACTGTCCTGACAGTGTGGTATTTTGCTATGTTTCTATTAGAACTGTTCTGACAGTGTGGTATTATGTTATTTTTCTATTAGAACTGTCCTGACAGTGTGGTATTTTGTTATTTTTCTATTAGAACTGTTCTGACAGTGTGGTATTATGTTATTTTTCTATTAGAACTGTCCTGACAGTGTGGTATTTTGTTATGTTTCTATTAGAACTGTCCTGACAGTGTGGTATTTTGTTATTTTTCTATTAGAACTGTCCTGACAGTGTGGTATTATGTTATTTTTCTATTAGAACTGTTCTGACAGTGTGGTATTATGTTATTTTTCTATTAGAACTGTCCTGACAGTGTGGTATTTTGTTATGTTTCTATTAGAACTGTCCTGACAATGTGGTATTATGTTATTTTTCTATTAGAACTGTCCTGACAGTGTGGTATTATGTTATGTTTCTATTAGAACTGTCCTGACAGTGTGGTATTATGTTATTTTTCTATTAGAACTGTCCTGACAGTGTGGTATTTTGTTATGTTTCTATTAGAACTGTCCTGACAGTGTGGTATTATGTTATTTTTCTATTAGAACTGTTATGACTGTGGTATTATGTTATTTTTCTATTAGAACTGTTCTGAGAGTGTGGTATTATGTTATTTTTCTATTAGAACTGTCCTGACAGTGTGGTATTTTGTTATTTTTCTATTAGAACTGTCCTGACAGTGTGGTATTATGATATTTTTCTATTAGAACTGTCCTGACAGTGTGGTATTATGATATATTTCTATTAGAACTGTCCTGACAGTGTGGTATTATGATATTTTTCTATTAGAACTGTCCTGATAGTGTGGTATTATGTTATTTTTCTATTAGAACTGTTCTGACAGTGTGGTATTATGTTATTTTTCTATTAGAACTGTCCTGACAGTGTGGTATTATGTTATTTTTCTATTAGAACTGTCCTGACAGTGTGGTATTATGTTATGTTTCTATTAGAACTGTCCTGACAGTGTGGTATTTTGTTATGTTTCTATTAGAACTGTTCTGACAGTGTGGTATTATGTTATTTTTCTATTAGAACTGCCCTGACAATGTGGTATTATGTTATTTTTCTATTAGAACTGTCCTGACAGTGTGGTATTATGTTATGTTTCAATTAGAACTGTCCTGACAGTGTGGTATTATGTTATTTTTCTATTAGAACTGTCCTGACAGTGTGGTATTATGTTATGTTTCTATTAGAACTGTCCTGACAGTGTGGTATTATGTTATTTTTCTATTAGAACTTTCCTGACAGTGTGGTATTATGTTATGTTTCTATTAGAACTGTCCTGACAGTGTGGTATTATGTTATGTTTCTATTAGAACTGTCCTGACAGTGTGGTATTATGTTATTTTTCTATTAGAACTTTCCTGACAGTGTGGTATTATGTTATTTTTCTATTAGAACTGTCCTGACAGTGTGGTATTATGTTATTTTTCTATTAGAACTGTCCTGACAGTGTGGTATTATGTTATTTTTCTATTGGAACTGTCCTGACAGTGTGGTATCATGTTATTTTTCTATTGGAACTGTTCTGACAGTGTGGTATTTTGTTGTTTTTCAAGGATGTTGGAACTGTTCTGACAGTGTGGTATTTTGTTGTTTTTCATGGATGTTGGAACCGGTCTTACAGTGTGGTATTTTGTTGTTTTTCTATTGGATTTTGGAACTGTCCTGACAGTGTGGTATTATGTTATTTTTCTATTGAAACTGTCCTGACAGTGTGGTATTTTGTTGTTTTTCATAGATGTTGGAACTGGCCTGACAGTGTGGTATTTTGTTGTTTTTCTATTGGAACTGTTCTGACAGTGTGGTATTTTGTTGTTTTTCATGGATGTTGGAACTGTTCTGACAGTGTGGTATTTTGTTTTTTTTCTATTGGAACTGTCCTGACAGTGTGATATTTTGTTGTTTTTCATAGATGTTGGAACTGGCCTGACAGTGGTATTTTGTTGTTTTTCTATTGGAACTGTTCTGACAGTGTGGTATTTTGTTGTTTTTCATGGATGTTGGAACTGTTATGACAGTGTGGTATTTTGTTATTTTTCTATTAGAACTATCCTGACAGTGTGGTATTTTGTTGTTTTTCTATTGGAACTGTCCTGACAGTGTGGTATTATGTTATTTTTCTATTAGAACTGTTCTGACTGTGGTATTATGTTATTTTTCTATTAGAACTGTTCTGAGAGTGTGGTATTATGTTATTTTTCTATTAGAACTGTCCTGACAGTGTGGTATTTTGTTATTTTTCTATTAGAACTGTCCTTACAGTGTGGTATTATGATATTTTTCTATTAGACCGGTCCTGACAGTGTGGTATTATGATATATTTCTATTAGAACTGTCCTGACAGTGTGGTATTATGATATTTTTCTATTAGAACTGTCCTGATAGTGTGGTATTATGTTATTTTTCTATTAGAACTGTTCTGACAGTGTGGTATTATGTTATTTTTCTATTAGAACTGTCCTGACAGTGTGGTATTATGTTATTTTTCTATTAGAACTGTCCTGACAGTGTGGTATTATGTTATGTTTCTATTAGAACTGTCCTGACAGTGTGGTATTTTGTTATGTTTCTATTAGAAATGTTCTGACAGTGTGGTATTATGTTATTTTTCTATTAGAACTGCCCTGACAATGTGGTATTATGTTATTTTTCTATTAGAACTGTCCTGACAGTGTGGTATTATGTTATGTTTCGATTAGAACTGTCCTGACAGTGTGGTATTATGTTATTTTTCTATTAGAACTGTCCTGACAGTGTGGTATTATGTTATGTTTCTATTAGAACTGTCCTGACAGTTCGGTATTATGTTATTTTTCTATTGGAACTGTTCTGACAGTGTGGTATTATGTTATGTTTCTATTAGAACTGTCCTGACAGTGTGGTATTATGTTATGTTTCTATTAGAACTGTCCTGACAGTGTGGTATTATGTTATTTTTCTATTAGAACTGTCCTGACAGTGTGGTATTATGTTATGTTTCTATTAGAACTGTCCTGACAGTGTGGTATTATGTTATTTTTCTATTAGAACTTTCCTGACAGTGTGGTATTATGTTATTTTTCTATTAGAACTGTCCTGACAGTGTGGTATTATGTTATTTTTCTATTAGAACTGTCCTGACAGTGTGGTATTATGTTATTTTTCTATTGGAACTGTCCTGACAGTGTGGTATCATGTTATTTTTCTATTGGAACTGTTCTGACAGTGTGGTATTTTGTTGTTTTTCATGGATGTTGGAACTGTTCTGACAGTGTGGTATTTTGTTGTTTTTCATGGATGTTGGAACCGGTCTTACAGTGTGGTATTTTGTTGTTTTTCTATTGGATTTTGGAACTGTCCTGACAGTGTGGTATTATGTTATTTTTCTATTGAAACTGTCCTGACAGTGTGGTATTTTGTTGTTTTTCATAGATGTTGGAACTGGCCTGACAGTGTGGTATTTTGTTGTTTTTCTATTGGAACTGTTCTGACAGTGTGGTATTTTGTTGTTTTTCATGGATGTTGGAACTGTTCTGACAGTGTGGTATTTTGTTTTTTTTCTATTGGAACTGTCCTGACAGTGTGATATTTTGTTGTTTTTCATAGATGTTGGAACTGGCCTGACAGTGGTATTTTGTTGTTTTTCTATTGGAACTGTTCTGACAGTGTGGTATTTTGTTGTTTTTCATGGATGTTGGAACTGTTATGACAGTGTGGTATTTTGTTATTTTTCTATTAGAACTATCCTGACAGTGTGGTATTTTGTTGTTTTTTTATTGGAACTGTCCTGACAGTGTGGTATTATGTTATTTTTCTATTAGAACTGTTCTGACTGTGGTATTATGTTATTTTTCTATTAGAACTGTTCTGAGAGTGTGGTATTATGTTATTTTTCTATTAGAACTGTCCTGACAGTGTGGTATTTTGTTATTTTTCTATTAGAACTGTCCTGACAGTGTGGTATTATGATATTTTTCTATTAGACCGGTCCTGACAGTGTGGTATTATGATATATTTCTATTAGAACTGTCCTGACAGTGTGGTATTATGATATTTTTCTATTAGAACTGTCCTGATAGTGTGGTATTATGTTATTTTTCTATTAGAACTGTTCTGACAGTGTGGTATTATGTTATTCTTCTATTAGAACTGTCCTGACAGTGTGGTATTATGTTATTTTTCTATTAGAACTGTCCTGACAGTGTGGTATTATGTTATGTTTCTATTAGAACTGTCCTGACAGTGTGGTATTTTGTTATGTTTCTATTAGAACTGTTCTGACAGTGTGGTATTATGTTATTTTTCTATTAGAACTGCCCTGACAATGTGGTATTATGTTATTTTTCTATTAGAACTGTCCTGACAGTGTGGTATTATGTTATGTTTCAATTAGAACTGTCCTGACAGTGTGGTATTATGTTATTTTTCTATTAGAACTGTCCTGACAGTGTGGTATTATGTTATGTTTCTATTAGAACTGTCCTGACAGTGTGGTATTATGTTATTTTTCTATTGGAACTGTTCTGACAGTGTGGTATTATGTTATGTTTCTATTAGAACTGTCCTGACAGTGTGGTATTATGTTATGTTTCTATTAGAACTGTCCTGACAGTGTGGTATTATGTTATTTTTCTATTAGAACTGTCCTGACAGTGTGGTATTATGTTATGTTTCTATTAGAACTGTCCTGACAGTGTGGTATTATGTTATTTTTCTATTAGAACTTTCCTGACAGTGTGGTATTATGTTATTTTTCTATTAGAACTGTCCTGACAGTGTGGTATTATGTTATTTTTCTATTAGAACTGTCCTGACAGTGTGGTATTATGTTATTTTTCTATTGGAACTGTCCTGACAGTGTGGTATCATGTTATTTTTCTATTGGAACTGTTCTGACAGTGTGGTATTTTGTTGTTTTTCATGGATGTTGGAACTGTTCTGACAGTGTGGTATTTTGTTGTTTTTCATGGATGTTGGAACCGGTCTTACAGTGTGGTATTTTGTTGTTTTTCTATTGGATTTTGGAACTGTCCTGACAGTGTGGTATTATGTTATTTTTCTATTGAAACTGTCCTGACAGTGTGGTATTTTGTTGTTTTTCATAGATGTTGGAACTGGCCTGACAGTGTGGTATTTTGTTGTTTTTCTATTGGAACTGTTCTGACAGTGTGGTATTTTGTTGTTTTTCATGGATGTTGGAACTGTTCTGACAGTGTGGTATTTTGTTTTTTTTCTATTGGAACTGTCCTGACAGTGTGATATTTTGTTGTTTTTCATAGATGTTGGAACTGGCCTGACAGTGGTATTTTGTTGTTTTTCTATTGGAACTGTTCTGACAGTGTGGTATTTTGTTGTTTTTCATGGATGTTGGAACTGTTATGACAGTGTGGTATTTTGTTATTTTTCTATTAGAACTATCCTGACAGTGTGGTATTTTGTTGTTTTTCTATTGGAACTGTCCTGACAGTGTGGTATTTTGTTGTTTTTCTATTGGATTTTGGAACTGTCCTGACAGTGTGGTATTATGTTATTTTTCATAGATGTTGGAACTGTTCTGACAGTGTGGTATTATGTTATTTTTCTATTGGAACTGTCCTGACAGTGTGATATTTTGTTGTTTTTCATAGATGTTGGAACTGGCCCGACAGTGTGGTATTTTGTTGTTTTTCATGGATGTTGGAACTGTTCTGACAGTGTGGTATTTTGTTATTTTTCTATTAGAACTGTCCTGACAGTGTGGTATTATGTTATTTTTTGTATTGGAATTGTCCTGACAGTGTGGTATTATGTTATTTTTCTATTGGAACTGTCCTGACAGTGTGATATTTTGTTGTTTTTCTATTGGAACTATCCTGACAGTGTGGTATTTTGTTGTTTTTCTATTGGAACTGTTCTGACAGTGTGGTATTTTGTTGTTTTTCATAGATGTTGGAACTGGCCTGACAGTGTTGTATTTTGTTGTTTTTGTATTGGAACTGTTCTGACAGTGTGGTATTTTGTTGTTTTTCATGGATGTTGGAACTGTTCTGACAGTGTGGTATTTGTTTTTTTTTAATTGGAACTGTCCTGACAGTGTGGTATTTTGTTGTTTTTCATGGATGTTGGAACTGGCCTGAGAGTGTGGTATTTTGTTGTTTTTCTATTGAATTTTGGAACTGTCCTGACAGTGGTATTTTGTTGTTTTTCATGGATGTTGGAACCGGTCTTACAGTGTGGTATTTTGTTGTTTTTCTATTGGATTTTGGAACTGTCCTGACAGTGTGGTATTATGTTATTTTTCTATTGAAACTGTCCTGACAGTGTGGTATTTTGTTGTTTTTCATAGATGTTGGAACTGGCCTGACAGTGTGGTATTTTGTTGTTTTTCTATTGGAACTGTTCTGACAGTGTGGTATTTTGTTGTTTTTCATGGATGTTGGAACTGTTCTGACAGTGTGGTATTTTGTTTTTTTTCTATTGGAACTGTCCTGACAGTGTGGTATTTAGTTGTTTTTCATGGATGTTGGAGCTGGCCTGACTGTGTGGTATTTTGTTGTTTTTCTATTGGATTTTGGAACTGTCCTGACAGTGGTATTTTGTTGTTTTTAATGGATGTTGGAACTGTTCTGACAGTGTGGTATTTTGTTATTTTTCTATTAGAACTGTTCTGACAGTGTGGTATTTTGTTGTTTTTCATGGATGTTGGAACTGTTCTGACAGTGTGGTATTTTGTTATTTTTCTATTAGAACTATCCTGACAGTGTGGTATTTTGTTGTTTTTCTATTGGAACTGTCCTGACAGTGTGGTATTTTGTTGTTTTTCTATTGGAACTGTCCTGACAGTGTGGTATTTTGTTGTTTTTCATGGATGTTGGAACCGGCCTTACAGTGTGGTATTTTGTTGTTTTTCTATTGGATTTTGGAACTGTCCTGACAGTGTGGTATTATGTTATTTTTCTATTGGAACTGTCCTGACAGTGTGGTATCATGTTATTTTTCTATTGGAACTGTTCTGACAGTGTGGTATTTTGTTGTTTTTCATGGATGTTGGAACTGCTCTGACAGTGTGGTATTTTATTTTTTTTCTATTGGAACTGTCCTGACAGTGTGGTATTTTCTTGTTTTTCATGGATTTTGGAACTGGCGTGACAGTGTGGTATTTGTTGTTTTTCTATTGGTTTTTGGAACTGTCCTGACTGTGGTATTTTGTTGTTTTTCCTGGATGTTGGAACTGTCCTGACAGTGTGGTATTTTTTTATTTTTCTATTAGAACTGTCCTGACAGTGTGGTATTTTGTTGTTTTTCATGGATGTTGGAACTGTTCTGACAGTGTGGTATTATGTTATTTTTCTATTAGAACTGTCCTGACACTGTGGTATTATGTTATTTTTTTATTGGAACTGTCCTGACAGTGTGGTATTATGTTATTTTTCTATTGGAACTGTCCCGACAGTGTGGTATTTTGTTGTTTTTCTATTGGAACTATCCTGACAGTGTGGTATTTTGTTGTTTTTCGTGGATGTTGGAACTGTTCTGACAATGTGGTATTTTGTTTTTTTTCTATTGGAACTGTCCTGACAGTGTGGTATTTTGTTATTTTTCTATTAGAACTGTCCTGACAATGTTGTATTATGTTATTTTTCTATTGGAACTGTCTTGAGAGTGTGGTATTATGTTATTTTTCTATTAAAACTGTCCTGACAGTGTGGTATTATGTTATTTTTCTATTAGAACTGTCCTGACAGTGTGGTATTATGTTATTTTTCTATTGGAACTGTCCTGACAGTGTGGTATCATGATATTTTTCTATTGGAACTGTTCTGACAGTGTGGTATTTTGTTGTTTTTCATGGATGTTGGAACTGTTCTGACAGTGTGGTATTTTATTTTTTTTCTATTGGAACTGTCCTGACAGTGTGGTATTTTCTTGTTTTTCATGGATTTTGGAACTGGCGTGACAGTGTGGTATTTTGTTGTTTTTCTATTAATTTTTGGAACTGTCCTGACTGTGGTATTTTGTTGTTTTTCCTGGATGTTGGAACTGTCCTGACAGTGTGGTATTTTGTTATTTTTATATTAGAACTGTCCTGAGAGTGTGGTATTTTGTTGTTTTTCATGGATGTTGGAACTGTTCTGACAGTGTGGTATTATGTCATTTTTCTATTAGAACTGTCCTGACACTGTGGTATTATGTTATTTTTCTATTGGAACTGTCCTGACAGTGTGGTATTATGTTATTTTTCTATTGGAACTGTCACGACAGTGTGGTATTTTGTTGTTTTTCTATTGGAACTATCCTGACAGTGTGGTATTTTGTTGTTTTTCTATTGGAACTGTTCTGACAGTGTGGTATTTTGTTGTTTTTCATAGATGTTGGAACTGGCCTGACAGTGTGGTATTTTGCTGTTTTTCTATTGGAACTGTTCTGACAGTGTGGTATTTTGTTGTTTTTCATGGATGTTGGAACTGTTCTGACAGTGTGGTATTTTGTTTATTTTCTATTGGAACTGTCCTGAAAGTGTGGTATTATGTTATTTTCTCTATTGGAAATGTTCTGACAGTGTGATATTTTGTTGTTTTTCATAGATGTTGGAACTGGCCTGACAGTGTGGTATTTTGTTGTTTTTCTATTGGAGCTGTTCTGACAGTGTGGTATTTTGTTGTTTTTCGTGGATGTTGGAACTGTTCTGACAGTGTGGTATTTTTTTTTTCTATTGGAACTGTCATGACAGTGTGGTATTTTGTTATTTTTCTATTAGAACTGTCCTGACAATGTGGTATTATGTTATTTTTCTAATGGAACTGTCCTGACAGTGTGGTATTATGTTATTTTTCTATTAGAACTGTCCTGACAGTGTGGTATTATGTTATTTTTCTATTAGAACTGTCCTGACAGTGTGGTATTATGTTATTTTTCTATTGGAACTGTCCTGACAGTGTGGTATTATGTTATTTTTCTATTGGAACTGTCACGACAGTGTGGTATTTTGTTGTTTTTCTATTGGAACTATCCTGACAGTGTGGTATTTTGTTGTTTTTCTATTGGAACTGTTCTGACAGTGTGGTATTTTGTTGTTTTTCATAGATGTTGGAACTGGCCTGACAGTGTGGTATTTTGCTGTTTTTCTATTGGAACTGTTCTGACAGTGTGGTATTTTGTTTATTTTCTATTGGAACTGTCCTGAAAGTGTGGTATTATGTTATTTTCTCTATTGGAAATGTCCTGACAGTGTGATATTTTGTTGTTTTTCATAGATGTTGGAACTGGCCTGACAGTGTGGTATTTTGTTGTTTTTCTATTGGAGCTGTTCTGACAGTGTGGTATTTTGTTGTTTTTCGTAGATGTTGGAACTGTTCTGACAGTGTGGTATTTTTTTTTTCTATTGGAACTGTCATGACAGTGTGGTATTTTGTTATTTTTCTATTAGAACTGTCCTGACAATGTGGTATTATGTTATTTTTCTAATGGAACTGTCCTGACAGTGTGGTATTATGTTATTTTTCTATTAGAACTGTCCTGACAGTGTGGTATTATGTTATTTTTCTATTAGAACTGTCCTGACAGTGTGGTATTATGTTATTTTTCTATTGGAGCTGTCCTGACAGTGTGGTATCATGTTTTTTTTCTATTGGAACTGTTCTGACAGTGTGGTATTTTGTTGTTTTTCATGGATGTTGGAACTGTTCTGACAGTGTGGTATTTTATTATTTTTCTATTGGAACTGTCCTGACAGTGTGGTATTTTCTTATTTTTCATGGATTTTGGAACTGGCATGACAGTGTGGTATTTTGTTGTTTTTCTATTGGTTTTTGGAACTGTCCTGACTGTGGTATTTTGTTGTTTTTCCTGGATGTTGGAACTGTCCTGACAGTGTGGTATTTTTTTATTTTTCTATTAGAACTGTCCTGACAGTGTGGTATTTTGTTGTTTTAAATGGATGTTGGAACTGTTCTGACAGTGTGGTATTATGTTATTTTTCTATTAGAACTGTCCTGACACTGTTGTATTATGTTATTTTTCTATTGGAACTGTCCTGACAGTGTGGTATTATGTTATTTTTCTATTGGAACTGTCCAGACAGTGTGGTATTTTGTTGTTTTTCATGGATGTTGGAACTGTTCTGACAGTGTGGTATTTTATTTTTTTTCTATTGGAACTGTCCTGACAGTGTGGTATTTTCTTGTTTTTCATGGATTTTGGAAATGGCGTGACAGTGTGGTATTTTGTTGTTTTTCTATTGGTTTTTGGAACTGTCCTGACTGTGGTATTTTGTTGTTTTTCCTGGATGTTGGAACTGTCCTGACAGTGTGGTATTATGTTATTTTTCTATTGGAACTGTCCTGACAGTGTGGTATCATGTTATTTTTCTATTGGAACTGTTCTGACAGTGTGGTATTTTGTTGTTTTTCATGGATGTTGGAACTGTTCTGACAGTGTGGTATTTTATTTTTTATCTATTGGAACTGTCCTGACAGTGTGGTATTTTCTTGTTTTTCATGGATTTTGGAACTGGCGTGACAGTGTGGTATTTTGTTGTTTTTCTATTGGTTTTTGGAACTATCCTGACTGTGGTATTTGTTGTTTTTCCTGGATGTTGGAACTGTCCTGACAGTGTGGTATTTTGTTATTTTTCTATTAGAACTGTCCTGACAGTGTGGTATTATGTTATTTTTCTATTAGAACTGTCCTGACACTGTTGTATTATGTTATTTTTCTATTAGAACTGTCCTGCCACTGTTGTATTATGTTATTTTTCTATTAGAACTCTCCTGACAGTGTGGTATTATGTTATTTTTCTATTAGAACTGTCCTGACAGTGTGGTATTATGTTATTTTTCTATTAGAACTGTCCTGACAGTGTGGTATTATGTTATTTTTCTATTGGAACTGTCCTGACAGTGTGGTATTAAGTTATTTTTCTATTGGAACTGTCACGACAGTGTGGTATTTTGTTGTTTTTCTATTGGAACTATCCTGACAGTGTGGTATTTTGTTGTTTTTCTATTGGAACTGTTCTGACAGTGTGGTATTTTGTTGTTTTTCATAGATGTTGGAACTGGCCTGACAGTGTGGTATTTTGCTGTTTTTCTATTGGAACTGTTCTGACAGTGTGGTATTTTGTTTATTTTCTATTGGAACTGTCCTGAAAGTGTGGTATTATGTTATTTTCTCTATTGGAAATGTCCTGACAGTGTGATATTTTGTTGTTTTTCATAGATGTTGGAACTGGCCTGACAGTGTGGTATTTTGTTGTTTTTCTATTGGAGCTGTTCTGACAGTGTGGTATTTTGTTGTTTTTCGTAGATGTTGGAACTGTTCTGACAGTGTGGTATTTTTTTTTTCTATAGGAACTGTCATGACAGTGTGGTATTTTGTTATTTTTCTATTAGAACTGTCCTGACAATGTGGTATTATGTTATTTTTCTAATGGAACTGTCCTGACAGTGTGGTATTATGTTATTTTTCTATTAGAACTGTCCTGACAGTGTGGTATTATGTTATTTTTCTATTAGAACTGTCCTGACAGTGTGGTATTATGTTATTTTTCTATTGGAGCTGTCCTGACAGTGTGGTATCATGTTTTTTTTCTATTGGAACTGTTCTGACAGTGTGGTATTTTGTTGTTTTTCATGGATGTTGGAACTGTTCTGACAGTGTGGTATTTTATTATTTTTCTATTGGAACTGTCCTGACAGTGTGGTATTTTCTTATTTTTCATGGATTTTGGAACTGGCATGACAGTGTGGTATTTTGTTGTTTTTCTATTGGTTTTTGGAACTGTCCTGACTGTGGTATTTTGTTGTTTTTCCTGGATGTTGGAACTGTCCTGACAGTGTGGTATTTTTTTATTTTTCTATTAGAACTGTCCTGACAGTGTGGTATTTTGTTGTTTTAAATGGATGTTGGAACTGTTCTGACAGTGTGGTATTATGTTATTTTTCTATTAGAACTGTCCTGACACTGTTGTATTATGTTATTTTTCTATTGGAACTGTCCTGACAGTGTGGTATTATGTTATTTTTCTATTGGAACTGTCCAGACAGTGTGGTATTTTGTTGTTTTTCATGGATGTTGGAACTGTTCTGACAGTGTGGTATTTTATTTTTTTTCTATTGGAACTGTCCTGACAGTGTGGTATTTTCTTGTTTTTCATGGATTTTGGAAATGGCGTGACAGTGTGGTATTTTGTTGTTTTTCTATTGGTTTTTGGAACTGTCCTGACTGTGGTATTTTGTTGTTTTTCCTGGATGTTGGAACTGTCCTGACAGTGTGGTATTATGTTATTTTTCTATTGGAACTGTCCTGACAGTGTGGTATCATGTTATTTTTCTATTGGAACTGTTCTGACAGTGTGGTATTTTGTTGTTTTTCATGGATGTTGGAACTGTTCTGACAGTGTGGTATTTTATTTTTTATCTATTGGAACTGTCCTGACAGTGTGGTATTTTCTTGTTTTTCATGGATTTTGGAACTGGCGTGACAGTGTGGTATTTTGTTGTTTTTCTATTGGTTTTTGGAACTATCCTGACTGTGGTATTTGTTGTTTTTCCTGGATGTTGGAACTGTCCTGACAGTGTGGTATTTTGTTATTTTTCTATTAGAACTGTCCTGACAGTGTGGTATTATGTTATTTTTCTATTAGAACTGTCCTGACACTGTTGTATTATGTTATTTTTCTATTAGAACTGTCCTGCCACTGTTGTATTATGTTATTTTTCTATTAGAACTCTCCTGACAGTGTGGTATTATGTTATTTTTATATTGGAACTGTCCAGACAGTGTGGTATTTTGTTGTTTTTCATAGATGTTGGAACTGGCCTGACAGTGTGGTATTTTGTTGATTTTCTATTGGAGCTGTTCTGACAGTGTGATATTTTGTTGTTTTTCATAGATGTTGGAACTGGCCTGACAGTGTGGTATTTTGTTGATTTTCTATTGGAGCTGTTCTGACAGTGTGGTATTTTGTTGTTTTTCGTGGATGTTGGAACTGTTCTGACAGTGTGGTATTTTTTTTTTCTATTGGAACTGTCATGCCAGTGTGGTATTTTGTTATTTTTCTATTAGAACTGTCCTGACAATGTGGTATTATGTTATTTTTCTATTGGAACTGTCCTGACAGTGTGGTATTATGTTATTTTTCTATTAGAACTGTCCTGACAGTCTGGTATTATGTTATTTTTCTATTAGAACTGTCCTGACAGTGTGGTATTATGTTATTTTTCTATTGGAGCTGTCCTGACAGTGTGGTATCGTGTTATTTTTCTATTGGAACTGTTCTGACAGTGTGGTATTTTGTTGTTTTTCATGGATGTTGGAACTGTTCTGACAGTGTGGTATTTTATTTTTTTTCTATTGGAACTGTCCTGACAGTGTGGTATTTTCTTATTTTTCATGGATTTTGGAACTGGCGTGACAGTGTGGTATTTTGTTGTTTTTCTATTGGTTTTTGGAACTGTCCTGACTGTGGTATTTTGTTGTTTTTCCTGGATGTTGGAACTGTCCTGACAGTGTGGTATTTTGTTATTTTTCTATTAGAACTGTCCTGACAGTGTTGTATTTTGTTGTTTTAAATGGATGTTGGAACTGTTCTGACAGTGTGGTATTATGTTATTTTTCTATTAGAACTGTCCTGACACTGTTGTATTATGTTATTTTTCTATTGGAACTGTCCTGACAGTGTGGTATTATGTTATTTTTCTATTGGAACTGTCCCGACAGTGTGGTATTTTGTTGTTTTTCTATTGGAACTATCCTGATAGTGTGGTATTTTGTTGTTTTTCTATTGGAACTGTTCTGACAGTGTGGTATTTTGTTGTTTTTCATAGATGTTGGAACTGGCCTGACGGTGTGATATGTTGCTGTTTTTCTATTGGAACTGTTCTGACAGTGTGGTATTTTGTTGTTTTTCATGGATGTTGGAACGGTTCTGACAGTGTGGTATTTTGTTTTTTTTCTATTGGAACTGTCCTGACAGTGTGGTATTTTGTTGTTTTTCATGGATGTTGGAACTGGCCTGACAGTGTGGTATTTTGTTGTTTTTCTACTGGATTTTGGAACTGTCCTGACAGTGGTATTTTGTTGTTTTTACTGGATGTTGGAACTGTTCTGACAGTGTGGTATTTTGTTATTTTTCTATTAGAACTGTCCTGACAGTGTGGTATTTTGTTGTTTTTCATTGATGTTGGAACTGTTCTGACAGTGTGGTATTTTGTTATTTTTCTATTAGAACTGTCCTGACAGTGTGGTATTTTGTTGTTTTTCATGGATGTTGGAACCGGTCTTACAGTGTGATATTTTGTTGTTTTTCTATTGGATTTCGGAACTGTCCTGACAGTGTGGTATTTTGTTATTTTTCTATTGGAACTGTCCTGACAGTGTGGTATTATGTTATTTTTCTATTGGAACTGTCCCGACAGTGTGGTATTTTGTTGTTTTTCTATTGGAACTATCCTGACAGTGTGGTATTTTGTTGTTTTTCTATTGGAACTGTTCTGACAGTGTGGTATTTTGTTGTTTTTCATAGATGTTGGAACTGGCCTGACAGTGTGGTATTTTGCTGTTTTTCTATTGGATCTGTTCTTACAGTGTGGTATTTTGTTTATTTTCTATTGGAACTGTCCTGAAAGTGTGGTATTATGTTATTTTGTCTATTGGAACTGTCCTGACAGTGTGATATTTTGTTGTTTTTCATAGATGTTGGAACTGGCCTGACAGTGTGGTATTTTGTTGTTTTTCATGGATGTTGGAACTGTTCTGACAGTGTGGTATTTTGTTGTTTTTCGTGGATGTTGGAACTGTTCTGACAGTGTGGTATTTTTTTTTTTTTTTTATTGGAACTGTCCTGACAGTGTGGTATTTTGTTATTTTTCTATTAGAACTGTCCTGACAATGTGGTATTATGTTATTTTTCTATTGGAACTGTCCTGACAGTGTGGTATTATGTTATTTTTCTATTAGAACTGTCCTGACAGTGTAGTATTATATTATTTTTCTATTAGAACTGTCCTGACAGTGTGGTATATTGTTATTTTTCTATTGGAACTGTTCTGACAGTGTGGTATTTTGTTGTTTTTCATGGATGTTGGAACTGTTCTGACAGTGTGGTATTTTATTTTTTTTCTATTGGAACTGTCCTGACAGTGTGGTATTTTGTTGTTTTTCTATTGGTTTTTGGACATGTCCTGACTGTGGTATTTTGTTGTTTTTCATGGATGTTGGAACTGTCCTGACAGTGTGGTATTTTGATATTTTTCTATTAGAACTGTCCTGACAATGTGGTATTATGTTATTTTTCTATTGGAACTGTCCTGACAGTGTGGTATTATGTTATTTTTCTATTAGAACTGTCCTGACAGTGTAGTATTATATTATTTTTCTATTAGAACTGTCCTGACAGTGTGGTATCATGTTATTTTTCTATTGGAACTGTTCTGACAGTGTGGTATTTTGTTGTTTTTCATGGATGTTGGAACTGTTCTGACAGTGTGGTATTTTATTTTTTTTCTATTGGAACTGTCCTGACAGTGTGGTATTTTGTTGTTTTTCTATTGGTTTTTGGACATGTCCTGACTGTGGTATTTTGTTGTTTTCATGGATGTTGGAACTGGCTTGACAGTGTGGTATTTTGTTATTTTTCTATTGGATTTTGGAACTGTCCTGACTGTGGTATTTTGTTGTTTTTCATGGATGTTGGAACTGTCCTGACAGTGTGGTATTTTGTTATTTTTCTATTAGAACTGTCCTGACAGTGTGGTATTTTGTTGTTTTTCATGGATGTTGGAACTGTTCTGACAGTGTGGTATTTTGTTATTTTTCTATTAGAACTGTCCTGACAGTGTGGTATTTTGTTGCTTTTCATTGATGTTGGAACTGTTCTGACAGTGTGGTATTTTGTTATTTTTCTATTAGAACTATCCTGACAGTGTGGTATTTTGTTGTTTTTCTATTAGAACTGTCCTGACAGTGTGGTATTTTGTTGTTTTTCATGGATGTTGGAACCGGTCTTACAGTGTGATATTTTGTTGTTTTTCTATTGGATTTCGGAACTGTCCTGACAGTGTGGTATTTTGTTATTTTTCTATTGGAACTGTCCTGACAGTGTGGTATTATGTTATTTTTCTATTGGAACTGTCCCGACAGTGTGGTATTTTGTTGTTTTTCTATTGGAACTATCCTGACAGTGTGGTATTTTGTTGTTTTTCTATTGGAACTGTTCTGACAGTGTGGTATTTTGTTGTTTTTCATAGATGTTGGAACTGGCCTGACAGTGTGGTATTTTGCTATTTTTCTATTGGAACTGTTCTTACAGTGTGGTATTTTGTTTATTTTCTATTGGAACTGTCCTGAAAGTGTGGTATTATGTTATTTTGTCTATTGGAACTGTCCTGACAGTGTGATATTTTGTTGTTTTTCATAGATGTTGGAACTGGCCTGACAGTGTGGTATTTTGTTGTTTTTCTATTGGAGCTGTTCTGACAGTGTGGTATTTTGTTGTTTTTCGTGGATGTTGGAACTGTTCTGACAGTGTGGTATTTTTTTTTTTTTTTTATTGGAACTGTCCTGACAGTGTGGTATTTTGTTATTTTTCTATTAGAACTGTCCTGACAATGTGGTATTATGTTATTTTTCTATTGGAACTGTCCTGACAGTGTGGTATTATGTTATTTTTCTATTAGAACTGTCCTGACAGTGTAGTATTATATTATTTTTCTATTAGAACTGTCCTGACAGTGTGGTATCTTGTTATTTTTCTATTGGAACTGTTCTGACCGTGTGGTATTTTGTTGTTTTTCATGGATGTTGGAACTGTTCTGACAGTGTGGTATTTTATTTTTTTTCTATTGGAACTGTCCTGACAGTGTGGTATTTTGTTGTTTTTCTATTGGTTTTTGGACATGTCCTGACTGTGGTATTTTGTTGTTTTTCATGGATGTTGGAACTGTCCTGACAGTGTGGTATTTTGATATTTTTCTATTAGAACTGTCCTGACAATGTGGTATTATGTTATTTTTCTATTGGAACTGTCCTGACAGTGTGATATTATGTTATTTTTCTATTAGAACTGTCCTGACAGTGTAGTATTATATTATTTTTCTATTAGAACTGTCCTGACAGTGTGGTATCATGTTATTTTTCTATTGGAACTGTTCTGACAGTGTGGTATTTTGTTGTTTTTCGTGGATGTTGGAACTGTTCTGACAGTGTGGTATTTTATTTTTTTTCTATTGGAACTGTCCTGACAGTGTGGTATTTTGTTGTTTTTCTATTGGTTTTTGGACATGTCCTGACTGTGGTATTTTGTTGTTTTCATGGATGTTGGAACTGGCTTGACAGTGTGGTATTTTGTTATTTTTCTATTGGATTTTGGAACTGTCCTGACTGTGGTATTTTGTTGTTTTTCATGGATGTTGGAACTGTCCTGACAGTGTGGTATTTTGTTATTTTTCTATTAGAACTGTCCTGACAGTGTGGTATTTTGTTGTTTTTCATGGATGTTGGAACTGTTCTGACAGTGTGGTATTTTGTTATTTTTCTATTAGAACTGTCCTGACAATGTGGTATTATGTTATTTTTCTATTATAACTGTCCTGACAGTGCGGTAATATGTTATTTTTCTATTAGAACTGTCCTGACAGTGTGGTTTTATGTTATTTTTCTATTAGAACTGTCCTGACAGTGTGGTATTTTGTTATTTTTCTATTAGAACTGTCCTGACAATGTGGTATTATGTTATTTTTCTATTGGAACTGTCCTGACAGTGTGGTATTATGTTATTTTTCTAATAGAACTGTCCTGACAGTGTGGTATTTTGTTATTTTTCTATTAGAACTGTCCTGACAGTGTGGTATTTTGTTATTTTTCTATTAGAACTGTCCTGACAGTGTGGTATTTTGTTATTTTTCTATTAGAACTGTCCTGACAGTGTGGTATTATGTTATTTTTCTATTGGAACTGTCCTGACAGTGTGGTATTATGTTATTTTTCTATTAGAACTTTGCTTACAGTGTGGTATTATGTTATTTTTCTATTAGAACTGTCCTGACAGTGTGGTATTATGTTATTTTTTTATTGGAACTGTCCTGACAGTGTTGTATTATGTTATTTTTCTATTAGAACTGTCCTGACAGTGTGGTATTATGTTATTTTTCTATTAGAACTGTCCTGACAGTGTGGTAATTTGTTATTTTTCTATTAGAACTGTCCTGACAATGTGGTATTATGTTATTTTTCTATTGGAACTGTCCTGACAGTGTGGTATTATGTTATTTTTCTATTAGAACTGTCCTGACAGTGTGGTATTATGTTATTTTTCTATTAGAACTGTCCTGACAGTGTGGTATTATGTTATTTTTCTATTGGAACTGCCCTGACAGTGTGGTATCATGTTATTTTTCTATTGGAACTGTCCTGACAGTGTGGTATTTTGTTGTTTTTCATGGATGTTGGAACTGGCGTGACAGTGTGGTATTTTGTTGTTTTTCTATTGGTTTTTGGAACTGGCCTGACTGTGGTATTTTGTTGTTTTTCATTAATGTTGGAACTGTCCTGACAGTGTGGTATTTTGTTATTTTTTTATTAGAACTGTCCTGACAGTGTGGTATTTTGTTGTTTTTCATGGATGTTGGAACTGTTCTGACAGTGTGGTATTTTGTTATTTTTAAATTAGAACTGTCCTGACAGTGTGGTATTATGTTATTTTTCTATTGGAACTGTCCTGACAGTGTGGTATTATGTTATTTTTCTATTAGAACTGTCCTGACAGTGTGGTATTATGTTATTTTTCTATTGGAACTGTCCTGACAGTGTTATATTTTGTTGTTTTTCATAGATGTTGGAACTGGCCTGACAGTGTGGTATTTTGTTGTTTTTCATGGATGTTGGAACTGTTCTGACAGTGTGGTATTTTGTTATTTTTCTATTAGAACTGTCCTGACAGTGTGGTATTATGTTATTTTTCTATTGAAACTATCCTGACAGTGTGGTATTATGTTATTTTTCTATTAGAACTGTCCTGACAGTGTGGTATTATGTTATTTTTCTATTAGAACTGTCCTGACAGTGTGGTATTATGTTATTTTTCTATTGGAACTGTCCTGACAGTGTGGTATTATGTTATTTTTCTATTAGAACTGTCCTGACAGTGTGGTATTTTGTTATTTTTCTATTAGAACTGTCCTGACAGTGTGGTATTTTGTTATTTTTCTATTGGAACTGTCCTGACAATGTGGTATTATGTTATTTTTCTATGAAAACTGTCCTGACAGTGTGGTATTATGTTATTTTTCTATTGGAACTGTCCTGACAGTGTGGTATTATGTTATTTTTCTATTAGAACTGTCCTGACAGTGTGGTATTTTGTTTTTTTCTATTAGAACTGTCCTGACAGTGTGGTATTTTGTTATTTTTCTATTAGAACTGTCCTAACAGTGTGAAATTATGTTATTTTTCTATTGGAACTGTCCTGACAGTGTGGTATTATGTTATTTTTCTATTAGAACTGTCCTGACAGTGTGGTATTTTGTTATTTTTCTATTAGAACTGTCCTGACAGTGTGATATTATGTTATTTTTCTATTGGAACTGTTCTGAAAGTGTGGTATTATGTTATTTTTCTATTAGAACTGTCCTGACAGTGTGGTATTATGTTATTTTTCTATTGGAACTGTCCTGACAGTGTGGTATCATGTTATTTTTCTATTAGACTATCCTGACAGTGTGGTATCATGTTATTTTTCTATTGGAACTGTCCTGACAGTGTGGTATTATGTTATTTTTCTATTGGAACTGTCCTGACAGTGTGATATTTTGTTGTTTTTCATAGATGTTGGAACTGTCCTGACAATGTGGTATTTTGTTGTTTTTCATGGATGTTGGAACTGTTCTGACAGTGTGGTATTTTGTTATTTTTCTATTAGAACTGTCCTGACAGTGTGGTATTATGTTATTTTTCTATTAGAACTGTCCTGACAATGTGGTATTATGTTATTTTTCTATTGGAGCTGTCCTGACAGTGTGGTATCATGTTTTTTTTCTATTGGAACTGTTCTGACAGTGTGGTATTTTGTTGTTTTTCATGGATGTTGGAACTGTTCTGACAGTGTGGTATTTTATTATTTTTCTATTGGAACTGTCCTGACAGTGTGGTATTTTCTTATTTTTCATGGATTTTGGAACTGGCATGACAGTGTGGTATTTTGTTGTTTTTCTATTGGTTTTTGGAACTGTCCTGACTGTGGTATTTTGTTGTTTTTCCTGGATGTTGGAACTGTCCTGACAGTGTGGTATTTTTTTATTTTTCTATTAGAACTGTCCTGACAGTGTGGTATTTTGTTGTTTTAAATGGATGTTGGAACTGTTCTGACAGTGTGGTATTATGTTATTTTTCTATTAGAACTGTCCTGACACTGTTGTATTATGTTATTTTTCTATTGGAACTGTCCTGACAGTGTGGTATTATGTTATTTTTCTATTGGAACTGTCCAGACAGTGTGGTATTTTGTTGTTTTTCATGGATGTTGGAACTGTTCTGACAGTGTGGTATTTTATTTTTTTTCTATTGGAACTGTCCTGACAGTGTGGTATTTTCTTGTTTTTCATGGATTTTGGAAATGGCGTGACAGTGTGGTATTTTGTTGTTTTTCTATTGGTTTTTGGAACTGTCCTGACTGTGGTATTTTGTTGTTTTTCCTGGATGTTGGAACTGTCCTGACAGTGTGGTATTATGTTATTTTTCTATTGGAACTGTCCTGACAGTGTGGTATCATGTTATTTTTCTATTGGAACTGTTCTGACAGTGTGGTATTTTGTTGTTTTTCATGGATGTTGGAACTGTCCTGACAGTGTGGTATCATGTTATTTTTCTATTAGACTATCCTGACAGTGTGGTATCATGTTATTTTTCTATTGGAACTGTCCTGACAGTGTGGTATTTTCTTGTTTTTCATGGATTTTGGAACTGGCGTGACAGTGTGGTATTTTGTTGTTTTTCTATTGGTTTTTGGAACTGTCCTGACTGTGGTATTTGTTGTTTTTCCTGGATGTTGGAACTGTCCTGACAGTGTGGTATTTTGTTATTTTTCTATTAGAACTGTCCTGACAGTGTGGTATTATGTTATTTTTCTATTAGAACTGTCCTGACACTGTTGTATTATGTTATTTTTCTATTAGAACTGTCCTGCCACTGTTGTATTATGTTATTTTTCTATTAGAACTCTCCTGACAGTGTGGTATTATGTTATTTTTATATTGGAACTGTCCAGACAGTGTGGTATTTTGTTGTTTTTCATAGATGTTGGAACTGGCCTGACAGTGTGGTATTTTGTTGATTTTCTATTGGAGCTGTTCTGACAGTGTGATATTTTGTTGTTTTTCATAGATGTTGGAACTGGCCTGACAGTGTGGTATTTTGTTGATTTTCTATTGGAGCTGTTCTGACAGTGTGGTATTTTGTTGTTTTTCGTGGATGTTGGAACTGTTCTGACAGTGTGGTATTTTTTTTTTCTATTGGAACTGTCATGCCAGTGTGGAATTTTGTTATTTTTCTATTAGAACTGTCCTGACAATGTGGTATTATGTTATTTTTCTATTGGAACTGTCCTGACAGTGTGGTATTATGTTATTTTTCTATTAGAACTGTCCTGACAGTCTGGTATAATGTTATTTTTCTATTAGAACTGTCCTGACAGTGTGGTATTATGTTATTTTTCTATTGGAGCTGTCCTGACAGTGTGGTATCGTGTTATTTTTCTATTGGAACTGTTCTGACAGTGTGGTATTTTGTTGTTTTTCATGGATGTTGGAACTGTTCTGACAGTGTGGTATTTTATTTTTTTTCTATTGGAACTGTCCTGACAGTGTGGTATTTTCTTATTTTTCATGGATTTTGGAACTGGCGTGACAGTGTGGTATTTTGTTGTTTTTCTATTGGTTTTTGGAACTGTCCTGACTGTGGTATTTTGTTGTTTTTCATGGATGTTGGAACTGTCCTGACAGTGTGGTATTTTGTTATTTTTCTATTAGAACTGTCCTGACAGTGTTGTATTTTGTTGTTTTAAATGGATGTTGGAACTGTTCTGACAGTGTGGTATTATGTTATTTTTCTATTAGAACTGTCCTGACACTGTTGTATTATGTTATTTTTCTATTGGAACTGTCCTGACAGTGTGGTATTATGTTATTTTTCTATTGGAACTGTCCCGACAGTGTGGTATTTTGTTGTTTTTCTATTGGAACTATCCTGATAGTGTGGTATTTTGTTGTTTTTCTATTGGAACTGTTCTGACAGTGTGGTATTTTGTTGTTTTTCATAGATGTTGGACCTGGCCTGACGGTGTGATATGTTGCTGTTTTTCTATTGGAACTGTTCTGACAGTGTGGTATTTTGTTGTTTTTCATGGATGTTGGAACGGTTCTGACAGTGTGGTATTTTGTTTTTTTTCTATTGGAACTGTCCTGACAGTGTGGTATTTTGTTGTTTTTCATGGATGTTGGAACTGGCCTGACAGTGTGGTATTTTGTTGTTTTTCTATTGGATTTTGGAACTGTCCTGACAGTGGTATTTTGTTGTTTTTACTGGATGTTGGAACTGTTCTGACAGTGTGGTATTTTGTTATTTTTCTATTAGAACTGTCCTGACAGTGTGGTATTTTGTTGTTTTTCATTGATGTTGGAACTATTCTGACAGTGTGGTATTTTGTTATTTTTCTATTAGAACTGTCCTGACAGTGTGGTATTTTGTTGTTTTTCATGGATGTTGGAACCGGTCTTACAGTGTGATATTTTGTTGTTTTTCTATTGGATTTCGGAACTGTCCTGACAGTGTGGTATTTTGTTATTTTTCTATTGGAACTGTCCTGACAGTGTGGTATTATGTTATTTTTCTATTGGAACTGTCCCGACAGTGTGGTATTTTGTTGTTTTTCTATTGGAACTATCCTGACAGTGTGGTATTTTGTTGTTTTTCTATTGGAACTGTTCTGACAGTGTGGTATTTTGTTGTTTTTCATAGATGTTGGAACTGGCCTGACAGTGTGGTATTTTGCTGTTTTTCTATTGGATCTGTTCTTACAGTGTGGTATTTTGTTTATTTTCTATTGGAACTGTCCTGAAAGTGTGGTATTATGTTATTTTGTCTATTGGAACTGTCCTGACAGTGTGATATTTTGTTGTTTTTCATAGATGTTGGAACTGGCCTGACAGTGTGGTATTTTGTTGTTTTTCATGGATGTTGGAACTGTTCTGACAGTGTGGTATTTTGTTGTTTTTCGTGGATGTTGGAACTGTTCTGACAGTGTGGTATTTTTTTTTTTTTTTTATTGGAACTGTCCTGACAGTGTGGTATTTTGTTATTTTTCTATTAGAACTGTCCTGACAATGTGGTATTATGTTATTTTTCTATTGGAACTGTCCTGACAGTGTGGTATTATGTTATTTTTCTATTAGAACTGTCCTGACAGTGTAGTATTATATTATTTTTCTATTAGAACTGTCCTGACAGTGTGGTATATTGTTATTTTTCTATTGGAACTGTTCTGACAGTGTGGTATTTTGTTGTTTTTCATGGATGTTGGAACTGTTCTGACAGTGTGGTATTTTATTTTTTTTCTATTGGAACTGTCCTGACAGTGTGGTATTTTGTTGTTTTTCTATTGGTTTTTGGACATGTCCTGACTGTGGTATTTTGTTGTTTTTCATGGATGTTGGAACTGTCCTGACAGTGTGGTATTTTGATATTTTTCTATTAGAACTGTCCTGACAATGTGGTATTATGTTATTTTTCTATTGGAACTGTCCTGACAGTGTGGTATTATGTTATTTTTCTATTAGAACTGTCCTGACAGTGTTGTATTATATTATTTTTCTATTAGAACTGTCCTGACAGTGTGGTATCATGTTATTTTTCTATTGGAACTGTTCTGACAGTGTGGTATTTTGTTGTTTTTCATGGATGTTGGAACTGTTCTGACAGTGTGGTATTTTATTTTTTTTCTATTGGAACTGTCCTGACAGTGTGGTATTTTGTTGTTTTTCTATTGGTTTTTGGACATGTCCTGACTGTGGTATTTTGTTGTTTTCATGGATGTTGGAACTGGCTTGACAGTGTGGTATTTTGTTATTTTTCTATTGGATTTTGGAACTGTCCTGACTGTGGTATTTTGTTGTTTTTCATGGATGTTGGAACTGTCCTGACAGTGTGGTATTTTGTTATTTTTCTATTAGAACTGTCCTGACAGTGTGGTATTTTGTTGTTTTTCATGGATGTTGGAACTGTTCTGACAGTGTGGTATTTTGTTATTTTTCTATTAGAACTGTCCTGACAGTGTGGTATTTTGTTGCTTTTCATTGATGTTGGAACTGTTCTGACAGTGTGGTATTTTGTTATTTTTCTATTAGAACTATCCTGACAGTGTGGTATTTTGTTGTTTTTCTATTAGAACTGTCCTGACAGTGTGGTATTTTGTTGTTTTTCATGGATGTTGGAACCGGTCTTACAGTGTGATATTTTGTTGTTTTTCTATTGGATTTCGGAACTGTCCTGACAGTGTGGTATTTTGTTATTTTTCTATTGGAACTGTCCTGACAGTGTGGTATTATGTTATTTTTCTATTGGAACTGTCCCGACAGTGTGGTATTTTGTTGTTTTTCTATTGGAACTATCCTGACAGTGTGGTATTTTGTTGTTTTTCTATTGGAACTGTTCTGACAGTGTGGTATTTTGTTGTTTTTCATAGATGTTGGAACTGGCCTGACAGTGTGGTATTTTGCTATTTTTCTATTGGAACTGTTCTTACAGTGTGGTATTTTGTTTATTTTCTATTGGAACTGTCCTGAAAGTGTGGTATTATGTTATTTTGTCTATTGGAACTGTCCTGACAGTGTGATATTTTGTTGTTTTTCATAGATGTTGGAACTGGCCTGACAGTGTGGTATTTTGTTGTTTTTCTATTGGAGCTGTTCTGACAGTGTGGTATTTTGTTGTTTTTCGTGGATGTTGGAACTGTTCTGACAGTGTGGTATTTTTTTTTTTTTTTTATTGGAACTGTCCTGACAGTGTGGTATTTTGTTGTTTTTCTATTGGTTTTTGGACATGTCCTGACTGTGGTATTTTGTTGTTTTTCATGGATGTTGGAACTGTCCTGACAGTGTGGTATTTTGATATTTTTCTATTAGAACTGTCCTGACAATGTGGTATTATGTTATTTTTCTATTGGAACTGTCCTGACAGTGTGATATTATGTTATTTTTCTATTAGAACTGTCCTGACAGTGTAGTATTATATTATTTTTCTATTAGAACTGTCCTGACAGTGTGGTATCATGTTATTTTTCTATTGGAACTGTTCTGACAGTGTGGTATTTTGTTGTTTTTCGTGGATGTTGGAACTGTTCTGACAGTGTGGTATTTTATTTTTTTTCTATTGGAACTGTCCTGACAGTGTGGTATTTTGTTGTTTTTCTATTGGTTTTTGGACATGTCCTGACTGTGGTATTTTGTTGTTTTCATGGATGTTGGAACTGGCTTGACAGTGTGGTATT
Organism: Bathymodiolus brooksi; assembly: GCA_963680875.1. Classification (NCBI taxonomy): domain Eukaryota; kingdom Metazoa; phylum Mollusca; class Bivalvia; order Mytilida; family Modiolidae; genus Bathymodiolus; species Bathymodiolus brooksi. The sequence continues at coordinate 2,019,687 of OY804577.1, forward strand.
TTGTTATTTTTCTATTGGATTTTGGAACTGTCCTGACTGTGGTATTTTGTTGTTTTTCATGGATGTTGGAACTGTCCTGACAGTGTGGTATTTTGTTATTTTTCTATTAGAACTGTCCTGACAGTGTGGTATTTTGTTGTTTTTCATGGATGTTGGAACTGTTCTGACAGTGTGGTATTTTGTTATTTTTCTATTAGAACTGTCCTGACAATGTGGTATTATGTTATTTTTCTATTATAACTGTCCTGACAGTGCGGTAATATGTTATTTTTCTATTAGAACTGTCCTGACAGTGTGGTTTTATGTTATTTTTCTATTAGAACTGTCCTGACAGTGTGGTATTTTGTTATTTTTCTATTAGAACTGTCCTGACAATGTGGTATTATGTTATTTTTCTATTGGAACTGTCCTGACAGTGTGGTATTATGTTATTTTTCTAATAGAACTGTCCTGACAGTGTGGTATTTTGTTATTTTTCTATTAGAACTGTCCTGACAGTGTGGTATTTTGTTATTTTTCTATTAGAACTGTCCTGACAGTGTGGTATTTTGTTATTTTTCTATTAGAACTGTCCTGACAGTGTGGTATTATGTTATTTTTCTATTGGAACTGTCCTGACAGTGTGGTATTATGTTATTTTTCTATTAGAACTTTGCTTACAGTGTGGTATTATGTTATTTTTCTATTAGAACTGTCCTGACAGTGTGGTATTATGTTATTTTTTTATTGGAACTGTCCTGACAGTGTTGTATTATGTTATTTTTCTATTAGAACTGTCCTGACAGTGTGGTATTATGTTATTTTTCTATTAGAACTGTCCTGACAGTGTGGTAATTTGTTATTTTTCTATTAGAACTGTCCTGACAATGTGGTATTATGTTATTTTTCTATTGGAACTGTCCTGACAGTGTGGTATTATGTTATTTTTCTATTAGAACTGTCCTGACAGTGTGGTATTATGTTATTTTTCTATTAGAACTGTCCTGACAGTGTGGTATTATGTTATTTTTCTATTGGAACTGCCCTGACAGTGTGGTATCATGTTATTTTTCTATTGGAACTGTCCTGACAGTGTGGTATTTTGTTGTTTTTCATGGATGTTGGAACTGGCGTGACAGTGTGGTATTTTGTTGTTTTTCTATTGGTTTTTGGAAATGGCCTGACTGTGGTATTTTGTTGTTTTTCATTAATGTTGGAACTGTCCTGACAGTGTGGTATTTTGTTATTTTTTTATTAGAACTGTCCTGACAGTGTGGTATTTTGTTGTTTTTCATGGATGTTGGAACTGTTCTGACAGTGTGGTATTTTGTTGTTTTTCATGGATGTTGGAACTGTTCTGACAGTGTGGTATTTTGTTATTTTTCTATTAGAACTGTCCTGACAGTGTGGTATTATGTTATTTTTCTATTGAAACTATCCTGACAGTGTGGTATTATGTTATTTTTCTATTAGAACTGTCCTGACAGTGTGGTATTATGTTATTTTTCTATTAGAACTGTCCTGACAGTGTGGTATTATGTTATTTTTCTATTGGAACTGTCCTGACAGTGTGGTATTTTGTTGTTTTTCATGGATGTTGGAACTGGCCTGACAGTGTGGTATTTTGTTGTTTTTCATGGATGTTGGAACTGTTCTGACAGTGTGGTATTTTGTTATTTTTCTATTAGAACTGTCCTGACAGTGTGGTATTATGTTATTTTTCTATTGAAACTATCCTGACAGTGTGGTATTATGTTATTTTTCTATTAGAACTGTCCTGACAGTGTGGTATTATGTTATTTTTCTATTAGAACTGTCCTGACAGTGTGGTATTATGTTATTTTTCTATTGGAACTGTCCTGACAGTGTGGTATTATGTTATTTTTCTATTAGAACTGTCCTGACAGTGTGGTATTTTGTTATTTTTCTATTAGAACTGTCCTGACAGTGTGGTATTTTGTTATTTTTCTATTGGAACTGTCCTGACAATGTGGTATTATGTTATTTTTCTATGAAAACTGTCCTGACAGTGTGGTATTATGTTATTTTTCTATTGGAACTGTCCTGACAGTGTGGTATTATGTTATTTTTCTATTAGAACTGTCCTGACAGTGTGGTATTTTGTTTTTTTCTATTAGAACTGTCCTGACAGTGTGGTATTTTGTTATTTTTCTATTAGAACTGTCCTAACAGTGTGAAATTATGTTATTTTTCTATTGGAACTGTCCTGACAGTGTGGTATTATGTTATTTTTCTATTAGAACTGTCCTGACAGTGTGGTATTTTGTTATTTTTCTATTAGAACTGTCCTGACAGTGTGATATTATGTTATTTTTCTATTGGAACTGTTCTGAAAGTGTGGTATTATGTTATTTTTCTATTAGAACTGTCCTGACAGTGTGGTATTATGTTATTTTTCTATTGGAACTGTCCTGACAGTGTGGTATCATGTTATTTTTCTATTAGACTATCCTGACAGTGTGGTATCATGTTATTTTTCTATTGGAACTGTCCTGACAGTGTGGTATTATGTTATTTTTCTATTGGAACTGTCCTGACAGTGTGATATTTTGTTGTTTTTCATAGATGTTGGAACTGTCCTGACAATGTGGTATTTTGTTGTTTTTCATGGATGTTGGAACTGTTCTGACAGTGTGGTATTTTGTTATTTTTCTATTAGAACTGTCCTGACAGTGTGGTATTATGTTATTTTTCTATTGGAACTGTCCTGACAGTGTGATATTATGTTATTTTTCATAGATGTTGGAACTGTTCTGACAGTGTGGTATTATGTTATTTTTCTATTGGAACTGTCCTGACAGTGTGATATTTTGTTGTTTTTCATAGAAATTGGAACTGTCCTGACAGTGTGGTATCATGTTATTTTTCTATTGGAACTGTTCTGACAGTGTGGTATTTTGTTGTTTTTCATGGATGTTGGAACTGTTCTGACAGTGTGGTATTTTGTTATTTTTCTATTAGAACTGTCCTGACAGTGTGGTATTATGTTATTTTTCTATTAGAACTGTTCTGACAGTGTGGTATTATGTTATTTTTCTATTGGAACTGTCCTGACAGTGTGGTATTTTGTTGTTTTTCTATTGGAACTATCCTGACAGTGTGGTATTTTGTTGTTTTTCTATTGGAACTGTTCTGACAGTGTGGTATTTTGTTGTTTTTCATAGATGTTGGAACTGGCCTGACAGTGTGGTATTTTGTTATTTTTCTATTGGAACTGTTCTGACAGTGTGGTATTTGTTGTTTTTCATGGATATTGGAACTGTTCTGACAGTGTGGTATTTTGTTTTTTTTCTATTGGAACTGTCCTGACAGTGTGGTATTTTGTTGTTTTTCATGGATGTTGGAACTAGCCTGACAGTGTGGTATTTTGTTGTTTTTCTATTGGATTTTGGAACTGTCCTGACGGTGGTATTTTGTTGTTTTTCATGGATGTTGGAACTGTTCTGACAGTGTGGTATTTTGTTATTTTTCTATTAGAACTGTCCTGACAGTGTGGTATTTTGTTGTTTTTCATGGATGTTGGAACTGTTCTGACAGTGTGGTATTTTGTCATTTTTCTATTAGAACTATCCTGACAGTGTGGTATTTTGTTGTTTTTCTATTAGAACTGTCCTGACAGTGTGGTATTTTGTTGTTTTTCTATTGAAACTGTCCTGACAGTGTGGTATTATGTTATTTTTCTATTGGAACTGTCCCAACAGTGTGGTATTTTGTTGTTTTTCTATTGGAACTATCCTGACAGTGTGGTATGTTGTTGTTTTTCTATTGGAACTGTTCTGACAGTGTGGTATTTTGTTGTTTTTCTATTGGAACTGTTCTGACAGTGTGGTATTTTGTTGTTTTTTATAGATGTTGGAACTGTTCTGACAGTATGGTATTTTGTTATTTTTCTATTAGAACTATCCTGACAGTGTGGTATTTTGTTGTTTTTCTATTAGAACTGTCCTGACAGTGTGGGATTTTGTTGTTTTTCATTGGAACTGTCCTGACAGTGTGGTATTATGTTATTTTTCTATTGGAACTGTCCCGACAGTGTGGTATTTTGTTGTTTTTCTATTGGAACTATCCTGACAGTGTGGTATTTTGTTGTTTTTCTATTGGAACTGTCCTGACAGTGTGGTATTTTGTTGTTTTTCATGGATGTTGGAACCGGTCTTACAGTGTGGTATTTTGTTGTTTTTCTATTGGATTTTGGAACTGTCCTGACAGTGTGGTATTATGTTATTTTTCTATTGGAACTGTCCTGACAGTGTGGTATTATGTTATTTTTCTATTGGAACTGTCCTGACACTGTGATATTTTGTTATTTTTCTATTAGAACTGTCCTAACAGTGTGAAATTATGTTATTTTTCTATTGGAACTGTCCTGACAGTGTGGTATTATGTTATTTTTCTATTAGAACTGTCCTGACAGTGTGGTATTATGTTATTTTTCTATTAGAACTGTCCTGACAGTGTGGTATTTTGTTATTTTTCTATTGGAACTGTTCTGAAAGTGTGGTATTATGTTATTTTTCTATTAGAACTGTCCTGACAGTGTGGTATTATGTTATTTTTCTATTGGAACTGTCCTGACAGTGTGGTATCATGTTATTTTTCTATTAGACTATCCTGACAGTGTGGTATCATGTTATTTTTCTATTAGAACTGTCCTGACAGTGTGGTATTATGTTATTTTTCTATTGGAACTGTCCTGACAGTGTGATATTTTGTTGTTTTTCATAGATGTTGGAACTGTCCTGACAATGTGGTATTTTGTTGTTTTTCATGGATGTTGGAACTGTTCTGACAGTGTGGTATTTTGTTATTTTTCTATTAGAACTGTCCTGACAGTGTGGTATTATGTTATTTTTCTATTGGAACTGTCCTGACAGTGTGATATTATGTTATTTTTCATAGATGTTGGAACTGTTCTGACAGTGTGGTATTATGTTATTTTTCTATTGGAACTGTCCTGACAGTGTGATATTTTGTTGTTTTTCATAGAAATTGGAACTGTCCTGACAGTGTGGTATCATGTTATTTTTCTATTGGAACTGTTCTGACAGTGTGGTATTTTGTTGTTTTTCATGGATGTTGGAACTGTTCTGACAGTGTGGTATTTTGTTATTTTTTTATTAGAACTGTCCTGACAGTGTGGTATTATGTTATTTTTCTATTAGAACTGTCCTGACAGTGTGGTATTATGTTATTTTTCTATTGGAACTGTCCTGACAGTGTGGTATTATGTTATTTTTCTATTAGAACTGTCCTGACAGTGTGGTATTTTGTTTTTTTCTATTAGAACTGTCCTGACAGTGTGGTATTTTGTTATTTTTCTATTAGAACTGTCCTAACAGTGTGAAATTATGTTATTTTTCTATTGGAACTGTCCTGACAGTGTGGTATTATGTTATTTTTCTATTAGAACTGTCCTGACAGTGTGGTATTTTGTTATTTTTCTATTAGAACTGTCCTGACAGTGTGATATTATGTTATTTTTCTATTGGAACTGTTCTGAAAGTGTGGTATTATGTTATTTTTCTATTAGAACTATCCTGACAGTGTGGTATTATGTTATTTTTCTATTGGAACTGTCCTGACAGTGTGGTATCATGTTATTTTTTTATTAGACTATCCTGACAGTGTGGTATTATGTTATGTTTCTATTGGAACTGTCCTGACAGTGTGGTATTTTGTTATTTTTCTATTAGAACTGTCCTGACAGTGTGGTATTTTGTTGTTTTTCATGGATGTTGGAACTGTTCTGACAGTGTGGTATTTTGTCATTTTTCTATTAGAACTATCCTGACAGTGTGGTATTTTGTTGTTTTTCTATTAGAACTGTCCTGACAGTGTGGTATTTTGTTGTTTTTCTATTGGAACTGTACTGACAGTGTGGTATTATGTTATTTTTCTATTGGAACTGTCCCAACATTGTGGTATTTTGTTGTTTTTCTATTGGAACTATCCTGACAGTGTGGTATGTTGTTGTTTTTCTATTGGAACTGTTCTGACAGTGTGGTATTTTGTTGTTTTTCTATTGGAACTGTTCTGACAGTGTGGTATTTTGTTGTTTTTTATAGATGTTGGAACTGTTCTGACAGTGTGGTATTTTGTTATTTTTCTATTGGAACTATCCTGACAGTGTGGTATTTTGTTGTTTTTCTATTAGAACTGTCCTGACAGTGTGGGATTTTGTTGTTTTTCATTGGAACTGTCCTGACAGTGTGGTATTATGTTATTTTTCTATTGGAACTGTCCCGACAGTGTGGTATTTTGTTGTTTTTCTATTGGAACTATCCTGACAGTGTGGTATTTTGTTGTTTTTCTATTGGAACTGTCCTGACAGTGTGGTATTTTGTTGTTTTTCATGGATGTTGGAACCGGTCTTACATTGTGGTATTTTGTTGTTTTTCTATTGGATTTTGGAACTGTCCTGACAGTGTGGTATTATGTTATTTTTCTATTGGAACTGTCCTGACAGTGTGGTATTATGTTATTTTTCTATTGGAACTGTCCTGACAGTGTGATATTTTGTTATTTTTCTATTAGAACTGTCCTAACAGTGTGAAATTATGTTATTTTTCTATTGGAACTGTCCTGACAGTGTGGTATTATGTTATTTTTTTATTAGAACTGTCCTGACAGTGTGGTATTATGTTATTTTTCTATTAGAACTGTCCTGACAGTGTGGTATCATGTTATTTTTCTATTGGAACTGTCCTGACAGTGTGGTATTTTGTTGTTTTTCATGGATGTTGGAACTGGCGTGACAGTGTGGTATTTTGTTGTTTTTCTATTGGTTTTTGGAACTGGCCTGACTGTGGTATTTTGTTGTTTTTCATTAATGTTGGAACTGTCCTGACAGTGTGGTATTTTGTTATTTTTTTATTAGAACTGTCCTGACAGTGTGGTATTTTGTTGTTTTTCATGGATGTTGGAACTGTTCTGACAGTGTGGTATTTTGTTATTTTTAAATTAGAACTGTCCTGACAGTGTGGTATTATGTTATTTTTCTATTGGAACTGTCCTGACAGTGTGGTATTATGTTATTTTTCTATTAGAACTGTCCTGACAGTGTGGTATTATGTTATTTTTCTATTGGAACTGTCCTGACAGTGTTATATTTTGTTGTTTTTCATAGATGTTGGAACTGGCCTGACAGTGTGGTATTTTGTTGTTTTTCATGGATGTTGGAACTGTTCTGACAGTGTGGTATTTTGTTATTTTTCTATTAGAACTGTCCTGACAGTGTGGTATTATGTTATTTTTCTATTGAAACTATCCTGACAGTGTGGTATTATGTTATTTTTCTATTAGAACTGTCCTGACAGTGTGGTATTATGTTATTTTTCTATTAGAACTGTCCTGACAGTGTGGTATTATGTTATTTTTCTATTGGAACTGTCCTGACAGTGTGGTATTATGTTATTTTTCTATTAGAACTGTCCTGACAGTGTGGTATTTTGTTATTTTTCTATTAGAACTGTCCTGACAGTGTGGTATTTTGTTATTTTTCTATTGGAACTGTCCTGACAATGTGGTATTATGTTATTTTTCTATGAAAACTGTCCTGACAGTGTGGTATTATGTTATTTTTCTATTGGAACTGTCCTGACAGTGTGGTATTATGTTATTTTTCTATTAGAACTGTCCTGACAGTGTGGTATTTTGTTTTTTTCTATTAGAACTGTCCTGACAGTGTGGTATTTTGTTATTTTTCTATTAGAACTGTCCTAACAGTGTGAAATTATGTTATTTTTCTATTGGAACTGTCCTGACAGTGTGGTATTATGTTATTTTTCTATTAGAACTGTCCTGACAGTGTGGTATTTTGTTATTTTTCTATTAGAACTGTCCTGACAGTGTGATATTATGTTATTTTTCTATTGGAACTGTTCTGAAAGTGTGGTATTATGTTATTTTTCTATTAGAACTGTCCTGACAGTGTGGTATTATGTTATTTTTCTATTGGAACTGTCCTGACAGTGTGGTATCATGTTATTTTTCTATTAGACTATCCTGACAGTGTGGTATCATGTTATTTTTCTATTGGAACTGTCCTGACAGTGTGGTATTATGTTATTTTTCTAATGGAACTGTCCTGACAGTGTGATATTTTGTTGTTTTTCATAGATGTTGGAACTGTCCTGACAATGTGGTATTTTGTTGTTTTTCATGGATGTTGGAACTGTTCTGACAGTGTGGTATTTTGTTATTTTTCTATTAGAACTGTCCTGACAGTGTGGTATTATGTAATTTTTCTATTGGAACTGTCCTGACAGTGTGATATTATGTTATTTTTCATAGATGTTGGAACTGTTCTGACAGTGTGGTATTATGTTATTTTTCTATTGGAACTGTCCTGACAGTGTGATATTTTGTTGTTTTTCATAGAAATTGGAACTGTCCTGACAGTGTGGTATCATGTTATTTTTCTATTGGAACTGTTCTGACAGTGTGGTATTTTGTTGTTTTTCATGGATGTTGGAACTGTTCTGACAGTGTGGTATTTTGTTATTTTTCTATTAGAACTGTCCTGACAGTGTGGTATTATGTTATTTTTCTATTAGAACTGTTCTGACAGTGTGGTATTATGTTATTTTTCTATTGGAACTGTCCTGACAGTGTGGTATTTTGTTGTTTTTCTATTGGAACTATCCTGACAGTGTGGTATTTTGTTGTTTTTCTATTGGAACTGTTCTGACAGTGTGGTATTTTGTTGTTTTTCATAGATGTTGGAACTGGCCTGACAGTGTGGTATTTTGTTATTTTTCTATTGGAACTGTTCTGACAGTGTGGTATTTGTTGTTTTTCATGGATATTGGAACTGTTCTGACAGTGTGGTATTATGTTTTTTTTCTATTGGAACTGTCCTGACAGTGTGGTATTTTGTTGTTTTTCATGGATGTTGGAACTAGCCTGACAGTGTGGTATTTTGTTGTTTTTCTATTGGATTTTGGAACTGTCCTGACGGTGGTATTTTGTTGTTTTTCATGGATGTTGGAACTGTTCTGACAGTGTGGTATTTTGTTATTTTTCTATTAGAACTGTCCTGACAGTGTGGTATTTTGTTGTTTTTCATGGATGTTGGAACTGTTCTGACAGTGTGGTATTTTGTCATTTTTCTATTAGAACTATCCTGACAGTGTGGTATTTTGTTGTTTTTCTATTAGAACTGTCCTGACAGTGTGGTATTTTGTTGTTTTTCTATTGAAACTGTCCTGACAGTGTGGTATTATGTTATTTTTCTATTGGAACTGTCCCAACAGTGTGGTATTTTGTTGTTTTTCTATTGGAACTATCCTGACAGTGTGGTATGTTGTTGTTTTTCTATTGGAACTGTTCTGACAGTGTGGTATTTTGTTGTTTTTCTATTGGAACTGTTCTGACAGTGTGGTATTTTGTTGTTTTTTATAGATGTTGGAACTGTTCTGACAGTATGGTATTTTGTTATTTTTCTATTAGAACTATCCTGACAGTGTGGTATTTTGTTGTTTTTCTATTAGAACTGTCCTGACAGTGTGGGATTTTGTTGTTTTTCATTGGAACTGTCCTGACAGTGTGGTATTATGTTATTTTTCTATTGGAACTGTCCCGACAGTGTGGTATTTTGTTGTTTTTCTATTGGAACTATCCTGACAGTGTGGTATTTTGTTGTTTTTCTATTGGAACTGTCCTGACAGTGTGGTATTTTGTTGTTTTTCATGGATGTTGGAACCGGTCTTACAGTGTGGTATTTTGTTGTTTTTCTATTGGATTTTGGAACTGTCCTGACAGTGTGGTATTATGTTATTTTTCTATTGGAACTGTCCTGACAGTGTGGTATTATGTTATTTTTCTATTGGAACTGTCCTGACACTGTGATATTTTGTTATTTTTCTATTAGAACTGTCCTAACAGTGTGAAATTATGTTATTTTTCTATTGGAACTGTCCTGACAGTGTGGTATTATGTTATTTTTCTATTAGAACTGTCCTGACAGTGTGGTATTATGTTATTTTTCTATTAGAACTGTCCTGACAGTGTGGTATTTTGTTATTTTTCTATTGGAACTGTTCTGAAAGTGTGGTATTATGTTATTTTTCTATTAGAACTGTCCTGACAGTGTGGTATTATGTTATTTTTCTATTGGAACTGTCCTGACAGTGTGGTATCATGTTATTTTTCTATTAGACTATCCTGACAGTGTGGTATCATGTTATTTTTCTATTGGAACTGTCCTGACAGTGTGGTATTATGTTATTTTTCTATTGGAACTGTCCTGACAGTGTGATATTTTGTTGTTTTTCATAGATGTTGGAACTGTCCTGACAATGTGGTATTTTGTTGTTTTTCATGGATGTTGGAACTGTTCTGACAGTGTGGTATTTTGTTATTTTTCTATTAGAACTGTCCTGACAGTGTGGTATTATGTTATTTTTCTATTGGAACTGTCCTGACAGTGTGGTATTATGTTATTTTTCATAGATGTTGGAACTGTTCTGACAGTGTGGTATTATGTTATTTTTCTATTGGAACTGTCCTGACAGTGTGATATTTTGTTGTTTTTCATAGAAATTGGAACTGTCCTGACAGTGTGGTATCATGTTATTTTTCTATTGGAACTGTTCTGACAGTGTGGTATTTTGTTGTTTTTCATGGATGTTGGAACTGTTCTGACAGTGTGGTATTTTGTTATTTTTCTATTAGAACTGTCCTGACAGTGTGGTATTATGTTATTTTTCTATTAGAACTGTCCTGACAGTGTGGTATTATGTTATTTTTCTATTGGAACTGTCCTGACAGTGTGGTATTATGTTATTTTTCTATTAGAACTGTCCTGACAGTGTGGTATTTTGTTTTTTTCTATTAGAACTGTCCTGACAGTGTGGTATTTTGTTATTTTTCTATTAGAACTGTCCTAACAGTGTGAAATTATGTTATTTTTCTATTGGAACTGTCCTGACAGTGTGGTATTATGTTATTTTTCTATTAGAACTGTCCTGACAGTGTGGTATTTTGTTATTTTTCTATTAGAACTGTCCTGACAGTGTGATATTATGTTATTTTTCTATTGGAACTGTTCTGAAAGTGTGGTATTATGTTATTTTTCTATTAGAACTATCCTGACAGTGTGGTATTATGTTATTTTTCTATTGGAACTGTCCTGACAGTGTGGTATCATGTTATTTTTTTATTAGACTATCCTGACAGTGTGGTATTATGTTATGTTTCTATTGGAACTGTCCTGACAGTGTGGTATTTTGTTATTTTTCTATTAGAACTGTCCTGACAGTGTGGTATTTTGTTGTTTTTCATGGATGTTGGAACTGTTCTGACAGTGTGGTATTTTGTCATTTTTCTATTAGAACTATCCTGACAGTGTGGTATTTTGTTGTTTTTCTATTAGAACTGTCCTGACAGTGTGGTATTTTGTTGTTTTTCTATTGGAACTGTACTGACAGTGTGGTATTATGTTATTTTTCTATTGGAACTGTCCCAACATTGTGGTATTTTGTTGTTTTTCTATTGGAACTATCCTGACAGTGTGGTATGTTGTTGTTTTTCTATTGGAACTGTTCTGACAGTGTGGTATTTTGTTGTTTTTCTATTGGAACTGTTCTGACAGTGTGGTATTTTGTTGTTTTTTATAGATGTTGGAACTGTTCTGACAGTGTGGTATTTTGTTATTTTTCTATTGGAACTATCCTGACAGTGTGGTATTTTGTTGTTTTTCTATTAGAACTGTCCTGACAGTGTGGGATTTTGTTGTTTTTCATTGGAACTGTCCTGACAGTGTGGTATTATGTTATTTTTCTATTGGAACTGTCCCGACAGTGTGGTATTTTGTTGTTTTTCTATTGGAACTATCCTGACAGTGTGGTATTTTGTTGTTTTTCTATTGGAACTGTCCTGACAGTGTGGTATTTTGTTGTTTTTCATGGATGTTGGAACCGGTCTTACATTGTGGTATTTTGTTGTTTTTCTATTGGATTTTGGAACTGTCCTGACAGTGTGGTATTATGTTATTTTTCTATTGGAACTGTCCTGACAGTGTGGTATTATGTTATTTTTCTATTGGAACTGTCCTGACAGTGTGATATTTTGTTATTTTTCTATTAGAACTGTCCTAACAGTGTGAAATTATGTTATTTTTCTATTGGAACTGTCCTGACAGTGTGGTATTATGTTATTTTTTTATTAGAACTGTCCTGACAGTGTGGTATTATGTTATTTTTCTATTAGAACTGTCCTGACAGTGTGGTATCATGTTATTTTTCTATTGGAACTGTCCTGACAGTGTGGTATTTTGTTGTTTTTCATGGATGTTGGAACTGGCGTGACAGTGTGGTATTTTGTTGTTTTTCTATTGGTTTTTGGAACTGGCCTGACTGTGGTATTTTGTTGTTTTTCATTAATGTTGGAACTGTCCTGACAGTGTGGTATTTTGTTGTTTTTCATGGATGTTGGAACCGGTCTTACAGTGTGGTATTTTGTTGTTTTTCTATTGGATTTTGGAACTGTCCTGACAGTGTGGTATTATGTTATTTTTCTATTGGAACTGTCCTGACAGTGTGGTATTATGTTATTTTTCTATTGGAACTGTTCTGAAAGTGTGGTATTATGTTATTTTTCTATTAGAACTGTCCTGACAGTGTGGTATTATGTTATTTTTCTATTGGAACTGTCCTGACAGTGTGGTATCATGTTATTTTTCTATTAGACTATCCTGACAGTGTGGTATCATGTTATTTTTCTATTGGAACTGTCCTGACAGTGTGGTATTATGTTATTTTTCTATTGGAACTGTCCTGACAGTGTGATATTTTGTTGTTTTTCATAGATGTTGGAACTGTCCTGACAATGTGGTATTTTGTTGTTTTTCATGGATGTTGGAACTGTTCTGACAGTGTGGTATTTTGTTATTTTTCTATTAGAACTGTCCTGACAGTGTGGTATTATGTTATTTTTCTATTGGAACTGTCCTGACAGTGTGATATTATGTTATTTTTCATAGATGTTGGAACTGTTCTGACAGTGTGGTATTATGTTATTTTTCTATTGGAACTGTCCTGACAGTGTGATATTTTGTTGTTTTTCATAGAAATTGGAACTGTCCTGACAGTGTGGTATCATGTTATTTTTCTATTGGAACTGTTCTGACAGTGTGGTATTTTGTTGTTTTTCATGGATGTTGGAACTGTTCTGACAGTGTGGTATTTTGTTATTTTTCTATTAGAACTGTCCTGACAGTGTGGTATTATGTTATTTTTCTATTAGAACTGTCCTGACAGTGTGGTATTATGTTATTTTTCTATTGGAACTGTCCTGACAGTGTGGTATTATGTTATTTTTCTATTAGAACTGTCCTGACAGTGTGGTATTTTGTTTTTTTCTATTAGAACTGTCCTGACAGTGTGGTATTTTGTTATTTTTCTATTAGAACTGTCCTAACAGTGTGAAATTATGTTATTTTTCTATTGGAACTGTCCTGACAGTGTGGTATTATGTTATTTTTCTATTAGAACTGTCCTGACAGTGTGGTATTTTGTTATTTTTCTATTAGAACTGTCCTGACAGTGTGATATTATGTTATTTTTCTATTGGAACTGTTCTGAAAGTGTGGTATTATGTTATTTTTCTATTAGAACTATCCTGACAGTGTGGTATTATGTTATTTTTCTATTGGAACTGTCCTGACAGTGTGGTATCATGTTATTTTTTTATTAGACTATCCTGACAGTGTGGTATTATGTTATGTTTCTATTGGAACTGTCCTGACAGTGTGGTATTTTGTTATTTTTCTATTAGAACTGTCCTGACAGTGTGGTATTTTGTTGTTTTTCATGGATGTTGGAACTGTTCTGACAGTGTGGTATTTTGTCATTTTTCTATTAGAACTATCCTGACAGTGTGGTATTTTGTTGTTTTTCTATTAGAACTGTCCTGACAGTGTGGTATTTTGTTGTTTTTCTATTGGAACTGTACTGACAGTGTGGTATTATGTTATTTTTCTATTGGAACTGTCCCAACATTGTGGTATTTTGTTGTTTTTCTATTGGAACTATCCTGACAGTGTGGTATGTTGTTGTTTTTCTATTGGAACTGTTCTGACAGTGTGGTATTTTGTTGTTTTTCTATTGGAACTGTTCTGACAGTGTGGTATTTTGTTGTTTTTTATAGATGTTGGAACTGTTCTGACAGTGTGGTATTTTGTTATTTTTCTATTGGAACTATCCTGACAGTGTGGTATTTTGTTGTTTTTCTATTAGAACTGTCCTGACAGTGTGGGATTTTGTTGTTTTTCATTGGAACTGTCCTGACAGTGTGGTATTATGTTATTTTTCTATTGGAACTGTCCCGACAGTGTGGTATTTTGTTGTTTTTCTATTGGAACTATCCTGACAGTGTGGTATTTTGTTGTTTTTCTATTGGAACTGTCCTGACAGTGTGGTATTTTGTTGTTTTTCATGGATGTTGGAACCGGTCTTACATTGTGGTATTTTGTTGTTTTTCTATTGGATTTTGGAACTGTCCTGACAGTGTGGTATTATGTTATTTTTCTATTGGAACTGTCCTGACAGTGTGGTATTATGTTATTTTTCTATTGGAACTGTCCTGACAGTGTGATATTTTGTTATTTTTCTATTAGAACTGTCCTAACAGTGTGAAATTATGTTATTTTTCTATTGGAACTGTCCTGACAGTGTGGTATTATGTTATTTTTTTATTAGAACTGTCCTGACAGTGTGGTATTATGTTATTTTTCTATTAGAACTGTCCTGACAGTGTGGTATCATGTTATTTTTCTATTGGAACTGTCCTGACAGTGTGGTATTTTGTTGTTTTTCATGGATGTTGGAACTGGCGTGACAGTGTGGTATTTTGTTGTTTTTCTATTGGTTTTTGGAACTGGCCTGACTGTGGTATTTTGTTGTTTTTCATTAATGTTGGAACTGTCCTGACAGTGTGGTATTTTGTTATTTTTTTATTAGAACTGTCCTGACAGTGTGGTATTTTGTTGTTTTTCATGGATGTTGGAACTGTTCTGACAGTGTGGTATTTTGTTATTTTTAAATTAGAACTGTCCTGACAGTGTGGTATTATGTTATTTTTCTATTGGAACTGTCCTGACAGTGTGGTATTATGTTATTTTTCTATTAGAACTGTCCTGACAGTGTGGTATTATGTTATTTTTCTATTGGAACTGTCCTGACAGTGTTATATTTTGTTGTTTTTCATAGATGTTGGAACTGGCCTGACAGTGTGGTATTTTGTTGTTTTTCATGGATGTTGGAACTGTTCTGACAGTGTGGTATTTTGTTATTTTTCTATTAGAACTGTCCTGACAGTGTGGTATTATGTTATTTTTCTATTGAAACTATCCTGACAGTGTGGTATTATGTTATTTTTCTATTAGAACTGTCCTGACAGTGTGGTATTATGTTATTTTTCTATTAGAACTGTCCTGACAGTGTGGTATTATGTTATTTTTCTATTGGAACTGTCCTGACAGTGTGGTATTATGTTATTTTTCTATTAGAACTGTCCTGACAGTGTGGTATTTTGTTATTTTTCTATTAGAACTGTCCTGACAGTGTGGTATTTTGTTATTTTTCTATTGGAACTGTCCTGACAATGTGGTATTATGTTATTTTTCTATGAAAACTGTCCTGACAGTGTGGTATTATGTTATTTTTCTATTGGAACTGTCCTGACAGTGTGGTATTATGTTATTTTTCTATTAGAACTGTCCTGACAGTGTGGTATTTTGTTTTTTTCTATTAGAACTGTCCTGACAGTGTGGTATTTTGTTATTTTTCTATTAGAACTGTCCTAACAGTGTGAAATTATGTTATTTTTCTATTGGAACTGTCCTGACAGTGTGGTATTATGTTATTTTTCTATTAGAACTGTCCTGACAGTGTGGTATTTTGTTATTTTTCTATTAGAACTGTCCTGACAGTGTGATATTATGTTATTTTTCTATTGGAACTGTTCTGAAAGTGTGGTATTATGTTATTTTTCTATTAGAACTGTCCTGACAGTGTGGTATTATGTTATTTTTCTATTGGAACTGTCCTGACAGTGTGGTATCATGTTATTTTTCTATTAGACTATCCTGACAGTGTGGTATCATGTTATTTTTCTATTGGAACTGTCCTGACAGTGTGGTATTATGTTATTTTTCTATTGGAACTGTCCTGACAGTGTGATATTTTGTTGTTTTTCATAGATGTTGGAACTGTCCTGACAATGTGGTATTTTGTTGTTTTTCATGGATGTTGGAACTGTTCTGACAGTGTGGTATTTTGTTATTTTTCTATTAGAACTGTCCTGACAGTGTGGTATTATGTTATTTTTCTATTGGAACTGTCCTGACAGTGTGATATTATGTTATTTTTCATAGATGTTGGAACTGTTCTGACAGTGTGGTATTATGTTATTTTTCTATTGGAACTGTCCTGACAGTGTGATATTTTGTTGTTTTTCATAGAAATTGGAACTGTCCTGACAGTGTGGTATCATGTTATTTTTCTATTGGAACTGTTCTGACAGTGTGGTATTTTGTTGTTTTTCATGGATGTTGGAACTGTTCTGACAGTGTGGTATTTTGTTATTTTTCTATTAGAACTGTCCTGACAGTGTGGTATTATGTTATTTTTCTATTAGAACTGTTCTGACAGTGTGGTATTATGTTATTTTTCTATTGGAACTGTCCTGACAGTGTGGTATTTTGTTGTTTTTCTATTGGAACTATCCTGACAGTGTGGTATTTTGTTGTTTTTCTATTGGAACTGTTCTGACAGTGTGGTATTTTGTTGTTTTTCATAGATGTTGGAACTGGCCTGACAGTGTGGTATTTTGTTATTTTTCTATTGGAACTGTTCTGACAGTGTGGTATTTGTTGTTTTTCATGGATATTGGAACTGTTCTGACAGTGTGGTATTTTGTTTTTTTTCTATTGGAACTGTCCTGACAGTGTGGTATTTTGTTGTTTTTCATGGATGTTGGAACTAGCCTGACAGTGTGGTATTTTGTTGTTTTTCTATTGGATTTTGGAACTGTCCTGACGGTGGTATTTTGTTGTTTTTCATGGATGTTGGAACTGTTCTGACAGTGTGGTATTTTGTTATTTTTCTATTAGAACTGTCCTGACAGTGTGGTATTTTGTTGTTTTTCATGGATGTTGGAACTGTTCTGACAGTGTGGTATTTTGTCATTTTTCTATTAGAACTATCCTGACAGTGTGGTATTTTGTTGTTTTTCTATTAAAACTGTCCTGACAGTGTGGTATTTTGTTGTTTTTCTATTGGAACTGTCCTGACAGTGTGGTATTATGTTATTTTTCTATTGGAACTGTCCCAACAGTGTGGTATTTTGTTGTTTTTCTATTGGAACTATCCTGACAGTGTGGTATGTTGTTGTTTTTCTATTGGAACTGTTCTGACAGTGTGGTATTTTGTTGTTTTTCTATTGGAACTGTTCTGACAGTGTGGTATTTTGTTGTTTTTTATAGATGTTGGAACTGTTCTGACAGTATGGTATTTTGTTATTTTTCTATTAGAACTATCCTGACAGTGTGGTATTTTGTTGTTTTTCTATTAGAACTGTCCTGACAGTGTGGGATTTTGTTGTTTTTCATTGGAACTGTCCTGACAGTGTGGTATTATGTTATTTTTCTATTGGAACTGTCCCGACAGTGTGGTATTTTGTTGTTTTTCTATTGGAACTATCCTGACAGTGTGGTATTTTGTTGTTTTTCTATTGGAACTGTCCTGACAGTGTGGTATTTTGTTGTTTTTCATGGATGTTGGAACCGGTCTTACAGTGTGGTATTTTGTTGTTTTTCTATTGGATTTTGGAACTGTCCTGACAGTGTGGTATTATGTTATTTTTCTATTGGAACTGTCCTGACAGTGTGGTATTATGTTATTTTTCTATTGGAACTGTCCTGACAGTGTGATATTTTGTTATTTTTCTATTAGAACTGTCCTAACAGTGTGAAATTATGTTATTTTTCTATTGGAACTGTCCTGACAGTGTGGTATTATGTTATTTTTCTATTAGAACTGTCCTGACAGTGTGGTATTATGTTATTTTTCTATTAGAACTGTCCTGACAGTGTGGTATTTTGTTATTTTTCTATTGGAACTGTTCTGAAAGTGTGGTATTATGTTATTTTTCTATTAGAACTGTCCTGACAGTGTGGTATTATGTTATTTTTCTATTGGAACTGTCCTGACAGTGTGGTATCATGTTATTTTTCTATTAGACTATCCTGACAGTGTGGTATCATGTTATTTTTCTATTGGAACTGTCCTGACAGTGTGGTATTATGTTATTTTTCTATTGGAACTGTCCTGACAGTGTGATATTTTGTTGTTTTTCATAGATGTTGGAACTGTCCTGACAATGTGGTATTTTGTTGTTTTTCATGGATGTTGGAACTGTTCTGACAGTGTGGTATTTTGTTATTTTTCTATTAGAACTGTCCTGACAGTGTGGTATTATGTTATTTTTCTATTGGAACTGTCCTGACAGTGTGATATTATGTTATTTTTCATAGATGTTGGAACTGTTCTGACAGTGTGGTATTATGTTATTTTTCTATTGGAACTGTCCTGACAGTGTGATATTTTGTTGTTTTTCATAGAAATTGGAACTGTCCTGACAGTGTGGTATCATGTTATTTTTCTATTGGAACTGTTCTGACAGTGTGGTATTTTGTTGTTTTTCATGGATGTTGGAACTGTTCTGACAGTGTGGTATTTTGTTATTTTTCTATTAGAACTGTCCTGACAGTGTGGTATTATGTTATTTTTCTATTAGAACTGTCCTGACAGTGTGGTATTATGTTATTTTTCTATTGGAACTGTCCTGACAGTGTGGTATTATGTTATTTTTCTATTAGAACTGTCCTGACAGTGTGGTATTTTGTTTTTTTCTATTAGAACTGTCCTGACAGTGTGGTATTTTGTTATTTTTCTATTAGAACTGTCCTAACAGTGTGAAATTATGTTATTTTTCTATTGGAACTGTCCTGACAGTGTGGTATTATGTTATTTTTCTATTAGAACTGTCCTGACAGTGTGGTATTTTGTTATTTTTCTATTAGAACTGTCCTGACAGTGTGATATTATGTTATTTTTCTATTGGAACTGTTCTGAAAGTGTGGTATTATGTTATTTTTCTATTAGAACTGTCCTGACATTGTGGTATTATGTTATTTTTCTATTGGAACTGTCCTGACAGTGTGGTATCATGTTATTTTTTTATTAGACTATCCTGACAGTGTGGTATTATGTTATGTTTCTATTGGAACTGTCCTGACAGTGTGGTATTTTGTTATTTTTCTATTAGAACTGTCCTGACAGTGTGGTATTTTGTTGTTTTTCATGGATGTTGGAACTGTTCTGACAGTGTGGTATTTTGTCATTTTTCTATTAGAACTATCCTGACAGTGTGGTATTTTGTTGTTTTTCTATTAGAACTGTCCTGACAGTGTGGTATTTTGTTGTTTTTCTATTGGAACTGTACTGACAGTGTGGTATTATGTTATTTTTCTATTGGAACTGTCCCAACAGTGTGGTATTTTGTTGTTTTTCTATTGGAACTATCTTGACAGTGTGGTATGTTGTTGTTTTTCTATTGGAACTGTTCTGACAGTGTGGTATTTTGTTGTTTTTCTATTGGAACTGTTCTGACAGTGTTGTATTTTGTTGTTTTTTATAGATGTTGGAACTGTTCTGACAGTGTGGTATTTTGTTATTTTTCTATTAGAACTATCCTGACAGTGTGGTATTTTGTTGTTTTTCTATTAGAACTGTCCTGACAGTGTGGGATTTTGTTGTTTTTCATTGGAACTGTCCTGACAGTGTGGTATTATGTTATTTTTCTATTGGAACTGTCCCGACAGTGTGATATTTTGTTATTTTTCTATTAGAACTGTCCTAACAGTGTGAAATTATGTTATTTTTCTATTGGAACTGTCCTGACAGTGTGGTATTATGTTATTTTTCTATTAGAACTGTCCTGACAGTGTGGTATTATGTTATTTTTCTATTAGAACTGTCCTGACAGTGTGGTATTTTGTTATTTTTCTATTGGAACTGTTCTGAAAGTGTGGTATTATGTTATTTTTCTATTAGAACTGTCCTGACAGTGTGGTATTATGTTATTTTTCTATTGGAACTGTCCTGACAGTGTGGTATCATGTTATTTTTCTATTAGACTATCCTGACAGTGTGGTATCATGTTATTTTTCTATTGGAACTGTCCTGACAGTGTGGTATTATGTTATTTTTCTATTGGAACTGTCCTGACAGTGTGATATTTTGTTGTTTTTCATAGATGTTGGAACTGTCCTGACAATGTGGTATTTTGTTGTTTTTCATGGATGTTGGAACTGTTCTGACAGTGTGGTATTTTGTTATTTTTCTATTAGAACTGTCCTGACAGTGTGGTATTATGTTATTTTTCTATTGGAACTGTCCTGACAGTGTGATATTATGTTATTTTTCATAGATGTTGGAACTGTTCTGACAGTGTGGTATTATGTTATTTTTCTATTGGAACTGTCCTGACAGTGTGATATTTTGTTGTTTTTCATAGAAATTGGAACTGTCCTGACAGTGTGGTATCATGTTATTTTTCTATTGGAACTGTTCTGACAGTGTGGTATTTTGTTGTTTTTCATGGATGTTGGAACTGTTCTGACAGTGTGGTATTTTGTTATTTTTCTATTAGAACTGTCCTGACAGTGTGGTATTATGTTATTTTTCTATTAGAACTGTCCTGACAGTGTGGTATTATGTTATTTTTCTATTGGAACTGTCCTGACAGTGTGGTATTATGTTATTTTTCTATTAGAACTGTCCTGACAGTGTGGTATTTTGTTTTTTTCTATTAGAACTGTCCTGACAGTGTGGTATTTTGTTATTTTTCTATTAGAACTGTCCTAACAGTGTGAAATTATGTTATTTTTCTATTGGAACTGTCCTGACAGTGTGGTATTATGTTATTTTTCTATTAGAACTGTCCTGACAGTGTGGTATTTTGTTATTTTTCTATTAGAACTGTCCTGACAGTGTGATATTATGTTATTTTTCTATTGGAACTGTTCTGAAAGTGTGGTATTATGTTATTTTTCTATTAGAACTGTCCTGACATTGTGGTATTATGTTATTTTTCTATTGGAACTGTCCTGACAGTGTGGTATCATGTTATTTTTTTATTAGACTATCCTGACAGTGTGGTATTATGTTATGTTTCTATTGGAACTGTCCTGACAGTGTGGTATTTTGTTATTTTTCTATTAGAACTGTCCTGACAGTGTGGTATTTTGTTGTTTTTCATGGATGTTGGAACTGTTCTGACAGTGTGGTATTTTGTCATTTTTCTATTAGAACTATCCTGACAGTGTGGTATTTTGTTGTTTTTCTATTAGAACTGTCCTGACAGTGTGGTATTTTGTTGTTTTTCTATTGGAACTGTACTGACAGTGTGGTATTATGTTATTTTTCTATTGGAACTGTCCCAACAGTGTGGTATTTTGTTGTTTTTCTATTGGAACTATCTTGACAGTGTGGTATGTTGTTGTTTTTCTATTGGAACTGTTCTGACAGTGTGGTATTTTGTTGTTTTTCTATTGGAACTGTTCTGACAGTGTTGTATTTTGTTGTTTTTTATAGATGTTGGAACTGTTCTGACAGTGTGGTATTTTGTTATTTTTCTATTAGAACTATCCTGACAGTGTGGTATTTTGTTGTTTTTCTATTAGAACTGTCCTGACAGTGTGGGATTTTGTTGTTTTTCATTGGAACTGTCCTGACAGTGTGGTATTATGTTATTTTTCTATTGGAACTGTCCCGACAGTGTGATATTTTGTTATTTTTCTATTAGAACTGTCCTAACAGTGTGAAATTATGTTATTTTTCTATTGGAACTGTCCTGACAGTGTGGTATTATGTTATTTTTCTATTAGAACTGTCCTGACAGTGTGGTATTATGTTATTTTTCTATTAGAACTGTCCTGACAGTGTGGTATTTTGTTATTTTTCTATTGGAACTGTTCTGAAAGTGTGGTATTATGTTATTTTTCTATTAGAACTGTCCTGACAGTGTGGTATTATGTTATTTTTCTATTGGAACTGTCCTGACAGTGTGGTATCATGTTATTTTTCTATTAGACTATCCTGACAGTGTGGTATCATGTTATTTTTCTATTGGAACTGTCCTGACAGTGTGGTATTATGTTATTTTTCTATTGGAACTGTCCTGACAGTGTGATATTTTGTTGTTTTTCATAGATGTTGGAACTGTCCTGACAATGTGGTATTTTGTTGTTTTTCATGGATGTTGGAACTGTTCTGACAGTGTGGTATTTTGTTATTTTTCTATTAGAACTGTCCTGACAGTGTGGTATTATGTTATTTTTCTATTGGAACTGTCCTGACAGTGTGATATTATGTTATTTTTCATAGATGTTGGAACTGTTCTGACAGTGTGGTATTATGTTATTTTTCTATTGGAACTGTCCTGACAGTGTGATATTTTGTTGTTTTTCATAGAAATTGGAACTGTCCTGACAGTGTGGTATCATGTTATTTTTCTATTGGAACTGTTCTGACAGTGTGGTATTTTGTTGTTTTTCATGGATGTTGGAACTGTTCTGACAGTGTGGTATTTTGTTATTTTTCTATTAGAACTGTCCTGACAGTGTGGTATTATGTTATTTTTCTATTAGAACTGTCCTGACAGTGTGGTATTATGTTATTTTTCTATTGGAACTGTCCTGACAGTGTGGTATTATGTTATTTTTCTATTAGAACTGTCCTGACAGTGTGGTATTTTGTTTTTTTCTATTAGAACTGTCCTGACAGTGTGGTATTTTGTTATTTTTCTATTAGAACTGTCCTAACAGTGTGAAATTATGTTATTTTTCTATTGGAACTGTCCTGACAGTGTGGTATTATGTTATTTTTCTATTAGAACTGTCCTGACAGTGTGGTATTTTGTTATTTTTCTATTAGAACTGTCCTGACAGTGTGATATTATGTTATTTTTCTATTGGAACTGTTCTGAAAGTGTGGTATTATGTTATTTTTCTATTAGAACTGTCCTGACATTGTGGTATTATGTTATTTTTCTATTGGAACTGTCCTGACAGTGTGGTATCATGTTATTTTTTTATTAGACTATCCTGACAGTGTGGTATTATGTTATGTTTCTATTGGAACTGTCCTGACAGTGTGGTATTTTGTTATTTTTCTATTAGAACTGTCCTGACAGTGTGGTATTTTGTTGTTTTTCATGGATGTTGGAACTGTTCTGACAGTGTGGTATTTTGTCATTTTTCTATTAGAACTATCCTGACAGTGTGGTATTTTGTTGTTTTTCTATTAGAACTGTCCTGACAGTGTGGTATTTTGTTGTTTTTCTATTGGAACTGTACTGACAGTGTGGTATTATGTTATTTTTCTATTGGAACTGTCCCAACAGTGTGGTATTTTGTTGTTTTTCTATTGGAACTATCTTGACAGTGTGGTATGTTGTTGTTTTTCTATTGGAACTGTTCTGACAGTGTGGTATTTTGTTGTTTTTCTATTGGAACTGTTCTGACAGTGTTGTATTTTGTTGTTTTTTATAGATGTTGGAACTGTTCTGACAGTGTGGTATTTTGTTATTTTTCTATTAGAACTATCCTGACAGTGTGGTATTTTGTTGTTTTTCTATTAGAACTGTCCTGACAGTGTGGGATTTTGTTGTTTTTCATTGGAACTGTCCTGACAGTGTGGTATTATGTTATTTTTCTATTGGAACTGTCCCGACAGTGTGGTATTTTGTTGTTTTTCTATTGGAACTATCCTGACAGTGTGGTATTTTGTTGTTTTTCATGGATGTTGGAACCGGTCTTACATTGTGGTATTTTGTTGTTTTTCTATTGGATTTTGGAACTGTCCTGACAGTGTGGTATTATGTTATTTTTCTATTGGAACTGTCCTGACAGTGTGGTATTATGTTATTTTTCTATTAGAACTGTCCTGACAGTGTGGGATTTTGTTGTTTTTCATTGGAACTGTCCTGACAGTGTGGTATTATGTTATTTTTCTATTGGAACTGTCCCGACAGTGTGGTATTTTGTTGTTTTTCTATTGGAACTGTCCTGACAGTGTGGTATTTTGTTGTTTTTCATGGATGTTGGAACCGGTCTTACATTGTGGTATTTTGTTGTTTTTCTATTGGATTTTGGAACTGTCCTGACAGTGTGGTATTATGTTATTTTTCTATTGGAACTGTCCTGACAGTGTGGTATTATGTTATTTTTCTATTGGAACTGTAGTGACAGTGTGATATTTTGTTATTTTTCTATTAGAACTGTCCTAACAGTGTGAAATTATGTTATTTTTCTATTGGAACTGTCCTGACAGTGTGGTATAATGTTATTTTTCTATTAGAACTGTCCTGACAGTGTGGTATTATGTTATTTTTCTATTAGAACTGTCCTGACAGTGTGGTATTTTGTTATTTTTCTATTGGAACTGTTCTGAAAGTGTGGTATTATGTTATTTTTCTATTAGAACTGTCCTGACAGTGTGGTATTATGTTATTTTTTCATTGGAACTGTCCTGACAGTGTGGTATCATGTTATTTTTCTATTAGACTATCCTGACAGTGTGGTATCATGTTATTTTTCTATTGGAACTGTCCTGACAGTGTGGTATTATGTTATTTTTCTATTGGAACTGTCCTGACAGTGTGATATTTTGTTGTTTTTCATAGATGTTGGAACTGTCCTGACAATGTGGTATTTTGTTGTTTTTCATGGATGTTGGAACTGTTCTGACAGTGTGGTATTTTGTTATTTTTCTATTAGAACTGTCCTGACAGTGTGGTATTATGTTATTTTTCTATTGGAACTGTCCTGACAGTGTGATATTATGTTATTTTTCATAGATGTTGGAACTGTTCTGACAGTGTGGTATTATGTTATTTTTCTATTGGAACTGTCCTGACAGTGTGATATTTTGTTGTTTTTCATAGAAATTGGAACTGTCCTGACAGTGTGGTATCATGTTATTTTTCTATTGGAACTGTTCTGACAGTGTGGTATTTTGTTGTTTTTCATGGATGTTGGAACTGTTCTGACAGTGTGGTATTTTGTTATTTTTCTATTAGAACTGTCCTGACAGTGTGGTATTATGTTATTTTTCTATTAGAACTGTTCTGACAGTGTGGTATTATGTTATTTTTCTATTGGAACTGTCCTGACAGTGTGGTATTTTGTTGTTTTTCTATTGGAACTATCCTGACAGTGTGGTATTTTGTTGTTTTTCTATTGGAACTGTTCTGACAGTGTGGTATTTTGTTGTTTTTCATGGATATTGGAACTGTTCTGACAGTGTGGTATTTTGTTTTTTTTCTATTGGAACTGTCCTGACAGTGTGGTATTTTGTTGTTTTTCATGGATGTTGGAACTGGCCTGACAGTGTGGTATTTTGTTGTTTTTCTATTGGATTTTGGAACTGTCCTGACAGTGGTATTTTGTTGTTTTTCATGGATGTTGGAACTGTTCTGACAGTGTGGTATTTTGTTATTTTTCTATTAGAACTGTCCTGACAGTGTGGTATTTTGTTGTTTTTCATGGATGTTGGAACTGTTCTGACAGTGTGGTATTTTGTCATTTTTCTATTAGAACTGTCCTGACAGTGTGGTATTTTGTTGTTTTTCTATTAGAACTGTCCTGACAGTGTGGTATTTTGTTGTTTTTCTATTGGAACTGTCCTGACAGTGTGGTATTATGTTATTTTTCTATTGGAACTGTCCCAACAGTGTGGTATTTTGTTGTTTTTCTATTGGAACTATCCTGGCAGTGTGGTATGTTGTTGTTTTTCTATTGCAACTGTTCTGACAGTGTGGTATTTTGTTGTTTTTCTATTGGAACTGTTCTGACAGTGTGGTATTTTGTTGTTTTTCATAGATGTTGGAACTGTTCAGACAGTGTGGTATTTTTTATTTTTCTATTAGAACTATCCTGACAGTGTGGTATTTTGTTGTTTTTCTATTAGAACTGTCCTGACAGTGTGGTATTTTGTTGTTTTTCATTGGAACTGTCCTGACAGTGTGGTATTATGTTATTTTTCTATTGGAACTGTCCCGACAGTGTGGTATTTTGTTGTTTTTCTATTGGAACTATCCTGACAGTGTGGTATTTTGTTGTTTTTCTATTGGAACTGTCCTGACAGTGTGGTATTTTGTTGTTTTTCATGGATGTTGGAACGGTCTTACAGTGTGGTATTTTGTTGTTTTTCTATTGGATTTTGGAACTGTCCTGACAGTGTGGTATTATTTTATTTTTCTATTGGAACTGTCCTGACAGTGTGGTATTATGTTATTTTTCTATTGGAACTGTCCTGACAGTGTGGTATTATGTTATTTTTCTATTAGAACTGTCCTGACAGTGTGGTATTATGTTATTTTTCTATTGGAACTGTTCTGACAGTGTGGTATTATGTTATTTTTCTATTGGAACTGTCCTGACAGTGTGGTATTTTGTTGTTTTTCTATTGGAACTATCCTGACAGTATGGTATTTTGTTGTTTTTCTATTGGAACTGTTCTGACAGTGTGGTATTTTGTTGTTTTTCATAGATGTTGGAACTGGCCTGACAGTGTGGTATTTTGTTATTTTTCTATTGGAACTGTTCTGACAGTGTGGTATTTTGTTGTTTTTCATGGATATTGGAACTGTTCTGACAGTGTGGTATTTTTTTTTTTTCTATTGGAACTGTCCTGACAGTGTGGTATTTTGTTGTTTTTCATGGATGTTGGAACTGGCCTGACAGTGTGGTATTTTGTTGTTTTTCTATTGGATTTTGGAACTGTCCTGACGGTGGTATTTTGTTGTTTTTCATGGATGTTGGAACTGTTCTGACAGTGTGGTATTTTGTTTTTTTCTATTAGAACTGTCCTGACAGTGTGGTATTTTGTTGTTTTTCATGGATGTTGGAACTGTTCTGACAGTGTGGTATTTTGTCATTTTTCTATTAGAACTATCCTGACAGTGTGGTAATTTGTTGTTTTTCTATTAGAACTGTCCTGACAGTGTGGTATTTTGTTGTTTTTCTATTGGAACTGTCCTGACAGTGTGGTATTATGTTATTTTTCTATTGGAACTGTCCCAACAGTGTGGTATTTTGTTGTTTTTCTATTGGAACTATCCTGACAATGTGGTATGTTGTTGTTTTTCTATTGGAACTGTTCTGACAGTGTGGTATTTTGTTGTTTTTCTATTGGAACTGTTCTGACAGTGTGGTATTTTGTTGTTTTTCATAGATGTTGGAACTGTTCTGACAGTGTGGTATTTTGTTATTTTTCTATTAGAACTATCCTGACAGTGTGGTATTTTGTTGTTTTTCTATTAGAACTGTCCTGACAGTGTGGTATTTTGTTTTTTTTCATTGGAACTGTCCTGACAGTGTGGTATTTTGTTATTTTTCTATTGGAAATGTCCCGACAGTGTGGTATTTTGTTGTTTTTCTATTGGAACTGTCCTGACAGTGTGGTATTTTGTTGTTTTTCTATTGGAACTGTTCTGACAGTGTGGTATTTTGTTGTTTTTCATGGATATTGGAACTGTTCTGACAGTGTGGTATTTTGTTATTTTTCTATTAGAACTGTTCTGACAGTGTGGTATTTTGTTGTTTTTCATGGATGTTGGAACTGTTTTGACAGTGTGGTATTTTGTTATTTTTCTATTAGAACTATCCTGAGAGTGTGGTATTTTGTTGTTTTTCTATTGGAACTGTCCTGACAGTGTGGTATTTTGTTGTTTTTCTATTGGAACTGTCCTGACAGTGTGGTATTTTGTTGTTTTTCATGGATGTTGGAACCGGCCTTACAGTGTGGTATTTTGTTGTTTTTCTATTGGATTTTGGAACTGTCCTGACAGTGTGGTATTATGTTATTTTTCTATTGGAACTGTCCTGACAGTGTGGTATTATGTTATTTTTCTATTGGAACTGTCCCGACAGTGTGGTATTTTGTTGTTTTTCTATTGGAACTATCCTGACAGTGTGGTATTTTGTTGTTTTTCTATTGGAACTGTTCTGACAGTGTGGTATTTTGTTGTTTTTCATAGATGTTGGAACTGGTCTGACAGTGTGGTATTTTGCTGTTTTTCTATTGGAACTGTTCTGACAGTGTGGTATTTTGTTTTTTTTCATTGGAACTGTCCTGACAGTGTGGTATTTTGTTATTTTTCTATTGGAACTGTCCCGACAGTGTGGTATTTTGTTGTTTTTCTATTGGAACTGTCCTGACAGTGTGGTATTTTGTTGTTTTTCTATTGGAACTGTCCTGACAGTGTGGTATTTTGTTGTTTTTCATGGATGTTGGAACCGGTCTTAAAGTGTGGTATTTTGTTGTTTTTCTATTGGATTTTGGAACTGTCCTGACAGTGTGGTATTATGTTATTTTTCTATTGGAACTGTCCTGACAGTGTGGTATTATGTTATTTTTCTATTGGAACTGTCCCGACAGTGTGGTATTTTGTTGTTTTTCTATTGGAACTATCCTGACAGTGTGGTATTTTGTTGTTTTTCTATTGGAACTGTTCTGACAGTGTGGTATTTTGTTGTTTTTCATAGATGTTGGAACTGGTCTGACAGTGTGGTATTTTGCTGTTTTTCTATTGGAACTGTTCTGACAGTGTGGTATTTTGTTTATTTTCTATTGGAACTGTCCTGAAAGTGTGGTATTATGTTATTTTGTCTATTGGAACTGTCCTGACAGTGTGATATTTTGTTGTTTTTCATAGATGTTGGAACTGGCCTGACAGTGTGGTATTTTGTTGTTTTTCTCTTGGAGCTGTTCTGACAGTGTGGTATTTTGTTGTTTTTCTTGGATGTTGGAACTGTTCTGACAGTGTGGTATTTTGTTTTTTTTCTATTGGAACTGTCCTGACAGTGTGGTATTTTGTTATTTTTCTATTAGAACTGTCCTGACAATGTGGTATTATGTTATTTTTCTATTGGAACTGTCCTGACAGTGTGGTATTATGTCATTTTTCTATTAGAACTGTCCTGACAGTGTGGTATTATGTTATTTTTCTATTGGAACTGTCCTGACAGTGTGGTATCATGTTATTTTTCTATTTGAACTGTTCTGACAGTGTGGTATTTTGTTGTTTTTCATGGATATTGGAACTGTTCTGACAGTGTGGTATTTTGTTGTTTTTCATAGAAATTGGAACTGGCCCGACAGTGTGGTATTTTGTTGTTTTTCATGGATGTTGGAACTGTTCTGACAGTGTGGTATTTTGTTATTTTTCTATTAGAACTGTCCTGCCAGTGTGGTATTATGTTATTTTTCTATTAGAACTGTTCTGACAGTGTGGTAATATGTTATTTTTCTATTGGAACTGTTCTGACAGTGTGGTATTTTGTTGTTTTTCATGGATATTGGAACTGTTCTGACAGTGTGGTATTTTTTTTTTTCTATTGGAACTGTCCTGACAGTGTGGTATTTTGTTGTTTTTCATGGATGTTGGAACTGGCCTGACAGTGTGGTATTTTGTTGTTTTTCTATTGGATTTTGGAACTGTCCTGACGGTGGTATTTTGTTGTTTTTCATGGATGTTGGAACTGTTCTGACAGTGTGGTATTTTGTTTTTTTTCTATTATAACTGTCCTGACAGTGTGGTATTTTGTTGTTTTTCATGGATGTTGGAACTGTTCTGACAGTGTGGTATTTTGTCATTTTTCTATTAGAACTATCCTGACAGTGTGGTAATTTGTTGTTTTTCTATTAGAACTGTCCTGACAGTGTGGTATTTTGTTGTTTTTCTATTGGAACTGTCCTGACAGTGTGCTATTATGTTATTTTTCTATTGGAACTGTCCCAACAGTGTGGTATTTTGTTGTTTTTATATTGGAACTATCCTGACAATGTGGTATGTTGTTGTTTTTCTATTGGAACTGTTCTGACAGTGTGGTATTTTGTTGTTTTTCTATTGGAACTGTTCTGACAGTGTGGTATTTTGTTGTTTTTCATAGATGTTGGAACTGTTCTGACAGTGTGGTATTTTGTTATTTTTCTATTAGAACTATCCTGACAGTGTGGTATTTTGTTGTTTTTCTATTAGAACTGTCCTGACAGTGTGGTATTTTGTTTTTTTTCATTGGAACTGTCCTGACAGTGTGGTATTTTGTTATTTTTCTATTGGAACTGTCCCGACAGTGTGGTATTTTGTTGTTTTTCTATTGGAACTGTCCTGACAGTGTGGTATTTTGTTGTTTTTCTATTGGAACTGTCCTGACAGTGTGGTATTTTGTTGTTTTTCATGGATGTTGGAACCGGTCTTAAAGTGTGGTATTTTGTTGTTTTTCTATTGGATTTTGGAACTGTCCTGACAGTGTGGTATTATGTTATTTTTCTATTGGAACTGTCCTGACAGTGTGGTATTATGTTATTTTTCTATTGGAACTGTCCCGACAGTGTGGTATTTTGTTGTTTTTCTATTGGAACTATCCTGACAGTGTGGTATTTTGTTGTTTTTCTATTGGAACTGTTCTGACAGTGTGGTATTTTGTTGTTTTTCTATTGGATTTTGGAACTGTCCTGACGGTGGTATTTTGTTGTTTTTCATGGATGTTGGAACTGTTCTGACAGTGTGGTATTTTGTTTTTTTTCTATTATAACTGTCCTGACAGTGTGGTATTTTGTTGTTTTTCATGGATGTTGGAACTGTTCTGACAGTGTGGTATTTTGTCATTTTTCTATTAGAACTATCCTGACAGTGTGGTAATTTGTTGTTTTTCTATTAGAACTGTCCTGACAGTGTGGTATTTTGTTGTTTTTCTATTGGAACTGTCCTGACAGTGTGCTATTATGTTATTTTTCTATTGGAACTGTCCCAACAGTGTGGTATTTTGTTGTTTTTATATTGGAACTATCCTGACAATGTGGTATGTTGTTGTTTTTCTATTGGAACTGTTCTGACAGTGTGGTATTTTGTTGTTTTTCTATTGGAACTGTTCTGACAGTGTGGTATTTTGTTGTTTTTCATAGATGTTGGAACTGTTCTGACAGTGTGGTATTTTGTTATTTTTCTATTAGAACTATCCTGACAGTGTGGTATTTTGTTGTTTTTCTATTAGAACTGTCCTGACAGTGTGGTATTTTGTTTTTTTTCATTGGAACTGTCCTGACAGTGTGGTATTTTGTTATTTTTCTATTGGAACTGTCCCGACAGTGTGGTATTTTGTTGTTTTTCTATTGGAACTGTCCTGACAGTGTGGTATTTTGTTGTTTTTCTATTGGAACTGTCCTGACAGTGTGGTATTTTGTTGTTTTTCATAGATGTTGGAACTGGTCTGACAGTGTGGTATTTTGCTGTTTTTCTATTGGAACTGTTCTGACAGTGTGGTATTTTGTTTTTTTTCATTGGAACTGTCCTGACAGTGTGGTATTTTGTTATTTTTCTATTGGAACTGTCCCGACAGTGTGGTATTTTGTTGTTTTTCTATTGGAACTGTCCTGACAGTGTGGTATTTTGTTGTTTTTCTATTGGAACTGTCCTGACAGTGTGGTATTTTGTTGTTTTTCATGGATGTTGGAACCGGTCTTAAAGTGTGGTATTTTGTTGTTTTTCTATTGGATTTTGGAACTGTCCTGACAGTGTGGTATTATGTTATTTTTCTATTGGAACTGTCCTGACAGTGTGGTATTATGTTATTTTTCTATTGGAACTGTCCCGACAGTGTGGTATTTTGTTGTTTTTCTATTGGAACTATCCTGACAGTGTGGTATTTTGTTGTTTTTCTATTGGAACTGTTCTGACAGTGTGGTATTTTGTTGTTTTTCATAGATGTTGGAACTGGTCTGACAGTGTGGTATTTTGCTGTTTTTCTATTGGAACTGTTCTGACAGTGTGGTATTTTGTTTATTTTCTATTGGAACTGTCCTGAAAGTGTGGTATTATGTTATTTTGTCTATTGGAACTGTCCTGACAGTGTGATATTTTGTTGTTTTTCATAGATGTTGGAACTGGCCTGACAGTGTGGTATTTTGTTGTTTTTCTATTGGAGCTGTTCTGACAGTGTGGTATTTTGTTGTTTTTCTTGGATGTTGGAACTGTTCTGACAGTGTGGTATTTTGTTTTTTTTCTATTGGAACTGTCCTGACAGTGTGGTATTTTGTTATTTTTCTATTAGAACTGTCCTGACAATGTGGTATTATGTTATTTTTCTATTGGAACTGTCCTGACAGTGTGGTATTATGTCATTTTTCTATTAGAACTGTCCTGACAGTGTGGTATTATGTTATTTTTCTATTGGAACTGTCCTGACAGTGTGGTATCATGTTATTTTTCTATTGGAACTGTTCTGACAGTGTGGTATTTTGTTGTTTTTCATGGATGTTGGAACTGTTCTGACAGTGTGGTATTTTGTTGTTTTTCATAGAAATTGGAACTGGCCCGACAGTGTGGTATTTTGTTGTTTTTCATGGATGTTGGAACTGTTCTGACAGTGTGGTATTTTGTTATTTTTCTATTAGAACTGTCCTGCCAGTGTGGTATTATGTTATTTTTCTATTAGAACTGTTCTGACAGTGTGGTAATATGTTATTTTTCTATTGGAACTGTCCTGACAGTGTGGTATTTTGTTGTTTTTCTATTGGAACTATCCTGACAGTGTGGTATTTTGTTGTTTTTCTATTGGAACTGTTCTGACAGTGTGGTATTTTGTTGTTTTTCATAGATGTTGGAACTGGCCTGACAGTGTGGTATTTTGTTATTTTTCTATTGGAACTGTTCTGACAGTGTGGTATTTTGTTGTTTTTCATGGATATTGGAACTGTTCTGACAGTGTGGTATTTTGTTTTTTTTCTATTGGAACTGTCCTGACAGTGTGGTATTTTGTTGTTTTTCATGGATGTTGGATCTGGCCTGACAGTGTGGTATTTTGTTGTTTTTCTATTGGATTTTGGAACTGTCCTGACAGTGGTATTTTGTTGTTTTTCATGGATGTTGGAACTGTTCTGACAGTGTGGTATTTTGTTATTTTTCTATTAGAACTGTCCTGACAGTGTGGTATTTTGTTGTTTTTCATGGATGTTGGAACTGTTCTAACTGTGTGGTATTTTGTTATTTTTCTATTAGAATTGTCCTGACAGTGTGGTATTATGTTATTTTTCTATTGGAACTGTCCCAACAGTGTGGTATTATGTTATTTTTCTATTAGAACTGTCCTGACAGTGTGGTATTATGTTATTTTTCTATTAGAACTGTCCTGACAGTGTGGTATTATGTTATTTTTCTATTGGAACTGTCCTGACTGTGTGGTATTATGTTATTTTTCTATTAGAACTGTCCTGACAGTGTGGTATTTTGTTATTTTTCTAACAGGACAGTCCTGACAGTGTGATATTTTGTTATTTTTCTATTAGAACTGTCCTGACAGTGTGGTATTATTTTTCTATTGGAACTGTCCTGACGGTGTGGTATTATCTTATTTTTCTATTAGAACTGTCCTGACAGTGTGGTATTATGTTATTTTTTTATTGGAACTGTCCTGACAGTGTTGTATTATGTTATTTTTCTATTAGAACTGTCCTGACAGTGTGGTATTATGTTATTTTTCTATTAGAACTGTCCTGACAGTGTGGTAATTTGTTATTTTTCTATTAGAACTGTCCTGACAATGTGGTATTATGTTATTTTTCTATTGGAACTGTCCTGACAGTGTGGTATTATGTTATTTTTCTATTAGAACTGTCCTGACAGTGTGGTATTATGTTATTTTTCTATTAGAACTGTCCTGACAGTGTGGTATTATGTTATTTTTCTATTGGAACTGTCCTGACAGTGTGGTATTATGTTAATTTTCTATTGGAACTGTTCTGACTGTGTGGTATTTTGTTGTTTTTCATGGATGTTGGAACTGTTCTGACAGTGTGGTATTTTATTTTTTTTCTATTGGAACTGTCCTGACAGTGTGGTATTTTGTTGTTTTTCATGGATGTTGGAACTGTTCTGACAGTGTGGTATTTTGTTGTTTTTCTATTGGATTTTGGAACTGTCCTGACGGTGGTATTTTGTTGTTTTTCATGGATGTTGGAACTGTTCTGACAGTGTGGTATTTTGTTTTTTTTCTATTATAACTGT
Organism: Bathymodiolus brooksi; assembly: GCA_963680875.1. Taxonomy (NCBI): domain Eukaryota; kingdom Metazoa; phylum Mollusca; class Bivalvia; order Mytilida; family Modiolidae; genus Bathymodiolus; species Bathymodiolus brooksi. The sequence goes on from OY804577.1 coordinate 2,053,821, forward strand.
CCTGACAGTGTGGTATTTTGTTGTTTTTCATGGATGTTGGAACTGTTCTGACAGTGTGGTATTTTGTCATTTTTCTATTAGAACTATCCTGACAGTGTGGTAATTTGTTGTTTTTCTATTAGAACTGTCCTGACAGTGTGGTATTTTGTTGTTTTTCTATTGGAACTGTCCTGACAGTGTGCTATTATGTTATTTTTCTATTGGAACTGTCCCAACAGTGTGGTATTTTGTTGTTTTTATATTGGAACTATCCTGACAATGTGGTATGTTGTTGTTTTTCTATTGGAACTGTTCTGACAGTGTGGTATTTTGTTGTTTTTCTATTGGAACTGTTCTGACAGTGTGGTATTTTGTTGTTTTTCATAGATGTTGGAACTGTTCTGACAGTGTGGTATTTTGTTATTTTTCTATTAGAACTATCCTGACAGTGTGGTATTTTGTTGTTTTTCTATTAGAACTGTCCTGACAGTGTGGTATTTTGTTTTTTTTCATTGGAACTGTCCTGACAGTGTGGTATTTTGTTATTTTTCTATTGGAACTGTCCCGACAGTGTGGTATTTTGTTGTTTTTCTATTGGAACTGTCCTGACAGTGTGGTATTTTGTTGTTTTTCTATTGGAACTGTCCTGACAGTGTGGTATTTTGTTGTTTTTCATAGATGTTGGAACTGGTCTGACAGTGTGGTATTTTGCTGTTTTTCTATTGGAACTGTTCTGACAGTGTGGTATTTTGTTTTTTTTCATTGGAACTGTCCTGACAGTGTGGTATTTTGTTATTTTTCTATTGGAACTGTCCCGACAGTGTGGTATTTTGTTGTTTTTCTATTGGAACTGTCCTGACAGTGTGGTATTTTGTTGTTTTTCTATTGGAACTGTCCTGACAGTGTGGTATTTTGTTGTTTTTCATGGATGTTGGAACCGGTCTTAAAGTGTGGTATTTTGTTGTTTTTCTATTGGATTTTGGAACTGTCCTGACAGTGTGGTATTATGTTATTTTTCTATTGGAACTGTCCTGACAGTGTGGTATTATGTTATTTTTCTATTGGAACTGTCCCGACAGTGTGGTATTTTGTTGTTTTTCTATTGGAACTATCCTGACAGTGTGGTATTTTGTTGTTTTTCTATTGGAACTGTTCTGACAGTGTGGTATTTTGTTGTTTTTCATAGATGTTGGAACTGGTCTGACAGTGTGGTATTTTGCTGTTTTTCTATTGGAACTGTTCTGACAGTGTGGTATTTTGTTTATTTTCTATTGGAACTGTCCTGAAAGTGTGGTATTATGTTATTTTGTCTATTGGAACTGTCCTGACAGTGTGATATTTTGTTGTTTTTCATAGATGTTGGAACTGGCCTGACAGTGTGGTATTTTGTTGTTTTTCTATTGGAGCTGTTCTGACAGTGTGGTATTTTGTTGTTTTTCTTGGATGTTGGAACTGTTCTGACAGTGTGGTATTTTGTTTTTTTTCTATTGGAACTGTCCTGACAGTGTGGTATTTTGTTATTTTTCTATTAGAACTGTCCTGACAATGTGGTATTATGTTATTTTTCTATTGGAACTGTCCTGACAGTGTGGTATTATGTCATTTTTCTATTAGAACTGTCCTGACAGTGTGGTATTATGTTATTTTTCTATTGGAACTGTCCTGACAGTGTGGTATCATGTTATTTTTCTATTGGAACTGTTCTGACAGTGTGGTATTTTGTTGTTTTTCATGGATGTTGGAACTGTTCTGACAGTGTGGTATTTTGTTGTTTTTCATAGAAATTGGAACTGGCCCGACAGTGTGGTATTTTGTTGTTTTTCATGGATGTTGGAACTGTTCTGACAGTGTGGTATTTTGTTATTTTTCTATTAGAACTGTCCTGCCAGTGTGGTATTATGTTATTTTTCTATTAGAACTGTTCTGACAGTGTGGTAATATGTTATTTTTCTATTGGAACTGTCCTGACAGTGTGGTATTTTGTTGTTTTTCTATTGGAACTATCCTGACAGTGTGGTATTTTGTTGTTTTTCTATTGGAACTGTTCTGACAGTGTGGTATTTTGTTGTTTTTCATAGATGTTGGAACTGGCCTGACAGTGTGGTATTTTGTTATTTTTCTATTGGAACTGTTCTGACAGTGTGGTATTTTGTTGTTTTTCATGGATATTGGAACTGTTCTGACAGTGTGGTATTTTGTTTTTTTTCTATTGGAACTGTCCTGACAGTGTGGTATTTTGTTGTTTTTCATGGATGTTGGATCTGGCCTGACAGTGTGGTATTTTGTTGTTTTTCTATTGGATTTTGGAACTGTCCTGACAGTGGTATTTTGTTGTTTTTCATGGATGTTGGAACTGTTCTGACAGTGTGGTATTTTGTTATTTTTCTATTAGAACTGTCCTGACAGTGTGGTATTTTGTTGTTTTTCATGGATGTTGGAACTGTTCTAACTGTGTGGTATTTTGTTATTTTTCTATTAGAATTGTCCTGACAGTGTGGTATTATGTTATTTTTCTATTGGAACTGTCCCAACAGTGTGGTATTATGTTATTTTTCTATTAGAACTGTCCTGACAGTGTGGTATTATGTTATTTTTCTATTAGAACTGTCCTGACAGTGTGGTATTATGTTATTTTTCTATTGGAACTGTCCTGACTGTGTGGTATTATGTTATTTTTCTATTAGAACTGTCCTGACAGTGTGGTATTTTGTTATTTTTCTAACAGGACAGTCCTGACAGTGTGATATTTTGTTATTTTTCTATTAGAACTGTCCTGACAGTGTGGTATTATTTTTCTATTGGAACTGTCCTGACGGTGTGGTATTATCTTATTTTTCTATTAGAACTGTCCTGACAGTGTGGTATTATGTTATTTTTTTATTGGAACTGTCCTGACAGTGTTGTATTATGTTATTTTTCTATTAGAACTGTCCTGACAGTGTGGTATTATGTTATTTTTCTATTAGAACTGTCCTGACAGTGTGGTAATTTGTTATTTTTCTATTAGAACTGTCCTGACAATGTGGTATTATGTTATTTTTCTATTGGAACTGTCCTGACAGTGTGGTATTATGTTATTTTTCTATTAGAACTGTCCTGACAGTGTGGTATTATGTTATTTTTCTATTAGAACTGTCCTGACAGTGTGGTATTATGTTATTTTTCTATTGGAACTGTCCTGACAGTGTGGTATTATGTTAATTTTCTATTGGAACTGTTCTGACTGTGTGGTATTTTGTTGTTTTTCATGGATGTTGGAACTGTTCTGACAGTGTGGTATTTTATTTTTTTTCTATTGGAACTGTCCTGACAGTGTGGTATTTTGTTGTTTTTCATGGATGTTGGAACTGGCGTGACAGTGTGGTATTTTGTTGTTTTTCTATTGGTTTTTGGAACTGGCCTGACTGTGGTATTTTGCTGTTTTTCATGAATGTTGGAACTGTCCTGACAGTGTGGTATTTTGTTATTTTTTTATTCGAACTGTCCTGACAATGTGGTATTATGTTATTTTTCTATTGGAACTGTCCTGGCAGTGTGGTATTATGTTATTTTTCTATTAGAACTGTCCTGACAGTGTGGTATTATGTTATTTTTCTATTGGAACTGTCCTGACAGTGTGATATTTTGTTGTTTTTCATAGATGTTGGAACTGGCCTGACAGTGTGGTATTTTGTTGTTTTTCATGGATGTTGGAACTGTTCTGACAGTGTGGTATTTTGTTATTTTTCTATTAGAACTGTCCTGACAGTGTGGTATTATGTTATTTTTCTATTGGAACTATCCTGAGAGTGTGGTATTATGTTATTTTTCTATTAGACCTGTCCTGACAGTGTGGTATTATGTTATTTTTCTATTAGAACTGTCCTGACAGTGTGGTATTATGTTATTTTTCTATTGGAACTGTCCTGACAGTGTGGTATTATGTTATTTTTCTATTAGAACTGTCCTGACAGTGTGGTATTTTGTTATTTTTCTATTAGAACTGTCCTGACAGTGTGGTATTTTGTTATTTTTCTATTGGAACTGTCCTGACAATGTGGTATTATGTTATTTTTCTATTGGAACTGTCCTGACAGTGTGGTATTATGTTATTTTTCTATTAGAACTGTCCTGACAGTGTGGTATTTTGTTATTTTTCTATTAGAACTGTCCTGACAGTGTGGTATTATGTTATTTTTCTATTGGAACTGTTCTGAAAGTGTGGTATTATGTTATTTTTCTATTAGAACTGTCCTGACAGTGTGGTATTATGTTATTTTTCTATTGGAACTGTCCTGACAGTGTGGTATCATGTTATTTTTCTATTAGACTATCCTGACAGTGTGGTATCATGTTATTTTTCTATTGGAACTGTCCTGACAGTGTGGTATTATGTTATTTTTCTATTAGAATTGTCCTGACAGTGTGGTATTATGTTATTTTTCTAATGGAAATGTCCTGACAGTGTGGTATTATGTTATTTTTCTATTAGAACTGTCCTGACAGTGTGGTATTATGTTATTTTTCTATTAGAACTGTCCTGACAGTGTGGTATTATGTTATTTTTCTATTGGAACTGTCCTGACAGTGTGGTATTATGTTATTTTTCTATTAGAACTGTCCTGACAGTGTGGTATTTTGTTATTTTTCTAACATGACAGTCCTGACAGTGTGGTATTTTGTTATTTTTCTATTAGAACTGTCCTGACAGTGTGGTATTATGTTATTTTTTTATTGGAACTGTCCTGACGGTGTGGTATTATCTTATTTTTCTATTAGAACTGTCCTGACAGTGTGGTATTATGTTATTTTTTTATTGGAACTGTCCTGACAGTGTTGTATTATGTTATTTTTCTATTAGAACTGTCCTGATAGTGTGGTATTATGTTATTTTTCTATTAGAACTGTCCTGACAGTGTGGTAATTTGTTAATTTTCTATTAGAACTGTCCTGACAATGTGGTATTATGTTATTTTTCTATTGGAACTGTCCTGACAGTGTGGTATTATGTTATTTTTCTATTAGAACTGTCCTGACAGTGTGGTATTATGTTATTTTTCTATTAGAACTGTCCTGACAGTGTGGTATTATGTTATTTTTCTATTGGAACTGTCCTGACAGTGTGGTATTATGTTATTTTTCTATTGGAACTGCTCTAACAGTGTGGTATTTTGTTGTTTTTCATGGATGTTGGAACTGTTCTGACAGTGTGGTATTTTATTTTTTTTCTATTGGAACTGTCCTGACAGTGTGGTATTTTGTTGTTTTTCATGGATGTTGGAACTGGCGTGACAGTGTGGTATTTTGTTGTTTTTCTATTGGTTTTTGGAACTGGCCTGACTGTGGTATTTTGTTGTTTTTCATGAATGTTGGAACTGTCCTGACAGTGTGGTATTATGTTATTTTTCTATTGGAACTGTCCTGACAGTGTGGTATCATGTTATTTTTCTATTAGACTATCCTGACAGTGTGGTATCATGTTATTTTTCTATTGGAACTGTCCTGACAGTGTGGTATTATGTTATTTTTCTATTAGAATTGTCCTGACAGTGTGGTATTATGTTATTTTTCTAATGGAAATGTCCTGACAGTGTGGTATTATGTTATTTTTCTATTAGAACTGTCCTGACAGTGTGGTATTATGTTATTTTTCTATTAGAAATGTCCTGACAGTGTGGTATTATGTTATTTTTCTATTGGAACTATCCTGACAGTGTGGTATTATGTTATTTTTCTATTAGAACTGTCCTGACAGTGTGGTATTTTGTTATTTTTCTAACATGACAGTCCTGACAGTGTGGTATTTTGTAATTTTCTATTAGAACTGTCCTGACAGTGTGGTATTATGTTAATTTTTTATTGGAACTGTCCTGACGGTGTGGTATTATCTTATTTTTCTATTAGAACTGTCCTGACAGTGTGGTATTATGTTATTTTTTTATTGGAACTGTCCTGACAGTGTTGTATTATGTTATTTTTCTATTAGAACTGTCCTGACAGTGTGGTATTATGTTATTTTTCTATTAGAACTGTCCTGACAGTGTGGTAATTTGTTATTTTTCTATTAGAACTGTCCTGACAATGTGGTATTATGTTATTTTTCTATTGGAACTGTCCTGACAGTGTGGTATTATGTTATTTTTCTATTAGAACTGTCCTGACAGTGTGGTATTATGTTATTTTTCTATTAGAACTGTCCTGACAGTGTGGTATTATGTTATTTTTCTATTAGAACTGTCCTGACAGTGTGGTATTATGTTATTTTTCTATTGGAACTGTCCTGACAGTGTGGTATTATGTTATTTTTCTATTAGAACTGTCCTGACAGTGTGGTATTTTGTTATTTTTCTAACATGACAGTCCTGACAGTGTGGTATTTTGTTATTTTTCTATTAGAACTGTACTGACAGTGTGGTATTATGTTATTTTTTTATTGGAACTGTCCTGACGGTGTGGTATTATCTTATTTTTCTATTAGAACTGTCCTGACAGTGTGGTATTATGTTATTTTTTTATTGGAACTGTCCTGACAGTGTTGTATTATGTTATTTTTCTATTAGAACTGTCCTGACATTGTGGTATTATGTTATTTTTCTATTAGAACTGTCCTGACAGTGTGGTAATTTGTTATTTTTCTATTAGAACTGTCCTGACAATGTGGTATTATGTTATTTTTCTATTGGAACTGTCCTGACAGTGTGGTATTTTGTTATTTTTCTATTAGAACTGTCCTGACAATGTGGTATTATGTTATTTTTCTATTGGAACTGTCCTGACAGTGTGGTATTATGTCATTTTTCTATTAGAACTGTCCTGACAGTGTGGTATTATGTTATTTTTCTATTGGAACTGTCCTGACAGTGTGGTATCATGTTATTTTTCTATTGGAACTGTTCTGACAGTGTGGTATTTTGTTGTTTTTCATGGATGTTGGAACTGTTCTGACAGTGTGGTATTTTGTTGTTTTTCATAGAAATTGGAACTGGCCCGACAGTGTGGTATTTTGTTGTTTTTCATGGATGTTGGAACTGTTCTGACAGTGTGGTATTTTGTTATTTTTCTATTAGAACTGTCCTGCCAGTGTGGTATTATGTTATTTTTCTATTAGAACTGTTCTGACAGTGTGGTAATATGTTATTTTTCTATTGGAACTGTCCTGACAGTGTGGTATTTTGTTGTTTTTCTATTGGAACTATCCTGACAGTGTGGTATTTTGTTGTTTTTCTATTGGAACTGTTCTGACAGTGTGGTATTTTGTTGTTTTTCATAGATGTTGGAACTGGCCTGACAGTGTGGTATTTTGTTATTTTTCTATTGGAACTGTTCTGACAGTGTGGTATTTTGTTGTTTTTCATGGATATTGGAACTGTTCTGACAGTGTGGTATTTTGTTTTTTTTCTATTGGAACTGTCCTGACAGTGTGGTATTTTGTTGTTTTTCATGGATGTTGGATCTGGCCTGACAGTGTGGTATTTTGTTGTTTTTCTATTGGATTTTGGAACTGTCCTGACAGTGGTATTTTGTTGTTTTTCATGGATGTTGGAACTGTTCTGACAGTGTGGTATTTTGTTATTTTTCTATTAGAACTGTCCTGACAGTGTGGTATTTTGTTGTTTTTCATGGATGTTGGAACTGTTCTAACTATGTGGTATTTTGTTATTTTTCTATTAGAATTGTCCTGACAGTGTGGTATTATGTTATTTTTCTATTGGAACTGTCCCAAAAGTGTGGTATTATGTTATTTTTCTATTAGAACTGTCCTGACAGTGTGGTATTATGTTATTTTTCTATTAGAACTGTCCTGACAGTGTGGTATTATGTTATTTTTCTATTGGAACTGTCCTGACTGTGTGGTATTATGTTATTTTTCTATTAGAACTGTCCTGACAGTGTGGTATTTTGTTATTTTTCTAACAGGACAGTCCTGACAGTGTGGTATTATGTTATTTTTCTATTAGAACTGTCCTGACAGTGTGGTATTTTGTTATTTTTCTATTAGAACTGTCCTGACAGTGTGGTATTTTGTTATTTTTCTATCAGAACTGCCCTGACAGTGTGGTATTATGTTATTTTTCTATTGGAATTGTCCTGACAGTGTGGTATTTTGTTATTTTTCTATTAGAACTGTCCTGACTGTGTGGTATTATGTTATTTTTCTATTAGAACTGTCCTGACAGTGTGGTATTTTGTTATTTTTCTAACAGGACAGTCCTGACAGTGTGATATTTTGTTATTTTTCTATTAGAACTGTCCTGACAGTGTGGTATTATTTTTCTATTGGAACTGTCCTGACGGTGTGGTATTATCTTATTTTTCTATTAGAACTGTCCTGACAGTGTGGTATTATGTTATTTTTTTATTGGAACTGTCCTGACAGTGTTGTATTATGTTATTTTTCTATTAGAACTGTCCTGACAGTGTGGTATTATGTTATTTTTCTATTAGAACTGTCCTGACAGTGTGGTAATTTGTTATTTTTCTATTAGAACTGTCCTGACAATGTGGTATTATGTTATTTTTCTATTGGAACTGTCCTGACAGTGTGGTATTATGTTATTTTTCTATTAGAACTGTCCTGACAGTGTGGTATTATGTTATTTTTCTATTAGAACTGTCCTGACAGTGTGGTATTTTGTTATTTTTCTATTGGAACTGTCCTGACAGTGTGGTATTATGTTAATTTTCTATTGGAACTGTTCTGACTGTGTGGTATTTTGTTGTTTTTCATGGATGTTGGAACTGTTCTGACAGTGTGGTATTTTATTTTTTTTCTATTGGAACTGTCCTGACAGTGTGGTATTTTGTTGTTTTTCATGGATGTTGGAACTGGCGTGACAGTGTGGTATTTTGTTGTTTTTCTATTGGTTTTTGGAACTGGCCTGACTGTGGTATTTTGCTGTTTTTCATGAATGTTGGAACTGTCCTGACAGTGTGGTATTTTGTTATTTTTTTATTCGAACTGTCCTGACAATGTGGTATTATGTTATTTTTCTATTGGAACTGTCCTGGCAGTGTGGTATTATGTTATTTTTCTATTAGAACTGTCCTGACAGTGTGGTATTATGTTATTTTTCTATTGGAACTGTCCTGACAGTGTGATATTTTGTTGTTTTTCATAGATGTTGGAACTGGCCTGACAGTGTGGTATTTTGTTGTTTTTCATGGATGTTGGAACTGTTCTGACAGTGTGGTATTTTGTTATTTTTCTATTAGAACTGTCCTGACAGTGTGGTATTATGTTATTTTTCTATTGGAACTATCCTGAGAGTGTGGTATTATGTTATTTTTCTATTAGACCTGTCCTGACAGTGTGGTATTATGTTATTTTTCTATTAGAACTGTCCTGACAGTGTGGTATTATGTTATTTTTCTATTGGAACTGTCCTGACAGTGTGGTATTATGTTATTTTTCTATTAGAACTGTCCTGACAGTGTGGTATTTTGTTATTTTTCTATTAGAACTGTCCTGACAGTGTGGTATTTTGTTATTTTTCTATTGGAACTGTCCTGACAATGTGGTATTATGTTATTTTTCTATTGGAACTGTCCTGACAGTGTGGTATTATGTTATTTTTCTATTAGAACTGTCCTGACAGTGTGGTATTATGTTATTTTTCTATTAGAACTGTCCTGACAGTGTGGTATTTTGTTATTTTTCTATTAGAACTGTCCTGACAGTGTGGTATTATGTTATTTTTCTATTGGAACTGTTCTGAAAGTGTGGTATTATGTTATTTTTCTATTAGAACTGTCCTGACAGTGTGGTATTATGTTATTTTTCTATTGGAACTGTCCTGACAGTGTGGTATCATGTTATTTTTCTATTAGACTATCCTGACAGTGTGGTATCATGTTATTTTTCTATTGGAACTGTCCTGACAGTGTGGTATTATGTTATTTTTCTATTAGAATTGTCCTGACAGTGTGGTATTATGTTATTTTTCTAATGGAAATGTCCTGACAGTGTGGTATTATGTTATTTTTCTATTAGAACTGTCCTGACAGTGTGGTATTATGTTATTTTTCTATTAGAACTGTCCTGACAGTGTGGTATTATGTTATTTTTCTATTGGAACTGTCCTGACAGTGTGGTATTATGTTATTTTTCTATTAGAACTGTCCTGACAGTGTGGTATTTTGTTATTTTTCTAACATGACAGTCCTGACAGTGTGGTATTTTGTTATTTTTCTATTAGAACTGTCCTGACAGTGTGGTATTATGTTATTTTTTTATTGGAACTGTCCTGACGGTGTGGTATTATCTTATTTTTCTATTAGAACTGTCCTGACAGTGTGGTATTATGTTATTTTTTTATTGGAACTGTCCTGACAGTGTTGTATTATGTTATTTTTCTATTAGAACTGTCCTGACAGTGTGGTATTATGTTATTTTTCTATTAGAACTGTCCTGACAGTGTGGTAATTTGTTATTTTTCTATTAGAACTGTCCTGACAATGTGGTATTATGTTATTTTTCTATTGGAACTGTCCTGACAGTGTGGTATTATGTTATTTTTCTATTAGAACTGTCCTGACAGTGTGGTATTATGTTATTTTTCTATTAGAACTGTCCTGACAGTGTGGTATTATGTTATTTTTCTATTGGAACTGTCCTGACAGTGTGGTATTATGTTATTTTTCTATTGGAACTGCTCTAACAGTGTGGTATTTTGTTGTTTTTCATGGATGTTGGAACTGTTCTGACAGTGTGGTATTTTATTTTTTTTCTATTGGAACTGTCCTGACAGTGTGGTATTTTGTTGTTTTTCATGGATGTTGGAACTGGCGTGACAGTGTGGTATTTTGTTGTTTTTCTATTGGTTTTTGGAACTGGCCTGACTGTGGTATTTTGTTGTTTTTCATGAATGTTGGAACTGTCCTGACAGTGTGGTATTATGTTATTTTTCTATTGGAACTGTCCTGACAGTGTGGTATCATGTTATTTTTCTATTAGACTATCCTGACAGTGTGGTATCATGTTATTTTTCTATTGGAACTGTCCTGACAGTGTGGTATTATGTTATTTTTCTATTAGAATTGTCCTGACAGTGTGGTATTATGTTATTTTTCTAATGGAAATGTCCTGACAGTGTGGTATTATGTTATTTTTCTATTAGAACTGTCCTGACAGTGTGGTATTATGTTATTTTTCTATTAGAAATGTCCTGACAGTGTGGTATTATGTTATTTTTCTATTGGAACTATCCTGACAGTGTGGTATTATGTTATTTTTCTATTAGAACTGTCCTGACAGTGTGGTATTTTGTTATTTTTCTAACATGACAGTCCTGACAGTGTGGTATTTTGTAATTTTCTATTAGAACTGTCCTGACAGTGTGGTATTATGTTAATTTTTTATTGGAACTGTCCTGAGGGTGTGGTATTATCTTATTTTTCTATTAGAACTGTCCTGACAGTGTGGTATTATGTTATTTTTTTATTGGAACTGTCCTGACAGTGTTGTATTATGTTATTTTTCTATTAGAACTGTCCTGACAGTGTGGTATTATGTTATTTTTCTATTAGAACTGTCCTGACAGTGTGGTAATTTGTTATTTTTCTATTAGAACTGTCCTGACAATGTGGTATTATGTTATTTTTCTATTGGAACTGTCCTGACAGTGTGGTATTATGTTATTTTTCTATTAGAACTGTCCTGACAGTGTGGTATTATGTTATTTTTCTATTAGAACTGTCCTGACAGTGTGGTATTATGTTATTTTTCTATTAGAACTGTCCTGACAGTGTGGTATTATGTTATTTTTCTATTGGAACTGTCCTGACAGTGTGGTATTATGTTATTTTTCTATTAGAACTGTCCTGACAGTGTGGTATTTTGTTATTTTTCTAACATGACAGTCCTGACAGTGTGGTATTTTGTTATTTTTCTATTAGAACTGTACTGACAGTGTGGTATTATGTTATTTTTTTATTGGAACTGTCCTGACGGTGTGGTATTATCTTATTTTTCTATTAGAACTGTCCTGACAGTGTGGTATTATGTTATTTTTTTATTGGAACTGTCCTGACAGTGTTGTATTATGTTATTTTTCTATTAGAACTGTCCTGACATTGTGGTATTATGTTATTTTTCTATTAGAACTGTCCTGACAGTGTGGTAATTTGTTATTTTTCTATTAGAACTGTCCTGACAATGTGGTATTATGTTATTTTTCTATTGGAACTGTCCTGACAGTGTGGTATTATGTTATTTTTCTATTAGAACTGTCCTGACAGTGTGGTATTATGTTATTTTTCTATTAGAACTGTCCTGACAGTGTGGTATTATGTTATTTTTCTATTGGAACTGTCCTGACAGTGTGGTATTATGTTATTTTTCTATTGGAACTGCTCTAACAGTGTGGTATTTTGTTGTTTTTCATGGATGTTGGAACTGTTCTGACAGTGTGGTATTTTATTTTTTTTCTATTGGAACTGTCCTGACAGTGTGGTATTTTGTTGTTTTTCATGGATGTTGGAACTGGCGTGACAGTGTGGTATTTTGTTGTTTTTCTATTGGTTTTTGGAACTGGCCTGACAGTGGTATTTTGTTTTTTTCATGAATGTTGGAACTGTCCTGACAGTGTGGTATTATGTTATTTTTCTATTGGAACTGTCCTGACAGTGTGGTATCATGTTATTTTTCTATTAGACTATCCTGACAGTGTGGTATCATGTTATTTTTCTATTGGAACTATCCTGACAGTGTGGTATTATGTTATTTTTCTATTAGAATTGTCCTGACAGTGTGGTATTATGTTATTTTTCTAATGGAAATGTCCTGACAGTGTGGTATTATGTTATTTTTCTATTAGAACTGTCATGACAGTGTGGTATTATGTTATTTTTCTATTAGAAATGTCCTGACAGTGTGGTATTATGTTATTTTTCTATTGGAACTATCCTGACAGTGTGGTATTATGTTATTTTTCTATTAGAACTGTCCTGACAGTGTGGTATTTTGTTATTTTTCTAACATGACAGTCCTGACAGTGTGGTATTTTGTAATTTTCTATTAGAACTGTCCTGGCAGTGTGGTATTATGTTATTTTTTTATTGGAACTGTCCTGACAGTGTGGTATTATCTTATTTTTCTATTAGAACTGTCCTGACAGTGTGGTATTATGTTATTTTTTTATTGGAACTGTCCTGACAGTGTTGTATTATGTTATTTTTCTATTAGAACTGTCCTGACAGTGTGGTATTATGTTATTTTTCTATTAGAACTGTCCTGACAGTGTGGTAATTTGTTATTTTTCTATTAGAACTGTCCTGACAATGTGGTATTATGTTATTTTTCTATTGGAACTGTCCTGACAGTGTGGTATTATGTTATTTTTCTATTAGAACTGTCCTGACAGTGTGGTATTATGTTATTTTTCTATTAGAACTGTCCTGACAGTGTGGTATTATGTTATTTTTCTATTGGAACTGTCCTGACAGTGTGGTATTATGTTATTTTTCTATTGGAACTGTTCTAACAGTGTGGTATTTTGTTGTTTTTCATGGATGTTGGAACTGTTCTGACAGTGTGGTATTTTATTTTTTTTCTATTGGAACTGTCCTGACAGTGTGGTATTTTGTTGTTTTTCATGGATGTTGGAACTGGCGTGACAGTGTGGTATTTTGTTGTTTTTCTATTGGTTTTTGGAACTGGCCTGACTGTGGTATTTTGTTGTTTTTCATGAATGTTGGAACTGTCCTGACAGTGTGGTATTTTGTTATTTTTTTATTAGAACTGTCCTGACAGTGTGGTATTTTGTTGTTTTTCATGGATGTTGGAACTGTTCTGACAGTGTGGTATTTTGTTATTTTTAAATTAGAACTGTCCTGACAATGTGGTATTATGTTATTTTTCTATTGGAACTGTCCTGACAGTGTGGTATTATGTTATTTTTCTATTAGAACTGTCCTGACAGTGTGGTATTATGTTATTTTTCTATTGGAACTGTCCTGACAGTGTGGTATTATGTTATTTTTCTATTAGAACTGTCCTGACAGTGTGGTATTATGTTATTTTTCTATTAGAACTGTCCTGACAGTGTGATATTTTGTTGTTTTTCATAGATGTTGGAACTGGCCTGACAGTGTGGTATTTTGTTGTTTTTCATGGATGTTGGAACTGTTCTGACAGTGTGGTATTTTGTTATTTTTCTATTAGAACTGTCCTGACAGTGTGGTATTATGTTATTTTTCTATTGGAACTATCCTGACAGTGTGGTATTATGTTATTTTTCTATTAGAACTGTCCTGACAGTGTGGTATTATGTTATTTTTCTATTAGAACTGTCCTGACAGTGTGGTATTATGTTATTTTTCTATTGGAACTGTTCTGACAGTGTGGTATTATGTTATTTTTCTATTAGAACTGTCCTGACAGTGTGGTATTTTGTTATTTTTCTATTAGAACTGTCCTGACAGTGTGGTATTTTGTTATATTTCTATTGGAACTGTCCTGACAGTGTGGTATTATGTTATTTTTCTATTAGAACTGTCCTGACAGTGTGGTATTATGTTATTTTTCTATTAGAACTGTCCTGACGGTGTGGTATTATCTTATTTTTCTATTAGAACTGTCCTGACAGTGTGGTATTATGTTATTTTTCTATTGGAACTGTCCTGACAGTGTGGTATTATGTTATTTTTCTATTAGAACTGTCCTGACAGTGTGGTATTATGTTATTTTTCTATTAGAACTGTCCTGACAGTGTGATATTTTGTTGTTTTTCATAGATGTTGGAACTGGCCTGACAGTGTGGTATTTTGTTGTTTTTCATGGATGTTGGAACTGTTCTGACAGTGTGGTATTTTGTTATTTTTCTATTAGAACTGTCCTGACAGTGTGGTATTATGTTATTTTTCTATTAGAACTGTCCTGACAGTGTGGTATTATGTTATTTTTCTATTAGAACTGTCCTGACAGTGTGGTATTATGTTATTTTTCTATTGGAACTGTTCTGACAGTGTGGTATTATGTTATTTTTCTATTAGAACTGTCCTGACAGTGTGGTATTTTGTTATTTTTCTATTAGAACTGTCCTGACAGTGTGGTATTTTGTTATATTTCTATTGGAACTGTCCTGACAGTGTGGTATTATGTTATTTTTCTATTAGAACTGTCCTGACAGTGTGGTATTATGTTATTTTTCTATTAGAACTGTCCTGACGATGTGGTATTATCTTATTTTTCTATTAGAACTGTCCTGACAGTGTGGTATTATGTTATTTTTTTATTGGAACTGTCCTGACAGTGTTGTATTATGTTATTTTTCTATTAGAACTGTCCTGACATTGTGGTATTATGTTATTTTTCTATTAGAACTGTCCTGACAGTGTGGTAATTTGTTATTTTTCTATTAGAACTGTCCTGACAATGTGGTATTATGTTATTTTTCTATTGGAACTGTCCTGACAGTGTGGTATTATGTTATTTTTCTATTAGAACTGTCCTGACAGTGTGGTATTATGTTATTTTTCTATTAGAACTGTCCTGACAGTGTGGTATTATGTTATTTTTCTATTCGAACTGTCCTGACAGTGTGGTATTATGTTATTTTTCTATTGGAACTGCTCTAACAGTGTGGTATTTTGTTGTTTTTCATGGATGTTGGAACTGTTCTGACAGTGTGGTATTTTATTTTTTTTCTATTGGAACTGTCCTGACAGTGTGGTATTTTGTTGTTTTTCATGGATGTTGGAACTGGCGTGACAGTGTGGTATTTTGTTGTTTTTCTATTGGTTTTTGGAACTGGCCTGACTGTGGTATTTTGTTGTTTTTCATGAATGTTGGAACTGTCCTGACAGTGTGGTATTATGTTATTTTTCTATTGGAACTGTCCTGACAGTGTGGTATCATGTTATTTTTCTATTAGACTATCCTGACAGTGTGGTATCATGTTATTTTTCTATTGGAAATATACTGACAGTGTGGTATTATGTTATTTTTCTATTAGAATTGTCCTGACAGTGTGGTATTATGTTATTTTTCTAATGGAAATGTCCTGACAGTGTGGTATTATGTTATTTTTCTATTAGAACTGTCCTGACAGTGTGGTATTATGTTATTTTTCTATTAGAAATGTCCTGACAGTGTGGTATTATGTTATTTTTCTATTGGAACTATCCTGACAGTGTGGTATTATGTTATTTTTCTATTAGAACTGTCCTGACAGTGTGGTATTTTGTTATTTTTCTAACATGACAGTCCTGACAGTGTGGTATTTTGTAATTTTCTATTAGAACTGTCCTGACAGTGTGGTATTATGTTATTTTTTTATTGGAACTGTCCTGACAGTGTGGTATTATCTTATTTTTCTATTAGAACTGTCCTGACAGTGTGGTATTATGTTATTTTTTTATTGGAACTGTCCTGACAGTGTTGTATTATGTTATTTTTCTATTAGAACTGTCCTGACAGTGTGGTATTATGTTATTTTTCTATTAGAACTGTCCTGACAGTGTGGTAATTTGTTATTTTTCTATTAGAACTGTCCTGACAATGTGGTATTATGTTATTTTTCTATTGGAACTGTCCTGACAGTGTGGTATTATGTTATTTTTCTATTAGAACTGTCCTGACAGTGTGGTATTATGTTATTTTTCTATTAGAACTGTCCTGACAGTGTGGTATTATGTTATTTTTCTATTGGAACTGTCCTGACAGTGTGGTATTATGTTATTTTTCTATTGGAACTGTTCTAACAGTGTGGTATTTTGTTGTTTTTCATGGATGTTGGAACTGTTCTGACAGTGTGGTATTTTATTTTTTTTCTATTGGAACTGTCCTGACAGTGTGGTATTTTGTTGTTTTTCATGGATGTTGGAACTGGCGTGACAGTGTGGTATTTTGTTGTTTTTCTATTGGTTTTTGGAACTGGCCTGACTGTGGTATTTTGTTGTTTTTCATGAATGTTGGAACTGTCCTGACAGTGTGGTATTTTGTTATTTTTTTATTAGAACTGTCCTGACAGTGTGGTATTTTGTTATTTTTCACATTGGAACTGTCCTGACAGTGTGGTATTATGTTATTTTTCTATTAGAACTGTCCTGACAGTGTGGTATTATGTTATTTTTCACATTGGAACTGTCCTGACAGTGTGATATTTTGTTGTTTTTCATAGATGTTGGAACTGGCCTGACAGTGTGGTATTTTGTTGTTCTTCATGGATGTTGGAACTGTTCTGACAGTGTGGTATTTTGTTATTTTTCTATTAGAACTGTCCTGACAGTGTGGTATTATGTTATTTTTCTATTGGAACTATCCTGACAGTGTGGTATTATGTTATTTTTCTATTAGAACTGTCCTGACAGTGTGGTATTATGTTATTTTTCTATTAGAACTGTCCTGACAGTGTGGTATTATGTTATTTTTCTATTGGAACTGTTCTGACAGTGTGGTATTATGTTATTTTTCTATTAGAACTGTCCTGACAGTGTGGTATTTTGTTATTTTTCTATTAGAACTGTCCTGACAGTGTGGTATTTTGTTATTTTTCTATTGGAACTGTCCTTACAATGTGGTATTATGTTATATTTCTATTGGAACTGTCCTGACAGTGTGGTATTATGTTATTTTTCTATTAGAACTGTCCTGACAGTGTGGTATTATGTTATTTTTCTATTAGAACTGTCCTGACAGTGCGGTATTTTGTTATTTTTCTATTAGAACTGTCCTGACAGTGTGGTATTATGTTATTTTTTTATTGGAACTGTTCTGAAAGTGTGGTATTATGTCATTTTTCTATTAGAACTGTCCTGACAGTGTTGTATTATGTTATTTTTCTATTGGAACTGTCCTGACAGTGTGGTATCATGTTATTTTTCTATTAGACTATCCTGACAGTGTGGTATCATGTTATTTTTCTATTGGAACTGTCCTGACAGTGTGGTATTATGTTATTTTTCTAGTGGAACTGTCCTGACAGTGTGATATTTTGTTGTTTTTCATAGATGTTGGAACTGTCCTGACAATGTGGTATTTTGTTGTTTTTCATGGATGTTGGAACTGTTCTGACAGTGTGGTATTTTGTTATTTTTCTATTAGAGTTGTCCTGACAGTGTGGTATTATGTTATTTTTCTATTGGAACTGTCCTGACAGTGTGATATTATGTTATTTTTCATAGATGTTGGAACTGTTCTGACAGTGTGGTATTATGTTATTTTTCTATTGGAACTGTCCTGACAGTGTGATATTTTGTTGTTTTTCATAGAAATTGGAACTGTCCTGACAGTGTGGTATCATGTTATTCTTCTATTGGAAGTGTTCTGACAGTGTGGAATTTTGTTGTTTTTCATGGATGTTGGAACTGTTCTGACAGTGTGGTATTTTGTTATTTTTCTATTAGAACTGTCCTGACAGTGTGGTATTATGTTATTTTTCTATTAGAACTGTTCTGACAGTGTGGTATTATGTTATTTTTCTATTGGAACTGTCCTGACAGTGTGGTATTTTGTTGTTTTTCTATTGGAACTATCCTGACAGTGTGGTATTTTGTTGTTTTTCTATTGGAACTGTTCTGACACTGTGGTATTTTGTTGTTTTTCATAGATGTTGGAACTGGCCTGACAGTGTGGTATTTTGTTATTTTTCTATTGGAACTGTTCTGACAGTGTGGTATTTTGTTGTTTTTCATGGATATTGGAACTGTTTTGACAGTGTGGTATTTTGTTTTTTTTCTATTGGAACTGTCCTGACAGTGTGGTATTTTCTTGTTTTTCATGGATGTTGGAACTGGCCTGACAGTGTGGTATTTTGTTGTTTTTCTATTGTATTTTGGAACTGTCCTGACAGTGGTATTTTGTTGTTTTTCATGGATGTTGGAACTGTTCTGACAGTGTGGTATTCTGTTATTTTTCTATTAGAACTGTCCTGACAGTGTGGTATTTTGTTGTTTTTCATGGATGTTGGAACTGTTCTGACAGTGTGGTATTTTGTTATTTTTCTATTAGAACTATCCTGACAGTGTGGTATTTTGTTATTTTTCTATTAGAACTGTCCTGACAGTGTGGTATTTTGTTGTTTTTCTATTGGAACTGTCCTGACAGTGTGGTATTATGTTATTTTTTTATTGGAACTGTCCCAACAGTGTGGTATTTTGTTGTTTTTCTATTGGAACTATCCTGACAGTGTGGTATGTTGTTGTTTTTCTATTGGAACTGTTCTGACAGTGTTGTATTTTGTTGTTTTTCTATTGGAACTGTTCTGACAGTGTGGTATTTTGTTGTTTTTCATAGATGTTGGAACTGTTCTGACAGTGTGGTATTTTGTTATTTTCTATTAGAACTATCCTGACAGTGTGATATTTTGTTGTTTTTCTATTAGAACTGTCCTGACAGTGTGGTATTTTGTTGTTTTTCTATTGGAACTGTCCTGACAGTGTGGTATTATGTTATTTTTCTATTGGAACTGTCCCGACAGTGTGGTATTTTGTTGTTTTTCTATTGGAACTATCCTGACAGTGTGGTATTTTGTTGTTTTTCTATTGGAACTGTCCTGACAGTGTGGTATTTTGTTGTTTTTCATGGATGTTGGAACCGGTCTTACAGTGTGGTATTTTGTTGTTTTTCTATTGGATTTTGGAACTGTCCTGACAGTGTGGTATTATGTTATTTTTCTATTGGAACTGTCCTGACAGTGTGGTATTATGTTATTTTTCTATTGGAACTGTCCCGACAGTGTGGTATTTTGTTGTTTTTCTATTGGAACTATCCTGACAGTGTGGTATTTTGTTGTTTTTCTATTGGAACTGTTCTGACAGTGTGGTATTTTGTTGTTTTTCATAGATGTTGGAGCTGGCCTGACAGTGTGGTATTTTGCTGTTTTTCTATTGGAACTGTTCTGACAGTGTGGTATTTTGTTTATTTTCTATTGGAACTGTCCTGAAAGTGTGGTATTATGTTATTTTGTCTATTGGAACTGTCCTGACAGTGTGATATTTTGTTGTTTTTCATAGATGTTGGAACTGGCCTGACAGTGTGGTATTTTGTTGTTTTTCTATTGGAGCTGTTCTGACAGTGTGGTATTTTGTTGTTTTTCGTGGATGTTGGAACTGTTCTGACAGTGTGGAATTTTGTTTTTTTTCTATTGGAACTGTCCTGACAGTGTGGTATTTTGTTATTTTTCTATTAGAACTGTCCTGACAGTGTGGTATTATGTCATTTTTCTATTAGAACTGTCCTGACAGTGTGGTATTATGTTATTTTTCTATTGGAACTGTCCTGACAGTGTGGTATCATGTTATTTTTCTATTGGAACTGTTCTGACAGTGTGGTATTTTGTTGTTTTTCATGGATGTTGGAACTGTTCTGACAGTGTGGTATTTTGTTGTTTTTCATAGAAATTGGAACTGGCCCGACAGTGTGGTATTTTGTTGTTTTTCGTGGATGTTGGAACTGTTCTGACAGTGTGGTATTTTGTTATTTTTCTATTAGAACTGTCCTGACAGTGTGGTATTATGTTATTTTTCTATTAGAACTGTTCTGACAGTGTGGTAATATGTTATTTTTCTATTGGAACTGTCCTGACAGTGTGGTATTTTGTTGTTTTTCTATTGGAACAATCCTGACAGTGTGGTATTTTGTTGTTTTTCTATTGGAACTGTTCTGACAGTGTGGTATTTTGTTGTTTTTCATAGACGTTGGAACTGGCCTGACAGTGTGGTATTTTGTTATTTTTCTATTGGAACTGTTCTGACAGTTTGGTATTTTGTTGTTTTTCATGGATATTGGAACTGTTCTGACAGTGTGGTATTTTGTTGTTTTTCTATTGGAACTGTCCTGACAGTGTGATATTTTGTTGTTTTTCATGGATGTTGGAACTGGCCTGACAGTGTGGTATTTTGTTGTTTTTCTATTGGATTTTGGAACTTTCCTGACAGTGGTATTTTGTTGTTTTTCATGGATGTTGGAACTGTTCTGACAGTGTGGTATTTTGTTATTTTTCTATTAGAACTGTCCTGACAGTGTGGTATTTTGTTGTTTTTCATGGATGTTGGAACTGTTCTGACAGTGTGGTATTTTGTTATTTTTCTATTAGAACTATCCTGACAGTGTGGTATTTTGTTGTTTTTCTATTAGAACTGTCCTGACAGTGTGGTATTTTGTTGTTTTTCTATTGGAACTGTCCTGACAGTGTGGTATTTTGTTGTTTTTCTATTGGAACTATCCTGACAGTGTGGTATTTTGTTGTTTTTCTATTGGAACTGTTCTGACAGTGTGGTATTTTGTTGTTTTTCTATTGGAACTGTTCTGACAGTGTGGTATTTTGTTGTTTTTCATAGATGTTGGAACTGTTCTGACAGTGTGGTATTTTGTTGTTTTTCATAGATGTTGGAACTGTTCTGACAGTGTGGTATTTTGTTATTTTTCTATTAGAACTATCCTGACAGTGTGGTATTTTGTTATTTTTCTATTAGAACTGTCCTGACAGTGTGGTATTTTGTTGTTTTTCTATTGGTACTGTCCTGACAGTGTGGTATTATGTTATTTTTCTATTGGAAATGTCCCGACAGTGTGGTATTTTGTTGGTTTTTTTTTTGAACTATCCTGACAGTGTGGTATTTTGTTGTTTTTCTATTGGAACTGTCCTGACAGTGTGGTATTTTGTTGTTTTTCTATTGGAGCTGTTCTGACAGTGTGGTATTTTGTTGTTTTTCGTGGATGTTGGAACTGTTCTGACAGTGTGGTATTTTGTTTTTTTTCTATTGGAACTGTCCTGACAGTGTGGTATTTTGTTATTTTTCTATTAGAACTGTCCTGACAATGTGGTATTATGTTATTTTTCTATTGGAACTGTCCTGACAGTGTGGTATTATGTCATTTTTCTATTAGAACTGTCCTGACAGTGTGGTATTATGTTATTTTTCTATTGGAACTGTCCTGACAGTGTGGTATCATGTTATTTTTCTATTGGAACTGTTCTGACAGTGTGGTATTTTGTTATTTTCTATTAGAACTATCCTGACAGTGTGGTATTTTGTTGTTTTTCTATTAGAACTGTCCTGACAGTGTGGTATTTTGTTGTTTTTCTATTGGAACTGTCCTGACAGTGTGGTATTATGTTATTTTTCTATTGGAACTGTCCCAACAGTGTGGTATTTTGTTGTTTTTCTATTGGAACTATCCTGACAGTGTGGTATGTTTTTTTTTTCTATTGGAACTGTTCTGACAGTGTTGTATTTTGTTGTTTTTCTATTGGAACTGTTCTGACAGTGTGGTATTTTGTTGTTTTTCATAGATGTTGGAACTGTTCTGACAGTGTGGTATTTTGTTATTTTCTATTAGAACTATCCTGACAGTGTGATATTTTGTTGTTTCTCTATTAGAACTGTCCTGACAGTGTGGTATTTTGTTGTTTTTCTATTGGAACTGTCCTGACAGTGTGGTATTATGTTATTTTTCTATTGGAACTGTCCCGACAGTGTTGTATTTTGTTGTTTTTCTATTGGAACTATCCTGACAGTGTGGTATTTTGTTGTTTTTCTATTGGAACTGTCCTGACAGTGTGGTATTTTGTTGTTTTTCATGGATGTTGGAACCGGTCTTACAGTGTGGTATTTTGTTGTTTTTCTATTGGATTTTGGAACTGTCCTGACAGTGTGGTATTATGTTATTTTTCTATTGGAACTGTCCTGACAGTGTGGTATTATGTTATTTTTCTATTGGAACTGTCCCGACAGTGTGGTATTTTGTTGTTTTTCTATTGGAACTATCCTGACAGTGTGGTATTTTGTTGTTTTTCTATTGGAACTGTTCTGACAGTGTGGTATTTTGTTGTTTTTCATAGATGTTGGAGCTGGCCTGACAGTGTGGTATTTTGCTGTTTTTCTATTGGAACTGTTCTGACAGTGTGGTATTTTGTTTATTTTCTATTGGAACTGTCCTGAAAGTGTGGTATTATGTTATTTTGTCTATTGGAACTGTCCTGACGGTGTGATATTTTGTTGTTTTTCATAGATGTTGGAACTGGCCTGACAGTGTGGTATTTTGTTGTTTTTCTATTGGAGCTGTTCTGACAGTGTGGTATTTTGTTGTTTTTCGTGGATGTTGGAACTGTTCTGACAGTTTGGTATTTTGTTTTTTTTCTATTGGAACTGTCCTGACAGTGTGGTATTTTGTTATTTTTCTATTAGAATTGTCCTGACAATGTGGTATTATGTTATTTTTCTATTGGAACTGTCCTGACAGTGTGGTATTATGTCATTTTTCTATTAGAACTGTCCTGACAGTGTGGTATTACGTTATTTTTCTATTGGAACTGTCCTGACAGTGTGGTATCATGTTATTTTTCTATTGGAACTGTTCTGACAGTGTGGTATTTTGTTGTTTTTCATGGATGTTGGAACTGTTCTGACAGTGTGGTAATTTGTTGTTTTTCATAGAAATTGGAACTGGCCCGACAGTGTGGTATTTTGTTGTTTTTCATGGATGTTGGAACTGTTCTGACAGTGTGGTATTTTGTTATTTTTCTATTAGAACTGTCCTGACAGTGTGGTATTATGTTATTTTTCTATTAGAACTGTTCTGACAGTGTGGTAATATGTTATTTTTCTATTGGAACTGTCCTGACAGTGTGGTATTTTGTTGTTTTTCTATTGGAACTATCCTGACAGTGTGGTATTTTGTTGTTTTTCTATTGGAACTGTTCTGACAGTGTGGTATTTTGTTGTTTTTCATAGACGTTGGAACTGGCCTGACAGTGTGGTATTTTGTTATTTTTCTATTGGAACTGTTCTGACAGTTTGGTATTTTGTTGCTTTTCATGGATATTGGAACTGTTCTGACAGTGTGGTATTTTGTTTTTTTTCTATTGGAACTGTCCTGACAGTGTGATATTTTGTTGTTTTTCATGGATGTTGGAACTGGCCTGACAGTGTGGTATTTTGTTGTTTTTCTATTGGATTTTGGAACTGTCCTGACAGTGGTATTTTGTTGTTTTTCATGGATGTTGGAACTGTTCTGACAGTGTGGTATTTTGTTATTTTTCTATTAGAACTGTCCTGACAGTGTGGTATTTTGTTGTTTTTCATGGATGTTGGAACTGTTCTGACAGTGTGGTATTTTGTTATTTTTCTATTAGAACTATCCTGACAGTGTGGTATTTTGTTGTTTTTCTATTAGAACTGTCCTGACAGTGTGGTATTTTGTTGTTTTTCTATTGGAACTGTCCTGACAGTGTGGTATTTTGTTGTTTTTCTATTGGAACTATCCTGCCAGTGTGGTATTTTGTTGTTTTTCTATTGGAACTGTTCTGACAGTGTGGTATTTTGTTGTTTTTCTATTGGAACTGTTCTGACAGTGTGGTATTTTGTTGTTTTTCATAGATGTTGGAACTGTTCTGACAGCGTGGTATTTTGTTGTTTTTCATAGATGTTGGAACTGTTCTGACAGTGTGGTATTTTGTTATTTTTCTATTAGAACTATCCTGACAGTGTGGTATTTTGTTATTTTTCTATTAGAACTGTCCTGACAGTGTGGTATTTTGTTGTTTTTCTATTGGTACTGTCCTGACAGTGTGGTATTATGTTATTTTTCTATTGGAACTGTCCCGACAGTGTGGTATTTTGTTGGGGTTTTTTTTGGAACTATCCTGACAGTGTGGTATTTTGTTGTTTTTCTATTGGAACTGTCCTGACAGTGTGGTATTTTGTTGTTTTTCTATTGGAGCTGTTCTGACAGTGTGGTATTTTGTTGTTTTTCGTGGATGTTGGAACTGTTCTGACAGTGTGGTATTTTGTTTTTTGTCTATTGGAACTGTCCTGACAGTGTGGTATTTTGTTATTTTTCTATTAGAACTGTCCTGACAATGTGGTATTATGTTATTTTTCTATTGGAACTGTCCTGACAGTGTGGTATTATGTCATTTTTCTATTAGAACTGTCCTGACAGTGTGGTATTATGTTATTTTTCTATTGGAACTGTCCTGACAGTGTGGTATCATGTTATTTTTCTATTGGAACTGTTCTGACAGTGTGGTATTTTGTTGTTTTTCTATTAGAACTATCCTGACAGTGTGGTATTTTGTTGTTTTTCTATTAGAACTGTCCTGACAGTGTGGTATTTTGTTGTTTTTCTATTGGAACTGTCCTGACAGTGTGGTATTATGTTATTTTTCTATTGGAACTGTCCCAACAGTGTGGTATTTTGTTGTTTTTCTATTGGAACTATCCTGACAGTGTGGTATTTTGTAGTTTTTCTATTGGAACTGTTCTGACAGTGTGGTATTTTGTTGTTTTTCTATTGGAACTGTTCTGACAGTGTGGTATTTTGTTGTTTTTCATAGAAATTGGAACTGGCCCGACAGTGTGGTATTTTGTTGTTTTTCATGGATGTTGGAACTGTTCTGACAGTGTGGTATTTTGTTATTTTTCTATTAGAACTGTCCTGACAGTGTGGTATTATGTTATTTTTCTATTAGAACTGTTCTGACAGTGTGGTAATATGTTATTTTTCTATTGGAACTGTTCTGACAGTGTGGTATTTTGTTGTTTTTCTATTGGAACTATCCTGACAGTGTGGTATTTTGTTGTTTTTCTATTGGAACTGTTCTGACAGTGTGGTATTTTGTTGTTTTTCATAGACGTTGGAACTGGCCTGACAGTGTGGTATTTTGTTATTTTTCTATTGGAACTGTTCTGACAGTTTGGTATTTTGTTGCTTTTCATGGATATTGGAACTGTTCTGACAGTGTGGTATTTTGTTTTTTTTCTATTGGAACTGTCCTGACAGTGTGATATTTTGTTGTTTTTCATGGATGTTGGAACTGGCCTGACAGTGTGGTATTTTGTTGTTTTTCTATTGGATTTTGGAACTGTCCTGACAGTGGTATTTTGTTGTTTTTCATGGATGTTGGAACTGTTCTGACAGTGTGGTATTTTGTTATTTTTCTATTAGAACTGTCCTGACAGTGTGGTATTTTGTTGTTTTTCATGGATGTTGGAACTGTTCTGACAGTGTGGTATTTTGTTATTTTTCTATTAGAACTATCCTGACAGTGTGGTATTTTGTTGTTTTTCTATTAGAACTGTCCTGACAGTGTGGTATTTTGTTGTTTTTCTATTGGAACTGTCCTGACAGTGTGGTATTTTGTTGTTTTTCTATTGGAACTATCCTGCCAGTGTGGTATTTTGTTGTTTTTCTATTGGAACTGTTCTGACAGTGTGGTATTTTGTTGTTTTTCTATTGGAACTGTTCTGACAGTGTGGTATTTTGTTGTTTTTCATAGATGTTGGAACTGTTCTGACAGTGTGGTATTTTGTTGTTTTTCATAGATGTTGGAACTGTTCTGACAGTGTGGTATTTTGTTATTTTTCTATTAGAACTATCCTGACAGTGTGGTATTTTGTTATTTTTCTATTAGAACTGTCCTGACAGTGTGGTATTTTGTTGTTTTTCTATTGGTACTGTCCTGACAGTGTGGTATTATGTTATTTTTCTATTGGAACTGTCCCGACAGTGTGGTATTTTGTTGGGGGTTTTTTTGGAACTATCCTGACAGTGTGGTATTTTGTTGTTTTTCTATTGGAACTGTCCTGACAGTGTGGTATTTTGTTGTTTTTCTATTGGAGCTGTTCTGACAGTGTGGTATTTTGTTGTTTTTCGTGGATGTTGGAACTGTTCTGACAGTGTGGTATTTTGTTTTTTTTCTATTGGAACTGTCCTGACAGTGTGGTATTTTGTTATTTTTCTATTAGAACTGTCCTGACAATGTGGTATTATGTTATTTTTCTATTGGAACTGTCCTGACAGTGTGGTATCATGTTATTTTTCTATTGGAACTGTTCTGACAGTGTGGTATTTTGTTATTTTTCTATTAGAACTATCCTGACAGTGTGGTATTTTGTTGTTTTTCTATTAGAACTGTCCTGACAGTGTGCTATTTTGTTGTTTTTCTATTGGAACTGTCCTGACAGTGTGGTATTATGTTATTTTTCTATTGGAACTGTCCCAACAGTGTGGTATTTTGTTGTTTTTCTATTGGAACTATCCTGACAGTGTGGTATTTTGTAGTTTTTCTATTGGAACTGTTCTGACAGTGTGGTATTTTGTTGTTTTTCTATTGGAACTGTTCTGACAGTGTGGTATTTTGTTGTTTTTCATAGATGTTGGAACTGTTCTGAGAGTGTGGTATTTTGTTATTTTTCTATTAGAACTATCCTGACAGTGTGGTATTTTGTTGTTTTTCTATTAGAACTGTCCTGACAGTGTGGTATTTTGTTGTTTTTCTATTGGAACTGTCCTGACAGTGTGGTATTATGTTATTTTTCTATTGGAACTGTCCTGACAGTGTGGTATTTTGTTGTTTTTCTATTGGAACTATCCTGACAGTGTGGTATTTTGTTGTTTTTCTATTGGAACTGTCCTTACAGTGTGATATTTTGTTGTTTTTCTATTGGAGCTGTTCTGACAGTGTGGTATTTTGTTGTTTTTCGTGGATGTTGGAACTGTTCTGACAGTGTGGTGTTTTGTTTTTTTTCTATTGGAACTGTCCTGACAATGTGGTATTTTGTTATTTTTCTATTAGAACTGTCCTGACAATGTGGTATTATGTTATTTTTCTATTGGAACTGTCCTGACAGTGTGGTATTATGTCATTTTTCTATTAGAACTGTCGTGACAGTGTGGTATTATGTTATTTTTCTATTGGAACTGTCCTGACAGTGTGGTATTATGTTATTTTTCTATTGGAACTGTCCTGACAGTGTGGTATTATGTTATTTTTCTATTAGAACTGTCCTGACAGTGTGGTATCATGTTATTTTTCTATTAGAACTGTCCTGACAGTGTGGTATTATGTTATTTTTCTATTGGAACTGTCCTGACAGTGTGGTATCATGTTATTTTTCTATTGGAACTGTTCTGACAGTGTGATATTTTGTTGTTTTTCATGGATAATGGAACTGTTCTGACAGTGTGGTATTTTATTATTTTTCTAATGGAACTGTCCTGACAGTGTGGTATTTTGTTGTTTTTCTTGGATGTTGGAACTGGCGTGACAGTGTGGTATTTTGTTGTTTTTCTGTTGGTTTTTGGAACTGGCCTGACTGTGGTATTTTGTTGTTTTTCATGGATGTTAGAACTGTCCTGACAGTGTGGTATTTTGTTATTTTTCTATTAGAACTGTCCTGACAGTGTGGTATTTTGTTGTTTTTCATGGATGTTGGAACTGTTCTGACAGTGTGGTATTATGTTATTTTTCTATTAGAATTGTCCTGACAGTGTGGTATTATGTTATTTTTCTATTGGAACTGTCCTGACAGTGTGGTATTATGTTATTTTTCTATTAGAACTGTCCTGACAGTGTGGTATTATGTTATTTTTCTATTGGAACTATCCTGACAGTGTGGTATTATGTTATTTTTCTATTGGAACTGTCCTGACAGTGTGGTATTTTGTTGTTTTTCATGGATGATGGAACTGTTCTGACAGTGTGGTATTTTATTTTTTTTCTATTGGAACTGTCCTGACAGTGTGGTATTTTGTTGTTTTTCATGGATGTTGGAACTGGCGTGACAGTGTGGTATTTTGTTGTTTTTCTATTGGTTTTTGGAGCTGGCCTGACTGTGGTATTTTGTTGTTTTTCATGGATGTTGGAACTGTCCTGACAGTGTGGTATTTTGTTATTTTTCTATTAGAACTGTCCTGACAGTGTGGTATTTTGTTGTTTTTCATGGATGTTGGAACTGTTCTGACAGTGTGGTATTTTGTTATTTTTCTATTAGAACTGTCCTGACAGTGTGGTATTATGTTATTTTTCTATTAGAACTGTCCTGACAGTGTGGTATTATGTTATTTTTCTATTGGAACTGTCCTGACAGTGTGATATTTTGTTGTTTTTCATAGATATTGGAACTGGCCTGACAGTGTGGTATTTTGTTGTTTTTCATGGATGTTGGAACTGTTCTGACAGTGTGGTATTTTGTTATTTTTCTATTAGAATTGTCCTGGCAGTGTGGTATTATGTTATTTTTCTATTGGAACTGTCTTGACAGTGTGGTATTATGTTATTTTTCTAATAGAACTGTCCTGACAGTGTGGTATTATGTTATTTTTCTATTAGAACTGTCCTGACAGTGTGGTATTATGTTATTTTTCTATTGAAACTGTCCTGACAGTGTGGTATTATGTTATTTTTCTATTAGAACTGTCCTGACAGTGTGGTATTTTGTTATTTTTCTATTAGAACTGTCCTGACAGTGTGGTATTTTGTTATTTTTCTATGAGAACTGTCCTGACAGTGTGGTATTATGTTATTTTTCTATTGGAACTGTCCTGACAGTGTGGTATTATGTTATTTTTCTATTAGAACTGTCCTGACAGTGTGGTATTATGTTATTTTTTTATTGGAACTGTCCTGACAGTGTTTTATTATGTTATTTTTCTATTAGAACTGTCCTGACAGTGTGGTATTTTGTTATTTTTCTATTAGAACTGTCCTGACAGTGTGGTATTTTGTTATTTTTCTATCAGAACTGCCCTGACAGTGTGGTATTATGTTATTTTTCTATTGGAATTGTCCTGACAGTGTGGTATTATGTTATTTTTCTATTAGAACTGTCCTGACAGTGTGGTAATTTGTTATTTTTCTATTGGAACTGTCCTGACAATGTGGTATTATGTTATTTTTCTATTGGAACTGTCCTGACAGTGTGATATTTTGTTGTTTTTCATAGATATTGGAACTGGCCTGACAGTGTGGTATTTTGTTGTTTTTCATGGATGTTGGAACTGTTCTGACAGTGTGGTATTTTGTTATTTTTCTATTAGAATTGTCCTGACAGTGTGGTATTATGTTATTTTTCTATTGGAAATGTCCTGACTGTGTGGTATTATGTTATTTTTCTATTAGAACTGTCCTGACAGTGTTGTATTATGTTATTTTTCTATTAGAACTGTCCTGACAGTGTGGTATTATGTTATTTTTCTATTCGAACTGTCCTGACAGTGTGGTATTATGTTATTTTTCTATTAGAACTGTCCTGACAGTGTGGTATTTTGTTATTTTTCTAACAGGACAGTCCTGACAGTGTGGTATTTTGTTATTTTTCTATTGGAACTGTCCTGACAGTGTGGTATTATGTTATTTTTCTATTGGAACTGTCCTGACAGTGTGGTATTATCCTATTTTTCTATTAGAACTGTCCTGACAGTGTGGTATTATGTTATTTTTTTATTGGAACTGTCCTGACAGTGTGGTATTATGTTATTTTTCTATTAGAACTGTCCTGACAGTGTGGTAATTTGTTATTTTTCTATTAGAACTGTCCTGACAATGTGGTATTATGTTATTTTTCTTTTGGAACTGTCCTGACAGTGTGGTATTATGTTATTTTTCTATTAGAACTGTGCTGACAGTGTGGTATTATGTTATTTTTCTATTAGAACTGTCCTGACAGTGTGGTATTATGTTATTTTTCTATTGGAACTGTCCTGACAGTGTGGTATTATGTTATTTTTCTATTGGAACTGTTCTGACAATGTGGTATTTTGTTGTTTTTCATGGATGTTGGAACTGTTCTGACAGTGTGGCATTTTATTTTTTTTTCTATTGGAACAGTCCTGACAGTGTGGTATTTTGTTGTTTTTCATGGATGTTGGAACTGGCGTGACAGTGTGGTATTTTGTTGTTTTTCTATTGGTTTTTGGAACTGGCCTGACTGTGGTATTTTGTTGTTTTTTTATGAGAACTGTCCTGACAGTGTGGTATTTTGTTCTTTTTCATGGATGTTGGAACTGTTCTGACAGTGTGGTATTTTGTTATTTTTAAATTAGAACTGTCCTGACAGTGTGGTATTATGTTATTTTTCTATTGGAACTGTCCTGACAGTGTGGTATTATGTTATTTTTCTATTAGAACTGTCCTGACAGTGTGGTATTATGTTATTTTTCTATTAGAACTGTCCTGACAGTGTGATATTTTGTTGTTTTTCATAGATGTTGGAACTGGCCTGACAGTGTGGTATTTTGTTGTTTTTCATGGATGTTGGAACTGTTCTGACAGTGCGGTATTTTGTTATTTTTCTATTAGAACTGTCCTGACAGTGTGGTATTATGTTATTTTTCTATTGGAACTATCCTGACAGTGTGGTATTATGTTATTTTTCTATTGGAACTGTCCTGACAGTGTGGTATTATGTTATTTTTCTATTAGAACTGTCCTGACAGTGTGGTATTGTGTTATTTTTCTATTGGAACTGTCCTGACAGTGTGGTATTATGTTATTTTTCTATTAGAACTGTCCTGACAGTGTGGTATTTTGTTATTTTTCTATTAGAACTGTCCTGACAGTGTGGTATTTTGTTATTTTTCTATTGGAACTGTCCTGACAATGTGGTATTATGTTATTTTTCTATCAGAACTGTCCTGACAGTGTGGTATTATGTTATTTTTCTATTGGAACTGTCCTGACAGTGTGGTATTATGTTATTTTTTTATTAGAACTGTCCTGACAGTGTGGTATTTTGTTTTTTTCTATTAGAACTGTCCTGACAGTGTGGTATTTTGTTATTTTTCTATTAGAACTGTCCTGACAGTGTGAAATTATGTTATTTTTCTATTGGAACTGTCCTGACAGTGTGGTATTATGTTATTTTTCTATTAGAACTGTCCTGACAGTGTGGTATTATGTTATTTTTCTATTAGAACTGTCCTGACAGTGTGGTATTTTGTTATTTTTCTATTAGAACTGTCCTGACAGTGTGGTATTATGTTATTTTTCTATTGGAACTGTTCTGAAAGTGTGGTATTATGTTATTTTTCTATTAGAACTGTCCTGACAGTGTGGTATTATGTTATTTTTCTATTGGAACTGTCCTGACAGTGTGGTATTTTGTTGTTTTTCATAGATGTTGGAACTGTCCTGACAGTGTGGTATTTTGTTGTTTTTCATAGATGTTGGAACTGTCCTGACAGTGTGGTATTTTGTTGTTTTTCATGGATGTTGGAACTGTTCTGACAGTGTGGTATTTTGTTATTTTTCTATTAGAACTGTCCTGACAGTGTGGTATTATGTTATTTTTCTTTTGGAACTGTCCTGACAGTGTGATATTTATGTTATTTTTCATAGATGTTGGAACTGTTCTGAGAGTGTGGTATTATGTTATTTTTCTATTGGAACTGTCCTGACATTGTGATATTTTGTTGTTTTTCATAGAAATTGGAACTGTCCCGACAGTGTGGTATTTTGTTGTTTTTCATGGATGTTGGAACTGTTCTGACAGTGTGGTATTTTGTTATTTTTCTATTAGAACTGTCCTGACAGTGTGGTATTATGTTATTTTTCTATTGGAACTGTCCTGACAGTGTGGTATTATGTTATTTTTCTATTGGAACTGTCCTGACAGTGTGGTATTTTGTTGTTTTTCTATTGGAACTATCCTGACAGTGTGGTATTTTGTTGTTTTTCTGTTGGAACTGTTCTGACAGTGTGGTATTTTGTTGTTTTTCATAGATGTTGGAACTGGCCTGACAGTGTGGTATTTTGTTGTTTTTCTATTGGAACTGTCCTGACAGTGTGGTATTTTGTTGTTTTTCATGGATGTTGGAACTGTTCTGACAGTGTGGTATTTTGTTAGTTTTCTATTAGAACTGCCCTGACAGTGTGGTATTATGTTATTTTTCTATTGGAATTGTCCTGACAGTGTGGTATTATGTTATTTTTCTATTAGAACTGTCCTGACAGTGTGGTATTATGTTATTTTTCTATTAGAACTGTCCTGACAGTGTGGTAATTTGTTATTTTTCTATTGGAACTGTCCTGACAATGTGGTATTATGTTATTTTTCTATTGGAACTGTCCTGACAGTGTGATATTTTGTTGTTTTTCATAGATATTGGAACTGGCCTGACAGTGTGGTATTTGGTTGTTTTTCATGGATGTTGGAACTGTTCTGACAGTGTGGTATTTTGTTATTTTTCTATTAGAATTGTCCTGACAGTGTGGTATTATGTTATTTTTCTATTGGAAATGTCCTGACAGTGTGGTATTATGTTATTTTTCTATTAGAACTGTCCTGACAGTGTGGTATTATGTTATTTTTCTATTAGAACTGTCCTGACAGTGTGGTATTATGTTATTTTTCTATTGGAACTGTCCTGACAGTGTGGTATTATGTTATTTTTCTATTACAACTGTCCTGACAGTGTGGTATTTTGTTATTTTTCTAACAGGACAGTCCTGACAGTGTGGTATTTTGTTATTTTTCTATTAGAACTGTCCTGACAGTGTGGTATTATGTTATTTTTCTATTGGAACTGTCCTGACAGTGTTGTATTATGTTATTTTTCTATTAGAACTGTCCTGACAGTGTGGTATTATGTTATTTTTCTATTAGAACTGTCCTGACTGTGTGGTAATTTGTTATTTTTCTATTAGAACTGTCCTGACAATGTGGTATTATGTTATTTTTCTATTGGAACTGTCCTGACAGTGTGGTATTATGTTATTTTTCTATTAGAACTGTGCTGACAGTGTGGTATTATGTTATTTTTCTATTGGAACTGTTCTGACAGTGTGGTATTTTATTTTTTTTTCTATTGGAACAGTCCTGACAGTGTGGTATTTTGTTGTTTTTCATGGATGTTGGAACTGGCGTGACAGTGTGGTATTTTGTTATTTTTCTATTGGTTTTTGGAACTGGCCTGACTGTGGTATTTTGTTGTTTTTCATGAATGTTGGAACTGTTCTGACAGTGTGGTATTTTGTTATTTTTTTATTAGAACTGTCCTGACAGTGTGGTATTTTGTTCTTTTTCATGGATGTTGGAACTGTTCTGACAGTGTGGTATTTTGTTTTTTTTAAATTAGAACTGTCCTGACAGTGTGGTATTATGTTATTTTTCTATTGGAACTGTCCTGACAGTGTGGTATTATGTTATTTTTCTATTAGAACTGTCCTGACAGTGTGGTATTATGTTATTTTTCTATTGGAACTGTCCTGACAGTGTGATATTTTGTT
The DNA here is from genome assembly GCA_963680875.1 of Bathymodiolus brooksi. NCBI lineage: Eukaryota > Metazoa > Mollusca > Bivalvia > Mytilida > Modiolidae > Bathymodiolus > Bathymodiolus brooksi. Next base: position 2,087,732 of record OY804577.1, read on the forward strand.
GTTTTTCATAGATGTTGGAACTGTCCTGACAGTGTGGTATTTTGTTGTTTTTCATGGATGTTGGAACTGTTCTGACAGTGCGGTATTTTGTTATTTTTCTATTAGAACTGTCCTGACAGTGTGGTATTATGTTATTTTTCTATTGGAACTATCCTGACAGTGTGGTATTATGTTATTTTTCTATTAGAACTGTCCTGACAGTGTGGTATTATGTTATTTTTCTATTAGAACTGTCCTGACAGTGTGGTATTATGTTATTTTTCTATTGGAACTCTCCTGACAGTGTGGTATTATGTTATTTTTCTATTAGAACTGTCCTGACAGTGTGGTATTTTGTTATTTTTCTATTAGAACTGTCCTGACAGTGTGGTATTTTGTTATTTTTCTATTGGAACTGTCCTGACAATGTGGTATTATGTTATTTTTCTATCAGAACTGTCCTGACAGTGTGGTATTATGTTATTTTTCTATTGGAACTGTCCTGACAGTGTGGTATTATGTTATTTTTCTATTAGAACTGTCCTGACAGTGTGGTATTTTGTTTTTTTCTATTAGAACTGTCCTGACAGTGTGGTATTTTGTTATTTTTCTATTAGAACTGTCCTGACAGTGTGAAATTATGTTATTTTTCTATTGGAACTGTCCTGACAGTGTGGTATTATGTTATTTTTCTATTAGAACTGTCCTGACAGTGTGGTATTATGTTATTTTTCTATTAGAACTGTCCTGACAGTGTGGTATTTTGTTATTTTTCTATTAGAACTGTCCTGACAGTGTGGTATTATGTTATTTTTCTATTGGAACTGTTCTGAAAGTGTGGTATTATGTTATTTTTCTATTAGAACTGTCCTGACAGTGTGGTATTATGTTATTTTTCTATTGGAACTGTCCTGACAGTGTGGTATCATGTTATTTTTCTATTAGAACTGTCCTGACAGTGTGGTATCATGTTATTTTTCTATTGGAACTGTCCTGACAGTGTGGTATTATGTTATTTTTCTATTGGAACTGTCCTGACAGTGTGAAATTTTGTTGTTTTTCATAGATGTTGGAACTGTCCTGACAGTGTGGTATTTTGTTGTTTTTCATGGATGTTGGAACTGTTCTGACAGTGTGGTATTTTGTTATTTTTCTATTAGAACTGTCCTGACAGTGTGGTATTATGTTATTTTTCTTTTGGAACTGTCCTGACAGTGTGATATTTATGTTATTTTTCATAGATGTTGGAACTGTTCTGACAGTGTGGTATTATGTTATTTTTCTATTGGAACTGTCCTGACAGTGTGATATTTTGTTGTTTTTCATAGAAATTGGAACTGGCCCGACAGTGTGGTATTTTGTTGTTTTTCATGGATGTTGGAACTGTTCTGACAGTGTGGTATTTTGTTATTTTTCTATTAGAACTGTCCTGACAGTGTGGTATTATGTTATTTTTCTATTGGAACTGTCCTGACAGTGTGGTATTATGTTATTTTTCTATTGGAACTGTCCTGACAGTGGGGTATTTTGTTGTTTTTCTATTGGAACTATCCTGACAGTGTGGTATTTTGTTGTTTTTCTGTTGGAACTGTTCTGACAGTGTGGTATTTTGTTGTTTTTCATAGATGTTGGAACTGGCCTGACAGTGTGGTATTTTGTTGTTTTTCTATTGGAACTGTCCTGACAGTGTGGTATTTTGTTGTTTTTCATAGATGTTGGAACTGTTCTGACAGTGTGGTATTTTGTTGTTTTTCATGGATGTTGGAACTGTTCTGACAGTGTGGTATTTTGTTATTTTTCTATTAGAACTGTCCTGACAGTGTGGTATTATGTTATTTTTCTTTTGGAACTGTCCTGACAGTGTGATATTTATGTTATTTTTCATAGATGTTGGAACTGTTCTGACAGTGTGGTATTATGTTATTTTTCTATTGGAACTGTCCTGACAGTGTGATATTTTGTTGTTTTTCATAGAAATTGGAACTGGCCCGACAGTGTGGTATTTTGTTCTTTTTCATGGATGTTGGAACTGTTCTGACAGTGTGGTATTTTGTTATTTTTCTATTAGAACTGTCCTGACAGTGTGGTATTATGTTATTTTTCTATTGGAACTATCCTGACAGTGTGGTATTATGTTATTTTTCTATTGGAACTGTCCTGACAGTGGGGTATTTTGTTGTTTTTCTATTGGAACTATCCTGACAGTGTGGTATTTTGTTGTTTTTCTGTTGGAACTGTTCTGACAGTGTGGTATTTTGTTGTTTTTCATAGATGTTGGAACTGGCCTGACAGTGTGGTATTTTGTTGTTTTTCTATTGGAACTGTCCTGACAGTGTGGTATTTTGTTGTTTTTCATGGATGTTGGAAATGGCCTGACAGTGTGGTATTTTGTTAATTTTCTATTGGATTTTGGAACTGTCCTGACAGTGGTATTTTGTTGTTTTTCATGGATGTTGGAACTGTTCTGACAGTGTGGTATTTTGTTATTTTTCTATTAGAACTATCCTGACAGTGTGGTATTTTGTTGTTTTTCTATTGGAACTGTCCTGACAGTGTGGTATTTTGTTGTTTTTCTATTGGAACTGTCCTGACAGTGTGGTATTTTGTTGTTTTTCATGGATGTTGGAACCGGTCTTACAGTGTGGTATTTTGTTGTTTTTCTATTGGATTTTGGAACTGTCCTGACAGTGTTGTATTATGTTATTTTTCTATTAGAACTGTCCTGACAGTGTGGTATTATGTTATTTTTCTATTAGAACTGTCCTGACAGTGTGGTATTATGTTATTTTTCTATTGGAACTGTTCTGAAAGTGTGGTATTATGTTATTTTTCTATTAGAACTGTCCTGACAGTGTGGTATTATGTTATTTTTCTATTGGAACTGTCCTGACAGTGTGGTATCATGTTATTTTTCTATTAGAACTGTCCTGACAGTGTGGTATCATGTTATTTTTCTATTGGAACTGTCCTGACAGTGTGGTATTATGTTATTTTTCTATTGGAACTGTCCTGACAGTGTGATATTTATGTTATTTTTCATAGATGTTGGAACTGTTCTGACAGTGTGGTATTATGTTATTTTTCTATTGGAACTGTCCTGACAGTGTGATATTTTGTTGTTTTTCATAGAAATTGGAACTGGCCCGACAGTGTGGTATTTTGTTCTTTTTCATGGATGTTGGAACTGTTCTGACAGTGTGGTATTTTGTTATTTTTCTATTAGAACTGTCCTGACAGTGTGGTATTATGTTATTTTTCTATTGGAACTGTCCTGACAGTGTGGTATTATGTTATTTTTCTATTGGAACTGTCCTGACAGTGGGGTATTTTGTTGTTTTTCTATTGGAACTATCCTGACAGTGTGGTATTTTGTTGTTTTACTGTTGGAACTGTTCTGACAGTGTGGTATTTTGTTGTTTTTCATAGATGTTGGAACTGGCCTGACAGTGTGGTATTTTGTTGTTTTTCTATTGGAACTGTCCTGACAGTGTGGTATTTTGTTGTTTTTCATGGATGTTGGAAATGGCCTGACAGTGTGGTATTTTGTTATTTTTCTATTGGATTTTGGAACTGTCCTGACAGTGGTATTTTGTTGTTTTTCATGGATGTTGGAACTGTTCTGACAGTGTGGTATTTTGTTATTTTTCTATTAGAACTATCCTGACAGTGTGGTATTTTGTTGTTTTTCTATTGGAACTGTCCTGACAGTGTGGTATTTTGTTGTTTTTCTATTGGAACTGTCCTGACAGTGTGGTATTTTGTTGTTTTTCATGGATGTTGGAACCGGTCTTACAGTGTGGTATTTTGTTGTTTTTCTATTGGATTTTGGAACTGTCCTGACAGTGTTGTATTATGTTATTTTTCTATTAGAACTGTCCTGACAGTGTGGTATTATGTTATTTTTCTATTAGAACTGTCCTGACAGTGTGGTAATTTGTTATTTTTCTATTAGAACTGTCCTGACAATGTGGTATTATGTTATTTTTCTATTGGAACTGTCCTGACAGTGTGGTATTATGTTATTTTTCTATTAGAACTGTGCTGACAGTGTGGTATTATGTTATTTTTCTAATGGAACTGTTCTGACAGTGTGGTATTTTGTTGTTTTTCATGGATGTTGGAACTGTTCTGACAGTGTGGTATTTTATTTTATTTTCTATTGGAACAGTCCTGACAGTGTGGTATTTTGTTGTTTTTCATGGATGTTGGAACTGGCGTGACAGTGTGGTATTTTGTTATTTTTCTATTGGTTTTTGGAACTGGCCTGACTGTGGTATTTTGTTGTTTTTCATGAATGTTGGAACAGTTCTGACAGTGTGGTATTTTGTTATTTTTTTATTAGAACTGTCCTGACAGTGTGGTATTTTGTTCTTTTTCATGGATGTTGGAACTGTTCTGACAGTGTGGTATTTTGTTATTTTTAAATTAGAACTGTCCTGACAGTGTGGTATTATGTTATTTTTCTATTGGAACTGTCCTGACAGTGTGGTATTATGTTATTTTTCTATTAGAACTGTCCTGACAGTGTGGTATTATGTTATTTTTCTATTGGAACTGTCCTGACAGTGTGATATTTTGTTGTTTTTCATAGATGTTGGAACTGTCCTGACAGTGTGGTATTTTGTTGTTTTTCATGGATGTTGGAACTGTTCTGACAGTGCGGTATTTTGTTATTTTTCTATTAGAACTGTCCTGACAGTGTGGTATTATGTTATTTTTCTATTGGAACTATCCTGACAGTGTGGTATTATGTTATTTTTCTATTAGAACTGTCCTGACAGTGTGGTATTATGTTAATTTTCTATTAGAACTGTCCTGACAGTGTGGTATTATGTTATTTTTCTATTGGAACTCTCCTGACAGTGTGGTATTATGTTATTTTTCTATTAGAACTGTCCTGACAGTGTGGTATTTTGTTATTTTTCTATTAGAACTGTCCTGACAGTGTGGTATTTTGTTATTTTTCTATTGGAACTGTCCTGACAATGTGGTATTATGTTATTTTTCTATCAGAACTGTCCTGACAGTGTGGTATTATGTTATTTTTCTATTGGAACTGTCCTGACAGTGTGGTATTATGTTATTTTTCTATTAGAACTGTCCTGACAGTGTGGTATTTTGTTTTTTTCTATTAGAACTGTCCTGACAGTGTGGTATTTTGTTATTTTTCTATTAGAACTGTCCTGACAGTGTGAAATTATGTTATTTTTCTATTGGAGCTGTCCTGACAGTGTGGTATTATGTTATTTTTCTATTAGAACTGTCCTGACAGTGTGGTATTATGTTATTTTTCTATTAGAACTGTCCTGACAGTGTGGTATTTTGTTATTTTTCTATTAGAACTGTCCTGACAGTGTGGTATTATGTTATTTTTCTATTGGAACTGTTCTGAAAGTGTGGTATTATGTTATTTTTCTATTAGAACTGTCCTGACAGTGTGGTATTATGTTATTTTTCTATTGGAACTGTCCTGACAGTGTGGTATCATGTTATTTTTCTATTAGAACTGTCCTGACAGTGTGGTATCATGTTATTTTTCTATTGGAACTGTCCTGACAGTGTGGTATTATGTTATTTTTCTATTGGAACTGTCCTGACAGTGTGATATTTTGTTGTTTTTCATAGATGTTGGAACTGTCCTGACAGTGTGGTATTTTGTTGTTTTTCATGGATGTTGGAACTGTTCTGACAGTGTGGTATTTTGTTATTTTTCTATTAGAACTGTCCTGACAGTGTGGTATTATGTTATTTTTCTTTTGGAACTGTCCCGACAGTGTGATATTTATGTTATTTTTCATAGATGTTGGAACTGTTCTGACAGTGTGGTATTATGTTATTTTTCTATTGGAACTGTCCTGACAGTGTGATATTTTGTTGTTTTTCATAGAAATTGGAACTGGCCCGACAGTGTGGTATTTTGTTGTTTTTCATGGATGTTGGAACTGTTCTGACAGTGTGGTATTTTGTTATTTTTCTATTAGAACTGTCCTGACAGTGTGGTATTATGTTATTTTTCTATTGGAACTGTCCTGACAGTGTGGTATTATGTTATTTTTCTATTGGAACTGTCCTGACAGTGGGGTATTTTGTTGTTTTTCTATTGGAACTATCCTGACAGTGTGGTATTTTGTTGTTTTTCTTTTGGAACTGTTCTGACAGTGTGGTATTTTGTTGTTTTTCATAGATGTTGGAACTGGCCTGACAGTGTGGTATTTGTTGTTTTTCTATTGGAACTGTCCTGACAGTGTGGTATTTTGTTGTTTTTCATGGATGTTGGAACTGTTCTGACAGTGTGGTATTTTGTTTTTTTTCTATTGGAACTGTCCTGACAGTGTGGTATTTTGTTGTTTTTCATGGATGTTGGAAATGGCCTGACAGTGTTGTATTTTGTTGTTTTTCTATTGGATTTTGGAACTGTCCTGACAGAGGTATTTTGTTGTTTTTCATGGATGTTGGAACTGTTCTGACAGTGTGGTATTTTGTTATTTTTCTATTAGAACTATCCTGACAGTGTGGTATTTTGTTGTTTTTCTATTGGAAATGTCCTGACAGTGTGGTATTTTGTTGTTTTTCTATTGGAACTGTCCTGACAGTGTGGTATTTTGTTGTTTTTCATGGATGTTGGAACCGGTCTTACAGTGTGGTATTTTGTTGTTTTTCTATTGGATTTTGGAACTGTCCTGACAGTGTGGTATTATGTTATTTTTCTATTGGAACTGTCCTGACAGTGTGGTATTATGTTATTTTTCTATTGGAACTGTCCTGACAGTGTGATATTTTGTTGTTTTTCATAGATGTTGGAACTGGCCTGACAGTGTGGTATTTTTTTGTTTTTCTATTGGAACTGTTCTGACAGTGTGGTATTTTGTTGTTTTTCATGGATGTTGGAACTGTTCTGACAGTGTGATATTTTGTTTATTTTCTATTGGAACTGTCCTGAAAGTGTGGTATTATGTTATTTTCTCTATTGGAACTGTCCTGACAGTGTGATATTTTGTTGTTTTTCATAGATGTTGAAACTGGCCTGACAGTGTGGTATTTTGTTGTTTTTCGTGGATGTTGGAACTGTTCTGACAGTGTGGTATTTTGTTTTTTTTCTATTAGAACTGTCCTGACAATGTGGTATTATGTTATTTTTCTATTGGAACTGTCCTGACAGTGTGGTATTATGTTATTTTTCTATTAGAACTGTCCTGACAGTGTGGTATTATGTTATTTTTCTATTAGAACTGTCCTGACAGTGTGGTATTATGTTATTTTTCTATTGGAACTGTCCTGACAGTGTGGTATCATGTTATTTTTCTATTGGAACTGTCCTGACAGTGTGGTATCATGTTATTTTTCTATTAGAACTGTTCTGACAGTGTGGTATTATGTTATTTTTCTATTAGAACTGTCCTGACAGTGTGGTATTATGTTATTTTTCTATTGGAACTGTCCTGACAGTGTGGTATCATGTTATTTTTCTATTGGAACTGTCCTGACAGTGTGGTATTATGTTATTTTTCTATTAGAACTGTCCTGACAGTGTGGTATTATGTTATTTTTCTATTGGAACTGTCCTGACAGTGTGGTATCATGTTATTTTTCTATTGGAACTGTCCTGACAGTGTGGTATTATGTTATTTTTCTATTAGAACTGTCCTGACAGTGTGGTATCATGTTATTTTTCTATTGGAACTGTTCTGACAGTGTGGTATTTTGTTGTTTTTCATGGATGTTGGAACTGTTCTGACAGTGTGGTATTTTATTTTTTTTCTATTGGAACTGTCCTGACAGTGTGATATTTTCTTGTTTTTCATGGATTTTGGAACTGGCGTGACAGTGTGGTATTTTGTTGTTTTTCCATTGGAACTGTCCTGACAGTGTGATATTTTGTTGTTGTTCATAGATGTTGGAACTGGCCTGACAGTGTGGTATTTTGTTGTTTTTCTATTGGAGCTGTTCTGACAGTGTGGTATTTTGTTGTTTTTCGTGGATGTTGGAACTGTTCTGACAGTGTGGTATTTTGTTTTTTTTTCTATTGGAACTGTCCTGACAGTGTGGTATTTTGATATTTTTCTATTAGAACTGTCCTGACAATGTGGTATTATGTTATTTTTCTATTGGAACTGTCCTGACAGTGTGGTATTATGTTATTTTTCTATTAGAACTGTCCTGACAGTGTGGTATTATGTTATTTTTCTATTAGAACTGTCCTGACAGTGTGGTATTATGTTATTTTTCTATTGGAACTGTCCTGACAGTGTGGTATCATGTTATTTTTCTATTGGAACTGTTCTGACAGTGTGGCATTTTGTTGTTTTTCATGGATGTTGTAACTGTTCTGACAGTGTGGTATTTTATTTTTTTTCTATTGGAACTGTCCTGACAGTGTGGTATTTTCTTGTTTTTCATGGATTTTGGAACTGGCGTGACAGTGTGGTATTTTGTTGTTTTTCTATTGGTTTTTGGAACTGTCCTGACTGTGGCATTTTGTTGTTTTTCATGGATGTTGGAACTGTCCTGGCAGTGTAGTATTTTGTTATTTTTCTATTAGAACTGTCCTGACAGTGTGGTATTTTGTTGTTTTTCATGGATGTTGGAACTGTTCTGACAGTGTGGTATTTTGTTATTTTTCTATTAGAACTGTCCTGATAGTGTGGTATTATGTTATTTTTCTATTGGAACTATCCTGACTGTGGTATTATGTTATTTTTCTATTAGAACTGTCCTGACAGTGTGGTATTATGTTATTTGTCTATTAGAACTGTCCTGACAGTGTGGTATTATGTTATTTTTCTATTGGAACTGTCCTGACAGTGTGGTATCATGTTATTTTTCTATTGGAACTGTTCTGACAGTGTGGTATTTTGTTATTTTTCTATTAGAACTGTCCTGACAGTGTGGTATTATGTTATTTTTCTATTGGAACTGTCCTGACAGTGTGGTATTATGTTATTTTTCTATTAGAATTGTCGTGACAGTGTGGTATTATGTTATTTTTCTATTAGAACTGTCCTGACAGTGTGGTATTATGTTATTTTTCTATTAGAACTGTCCTGACAGTGTGGTATTATGTAATTGTTCTATTAGAACTGTCCTGACAGTGTGGTATTTGGTTATTTTTCTATTAGAACTGTCCTGACAGTGTGGTATTTTGTTATTTTTCTATTAGAACTGTCCTGACTGTGGTAGGACACGTGGTTGTAGAAATAGAGTACCACTCTATGTAGGCTAGAGGACGTTTCACGTGGTTGTAGAAATAGAGTACCGCTCTATGTAGGCTAGAGGACACGTGGTTGTAGACATAGAGTACCACTCTATGTAGGCTAGAGGACACGTGGTTGTAGAAATAGAGTACCAATCTATGTAGGCTAGAGGACGTTTCACGTGGTTTTAGAAATAGAGTACCACTCTATGTAGGCTAGAGGACACGTGGTTGTAGAAATAAAGTACCACTCTATGTAGGCTAGAGGACACGTGGTTGTAGAAATAGAGTACCCACTCTATGTAGGCTAGAGGACACGTGATTGTAGAAATAGAGTACCACTCTATGTAGGCTAGAGAACGTTTCACGTGGTTGTAGAAATAGAGTACCACTTTATGTAGGCTAGAGGATACGTGGTTGTAGAAATAGAGTACCACTCTATGTAGGCTAGATGACACTTGGTTGTAGAAATAGAGTACCACTCTATGTAGGCTAGAGGACGTTTCACGTGGTTGTAGAAATAGAGTACCACTCTATGTAGGCTAGATGACAAGTGGTTGTAGAAATAGAGTACCACTCTATGTAGATTAGAGGACACGTGGTTGTAGAAATAGAGTACCTCTCTATGTAGGCTAGAGGACGTTTCACGTGGTTGTAGAAATAGAGTACCACTCTATATAGGCTAGAGGACCCGTGGTTGTAGAAATAGAGTACCATTCTATGTACACTAGACGACACGTGGTTGTAGAAATAGAGTACCACTCTATGTAGGCTAGAGGACACGTGGTTGTAGAAATAGAGTACCACTTTATGTAGGCTAGAGGACACGTGGTTGTTGAAATAGAGTACCACTCTAGGTAGGCTAGAGGACACGTGGTTGTAGAAATAGAGTACCATGCTATGTAGGCTAGAGGACGTTTCACGTGGTTGTAGAAATAGATTACCACTTTCTGTAGGCTAGAGGACACGTGGTTGTAAATATAGAGTACCACTCTATGTAGGCTAGAGGACGTTGCACGTGGTTGTAGAAATAGAGTACCACTCTATGTAGGCTAGAGGACACGTGGTTGTCGAAATAGAGTACCACTCTATGTAGGCTAGAGAACACGTGGTTGTAGAAATAGAGTACCACTCTATGTAGGCTAGAGGACGTTTCACGTCGTTGTAGAAATATAGTACCACTCTATGTAGGCTAGAGGACACGTGATTGTAGAAATAGAGTACCACTCTATGTAGGCTAGAGGACACGTGCTTGTATAAATAGAATACCACTCTATGTAGGCTAGAGGACACGTGGTTGTAGAAATAGAGTACCAATCTATGTAGGCTAGAGGACACGAGGATGTAGAAATAGAGTACCACTCTATGTAGGCTAGAGGACACGTGGTTGGAGAAATACAGTACCACTCTATGTAGATTAGAGGACACGTGGTTGTAGAAATAGAGTACCACTCCATGTAGGCTAGAGGACGTTTCATGTTGTTGTAGAAATAGAGTACCACTCTATGTAGGCTAGAGGACACGTGGTTGTAGAAATAGAGTACCATTCTATGTAGGCTAGACGACACGTCGTTGTAGAAATAGAGTACCACTCTATGTAGGCTAGAGGACACGTGGTCGTAGAAATAGAGTACCACTTTATGTAGGCTAGAGTACACGTGGTTGTTGAAATAGAGTACCACTCTATGTATGCTAGAGGACACGTGGTTGTAGAAATAGAGTACCATTCTATGTAGGCTAGAGGACGTTTCACGTGGTTGTAGAAATAGAGTACCACTCTATGTAGGCTAGAGGACACGTGGTTGTAGAAATAGAGTACCACTCTATGTAGGCTAGAGGACGTTGCACGTGGTTGTAGAAATAGAGTACCACTCTATGTAGGCTAGAGGACACGGGGTTGTAGAAATAGAGTACCACTCTATGTAGACTAGAGGACAAGTGGTTGTAGAAATAGGGTACCACTCTATGTAGGCTAGAGGACGTTTCACGTCGTTGTAGAAATAGAGTACCACACTATGTAGGCTATAGGACACGTGATTGTAGAAATAGAGTACCACTCTATGTAGGCTAGAGGACACGTGCTTGTATAAATAGATTACCACTCTATGTAGGCTAGAGGACACGTGATTGTAGAAATAGAGTACCACTTTATGTAGGCTAGAGTACACGTGGTTGTTGAAATAGAGTACCACTCTATGTATGCTAGAGGACACGTGGTTGTAGAAATAGAGTACCACTCTATGTAGGCTAGAGGACACGAGGTTGTAGAAATAGAGTACCACTCTATGTAGGCTAGAGGACACGTGGTTGTAGAAATAGAGTACCACTCTATGTAGGCTAGAGGACACGTGGTTGTAGAAATAGAGTACCACTCTATGTAGGCTAGAGGACACGTGGTTGTAGAAATAGAGTACCACTCTATGTAGGCTAATGGACACGCGGTTGTAGAAATAGAGTACCACTCTATGTAGGCTAGAGGACACGTGGTTGTAGAAATAGAGTACCACTCTATGTAGGCTAGAGGACACGTGGTTGTAGAATTAGAGTACCACTCTATGTAGGCTAGAGGACACGTGGTTGTAGAAATAGAGTACCACTCTATGTAGGCTAGAGGACACGTGGTTGTAGAAATAGAGTACCACTCTATGTAGGCTAGAGGACACGTGGTTGTAGAAATAGAGTACCACTCTATGTAGGCTTGAGGACACGTGGTTGTAGGAATAGAGTACCACTCTATGTAGTCTAGAAGAGACGTGGTTGTAGAAATAGAGTACCACTCTATGTAGGCTAGAGGACATGTGGAGGTCGAAATAGAGTACCACTCTATGTAGGCTAGAGGACACGTGGTTGTCTAAATAGAGTACCACTCTATGTAGGCTAGAGGACACGTGGTTTTAGAAATAGAGTACCACTCTATGTAGGCTAGAGGACGTTTCACGTGGTTGTAGAAATAGAGTACCACTCAATGTAGGCTAGAGGACACGTGGTTGTAGGAATAGAGTACCACTCTATGTAGGCTAGAAGACACGTGGTTGTAGAAATAGAGTACCACTCTATGTAGGCTAGAGGACACATGGTTGTAGAAATATAGTACCACTCTATGTAGGCTAGAGGAAGTTTCACGTGGTTGTAGAAATAGAGTACCACTCTATGTAGGCTAGAGGACACGTGGTTGTAGACATAGAGTACAACTCTATGTAGGCTAGAGGACACGTGGTTGTAGAAATAGAGTACCACTCTATGTAGTTTAGAGGACGTTTCACGTGGTTGTAGAAATAGAGTACCACTTTATGTAGGCTAGAGGATACGTGGTTGTAGAAATAGAGTACCACTCTATGTAGGCTAGAGGACACGTGGTTGTAGAAATAGAGTACCACTCTATGTAGGCTAGAGGACGTTTCACGGGGTTGTAGAAATAGAGTACCACTACATGTAGACTAGAGGACACGTAGTTGTAGAAATAGAGTACCACTCTATGTAGGCTAGAGGACGTTTCACGTGGTTGTAGAAATAGAGTACCACTCAATGTAGGCTAGAGGACACGTGGTTGTAGGAATAGAGTACCACTCTATGTAGGCTAGAGGACACGTGGTTGTAGAAATAGAGTACCACTCTATGTAGGCTAGAGGACACATGGTTGTAGAAATAGAGTACCACTCTATGTAGGCTAGAGGAAGTTTCACGTGGTTGTAGAAATAGAGTACCACTCTATGTAGGCTAGAGGACACGTGGTAGTAGACATAGAGTACAACTCTATGTAGGCTAGAGGACACGTGGTTGTAGAAATAGAGTACCACTCTATGTAGGCTAGAGGACGTTTCACTTGGTTGTAGAAATAGAGTACCACTTTATGTAGGCTAGAGGATACGTGGTTGTAGAAATAGAGTACCACTCTTTGTAGGCTAGAGGACACGTGGTTGTAGAAATAGAGTACCACTCTATGTAGGCAAGAGGACGTTTCACGTGGTTGTAGAAATAGAGTACCACTCTATGTAGGCTAGAGGACACGTGGTTGTAGAAATAGAGTACCATTCTATGTAGGCTAGAGGACGTTGCACGTGGTTGTAGAAATAGAGTACCACTCTATGTAGGCTAAAGGACGTTTCACGTGGTTGTAGAAATAGAGTACCACTTTATGTAGGCTAGAGGATACGTGGTTGTAGAAATAGAGTACTACTCTATGTAGGCTAGAGGACGTTGCACGTGGTTGTAGAAATAGAGTACCACTCTATGTAGGCTAGAGGACACGTGGTTGTAGAAATAGAGTACCACTCTATGTAGGCTAGAGGACACGTGGTTGTAGAAATAGAGTACCACTCTATGTAGGCTTGAGGACACGTGGTTGTAGGAATAGAGTACCACTCTATGTAGTCTAGAAGAGACGTGGTTGTAGAAATAGAGTACCACTCTATGTAGGCTAGAGGACATGTGGAGGTCGAAATAGAGTACCACTCTATGTAGGCTAGAGGACACGTGGTTGTCTAAATAGAGTACCACTCTATGTAGGCTAGAGGACACGTGGTTTTAGAAATAGAGTACCACTCTATGTAGGCTAGAGGACGTTTCACGTGGTTGTAGAAATAGAGTACCACTCAATGTAGGCTAGAGGACACGTGGTTGTAGGAATAGAGTACCACTCTATGTAGACTAGAAGACACGTGGTTGTAGAAATAGAGTACCACTCTATGTAGGCTAGAGGACACATGGTTGTAGAAATATAGTACCACTCTATGTAGGCTAGAGGAAGTTTCACGTGGTTGTAGAAATAGAGTACCACTCTATGTAGGCTAGAGGACACGTGGTTGTAGACATAGAGTACAACTCTATGTAGGCTAGAGGACACGTGGTTGTAGAAATAGAGTACCACTCTATGTAGTTTAGAGGACGTTTCACGTGGTTGTAGAAATAGAGTACCACTTTATGTAGGCTAGAGGATACGTGGTTGTAGAAATAGAGTACCACTCTATGTAGGCTAGAGGACACGTGGTTGTAGAAATAGAGTACCACTCTATGTAGGCTAGAGGACGTTTCACGGGGTTGTAGAAATAGAGTACCACTACATGTAGACTAGAGGACACGTAGTTGTAGAAATAGAGTACCACTCTATGTAGGCTAGAGGACGTTTCACGTGGTTGTAGAAATAGAGTACCACTCAATGTAGGCTAGAGGACACGTGGTTGTAGGAATAGAGTACCACTCTATGTAGGCTAGAGGACACGTGGTTGTAGAAATAGAGTACCACTCTATGTAGGCTAGAGGACACATGGTTGTAGAAATAGAGTACCACTCTATGTAGGCTAGAGGAAGTTTCACGTGGTTGTAGAAATAGAGTACCACTCTATGTAGGCTAGAGGACACGTGGTAGTAGACATAGAGTACAACTCTATGTAGGCTAGAGGACACGTGGTTGTAGAAATAGAGTACCACTCTATGTAGGCTAGAGGACGTTTCACTTGGTTGTAGAAATAGAGTACCACTTTATGTAGGCTAGAGGATACGTGGTTGTAGAAATAGAGTACCACTCTTTGTAGGCTAGAGGACACGTGGTTGTAGAAATAGAGTACCACTCTATGTAGGCAAGAGGACGTTTCACGTGGTTGTAGAAATAGAGTACCACTCTATGTAGGCTAGAGGACACGTGGTTGTAGAAATAGAGTACCATTCTATGTAGGCTAGAGGACGTTGCACGTGGTTGTAGAAATAGAGTACCACTCTATGTAGGCTAAAGGACGTTTCACGTGGTTGTAGAAATAGAGTACCACTTTATGTAGGCTAGAGGATACGTGGTTGTAGAAATAGAGTACTACTCTATGTAGGCTAGAGGACGTTTCAAGTCGTTGTAGAAATAGAGTACCACTCTATTTAGGCTAGAGGATGTTTCACGTGGTTGTAGAAATAGAGTACCACTTTATGTAGGCTAGAGGATACGTGGTTGTAGAAATAGAGTACCACTCTAAGTAGGCTAGAGGACACGTGGTTGTAGAAATAGAGTACCACTCTATGTAGGCTAGAGGACACGAGATTGTAGAAATAGAGTACCACTCTATGTAGGCTAGAGGACACGTGGTTGTAGAAATAGAGTACCACTCTATGTAGGCTAGAGGACACGTGGTTGTAGAAATAGAGTACCACTCTATGTAGGCTAGAGGACACGTGGTTTTAGAAATAGAGTACCACTCTATGTAGGCTAATGGACACGTGGTTGTAGAAATAGAGTACCACTCTATGTAGGCTAGAGGACACGTGGTTGTAGAAATAGAGTACCACTCTATGTAGGCTAGAGGACACGTGGTTGTCTAAATAGAGTACCACTTTATGTAGGCTAGAGGACACGTGGTTTTAGAAATAGAGTACCACTCTATGCAGGCTAGAGGACGTTTCACGTGGTTGTAGAAATAGAGTACCACTCAATGTAGGCTAGAGGACACGTGGTTGTAGGAATAGAGTACCACTCTATGTAGACTAGAAGACACGTGGTTGTAGAAATAGAGTACCACTCTATGTAGGCTAGAGGACACATGGTTGTAGAAATAGAGTACCACTCTATGTAGGCTAGAGGAAGTTTCACGTGGTTGTAGAAATAGAGTACCACTCTATGTAGGCTAGAGGACACGTGGTTGTAGACATAGAGTACAACTCTATGTAGGATAGAGGACACGTGGTTGTAGAAATAGAATACCACTCTATGTAGTTTAGAGGACGTTTCACGTGGTTGTAGAAATAGAGTACCACTTTATGTAGGCTAGAGGATACGTGGTTGTAGAAATAGAGTACCACTCTATGTAGGCTAGAGGACACGTGGTTGTAGAAATAGAGTACCACTCTATGTAGGCTAGAGGACACGTGGTAGTAGACATAGAGTACAACTCTATGTAGGCTAGAGGACACGTGGTTGTAGAAATAGAGTACCACTCTATGTAGGCTAGAGGACGTTTCACGTGGTTGTAGAAATAGAGTACCACTCAATGTAGGCTAGAGGACACGTGGTTGTAGGAATAGAGTACCACTCTATGTAGGCTAGAAGACACGTGGTTGTAGAAATAGAGTACCACTCTATGTAGGCTAGAGGACACATGGTTGTAGAAATAGAGTACCACTCTATGTAGGCTAGAGGAAGTTTCACGTGGTTGTAGAAATAGAGTACCACTCTATGTAGGCTAGAGGACACGTGGTTGTAGACATAGAGTACAACTCTATGTAGGCTAGAGGACACGTGGTTGTAGAAATAGAGTACCACTCTATGTAGTTTAGAGGACGTTTCACGTGGTTGTAGAAATAGAGTACCACTTTATGTAGGCTAGAGGATACGTGGTTGTAGAAATAGAGTACCACTCTATGTAGGCTAGAGGACACGTGGTTGTAGAAATAGAGTACCACTCTATGTAGGCTAGAGGACGTTTCACGGGGTTGTAGAAATAGAGTACCACTACATGTAGACTAGAGGACACGTAGTTGTAGAAATAGAGTACCACTCTATGTAGGCTAGAGGACGTTTCACGTGGTTGTAGAAATAGAGTACCACTCAATGTAGGCTAGAGGACACGTGGTTGTAGGAATAGAGTACCACTCTATGTAGGCTAGAGGACACGTGGTTGTAGAAATAGAGTACCACTCTATGTAGGCTAGAGGACACATGGTTGTAGAAATAGAGTACCACTCTATGTAGGCTAGAGGAAGTTTCACGTGGTTGTAGAAATAGAGTACCACTCTATGTAGGCTAGAGGACACGTGGTAGTAGACATAGAGTACAACTCTATGTAGGCTAGAGGACACGTGGTTGTAGAAATAGAGTACCACTCTATGTAGGCTAGAGGACGTTTCACTTGGTTGTAGAAATAGAGTACCACTTTATGTAGGCTAGAGGATACGTGGTTGTAGAAATAGAGTACCACTCTTTGTAGGCTAGAGGACACGTGGTTGTAGAAATAGAGTACCACTCTATGTAGGCAAGAGGACGTTTCACGTGGTTGTAGAAATAGAGTACCACTCTATGTAGGCTAGAGGACACGTGGTTGTAGAAATAGAGTACCATTCTATGTAGGCTAGAGGACGTTGCACGTGGTTGTAGAAATAGAGTACCACTCTATGTAGGCTAAAGGACGTTTCACGTGGTTGTAGAAATAGAGTACCACTTTATGTAGGCTAGAGGATACGTGGTTGTAGAAATAGAGTACTACTCTATGTAGGCTAGAGGACGTTTCAAGTCGTTGTAGAAATAGAGTACCACTCTATTTAGGCTAGAGGATGTTTCACGTGGTTGTAGAAATAGAGTACCACTATATGTAGGCTAGAGGATACGTGGTTGTAGAAATAGAGTACCACTCTAAGTAGGCTAGAGGACACGTGGTTGTAGAAATAGAGTACCACTCTATGTAGGCTAGAGGACACGAGATTGTAGAAATAGAGTACCACTCTATGTAGGCTAGAGGACACGTGGTTGTAGAAATAGAGTACCACTCTATGTAGGCTAGAGGACACGTGGTTGTAGAAATAGAGTACCACTCTATGTAGGCTAGAGGACACGTGGTTTTAGAAATAGAGTACCACTCTATGTAGGCTAATGGACACGTGGTTGTAGAAATAGAGTACCACTCTATGTAGGCTAGAGGACACGTGGTTGTAGAAATAGAGTACCACTCTATGTAGGCTAGAGGACACGTGGTTGTCTAAATAGAGTACCACTTTATGTAGGCTAGAGGACACGTGGTTTTAGAAATAGAGTACCACTCTATGCAGGCTAGAGGACGTTTCACGTGGTTGTAGAAATAGAGTACCACTCAATGTAGGCTAGAGGACACGTGGTTGTAGGAATAGAGTACCACTCTATGTAGACTAGAAGACACGTGGTTGTAGAAATAGAGTACCACTCTATGTAGGCTAGAGGACACATGGTTGTAGAAATAGAGTACCACTCTATGTAGGCTAGAGGAAGTTTCACGTGGTTGTAGAAATAGAGTACCACTCTATGTAGGCTAGAGGACACGTGGTTGTAGACATAGAGTACAACTCTATGTAGGCTAGAGGACACGTGGTTGTAGAAATAGAATACCACTCTATGTAGTTTAGAGGACGTTTCACGTGGTTGTAGAAATAGAGTACCACTTTATGTAGGCTAGAGGATACGTGGTTGTAGAAATAGAGTACCACTCTATGTAGGCTAGAGGACACGTGGTTGTAGAAATAGAGTACCACTCTATGTAGGCTAGAGGACACGTGGTAGTAGACATAGAGTACAACTCTAGGTAGGCTAGAGGACACGTGGTTGTAGAAATAGAGTACCACTCTATGTAGGCTAGAGGACGTTTCACGTGGTTGTAGAAATAGAGTACCACTCAATGTAGGCTAGAGGACACGTGGTTGTAGGAATAGAGTACCACTCTATGTAGGCTAGAAGACACGTGGTTGTAGAAATAGAGTACCACTCTATGTAGGCTAGAGGACACATGGTTGTAGAAATATAGTACCACTCTATGTAGGCTAGAGGAAGTTTCACGTGGTTGTAGAAATAGAGTACCACTCTATGTAGGCTAGAGGACACGTGGTTGTAGACATAGAGTACAACTCTATGTAGGCTAGAGGACACGTGGTTGTAGAAATAGAGTACCACTCTATGTAGTTTAGAGGACGTTTCACGTGGTTGTAGAAATAGAGTACCACTTTATGTAGGCTAGAGGATACGTGGTTGTAGAAATAGAGTACCACTCTATGTAGGCTAGAGGACACGTGGTTGTAGAAATAGAGTACCACTCTATGTAGGCTAGAGGACGTTTCACGGGGTTGTAGAAATAGAGTACCACTACATGTAGACTAGAGGACACGTAGTTGTAGAAATAGAGTACCACTCTATGTAGGCTAGAGGACGTTTCACGTGGTTGTAGAAATAGAGTACCACTCAATGTAGGCTAGAGGACACGTGGTTGTAGGAATAGAGTACCACTCTATGTAGGCTAGAGGACACGTGGTTGTAGAAATAGAGTACCACTCTATGTAGGCTAGAGGACACATGGTTGTAGAAATAGAGTACCACTCTATGTAGGCTAGAGGAAGTTTCACGTGGTTGTAGAAATAGAGTACCACTCTATGTAGGCTAGAGGACACGTGGTAGTAGACATAGAGTACAACTCTATGTAGGCTAGAGGACACGTGGTTGTAGAAATAGAGTACCACTTTATGTAGGCTAGAGGATACGTGGTTGTAGAAATAGAGTACCACTCTTTGTAGGCTAGAGGACACGTGGTTGTAGAAATAGAGTACCACTCTATGTAGGCAAGAGGACGTTTCACGTGGTTGTAGAAATAGAGTACCACTCTATGTAGGCTAGAGGACACGTGGTTGTAGAAATAGAGTACCATTCTATGTAGGCTAGAGGACGTTGCACGTGGTTGTAGAAATAGAGTACCACTCTATGTAGGCTAAAGGACGTTTCACGTGGTTGTAGAAATAGAGTACCACTTTATGTAGGCTAGAGGATACGTGGTTGTAGAAATAGAGTACTACTCTATGTAGGCTAGAGGACGTTTCACGTCGTTGTAGAAATAGAGTACCACTCTATTTAGGCTAGAGGATGTTTCACGTGGTTGTAGAAATAGAGTACCACTTTATGTAGGCTAGAGGATACGTGGTTGTAGAAATAGAGTACCACTCTAAGTAGGCTAGAGGACACGTGGTTGTAGAAATAGAGTACCACTCTATGTAGGCTAGAGGACACGAGATTGTAGAAATAGAGTACCACTCTATGTAGGCTAGAGGACACGTGGTTGTAGAAATAGAGTACCACTCTATGTAGGCTAGAGGACACGTGGTTGTAGAAATAGAGTACCACTCTATGTAGGCTAGAGGACACGTGGTTTTAGAAATAGAGTACCACTCTATGTAGGCTAATGGACACGTGGTTGTAGAAATAGAGTACCACTCTATGTAGGCTAGAGGACACGTGGTTGTAGAAATAGAGTACCACTCTATGTAGGCTAGAGGACACGTGGTTGTCTAAATAGAGTACCACTTTGTGTAGGCTAGAGGACACGTGGTTTTAGAAATAGAGTACCACTCTATGCAGGCTAGAGGACGTTTCACGTGGTTGTAGAAATAGAGTACCACTCAATGTAGGCTAGAGGACACGTGGTTGTAGGAATAGAGTACCACTCTATGTAGACTAGAAGACACATGGTTGTAGAAATAGAGTACCACTCTATGTAGGCTAGAGGACACATGGTTGTAGAAATAGAGTACCACTCTATGTAGGCTAGAGGAAGTTTCACGTGGTTGTAGAAATAGAGTACCACTCTATGTAGGCTAGAGGACACGTGGTTGTAGACATAGAGTACAACTCTATGTAGGCTAGAGGACACGTGGTTGTAGAAATAGAATACCACTCTATGTAGTTTAGAGGACGTTTCACGTGGTTGTAGAAATAGAGTACCACTTTATGTAGGCTAGAGGATACGTGGTTGTAGAAATAGAGTACCACTCTATGTAGGCTAGAGGACACGTGGTTGTATAAATAGAGTACCACTCTATGTAGGCTAGAGGACGTTTCACGGGGTTGTAGAAATAGAGTACCACTACATGTAGACTAGAGGACGCGTAGTTGTAGAAATAGAGTACCACTCTATGTAGGCTAGAGGACGTTTCACGTGGTTGTAGAAATAGAGTACCACTCTTTGTAGGCTAGAGGACACGTGGTTGTAGAAATAGAGTACCACTCTATGTAGGCAAGAGGACGTTTCACGTGGTTGTAGAAATAGAGTACCACTCTATGTAGGCTAGAGGACACGTGGTTGTAGAAATAGAGTACCATTCTATGTAGGCTAGAGGACGTTGCACGTGGTTGTAGAAATAGAGTACCACTCTATGTAGGCTAAAGGACGTTTCACGTGGTTGTAGAAATAGAGTACCACTTTATGTAGGCTAGAGGATACGTGGTTGTAGAAATAGAGTACTACTCTATGTAGGCTAGAGGACGTTTCACGTCGTTGTAGAAATAGAGTACCACTCTATTTAGGCTAGAGGATGTTTCACGTGGTTGTAGAAATAGAGTACCACTTTATGTAGGCTAGAGGATACGTGGTTGTAGAAATAGAGTACCACTCTATGTAGGCTAGAGGACACGTGGTTGTAGAAATAGAGTACCACTCTATGTAGGCTAGAGGACACGTGGTATTAGAAATAGAGTACCACTCTATGTAGGCTAATGGACACGTGGTTGTAGAAATAGAGTACCACTCTATGTAGGCTAGAGGACACGTGGTTGTAGAAATAGAGTACCACTCTATGTAGGCTAGAGGACACGTGGTTGTCTAAATAGAGTACCACTCTATATAGGCTAGAGGACACGTGGTATTAGAAATAGAGTACCACTCTATGCAGGCTAGAGGACGTTTCACGTGGTTGTAGAAATAGAGTACCACTCAATGTAGGCTAGAGGACACGTGGTTGTAGAAATAGAGTACCACTCTATGTAGGCTAGAGGACACATGGTTGTAGAAATAGAGTACCACTCTATGTAGGCTAGAGGAAGTTTCACGTGGTTGTAGAAATAGAGTACCACTCTATGTAGGCTATAGGACACGTGGTTGTAGATATAGAGAACAACTCTATGTAGGCTAGAGGACACGTGGTTGTAGAAATAGAGTACCACTCTATGTAGTTTAGAGGACGTTTCACGTGGTTGTAGAAATAGAGTACCACTCTATGTAGGCTAGAGGAAGTTTCACGTGGTTGTAGAAATAGAGTACCACTCTATGTAGGCTAGAGGACACGTGGTTGTAGAAATAGAGTACCACTCTATGTAGGCTAGAGGACGTTTCACGGGGTTGTAGAAATAGAGTACCACTACATGTAGACTAGAGGACACGTAGTTGTAGAAATAGAGTACCACTCTATGTAGGCTAGAGGACGTTTCACGTGGTTGTAGAAATAGAGTACCACTCTTTGTAGGCTAGAGGACACGTGGTTGTAGAAATAGAGTACCACTCTATGTAGGCAAGAGGACGTTTCACGTGGTTGTAGAAATAGAGTACCACTCTATGTAGGATAGAGGACACGTGGTTGTAGAAATAGAGTACCATTCTATGTAGGCTAGAGGACGTTGCACGTGGTTGTAGAAATAGAGTACCACTCTATGTAGGCTAAAGGATGTTTCACGTGGTTGTAGAAATAGAGTACCACTTTATGTAGGCTAGAGGATACGTGGTTGTAGAAATAGAGTACTACTCTATGTAGGCTAGAGGACGTTTCACGTCGTTGTAGAAATAGAGTACCACTCTATTTAGGCAAGAGGACGTTTCACGTGGTTGTAGAAATAGAGTACCACTCTATGTAGGCTAGAGGACACGTTGTATTAGAAATAGAGTACCACTCTATGTAGGCTAGAGGACACGAGGTTGTAGAAATAGAGTACCACTCTATGTAGGCTAGAGGACACGTGGTTGTAGAAATAGAGTACCACTCTATGTAGGCTAGAGGACACGTGGTTGTAGAAATAGAGTACCACTCTATGTAGGCTAGAGGACACGTGGTTTTAGAAATAGAGTACCACTCTATGTAGGCTAATGGACACGTGGTTGTAGAAATAGAGTACCACTCTATGTAGGCTAGAGGACACGTGGTTGTAGAAATAGAGTACCACTCTATGTAGGCTAGAGGATACGTGGTTGTAGAAATAGAGTACCACTCTATGTAGGCTAGAGGACACGTGGTTGTAGAAATAGAGTACCACTCTATGTAGGCTAGAGGACATGTGGTTGTAGAAATAGAGTACCACTCTATGTAGGCTAGAGGACACGTGGTTGTAGAAATAGAGTAACACTCTATGTAGGCTAGAGGACACGTGGTTGTAGAAATAGAGTACCACTCTATGTAATCTAGAAGAGACGTGGTTGTAGAAATAGAGTACCACTCTATGTAGGCTAGAGGACCTGTGGAGGTCGAAATAGAGTACCACTCTATGTAGGCTAGAGGACACGTGGTTGTCTAAATAGAGTACCACTCTATGTAGGCTAGAGGACACGTGGTTTTAGAAATAGAGTACCACTCTATGTAGTCTAGAGGACGTTTCACGTGGTTGTAGAAATAGAGTACCACTCAATGTAGGCTAGAGGACACGTGGTTGTAGGAATAGAGTACCACTCTATGTAGGCTAGAGGACACGTGGTTGTAGAAATAGAGTACCACTCTATGTAGGCTAGAGGACACATGGTTGTAGAAATAGAGTACCACTCTATGTAGGCTAGAGGACACGTGGTTGTAGACATAGAGTACAACTCTATGTAGGCTAGAGGACACGTGGTTGTAGAAATAGAGTACCACTCTATATAGGCTAGAGGACGTTTCACGTGGTTGTAGAAATAGAGTACCACTTTATGTAGGCTAGAGGATACGTGGTTGTAGAAATAGAGTACCACTCTATGTAGGCTAGAGGACACGTGGTTGTAGAAATAGAGTACCACTCTATGTAGGCTAGAGGACGTTTCACGGGGTTGTAGAAATAGAGTACCACTATATGTAGACTAGAGGACACGTAGTTGTAGAAATAGAGTACCACTCTATGTAGGCTAGAGGACGTTTCACGTGGTTGTAGAAATAGAGTACCACTCAATATAGGCTAGAGGACACGTGGTTGTAGGAATAGAGTACCACTCTATGTAGGCTAGAGGACACGTGGTTGTAGAAATAGAGTACCACTCTATGTAGGCTAGAGGACACATGGTTGTAGAAATAGAGTACCACTCTATGTAGGCTAGAGGAAGTTTCACGTGGTTGTAGAAATAGAGTACCACTCTATGTAGGCTAGAGGACACGTGGTAGTAGACATAGAGTACAACTCTATGTAGGCTAGAGGACACGTGGTTGTAGAAATAGAGTACCACTCTATGTAGGCTAGAGAACATTTCATGTGGTTGTAGAAATAGAGTACCACTTTATGTGGGCTAGAGGACATGTGGTTGTAGAAATAGAGTACCACTCTATGTAGGCTAGAGGACATGTGGTTGTAGAAATAGAGTACCACTCTATGTAGGCTAGAGGACACGTGGTTGTAGAAATAGAGTACCACTCTATGTAGGCTAGAGGACACGTGGTTGTAGAAATAGAGTACCACTCTATGTAATCTAGAAGAGACGTGGTTGTAGAAATAGAGTACCACTCTATGTAGGCTAGAGGACCTGTGGAGGTCGAAATAGAGTACCACTCTATGTAGGCTAGAGGACACGTGGTTGTCTAAATAGAGTACCACTCTATGTAGGCTAGAGGACACGTGGTTTTAGAAATAGAGTACCACTCTATGTAGTCTAGAGGACGTTTCACGTGGTTGTAGAAATAGAGTACCACTCAATGTAGGCTAGAGGACACGTGGTTGTAGGAATTGAGTACCACTCTATGTAGGCTAGAGGACACGTGGTTGTAGAAATAGAGTACCACTCTATGTAGGCTAGAGGACACATGGTTGTAGAAATAGAGTACCACTCTATGTAGGCTAGAGGAAGTTTCACGTGGTTGTAGAAATAGAGTACCACTCTATGTAGGCTAGAGGACACGTGGTTGTAGACATAGAGTACAACTCTATGTAGGCTAGAGGACACGTGGTTGTAGAAATAGAGTACCACTCTATATAGGCTAGAGGACGTTTCACGTGGTTGTAGAAATAGAGTACCACTTTATGTAGGCTAGAGGACACGTGGTTGTAGAAATAGAGTACCACTCTATGTAGGCTAGAGGACGTTTCACGGGGTTGTAGAAATAGAGTACCACTATATGTAGACTAGAGGACACGTAGTTGTAGAAATAGAGTACCACTCTATGTAGGCTAGAGGACGTTTCACGTGGTTGTAGAAATAGAGTACCACTCAATATAGGCTAGAGGACACGTGGTTGTAGGAATAGAGTACCACTCTATGTAGGCTAGAGGACACGTGGTTGTAGAAATAGAGTACCACTCTATGTAGGCTAGAGGACACATGGTTGTAGAAATAGAGTACCACTCTATGTAGGCTAGAGGAAGTTTCACGTGGTTGTAGAAATAGAGTACCACTCTATGTAGGCTAGAGGACACGTGGTAGTAGACATAGAGTACAACTCTATGTAGGCTAGAGGACACGTGGTTGTAGAAATAGAGTACCACTCTATGTAGGCTAGAGAACATTTCATGTGGTTGTAGAAATAGAGTACCACTTTATGTGGGCTAGAGGATACGTGGTTGTAGAAATAGAGTACCACTCTATATAGGCTAGAGGACACGTGGTTGTAGAAATAGAGTACCACTCTATGTAGGCAAGAGGACGTTTCACCTGGTTGTAGAAATAGAGTACCACTCTATGTAGGCTAGAGGACACGTGGTTGTAGAAATAGAGTACCATTCTATGTAGGCTAGAGGACGTTGCACGTGGTTGTAGAAATAGAGTACCACTCTATGTAGGCTAGAGGACGTTTCACGTGGTTGTAGAAATAGAGTACCACTTTATGTAGGCTAGAGGACACGTGGTTGTTTTAGAAATAGAGTACCACTCTATGTAGGCTAGAGGACGTTGCACGTGGTTGTAGAAATAGAGTACCACTTTATGTAGGCTAGAGGACACGTGGTTGTAGAAATAGAGTACCACTCTATGTAGGCTAGAGGACGTTGCATGTGGTTGTAGAAATAGAGTACCAATCTATGTAGGCTAGAGGACACGTGGTTGTAGAAATAGAGTACCATTCTATGTAGGCTAGACGACACGTGGTTGTAGAAATAGAGTACCATTCTATGTAGGCTAGAGGACACGTGGTTGTAGAAATAGAGTACCACTTTATGTAGGCTAGAGGACACGTGGTTGTAGAAATAGAGTACCATTCTATTTAGGCTAGAGGACACGTGGTTGTAGAAATAGAGTACCAATCTATGTAGGCTAGAGGACACGTGGTTGTAGAAATAGAGTACCACTCTATGTAGGCTAGAGGACACGTGGTTGTAGAAATAGAGTACCATTCTATTTAGGCTAGAGGACGCGTGGTTGTAGAAATAGAGTACCAATCTATGTAGGCTAGAGGACACGTGGTTGTAGAAATAGAGTACCACTCTATGTAGGCTAGAGGACACGTGGTTGTAGAAATAGAGTACAACTCTATGTAGGCTAGAGGACACGTGGTTGTAGAAATAGAGTACTACTCTATGTAGGCTAGAGAACGTTTCACGTGGTTGTAGAAATAGAGTACCACTTTATGTGGGCTAGAGGATACGTGGTTGTAGAAATAGAGTACCACTCTATGTAGGCTAGAGGACACGTGGTTGTAGAAATAGAGTACCACTCTATGTAGGCAAGAGGACGTTTCACCTGGTTGTAGAAATAGAGTACCACTCTATGTAGGCTAGAGGACACGTGGTTGTAGAAATAGAGTACCATTCTATGTAGGCTAGAGGACGTTGCACGTGGTTGTAGAAATAGAGTACCACTTTATGTAGGCTAGAGGACGTTTCACGTGGTTGTAGAAATAGAGTACCACTTTATGTAGGCTAGAGGACACGTGGTTGTTGTAGAAATAGAGTACCACTCTATGTAGGCTAGAGGACGTTGCACGTGGTTGTAGAAATAGAGTACCACTTTATGTAGGCTAGAGGACACGTGGTTGTAGAAATAGAGTACCACTCTATGTAGGCTAGAGGACGTTGGATGTGGTTGTAGAAATAGAGTACCACTCTATGTAGGCTAGAGGACACGTGGTTGTAGAAATAGAGTACCATTCTATGTAGGCTAGACGACACGTGGTTGTAGAAATAGAGTACCATTCTATGTAGGCTAGAGGACACGTGGTTGTAGAAATAGAGTACCACTTTATGTAGTCTAGAGGACACGTGGTTGTAGAAATAGAGTACCATTCTATTTAGGCTAGAGGACACGTGGTTGTAGAAATAGAGTACCAATCTATGTAGGCTAGAGGACACGTGGTTGTAGAAATAGAGTACCACTCTATGTAGGCTAGAGGACACGTGGTTGTAGAAATAGAGTACCACTCTATGTAGGCTAGAGGACGTTTCACGTGGTTGTAGAAATAGAGTACCACTCTATGTAGGCTAGAGGACACGTGGTTGTAGAAATAGAGTACCACTCTATGTAGGCTAGAGGACACGTGGTTGTAGAAATAGAGTACCACACTATGTAGGCTAGAGGACACGTGATTGTAGAAATAGAGTACCACTCTATGTAGGCTAGAGGACACATGCTTGTATAAATAGATTACCACTCTATGTAGGCTAGAGGACACGTGATTGTAGAAATAGAGTACCACTTTATGTAGGCTAGAGTACACGTGGTTGTTGAAATAGAGTACCACTCTATGTATGCTAGAGGACACGTGGTTGTAGAAATAGAGTACCACTCTATGTAGGCTAGAGGACACGAGGATGTAGAAATAGAGTACCACTCTATGTAGGCTAGAGGACACGTGATTGTAGAAATAGAGTACCACTTTATGTAGGCTAGAGTACACGTGGTTGTTGAAATAGAGTACCACTCTATGTATGCTAGAGGACACGTGGTTGTAGAAATAGAGTACAACTCTATGTAGGCTAGATGACACGTGGTTGTAGAAATAGAGTACCACTCTATGTAGGCTAGAGAACGTTTCACGTGGTTGTAGAAATAGAGTACCACTTTATGTGGGCTAGAGGATACGTGGTTGTAGAAATAGAGTACCACTCTATGTAGGCTAGAGGATACGTGGTTGTAGAAATAGAGTACAACTCTATGTAGGCAAGAGGACGTTTCACCTGGTTGTAGAAATAGAGTACCACTCTATGTAGGCTAGAGGACACGTGGTTGTAGAAATAGAGTACCATTCTATGTAGGCTAGAGGACACGTGGTTGTAGAAATAGAGTACCAATCTATGTAGGCTAGAGGACACGTGGTTGTAGAAATAGAGTACCACTCTATGTAGGCTAGAGGACACGTGGTTGTAGAAATAGAGTACCACTCTATGTAGGCTAGAGGACACGTGGTTGTAGAAATAGAGTACCACTCTATGTAGGCTAGAGGACACGTGGTTGTAGAAATAGAGTACCACTCTATGTAGGCTAGAGGACGTTTCACGTGGTTGTAGAAATAGAGTACCACTCTATGTAGGCTAGAGGACACGTGGTTGTAGAAATAGAGTACCACTCTATGTAGGCTAGAGGACACGTGGTTGTAGAAATAGAGTACCACACTATGTAGGCTAGAGGACACGTGATTGTAGAAATAGAGTACCACTCTATGTAGGCTAGAGGACACATGCTTGTATAAATAGATTACCACTCTATGTAGGCTAGAGGACACGTCATTGTAGAAATAGAGTACCACTTTATGTAGGCTAGAGTACACGTGGTTGTTGAAATAGAGTACCACTCTATGTATGCTAGAGGACACGTGGTTGTAGAAATAGAGTACCACTCTATGTAGGCTAGAGGACACGAGGTTGTAGAAATAGAGTACCACTCTATGTAGGCTAGAGGACACGTGATTGTAGAAATAGAGTACCACTTTATGTAGGCTAGAGTACACGTGGTTGTTGAAATAGAGTACCACTCTATGTATGCTAGAGGACACGTGGTTGTAGAAATAGAGTACAACTCTATGTAGGCTAGATGACACGTGGTTGTAGAAATAGAGTACCACTCTATGTAGGCTAGAGAACGTTTCATGTGGTTGTAGAAATAGAGTACCACTTTATGTGGGCTAGAGGATACTTGGTTGTAGAAATAGAGTACCACTCTATGTAGGCTAGAGGACACGTGGTTGTAGAAATAGAGTACCACTCTATGTAGGCAAGAGGACGTTTCACCTGGTTGTAGAAATAGAGTACCACTCTATGTAGGCTAGAGGACACGTGGTTGTAGAAATAGAGTACCATTCTATGTAGGCTAGAGGACGTTGCACGTGGTTGTAGAAATAGAGTACCACTCTATGTAGGCTAGAGGACGTTTCACGTGGTTGTAGAAATAGAGTACCACTTTATGTAGGCTAGAGGACACGTGGTTGTTGTAGAAATAGAGTACCACTCTATGTAGGCTAGAGGACGTTGCACGTGGTTGTAGAAATAGAGTACCACTTTATGTAGGCTAGAGGACACGTGGCTGTAGAAATAGAGTACCACTCTATGTAGGCTAGAGGACGTTGCATGTGGTTTTAGAAATAGAGTACCACTCTATGTAGGCTAGAGGACACGTGGTTGTAGAAATAGAGTACCATTCTATGTAGGCTAGAGGACACGTGGTTGTAGAAATAGAGTACCACTTTATGTAGGCTAGAGGACACGTGGTTGTAGAAATAGAGTACCATTCTATTTAGGCTAGAGGACACGTGGTTGTACAAATAGAGTACCAATCTATGTAGGCTAGAGGACACGTGGTTGTAGAAATAGAGTACCACTCTAAGTAGGCTAGAGGACACGTGTTTGTAGAAATAGAGTACCACTCTATGTAGGCTAGAGGACACGTGGTTGTAGAAATAGAGTACCATTCTATGTAGGCTAGAGGACACGTGATTGTAGAAATAGAGTACCACTCTATGTAGGCTAGAGGACACATGCTTCTATAAATAGATTACCACTCTATGTAGGCTAGAGGACACGTGATTGTAGAAATAGAGTACCACTTTATGTAGGCTAGAGTACACGTGGTTGTTGAAATAGAGTACCACTCTATGTATGCTAGAGGACACGTGGTTGTAGAAATAGAGTACCACTCTATGTAGGCTAGAGGACACGAGGTTGTAGAAATAGAGTACCACTCTATGTAGGCTAGAGGACACGTGGTTGTAGAAATAGAGTACCACTCTATGTAGGCTACAGGACACGTGGTTGTAGAAATAGAGTACCACTCTATGTAGGCTAGAGGACACGTGGTTGTAGAAATAGAGTACCACTCTATGTAGGCTAGAGGACACGTGGTTGTAGAAATAGATTACCACTCTATGTAGGCTAGAGGACACGTGGTTGTAGAAATAGAGTACCACTTTATGTAGGCTAGAGGACATGTGTTTGTAGAAATAGAGTACCACTCTATGTAGGCTAGAGGACGTCTCACGTCGTTGTAGAAATAAAGTACCACTCTATGTAGGCTAGAGGACACGTGGTTGCAGAAATAGAGTACCACTCTATGTAGGCTAGAGGACACGTGGTTGTAGAAATAGAGTACCACTCTATGTAGGCTAGAGGACACGTGGTTGTAGAAATAGAGTACCACTCTATGTAGGCTAGAGGACGTTTTACGTGGTTGTAGAAATAGAGTACCACTCTATGTAGGCTAGATGACGTTTCACGTGGTTGTAGAAATATAGTACCTCTCTATGTAGGCTAGAGGACACGTGGTTGTAGAAATAGAGTACCACTCTATGTAGGCTAGAGGACACGTGGTGGTAGAAATAGAGTACCACTCTATGTAGGCTAGAGGACACGTGGTTGTAGAAATAGAGTACCACTCTATGTAGGCTAGAGGACGTTTCACGTCGTTGTAGAAATAGAGTACCACTCTATGTAGGCTAGAGGACACGTGGTTGTAGAAATAGAGTACCACTCTATGTAGGCTAGAGGACGTTTCACGTGGTTGTAGAAATAGAGTACCACTCTATGTAGGCTAGATGACGTTTCACGTGGTTGTAGAAATATAGTACCTCTCTATGTAGGCTAGAGGACACGTGGTTGTAGAAATAGAGTACCACTCTATGTAGGCTAGAGGACACGTGGTTGTAGAAATAGAGTACCACTCTATGTAGGCTAGAGGACACGTGGTTGTAGAAAAAGATTACCACTCTATGTAGGCTAGAGGACACGTGGTTGTAGAAATAGAGTACCACTATATGTAGGCTAGAGGACACGTGGTTGTAGACATAGAGTACCATTCTATGTAGGCTATAGGACACGTGGTTGTATAAATAGAGTACCACTCTATGTAGGCTAGAGGACGTTTCACGTCGTTGTAGAAATAGAGTACCATTCTATGTAGGCTAGAGGACACGTGGTAGCAGAAATAGAGTACCACTCTATGTAGGCTAGAGGACACGTGGTTGTAGAAATAGAGTACCACTCTATGTAGGCTAGAGGACACGTGGTTGTAGAAATAGAGTACCACTATATGTAGGCTAGAGGACGATTCAAGTGGTTGTAGAAATAGAGTACCACTCTATGTAGGCTAGAGGACACGTGGTTGTAGAAATAAAGTACCACTCTATGTAGGCTAGAGGAAACGTGGTTGTAGAAATAGAGTATCCACTCTATGTAGGCTAGAGGACACGTGATAGTAGAAATAGAGTACCACTCTATGTAGGCTAGAGGACGTTTCACGTGGTTGTAGAAATAGAGTACCACTTTATGTAGGCTAGATGATACGTGGTTGTAGAAATAGAATACCACTCTATGTAGGCTAGAGGACACGTGGTTGTAGTAATAGAGTACCACTCTATGTAGGCTAGAGGACACGTGGTTGTTGTAGAAATAGAGTACCACTCTATGTAGGCTAGAGGACGTTTCACGTGGTTGTAGAAATAGAGTACCACTTTATGTAGGCTAGAGGACACGTGGTTGTAGAAATAGAGTACCACTCTATGTAGGCTAGAGGACGTTGCACGTGGTTGTAGAAATAGAGTACCACTCTATATAGGCTAGAGGACACGTGGTTGTAGAAATAGAGTACCACTCTATGTAGGTTAGAGAACACGTGGTTGTAGAA
This sequence comes from Bathymodiolus brooksi, assembly GCA_963680875.1. Classification (NCBI taxonomy): domain Eukaryota; kingdom Metazoa; phylum Mollusca; class Bivalvia; order Mytilida; family Modiolidae; genus Bathymodiolus; species Bathymodiolus brooksi. The sequence goes on from OY804577.1 coordinate 2,119,574, forward strand.
ATAGAGTACCACTCTATGTAGGCTAGAGGACGTTTCACGTGGTTGTAGAAATAGAGTACCACTCTATGTAGGCTAGACGACACGTGGTTGTAGAAATAGAGTACCACTCTATGTAGGCTAGAGGACACGTGGTTATAGAAATAGAGTACCACTTTATGTAGGCTAGAGGACACGTGGTTGTAGAAATACAGTACCACTCTATGTAGGCTAGAGGACGTTTCACGTGGTTTTAGAAATAGAGTACCACTTTATGTAGGCTAGAGGACACGTGGTTGTAGAAATAGAGTACCACTCTATGTAGGCTAGAGGACACGTGGTTGTAGAAATAGAGTACCACTCTATGTAGGCTAATGGACACGTGGTTGTAGAAATAGAGTACCACTCTATGTAGGCTTGAGGACACGAGGTTGTAGAAATAGAGTACCAATCTATGTAGGCTAGAGGACGTTTCACGTGGTTTTAGAAATAGAGTACCACTTTATGTAGGCTAGAGGACACGTGGTTGTAGAAATAGAGTACCACTCTATGTAGGCTAGAGGACACGTGGTTGTAGAAATAGAGTACCACTCTATGTAGGCTAATGGACACGTGGTTGTAGAAATAGAGTACCACTCTATGTAGGCTTGAGGACACGAGGTTGTAGAAATAGAGTACCACTCTATGTAGGCTAGAGGACACGTGGTTGTAGAAATAGAGTACCACTCTATGTAGGCTACAGGACACGTGGTTGTAGAAATAGAGTACCACTCTATGTAGGCTAGAGGACACGTGGTTGTAGAAATTTAGTACCACTCTATGTAGGCTAATGGACACGTGGTTGTAGAAATAGAGTACCACTCTATGTAGGCTAGAGGACACGTGGTTGTAGAAATAGATTACCACTCTATGTAGGCTAGAGGACACGTGGTTGTAGAAATAGAGTACCACTTTATGTAGGCTAGAGGACATGTGGTTGTAGAAATAGAGTACCACTCTATGTAGGCTAGAGGACGTCTCACGTCGTTGTAGAAATAAAGTACCACTCTATGTAGGCTAGAGGACACGTGGTTGCAGAAATAGAGTACCACTCTATGTAGGCTAGAGGACACGTGGTTGTAGAAATAGAGTACCACTCTATGTAGGCTAGAGGACACGTGGTTGTAGAAATAGAGTACCACTCTATGTAGGCTAGAGGACGTTTCACGTGGTTGTAGAAATAGAGTACCACTCTATGTAGGCTAGATGACGTTTCACGTGGTTGTAGAAATATAGTACCTCTCTATGTAGGCTAGAGGACACGTGGTAGCAGAAATAGAGTACCACTCTATGTAGGCTAGAGGACACGTGGTTGTAGAAATAGAGTACCACTCTATGTAGGCTAGAGGACACGTGGTTGTAGAAATAGAGTACCACTATATGTAGGCTAGAGGACGATTCAAGTGGTTGTAGAAATAGAGTACCACTCTATGTAGGCTAGAGGACACGTGGTTGTAGAAATAAAGTACCACTCTATGTAGGCTAGAGGAAACGTGGTTGTAGAAATAGAGTATCCACTCTATGTAGGCTAGAGGACACGTGATAGTAGAAATAGAGTACCACTCTATGTAGGCTAGAGGACGTTTCACGTGGTTGTAGAAATAGAGTACCACTTTATGTAGGCTAGATGATACGTGGTTGTAGAAATAGAATACCACTCTATGTAGGCTAGAGGACACGTGGTTGTAGTAATAGAGTACCACTCTATGTAGGCTAGAGGACACGTGGTTGTTGTAGAAATAGAGTACCACTCTATGTAGGCTAGAGGACGTTGCACGTGGTTGTAGAAATAGAGTACCACTCTATATAGGCTAGAGGACACGTGGTTGTAGAAATAGAGTACCACTCTATGTAGGTTAGAGAACACGTGGTTGTAGAAATAGAGTACCACTCTATGTAGGCTAGAGGACGTTTCACGTGGTTGTAGAAATAGAGTACCACTCTATGTAGGCTAGACGACACGTGGTTGTAGAAATAGAGTACCACTCTATGTAGGCTAGAGGACACGTGGTTATAGAAATAGAGTACCACTTTATGTAGGCTAGAGGACACGTGGTTGTAGAAATACAGTACCACTCTATGTAGGCTAGAGGACACGTGGTTGTAGAAATAGAGTACCAATCTATGTAGGCTAGAGGACGTTTCACGTGGTTTTAGAAATAGAGTACCACTTTATGTAGGCTAGAGGACACGTGGTTGTAGAAATAGAGTACCACTCTATGTAGGCTAGAGGACGTTGCACGTGGTTGTAGAAATAGAGTACCACTATATGTAGGCTAGAGGACACGTGGTTGTAGACATAGAGTACCACTCTATGTAGGCTATAGGACACGTGGTTATAGAAATAGAGTACCACTCTATGTAGGCTAGAGGACGTTTCACGTGGTTGTAGAAATAGAGTACCACTCTATGTAGGCTAGAGGACACGTGGTTGTAGAAATAAAGTACCACTCTATGTAGGCTAGAGGACACGTGGTTGTAGAAATAGAGTACCACTCTATGTAGGCTAATGGACACGTGGTTGTAGAAATAGAGTACCACTCTATGTAGGCTAGAGGACACGAGGTTGTAGAAATAGAGTACCACTCTATGTAGGCTAGAGGACACGTGGTTGTAGAAATAGAGTACCACTCTATGTAGGCTACAGGACACGTGGTTGTAGAAATAGAGTACCACTCTATGTAGGCTAGAAGACACGTGGTTGTAGAAATTTAGTACCACTCTATGTAGGCTAATGGACACGTGGTTGTAGAAATAGAGTACCACTCTATGTAGGCTAGAGGACACGTGGTTGTAGAAATAGATTACCACTCTATGTAGGCTAGAGGACACGTGGTTGTAGAAATAGAGTACCACTTTATGTAGGCTAGAGGACATGTGGTTGTAGAAATAGAGTACCACTCTATGTAGGCTAGAGGACGTCTCACGTCGTTGTAGAAATAAAGTACCACTCTATGTAGGCTAGAGGACACGTGGTTGCAGAAATAGAGTACCACTCTATGTAGGCTAGAGGACACGTGGTTGTAGAAATAGAGTACCACTCTATGTAGGCTAGAGGACACGTGGTTGTAGAAATAGAGTACCACTCTATGTAGGCTAGAGGACGTTTCACGTGGTTGTAGAAATAGAGTACCACTCTATGTAGGCTAGATGACGTTTCACGTGGTTGTAGAAATATAGTACCTCTCTATGTAGGCTAGAGGACACGTGGTTGTAGAAATAGAGTACCACTCTATGTAGGCTAGAGGACACGTGGTGGTAGAAATAGAGTACCACTCTATGTAGGCTAGAGGACACGTGGTTGTAGAAATAGAGTACCACTCTATGTAGGCTAGAGGACGTTTCACGTCGTTGTAGAAATAGAGTACCACTCTATGTAGGCTAGAGGACACGTGGTTGTAGAAATAGAGTACCACTCTATGTAGGCTAGAGGACGTTTCACGTGGTTGTAGAAATAGAGTACCACTCTATGTAGGCTAGATGACGTTTCACGTGGTTGTAGAAATATAGTACCTCTCTATGTAGGCTAGAGGACACGTGGTTGTAGAAATAGAGTACCACTCTATGTAGGCTAGAGGACACGTGGTTGTAGAAATAGAGTACCACTCTATGTAGGCTAGAGGACACGTGGTTGTAGAAAAAGATTACCACTCTATGTAGGCTAGAGGACACGTGGTTGTAGAAATAGAGTACCACTATATGTAGGCTAGAGGACACGTGGTTGTAGACATAGAGTACCATTCTATGTAGGCTATAGGACACGTGGTTGTAGAAATAGAGTACCACTCTATGTAGGCTAGAGGACGTTTCACGTGGTTGTAGAAATAGAGTACCACTCTATGTAGGCTAGAGGACACGTGGTTGTAGAAAAAGATTACCACTCTATGTGGGCTAGAGGACACGTGGTTGTAGAAATAGAGTACCACTTTATGCAGGCTAGAGGACACGTGGTTGTAGAAATAGAGTACCACTCTATGTAGGCTAGAGGACGTTTCACGTCGTTGTAGAAATAGAGTACCATTCTATGTAGGCTAGAGGACACGTGGTAGCAGAAATAGAGTACCACTCTATGTAGGCTAGAGGACACGTGGTTGTAGAAATAGAGTACCACTCTATGTAGGCTAGAGGACACGTGGTTGTAGAAATAGAGTACCACTATATGTAGGCTAGAGGACGATTCAAGTGGTTGTAGAAATAGAGTACCACTCTATGTAGGCTAGAGGACACGTGGTTGTAGAAATAAAGTACCACTCTATGTAGGCTAGAGGAAACGTGGTTGTAGAAATAGAGTATCCACTCTATGTAGGCTAGAGGACACGTGATAGTAGAAATAGAGTACCATTCTATGTAGGCTAGAGGACGTTTCACGTGGTTGTAAAAATAGAGTACCACTTTATGTAGGCTAGATGATACGTGGTTGTAGAAATAGAATACCACTCTATGTAGGCTAGAGGACACGTGGTTGTAGAAATAGAGTACCACTCTATGTAGGCTAGAGGACACGTGGTTGTTGTAGAAATAGAGTACCACTCTATGTAGGCTAGAGGACGTTTCACGTGGTTGTAGAAATAGAGTACCACTTTATGTAGGCTAGAGGACACGTGGTTGTAGAAATAGAGTACCACTCTATGTAGGCTAGAGGACGTTGCACGTGGTTGTAGAAATACAGTACCACTCTATATAGGCTAGAGGACACGTGGTTGTAGAAATAGAGTACCACTCTATGTAGGTTAGAGGACACGTGGTTGTAGAAATAGAGTACCACTCTATGTAGGCTAGAGGACGTTTCACGTGGTTGTAGAAATAGAGTACCACTCTATGTAGGCTAGACGACACGTGGTTGTAGAAATAGAGTACCACTCTATGTAGGCTAGAGGACACGTGGTTATAGAAATAGAGTACCTATTTATGTAGGCTAGAGGACACGTGGTTGTAGAAATACAGTACCACTCTATGTAGGCTAGAGGACACGTGGTTGTAGAAATAGAGTACCAATCTATGTAGGCTAGAGGACGTTTCAGGTGGTTTTAGAAATAGAGTACCACTTTATGTAGGCTAGAGGACACGTGGTTGTAGAAATAGAGTACCACTCTATGTAGGCTAGAGGACGTTGCACGTGGTTGTAGAAATAGAGTACCACTATATGTAGGCTAGAGGACACGTGGTTGTAGACATAGAGTACCACTCTATGTAGGCTATAGGACACGTGGTTGTAGAAATAGAGTACCACTCTATGTAGGCTAGAGAACGTTTCACGTGGTTGTAGAAATAGAGTACCACTCTATGTAGGCTAGAGGACACGTGGTTGTAGAAATAAAGTACCACTCTATGTAGGCTAGAGGACTCGTGGTTGTAGAAATAGAGTACCCACTCTATGTAGGCTAGAGGACACGTGATTGTAGAAATAGAGTACCACTCTATGTAGGCTAGAGGACGTTTCACGTGGTTGTAGAAATAGAGTACCACTTTATGTAGGCTAGAGGATACATGGTTGTAGAAATAGAGTACCACTCTATGTAGGCTAGAGGACACGTGGTTGTAGAAATAGAGTACCACTCTATGTAGGCTAGAGGACATGTGGTTGTTGTAGAAATAGAGTACCACTCTATGTAGGCTAGAGGACGTTTCACGTGGTTGTAGAAATAGAGTACCACTTTATGTAGGCTAGAGGACACGTGGTTGTAGAAATAGAGTACCACTCTATGTAGGCTAGAGGACGTTGCATGTGGTTGTAGAAATAGAGTACCACTCTATGTAGGCTAGAGGACACGTGGTTGTAGAAATAGAGTACCACTCTATGTAGGTTAGAGGACACGTGGTTGTAGATATAGAGTACCACTCTATGTAGGCTAGAGGACGTTTAACGTGGTTGTAGAAATAGAGTACCACTCTATGTAGGCTAGAGGACACGTGGTTGTAGAAATAGAGTACCACTCTATGTAGGCTAGAGGACATGTGGTTGTTGTAGAAATAGAGTACCACTCTATGTAGGCTAGAGGACGTTTCACGTGGTTGTAGAAATAAAGTACCACTTTATGTAGGCTACAGGACACGTGGTTGTAGAAATAGAGTACCACTCTATGTAGGCTAGAGGACGTTGCATGTGGTTGTAGAAATAGAGTACCACTCTATGTAGGCTAGAGGACACGTGGTTGTAGAAATAGAGTACCACTCTATGTAGGCTAGAGGACATGTGGTTGTTGTAGAAATAGAGTACCACTCTATGTAGGCTAGAAGACGTTTCACGTGGTTGTAGAAATAGAGTACCACTTTATGTAGGCTAGAGGACACGTGGTTGTAGAAATAGAGTACCACTCTATGTAGGCTAGAGGACGTTGCATGTGGTTGTAGAAATAGAGTACCACTCTATGTAGGCTAGAGGACACGTGGTTGTAGAAATAGAGTACCACTCTATGTAGGCTAGAGGACACGTGGTTGTAGAAATAGAGTACCACTCTATGTAGGCCAGAGGACGTTTCACGTGGTTGTAGAACTAGAGTACCACTCTATGTAGGCTAGAGGACACGTGGTTGTAGAAATAGAGTACCATTCTATGTAGGCTAGATGACACGTGGTTGTAGAAATAGAGTACCATTCTATGTAGGCTAGAGGACACGTGGTTGTAGAAATAGAGTACCACTTTATGTAGGCTAGAGGACACGTGGTTGTAGAAATAGAGTACCACTCTATGTAGGCTAGAGGACACGTGGTTGTAGAAATAGAGTACCAATCTATGTAGGCTATAGGACGTTTCACGTGGTTGTAAAAATAGAGTACCACTTTATGTAGGCTAGAGGACACGTGGTTGTAGAAATAGAGTACCACTCTATGTAGGCTAGAGGACGTTTCACGTCGTTGTAGAAATAGAGTACCACTCTATGTAGGCTAGAGGACACGTGGTTGCAGAAATAGAGTACCACTCTATGTAGGATAGAGGACACGTGGTTGTAGAAATAGAGTACCACTCTATGTAGGCTAGAGGACGTTTCACGTGGTTGTAGAAATGGAGTACCACTCTATGTAGGCTAGAGGACACGTGGTTGTAGAAATAAAGTACCACTCTATGTAGGCTAGAGGACACGTGATTGTAGAAATAGAGTACCAATCTATGTAGGCTAGAGGACGTTTCACGTGGTTGTAGAAATAGAGTACCACTTTATGTAGGCTAGAGGACACGTGGTTGTAGAAATAGAGTACCACTCTATGTAGGCTAGAGGACACGTGGTTGTAGAAATAGAGTACCACTCTATGTAGGCTAGAGGACACGTGGTTGTTTTAGAAATAGAGTACCACTCTATGTAGGCTAGAGGACGTTGCATGTGGTTGTAGAAATAGAGTACCACTCTATGTAGGCTAGAGGACGTTTCACGTGGTTGTAGAAATATAGTACCTCTCTATGTAGGCTAGAGGACACGTGGTTGTAGAAATAGAGTACCACTCTATGTAGGCTAGAGGACACGTGGTTGTTGTAGAAATAGAGTACCACTCAATGTAGGCTAGAGGACGTTTCACGTGGTTGTAGAAATAGAGTACCACTTTATGTAGGCTAGAGGACACGTGGTTGTAGAAATAGAGTACCACTCTATGTAGGCTAGAGGACGTTGCATGTGGTTGTAGAAATAGAGTACCACTCTATGTAGGCTAGAGGACGTTTCACGTGGTTGTAGAAATAAAGTACAACTCTATGTAGGCTAAAGGACACGTGGTTGCAGAAATAGAGTACCACTCTATGTAGGCTAGAGGACACGTGGTTGTAGAAATAGAGTACCACTCTATGTAGGCTAGAGGACACGTGGTTGTAGAAATAGAGTACCACTCTCTATGTAGGCTAGAGGACGTTTCACGTGGTTGTAGAAATAGAGTACCACTCTATGTAGGCTAGAGGACGTTTCACGTGGTTGTAGAAATACAGTACCTCTCTATGTAGGCTAGAGGACACGTGGTTGTAGAAATAGAGTACCACTCTATGTAGGCTACAGGACACGTGGTTGTAGAAATAGAGTACCACTCTATGTAGGCTAGAGGACACGTGGTTGTAGAAATAGAGTACCACTCTATGTACGCTAGAGGACACGTGGTTGTAGAAATAGAGTACCACTTTATGTAGGCTAGAGGACACGAGATTGTAGAAATAGAGTACCACTCTATGTAGGCTAGAGGACGTTTCACGTCTTTGTAGAAATAGAGTACCACCCTATGTAGGCTAGAGGACACGTGGTTGCAGAAATAGAGTACCACTCTATGTAGGCTAGAGGACACGTGGTTGTAGAAATAGAGTACCACTCTATGTAGGCTAGAGGACGTTTCACGTGGTTGAAGAAATAGAGTACCACTCTATGTAGGCTAGAGGACACGTGGTTGTAGAAATAAAGTATCACTCTGTGTAGGCTAGAGGACACGTGGCTGTAGAAATAGAGTACCCACTCTATGTAGGCTAGAGGACACGTGATTGTAGAAATAGAGTACCACTCTATGTAGGCTAGAGGATACGTGGTTGTAGAAATAGAGTACCACTCTATGTAGGCTAGAGGACACGTGGTTGTAGAAATAGAGTACCATTCTATGTAGGCTAGACGACACGTGGTTGTAGAAATAGAGTACCATTCTATGTAGGCTAGAGGACACCTGGTTGTAGAAATAGAGTACCATTCTATGTAGGCTAGACGACACGTGGTTGTAGAAATAGAGTACCATTCTATGTAGGCTAGAGGACACGTGGTTGTAGAAATAGAGTACCACTTTATGTAGGCTAGAGGACACGTGGTTGTAGAAATAGAGTACCACTCTATGTAGGCTAGAGGACACGTGGCTGTAGAAATAGAGTACCCACTCTATGTAGGCTAGAGGACACGTGATTGTAGAAATAGAGTACCACTCTGTGTAGGCTAGAGGACGTTTCACGTCGTTGTAGAAATAGAGTACCACTCTATGTAGGCTAGAGGACACATGATTGCAGAAATAGAGTACCACTCTATGTAGGCTAGAGGACACGTGGTTGTAGAAATAGAGTACCACTCTATGTAGGCTAGAGGACTTTTCACGTGGTTGTAGAAATAGAGTACCACTCTATGTAGGCTAGAGGACACGTGGTTGTAGAAATAAAGTACCACTCTATGTAGGCTAGAGGACACGTGGCTGTAGAAATAGAGTACCCACTCTATGTAGGCTAGAGGACACGTGATTGTAGAAATAGAGTACCACTCTATGTAGGCTAGAAGACGTTTCACGTGGTTGTAGAAATAGAGTACCACTCTATGTAGGCTAGAGGACACGTGGTTGTAGAAATAAAGTACCACTCTATGTAGGCTAGAGGACACGTGATTGTAGAAATAGAGTACCAATATATGTAGGCTAGAGGACGTTTCACGTGGTTGTAGAAATAGAGTACCACTTTATGTAGGCTAGAGGACACGTGGTTGTAGAAATAGAGTACCACTCTATGTAGGCTAGAGGACACGTGGTTGTAGAAATAGAGTACCACTCTATGTAGGATAGAGGACACGTGGTTGTTTTAGAAATAGAGTACCACTCTATGTAGGCTAGAGGACGTTGCATGTGGTTGTAGAAATAGAGTACCACTCTATGTAGGCTAGAGGACGTTTCACGTGGTTGTAGAAATATAGTACCTCTCTATGTAGGCTAGAGGACACGTGGTTGTAGAAATAGAGTACCACTCTATGTAGGCTACAGGACACGTGGTTGTAGAAATAGAGTACCACTCTATGTAGGCTAGAGGACACGTGGTTGTAGAAATAGAGTACCACTCTATGTACGCTAGAGGACACGTGGTTGTAGAAATAGAGTACCACTTTATGTAGGCTAGAGGACACGAGATTGTAGAAATAGAGTACCACTCTATGTAGGCTAGAGGACGTTTCACGTCTTTGTAGAAATAGAGTACCACCCTATGTAGGCTAGAGGACACGTGGTTGCAGAAATAGAGTACCACTCTATGTAGGCTAGAGGACACGTGGTTGTAGAAATAGAGTACCACTCTATGTAGGCTAGAGGACGTTTCACGTGGTTGTAGAAATAGAGTACCACTCTATGTAGGCTAGAGGACACGTGGTTGTAGAAATAAAGTATCACTCTATGTAGGCTAGAGGACACGTGGCTGTAGAAATAGAGTACCCACTCTATGTAGGCTAGAGGACACGTGATTGTAGAAATAGAGTACCACTCTATGTAGGCTAGAGGATACGTGGTTGTAGAAATAGAGTACCACTCTATGTAGGCTAGAGGACACGTGGTTGTAGAAATAGAGTACCATTCTATGTAGGCTAGACGACACGTGGTTGTAGAAATAGAGTACCATTCTATGTAGGCTAGAGGACACCTGGTTGTAGAAATAGAGTACCATTCTATGTAGGCTAGACGACACGTGGTTGTAGAAATAGAGTACCATTCTATGTAGGCTAGAGGACACGTGGTTGTAGAAATAGAGTACCACTTTATGTAGGCTAGAGGACACGTGGTTGTAGAAATAGAGTACCACTCTATGTAGGCTAGAGGACACGTGGCTGTAGAAATAGAGTACCCACTCTATGTAGGCTAGAGGACACGTGATTGTAGAAATAGAGTACCACTCTGTGTAGGCTAGAGGACGTTTCACGTCGTTGTAGAAATAGAGTACCACTCTATGTAGGCTAGAGGACACATGATTGCAGAAATAGAGTACCACTCTATGTAGGCTAGAGGACACGTGGTTGTAGAAATAGAGTACCACTCTATGTAGGCTAGAGGACTTTTCACGTGGTTGTAGAAATAGAGTACCACTCTATGTAGGCTAGAGGACACGTGGTTGTAGAAATAAAGTACCACTCTATGTAGGCTAGAGGACACGTGGCTGTAGAAATAGAGTACCCACTCTATGTAGGCTAGAGGACACGTGATTGTAGAAATAGAGTACCACTCTATGTAGGCTAGAAGACGTTTCACGTGGTTGTAGAAATAGAGTACCACTCTATGTAGGCTAGAGGACACGTGGTTGTAGAAATAAAGTACCACTCTATGTAGGCTAGAGGACACGTGATTGTAGAAATAGAGTACCAATCTATGTAGGCTAGAGGACGTTTCACGTGGTTGTAGAAATAGAGTACCACTTTATGTAGGCTAGAGGACACGAGATTGTAGAAATAGAGTACCACTCTATGTAGGCTAGAGGACGTTTCACGTCTTTGTAGAAATAGAGTACCACCCTATGTAGGCTAGAGGACACGTGGTTGCAGAAATAGAGTACCACTCTATGTAGGCTAGAGGACACGTGGTTGTAGAAATAGAGTACCACTCTATGTAGGCTAGAGGACGTTTCACGTGGTTGTAGAAATAGAGTACCACTCTATGTAGGCTAGAGGACACGTGGTTGTAGAAATAAAGTATCACTCTATGTAGGCTAGAGGACACGTGGCTGTAGAAATAGAGTACCCACTCTATGTAGGCTAGAGGACACGTGATTGTAGAAATAGAGTACCACTCTATGTAGGCTAGAGGATACGTGGTTGTAGAAATAGAGTACCACTCTATGTAGGCTAGAGGACACGTGGTTGTAGAAATAGAGTACCATTCTATGTAGGCTAGACGACACGTGGTTGTAGAAATAGAGTACCATTCTATGTAGGCTAGAGGACACCTGGTTGTAGAAATAGAGTACCATTCTATGTAGGCTAGACGACACGTGGTTGTAGAAATAGAGTACCATTCTATGTAGGCTAGAGGACACGTGGTTGTAGAAATAGAGTACCACTTTATGTAGGCTAGAGGACACGTGGTTGTAGAAATAGAGTACCACTCTATGTAGGCTAGAGGACACGTGGCTGTAGAAATAGAGTACCCACTCTATGTAGGCTAGAGGACACGTGATTGTAGAAATAGAGTACCACTCTGTGTAGGCTAGAGGACGTTTCACGTCGTTGTAGAAATAGAGTACCACTCTATGTAGGCTAGAGGACACATGATTGCAGAAATAGAGTACCACTCTATGTAGGCTAGAGGACACGTGGTTGTAGAAATAGAGTACCACTCTATGTAGGCTAGAGGACTTTTCACGTGGTTGTAGAAATAGAGTACCACTCTATGTAGGCTAGAGGACACGTGGTTGTAGAAATAAAGTACCACTCTATGTAGGCTAGAGGACACGTGGCTGTAGAAATAGAGTACCCACTCTATGTAGGCTAGAGGACACGTGATTGTAGAAATAGAGTACCACTCTATGTAGGCTAGAAGACGTTTCACGTGGTTGTAGAAATAGAGTACCACTCTATGTAGGCTAGAGGACACGTGGTTGTAGAAATAAAGTACCACTCTATGTAGGCTAGAGGACACGTGATTGTAGAAATAGAGTACCAATCTATGTAGGCTAGAGGACGTTTCACGTGGTTGTAGAAATAGAGTACCACTTTATGTAGGCTAGAGGACACGTGGTTGTAGAAATAGAGTACCACTCTATGTAGGCTAGAGGACACGTGGTTGTAGAAATAGAGTACCACTCTATGTAGGCTAGAGGACACGTGGTTGTTTTAGAAATAGAGTACCACTCTATGTAGGCTAGAGGACGTTGCATGTGGTTGTAGAAATAGAGTACCACTCTATGTAGGCTAGAGGACGTTTCACGTTGTTGTAGAAATATAGTACCTCTCTATGTAGGCTAGAGGACACGTAGTTGTAGAAATAGAGTACCACTCTATGTAGGCTAGAGGACACGTGGTTGTTGTAGAAATAGAGTACCACTCAATGTAGGCTAGAGGACGTTTCACGTGGTTGTAGAAATAGAGTACCACTTTATGTAGGCTAGAGGACACGTGGTTGTAGAAATAGAGTACCACTCTATGTAGGCTAGAGGACGTTGCATGTGGTTGTAGAAATAGAGTATCACTCTATGTAGGCTAGAGGACGTTTCACATGGTTGTAGAAATATAGTACCTCTCTATGTAGGCTAGAGGACACGTGGTTGTAGAAATAGAGTACCACTCTATGTAGGCTAGAGGACGTTTTACGTGGTTGTAGAACTAGAGTACCACTCTATGTAGGCTAGAGGACACGTGGTTGTAGAAATAGAGTACCATTCTATGTAGGCTAGACGACACGTGGTTGTAGAAATAGAGTACCATTCTATGTAGGCTAGAGGACACGTGGTTGTAGAAATAGAGTACCACTTTATGTAGGCTAGAGGACACGTGGTTGTAGAAATAGAGTACCACTCTATGTAGGCTAGAGGACACGTTGTTGTAGAAATAGAGTACCAATCTATGTAGGCTAGAGGACGTTTCACGTGGTTGTAGAAATAGAGTACCACTTTATGTAGGCTAGAGGACACGTGATTGTAGAAATAGAGTACCCACTCTATGTAGGCTAGAGGACACGTGATTGTAGAAATAGAGTACCCACTCTATGTAGGCTAGAGGACACGTGATTGTAGAAATAGAGTACCACTCTGTGTAGGCTAGAGGACGTTTCACGTCGTTGTAGAAATAGAGTACCACTCTATGTAGGCTAGAGGACGTTGCATGTGGTTGTAGAAATAGAGTACCACTCTATGTAGGCTAGAGGACGTTTCACGTGGTTGTAGAAATATAGTACCTCTCTATGTAGGCTAGAGGACACGTGGTTGTAGAAATAGAGTACCACTCTATGTAGGCTAGAGGACACGTGGTTGTTGTAGAAATAGAGTACCACTCTATGTAGGCTAGAGGACGTTTCACGTGGTTGTAGAAATAGAGTACCACTTTATGTAGGCTAGAGGACACGTGGTTGTAGAAATAGAGTACCACTCTATGTAGGCTAGAGGACGTTGCATGTGGTTGTAGAAATAGAGTACCACTCTATGTAGGCTAGAGGACGTTTCACATGGTTGTAGAAATATAGTACCTCTCTATGTAGGCTAGAGGACACGTGGTTGTAGAAATAGAGTACCACTCTATGTAGGCTAGAGGACGTTTTACGTGGTTGTAGAACTAGAGTACCACTCTATGTAGGCTAGAGGACACGTGGTTGTAGAAATAGAGTACCATTCTATGTAGGCTAGAGGACACGTGGTTGTAGAAATAGAGTACCACTTTATATAGGCTAGAGGACACGTGGTTGTAGAAATAGAGTACCACTCTATGTAGGCTAGAGGACACGTGGTTGTAGAAATAGAGTACCAATCTATGTAGGCTAGAGGACGTTTCACGTGGTTGTAGAAATAGAGTACCACTTTATGTAGGCTAGAGGACACGTGATTGTAGAAATAGAGTACCACTCTATGTAGGCTAGAGGACACGTGGCTGTAGAAATAGAGTACCCACTCTATGTAGGCTAGAGGACACGTGATTGTAGAAATAGAGTACCACTCTGTGTAGGCTAGAGGACGTTTCACGTCGTTGTAGAAATAGAGTACCACTCTATGTAGGCTAGAGGACACATGATTGCAGAAATAGAGTACCACTCTATGTAGGCTAGAGGACACGTGGTTGTAGAAATAGAGTACCACTCTATGTAGGCTAGAGGACTTTTCACGTGGTTGTAGAAATAGAGTACCACTCTATGTAGGCTAGAGGACACGTGGTTGTAGAAATAAAGTACCACTCTATGTAGGCTAGAGGACACGTGGCTGTAGAAATAGAGTACCCACTCTATGTAGGCTAGAGGACACGTGATTGTAGAAATAGAGTACCACTCTATGTAGGCTAGAGGACGTTTCACGTAGTTGTAGAAATAGAGTACCACTTTATGTAGGCTAGAGGATACGTGGTTGTAGAAATAGAGTACCACTCTATGTAGGCTAGAGGACACGTGGTTGTAGAAATAGAGTACCACTCTATGTAGGCTAGAGGACACGTGGTTGTTGTAGAAATAGAGTAACACTCTATGTAGGCTAGAGGACGTTGCATGTGGTTGTAGAAATAGAGTATCACTCTATGTAGGCTAGAGGACGTTTCTCGTGGTTGTAGAAATAGAGTACCTCTCTATGTAGGCTAGAGGACACGTGGTTGTAGAAATAGAGTACCACTTTATGTAGGCTAGAGGACACGTGGTTGTAGAAATAGAGTACCACTTTATGTAGGCTAGAGGACACGTGGTTGTAGAAATAGAGTACCACTCTATGTAGGCTAGAGGACGTTGCATGTGGTTGTAGAAATAGAGTACCACTCTATGTAGGCTAGAGGACGTTTCACGTGGTTGTAGAAATATAGTACCTCTTTATGTAGGCTAGAGTACACGTGGTTGTAGAAATAGAGTACCACTCTATGTAGGCTAGAGGACACGTGGTTGTAGAAATAGAGTACCACTCTATGTAGGCTAGAGGACACGTGGTTGTAGAAATAGAGTACCACTCAATGTAGGCTAGAGGACGTTGCATGTGGTTGTAGAAATAGAGTACCACTCTATGTAGGCTAGAGGACGTTTCACGTGGTTGTAGAAATATAGTACCTTTCTATGTAGGCTAGAGGACACGTGGTTGTAGAAATAGAGTACCACTCTATGTAGGCTAGAGGACACGTGGTTGTAGAAATAGAGTACCACTCTATGTAGGCTAGAGGACACGTGGTTGTAGAAATAGAGTACCACTCTATGTAGTCTAGAGGACGTTTCACGTCGTTGTAGAAATAGAGTACCACTCTATGTAGGCTAGAGGACACGTGGTTGCAGAAATAGAGTACCACTCTATGTAGGCTAGAGGACATGTGGTTGTAGAAATAGAGTACCACTATATGTAGGCTACAGGACACGTGGTTGTAGAAATAGAGTACCACTCTATGTAGGCTAGAGGACACGTGGTTGTAGAAATAGAGTACCACTCTATGTACGCTAGAGGACACGTGGTTGTAGAAATAGAGTACCACTCTATGTAGGCTAGAGGACACATGATTGCAGAAATAGAGTACCACTCTATGTAGGCTAGAGGACACGTGGTTGTAGAAATAGAGTACCACTCTATGTAGGCTAGAGGACTTTTCACGTGGTTGTAGAATTAGAGTACCACTCTATGTAGGCTAGAGGACACGTGGTTGTAGAAATAAAGTACCACTCTATGTAGGCTAGAGGACACGTGGCTGTAGAAATAGAGTACCCACTCTATGTAGGCTAGAGGACACGTGATTGTAGAAATAGAGTACCACTCTATGTAGGCTAGAAGACGTTTCACGTGGTTGTAGAAATAGAGTACCACTCTATGTAGGCTAGAGGACACGTGGTTGTAGAAATAAAGTACCACTCTATGTAGGCTAGAGGACACGTGATTGTAGAAATAGAGTACCAATCTATGTAGGCTAGAGGACGTTTCACGTGGTTGTAGAAATAGAATACCACTTTATGTAGGCTAGAGGACACGTGGTTGTAGAAATAGAGTACCACTCTATGTAGGCTAGAGGACACGTGGTTGTAGAAATAGAGTACCACTCTATGTAGGCTAGAGGACACGTGGTTGTTTTAGAAATAGAGTACCACTCTATGTAGGCTAGAGGACGTTGCATGTGGTTGTAGAAATAGAGTACCACTCTATGTAGGCTAGAGGACGTTTCACGTTGTTGTAGAAATATAGTACCTCTCTATGTAGGCTAGAGGACACGTGGTTGTAGAAATAGAGTACCACTCTATGTAGGCTAGAGGACACGTGGTTGTTGTAGAAATAGAGTACCACTCAATGTAGGCTAGAGGACGTTTCACGTGGTTGTAGAAATAGAGTACCACTTTATGTAGGCTAGAGGACACGTGGTTGTAGAAATAGAGTACTACTCTATGTAGGCTAGAGGACGTTGCATGTGGTTGTAGAAATAGAGTATCACTCTATGTAGGCTAGAGGACGTTTCACATGGTTGTAGAAATATAGTACCTCTCTATGTAGGCTAGAGGACACGTGGTTGTAGAAATAGAGTACCACTCTATGTAGGCTAGAGGACGTTTTACGTGGTTGTAGAACTAGAGTACCACTCTATGTAGGCTAGAGGACACGTGGTTGTAGAAATAGAGTACCATTCTATGTAGGCTAGACGACACGTGGTTGTAGAAATAGAGTACCATTCTATGTAGGCTAGAGGACACGTGGTTGTAGAAATAGAGTACCACTTTATGTAGGCTAGAGGACACGTGGTTGTAGAAATAGAGTACCACTCTATGTAGGCTAGAGGACACGTTGTTGTAGAAATAGAGTACCAATCTATGTAGGCTAGAGGACGTTTCACGTGGTTGTAGAAATAGAGTACCACTTTATGTAGGCTAGAGGACACGTGATTGTAGAAATAGAGTACCCACTCTATGTAGGCTAGAGGACACGTGATTGTAGAAATAGAGTACCCACTCTATGTAGGCTAGAGGACACGTGATTGTAGAAATAGAGTACCACTCTGTGTAGGCTAGAGGACGTTTCACGTCGTTGTAGAAATAGAGTACCACTCTATGTAGGCTAGAGGACGTTGCATGTGGTTGTAGAAATAGAGTACCACTCTATGTAGGCTAGAGGACGTTTCACGTGGTTGTAGAAATATAGTACCTCTCTATGTAGGCTAGAGGACACGTGGTTGTAGAAATAGAGTACCACTCTATGTAGGCTAGAGGACACGTGGTTGTTGTAGAAATAGAGTACCACTCTATGTAGGCTAGAGGACGTTTCACGTGGTTGTAGAAATAGAGTACCACTTTATGTAGGCTAGAGGACACGTGGTTGTAGAAATAGAGTACCACTCTATGTAGGCTAGAGGACGTTGCATGTGGTTGTAGAAATAGAGTACCACTCTATGTAGGCTAGAGGACGTTTCACATGGTTGTAGAAATAGAGTACCTCTCTATGTAGGCTAGAGGACACGTGGTTGTAGAAATAGAGTACCACTCTATGTAGGCTAGAGGACGTTTTACGTGGTTGTAGAACTAGAGTACCACTCTATGTAGGCTAGAGGACACGTGGTTGTAGAAATAGAGTACCATTCTATGTAGGCTAGAGGACACGTGGTTGTAGAAATAGAGTACCACTTTATATAGGCTAGAGGACACGTGGTTGTAGAAATAGAGTACCACTCTATGTAGGCTAGAGGACACGTGGTTGTAGAAATAGAGTACCAATCTATGTAGGCTAGAGGACGTTTCACGTGGTTGTAGAAATAGAGTACCACTTTATGTAGGCTAGAGGACACGTGATTGTAGAAATAGAGTACCACTCTATGTAGGCTAGAGGACACGTGGCTGTAGAAATAGAGTACCCACTCTATGTAGGCTAGAGGACACGTGATTGTAGAAATAGAGTACCACTCTGTGTAGGCTAGAGGACGTTTCACGTCGTTGTAGAAATAGAGTACCACTCTATGTAGGCTAGAGGACACATGATTGCAGAAATAGAGTACCACTCTATGTAGGCTAGAGGACACGTGGTTGTAGAAATAGAGTACCACTCTATGTAGGCTAGAGGACTTTTCACGTGGTTGTAGAAATAGAGTACCACTCTATGTAGGCTAGAGGACACGTGGTTGTAGAAATAAAGTACCACTCTATGTAGGCTAGAGGACACGTGGCTGTAGAAATAGAGTACCCACTCTATGTAGGCTAGAGGACACGTGGTTGTAGAAATAGAGTACCACTCTATGTAGGCTAGAGGACACGTGGTTGTTGTAGAAATAGAGTACCACTCTATGTAGGCTAGAGGACGTTTCACGTGGTTGTAGAAATAGAGTACCACTTTATGTAGGCTAGAGGACACGTGGTTGTAGAAATAGAGTACCACTCTATGTAGGCTAGAGGACGTTGCATGTGGTTGTAGAAATAGAGTACCACTCTATGTAGGCTAGAGGACGTTTCACATGGTTGTAGAAATAGAGTACCTCTCTATGTAGGCTAGAGGACACGTGGTTGTAGAAATAGAGTACCACTCTATGTAGGCTAGAGGACGTTTTACGTGGTTGTAGAACTAGAGTACCACTCTATGTAGGCTAGAGGACACGTGGTTGTAGAAATAGAGTACCATTCTATGTAGGCTAGAGGACACGTGGTTGTAGAAATAGAGTACCACTTTATATAGGCTAGAGGACACGTGGTTGTAGAAATAGAGTACCACTCTATGTAGGCTAGAGGACACGTGGTTGTAGAAATAGAGTACCAATCTATGTAGGCTAGAGGACGTTTCACGTGGTTGTAGAAAAAGAGTACCACTTTATGTAGGCTAGAGGACACGTGATTGTAGAAATAGAGTACCACTCTATGTAGGCTAGAGGACACGTGGCTGTAGAAATAGAGTACCCACTCTATGTAGGCTAGAGGACACGTGATTGTAGAAATAGAGTACCACTCTGTGTAGGCTAGAGGACGTTTCACGTCGTTGTAGAAATAGAGTACCACTCTATGTAGGCTAGAGGACACATGATTGCAGAAATAGAGTACCACTCTATGTAGGCTAGAGGACACGTGGTTGTAGAAATAGAGTACCACTCTATGTAGGCTAGAGGACTTTTCACGTGGTTGTAGAAATAGAGTACCACTCTATGTAGGCTAGAGGACACGTGGTTGTAGAAATAAAGTACCACTCTATGTAGGCTAGAGGACACGTGGCTGTAGAAATAGAGTACCCACTCTATGTAGGCTAGAGGACACGTGATTGTAGAAATAGAGTACCACTCTATGTAGGCTAGAGGACGTTTCACGTAGTTGTAGAAATAGAGTACCACTTTATGTAGGCTAGAGGATACGTGGTTGTAGAAATAGAGTACCACTCTATGTAGGCTAGAGGACACGTGGTTGTAGAAATAGAGTACCACTCTATGTAGGCTAGAGGACACGTGGTTGTTGTAGAAATAGAGTAACACTCTATGTAGGCTAGAGGACGTTGCATGTGGTTGTAGAAATAGAGTATCACTCTATGTAGGCTAGAGGACGTTTCTCGTGGTTGTAGAAATAGAGTACCTCTCTATGTAGGCTAGAGGACACGTGGTTGTAGAAATAGAGTACCACTCTATGTAGGCTAGAGGACGTTTCACGTGGTTGTAGAAATAGAGTACCACTTTATGTAGGCTAGAGGACACGTGGTTGTAGAAATAGAGTACCACTTTATGTAGGCTAGAGGACACGTGGTTGTAGAAATAGAGTACCACTCTATGTAGGCTAGAGGACGTTGCATGTGGTTGTAGAAATAGAGTACCACTCTATGTAGGCTAGAGGACGTTTCACGTGGTTGTAGAAATATAGTACCTCTTTATGTAGGCTAGAGTACACGTGGTTGTAGAAATAGAGTACCACTCTATGTAGGCTAGAGGACACGTGGTTGTAGAAATAGAGTACCACTCTATGTAGGCTAGAGGACACGTGGTTGTAGAAATAGAGTACCACTCAATGTAGGCTAGAGGACGTTGCATGTGGTTGTAGAAATAGAGTACCACTCTATGTAGGCTAGAGGACGTTTCACGTGGTTGTAGAAATATAGTACCTTTCTATGTAGGCTAGAGGACACGTGGTTGTAGAAATAGAGTACCACTCTATGTAGGCTAGAGGACACGTGGTTGTAGAAATAGAGTACCACTCTATGTAGGCTAGAGGACACGTGGTTGTAGAAATAGAGTACCACTCTATGTAGGCTAGAGGACGTTTCACGTCGTTGTAGAAATAGAGTACCACTCTATGTAGGCTAGAGGACACGTGGTTGCAGAAATAGAGTACCACTCTATGTAGGCTAGAGGACATGTGGTTGTAGAAATAGAGTACCACTCTATGTAGGCTAGAGGACGTTTCACGTGGTTGTAGAAATAAAGTACAACTCTATGTAGGCTAAAGGACACGTGGTTGCAGAAATAGAGTACCACTCTATGTAGGATAGAGGACACGTGGTTGTAGAAATAGAGTACCACTCTATGTAGGCTAGAGGACACGTGGTTGTAGAAATAGAGTACCACTCTCTATGTAGGCTAGAGGACGTTTCACGTGGTTGTAGAAATAGAGTACCACTCTATGTAGGCTAGAGGACGTTTCACGTGGTTGTAGAAATACAGTACCTCTCTATGTAGGCTAGAGGACACGTGGTTGTAGAAATAGAGTACCACTCTATGTAGGCTACAGGACACGTGGTTGTAGAAATAGAGTACCACTCTATGTAGGCTAGAGGACACGTGGTTGTAGAAATAGAGTACCACTCTATGTACGCTAGAGGACACGTGGTTGTAGAAATAGAGTACCACTTTATGTAGGCTAGAGGACACGAGATTGTAGAAATAGAGTACCACTCTATGTAGGCTAGAGGACGTTTCACGTCTTTGTAGAAATAGAGTACCACCCTATGTAGGCTAGAGGACACGTGGTTGCAGAAATAGAGTACCACTCTATGTAGGCTAGAGGACACGTGGTTGTAGAAATAGAGTACCACTCTATGTAGGCTAGAGGACGTTTCACGTGGTTGTAGAAATAGAGTACCACTCTATGTAGGCTAGAGGACACGTGGTTGTAGAAATAAAGTATCACTCTATGTAGGCTAGAGGACACGTGGCTGTAGAAATAGAGTACCCACTCTATGTAGGCTAGAGGACACGTGATTGTAGAAATAGAGTACCACTCTATGTAGGCTAGAGGATACGTGGTTGTAGAAATAGAGTACCACTCTATGTAGGCTAGAGGACACGTGGTTGTAGAAATAGAGTACCATTCTATGTAGGCTAGACGACACGTGGTTGTAGAAATAGAGTACCATTCTATGTAGGCTAGAGGACACGTGGTTGTAGAAATAGAGTACCATTCTATGTAGGCTAGACGACACGTGGTTGTAGAAATAGAGTACCACTCTGTGTAGGCTAGAGGACGTTTCACGTCGTTGTAGAAATAGAGTACCACTCTATGTAGGCTAGAGGACACATGATTGCAGAAATAGAGTACCACTCTATGTAGGCTAGAGGACACGTGGTTGTAGAAATAGAGTACCACTCTATGTAGGCTAGAGGACGTTTCACGTCGTTGTAGAAATAGAGTACCACTCTATGTAGGCTAGAGGACACGTGGTTGCAGAAATAGAGTACCACTCTATGTAGGCTAGAGGACATGTGGTTGTAGAAATAGAGTACCACTCTATGTAGGCTAGAGGACGTTTCACGTGGTTGTAGAAATAAAGTACAACTCTATGTAGGCTAAAGGACACGTGGTTGCAGAAATAGAGTACCACTCTATGTAGGCTAGAGGACACGTGGTTGTAGAAATAGAGTACCACTCTATGTAGGCTAGAGGACACGTGGTTGTAGAAATAGAGTACCACTCTCTATGTAGGCTAGAGGACGTTTCACGTGGTTGTAGAAATAGAGTACCACTCTATGTAGGCTAGAGGACGTTTCACGTGGTTGTAGAAATGCAGTACCTCTCTATGTAGGCTAGAGGACACGTGGTTGTAGAAATAGAGTACCACTCTATGTAGGCTACAGGACACGTGGTTGTAGAAATAGAGTACCACTCTATGTAGGCTAGAGGACACGTGGTTGTAGAAATAGAGTACCACTCTATGTACGCTAGAGGACACGTGGTTGTAGAAATAGAGTACCACTTTATGTAGGCTAGAGGACACGAGATTGTAGAAATAGAGTACCACTCTATGTAGGCTAGAGGACGTTTCACGTCTTTGTAGAAATAGAGTACCACCCTATGTAGGCTAGAGGACACGTGGTTGCAGAAATAGAGTACCACTCTATGTAGGCTAGAGGACACGTGGTTGTAGAAATAGAGTACCACTCTATGTAGGCTAGAGGACACGTGGTTGTAGAAATAAAGTATCACTCTATGTAGGCTAGAGGACACGTGGCTGTAGAAATAGAGTACCCACTCTATGTAGGCTAGAGGACACGTGATTGTAGAAATAGAGTACCACTCTATGTAGGCTAGAGGATACGTGGTTGTAGAAATAGAGTACCACTCTATGTAGGCTAGAGGACACGTGGTTGTAGAAATAGAGTACCATTCTATGTAGGCTAGACGACACGTGGTTGTAGAAATAGAGTACCATTCTATGTAGGCTAGAGGACACGTGGTTGTAGAAATAGAGTACCATTCTATGTAGGCTAGACGACACGTGGTTGTAGAAATAGAGTACCACTCTGTGTAGGCTAGAGGACGTTTCACGTCGTTGTAGAAATAGAGTACCACTCTATGTAGGCTAGAGGACACATGATTGCAGAAATAGAGTACCACTCTATGTAGGCTAGAGGACACGTGGTTGTAGAAATAGAGTACCACTCTATGTAGGCTAGAGGACTTTTCACGTGGTTGTAGAAATAGAGTACCACTCTATGTAGGCTAGAGGACACGTGGTTGTAGAAATAAAGTACCACTCTATGTAGGCTAGAGGACACGTGGCTGTAGAAATAGAGTACCCACTCTATGTAGGCTAGAGGACACGTGATTGTAGAAATAGAGTACCACTCTATGTAGGCTAGAGGACGTTTCACGTGGTTGTAGAAATAGAGTACCACTTTATGTAGGCTAGAGGATACGTGGTTGTAGAAATAGAGTACCACTCTATGTAGGCTAGAGGACACGTGGTTGTTGTAGAAATAGAGTAACACTCTATGTAGGCTAGAGGACGTTGCATGTGGTTGTAGAAATAGAGTATCACTCTATGTAGGCTAGAGGACGTTTCTCGTGGTTGTAGAAATAGAGTACCTCTCTATGTAGGCTAGAGGACACGTGGTTGTAGAAATAGAGTACCACTCTATGTAGGCTAGAGGACGTTTCACGTGGTTGTAGAAACAGAGTACCACTTTATGTAGGCTAGAGGACACGTGGTTGTAGAAATAGAGTACCACTTTATGTAGGCTAGAGGACACGTGGTTGTAGAAATAGAGTACCACTCTATGTAGGCTAGAGGACGTTGCATGTGGTTGTAGAAATAGAGTACCACTCTATGTAGGCTAGAGGACGTTTCACGTGGTTGTAGAAATATAGTACCTCTTTATGTAGGCTAGAGTACACGTGGTTGTAGAAATAGAGTACCACTCTATGTAGGCTAGAGGACACGTGGTTGTAGAAATAGAGTACCACTCTATGTAGGCTAGAGGACACGTGGTTGTAGAAATAGAGTACCACTCAATGTAGGCTAGAGGACGTTGCATGTGGTTGTAGAAATAGAGTACCACTCTATGTAGGCTAGAGGACGTTTCACGTGGTTGTAGAAATATAGTACCTTTCTATGTAGGCTAGAGGACACGTGGTTGTAGAAATAGAGTACCACTCTATGTAGGCTAGAGGACACGTGGTTGTAGAAATAGAGTACCACTCTATGTAGGCTAGAGGACACGTGGTTGTAGAAATAGAGTACCACTCTATGTAGGCTAGAGGACGTTTCACGTCGTTGTAGAAATAGAGTACCACTCTATGTAGGCTAGAGGACACGTGGTTGCAGAAATAAAGTACCACTCTATGTAGGCTAGAGGACATGTCGTTGTAGAAATAGAGTACCACTCTATGTAGGCTAGAGGACGTTTCACGTGGTTGCAGAAATAGAGTACCACTCTATGTAGGCTAGAGGACACGTGGTTGTAGAAATAGAGTACCACTCTATGTAGGCTAGAGGACACGTGGTTGTAGAAATAGAGTACCACTCTCTATGTAGGCTAGAGGACGTTTCACGTGGTTGTAGAAATACAGTACCTCTCTATGTAGGCTAGAGGACACGTGGTTGTAGAAATAGAGTACCACTCTATGTAGGCTACAGGACACGTGGTTGTAGAAATAGAGTACCACTCTATGTAGGCTAGAGGACACGTGGTTGTAGAAATAGAGTACCACTCTATGTACGCTAGAGGACACGTGGTTGTAGAAATAGAGTACCACTTTATGTAGGCTAGAGGACACGAGATTGTAGAAATAGAGTACCACTCTATGTAGGCTAGAGGTCGTTTCACGTCTTTGTAGAAATAGAGTACCACCCTATGTAGGCTAGAGGACACGTGGTTGCAGAAATAGAGTACCACTCTATGTAGGCTAGAGGACACGTGGTTGTAGAAATAGAGTACCACTCTATGTAGGCTAGAGGATGTTTCACGTGGTTGTAGAAATAGAGTACCACTCTATGTAGGCTAGAGGACACGTGGTTGTAGAAATAAAGTATCACTCTATGTAGGCTAGAGGACACGTGGCTGTAGAAATAGAGTAACACTCTATGTAGGCTAGAGGACACGTGATTGTAGAAATAGAGTACCACTCTATGTAGGCTAGAGGATACGTGGTTGTAGAAATAGAGTACCACTCTATGTAGGCTAGAGGACACGTGGTTGTAGAAATAGAGTACCATTCTATGTAGGCTAGACGACACGTGGTTGTAGAAATAGAGTATCATTCTATGTAGGCTAGAGGACACGTGGTTGTAGAAATAGAGTACCATTCTATGTAGGCTAGACGACACGTGGTTGTAGAAATAGAGTACCATTCTATGTAGGCTAGAGGACACGTGGTTGTAGAAATAGAGTACCACTTTATGTAGGCTAGAGGACACGTGGTTGTAGAAATAGAGTACCACTCTATGTAGGCTAGAGGACAGTTGGCTGTAGAAATAGAGTACCCACTCTATGTAGGCTAGAGGACACGTGATTGTAGAAATAGAGTACCACTCTGTGTAGGCTAGAGGACGTTTCACGTCGTTGTAGAAATAGAGTACCACTCTATGTAGGCTAGAGGACACATGATTGCGGAAATAGAGTACCACTCTATGTAGGCTAGAGGACACGTGTTTGTAGAAATAGAGTACCACTCTATGTAGGCTAGAGGACTTTTCACGTGGTTGTAGAAATAGAGTACCACTCTATGTAGGCTAGAGGACACGTGGTTGTAGAAATAAAGTACCACTCTATGTAGGCTAGAGGACATGTGGCTGTAGAAATAGAGTACCCACTCTATGTAGGCTAGAGGACACGTGATTGTAGAAATAGAGTACCACTCTATGTAGGCTAGAGGACGTTTCACGTGGTTGTAGAAATAGAGTACCACTTTATGTAGGCTAGAGGATACGTGGTTGTAGAAATAGAGTACCACTCTATGTAGGCTAGAGGACACGTGGTTGTAGAAATAGAGTACCACTCTATGTAGGCTAGAGGACACGTGGTTGTTGTAGAAATAGAGTAACACTCTATGTAGGCTAGAGGACGTTGCATGTGGTTGTAGAAATAGAGTATCACTCTATGTAGGCTAGAGGACGTTTCACGTGGTTGTAGAAATATAGTACCTCTCTATGTAGGCTAGAGGACACGTGGTTGTAGAAATAGAGTACCACTCTATGTAGGCTAGAGGACGTTTCACGTGGTTGTAGAAATAGAGTACCACTTTATGTAGGCTAGAGGACACGTGGTTGTAGAAATAGAGTACCACTCTCTGTAGGCTAGAGGACGTTGCATGTGGTTGTAGAAATAGAGTACCACTCTATGTAGGCTAGAGGACGTTTCACGTGGTTGTAGAAATATAGTACCTCTTTATGTAGGCTAGAGGACACGTGGTTGTAGAAATAGAGTACCACTCTATGTAGGCTAGAGGACACGTGGTTGTAGAAATAGAGTACCACTCTATGTAGGCTAGAGGACACGTGGTTGTAGAAATAGAGTACCACTCAATGTAGGCTAGAGGACGTTGCATGTGTTTGTAGAAATAGAGTACCACTCTATGTAGGCTAGAGGACGTTTCACGTGGTTGTAGAAATATAGTACCTCTCTATGTAGGCTAGAGGACACGTGGTTGTAGAAATAGAGTACCACTCTATGTAGGCTAGAGGACACGTGATTGTAGAAATAGAGTACCACTCTATGTAGGCTAGAGGACACGTGGTTGTAGAAATAGAGTACCACTCTATGTAGGCTAGAGGACACGTGGTTGTAGAAATAAAGTACCACTCTATGTAGGCTAGAGGACACGTGATTGTAGAAATAGAGTACCAATCTATGTAGGCTAGAGGACGTTTCACGTGGTTGTAGAAATAGAGTACCACTTTATGTAGGCTAGAGGACACGTGGTTGTAGAAATAGAGTACCACTCTATGTAGGCTAAAGGACACGTGGTTGTAGAAATAGAGTACCACTCTATGTAGGCTAGAGGACACGTGGTTGTTTTAGAAATAGAATACCACTCTATGTAGGCTAGAGGACGTTGCATGTGGTTGTAGAAATAGAGTACCACTCTATGTAGGCTAGAGGACGTTTCACGTGGTTGTAGAAATATAGTACCTCTCTATGTAGGCTAGAGGACACGTGGTTGTAGAAATAGAGTACCACTCTATGTAGTCTAGAGGACACGTGGTTGTTGTAGAAATAGAGTACCACTCAATGTAGGCTAGAGGACGTTTCATGTGGTTGTAGAAATAGAGTACCACTTTATGTAGGCTAGAGGACACGTGGTTGTAGAAATAGAGTACCACTCTATGTAGGCTAGAGGACGTTGCATGTGGTTGTAGAAATAGAGTATCACTCTATGTAGGCTAGAGGACGTTTCACATGGTTGTAAAAATATAGTACCTCTCTATGTAGGCTAGAGGACACGTGGTTGTAGAAATAGAGTACCACTCTATGTAGGCTAGAGGACGTTTTACGTGGTTGTAGAACTAGAGTACCACTCTATGTAGGCTAGAGGACACGTGGTTGTAGAAATAGAGTACCATTCTATGTAGGCTAGAGGACACGTGGTTGTAGAAATAGAGTACCATTCTATGTAGGCTAGAGGACACGTGGTTGTAGAAATAGAGTACCACTTTATGTAGGCTAGAGGACACGTGGTTGTAGAAATAGAGTACCACTCTATGTAGACTAGAGGACGTTTCACGTCTTTGTAGAAATAGAGTACCACCCTATGTAGGCTAGAGGACACGTGGTTGCAGAAATAGAGTACCACTCTATGTAGGCTAGAGGACACGTGGTTGTAGAAATAGAGTACCACTCTATGTAGGCTAGAGGACGTTTCACGTGGTTGTAGAAATAGAGTACCACTCTATGTAGGCTAGAGGACACGTGGTTGTAGAAATAAAGTATCACTCTATGTAGGCTAGAGGACACGTGGCTGTAGAAATAGAGTACCACTCTATGTAGGCTAGAGGACACGTGATTGTAGAAATAGAGTACCACTCTATGTAGGCTAGAGGATACGTGGTTGTAGAAATAGAGTACCACTCTATGTAGGCTAGAGGACACGTGGTTGTAGAAATAGAGTACCATTCTATGTAGGCTAGACGACACGTGGTTGTAGAAATAGAGTATCATTCTATGTAGGCTAGAGGACACGTGGTTGTAGAAATAGAGTACCATTCTATGTAGGCTAGACGACACGTGGTTGTAGAAATAGAGTACCATTCTATGTAGGCTAGAGGACACGTGGTTGTAGAAATAGAGTACCACTTTATGTAGGCTAGAGGACACGTGGTTGTAGAAATAGAGTACCACTCTATGTAGGCTAGAGGACACGTGGCTGTAGAAATAGAGTACCCACTCTATGTAGGCTAGAGGACACGTGATTGTAGAAATAGAGTACCACTCTGTGTAGGCTAGAGGACGTTTCACGTCGTTGTAAAAATAGAGTACCACTCTATGTAGGCTAGAGGACACATGATTGCAGAAATAGAGTACCACTCTATGTAGGCTAGAGGACACGTGGTTGTAGAAATAGAGTACCACTCTATGTAGGCTAGAGGACTTTTCACGTGGTTGTAGAAATAGAGTACCACTCTATGTAGGCTAGAGGACACGTGGTTGTAGAAATAAAGTACCACTCTATGTAGGCTAGAGGACATGTGGCTGTAGAAATAGAGTACCCACTCTATGTAGGCTAGAGGACACGTGATTGTAGAAATAGAGTACCACTCTATGTAGGCTAGAGGACGTTTCACGTGGTTGTAGAAATAGAGTACCACTTTATGTAGGCTAGAGGATACGTGGTTGTAGAAATAGAGTACCACTCTATGTAGGCTAGAGGACACGTGGTTGTAGAAATAGAGTACCACTCTATGTAGGCTAGAGGACACGTGGTTGTTGTAGAAATAGAGTAACACTCTATGTAGGCTAGAGGACGTTGCATGTGGTTGTAGAAATAGAGTATCACTCTATGTAGGCTAGAGGACGTTTCACGTGGTTGTAGAAATATAGTACCTCTCTATGTAGGCTAGAGGACACGTGGTTGTAGAAATAGAGTACCACTCTATGTAGGCTAGAGGACGTTTCACGTGGTTGTAGAAATAGAGTACCACTTTATGTAGGCTAGAGGACACGTGGTTGTAGAAATAGAGTACCACTTTATGTAGGCTAGAGGACACGTGGTTGTAGAAATAGAGTACCACTCTCTGTAGGCTAGAGGACGTTGCATGTGGTTGTAGAAATAGAGTACCACTCTATGTAGGCTAGAGGACGTTTCACGTGGTTGTAGAAATATAGTACCTCTTTATGTAGGCTAGAGGACACGTGGTTGTAGAAATAGAGTACCACTCTATGTAGGCTAGAGGACACGTGGTTGTAGAAATAGAGTACCACTCTATGTAGGCTAGAGGACACGTTGTTGTAGAAATAGAGTACCACTCAATGTAGGCTAGAGGACGTTGCATGTGTTTGTAGAAATAGAGTACCACTCTATGTAGGCTAGAGGACGTTTCACGTGGTTGTAGAAATATAGTACCTCTCTATGTAGGCTAGAGGACACGTGGTTGTAGAAATAGAGTACCACTCTATGTAGGCTAGAGGACACGTGGTTGTAGAAATAGAGTACCACTCTATGTAGGCTAGAGGACACGTGGTTGTAGAAATAGAGTACCACTCTATGTAGGCTAGAGGACACGTGGTTGTAGAAATAAAGTACCACTCTATGTAGGCTAGAGGATACGTGGTTGTAGAAATAGAGTACCACTCTATGTAGGCTAGAGGACACGTGGTTGTAGAAATAGAGTACCATTCTATGTAGGCTAGACGACACGTGGTTGTAGAAATAGAGTATCACTCTATGTAGGCTAGAGGACACGTGGTTGTAGAAATAGAGTACCATTCTATGTAGGCTAGACGACACGTGGTTGTAGAAATAGAGTACCATTCTATGTAGGCTAGAGGACACGTGGTTGTAGAAATAGAGTACCACTTTATGTAGGCTAGAGGACACGTGGTTGTAGAAATAGAGTACCACTCTATGTAGGCTAGAGGACACGTGGCTGTAGAAATAGAGTACCCACTCTATGTAGGCTAGAGGACACGTGATTGTAGAAATAGAGTACCACTCTGTGTAGGCTAGAGGACGTTTCACGTCGTTGTAGAAATAGAGTACCACTCTATGTAGGCTAGAGGACACGTGGTTGTAGAAATAGAGTACCACTCTATGTAGGCTAGAGGACACGTGGTTGTTGTAGAAATAGAGTAACACTCTATGTAGGCTAGAGGACGTTGCATGTGGTTGTAGAAATAGAGTATCACTCTATGTAGGCTAGAGGACGTTTCACGTGGTTGTAGAAATATAGTACCTCTCTATGTAGGCTAGAGGACACGTGGTTGTAGAAATAGAGTACCACTCTATGTAGGCTAGAGGACGTTTCACGTGGTTGTAGAAATAGAGTACCACTTTATGTAGGCTAGAGGACACGTGGTTGTAGAAATAGAGTACCACTTTATGTAGGCTAGAGGACACGTGGTTGTAGAAATAGAGTACCACTCTCTGTAGGCTAGAGGACGTTGCATGTGGTTGTAGAAATAGAGTACCACTCTATGTAGGCTAGAGGACGTTTCACGTGGTTGTAGAAATA
Organism: Bathymodiolus brooksi; assembly: GCA_963680875.1. Classification (NCBI taxonomy): domain Eukaryota; kingdom Metazoa; phylum Mollusca; class Bivalvia; order Mytilida; family Modiolidae; genus Bathymodiolus; species Bathymodiolus brooksi. Next base: position 2,150,250 of record OY804577.1, read on the forward strand.
TAGTACCTCTTTATGTAGGCTAGAGGACACGTGGTTGTAGAAATAGAGTACCACTCTATGTAGGCTAGAGGACACGTGGTTGTAGAAATAGAGTACCACTCTATGTAGGCTAGAGGACACGTTGTTGTAGAAATAGAGTACCACTCAATGTAGGCTAGAGGACGTTGCATGTGTTTGTAGAAATAGAGTACCACTCTATGTAGGCTAGAGGACGTTTCACGTGGTTGTAGAAATATAGTACCTCTCTATGTAGGCTAGAGGACACGTGGTTGTAGAAATAGAGTACCACTCTATGTAGGCTAGAGGACACGTGGTTGTAGAAATAGAGTACCACTCTATGTAGGCTAGAGGACACGTGGTTGTAGAAATAGAGTACCACTCTATGTAGGCTAGAGGACACGTGGTTGTAGAAATAAAGTACCACTCTATGTAGGCTAGAGGATACGTGGTTGTAGAAATAGAGTACCACTCTATGTAGGCTAGAGGACACGTGGTTGTAGAAATAGAGTACCATTCTATGTAGGCTAGACGACACGTGGTTGTAGAAATAGAGTATCACTCTATGTAGGCTAGAGGACACGTGGTTGTAGAAATAGAGTACCATTCTATGTAGGCTAGACGACACGTGGTTGTAGAAATAGAGTACCATTCTATGTAGGCTAGAGGACACGTGGTTGTAGAAATAGAGTACCACTTTATGTAGGCTAGAGGACACGTGGTTGTAGAAATAGAGTACCACTCTATGTAGGCTAGAGGACACGTGGCTGTAGAAATAGAGTACCCACTCTATGTAGGCTAGAGGACACGTGATTGTAGAAATAGAGTACCACTCTGTGTAGGCTAGAGGACGTTTCACGTCGTTGTAGAAATAGAGTACCACTCTATGTAGGCTAGAGGACACATGATTGCAGAAATAGAGTACCACTCTATGTAGGCTAGAGGACACGTGGTTGTAGAAATAGAGTACCACTCTATGTAGGCTAGAGGACTTTTCACGTGGTTGTAGAAATAGAGTACCACTCTATGTAGGCTAGAGGACACGTGGTTGTAGAAATAAAGTACCACTCTATGTAGGCTAGAGGACATGTGGCTGTAGAAATAGAGTACCCACTCTATGTAGGCTAGAGGACACGTGATTGTAGAAATAGAGTACCACTCTATGTAGGCTAGAGGACGTTTCACGTGGTTGTAGAAATATAGTACCACTTTATGTAGGCTAGAGGATACGTGGTTGTAGAAATAGAGTACCACTCTATGTAGGCTAGAGGACACGTGGTTGTAGAAATAGAGTACCACTCTATGTAGGCTAGAGGACACGTGGTTGTTGTAGAAATAGAGTAACACTCTATGTAGGCTAGAGGACGTTTCACGTCTTTGTAGAAATAGAGTACCACCCTATGTAGGCTAGAGGACACGTGGTTGCAGAAATAGAGTACCACTCTATGTAGGCTAGAGGACACGTGGTTGTAGAAATAGAGTACCACTCTATGTAGGCTAGAGGACGTTTCACGTGGTTGTAGAAATAGAGTACCACTCTATGTAGGCTAGAGGACACGTGGTTGTAGAAATAAAGTATCACTCTATGTAGGCTAGAGGACACGTGGCTGTAGAAATAGAGTACCACTCTATGTAGGCTAGAGGACACGTGATTGTAGAAATAGAGTACCACTCTATGTAGGCTAGAGGATACGTGGTTGTAGAAATAGAGTACCACTCTATGTAGGCTAGAGGACACGTGGTTGTAGAAATAGAGTACCATTCTATGTAGGCTAGACGACACGTGGTTGTAGAAATAGAGTATCATTCTATGTAGGCTAGAGGACACGTGGTTGTAGAAATAGAGTACCATTCTATGTAGGCTAGACGACACGTGGTTGTAGAAATAGAGTACCATTCTATGTAGGCTAGAGGACACGTGGTTGTAGAAATAGAGTACCACTTTATGTAGGCTAGAGGACACGTGGTTGTAGAAATAGAGTACCACTCTATGTAGGCTAGAGGACACGTGGCTGTAGAAATAGAGTACCCACTCTATGTAGGCTAGAGGACACGTGATTGTAGAAATAGAGTACCACTCTGTGTAGGCTAGAGGACGTTTCACGTCGTTGTAGAAATAGAGTACCACTCTATGTAGGCTAGAGGACACATGATTGCAGAAATAGAGTACCACTCTATGTAGGCTAGAGGACACGTGGTTGTAGAAATAGAGTACCACTCTATGTAGGCTAGAGGACTTTTCACGTGGTTGTAGAAATAGAGTACCACTCTATGTAGGCTAGAGGACACGTGGTTGTAGAAATAAAGTACCACTCTATGTAGGCTAGAGGACATGTGGCTGTAGAAATAGAGTACCCACTCTATGTAGGCTAGAGGACACGTGATTGTAGAAATAGAGTACCACTCTATGTAGGCTAGAGGACGTTTCACGTGGTTGTAGAAATAGAGTACCACTTTATGTAGGCTAGAGGATACGTGGTTGTAGAAATAGAGTACCACTCTATGTAGGCTAGAGGACACGTGGTTGTAGAAATAGAGTACCACTCTATGTAGGCTAGAGGACACGTGGTTGTTGTAGAAATAGAGTAACACTCTATGTAGGCTAGAGGACGTTGCATGTGGTTGTAGAAATAGAGTATCACTCTATGTAGGCTAGAGGACGTTTCACGTGGTTGTAGAAATAGAGTACCTCTCTATGTAGGCTAGAGGACACGTGGTTGTAGAAATAGAGTACCACTCTATGTAGGCTAGAGGACGTTTCACGTGGTTGTAGAAATAGAGTACCACTTTATGTAGGCTAGAGGACACGTGGTTGTAGAAATAGAGTACCACTTTATGTAGGCTAGAGGACACGTGGTTGTAGAAATAGAGTACCACTCTCTGTAGGCTAGAGGACGTTGCATGTGGTTGTAGAAATAGAGTACCACTCTATGTAGGCTAGAGGACGTTTCACGTGGTTGTAGAAATATAGTACCTCTTTATGTAGGCTAGAGGACACGTGGTTGTAGAAATAGAGTACCACTCTATGTAGGCTAGAGGACACGTGGTTGTAGAAATAGAGTACCACTCTATGTAGGCTAGAGGACACGTTGTTGTAGAAATAGAGTACCACTCAATGTAGGCTAGAGGACGTTGCATGTGTTTGTAGAAATAGAGTACCACTCTATGTAGGCTAGAGGATGTTTCACGTGGTTGTAGAAATATAGTACCTCTCTATGTAGGCTAGAGGACACGTGGTTGTAGAAATAGAGTACCACTCTATGTAGGCTAGAGGACACGTGGTTGTAGAAATAGAGTACCACTCTATGTAGGCTAGAGGACACGTGGTTGTAGAAATAGAGTACCACTCTATGTAGGCTAGAGGACACGTGGTTGTAGAAATAAAGTAACACTCTATGTAGGCTAGAGGATACGTGGTTGTAGAAATAGAGTACCACTCTATGTAGGCTAGAGGACACGTGGTTGTAGAAATAGAGTACCATTCTATGTAGGCTAGACGACACGTGGTTGTAGAAATAGAGTATCATTCTATGTAGGCTAGAGGACACGTGGTTGTAGAAATAGAGTACCATTCTATGTAGGCTAGACGACACGTGGTTGTAGAAATAGAGTACCATTCTATGTAGGCTAGAGGACACGTGGTTGTAGAAATAGAGTACCACTTTATGTAGGCTAGAGGACACGTGGTTGTAGAAATAGAGTACCACTCTATGTAGGCTAGAGGACACGTGGCTGTAGAAATAGAGTACCCACTCTATGTAGGCTAGAGGACACGTGATTGTAGAAATAGAGTACCACTCTGTGTAGGCTAGAGGACGTTTCACGTCGTTGTAGAAATAGAGTACCACTCTATGTAGGCTAGAGGACACATGATTGCAGAAATAGAGTACCACTCTATGTAGGCTAGAGGACACGTGGTTGTAGAAATAGAGTACCACTCTATGTAGGCTAGAGGACTTTTCACGTGGTTGTAGAAATAGAGTACCACTCTATGTAGGCTAGAGGACACGTGGTTGTAGAAATAAAGTACCACTCTATGTAGGCTAGAGGACATGTGGCTGTAGAAATAGAGTACCCACTCTATGTAGGCTAGAGGACACGTGATTGTAGAAATAGAGTACCACTCTATGTAGGCTAGAGGACGTTTCACGTGGTTGTAGAAATAGAGTACCACTTTATGTAGGCTAGAGGATACGTGGTTGTAGAAATAGAGTACCACTCTATGTAGGCTAGAGGACACGTGGTTGTAGAAATAGAGTACCACTCTATGTAGGCTAGAGGACACGTGGTTGTTGTAGAAATAGAGTAACACTCTATGTAGGCTAGAGGACGTTGCATGTGGTTGTAGAAATAGAGTATCACTCTATGTAGGCTAGAGGACGTTTCACGTGGTTGTAGAAATATAGTACCTCTCTATGTAGGCTAGAGGACACGTGGTTGTAGAAATAGAGTACCACTCTATGTAGGCTAGAGGACGTTTCACGTGGTTGTAGAAATAGAGTACCACTTTATGTAGGCTAGAGGACACGTGGTTGTAGAAATAGAGTACCACTTTATGTAGGCTAGAGGACACGTGGTTGTAGAAATATAGTACCACTCTCTGTAGGCTAGAGGACGTTGCATGTGGTTGTAGAAATAGAGTACCACTCTGTGTAGGCTAGAGGACGTTTCACGTGGTTGTAGAAATATAGTACCTCTTTATGTAGGCTAGAGGACACGTGGTTGTAGAAATAGAGTACCACTCTATGTAGGCTAGAGGACACGTGGTTGTAGAAATAGAGTACCACTCTATGTAGGCTAGAGGACACGTTGTTGTAGAAATAGAGTACCACTCAATGTAGGCTAGAGGACGTTGCATGTGTTTGTAGAAATAGAGTACCACTCTATGTAGGCTAGAGGACGTTTCACGTGGTTGTAGAAATATAGTACCTCTCTATGTAGGCTAGAGGACACGTGGTTGTAGAAATAGAGTACCACTCTATGTAGGCTAGAGGACACGTGGTTGTAGAAATAGAGTACCACTCTATGTAGGCTAGAGGACACGTGGTTGTAGAAATAGAGTACCACTCTATGTAGGCTAGAGGACACGTGGTTGTAGAAATAAAGTACCACTCTATGTAGGCTAGAGGATACGTGGTTGTAGAAATAGAGTACCACTCTATGTAGGCTAGAGGACACGTGGTTGTAGAAATAGAGTACCATTCTATGTAGGCTAGACGACACGTGGTTGTAGAAATAGAGTATCATTCTATGTAGGCTAGAGGACACGTGGTTGTAGAAATAGAGTACCATTCTATGTAGGCTAGACGACACGTGGTTGTAGAAATAGAGTACCATTCTATGTAGGCTAGAGGACACGTGGTTGTAGAAATAGAGTACCACTTTATGTAGGCTAGAGGACACGTGGTTGTAGAAATAGAGTACCACTCTATGTAGGCTAGAGGACACGTGGCTGTAGAAATAGAGTACCCACTCTATGTAGGCTAGAGGACACGTGATTGTAGAAATAGAGTACCACTCTGTGTAGGCTAGAGGACGTTTCACGTCGTTGTAGAAATAGAGTACCACTCTATGTAGGCTAGAGGACACATGATTGCAGAAATAGAGTACCACTCTATGTAGGCTAGAGGACACGTGGTTGTAGAAATAGAGTACCACTCTATGTAGGCTAGAGGACTTTTCACGTGGTTGTAGAAATAGAGTACCACTCTATGTAGGCTAGAGGACACGTGGTTGTAGAAATAAAGTACCACTCTATGTAGGCTAGAGGACATGTGGCTGTAGAAATAGAGTACCCACTCTATGTAGGCTAGAGGACACGTGATTGTAGAAATAGAGTACCACTCTATGTAGGCTAGAGGACGTTTCACGTGGTTGTAGAAATAGAGTACCACTTTATGTAGGCTAGAGGATACGTGGTTGTAGAAATAGAGTACCACTCTATGTAGGCTAGAGGACACGTGGTTGTAGAAATAGAGTACCACTCTATGTAGGCTAGAGGACACGTGGTTGTTGTAGAAATAGAGTAACACTCTATGTAGGCTAGAGGACGTTGCATGTGGTTGTAGAAATAGAGTATCACTCTATGTAGGCTAGAGGACGTTTCACGTGGTTGTAGAAATATAGTACCTCTCTATGTAGGCTAGAGGACACGTGGTTGTAGAAATAGAGTACCACTCTATGTAGGCTAGAGGACGTTTCACGTGGTTGTAGAAATAGAGTACCACTTTATGTAGGCTAGAGGACACGTGGTTGTAGAAATAGAGTACCACTTTATGTAGGCTAGAGGACACGTGGTTGTAGAAATAGAGTACCACTCTCTGTAGGCTAGAGGACGTTGCATGTGGTTGTAGAAATAGAGTACCACTCTGTGTAGGCTAGAGGATGTTTCACGTGGTTGTAGAAATATAGTACCTCTTTATGTAGGCTAGAGGACACGTGGTTGTAGAAATAGAGTACCACTCTATGTAGGCTAGAGGACACGTGGTTGTAGAAATAGAGTACCACTCTATGTAGGCTAGAGAACACGTGGTTGTAGAAATAGAGTACCACTCAATGTAGGCTAGAGGACGTTGCATGTGTTTGTAGAAATAGAGTACCACTCTATGTAGGCTAGAGGACGTTTCACGTGGTTGTAGAAATATAGTACCTCTCTATGTAGGCTAGAGGACACGTGGTTGTTGTAGAAATAGAGTAACACTCTATGTAGGCTAGAGGACGTTTCATGTGGTTGTAGAAATAGAGTATCACTCTATGTAGGCTAGAGGACGTTTCACGTGGTTGTAGAAATATAGTACCACTCTATGTAGGCTAGAGGACGTTTCACGTGGTTGTAGAAATAGAGTACCACTTTATGTAGGCTAGAGGACACGTGGTTGTAGAAATAGAGTACCACTCTCTGTAGGCTAGAGGACATTGCATGTGGTTGTAGAAATAGAGTACCACTTTATGTAGGCTAGAGGACACGTGGTTGTAGAAATAGAGTACCACTCTATGTAGGCTAGAGGACACGTGGTTGTAGAAATAGAGTACCACTCTATGTAGGCTAGAGGACACGTGGTTGTTTTAGAAATAGAGTACCACTCTATGTAGGCTAGAGGACGTTGCATGTGGTTGTAGAAATAGAGTACCACTCTATGTAGGCTAGAGGACGTTTCACGTGGTTGTAGAAATATAGTACCTCTCTATGTAGGCTAGAGGACACGTGGTTGTAGAAATAGAGTACCACTCTATGTAGGCTAGAGGACACGTGGTTGTTGTAGAAATAGAGTACCACTCAATGTAGGCTAGAGGACGTTTCACGTGGTTGTAGAAATAGAGTACCACTTTATGTAGGCTAGAGGACACGTGGTTGTAGAAATAGAGTACCACTCTATGTAGGCTAGAGGACGTTGCATGTGGTTGTAGAAATAGAGTATCACTCTATGTAGGCTAGAGGACGTTTCACATGGTTGTAAAAATATAGTACCTCTCTATGTAGGCTAGAGGACACGTGGTTGTAGAAATAGAGTACCACTCTATGTAGGCTAGAGGACGTTTTACGTGGTTGTAGAACTAGAGTACCACTCTATATAGCCTAGAGGACACGTGGTTGTAGAAATAGAGTACCATTCTATGTAGGCTAGACGACACGTGGTTGTAGAAATAGAGTACCATTATATGTAGGCTAGAGGACACGTGGTTGTAGAAATAGAGTACCACTTTATGTAGGCTAGAGGACACGTGGTTGTAGAAATAGAGTACCACTCTATGTAGGCTAGAGGACACGTGGTTGTAGAAATAGAGTACCAATCTATGTAGGCTAGAGGACGTTTCACGTGGTTGTAGAAATAGAGTACCACTTTATGTAGGCTAGAGGACACGTGATTGTAGAAATAGAGTACCCACTCTATGTAGGCTAGAGGACACGTGATTGTAGAAATAGAGTACCCACTCTATGTAGGCTAGAGGACACGTGATTGTAGAAATAGAGTACCACTCTGTGTAGGCTAGAGGACGTTTCACGTCGTTGTAGAAATAGAGTACCACTCTATGTAGGCTAGAGGACGTTGCATGTGGTTGTAGAAATAGAGTACCACTCTATGTAGGCTAGAGGACGTTTCACGTGGTTGTAAAAATATAGTACCTCTCTATGTAGGCTAGAGGACACGTGGTTGTAGAAATAGAGTACCACTCTATGTAGGCTAGAGGACACGTGGTTGTTGTAGAAATAGAGTACCACTCTATGTAGGCTAGAGGACGTTTCACGTGGTTGTAGAAATAGAGTACCACTTTATGTAGGCTAGAGGACACGTGGTTGTAGAAATAGAGTACCACTCTATGTAGGCTAGAGGACGTTGCATGTGGTTGTAGAAATAGAGTACCACTCTATGTAGGCTAGAGGACGTTTCACATGGTTGTAGAAATATAGTTCCTCTCTATGTAGGCTAGAGGACACGTGGTTGTAGAAATAGAGTACCACTCTATGTAGGCTAGAGGACGTTTTACGTGGTTGTAGAACTAGAGTACCACTCTATGTAGGCTAGAGGACACGTGGTTGTAGAAATAGAGTACCATTCTATGTAGGCTAGAGGACACGTGGTTGTAGAAATAGAGTACCACTTTATGTAGGCTAGAGGACACGTGGTTGTAGAAATAGAGTACCACTCTATGTAGGCTAGAGGACACGTGGTTGTAGAAATAGAGTACCAATCTATGTAGGCTAGAGGACGTTTCACGTGGTTGTAGAAATAGAGTACCACTTTATGTAGGCTAGAGGACACGTGATTGTAGAAATAGAGTACCACTCTATGTAGGCTAGAGGACACGTGGCTGTAGAAATAGAGTACCCACTCTATGTAGGCTAGAGGACACGTGATTGTAGAAATAGAGTACCACTCTGTGTAGGCTAGAGGACGTTTCACGTCGTTGTAGAAATAGAGTACCACTATATGTAGGCTAGAGGACACATGATTGCAGAAATAGAGTACCACTCTATGTAGGCTAGAGGACACGTGGTTGTAGAAATAGAGTACCACTCTATGTAGGCTAGAGGACTTTTCACGTGGTTGTAGAAATAGAGTACCACTCTATGTAGGCTAGAGGACACGTGGTTGTAGAAATAAAGTACCACTCTATGTAGGCTAGAGGACACGTGGCTGTAGAAATAGAGTACCCACTCTATGTAGGCTAGAGGACACGTGATTGTAGAAATAGAGTACCACTCTATGTAGGCTAGAGGACGTTTCACGTGGTTGTAGAAATAGAGTACCACTTTATGTAGGCTAGAGGATACGTGGTTGTAGAAATAGAGTACCACTCTATGTAGGCTAGAGGACACGTGGTTGTAGAAATAGAGTACCACTCTATGTAGGCTAGAGGACACGTGGTTGTTGTAGAAATAGAGTAACACTCTATGTAGGCTAGAGGACGTTGCATGTGGTTGTAGAAATAGAGTATCACTCTATGTAGGCTAGAGGACGTTTCTCGTGGTTGTAGAAATAGAGTACCTCTCTATGTAGGCTAGAGGACACGTGGTTGTAGAAATAGAGTACCACTTTATGTAGGCTAGAGGACACGTGGTTGTAGAAATAGAGTACCACTCTATGTAGGCTAGAGGACGTTGCATGTGGTTGTAGAAATAGAGTACCACTCTATGTAGGCTAGAGGACGTTTCACGTGGTTGTAGAAATATAGTACCTCTTTATGTAGGCTAGAGTACACGTGGTTGTAGAAATAGAGTACCACTCTATGTAGGCTAGAGGACACGTGGTTGTAGAAATAGAGTACCACTCTATGTAGGCTAGAGGACACGTGGTTGTAGAAATAGAGTACCACTCAATGTAGGCTAGAGGACGTTGCATGTGGTTGTAGAAATAGAGTACCACTCTATGTAGGCTAGAGGACGTTTCACGTGGTTGTAGAAATATAGTACCTTTCTATGTAGGCTAGAGGACACGTGGTTGTAGAAATAGAGTACCACTCTATGTAGGCTAGAGGACACGTGGTTGTAGAAATAGAGTACCACTCTATGTAGGCTAGAGGACACGTGGTTGTAGAAATAGAGTACCACTCTATGTAGGCTAGAGGACGTTTCACGTCGTTGTAGAAATAGAGTACCACTCTATGTAGGCTAGAAGACACGTGGTTGCAGAAATAGAGTACCACTCTATGTAGGCTAGAGGACATGTGGTTGTAGAAATAGAGTACCACTCTATGTAGGCTAGAGTACGTTTCACGTGGTTGTAGAAATAAAGTACAACTCTATGTAGGCTAAAGGACACGTGGTTGCAGAAATAGAGTACCACTCTATGTAGGCTAGAGGACACGTGGTTGTAGAAATAGAGTACCACTCTATGTAGGCTAGAGGACACGTGGTTGTAGAAATAGAGTACCACTCTCTATGTAGGCTAGAGGACGTTTCACGTGGTTGTAGAAATAGAGTACCACTCTATGTAGGCTAGAGGACGTTTCACGTGGTTGTAGAAATACAGTACCTCTCTATGTAGGCTAGAGGACACGTGGTTGTAGAAATAGAGTACCACTCTATGTAGGCTACAGGACACGTGGTTGTAGAAATAGAGTACCACTCTATGTAGGCTAGAGGACACGTGGTTGTAGAAATAGAGTACCACTCTATGTACGCTAGAGGACACGTGGTTGTAGAAATAGAGTACCACTTTATGTAGGCTAGAGGACACGAGATTGTAGAAATAGAGTACCACTCTATGTAGGCTAGAGGAAGTTTCACGTCTTTGTAGAAATAGAGTACCACCCTATGTAGGCTAGAGGACACGTGGTTGCAGAAATAGAGTACCACTCTATGTAGGCTAGAGGACACGTGGTTGTAGAAATAGAGTACCACTCTATGTAGGCTAGAGGACGTTTCACGTGGTTGTAGAAATAGAGTACCACTCTATGTAGGCTAGAGGACACGTGGTTGTAGAAATAAAGTATCACTCTATGTAGGCTAGAGGACACGTGGCTGTAGAAATAGAGTACCCACTCTATGTAGGCTAGAGGACACGTGATTGTAGAAATAGAGTACCATTCTATGTAGGCTAGACGACACGTGGTTGTAGAAATAGAGTATCATTCTATGTAGGCTAGAGGACACGTGGTTGTAGAAATAGAGTACCATTCTATGTAGGCTAGACGACACGTGGTTGTAGAAATAGAGTACCATTCTATGTAGGCTAGAGGACACGTGGTTGTAGAAATAGAGTACCACTTTATGTAGGCTAGAGGACACGTGGTTGTAGAAATAGAGTACCACTCTATGTAGGCTAGAGGACACGTGGCTGTAGAAATAGAGTACCCACTCTATGTAGGCTAGAGGACACGTGATTGTAGAAATAGAGTACCACTCTGTGTAGGCTAGAGGACGTTTCACGTCGTTGTAGAAATAGAGTACCACTCTATGTAGGCTAGAGGACACATGATTGCAGAAATAGAGTACCACTCTATGTAGGCTAGAGGACACGTGGTTGTAGAAATAGAGTACCACTCTATGTAGGCTAGAGGACTTTTCACGTGGTTGTAGAAATAGAGTACCACTCTATGTAGGCTAGAGGACACGTGGTTGTAGAAATAAAGTACCACTCTATGTAGGCTAGAGGACATGTGGCTGTAGAAATAGAGTACCCACTCTATGTAGGCTAGAGGACACGTGATTGTAGAAATAGAGTACCACTCTATGTAGGCTAGAGGACGTTTCACGTGGTTGTAGAAATAGAGTACCACTTTATGTAGGCTAGAGGATACGTGGTTGTAGAAATAGAGTACCACTCTATGTAGGCTAGAGGACACGTGGTTGTAGAAATAGAGTACCACTCTATGTAGGCTAGAGGACACGTGGTTGTTGTAGAAATAGAGTAACACTCTATGTAGGCTAGAGGACGTTGCATGTGGTTGTAGAAATAGAGTATCACTCTATGTAGGCTAGAGGACGTTTCACGTGGTTGTAGAAATATAGTACCTCTCTATGTAGGCTAGAGGACACGTGGTTGTAGAAATAGAGTACCACTCTATGTAGGCTAGAGGACGTTTCACGTGGTTGTAGAAATAGAGTACCACTTTATGTAGGCTAGAGGACACGTGGTTGTAGAAATAGAGTACCACTTTATGTAGGCTAGAGGACACGTGGTTGTAGAAATAGAGTACCACTCTCTGTAGGCTAGAGGACGTTGCATGTGGTTGTAGAAATAGAGTACCACTCTGTGTAGGCTAGAGGACGTTTCACGTGGTTGTAGAAATATAGTACCTCTTTATGTAGGCTAGAGGACACGTGGTTGTAGAAATAGAGTACCACTCTATGTAGGCTAGAGGACACGTGGTTGTAGAAATAGAGTACCACTCTATGTAGGCTAGAGGACACGTGGTTGTAGAAATAGAGTACCACTCAATGTAGGCTAGAGGACGTTGCATGTGTTTGTAGAAATAGAGTACCACTCTATGTAGGCTAGAGGACGTTTCACGTGGTTGTAGAAATATAGTACCTCTCTATGTAGGCTAGAGGACACGTGGTTGTTGTAGAAATAGAGTAACACTCTATGTAGGCTAGAGGACGTTTCATGTGGTTGTAGAAATAGAGTATCACTCTATGTAGGCTAGAGGACGTTTCACGTGGTTGTAGAAATATAGTACCACTCTATGTAGGCTAGAGGACGTTTCACGTGGTTGTAGAAATAGAGTACCACTTTATGTAGGCTAGAGGACACGTGGTTGTAGAAATAGAGTACCACTCTCTGTAGGCTAGAGGACATTGCATGTGGTTGTAGAAATAGAGTACCACTTTATGTAGGCTAGAGGACTCGTGGTTGTAGAAATAGAGTACCACTCTATGTAGGCTAGAGGACACGTGGTTGTAGAAATAGAGTACCACTCTATGTAGGCTAGAGGACACGTGGTTGTTTTAGAAATAGAGTACCACTCTATGTAGGCTAGAGGACGTTGCATGTGGTTGTAGAAATAGAGTACCACTCTATGTAGGCTAGAGGACGTTTCACGTGGTTGTAGAAATATAGTACCTCTCTATGTAGGCTAGAGGACACGTGGTTGTAGAAATAGAGTACCACTCTATGTAGGCTAGAGGACACGTGGTTGTTGTAGAAATAGAGTACCACTCAATGTAGGCTAGAGGACGTTTCACGTGGTTGTAGAAATAGAGTACCACTTTATGTAGGCTAGAGGACACGTGGTTGTAGAAATAGAGTACCACTCTATGTAGGCTAGAGGACGTTGCATGTGGTTGTAGAAATAGAGTATCACTCTATGTAGGCTAGAGGACGTTTCACATGGTTGTAAAAATATAGTACCTCTCTATGTAGGCTAGAGGACACGTGGTTGTAGAAATAGAGTACCACTCTATGTAGGCTAGAGGACGTTTTACGTGGTTGTAGAACTAGAGTACCACTCTATATAGCCTAGAGGACACGTGGTTGTAGAAATAGAGTACCATTCTATGTAGGCTAGACGACACGTGGTTGTAGAAATAGAGTACCATTATATGTAGGCTAGAGGACACGTGGTTGTAGAAATAGAGTACCACTTTATGTAGGCTAGAGGACACGTGGTTGTAGAAATAGAGTACCACTCTATGTAGGCTAGAGGACACGTGGTTGTAGAAATAGAGTACCAATCTATGTAGGCTAGAGGACGTTTCACGTGGTTGTAGAAATAGAGTACCACTTTATGTAGGCTAGAGGACACGTGATTGTAGAAATAGAGTACCCACTCTATGTAGGCTAGAGGACACGTGATTGTAGAAATAGAGTACCCACTCTATGTAGGCTAGAGGACACGTGATTGTAGAAATAGAGTACCACTCTGTGTAGGCTAGAGGACGTTTCACGTCGTTGTAGAAATAGAGTACCACTCTATGTAGGCTAGAGGACGTTGCATGTGGTTGTAGAAATAGAGTACCACTCTATGTAGGCTAGAGGACGTTTCACGTGGTTGTAAAAATATAGTACCTCTCTATGTAGGCTAGAGGACACGTGGTTGTAGAAATAGAGTACCACTCTATGTAGGCTAGAGGACACGTGGTTGTTGTAGAAATAGAGTACCACTCTATGTAGGCTAGAGGACGTTTCACGTGGTTGTAGAAATAGAGTACCACTTTATGTAGGCTAGAGGACACGTGGTTGTAGAAATAGAGTACCACTCTATGTAGGCTAGAGGACGTTGCATGTGGTTGTAGAAATAGAGTACCACTCTATGTAGGCTAGAGGACGTTTCACATGGTTGTAGAAATATAGTACCTCTCTATGTAGGCTAGAGGACACGTGGTTGTAGAAATAGAGTACCACTCTATGTAGGCTAGAGGACGTTTTACGTGGTTGTAGAACTAGAGTACCACTCTATGTAGGCTAGAGGACACGTGGTTGTAGAAATAGAGTACCATTCTATGTAGGCTAGAGGACACGTGGTTGTAGAAATAGAGTACCACTTTATGTAGGCTAGAGGACACGTGGTTGTAGAAATAGAGTACCACTCTATGTAGGCTAGAGGACGTTGCATGTGGTTGTAGAAATAGAGTACCACTCTATGTAGGCTAGAGGACGTTTCACGTGGTTGTAGAAATATAGTACCTCTTTATGTAGGCTAGAGTACACGTGGTTGTAGAAATAGAGTACCACTCTATGTAGGCTAGAGGACACGTGGTTGTAGAAATAGAGTACCACTCTATGTAGGCTAGAGGACACGTGGTTGTAGAAATAGAGTACCACTCAATGTAGGCTAGAGGACGTTGCATGTGGTTGTAGAAATAGAGTACCACTCTATGTAGGCTAGAGGACGTTTCACGTGGTTGTAGAAATATAGTACCTTTCTATGTAGGCTAGAGGACACGTGGTTGTAGAAATAGAGTACCACTCTATGTAGGCTAGAGGACACGTGGTTGTAGAAATAGAGTACCACTCTATGTAGGCTAGAGGACACGTGGTTGTAGAAATAGAGTACCACTCTATGTAGGCTAGAGGACGTTTCACGTCGTTGTAGAAATAGAGTACCACTCTATGTAGGCTAGAAGACACGTGGTTGCAGAAATAGAGTACCACTCTATGTAGGCTAGAGGACATGTGGTTGTAGAAATAGAGTACCACTCTATGTAGGCTAGAGTACGTTTCACGTGGTTGTAGAAATAAAGTACAACTCTATGTAGGCTAAAGGACACGTGGTTGCAGAAATAGAGTACCACTCTATGTAGGCTAGAGGACACGTGGTTGTAGAAATAGAGTACCACTCTATGTAGGCTAGAGGACACGTGGTTGTAGAAATAGAGTACCACTCTCTATGTAGGCTAGAGGACGTTTCACGTGGTTGTAGAAATAGAGTACCACTCTATGTAGGCTAGAGGACGTTTCACGTGGTTGTAGAAATACAGTACCTCTCTATGTAGGCTAGAGGACACGTGGTTGTAGAAATAGAGTACCACTCTATGTAGGCTACAGGACACGTGGTTGTAGAAATAGAGTACCACTCTATGTAGGCTAGAGGACACGTGGTTGTAGAAATAGAGTACCACTCTATGTACGCTAGAGGACACGTGGTTGTAGAAATAGAGTACCACTTTATGTAGGCTAGAGGACACGAGATTGTAGAAATAGAGTACCACTCTATGTAGGCTAGAGGAAGTTTCACGTCTTTGTAGAAATAGAGTACCACCCTATGTAGGCTAGAGGACACGTGGTTGCAGAAATAGAGTACCACTCTATGTAGGCTAGAGGACACGTGGTTGTAGAAATAGAGTACCACTCTATGTAGGCTAGAGGACGTTTCACGTGGTTGTAGAAATAGAGTACCACTCTATGTAGGCTAGAGGACACGTGGTTGTAGAAATAAAGTATCACTCTATGTAGGCTAGAGGACACGTGGCTGTAGAAATAGAGTACCCACTCTATGTAGGCTAGAGGACACGTGATTGTAGAAATAGAGTACCATTCTATGTAGGCTAGACGACACGTGGTTGTAGAAATAGAGTATCATTCTATGTAGGCTAGAGGACACGTGGTTGTAGAAATAGAGTACCATTCTATGTAGGCTAGACGACACGTGGTTGTAGAAATAGAGTACCATTCTATGTAGGCTAGAGGACACGTGGTTGTAGAAATAGAGTACCACTTTATGTAGGCTAGAGGACACGTGGTTGTAGAAATAGAGTACCACTCTATGTAGGCTAGAGGACACGTGGCTGTAGAAATAGAGTACCCACTCTATGTAGGCTAGAGGACACGTGATTGTAGAAATAGAGTACCACTCTGTGTAGGCTAGAGGACGTTTCACGTCGTTGTAGAAATAGAGTACCACTCTATGTAGGCTAGAGGACACATGATTGCAGAAATAGAGTACCACTCTATGTAGGCTAGAGGACACGTGGTTGTAGAAATAGAGTACCACTCTATGTAGGCTAGAGGACTTTTCACGTGGTTGTAGAAATAGAGTACCACTCTATGTAGGCTAGAGGACACGTGGTTGTAGAAATAAAGTACCACTCTATGTAGGCTAGAGGACATGTGGCTGTAGAAATAGAGTACCCACTCTATGTAGGCTAGAGGACACGTGATTGTAGAAATAGAGTACCACTCTATGTAGGCTAGAGGACGTTTCACGTGGTTGTAGAAATAGAGTACCACTTTATGTAGGCTAGAGGATACGTGGTTGTAGAAATAGAGTACCACTCTATGTAGGCTAGAGGACACGTGGTTGTAGAAATAGAGTACCACTCTATGTAGGCTAGAGGACACGTGGTTGTTGTAGAAATAGAGTAACACTCTATGTAGGCTAGAGGACGTTGCATGTGGTTGTAGAAATAGAGTATCACTCTATGTAGGCTAGAGGACGTTTCACGTGGTTGTAGAAATATAGTACCTCTCTATGTAGGCTAGAGGACACGTGGTTGTAGAAATAGAGTACCACTCTATGTAGGCTAGAGGACGTTTCACGTGGTTGTAGAAATAGAGTACCACTTTATGTAGGCTAGAGGACACGTGGTTGTAGAAATAGAGTACCACTTTATGTAGGCTAGAGGACACGTGGTTGTAGAAATAGAGTACCACTCTCTGTAGGCTAGAGGACGTTGCATGTGGTTGTAGAAATAGAGTACCACTCTGTGTAGGCTAGAGGACGTTTCACGTGGTTGTAGAAATATAGTACCTCTTTATGTAGGCTAGAGGACACGTGGTTGTAGAAATAGAGTACCACTCTATGTAGGCTAGAGGACACGTGGTTGTAGAAATAGAGTACCACTCTATGTAGGCTAGAGGACACGTGGTTGTAGAAATAGAGTACCACTCAATGTAGGCTAGAGGACGTTGCATGTGTTTGTAGAAATAGAGTACCACTCTATGTAGGCTAGAGGACGTTTCACGTGGTTGTAGAAATATAGTACCTCTCTATGTAGGCTAGAGGACACGTGGTTGTTGTAGAAATAGAGTAACACTCTATGTAGGCTAGAGGACGTTTCATGTGGTTGTAGAAATAGAGTATCACTCTATGTAGGCTAGAGGACGTTTCACGTGGTTGTAGAAATATAGTACCACTCTATGTAGGCTAGAGGACGTTTCACGTGGTTGTAGAAATAGAGTACCACTTTATGTAGGCTAGAGGACACGTGGTTGTAGAAATAGAGTACCACTCTCTGTAGGCTAGAGGACATTGCATGTGGTTGTAGAAATAGAGTACCACTTTATGTAGGCTAGAGGACTCGTGGTTGTAGAAATAGAGTACCACTCTATGTAGGCTAGAGGACACGTGGTTGTAGAAATAGAGTACCACTCTATGTAGGCTAGAGGACACGTGGTTGTTTTAGAAATAGAGTACCACTCTATGTAGGCTAGAGGACGTTGCATGTGGTTGTAGAAATAGAGTACCACTCTATGTAGGCTAGAGGACGTTTCACGTGGTTGTAGAAATATAGTACCTCTCTATGTAGGCTAGAGGACACGTGGTTGTAGAAATAGAGTACCACTCTATGTAGGCTAGAGGACACGTGGTTGTTGTAGAAATAGAGTACCACTCAATGTAGGCTAGAGGACGTTTCACGTGGTTGTAGAAATAGAGTACCACTTTATGTAGGCTAGAGGACACGTGGTTGTAGAAATAGAGTACCACTCTATGTAGGCTAGAGGACGTTGCATGTGGTTGTAGAAATAGAATATCACTCTATGTAGGCTAGAGGACGTTTCACATGGTTGTAAAAATATAGTACCTCTCTATGTAGGCTAGAGGACACGTGGTTGTAGAAATAGAGTACCACTCTATGTAGGCTAGAGGACGTTTTACGTGGTTGTAGAACTAGAGTACCACTCTATATAGCCTAGAGGACACGTGGTTGTAGAAATAGAGTACCATTCTATGTAGGCTAGACGACACGTGGTTGTAGAAATAGAGTACCATTATATGTAGGCTAGAGGTCACGTGGTTGTAGAAATAGAGTACCACTTTATGTAGGCTAGAGGACACGTGGTTGTAGAAATAGAGTACCACTCTATGTAGGCTAGAGGACACGTGGTTGTAGAAATAGAGTACCAATCTATGTAGGCTAGAGGACGTTTCACGTGGTTGTAGAAATAGAGTACCACTTTATGTAGGCTAGAGGACACGTGATTGTAGAAATAGAGTACCCACTCTATGTAGGCTAGAGGACACGTGATTGTAGAAATAGAGTACCCACTCTATGTAGGCTAGAGGACACGTGATTGTAGAAATAGAGTACCACTCTGTGTAGGCTAGAGGACGTTTCACGTCGTTGTAGAAATAGAGTACCACTCTATGTAGGCTAGAGGACGTTGCATGTGGTTGTAGAAATAGAGTACCACTCTATGTAGGCTAGAGGACGTTTCACGTGGTTGTAAAAATATAGTACCTCTCTATGTAGGCTAGAGGACACGTGGTTGTAGAAATAGAGTACCACTCTATGTAGGCTAGAGGACACGTGGTTGTTGTAGAAATAGAGTACCACTCTATGTAGGCTAGAGGACGTTTCACGTGGTTGTAGAAATAGAGTACCACTTTATGTAGGCTAGAGGACACGTGGTTGTAGAAATAGAGTACCACTCTATGTAGGCTAGAGGACGTTGCATGTGGTTGTAGAAATAGAGTACCACTCTATGTAGGCTAGAGGACGTTTCACATGGTTGTAGAAATATAGTACCTCTCTATGTAGGCTAGAGGACACGTGGTTGTAGAAATAGAGTACCACTCTATGTAGGCTAGAGGACGTTTTACGTGGTTGTAGAACTAGAGTACCACTCTATGTAGGCTAGAGGACACGTGGTTGTAGAAATAGAGTACCATTCTATGTAGGCTAGAGGACACGTGGTTGTAGAAATAGAGTACCACTTTATGTAGGCTAGAGGACACGTGGTTGTAGAAATAGAGTACCACTCTATGTAGGCTAGAGGACACGTGGTTGTAGAAATAGAGTACCAATCTATGTAGGCTAGAGGACGTTTCACGTCGTTGTAGAAATAGAGTACCACTATATGTAGGCTAGAGGACACGTGGTTGTAGAAATAGAGTACCACTTTATGTAGGCTAGAGGACACGTGATTGTAGAAATAGAGTACCACTCTATGTAGGCTAGAGGACACGTGGCTGTAGAAATAGAGTACCCACTCTATGTAGGCTAGAGGACACGTGATTGTAGAAATAGAGTACCACTCTGTGTAGGCTAGAGGACGTTTCACGTCGTTGTAGAAATAGAGTACCACTCTATGTAGGCTAGAGGACACATGATTGCAGAAATAGAGTACCACTCTATGTAGGCTAGAGGACACGTGGTTGTAGAAATAGAGTACCACTCTATGTAGGCTAGAGGACTTTTCACGTGGTTGTAGAAATAGAGTACCACTCTATGTAGGCTAGAGGACACGTGGTTGTAGAAATAAAGTACCACTCTATGTAGGCTAGAGGACACGTGGCTGTAGAAATAGAGTACCCACTCTATGTAGGCTAGAGGACACGTGATTGTAGAAATAGAGTACCACTCTATGTAGGCTAGAGGACGTTTCACGTGGTTGTAGAAATAGAGTACCACTTTATGTAGGCTAGAGGATACGTGGTTGTAGAAATAGAGTACCACTCTATGTAGGCTAGAGGACACGTGGTTGTAGAAATATAGTACCACTCTATGTAGGCTAGAGGACACGTGGTTGTTGTAGAAATAGAGTAACACTCTATGTAGGCTAGAGGACGTTGCATGTGGTTGTAGAAATAGAGTATCACTCTATGTAGGCTAGAGGACGTTTCTCGTGGTTGTAGAAATAGAGTACCTCTCTATGTAGGCTAGAGGACACGTGGTTGTAGAAATAGAGTACCACTTTATGTAGGCTAGAGGACACGTGGTTGTAGAAATAGAGTACCACTCTATGTAGGCTAGAGGACGTTGCATGTGGTTGTAGAAATAGAGTACCACTCTATGTAGGCTAGAGGACGTTTCACGTGGTTGTAGAAATATAGTACCTCTTTATGTAGGCTAGAGTACACATGGTTGTAGAAATAGAGTACCACTCTATGTAGGCTAGAGGACACGTGGTTGTAGAAATAGAGTACCACTCTATGTAGGCTAGAGGACACGTGGTTGTAGAAATAGAGTACCACTCAATGTAGGCTAGAGGACGTTGCATGTGGTTGTAGAAATAGAGTACCACTCTATGTAGGCTAGAGGACGTTTCACGTGGTTGTAGAAATATAGTACCTTTCTATGTAGGCTAGAGGACACGTGGTTGTAGAAATAGAGTACCACTCTATGTAGGCTAGAGGACACGTGGTTGTAGAAATAGAGTACCACT
Source organism: Bathymodiolus brooksi (assembly GCA_963680875.1). Classification (NCBI taxonomy): domain Eukaryota; kingdom Metazoa; phylum Mollusca; class Bivalvia; order Mytilida; family Modiolidae; genus Bathymodiolus; species Bathymodiolus brooksi. Next base: position 2,171,018 of record OY804577.1, read on the forward strand.
CTATGTAGGCTAGAGGACACGTGGTTGTAGAAATAGAGTACCACTCTATGTAGGCTAGAGGACGTTTCACGTCGTTGTAGAAATAGAGTACCACTCTAAGTAGGCTAGAGGACACGTGGTTGCAGAAATAGAGTACCACTCTATGTAGGCTAGAGGACATGTGGTTGTAGAAATAGAGTACCACTCTATGTAGGCTAGAGTACGTTTCACGTGGTTGTAGAAATAAAGTACAACTCTATGTAGGCTAAAGGACACGTGGTTGCAGAAATAGAGTACCACTCTATGTAGGCTAGAGGACACGTGGTTGTAGAAATAGAGTACCACTCTATGTAGGCTAGAGGACACGTGGTTGTAGAAATAGAGTACCACTCTCTATGTAGGCTAGAGGACGTTTCACGTGGTTGTAGAAATAGAGTACCACTCTATGTAGGCTAGAGGACGTTTCACGTGGTTGTAGAAATACAGTACCTCTCTATGTAGGCTAGAGGACACGTGGTTGTAGAAATAGAGTACCACTCTATGTAGGCTACAGGACACGTGGTTGTAGAAATAGAGTACCACTCTTTGTAGGTTAGAGGACACGTGGTTGTAGAAATAGAGTACCACTCTATGTACGCTAGAGGACACGTGGTTGTAGAAATAGAGTACCACTTTATGTAGGCTAGAGGACACGAGATTGTAGAAATAGAGTACCACTCTATGTAGGCTAGAGGAAGTTTCACGTCTTTGTAGAAATAGAGTACCACCCTATGTAGTCTAGAGGACACGTGGTTGCAGAAATAGAGTACCACTCTATGTAGGCTAGAGGACACGTGGTTGTAGAAATAGAGTACCACTCTATGTAGGCTAGAGGACGTTTCACGTGGTTGTAGAAATAGAGTACCACTCTATGTAGGCTAGAGGACACGTGGTTGTAGAAATAAAGTATCACTCTATGTAGGCTAGAGGACACGTGGCTGTAGAAATAGAGTACCCACTCTATGTAGGCTAGAGGACACGTGATTGTAGAAATAGAGTACCACTCTATGTAGGCTAGAGGATACGTGGTTGTAGAAATAGAGTACCACTCTATGTAGGCTAGAGGACACGTGGTTGTAGAAATAGAGTACCATTCTATGTAGGCTAGACGACACGTGGTTGTAGAAATAGAGTACCATTCTATGTAGGCTAGAGGACACGTGGTTGTAGAAATAGAGTACCATTCTATGTAGGCTAGACGACACGTGGTTGTAGAAATAGAGTACCATTCTATGTAGGCTAGAGGACACGTGGTTGTAGAAATAGAGTACCACTTTATGTAGGCTAGAGGACACGTGGTTGTAGAAATAGAGTACCACTCTATTTAGGCTAGAGGACACGTGGCTGTAGAAATAGAGTACCCACTCTATGTAGGCTAGAGGACACGTGATTGTAGAAATAGAGTACCACTCTGTGTAGGCTAGAGGACGTTTCACGTCGTTGTAGAAATAGAGTACCACTCTATGTAGGCTAGAGGACACATGATTGCAGAAATAGAGTACCACTCTATGTAGGCTAGAGGACACGTGGTTGTAGAAATAGAGTACCACTCTATGTAGGCTAGAGGACTTTTCACGTGGTTGTAGAAATAGAGTACCACTCTATGTAGGCTAGAGGACACGTGGTTGTAGAAATAAAGTACCACTCTATGTAGGCTAGAGGACACGTGGCTGTAGAAATAGAGTACCCACTCTATGTAGGCTAGAGGACACGTGATTGTAGAAATAGAGTACCACTCTATGTAGGCTAGAGGACGTTTCACGTGGTTGTAGAAATAGAGTACCACTTTATGTAGGCTAGAGGATACGTGGTTGTAGAAATAGAGTACCACTCTATGTAGGCTAGAGGACACGTGGTTGTAGAAATAGAGTACCACTCTATGTAGGCTAGAGGACACGTGGTTGTTGTAGAGATAGAGTAACACTCTATGTAGGCTAGAGGACGTTGCATGTGGTTGTAGAAATAGAGTATCACTCTATGTAGGCTAGAGGACGTTTCACGTGGTTGTAGAAATATAGTACCTCTCTATGTAGGCTAGAGGACACGTGGTTGTAGAAATAGAGTACCACTCTATGTAGGCTAGAGGACGTTTCACGTGGTTGTAGAAATAGAGTACCACTTTATGTAGGCTAGAGGACACGTGGTTGTAGAAATAGAGTACCACTTTATGTAGGCTAGAGGACACGTGGTTGTAGAAATAGAGTACCACTCTCTGTAGGCTAGAGGACGTTGCATGTGGTTGTAGAAATATAGTACCACTCTATGTAGGCTAGAGGACGTTTCACGTGGTTGTAGAAATAAAGTACCTCTTTATGTAGGCTAGAGGACACGTGGTTGTAGAAATAGAGTACCACTCTATGTAGGCTAGAGGACACGTGGTTGTAGAAATAGAGTACCACTCTATGTAGGCTAGAGGACACGTGGTTGTAGAAATAGAGTACCACTCAATGTAGGCTAGAGGACGTTGCATGTGTTTGTAGAAATAGAGTACCACTCTATGTAGGCTAGAGGACGTTTCACGTGGTTGTAGAAATATAGTACCTCTCTATGTAGGCTAGAGGACACGTGGTTGTAGAAATAGAGTACCACTCTATGTAGGCTAGAGGACACGTGGTTGTAGAAATAGAGTACCACTCTATGTAGGCTAGAGGACACGTGGTTGTAGAAATAGAGTACCACTCTATGTAGGCTAGAGGACGTTTCACGTCGTTGTAGAAATAGAGTACCACTCTATGTAGGCTAGAGGACACGTGGTTGCAGAAATAGAGTACCACTCTATGTAGGCTAGAGGACATGTGGTTGTAGAAATAGAGTACCACTCTATGTAGGCTAGAGGACGTTTCACGTGGTTGTAGAAATAAAGTACAACTCTATGTAGGCTAAAGGACACGTGGTTGCAGAAATAGAGTACCACTCTATGTAGGCTAGAGGACACGTGGTTGTAGAAATAGAGTACCACTCTATGTAGGCTAGAGGACACGTGGTTGTAGAAATAGAGTACCACTCTCTATGTAGGCTAGAGGACGTTTCATGTGGTTGTAGAAATAGAGTACCACTCTATGTAGGCTAGAGGACGTTTCACCTGGTTGTAGAAATACAGTACCTCTCTATGTAGGCTAGAGGACACGTGGTTGTAGAAATAGAGTACCACTCTATGTAGGCTACAGGACACGTGGTTGTAGAAATAGAGTACCACTCTATGTAGGCTAGAGGACATGTGGTTGTAGAAATAGAGTACCACTCTATGTAGGCTAGAGGACACGTGGTTGTAGAAATAGAGTACCACTCTATGTACGCTAGAGGACACGTGGTTGTAGAAATAGAGTACCACTCTATGTAGGCTAGAGGACTTTTCACGTGGTTGTAGAAATAGAGTACCACTCTATGTAGGCTAGAGGACACGTGGTTGTAGAAATAAAGTACCACTCTATGTAGGCTAGAGGACACGTGGCTGTAGAAATAGAGTACCCACTCTATGTAGGCTAGAGGACACGTGATTGTAGAAATAGAGTACCACTCTATGTAGGCTAGAGGACGTTTCACGTGGTTGTAGAAATAGAGTACCACTTTATGTAGGCTAGAGGGTACGTGGTTGTAGAAATAGAGTACCACTCTATGTAGGCTAGAGGACACGTGGTTGTAGAAATAGAGTACCACTCTATGTAGGCTAGAGGACACGTGGTTGTTGTAGAAATAGAGTAACACTCTATGTAGGCTAGAGGACGTTGCATGTGGTTGTAGAAATAGAGTATCACTCTATGTAGGCTAGAGGACGTTTCACGTGGTTGTAGAAATATAGTACCTCTCTATGTAGGCTAGAGGACACGTGGTTGTAGAAATAGAGTACCACTCTATGTAGGCTAGAGGACGTTTCACGTGGTTGTAGAAATAGAGTACCACTTTATGTAGGCTAGAGGACACGTGGTTGTAGAAATAGAGTACCACTTTATGTAGGCTAGAGGACACGTGGTTGTAGAAATAGAGTACCACTCTCTGTAAGCTAGAGGACGTTGCATGTGGTTGTAGAAATAGAGTACCACTCTATGTAGGCTAGAGGACGTTTCACGTGGTTGTAGAAATATAGTACCTTTTTATGTAGGCTAGAGGACACGTGGTTGTAGAAATAGAGTACCACTCTATGTAGGCTAGAGGACACGTGGTTGTAGAAATAGAGTACCACTCTATGTAGGCTAGAGGACACGTGGTTGTAGAAATAGAGTACCACTCAATGTAGGCTAGAGGACGTTGCATGTGTTTGTAGAAATAGAGTACCACTCTATGTAGGCTAGAGGACGTTTCACGTGGTTGTAGAAATATAGTACCTCTCTATGTAGGCTAGAGGACACGTGGTTGTAGAAATAGAGTACCACTCTATGTAGGCTAGAGGACACGTGATTGTAGAAATAGAGTACCACTCTATGTAGGCTAGAGGACACGTGGTTGTAGAAATAGAGTACCACTCTATGTAGGCTAGAGGACGTTTCACGTCGTTGTATAAATAGAGTACCACTCTATGTAGGCTAGAGGACACGTGGTTGCAGAAATAGAGTACCACTCTATGTAGGCTAGAGGACATGTGGTTGTAGAAATAGAGTACCACTCTATGTAGGCTAGAGGACGTTTCACGTGGTTGTAGAAATAAAGTACAACTCTATGTAGGCTAAAGGACACGTGGTTGCAGAAATAGAGTACCACTCTATGTAGGCTAGAGGACACGTGGTTGTAGAAATAGAGTACCACTCTATGTAGGCTAGAGGACACGTGGTTGTAGAAATAGAGTACCACTCTCTATGTAGGCTAGAGGACGTTTCATGTGGTTGTAGAAATAGAGTACCACTCTATGTAGGCTAGAGGACGTTTCACCTGGTTGTAGAAATACAGTACCTCTCTATGTAGGCTAGAGGACACGTGGTTGTAGAAATAGAGTACCACTCTATGTAGGCTAGAGGACATGTGGTTGTAGAAATAGAGTACCACTCTATGTAGGCTAGAGGACACGTGGTTGTAGAAATAGAGTACCACTCTATGTACGCTAGAGGACACGTGGTTGTAGAAATAGAGTACCACTTTATGTAGGCTAGAGGACACGTGATTGTAGAAATAGAGTACCACTCTATGTAGGCTAGAGGACGTTTCACGTCTTTGTAGAAATAGAGTACCACCCTATGTAGGCTAGAGGACACGTGGTTGCAGAAATAGAGTACCACTCTATGTAGGCTAGAGGTCACGTGGTTGTAGAAATAGAGTACCACTCTATGTAGGCTAGAGGACGTTTCACGTGGTTGTAGAAATAGAGTACCACTCTATGTAGGCTAGAGGACACGTGGTTGTAGAAATAAAGTATCACTCTATGTAGGCTAGAGGACACGTGGCTGTCGAAATAGAGTACCCACTCTATGTAGGCTAGAGGACACGTGATTGTAGAAATAGAGTACCACTCTATGTAGGCTAGAGGATACGTGGTTGTAGAAATAGAATACCACTCTATGTAGGCTAGAGGACACGTGGTTGTAGAAATAGAGTACCATTCTATGTAGGCTAGACGACACGTGGTTGTAGAAATAGAGTACCATTCTATGTAGGCTAGAGGACACGTGGTTGTAGAAATAGAGTACCACTTTATGTAGGCTAGAGGACACGTGGTTGTAGAAATAGAGTACCACTCTATGTAGGCTAGAGGACACGTGGTTGTAGAAATAGAGTACCAATCTATGTAGGCTAGAGGACGTTTCACGTGGTTGTAGAAATAGAGTACCACTTTATGTAGGCTAGAGGACACGTGATTGTAGAAATAGAGTACCACTCTATATAGGCTAGAGGACGTTTCAGGTCGTTGTAGAAATAGAGTACCACTCTATGTAGGCTAGAGGACACATGATTGCAGAAATAGAGTACCACTCTATGTACGCTAGAGGACACGTGGTTGGAGAAATAGAGTACCACTCTATGTAGGCTAGAGGATGTTTCACGTGGTTGTAGAAATAGAGTACCACTCTAAGTAGGCTAGAGGACACGTGGTTGTAGAAATAAAGTACCACTCTATGTAGGCTAGAGGACACGTGGCTGTAGAAATAGAGTACCCACTCTATGTAGGCTAGAGGACACGTGATTGTAGAAATAGATTACCACTCTATGTAGGCTAGAGGACGTTTCACATGGTTGTAGAAATATAGTACCTCTCTATGTAGGCTACAGGACACGTGGTTGTAGAAATAGAGTACCACTCTATGTAGGCTAGAGGACACGTGCTTGTTGTAGAAATAGAGTACCACTCTATGTAGGCTAGAGGACGTTTCACGTGGTTGTAGAAATAGAGTACCACTTTATGTAGGCTAGAGGACACGTGGTTGTAGAAATAGAGTACCACTCTATGTAGGCTAGAGGACGTTGCATGTGGTTTTAGAAATAGAGTACCACTCTATGTAGGCTAGAGGACGTTTCACGTGGTTGTAGAAATATAGTACCTCTCTATATAGGCTAGAGGACACGTGGTTGTAGAAATAGAGTACCACTCTATGTAGGCTAGAGGACACGTGGTTGTAGAAATAGAGTACCACTCTATGTAGGCTAGAGGACACGTGGTTGTAGAAATAGAGTACCACTCTATGTAGGCTAGAGGACGTTGCATGTGGTTGTAGAAATAGAGTACCACTCTATGTAGGCTAGAGGACGTTTCACGTGGTTGTAGAAATATAGTACCTCTCTCTGTAGGCTAGAGGACACGTGGTTGTAGAAATAGAGTACCACTTTATGTAGGCTAGAGGACACGTGGTTGTAGAAATAGAGTACCACTCTATGTAGGCTAGAGGACACGTGGTTGTAGAAATAGAGTACCACTCTATGTAGGCTAGAGGACGTTGCATGTGGTTGTAGAAATAGAGTACCACTCTATGTAGGCTAGAGGACGTTTCACGTGGTTGTAGAAATAAAGTACCTCTCTATGTAGGCTAGAGGACACGTGGTTGTAGAAATAGAGTACCACTCTATGTAGGCTAGAGGACACGTGGTTGTAGAAATAGAGTACCACTCTATGTAGGCTAGAGGACACGTGGTTGTAGAAATAGAGTACCACTCTATGTAGGCTAGAGGACGTTGCATGTGGTTGTAGAAATAGAGTACCACTCTATGTAGGCTAGAGGACGTTTCACGTGGTTGTAGAAATATAGTACCTCTCTTTGTAGGCTAGAGGACACGTGGTTGTAGAAATAGAGTACCACTCTATGTAGGCTAGAGGACACGTGGTTGTAGAAATAGAGTACCACTCTATGTAGGCTAGAGGACACGTGGTTGTAGAAATAGAGTACCACTCTATGTAGGCTAGAGGACGTTGCATGTGGTTGTAGAAATAGAGTACCACTCTATGTAGGCTAGAGGACGTTTCACGTGGTTGTAGAAATATAGTACCTCTCTATGTAGGCTAGAGGACACGTGGTTGTAGAAATAGAGTACCACTCTATGTAGGCTAGAGGACACGTGGTTGTAGAAATAGAGTACCACTCTATGTAGGCTAGAGGACACGTGGTTGTAGAAATAGAGTACCACTCTATGTAGGCTAGAGGACACGTGGTTGTAGAAATAGAGTACCACTCTATGTAGGCTAGAGGACACGTGGTTGTAGAAATAGAGTACCACTCTATGTAGGCTAGAGGACACGTGGTTGTAGAAATGGATGACCACTCTATGTAGGCTAGAGGACACGTGGTTGTAGAAATAGAGTACCACTTTGTGTAGGCTAGAGGACACGTGGTTGTAGAAATAGAGTACCACTCTATGTAGGCTAGAGGACGTTTCACGTCGTTGTAGAAATAGAGTACAACTCTATGTAGGCTAGAGGACACGTGGTTGCAGAAATAGAGTACCACTCTATGTAGGCTAGAGGACATGTGGTTGTAGAAATAGAGTACCACTCTATGTAGGCTAGAGGACGTTTCACGTGGTTGTAGAAATAAAGTACAACTCTATGTAGGCTAAAGGACACGTGGTTGCAGAAATAGAGTACCACTCTATGTAGGCTAGAGGACACGTGGTTGTAGAAATAGAGTACCACTCTATGTAGGCTATAGGACACGTGGTTGTAGAAATAGAGTACCACTCTCTATGTAGGCTAGAGGACGTTTCACGTGGTTGTAGAAATAGAGTACCACTCTATGTAGGCTAGATGACGTTTCACGTGGTTGTAGAAATACAGTACCTCTCTATGTAGGCTAGAGGACACGTGGTTGTAGAAATAGAGTACCACTCTATGTAGGCTAGAGGACAAGTGGTTGTAGAAATAGAGTACCACTCTATGTAGGCTAGAGGACATGTGGTTGTAGAAATAGAGTACCACTCTATGTAGGCTAGAGGACACGTGGTTGTAGAAATAGAGTACCACTCTATGTAGGCTAGAAGACACGTGGTTGTAGAAATAGAGTACCACTTTATGTAGGCTAGAGGACACGTGGTTGTAGAAATAGAGTACCACTCTATGTAGGCTAGAGGACGTTTCACGTCGTTGTAGAAATAGAGTACCACCCTATGTAGGCTAGAGGACACGTGGTTGCAGAAATAGAGTACCACTCTATGTAGGCTAGAGGACACGTGGTTGTAGAAATAGAGTACCACTTTATGTAGGCTAGAGGACACGTGGTTGTAGAAATAGAGTACCACTCTATGTAGGCTAGAGGGTGTTGCATGTGGTTGTAGAAATAGAGTACCACTCTATGTAGGCTAGAGGACGTTTCACGTGGTTGTAGAAATATAGTACCTCTCTATGTAGGCTAGAGGACACGTGGTTGTAGAAATAGAGTACCACTCTATGTAGGCTAGAGGACACGTGGTTGTAGAAATAGAGTACCACTCTATGTAGGCTAGAGGACACGTGGTTGTAGAAATAGAGTACCACTCTATGTAGGCTAGAGGACACGTGGTTGTAGAAATAGAGTACCACTCTATGTAGGCTAGAGGACGTTGCATGTGGTTGTAGAAATAGAGTACCACTCTATGTAGGCTAGAGGACGTTTCACGTGGTTGTAGAAATATAGAACCTCTCTATGTAGGCTAGAGGACACGTGGTTGTAGAAATAGAGTACCACTCTATGTAGGCTAGAGGACACGTGGTTGTAGAAATAGAGTACCACTCTATGTAGGCTAGAGGACACGTGGTTGTAGAAATAGAGTACCACTCTATGTAGGTTAGAGGCCACGTGGTTGTAGAAATAGAGTACCACTCTATGTAGGCTAGAGGACACGTGGTTGTAGAAATAGAGTACCACTCTATGTAGGCTAGAGGACACGTGGTTGTAGAAATGGATTACCACTCTATGTAGGCTAGAGGACACGTGGTTGTAGTAATAGAGTACCACTTTATGTAGGCTAGAGGACACGTGGTTGTAGAAATAGAGTACCACTCTATGTAGGCTAGAGGACGTTTCACGTCGTTGTAGAAATAGAGTACAACTCTATGTAGGCTAGAGGACACGTGGTTGCAGAAATAGAGTACCACTCTATGTAGGCTAGAGGACATGTGGTTGTAGAAATAGAGTACCACTCTATGTAGGCTAGAGGACGTTTCACGTGGTTGTAGAAATAAAGTACAACTCTATGTAGGCTAAAGGACACGTGGTTGCAGAAATAGAGTACCACTCTATGTAGGCTAGAGGACACGTGGTTGTAGAAATAGAGTACCACTCTATGTAGGCTAGAGGACACGTGGTTTTAGAAATAGAGTACCACTCTATGTAGGCTAGAGGACACGTGGTTGTAGAAATAGAGTACCACTCTCTATGTAGGCTAGAGGACGTTTCACGTGGTTGTAGAAATAGAGTACCACTCTATGTAGGCTAGAGGACGTTTCACGTGGTTGTAGAAATACAGTACCTCTCTATGTAGGCTAGAGGACACGTGGTTGTAGAAATAGAGTACCACTCTATGTAGGCTAGAGGACACGTGGTTGTAGAAATAGAGTACCACTCTATGTAGGCTAGAGGACATGTGGTTGTAGAAATAGAGTACCACTCTATGTAGGCTAGAGGACACGTGGTTGTAGAAATAGATTACCACTCTATGTACGCTAGAGGACACGTGGTTGTAGAAATAGAGTACCACTTTATGTAGGCTAGAGGACACGTGGTTGTGGAAATAGAGTACCACTCTATGTAGGCTAGAGGACGTTTCACGTCGTTGTAGAAATAGAGTACCACCCTATGTAGGCTAGAGGACACGTGGTTGCAGAAATAGAGTACCACTCTATGTAGGCTAGAGGACACGTGGTTGTAGAAATAGAGTACCACTTTATGTAGGCTAGAGGACACGTGGTTGTAGAAATAGAGTACCACTCTATGTAGGATAGAGGACGTTGCATGTGGTTGTAGAAATAGAGTACCACTCTATGTAGGCTAGAGGACGTTTCACGTGGTTGTAGAAATATAGTACCTCTCTTTGTAGGCTAGAGGACACGTGGTTGTAGAAATAGAGTACCACTCTATGTAGGCTAGAGGACACGTGGTTGTAGAAATAGAGTACCACTCTATGTAGGCTAGAGGACACGTGGTTGTAGAAATAGAGTACCACTCTATGTAGGCTAGAGGACGTTGCATGTGGTTGTAGAAATAGAGTACCACTCTATGTAGGCTAGAGGACGTTTCACGTGGTTGTAGAAATATAGTACCTCTCTATGTAGGCTAGAGGACACGTGGTTGTAGAAATAGAGTACCACTCTATGTAGGCTAGAGGACACGTGGTTGTAGAAATAGAATACCACTCTATGTAGGCTAGAGGACACGTGGTTGTAGAAATAGAGTACCACTCTATGTAGGCTAGAGGACACGTGGTTGTAGAAATAGAGTACCACTCTATGTAGGCTAGAGGACACGTGGTTGTAGAAATGGATGACCACTCTATGTAGGCTAGAGGACACGTGGTTGTAGAAATAGAGTACCACTTTATGTAGGCTAGAGGACACGTGGTTATAGAAATAGAGTACCACTCTATGTAGGCTAGAGGACGTTTCACGTCGTTGTAGAAATAGAGTACAACTCTATGTAGGCTAGAGGACACGTGGTTGCAGAAATAGAGTACCACTCTATGTAGGCTAGAGGACATGTGGTTGTAGAAATAGAGTACCACTCTATGTAGGCTAGAGGACGTTTCACGTGGTTGTAGAAATAAAGTACAACTCTATGTAGGCTAAAGGACACGTGGTTGCAGAAATAGAGTACCACTCTATGTAGGCTAGAGGACACGTGGTTGTAGAAATAGAGTACCACTCTATGTAGGCTATAGGACACGTGGTTGTAGAAATAGAGTACCACTCTCTATGTAGGCTAGAGGACGTTTCACGTGGTTGTAGAAATATAGTACCTCTCTATGTAGGCTAGAGGACACGTGGTTGTAGAAATAGAGTACCACTCTATGTAGGCTAGAGGACACGTGGTTGTAGAAATAGAGTACCACTCTATGTAGGCTAGAGGACACGTGGTTGTAGAAATAGAATACCACTCTATGTAGGCTAGAGGACACGTGGTTGTAGAAATAGAGTACCACTCTATGTAGGCTAGAGGACACGTGGTTGTAGAAATAGAGTACCACTCTATGTAGGCTAGAGGACACGTGGTTGTAGAAATGGATGACCACTCTATGTAGGCTAGAGGACACGTGGTTGTAGAAATAGAGTACCACTTTATGTAGGCTAGAGGACACGTGGTTATAGAAATAGAGTACCACTCTATGTAGGCTAGAGGACGTTTCACGTCGTTGTAGAAATAGAGTACAACTCTATGTAGGCTAGAGGACACGTGGTTGCAGAAATAGAGTACCACTCTATGTAGGCTAGAGGACATGTGGTTGTAGAAATAGAGTACCACTCTATGTAGGCTAGAGGACGTTTCACGTGGTTGTAGAAATAAAGTACAACTCTATGTAGGCTAAAGGACACGTGGTTGCAGAAATAGAGTACCACTCTATGTAGGCTAGAGGACACGTGGTTGTAGAAATAGAGTACCACTCTATGTAGGCTATAGGACACGTGGTTGTAGAAATAGAGTACCACTCTCTATGTAGGCTAGAGGACGTTTCACGTGGTTGTAGAAATAGAGTACCACTCTATGTAGGCTAGATGACGTTTCACGTGGTTGTAGAAATACAGTACCTCTCTATGTAGGCTAGAGGACACGTGGTTGTAGAAATAGAGTACCACTCTATGTAGGCTAGAGGACAAGTGGTTGTAGAAATAGAGTACCACTCTATGTAGGCTAGAGGACATGTGGTTGTAGAAATAGAGTACCACTCTATGTAGGCTAGAGGACACGTGGTTGTAGAAATAGAGTACCACTCTATGTAGGCTAGAGGACACGTGGTTGTAGAAATAGAGTACCACTTTATGTAGGCTAGAGGACACGTGGTTGTAGAAATAGAGTACCACTCTATGTAGGCTAGAGGACGTTTCACGTCGTTGTAGAAATAGAGTACCACCCTATGTAGGCTAGAGGACACGTGGTTGCAGAAATAGAGTACCACTCTATGTAGGCTAGAGGACACGTGGTTGTAGAAATAGAGTACCACTTTATGTAGGCTAGAGGACACGTGGTTGTAGAAATAGAGTACCACTCTATGTAGGCTAGAGGGTGTTGCATGCGGTTGTAGAAATAGAGTACCACTCTATGTAGGCTAGAGGACGTTTCACGTGGTTGTAGAAATATAGTACCTCTCTATGTAGGCTAGAGGACACGTGGTTGTAGAAATAGAGTACCACTCTATGTAGGCTAGAGGACACGTGGTTGTAGAAATAGAGTACCACTCTATGTAGGCTAGAGGACACGTGGTTGTAGAAATAGAGTACCACTCTATGTAGGCTAGAGGACACGTGGTTGTAGAAATAGAGTACCACTCTATGTAGGCTAGAGGACGTTGCATGTGGTTGTAGAAATAGAGTACCACTCTATGTAGGCTAGAGGACGTTTCACGTGGTTGTAGAAATATAGAACCTCTCTATGTAGGCTAGAGGACACGTGGTTGTAGAAATAGAGTACCACTCTATGTAGGCTAGAGGACACGTGGTTGTAGAAATAGAGTACCACTCTATGTAGGCTAGAGGACACGTGGTTGTAGAAATAGAGTACCACTCTATGTAGGTTAGAGGACACGTGGTTGTAGAAATAGAGTACCACTCTATGTAGGCTAGAGGACACGTGGTTGTAGAAATAGAGTACCACTCTATGTAGGCTAGAGGACACGTGGTTGTAGAAATGGATTACCACTCTATGTAGGCTAGAGGACACGTGGTTGTAGTAATAGAGTACCACTTTATGTAGGCTAGAGGACACGTGGTTGTAGAAATAGAGTACCACTCTATGTAGGCTAGAGGACGTTTCACGTCGTTGTAGAAATAGAGTACAACTCTATGTAGGCTAGAGGACACGTGGTTGCAGAAATAGAGTACCACTCTATGTAGGCTAGAGGACATGTGGTTGTAGAAATAGAGTACCACTCTATGTAGGCTAGAGGACGTTTCACGTGGTTGTAGAAATAAAGTACAACTCTATGTAGGCTAAAGGACACGTGGTTGCAGAAATAGAGTACCACTCTATGTAGGCTAGAGGACACGTGGTTGTAGAAATAGAGTACCACTCTATGTAGGCTAGAGGACACGTGGTTTTAGAAATAAAGTACCACTCTATGTAGGCTAGAGGACACGTGGTTGTAGAAATAGAGTACCACTCTCTATGTAGGCTAGAGGACGTTTCACGTGGTTGTAGAAATAGAGTACCACTCTATGTAGGCTAGAGGACACGTGGTTGTAGAAATACAGTACCTCTCTATGTAGGCTAGAGGACACGTGGTTGTAGAAATAGAGTACCACTCTATGTAGGCTAGAGGACACGTGGTTGTAGAAATAGAGTACCACTCTATGTAGGCTAGAGGACATGTGGTTGTAGAAATAGAGTACCACTCTATGTAGGCTAGAGGACACGTGGTTGTAGAAATAGATTACCACTCTATGTACGCTAGAGGACACGTGGTTGTAGAAATAGAGTACCACTTTATGTAGGCTAGAGGACACGTGGTTGTGGAAATAGAGTACCACTCTATGTAGGCTAGAGGACGTTTCACGTCGTTGTAGAAATAGAGTACCACCCTATGTAGGCTAGAGGACACGTGGTTGCAGAAATAGAGTACCACTCTATGTAGGCTAGAGGACACGTGGTTGTAGAAATAGAGTACCACTTTATGTAGGCTAGAGGACACGTGGTTGTAGAAATAGAGTACCACTCTATGTAGGCTAGAGGACGTTGCATGTGGTTGTAGAAATAGAGTACCACTCTATGTAGGCTAGAGGACGTTTCACGTGGTTGTAGAAATATAGTACCTCTCTATGTAGGCTAGAGGACACGTGGTTGTAGAAATAGAGTACCACTCTATGTAGGCTAGAGGACACGTGGTTGTAGAAATAGAGTACCACTCTATGTAGGCTAGAGGACACGTGGTTGTAGAAATAGAGTACCACTCTATGTAGGCTAGAGGACGTTGCATGTGGTTGTAGAAATAGAGTACCACTCTATGTAGGCTAGAGGACGTTTCACGTGGTTGTAGAAATATAGTACCTCTCTATGTAGGCTAGAGGACACGTGGTTGTAGAAATAGAGTACCACTCTATGTAGGCTAGAGGACACGTGGTTGTAGAAATAGAGTACCACTCTATGTAGGCTAGAGGACACGTGGTTGTAGAAATAGAGTACAACTCTATGTAGGCTAAAGGACACGTGGTTGCAGAAATAGAGTACCACTCTATGTAGGCTAGAGGACACGTGGTTGTAGAAATAGAGTACCACTCTATGTAGGCTATAGGACACGTGGTTGTAGAAATAGAGTACCACTCTCTATGTAGGCTAGAGGACGTTTCACGTGGTTGTAGAAATAGAGTACCACTCTATGTAGGCTAGATGACGTTTCACGTGGTTGTAGAAATACAGTACCTCTCTATGTAGGCTAGAGGACACGTGGTTGTAGAAATAGAGTACCACTCTATGTAGGCTAGAGGACAAGTGGTTGTAGAAATAGAGTACCACTCTATGTAGGCTACAGGACATGTGGTTGTAGAAATAGAGTACCACTCTATGTAGGCTAGAGGACACGTGGTTGTAGAAATAGAGTACCACTCTATGTAGGCTAGAGGACACGTGGTTGTAGAAATAGAGTACCACTTTATGTAGGCTAGAGGACACGTGGTTGTAGAAATAGAGTACCACTCTATGTAGGCTAGAGGACGTTTCACGTCGTTGTAGAAATAGAGTACCACCCTATGTAGGCTAGAGGACACGTGGTTGCAGAAATAGAGTACCACTCTATGTAGGCTAGAGGACACGTGGTTGTAGAAATAGAGTACCACTTTATGTAGGCTAGAGGACACGTGGTTGTAGAAATAGAGTACCACTCTATGTAGGCTAGAGGGTGTTGCATGTGGTTGTAGAAATAGAGTACCACTCTATGTAGGCTAGAGGACGTTTCACGTGGTTGTAGAAATATAGTACCTCTCTATGTAGGCTAGAGGACACGTGGTTGTAGAAATAGAGTACCACTCTATGTAGGCTAGAGGACACGTGGTTGTAGAAATAGAGTACCACTCTATGTAGGCTAGAGGACACGTGGTTGTAGAAATAGAGTACCACTCTATGTAGGCTAGAGGACACGTGGTTGTAGAAATAGAGTACCACTCTATGTAGGCTAGAGGACGTTGCATGTGGTTGTAGAAATAGAGTACCACTCTATGTAGGCTAGAGGACGTTTCACGTGGTTGTAGAAATATAGAACCTCTCTATGTAGGCTAGAGGACACGTGGTTGTAGAAATAGAGTACCACTCTATGTAGGCTAGAGGACACGTGGTTGTAGAAATAGAGTACCACTCTATGTAGGCTAGAGGACACGTGGTTGTAGAAATAGAGTACCACTCTATGTAGGTTAGAGGACACGTGGTTGTAGAAATAGAGTACCACTCTATGTAGGCTAGAGGACACGTGGTTGTAGAAATAGAGTACCTCTCTATGTAGGCTAGAGGACACGTGGTTGTAGAAATGGATTACCACTCTATGTAGGCTAGAGGACACGTGGTTGTAGTAATAGAGTACCACTTTATGTAGGCTAGAGGACACGTGGTTGTAGAAATAGAGTACCACTCTATGTAGGCTAGAGGACGTTTCACGTCGTTGTAGAAATAGAGTACAACTCTATGTAGGCTAGAGGACACGTGGTTGCAGAAATAGAGTACCACTCTATGTAGGCTAGAGGACATGTGGTTGTAGAAATAGAGTACCACTCTATGTAGGCTAGAGGACGTTTCACGTGGTTGTAGAAATAAAGTACAACTCTATGTAGGCTAAAGGACACGTGGTTGCAGAAATAGAGTACCACTCTATGTAGGCTAGAGGACATGTGGTTGTAGAAATAGAGTACCACTCTATGTAGGCTAGAGGACACGTGGTTTTAGAAATAGAGTACCACTCTATGTAGGCTAGAGGACACGTGGTTGTAGAAATAGAGTACCACTCTCTATGTAGGCTAGAGGACGTTTCACGTGGTTGTAGAAATAGAGTACCACTCTATGTAGGCTAGAGGACGTTTCACGTGGTTGTAGAAATACAGTACCTCTCTATGTAGGCTAGAGGACACGTGGTTGTAGAAATAGAGTACCACTCTATGTAGGCTAGAGGACACGTGGTTGTAGAAATAGAGTACCACTCTATGTAGGCTAGAGGACATGTGGTTGTAGAAATAGAGTACCACTCTATGTAGGCTAGAGGACACGTGGTTGTAGAAATAGATTACCACTCTATGTACGCTAGAGGACACGTGGTTGTAGAAATAGAGTACCACTTTATGTAGGCTAGAGGACACGTGGTTGTGGAAATAGAGTACCACTCTATGTAGGCTAGAGGACGTTTCACGTCGTTGTAGAAATAGAGTACCACCCTATGTAGGCTAGAGGACACGTGGTTGCAGAAATAGAGTACCACTCTATGTAGGCTAGAGGACACGTGGTTGTAGAAATAGAGTACCACTTTATGTAGGCTAGAGGACACGTGGTTGTAGAAATAGAGTACCACTCTATGTAGGCTAGAGGACGTTGCATGTGGTTGTAGAAATAGAGTACCACTCTATGTAGGCTAGAGGACGTTTCACGTGGTTGTAGAAATATAGTACCTCTCTATGTAGGCTAGAGGACACGTGGTTGTAGAAATAGAGTACCACTCTATGTAGGCTAGAGGACACGTGGTTGTAGAAATAGAGTACCACTCTATGTAGGCTAGAGGACACGTGGTTGTAGAAATAGAGTACCACTCTATGTAGGCTAGAGGACGTTGCATGTGGTTGTAGAAATAGAGTACCACTCTATGTAGGCTAGAGGACGTTTCACGTGGTTGTAGAAATATAGTACCTCTCTATGTAGGCTAGAGGACACGTGGTTGTAGAAATAGAGTACCACTCTATGTAGGCTAGAGGACACGTGGTTGTAGAAATAGAGTACCACTCTATGTAGGCTAGAGGACACGTGGTTGTAGAAATAGAGTACCACTCTATGTAGGTTAGAGGACACGTGGTTGTAGAAATAGAGTACCACTCTATGTAGGCTAGAGGACACGTGGTTGTAGAAATAGAGTACCACTCTATGTAGGCTAGAGGACACGTGGTTGTAGAAATGGATTACCACTCTATGTAGGCTAGAGGACACGTGGTTGTAGAAATAGAGTACCACTTTATGTAGGCTAGAGGACACGTGGTTGTAGAAATAGAGTACCACTCTATGTAGGCTAGAGGACGTTTCACGTCGTTGTAGAAATAGAGTACAACTCTATGTAGGCTAGAGGACACGTGGTTGCAGAAATAGAGTACCACTCTATGTAGGCTAGAGGACATGTGGTTGTAGAAATAGAGTACCACTCTATGTAGGCTAGAGGACCTTTCACGTGGTTGTAGAAATAAAGTACAACTCTATGTAGGCTAAAGGACACGTGGTTGCAGAAATAGAGTACCACTCTATGTAGGCTAGAGGACACGTGGTTGTAGAAATAGAGTACCACTCTCTATGTAGGCTAGAGGACGTTTCACGTGGTTGTAGAAATAGAGTACCACTCTATGTAGGCTAGAGGACGTTTCACGTGGTTGTAGAAATACAGTACCTCTCTATGTAGGCTAGAGGACACGTGGTTGTAGAAATAGAGTACCACTCTATGTAGGCTAGAGGACACGTGGTTGTAGAAATAGAGTACCACTCTATGTAGGCTAGAGGACATGTGGTTGTAGAAATAGAGTACCACTCTATGTAGGCTAGAGGACACGTGGTTGTAGAAATAGATTACCACTCTATGTACGCTAGAGGACACGTGGTTGTAGAAATAGAGTACCACTTTATGTAGGCTAGAGGACACGTGGTTGTAGAAATAGAGTACCACTCTATGTAGGCTAGAGGACGTTTCACGTCGTTGTAGAAATAGAGTACCACCCTATGTAGGCTAGAGGACACGTGGCTGTAGAAATAGAGTACCCACTCTATGTAGGCTAGAGGACACGTGATTGTAGAAATAGAGTACCACTCTATGTAGGCTAGAGGACGTTTCACGTGGTTGTAGAAATAGAGTACCACTTTATGTAGGCTAGAGGATACGTGGTTGTAGAAATAGAGTACCACTCTATGTAGGCTAGAGGACACGTGGTTGTAGAAATAGAGTACCACTCTATGTAGGCTAGAGGACACGTGGTTGTTGTAGAAATAGAGTACCACTCTATGCAGGAACTGCTAACTGTTCCGGAGAACATGAGATCATCCCCGGTTTAAGTGGGGTGGGTGTTGCTCAATTTTTAGTTTTCAGAGTAGTGTTTTTTCGACCACTTTCGACTTCCGGTTTCTGATTTCCCCTTTGGTATCTTCAACCGTTTCTTAGGAATTGTTTAACAACTATGTACTGTCTTGTACCTACATTATGCTCTTGGTGGTTTTCTATACCATGATATAACTAAAACATTGTTCAGTCAGACGTTAAGTACTCATATCTAACTGCTACTCTTCGAATATTGCCAGCACTTTCGTATGGTAAAATGGAAGTGATTGAATAAAATAATTTTATAAGCAGCATATGTAGAAGGAATTTGTTCTGGGAAAGTCTAGATCTGCCTCTGGTTGGTTTATCTATTTTACCTAATTGTTTTTTTAGGTTTATCCTTCTCTGTGTATTATACACACAGTTTGTCCTAAGAACCTTGTTGTTTGTCTCTTTTCTCCGATGCAGATGTATTTGTAACAATATAGCAAACTGTCGGATATTGTGATGGTAGGATTTTCTGATTGACTAGTTAGCTAGACGAAATGATTAGAGCTGTTGACTGTCGGACTATATTGACTGTCGGACTAATGACTGTTGTACTATTCACTGTCGGACCAATGACTGTCGTACTATTCACTGTCGGACCAATGACTGTCGGACTAATGACTGTCGTAATATTCACTGTCGGACTAATGACTGTCGTACTATTCACTGTCGGACTAATGACTGTCGTACTATTCACTGTCGGACCAATGACTGTCGGACTAATGACTCGTACTATTCACTGTCGAACTAATGACTGTCGTACTATTCACTCTCGGACCAATGACTGTCGGACTAATGACTGTCGTACTATTCACTGTCGGACCAATGACTATCGTACTATTCACTGTCGGACTAATGACTGTCGTACTATTCACTGTCGGACCATATTGACTGTCGGACTAATGACTGTCGTACTATTCACTATCGGACCAATAACTGTCGGAGTAATGACTGTCGTACTATTCACTGTCGGACCAATGACTGTCGTACTATTCACTGTCAGACCAATGACTGTCGTACTATTTATTCACTGTCGGACTAATGACTGTCGTACTATTCACTGTCGGACCATATTGACTGTCGGACTAATGACTGTCGTACTATTCACTGTCGGACCAATAACTGTCGGAGTAATGACTGTCGTACTATTCACTGTCGGACCAATGACTGTCGTACTATTCACTGTCAGAGCAATGACTGTCGCACTATTTATTCACTGTCGGACTATTGACTGTCGTACTATTCACTGTCGGACTAATGACTGTTGGTATAATGACTCTGTCGTACCACTGACATTATCCATCATATATCTTTATTCTCATAAACCATCGACCTGCCAAATATCACGGACAGGCTCGTATCGGGAACTCTTCACCATGTAGTGTAGAATAGTTGACAATTATCACTGGCGTTAAACTGATCGTGGTAACTGCAGTTACGACAATCACAACATGGCGGAGGTAGAAATAGGTAAGATCGTTTTCTGTTAATTTCTCCGTTCCAACGTGTTGTTGTCAAGAATCACTCAGTCGCAAGGTTGATCTGTACGATTTTGTTGTATGTGTGTGTTCTTGATACCATATATGATCTCGTTACCAAGAAAATAGCAGTCGGGGGGTTGGGGGGTTGGATGTGCCCCGTTATTACCGTCGCCTACGCCCATGTTCTACATTCTACACAGACAAGTGATCACTAACCGGCCTGACCAGGAGTAAGGATGGCTAAGAGTAGAAATGTTATTAACATTGATACAGATATTTATTTTATCATGTACAATTAAATCGGTGGTATATTTATTACAGTATTTCTCCACAGAGTAAACATAGCTTGTGAATACAAACAGTTGATGATGTAGATATATTAAACAAACAAGATATATACATAAACAGTCTAACATCTGTTTTCTTCGTCATGAATGTTTAATTGAAGTGATCAGGTTAGAAATTTAATCCACGTAAATCGTATGGATACTGCCCGATTTGTAGTGTAGCAAGTAGAACGAACTTTTACTATACTCAAATCTTTATGTGGGAGAAAAAAGGCTTATAGTAAATATCGATAAAAATATAAATTGTTATGAAATATATAATTATTTTATAACCGAAAAATATGCATTAATATTACTTTAAAACAGTCAATCCACGGGGTGCAATAATGTAATCATTGGTTGCTCGTTAGCTTTACCAATGTACCCCGCATTGAGCCTCTGTCGATACTGAATAAATTAACACAGTTGTATACGTCAATTGATTTATGCATGGTCAGTGATCACACAATCAAGCCCATTGTACTTTATGGCTGTGAAATATGGGGCACTTTTAACTCAAATACAGCTAGATTTAGAAATGGAACTGTATCTCCGGACAGAATTTACTCAAATCTCACTGGTGAAAAATTACATACTAAATTTTGTAAATTTATTTTAGGTGTTCATAAAAAACCCACCAACTTTGCTGTTTTGTCAGAACTTGGTCGTTTCCCACTCTATTACGATATTATAAAAAGTATTTTCCACTATTGGAACCGACTTGAATATCTAGAAAAATTTCCTTTACTACAAAATGCTTATGAACAATCAAAACAACTATATAATCAAAACAAATCATCATGGTACGGATCTCTCCAACGTATACTTCAAAATTTTCCAACAATTAGTCAATTGAAAGGAAAGAAAATTTAAAAAAACAGCCTCAATAGACAAATCAAAGAGGGCTTTTTGGAACTATGGAAAAATCAGATGAAACAATACTCAGAAGGGAAGCTTCGCACTTACACCACATTCAAAGTACATTTTGGGTTTGAAAATTATCTATCTGTTATCGGTAATTTTGAGCATAGGATATGTTTAACTAAACTAAGAATCTCAGCATATCGTCTACATATTGAGACTGGTAGATACCAGGGTATCCCTCCACACCAAAGGTTGTGTGAGCAGTGCGACTCGGGAGAGGTAGAAGATGAAATTCATTTTCTACTTTGCTGCAGAAAATTTAGAGAGGAGCGACAACAGCTGTTTAAAACAATATCTCAATCGTGTAACAATTTTCTACAATTAAATCCTCGAGAAAAATTTTACTGGTTAATGACCTGTGAAGATGTATCAGTTTTGAAAGAGTTGTGTCACTTTATTTATAAATACTGCAGATAATTTAAATAACTGAATAACACTGCTTCAATTTTATTAACAAAATCTACATATTAATGTCTAAAATATATTATTGTTTGTCTGCACTAGACACGAGGAGGAATGCTCATTGCTAATCTTAGTAGATGCAATACATTTCCTGAAGCACTGTCCCTTGGTGTCTGTTGCAGATAAACGATACATCTATTTATTCCCTCTTTAGTTTATTACTTGAACTGCTTGCTTTCCTGGATCAGACACGGGGAGAATCGAAATGCGATTCTTAAGCACCGTCCCCTGGTGTCTCCTCCAGCTAAGTAATCACAGTCCTTTCATCAAACACATGATGTTTTACTACTTGAACCGCTTGCTTTGCTGGATCAGACACGGGGAGAATCAAAACACAATTCTTAAGCATCGTCCCCTGGTGTCTCCTCCAGTTAAGTAATCGCATACATCTAGTCCATTCTTCAACCATATGATACACTGCAACTATACATTACTCATTGCCTCTCCTCGGGTCGTGCTGCCGAACACGGCCTATTTATTTATTTATATATTTTTTGTAACATATATCATTTAAATAGTTAGAATTGTCTTGTTTAAAAACATATATCTCCATTCTGTATTGTTGTAACTGTTGATATAATTATGAATGTATATTTGTTATTGCCCCTTGATGGACCCTAATTGGAATAAAATATTGTATTGTAGATCGGGCAATAACACAGAAGGCCAATCAAAATCTTCAATTTTCAGTAAATTTCAAATATAATCAAATAAAAAAAAAAATCAGGAACTTTTTCTGCTCAAAACTCAACAAACAACTATTGAACATTGATAAACAACATATTATACTATCCGTGCACTCCTCAATTAACAGCGAACTTTTGATTAAGGGATCAACCATTGTTTTATATAGGGGGATAGACAGGGTAATTTCTTAACAACCAATTTCGCTACAAATTGTGACTCGTTCAATTTGTTTTCTGTTTAACTTGCCCAATGTATCAGGCGAAAATATTAAACAAAACATTGTTATTGCTGAAACCAGAGTTGATTTTTGTTGTTCGAAATTGCATTACCTTGCTGCACATCTAAGTAATCATTTTAAGTTGAAAATAAATCATCAGGGACAAAAAAAAATATTGGAGGAGTTCAAGTCACAAGAAAGTTTGACGGACAGACGGACGGAGACGATAATAATAGTAATAATAGTAACAGGTGATAATATGCCATGACGCGGACCAATTATATAATATTACAAGAACTAAAATACCAAGTATACACATTTGCCTGAAAAGTATTTTATTTATGAAAATTTGTAAATTAAAAAATTCAATAATATATTCCCTTATCCAAAAAATGAGGCCCAAATTTGTACACCTAAAATTGGCCCAAAATGTTCACGAACAGACCCAGGTTTGCATATGAGTTACACAACGCATGCACTCATACAGGATAATTAATGGTATACTGATGTGTGAGCGTAAAGAAGAGGTCAATGTCTCCTACGTAGCTTATTGTTATGATGTATCTTCAAGGTTTTCTATAATTTAATAACAAATTACGATGGAATGCTGATGAAAACTGCAGATTTAACCTCGGTGTAATGATAATTACGAACTGCTGTGAAATATATGTCTTTTATATCGTGTAAACAAGGAGATTTATCCGTAACCTTACAGACTTACATGTGATCTGCTATGCCACAACCCCCTTTGAAATATAAATATGGAAGACGTCTTTATATATCTTATCTTATCTTATATAATTTTCATTACATTTTATAGAAATTTCAGATAAATTGGGAAAACACCTCTCCCTCTAAAGCTAAGTGAAGCTTCATTCTAATCACAAACAAATTGGTGAAGATTCCCAAGGCTATCCAACACGGATGCGTAGCATTATTCCGACAGCCCATAACTCCGACAGCCCATTACTCCGACAACCCATTACTCCGACAGCCCATTACTCCGACGGCCTATTTTTCCGACAATGCAAAATAGAACTCAATCCACAAATCCATGGTTTAACCAGGTGTATCCAACAGGATGTTCCGTCGGTCAGGCTAATCTTGACGGACCATGGCCTAGACAGAATGTTCTGGAAAGGAAAAGGAGCTTTTATCCTAGGCTGTACATCCCCGTTCAAGGCAATTATGATCGACCGACCTGGTATGGGGAAAGTTAAAAATTGAAGAAAAAGTTGTGCACATTGCACAAAGGAACCAGAAAAGAGGAGTGAAGGAAAAAAGTGTAAACCGGGAGAAGCACGAGAAAGACAAAATGACGGAAGATAGCAATACGCATGGAAGCGAGGAGAGTTAAGAATTGAAGAAGGTCGTATATAGTAGAAAAGGAGAGAAAGGGAGCACAATGTACATGCAGAAGAATGGAAAAAGCTCCGAAGATAGGTAGACAGTTCCCTTGTTCAGGTCAATAAATACATCGATCACTTCTGTTGAAGCACGATTGGCAAACCAACATATGCGGCTAATAGAACGCCTTCCATATTCATTATGCCGCTTCCACACACATTCATTTATTCTGCATTCCGACGTACGTTTCATGATGCGAATTGAATGCGCATCCAACATGGTTAATGCCTTCACACGTACGTCAAAACGTTTGCGATTTCCATTATTTACGTGAAAATATTTACATTTTCTCTACATGCAAAAAATAGTATTATTACAGTCGTAACTTTGCCAACTGAAAACTCCTTGTCATAGGTGTGAAGCTCTTAGAGCACGCGATGCGCATTTAATGGGCATTAAATGTACATGTGAAGGAGGCATTCGTCGGTTTACAATGTATTTAAAACGTATTAGAAAACGCAATACGGTTGAACAACATCAGGTAGTGTCTCTCCGGTCACAAATTGTGGGAGTTTAGACGTGATACTCCCAACAACAACCGAATTTTGCTTAAAATTAAATCTTTATTATTTAATTTTAGCCCCCCTCCTGGAGTTTATGAAAATTTGTTATTGTATTAATCATAATGTACGGTAATGGCATTTTTTTTCTCCAGATCCAGGATAAAATTAGACTAGCTCACTCACAATGGCTCTGTATCCTAAATGCAACCGTTAATGTCAGAACAAACCTTTATAATTATTTCATGCACATCTACATATGGTGTACTCCTTTGTGTAAAGTTTAATAAAAAAAATATACTTTGGACGGTTTTGAAGGGTTACAAGGTTTATGGACGGGCGGGGGCTGGGATTTTCGTCTGGACAGATTTTTTTTCGGTAAAAATCAGGGCAAGAAATTAAAAAAAAAAATTCCCCCCCCCCCTCCAATAATTTTTGTGTCGTCTAGCGTAACGGTGGCGGTGTAAACTTTTCATGATTAAATCCAAAATGTAGAAGTGTTAGACCATCCGAAATTGGTACTGATATTTCTCATGTCGTCATGATGTAAGGAATCTGCTAGCACCATGACATTTGACTTTTACCCCATATTTACCCTTTTGTTTAATACAGAAACAATCCGCCCAATGAGTATAAAGATTAAAGTCAGTCTTCCGTTAGGTATAGAAGAAAAACAACAGGTCTTAAGATAATTATACTACTTTTGACCATTTTTGACGGAATAATGGGTTGTCGGAGAAATGGGCTGTCGGAGCAATGGGCTGTCGGAATAATGGGCCGTCGGAGCAATGGGCTGTCGGAATAATGGGCTGTCGGAATAATGACCTGACCCCATCCAACACGTCCCGAGGTGCAGTGGATATATGGAATTCCCTCTAGATGGGGAATTATCAGGCCTTAAAACAGAAAACATGATCGTGGACCACTCATCTCCCATTTCTGCATGACATTTATTTATTTTGAGTCACTTCCTATATATAAATGAATTTTCCGGCGGTTCGGTAGTAAAAGCGGGAAAATGTATGTATTAACGGTTTGTTCCGTGAATGTGACCAATCGGGTGGACCCGATAGAGGTATTTAAGTTAGCTTGCACAGGTAGAGTCATTTCTAGCCGCCGTTCCATGATGTACATGTCAAAAATGGACGCCGACATTCAACAACAAATTAGGCATGATGTTGTTAACGCTGTGGCTCAAAGTCAAAATGCATTAATGTCTCAGTTGAAGGATTTAATTTCTAACGAAATGGGAAAGGTGCAGGACCAGCAACAGAGGATAGCAGAAACGCAAATTACACACAAAAATTGAAGCGACGCTGTCGGATGGACATAAGTTCAAACGCAGGGGAAATGAGGAACAATTTAAACACAACAACAAAATTTTAAGCAAAATCAAAGAAGCTGATAACGTGTTGGATGCGAACAACCCATCACAGGAGGGAATTTCGAAAGCAAAGGAAAAACTAGCAGAAGGTATGAGTCTTCTTAATTTTAGACAGAAAATAATTAAAATCGCAGACTCTTCGGATCTTGGATGGAGAGTGGTACAGGAGTACGAAGCAAACCCGCTTGCAGACGATTCGGATGACGAGGAAAAGTTGTTTAAGGCTGAGTCAAGAGCAGAAAGAAAAGTGAAAGCGGAGAAATCGAAGAAGACGAAACGAACACACCCTTATGTAACACCTGCAACAGATAAATTTACACAAGGACAGAAACCAGGCAGATGCTTCAATTGTGGAGTAAAGGGTCACTGGAAGCAGGAATGTCCTGATCTCAAGAGGAGTGAAAAGATAAGTATTTCAGATAATAATAAGTTTGAATTTGGTTTTAGTAATCAAACGGATACCGGTAATGCATTACAACTAAAATCTGTCATAATAACTCCTGTCAATAGCTTGCGAAATCATATTGACAAATGGAAAAGCATCGAGGCGAATCAGTACCCCTACCTGTAAACATATCGTTAGATAATAACAGGTCAGCTAAGGACAATAAAATGTCGTTTCAGATGAAATTGACAAACTATTGATGAAAGGGTGCATTTTTCGGGTAGAATTAAAACCACACGTTGTTAATCCGTTAACTGTAGCAGGAAATAAAACTAAGCTGCGATTGGTATTAGACTGTCGTCATATAAATCCACATTTATATCAATTCAAATATAAATATGAAGATGCTACTGTAGCTAGACAAATGTTTTACAAAGGAGATTTTTTGTTTTCCTATGATCTTAAGTCAGCATATCACCATATTATGATGCATCCTATGGATATAACGTACTTAGGTTTTCAATGGAAATCCAAGTTCTACGTGTTTAATGTTTTATGTTTTGGTTTGGCAACAGCAGGTTTTATTTTTTCAAAGGTTCTTAGGGAACTAATCAAATACTGGAGATCAAAGAGCATTAGAATCATAATGTATCTTGACGATGGACTGGGTGGAGCTGACACATTTGAGAAATGTAAAGATGTCAGTATGGTGGTAAAAAATGATCTCTTTAATTTTGGTTTTATTATTGCCGAGGAAAAGTCTAACTGGAATCCAGTACAAGAGAGTATTTGGCTAGGTTTGATATGGTATACTGTCGAAGGAAAAATTCGGGTTACTCAGGACAGAATAGATAAGATTCTTTCTTGTTTAAGATACATTTGTAGTAATCTGCAAACTACTAGAGTGATTACTGTTGGGTTACTGGCTTCAGTGATAGGACAGCTTATTTCAACACAAGCTGTGTTGGGTAAGTCGGTAAGGCTAAGGACTAGATACGCTTATGATTGCGTATTGGATAGGTTATCTTGGGATTCACCTATATGGCTTACTCATGAAGCAGAAGGTGAACTTAGATTCTGGTTGGAAAAAATAGAAAAGATGAACTTTGAAGGTTCATATTTTAGTCAGTTGACTGTTGAAGCATGTAAGGCAAACATGTTTTCAGACGCCTCTGGGGTCGGCTATGGTGGATATATAGCCAAGGAGGCGGGGAAATCGATGTTAGGTGAAGTATATGGTGCATGGGATGCACCAGAGGCATATATGAGTTCTACTTGGAGAGAACTAGAAGCAGTAAATCGGGTGTTAAAGAGTAATGCTGAAAGCTTAATAGGAGTAAGCTTGAAAGTATATACAGATAACAAAAACGTAGAAACCATATTAAGGGTAGGAAGTAAGAAAACTTATTTACATGATAAGTGTATGGATATTCATGAGACTTGTGTAGAGAATGATATTTCAATATCATCACAATGGATACCAAGAGAGAGTAACACAGAGGCTGATAGCCTTAGTAGAATGAACGACTGCGATGACTGGGGTATACAGACATGGGTTTTTATGTTATTAGATAAAGAATGGGGTTCGCATACATTCAACCGTTTTGCAACTAACTATAACAGAAAATGCGATAGTTTTAATTCAAAATTTTGGTGCAGCGGAACTAGTGGCATAGATGCGTTTAGGTTCAGTTGGTCATCAGATAATAACTGGTTAGTTCCACCGCCATGTCTAGTCATAGAAACTGTAAACAAGTTGACAAGAGAGAACGCTACGGGTACATTAGTAGTTCCGGAATGGAAATCGGCTCCATTTTGGCCAATTATACATACTGGTTTTAAGTTCAGGGCATTTATAAAGAAAGTCAAGGTTTTCAAAGGTTATAACATAACACATAGTGAACTCAGAAGAGAAATTAGAAAACGAGACCGTATTCGTAAGACAGTAAAAAAATATAGCAAACAATCAGATATCGACAAATACAAGAAACAGAGAAATAGAGTTAATAACTTAAAAAAGATTGCTAAAGAACATTTTGAACAAAATTTAGACAATATAATCTTAGAAAATATATCAAATCCAAAAACTTACTGGAAAATAATGAAGATGTTAATTAAATCTAATAAAGGATGTAGTAATATACCCCCTCTCCAAAATATAATTCAGGATGAAGGACTAGAGGAGATAGTTTACGGAGACGACGAGAAGTGCGAATTACTAAATAAATATTTTAGTTTTATTTCTTCATTGGAAGATGCGAACGTTCCTCTTCCAGATATTGAACTTAAGACCGATAATTTTCTACGAGATATAGTCATTACCACAGAGGAGATTGTTGATATTATTAAAATAATAAATCCTAATAAGGCATCGGGGCCAGATATAATAAGTCACAAAATGTTAAAAATCTGTCCTGAAAAAATAGCAGCCCCTCTCCAAATAATTTTTAATAAATCTCTTCTACAATGTAAATATCCAACCAGCTGGAAGATTGCACATGTGATTGCTATTTTTAAAAAAGGTGACAAGTCATTACCGTCTAATTATAGACCTATATCTCTCATAAGTTGTGTTGGAAAAATAATGGAACGAGTTATCTACAAATATGTATTTAACCATCTACAAAGAAACAAGTTAATTTATGAATATCAATCTGGTTTTCTCCCAAAATATTCAACAGTACACCAACTATTAGAAATGTATAACTGCATTTTAAATTCACTAGAAAAAAAGGAAATTAGCTGTTTTGTATTCTGTGACTTTTCTAAAGCATTTGATAAAGTTTGGCATAAAGGGTTGATACATAAAATTAAATCATGCGGTGTGGATAGTAATTTATTAAATTGGTTCTCTAGTTACCTGCAAGATCGACAACAGAGAGTATTAATAAACAATTCGTCTTCTTCACTTTGCAATGTTTCAGCTGGTGTACCCCAAGGATCAGTACTAGGCCCTCTATTACCTATATGTATATCAACGATATTGCTGAGAAATTAATCTCTCTTACCCGACTTTTCGCAGATGACACTTCCTTCAGCTATTCCAACCGTGATGAATTACAGATAAAAACTGATTGCTCACGATTTGAAAGAGCTGGATGAATGGTCAAAGAAATGGTTGATGACTTTTAACTCGGATAAAACAGAAATTATGCTATTTTCAAATACGGATATTCCAGAATTTAATTTTACATTTAATGAAAGAACTATTCCTATTACAAATTCTCACAAACATTTGGGAGTTACATTTAGCAGCGATGCTAAATGGAATATACATGTCGAAAATATATTGTTAAGTATTTACAAACACCTGCATGTTCTTCGAAAGTTAAAATATAAACTTTCTCGGAAAAATCTAGAGAAATTATATTTAGTTTATATCAGACCAATTTTTGAATATGCTTGTGAAGTATGGGATAATTGTGGGGTAGGGAATTCTAATAAGCTTGACCATTTGCAACTTGAGGCTGCTAGAATCGTTACTGGTCTTCCAATATTTGCTAGTTCAATTTTAATTTATAAAGAATTAGGCTGGGAATCATTGACAGAAAGAAGAAAAAGGAGAAAATTACAAATGTTTTATAACATACAAAATAATAATGCACCCATGTATCTTTGTGACTTAATTCCACCATCAATTCAAAGTACAACCGTTTATCCATTGCGTAATGGAAGTGATATTATAATGCCATTTTGTAGACTATCGAATACTTATGATTCATTTATTCCTTCAACTATACGTCAATGGAATAGCTTAGATCCATCTCTTCGAAATGTGGATTCTATTGCAAAATTTAAAGCTGAATTAAGAAAGCGGAGAGATATTAGCCAAGTTCCTAAACATTACGAAATTGGACCTCGAAAACTGAATATTATTTTAACCCAGCTTCGATGTTTTGCTTCTTTTTTGAATTACGATTTGTTCCAAGTAAATATAGTCTCAGATCCGTCTTGTCGTTGTGGTGCCAATCGCGAAGACTCCTATCATTTCTTCTTCGATTGTTCCCATTATTCAAATATAAGACATACATTATTTCAAAATCTCAACTGGCTACCTAATTATTGTGCTTTAGACCTTACACTTTTGACCTGTGGTAATCCTACACTCCCGTATGAACAGAACGAAATTATTTTTAAGCATGTGTTTGAATATATAAAGAGGTCTGAAAGGTTTCTTATTGTCTAGTTGTTCACCAAAACAACAATCGCACACATCATCACCATTAACCCTCTCTCTCATTCCTTTCTTCATTCTCTGTTTTAGTTCAATCTACACATATTAATGTAAGAAATATTTATATACATGCATGCTCTATCAAATAATGTTGTAACTTATTGTATATAGGAGAAGACTTCATAAGTTTGTTTAACTTGTGTCTTATCCTTTTTGCACATTTGAGCAAATAAAATATGTTTAAACTAAACTAAACACACAGGGGGAGAGGTAGAAACGGCATATTTGGAACGCCGCATCAGAATTTTAATTTTCTAGCTTTGCGTTTCGAGCCATGAATTCGTTATTTATTATTGTTATATTTCTGTTTTGTAGGTATCCGTTTGAGTGACCAAATTAAAGATGATGTGCAGAAAGCTGGTGCTGCCGAGGTTCCGGAAATCAATGTTTTGATAGAACATATGTCAAGTTACATTATTAACTCTAGAAGTGACAATACTGCAAAATCTTATTATTATTCTTTTAACCGTTGGTCTACTTTCGCAAAGAAACATAGCTTCGATGTTTTGCCAGCTCAGCCCGTGCATATTGCTCTTTTTATTACACATTTGCTGGACTCTGGAGCTACACACAATACAATAAACTCTATAATATACAGTATTAAATAGGTACATGGAATGTGTAATAAGAACGATCCAACTAACAATTCTTATATAGTGTCTTTGCAAGAATCAGCCAAGAGGGCTGTTCGTCCATTGAAACAGAAAAAAAGATCCTGTTTCAATTGAGATGCTTTTAGAACTTTGTAATATGCACTTGGGTAATAATGATTTGTTGGTTGTAAGAGATCTTACTATGATTTTGTTGAGCTTTGCGGGGTTTTTACGTTTTGATGAAGTCAGTTCTCTTTTATGCAGCGATGTAAAGATTGAGTGCGAGTATTTATTTCTTTTTATTCGCAAAAGTAAGACCGACCAATATCGTAATGGGAACGAGGTTTTGATTGCTAAGGGCGAAACTATCGCTTGTCCATTTTCTATGTTTATCAGATATGTTGAGTTGTCTGGTATGAATTTAGATTCAGACTTTTACATATTTAGGCCTATTTTTCGTTCTAAAGGTACTTGCAAGTTGATTTACAAAAATAAGAAGTTAAGTTATACTGCAGCTAGGGAGAGTATTGTTTCTAGATTGAGATTTGTTTCTAAAGGATTAAAACTCGGTCTGCACTCAATGAGATCGGGTGGAGCGACAGCAGCAGCCAATTCCGATATCAATGACAGGGTATGGAAAAGGCATGGTCGCTGGAAGAGCGACAGTAGTAAAGATGGATATGTTGTCGATTCAGTTGACAAAAGGCTGCTAGTGTCTAAAAACCTTGGGTTGTAGTTTTCTACTCATCAGTTCCCCCTATATTTGAAAGTTTTCTATCGTACTCGGCGGGCTAGTCGGCAAAATATTATTTTGATGTTAATCTTATTTCATACCAGTGTATGGGTGATGAAGGCATCGCTGGCGTACTGTCATTTATAGGAGTTAAAGTGAATACATGAATTTTTCCGCGGTTCGGTAGTAAAAGCGGGAAAATGTATGTATTAACGGTTTGTTCCGTGAATGTGACCAATCGGGTGGACCCGATAGAGGTATTTAAGTTAGCTTGCACAGGTAGAGTCATTTCTAGCCGCCGTTCCATGATATACATGTCAAAGTTCATTTTAATTTATGGGTTATTGGAGTTATTCGGTATTTGTTTGTTAGCTTTAGAGAGCATTTTATTTTTTAATCGTATATATAGGAATTATTTTGTAAATAATTTTGTAAGGAAAGCTTCACATATTCAAAATCAACGCAAGTTCTCGCGTTGTCCCTAGCAGACGGTCTGTCGAAATGTATTTTTGCTCGAGAACACAGGTTTCCAGAGCTTTTTCCTTATAATAAGGTTTATCTCTGTTTTTGCCTGAGCGTGCCTTGGCCGTTGGTACGGGGAAGAGCTTTCTTGGTAGACATTGGATAACATGAATTTTGCACTGTGAAAGTTTATTGTATATTTAATAAATCCGGCGTCCATCGTACTCGGCGGGCTAGTCGGCAAAATATTATTTTGATGTTAATCTTATTTCATACCAGTGTATGGGCGATGAAGGCATCGCTGGCGTCCTGTCATTTATAGGAGTTAAAGTGAATACAGGTATATACAGACATGCCGCTGAATTGGTCGACATTTTAAACTTCGGTCGTAAATTTTCTATTTCAGTATATAAATGGGTGAACATTTTTGTGTGTGATTGTTTTCCAATTGGGGGTCCATAGCTGTGTGGTTTGTATTCTTTCTCAATGGAGGTCCATGATTGTGTGATTTGTGTTCTTTCCCATCGAGAGTCCATGACTGTGATTTCTTTTCCAATTGGGGGTCCATGACTGTGTGGTTTGTTTTCTTTCCTATTGCGGGTCCATGAT
This sequence comes from Bathymodiolus brooksi, assembly GCA_963680875.1. Classification (NCBI taxonomy): domain Eukaryota; kingdom Metazoa; phylum Mollusca; class Bivalvia; order Mytilida; family Modiolidae; genus Bathymodiolus; species Bathymodiolus brooksi. The sequence goes on from OY804577.1 coordinate 2,204,277, forward strand.
TGTGTTATTTGTTTTCCCAACGCGGGTCCATGATTGTGCGATTTGTTTTCCAATTCTATGCTCCATGACTGCGATTTTCCCCCAATTGAGAGTTCATGACTGTGATAAGTTTACTAATTGATGATCCATTGCTGCGTGATTTGTTTTCTGTCTCGATGGAGGGTCCATGACTGTGGAATTTGTGTTGTTTCTAAATGGAGGGTCCATTGCTGCGTGATTAGTTTTCTGTCTCAATGGAGGGTCCATGACAGCGTGATTAGTTTTCTTTCTAAATGGAGGGTCCATGACTGTGTGATTAGTTTTTTTTCTAAATGGAGGGTCCATTGCTGCTTGATTAGTTTTCTTTCTAAATGGAGGGTCCATGACTGTGTGATTAGTTTTCTTTCTAAATGGAGAGTCCATGACGGTGGAACTTGTTTTCTTTCTAAATGGAGGGTCCATGACTGTGGAATTTGTGTTGTTTCTAAATGGAGGGTCCATGACTGTGGAATTTGTTTTGTTTCTAAATGAAGGGTCCATGACTGTGGAATTTGTTTTATTTCTAAATGGAGGGTCCATGACTGTGGAACTTGCTTTGTTTCTAAATGGATGGTCCATGACTGTGGAACTTGCTTTGTTTCTAAATGGAGGGTCCATGACTGTGGAATTTGTTTTATTTCTAAATGGAGGGTCCATGACTGTGGAACTTGCTTTGTTTCTAAATGGAGGGTCCATGACTGTGGAATTTGCTTTGTTTCTAAATGGAGGGTCCATGACTGGAATTTGTTTTGTTTCTAAATGAAGGGTCCATGACTGTGGAATTTGTTTTATTTCTAAATGGAGGGTCCATGACTGTGGAATTTGTTTATTTCGAAATGGAGGGCCCATGACTGTGGAATTTGTGTTGTTTCTAAATGGAGGGTCCATGACTGTGGAATTTGTTTTGTTTCTAAATGGATGGTTCATGACTGTGGAATTAGTTTTGTTTCTAAATGGAGGGTCCATGACTGGAATTTGTTTTATTTCTAAATGGAGGGTCCATGAGTGTGGAATTTGTTTTGTTTCTAAATGGAAGGTCCATGACTGTATAATTTGTGCTGTTTCTAAATAGAGGGTCCATGACTGTGGAATTTGCTTTGTTTCTAAATGGAGGGTCCATGACTGGAATTTGTGTTGTTTCTAAATGGAGGGTTCATGACTGTCTAATTTGTTTTCTAATTGGGTATCCATATCTTTATATACTACCATACCCGTATCATACGTGTCTAGTTTAGTACTATACCCGTATCATAAGTGTCTAGTTTGTCCTATACCCGTATCATAAGTGTCTAGTTTAGTACTATAATCGTATCATGTGTGTCTAGTTATTGAACGGATTTTGTTGGTTTTATATTTACTGCGGCTATAAATAATTTTAAAGAACGTGTTTTTTCTTCGTGTTATTTCCACATTGTCTTATGTGGGTGTGAATTTTCTCAAAGGTATTTTTAGTATCTATACATAATACAGACTTAATACGATATGTATGTATAACTACACAATGTATATACAGTCAAACCTGTATTAAGAGGTCACCTATGGGGCAAAGAAAAAGTGGTCTTTTAAGAAAAGTGACCTCTTAAAAGAGGTTCAATTCATATGAACTGTTCTATGAAGGGACAAGAAAAAAATGACCTTTTAGCACAGGTGACTGCTTAATAGAGGTGACCACATAGGCAGGTTTGACTGTACGTAAAAGGAAAGGTCTAAAGCAAAACAAAAGTAGGCATATAAAAAAATACGGTTTAAAACAAGAAAGTTCATTTTAACATTAGACACTAGGCAATTTAGAATCAATGCTATATTAGCAAGGAAATAGTGTAATGTGCTCAATGTGTTCGCCGGACAATGGAACCCTAATTGTCAAGGATATAATAGGATTATGTTATCATGTCATTAATACCGCTAATGAAAGTTTGGTTCACAAAGCATATGAAGAGAATTTAACTCTTCAGAATGGTACTGCTTCTAAAATAAGACAATTATTCTGTAAAATAGGATTTAATCACGCTTGTGAAAATCAGTGTTCCTTTTCAAAAAAGAGACTAATTGTTTGATTAGAATAACGAAAATTTGAAATATCTTTTAAACTGTAGATTTTAAAGTAGAAGTGTAAACGAGAGTTGTGTAGAGAATCAAGGGTGCTAATTTAATTTGGAAGTTTGCAGACCAGAAATTGAACGGATTTGGTCCTGCTCATATCGAAAAATCTCATTTTAAAGGAATTTTTGGGTGTATATTTAGACAAAGTTTGATAAAATACGGAGGGAATAAGTCTATAAAAGAGAACAGCCTGCGGCCGTGGGTTTTAATTTAATCCCTGAGGACAATAGACACTCGGCGGTCACCCGAAAGATTCCATTGTTCTCCGTAGAGCCCGTCACCTTCTCCTACACGCACTATTGAGTTCATTGATTTTTACCTGTAAAGTATTTTACCTGTAAAAATTACTTGGACTGGGTCATTTTTCGTTATTTTTATTTTTTCACTAAATATATAGCACTTCTGTCTTTAATAGTGAATAAAAATGAAGTCTTCATATATATATTAAGAATATATCATTGTCATTTTGTTCGATTCTGTATGACATTTTGAATTTATATACATATAAGAAAACGGAACGAAAAATGAATTTTGAGATTGTGCATCTTCCTAATTAAAATAAATGCTCGTAAAATTAGTACATTTTTATATTATAGATCCTCAGAGACCAATTGGAGGGATGATTGAGGGGGGGGGGGGGGGGGGGGGGGGGTAGAACATGACATTGAGCACTGACATTTTGTGAGCTATTTTTTTTTTTTACCAAACTTGCAACTTAACATTGGTAAGAAAATACCTGAAAACTGCAATCATTATTGATGAATCATTGTTACATGCAATTGTTTCACGTAACTATTCTACTAAACCAAGTTATATCTCACAACTCAAACGTGAGCTAACAGTTTGGAAATATATATTTAACCTATTCCACTTCGAAGTGCTTATCCAAAACAGGAATCCGAAGTTTCGATCTTTGTCTTTGTTTGTTTTGACTTTTCATCAATATAAGGCCCGTTTTGTGTTTGGTTTTCGGTTGGATTATAAACTGTCCCTGTTTATCTTTTTCTTGTTTTGCGTCAAGTTGTTTTGTGTATTATTTATGTGTTATAATCAATATATAAGTTAATAAATTCATCTGACCCCAGATAGTTTCAACAGTTACAACTGTTCTTAAACTTTAATGAATTGGCAGACACATTTTCCAAATATTTTCGGCATTGACTTAAACGTGACATTAATTCGATTTTTACATTTTTTCTCTGTCCTTTATACTTAATATGATTATACTTCAACCCGTGTCGTCATCCGAGTCATCATCACAAAAATCAATGATAATAGGTTCTATGACACTTCTATCTATACAGTTTTCTTTGCAGTATTCTTTTTCAATTTTGACCACATGTTCTTCTGTTTTTGTCCACACATCTTTTGTAATTTTCCCGAAAGCAACATACGTGAGTTCTTTAATATTTTTTAATCGGAAGGTGGTATTGTATTTAGCTACGAAACCTTTGACTTGCGCCCATATTAATTCTATCGGGTTAAGTTCACAGTGTCGAACGGGGGTTCTTATTACTTCATGTCCATGTAAATTAACAATTTTATCTGTTTTATAAACTACTGGGGTCTTTTTTTGTTTTATTTTTTCATATAATAATTTTTTGGTATCAGTAGCAGAAAAGGGAATGTTGTGTTGTGTAAGATAGCTTTGGAGAACAGCTTTTTTCGGACTAAAATTTGGGCACACCGTATCTTCTGTTTTAACATTGTGATAACTTGCATTATCTAACACAACCAAGCTAGGATTTTTCAGAGCAGGCATCAATCGATTTTCAAGCCACTCAAGAAAGATAAAACTATTCATCTCCTGGTGATAGTCACCATCCTTTGATTTGGCCAGAAACACTAATTCGCAGCCGTCAATCAAACCTTCACTTCGCGTATCTACATGCAAAACAATCAAACGTTTACCTTTGCCCGAGGGTATTTTTGGGGCATCAGACTCATCATTCGGAAGCCACATATAATCTGTGCAGTGATTTTGGTTAACCCATGTTTCATCCATGTACACGATATCATACCCTGCTTCCCTAAAAGATTTGATCTTTCTCAGATAATTACACCTATAATTGATAATAGACACTTGGTCGTACAGAACTCTTCGATTATCACCTATTTTTTTATAAGTATATCCAAGATCAATAAGAGTTAGAGTAAGTTTAGACTTTGATATTTTAATAGAATCTTTTATTACCTTATGTATTATTGAGACGGTCGGAGCAATTTTCCGTGAATATAAACCGTGGATTGTTCTTTTAATAACACAATGATCAAAGTCGTCCAAAATTTTAGCTCTTTCTATTTGACTTACAAGGCCTCTTATCATTCATAATACGGTGCACTGAAGTGTAAAACACACCCAAAGCTTTAGATGTCCTTTGATATACCCTATCAAATGAGACAATTGGCTTCTTCGTTGCCTTTTCCTTACTAAAAAAGGCAAACAACTTGCTTACAAACTTTTGGTATTCCTGAGATAAGTCAGACTTTTTACCCATTTTACAAAAAATGCAAAATATAACAATAATTTATGAGAGAAATGTTTGTCAGTTACGTCTAAAGATTTTATATTTATTACACCTGACGTACGAATGGCTCTTCTATAAAGTACATCTACCCCCACCCGAAAAATGACAATAAAATAGGACCAAAATGCAAAATTTCATCGGAGTGCAACCTCAGCCAAAACAATAAGAAGCATTACTGTAACATTTTTAGTTAGCAGTCATATTTCTAAATAAAACTCTCGTTTATTTTGCTGTTAAAAAATCTATAGTTTAAAAGATATTTGGATTTTTCGTTATTCTAATAAAAAAAAATTACTTTTAGTTACAGTTGTTAAAAAATTAAGGGAAAGGTTTATTAACTTTTGGAAGTCAAATTTATTTGACCATAGAAATAGTGCGAATTGTAATAAACTCTGCACTTATCGTAAATTTAAAACTGAGTATACATTAGAAAATGTTTTACTTTTAGACTTGGACAAACTAGATATATCCAACTTGGTTAAAGTTAGAATTAGCAATAGCAGGCTATTCATAGAACAAGGGAGATACAAAAAAAATTCCTGTAGAAAATCGAATTTGTCCACTACGTTCCTTGGATACAGAGGAGGAACTTCACTTTATTATAGTTTGTCCTAAACTGGTCTCACCCCGACAAAAACTCTTTGAACAAATTATAAGTGTTGTACCTTCTTTCTCAGATTTGTCTGAAACTGAGAAACTTAATTTGATCTTTAGCAGTAATGATTATGACATAAATAAGATTTGTGTCAAGGGGGTTAGTGATATGTACAATTATAGAAATACTATTTATAAGGAATGAATATTGATTATTAAAGAGATACTCATCAACAAACCTCAGCCGTGATGTCACAATGTTATCTTTGCATGTCTATTGTGTAGTGTTTTTCTTTTTCTATGTATTGGTCCAATCATTGGATTTCTAAACCAATAAAGAATTTGAATTTTATAACGATATAAGAATGTGGGAGGTCAATAGCATTTAAAGAGTACTTAGTATTGTAGTACCTTTATAAAGTACCGTCGAGGTAGAAAATCACATCTTTCACTTATAGAATAAGATAAGATAAGATATTTATTTTTATCCAGTCAATGGCCCACTTAGGACATACACACATACAAATTAACATACATAATTGAAACGAATTACTATTAACACTGAGCCACGATATAGCTGAAATACTGCTAAGGTTGGCGTTAAACACCAATCAATCAATCAATCAATCAATCAATCAATCAATCAATCGATCAATCAATCAATCAATCAATCAATCAATCAATCAATCAATCAATCAATCAATCAATCAATCAATCAATCAATGACGAATACAGACAAGAACATATTTCAAGACATTAACTAGTATTTTGTGTGCTAACTTATTGAGGACAAATTCCCCATTTTTGACTATGATGTGTTCAGTTCTATCTAGAACGAAATAAGCTTTTAAAAAATAGGATCACCAAGGTTGTTTTGTCAATATTCTGATTTGAAGACAGTCAAGTGGTATAGTAAGTATTAAAGGAAGATAACTCTTACAATAGTTTACTGATTTTCATTAAAGTGTTCACATGGTTTTTGAATAATTTCTTTTCTAGCCGTTACTCTTACTTTTCCATTACATTTTGCACTTAAAAACATAGTTTTAGGATGAAATATTCGTGACAGCCATGCACGAAAATGATGCGCATGAACATACTCGTGACAGCCATGCACGAAAATGATGCGCATGAACATACTCGTGACAGCCATGCACGAAAATGATGCGCATGAACATACTCGTGACAGCCATGCACGAAAATGATGCGCATGAACATACTCGTGACAGCCATGCACGAAAATGATGCGCATGAACATACTCGTGACAGCCATGCACGAAAATGATGCGCATGAACATACTCGTGACAGCCATGCACGAAAATGATGCGCATGAACATACTCGTGACAGCCATGCACGAAAATGATGCGCATGAACATACTCGTGACAGCCATGCACGAAAATGATGCTCATGAACATACTCGTGACAGCCATGCACGAAAATGATGCGCATGAACATACTCGTGACAGCCATGCACGAAAATGATGCGCATGAACATACTCGTGACAGCCATGCACGAAATTGATGCGCATGAACATACTCGTGACAGCCATGCACGAAAATGATGCGCATGAACATACTCGTGACAGCCATGCACGAAAATGATGCGCATGAACATACTCGTGACAGCCATGCACGAAAATGATGCGCATGAACATACTCGTGACAGCCATGCACGAAAATGATGCTCATGAACATACTCGTGACAGCCATGCACGAAAATGATGCGCATGAACATACTCGTGACAGCCATGCACGAAAATGATGCGCATGAACATACTCGTGACAGCCATGCACGAAAATGATGCGCATGAACATACTCGTGACAGCCATGCACGAAAATGATGCGCATGAACATACTCGTGACAGCCATGCACGAAAATGATGCGCATGAACATACTCGTGACAGCCATGCACGAAAATGATGCGCATGAACATACTCGTGACAGCCATGCACGAAAATGATGCTCATGAACATACTCGTGACAGCCATGCACGAAAATGATGCGCATGAACATACTCGTGACAGCCATGCACGAAAATGATGCGCATGAACATACTCGTGACAGCCATGCACGAAATTGATGCGCATGAACATACTCGTGACAGCCATGCACGAAAATGATGCGCATGAACATACTCGTGACAGCCATGCACGAAAATGATGCGCATGAACATACTCGTGACAGCCATGCACGAAAATGATGCGCATGAACATACTCGTGACAGCCATGCACGAAAATGATGCGCATGAACATACTCGTGACAGCCATGTACGAAAATGATGCGCATGAACATACTCGTGACAGCCATGCACGAAATTGATGCGCATGAACATACTCGTGACAGCCATGCACGAAAATGATGCGCATGAACATACTCGTGACAGCCATGCACGAAAATGATGCGCATGAACATACTCGTGACAGCCATGCACGAAAATGATGCGCATGAACATACTCGTGACAGCCATGCACGAAAATGATGCGCATGAACATACTCGTGACAGCCATGCACGAAAATGATGCGCATGAAGAATATGATGCAGCCTCCTTAATAAGATATATTTTTAATTGGATTGAATCTGAATTTCAGAACATTTTTAATAGGCAAAAGGAACCGAAATACTTTTTTTTATGATTTTGATGTCATTGGAAGAATTAACATTTAGAACTGAGGACATGACGCTGGGGTTTTATTTTAACTTTATTCATTAGTCAACAGTTTAATAGATTATGAAGATTATCAGTTTCAGTTGTCAGTATACACATTAATTCTCATAATTCTTGCTTTATCAAGAGCTTCTGAAACACGGTGTTAACTAACAACTCTCTTCAAATATGTATAACCTCTTTGTACATGTATAACCTTTGATGTACATGCAATTCAGTCAAGGAAATTAGGAATTTGAATTCACAGGACATTCGGTCCTGTAAACTGTGAAGAATTACAGGACCGACAATAAAATAATGATTTTTTTTTAAATAATAAATTTATTTTATTTAAGTGTCGCATATTGATTGCATTAAACTTGCAATCACAAACAGCAATATCTAGAATTAAACAGCGGCGTAAAGGTTAGCATGCGAGTGCTCATGTGTTCGTGCTCCAGTCGGGTCAGACCAAAGACTATAAAATTGGTATTTTTTGCTTCTCTGTTAAGTACGCAGCATTAAGGAGTAAAAGCAAAGACTGGTTGGCTCTGAATCAGTATAATGTGTCCAAGTGGGATGACAATTTGATGTCCATAAATATATTATTGTATACAGCATGATCATATTCATTAAGGTATATTTCCACTCTAAAATTACAAAACTATTAGTGACATTAAAAATTACTAAATGAAATATTCATTCTATCTAAACAAATGAATCCTTATATGTATATATATATAAAAAAAAAAATAGAATAAAATAATAGCTCTAAAAGAAAAAGTATAATTAGAAACCAGAATTTAGAATTACAAAAGAATATATATATAGCTCTTTTGGTCCATTGGCTTCGATGCACCAGTTGCAGACCATAACATTTTGTTCAACATGGTGATGAAGCCAGGGTCGGTCCTGCTTCCAAGAATCAATAAATTTACGTTCTCAGTCTTTTTCATACTGTTTCTGCCGTTCTCTCGTCTCCTCTGTGGTTACTTTTCTCTTTAATGGCTCCTGTCTTATACTGCAAGAAAGCCATGACCACCGTGTTTTGAAGTGATAAAATGTTCCAAATTAACGACGATTGTTAATGAAAAAAACTCTAGAGAATATTATTTTTCCGAAATACATTGTACCACGATCACTGTAGTCACACGAAATATTTTACGACATCAAAATTTTACGACAATAACTGTCGTAAATAGTTAGTGTCTTTGTCAAAACTCGTGATTATCAATTACGATATGTATTATTTATTTTCGATTTTTCTTGATCTAAAAATAACAAATAAAAGAGAATTAGAAGTATTTTTAAGTTGAATTTACCGAGAACCTTGATTTATCTATTCTTAAAGGCAGCGGCTGACAAAACAATTTACTGGACAGTCGGTCCGGTGAGATAGCGAAAACTACCGGACCGCCGGAAAATTTATCGGACGCGGTCCGTCGGTCCGGTGCTAATTTCCATGACTGAGTCATGCATGTATATTGGTGTGAGGGTAACTTCTGTCACTAACAAAGTCTTGACTCGGAAATGAGAACGATAAACTACAATAGATATCAATGTGCTGGCTTAAGATAGGCACAACAATGTGGCGAGGTTTTAAGAAGCGGTTAACGGAATCACAATCCTCCTAGATCTAGATGTCCAGCATGCAAACAAAAATAAACAAACAATAAACATTTACGTCAACCCACGTATCCTTCACCTTGATATTAAATGAAATAAATATCATTGATTTCATGTCCATTCTACTGAACTATAACAACTTAAAATGGACTGTAAACAAGAGCGCTAATCTATAGAGGGTATTACTAAGGTTCTTTGTTTAACAACATGAGAGTGTTCAATCGTCCCACTGCCAAATTTACAAGATCTTGTTATTATGTTTTAGTTTGTTATGGTAGACATTAATTATCTGGGTTATTGAAGATTAGACCAAATTCTTCCACCTCTAAAGGCAATATTATCAACCTATTTTCTTTATATTTCATTTACTTTTGCTTTTCTTTGTTACATGTAATATTTTACTTCTGTCCTATAAAATAACAATAAAAGGAAACATCTATAAAATATAATGTAAACTAGTTAATATATATCCTATAGAGGCAGAACACTTTGTTCTAACTGAAGCTAAGCCTTTATATCGTAGCTGTACGTGATATAGGCGTTGAACATAATGAAGTTGAATTGATTCCATATGAATCCACACCGATTTAAAGATATGTGATGCTCTGGAAATCACGTTCTAATTATTATTTTAATGTTAGTAGAGTACATATGATGATGTAGTTTAATGTTTACTGTATTTGAACTATTGTTTTGAAGAACGGAGTGACCACTATATATATATATATATAATTGATAAAAACAACGGAGTGACCACTATATAATTGATAACTATGACCACTATGTTTAAAAACAAACTAATTCATGAATAATAACTGTCTTAGAAGTAAAACATAAATGTATTTAAAGACGGAAATATTAAAAAAAAATATCCTGTTATTAAGCTAGAGATGTTTAATCACACACACATAATGATTTCACACATGACACGAATTAACTAGCAGTAAGGTCTACGTCCTTGTCAGTGGCACTGTTGTATCAGCTGACTATTACACATACAGGAATGCTTGAAAAAAGTACATAGATCCGGACTAGGAACACGGTCGAGTTGACACGTGGAGTAATTTGTACTAACTTGACCACTCTGGTATGTGGGTCAAATATATTACACATCAATCAATCAAACCATGGTCAACCTTATCGTAAACTATATGTTATTATCTCTAAATCTGTTTACCCTTTGTGGTCGTTTTCATTAGAATTACGTAACTGTTTTGTGATGTGCTTCACTTTGATTATAATTAATTAGGTAATACGGGATTGATGTAGCTGTGTCAGTGTGTGTTTGTAGGTCAAAAGCCCAGCAGGGTGTTGTACTGATTTTATTTATTTCTTTATTTTTGTATCAATATAAGATATTGTTCTAGATTTATAATAAATCTGGGCGAGATGTAATCAATTATAATTATATTTACTCAGCTCGTGGTATATTATCTGCATAAAGCGCCACAAACTATTTATTATAAGATATTATAAGAACTAACTAAGAACAAATGTCTTATCATTGAACTGTGGAAGTTTTATATGTACTTGTTAACATTGTACTAACAGATCAGCTGTCTTCAATGATCTTCAATGGCAACTTGTTTATCTTGACCGAATTTACATATTCTTTTCCATGATTCGGGTGTCGTGCCACTCGCCCTGTCTCATCATGAAAAATAAATGGATATTTCGATGTGATATAATTTCGGCTACGGCATTCATTATGGCTTGAACAAGCATTTAAACGGAAAAAATAAAATATTTACTCCATATGGAATATTTGTGTTCTTCAAAGAAGAAATACATGGATTATAGAGTTGTTTACATTAAATAATCCAAATCAACAAAGATTAGGCGGAACAAATAAATATACGTTCACAAAATAACCATCTAACTAGAAACTTGGTTTTATTAGCTAGAATTTACACCAGGCAATATTAAATATATTTACCAAGTAAAAAAGTTAATAACTGGAAAAATAAGTCAAATTTGATAAAAATAAATTAGTTCCGAACAATAAAGAAAACTGTAAAAAGTGATGATTAAAGCTCTTTCTGCTAATACACCCCTAAGTACACAACCCAAGATGCCCCTCACTTAAATAAAATAAATCTCCACCATCTATTAGATGACAGGGCATTTGACGTAAACATTGTATTGGTAAATACATGTAAGAAGTATAACCTTCACATTGTAACATGTTTAAAATATTGAGTTGAATTGTATTTATAGGTAAAACAATTTCCCAATATTGACTACATGTAGGCAGATATGGTTTAGGAATAACCTAGACCTGATTATATATTATTATATAACATACACATTTGTTTACATCTCTGATTTGATTAAATACATGTAATACTACATGTAGACGTGTGTACTTGATGTAAATGTGTAATGACATTAGATCATTATCGTAACATTTGTTGTTTAACCCCGGGGGATACTTTAGTAAATACAGCTGGACCCAGCCACTTGCACCACGAGATACCAATCAGCATATTACGTTAAATCAATCAATAACGACTAGTAATGGATTACGCCATACACATTTAATAACGACTAGTAATGGATTACGTATACACATTTAATCATTATGGATCATTATAAGATTTGTTTTTCATTAATATTATTACCGGAAGTGTACCTTCTAAATAAAGTCATTCTTTTAAAAAGGAATAGACAGACTTTTAAATACCAATTATCATTTGCTTGAGATTGTTGGCTGGGGAGGGGGCGATTTTTTACACTTCATAATGGTCGAATTTAGATAGGTTCCTATACGCGTGATTTGTCTAATTGTTATATCACTCCCACGTCTGAGTTGATTATCTTATTTAAGTTTTTTTTTTACATCCATTCTTGTCCCCCGAATGCTGTTACTCCCACGGAATTGGCTTGTTGTCGAACATCAATACTGAATGGTCAAGTGTGCAGTTTGACACATACAGAATACTGGAATGATAATTTGGAGTATGTTAGACGGGTTCTTGTATCCAAAAAGTGGGCGTTGATAAAAACTAAAGTTGGGTGTAACTTGTATTATTAAAACAAAAATGACTTCTTGTAGCTGTTGGCCACTCGAAATTAAACTAAAAGAAAATCAAAACTAAACCAGATCTACTACTCATGTATATGAAAGATAATACATTTGCCGGTCTATGTCTGTCCAAATATCTAACATTCTAATACAAATGTTATAAGACTGTTTACTGTATTACAAGACCACATATGTCAATGTACTTGAAGTTTGAAAAGTTAATTTTATAGATCAATTAAAATAATTATTGTTTCTGCATAAAAATAATCACTTTAACAGAGTAGCACAATTTTTGATAATCCTTGTGTGTGCCCGGGGGAGGGGTACGTGTAATGATTTGACAAATTCTATTGTTTTCTATAATTCAACCACTGAATTCAACACGGAAATGAATTTTGACACCAAAGTAATGATAAATATAAATTATGTATCAGTCATATGTTGGTTTTGTGATGACAACATTGTTAGGCCAAAATTAATGTTTGAACAAAAAACAGATTTCCTGTTGAATGCCTAAATTGTAGACTCATGACTGATTAGTCTTTTGAACTAGGTACTTTTGATACTTCCTAGGGCTAAACTCACAGAGCGACCAGCGCATCCCAAGATAGCTGTTAAGGGTGAGGGGGGTTTTAACACAGAAAACTTGGCCGTGGACCAGAGTGGGTAACGTAATAACAGAAAGGTTAATTGTTTTTCGTCACTACCAAACATTCCATTCATTTCAAGTGGCAATCAAAAGTCGTCCACCCGACTGACCCACCCCTTCCTTATTTCTGTATAGTTTTTATTTCTTATTGAACGCCTGGTTCTCATCCTTGAATATTCGATATATGAAATGTTTGCCGCTGATCAATCAATCAATCAATCAATCAATCAATCAATCAATCAATCAATCAATCAATCAATCAATCAATCAATCAATCAATCAATCAATCAATCAATCAATCAATCAATCAATCAATCAATCAATCAATCAATCAATCAATCAATCAATCAATCAATCAACTTTTCATTTTGTTTAGTTGATAAAATGTATTTATTGTTCAAGCCGTCTAAATGATGAAGAGCATGACTAAATCTGTTCAAATTCCTTGAAATTTTTAGTATAAGATATGACAAAGGAGGCGTAGATCCTTTTTCTCCTATACAGATTGTCTAGTATTATATGTGACGTAGCGTCCTTTCATCTTTTCAAACCAGTTCGATCTGAACCTCTTCATGATAGCAACAGAAAATTCCTCCATATTCCGTTTGCTAACAAAGGAATCGATGCTACATTCTTAATAGAAAAGAGGTTGTAAAAGAAATTCCACCATATTTCAAAAATCAATCTGTTCCCATTGTCTCCTATAGCTACACTAACAGCATTGGCCGTAAAATTTTCAACTACAAAGAAGCATTGCAAGATATTAATATAGAAGAGTACCTTAAGAACCCTCTGACTTGTGACTGCTCCCACTCTCCTTTTCAATACAACCCATCTGGACATGTAATCACTGGTGATCTGAATATCATTCAACATGAGCGTCTCCGAAAGGTGATTTCTCATGGTCCTAAATTCAGAGAACCTCAACACATCAATTGGAAACATAATTTCAAGATAATTATGGATGCTGTTGAAGATTATGCCAGAAGGTGGATAAAGAGAGAAGTAGACCAAGATCCTGAGTTAGAGTCCTTGTCAGACTGGGTTAGAACAATTAGGTCTCTAGTACAAGGTCGGATTCACAAACTCAAAAATTGTGTTAATAGTCGAACTAAGTCTGTATTTAAAGACCAAGAAGCTGTTAAGTGTCTTTCATCTCATGATAAATATATTATCTTCCTGCGGACAAGGCTTCCAACAATATGGTGTTTGTATGTAAATTATATGACTTCGAATGTCTAATCAAGGAATTAGGCATAAATAACAACACCTCTAGTAATACCACATACAAACCTACTTCGTTCGACAAAGATGAAATCCTAGCTAACCACAGATCATTCATAACCTCTTTAAACATTCCCTTTGGTAAAGAGTTTGAGGATTTACCCTATTTATATTGGATACCTAAACTCCATAAGACACCATACAAAGAAAGGTACATAGCGGGATCATCAACGTGTTCGACGAAAGAATTGTCTATTCACCTGACAAAGATTCTGTCTGCAGTAAAAGAGGGACAACAGAAATATTGTGAAACTGTTTACTCGCGTAGTGGCATAAATCACATGTGGATTTTGAAAAACTCTAAAGATCTTTTGGATAACCTTAAATCAAGATCTTTCTCTCAGGTATCCTCCATCAAAACTTTTGATTTTTCAACTCTATATACCACCCTACCGCATGACAAATTAAAAACCCGCTTAAAAGAAACAATTCACAAAGCTTTCAGTCATAGAAACTATGGCTCAAAATTTGTTGTGTTAGGCTACAATTCCACATATTTTTCAAACAAAATTCAAAAAGGTAAAGCATGCTACTCCGAGGAACAAGTGATCAGTATGCTGGAGTTCCTCATCGATAACATATTTGTCTCCTTTGGAGGGATACTGTTTCAGCAGGTCGTCGGCATACCAATGGGTACGAATTGTGCCCCTCTTCTAGCCGATTTATTTTTATACTCATATGAGTCGGAGTTTCTTCAAAAGCTTGTAAAAGATAAGAAGATTCATGAGGCTAGAGCCTTTAATTTCACATACAGGTATATTAATGACGTTTTATCTATCAATAATTCTAGATTTGCAGAATTTCTTCCATTGATATATACTCCAGAGCTGGAAGTTAAAGAGACCACAGATACCGCTTCGTCCGCATCATTTTTGTACTTATATACCTCGAATTTGACGACAGTGGTCAAATCAGTACTAAAATATATGATAAACGGGACGACTTCAATTTTAAAATCATAAATTTTCCAAATATGTGCAGCAATATACCAGCTTCTCCTGCATATGGTGTTTACATCTTGCAATTGATTCGTTATGCAAGGGCCAGTAGCAATTATTCTGATTTCCTGAAACGTCATCTTCATCTGAGAAACAGGCTACTGGACCAGGGCTATAAAAAGATTCGCCTTATTCGATCTCTTAAAAAGTTTATATTCCGATACCAAGATCTTGTCGAAATATATTCCGTCTCTGCAGAAAAGATTATAAACGATGGATTTTCATATAGTGAAAATGTATAAAGAAAAGGTGTCAACAAAAATGTCAAAAATATTTTTTTTATCAATGTGTGACGTAAAATTGTCTTTGACATTTACTTCACTGAGTTTGGTGCTGCTTTTACAACTGTTTTACCTGTTTTGTTCAAGTATTGTTATAAATACTGCTATAATGACAGCCGGAAACTTTGCGCCGTAATGAAAGCGGGAGGTTTGGCGCTTTAAAATCTGATTCAACCCACCATTTCTTTAGAAATGCCTGTACCAAGTCAGGGTCATTACGGTTTTCACAGTTTTCCGGTTGTTGACTGATTTTGTCTGTTTATATACTTATGAGTTTTGACTTTCCCTTTGTAAGATTGTTCGGAGTTCGGTAATTTTGTTATTACCCTTATATGAATGTTTAACATGTAACTTTCAACTATAATATAATATTCAGCTATATATAGCGATAAGCTTGAATTGGAGGAAACCGGAATATCCGGAGAAATCCACGAACCTTCCGCCAATCAGTGACGTTTTATCATATATTTCTAGTTACACCGAGTACCCTCTATTTCATCGTCGGCATACCTCACTCATCACCATCAAGACCGCCGTGTCAAGGGTTTGCTCCGTGTCCACATCATGGCACATATAACATCACTCGATGTTTAATATCAGACGGTATGACTTAATAGTCGACATTTATTGTCGATAACCCACGGGTAATTGTCATCTGTTCTAATCATATGAATTTACAAGGAAATCCCTTTCCTTTTTAGACCTTATATAGAAATGACTATCAAACTACAAATATGTTAACTGAAATTTTATATCTGATTACGTGATAATCTATGATTAATTGATACTTCCAGGTATATATCTTTATTTGTTTAATGCTTTAAAAAAATATTATGATATCAAATATGTTAAACTATGACAGAAATAGAAACACTAAAATCTCAAAAATAAATAAATGAACGGAATGATTAAAGTTACAAGTTGAACATATAGTTAAATTCTATTTTGCAGTTTTCTAAATTAAATTTCACCTGCAATACTTATATATACAACAAATCACTACAAGGAGTGGAGATTGCCAGAATTTTATTCATATTGAAAGAAATATCATAGAATTTTAAAGGACGTAACATGTGAGAAATATTTATCTATTTTACCTAAAAAAAATTTAATCACTCTACATATTACAAATATATGGTAGTCATCGTTTGGCAATTTAGTATGGAACATGATGTGTCGAGCCACAACAAGATGTCTCATAAATATCTCTTAAAAGACATTTTGTTTTGTAAAGTATTTGAATCTGAAAGAAAGATATTTTTCCACAGTTTTTTGGTCAAATCCTAACACCAATTGTTTAATTCTTCAAATATTATTGTATTATAGAAATTGTGTAAATAAAAAAATATATTAATGTGAAAGTCATTTCTACAAGGTAATTATAGTGTTCACCCATGTATATGTTTATATTGTATACTTGTATTTATGTACTGTACAGTTTTATGAGAATAAAGTCATTCATTCAGAATAATAACTTCACTACATACACAATAAGACTAAATCAATCAATTGAGTTTTATTAACCACATAATATTAACTATTTAAAGAATTCATAACTTGACGAAACTCTGTTTGGGGTCATTATATAAGTAACCTACCATTTTGTTAAATGCATTTATTTATGCTCGAAAAATCATAAATTCTTTTCATGCACTTCTGGCAAGTAGAAACATATATAATTAACAAAATCAGTGAGACAAATTTACCAACCACAATTTGTTTTTTTATAATATACCTTTGGATGAGGAACCCCCTTTCCCTCTCGGCACACTCAATATAAGTGTCTTCTGTGTCATTCTAGAGTTAACAATAACGAAACTTTCATGGTAGAAGATGAATTCCATTTCAGTATGATATGTGATAAGCTTAAAGATATACGTGATAAATTCTTTCAGAAACTAACTGATATTGTACCTTTATTTTCAAATTTGTCAGATTTAGACAAATTCTTTTTTATATTTCGAAGTAATGATTATGACATAAACATGTGCTATATTAAAGGCATAAGTGAAATGTATAAATACAGAAATTCATTAATGTAATTTGTTTAAGATCAAGAAAAACTATAATATTTCTGGTATTCTGTCTCTGTATCAAACCTTCTCAGTCGAAATATTATATAAAATATTATATTAAATATTATGTTATATATTTTTCATTGTAAATAATCTGAATGTTTATATTTGTGTATTCCTGCATGCTGTAGTTGAATGTATCGTTTGTTGTTTGATGACAATTCAACCTTTGGTTAAATCAATAAAATCTTATCTTATCTTATCTTATAATAACAGAGGAGGGTTGTCGTTCTTAGACGCCTTCAACAAACCCCTTAATTTTTAAAGCCAGAAAATGATTTTTACCTTTTTTTGTGTTATTGATAGAGCACAGTCTTGTTGTTAAATTTTCTCATCAATTTAATAGTGGCATTTTTTCACATGTTCTTTTGCATGTACGTATTTGTATCAAGCGTTGAAACCAAAATCAGATTATTGCCTTATTAACTTAGTTTTTGTACCAAATGCTTTTCGTTCAATACATTTTGAATTATAAATTTAGCTGATCACGTGAAGAGAGTAAACAACGACGAAACATCAATGTTAACTAAACATTAACACAATAGACACATAAACTAGACGACGAAACATCAATGTTAACTAAACATTAACACAATAGACACATAAACTAGGCGACGAAACATCAATGTTAACTAAACATTAACACAATAGACACATAAACTAGGCGACGAAACATCAATGTTAACTAAACATTAACACAATAGACACATAAACTAGACGACGAAACATCAATGTTAACTAAACATTAACACAATAGACACATAAACTAGACGACGAAACATCAATGTTAACTAAACATTAACACAATAGACACATAAACTAGGCGACGAAACATCAATGTTAACTAAACATTAACACAATAGACACATAAACTAGACGACGAAACATCAATGTTAACTAAACATTAACACAATAGACACATAAACTAGACGACGAAACATCAATGTTAACTAAACATTAACACAATAGACACATAAACTAGGCGAAGAAACATCAATGTTAACTAAACATTAACACAATAGACACATAAACTAGGCGACGAAACATCAATGTTAACTAACCCTAACACAATAGACACATAAACTAGACGACGAAACATCAATGTTAACTAAACATTAACACAATAGACACATAAACTAGACGACGAAACATCAATGTTAACTAAACATTAACACAATAGACACATAAACTAGGCGACGAAACATCAATGTTAACTAAACATTAACACAATAGACACATAAACTAGGCGACGAAACATCAATGTTAACTAACCCTAACACAATAGACACATAAACTAGACGACGAAACATCAATGTTAAATAAACATTAACACAATAGACACATAAACTAGACGACGAAACATCAATGTTAACTAACCCTAACACAATAGACACATAAACTAGACTAACTTAATACATGTCTTTGACCGCATTTATTATTAAATACTTTGTTTACATTATTATTACAAAACAAGAGGGTGCATTGAATGTATTTAAAACTATTCAATAAAAATTCTCTTACTCCTGGCGATTACTTTTTGTAAACTTGAGAGCGGTGACCACCTCGATCATTAAAAGATTATATATAACGTAAATTATACATATTACTGTAATCGCTCGTAAATGAACACGAGAGACTATCGACATAAATAAAAGTAAAGGGGCAGCACTTTTATTGCTGTTCTACATTTGACAGTCACAGTAGGGTATGTAACAATGAGCATAACACGTACCCGAAAATGAGTGTGAAACAATATCTAGCTTACATAGAGTGGTACTCTATTTCTACAACCACGTGTCCTCTAGCCTACATAGAGTGGTACTCTATTTCTACAACGACGTGTCCTCTAGCCTACATAGAGTGGTACTCTATTTCTACAACGACGTGTCCACCAGCCTACATAGAGAGTGGTACTCTATTTCTACAACGACGTGAAACGTCCTCTAGCCTACATAGAGTGGTACTCTATTTCTACAACGACGTGAAACGTCCTCTAGCCTACATAGAGTGGTACTCTATTTCTACAACCACGTGTCCTCTAGACTACATAGAGTGGTACTCTATTTCTACAACGACGTGAAACGTCCTCTAGCCTACATAGAGTGGTACTCTATTTCTACAACGAGGTGAAACGTCCTCTAGCCTACATAAAGTGGTACTCTATTTCTACAACCACGTGTCCTCTAGCCTACATAGAGTGGTACTCTATTTCTACAACCACGTGTCCTCTAGCCTACATAGAGTGGTACTCTATTTCTACAACCACCTGTCCTCTAGCCTACATAGAGTGGTACTCTATTTCTACAACCACGTGTCCTCTAGCCTACATAGAGTGGTACTCTATTTCTACAACCACGTGTCCTCTAGCCTACATAGAGTGGTACTCTATTTCTACAACCACGTGTCCTCTAGTCTACATAGAGTGGTACTCTATTTCTACAACCACGTGTCCTCTAGTCTACATAGAGTGGTACTCTATTTCTGCAACCACGTGTCCTCTAGCCTACATATAGTGGTACTCTATTTCTACAACGACGTGAAACGTCCTCTAGCCTACATAGAGTGGTACTCTATTTCTACAACCACGTGTCCTCTAGCCTACATAAAGTGGTACTCTATTTCTACAACCACGTGTCCTCTAGCCTACATAGAGTGGTACTTTATTTCTACAACCACGTGTCCTCTAGCCTACATAGAGTGGTACTCTATTTCTACAACCACGTGTCCTCTAGCCTACATAGAGTGGTACTCTATTTCTACAACCACGTATCCTCTAGCCTACATAGAGTGGTACTCTATTTCTGCAACCACGTGTCCTCTAGCCTACATAGAGTGGTACTCTATTTCTACAACGACGTGTCCTCCAGCCTACATAGAGTGGTACTCTATTTCTACAACGACGTGAAACGTCCTCTAGCCTACATAGAGTGGTACTCTATTTCTACAACGACGTGAAACGTCCTCTAGCCTACATAGAGTGGTACTCTATTTCTACAACCACGTGTCCTCTAGACTACATAGAGTGGTACTCTATTTCTACAACGACGTGAAACGTCCTCTAGCCTACATAGAGTGGTACTCTATTTCTACAACGACGTGAAACGTCCTCTAGCCTACATAAAGTGGTACTCTATTTCTACAACCACGTGTCCTCTAGCCTACATAGAGTGGTACTCTATTTCTACAACCACGTGTCCTCTAGCCTACATAGAGTGGTACTCTATTTCTACAACCACGTGTCCTCTAGCCTACATAGAGTGGTACTCTATTTCTACAACCACGTGTCCTCTAGCCTACATAGAGTGGTACTCTATTTCTACAACCACGTGTCCTCTAGCCTACATAGAGTGGTACTCTATTTCTACAACCACGTGTCCTCTAGTCTACATAGAGTGGTACTCTATTTCTACATCCACGTGTCCTCTAGTCTACATAGAGTGGTACTCTATTTCTGCAACCACGTGTCCTCTAGCCTACATATAGTGGTACTCTATTTCTACAACGAAGTGAAACGTCCTCTAGCCTACATAGAGTGGTACTCTATTTCTACAACCACGTGTCCTCTAGCCTACATAAAGTGGTACTCTATTTCTACAACCACGTGTCCTCTAGCCTACATAGAGTGGTACTTTATTTCTACAACCACGTGTCCTCTAGCCTACATAGAGTGGTACTCTATTTCTACAACCACGTGTCCTCTAGCCTACATAGAGTGGTACTCTATTTCTACAACCACGTGTCCTCTAGCCTACATAGAGTGGTACTCTATTTCTACAACCACGTGTCCTCTAGCCTACATAGAGTGGTACTCTATTTCTACAACCACCTGTCCTCTAGCCTACATAGAGTGGTACTCTATTTCTACAACCACGTGTCCTCTAGCCTACATAGAGTGGTACTCTATTTCTACAACCACGTGTCCTCTAGCCTACATAGAGTGGTACTCTATTTCTACAACCACGTGTCCTCTAGCCTACATAGAGTGGTACTCTATTTCTACAGCCACGTGTCCTCTAATCTACATAGAGTGGTACTCTATTTCTGCAACCTAGTGTCCTCTAGCCTACATATAGTGGTACTCTATTTCTACAACGACGTGAAACGTCCTCTAGCCTACATAGAGTGGTACTCTATTTCTACAACCACGTGTCCTCTAGCCTACATAAAGTGGTACTCTATTTCTACAACCACGTGTCCTCTAGCCTACATAGAGTGGTACTTTATTTCTACAACCACGTGTCCTCTAGCCTACATAGAGTGGTACTCTATTTCTACAACCACGTGTCCTCTAGCCTACATAGAGTGGTACTCTATTTATACAACCACGTGTCCTCTAGCCTACATAAATTGGTACTCTATTTCTACAACCACGTGTCCTCTAGCCTACATAGAGTGGTACTCTATTTCTACAACGACGTGAAACGTCCTCTAGCCTACATAGAGTGGTACTCTATTTCTACAACCACGTGTCCTCTAGCCTACATAGATTGGTACTCTATTTCTACAACCACGTGCAACGTCCTCTAGTCTACATAGAGTGGTACTCTATTTCTACAACCACGTGTCCTCTAGCCTACATAAAGTGGTACTCTATTTCTACAACCACGTGAAACGTCCTCTAGCCTACATAGATTGGTACTCTATTTCTACAACCACGTGTCCTCTAGCCTACATAGAGTGGTACTCTATTTCTACAACCACGTGTCCTCTAGCCTACATAAAGTGGTACTCTATTTCTACAACCACGTGTCCTCTATCCTACATAGAATGGTACTCTATTTCTACAACCACGTGTCGTCTAGCCTACATAGAATGGTACTCTATTTCTACAACCACGTGTCCTCTAGCCTACATAGAGTGGTACTCTATTTCTACAACCACGTGAAACGTCCTCTAGCCTACATAGAGTGGTACTCTATTTCTACAACCAAGTGTCCTCTAACCTACATAGAGTGGTACTCTATTTCTACAACCACGTGTCCTCTAGCCTACATAGAGTGGTACTCTATTTCTACAACCACATGCAACGTCCTCTAGCCTACATAGAGTGGTACTCTATTTCTACAACCACGTGTCCTATGGCCTACATAAAGTGGTACTCTATTTCTACAACCACGTGAAACGTCCTCTAGCCTACATAGAGTGGTACTCTATTTCTACAACAACCACGTGTCCTCTAGCCTACATAGAGTGGTACTCTATTTCTACAACCACGTGTCCTCTAGCCTACATAGAGTGGTACTCTATTTCTTCAACGACGTATCCTCTAGCCTACATAAAGTGGTACTCTATTTCTAGAACCACGTGAAACGTCCTCTAGCCTACATAGAGTGGTACTCTATTTCTACAACCACGTGTCCTCTAGCATACATAGAGTGGTACTCTATTTCTACAACGACGTGAAACGTCCTCTAGCCTACATAGAGTGGTACTCTATTTCTACAACCACGTGTCCTCTAGCCTACATAAAGTGGTACTCTATTTCTACAACCACGTGTCCTCTAGCCTACATAGAGTGGTACTCTATTTCTACAACCACGTATCCTCTAGCCTACATAGAGTGGTACTCTATTTCTGCAACCACGTGTCCTCTAGCCTACATAGAGTGGTACTCTATTTCTACAACGACGTGAAACGTCCTCTAGCCTACATAGAGTGGTACTCTATTTCTACAACCACGTGTCCTCTAGCCTACATAAAGTGGTACTCTATTTCTACAACCACGTGTCCTCTAGCCTACATAGAGTGGTAATCTATTTCTACAACCACGTGTCCTCTAGCCTACATAGAGTGGTACTCTATTTCTACAACCACGTGTCCTCTAGCCTACATAGAGTGGTACTCTATTTCTACAACCACGTGTCCTCTAGCCTACATAGAGTGGTACTCTATTTCTACAACCACGTGTCCTCTAGCCTACATAGAGAGGTACTATATTTCTACAACCACGTGAAACGTCCTCTAGCCTACATAGAGTGGTACTCTATTTCTACAACCACGTGTCCTCTAGACTACATAGAGTGGTACTCTATTTCTACAACGACGTGAAACGTCCTCTAGCCTACATAGAGTGGTACTCTATTTCTACAACGACGTGAAACGTCCTCTAGCCTACATAGAGTGGTACTCTATTTCTACAACCACGTGTCCTCTAGCCTACATAGAGTGGTACTCTATTTCTACAACCACGTGTCCTCTAGCCTACATAGAGTGGTACTCTATTTCTACAACCACGTGTCCTCTAGCCTACATAGAGTGGTACTCTATTTCTACAACCACGTGTCCTCTAGCCTACATAGAGTGGTACTCTATTTCTACAACCACGTGTCCTCTAGCCTACATAGAGTGGTACTCTATTTATACAACCACGTGTCCTCTAGCCTACATAAAGTGGTACTCTATTTCTACAACCACGTGTCCTCTAGCCTACATAGAGTGGTACTCTATTTCTACAACGACGTGAAACGTCCTCTAGCCTACATAGAGTGGTACTCTATTTCTACAACCACGTGTCCTCTAGCCTACATAGAGAGGTACTCTATTTCTACAACCACGTGCAACGTCCTCTAGTCTACATAGAGTGGTACTCTATTTCTACAACCACGTGTCCTCTAGCCTACATAAAGTGGTACTCTATTTCTACAACCACGTGAAACGTCCTCTAGCCTACATAGATTGGTACTCTATTTCTACAACCACGTGTCCTCTAGCCTACATAGAGTGGTACTCTATTTCTACAACCACGTGTCCTCTAGCCTACATAAAGTGGTACTCTATTTCTACAACCACGTGTCCTCTATCCTACATAGAATGGTACTCTATTTCTACAACCACGTGTCGTCTAGCCTACATAGAATGGTACTCTATTTCTACAACCACGTGTCCTCTAGCCTACATAGAGTGGTACTCTATTTCTACAACCACGTGAAAGGTCCTCTAGCCTACATAGAGTGGTACTCTATTTCTACAACCAAGTGTCCTCTAACCTACATAGAGTGGTACTCTATTTCTACAACCACGTGTCCTCTAGCCTACATAGAGTGGTACTCTATTTCTACAACCACATGCAACGTCCTCTAGCCTACATAGAGTGGTACTCTATTTCTACAACCACGTGTCCTATGGCCTACATAAAGTGGTACTCTATTTCTACAACCACGTGAAACGTCCTCTAGCCTACATAGAGTGGTACTCTATTTCTACAACAACCACGTGTCCTCTAGCCTACATAGAGTGGTACTCTATTTCTACAACCACGTGTCCTCTAGCCTACATAGAGTGGTACTCTATTTCTACAACGACGTATCCTCTAGCCTACATAAAGTGGTACTCTATTTCTAGAACCACGTGAAACGTCCTCTAGCCTACATAGAGTGGTACTCTATTTCTACAACCACGTGTCCTCTAGCCTACATAGAGTGGTACTCTATTTCTACAACGACGTGAAACGTCCTCTAGCCTACATAGAGTGGTACTCTATTTCTACAACCACGTGTCCTCTAGCCTACATAAAGTGGTACTCTATTTCTACAACCACGTGTCCTCTAGTCTACATAGAGTGGTACTCTATTTCTACAACCACGTATCCTCTAGCCTACATAGAGTGGTACTCTATTTCTGCAACCACGTGTCCTCTAGCCTACATAGAGTGGTACTCTATTTTTACAACCACGTGTCCTCTAGCCGACATAGAGTGGTACTCTATTTCTACAACCACGTGTCCTCTAGCCTACATAGAGAGGTACTATATTTCTACAACCACGTGAAACGTCCTCTAGCCTACATAGAGTGGTACTCTATTTCTACAACCACATGCAACGTCCTCTAGCCTACATAGAGTGGTACTCTATTTCTACAACCACGTGTCCTCTAGCCTACATAAAGTGGTACTCTATTTCTACAACCACGTGAAACGTCCTCTAGCCTACATAGAGTGGTACTCTATTTCTACAACAACCACGTGTCCTCTAGCCTACATACAGTGGTACTCTATTTCTACAACTACGTGTCCTATAGCCTACATAGAGTGGTACTCTATTTCTACAACCAAGTATCCTCTAGCCTACATAAAGTGGTACTCTATTTCTACAACCACGTGAAACGTCCTCTAGCCTACATAGAGTGGTACTCTATTTCTACAATCACGTGTCCTCTAGCCTACATAGAGTGGTACTCTATTTCTACAACCACGTGAAACGTCCTCTAGCCTACCTAAAGTGGTACTCTATTTCTACAACCACGTGTCCTCTAGCCTACATAGAGTGGTACTCTATTTCTGCAACCACGTGTCCTCTAGCCTACATAGAGTGGTACTCTATTTCTACAACGACGTGAAACGTCCTCTAGCCTACATAGAGTGGTACTCTATTTCTACAACCACGTGTCCTCTAGCCTACATAAAGTGGTACTCTATTTCTACAACCACGTGTCCTCTAGCCTACATAGAGTGGTACTCTATTTCTACATCCACGTGTCCTCTAGCCTACATAGAGTGGTACTCTATTTCTACAACCACGTGTCCTCTAGCCTACATAGAGTGGTACTCTATTTCTACAACCACGTGTCCTCTAGCCTACATAGAGTGGTACTCTATTTCTACAACCACGTGTCCTCTAGTCTACATAGAGTGGTACTCTATTTCTGCAACCACGTGTCCTCTAGCCTACATATAGTGGTACTCTATTTCTACAACGACGTGAAACGTCCTCTAGCCTACATAGAGTGGTACTCTATTTCTACAACCACGTGTCCTCTAGCCTACATAAAGTGGTACTCTATTTCTACAACCACGTGTCCTCTAGCCTACATAGAGTGGTACTTTATTTCTACAACCACGTGTCCTCTAGCCTACATAGAGTGGTACTCTATTTCTACAACCACGTGTCCTCTAGCCTACATAGAGTGGTACTCTATTTCTACAACCACGTGTCCTCTAGCCTACATAGAGTGGTACTCTATTTATACAACCACGTGTCCTCTAGCCTACATAAAGTGGTACTCTATTTCTACAACCACGTGTCCTCTAGCCTACATAGAGTGGTACTCTATTTCTACAACGACTTGAAACGTCCTCTAGCCTACATAGAGTGGTACTCTATTTCTACAACCACGTGTCCTCTAGCCTACATAGATTGGTACTCTATTTCTACAACCACGTGCAACGTCCTCTAGTCTACATAGAGTGGTACTCTATTTCTACATCCACGTGTCCTCTAGCCTACATAAAGTGGTACTCTATTTATACAACCACGTGAAACATCCTCTAGCCTACATAGATTGGTACTCTATTTCTACAACCACGTGTCCTCTAGCCTACATAGAGTGGTACTCTATTTCTACAACCACGTGTCCTCTAGCCTACATAAAGTGGTACTCTATTTCTACAACCACGTGTCCTCTATCCTACATAGAATGGTACTCTATTTCTACAACCACGTGTCGTCTAGCCTACATAGAATGGTACTCTATTTCTACAACCACGTGTCCTCTAGCCTACATAGAGTGGTACTCTATTTCTACAACCACGTGAAACGTCCTCTAGCCTACATAGAGTGGTACTCTATTTCTACAACCACGTGTCCTCTAGCCTACATAGAGTGGTACTCTATTTCTACAACCACATGCAACGTCCTCTAGCCTACATAGAGTGGTACTCTATTTCTACAACCACGTGTCCTCTAGCCTACATAGAGTGGTACTCTATTTCTACAACGACGTGAAACGTCCTCTAGCCTACATAGAGTGGTACTCAATATCTACAACCACGTGTCCTCTAGTCTACATAAAGTGGTACTCTATTTCTACAACCACGTTTCCTCTAGCCTACATAGAGTGGTAATCTATTTCTACAACCACGTGTCCTCTAGCCTACATAGAGTGGTACTCTATTTCTACAACCACGTGTCCTCTAGCCTACATAGAGTGGTACTCTATTTCTACAACCACGTGTCCTTTAGCCTACATAGAGTGGTACTCTATTTCTACAACCACGTGTCATCTAGCCTACATAGAGAGGTACTATATTTCTACAACCACGTGAAACGTCCTCTAGCCTACATAGAGTGGTACTCTATTTCTACAACCACATGCAACGTCCTCTAGCCTACATAGAGTGGTACTCTATTTCTACAACCACGTTTCCTCTAGCCTACATAAAGTGGTACTCTATTTCTACAACCACGTGAAACGTCCTCTAGCCTACATAGAGTGGTACTCTATTTCTACAACAACCACGTGTCCTCTAGCCTACATAGAGTGGTACTCTATTTCTACAACCACGTGTCCTCTAGCCTACATAGAGTGGTACTCTATTTCTACAACCACGTATCCTCTAGCCTACATAAAGTGGTATTCTATTTCTACAACCACGTGAAACATCCTCTAGCCTAAAAAGAGTGTTACTCTATTTCTACAATCACGTGTCCTCTAGCCTACATAGAGTGGGTACTCTATTTCTACAGCCACGTGTCCTCTAGCCTACATAGAGTGATACTTTATTTCTACAACCACGTGTCCTCTAGCCTACATAGAGTGGTACTCTATTTCTACAACCACATGCAACGCCCTCTAGCCTACATAGAATGGTACTCTATTTCTACAACCACGTGTCCTCTAGCCTACATAAAGTGTGACTCTATTTCTACAACCACATGCAACGCCCTCTAGCCTACATAGAGTGGTACTCTATTTCTACAATCACGTGTCCTCTAGCCTACATAGAGTGGGTACTCTATTTCTACAGCCACGTGTCCTCTAGCCTACATAGAGTGATACTTTATTTCTACAACCACGTGTCCTCTAGCCTACATAGAGTGGTACTCTATTTCTACAACCACGTGAAACGTCCTCTAGCCTACATAGAGTGGTACTCTATTTCTACAACCACGTGTCCTCTAGCATACATAGAGTGGTACTCTATTTCTGCAACCACGTGTCCTCTAGCCTACATAGGGTGGTACTCTATTTCTACAACGACGTGAAACGTCCTCTAGCCTACATAGAGTGGTACTCTATTTCTACAACCACGTGTCCTCTAATCTACCTAAAGTGGTACTCTATTTCTACAACCACGTGTCCTCTAGCGTACATAGAGTGGTAATCTATTTCTACAACCACGTGTCCTCTAGCCTACATAGAGTGGTACTCTATTTCTACAACCACATGTCCTCTAGCCTACATAGAGTGGTACTCTATTTCTACAACCACGTGTCCTCTAGCCTACATAGAGTGGTACTCTATTTCTACAACCACGTGTCCTCTAGCCTACATAGAGAGGTACTGTATTTCTACAACCACGTGAAACGTCCTCTAGCCTACATAGAGTGGTACTCTATTTCTACAACCACGTGAAACGTCCTCTAGCCTACATAGAGAGTGGTACTCTATTTCTACAACCACGTGTCCTCTAGCCTACATAGAGTGGTACTCTATTTCTACAACCACGTGTCCTCTAGCCTACATAGAGTGGTACTCTATTTCTACAACCACGTGTCCTCTAGCCTACATAGAGTGGTACTCTATTTCTACAACCACGTGTCCTCTAGCCTACATAGAGAGGTACTATATTTCTACAACCTCGTGAAACGTCCTCTAGCCTACATAGAGTGGTACTCTATTTCTACAACCACATGCAACGCCCTCTAGCCTACATAGAGTGGTACTCTATTTCTACAACCACGTGTCCTCTAGCCTACATAAAGTGGTACTATTTCTACAACCACGTGAAACGTCCTCTAGCCTACATAGAGTGGTACTCTATTTCTACAACAACCACGTGTCCTCTAGCCTACATAGAGTGGTACTCTATTTCTACAACCACGTGTCCTCTAGCCTACATAGAGTGGTACTCTATTTCTACAACCACGTGTCCTCTAGCCTACATAGAGTGGTACTCTATTTCTACAACCACGTGTCCTCTAGCCTACATAGAGAGGTACTATATTTCTACAACCTCGTGAAACGTCCTCTAGCCTACATAGAGTGGTACTCTATTTCTACAACCACATGCAACGCCCTCTAGCCTACATAGAGTGGTACTCTATTTCTACAACCACGTGTCCTCTAGCCTACATAAAGTGGTACTCTATTTCTACAACCACGTGAAACGTCCTCTAGCCTACATAGAGTGGTACTCTATTTCTACAACAACCACGTGTCCTCTAGCCTACATAGAGTGGTACTCTATTTCTACAACCACGTGTCCTCTAGCCTACATAGAGTGGTACTCTATTTCTACAACCACGTGTCCTCTAGCCTACATAGAGAGGTACTATATTTCTACAACCTCGTGAAACGTCCTCTAGCCTACATAGAGTGGTACTCTATTTCTACAACCACATGCAACGTCCTCTAGCCTACATAGAGTGGTACTCTATTTCTACAACCACGTGTCCTCTAGCCTACATAAAGTGGTACTCTATTTCTACAACAACCACGTGTCCTCTAGCCTACATATAAAATTTATCTAATATAATATTGTTATACTCCAAATGAGTCCGGCGGCAACAATTCAGCAAAAACAATGGACAAGTTTATGGCAGAAACTTGTTCATTGTTTTTGCTGAATTGTCATTTTTCTTATTCATTTTTGAACCAATTGTAAATATTTTTGTTTTTGTGGTGATTTATATATTGTTAGTAGAAGTCCTCGTAAGTTTCTAAATTCTGTCTTGTCTTGATATTTTTATGGTAATGTTTAAAGCACGGGTAAATGTGCACTGTAGGATCAAGTTTTAATTTACCTGGTAAAAATTTAACTCCATATTTTACCTGAATTCCAAGAAATATTACATAGCAGAAACTATTTTAAGCAACATTATATACATTTTTTCTGAAAATTTACCAAATTTTCTATTTGTGGGGACATAATATTAGCTTGAAAGATAAAGAAAAAAAAGTAATGGACCGTTAACATGCCCATTATTGTTCTCAATCGATACAACATGTGCAGTCATTGTACAGATAACGCTATCTATACTTCACAAATAACATAATTTGATGTGGGTATTTCCATATAATTGAAGTTTATAAAGTGTGTCTAGTTTTTAATATTTATAGGAAATTCATAAATTCTTCATTAAATCAACAAATTAAATTTATAATAAGAAACATATTACATTGGACATTCAAACGGGAGTAAAGAGGAGCATTTTTGTTTTGTTCGTTCTTTTTATGTTTTCATGTTTTGAGTCCTGGTTGCTCGGGTGGTTAAACTTAAGGTTACTGGTTTCTGACCACAAACCTATAATACCACCGACGTGAGTTCGAGTACAGCTTCCCACCTCAAGAGCTAAACGTTTCCAGTCAGCTACAATTTTTTTTATCTGGATGCGGTGTTCGTATTCCTTGATCGGACAGAATGTTTTGTTGGGCTCTGACTCGTCCTTTTTATTTAATATTTACAATGGAAAATGGAAACAAATTGTGCTTTCCAGAAAGTAGATAAAATGGGTTTCTTTTTCACTAAAAATGCCAGCCATCACTTAGATATGAAATATGTCTTAGCACATAAGATATAGCTAATGGTGTGCTTGTCGGTCGAAAGTTTGTTCAATGAACCACAATACAGTGTACTTAGACACCAGTCAGAGATGTAAGCTTTGATGAACCACAATACAGTGTACTTAGACACCAGTCAGAGATGTAAGCTTTGATGAACCACAATACAGTGTACTTAGACACCAGTCAGAGATGTAAGCTTTGATGAATCACAATACAGTGTACTTAGACACCAGTCAGAGATGTAAGCTTTGATGAACCACAATACAGTGTACTTAGACACCAGTCAGAGATGTAAGCTTTGATGAACCACAATACAGTGTACTTAGACACCAGTCAGAGATGTAAGCTTTGATGAACCACAATACAGTGTACTTAGACACCAGTCAGAGATGTAAGCTTTGATGAACCACAATACAGTGTACTTAGACACCAGTCAGAGATGTAAGCTTTGATGAACCACAATACAGTGTACTTAGACACCAGTCAGAGATGTAAGCTTTGATGAACCACAATACAGTGTACTTAGACACCAGTCAGAGATGTAAGCTTTGATGAACCACAATACAGTGTACTTAGACACCAGTCAGAGATGTAAGCTTTGATGAACCACAATACAGTGTACTTAGACACCAGTCAGAGATGTAAGCTTTGATGAATCACAATACAGTGTACTTAGACACCAGTCAGAGATGTAAGCTTTGATGAACCACAATACAGTGTACTTAGACACCAGTCAGAGATGTAAGCTTTGATGAACCACAATACAGTGTACTTAGACACCAGTCAGAGATGTAAGCTTTGATGAACCACAATACAGTGTACTTAGACACCAGTCAGAGATGTAAGCTTTGATGAACCACAATACAGTGTACTTAGACACCAGTCAGAGATGTAAGCTTTGATGAACCACAATACAATGTACTTAGACACCAGTCAGAGATGTAAGCTTTGATGAACCACAATACAGTGTACTTAGACACCAGTCAGAGATGTAAGCTTTGATGAACCACAATACAGTGTACTTAGACACCAGTCAGAGATGTAAGCTTTGATGAACCACAATACAGTGTACTTAGACACCAGTCAGAGATGTAAGCTTTGATGAACCACAATACAGTGTACTTAGACACCAGTCAGAGATGTAAGCTTTGATGAACCACAATACAGTGTACTTAGACACCAGTCAGAGATGTAAGCTTTGATGAACCACAATACAGTGTACTTAGACACCAGTCAGAGATGTAAGCTTTGATGAACCACAATACAGTGTACTTAGACACCAGTCAGAGATGTAAGCTTTGTGGTTTCTTATATAGTAATTTATACATAACCAATACATAGAAAACGGTTTAAGATGAAGGCAATCATGGTTTGTTCAAACATGAGCCTGGAAATATGTTTTAGTTCTTGTTACAACTAACTTAGTAGTTACTAGGAATCTTTTGAGTCTTTTTCCCTCCATCATCTTGTATTAACCTGAAAATTTTAATTCTCTTATCAGCATGACACACAAATTTCACAGATAATTATGTTCCTATTAATTGAACAAAAGACTACAACGGGTACAACATGATTCGACCGCAGCAAGTATATAATTAATATACAAATGTTATTATATTTGTCAGTATCTCGGACACCATGAGAGCTAGGCCAAATCTGTTTGATTAAGCAGACAGGAAATTTCATATGGAATCTAGAGAGAAGATAAAACTTAACAAAATCCGCATTAATATAACCAGAGGCTCTCAAGAGCCTGTATCGTTCACCTGGTTATAAAAAAAAACCAATTGGTCCTATGTAAAAACTATGTCCTGCAGTGGTAGTCATCTTGGAATTACGATCAACATAGAAATCACAAAGTTTGTAAAGGACCTTCCAATGATTGATGCATAGTTTAGGTTCAATCAGTGCAATAGCTTCAGAGAAGAAGATATTTCTGTATTTTCCCCGATATGGTCCTGTGTTAATACTATGACCTGTGGTGGCAGCCATCTTGGATTTCCGATCGGCATAAAAAACAGAGGACCTTCCAATGATCATTCCTGGGCAGTTTGGTTTCAGAGAAGAAGCGTTTTGAAACATTTTTCCCATAGGGTCCAATGTTAAACAAGTCCTGCCGTAGCCGCCATTTTGAATTTCATATCAGAACAAAAAACGTAAAGTTTGTAGAGGACCATCCAATGAACATTCATGTACAGTTTGGCTTTAATCATATTTGTAGTTTCTGAGAAGAAGGCATTTGAACATTTTCCCATAGGGTCCAATGCTAATCTATGTCCTGCGGTGGTGGCCATCTTGGATATCCGATCGGCATAAAAAAACACACACCTTGTAGAGGACCTTCCAATGATCATTCCTGGGCAGTTTGGTTTCAATTATCCAAGTGGTTTCAGAGAAGAAGCGTTTTGAAACATTTTTTCCATAGGGTCCAATGTTAAACTAAGTCCTGCCGTAGCCGCCATTTTGAATTTCATATCGGAACAAAAAACGTTCAGTTTGTAGAGGACCATCCAATGAACATTCATGTACAGTTTGGCTTTAATAATATTTGTAGTTTCTGAGAAGAAGGCATTTGAACATTTTCCCATAGGGTCCAATGTTAATCTATGTATTGCGGTGGCGGCAATCTTGGATTTTCGATCGACATAAAAAACATAAAATTTGTAGAGGACCTTCCAATGATCATTCCTGGGCAGTTTGGTTTCAATTGTCTAAGTGGTTTCAGAGAAGAAGCGTTTTGAAACATTTTCCCCGTAGGGTCCAATGTTAAACTAAGTCCTGCCATAGCCGCCATTTTGAATTTCATACCGGAACAAAAAACGTAAAGTTTGTAGAGGACCATCTAATGAACATTCATGTACAGTTTGGCTTTAATCATATTTGTAGTTTCTGAGAAGAAGGCATTTGAATATTTTCCCATAGGGTCCAATGTTAATCTATGTATTGCGGTGGCGGCCATCTTGAATTTTCAATCGGCATAAAAAAAACATAAACTTTGTAGAGGACCTTCCAATGACTATTCCTGGGCAGTTTGGTTTCAATTGTCCAAGTGGTTTCAGAGAAGAAGCGTTTTGAAACATTTTTTCCATAGGGTCCAATGTTAAACTAAATCCTGCCGTAGCCGCCATTTTGAATTTCATATCGGAACAAAAAACGTAAAGTTTGTAGAGGACCATCCAATGAACATTCATGTACAGTTTGGCTTTAATCATATTTGTAGTTTCTGAGAAGAAGGCATTTGAACATTTTCCCATAGGGTCCAATGTTAATCTATGTCCTGCGGTGGCGGCCATCTTGAATTTTCGATCGGCATAAAAATAACATAAACTTTGTAGAGGACCTTCCAATGACTATTCCTGGGCAGTTTGGTTTCTATTGTCCAAGTGGTTTCAGAGAAGAAGCGTTTTGAAACATTTTCCCCATAGGGTCCAATGTTAAACTAAGTCCTGCCGTAGCCGCCATTTTGAATTTCATACCGGAACAAAAAACGTAAAGTTTGTAGAGGTCCATCCAATGAACATTCATGTACAGTTTGGCTTTAATAATATTTGTAGTTTCTGAGAAGAAGGCATTTGAACATTTTCCCATAGGGTCCAATGTTAATCTATGTCCTGCGGTGGCGGCCATCTTGGATTTCCGATCGACATAAAAAACATAAAATTTTGTAGAGGACCTTCCAATGATCATTCCTGGGCAGTTTGGTTTCAACTGTCTAAGTGGTTTCAGAGAAGAAGCGTTTTGAAACATTTTCCCCATAGGGTCCAATGTTAAATTAATTCCTGCCGTAGCCGCCATTTTGAATTTCATATCGGAACAAAAAACGTTCAGTTTGTAGAGGACCATCCAATGAACATTCATGTACAGTTTGGCTTTAATAATATTTGTAGTTTCTGAGAAGAAGGCATTTGAACATTTTCCCATAGGGTCCAATGTTAATCTATGTATTGCGGTGGCGGCCATCTTGAATTTTCGATCGGCATAAAAAAAACATAAACTTTGTAGAGGACCTTCCAATGACTATTCCTGGGCAGTTTGGTTTCAATTGTCCAAGTGGTTTCAGAGAAGAAGCGTTTTGAAACATTTTCCCCATAGGGTCCAATGTTAAACTAAGTCCTGCCGTA
This sequence comes from Bathymodiolus brooksi, assembly GCA_963680875.1. NCBI lineage: Eukaryota > Metazoa > Mollusca > Bivalvia > Mytilida > Modiolidae > Bathymodiolus > Bathymodiolus brooksi. The sequence goes on from OY804577.1 coordinate 2,239,730, forward strand.
GCCGCCATTTTGAATTTCATATCGGAACAAAAAACGTAAAGTTTGTAGAGGACCATCCAATGAACATTCATGTACAGTTTGGCTTTAATCATATTTGTAGTTTCTGAGAAGAAGGCATTTGAACATTTTCCCATAGGGTCCAATGTTAATCTATGTATTGTGGTGGCGGCCATCTTGGATTTCCGATCGACATAAAAAACATAAATTTTGTAGAGGACCTTCCAATGATCATTCCTGGGCAGTTTGGTTTCAATTGTCCAAGTGGTTTCAGAGAAGAAGCGTTTTGAAACATTTTCCCCATAGGGTCCAATGTTAAATTAAGTCCTGCCGTAGCCGCCATTTTGAATTTCATATCGGAACAAAAAACGTAAAGTTTGTAGAGGACCATCCAATGAACATTCATGTACAGTTTGGCTTTAATAATATTTGTAGTTTCTGAGAAGAAGGCATTTGAACATTTTCCCATAGGGTCCAATGTTAATCTATGTCCTGCGGTGGCGGCCATCTTGGATTTCCGATCGGCATAAAAAACATAAAATTGGTAGAGGACCTTCAAATGATCATTCCTGGGCAGTTTGGTTTCAATTGTCCAAGTGGTTTCAGAGAAGAAGCGTTTTGAAACATTTTTCCCATAGGGGCCAATGTTAAACTAAGTCCTGCCGTAGCCGCCATTTTGAATTTCATACCGGAACAAAAAACGTAAAGTTTCTAGAGGACCATCTAATGAACATTCATGTACAGTTTGGCTTTAATCATATTTGTAGTTTCTGAGAAGAAGGTATTTGAATATTTTCCCATAGGGTCCAATGTTAATCTATGTCCTGCGGTGGCGGCCATCTTGAATTTTCGATCGGCATAAAAATAACATAAATTTTGTAGAGGACCTTCCAATGACTATTCCTGGGCAGTTTGGTTTCTATTGTCCAAGTGGTTTCAGAGAAGAAGCGTTTTGAAACATTTTCCACATAGGGTCCAATGTTAAACTAAGTCCTGCCGTAGCCGCCATTTTGAATTTCATACCGGAACAAAAAACGTAAAGTTTGTAGAGGACCATCCAATGAACATTCATGTACAGTTTGGCTTTAATAATATTTGTAGTTTCTGAGAAGAAGGCATTTGAACATTTTCCCATAGGGTCCAATGTTAATCTATGTCCTGCGGTGGCGGCCATCTTGGATTTCTGATCGGCATAAAAAACATAAAATTGGTAGAGGACCTTCCAATGATCATTCCTGGGCAGTTTGGTTTCAATTGTCCAGGTGGTTTCAGAGAAGAAGCGTTTTGAAACATTCTTCCCATAGGGTCCAATGTTAAACTAAGTCCTGCCGTAGCCGCCATTTTGAATTTCATACCGGAACAAAAAACGTAAAGTTTGTAGAGGACCATCCAATTAAAACTCATGTACAGTTTGGCTTTAATAATATTTGTAGTTTCTGAGAAGAAGGCATTTGAACATTTTCCCATAGGGTCCAATGTTAATCTATGTATTGCGGTGGCGGCCATCTTGGATTTCCGATCGACATAAAAACATAAACTTTGTAGAGGACCTTCCAATGATCATTCCTGGGCAGTTTGGTTTCAATTGTCCAAGTGGTTTCAGAGAAGAAGCGTTTTGAAACATTTTTCCCATAGGGTCCAATGTTAAACTAAGTCCTGCCGTAGCCGCCATTTTGAATTTCATATCGGAACAAAAAACGTTCAGTTTGTAGAGGACCATCCAATGAACATTCATGTACCATTTGGCTTTAATAATATTTGTAGTTTCTGAGAAGAAGGCATTTGAACATTTTCCCATAGGGTCCAATGTTAATCTATGTATTGCGGTGGCGGCCATCTTGGATTTCCGATCGACTTAAAAAACATAAATTTTGTAGAGGACCTTCCAATGATCATTCCTGGGCAGTTTGGTTTCAATTGTCTAAGTGGTTTCAGAGAAGAAGCGTTTTGAAACATTTTCCCCGTAGGGTCCAATGTTAAACTAAGTCCTGCCGTAGCCGCCATTTTGAATTTCATATCGGAACAAAAAACGTACAGTTTGTAGAGGACCATCCAATGAACATTCATGTACAGTTTGGCTTTAATAATATTTGTAGTTTCTGAGAAGAAGGCATTTGAACATTTTCCCATAGGGTCCAATGTTAATCTATGTATTGCGGTGGCGGCCATCTTAGATTTCCGATCATTTTAAAAAACATAAATTTTGTAGAGGACCTTCCAATGATCATTCCTGGTCAGTTTGGTTTCAATTGTCTAAGCGGTTTCAGAGAAGAAGCGTTTTGAAACATTTTCGCGGTAGGGTCCAATGTTAAACTAAGTCCTGCCATAGCCGCCATTTTGAATTTCATACCGGAACAAAAAACGTACAGTTTGTAGAGGACCATCTAATGAACATTCATGTACAGTTTGGCTTTAATCATATTTGTAGTTTCTGAGAAGAAGGCATTTGAATATTTTCCCATAGGGTCCAATGTTAATCTATGTCCTGCGGTGGCGGCCATCTTGAATTTTCGATAGGCATAAAAAAAACGTAAACTTTGTAGAGGACCTTCCAATGACTATTCCTGGGCAGTTTGGTTTCAATTGTCCAAGTGGTTTCAGAGAAGAAGCGTTTTGAAACATTTTTCCCATAGGGTCCAATGTTAAACTAAGTCCTGCCGTAGCCGCCATTTTGAATTTCATATCGGAACAAAAAACGTAAAGTTTGTAGAGGACCATCCAATGAACATTCATGTACAGTTTGGCTTTAATCATATTTGTAGTTTCTGAGAAGAAGGCATTTGAACATTTTCCCATAGGGTCCAATGTTAATCTATGTATTGTGGTGGCGGCCATCTTGGATTTCCGATCGACATAAAAAACATAAATTTTGTAGAGGACCTTCCAATGATCATTCCTGGGCAGTTTGGTTTCAATTGTCCAAGTGGTTTCAGAGAAGAAGCGTTTTGAAACATTTTCCCCATAGGGTCCAATGTTAAATTAAGTCCTGCCGTAGCCGCCATTTTGAATTTCATATCGGAACAAAAAACGTAAAGTTTGTTGAGGACCATCCAATGAACATTCATGTACAGTTTGGCTTTAATCATATTTGTAGTTTCTGAGAAGAAGGCATTTGAACATTTTCCCTAAGGGTCCAATGTTAATCTATGTCCTGCGGTGGCGGCCATCTTGGATTTCCGATCGGCATAAAAAACATAAAATTGGTAGAGGACCTTCAAATGATCATTCCTGGGCAGTTTGGTTTCAATTGTCCAAGTGGTTTCAGAGAAGAAGCGTTTTGAAACATTTTTCCCATAGGGTCCAATGTTAAACTAAGTCCTGCCGTAGCCGCCATTTTGAATTTCATATCGGAACAAAAAACGTAAAGTTTGTAGAGGACCATCCAATGAACATTCATGTACAGTTTGGCTTTAATAATATTTGTAGTTTCTGAGAAGAAGGCATTTGAACATTTTCCCATAGGGTCCAATGTTAATCTATGTATTGCGGTGGCGGCAATCTTGGATTTTCGATCGACATAAAAAACATAAAATTTGTAGAGGACCTTCCAATGATCATTCCTGGGCAGTTTGGTTTCAATTGTCTAAGTGGTTTCAGAGAAGAAGCGTTTTGAAACATTTTCCCCATAGGGTCCAATGTTAAACTAAGTCCTGCAGTAGCCGCCATTTTGAATTTCATATCGGAACAAAAAACGTAAAGTTTGTAGAGGACCATCCAATGAACATTCATGTACAGTTTGGCTTTAATAATATTTGTAGTTTCTGAGAAGAAGGCATTTGAACATTTTCCCATAGGGTCCGATGTTAATCTATGTATTGCGGTGGCGGCCATCTTGGATTTCCGATCGACTTAAAAAACATAAATTTTGTAGAGGACCTTCCAATGATCATTCCTGGGCAGTTTGGTTTCAACTGTCTAAGTGGTTTCAGAGAAGAAGCGTTTTGAAACATTTTCCCCGTAGGGTCCAATGTTAAACTAATTCCTGCCGTAGCCGCCATTTTGAATTTCATATCGGAACAAAAAACGTAAAGTTTGTAGAGGACCATCCAATGAACATTCATGTACAGTTTGGCTTTAATAATATTTGTAGTTTCTGAGAAGAAGGCATTTGAACATTTTCCCATAGGGTCCAATGTTAATCTATGTATTGCGGTGGCGGCCATCTTGGATTTCCGATCGACTTAAAAAACATAAATTTTGTAGAGGACCTTCCAATGATCATTCCTGGGCAGTTTGGTTTCAATTGTCTAAGTGGTTTCAGAGAAGAAGCGTTTTGAAACATTTTCCCCGTAGGGTCCAATGTTAAACTAAGTCCTGCCATAGCCGCCATTTTGAATTTCATACCGGAACAAAAAACGTAAAGTTTGTAGAGGACCATCTAATGAACATTCATGTACAGTTTGGCTTTAATCATATTTGTAGTTTCTGAGAAGAAGGCATTTGAATATTTTCCCATAGGGTCCAATGTTAATCTATGTATTGCGGTGGCGGCCATCTTGAATTTTCAATCGGCATAAAAAAAACATAAACTTTGTAGAGGACCTTCCAATGACTATTCCTGGGCAGTTTGGTTTCAATTGTCCAAGTGGTTTCAGAGAAGAAGCGTTTTGAAACATTTTTTCCATAGGGTCCAATGTTAAACTAAATCCTGCCGTAGCCGCCATTTTGAATTTCATATCGGAACAAAAAACGTAAAGTTTGTAGAGGACCATCCAATGAACATTCATGTACAGTTTGGCTTTAATCATATTTGTAGTTTCTGAGAAGAAGGCATTTGAACATTTTCCCATAGGGTCCAATGTTAATCTATGTCCTGCGGTGGCGGCCATCTTGAATTTTCGATCGGCATAAAAATAACATAAACTTTGTAGAGGACCTTCCAATGACTATTCCTGGGCAGTTTGGTTTCTATTGTCCAAGTGGTTTCAGAGAAGAAGCGTTTTGAAACATTTTCCCCATAGGGTCCAATGTTAAACTAAGTCCTGCCGTAGCCGCCATTTTGAATTTCATACCGGAACAAAAAACGTAAAGTTTGTAGAGGTCCATCCAATGAACATTCATGTACAGTTTGGCTTTAATAATATTTGTAGTTTCTGAGAAGAAGGCATTTGAACATTTTCCCATAGGGTCCAATGTTAATTTATGTCCTGCGGTGGCGGCCATCTTGGATTTTCGATCGACATAAAAAACATAAATTTTGTAGAGGACCTTCCAATGATCATTCCTGGGCAGTTTGGTTTCAATTGTCCAAGTGGTTTCAGAGAAGAAGCGTTTTGAAACATTTTCCCCATAGGGTCCAATGTTAAATTAAGTCCTGCCGTAGCCGCCATTTTGAATTTCATATCGGAACAAAAAACGTAAAGTTTGTTGAGGACCATCCAATGAACATTCATGTACAGTTTGGCTTTAATAATATTTGTAGTTTCTGAGAAGAAGGCATTTGAACATTTTCCCTAAGGGTCCAATGTTAATCTATGTCCTGCGGTGGCGGCCATCTTGGATTTCCGATCGGCATAAAAAACATAAAATTGGTAGAGGACCTTCAAATGATCATTCCTGGGCAGTTTGGTTTCAATTGTCCAAGTGGTTTCAGAGAAGAAGCGTTTTGAAACATTTTTCCCATAGGGTCCAATGTTAAACTAAGTCCTGCCGTAGCCGCCATTTTGAATTTCATATCGGAACAAAAAACGTAAAGTTTGTAGAGGACCATCCAATGAACATTCATGTACAGTTTGGCTTTAATAATATTTGTAGTTTCTGAGAAGAAGGCATTTGAACATTTTCCCATAGGGTCCAATGTTAATCTATGTATTGCGGTGGCGGCAATCTTGGATTTTCGATCGACATAAAAAACATAAAATTTGTAGAGGACCTTCCAATGATCATTCCTGGGCAGTTTGGTTTCAATTGTCTAAGTGGTTTCAGAGAAGAAGCGTTTTGAAACATTTTCCCCATAGGGTCCAATGTTAAACTAAGTCCTGCAGTAGCCGCCATTTTGAATTTCATATCGGAACAAAAAACGTAAAGTTTGTAGAGGACCATCCAATGAACATTCATGTACAGTTTGGCTTTAATAATATTTGTAGTTTCTGAGAAGAAGGCATTTGAACATTTTCCCATAGGGTCCGATGTTAATCTATGTATTGCGGTGGCGGCCATCTTGGATTTCCGATCGACTTAAAAAACATAAATTTTGTAGAGGACCTTCCAATGATCATTCCTGGGCAGTTTGGTTTCAACTGTCTAAGTGGTTTCAGAGAAGAAGCGTTTTGAAACATTTTCCCCGTAGGGTCCAATGTTAAACTAATTCCTGCCGTAGCCGCCATTTTGAATTTCATATCGGAACAAAAAACGTAAAGTTTGTAGAGGACCATCCAATGAACATTCATGTACAGTTTGGCTTTAATAATATTTGTAGTTTCTGAGAAGAAGGCATTTGAACATTTTCCCATAGGGTCCAATGTTAATCTATGTATTGCGGTGGCGGCCATCTTGGATTTCCGATCGACTTAAAAAACATAAATTTTGTAGAGGACCTTCCAATGATCATTCCTGGGCAGTTTGGTTTCAATTGTCTAAGTGGTTTCAGAGAAGAAGCGTTTTGAAACATTTTCCCCGTAGGGTCCAATGTTAAACTAAGTCCTGCCATAGCCGCCATTTTGAATTTCATACCGGAACAAAAAACGTAAAGTTTGTAGAGGACCATCTAATGAACATTCATGTACAGTTTGGCTTTAATCATATTTGTAGTTTCTGAGAAGAAGGCATTTGAATATTTTCCCATAGGGTCCAATGTTAATCTATGTATTGCGGTGGCGGCCATCTTGAATTTTCAATCGGCATAAAAAAAACATAAACTTTGTAGAGGACCTTCCAATGACTATTCCTGGGCAGTTTGGTTTCAATTGTCCAAGTGGTTTCAGAGAAGAAGCGTTTTGAAACATTTTTTCCATAGGGTCCAATGTTAAACTAAATCCTGCCGTAGCCGCCATTTTGAATTTCATATCGGAACAAAAAACGTAAAGTTTGTAGAGGACCATCCAATGAACATTCATGTACAGTTTGGCTTTAATCATATTTGTAGTTTCTGAGAAGAAGGCATTTGAACATTTTCCCATAGGGTCCAATGTTAATCTATGTCCTGCGGTGGCGGCCATCTTGAATTTTCGATCGGCATAAAAATAACATAAACTTTGTAGAGGACCTTCCAATGACTATTCCTGGGCAGTTTGGTTTCTATTGTCCAAGTGGTTTCAGAGAAGAAGCGTTTTGAAACATTTTCCCCATAGGGTCCAATGTTAAACTAAGTCCTGCCGTAGCCGCCATTTTGAATTTCATACCGGAACAAAAAACGTAAAGTTTGTAGAGGTCCATCCAATGAACATTCATGTACAGTTTGGCTTTAATAATATTTGTAGTTTCTGAGAAGAAGGCATTTGAACATTTTCCCATAGGGTCCAATGTTAATTTATGTCCTGCGGTGGCGGCCATCTTGGATTTCCGATCGACATAAAAAACATAAATTTTGTAGAGGACCTTCCAATGATCATTCCTGGGCAGTTTGGTTTCAACTGTCTAAGTGGTTTCAGAGAAGAAGCGTTTTGAAACATTTTCCCCATAGGGTCCAATGTTAAATTAATTCCTGCCGTAGCCGCCATTTTGAATTTCATATCGGAACAAAAAACGTTCAGTTTGTAGAGGACCATCCAATGAACATTCATGTACAGTTTGGCTTTAATAATATTTGTAGTTTCTGAGAAGAAGGCATTTGAACATTTTCCCATAGGGTCCAATGTTAATCTATGTATTGCGGTGGCGGCCATCTTGAATTTTCGATCGGCATAAAAAAAACATAAACTTTGTAGAGGACCTTCCAATGACTATTCCTGGGCAGTTTGGTTTCAATTGTCCAAGTGGTTTCAGAGAAGAAGCGTTTTGAAACATTTTCCCCATAGGGTCCAATGTTAAACTAAGTCCTGCCGTAGCCGCCATTTTGAATTTCATATCGGAACAAAAAACGTAAAGTTTGTAGAGGACCATCCAATGAACATTCATGTACAGTTTGGCTTTAATCATATTTGTAGTTTCTGAGAAGAAGGCATTTGAACATTTTCCCATAGGGTCCAATGTTAATCTATGTATTGTGGTGGCGGCCATCTTGGATTTCCGATCGACATAAAAAACATAAATTTTGTAGAGGACCTTCCAATGATCATTCCTGGGCAGTTTGGTTTCAATTGTCCAAGTGGTTTCAGAGAAGAAGCGTTTTGAAACATTTTCCCCATAGGGTCCAATGTTAAATTAAGTCCTGCCGTAGCCGCCATTTTGAATTTCATATCGGAACAAAAAACGTAAAGTTTGTAGAGGACCATCCAATGAACATTCATGTACAGTTTGGCTTTAATAATATTTGTAGTTTCTGAGAAGAAGGCATTTGAACATTTTCCCTTAGGGTCCAATGTTAATCTATGTCCTGCGGTGGCGGCCATCTTGGATTTCCGATCGGCATAAAAAACATAAAATTGGTAGAGGACCTTCAAATGATCATTCCTGGGCAGTTTGGTTTCAATTGTCCAAGTGGTTTCAGAGAAGAAGCGTTTTGAAACATTTTTCCCATAGGGGCCAATGTTAAACTAAGTCCTGCCGTAGCCGCCATTTTGAATTTCATACCGGAACAAAAAACGTAAAGTTTCTAGAGGACCATCTAATGAACATTCATGTACAGTTTGGCTTTAATCATATTTGTAGTTTCTGAGAAGAAGGTATTTGAATATTTTCCCATAGGGTCCAATGTTAATCTATGTCCTGCGGTGGCGGCCATCTTGAATTTTCGATCGGCATAAAAATAACATAAATTTTGTAGAGGACCTTCCAATGACTATTCCTGGGCAGTTTGGTTTCTATTGTCCAAGTGGTTTCAGAGAAGAAGCGTTTTGAAACATTTTCCACATAGGGTCCAATGTTAAACTAAGTCCTGCCGTAGCCGCCATTTTGAATTTCATACCGGAACAAAAAACGTAAAGTTTGTAGAGGACCATCCAATGAACATTCATGTACAGTTTGGCTTTAATAATATTTGTAGTTTCTGAGAAGAAGGCATTTGAACATTTTCCCATAGGGTCCAATGTTAATCTATGTCCTGCGGTGGCGGCCATCTTGGATTTCTGATCGGCATAAAAAACATAAAATTGGTAGAGGACCTTCCAATGATCATTCCTGGGCAGTTTGGTTTCAATTGTCCAGGTGGTTTCAGAGAAGAAGCGTTTTGAAACATTTTTCCCATAGGGTCCAATGTTAAACTAAGTCCTGCCGTAGCCGCCATTTTGAATTTCATACCGGAACAAAAAACGTAAAGTTTGTAGAGGACCATCCAATTAAAACTCATGTACAGTTTGGCTTTAATAATATTTGTAGTTTCTGAGAAGAAGGCATTTGAACATTTTCCCATAGGGTCCAATGTTAATCTATGTATTGCGGTGGCGGCCATCTTGGATTTCCGATCGACATAAAAACATAAACTTTGTAGAGGACCTTCCAATGATCATTCCTGGGCAGTTTGGTTTCAATTGTCCAAGTGGTTTCAGAGAAGAAGCGTTTTGAAACATTTTTCCCATAGGGTCCAATGTTAAACTAAGTCCTGCCGTAGCCGCCATTTTGAATTTCATATCGGAACAAAAAACGTTCAGTTTGTAGAGGACCATCCAATGAACATTCATGTACCATTTGGCTTTAATAATATTTGTAGTTTCTGAGAAGAAGGCATTTGAACATTTTCCCATAGGGTCCAATGTTAATCTATGTATTGCGGTGGCGGCCATCTTGGATTTCCGATCGACTTAAAAAACATAAATTTTGTAGAGGACCTTCCAATGATCATTCCTGAGCAGTTTGGTTTCAATTGTCTAAGTGGTTTCAGAGAAGAAGCGTTTTGAAACATTTTCCCCGTAGGGTCCAATGTTAAACTAAGTCCTGCCGTAGCCGCCATTTTGAATTTCATATCGGAACAAAAAACGTACAGTTTGTAGAGGACCATCCAATGAACATTCATGTACAGTTTGGCTTTAATAATATTTGTAGTTTCTGAGAAGAAGGCATTTGAACATTTTCCCATAGGGTCCAATGTTAATCTATGTATTGCGGTGGCGGCCATCTTAGATTTCCGATCATTTTAAAAAACATAAATTTTGTAGAGGACCTTCCAATGATCATTCCTGGTCAGTTTGGTTTCAATTGTCTAAGCGGTTTCAGAGAAGAAGCGTTTTGAAACATTTTCGCGGTAGGGTCCAATGTTAAACTAAGTCCTGCCATAGCCGCCATTTTGAATTTCATACCGGAACAAAAAACGTACAGTTTGTAGAGGACCATCTAATGAACATTCATGTACAGTTTGGCTTTAATCATATTTGTAGTTTCTGAGAAGAAGGCATTTGAATATTTTCCCATAGGGTCCAATGTTAATCTATGTCCTGCGGTGGCGGCCATCTTGAATTTTCGATAGGCATAAAAAAAACGTAAACTTTGTAGAGGACCTTCCAATGACTATTCCTGGGCAGTTTGGTTTCAATTGTCAAAGTGGTTTCAGAGAAGAAGCGTTTTGAAACATTTTTCCCATAGGGTCCAATGTTAAACTAAGTCCTGCCGTAGCCGCCATTTTGAATTTCATATCGGAACAAAAAACGTAAAGTTTGTAGAGGACCATCCAATGAACATTCATGTACAGTTTGGCTTTAATCATATTTGTAGTTTCTGAGAAGAAGGCATTTGAACATTTTCCCATAGGGTCCAATGTTAATCTATGTATTGTGGTGGCGGCCATCTTGGATTTCCGATCGACATAAAAAACATAAATTTTGTAGAGGACCTTCCAATGATCATTCCTGGGCAGTTTGGTTTCAATTGTCCAAGTGGTTTCAGAGAAGAAGCGTTTTGAAACATTTTGCCCATAGGGTCCAATGTTAAATTAAGTCCTGCCGTAGCCGCCATTTTGAATTTCATATCGGAACAAAAAACGTAAAGTTTGTTGAGGACCATCCAATGAACATTCATGTACAGTTTGGCTTTAATAATATTTGTAGTTTCTGAGAAGAAGGCATTTGAACATTTTCCCTAAGGGTCCAATGTTAATCTATGTCCTGCGGTGGCGGCCATCTTGGATTTCCGATCGGCATAAAAAACATAAAATTGGTAGAGGACCTTCAAATGATCATTCCTGGGCAGTTTGGTTTCAATTGTCCAAGTGGTTTCAGAGAAGAAGCGTTTTGAAACATTTTTCCCATAGGGTCCAATGTTAAACTAAGTCCTGCCGTAGCCGCCATTTTGAATTTCATACCGGAACAAAAAACGTAAAGTTTGTAGAGGACCATCTAATGAACATTCATGTACAGTTTGGCTTTAATCATATTTGTAGTTTCTGAGAAGAAGGTATTTGAATATTTTCCCATAGGGTCCAATGTTAATCTATGTCCTGCGGTGGCGGCCATCTTGAATTTTCGATCGGCATAAAAATAACATAAACTTTGTAGAGGACCTTCCAATGACTATTCCTGGGCAGTTTGGTTTCTATTGTCCAAGTGGTTTCAGAGAAGAAGCGTTTTGAAACATTTTTCCCATAGGGTCCAATGTTAAACTAAGTCCTGCCGTAGCCGCCATTTTGAATTTCATATCGGAACAAAAAACGTTCAGTTTGTAGAGGACCATCCAATGAACATTCATGTACCATTTGGCTTTAATAATATTTGTAGTTTCTGAGAAGAAGGCATTTGAACATTTTCCCATAGGGTCCAATGTTAATCTATGTATTGCGGTGGCGGCCATCTTGGATTTCCGATCGACTTAAAAAACATAAATTTTGTAGAGGACCTTCCAATGATCATTCCTGGGCAGTTTGGTTTCAATTGTCTAAGTGGTTTCAGAGAAGAAGCGTTTTGAAACATTTTCCCCGTAGGGTCCAATGTTAAACTAAGTCCTGCCATAGCCGCCATTTTGAATTTCATACCGGAACAAAAAACGTAAAGTTTGTAGAGGACCATCTAATGAACATTCATGTACAGTTTGGCTTTAATCATATTTGTAGTTTCTGAGAAGAAGGCATTTGAACATTTTCCCATAGGGTCCAATGTTAATCTATGTATTGCGGTGGCGGCCATCTTGGATTTCCGATCGACTTAAAAAACATAAATTTTGTAGAGGACCTTCCAATGATCATTCCTGGGCAGTTTGGTTTCAATTGTCTAAGTGGTTTCAGAGAAGAAGCGTTTTGAAACATTTTCACCGTAGGGTCCAATGTTAAACTAAGTCCTGCCATAGCCGCCATTTTGAATTTCATACCGGAACAAAAAACGTAAAGTTTGTAGAGGACCATCTAATGAACATTCATGTACAGTTTGGCTTTAATCATATTTGTAGTTTCTGAGAAGAAGGCATTTGAATATTTTCCCATAGGGTCCAATGTTAATCTATGTCCTGCGGTGGCGGCCATCTTGAATTTTCGATCGGCATAAAAAGAACATAAACTTTGTAGAGGACTTTCCAATGACTATTCCTGGGCAGTTTGGTTTCAATTGTCCAAGTGGTTTCAGAGAAGAAGCGTTTTGAAACATTTTTCCCAAAGGGTCCAATGTTAAACTAAGTCCTGCCGTAGCCGCCATTTTGAATTTCATATCGGAACAAAAAACGTACAGTTTGTAGAGGACCATCCAATGAACATTCATGTACAGTTTGGCTTTAATCATATTTGTAGTTTCTGAGAAGAAGGCATTTGAACATTTTCCCATAGGGTCCAATGTTAATCTATGTATTGCGGTGGCGGCCATCTTGGATTTCCGATCGACATAAAAACATAAACTTTGTAGAGGACCTTCCAATGATCATTCCTGGGCAGTTTGGTTTCAATTGTCCAAGTGGTTTCAGAGAAGAAGCGTTTTGAAACATGTTTCCCATAGGGTCCAATGTTAAACTAAGTCCTGCCGTAGCCGCCATTTTGAATTTCATATCGGAACAAAAAACGTAAAGTTTGTAGAGGACCATCCAATGAACATTCATGTACAGTTTGGCTTTAATCATATTTGTAGTTTCTGAGAAGAAGGCATTTGAACATTTTCCCATAGGGTCCAATGTTAATCTATGTATTGCGGTGGCGGCCATCTTGAATTTTCGATCGGCATAAAAATAACATAAACTTTGTAGAGGACCTTCCAATGACTATTCCTGGGCAGTTTGGTTTCTATTGTCCAAGTGGTTTCAGAGAAGAAGCGTTTTGAAACATTTTCCCCATAGGGTCCAATGTTAAACTAAGTCCTGCCGTAGCCGCCATTTTGAATTTCATACCGGAACAAAAAACGTAAAGTTTGTAGAGGACCATCCAATGAACATTCATGTACAGTTTGGCTTTAATAATATTTGTAGTTTCTGAGAAGAAGGCATTTGAACATTTTCCCATAGGGTCCAATGTTAATCTATGTCCTGCGGTGGCGGCCATCTTGGATTTTCGATCAGCATAAAAAACATAAAATTGGTAGAGGACCTTCCAATGATCATTCCTGGGCAGTTTGGTTTCAATTGTCTAGGTGGTTTCAGAGAAGAAGCGTTTTGAAACATTCTTCCCATAGGGTCCAATGTTAAACTAAGTCCTGCCGTAGCCGCCATTTTGAATTTCATACCGGAACAAAAAACGTAAAGTTTGTAGAGGACCATCCAATTAAAACTCATGTACAGTTTGGCTTTAATAATATTTGTAGTTTCTGAGAAGAAGGCATTTGAACATTTTCCCATAGGGTCCAATGCTAATCTATGTATTGCGGTGGCGGCCATCTTGGATTTCCGATCGACATAAAAACATAAACTTTGTAGAGGACCTTCCAATGATCATTCCTGGGCAGTTTGGTTTCAATTGTCCAAGTGGTTTCAGAGAAGAAGCGTTTTGAAACATTTTTCCCATAGGGTCCAATGTTAAACTAAGTCCTGCCGTAGCCGCCATTTTGAATTTCATATCGGAACAAAAAACGTTCAGTTTGTAGAGGACCATCCAATGAACATTCATGTACCATTTGGCTTTAATAATATTTGTAGTTTCTGAGAAGAAGGCATTTGAACATTTTCCCATAGGGTCCAATGTTAATCTATGTATTGCGGTGGCGGCCATCTTGGATTTCCGATCGACTTAAAAAACATAAATTTTGTAGAGGACCTTCCAATGATCATTCCTGGGCAGTTTGGTTTCAATTGTCCAAGTGGTTTCAGAGAAGAAGCGTTTTGAAACATTTTCCCCGTAGGGTCCAATGTTAAACTAAGTCCTGCCATAGCCGCCATTTTGAATTTCATACCGGAACAAAAAACGTAAAGTTTGTAGAGGACCATCTAATGAACATTCATGTACAGTTTGGCTTTAATAATATTTGTAGTTTCTGAGAAGAAGGCATTTGAACATTTTCCCTAAGGGTCCAATGTTAATCTATGTCCTGCGGTGGCGGCCATCTTGGATTTCCGATCGGCATAAAAAACATAAAATTGGTAGAGGACCTTCAAATGATCATTCCTGGGCAGTTTGGTTTCAATTGTCCAAGTGGTTTCAGAGAAGAAGCGTTTTGAAACATTTTTCCCATAGGGTCCAATGTTAAACTAAGTCCTGCCGTAGCCGCCATTTTGAATTTCATACCGGAACAAAAAACGTAAAGTTTGTAGAGGACCATCTAATGAACATTCATGTACAGTTTGGCTTTAATCATATTTGTAGTTTCTGAGAAGAAGGTATTTGAATATTTTCCCATAGGGTCCAATGTTAATCTATGTCCTGCGGTGGCGGCCATCTTGAATTTTCGATCGGCATAAAAATAACATAAACTTTGTAGAGGACCTTCCAATGACTATTCCTGGGCAGTTTGGTTTCTATTGTCCAAGTGGTTTCAGAGAAGAAGCGTTTTGAAACATTTTTCCCATAGGGTCCAATGTTAAACTAAGTCCTGCCGTAGCCGCCATTTTGAATTTCATATCGGAACAAAAAACGTTCAGTTTGTAGAGGACCATCCAATGAACATTCATGTACCATTTGGCTTTAATAATATTTGTAGTTTCTGAGAAGAAGGCATTTGAACATTTTCCCATAGGGTCCAATGTTAATCTATGTATTGCGGTGGCGGCCATCTTGGATTTCCGATCGACTTAAAAAACATAAATTTTGTAGAGGACCTTCCAATGATCATTCCTGAGCAGTTTGGTTTCAATTGTCTATGTGGTTTCAGAGAAGAAGCGTTTTGAAACATTTTCCCCGTAGGGTCCAATGTTAAACTAAGTCCTGCCGTAGCCGCCATTTTGAATTTCATATCGGAACAAAAAACGTACAGTTTGTAGAGGACCATCCAATGAACATTCATGTACAGTTTGGCTTTAATAATATTTGTAGTTTCTGAGAAGAAGGCATTTGAACATTTTCCCATAGGGTCCAATGTTAATCTATGTATTGCGGTGGCGGCCATCTTAGATTTCCGATCATTTTAAAAAACATAAATTTTGTAGAGGACCTTCCAATGATCATTCCTGGTCAGTTTGGTTTCAATTGTCTAAGCGGTTTCAGAGAAGAAGCGTTTTGAAACATTTTCGCGGTAGGGTCCAATGTTAAACTAAGTCCTGCCATAGCCGCCATTTTGAATTTCATACCGGAACAAAAAACGTACAGTTTGTAGAGGACCATCTAATGAACATTCATGTACAGTTTGGCTTTAATCATATTTGTAGTTTCTGAGAAGAAGGCATTTGAATATTTTCCCATAGGGTCCAATGTTAATCTATGTCCTGCGGTGGCGGCCATCTTGAATTTTCGATAGGCATAAAAAAAACGTAAACTTTGTAGAGGACCTTCCAATGACTATTCCTGGGCAGTTTGGTTTCAATTGTCAAAGTGGTTTCAGAGAAGAAGCGTTTTGAAACATTTTTCCCATAGGGTCCAATGTTAAACTAAGTCCTGCCGTAGCCGCCATTTTGAATTTCATATCGGAACAAAAAACGTAAAGTTTGTAGAGGACCATCCAATGAACATTCATGTACAGTTTGGCTTTAATCATATTTGTAGTTTCTGAGAAGAAGGCATTTGAATATTTTCCCATAGGGTCCAATGTTAATCTATGTCCTGCGGTGGCGGCCATCTTGAATTTTCGATCGGCATAAAAATAACATAAACTTTGTAGAGGACCTTCCAATGACTATTCCTGGGCAGTTTGGTTTCTATTGTCCAAGTGGTTTCAGAGAAGAAGCGTTTTGAAACATTTTTCCCATAGGGTCCAATGTTAAACTAAGTCCTGCCGTAGCCGCCATTTTGAATTTCATATCGGAACAAAAAACGTTCAGTTTGTAGAGGACCATCCAATGAACATTCATGTACCATTTGGCTTTAATAATATTTGTAGTTTCTGAGAAGAAGGCATTTGAACATTTTCCCATAGGGTCCAATGTTAATCTATGTATTGCGGTGGCGGCCATCTTGGATTTCCGATCGACTTAAAAAACATAAATTTTGTAGAGGACCTTCCAATGATCATTCCTGGGCAGTTTGGTTTCAATTGTCTAAGTGGTTTCAGAGAAGAAGCGTTTTGAAACATTTTCCCCGTAGGGTCCAATGTTAAACTAAGTCCTGCCATAGCCGCCATTTTGAATTTCATACCGGAACAAAAAACGTAAAGTTTGTAGAGGACCATCTAATGAACATTCATGTACAGTTTGGCTTTAATCATATTTGTAGTTTCTGAGAAGAAGGCATTTGAACATTTTCCCATAGGGTCCAATGTTAATCTATGTATTGCGGTGGCGGCCATCTTGGATTTCCGATCGACTTAAAAAACATAAATTTTGTAGAGGACCTTCCAATGATCATTCCTGGGCAGTTTGGTTTCAATTGTCTAAGTGGTTTCAGAGAAGAAGCGTTTTGAAACATTTTCACCGTAGGGTCCAATGTTAAACTAAGTCCTGCCATAGCCGCCATTTTGAATTTCATACCGGAACAAAAAACGTAAAGTTTGTAGAGGACCATCTAATGAACATTCATGTACAGTTTGGCTTTAATCATATTTGTAGTTTCTGAGAAGAAGGCATTTGAATATTTTCCCATAGGGTCCAATGTTAATCTATGTCCTGCGGTGGCGGCCATCTTGAATTTTCGATCGGCATAAAAAGAACATAAACTTTGTAGAGGACTTTCCAATGACTATTCCTGGGCAGTTTGGTTTCAATTGTCCAAGTGGTTTCAGAGAAGAAGCGTTTTGAAACATTTTTCCCAAAGGGTCCAATGTTAAACTAAGTCCTGCCGTAGCCGCCATTTTGAATTTCATATCGGAACAAAAAACGTACAGTTTGTAGAGGACCATCCAATGAACATTCATGTACAGTTTGGCTTTAATCATATTTGTAGTTTCTGAGAAGAAGGCATTTGAACATTTTCCCATAGGGTCCAATGTTAATCTATGTATTGCGGTGGCGGCCATCTTGGATTTCCGATCGACATAAAAACATAAACTTTGTAGAGGACCTTCCAATGATCATTCCTGGGCAGTTTGGTTTCAATTGTCCAAGTGGTTTCAGAGAAGAAGCGTTTTGAAACATGTTTCCCATAGGGTCCAATGTTAAACTAAGTCCTGCCGTAGCCGCCATTTTGAATTTCATATCGGAACAAAAAACGTAAAGTTTGTAGAGGACCATCCAATGAACATTCATGTACAGTTTGGCTTTAATCATATTTGTAGTTTCTGAGAAGAAGGCATTTGAACATTTTCCCATAGGGTCCAATGTTAATCTATGTATTGCGGTGGCGGCCATCTTGAATTTTCGATCGGCATAAAAATAACATAAACTTTGTAGAGGACCTTCCAATGACTATTCCTGGGCAGTTTGGTTTCTATTGTCCAAGTGGTTTCAGAGAAGAAGCGTTTTGAAACATTTTCCCCATAGGGTCCAATGTTAAACTAAGTCCTGCCGTAGCCGCCATTTTGAATTTCATACCGGAACAAAAAACGTAAAGTTTGTAGAGGACCATCCAATGAACATTCATGTACAGTTTGGCTTTAATAATATTTGTAGTTTCTGAGAAGAAGGCATTTGAACATTTTCCCATAGGGTCCAATGTTAATCTATGTCCTGCGGTGGCGGCCATCTTGGATTTTCGATCAGCATAAAAAACATAAAATTGGTAGAGGACCTTCCAATGATCATTCCTGGGCAGTTTGGTTTCAATTGTCTAGGTGGTTTCAGAGAAGAAGCGTTTTGAAACATTCTTCCCATAGGGTCCAATGTTAAACTAAGTCCTGCCGTAGCCGCCATTTTGAATTTCATACCGGAACAAAAAACGTAAAGTTTGTAGAGGACCATCCAATTAAAACTCATGTACAGTTTGGCTTTAATAATATTTGTAGTTTCTGAGAAGAAGGCATTTGAACATTTTCCCATAGGGTCCAATGCTAATCTATGTATTGCGGTGGCGGCCATCTTGGATTTCCGATCGACATAAAAACATAAACTTTGTAGAGGACCTTCCAATGATCATTCCTGGGCAGTTTGGTTTCAATTGTCCAAGTGGTTTCAGAGAAGAAGCGTTTTGAAACATTTTTCCCATAGGGTCCAATGTTAAACTAAGTCCTGCCGTAGCCGCCATTTTGAATTTCATATCGGAACAAAAAACGTTCAGTTTGTAGAGGACCATCCAATGAACATTCATGTACCATTTGGCTTTAATAATATTTGTAGTTTCTGAGAAGAAGGCATTTGAACATTTTCCCATAGGGTCCAATGTTAATCTATGTATTGCGGTGGCGGCCATCTTGGATTTCCGATCGACTTAAAAAACATAAATTTTGTAGAGGACCTTCCAATGATCATTCCTGGGCAGTTTGGTTTCAATTGTCCAAGTGGTTTCAGAGAAGAAGCGTTTTGAAACATTTTCCCCGTAGGGTCCAATGTTAAACTAAGTCCTGCCATAGCCGCCATTTTGAATTTCATACCGGAACAAAAAACGTAAAGTTTGTAGAGGACCATCTAATGAACATTCATGTACAGTTTGGCTTTAATCATATTTGTAGTTTCTGAGAAGAAGGCATTTGAATATTTTCCCATAGGGTCCAATGTTAATCTATGTCCTGCGGTGGCGGCCATCTTGAATTTTCGATCGGCATAAAAAAAACATAAACTTTGTAGAGGACCTTCCAATGACTATTCCTGGGCAGTTTGGTTTCAATTGTCCAAGTGGTTTCAGAGAAGAAGCGTTTTGAAACATTTTTCCCATAGGGTCCAATGTTAAACTAAGTCCTGCCGTAGCCGCCATTTTGAATTTCATACCGGAACAAAAAACGTAAAGTTTGTAGAGGACCATCTAATGAACATTCATGTACAGTTTGGCTTTAATCATATTTGTAGTTTCTGAGAAGAAGGTATTTGAATATTATCCCATAGGGTCCAATGTTAATCTATGTCCTGCGGTGGCGGCCATCTTGAATATTCGATCGGCATAAAAATTACATAAACTTTGTAGAGGACCTTCCAATGATCATTCTTGGGCAGTTTGGTTTCTATTGTCCAAGTGGTTTCAGAGAAGAAGCGTTTTGAAACATTTTTCCCATAGGGTCCAATGTTAAACTAAGTCCTGCCGTAGCCGCCATTTTGAATTTCATATCGGAACAAAAAACGTAAAGTTTGTAGAGGACCATCCAATGAACATTCATGTACAGTTTGGCTTTAATAATATTTGTAGTTTCTGAGAAGAAGGCATTTGAACATTTTCCCATAGGGTCCAATGTTAATCTATGTATTACGGTGGCGGCCATCTTGAATTTCTGATCGGCTTAAAAAACATAAAATTTGTAGAGAACCTTCCAATGATCATTCCTGGGCAGTTTGGTTTCAACTGTCCTAGTGGTTTCAGAGAAGAAGTGTTTTGAAACATTTTCCCCATAGGGTCCAATGTTAAACTAAGTCCTGCCGTAGCCGCCATTTTGAATTTCATACGGAAACAAAAAACGTAAAGTTTGTAGAGGACCATCCAATGAACATTCATGTACAGTTTGGCTTTAATAATATTTGTAGTTTCTGAGAAGAATGCATTTGAATATTTTCCCATAGGGTCCAATGTTAATCTATGTATTGCGGTGGCGGCCATCTTGGATTTCCGATCGACTTAAAAAACATAAACTTTGTAGAGGACCTTCCAATGATCATTCCTGAGCAGTTTGGTTTCAATTGTCTAAGTGGTTTCAGAGAAGAAGCGTTTTGAAACATTTTCCCCATAGGGTCCAATGTTAAACTAAGTCCTGCCGTAGCCGCCATTTTGAATTTCATACCGGAACAAAAACGTAAATTTTAAGTTTGTAGAGGACCATCCAATGAACATTCATGTACAGTTTGGCTTTAATAATATTTGTAGTTTCTGAGAAGAAGGCATTTGAACATTTTCCCATAGGGTCCAATGTTAATCTATGTATTGCGATGGCGGCCATCTTGAATTTCCGATCGGCATAAAAAACATAAACTTTGTAGAGGACCTTCCAATGACTATTCCTGGGCAGTTTGGTTTCTATTGTCCAAGTGGTTTCAGAGAAGAAGCGTTTTGAAACATTTTTCCCATAGGGTCCAATGTTAAACTAAGTCCTGCCGTAGCCGCCATTTTGAATTTCATATCGGAACAAAAAACGTAAAGTTTGTAGAGGACCATCCAATGAACATTCATGTACAGTTTGGCTTTAATAATATTTGTAGTTTCTGAGAAGAAGGCATTTGTACATTTTCCCATAGGGTCCAATGTTAATCTATGTATTGCGGTGGCGGCCATATTGGATTTCCGATCGACTTATAAAACATAAACTTTGTAGAGGACCTTCCAATGATCATTCCTGGGCAGTTTGGTTTCAATTGTCCAAGTGGTTTCAGAGAAGAAGCGTTTTGAAACATTTTCACCATAGGGTCCAATGTTAAACTAAGTCCTGCCATAGCCGCCATTTTGAATTTCATACCGGAACAAAAAACGTAAAGTTTGTAGAGGACCATCTAATGAACATTCATGTACAGTTTGGCTTTAATCATATTTGTAGTTTCTGAGAAGAAGGTATTTGAATATTTTCCCATAGGGTCCAATGTTAATCTATGTCCTGCGGTGGCGGCCATCTTGAATTTTCGATCGGCATAAAAAAAACATAAACTTTGTAGAGGACCTTCCAATGACTATTCCTGGGCAGTTTGGTTTCAATTGTCCAGGTGGTTTCAGAGAAGAAGCGTTTTGAAACATTTTTCCCATAGGGTCCAATGTTAAACTAAGTCCTGCCGTAGCCGCCATTTTGAATTTCATATCGGAACAAAAAACGTAAAGTTTGTAGAGGACCATCCAATGAACATTCATGTACAGTTTGGCTTTAATCATATTTGTAGTTTTTGAGAAGAAGGCATTTGAACATTTTCCCATAGGGTCCAATGTTAATCTATGTCCTGCGGTGGCGGCCATCTTGGATTTCCGATCGGCATAAAAAACATAAATTTTGTAGAGGACCTTCCAATGACTATTCCTGGGCAGTTTGGTTTCTATTGTCCAAGTGGTTTCAGAGAAGAAGCGTTTTGAAACATTTTTCCCATAGGGTCCAATGTTAAACTAAGTCCTGCCGTAGCCGCCATTTTGAATTTCATATCGGAACAAAAAACGTACAGTTTGTAGAGGACCATCCAATGAACATTCATGTACAGTTTGGCTTTAATAATATTTGTAGTTTCTGAGAAGAAGGCATTTGTACATTTTCCCATAGGGTCCAATGTTAATCTATGTATTGCGGTGGCGGCCATCTTGGATTTCCGATCGACTTAAAAAACATAAACTTTGTAGAGGACCTTCCAATGATCATTCCTGGGCAGTTTGGTTTCAATTGTCCAAGTGGTTTCAGAGAAGAAGCGTTTTGAAACATTTTCCCCATAGGGTCCAATGTTAAACTAAGTCCTGC
Organism: Bathymodiolus brooksi; assembly: GCA_963680875.1. NCBI lineage: Eukaryota > Metazoa > Mollusca > Bivalvia > Mytilida > Modiolidae > Bathymodiolus > Bathymodiolus brooksi. Next base: position 2,261,677 of record OY804577.1, read on the forward strand.
CATAGCCGCCATTTTGAATTTCATACCGGAACAAAAAACGTAAAGTTTGTAGAGGACCATCTAATGAACATTCATGTACAGTTTGGCTTTAATCATATTTGTAGTTTCTGAGAAGAAGGTATTTGAATATTTTCCCATAGGGTCCAATGTTAATCTATGTCCTGCGGTGGCGGCCATCTTGAATTTTCGATCGGCATAAAAAAAACATAAACTTTGTAGAGGACCTTCCAATGACTATTCCTGGGCAGTTTGGTTTCAATTGTCCAGGTGGTTTCAGAGAAGAAGCGTTTTGAAACATTTTTCCCATAGGGTCCAATGTTAAACTAAGTCCTGCCGTAGCCGCCATTTTGAATTTCATATCGGAACAAAAAACGTAAAGTTTGTAGAGGACCATCCAATGAACATTCATGTACAGTTTGGCTTCAATCATATTTGTAGTTTCTGAGAAGAAGGCATTTGAACATTTTCCCATAGGGTCCAATGTTAATCTATGTATTGCGGTGGCGGCCATCTTGGATTTCCGATCGACATAAAAAACATAAAATTGGTAGAGGACCTTCCAATGATCATTCCTGGGCAGTTTGGTTTCAATTGTCCAAGTGGTTTCAGAGAAGAAGCGTTTTGAAACATTCTTCCCATAGGGTCCAATGTTAAACTAAGTCCTGCTATAGCCGCCATTTTGAATTTCATACCGGAACAAAAACCGTAAAGTTTGTAGAGGACCATCCAATGAACATTCATGTACAGTTTGGCTTTAATAATATTTGTAGTTTCTGAGAAGAAGGCATTTGAACATTTTCCCATAGGGTTCAATGTTAATCTATGTATTGCGATGGCGGCCATCTTGAATTTCCGATCGGCATAAAAAACATAAAATTTGTAGAGAACCTTCCAATGATCATTCCTGGGCAGTTTGGTTTCAACTGTCCAAGTGGTTTCAGAGAAGAAGTGTTTTGAAACATTTTCACCATAGGGTCCAATGTTAAACTAAGTCCTGCCGTAGCCGCCATTTTGAATTTCATACCGGAACAAAAAACGTAAAGTTTGTAGAGGACCATCCAATGAACATTCATGTACAGTTTGGCTTTAATAATATTTGTAGTTTCTGAGAAGAAGGTATTTGAATATTTTCCCATAGGGTCCAATGTTAATCTATGTCCTGCGGTGGCGGCCATCTTGAATTTTCGATCGGCATAAAAAAAACATAAACTTTGTAGAGGACCTTCCAATGACTATTCCTGGGCAGTTTGGTTTCAATTGTCCAAGTGGTTTCAGAGAAGAAGCGTTTTGAAACATTTTCCCCATAGGGTCCAATGTTAAACTAAGTCCTGCCGTAGCCGCCATTTTGAATTTCATATCGGAACAAAAAACGTACAGTTTGTAGAGGACCATCCAATGAACATTCATGTACAGTTTGGCTTTAATCATATTTGTAGTTTCTGAGAAGAAGGCATTTGAACATTTTCCCATAGGGTCCAATGTTAATCTATGTCCTGCGGTGGCGGCCATCTTGGATATCCGATCGGCATAAAAAACACAAAATTGGTAGAGGACCTTCCAATGATCATTCCTGGGCAGTTTGGTTTCAATTGTCCAAGTGGTTTCAGAGAAGAAGCGTTTTGAAACATTCTACCCATAGGGTCCAATGTTAAACTAAGTCCTGCCATAGCCGCCATTTTGAATTTCATACCGGAACAAAAAACGTAAAGTTTGTAGAGGACCATCCAATGAACATTCATGTACAGTTTGGCTTTAATAATATTTGTAGTTTCTGAGAAGAAGGCATTTGAACATTTTCCCATAGGGTCCAATGTTAATCTATGTATTGCGGTGGCGGCCATCTTGGATTTCCGATCGACTTAAAAAACATAAACTTTGTAGAGGACCTTCCAATGATCATTCCTGAGCAGTTTGGTTTCAATTGTCTAAGTGGTTTCAGAGAAGAAGCGTTTTGAAACATTTTCCCCATAGGGTCCAATGTTAAACTAAGTCCTGCCGTAGCCGCCATTTTGAATTTCATACCGGAACAAAAACGTAAATTTTAAGTTTGTAGAGGACCATCCAATGAACATTCATGTACAGTTTGGCTTCAATAATATTTGTAGTTTCTGAGAAGAAGGCATTTGAACATTTTCCCTAAGGGTCCAATGTTAATCTATGTCCTGCGGTGGCGGCCATCTTGGATTTCCGATCGGCATAAAAAACACAAAATTGGTAGAGGACCTTCCAATGATCATTCCTGGGCAGTTTGGTTTCAATTGTCCAAGTGGTTTCAGAGAAGAAGCGTTTTGAAACATTCTTCCCATAGGGTCCAATGTTAAACTAAGTCCTGCCATAGCCGCCATTTTGAATTTCATACCGGAACAAAAAACGTAAAGTTTGTAGAGGACCATCCAATGAACATTCATGTACAGTTTGGCTTTAATAATATTTGTAGTTTCTGAGAAGAAGGCATTTGAACATTTTCCCATAGGGTCCAATGTTAATCTATGCATTGCGGTGGCGCCATCTTGGATTTCCGATCGACTTAAAAAACAAAAATTTTGTAGAGGACCTTCCAATGATCATTCCTGAGCAGTTTGGTTTCAATTGTCTAAGTGGTTTCAGAGAAGAAGCGTTTTGAAACATTTTTCCCATAGGGTCCAATGTTAAACTAAGTCCTGCCGTAGCCGCCATTTTGAATTTCATACCGGAACAAAAACGTAAATTTTAAGTTTGTAGAGGACCATCCAATGAACATTCATGTACAGTTTGGCTTCAATAATATTTGTAGTTTCTGAGAAGAAGGCATTTGAACATTTTCCCATAGGGTCCAATGTTAATCTATGTCCTGCGGTGGCGGCCATCTTGAATTTCCGATCGGCATAAAAAACATAAACTTTGTAGAGGACCTTCCAATGACTATTCCTGGGCAGTTTGGTTTCTATTGTCCAAGTGGTTTCAGAGAAGAAGCGTTTTGAAACATTTTTCCCATAGGGTCCAATGTTAAACTAAGTCCTGCCGTAGCCGCCATTTTGAATTTCATATCGGAACAAAAAACGTAAAGTTTGTAGAGGACCATCCAATGAACATTCATGTACAGTTTGGCTTTAATAATATTTGTAGTTTCTGAGAAGAAGGCATTTGAACATTTTCCCATAGGGTCCAATGTTAATCTATGTATTGCGGTGGCGGCCATCTTGGATTTCCGATCGACTTAAAAAACATAAACTTTGTAGAGGACCTTCCAATGATCATTCCTGAGCAGTTTGGTTTCAATTGTCTAAGTGGTTTCAGAGAAGAAGCGTTTTGAAACATTTTCCCCATAGGGTCCAATGTTAAACTAAGTCCTGCCGTAGCCGCCATTTTGAATTTCATACCGGAACAAAAACGTAAATTTTAAGTTTATAGAGGACCATCCAATGAACATTCATGTACAGTTTGGCTTCAATAATATTTGTAGTTTCTGAGAAGAAGGCATTTGAACATTTTCCCATAGGGTCCAATGTTAATCTATGTATTGCGGTGGCGGCCATCTTGGATTTCCGATCGACTTAAAAAACATAAACTTTGTAGAGGACCTTCCAATGATCATTCCTGGGCAGTTTGGTTTCAATTGTCCAAGTGGTTTCAGAGAAGAAGCGTTTTGAAACATTTTCCCCATAGGGTCCAATGTTAAACTAAGTCCTGCCATAGCCGCCATTTTGAATTTCATACCGGAACAAAAAACGTAAAGTTTGTAGAGGACCATCTAATGAACATTCATGTACAGTTTGGCTTTAATCATATTTGTAGTTTCTGAGAAGAAGGTATTTGAATATTTTCCCATAGGGTCCAATGTTAATCTATGTCCTGCGGTGGCGGCCATCTTGAATTTTCGATCGGCATAAAAAAAACATAAACTTTGTAGAGGACCTTCCAATGACTATTCCTGGGCAGTTTGGTTTCAATTGTCCAGGTGGTTTCAGAGAAGAAGCGTTTTGAAACATTTTTCCCATAGGGTCCAATGTTAAACTAAGTCCTGCCGTAGCCGCCATTTTGAATTTCATATCGGAACAAAAAACGTAAAGTTTGTAGAGGACCATCCAATGAACATTCATGTACAGTTTGGCTTCAATCATATTTGTAGTTTCTGAGAAGAAGGCATTTGAACATTTTCCCATAGGGTCCAATGTTAATCTATGTATTGCGGTGGCGGCCATCTTGGATTTCCGATCGACATAAAAAACATAAAATTGGTAGAGGACCTTCCAATGATCATTCCTGGGCAGTTTGGTTTCAATTGTCCAAGTGGTTTCAGAGAAGAAGCGTTTTGAAACATTCTTCCCATAGGGTCCAATGTTAAACTAAGTCCTGCTATAGCCGCCATTTTGAATTTCATACCGGAACAAAAACCGTAAAGTTTGTAGAGGACCATCCAATGAACATTCATGTACAGTTTGGCTTTAATAATATTTGTAGTTTCTGAGAAGAAGGCATTTGAACATTTTCCCATAGGGTTCAATGTTAATCTATGTATTGCGATGGCGGCCATCTTGAATTTCCGATCGGCATAAAAAACATAAAATTTGTAGAGAACCTTCCAATGATCATTCCTGGGCAGTTTGGTTTCAACTGTCCAAGTGGTTTCAGAGAAGAAGTGTTTTGAAACATTTTCACCATAGGGTCCAATGTTAAACTAAGTCCTGCCGTAGCCGCCATTTTGAATTTCATACCGGAACAAAAAACGTAAAGTTTGTAGAGGACCATCCAATGAACATTCATGTACAGTTTGGCTTTAATAATATTTGTAGTTTCTGAGAAGAAGGTATTTGAATATTTTCCCATAGGGTCCAATGTTAATCTATGTCCTGCGGTGGCGGCCATCTTGAATTTTCGATCGGCATAAAAAAAACATAAACTTTGTAGAGGACCTTCCAATGACTATTCCTGGGCAGTTTGGTTTCAATTGTCCAAGTGGTTTCAGAGAAGAAGCGTTTTGAAACATTTTCCCCATAGGGTCCAATGTTAAACTAAGTCCTGCCGTAGCCGCCATTTTGAATTTCATATCGGAACAAAAAACGTACAGTTTGTAGAGGACCATCCAATGAACATTCATGTACAGTTTGGCTTTAATCATATTTGTAGTTTCTGAGAAGAAGGCATTTGAACATTTTCCCATAGGGTCCAATGTTAATCTATGTCCTGCGGTGGCGGCCATCTTGGATATCCGATCGGCATAAAAAACACAAAATTGGTAGAGGACCTTCCAATGATCATTCCTGGGCAGTTTGGTTTCAATTGTCCAAGTGGTTTCAGAGAAGAAGCGTTTTGAAACATTCTACCCATAGGGTCCAATGTTAAACTAAGTCCTGCCATAGCCGCCATTTTGAATTTCATACCGGAACAAAAAACGTAAAGTTTGTAGAGGACCATCCAATGAACATTCATGTACAGTTTGGCTTTAATAATATTTGTAGTTTCTGAGAAGAAGGCATTTGAACATTTTCCCATAGGGTCCAATGTTAATCTATGTATTGCGGTGGCGGCCATCTTGGATTTCCGATCGACTTAAAAAACATAAACTTTGTAGAGGACCTTCCAATGATCATTCCTGAGCAGTTTGGTTTCAATTGTCTAAGTGGTTTCAGAGAAGAAGCGTTTTGAAACATTTTCCCCATAGGGTCCAATGTTAAACTAAGTCCTGCCGTAGCCGCCATTTTGAATTTCATACCGGAACAAAAACGTAAATTTTAAGTTTGTAGAGGACCATCCAATGAACATTCATGTACAGTTTGGCTTCAATAATATTTGTAGTTTCTGAGAAGAAGGCATTTGAACATTTTCCCTAAGGGTCCAATGTTAATCTATGTCCTGCGGTGGCGGCCATCTTGGATTTCCGATCGGCATAAAAAACACAAAATTGGTAGAGGACCTTCCAATGATCATTCCTGGGCAGTTTGGTTTCAATTGTCCAAGTGGTTTCAGAGAAGAAGCGTTTTGAAACATTCTTCCCATAGGGTCCAATGTTAAACTAAGTCCTGCCATAGCCGCCATTTTGAATTTCATACCGGAACAAAAAACGTAAAGTTTGTAGAGGACCATCCAATGAACATTCATGTACAGTTTGGCTTTAATAATATTTGTAGTTTCTGAGAAGAAGGCATTTGAACATTTTCCCATAGGGTCCAATGTTAATCTATGCATTGCGGTGGCGCCATCTTGGATTTCCGATCGACTTAAAAAACAAAAATTTTGTAGAGGACCTTCCAATGATCATTCCTGAGCAGTTTGGTTTCAATTGTCTAAGTGGTTTCAGAGAAGAAGCGTTTTGAAACATTTTTCCCATAGGGTCCAATGTTAAACTAAGTCCTGCCGTAGCCGCCATTTTGAATTTCATACCGGAACAAAAACGTAAATTTTAAGTTTGTAGAGGACCATCCAATGAACATTCATGTACAGTTTGGCTTCAATAATATTTGTAGTTTCTGAGAAGAAGGCATTTGAACATTTTCCCATAGGGTCCAATGTTAATCTATGTCCTGCGGTGGCGGCCATCTTGAATTTCCGATCGGCATAAAAAACATAAACTTTGTAGAGGACCTTCCAATGACTATTCCTGGGCAGTTTGGTTTCTATTGTCCAAGTGGTTTCAGAGAAGAAGCGTTTTGAAACATTTTTCCCATAGGGTCCAATGTTAAACTAAGTCCTGCCGTAGCCGCCATTTTGAATTTCATATCGGAACAAAAAACGTAAAGTTTGTAGAGGACCATCCAATGAACATTCATGTACAGTTTGGCTTTAATAATATTTGTAGTTTCTGAGAAGAAGGCATTTGAACATTTTCCCATAGGGTCCAATGTTAATCTATGTATTGCGGTGGCGGCCATCTTGGATTTCCGATCGACTTAAAAAACATAAACTTTGTAGAGGACCTTCCAATGATCATTCCTGAGCAGTTTGGTTTCAATTGTCTAAGTGGTTTCAGAGAAGAAGCGTTTTGAAACATTTTCCCCATAGGGTCCAATGTTAAACTAAGTCCTGCCGTAGCCGCCATTTTGAATTTCATACCGGAACAAAAACGTAAATTTTAAGTTTATAGAGGACCATCCAATGAACATTCATGTACAGTTTGGCTTCAATAATATTTGTAGTTTCTGAGAAGAAGGCATTTGAACATTTTCCCATAGGGTCCAATGTTAATCTATGTCCGGCGGTGGCGGCCATCTTGGATTTCCGATCGGCATAAAAAACACAAAATTGGTAGAGGACCTTTCAATGATCATTCCTGGGCAGTTTGGTTTCAATTGTCCAAGTGGTTTCAGAGAAGAAGCGTTTTGAAACATTCTTCCCATAGGGTCCAATGTTAAACTAAGTCCTGCCATAGCCGCCATTTTGAATTTCATACCGGAACAAAAAACGTAAAGTTTGTAGAGGACCATCCAATGAACATTCATGTACAGTTTGGCTTTAATAATATTTGTAGTTTCTGAGAAGAAGGCATTTGAACATTTTCCCATAGGGTCCAATGTTAATCTATGTATTGCGGTGGCGCCATCTTGGATTTCCGATCGACTTAAAAAACAAAAATTTGTAGAGGACCTTCCAATGATCATTCCTGAGCAGTTTGGTTTCAATTGTCTAAGTGGTTTCAGAGAAGAAGCGTTTTGAAACATTTTTCCCATAGGGTCCAATGTTAAACTAAGTCCTGCCGTAGCCGCCATTTTGAATTTCATACCGGAACAAAAACGTAAATTTTAAGTTTGTAGAGGACCATCCAATGAACATTCATGTACAGTTTGGCTTCAATAATATTTGTAGTTTCTGAGAAGAAGGCATTTGAACATTTTCCCATAGGGTCCAATGTTAATCTATGTCCTGCGGTGGCGGCCATCTTGAATTTCCGATCGGCATAAAAAACATAAACTTTGTAGAGGACCTTCCAATGACTATTCCTGGGCAGTTTGGTTTCTATTGTCCAAGTGGTTTCAGAGAAGAAGCGTTTTGAAACATTTTTCCCATAGGGTCCAATGTTAAACTAAGTCCTGCCGTAGCCGCCATTTTGAATTTCATATCGGAACAAAAAACGTAAAGTTTGTAGAGGACCATCCAATGAACATTCATGTACAGTTTGACTTTAATAATATTTGTAGTTTCTGAGAAGAAGGCATTTGTACATTTTCCCATAGGGTCCAATGTTAATATATGTATTGCGGTGGCGGCCATCTTGGATTTCCGATCGACTTAAAAAACATAAACTTTGTAGAGGACCTTCCAATGATCATTCCTGGGCAGTTTGGTTTCAATTGTTTAAGTGGTTTCAGAGAAGAAGCGTTTTGAAACATTTTTCCCGTAGGGTCCAATGTTAAACTAAGTCCTGCCATAGCCGCCATTTTGAATTTCATACCGGAACAAAAAACGTAAAGTTTGTAGAGGACCATCTAATGAACATTCATGTACAGTTTGGCTTTAATCATATTTGTAGTTTCTGAGAAGAAGGTATTTGAATATTTTCCCATAGGGTCCAATGTTAATCTATGTCCTGCGGTGGCGGCCATCTTGAATTTTCGATCGGCATAAAAAAAACATAAACTTTGTAGAGGACCTTCCAATGACCATTCCTGGGCAGTTTGGTTTCAATTGTCCAGGTGGTTTCAGAGAAGAAGCGTTTTGAAACATTTTTCCCATAGGGTCCAATGTTAAACTAAGTCCTGCCGTAGCCGCCATTTTGAATTTCATATCGGAACAAAAAACGTACAGTTTGTAGAGGACCATCCAATGAACATTCATGTACAGTTTGGCTTTAATCATATTTGTAGTTTCTGAGAAGAAGGCATTTGAACATTTTCCCATAGGGTCCAATGTTAATCTATGTATTGCGGTGGCGGCCATCTTGGATTTCCGATCGACTTAAAAAACATAAATTTTGTAGAGGACCTTCCAATGATCATTCCTGTGCAGTTTGGTTTCAATTGTCCAAGTGGTTTCAGAGAAGAAGCGTTTTGAAACATTTTTCCCATAGGGTCCAATGTTAAACTAAGTCCTGCCGTAGCCGCCATTTTGAATTTCATACCGGAACAAAAAACGTAAAGTTTGTAGAGGTACATCCAATGAACATTCATGTACAGTTTGGCTTTAATAATATTTGTAGTTTCTGAGAGGAAGGCATTTGAACATTTTCCCCATAGGGTCCAATGTTAATCTATGTCCTGCGGTGGCGGCCATCTTGGATTTCCGATCGGCATAAAAAACATAAAATTGGTAGAGGACCTTCCAATGATCATTCCTGGGCAGTTTGGTTTCAACTGTCCTAGTGGTTTCAGAGAAGAAGTGTTTTGAAACATTTTCACCATAGGGTCCAATGTTAAACTAAGTCCTGCCGTAGCCGCCATTTTGAATTTCATACGGGAACAAAAAACGTAAAGTTTGTAGAGGACCATCCAATGAACATTCATGTACAGTTTGGCTTTAATAATATTTGTAGTTTCTGAGAAGAAGGCATTTGAACATTTTCCCATAGGGTCCAATGTTAATCTATGTATTGCGGTGGCGGCCATCTTGGATTTCCGATCGACTTAAAAAACATAAATTTTGTAGAGGACCTTCCAATGATCATTCCTGAGCAGTTTGGTTTCAATTGTCCAAGTGGTTTCAGAGAAGAAGCGTTTTGAAACATTTTCCCCATAGGGTCCAATGTTAAACTAAGTCCTGCCGTAGCCGCCATTTTGAATTTCATACCGGAACAAAAAACGTACAGTTTGTAGAGGACCATCCAATGAACATTCATGTACAGTTTGGCTTTAATAATATTTGTAGTTTCTGAGAAGAAGGCATTTGAACATTTTCACATAGGGTCCAATGTTAATCTATGTCCTGCAGTGGCGGCCATCTTGGATTTCCGATCGGCATAAAAAACATAAATTTTGTAGAGGACCTTCCAATGACTATTCCTGGGCAGTTTGGTTTCTATTGTCCAAGTGGTTTCAGAGAAGAAGCGTTTTGAAACATTTTTCCCATAGGGTCCAATGTTAAACTAAGTCCTGCCGTAGCCGCCATTTTGAATTTCATATCGGAACAAAAAACGTAAAGTTTGTAGAGGACCATCCAATGAACATTCATGTACAGTTTGGCTTTAATAATATTTGTAGTTTCTGAGAAGAAGGCATTTGTACATTTTCCCATAGGGTCCAATGTTAATCTATGTATTGCGGTGGCGGCCATCTTGGATTTCCGATCGACTTAAAAAACATAAACTTTGTAGAGGACCTTCCAATGATCATTCCTGGGCAGTTTGGTTTCAATTGTCCAAGTGGTTTCAGAGAAGAAGCGTTTTGAAACATTTTCCCCATAGGGTCCAATGTTAAACTAAGTCCTGCCGTAGCCGCCATTTTGAATTTCATACCGGAACAAAAAACGTAAAGTTTGTAGAGGACCATCTAATGAACATTCATGTACAGTTTGGCTTTAATCATATTTGTAGTTTCTGAGAAGAAGGTATTTGAATATTTTCCCATAGGGTCCAATGTTAATCTATGTCCTGCGGTGGCGGCCATCTTGAATTTTCGATCGGCATAAAAAAAACATAAACTTTGTAGAGGACCTTCCAATGACTATTCCTGGGCAGTTTGGTTTCAATTGTCCAAGTGGTTTCAGAGAAGAAGCGTTTTGAAACATTTTTCCCATAGGGTCCAATGTTAAACTAAGTCCTGCCGTAGCCGCCATTTTGAATTTCATATCGGAACAAAAAACGTACAGTTTGTAGAGGACCATCCAATGAACATTCATGTACAGTTTGGCTTTAATCATATTTGTAGTTTCTGAGAAGAAGGCATTTGAACATTTTCCCATAGGGTCCAATGTTAATCTATGTATTGCGGTGGCGGCCATCTTGGATTTCCGATCGACATAAAAAACATAAATTTTGTAGAGGACCTTCCAATGATCATTCCTGGGCAGTTTGGTTTCAATTGTCCAAGTGGTTTCAGAGAAGAAGCGTTTTGAAACATTTTTCCCATAGGGTCCAATGTTAAACTAAGTCCTGCCGTAGCCGCCATTTTGAATTTCATACCGGAACAAAAAACGTAAAGTTTGTAGAGGACCATCCAATGAACATTCATGTACAGTTTGGCTTTAATAATATTTGTAGTTTCTGAGAGGAAGGCATTTGAACATTTTTCCATAGGGTCCAATGTTAATCTATGTCCTGCGGTGGCGGCCATCTTGGATTTCCGATCGGCATAAAAAACACAAAATTGGTAGAGGACCTTCCAATGATCATTCCTGGGCAGTTTGGTTTCAATTGTCCAGGTGGTTTCAGAGAAGAAGCGTTTTGAAACAGTCTTCCCATAGGGTCCAATGTTAAACTAAGTCCTGCCATAGCCGCCATTTTGAATTTCATACCGGAACAAAAACCGTACCGTTTGTAGAGGACCATCCAATGAACATTCATGTACAGTTTGGCTTTAATAATATTTGTAGTTTCTGAGAAGAAGGCATTTGAACATTTTCCCATAGGGTCCAATGTTAATCTATGTATTGCAGTGGTGGCCATCTTGGATTTCCGATCGACTTAAAAAACATAAACTTTGTAGAGGACCTTCCAGTGATCATTCCTGGGCAGTTTGGTTTCAATTGTCCAATTGGTTTCAGAGAAGAAGCGTTTTGAAACATTTTTCCCATAGGGTCCAATGTTAAACTAAGTCCTGCCGTAGCCGCCATTTTGAATTTCATACCGGAACAAAAACGTAAATTTTAAGTTTGTAGAGGACCATCCAATGAACATTCATGTACAGTTTGGCTTTAATAATATTTGTAGTTTCTGAGAAGAAGGCATTTGAACATTTTCCCATAGGGTCCAATGTTAATCTATGTATTGCGGTGGCGGCCATCTTGAATTTCCGATCGGCATAAAAAGCATAAAATTTGTAGAGGACCTTCCAATGATCATTCCTGGGCAGTTTGGTTTCAATTGTCCTAGTGGTTTCAGAGAAGAAGCGTTTTGAAACATTTTTCCCATAGGGTCCAATGTTAAACTAAGTCCTGCCATAGCCGCCATTTTGAATTTCATACCGGAACAAAAAACGTACAGTTTGTAGAGGACCATCCAATGAACATTCATGTACAGTTTGGCTTTAATAATATTTGTAGTTTCTGAGAAGAAGGCATTTGAACATTTTCCCATAGGGTCCAATGTTAATCTATGTATTACGGTGGCGGTCATCTTGAATTTCTGATCGGCATAAAAAACATAAAATTTGTAGAGAACCTTCCAATGATCATTCCTGGGCAGTTTGGTTTCAACTGTCCTGGTGGTTTCAGAGAAGAAGCGTTTTGAAACATTTTCCCCATAGGGTCCAATGTTAAACTAAGTCCTGCCGTAGCCGCCATTTTGAATTTCATATCGGAACAAAAAACGTACAGTTTGTAGAGGACCATCCAATGAACATTCATGTACAGTTTGGCTTTAATAATATTTGTAGTTTCTGAGAAGAAGGCATTTGAACATTTTCCCATAGGGTCCAATGTTAATCTATGTATTGCAGTGGTGGCCATCTTGGATTTCCGATCGACTTAAAAAACATAAACTTTGTAGAGGACCTTCCAGTGATCATTCCTGGGCAGTTTGGTTTCAATTGTCCAATTGGTTTCAGAGAAGAAGCGTTTTGAAACATTTTCCCCATAGGGTCCAATGTTAAACTAAGTCCTGCCGTAGCCGCCATTTTGAATTTCATACCGGAACAAAAACGTAAATTTTAAGTTTGTAGAGGACCATCCAATGAACATTCATGTACAGTTTGGCTTTAATAATATTTGTAGTTTCTGAGAAGAAGGCATTTGAACATTTTCCCATAGGGTCCAATGTTAATCTATGTATTGCGGTGGCGGCCATCTTGAATTTCCGATCGGCATAAAAAGCATAAAATTTGTAGAGAACCTTCCAATGACTATTCCTGGGCAGTTTGGTTTCAATTGTCCAAGTGGTTTCAGAGAAGAAGCGTTTTGAAACATTTTTCCCATAGGGTCCAATGTTAAACTAAGTCCTGCCGTAGCCGCCATTTTTAATTTCATATCGGAACAAAAAACGTATAGTTTGTAGAGGACCATCCAATGAACATTCATGTACAGTTTGGCTTTAATAATATTTGTAGTTTCTGAGAAGAAGGCATTTGAACATTTTCCCATAGGGTCCAATGTTAATCTATGTATTACGGTGGCGGCCATCTTGGATTTCCGATCGACATAAAAAACATAAATTTTTTTAGAGGACCTTCCAATGATCATTCCTGGGCAGTTTGGTTTCAATTGTCCTAGTGGTTTCAGAGAAGAAGCGTTTTGAAACATTTTTCCCATAGGGTCCAATGTTAAACTAAGTCCTGCCGTAGCCGCCATTTTGAATTCCATACCGGAACAAAAAACGTAAAGTTTGTAGAGGACCATCTAATGAACATTCATATACAGTTTGGCTTTAATCATATTTGTAGTTTCTGAGAAGAAGGCATTTGAACATTTTCCCATAGGGTCCAATGTTAATATATGTATTACGGTGGCGGTCATCTTGAATTTCCGATCGGCATAAAAAACATAAACTTTGTAGAGAACCTTCCAATGATCATTCCTGGGCAGTTTGGTTTCAATTGTCCTAGTGGTTTCAGAGAAGAAGCGTTTTGAAACATTTTCCCCATAGGGTCCAATGTTAAACTAAGTCCTGCCGTAGCCGCCATTTTGAATTTCATATCGGAACAAAAAACGTACAGTTTGTAGAGGACCATCCAATGAACATTCATGTACAGTTTGGCTTTAATAATATTTGTAGTTTCTGAGAAGAAGGCATTTGAACATTTTCCCATAGGGTCCAATGTTAATCTATGTATTGCGGTGGCGGCCATCTTGAATTTCCGATCGGCATAAAAAACATAAAATTTGTAGAGGACCTTCCAATGATCATTCCTGGGCAGTTTGGTTTCAACTGTCCAAGTGGTTTCAGAGAAGAAGCGTTTTGAAACATTTTCCCCATAGGGTCCAATGTTAAACTAAGTCCTGCCGTAGCCGCCATTTTGAATTTCATACCGGAACAAAAAACGTAAAGTTTGTAGAGGACCATCCAATGAACATTCATGTACAGTTTGGCTTTAATAATATTTGTAGTTTCTGAGAAGAAGGCATTTGAACATTTTCCCATAGGGTCCAATGTTAATCTATGTATTGCAGTGGTGGCCATCTTGGATTTCCGATCGACTTAAAAAACATAAACTTTGTAGAGGACCTTCCAGTGATCATTCCTGGGCAGTTTGGTTTCAATTGTCCAAGTGGTTTCAGAGAAGAAGCGTTTTGAAACATTTTTCCCATAGGGTCCAATGTTAAACTAAGTCCTGCCGTAGCCGCCATTTTGAATTTCATACCGGAACAAAAACCGTAAATTTTAAGTTTGTAGAGGACCATCCAATGAACATTCATGTACAGTTTGGCTTTAATAATATTTGTAGTTTCTGAGAAGAAGGCATTTGAACATTTTCCCATAGGGTCCAATGTTAATCTATGTATTGCGGTGGCGGCCATCTTGTATTTCCGATCGGCATAAAAAACATAAAATTTGTAGAGAACCTTCCAATGACCATTCATGGGCAGTTTGGTTTCAATTGTCCAAGTGGTTTCAGAGAAGAAGCGTTTTGAAACATTTTTCCCATAGGGTCCAATGTTAAACTAAGTCCTGCCGTAGCCGCCATTTTGAATTTCATATCGGAACAAAAAACGTAAAGTTTGTAGAGGACCATCCAATGAACATTCATGTACAGTTTGGCTTTAATCATATTTGTAGTTTCTGAGAAGAAGGCATTTGAACATTTTCCCATAGGGTCCAATGTTAATCTATGTATTGCGGTGGCGGCCATCTTGGATTTCCGATCGACATAAAAAACATAAATTTTGTAGAGGACCTTCCAATGATCATTCCTGGGCAGTTTGGTTTCAACTGTCCAAGTGGTTTCAGAGAAGAAGCGTTTTGAAACATTTTCCCCATAGGGTCCAATGTTAAACTAAGTCCTGCCGTAGCCGCCATTTTGAATTTCATACCGGAACAAAAACGTAAATTTTAAGTTTGTAGAGGACCATCCAATGAACATTCATGTACAGTTTGGCTTTAATAATATTTGTAGTTTCTGAGAAGAAGGCATTTGAACATTTTCCCATAGGGTCCAATGTTAATCTATGTATTGCGGTGGCGGCCATCTTGAATTTCCGATCGGCATAAAAAGCATAAAATTTGTAGAGAACCTTCCAATGACTATTCCTGGGCAGTTTGGTTTCAATTGTCCAAGTGGTTTCAGAGAAGAAGCGTTTTGAAACATTTTTCCCATAGGGTCCAATGTTAAACTAAGTCCTGCCGTAGCCGCCATTTTGAATTTCATACCGGAACAAAAAACGTAAAGTTTGTAGAGGACCATCCAATGAACATTCATGTACAGTTTGGCTTTAATAATATTTGTAGTTTCTGAGAAGAAGGCATTTGAACATTTTCACATAGGGTCCAATGTTAATCTATGTATTGCGGTGTCGGCCATCTTGGGTTTCCGATCGATTTAAAAAACATAAACTTTGTAGAGGACCTTCCAATGATCATTCCTGAGCAGTTTGGTTTCAATTGTCCAAGTGGTTTCAGAGAAGAAGCGTTTTGAAACATTTTCCCCATAGGGTCCAATGCTAAACTAAGTCCTGCCGTAGCTGCCATTTTGAATTTCATACCGGAACAAAAAACGTAAAGTTTGTAGAGGACCATCCAATGAACATTCATGTACAGTTTGGCTTTAATCATATTTGTAGTTTCTGAGAAGAAGGCATTTGAACATTTTCCCATAGGGTCCAAAGTTAATCTATGTATTGCGGTGGCGGCCATCTTGGATTTCCGATCGATTTAAAAAACATAAACTTTGTAGAGGACCTTCCAATGATCATTCCTGAACAGTTTGGTTTCAATTGTCCAAGTGGTTTCAGAGAAGAAGCATTTTGAAACATTTTCCCCATAGGGTCCAATGTTAAACTAAGTCCTGCCGTAGCCGCCATTTTGAATGTCATACCGGAACAAAAAACGTAAAGTTTGTAGAGGACCATCCAATGAACATTCATGTACAGTTTGGCTTTAATAATATTTGTAGTTTCTGAGAAGAAGGCATTTGAACATTTTCCCATAGGGTCCAATGTTAATCTATGTATTGCGGTGGCGGCCATCTTGGATTTCCGATCGATTTAAAAAACATAAAATTTGTAGAGGACCTTCCAATGATCATTCCTGAGCAGTTTGGTTTCAATTGTCCAAGTGGTTTCAGAGAAGAAGCGTTTTGAAACATTTTCACCATAGGGTCCAATGTTAAACTAAGTCCTGCTGTAGCCGCCATTTTGAATTTCATACCGGAACAAAAAACGTAAAGTTTGTAGAGGACCATCCAATGAACATTCATGTACAGTTTGGCTTTAATAATATTTGTAGTTTCTGAGAAGAAGGCATTTGAACATTTTCCCATAGGGTCCAATGTTAATCTATGTATTACGGTGGCGGCCATCTTGAATTTCCGATCGGCATAAAAAACATAAAATTTGTAGAGAACCTTCCAATGATCATTCCTGGGCAGTTTGGTTTCAACTGTCCTAGTGGTTTCAGAGAAGAAGCGTTTTGAAACATTTTCCCCATAGGGTCCAATGTTAAACTAAGTCCTGCCGTAGCCGCCATTTTGAATTTCATATCGGAACAAAAAACGTAAAGTTTGTAGAGGACCATCCATTGAACATTCATGTACAGTTTGGCTTTAATAATATTTGTAGTTTCTGAGAAGAAGGCATTTGAACATTTTCACATAGGGTCCAATGTTAATCTATGTCCTGCGGTGGCGGCCATCTTGGATTTCTGATCGGCATAAAAAACATAAACTTTGTAGAGGACCTTCCAATGATCATTCCTGGGCAGTTTGGTTTCAACTGTCCAAGTGGTTTCAGAGAAGAAGCATTTTGAAACATTTTTCCCATAGGGTCCAATGTTAAACTAAGTCCTGCTGTAGCCGCCAATTTGAATTTCATATCGGAACAAAAAACGTAAAGTTTGTAGAGGACCATCCAATGAACATTCATGTACAGTTTGGCTTTAATAATATTTGTAGTTTCTGAGAAGAAGGCATTTGAACATTTTCCCATAGGGTCCAATGTTAATCTATGTATTGCGGTGGCGGCCATCTTGGATTTCCGATCGACATAAAAAACATAAACTTTGTAGAGGACCTTCCAATGATCATTCCTGGGCAGTTTGGTTTCAATTGTCCAAGTGGTTTCAGAGAAGAAGCGTTTTGAAACATTTTCCCCATAGGGTCCAATGTTAAACTAAGTCCTGCCGTAGCCGCCATTTTGAATTTCATATCGGAACAAAAAACGTAAAGTTTGTAGAGGACCATCCAATGAACATTCATGTACAGTTTGGCTTTAATAATATTTGTAGTTTCTGAGAAGAAGGCATTTGAACATTTTCCCATAGGGTCCAATGTTAATCTATGTATTGCAGTGGTGGCCATCTTGGATTTCCGATCGACTTAAAAAAAATAAACTTTGTAGAGGACCTTCCAGTGATCATTCCTGGGCAGTTTGGTTTCAATTGTCCAAGTGGTTTCAGAGAAGAAGCGTTTTGAAACATTTTTCCCATAGGGTCCAATGTTAAACTAAGTCCTGCCGTAGCCGCCATTTTGAATTTCATACAGGAACAAAAACCGTAAATTTTAAGTTTGTAGAGGACCATCCAATGAACATTCATGTACAGTTTGGCTTTAATAATATTTGTAGTTTCTGAGAAGAAGGCATTTGAACATTTTCCCACAGGGTCCAATGTTAATCTATGTCCTGCGGTGGCGGCCATCTTGGATTTCCGATCGGCATAAAAAACAGAAACTTTGTAGAGGACCTTCCAATGATCATTCCTGGGCAGTTTGGTTTCAACTGTCCAAGTGGTTTCAGAGAAGAAGCATTTTGAAACATTTTTCCCATAGGGTCCAATGTTAAACTAAGTCCTGCCGTAGCCGCCAATTTGAATTTCATATCGGAACAAAAAACGTAAAGTTTGTAGAGGACCATCCAATGAACATTCTTGTACAGTTAGGCTTTAATAATATTTGTAGTTTCTGAGAAGAAGGCATTTGAACATTTTCCCTTAGGGTCCAATGTTAATCTATGTATTGCGGTGGCGGCCATCTTGGATTTCCGATCGACTTAAAAAACATAAACTTTGTAGAGGACCTTCCAATGATCATTCCTGGGCAGTTTGGTTTCCATTGTCCTAGTGGTTTCTGCCGTAGCCGCCATTTTTAATTTCATACCGGAACAAAAAACGTAAAGTTTGTAGAGGACCATCTAATGAACATTCATGTACAGTTTGGCTTTAATAATATTTGTAGTTTCTGAGAAGAAGGCATTTGAATATTTTCCCATAGGGTCCAATGTTAATCTATGTCCTGCGGTGGCGGCCATCTTGGATTTCCGATCGGCATAAAAAACAGAAACTTTGTAGAGGACCTTCCAATGAACATTCCTGGGCAGTTTGGTTTCAACTGTCCAAGTTGTTTCAGAGAAGCATTTTGAAACATTTTTCCCATAGGGTCCAATGTTAAACTAAGTCCTGCCGTAGCCGCCATTTTGAATTTCATATCAGAACAAAAAACCTTGAGATTGTAGAAGACCATCCAATGAACATTCATGTACAGTTTGGCTTTAATCATATTTGTAGTTTCTGAGAAGAAGGCATTTGAACATTTTCCCATAGGGTCCAATGTTAATCTATGTCCTGCGATGGTGGCCATCTTGGATTTCCGATCGGCATAAAAAAACAGAAACTTGGTAAAAGACATTCCAATGATCATTCATTTACAGTTTGGGTTCAGTCAGTTCATTAGTTTCAGAGAAGAAGATCTTTGAAATTTCAGCCAATCAGAGCATATTATTGGCCCTGGCAGCCATATTGAATATCTGACTGGAACGAAAAACAGTAACTTTGTAGAGGACCATCCAAGGAACATTCCTGCTAAGTTTGGTTCCAATCAGCCCAGTGGTTTCGGAGAAGAAGCTTGAAATGTGAAAAGTTTACAGACGACAGACAACAGACGATGGACGCCAAGTGATGGCAATAGTTCACCTGGACCTTTGGTCCAGGTGAACTAAAAATTCAAAATTCTTCGGTTATGGTGTTTAACGTCACTTTCAACTATATTTCAGTTATATTGTTGTTATGGCAGTCATTTTTATTGGTGGAGGAAACTGGGGTACCTGGAGAAACAACCGACCTGCCGCAAGTCATTGACAAACTTTATCACATAAATTTGTATCGAGAACACCTTGTCATGATTCGAAATCACAACATCTCTTGTTTCTTCTGATCAACAAAACAAATCTTTTTAGAGGACTATCAAATAAATATTACCACCAAGTTTGGTTCCAATTGGCTCAGTTGTTTCAGAAAAACACATTAAATACAGACAACACTCTTTTTGACACATTTGGGCCTCTCGTTTCTTTTGTGTACTTTCGAACATAAAAGTTTCTAAAGGACCAGCAAGTGAACATTGCTACCACGTTTGGTTCCAACTGTCCCAGTGGTTTCAGAGAAAAAGATTTAAAACTTACAAGGATATCTTTGGGCATCTTTTTCCTTTCATGTACTTCTGAACATTAACTTTTTAGAGGACCATCCAATAACATTCCTACCATGTATGGAGCCAATTCACCCAGTGGTTTCAGAGAAAAAGATTAAAATGTAAAAGTATATCTTCAACAGAGGGTGATGGGTGCCAAGATATGAGGCAGGTGAACTAACTAGAGGCTCAGTGGGCTGAACCTGTGTCGCTCACCTTTCATTCTGCTTTGAGGAAACTTAATACAGAACCTTTCATACATGTAGATGCTTCCTACCAAGTTTCAGTTCATATGGCTAAGCAGTTTCAAAGGAGGAAATGTTTTAGAAATCGACCAATCAGAAACAAGAATTGCATGTGGTGGCCATGTTTGCTAACCGATCGGGACGACATGAGCAATCTTCATAGAGGACATTCCATAGATGCTTCCCACCAAGTTTTGGTGGTAGCCATGTTTGCTAACCGATTGGGACGAAATGAGCAATCTTAATAGAAGACATTCCATAGATGATTCCTACCAAGTTTCGGTGGTAGCCATGTTTGTTAACCGATCGGGACGAAATGAGCAATCTTCATAGAGGACATTCCATAGATGCTTCCTACCAAGTTTCGTTTCATTTGGCCAAACGGTTTCAGAGGAGAAGATTTTTTTAAATCGGCCAATCAGAAACAAAAATTGCCTGTGGTGGCCATGTTTGTTAATGGATCGGGACGAAATGAGCAATCTTTATAGAGGACCTTCCATAGATGCTTCCTACCAAGTTTCAGATCAATTGGCTTTGTGGTTTCAGAGGAGAATATTAAAATGTGAAAAATTAAAGAACGACGGACACCAAGCGATGGCAAAAGCTCACGTTGCCTTTGGCAGTGTGAGCTAAAAAAAAACAAAAAACACATTTGGGCCTCTTGTTTGGAAACAGGTAAGTATGGAATCCCCAAACAATATAAATTGTTATATAAAGTAACAGACACTAGACACAAGTTCAAATTTAAGATTTAAAATGCTTTCTCCTCATACAAGAAACAGCAAATACCAAATGTATAATCTTTGTCTTGATCTGTTAGTGACTTGATCTGTTAGTGTAAGAATAACAAAGGAAATACTTATAAATAAAAATTTAATAGACTTTTAATTCTCTGATGAGAAAAAATAAAACAATTGATGACATTGCCATTTATACCAACATATAACACTTATATTACTACAGAATCTAACACATGTAACATATTTAGTACTTTAAAACAATGGAAAATTCATACTGTATCTGTGTTACACACTTACACATGTATCTGTGTTACACACTTACACATGTATCTGTGTTACACACACATTATATACTGAAAAATAGATGCTAAAAGATGGCACTTCTAGTGTTTGATTCATACTTTTATATTACCACAGTTAAATGTCACCTTTATATGTTGTGATGGATTTGTAGTGTTGTACACAGTCACACACTTTTATACCATATCTAGGATTTCTACGAGTCCCACTTAGGTATACCTTTTTTCACAAAATCTATTTTTTGTCAGTTATTCAACAAGGTCTACAAATATTCAACATGGATTTAGGTTGTGTGTTGGTAAATGTTACATATAATTATCTTAACTCAGACTACAATATCAATAGCTATAATTAATCTAATTAACATTACATCTGTCCACTGTCCCCCCTTTCCTGATATATCTCGAGTAAAGTTTGTAGCATATCAGAAAAGGGGAGCAATTAAAGCTGTAATTTAAATCAGATTATAGTATTATGAATTTTGAATTTAGTAGCACTTATTTCTTTCCAGTACATCAAAGTTACAAAGATATAATATGGTAATTTACTGGGCATGGAAAGTGTCAAATTTCTCATATTTTTGTAATGCAGGGAATCCATCCAGCTACAAGACCAAATTCATTTGTGAATAATTCAAACAAACTTCTTCTTTTTTTTGCCAAGACTAATGGCTAGTAAACTGATAGAAATCTATTTTCTTGTGAACCACTAGAGAAGTTACATTACACTGTTCTTTTTGTATGTATTAGACCAAACTGTTTCTTGGGTATTCTATCACACATTGACATTTAAACTAGTTAATCATTTTTGGTCTCTCACTTGCCCAGCAAATATACATGTATGAAGATTAAATTCTCCAAACTTGAGATTTTTAAACTAGAGATATTACTTATTTCACTCTCTTTATAAAATTTAATTTTTCGGAATTAATTTTTTTTTTATTTGTTATCTCTCAATATTACTGGCTTTATATATCATGAAAGAATTAAACATCAGCATTATTTTGAAGCAATGTATACATTTAAATAACAATGAGTGTCCTGAATGGGACAGCATACATTGAAAATATTATTTTCTTTGAAATGTTTGAAATTGAGAATCTTATTTAATGCAACTATTTAGTTTGAAATATCAAATAAAAAATATATATATACATATTTGCATATACACATTGTATATACAAATGTATATGCTTTCCACTTTGTGTAGTTTTTAATGATATCCCTTTATTTAGCACTTAATACAAACTTGCAACAATTACACACATTTAAAATTACAATATTTTCACTTATCTCAGTTATGCATATGTTCTAGAGGTATCAGTATTATCAATTTACACATCCAAAAATCTTCACACAGAAAATTTGACCAAAAATATTCTTTGGTAGACAATACAGTTCAATTTTCAATGCTGTTTTAGAATCATATATTTCAAACCTAGCCTTTTTTGAGAGATTTCAATAACAAACAAAATATGCATTACAAATAAAACAACAATTTGTCACCGGGTATTATAAAAGCTACCCTTATATAGTTTTGTCATATACATGAAAATACAGGATAAACCCAGAGATGGAATGCCTACATACATTTTACTGAATGACAGTAATGTCACTACTACTATATACAAGCCTTATTTACTAAATGAGATTTATTGTACATTTTGTTTTTGTTTACAATTTGTTGTGGAGCATTTTAATATACATAGCTTTTAAGTAGAGAAAATATCACAGCTTGTAGCTTAAATTTGTATTTGTAAATTATAAAACCAAATTTGTTCATCAAACTATTGAAGCATCAACATGTTACTTGGAGTAGATCCCAGCAAAATTAGGTCATAGTTCACTAACCAGGTCATGCTCAAAATACATGAAATATTGCTAAAAATTTCAACAATAAAAACAAACTATTTGGAAGATTAAAATAATAAGTTAGATAAATATATTTACAGAAATGATACTATATAGATACTGTATAGAATTGTCTTGTTGTTTGGAGGGGGAATATTGCTGCCAATTTACCTTATCCTGCCTCTTGTGGTTATCAGTCATACCAATTCAAAATCATGTGATGACCAGGTCATAAGATGATAAGGTGGTTGTAAGGGTCAGTCACAAAGTACACCAGTTTGCTGTTTTGGTATACTATTGCACCATTTACTTGTACATAATGACATGTCTCGCCAAATATTTGGAGAGACAAAACTTGAGATCATATCACATGACCCTTCGCACATTAGACAAAAATTTCAGAATGGTCAAGGGAGATAACAAAGTAAGTCTGTACACAATTAAGCACTTTCTTATTGCCAGTTGTCATATAAAGGTAAATATTATATGATTAATAGAATATTGAGTTAATAGGCAAGAAAAACATTAATTTATCTTTTGTTATCTCCCCTGACCATTACATAAATATGATTTTGGTTCCAATCTCTCAGGTCACCACATTACAACATCAAAATTTAACAAAAAAAGAGATTTACACATCTTCATACAATCAAATAAATAATAAAAATTTAACTGTCTGTACTAACAGATCTGATCATCATTTATATCATAACATACATCCATCCTGCCCTGTATAACAGGGGTTTGTCACCCTCACAGGCAATCCAAGGATGAAGAATTTAAAACTAGACGTTTAGCGGCTCCAGTAAAGCCGTCGCTGCCACTTTCGATGCTGCTGTGATCGTCAGTATCACTTTGACCACTGCCATAACCAAGGATGTCAATTTCATCTGAAAAAGTAAAAGTACAGTATGTTAAGCTTCAACATGGAATGGATCATTTCAGAGCTATAGATAAGGTGCATAATTATTTAGTAGGAAAGGCTCCAGTAATATATTGTACACAAAAGGGGTTTTGTGATCATCATTGCTTAAATCTTCTTCACAAACACACTGTCAAAAGAACGACTTCATAAGCTGAATTGTATTTTTATTCTACAAGTTGTGGGGTCTTTATAATATTGCTGATGGCTCTTTATTCAAAAATATGGAATGCAAAGAAAATATAACAAATAAAACAGGGTCTTAAACAAAATTTGTTTTTCAGCATCAGTTATTTTTTACAATGTTTAAAGGGTCCAGATTCAACAGATATTTTCAAATATTGGAAAATACAATAAACAGTAACAATCTGCTATCAAAAATAAACAGTAACAATCTGATATTAAACTATTGTGAAAGATGCTGAAATAACAATCTGATATCAAAAATAAACAGTAACAATCTGATATTAAACTATTGTGAAAGATGCTGAAATAACAATCTGATATCAAAAATAAACAGTAACAATCTGATATTAAACTATTGTGAAAGATGCTGAAATAACAATCTGATATCAAAAATAAACAGTAACAATCTGATATTAAACTATTGTGAAAGATGCTGAAAGTTAATGATATTTGATAGAGAAGGATGAATATTAATGTAAATATTTACTGTCATTAGATGTGTTAGCATGTTTAAGAAGGATACATTTATCAGTAGAACCAGTTGAAGAAAAAAGTCATTGATTGTTTGTATTACTTGTTTTCACAGTAACTTTTAACTAGGCAAAATAATAATTAAAAAAAACCAAGCATTTGTTTGATAGAGTCAGATATCACTATATAAAATGAAAAGTCAATGAACTTCACACATAAAAATTATCTGAAGCTCTATTTGTTTGAACTCACAATTTGTTCCTTTAATCTGTTGTTTACTGAAGCCATTGTAATTTGTTTGTTTGTCTTATCTCAACCTAATTTTATACAACTACATTTTTTATGACAAAAATAATTTCGGTTGCAACTGTTTCCTTAGTAAACATAAATTTACATTTGTTTGTTTGTTTTTTTGTTGTTTTGGGGAGGGGGGTTAAATGGTAGGTCCCTATTTACAATGTAATATTTACCCGATTCTGACGTGGACGAGGTAGAACTAGTTGCTGTACTACATTCACTGATACTGCGTTCTTGTCTTACTCTATACTGGCCTTCCATTAAACTTTCTAAACGACGCTGTAAAAATCTGTGCTCTCTCTTTAAGTGTTCTTTTTGCTGATTATATTTTCTTTCTTTATCTTCCAAGTTCTAAACAAATAAAACTAAAACTATATTTTGTGTAGCTAATGATCATTCTATCATATCTATGTATAATTAAATTTAGATCTGTACTTACCTCCCCTTTTCTGATATGTCATGTAGATATATCAGACAAGAAGGGGGTAATGAAAGATCTAATTCTAATTAGATTGATCCTTCAAAGTTTAGTAAAATAACAAAATAACACATTCAATGACATATTAAAACGTGTGGCAGGATACATGTATCATGCACAAATATTTTTGTTTTTCCTAAAAGGTGAGTTAGCACATTTTATGGACAAATAACAATGGGAAGAAGGAAGGGGTCTTGCTTTGTTTTTAAAAGTGAGTTTATCTATATTCTGTTTGAGGAAACCTGAAAAATCAATTGTGATGGGACGTATCTCAAATTAAATTCTTACTCTAATAAAGCCTTTGGCATTGGTTAAAAGTCCTAAAGTTGTATGGCGACTGTTATCTCCACCAACAGGAACTAATTCTTTTAACTTCTCTAATGACGATCTTAAATGTGCTCGTCTGTAAAAAAAAATAATTGGGAGATCAATTTCAATTTACCCAGTAGCTTTAGATATACCAATAAACAAACTGAAACTAAAATTGCAAAAAAAAAATCTTAACTATTTACAACAAATAGCTTATTATTAATATGGATTTTTTTTTTCAGTAGAAGTAAATATGAATACATGTAGCTACAATCAGTTAATGAATGCCTTTACTACAGAACTTACAAAGTACCCCCATGCCGAGTTGTCTGATCTGATACTTAAAACATATGGAATTTATAAATATACTGCTGTGAATCATTATCTAATTATCATGTGTTCCTCTTTGGTTTATAGTACCATAAAAAAATATCTGACATTTTTAACGAAAAATATACATTTAATTATAATTTTCTGTAAACATTTTAATACATTATGCATAAATTTGTTACTATTTATCTTTACCATATCATACAATTATTAATACATTTTATTACACTTATTGTCATATTTCAAAGAATTAATATAGAATAGTAATAAATGTAAATTATTCATTTAAATTAAGTACAATTTAAAACAACTTTCCTGTCTTGTGATCTGAATTAGTAATAAAATTCAATTTATTTAAAATCACATGGATTTAATGTTATAATGTATTCAGTACTTACTGACCCACAAACTGACATAGAATTATCTCCCTTTGCCATAAACAGGTAAACATAGAAACTAGGTCATGTTCAATCTATTGATAGTAAACACTTACCTATTTTTCTCTAGCTCATTGTGAGTAGATCTGAAAAAAAATCAAGATAACAATGAAAAGTTACGAAAAAAGTTTAAAGGAATTTAAATATTAAAATTATTTAGATTTGTGTACTTAAAGGTTTCTTCTTACTATGGCAACATCAATTAACTTAATTATAGAGCTAACATATAATAAAGAGGTTCAGAAGTGTTCTGGGGATTTTATTAGCTTTTATTGGACTTCCTAGATAGGGTGCAATTCTGTTCTTATAAACAAAATCCTCTGTGGTTGTTAAAAAAAACATCTGAGAAACTATATAAAGATCAGAAAAACACTTTGAATGAAAATTCACCGACTGATATTTACATTTGTATCCCAAACATGTGAAATCTGAACAAATTAGAATAATGAAAATGCAATATAAACCTGATTGCTTTGATAGATCAGTTCTAATCTTGAATTTTACATTTTTATATGGAAAATCTTTATTAAAAAAAACCAAAGCAAAGAAAAAACAAATTTTTCTGTAATTTCTTTCCTTTCCACAAACCGGTTTTTAGAAATGATTTGAATATATTTGAATTTGTCCCAATTAGTCATTAGACAATATTGTATTACAGACCCTATCTATCTGACATACATATAGTAACGAACATATTGAAGTAACACAATACACAATATACAATTCTAAATTATGAGCCAATTATTAAAAACTGGTTTTCAATGCATTGTAAATTTAGATTATATTAAGAACATAAAAGGTTTAATGATCCAAGTCGGTACTTCGTATGTCAAGCCATTTCACGTGGGCATAGTACAATCAATGTATGAAGTCTAAACAAAAAAATAATAAAAATCGGATTCAAAGTCAAAGGGTAAAAAAAATGAAATATTTAACTTGGTTGGGAGGGTGAAATTTAATGCATGGTAAAAATTTAACTATTATCTTATGTTACTCTAAACATGTAAATGAATGCACAAAAAGTATTTCCGTTAATATCTGGGTGATAAAATATTACCAACAAGTTTATTTTTGTCCATTTTCCCCATCATTCCAATAATTGGAAATGTTCTAAAAAAAAAACTAAAGTGATCAGATGTCGGAAGAATCATGTCCAGTTACACGTCAAGTTATCTTGAAACGATTCTTTGTTATCAATACGAGTACCATTACTGAAATTTTATAACATGACTTTGCCAAGTGGATCTATTTCATTTGAGCGTATTTTATTTGTTTACTTTTTCTTCAGCTGTGGTATTTTGTAAACATTAATGATTGATCCAAAATGGCGGTCCATATTCGATTTGGGTCAGCTTGAAACAAAAATCCATCAATTAAATGCATCAACTTCTGATTGGTATTAAAATAAAAGCACAACATGTTTATAAAAGTACATGTTTCATCTTATATTTTTGTTGAAAAATAATCATAAAAAGGCCCAACGATGACCACCATTTCGCTTCAACTTTTCATTGTGAAAAGCTCTCATCAGCTGATTTCAACATGGCTGCCATGATCATACTGACACGTGAAATTGACACTTGCCGATTCAAAAACTTACCTATTACCCTGAGATTTCTTTGGTTTGATTTTCTTTTTGCTCACATATTCTGGCATAGGAGCTGTGGATGCATAGCCATGCTCTGCCTCTAAAAATTAATAGTAAACATACATTAAGTAAAATCCAAGATATCCTAGTCAGCAAATTTTGTCAACAAACATAGAAAAATCCGATATAAAACACAACAAAATTATAAAATACCTCTTTCACGTCTTTCTAAATATTCAGCAGCTTGTAGTAATGTTGTTATATTAAACATATTATCAAAATCGCAATCTCTTTCAAAAAATACTAAGCAATCATTAGATATAGTGCGCTCAACGGCTACAAAATTTCCTTCTGTCAAAGTTACACGTTGAGGCAAGCGATGTTTGTTTACTTCGGGTGTTTGAAAGCGAATGATTTTGATTGGTCGGTCTATTAACATTGACCTATAACAGTAACCAATCAAAATATTGAATGCAAAAATGAAAACTTTTCATGACACACCCCCACAAAAAGGCTCCAAAGTGATTAACATGATTTGTATTTTTATTAAAGTATGCATGATGATTAACAAAATTCTTGGTCAATAACCAGAGAAATACAATGTTATTACAATAGACAATAGACAAGAGCGGCATTAAATCTCGCAGTGGATAAAAAAATAAAGAATAAAAAAATACATCAAAATATGAAATATGACTTGATATAAAAATTATAAATTTCAGTTTGGGCGTCGGTCACCTTTGGTCCAACTAATGTAAAATAAAAATTAGAAATTTAAAATGTACCACCCTATCATATATATGTGAGTAAGTGTATGTACGTTTATGTGCATATATCTCTTTTCCTGCCCGAGTGTGCCTGCACCACAATTATTGATATTTCACCGCGAATATTTAAGTTGATATATTGTTGTTGTGTATCAATCATAATTGTTATTTGTATTGTTGTTGTGTATCAATCATAATTGTTATTTGTATATGCCCTCCTGGGGGCCTGATTTGGTTAATAAACTTATTCTATTCTATTCTATTCATACCAAATGTCGTCAGGGAGGCATGCGTTTCAACCATGTATATGTAGTTTGATTTGATTGGATTTAATAGTTACTTTGTTTTGTATTTAATGTGTTGTTTTGGTAACAATCATTTGTATATGGATTTCAAACCAATACCAATTCTGTTCTGTTCTGTTCTGTTCATACTATCTATAAGATTGTATGAGACTAATGTTTCAGCTCGAATGATATTCTTAAAATAAATTCTGTCCACAATCGCGTATTGACAAAAAATGTAACATTTGTAAGCCCCGAGTCCTTCTGTACTATTAATATAACTAACTCTTTTTCGGGTGGGTGTGGTTTTATTTGTGGTGCAACTGGACTCATGATGTTATCGGTGCACCCTTTTTAGATTACCTGAAAGGCCATGAGAGCTTTCGCCACCAAGTCTCGCCCGTCGTCTGTTAAAAACCTTTTCTGAAACAACTGGGTGAATTTAGATTCAAAATTGAATCCAATGATGCCGCCAAGCAACCAAAATGGCCATTATGTTTATGACAATCCCGTCTGTCATCCAAATAAATCACCGCTATAACGAACTAGAAAATATATTATAAGATGACCAACATATCTCTATTTTAAGCTGAAACTGGTTGAATTGTATACTGTTCATACATGTAATAAGGATTTCTTTAACATTTCTGGTCTTTTTGTAGAATAATATTTAACAAAAGTCCTAAATAGATAATTATGTCGCGATTGAAAGGAGAGAGACAGTTATTTTTGACATCTATATAAAAGTTTCTAAAAAAAAAGGTAGTGTTAATATCACAACCATATCATACCGGTATATGTCATGGGTCTGTAGTAAATTACAATAAAAGTTGGGTCTGTAGTAAATTACAATAAAAGTTGGGTCTGTAGTAAATTACAATAAAAGTTGATATGTCGTTTGTTCATGTTAAATTGTATTTATTTCATTAAAAGATTTAAAAAATACATTAAGGGACAAGGTGAATAATAGATTTACAAATTCTCTTTTTTACTGTCACATATAGAATAATACACGTGACGGTAATGTCCCATAGCAGGGATGATTATAGAAAAGAAGAATTAAATCTTCAAAAATTGTGTTTCTTTATGTTTTAAATGTTTAATGATACCAGTAAACATTAAATAATAATATGCTTAAAGATTTATATATTTGTTATGTAAAATATTTCTTTTATTTACTCTAAAATGTGTGTCCTATGAATTTCTGTCTTTATCGTCACGAACATTTAACGTTTTAGAATGTCTAATATACATGTGACTCTGAGATCGTAGTAACGTTGGTGCTTTTCTTTCTACTTCATCTATTTAAAGAAACAGTATCGTGGATCGACTGTCAGCAGGATTCAAAGAAACAAACCAGTATCTCCATTAAAATGCATTAGTACCTTTATTCAACGTCTTTACCAAACATATATAGAAGTTCCTCTGTTCATCTGCTACAACATTTTAAACGTCATATAGAAATAAAACGTTGTTCTCGATAGCAATGCACATATTTCACCTTTAGAAATGGTTTCTGTACTACACGGAATCAATACCGAAATGTGGAATTGTCTTTACCGTAACAGTCTTTTCCGTCACAATTTCATATTACAATCGTGACGGTAAAGACAACCACATACTTTTAATCACTTTTACTTGTCAGCAGGAATGTTTTTGAGTACGGTTAAAGGTGATATATTCAACCTCGTGCTTTTGATTTATGTTGGTAGTTGTTATTATAAACTAAAATGGCTTTACCGTCACGTACGTTTTCTTTACCGTCACAAATATTCCTTTCCGTCACGAATTCAAAAATGTTTTTTTATATATTATATTTGTAGTTATACAACGTATATAACCTTAAACTAGTAGCACATCTATAACGCAGTTCAGTTATTTTTGACCATTGAGCACTAGTTAAAAAATATAGCAAAAAATATATACAGCCCGGATCTCAACTTTGAAATTATGACACACAAACCTTTTAAATAACTCCGTAGATATAAGAAAAATTATATAAGTAATTCTACATATAGCAACAGGACAATTTATTCGTTGATATTTATATCGGTTTTATGATTTATGTTGAAGAAAAAGTCAGAAATTGTGCGTTTAAGGTATTGTGACGGTAAAGACAAATATTTACACCCCACGGGAGTAAAAGACGTAGAAAATATATATTTTTGATAAAACAGCTTGCCAAACACTTAATTCTGTCTCAAGAATGATTAATTAAACGAACTGTAGCAAATGAAACTTTGTGACAAATTTTCCTTTCATATAGACAAAACTCGGTATTTTGAAAAGTTGTCAGAGAATGACCCATGTAGACACAATGGTCTCCGTGCATTAACCTTTGTTCTAGCTGACCGACACTTCTGAAATATGACACATTCTAGCACTACCAAACAAGAGACCCCAATGTGCATGTTTTTTGTATGTGGAGAGTTTATTGTTCATCTGAATATGATGATGTTTTTTATTGAATTCCTTACTAGAAAACCCTTTTAAAAATTTATAGAGTTATAACTATTACCATTTTTGGTGTCGGCCCAATAGTCCGAAGGTCCGATAGTCCGAATGCCGAATAGTCCGAAGATCCGATAGTCCGAAAGCCCAATAGTTACAAATTAATTTATTTAGAATGATTTTGAATCTGTCAGCTTTCTTGTAATTAAAGGTAACCCAGACAATTATGACGACCACGGGGTTTTTCTAACGATTGGATACTATTTAAAAATTTCTTCAGATTGCTATGTTGATAAAAAAAAACCACATTGACCACATATACCCCCATCTAGCAAGGAAATACTTATTGCCAATGGTACACTTCCTTTTTACTAGCAGAAAGAGTTTTCGTTTCCATACCCCGAATATTGGCTTTTAAGATATAGCTATTACTTGGAGTCATTCGTATGTTCAGTAACTTTCACCTTTTAAACTTCTTGAGAACCAATGAATAGAATTTTAAGAGATAGTCTGAACATAACATATATATTGTCTAGGATTTACCGCACAAACGATGGTATATTTGTTGATTCGTCAACAAACATGAACGATGAAAGAGTTTTTCCTGTGGTGTGTGTGTGGGGGGGAAGGGGGGGAGGGGGGATTTACTCTAAAGAAGCTATTGAGATATTGAAATGAAACTTGGTATTTATGTTCATATCAATGTTGGTACTTTGATATCGATCGGAAATGACCGACAGTAAAGGTCATGGTTTACATAGAAACCCTATTGAAAAACAGGTTCATCTTCTTTTGAACCACTGAACAGGCTTTCACATTATTTGGCAGAAATTTTCCCAACGAAGTCTGGCACAGCAGTCATATATGACTTCGGATATTTTGATAGTCAATATTTGAAGATTTTTTTCTCAACAACATCCTAAAGGTTTTGAATGAAGTTTGTAATACATGTATCTATCAATGAGGGGGTTCCTATTAATGTTCTACGGAAGCAAACACGGAGGTGTGAAAATATATTTTTTATACATTGTATATTCTGGAAAAAATTAAGAAACAAAGTAATACCAAAACAATTTCTGGATAACTAAGTCGTGCGCACAAGTCATAGCTATAGATTATTGGTGGGTTATGGTATTTAACGCCACTTCCAACAATATTTCAGTTATATCGTATCGTGGTGGTCAGTTTTATTAGTGGAGAAAACCACCGACCTGTCGCAGGTCACTGACAAACTTTATCACATAATGTTGTATCTAATACGTCTCGCCTGAGCGGGATTCTAACGTTAGTGGTGATAGGCACTGGTTGCATAGGTAGTTATATATCCAACTACCATACGATCACGACGGCCCCAATAATAGGTTTTGTGAAGATCAGGAGTTTAAAATGACCATCGGCCATGGTCAAAGTTTACATTGTAGCTTTATGGGAAATTCTTTATCATCTCTCAGAGAAGCACTAAAGAGTATGGCAGAGATGTCATATCATGTACAAATGATACAACTTAGTTACAACTGCGTACACACAATACATCAATTGAAATTTCTGATAATTTCTCATGAACTTAACCCAGGTGAACAATTCGGGAGCCTCTCGGTGACTTTTCCCATCTGTGTTATATTCATAAATGTATGTGTTTCAACTTAAATATCAAGTGGCGTAACCATGGCAAAATTGGATGCTTTCTATTGCAAAAAATGCTTCCGAATTTAAATTACTTTAAAAATAGGTAAAAGAATAAATAAAATTAACCGTAGAAATATATGTATTTGTTTAAATGAAACTGTAGTTCCAGAGTCGATATACATTTGTAACTGTTGCCACCTTGGTCCAAAAAAAAAATCGCTATTGTTGCTAAACTGTTGTTTTTTAATCTACTGTACTACCGTGAAGCTAGATATCCAATTTCTAACAAAGGAAATCCATCTTTTATCAACCTTGATATTCAAAGGCGATTCATTGAAAATGCTTAAAAACGGGATGTAAACCGTTTATCGAGCTACTTTCGGAATAAAAATTAAATTAAAAAAAAAATTATATTTGAGTTTAAGATTATCCAACCTTCGGACTATAGAACCTTCCGACTATTGAACTTTCGGACTAACGGACCTTCGGATTATTGGACCTTCGGACTATAGGACCTTCGGACTATCGGACTATCGGACCGTCATGATAAATTTAAAAAAAAATTATGCATTTAATTTTAATGCAGTTTTTTCTGCAAAATTATCATCCTTATTGGTTATTGATTGACCGCAAACACATTTTAGCTGAATTTGACATGTTTAATGTATCAGTTATGGTTGCAGTTTAAACTGGCACACTAGGAAGCCTTTGTCAACTTGCTTGTGGTCGTATCATGCAACACCCAGGCGTATCCCTTTATTAAATATGAGTAAGATAATTTTGTTTAAATTTTGTCCACTTAAACTTTGGGAATTTACTGTTTAAGATCTGCCAACCGTCTTTCTTCTTTCAATCACAACAAAATTATTTATTTATTTGTACATGTATTTATAAAATAATTGGAAAAAATAATTGAAGTGAAAATTATGTTACAAAAAGGGGGAGTTATCCTATAGTACAGGATGATTGTAGCAGCTAGTTACAATAGAATAGTCGATATATACAACGGTACATAACACATATCACTAACAAGGTTTCTGGGGATGTCACATTGTAGTGTAGATATACTATATTTTATCACGAGATTTGTTTTATTGATACAAATGTATACAAAATAGATATGGAATATGCGACACATTATTGAGCTTTAAAAATACGAATTGAAAAGGGAGGGGTTTGAATTTGACAAATACAAGTGAATTATTACGTCCTGTCTCCTTCTACAGACCACAATAGTACATTAGATCCAACTGTCCAACTGTGTTCAAAGACTTTAACGCATATATGATGCAACACACGGACTTCAGATATTGATAATGTAAGCAGGAAGGATTTCCGGATAATCTCAGTTTAAAACAGTATATACGTTATACGCCCCCGATGGGTGAATCTGCTGAAAAGGATGGACAAAAATGAATGAAATTTAGTGCAATAATAATAATAATAATAATAATAAATTAATAATATACCATGTTATATTTTTCATTGATCTCAGCTTTTGAAAAATAATATTTTATCAATTATAATTCTGTTTAACTGTAATACTAGTATCATTGAAAATAAAAGAGTAACATTTCTGAACCAATTTTAATAATTAAAATATAATTTAAAAAAATATATATAAATAACATTAATTCCACCAACACCTACTGATTTGAAACAATTGATTAATCAGTCCGATAAGAACCAAGGAAAGGAGACAAGTATATGTTTATTTATTTTGTCTTATTGTTTCTTTGTACGGTAGTTCTTCAGTCCAACTGGATTTTTGTTTAGCATATAAAGATTTCAGTAAAAATGTGAATGCATCAGATATGTTATTAATAGTCTCTTGTCTATAGAAGTTTTATAGGAACAAAGCGTAAAGTAACGGTTCATAAACAATCAAAAGAAGAACATCTGCATGAACACAAATCAAATAGAGGCGCGTGCCGGTATCGATCGTGATTATCTGTTATAAGCCATTGATTTAAACGACAAATAATTACAATATTCAAGGGCTTTTTGTTGGGGTTTAAAAGTGGACAGGTGGTGAATGAAAACATGTGAACACAATACCAAAATGTGCAACCGACTCACTTTTCGCGCCCATGATCGCGTGGCAAGATGAATACACACCCTTTTATGCTAAATCAGCAAAACAAGGAGGGGGCAGGGTGGGTAATGTGTCAATACTCTGGTAT
The DNA here is from genome assembly GCA_963680875.1 of Bathymodiolus brooksi. NCBI lineage: Eukaryota > Metazoa > Mollusca > Bivalvia > Mytilida > Modiolidae > Bathymodiolus > Bathymodiolus brooksi. Next base: position 2,296,751 of record OY804577.1, read on the forward strand.
ATCACACTTCACTTTCCTGCTAAATTTATTTATATTAACGGTAAAAGTTTGAAAAATATATATTAGAAAATATAACATTAAGATTTTCACAAATTATGTACAGATCTTTAAGTTAAATACAATATTTAACTAAAAGTGAACTAATGCTTTACCCCCAGTAAACGTTTATGACAATTTCAATTTCAAGATGACCACGAGGGCATGGAAATAGAACATAACCGTTTGGGTTGGTTACAAACGGCATCCGAAACGGACGCTCTTAGGGCAGGACACAAGACTTCGTGTACAGAGAACGCAAACGCTCCTCATGCATGTGATAAATTTATCCTAGTAAGATTAATCAGGATGGTAGAAATATAGACATTCTAATAATATATATCTAATGTTGCAAATATCCTACTTTAAAAGATCCTTGTAATACGCAATGTTCCAAATTGAAAACATCCATGATATATTTCTTCCTTGTAATTTATTGATTGCTTTATTGTGTTTAACGCCACTTTCAGCATTATTTCAGCTATATCATTGGCGTTCTTCCTTGTAAATACGGTACAGGGACTTATTTTTTAGCAGTAATTTTATACAGTCCGGACCAATTTCACACCAGGATTAACTTTACTGTTGGAATTGTACACGAAAGACAAACTAGCAGAGCTCCTTATTTATAATAGTTTGTTTGGTGTGGTCGTTGGTGGCCGTTGTAGGGCAACATTTTCCGACCACATCGATGATATCCTGTTTTACTGATAGCAATCTAAACTCTGCCAATTAGTTCATCCTAGTACTACAATATTACCTACAAGATTTATTGTTGGTAAACTTACATGTTCTCGTCAAAAAGATATAACTGGAGTGTTGGTCACCTGACGGTTAAGCTGGATATTTAACGTAGGGACGAAACATATTCCCTTTTGTAGCGGTTACAATGCACCGACTATTTAAAGTGGTCCATAACTTGTAAGAAAGAGTATACAACACTCTCTATACACGACACTTATATTAACAGCCAGACCTTCGAATTACATGTATAACCTGACCATCGAGATGTCAACCCAAAATCCGCCATCTGGGACCAGCTGAGAACCGTCACAAATACCTTTATTTCTTCCCTCGTTTGTTTTTAAAGGCGAGTACTGTTATATGTAAATTATGTCACTATGTCTCAAGTGGGCCTAATTATAAAATAAACAAAAATAAATATCAGAAAACAAACAAAAAATCCCTCAAAAAACTAAAAACAAAAAAACAAAAAAGGAATACCTTGCCTGTTGTTTTCAACATTGAATATTCTGGGCGACTGTCAATTTTTAACATTATGTAAGAAATGATAGACATTTGACCTACAACTATACAATATATCAAATCAATTAAAACCAAATATTTGATTGCTTTGTAAACTGTTATAACAATTTGTGACAAATAAAAAAAAACCTGTTTATCTTGTTTAAAAGTATCTTTTATTAACAAAATATCCTTGACCGTCTGATTGGCAAAAATAAATACTAGATAATGACTACCCTCTATTCCTCGACCACTGACAAACAATAAATAAAATGCTTACTAAAAATTGAGAGTTAAAATTAAACCGAAAGTGATTACATGTTACTATCTGATTAGATAAGTCTAGTACATGAACCATGACATGTAATAAAGTGACACTTCAAACGTCATACTTACTACATTATGTGTATTTATAGATTCTTATGTAAGATAAATACACACAAGCTTTTTATCTGACAAAAATAGATATTTAAAATAAATCCACGCAATATACTTCAACATGTTTTACAGATTTAACCCTCGCAAGGGATCGATATATTTACCAAACCGTGACGAGGATAAAGTAGCTTTTAGAACGTTGAACTACATGACTTGAATTGGATCAGATATTATTGCTTATTCGACAGAAACAGTTGTTTTGAAAGAGAAAAATTATATGTATCTGTTATCTGGTTCGCCGTATCAATAACTGAAGATATATTTCACTGACCTTCAACTTGAACCCCGATAACCCCCATAACTTACATTTGAGGGTCATTAATACATAGACAAGGAAGCCATGTCAATGAATGCCTCATAGTTACTTATTGGTTGATAAGCATACGGGCAACGTTCCTAATTTAGAATTGTCAATTTTATGTTTAAAACAAATTTCATCTGACGTTTGTACTATCATATCAAGGTCAATAATATTATTGTCTGTTTATGATTATTTAGTGTGAAAAAGATGTAAATGAGTATTAGAGTTAATCCAACTTTACTCTTAGAGTAGACATAAACATAAATTAAAGGAACAGCGCCTTTATTGCTGTTTTACATTTCACAGTCACAGTAGGGTCTGCAACAATGAGCATACCTCTCAACAGAGACAGAGGAGATGACAGGGAAGTGTTGGGGCCGGGGGGGTATATGAATGGACCAGCAAGTGAGGGCGAGACAGTCATTCAAAACTAACAAGCATAAAAAAGGAAAGCAAAGGATAAAAAAGGTCCTTTAGCCTCGAAGTAAACCTTTCTACCCTTTTTGTTGGCTACCATGATTGAAATTGCAACTAGCTTTTCTAAATGTTTGCCCAAAATAAAAGTGGGGATAAAATGAGGGGTACGTGTCCCCTTATCCAAGGCTCCTAGACCCCCTGTGTAAATACACATGGTACATCTGGCAGGGCTGTAACTACCATTGAGGCAGAGTTGCCTCGTCTGAATTTCTGAAAATGAAGGGAAAAAACACAAAGAGAGAGAGAGAGAGAGAGAGAGGGGGAGGGGGGGATGAGAAGGACTGAATGACAACTTCAACTAGTTTTGATCATCGACCATGACAACCTTTCTTGGCTCTTGGTTCATTTATAGTCTCTGTTAAAAGTGTTCCCCAAACTATCCAGTTAAAATGCAAAAGTCAGACCGCAGCCGATGTTTCATCATATATCAAGCTGTGTTACTCAAAAGTCAGACCGCAGCCGATGTTTCATCATATATCAAGCTGTGTTACTCAAAAGTCAGACCGCAGCCGATGTTTCATCATATATCAAGCTGTGTTACTCAAAAGTCAGACCGCAGCCGATGTTTCATCATATATCAAGCTGTGTTACTCAAAAGTCAGACCGCAGCCGATGTTTCATCATATATCAAGCTGTGTTACTCAAAAGTCAGACCGCAGCCGATGTTTCATCATATATCAAGCTGTGTTACTCAAAAGTCAGACCGCAGCCGATGTTTCATCATATATCAAGCTGTGTTACTCAAAAGTCAGACCGAGCCGATGTCTCATCATATATCAAGCTGTGTTACTCAAAAGTCAGACCGCAGCCGATGTTTCATCATATATCAAGCTGTGATACTCAAAAGTCAGACCGAGCCGATGTTTCATCATATATCAAGCTGTATTACTCAAATTCTATCGTTGTTGCAGTTATGCTAGAGTACGTATTGGGATACATATGACCATTGTCGATCCTTCTTCAGTCCGAGTCTTGTGACTAAAGGCCTATCAAGAAGCTCGAGATTTTGTTTTGCTTTTTCAGGGCATACAAGTGCAGATTCCGAAGCAAAGTTTCATGATCTACATATGAAAATGACGTTTTGCCGACAAAGCCAAGAAGCACAAAAAAGAGAAAGATACAGAGCAGACGTCCGTCGAAAGTATCGAAGATCATTATCGCGTTAACTACTTTCTTTTATTCATTGATCATACATTTTTTATCATATCACATCTAAATTCGCGATTTCCCCAAGAACTGAAAGCCATTTTCTACGCCTGTGTGGGTTGGAGATGCTTTACGTCCATCGTAATGATACTGTCGGGCAGGTAAATCCAGAAGTTGTTCTCAAAAGATGGGATTCTAGTGGCAATAGGAAAATCCATCTTGTATTCAACGACTAAGTACTGTAATTTGAAATTATTCATTAAGATATTATTTAAAAAAATAATCAGTTGTGTTATGTTTAATTTACCATAGATGCTTCTCGACGGCGTGGTCGCTATTAGTAGCGATAGTAATTGGTATATAAAGCATCTCAATAATATAAAAAATCGCGCCGAGCGGAGGGAGGTGCGAAAATATTTGGGGTATTTCGTGTGAAAAATCACGATTTTACGACAAAGAATCGTATTTTTTCCAATTGCGGAGGGAGGCGCGAACATTTTTGGGGTATTTCGTGTGAAAAATCACGATTTTACGCCAAAAAATCATATTTATTCCAATTTTAGGGGGGGCGCGCGCCGGGTGCGCCCCCCCCCCCCCCCCCTGGATCCGGCCCTGCAAATACATTTTGTCAATCAAGACTACCTTACAGGCAGAAATCAAAATCAACATTAATATAATATATGATTAAAATAATATCAGAAGCAGTTCAACAGAGTTCAAATGTAAATTATTGGTTATTACACCCGGCAAGGGGTCAAGATCACTAAACGCCTGGTCCTAATAAACAATTGTTAATAATAATTAAAAAATAAATAATAATAAGATATGCCGATCTAGGTCCTAGTACAGGTATACTGGGTGATTCCAGAATCTCCACTTGGAGATATATATATCCATATAGCAACACCGTTGTTTAAAAATATCTAATAAGTACCCGGAGAAAACTATTGACAATCTTGATCACATAATGTTGTATCGAGTACACCTCGTCACAACGTTAGTGTTGATATGCACTAATTGCAGAGGTAGCTATAAATTCAACTATAATACGATCACGACGGCTCATAAATTTAAAAAAGTGTATATTAGAACAGTGCCAGATTTAGGACAAATGAGGCCCTGTGCTAGTAAAGTTATAAAGCCACTTACTTGGGCCCTGAAGGAGGTAGACCCGGTAGGCCTACATAGGCAAGTCAGGCATACATGCTCAGGAAATTTAGGAATAGTTGAAATTTTAAAACTGCACCACATAAGCAAAAATTTATCGTAAAAAAATAATTTTGGCAGGAAGATGGGGGGCCCCTGGTGAACGGGGGCCTGTACGTAAGCACACCTAAGCACAATGGTAAATCTGGCACTGTAATAGAGTTGACATTGCGGCTTTGTTGTATACATTTATAACATGGTAAATAAAAATAATATCATCGTGGTTTTTAAAGTTAAGTGTTAACCAGTCAGTCAACTTTGACAAAAGTGAAAATTTAATAAGAGTCCTTGATAACATAATGCTGGCAATTATTGTGTTATTTAACTTGCAAAATCTGTTAGCAAAATGTTTAATCTAAGCCTGTTTTTGTTGGGATATTGAAAATGTGTACCGGGTATGCTATATTTTTTTGGCTAGAGGAAAATAATTCAAATATAATGAAATGTGTGAGTAGCCTTGATACAGCAGCCTTGTCATAGCGAGTCTTGTACATATTTTTAGTGCTATATTTTCTTATTTTATTATTCAATGTCTTGTTTTATCCCTTTTAATAAATTAAACGTTTTATTCATTTGTATATTAGTGCACTGACAAAGTGAGCAAAAATCGTATATTAACAGAGTTTAATTTCACTTCATACTTAACTATACGGCTGGAAATTGGCATATGAATAGCTAAATGCATCCTCTTGCAATTTTAACTTGTTATCAACAATTCGTATGGTACCATTTTTGAGAATTCGACTTTAAATTATGAAATTTCATATAAAATAGAATAGAAGATGAGCTAGATAAATTGATTCGTCTTTTAATACTGGGTTGAAAATATATCTTATGCAAATTCTATAAATCCTATATTATTCATAATGTATGAAACATAAATTTGTTAATACTTTGTTAGAAAATTATATTAAAAGAAAACGTGAAATGTCGCTTTATTTTCTAGTTCCACTAGGTTTCAATTCTATAATTTGATAAAAAAAAAAAATCTATCAAATTGTTATATAAAACTGACATAGTAGAAGCATTTGATATATTATCTCAACACCTGTAAACATTAAAATGAAATTACCACCCTCAACAAGATTATCGGAGACGTTCAAAACCGGTGCACGGTATTTGAGCGGATTGATCCGACATTTGAGCGGAATATATATATATATATATATATTTATTTGGAAAAACTACCCCTTTACAATGGGGGCAACCACCACCGGGGTAGCAGCGGTTGCGTCCAAGATAGGCTTACATATTATAAAACTATATACAGTACATACTAAAAATAATATATACAGTGAAATGACACACAATTTCAGTTTAAAATGTCTCTCTTTCTGTTAAGATCGTATTTAGTACATGTAAAACACAAACTGATTTGTAGAAAAAGCTGTTACACACAGATCACATAAAATTTCCCTAAATATGTTCTTAGTAAAATATCAAACAAAAACCCTATTGAGAATTATTGAGAAAAAAACCGACTAAGAGCTGAAAAACATTTAATAATTTGAGCGAATTTACCTTGGAAAGTGAATCAAAATTTCTACCTTGTATGTGAGCCACAAACCCTGATGACGTCAAACGCACCAATAATGGACCAGAATCCTTTCATAGCCATTATAATGAACAATTTTATACTGCGGATCCGTCCATTTACATATTTATTGATGTTATAAAGCAGATTCAGTTCACAATTTATACATCAAAATCCGTGGTCTCGACACACCAGCTACGCATAAATGTTCTGGGTAGGAGAAAGTCGTGTACGCTCGCCAACAGTATGCAAAATTGGAATCTGGGGAGATAACTGGAAGTACATATATCAAATCCATGGGCTTCAAGTTTGCAGCTCGCACAGATTTGTAACTTTCTATCACTTTAAACTTATAAAACATAAGGACTTTTATTATTCCAAGTGTTTTAATTGAAATGTCATTTTATTGTGTATTATTAGTGCTGCATGCAATTTTAGATAATTGTTCTTCCATTTACTTATTAGTTTCTGTCTTTAAAAATGTTATGAGAAATAGAGGTAAAACAAAGGTAAAACACAGGTAAATTTCCGCTCAAATGTAAAACCTTACAAGTCAAAAATCCGCTTAAATGTCGTGCGCCCTTCAAAACATACACTACACAATCCTGGATTTTAGACTTCTCCCGGAATCTCATTACCGCCCCGACTCGATCCGTAATTTACGGTCATTATATTTGTGAAAGATCAGACCAGACACCAGTTCTCATGACTAGACTAGTTGAATTGTTTGAATGCCATATACAGCCACTTATGCGAACATTTCGCGAATGGGGATGTGCTGTTAACGAATATTAGAGCAGAACGTGATGGTAACTGGTCAATGCATCTCAGAACTTCATCTCGTATGTTACCTAATTTCTTTGTTGCGAACCGTATCGTCACGGTATGTGTTTTCGTGTGTCATCTGTTTTCGTTTTATCCATTTTATTTTGATTTCCACAGCGCACGCATTATTTTTGACGTGTCTTCCGGTTTCTATTTATGGAACATAAACAAGACTACAGCGTGACATCTGTAAAAGATGTTAAAGTTTGCTTTTTAAGACGTAAATACCAAAAACAATGAACCTACCTACTGAACCATACTTTTTGTAATGCTAAAAATTTACTTCATTTATAAAGTAGCTGGAAAAAATCCAGAAGGGCTATATAAAATTGAGCTATGTCGTCTGCCTCTCAGACACCGGCTCTTCCTGTCATGTAACTGTCATGGGGTCACTGATCGTACTTGTAAACAAAAGAGCTGACTGAAATGTGCCTGTTTCATATATAAAATACATGTCACTTTGCAGTGCATTGTGGTTTCAGCACTAAAAAAAACATCGAAAGTAAACACTTTTGAAAGTGGTCATAATCAAACATTCTGTTATTTTATTTAGATGTAGTATGATTTGGTAGATGGCCAGAACCATGAAATTTTAAAACCAGCCATTTCCAGATTTTATATTCGTTTCCATCCCGTATATCGGCCCTGTTTTTACTTAAAGCGAAAACAGATGACGGCATTTTACTGACAGCAAAAGTTGCCAGATAATCGAGAGTATATTAAAATACAAGAATGGCTTTAAAAACAATCTTATGTACAAAGAAATATTTAACTAGCCATTCTTTGAAAATTCCAATCGTCATATGAATGAAGGGTTAACACTGTTAATCGCTATATCGGAACATCGATAATAGCACGAAAACCGATAACACGATGCTACCAATTGTTCAAGATGGATGCCAGCCTTCATTCTTGATATGCTTGAACTTCCTGGGGAGATACGATCTATTTTTGAAGCTGGCCAGTTTGCCATTAGACAAACATCTGGAAAATTCAATGTCATTTGGAGCGATATGGATACCCAACAACCATTGTTAAAGAGTCAAAGGGATAGCGTTGCATCGTTGGTATTACGTGTCAGAAGTCTGTACTCGTGAGATGGGGTGACATCGTTGGTATTACATGTCAGAGGTCTGCACTCGTGAGATGGGGTGGCATCGTTGATATTACATGTCAGAGGTCTGCACTCGTGAGATGGGGTGGCATCGTTTGTATTCCGCTTTCCGTATACGTTTCAATGACTTAAAAATAAAAAAAGCTACGTTCGCTGATATTCTTGTCCAATTCGTCTGAGGGGGGCCCGGTAGCTATATTTAAATGTGGCAGTCGTAAAGAGAAATATCTCGGAAGTGTAACGATATAATTGGGTCAGCGAAAGGATCACAAATAAGCGAAAAATATTGAGGCGAAGTGGGGAAGGGGAAAATGGCAGATGTTTACCTTGAAGTAAGGAAGAGGAGGGGGCATATATTTTTTGAATGAAACAAGTGCCTGTGCTCAGAACATATACAGTATAAGAGATGCCATGGCAGTTGTGCAGTGTAATGACGCGAAGCAACATAAAACCTTTTTGTTTATCTCGCAGCTGATTATAATAGAGATTTAGTTTTAGTTTCATTATACATAAACAATAGGATTGGACAGCAAGTTATACCAACTTATATGTGAAGTCCTCTCCTTACAAAATATACACATGAATTAATGACAGTAAAATAAAACACTAACAATAGACATTTAAAATTTTGACACTGATAAGAAGAAAGTAAGAAGTACAGGTGAAAAATTGCTGACATAGCCCTAAAATCTTTTAGATTGATGTATAACAGCTCGAACTTTTCGAAATACCAACGGTGGTTAGGAAAACGTTTGTTTTCCGATAAACGCTTGTAACCAATGTAATCAAATGGCAATATCATTACCTACGTGGTGTGTGTCCTTGATCTGAAACGTTGCGTAATATGACGGTAGGCACGGCTTATAGAGAGGACGGAAGTGAACATAATAGATTTTAATTTGATATTTCCAATACCTTTTTTTCTAGTTTATTTCACAGTGACCGGTTACAATCATAGCCTATAGGGCCCAATGCCTGCAATGCCAATGGCAATGTAAAATTGCATGTACGTGTTGTTTTTTTTACTTCGTTTGGTGTCTAATGACGGAAAATTGCACACGAGTTTTTTTTTAATTCATTTGTTGTCTAATGACATAATATTGCACATGAGTTTTCAGACTAAATTGATTGATTGATTGATTGGTGTTGTAACGTCCAGCGAGCAATTTTTCAGCTATATTCAGGACGAGAACATTTAAAAATTTAAACGCCACGGGACTCGAAACAAGGAAAGGTGATGGGTAGGGACGGATAATTTTGCCAGTGCAACAGGTCTCTTATGGACCACTATGCTCATAATGAGCTGTTACACTGGGTTCTTTAATGTGCGGAGAGGGTGGCAATCTCTCAACACGGGACCTCGGTTTTATTTACGTCTCATCCGCAGGACGGGTTGGTTGTGAATTTATACATCCCGCACAACCGACGGACGCCCCTTCAAGCCGAAGAAGCTCTCGGTCCCATTTCTATACCCCGGGGTTCCCGCGAGGTTCAGACTAAATTGAACCCGATTGAAAATTGTACACGTATTTTTTTTCACACTGCCTGCAATGCCAATGGCAATGTAAAATTGCATGTACGTGTTGTTTTTTTTACTTCATTTGGTGTCTAATGACGTAAAATTGCACACGAGTTTTTTTTTAATTCACTTGTTGTCTAATGACATAATATTGCACATGAGTTTTCAGACTAAAATTTAACCCGATTGAAAATTGTACACGTATTTTTTCACACTGTATAGGGTCTAACCATGTAAATTTGCGTACTGGCTTTTGCTTCAAAAATAATGCAAGAAGAGTTTTAAGATCCCCAAGCGCAAGGGCAGGCAATACAATGGCCAAAAGAAAAAGGACAATCACTGATCTACAAAACACTACACAGAAAACTATTATTTCCCCCACAGCGATATATTTTTTCACAGGAAACAAAAATTAGATTTTTATTTTTTGGACATAAATAAAAATCAATAAATTCCCTTCAAATATTTAACATAAATTTCTCGTTGAGAACTGTAGGGCCGGATTAATGATATTTTTGCTTCTTTCGTTTCAATTTATTTTGTTTCTTTAAAATTTCACCACATAATTAATATATTATTTTTCAGAAAAAAAACCATCCTAAAAGTTAAATGGTCGTCCCCTTAATGACATGAATGTGTGTCTCCGCCTCGAGTGCGGTAGATCGTGGGTTCGAGCCCCTGTCGGGTCATACCAAAGACTATATAAATTGATATTTGTTGCTTCTCTGGTAAGCACGCAGCATTAAGGAGATAGAGCAAGGACTGGTCGGCTCGGAATCAGGATAATGTGTCCGAGTGGGGCGACATGTCTATCCGCGGACTGTTGTTTTAGTGAGCTAGCCCTATAAAAATCCAATTCAGCGTGTTGGTCTAGTACAAAGCGGACCTCATCATCATCTCATTGAAAATTAACTTGTTCTCGCCATGATATAGCTGAAAAATTGCTGAATTGGCGTTAAACAACAACAATCACTCGTATAAAACGTGTCCGGATTTCAAGAACCTTATGCAAGAAAGTTCAACAGTTTAATTATTGCTTCTGATTCGCGGATTTGTCCCGATAAGATTGATTCCTTAAAAAGTAAACTTTCAAAGAGATAAGTTGCATTTTAATTCTTGGTGCTTTAACCATTCATATGATTTTCTTCTATCATCATATGTAGCACTATCATGTAATTTAATCAATACCGCCCAAATATATTTTGTATTTAGTGTAGAGATTGTTAAATAGCTTGTACATGTATTACCGTTGAAATGAAAGAGTACACTTCTTGTTTTGTGACAGTCAGTTTTATTCGGCCCGTTTTATTGGTGGAGGAAACCGGAGTTCCCTGAAAAAAACACCGACCTGCCGCAAGTCACTGGCAAACTTTATCACATAGAAATCACATTAGTATTATTACCAATTAATAATAGTCAAGCGACTGTTGATGAAAAATAAAATCCACACATGACTGTTTATGAAAATAAAATGTGCACATGACTATTCATGAAAAAAATCAACATTATCTATAATACGACCTAGGTATTCACGTTTGATTTTTTTTATCAAAATCTTCAGAATGTTTGATGCTTAATTTGAATGGCTTAAGATAAAGCTGAAATCGTAAAATTGTTAATTTTGCTTTTTCCAATTTTCGCAAAATTAGAGCCCACGCGAACAGTTTGACTAAAAGTGGCAAAGTTAACACCCCTTCGAAAATAACCACTTAAATAGTAGATTAATAAATGTAGATATTTATGTTTGAGACAGAATATGTTTTTAACATCATGTTGGAGATCAGTGAGTAATTGTTGTTTACGGCAATTTTTCAGCTATATCACGAAGTTATTTTTCAATGAGATGAATATGAGGTCCCAACACGCTTAGTTGTTTTTTTTTAAATAATATATATATATATATCTTAAAAATGATATAGGGGTGCATATTTGTTTTATTAATAAAGTTATATATCTTAAAGACGAGCCACTGTGGTTGGAATCCGGAACAGAACAGTACATACAATTCGCCAAGAATAATTAATGCATGTGAAATTGATCGAAATTATTTGATTCTAACCATTAATAAACGATTATTTACCATGAAAGTAGAAAATCACGACACAACAAAACTAGGAAACTAACACGAAAATCTTTTAAAAAGGGAAATACAAAGAATGTGAACAAATATCACGTGTACTATAGTTTCCTCATTCTACAGTTATTGTGCGTATGCTATGCGTATTTACTATTAAATTACAAAAGTATTGAAAATATTGATTTTTGCTCATGGAGAACATAAGATAAAATTAATAAGAATGTATTAAATTTTATTTTATATTCGCATTCACAGTTAGTAACAGGTGCCCGTGACGCAGATATGATTGCAACGTTGTCCTTGTCTTATTTCAACGTAATGAAGTGATCACTTTAGTAATTTAGTAACATGTCAGAAGATGGTTACAACTTATAATGCATTTGTTGTTAACTTGAGGAATATTGTTATACAAATAAAAAATAATTATTGTTGGATAATTAGATAGAAATTGTGTTTGAAATAATAGTTTACATAGGTTACAAACGTCTAAGCGATAATAAAACGCTCCGCTAACCACCGTTGGTACTCGGGCGACTCCTGTTGAGAAAATTTGGGTGAATGTTCTTCGTAAATTAAAATTTACTTTATCTAAACAAGCATTGTCAAATATCTATCTTACATTTATCAGACCAGTACTAGAATATGCATGCGAAGTGTGGGATGGGTGCTATGAACGGGACATTGAAAAATTAGAAAAAATATAATAAGAAGCGGCAGGGATTGTAACAAGTTTGACAACATTTGCTAGTAAGGATTCATTATGCTTTAAGACTGGATGGAAAACTTTAGACAATCGGCGGAAAAATCGTAAATTAACTATCTTCTATAAAATTCATAGCAAAATATGCCCTCCTTATTTATTTAACTGTTTACCTCCAGTGACATCATATGTAAATAATTATAACCTTAGAAATAATCAGAATTATGTTCCACCCTGATGCAGATTGAGAACATCAGCAAGCTCATTTATCAGTAAGAGATTTAGTCCGTTGCATTACATTTTCAAACACTGTAGGAGATATTTTTGACCGATACGACATAAAAACTCAATCAAGTTAGCAGAAAGAGAACGCCATTTAAAAGTGTCTGCCACAGTATTTCAGGTAAAAGAGTTCTTTCTGCACAAGAAAACAAACAGGCACTCATAAACTTTTTCGGCACCTATCTCCTGCAAATTGGTCGAAAAGACCCGTTGTACAACCTAGACATACGTTGTATTTTGCTGGCATATTTGGAAACCCTGAGGTTGTCAAAGTTTTTATGTCTGTGGTGTACTTCTCACTACTTCTTTTTGTTAGAATTGAACAAAATATAAAAATATACAATACATTACATTTGGTATTCTTCACATGATATACATATAACATATAGTCAGGGAGAAATTATTTTCCTTTTATCCTGAAAATACTTACCTGTTTGTCTGTGCTGTTACTGTCCATGGTGTTACCATACAGATTGTGTAACACCACAGACATTTAGCATTAAAATTGTGAATAAACACATTATTCCATAAACAGTAATATTCAGAACTAAATATTGCTCTTTAACATATGCAGAGAAATTGTTCAAACATCGTCATTTACTTATAAGATATAGTTTAACAAGCTGATGGGAGTATACTGTTTAGACCTGGTAACACCAGGGACATATATTCGTAACACCATGGGCAAAACTGATATTGTTCATGCATTAAACCAATATGTTGAAAAACTGAATATTGTACTGAAAACATTTAAGAAAACAAAAAATATAGGTTGATAGTTGTGTTTTTTCTTGAATTAAATGTTTACATTCATGAAGATGTCCCTGGTGTTACTTTTGTCATCTGTGGTGTTACCTCTTGTCAATGGTGTTACCTCTTGCAAATTGTTTCATAGAAAGGATAAATGACATAATTGAAGTCAATTATATTATAGTTGAATAAAGTTGACTTTGATAACTATGTATAAGTCATCTTTTCTTTATATAAAAGGAAACAAAATACAATTATGAAAACTTGTGTTTCATAATGCAGCTTAAATGGGACTGCACAACTACATATCCAAATATTGTGAAAAAAAAATTAGTGCTCCAAAGAAAATATCCTAAATTATGCATAATGTCCCTGTATATTATGTACAGTATGTAACCACTTTTTACATAACAAATATTTTTCATTTTCCTAAAAAGAATAATTTTATGTTGGTAACACCACGGACTGAAAGGTATGAGGTGGTGCTACATATCTAGAGGAAATATTTTTTTTCATGGTGGTTTTCCCGACTGCATATTATGTGAATATGTCATTGTAATGTAGGAAAAACTAATAGGCTAAAGCAAAACGGGAACGAAAATATTTGACGTCACCAAAATATGAACAGGAAAAAGTGCGTGTATTTTGATAATGACCCATCTCATGTTAATTATGTAATTTTTGGTATATTTATATCTTATATCATACTTTTACGTATGTAAAGAACTACATGTATATACATGTATATATATATTTAAACCATACTTCATCCAGTAAGGAAGTATGTTATAAATATTATTTTTAAAATAACGATTGTGAAAAAAGAAATGTTGAAGACACGTGGGTGTTGTAAAGAAATGTTGAAGACACGTGGTGTAAATTATTCTTGAATTGCACATTTCTAATGAATGTTAAAACATTTTCTTAAGGAATTTCGTCTTATATTTCAAGACACAAATTGTTGTAATATATAAGCTCGCACATAACAAATCTTGATTTCTAAGTATAAACGTTCGTATCCTCTCGCAAATATTCAAACTATAACAGCTTAAAGACGGAAGTTTCCGAAAATCCAGATTGTTAATGAAAATTTAATGTTTAGCACAGTCAATAAGTATAACTAGTGTGTTTCGTTCAATATTGTATCAATAACAGAACAAATAGAAATGTTCAGCAATATCTGATCGAGTTCACACCACTACAATTACAAATATGATCATTAATTAAATTTGCATAATCAATCCATCAATCGGTTGTGCATCCTTGCATGTGAATTGTTTAAGTTTATTGATTACCAGTAAAATATGGTGCTGGGTATATTTACGTTTGCGCTAAATTAAAACTTGCAACTTAATATTAATATCAAGGTTGTTTCATAAATTCATGGTTGATGGAGAACTAATTGTTGATGAATGTACACATAATCTATAAGGCATTTATCTATAACTACTGACACTACGAAGGTAGGGGCGTTCGATAATCTAGTCACTATCGTCCATTTACATAATCTCTACCCCACTGGAAAAGGGTTCTTTCTGCACAAGAAAACAAACAGACACTCATAAACTTTTTCGGCACCTATCTCCTGCAAATTGGTCGAACAGACTCGTTGTACAACCTAGACATACGTTGTATTTTGCTGGTATATTTGGAAAGGTTGTCAAAGGTTTTCCCAGAACAAATAAAAATAAAAAATTGTTGCGACTTTTCCTGTGTTTTTTTAAACCTCATAATACGTAAAACTCAGTCGATTTCCTGTAAATTGATTTTAGTTTTCGGACAAATATAACCTAATTCAACAGGAAAAATTGATATTTAGAAAAGAATTCCAGAAAAGACGTCAATTTTACTTTCTATGCTTGTACGGTGTGAAACACTGCTAAAACTGGTTGATGACCTTTCACCTCAATTTCTGAAAAACTGTTACCCCATTTGATTTTGACGACATCCATATAATGAAAGTACACGCATTGACGAATCGAATGGTATATAATATAGTCGTATAGTATTTCTGACGATTAAATCTTCAAAAATCTTACTCTGGTCACCGGGCTATATTTAATAATTCTTGATATGCTGTCAAACACTCTTTACACGTACCACATGAACACATGACTCTTATTATTATGATGTCCACTTTGATACATTTATATTGTTATAAATATTTTAGAGATTTTGGTCGTGTGCTTTATCGTTTTTCGACAAACTAGCACCCACGTGATAATACAGTGGTAGACATCTTTTAGAAAAAAATCATATCTCATATGTTAATTATGTAAATTTTGGTATATTTATATCTTATATCATACTTTTACGTATGTAAAGAACTACATGTATATACATGTATATATATATTTAAACCATACCTCATCCAGTAAGGAAGTATGTTATAAATAATATTTTTAAAATAACGATTGTGAAAAAAGAAATGTTGAAGACACGTGGGTGTTGTAAAGAAATGTTGAAGACACGTGGTGTAAACTAGTCTTGTATTACACATTTCTAACGAATGTTAAAACATTTTCTTAATGCATTTCGTCTTATATTTCAAGACACAAATTGTTGTAATATATAAGCTCGCACATAACAAATCTTGATTTCTAAGTATAAACGTTCTTATCCTCTCGCAAATATTCAAACTATAACAGCTTAAAGACGGAAGTTTCCGAAAATCCAGATTGTTAATGAAAATTTAATGTTTAGCACAGTCAATAAGTATAATTAGTGTGTTTCGTTCAATATTGTATCAATAACAGAACAAATAGAAATGTTCAGCAATATCTGATCGAGTTCACACCACTACAATTACAAATATGATCATTAATTAAATTTCCATGATCAATCCATCAATCGGTTGTGCATCCTTGCATGTGAATTGTTTAAGTTTATTGATTACCAGTAAAATATGGTGCTGGGTATATTTACGTTTGTGCTAAATTAAAACTTGCAACTTAATATTAATATCAAGGTTGTTTCATAAATTCATGGTTGATGGAGAACTAATTGTTGATGAATGTACACATAATCTATAAGGCATTTATCTATAACTACTGACACTACGAAGGTAGGGGCGTTCGATAATCTAGTCACTATCGTCCATTTACATAATCTCTACCCCACTGGAAAAGGGTTCTTTCTGCACAAGAAAACAAACAGACACTCATAAACATTTTCGGCACCTATCTCCTGCAAATTGGTCGAAAAGACCCGTTGTACAACCTAGACATACGTTGTATTTTGCTGGTATATTTGGAAACTCTGAGGTTGTCAAAGGTTTTCCCAGAGCAAATAAAAATAAAAAATTGTTGTGACTTTTCCTGCGTTTTTTTAAACCTCATAATACGTAAAACTCAGTCGATGTCCTGTAAATAGATTTTAGTTTTCGGACAAATATAACCTTATTCAACAGGAAAATTTGATATTTAGAAAAGAATTCCAGAAAATACGGCAATTTTACTTTCTATGCTTTTACGGTGTGAAACACTGCTAAAACTGGTTGATGACCTTTCACCTCAATTTCTGAAAAACTGTTACCCCATTTGATTTTGACGACATCCATATAATGAAAGTACACGCATTGACGAATCGAATGGTATATAATATAGTCGTATAGTATTTCTGACGATTAAATCTTCAAAAATCTTACTCTGGTCACCGGGCTATATTTACACTCTTTACACGTACCACATGAACACATGACTCTTATTATTATGATGTCCACTTTGATACATTTATATTGTTATAAATATTTTAGAGATTTTGGTCGTGTGCTTTATCGTTTTTCGACAAACTAGCACCCACGTGATAATACAGTGGTAGACATCTTTTAGAAAAAAATCATATCTCATATGTTAATTATGTAAATTTTGGTATATTTATATCTTATATCATACTTTTACGTATGTAAAGAACGACATGTATATATTTAAACCATACCTCATCCAGTAAGGAAGTATGTTATAAATAATATTTTTAAAGTAACGATTGTGAAAAAAGAAATGTTGAAGACACGTGGGTGTTGTAAAGAAATGTTGAAGACACGTGGTGTAAATTATTCTTGAATTACACATTTCTAATGAATGTTAAAACATTT
Organism: Bathymodiolus brooksi; assembly: GCA_963680875.1. Taxonomy (NCBI): domain Eukaryota; kingdom Metazoa; phylum Mollusca; class Bivalvia; order Mytilida; family Modiolidae; genus Bathymodiolus; species Bathymodiolus brooksi. Next base: position 2,314,494 of record OY804577.1, read on the forward strand.
TCTTAATGCATTTCGTCTTATATTTCAAGACACAAATTGTTGTAATATATAAGCTCACACATAACAAATCTTGATTTCTAAGTATAAAGTTCGTATCCTCTTGCAAATATTCAAACAATAGCTTAAAGACCGAAGTTTCCGAAAATCCAGATTGTTAATGAAAATTTAATGTTTAGCACAGTCAATAAGTATAATTAGTGTGTTTCGTTCAATATTGTATCAATAACAGAACAAATAGAAATGTTCAGCAATATCTGATCGAGTTCACACCACTACAATTACAAATATGATCATTAATTAAATTTGCATAATCAATCCATCAATCGGTTGTGCATCCTTGCATGTGAATTGTTTAAGTTTATTGATTACCAGTAAAATATGGTGCTGGGTATATTTACGTTTGTGCTAAATTAAAACTTGCAACTTAATATTAATATCAAGGTTGTTTCATAAATTCATGGTTGATGGAGAACTAATTGTTGATGAATGTACACATAATCTATAAGGCATTTATCTATAACTACTGACACTACGAAGGTAGGGGCGTTCGATAATCTAGTCACTATCGTCCATTTACATAATCTCTATCTGTCTACCGTCCATTCAAATAGTCACTACTGTCTCCATTCAAGTAGTCATTATCGTCCATTCAAATCGTCACTACCATCCATTCAAGTAGTCACTACCATCCATTCAAGTAGTCACTATCATCCATTCAAGTAGTCATTATCGTCAATTCAAGTAGTCGCTATTATCCATTCAAGTAGTCATTATCGTCCATTCAAGTAGTCACTACCATCCATTCAAGTAGTCACTATCATCCATTCAAGTAGTCACTAGCGTCCATTCAAGTGGTCACTACCATCCATTCAAGTAGTCACTATCATCCATTCAAGTAGTCACTATCATCCATACAAGTAGTCATTATCGTCCATTCAAGTAGTCACTACCATCCATTCAAGTAGTCGCTATCATCCATTCAAGTAGTCATTATCGTCCATTCAAGTAGTCACTACCATTCATTCAAGTAGTCGCTATCATCCATTCAAGTAGTCATTATCGTCCATTTAAGTAGTCACTATCGTCCATTCAAGTAGTCACTACCATCCATTCATGTAGTCACTATCATCCATTCAAATAGTCATTATCGTCCATTCAAGTAGTCACTACCATGCATTCAAGTAGTCGCTATCATCCATTCAAGTAGTCATTATCGTCCATTCAAGTGGTCAATATCATCCATTCAAGTAGTCACTATCGTCCATTCAAGTAGTCACTACTGTCTCCATTCAAGTAGTCACTATCGTTCATTCAAGTGGTCACTATCATCCATTCAAGTAGTCACTATCGTCGATTCCAGTAGTCACTATCATACATTCATGTAGTCACTATCGTCCATTCAAGTAGTCACAATAGTCCATTCAAGTAGTCACTATCGTCGATTAAAGTAGTCACTGCCATCCATTCAAGTAGTCGTTATCGTCCATTTATGTAGTCACTGTCGTCCATTCAAGTAGTCACTATCGTCCATTCAAGTAGTCGTTATCGTCCATTCAAGTAGTCACTATCGCCCATTTAAGTAGTCAATATCGTCCATTCAAGTAGTCACTATCGTCCATTCAAGTAGTCATTACTGTCTCCATTCAAGTAGTCAATATCGTTCATTCAAGTGGTCACTACCATCCATTCAAGTAGTCACTACCATCCATTCAAGTAGTCATTATCATCCATTCAAGTAGTCACTGTCATCCATTCAAGTAGTCATTATCATCCATTCAAGTAGTCACTACCATCCATTCAAGTAGTCACTATCATCCATTCAAGTAGTCATTATCGTCCATTCAAGTAGTCATTATCGTCCATTCAAGTAGTCACTATCATCCATTCAAGTAGTCATTATCGTCCATTCAAGTAGTCATTATCGTCCATTCAAGTAGTCACTACCATCCATTCAAGTAGTTGCTATCATCCATTCAAGTAGTCATTATCGTCCATTCAAGTAGTCACTACCGTCCATTCAAGTAGTCACTACCATCCATTCAAGTAGTTGCTATCATCCATTCAAGTAGTCATTATCGTCCATTCAAGTAGTCACTACCATCCATTCAAGTAGTCATTATCGTCCATTCAAGTAGTCACTATCGTCCATTCAAGTAGTCACTACCATCCATTCAAGTAGTCACTATCATCCATTCAAGTAATCATTATCGTCCATTCAAGTAGTCACTACCATCCATTCAAGTAGTCGCTATCATCCATTCAAGTAGTCATTATCGTCCATTCAAGTGGTCAATATCATCCATTCAAGTAGTCACTATCGTCCATTCAAGTAGTCACTACTGTCTCCATTCAAGTAGTCACTATCGTTCATTCAAGTGGTCACTATCATCCATTCAAATAGTCACTATCGTCGATTCAAGTAGTCACTACCATCCATTCAAGTAGTCACTATCGTCCATTCAAGTATTCACAATAGTCCATTCAAGTAGTCACTATCGTCGATTAAAGTATTCACTATCGTCCATTCAAGTAGTCACTATCGTCTATTCAAGTAGTCACTATCGTCAATTCAAGTAGTCGTTATCGTCCATTTATGTAGTCACTATCGTCCATTCAAGTAGTCGCTACCATCCATTCAAATAGTCACTATCGTCCATTCAAGTAGTCACTATCATCCATTCAAGTGTGCTCTATCGTCCATTCAAATAGTCACTATCGTCCATTCAAGTAGTCACTATCGTCCATTCAAGTAGTCGTTATCGTCCATTTATGTAGTCACTATCGTCCATTCAAGTAGTCGCTACCATCCATTCAAATAGTCACTATCGTCCATTCAAGTAGTCACTATCATCCATTCAAGTGTGTTCTATCGTCCATTCATATAGTCACTATCGTCCATTCAAGTAGTCACTATCGTCCATTCAAGTAGTCGTTATCGTCCATTTATGTAGTCACTATCGTCCATTCAAGTAGTCACTATCGTCCATTCAAGTAGTCACTATCGTCCATTTATGTAGTCACTATCGTCCATTCAAGTAGTCACTATTGTCCATTCAAGTAGTCACTATTGTCCATTCAAGTAGTCATTATCGTCCATTCCAATGTGCTCTATCGTCGAAACAAGTAGTCACTATAGTCCATTCAAGTAGTCACTATCGTCCATTCAAGTAATCACTATCGTTCATTCAAGTAGTCACTATCGTCCATTCAAGTAATCACTATCGTCCATTCAAGTAGTCACTATCGTCCATTTAAGTAGTCACTATCGTCCATTCAAGTAGTCACTATCGTCCATTCCAGTGTGCTCTATCGTCCATGCAAGTAGTCACTATAGTCCATTCAAGTAGTCACTATCGTCCATTCAAGTAGTCACTATCGTCCATGCAAGTAGTCACTATCGTCCATGCAAGTAGTCACTATCGTCCATGCAAGTAGTCACTATCGTCCATTCAAGTAGTCACTATCGTCCATTCAAGTAGTCACTATCGTCCATTTAAGTAGTCACTATCGTCCATTAAAGTAGTCACTATCGTCCATTAAAGTAGTCATTATCGTCCATTCAAGTAGTCACTATCGTCCATACAAGTGTGCTCTATCGTCCATTCAAGTAGTCACTATGGTCCATTCAAGTAGTCACTATCGTCCATTCAAGTAGTCACTATCGTCCATTTATGTAGTCACTATCGTCCATTCAAGTAGTCACTATTGTCCATTCAAGTAGTCACTATTGTCCATTCAAGTAGTCATTATCGTCCATTCCAATGTGCTCTATCGTCGAAACAAGTAGTCACTATAGTCCATTCAAGTAGTCACTATCGTCCATTCAAGTAATCACTATCGTTCATTCAAGTAGTCACTATCGTCCATTCAAGTAATCACTATCGTCCATTCAAGTAGTCACTATCGTCCATTTAAGTAGTCACTATCGTCCATTCAAGTAGTCACTATCGTCCATTCCAGTGTGCTCTATCGTCCATGCAAGTAGTCACTATAGTCCATTCAAGTAGTCACTATCGTCCATTCAAGTAGTCACTATCGTCCATGCAAGTAGTCACTATCGTCCATGCAAGTAGTCACTATCGTCCATGCAAGTAGTCACTATCGTCCATTCAAGTAGTCACTATCGTCCATTCAAGTAGTCACTATCGTCCATTTAAGTAGTCACTATCGTCCATTAAAGTAGTCACTATCGTCCATTAAAGTAGTCATTATCGTCCATTCAAGTAGTCACTATCGTCCATACAAGTGTGCTCTATCGTCCATTCAAGTAGTCACTATGGTCCATTCAAGTAGTCACTATCGTCCATTCAAGTAGTCACTACCGTCCATTCAAGACTTTTCAAGTAGTCACTACCATTCATTTACGTAGTCTCTACCTGTTTATTCAAGTTTTCTTTCCATAATTATGACAAAGGATGTTTAGTGCCATTTTTAGAAATACATTTTTGTATTTCAGTTTACATGATTTCGTAATCGTCAGCGTTATTGGTGGCGGGAAACTGGAACACTACGAGAAAACCACTGACCCTCCGTTACACTCATTGCAAGGACGTCATTGAAGTCACTGGTCATTGACTAATTTTATCATAAAGTGGAACAGAGTACACCCACAAACTTGATTTTAATTGTATAGATAGAAGTACAAATACATTGAAAATAAAGTATATTTGTAAGAGGCTTATGAACAAGTAGATCTATACGAGAGTGAGGCTTAGGAACAAGTAGATCTATACGAGAGTGAGGCTTAGGAACAAGTAGATCTATACGAGAGTGAGGCTTAGGAACAAGTAGATCTATGCGAGAGTGAGGCTTAGGAACAAGTAGATCTATACGAGAGTGAGGCTTTGGAACAAGTAGATATATACGAGAGTGAGGCTTAGGAACAAGTAGATCTATACGAGAGACGTTTCGAGTATTACTCAGCTGTTCTGCGCGAGGCTTAGGAACAGTTAGATACGAGAGACCTTTCGAGTATTACTCAACTGTTCTGTGCGAGGCTTAGGAACAGGTAGCTACGAGAAACGTTATGAGTATTATTCAGCTGTACTGCGCTGAGTACACACATCTCTATAAGGCTTAGGGACAGGTAGATACGAGAGACGTTTCGAGTATTACTCAGCTGTACTGCGGTGAGTACACACATCTGTATAAGGCTTAGGGACAGGTAGATACGAGAGACGTTTCGAGTATTACTCAGCTGTTCTGTGTTGAGTAAACGTATTTTTTTATATTCAGAAACAATGTATGTATATTCTGCTTATACAGAAATGTCAAAGAAGTTAAAACTTTCAGATTAAACGACATTACGGGTCTCGTTGATTATTTTTTCTAAGAAGTAGGAGTGTATTCTCCATTACATACCGAGCATGACGAATCACGATAAATTATATTAAAGAGATTGAAAAGGGGCGTATGACGCTTGACGGTATACAGAGCATTCCTACCACCTGGATAAATACTACATTCACACCGAAATCATAACCTAGTAAGAACTATAAAAGTCATTGCCAGAAGGGTTACTTATTAATAGCTGACTTTTTCAGTCCTGATGTGTGGATGTTATACGAAAGTTAGTCTACGAAAAAGGGGGGGGGGGGTGGTGCATCTGTATGTAAAACAAAGAAGACCACGAAATCATCCCGATAACATCTTTATTTAAAGTCTTCACAAACTAGCATCTGATTTTGGCATCTGTTTATGACTGGAAGTACTAATATTTGTGGTCAACTACTGGTCAGTTGGCCAAAGAAAAGGTCGTCTCAGACCAACGAACTTTTATCTTCTATTTTCACCATACAATCTACCTGTCCTAACATTGATATGACGTCTGCCTTTGTACTGCTCTTTAAATAAAACAATCACAAAGTCTTGTACAAATATCTTATGACAGCCTTGTACTATATTATGTAAAAATACGTGCAATCAGGCAACCTGAACTCGTGTTGACCACATTAAAACAATATTTATATTAATGAAAGGTGTTTTCTCCTGTAGTGCCTGTTCTTAATTTTGAATATGTTAATACTTCTAATCCACAGAAACAATTGATAATTTTCAACATCTGTAAATTGAGAAAAAAAAATATGTCGAAAAATTGTCGATTTTATTTTATTCTAAAAAATTCAGCAATTTCTCGGCAACTTCAAATTATTAATATAAAATTTTAGATTTGATAAAATGTCGACGTAATTAGGAGATAACCAGTAATTTTAAATTTTATTTTATAATTACATTTTCCCGTAAGATAATCTATTATTCAACCTTTTCGTGAATTAACCGTTTTCACAAAAAAAATCTTAAACAGACGCGGAATTAGACGCCCCACCCTCCATAGTAACGACAAGGAATCGGATGCGGGCGTATGCTATTGCTTAACTGACAATATGTTCTTTATGACAATTTAGTTGATCTAATTTCTAGTTCTCATGAAAGAGCTAACGGGGAGGTGAGGACCCCCCCCTCCCCCCACACACACACACCGACGATGAAACAATTTTAATCAGAAATAGTCTATTTCCTTCTTACCATTAATTTGCCAGTGGATATCTTTTGCCGTTTTTGAAAATATTTCAGTTTATATGATTTCATGGTTGTCAGCGCTATTGGTGGCGGGAAACTGGAACACTTAGAGAAAACCACTGACCCTCCGTTATACTTATTGCAAGGACGTCATTGAAGTCGCTGGTCATTGACTAATTTTATCATAAAGTTGAACAGAGTACACCCACAAACAAACTTGACATTAATTGTATAGATAGAAGTACAAATGTAAATATACATTGAAAATAAAATATATTTACAAGAGGCTTAGGAACAGGTAGATACGAGAGACGTTTCGAGTATTACTCAGCTGTTCTGTGCGAGGCTTAGGAACAGGTAGATACGAGAGACGTTTCGAGTATTACTCAACTGTTCTGGGAGGCTTAGGAACAGGTAGATACGAGAAACGTTTCGAGTATTACCCAACTGTTCTGTGTGAGGCTTAGGAACAGGTAGATACGAGAAACACTTCGAGTATTACTCAACTGCTCTGCGCGAGGCTTAGGAACAGGTAGATACGAGAAACGTTTCAAGTATTACTCAACTGCTCTGTGTGAGGCTTAGGAACAGGTAGTTACGAGAAACGTTTCAAGTATTATTCAACTGTTCTGCGTGAGGCTTAGGAACAGGTAGATACGAGAAACGTTTCAAGTATTACTCAACTGTTCTGTGTGAGGCTTAGGAACAGGTAGTTACGAGAAACGTTTCAAGTATTACTCAACTGCTCTGTGTGAGGCTTAGGAACAGGTAGTTACGAGAAACGTTTCAAGTATTACTCAACTGTTCTGCGTGAGGCTTAGGAACAGGTAGATACGAGAAACGTTTCAAGTATTACTCAACTGTTCTGTGTGAGGCTTAGGCAACAGCTAGATACGAGAAACGTTTCAAGTATTACTCAACTCTTCTGTGTGAGGCTTAGGAACAGGTAGTTACGAGAAACGTTTGAAGTATTACTCAACTGTTCTGGGAGGCTTAGGAACAGGTAGATACGAGAAACGTTTCGAGTATTACTCAACTGTTCTGTGTGAGGCTTAGGAACAGGTAGTTACGAGAAACGTTTCAAGTATTACTCAACTGTTCTGTGTGAGGCTTAGGAACAGGTAGATACGAGAAACGTTTCGAGTATTACTCAACTGTTCTGTGTGAGGCTTAGGAACAGCTAGATACGAGAAACGTTTCAAGTATTACCCAAAAGTTCTGTGTGAGGCTTAGGAAGAGGTAGTTACGAGAAACGTTTCAAGTATTACCCAACTGTTCTGTACGAGGCTTAGGAACAGGTAGATACGAGAAACGTTTCAAGTATTACCCAACTGTTCTGTGTGAGGCTTAGGAACAGGTAGTTACGAGAAACGTTTCACGTATTACTCAACTGTTCTGTGTGAGGCTTAGGAACAGGTAGTTACGGGAGACGTTTCAAGTATTACTCAACTGTTCTGTGTGAGGCTTAGGAACAGGTAGATACGAGATACGTTTCAAGTATTACTCAACTGTTCTGTGTGAGGCGTAGGAACAGGTAGATACGAGAAACGCTTTTTTTTAAAGTTAAGTTTAAGCATATTTTTATTTGCTAAATATAACAAATAGGGATTGGACACAAGTTTTTCCAATTGATGAAGTCTTCTCCCGAATACAATAATTTACAATATGGATTAGCATGCGCAATGGAATGATGTAATATGTATATAATAGCCAAGAATGATTATATACAGAAACATAGGTTTAGACAATATACGAAAAAAAAAGAATAAAGAAAAAAGAAAAGAGAATAAATACTTTTGGAGATGTGTGTTGGATCTTTAGATCATTTAGACAATTGTAAATCTTTTGGAGTCTTTAATATATTTAAAAGCATGTTTAAAAATAGTTATATTTTCTTGATATGTTAGGAGATCACTTCCTTTTGTCAGTAGATTTACATCAATATTAATGTTAGAAGGTAGCCAGTTAAGACTATTAAATATTATTTCCCTATTATCTGTATATTTATCACAATCAAAAAAGAAATGGTGAGAATTTTCACATGGTGCGCCACAGTTACAGGAAGCATTTGATAAAATTTTTACTTTACATAAATCGTAATTCAAGAAGGATGCATTGCAGCGAAGCTGTGTTAGAATTATATTTAGTTTTCTAGGACCATAAGAATAGTGTCTCGGATTGGCATTGAGATTGAACTGCGGATTGCCTTTTTTAATTTAGATAGTGTGTCAAGATTACGCACTGAAAGATTAAGGTTATTCCATTCCCTTACTGTAGCTGAGACGAAATAATCTCTAGTTAAAGATAGTCTACAGAATGGACCAACAATATCGTTGCCATTTCGAAGGGGATAAATAGTCGTACTTTGGATTGTTGGGGGAATAAGATCGAGTAAATAAGAGGGTGTGCTACCGTTTTGGATATTATATAATAATTCTTCTTTCTTCCAATCTCTCCCAGCCAGTTTCTCTATATAGATATTATGCGTTGGTAAAGATTGGAAGTCCGGTGATAATTCTAGCTGCCTCCAACTGTAGCCTCTCCAATTTGCACGAATTAGAGACACTACAGTTGTCCCAGACCCCACATGCATACTCAAATATTGGTCGAATGTAAATTAAGTATAATTTCTCTAATTTTTTTCTATTTAATTTATATTTCAATTTACGCAAAACACATGTGTTTAGAGATACTTTTTATTAAATTTTCTACATGTTTATTCCATTTTGCTTCCTCGCTAAATGTTATCCCCAAATATGTATGGTCTGATGTAAGTGGAATTAATTTTCCATGAAAATAAAAATAAAAATTTGTTGAGTTTTCTACATTTTTAAAAAGCATGATTTCAGTTTTGTCTGGGTTGAAAGACATCAACCATCTCTTTGACCAGTCACCAAGTTCATGTAAATCATGATTTATGACATATTCTATTTGATCTTCATCTTGGCTTGCATAGCCAAGGGAAGTGTCATCAGCAAACAAACGGCTTAAGGAAAGAAGCTTATCACCAATATCATTGATGTAAACCAGAAATAACAGAGGACCAGGAACAGACCCTTGGGGGATCCCAGCAGACACAGACACATATGAGGACGACGAATCTCTGTTTACTACTTTTTAGTGTCTACAATATAAATAATTTTCAAACCATTTTAGTAAATTCCCTTTTATTCCATAACAATTCATTTTATGTATCAAACCTTTGTGCCAAACTTTATCGAAAGCCTTTGAGAAATCACAGAAAACGAAGCAACATAGTTCTTTTTTTTCAAGAGAGTTTAAGATAGTATTATATAGTTCTATTAATTGGTGGACTGAGGAATGCTTAGGCAAAAAACCAGATTGGTACTGGTAGATAAGCTTGTTTTGTATTAAATGGTTATATACGTGTTTGTATATAATCCTTTCCATTACTTTTCCGACACAGCTAATCAGTGATATTGGGCGGTAATTAGAAGGTAAAGAAGAATCACCTTTTTTAAAAATCGCTATGACATGTGCATTTTTCCAACTAGAGGGATATTTACATTGACTGAGAGATTTGTTAAAAATAATTTGTAGTGGGATGGCTATCTTTTCAGGGGAAATTTTTTACATTTTGTGACTAATTTTGTCGGATCCAGAAGCTTTGTATGGATCAATAATTTTTAAAATATCTACAATTTCACTTATGGTTACAAAAATCTTATTTATTACACTATTAGTTTTTATATCAAAGTCTGGAAGAGGCACGTTCTCCTCCTCCAACTTCAATATAAGACTAAAGAAACGCTTCGGGTATTACTCAACTGCTCTGCGCGAGGCTTAGGTACAGACAGATACGAGAGACTTTTCGAGAATTACTCAGCTGTTCTGTGCTGAGTACACATATTTTTTATTCAGAGACAATGTATGTTTATTCTGCTTATTCAAGAAATGACAAAGAAGTTAACAATTTCAAACTAAAACGATAGTAAAAAGAAGTAAGTAACAAATGACATTTAAACAATTCCAAACAAGATTTTAAGGGCTTCCTTTTTTTAAATCCCTAAGAACTTGTCAAGCGGCTCCGTCCTCCATAGAAGTAAGACTATAAGAAGACTATTAATAATCAGTGGATCCCAAACATTTCGAGTGATCGTGAGACCTTAATAATAGACATTGACTCAAAAACAAATATTTTCAGGAATTACAATCTAAAATCTTGAGCTTTCTGAACTACAGAGAAAATAGAAATAATTAAAATCCAAAAACTGACAAATTTCCGACAGGTTCAAAGCATATTTGGATCTTTTATTAAATCTGTGTGTTATTACTCCCCGAGTAAACAGTCTCTAGAAGTCAGGACAAGGTACCCGTCTCAAATTGTATATACATAGGTTTTTTATTTTGTATTTATCACAAGCTGTTACTATTTGCCTTAATGACAATAACATTATTATATCACACAAACTAATAGTCAATGTAATGTTGGAGTGCTAAACGATGATGATTGCAGGTTATATCTAACTACCATACCATGGCGAAATATAGGTTTAGAAGTTAACCCTTAACCAGCCTTTGACTTGTTATTTGTTATATGTATATGTGTACCGACTTTAAATAAAATGTACTTACTTGCTTACTTATGATATTTATTCAATTTACCAAAATACAAAAACAAAAAAAAAAATTGGGTCTTGACAATTTACAAGGTATAATTAAAGCACAGGCACTTGTTTCTGGTAAAAAAAATTGTTTACCAGAAACAAGTGCTTGTGAATTAAAGTGATGATTTCACTAAATAAAGTTAAAAGGGGCTGGGGTAGTTAGCTTACAATCAACGTCAGTAATCGAATGGGTTGAAAAATTCGATGTAGACACCAGCTAGTTAACATAAATAGAAATGATAATAAATCTGCACATTATATAATGGTTGACGTATTATCTTATTTTTAATGAGGATGGACACACCACCTTGTTTTCTCCAACACAAACTCTGTACTCCCAATTAACACTATTCCACACAAACAAATTCAACTGTATAAAACAAAAGGATTCATGGGCAACATAAACTCCCACACACAAAAATAGGAGATCAGTTGTCAACTTGGTTTCTTGTCCAACAAATTGCACACTGTCAAGGTATGATTTTCAAATTTACCAGGCAAGAGAAATACAGAAATTCCAACATTAAACTGGAAGGTGTTAACTTTTGGTTATCTGGTGAACAGCATAATATTTATAAATTATCACTTTACTACTACACACATATACCTAAATCTGGAATAATTATTCCATTAAAAATATTGTAAACATAATTTAGAATTCTCTGAAACTTATATATAAAGGACAATATAGACATATATTAAACCAGAGGCCCATGTGCCACAATGAGAAGATAAAAAGTAGAGTGAATAATTCAAAATATCTCACAGAGTCAGAGCTAAAGGTGGCAATATCTCACAGAGTCAGAGGTAAAGGTGGCAATATCTCACAGAGTCAGAGGTAAAGGTGGCAATATCTCACAGAGTCAGAGGTAAAGGTGGCAATATTACAGTTCTCACAGAGTCAGAGGTAAAGGTGGCAATATTACAGTTCTCACAGAGTCAGAGGTAAAGGTGGCAATTTTACAGTTCTCACAGAGTCAGAGGTAAAGGTGGCAATATTACAGTTCACAGAGTCAGAGGTAAAGGTGGCAATGTTACAGTTCACACAGAGTCGGAGGTAAAGGTGGCAATATTACAGTTCACAGAGTCAGAGGTAAAGGTGGCAATATTACAGTTCACAGAGTCAGAGGTAAAGGTGGCAATATTACAGTTCACAGAGTCAGAGGTAAAGGTGGCAATATTACAGTTCACAGAGTCAGAGGTAAAGGTGGCAATATTACAGTTCAGTTCAGAATATTAGTAACAACACTTGGGTCAGCAACTTACCATATAGATATTTCTACAATGTCTCTGCCATTCCTGGACATGCTTGATTTTCTATCAGTCCAAAAAGTGACAACATTTTTTGTCAGCACTTCGCCAATAATATTTCTACTATGTTTCATCCAAACTTCAAAATGTCTCAGCCAATCAGCTAGAGGCTTTGGTGGCCATATTGGATGTTGGATCGGTTCAAAGGCAAAATAAACTTAGTCAGCACCTCTCAAAAACATTTCTATATATGTTTGGTGGAATTCTAAACAGACACACCAGACTCATGGGGATAGCTCAAAATATCTAAACAGACACACCAGACACACGTGGATAGCTCAAAATATCTAAACAGACACATCAGACACACGGGGATAGCTCAAAGTATCTAAACAGACACACCAGACACACGGGGATAGCTCAAAATATATAAACAGACACACCAGACACACGGGGATAGCTCAAAATATATAAACAGACACACCAGACACACGGGGATAGCTCAAAATATCTAAAGAGACACACCAGACACACGGGGACAGCTCAAAATATCTAAACAGACACACCAGACACACGGGGATAGCTCAAAATATATAAACAGACACACCATACACATGGGGATAGCTCAAAATATATAAACAGACACACCAAACAGCTCAAAATATCTAAACAGACACACCATACACACGGGGATAGCTCAAAATATCTAAACAGACACACCAGACACACAGGGATAGCTCAAAATATATAAACAGACACACCAGACACACGGGGATAGCTCAAAATATCAAAACAGACACACCAGACACACAGGGATAGCTCAAAATATCTAAACAGACACATCAGACACACGAGGGATAGCTCAAAATATCTAAACAGACACATCAGACACACGGGGGATAGCTCAAAATATATAAACAGACAAATCAGACACACGGGCGATAGCTCAAAATATCTAAACAGACACACCAGACACACGGGGATAGCTCAAAATATCAGAACAGACACACCAAACATCTCAAAATATCTAAACAGACACACCATACACACGGGGATAGCTCAAAATATCTAAACAGGCACAATATCTAAACAGACACACCAGACACACGGGATAGCTCACAATATTTAAACAGACACACCAGACACACGGGGATAGCTCAAAATATCTAAACAGACACACCAGACACACGGGATAGCTCACAATATTTAAACAGACACACCAGACACACAGGGATAGCTCAAAATATCTAACCAGACACACCAGACACACGTGGATAGTTCAAAATATCTAAACAGACACACCATACACACGGAGATAGCTCAAAATATATAAACAGACACACCAGACACACGGGGATAGCTCAAAATATATAACCAGACACATCAGACACACGGGGGATAGCTCAAAATATTTAAACAGACACACCAGACACACAGGGATAGCTCAAAATATCTAAACAGACACACCATACACACGGGGATAGCTCAAAATATCTAAACAGGCACAATATCTAAACAGACACACCAGACACACAGGGATAGCTCAAAATATATAAACAGACACACCAGACACACGGGGATAGATCAAAATATCAAAACAGACACACCAGACACACAGGGATAGCTCAAAATATCTAAACAGACACATCAGACACACGAGGGATAGCTCAAAATATCTAAACAGACACATCAGACACACGGGGGATAGCTCAAAATATATAAACAGACAAATCAGACACACGGGGATAGCTCAAAATATCTAAAGAGACACACCAGACACACGGGGATAGCTCAAAATATCTAAACAGACACACCAGACACACGGGGATAGCTCCAAATATCAGAACAGACACACCAAACATCTCAAAATATCTAAACAGACACACCATACGCACGGGGATAGCTCAAAATATCTAAACAGGCACAATATCTAAACAGACACACCAGACACACAGGGATAGCTCAAAATATATAAACAGACACACCAGACACACGGGGATAGCTCAAAATATCAAAACAGACACACCAGACACACAGGGATAGCTCAAAATATCTAAACAGACACATCAGACACACGAGGGATAGCTCAAAATATCTAAACAGACACATCAGACACACGGGGGATAGCTCAAAATATATAAACAGACACACCAAAAATCTCAAAATATCTAAACAGACACACCATACACACGGGGATAGCTCAAAATATCTAAACAGGCACAATATCTAAACAGACACACCAGACACACGGGATAGCTCACAATATTTAAACAGACACACCAGACACACGGGGATAGCTCAAAATATCTAAACAGACACACCAGACACACGGGATAGCTCACAATATTTAAACAGACACACCAGACACACAGGGATAGCTCAAAATATCTAAACAGACACACCATACACACGGGGATAGCTCAAAATATCTAAACAGGCACAATATCTAAACAGACACACCAGACACACAGGGATAGCTCAAAATATATAAACAGACACACCAGACACACGGGGATAGCTCAAAATATCAAAACAGACACACCAGACACACAGGGATAGCTCAAAATATCTAAACAGACACATCAGACACACGAGGGATAGCTCAAAATATCTAAACAGACACATCAGACACACGGGGGATAGCTCAAAATATATAAACAGACAAATCAGACACACGGGCGATAGCTCAAAATATCTAAACAGACACACCAAACACACGGGGATAGCTCAAAATATCAGAACAGACACACCAAACATCTCAAAATATCTAAACAGACACACCATACACACGGGGATAGCTCAAAATATCTAAACAGGCACAATATCTAAACAGACACACCAGACACACGGGATAGCTCACAATATTTAAACAGACACACCAGACACACGGGGATAGCTCAAAATATCTAAACAGACACACCAGACACACGGGGATAGCTCAAAATATCAGAACAGACACACCAAGCATCTCAAAATATCTAAACAGACACACCATACACACGGGGATAGCTCAAAATATCTAAACAGGCACAATATCTAAACAGACACACCAGACACACAGGGATAGCTCAAAATATATAAACAGACACACCAGACACACGGGGATAGCTCAAAATATCAAAACAGACACACCAGACACACAGGGATAGCTCAAAATATCTAAACAGACACATCAGACACACGAGGGATAGCTCAAAATATCTAAACAGACACATCAGACACACGGGGGATAGCTCAAAATATATAAACAGACAAATCAGACACACGGGCGATAGCTCAAAATATCTAAACAGACACACCAGACACACGGGGATAGCTCAAAATATCAGAACAGACACACCAAACATCTCAAAATATCTAAACAGACACACCATACACACGGGGATAGCTCAAAATATCTAAACAGGCACAATATCTAAACAGACACACCAGACACACGGGATAGCTCACAATATTTAAACAGACACACCAGACACACGGGGATAGCTCAAAATATCTAAACAGACACACCAGACACACGGGATAGCTCACAATATTTAAACAGACACACCAGACACACGGGATAGCTCAAAATATCTAAACAGACACACCAGACACACGGGGATAGCTCAAAATATATAAACAGACACATCAGACACACGTGGATAGCTCAAAATATCTAAACAGACACACCAGAAACACGGGGATAGCTCAAAATATCTAGACACACCAGACACATGGGGATAGCTCAAAATATCTAAACAGATACACCAGACACACGGGGATAGCTCAAAATATCTAAACAGACACACCAGACACACAGGGATAGCTCAAAATATCTAAACAGACACATCAGACACACGAGGGATAGCTCAAAATATCTAAACAGACACATCAGATACACGGGGGATAGCTCAAAATATATAATCAGACAAATCAGACACACGGGCGATAGCTCAAAATATCTAAACAGACACACCATACACATGGGGATAGCTCAAAATATATAAAAAGACACACCAGACACACGGGGATAGCTCAAAATATCTAAACAGACACACCAGACACACAGGGATAGCTCAAAATATCTAAACAGACACATCAGATACACGGGGGATAGCTCAAAATATATAAACAGACAAATCAGACACACGGGCGATAGCTCAAAATATCTAAACAGACACACCAGACACACGGGGATAGCTCAAAATATCAGAACAGACACACCAAACATCTCAAAATATCTAAACAGACACACCATACACACGGGGATAGCTCAAAATATCTAAACAGGCACAATATCTAAACAGACACACCAGACACACAGGGATAGCTCAAAATATATAAACAGACACACCAGACACACGGGGATAGCTCAAAATATCAAAACAGACACACCAGACACACAGGGATAGCTCAAAATATCTAAACAGACACATCAGACACACGAGGGATAGCTCAAAATATCTAAACAGACACATCAGACACACGGGGGATAGCTCAAAATATATAAACAGACAAATCAGACACACGGGCGATAGCTCAAAATATCTAAACAGACACACCAGACACACGGGGATAGCTCAAAATATCAGAACAGACACACCAAACATCTCAAAATATCTAAACAGACACACCATACACACGGGGATAGCTCAAAATATCTAAACAGGCACAATATCTAAACAGACACACCAGACACACAGGGATAGCTCAAAATATATAAACAGACACACCAGACACACGGGGATAGCTCAAAATATCAAAACAGACACACCAGACACACAGGGATAGCTCAAAATATCTAAACAGACACATCAGACACACGAGGGATAGCTCAAAATATCTAAACAGACACATCAGACACACGGGGGATAGCTCAAAATATATAAACAGACAAATCAGACACACGGGCGATAGCTCAAAATATCTAAACAGACACACCAGACACACGGGGATAGCTCAAAATATCAGAACAGACACACCAAACATCTCAAAATATCTAAACAGACACACCATACACACGGGGATAGCTCAAAATATCTAAACAGGCACAATATCTAAACAGACACACCAGACACACGGGATAGCTCACAATATTTAAACAGACACACCAGACACACGGGGATAGCTCAAAATATCTAAACAGACACACCAGACACACGGGATAGCTCACAATATTTAAACAGACACACCAGACACACGGGATAGCTCAAAATATCTAAACAAACACACCAGACACACGGGGATAGCTCAAAATATATAAACAGACACATCAGACACACGTGGATAGCTCAAAATATCTAAACAGACACACCAGAAACACGGGGATAGCTCAAAATATCTAGACACACCAGACACATGGGGATAGCTCAAAATATCTAAACAGATACACCAGACACACGGGGATAGCTCAAAATATCTAAACAGACACACCAGACACACAGGGATAGCTCAAAATATCTAAACAGACACATCAGACACACGAGGGATAGCTCAAAATATCTAAACAGACACATCAGATACACGGGGGATAGCTCAAAATATATAATCAGACAAATCAGACACACGGGCGATAGCTCAAAATATCTAAACAGACACACCATACACATGGGGATAGCTCAAAATATATAAAAAGACACACCAGACACACGGGGATAGCTCAAAATATCTAAACAGACACACCAGACACACAGGGATAGCTCAAAATATCTAAACAGACACATCAGACACACGAGGGATAGCTCAAAATATCTAAACAGACACATCAGATACACGGGGGATAGCTCAAAATATATAAACAGACAAATCAGACACACGGGCGATAGCTCAAAATATCTAAACAGACACACCAGACACACGGGGATAGCTCAAAATATCAGAACAGACACACCAAACATCTCAAAATATCTAAACAGACACACCATACACACGGGGATAGCTCAAAATATCTAAACAGGCACAATATCTAAACAGACACACCAGACACACAGGGATAGCTCAAAATATATAAACAGACACACCAGACACACGGGGATAGCTCAAAATATCAAAACAGACACACCAGACACACAGGGATAGCTCAAAATATCTAAACAGACACATCAGACACACGAGGGATAGCTCAAAATATCTAAACAGACACATCAGACACACGGGGGATAGCTCAAAATATATAAACAGACAAATCAGACACACGGGCGATAGCTCAAAATATCTAAACAGACACACCAGACACACGGGGATAGCTCAAAATATCAGAACAGACACACCAAACATCTCAAAATATCTAAACAGACACACCATACACACGGGGATAGCTCAAAATATCTAAACAGGCACAATATCTAAACAGACACACCAGACACACAGGGATAACTCAAAATATATAAACAGACACACCAGACACACGGGGATAGCTCAAAATATCAAAACAGACACACCAGACACACAGGGATAGCTCAAAATATCTAAACAGACACATCAGACACACGAGGGATAGCTCAAAATATCTAAACAGACACATCAGACACACGGGGGATAGCTCAAAATATATAAACAGACAAATCAGACACACGGGCGATAGCTCAAAATATCTAAACAGACACACCAGACACACGGGGATAGCTCAAAATATCAGAACAGACACACCAAACATCTCAAAATATCTAAACAGACACACCATACACACGGGGATAGCTCAAAATATCTAAACAGGCACAATATCTAAACAGACACACCAGACACACAGGGATAGCTCAAAATATATAAACAGACACACCAGACACACGGGGATAGCTCAAAATATCAAAACAGACACACCAGACACACAGGGATAGCTCAAAATATCTAAACAGACACATCAGACACACGAGGGATAGCTCAAAATATCTAAACAGACACATCAGACACACGGGGGATAGCTCAAAATATATAAACAGACAAATCAGACACACGGGCGATAGCTCAAAATATCTAAACAGACACACCAGACACACGGGGATAGCTCAAAATATCAGAACAGACACACCAAACATCTCAAAATATCTAAACAGACACACCATACACACGGGGATAGCTCAAAATATCTAAACAGGCACAATATCTAAACAGACACACCAGACACATGGGATAGCTCACAATATTTAAACAGACACACCAGACACACGGGGATAGCTCAAAATATCTAAACAGACACACCAGACACACGGGATAGCTCACAATATTTAAACAGACACACCAGACACACAGGGATAGCTCAAAATATCTAACCAGACACACCAGACACACGTGGATAGTTCAAAATATCTAAACAGACGCACCATACACACGGAGATAGCTCAAAATATATAAACAGACACACCAGACACACGGGGATAGCTCAAAATATATAACCAGACACATCAGACACACGGGGGATAGCTCAAAATATTTAAACAGACACACCAGACACACAGGGATAGCTCAAAATATCTAAACAGACACACCAGACACACGGGGATAGCTCAAAATATATAAACAGACACATCAGACACACGGGGATAGCTCAAAATATCTAAACAGACACACCAGAAACACGGGGATAGCTCAAAATATCTAGACACACCAGACACATGGGGATAGCTCAAAATATCTAAACAGATACACCAGACACACGGGGATAGCTCAAAATATCTAAACAGACACACCAGACACACATGGATAGCTCAAAATATCTAAACAGACACATCAGACACACGAGGGATAGCTCAAAATATCTAAACAGACACATCAGATACACGGGGGATAGCTCAAAATATATAAACAGACAAATCAGACACACGGGCGATAGCTCAAAATATCTAAACAGACACACCATACACATGGGGATAGCTCAAAATATATAAAAAGACACACCAGACACACGGGGATAGCTCAAAATATCTAAACAGACACACCAGACACACAGGGATAGCTCAAAATATCTAAACAGACACATCAGACACACGAGGGATAGCTCAAAATATCTAAACAGACACATCAGATACACGGGGGATAGCTCAAAATATATAATCAGACAAATCAGACACACGGGCGATAGCTCAAAATATCTAAACAGACACACCAGACACACAGGGATAGCTCAAAATATATAAACAGACACACCAGACACACGGGGATAGCTCAAAATATCAAAACAGACACACCAGACACACAGGGATAGCTCAAAATATCTAAACAGACACATCAGACACACGAGGGATAGCTCAAAATATCTAAACAGACACATCAGACACACGGGGGATAGCTCAAAATATATAAACAGACAAATCAGACACACGGGCGATAGCTCAAAATATCTAAACAGACACACCAGACACACGGGGATAGCTCAAAATATCAGAACAGACACACCAAACATCTCAAAATATCTAAACAGACACACCATACACACGGGGATAGCTCAAAATATCTAAACAGGCACAATATCTAAACAGACACACCAGACACACAGGGATAGCTCAAAATATATAAACAGACACACCAGACACACGGGGATAGCTCAAAATATCAAAACAGACACACCAGACACACAGGGATAGCTCAAAATATCTAAACAGACACATCAGACACACGAGGGATAGCTCAAAATATCTAAACAGACACATCAGACACACGGGGGATAGCTCAAAATATATAAACAGACAAATCAGACACACGGGCGATAGCTCAAAATATCTAAACAGACACACCAGACACACGGGGATAGCTCAAAATATCAGAACAGACACACCAAACATCTCAAAATATCTAAACAGACACACCATACACACGGGGATAGCTCAAAATATCTAAACAGGCACAATATCTAAACAGACACACCAGACACACAGGGATAGCTCAAAATATATAAACAGACACACCAGACACACGGGGATAGCTCAAAATATCAAAACAGACACACCAGACACACAGGGATAGCTCAAAATATCTAAACAGACACATCAGACACACGAGGGATAGCTCAAAATATCTAAACAGACACATCAGACACACGGGGGATAGCTCAAAATATATAAACAGACAAATCAGACACACGGGCGATAGCTCAAAATATCTAAACAGACACACCAGACACACGGGGATAGCTCAAAATATCAGAACAGACACACCAAACATCTCAAAATATCTAAACAGACACACCATACACACGGGGATAGCTCAAAATATCTAAACAGGCACAATATCTAAACAGACACACCAGACACACGGGATAGCTCACAATATTTAAACAGACACACCAGACACACGGGGATAGCTCAAAATATCTAAACAGACACACCAGACACACGGGGATAGCTCAAAATATCTAAACAGACACACCAGACACACGGGATAGCTCACAATATTTAAACAGACACACCAGACACACGGGATAGCTCAAAATATCTAAACAGACACACCAGACACACGGGGATAGCTCAAAATATATAAACAGACACATCAGACACACGTGGATAGCTCAAAATATCTAAACAGACACACCAGAAACACGGGGATAGCTCAAAATATCTAGACACACCAGACACATGGGGATAGCTCAAAATATCTAAACAGATACACCAGACACACGGGGATAGCTCAAAATATCTAAACAGACACACCAGACACACAGGGATAGCTCAAAATATCTAAACAGACACATCAGACACACGAGGGATAGCTCAAAATATCTAAACAGACACATCAGATACACGGGGGATAGCTCAAAATATATAATCAGACAAATCAGACACACGGGCGATAGCTCAAAATATCTAAACAGACACACCATACACATGGGGATAGCTCAAAATATATAAAAAGACACACCAGACACACGGGGATAGCTCAAAATATCTAAACAGACACACCAGACACACAGGGATAGCTCAAAATATCTAAACAGACACATCAGACACACGAGGGATAGCTCAAAATATCTAAACAGACACATCAGATACACGGGGGATAGCTCAAAATATATAAACAGACAAATCAGACACACGGGCGATAGCTCAAAATATCTAAACAGACACACCAGACACACGGGGATAGCTCAAAATATCAGAACAGACACACCAAACATCTCAAAATATCTAAACAGACACACCATACACACGGGGATAGCTCAAAATATCTAAACAGGCACAATATCTAAACAGACACACCAGACACACAGGGATAGCTCAAAATATATAAACAGACACACCAGACACACGGGGATAGCTCAAAATATCAAAACAGACACACCAGACACACAGGGATAGCTCAAAATATCTAAACAGACACATCAGACACACGAGGGATAGCTCAAAATATCTAAACAGACACATCAGACACACGGGGGATAGCTCAAAATATATAAACAGACAAATCAGACACACGGGCGATAGCTCAAAATATCTAAACAGACACACCAGACACACGGGGATAGCTCAAAATATCAGAACAGACACACCAAACATCTCAAAATATCTAAACAGACACACCATACACACGGGGATAGCTCAAAATATCTAAACAGGCACAATATCTAAACAGACACACCAGACACACAGGGATAGCTCAAAATATATAAACAGACACACCAGACACACGGGGATAGCTCAAAATATCAAAACAGACACACCAGACACACAGGGATAGCTCAAAATATCTAAACAGACACATCAGACACACGAGGGATAGCTCAAAATATCTAAACAGACACATCAGACACACGGGGGATAGCTCAAAATATATAAACAGACAAATCAGACACACGGGCGATAGCTCAAAATATCTAAACAGACACACCAGACACACGGGGATAGCTCAAAATATCAGAACAGACACACCAAACATCTCAAAATATCTAAACAGACACACCATACACACGGGGATAGCTCAAAATATCTAAACAGGCACAATATCTAAACAGACACACCAGACACACAGGGATAGCTCAAAATATATAAACAGACACACCAGACACACGGGGATAGCTCAAAATATCAAAACAGACACACCAGACACACAGGGATAGCTCAAAATATCTAAACAGACACATCAGACACACGAGGGATAGCTCAAAATATCTAAACAGACACATCAGACACACGGGGGATAGCTCAAAATATATAAACAGACAAATCAGACACACGGGCGATAGCTCAAAATATCTAAACAGACACACCAGACACACGGGGATAGCTCAAAATATCAGAACAGACACACCAAACATCTCAAAATATCTAAACAGACACACCATACACACGGGGATAGCTCAAAATATCTAAACAGGCACAATATCTAAACAGACACACCAGACACATGGGATAGCTCACAATATTTAAACAGACACACCAGACACACGGGGATAGCTCAAAATATCTAAACAGACACACCAGACACACGGGATAGCTCACAATATTTAAACAGACACACCAGACACACAGGGATAGCTCAAAATATCTAACCAGACACACCAGACACACGTGGATAGTTCAAAATATCTAAACAGACGCACCATACACACGGAGATAGCTCAAAATATATAAACAGACACACCAGACACACGGGGATAGCTCAAAATATATAACCAGACACATCAGACACACGGGGGATAGCTCAAAATATTTAAACAGACACACCAGACACACAGGGATAGCTCAAAATATCTAAACAGACACACCAGACACACGGGGATAGCTCAAAATATATAAACAGACACATCAGACACACGGGGATAGCTCAAAATATCTAAACAGACACACCAGAAACACGGGGATAGCTCAAAATATCTAGACACACCAGACACATGGGGATAGCTCAAAATATCTAAACAGATACACCAGACACACGGGGATAGCTCAAAATATCTAAACAGACACACCAGACACACATGGATAGCTCAAAATATCTAAACAGACACATCAGACACACGAGGGATAGCTCAAAATATCTAAACAGACACATCAGATACACGGGGGATAGCTCAAAATATATAAACAGACAAATCAGACACACGGGCGATAGCTCAAAATATCTAAACAGACACACCATACACATGGGGATAGCTCAAAATATATAAAAAGACACACCAGACACACGGGGATAGCTCAAAATATCTAAACAGACACACCAGACACACAGGGATAGCTCAAAATATCTAAACAGACACATCAGACACACGAGGGATAGCTCAAAATATCTAAACAGACACATCAGATACACGGGGGATAGCTCAAAATATATAAACAGACACACCAGACACACAGGGATAGCTCAAAATATCTAAACAGACACACCAGACACACGGGGATAGCTCAAAATATATAAACAGACACATCAGACACACGGGGATAGCTCAAAATATATAAACAGACACATCAGACACACGGGGATAGCTCAAAATATCTAAACAGACACACCATACACACGGGGATAGCTCAAAATATCTAAACAGGAACAATATCTAAACAGACACACCAGACACACAGGGATAGCTCAAAATATATAAACAGACACACCAGACACACGGGGATAGCTCAAAATATCAAAACAGACACACCAGACACACAGGGATAGCTCAAAATATCTAAACAGACACATCAGACACACGAGGGATAGCTCAAAATATCTAAACAGACACATCAGACACACGGGGGATAGCTCAAAATATATAAACAGACAAATCAGACACACGGGCGATAGCTCAAAATATCTAAACAGACACACCAGACACACGGGGATAGCTCAAAATATCAGAACAGACACACCAAACATCTCAAAATATCTAAACAGACACACCATACACACGGGGATAGCTCAAAATATCTAAACAGGCACAATATCTAAACAGACACACCAGACACACGGGATAGCTCACAATATTTAAACAGACACACCAGACACACGGGGATAGCTCAAAATATCTAAACAGACACACCAGACACACGGGATAGCTCACAATATTTAAACAGACACACCAGACACACGGGATAGCTCAAAATATCTAAACAGACACACCAGACACACGGGGATAGCTCAAAATATATAAACAGACACATCAGACACACGGGGATAGCTCAAAATATCTAAACAGACACACCAGAAACACGGGGATAGCTCAAAATATCTAGACACACCAGACACATGGGGATAGCTCAAAATATCTAAATAGATACACCAGACACACGGGGATAGCTCAAAATATCTAAACAGACACACCAGACACACGGGATAGCTCACAATATTTAAACAGACACACCAGACACACGGGGATAGCTCAAAATATCTAAACAGACACACCAGACACACGGGATAGCTCACAATATTTAAACAGACACACCAGACACACAGGGATAGCTCAAAATATCTAACCAGACACACCAGACACACGTGGATAGTTCAAAATATCTAAACAGACACACCATACACACGGAGATAGCTCAAAATATATAAACAGACACACCAGACACACGGGGATAGCTCAAAATATATAACCAGACACATCAGATACACGGGGGATAGCTCAAAATATATAAACAGACAAATCAGACACACGGGCGATAGCTCAAAATATCTAAACAGACACACCATACACATGGGGATAGCTCAAAATATATAAAAAGACACACCAGACACACGGGGATAGCTCAAAATATCTAAACAGACACACCAGACACACGGGGATAGCTCAAAATATCTAAACAGACACACCAGACACACGGGGATAGCTCAAAATATATAAACAGACACATCAGACACACGGGGATAGCTCAAAATATCTAGACACACCAGACACATGGGGATAGCTCAAAATATCTAAACAGATACACCAGACACACGGGGATAGCTCAAAATATCTAAACAGACACACCAGACACACAGGAATAGCTCAAAATATCTAAACAGACACATCAGACACACGAGGGATAGCTCAAAATATCTAAACAGACACATCAGATACACGGGGGATAGCTCAAAATATATAAACAGACAAATCAGACACACGGGCGATAGCTCAAAATATCTAAACAGACACACCATACACATGGGGATAGCTCAAAATATATAAAAAGACACACCAGACACACGGGGATAGCTCAAAATATCTAAACAGACACACCAGACACACAGGGATAGCTCAAAATATCTAAACAGACACATCAGACACACGAGGGATAGCTCAAAATATCTAAACAGACACATCAGATACACGGGGGATAGCTCAAAATATATAAACAGACAAATCAGACACACGGGCGATAGCTCAAAATATCTAAACAGACACACCAGACACACGGGGATAGCTCAAAATATCAGAACAGACACACCAAACATCTCAAAATATCTAAACAGACACACCATACACACGGGGATAGCTCAAAATATCTAAACAGGCACAATATCTAAACAGACACACCAGACACACAGGGATAGCTCAAAATATATAAACAGACACACCAGACACACGGGGATAGCTCAAAATATCAAAACAGACACACCAGACACACAGGGATAGCTCAAAATATCTAAACAGACACATCAGACACACGAGGGATAGCTCAAAATATCTAAACAGACACATCAGACACACGGGGGATAGCTCAAAATATATAAACAGACAAATCAGACACACGGGCGATAGCTCAAAATATCTAAACAGACACACCAGACACACGGGGATAGCTCAAAATATCAGAACAGACACACCAAACATCTCAAAATATCTAAACAGACACACCATACACACGGGGATAGCTCAAAATATCTAAACAGGCACAATATCTAAATAGACACACCAGACACACGGGATAGCTCACAATATTTAAACAGACACACCAGACACACGGGGATAGCTCAAAATATCTAAACAGACACACCAGACACACGGGATAGCTCACAATATTTAAACAGACACACCAGACACACAGGGATAGCTCAAAATATCTAACCAGACACACCAGACACACGTGGATAGTTCAAAATATCTAAACAGACACACCATACACACGGAGATAGCTCAAAATATATAAACAGACACACCAGACACACGGGGATAGCTCAAAATATATAACCAGACACATCAGACACACGGGGGATAGCTCAAAATATTTAAACAGACACACCAGACACACAGGGATAGCTCAAAATATCTAAACAGACACACCAGACACACGGGGATAGCTCAAAATATATAAACAGACACATCAGACACACGGGGATAGCTCAAAATATCTAAACAGACACACCAGAAACACGGGGATAGCTCAAAATATCTAGACACACCAGACACATGGGGATAGCTCAAAATATCTAAACAGATACACCAGACACACGGGGATAGCTCAAAATATCTAAACAGACACATCAGACACACGAGGGATAGCTCAAAATATCTAAACAGACACATCAGATACACGGGGGATAGCTCAAAATATATAAACAGACAAATCAGACACACGGGCGATAGCTCAAAATATCTAAACAGACACACCATACACATGGGGATAGCTCAAAATATATAAAAAGACACACCAGACACACGGGGATAGCTCAAAATATCTAAACAGACACACCAGACACACAGGGATAGCTCAAAATATCTAAACAGACACATCAGACACACGAGGGATAGCTCAAAATATCTAAACAGACACATCAGATACACGGGGGATAGCTCAAAATATATAAACAGACACACCAGACACACAGGGATAGCTCAAAATATCTAAACAGACACACCAGACACACGGGGATAGCTCAAAATATATAAACAGACACATCAGACACACGGGGATAGCTCAAAATATCTAAACAGACACACCAGAAACACGGGGATAGCTCAAAATATCTAGACAGACCAGACACATGTGGATAGCTCAAAATATCTAAACAGATACACCAGACACACGGGGATAGCTCAAAATATCTAAACAGACACACCAGACACACAGGGATAGCTCAAAATATATAAACAGACACATCAGACACACGAGGGATAGCTCAAAATATCTAAACAGACACATCAGATACACGGGGGATAGCTCAAAATATATAAACAGACAAATCAGACACACGGGCGATAGCTCAAAATATCTAAACAGACACACCATACACATGGGGATAGCTCAAAATATATAAAAAGACACACCAGACACACGGGGATAGCTCAAAATATCTAAACAGACACACCAGACACACAGGGATAGCTCAAAATATCTAAACAGACACATCAGACACACGAGGGATAGCTCAAAATATCTAAACAGACACATCAGATACACGGGGGATAGCTCAAAATATATAAACAGACAAATCAGACACACGGGCGATAGCTCAAAATATCTAAACAGACACACCAGACACACGGGGATAGCTCAAAATATCAGAACAGACACACCAAACATCTCAAAATATCTAAACAGACACACCATACACACGGGGATAGCTCAAAATATCTAAACAGGCACAATATCTAAACAGACACACCAGACACACGGGATAGCTCACAATATTTAAACAGACACACCAGACACACGGGGATAGCTCAAAATATCTAAACAGATACACCAGACACACGGGATAGCTCACAATATTTAAACAGACACACCAGACACACGGGGATAGCTCAAAATATCTAACCAGACACACCAGACACACGTGGATAGCTCAAAATATCTAAACAGACACACCATACACACGGAGATAGCTCAATATATATAAACAGACACACCAGACACACGGGGATAGCTCAAAATATATAACCAGACACACCAGACACACGGGGGATAGCTCAAAATATCTAAACAGACACACCAGACACACAGGGATAGCTCAAAATATCTAAACAGACACACCAGACACACGGGGATAGCTCAAAATATATAAACAGACACATCAGACACACGGGGATAGCTCAAAATATCTAAACAGACACACCAGAAACACGGGGATAGCTCAAAATATCTAGACACATCAGACACATGGGGATAGCTCAAAATATCTAAACAGATACACCAGACACACAGGGATAGCTCAAAATATCTAAATAGACACACCAGACACATGGGGATAGCTCCACATATCTAAACAGACACACCATACACACGGGGATAGCTCAACATATCTAAACAGACACACCATACACATGGGGATAGCTCAAAATATATAAAAAGACACATCAGACACGGGGATAGCTCAAAATATCTAAACATACACACGGGTATAGCTCAAAATATCTAAACAGACACACCAGACACACAGGGATAGCTCAAAATATCTAAACAGACACATCAGTCACACAGGGATAGCTCAATATATCTAAAGACACACCAGACACACGGGGATAGCTCAAAATATCTAAACAGATGCACCAGTCACACGGGGATAGCTCAAAATATCTAAACAAACACATCAGACACACGGGGATAGCTCATAATATATAAACAGACACACCAGTCACACGGGGATAGCTCAACATATCTAAACAGACACACCATACACATGGGGATAGTTCAAAATATATGAATAGACACATCAGACACACGGGGATAGCTCAAAATATCTAAACAGACACACCAGACACACGAGGGATAGCTCAAAATATCTAAACAGACACACCAGACACACCGGGATAGCTCAAAATATCTAAACAGACACATCAGTCACACAGGGATAGCTCAAAATATCTAATGACACACCAGACACACGGGGATAGCTCAAAATATCTAAACAGACACCAGACACACGGGGATAGCTCAAAATATCTAAACAGACACACCAGACACACAGGGATAGCTCAAAATATCTAAACAGATGCACCAGTCACATGGGGATAGCTCAAAATATCTAAACAGAAACACCAGTCACACGGGGATAGCTCAAAATATCTAAACAGACACACCAGACACATGGAGATAGCTCAAAATATCTAAAAAGATACACAGGAATAGCTCAAAATATCTAAACAGACACACCAGACACACGGGATAGCTCAAAGTATCTAAACAGACACACCAGACACACAGGGATAGCTCAAAATATCTAAACACACACACCAGACACATGGGGATAGCTCAAAATATCTAAACAGATACACCAGACACACGGGGATAGCTCAAAATATCTAAGCAGACACACCAGAAACACGGGGATAACTCAAAATATCTAGACACACCAGACACATGGGGATAGCTCAAAATATCTAAACGGATACATCAGACACACGGGGATAGCTCAAAATATCTAAACAGGCACACCAGACACATGGGGATAGCTCAAAATATCTAAACAGACACACCATACACACGGGGATAGGGCTCAAAATATCTAAACAGACATACCATACACATGGGGATAGCTCAAAATATATAAAAAGACACATCAGACACGGGGATAGCTCAAAATATCTAAACAGACACACTGGGATAGCTCAAAATATCTAAACAGACACACCAGACACACAGGGATAGCTCAAAATATCTAAACAGACACATCAGTTACACAGGGATAGCTCAACATATCTAAAGACATACCAGACACACGGGGATAGCTCCAAATATCTAAACAGATGCACCAGTCACACGGGGATAGCTCAAAATATCTAAACAAACACATCAGGCACACGGGGATAGCTCATAATATATAAACAGACACACCAGTCACACGGGGATAGCTCAACATATCTAAACAGACACACCAGACACACGGGGATAGCTCAAAATATCTAAACAGACACATCAGACACACGGGGATAGCTCAAAATATCTAAACAGATACACCAGACACACGGGGATAGCTCAAAATATCTAAAGAGACACATCAGACACACAAGGATAGCTCAAAATATCTAAACAGACACACCAGACACACGGGGATAGCTCAAAATATCTAAACGGACACACCAGACACACAGGGATAGCTCAAAATATCTAAACAGACACATCAGACACACGAGGGATAGCTCAGAATATCTAAAGACACACCAGACACACAGGGATAGCTCAAAATATCTAAACAGACACATCAGTCACACAGGGATAGCTCAAAATATCTAAAGACACACCAGACACACGAGGATAGCTCAAAATATCTAAACAGACACCAGACACACGGGGATAGCTCAAAATATCTAAACAGACACACCAGACACACAGGGATAGCTCAAAATATCTAAGCAGATGCACCAGTCACATGGGGATAGCTCAAAATATATAAACAGACACACCAGTCACACGGGGATAGCTCAAAATAACTAAACAGACACATCAGACACATGGGGATAGCTCAAAATATCTAAACAGATACACAGGAATAGCTCAAAATATCTAAGCAAACACACCAGACACATGGGGATAGCTCAAAATATCTAAACAGACACACCAGACACACGGGGATAGCTCAAAATATATAAACAGACACATCAGACACACGGGGATAGCTCAAAATATCTAAACAGACACACCAGAAACACGGGGATAGCTCAAAATATCTAGACACATCAGACACATGGGGATAGCTCAAAATATCTAAACAGATACACCAGACACACGGGGATAGCTCAAAATATCTAAACAGACACACCAGACACATGGGGATAGCTCCACATATCTAAACAGACACACCATACACACGGGGATAGCTCAACATATCTAAACAGACACACGGGGATAGCTCAAAATATCTAAACAGACACACCAGACACACAGGGATAGCTCAAAATATCTAAGCAGACACATCAGTCACACAGGGATAGCTCAATATATCTAAAGACACACCAGACACACGGGGATAGCTCAAAATATCTAAACAGATGCACCAGTCACACGGGGATAGCTCATAATATATAAACAGACACACCAGTCACACGGGGATAGCTCAACATATCTAAACAGACACACCAGACACACGGGGATAGCTCAAAATATCTAAACAGACACATCAGACACACGGGGATAGCTCAAAATATCTAAACAGATACACCAGACACACGGGGATAGCTCAAAATATCTAAAGAGACACATCAAACACACATGGATAGCTCAAAATATCTAAACAGACACACCAGACACACGGGGATAGCTCAAAATAGCTAAACAGACACACCAGACACACAGGGATAGCTCAAAATATCTAAACAGACACATCAGACACACGAGGGATAGCTCAGAATATCTAAAGACACACCAGACACACAGGGATAGCTCAAAATATCTAAACAGACACACCAGACACACGAGGATAGCTCAAAATATCTAAACAGACACCAGACACATGGGGATAGCTCAAAATATCTAAACAGACACACCAGACACACAGGGATAGCTCAAAATATCTAAGCAGATGCACCAGTCACATGGGGATAGCTCAAAATAACTAAACAGACACACCAGACACATGGGGATAGCTCAAAATATCTAAACAGACACACCAGACACACGGGGATAGCTCAAAATATATAAACAGACACATCAGACACACGGGGATAGCTCAAAATATCTAAACAGACACACCAGAAACACGGGGATAGCTCAAAATATCTAGACACATCAGACACATGGGGATAGCTCAAAATATCTAAACAGATACACCAGACACACGGGGATAGCTGAAAATATCTAAACAGACACACCAGACACATGGGGATAGCTCCACATATCTAAACAGACACACCATACACACGGGGATAGCTCAACATATCTAAACAGACACACCATACACATGGGGATAGCTCAAAATATATAAAAAGACACATCAGACACGGGGATAGCTCAAAATATCTAAACATACACACGGGGATAGCTTAAAATATCTAAACAGACACATCAGTCACACAGGGATAGCTCAATATATCTAAAGACACACCAGACACACGGGGATAGCTCAAAATATCTAAACAGATGCACCAGTCACACGGGGATAGCACAAAATATCTAAACAAACACATCAGACACACGAGGATAGCTCATAATATATAAACAGACACACCAGTAACACGGGGATAGCTCAACATATCTAAACAGACACACCATACACATGGGGATAGTTCAAAATATATAAACAGACACATCAGACACACGGGGATAGCTCAAAATATCTAAACAGACACACCAGACACACGGGGATAGCTCAAAATATCTAAACAGACACACCAGACACACCGGGATAGCTCACAATATCTAAACAGACACATCAGTCACACAGGGATAGCTCAAAATATCTAATGACACACCAGACACACGGGGATAGCTCAAAATATCTAAACAGACACACCAGACACACAGGGATAGCTCAAAATATCTAAACAGATGCACCAGTCACATGGGGATAGCTCAAAATATCTAAACAGACACACCAGTCACACGGGGATAGCTCAAAATATCTAAACAGACACACCAGACACATGGGGATAGCTCAAAATATCTAAACAGATACACAGGAATATCTAAACAGACACACCAGACACACGGGATAGCTCAAAGTATCTAAACAGACACACCAGACACACAGGGATAGCTCAAAATATCTAAACACACACACCAGACACATGGGGATAGCTCAAAATATCTAAACAGATACACCAGACACACGGGGATAGCTCAAAATATCTAAACAGACACACCAGAAACACGGGGATAACTCAAAATATCTAGACACACCAGACACATGGGGATAGCTCAAAATATCTAAACGGATACACCAGACACACGGGGATAGCTCAAAATATCTAAACAGGCACACCAGACACATGGGGATAGCTCAAAATATCTAAACAGACACACCATACACACGGGGATAGGGCTCAAAATATCTAAACAGACACACCATACACATGGGGATAGCTCAAAATATATAAAAAGACACATCAGACACGGGGATAGCTCAAAATATCTAAACAGACACACTGAGATAACTCAAAATATCTAAACAGACACACCAGACACACAGGGATAGCTCAAAATATCTAAACAGACACATCAGTCACACAGGGATAGCTCAACATATTTAAAGACACACCAGACACACGGGGATAGCTCCAAATATCTAAACAGATGCACCAGTCACACGGGGATAGCTCAAAATATCTAAACAAACACATCAGGCACACGGGGATAGCTCATAATATATAAACAGACACACCAGTCACACGGGGATAGCTCAACATATCTAAATAGACACACCAGACACACGGGGATAGCTCAAAATATCTAAACAGACACATCAGACACACGGGGATAGCTCAAAATATCTAAACAGATACACCAGACACACGGGGATAGCTCAAAATATCTAAAGAGACACATCAGACACACATGGATAGCTCAACATATCTAAACAGACACACCAGACACACGGGGATAGCTCAAAATATCTAAACAGACACACCAGACACATGGGGATAGCTCAAAATATCTAAACAGACACACCAGACACACGGGGATAGCTCAAAATATATAAACAGACACATCAGACACACGGGGATAGCTCAAAATATCTAAACAGACACACCAGACACACGAGGATAGCTCAAAATATCTAAACAGACACCAGACACATGGGGATAGCTCAAAATATCTAAACAGACACACCAGACACACAGGGATAGCTCAAAATATCTAAGCAGATGCACCAGTCACATGGGGATAGCTCAAAATAACTAAACAGACACACCAGACACATGGGGATAGCTCAAAATATCTAAACAGATACACAGGAATAGCTCAAAATATCTAAACAGACACACCAGACACATGGGGATAGCTCAAAATATCTAAACAGACACACCAGACACACGGGGATAGCTCAAAATATATAAACAGACACATCAGACACACGGGGATAGCTCAAAATATCTAAACAGACACACCAGAAACACGGGGATAGCTCAAAATATCTAGACACATCAGACACATGGGGATAGCTCAAAATATCTAAACAGATACACCAGACACACGGGGATAGCTGAAAATATCTAAACAGACACACCAGACACATGGGGATAGCTCCACATATCTAAACAGACACACCATACACACGGGGATAGCTCAACATATCTAAACAGACACACCATACACATGGGGATAGCTCAAAATATATAAAAAGACACATCAGACACGGGGATAGCTCAAAATATCTAAACATACACACGGGGATAGCTTAAAATATCTAAACAGACACACCAGACACACAGGGATAGCTCAAAATATCTAAACAGACACATCAGTCACACAGGGATAGCTCAATATATCTAAAGACACACCAGACACACGGGGATAGCTCAAAATATCTAAACAGATGCACCAGTCACACGGGGATAGCACAAAATATCTAAACAAACACATCAGACACACGAGGATAGCTCATAATATATAAACAGACACACCAGTAACACGGGGATAGCTCAACATATCTAAACAGACACACCATACACATGGGGATAGTTCAAAATATATAAACAGACACATCAGACACACGGGGATAGCTCAAAATATCTAAACAGACACACCAGACACACGGGGATAGCTCAAAATATCTAAACAGACACACCAGACACACCGGGATAGCTCACAATATCTAAACAGACACATCAGTCACACAGGGATAGCTCAAAATATCTAATGACACACCAGACACACGGGGATAGCTCAAAATATCTAAACAGACACCAGACACACGGGGATAGCTCAAAATATCTAAACAGACACACCAGACACACAGGGATAGCTCAAAATATCTAAACAGATGCACCAGTCACATGGGGATAGCTCAAAATATCTAAACAGACACACCAGTCACACGGGGATAGCTCAAAATATCTAAACAGACACACCAGACACATGGGGATAGCTCAAAATATCTAAACAGATACACAGGAATATCTAAACAGACACACCAGACACACGGGATAGCTCAAAGTATCTAAACAGACACACCAGACACACAGGGATAGCTCAAAATATCTAAACACACACACCAGACACATGGGGATAGCTCAAAATATCTAAACAGATACACCAGACACACGGGGATAGCTCAAAATATCTAAACAGACACACCAGAAACACGGGGATAACTCAAAATATCTAGACACACCAGACACATGGGGATAGCTCAACATATCTAAACGGATACACCAGACACACGGGGATAGCTCAAAATATCTAAACAGGCACACCAGACACATGGGGATAGCTCAAAATATCTAAACAGACACACCATACACACGGGGATAGGGCTCAAAATATCTAAACAGACACACCATACACATGGGGATAGCTCAAAATATATAAAAAGACACATCAGACACGGGGATAGCTCAAAATATCTAAACAGACACACTGAGATAACTCAAAATATCTAAACAGACACACCAGACACACAGGGATAGCTCAAAATATCTAAACAGACACATCAGTCACACAGGGATAGCTCAACATATTTAAAGACACACCAGACACACGGGGATAGCTCCAAATATCTAAACAGATGCACCAGTCACACGGGGATAGCTCAAAATATCTAAACAAACACATCAGGCACACGGGGATAGCTCATAATATATAAACAGACACACCAGTCACACGGGGATAGCTCAACATATCTAAATAGACACACCAGACACACGGGGATAGCTCAAAATATCTAAACAGACACATCAGACACACGGGGATAGCTCAAAATATCTAAACAGATACACCAGACACACGGGGATAGCTCAAAATATCTAAAGAGACACATCAGACACACATGGATAGCTCAACATATCTAAACAGACACACCAGACACACGGGGATAGCTCAAAATATCTAAACAGACACACCAGACACATGGGGATAGCTCAAAATATCTAAACAGACACACCAGACACACGGGGATAGCTCAAAATATATAAACAGACACATCAGACACACGGGGATAGCTCAAAATATCTAAACAGACACACCAGAAACACGGGGATAGCTCAAAATATCTAGACACATCAGACACATGGGGATAGCTCAAAATATCTAAACAGATACACCAGACACACGGGGATAGCTCAAAATATCTAAACAGACACACCAGACACATGGGGATAGCTCCACATATATAAACAGACACACCATACACACGGGGATAGCTCAACATATCTAAACAGACACACCATACACATGGGGATAGCTCAAAATATATAAAAAGACACATCAGACACGGGGATAGCTCAAAATATCTAAACATACACACGGGGATAGCTCAAAATATCTAAACAGACACACCAGACACACAGGGATAGCTCAAAATATCTAAACAGACACATCAGTCACACAGGGATAGCTCAATATATCTAAAGACACACCAGACACACGGGGATAGCTCAAAATATCTAAACAGATGCACCAGTCACACGGGGATAGCACAAAATATCTAAAAAACACATCAGACACACGAGGATAGCTCATAATATATAAACAGACACACCAGTAACACGGGGATAGCTCAACATATCTAAACAGACACACCATACACATGGGGATAGTTCAAAATATATAAACAGACACATCAGACACACGGGGATAGCTCAAAATATCTAAACAGACACACCAGACACACGGGGATAGCTCAAAATATCTAAACAGACACACCAGACACACCGGGATAGCTCACAATATCTAAACAGACACATCAGTCACACAGGGATAGCTCAAAATATCTAATGACACACCAGACACACGGGGATAGCTCAAAATATCTAAACAGACACCAGACACACGGGGATAGCTCAAAATATCTAAACAGACACACCAGACACACAGGGATAGCTCAAAATATCTAAACAGATGCACCAGTCACATGGGGATAGCTCAAAATATCTAAACAGACACACCAGTCACACGGGGATAGCTCAAAATATCTAAACAGACACACCAGACACATGGGGATAGCTCAAAATATCTAAACAGATACACAGAAATATCTAAACAGACACACCAGACACACGGGATAGCTCAAAGTATCTAAACAGACACACCAGACACACAGGGATAGCTCAAAATATCTAAACACACACACCAGACACATGGGGATAGCTCAAAATATCTAAACAGATACACCAGACACACGGGGATAGCTCAAAATATCTAAACAGACACACCAGAAACACGGGGATAACTCAAAATATCTAGACACACCAGACACATGGGGATAGCTCAAAATATCTAAACGGATACACCAGACACACGGGGATAGCTCAAAATATCTAAACAGGCACACCAGACACATGGGGATAGCTCAAAATATCTAAACAGACACACCATACACACGGGGATAGGGCTCAAAATATCTAAACAGACACACCATACACATGGGGATAGCTCAAAATATATAAAAAGACACATCAGACACGGGGATAGCTCAAAATATCTAAACAGACACACTGAGATAACTCAAAATATCTAAACAGACACACCAGACACACAGGGATAGCTCAAAATATCTAAACAGACACATCAGTCACACAGGGATAGCTCAACATATTTAAAGACACACCAGACACACGGGGATAGCTCCAAATATCTAAACAGATGCACCAGTCACACGGGGATAGCTCAAAATATCTAAACAAACACATCAGGCACACGGGGATAGCTCATAATATATAAACAGACACACCAGTCACACGGGGATAGCTCAACATATCTAAATAGACACACCAGACACACGGGGATAGCTCAAAATATCTAAACAGACACATCAGACACACGGGGATAGCTCAAAATATCTAAACAGATACACCAGACACACGGGGATAGCTCAAAATATCTAAAGAGACACATCAGACACACATGGATAGCTCAACATATCTAAACAGACACACCAGACACACGGGGATAGCTCAAAATATCAGAACAGACACACCAAACATCTCAAAATATCTAAACAGACACACCAGACACACGAGGGATAGCTCAGAATATCTAAAGACACACCAGACACACAGGGATAGCTCAAAATATCTAAACAGACACATCAGTCACACAGGGATAGCTCAAAATATCTAAAGACACACCAGACACACGAGGATAGCTCAACATATCTAAACAGACACCAGACACACGGGGATAGCTCAAAATATCTAAACAGACACACCAGACACACAGGGATAGCTCAAAATATCTAAACAGATGCACCAGTCACATGGGGATAGCTCAAAATATATAAACAGACACACCAGTCACACGGGGATAGCTCAAAATAACTAAACAGACACACCAGACACATGGGGATAGCTCAAAATATCTAAACAGATACACTGGAATAGCTCAAAATATCTAAACAGACACACCAGACACATGGGGATAGCTCAAAATATCTAAACAGACACACCAGACACACGGGGATAGCTCAAAATATCTAAGCTAAGTAGAGCATATTAGATTTCCTACCATGGTCAGCATCTCACCACAATTGTTCTACCATGCTTCATTAAATTCTAAACAGTTGAATTTAAGAAATGTTTGATTATTTCTCATCAAATCAGAAGCTGTGGCAGTTATTTTGGACTTCAGATTGATTCAAAAAGTAACAACAATTGGTCAGCATAATGAAGATTATGAAGAAAAACTTCAAACTTCAAAACAATTGGTGTTTGTAAGCTAAAATTTCAGTACAATTGGTGAAGAAATTACTTCAGTATACTTTTGCTGTTGAAACATTGCGGTTTTATATGAAATAGATAGTGAAAAGTTGGAAGTGCCAAACAACTTATTGTAACATTTGTTTTGTATGGTGTGTTTTTAAAGTCATTCAGTATAGAACATATATTAGATTATGATGTGTAACCACCAAAAAGAAGTGTTGAACTTTTTAAATCAGACTTTAAACTAGATTTTCATTTCTAAGTGTGTGTTTGATTCAAGTGGTTTGAGTGTTTGCTTCCTGAACATCTATTATAAATTCTGAATGTTCAAAGGGGAACAACTGAAAACATGTGAGCAGTCAGAGAGAAACAATGTAATAAGACTGACTCAGATGTACTACACCCCTAACCTCTGACCCTATTAGATTTGTGACTCAGATACATTACACCCCTAACATCTGACCCTATTAGATTTGTGGTTTGGTTTTATGGTGTTTAATGCCACTTTCAACAATATTTCAGCTATTTGGTGAGTCAGTTTTATTGGTGGAGGAAACCAGAGGATCCGGCGAAAACCACTGACCTGCTGCAAGTAACTGACAAACTTTATCACATATCGTTCTACACCACGCCCTGAGCAGGAGTCGAACCCACAACATCAGTGGTGATAGGCACTGATTGCATAGATAGTTGTAAATCTAACCACAATACGATAAGAGCGAAGACGGCCCCGACCCGATTAGAGGTCGTTTGGTTGTGTTTATGGTGTTTAACACCACTATGGTGAAATTATGCTAAAGTGTATGTCTATGTTCTCCACACTAATGGAGGAACTGTGACATGGAAGCCTGCGGCCAATGGGATGCTGAGATGCCTGACCACGTAAAACTGCCTGGCTGTAGACGGAACTCAGTCTTTTTTTCGATAGCTGACTGCTGTGGCAAGAAGC
Source organism: Bathymodiolus brooksi (assembly GCA_963680875.1). Lineage (NCBI taxonomy): Eukaryota > Metazoa > Mollusca > Bivalvia > Mytilida > Modiolidae > Bathymodiolus > Bathymodiolus brooksi. Next base: position 2,355,445 of record OY804577.1, read on the forward strand.
ATTGAAGAAACCTTGCGAGTTCGCTAAGTATAAGGTAATTTATGCACGCTCACACATTAAGCGGGTGGTCATCTCGTTGGGGATTAACAACCCTCAGCGACGAGAACCCGATAATTAGTCCCTAACATCCAATTACGCAAGACAAACTGACTAATTATACAACACCACTTTCAACAATATTTTATTAGATCTCATATCCAGATGAAACTTTCTAATATAAATACTTGTTAAAGGAATCAGCCAATTTTAATTTGAAAAAAGTGTGAAAGACGCTGTTAAGATTTTACCGGCAGCATTTTCATTGGCTGTTCGTGAGTTCATCTGTATATGACCTCTAATCTGCCAGATGTTAGAGTGTAGCATGTTATAACATATGTTAGGGTGTAGCATGTTATAACAGATGTTAGTGTAGCATGTTATAACAGTTGTTAGAGTGTAGCATGTTATAACAGATGTTATAGTGTAGCATGTTATAACAGATGCTAGAGTGTAGCATGTTATAACAGATGTTAGAGTGTAGCATGTTATAATAGATGTTAGAGTGTAGCATGTTATAACTGATGTTATAGTGTAGTATGTTATAACAGATGTTAGAGTGTAACATGTTATAACAGATGTTAGAGTGTAGGATGTTATAACAGATGTTAGAGTGTAGCATGTTATAACAGATGTTAGAGTGTAGCATGTTATAACAGTTGTTAGAGTGTAGCATGTTATAACAGATGTTAGAGTGCAGCATGTTATAACAGATGTTAGAGTGTAGCATGTTATAACAGTTGTTAGAGTGTAGCATGTTAAAACAGATGTTAGAGTGTAGCATGTTATAACAGATGTTAGAGTGTAACATGTTATAACAGATGTTAGAGTGTAGCATGTTATAACAGTTGTTAGAGTGTAACATGTTATAACAGATGTTAGAGTGCAACATATTATAACAGATATTAGAGTGTAACATGTTATAACAGATGTTAGAGTGCAGCATGTTATAACAGATGTTAGAGTGTAACATGTTATAACAGTTGTTAGAGTCTAACATGTTATAACAGTTGTTAGAGTGTAACATGTTATAACAGATGTTAGAGTGTAGCATGTTGTAACAGATGTTAGAGTGTAGCATGTTATAACAAATGCTAGAGTGTAGCTTGTTATAACAGATGTTAGAGTGTAGCATGTTATAACAGTTGTTAGAGTGTAACATGTTATAACAGATGTTAGAGTGTAGCATGTTATAACAGATGTTGAAGTGTAGCATGTTATAACAGTTGTTAGAGTGTAGCATGTTATAACAGATGTTAGAGTGTAGCATGTTATAACAGATGTTAGAGTGTAGCATGTTATAACAGATGTTAGAGTGTAGCATGGTATAACAGTTGTTAGAGTGTAGCATGTTATAACAGATGTTAGAGTGTAACATGTTATAATAGATGTTAGAGTGTAGCATGTAATAAAAGATGTTAGAGTGTAACATGTTATAACAGATGTTAGAGTGTAGCATGTTATAACAGATGTTAGAGTGTAACTTGTTATAACAGATGTTAGAGTGTAACATGTTATAACAGATGTTAGAGTGTAGGATGTTATAACAGATGTTAGAGTGTAGCATGTTATAACAGTTGTTAGAGTGTAACATGTTATAACAGATGTTAGAGTGTAGCATGTTATAACAGATGTTAGAGTGTAGTATGTTATAACAGATGTTAGAGTGTAACATGTTATAACAGTTGTTAGAGTGTAACATGTTATAACAGATGTTAGAGTGTAGCATTTTATAACAGATGTTAGAGTGTAGTATGTTATAACAGATGTTAGAGTGTAACATGTTATAACAGATGTTAGAGTGTAACATGTTATAACAGATGTTAGAGTGTAGCATGTTATAACAGATGTTAGAGTGTAGCATGGTATAACAGTTGTTAGAGTGTAGCATGTTATAACAGATGTTAGAGTGTAGTATGTTATAACAGTTGTTAGAGTGTAGCATGTTATAACAGATCTTAGAGTGTAGCATGTTATAACAGATGTTAGAGTGTAGCATGTTATAACAGATGTTAGAGTGTAGCTTGTTATAACAGATGTTAGAGTGTAGGATGTTATAACAGTTGTTAGAGTGTAGCATGTTATAACAGTTGTTAGAGTGTAGCATGTTATAACAGATGCTAGAGTGTAGCATGTTATAACAGTTGTTAGAGTGTAGCATGTTATAACAGTTGTTAGAGTGTAGCATGTTATTACAGATGTTAGAGTGTAGTATGTTATAACAGATGTTAGAGTGTAGCATGTTATAACAGATGTTAGAGTGTAGCATGTTATAACAGATGTTAGAGTGTAACATGTTATAATAGATGTTAGAGTGTAGCATGTTATAACAGATGTTAGAGTGTAACATGTTATAACAGATGTTAGAGTGTAGGATGTTATAACAGATGTTAGAGTGTATGATGTTATAACAGATGTTGGAGTGTAGCATGTTATAACAGATGTTAGAGTGTAGCATGTTATAACAGATGTTAGAGTGTAGCATGGTATAACAGTTGTTAGAGTGTAGCATGTTATAACAGATGTTAGAGTGTAACATGTTATAATAGATGTTAGAGTGTAGCATGTTATAACAGATGTTAGAGAGTAACATGTTATAACAGATGTTAGAGTGTAGCATGTTATAACAGATGTTAGAGTGTAACTTGTTATAACAGATGTTAGAGTGTAACATGTTATAACAGATGTTAGAGTGTAGGATGTTATAACAGATGTTAGAGTGTAGCATGTTATAACAGTTGTTAGAGTGTAACATGTTATAACAGATGTTAGAGTGTAGCATGTTATAACAGATGTTAGAGTGTAGTATGTTATAACAGATGTTAGAGTGTAACATGTTATAACAGTTGTTAGAGTGTAACATGTTATAACAGATGTTAGAGTGTAGCATGTTATAACAGATGTTAGAGTGTAGTATGTTATAACAGATGTTAGAGTGTAACATGTTATAACAGATGTTAGAGTGTAACATGTTATAACAGATGTTAGAGTGTAGCATGTTATAACAGATGTTAGAGTGTAGCATGGTATAACAGTTGTTAGAGTGTAGCATGTTATAACAGATGCTAGAGTGTAGTATGTTATAACAGATCTTAGAGTGTAGCATGTTATAACAGATGTTAGAGTGTAGCATGTTATAACAGATGTTAGAGTGTAGCTTGTTATAACAGATGTTAGAGTGTAGCATGTTATAACAGTTGTTAGAGTGTAACATGTTATAACAGATGTTAGAGTGTAGCATGTTATAACAGATGTTGAAGTGTAGCATGTTATAACAGTTGTTAGAGTGTAGCATGTTATAACAGATGTTAGAGTGTAGCATGTTATAACAGATGTTAGAGTGTAGGATGTTATAACAGTTGTTAGAGTGTAGCATGTTATAACAGATGCTAGGGTGTAGCATGTTATAACAGATGTTAGAGTGTAGGATGTTATAACAGTTGTTAGAGTGTAGCATGTTATAACAGATGTTAGAGTGTAGTATGTTATAACAGATGTTAGAGTGTAGCATGTTATAACAGATGTTAGAGTGTAACATGTTATAATAGATGTTAGAGTGTAGCATGTTATAACAGATGTTAGAGTGTAACATGTTATAACAGATGTTAGAGTGTAGCATGTTATAACAGATGTTAGAGTGTAACATGTTATAACAGATGTTAGAGTGTAGGATGTTATAACAGATGTTAGAGTGTAGCATGTTATAACAGATGTTAGAGTGTAGCATGTTATAACAGTTGTTAGAGTGTAGCATGTTATAACAGATGTTAGAGTGTAGCATGTTATAACAGTTGTTAGAGTGCAGCATGTTATAACAGATGTTAGAATGTAGCATGTTATAACAGTTGTTAGAGTGTAGCATGTTATAACAGATGTTAGAGTGTAGCATGTTATAACAGATGTTAGAGTGTAACATGTTATAACAGATGTTAGAGTGTAGCATGTTATAACAGTTGTTAGAGTGTAACATGTTATAACAGATGTTAGAGTGTAACATGTTATAACAGATATTAGAGTGTAACATGTTATAACAGATGTTAGAGTGCAGCATGTTATAACAGATGTTAGAGTGTAACATGTTATAACAGTTGTTAGAGTCTAATATGTTATAACAGTTGTTAGAGTGTAACATGTTATAACAGATGTTAGAGTGTAGCATGTTGTAACAGATGTTAGAGTGTAACATGTTATAACAGATGTTAGAGTGTAGCATGTTATAACAGATGTTAGAGTGTAGGATGTTATAACAGATGTTAGAGTGTATGATGTTATAACAGATGTTGGAGTGTAGCATGTTATAACAGATGTTAGAGTGTAGCATGTTATAACAGATGTTAGAGTGTAGCATGGTATAACAGTTGTTAGAGTGTAGCATGTTATAACAGATGTTAGAGTGTAACATGTTATAATAGATGTGAGAGTGTAGCATGTTATAACAGATGTTAGAGTGTAACATGTTATAACAGATGTTAGAGTGTAGCATGTTATAACAGATGTTAGAGTGTAGCATGTTATAACAGATGTTAGAGTGTAGCATGGTATAACAGTTGTTAGAGTGTAGCATGTTATAACAGATGTTAGAGTGTAACATGTTATAATAGATGTTAGAGTGTAGCATGTTATAACAGATGTTAGAGTGTAACATGTTATAACAGATGTTAGAGTGTAGCATGTTATAACAGATGTTAGAGTGTAACTTGTTATAACAGATGTTAGAGTGTAACATGTTATAATAGATGTTAGAGTGTAGCATGTTATAACAGATGTTAGAGAGTAACATGTTATAACAGATGTTAGAGTGTAGCATGTTATAACAGATGTTAGAGTGTAACTTGTTATAACAGATGTTAGAGTGTAACATGTTATAACAGATGTTAGAGTGTAGGATGTTATAACAGATGTTAGAGTGTAGCATGTTATAACAGTTGTTAGAGTGTAACATGTTATAACAGATGTTAGAGTGTAGCATGTTATAACAGATGTTAGAGTGTAGTATGTTATAACAGATGTTAGAGTGTAACATGTTATAACAGTTGTTAGAGTGTAACATGTTATAACAGATGTTAGAGTGTAGCATGTTATAACAGATGTTAGAGTGTAGTATGTTATAACAGATGTTAGAGTGTAACATGTTATAACAGATGTTAGAGTGTAACATGTTATAACAGATGTTAGAGTGTAGCATGTTATAACAGATGTTAGAGTGTAGCATGGTATAACAGTTGTTAGAGTGTAGCATGTTATAACAGATGCTAGAGTGTAGTATGTTATAACAGATCTTAGAGTGTAGCATGTTATAACAGATGTTAGAGTGTAGCATGTTATAACAGATGTTAGAGTGTAGCTTGTTATAACAGATGTTAGAGTGTAGCATGTTATAACAGTTGTTAGAGTGTAACATGTTATAACAGATGTTAGAGTGTAGCATGTTATAACAGATGTTGAAGTGTAGCATGTTATAACAGTTGTTAGAGTGTAGCATGTTATAACAGATGTTAGAGTGTAGCATGTTATAACAGATGTTAGAGTGTAGGATGTTATAACAGTTGTTAGAGTGTAGCATGTTATAACAGATGCTAGGGTGTAGCATGTTATAACAGATGTTAGAGTGTAGGATGTTATAACAGTTGTTAGAGTGTAGCATGTTATAACAGATGTTAGAGTGTAGTATGTTATAACAGATGTTAGAGTGTAGCATGTTATAACAGATGTTAGAGTGTAACATGTTATAATAGATGTTAGAGTGTAGCATGTTATAACAGATGTTAGAGTGTAACATGTTATAACAGATGTTAGAGTGTAGCATGTTATAACAGATGTTAGAGTGTAACATGTTATAACAGATGTTAGAGTGTAGGATGTTATAACAGATGTTAGAGTGTAGCATGTTATAACAGATGTTAGAGTGTAGCATGTTATAACAGTTGTTAGAGTGTAGCATGTTATAACAGATGTTAGAGTGTAGCATGTTATAACAGTTGTTAGAGTGCAGCATGTTATAACAGATGTTAGAATGTAGCATGTTATAACAGTTGTTAGAGTGTAGCATGTTATAACAGATGTTAGAGTGTAGCATGTTATAACAGATGTTAGAGTGTAACATGTTATAACAGATGTTAGAGTGTAGCATGTTATAACAGTTGTTAGAGTGTAACATGTTATAACAGATGTTAGAGTGTAACATGTTATAACAGATATTAGAGTGTAACATGTTATAACAGATGTTAGAGTGCAGCATGTTATAACAGATGTTAGAGTGTAACATGTTATAACAGTTGTTAGAGTCTAATATGTTATAACAGTTGTTAGAGTGTAACATGTTATAACAGATGTTAGAGTGTAGCATGTTGTAACAGATGTTAGAGTGTAACATGTTATAACAGATGTTAGAGTGTAGCATGTTATAACAGATGTTAGAGTGTAGGATGTTATAACAGATGTTAGAGTGTATGATGTTATAACAGATGTTGGAGTGTAGCATGTTATAACAGATGTTAGAGTGTAGCATGTTATAACAGATGTTAGAGTGTAGCATGGTATAACAGTTGTTAGAGTGTAGCATGTTATAACAGATGTTAGAGTGTAACATGTTATAATAGATGTGAGAGTGTAGCATGTTATAACAGATGTTAGAGTGTAACATGTTATAACAGATGTTAGAGTGTAGCATGTTATAACAGATGTTAGAGTGTAGCATGTTATAACAGATGTTAGAGTGTAGCATGGTATAACAGTTGTTAGAGTGTAGCATGTTATAACAGATGTTAGAGTGTAACATGTTATAATAGATGTTAGAGTGTAGCATGTTATAACAGATGTTAGAGTGTAACATGTTATAACAGATGTTAGAGTGTAGCATGTTATAACAGATGTTAGAGTGTAACTTGTTATAACAGATGTTAGAGTGTAACATGTTATAACAGATGTTAGAGTGTAGGATGTTATAACAGATGTTAGAGTGTAGCATGTTATAACAGTTGTTAGAGTGTAACATGTTATAACAGATGTTAGAGTGTAGCATGTTATAACAGATGTTAGAGTGTAGTATGTTATAACAGATGTTAGAGTGTAACATGTTATAACAGTTGTTAGAGTGTAACATGTTATAACAGATGTTAGAGTGTAGCATGTTATAACAGATGTTAGAGTGTAGTATCTTATAACAGATGTTAGAGTGTAACATGTTATAACAGATGTTAGAGTGTAACATGTTATAACAGATGTTAGAGTGTAGCATGTTATAACAGATGTTAGAGTGTAGCATGGTATAACAGTTGTTAGAGTGTAGCATGTTATAACAGATGTTAGAGTGTAGTATGTTATAACAGTTGTTAGAGTGTAGCATGTTATAACAGATCTTAGAGTGTAGCATGTTATAACAGATGTTAGAGTGTAGCATGTTATAACAGATGTTAGAGTGTAGCTTGTTATAACAGATGTTAGAGTGTAGGATGTTATAACAGTTGTTAGAGTGTAGCATGTTATAACAGATGCTAGAGTGTAGCATGTTATAACGGATGTTAGAGTGTAGCATGTTATAACAGTTGTTAGAGTGTAGCATGTTATAACAGATGTTAGAGTGTAACATGTTATAACAGATGTTAGAGTGTAGGATGTTATAACAGATGTTAGAGTGTAGCATGTTATAACAGATGTTAGAGTGTAACTTGTTATAACAGATGTTAGAGTGTAACATGTTATAACAGATGTTAGAGTGTAGGATGTTATAACAGATGTTAGAGTGTAGCATGTTATAACAGTTGTTAGAGTGTAACATGTTATAACAGATGTTAGAGTGTAGGATGTTATAACAGATGTTAGAGTGTAGCATGTTATAACAGTTGTTAGAGTGTAACATGTTATAACAGATGTTAGAGTGTAGCATGTTATAACAGATGTTAGAGTGTAGTATGTTATAACAGATGTTAGAGTGTAACATGTTATAACAGTTGTTAGAGTGTAACATGTTATAACAGATGTTAGAGTGTAGCATGTTATAACAGATGTTAGAGTGTAGTATGTTATAACAGATGTTAGAGTGTAACATGTTATAACAGTTGTTAGAATGTAACTTGTTATAACAGATGTTAGAGTGTAACATGTTATAACAGATGTTAGAGTGTAGGATGTTATAACAGATGTTAGAGTGTAGCATGTTATAACAGTTGTTAGAGTGTAACATGTTATAACAGATGTTAGAGTGTAGCATGTTATAACAGATGTTAGAGTGTAGTATGTTATAACAGATGTTAGAGTGTAGCATGTTATAACTGATGTTATAGTGTAGCATGTTATAACAGATGTTAGAGTGTAGGATGTTATAACAGATGTTAGAGTGTATGATGTTATAACAGATGTTGGAGTGTAGCATGTTATAACAGATGTTAGAGTGTAGCATGTTATAACAGATGTTAGAGTGTAGCATGGTATAACAGTTGTTAGAGTGTAGCATGTTATAACAGATGCTTGAGTGTAACATGTTATAATAGATGTTAGAGTGTAGCATGTTATAACAGATGTTAGAGTGTAACATGTTATAACAGATGTTAGAGTGTAGCATGTTATAACAGATGTTAGAGTGTAACTTGTTATAACAGATGTTAGAGTGTAACATGTTATAACAGATGTTAGAGTGTAGGATGTTATAACAGATGTTAGAGTGTAGCATGTTATAACAGTTGTTAGAGTGTAACATGTTATAACAGATGTTAGAGTGTAGCATGTTATAACAGATGTTAGAGTGTAGTATGTTATAACAGATGTTAGAGTGTAACATGTTATAACAGTTGTTAGAGTGTAACATGTTATAACAGATGTTAGAGTGTAGCATGTTATAACAGATGTTAGAGTGTAGTATGTTATAACAGATGTTAGAGTGTAACATGTTATAACAGATGTTAGAGTGTAACATGTTATAACAGATGTTAGAGTGTAGCATGGTATAACAGTTGTTAGAGTGTAGCATGTTATAACAGATGTTAGAGTGTAGCATGTTATAACAGTTGTTAGAGTGTAGCATGTTATAACAGATCTTAGAGTGTAGCATGTTATAACAGATGTTAGAGTGTAGCATGTTATAACATATGTTAGAGTGTAGCTTGTTATAACAGATGTTAGAGTGTAGCATGTTATAACAGTTGTTAGAGTGTAACATGTTATAACAGATGTTAGAGTGTAGCATGTTATAACAGATGTTGAAGTGTAGCATGTTATAACAGTTGTTAGAGTGTAGCATGTTATAACAGATGTTAGAGTGTAGCATGTTATAACAGATGTTAGAGTGTAGGATGTTATAACAGTTGTTAGAGTGTAGCATGTTATAACAGTTGTTAGAGTGTAGCATGTTATAACAGATGCTAGGGTGTAGCATGTTATAACAGATGTTAGAGTGTAGGATGTTATAACAGTTGTTAGAGTGTAGCATGTTATAACAGTTGTTAGAGTGTAGCATGTTATAACAGATGCTAGAGTGTAGCATGTTATAACAGTTGTTAGAGTGTAGCATGTTATAACAGTTGTTAGAGTGTAGCATGTTATAACAGATGTTAGAGTGTAGTATGTTATAACAGATGTTAGAGTGTAGCATGTTATAACAGATGTTAGAGTGTAGCATGTTATAACAGATGTTAGAGTGTAACATGTTATAATAGATGTTAGAGTGTAGCATGTTATAACAGATGTTAGAGTGTAACATGTTATAACAGATGTTAGAGTGTAGCATGTTATAACAGATGTCAGAGTGTAACTTGTTATAACAGATGTTAGAGTGTAACATGTTATAACAGATGTTAGAGTGTAGGATGTTATAACAGATGTTAGAGTGTAGCATGTTATAACAGATGTTAGAGTGTAGCATGTTATAACAGATGTTAGAGTGTAGCTTGTTATAACAGATGTTAGAGTGTAGCATGTTATAACAGATGTTAGAGTGTAACATGTTATAATAGATGTTAGAGTGTAGCATGTTATAACAGATGTTAGAGTGTAACATGTTATAACAGATGTTAGAGTGTAGCATGTTATAACAGATGTCAGAGTGTAACTTGTTATAACAGATGTTAGAGTGTAACATGTTATAACAGATGTTAGAGTGTAGGATGTTATAACAGATGTTAGAGTGTAGCATGTTATAACAGTTGTTAGAGTGTAACATGTTATAACAGATGTTAGAGTGTAGCATGTTATAACAGATGTTAGAGTGTAGCATGTTATAACAGATGTTAGAGTGTAGTATGTTATAACAGATGTTAGAGTGTAACATGTTATAACAGATGTTAGAGTGTAACAGGTTATAACAGATGTTAGAGTGTAGCATGTTATAACAGATGTTAGAGTGTAGCATGGTATAACAGTTGTTAGAGTGTAGCATGTTATAACAGATGTTAGAGTGTAGTATGTTATAACAGTTGTTAGAGTGTAGCATGTTATAACAGATCTTAGAGTGTAGCATGTTATAACAGATGTTAGAGTGTAGCATGTTATAACAGATGTTAGAGTGTAGCTTGTTATAACAGATGTTAGAGTGTAGCATGTTATAACAGTTGTTAGAGTGTAACATGTTATAACAGATGTTAGAGTGTAGCATGTTATAACAGATGTTGAAGTGTAGCATGTTATAACAGTTGTTAGAGTGTAGCATGTTATAACAGATGTTAGAGTGTAGCATGTTATAACAGATGTTAGAGTGTAGGATGTTATAACAGTTGTTAGAGTGTAGCATGTTATAACAGTTGTTAGAGTGTAGCATGTTATAACAGATGCTAGGGTGTAGCATGTTATAACAGATGTTAGAGTGTAGGATGTTATAACAGTTGTTAGAGTGTAGCATGTTATAACAGTTGTTAGAGTGTAGCATGTTATAACAGATGCTAGAGTGTAGCATGTTATAACAGTTGTTAGAGTGTAGCATGTTATAACAGTTGTTAGAGTGTAGGATGTTATAACAGATGTTAGAGTGTAGCATGTTATAATAGATGTTAGAGTGTAGCATATTATAACAGATGTTAGAGTGTAGCATGTTATAACGGATGTTAGAGTGTAGCATGTTATAACAGTTGTTAGAGTGTAGCATGTTATAACAGATGTTAGAGTGTAACATGTTATAACAGATGTTAGAGTGTAGGATGTTATAACAGATGTTAGAGTGTAGCATGTTATAACAGATGTTAGAGTGTAACTTGTTATAACAGATGTTAGAGTGTAACATGTTATAACAGATGTTAGAGTGTAGGATGTTATAACAGATGTTAGAGTGTAGCATGTTATAACAGTTGTTAGAGTGTAACATGTTATAACAGATGTTAGAGTGTAGGATGTTATAACAGATGTTAGAGTGTAGCATGTTATAACAGTTGTTAGAGTGTAACATGTTATAACAGATGTTAGAGTGTAGCATGTTATAACAGATGTTAGAGTGTAGTATGTTATAACAGATGTTAGAGTGTAACATGTTATAACAGTTGTTAGAGTGTAACATGTTATAACAGATGTTAGAGTGTAGCATGTTATAACAGATGTTAGAGTGTAGTATGTTATAACAGATGTTAGAGTGTAACATGTTATAACAGTTGTTAGAATGTAACTTGTTATAACAGATGTTAGAGTGTAACATGTTATAACAGATGTTAGAGTGTAGGATGTTATAACAGATGTTAGAGTGTAGCATGTTATAACAGTTGTTAGAGTGTAACATGTTATAACAGATGTTAGAGTGTAGCATGTTATAACAGATGTTAGAGTGTAGTATGTTATAACAGATGTTAGAGTGTAGCATGTTATAACTGATGTTATAGTGTAGCATGTTATAACAGATGTTAGAGTGTAGGATGTTATAACAGATGTTAGAGTGTATGATGTTATAACAGATGTTGGAGTGTAGCATGTTATAACAGATGTTAGAGTGTAGCATGTTATAACAGATGTTAGAGTGTAGCATGGTATAACAGTTGTTAGAGTGTAGCATGTTATAACAGATGCTAGAGTGTAACATGTTATAATAGATGTTAGAGTGTAGCATGTTATAACAGATGTTAGAGTGTAACATGTTATAACAGATGTTAGAGTGTAGCATGTTATAACAGATGTTAGAGTGTAACTTGTTATAACAGATGTTAGAGTGTAACATGTTATAACAGATGTTAGAGTGTAGGATGTTATAACAGATGTTAGAGTGTAGCATGTTATAACAGATGTTAGAGTGTAGCATGTTATAACAGTTGTTAGAGTGTAGCATGTTATAACAGATGTTAGAGTGCAGCATGTTATAACAGATGTTAGAGTGTAGCATGTTATAACAGTTGTTAGAGTGTAGCATGTTATAACAGATGTTAGAGTGTAGCATGTTATAACAGATGTTAGAGTGTAGGATGTTATAACAGTTGTTAGAGTGTAGCATGTTATAACAGTTGTTAGAGTGTAGCATGTTATAACAGATGCTAGGGTGTAGCATGTTATAACAGATGTTAGAGTGTAGGATGTTATAACAGTTGTTAGAGTGTAGCATGTTATAACAGTTGTTAGAGTGTAGCATGTTATAACAGATGCTAGAGTGTAGCATGTTATAACAGTTGTTAGAGTGTAGCATGTTATAACAGTTGTTAGAGTGTAGCATGTTATAACAGATGTTAGAGTGTAGTATGTTATAACAGATGTTAGAGTGTAGCATGTTATAACAGATGTTAGAGTGTAGCATGTTATAACAGATGTTAGAGTGTAACATGTTATAATAGATGTTAGAGTGTAGCATGTTATAACAGATGTTAGAGTGTAACATGTTATAACAGATGTTAGAGTGTAGCATGTTATAACAGATGTCAGAGTGTAACTTGTTATAACAGATGTTAGAGTGTAACATGTTATAACAGATGTTAGAGTGTAGGATGTTATAACAGATGTTAGAGTGTAGCATGTTATAACAGATGTTAGAGTGTAGCATGTTATAACAGATGTTAGAGTGTAGCTTGTTATAACAGATGTTAGAGTGTAGCATGTTATAACAGTTGTTAGAGTGTAACATGTTATAACAGATGTTAGAGTGTAGCATGTTATAACAGATGTTGAAGTGTAGCATGTTATAACAGTTGTTAGAGTGTAGCATGTTATAACAGTTGTTAGAGTGTAGCATGTTATAACAGTTGTTAGAGTGTAGCATGTTATAACAGATGCTAGGGTGTAGCATGTTATAACAGATGTTAGAGTGTAGGATGTTATAACAGTTGTTAGAGTGTAGCATGTTATAACAGTTGTTAGAGTGTAGCATGTTATAACAGATGCTAGAGTGTAGCATGTTATAACAGTTGTTAGAGTGTAGCATGTTATAACAGTTGTTAGAGTGTAGCATGTTATAACAGATGTTAGAGTGTAGTATGTTATAACAGATGTTAGAGTGTAGCATGTTATAACAGATGTTAGAGTGTAGCATGTTATAACAGATGTTAGAGTGTAACATGTTATAATAGATGTTAGAGTGTAGCATGTTATAACAGATGTTAGAGTGTAACATGTTATAACAGATGTTAGAGTGTAGCATGTTATAACAGTTGTTAGAGTGTAGCATGTTATAACAGATGTTAGAGTGTAGTATGTTATAACAGATGTTAGAGTGTAGCATGTTATAACAGATGTTAGAGTGTAGCATGTTATAACAGATGTTAGAGTGTAACATGTTATAATAGATGTTAGAGTGTAGCATGTTATAACAGATGTTAGAGTGTAACATGTTATAACAGATGTTAGAGTGTAGCATGTTATAACAGATGTCAGAGTGTAACTTGTTATAACAGATGTTAGAGTGTAACATGTTATAACAGATGTTAGAGTGTAGGATGTTATAACAGATGTTAGAGTGTAGCATGTTATAACAGTTGTTAGAGTGTAACATGTTATAACAGATGTTAGAGTGTAGCATGTTATAACAGATGTTAGAGTGTAGCATGTTATAACAGATGTTAGAGTGTAGTATGTTATAACAGATGTTAGAGTGTAACATGTTATAACAGATGTTAGAGTGTAACAGGTTATAACAGATGTTAGAGTGTAGCATGTTATAACAGATGTTAGAGTGTAGCATGGTATAACAGTTGTTAGAGTGTAGCATGTTATAACAGATGTTAGAGTGTAGTATGTTATAACAGTTGTTAGAGTGTAGCATGTTATAACAGATCTTAGAGTGTAGCATGTTATAACAGATGTTAGAGTGTAGCATGTTATAACAGATGTTAGAGTGTAGCTTGTTATAACAGATGTTAGAGTGTAGCATGTTATAACAGTTGTTAGAGTGTAACATGTTATAACAGATGTTAGAGTGTAGCATGTTATAACAGATGTTGAAGTGTAGCATGTTATAACAGTTGTTAGAGTGTAGCATGTTATAACAGATGTTAGAGTGTAGCATGTTATAACAGATGTTAGAGTGTAGGATGTTATAACAGTTGTTAGAGTGTAGCATGTTATAACAGTTGTTAGAGTGTAGCATGTTATAACAGATGCTAGGGTGTAGCATGTTATAACAGATGTTAGAGTGTAGGATGTTATAACAGTTGTTAGAGTGTAGCATGTTATAACAGTTGTTAGAGTGTAGCATGTTATAACAGATGCTAGAGTGTAGCATGTTATAACAGTTGTTAGAGTGTAGCATGTTATAACAGTTGTTAGAGTGTAGGATGTTATAACAGATGTTAGAGTGTAGCATGTTATAATAGATGTTAGAGTGTAGCATATTATAACAGATGTTAGAGTGTAGCATGTTATAACGGATGTTAGAGTGTAGCATGTTATAACAGTTGTTAGAGTGTAGCATGTTATAACAGATGTTAGAGTGTAACATGTTATAACAGATGTTAGAGTGTAGGATGTTATAACAGATGTTAGAGTGTAGCATGTTATAACAGATGTTAGAGTGTAACTTGTTATAACAGATGTTAGAGTGTAACATGTTATAACAGATGTTAGAGTGTAGGATGTTATAACAGATGTTAGAGTGTAGCATGTTATAACAGTTGTTAGAGTGTAACATGTTATAACAGATGTTAGAGTGTAGGATGTTATAACAGATGTTAGAGTGTAGCATGTTATAACAGTTGTTAGAGTGTAACATGTTATAACAGATGTTAGAGTGTAGCATGTTATAACAGATGTTAGAGTGTAGTATGTTATAACAGATGTTAGAGTGTAACATGTTATAACAGTTGTTAGAGTGTAACATGTTATAACAGATGTTAGAGTGTAGCATGTTATAACAGATGTTAGAGTGTAGTATGTTATAACAGATGTTAGAGTGTAACATGTTATAACAGTTGTTAGAATGTAACTTGTTATAACAGATGTTAGAGTGTAACATGTTATAACAGATGTTAGAGTGTAGGATGTTATAACAGATGTTAGAGTGTAGCATGTTATAACAGTTGTTAGAGTGTAACATGTTATAACAGATGTTAGAGTGTAGCATGTTATAACAGATGTTAGAGTGTAGTATGTTATAACAGATGTTAGAGTGTAGCATGTTATAACTGATGTTATAGTGTAGCATGTTATAACAGATGTTAGAGTGTAGGATGTTATAACAGATGTTAGAGTGTATGATGTTATAACAGATGTTGGAGTGTAGCATGTTATAACAGATGTTAGAGTGTAGCATGTTATAACAGATGTTAGAGTGTAGCATGGTATAACAGTTGTTAGAGTGTAGCATGTTATAACAGATGCTAGAGTGTAACATGTTATAATAGATGTTAGAGTGTAGCATGTTATAACAGATGTTAGAGTGTAACATGTTATAACAGATGTTAGAGTGTAGCATGTTATAACAGATGTTAGAGTGTAACTTGTTATAACAGATGTTAGAGTGTAACATGTTATAACAGATGTTAGAGTGTAGGATGTTATAACAGATGTTAGAGTGTAGCATGTTATAACAGATGTTAGAGTGTAGCATGTTATAACAGATGTTAGAGTGTAGTATGTTATAACAGATGTTAGAGTGTAACATGTTATAACAGTTGTTAGAGTGTAACATGTTATAACAGATGTTAGAGTGTAGCATGTTATAACAGATGTTAGAGTGTAGTATGTTATAACAGATGTTAGAGTGTAACATGTTATAACAGTTGTTAGAGTGTAACATGTTATAACAGATGTTAGAGTGTAGCATGTTATAACAGATGTTAGAGTGTAGTATGTTATAACAGATGTTAGAGTGTAACATGTTATAACAGATGTTAGAGTGTAACATGTTATAACAGATGTTAGAGTGTAGCATGGTATAACAGTTGTTAGAGTGTAGCATGTTATAACAGATGTTAGAGTGTAGCATGTTATAACAGTTGTTAGAGTGTAGCATGTTATAACAGATCTTAGAGTGTAGCATGTTATAACAGATGTTAGAGTGTAGCATGTTATAACAGATGTTAGAGTGTAGTATGTTATAACAGATGTTAGAGTGTAACATGTTATAACAGTTGTTAGAGTGTAACATGTTATAACAGATGTTAGAGTGTAGCATGTTATAACAGATGTTAGAGTGTAGTATGTTATAACAGATGTTAGAGTGTAACATGTTATAACAGATGTTAGAGTGTAACATGTTATAACAGATGTTAGAGTGTAGCATGGTATAACAGTTGTTAGAGTGTAGCATGTTATAACAGATGTTAGAGTGTAGCATGTTATAACAGTTGTTAGAGTGTAGCATGTTATAACAGATCTTAGAGTGTAGCATGTTATAACAGATGTTAGAGTGTAGCATGTTATAACAGATGTTAGAGTGTAGCTTGTTATAACAGATGTTAGAGTGTAGCATGTTATAACAGTTGTTAGAGTGTAACATGTTATAACAGATGTTAGAGTGTAGCATGTTATAACAGATGTTGAAGTGTAGCATGTTATAACAGTT
Organism: Bathymodiolus brooksi; assembly: GCA_963680875.1. Lineage (NCBI taxonomy): Eukaryota > Metazoa > Mollusca > Bivalvia > Mytilida > Modiolidae > Bathymodiolus > Bathymodiolus brooksi. The sequence continues at coordinate 2,372,369 of OY804577.1, forward strand.
GTTAGAGTGTAGCATGTTATAACAGATGTTAGAGTGTAGCATGTTATAACAGATGTTAGAGTGTAGGATGTTATAACAGTTGTTAGAGTGTAGCATGTTATAACAGTTGTTAGAGTGTAGCATGTTATAACAGATGCTAGGGTGTAGCATGTTATAACAGATGTTAGAGTGTAGGATGTTATAACAGTTGTTAGAGTGTAGCATGTTATAACAGTTGTTAGAGTGTAGCATGTTATAACAGATGCTAGAGTGTAGCATGTTATAACAGTTGTTAGAGTGTAGCATGTTATAACAGTTGTTAGAGTGTAGCATGTTATAACAGATGTTAGAGTGTAGCATGGTATAACAGTTGTTAGAGTGTAGCATGTTATAACAGATGCTAGAGTGTAGTATGTTATAACAGTTGTTAGAGTGTAGCATGTTATAACAGATCTTAGAGTGTAGCATGTTATAACAGATGTTAGAGTGTAGCATGTTATAACAGATGTTAGAGTGTAACATGTTATAACAGATGTTAGAGTGTAACATGTTATAACAGATGTTAGAGTGTAGCATGGTATAACAGTTGTTAGAGTGTAGCATGTTATAACAGATGTTAGAGTGTAGCATGTTATAACAGTTGTTAGAGTGTAGCATGTTATAACAGATCTTAGAGTGTAGCATGTTATAACAGATGTTAGAGTGTAGCATGTTATAACAGATGTTAGAGTGTAGCTTGTTATAACAGATGTTAGAGTGTAGCATGTTATAACAGTTGTTAGAGTGTAACATGTTATAACAGATGTTAGAGTGTAGCATGTTATAACAGATGTTGAAGTGTAGCATGTTATAACAGTTGTTAGAGTGTAGCATGTTATAACAGATGTTAGAGTGTAGCATGTTATAACAGATGTTAGAGTGTAGGATGTTATAACAGTTGTTAGAGTGTAGCATGTTATAACAGTTGTTAGAGTGTAGCATGTTATAACAGATGCTAGGGTGTAGCATGTTATAACAGATGTTAGAGTGTAGGATGTTATAACAGTTGTTAGAGTGTAGCATGTTATAACAGTTGTTAGAGTGTAGCATGTTATAACAGATGCTAGAGTGTAGCATGTTATAACAGTTGTTAGAGTGTAGCATGTTATAACAGTTGTTAGAGTGTAGCATGTTATAACAGATGTTAGAGTGTAGTATGTTATAACAGATGTTAGAGTGTAGCATGTTATAACAGATGTTAGAGTGTAGCATGTTATAACAGATGTTAGAGTGTAACATGTTATAATAGATGTTAGAGTGTAGCATGTTATAACAGATGTTAGAGTGTAACATGTTATAACAGATGTTAGAGTGTAGCATGTTATAACAGATGTCAGAGTGTAACTTGTTATAACAGATGTTAGAGTGTAACATGTTATAACAGATGTTAGAGTGTAGGATGTTATAACAGATGTTAGAGTGTAGCATGTTATAACAGATGTTAGAGTGTAGCATGTTATAACAGATGTTAGAGTGTAGCTTGTTATAACAGATGTTAGAGTGTAGCATGTTATAACAGTTGTTAGAGTGTAACATGTTATAACAGATGTTAGAGTGTAGCATGTTATAACAGATGTTGAAGTGTAGCATGTTATAACAGTTGTTAGAGTGTAGCATGTTATAACAGATGTTAGAGTGTAGCATGTTATAACAGATGTTAGAGTGTAGGATGTTATAACAGTTGTTAGAGTGTAGCATGTTATAACAGTTGTTAGAGTGTAGCATGTTATAACAGATGCTAGGGTGTAGCATGTTATAACAGATGTTAGAGTGTAGGATGTTATAACAGTTGTTAGAGTGTAGCATGTTATAACAGTTGTTAGAGTGTAGCATGTTATAACAGATGCTAGAGTGTAGCATGTTATAACAGTTGTTAGAGTGTAGCATGTTATAACAGTTGTTAGAGTGTAGCATGTTATAACAGATGTTAGAGTGTAGTATGTTATAACAGATGTTAGAGTGTAGCATGTTATAACAGATGTTAGAGTGTAGCATGTTATAACAGATGTTAGAGTGTAACATGTTATAATAGATGTTAGAGTGTAGCATGTTATAACAGATGTTAGAGTGTAACATGTTATAACAGATGTTAGAGTGTAGCATGTTATAACAGTTGTTAGAGTGTAGCATGTTATAACAGATGTTAGAGTGTAGTATGTTATAACAGATGTTAGAGTGTAGCATGTTATAACAGATGTTAGAGTGTAGCATGTTATAACAGATGTTAGAGTGTAACATGTTATAATAGATGTTAGAGTGTAGCATGTTATAACAGATGTTAGAGTGTAACATGTTATAACAGATGTTAGAGTGTAGCATGTTATAACAGATGTCAGAGTGTAACTTGTTATAACAGATGTTAGAGTGTAACATGTTATAACAGATGTTAGAGTGTAGGATGTTATAACAGATGTTAGAGTGTATGATGTTATAACAGATGTTGGAGTGTAGCATGTTATAACAGATGTTAGAGTGTAGCATGTTATAACAGATGTTAGAGTGTAGCATGGTATAACAGTTGTTAGAGTGTAGCATGTTATAACAGATGTTAGAGTGTAACATGTTATAATAGATGTTAGAGTGTAGCATGTTATAACAGATGTTAGAGTGTAACATGTTATAACAGATGTTAGAGTGTAGCATGTTATAACAGATGTTAGAGTGTAACTTGTTATAACAGATGTTAGAGTGTAACATGTTATAACAGATGTTAGAGTGTAGGATGTTATAACAGATGTTAGAGTGTAGCATGTTATAACAGTTGTTAGAGTGTAACATGTTATAACAGATGTTAGAGTGTAGCATGTTATAACAGATGTTAGAGTGTAGTATGTTATAACAGATGTTAGAGTGTAACATGTTATAACAGTTGTTAGAGTGTAACATGTTATAACAGATGTTAAGGTGTAGCATGTTATAACAGATGTTAGAGTGTAGTATGTTATAACAGATGTTAGAGTGTAACATGTTATAACAGATGTTAGAGTGTAGCATGTTATAACAGATGTTAGAGTGTAGCATGGTATAACAGTTGTTAGAGTGTAGCATGTTATAACAGATGCTAGAGTGTAGTATGTTATAACAGTTGTTAGAGTGTAGCATGTTATAACAGATCTTAGAGTGTAGCATGTTATAACAGATGTTAGAGTGTAGCATGTTATAACAGATGTTAGAGTGTAGCTTGTTATAACAGATGTTAGAGTGTAGCATGTTATAACAGTTGTTAGAGTGTAACATGTTATAACAGATGTTAGAGTGTAGCATGTTATAACAGATGTTGAAGTGTAGCATGTTATAACAGTTGTTAGAGTGTAGCATGTTATAACAGATGTTAGAGTGTAGCATGTTATAACAGATGTTAGAGTGTAGGATGTTATAACAGTTGTTAGAGTGTAGCATGTTATAACAGTTGTTAGAGTGTAGCATGTTATAACAGATGCTAGGGTGTAGCATGTTATAACAGATGTTAGAGTGTAGGATGTTATAACAGTTGTTAGAGTGTAGCATGTTATAACAGATGTTAGAGCGTAGTATGTTATAACAGATGTTAGAGTGTAGCATGTTATAACAGATGTTAGAGTGTAGCATGTTATAACAGATGTTAGAGTGTAACATGTTATAATAGATGTTAGAGTGTAGCATGTTATAACAGATGTTAGAGTGTAACATGTTATAACAGATGTTAGAGTGTAGCATGTTATAACAGATGTTAGAGTGTAACATGTTATAACAGATGTTAGAGTGTAGCATGTTATAACAGATGTTAGAGTGTAACAGGTTATAACAGATGTTAGAGTGTAGCATGTTATAACAGTTGTTAGAGTGTAGCATGTTATAACAGTTGTTAGAGTGTAGCATGTTATAACAGATGTTAGAGTGTAGGATGTTATAACAGATGTTATAGTGTAACATGTTATAACAGATGTTAGAGTGTAGCATGTTATAACAGTTGTTAGAGTGTAACATGTTATAACAGATGTTAGAGTGTAGCATGTTATAACAGATGTTAGAGTGTAGCATGTTATAACAGTTGTTAGAGTGTAGCATGTTATAACAGATGTTAGAGTGCAGCATGTTATAACAGATGTTAGAGTGTAGCATGTTATAACAGTTGTTAGAGTGTAGCATGTTATAACAGATGTTAGAGTGTAGCATGTTATAACAGATGTTAGAGTGTAACATGTTATAACAGATGTTAGAGTGTAGCATGTTATAACAGTTGTTAGAGTGTAACATGTTATAACAGATGTTAGAGTGTAACATGTTATAACAGATATTAGAGTGTAACATGTTATAACAGATGTTAGAGTGCAGCATGTTATAACAGATGTTAGAGTGTAACATGTTATAACAGTTGTTAGAGTCTAACATGTTATAACAGTTGTTAGAGTGTAACATATTATAACAGATGTTAGAGTGTAGCATGTTGTAACAGATGTTAGAGTGTAACATGTTATAACAGATGTTAGAGTGTAGCATGTTATAACAGATGTTAGAGTGTAGGATGTTATAACAGATGTTAGAGTGTAACATGTTATAACTGATGTTATAGTGTAGCATGTTATAACAGATGTTAGAGTGTAGGATGTTATAACAGATGTTAGAGTGTATGATGTTATAACAGATGTTGGAGTGTAGCATGTTATAACAGATGTTAGAGTGTAGCATGTTATAACAGATGTTAGAGTGTAGCATGGTATAACAGTTGTTAGAGTGTAGCATGTTATAACAGATGGTAGAGTGTAACATGTTATAATAGATGTTAGAGTGTAGCATGTTATAACAGATGTTAGAGTGTAACATGTTATAACAGATGTTAGAGTGTAGCATGTTATAACAGATGTTAGAGTGTAACTTGTTATAACAGATGTTAGAGTGTAACATGTTATAACAGATGTTAGAGTGTAGGATGTTATAACAGATGTTAGAGTGTAGCATGTTATAACAGTTGTTAGAGTGTAACATGTTATAACAGATGTTAGAGTGTAGCATGTTATAACAGATGTTAGAGTGTAGTATGTTATAACAGATGTTAGAGTGTAACATGTTATAACAGTTGTTAGAGTGTAACATGTTATAACAGATGTTAGAGTGTAGCATGTTATAACAGATGTTAGAGTGTAGTATGTTATAACAGATGTTAGAGTGTAACATGTTATAACAGATGTTAGAGTGTAACATGTTATAACAGATGTTAGAGTGTAGCATGTTATAACAGATGTTAGAGTGTAGCATGGTATAACAGTTGTTAGAGTGTAGCATGTTATAACAGATGTTAGAGTGTAGCATGTTATAACAGTTGTTAGAGTGTAGCATGTTATAACAGATCTTAGAGTGTAGCATGTTATAACAGATGTTAGAGTGTAGCATGTTATAACAGATGTTAGAGTGTAGCTTGTTATAACAGATGTTAGAGTGTAGCATGTTATAACAGTTGTTAGAGTGTAACATGTTATAACAGATGTTAGAGTGTAGCATGTTATAACAGATGTTGAAGTGTAGCATGTTATAACAGTTGTTAGAGTGTAGCATGTTATAACAGATGTTAGAGTGTAGCATGTTATAACAGATGTTAGAGTGTAGGATGTTATAACAGTTGTTAGAGTGTAGCATGTTATAACAGTTGTTAGAGTGTAGCATGTTATAACAGATGCTAGGGTGTAGCATGTTATAACAGATGTTAGAGTGTAGGATGTTATAACAGTTGTTAGAGTGTAGCATGTTATAACAGTTGTTAGAGTGTAGCATGTTATAACAGATGCTAGAGTGTAGCATGTTATAACAGTTGTTAGAGTGTAGCATGTTATAACAGTTGTTAGAGTGTAGCATGTTATAACAGATGTTAGAGTGTAGTATGTTATAACAGATGTTAGAGTGTAGCATGTTATAACAGATGTTAGAGTGTAGCATGTTATAACAGATGTTAGAGTGTAACATGTTATAATAGATGTTAGAGTGTAGCATGTTATAACAGATGTTAGAGTGTAACATGTTATAACAGATGTTAGAGTGTAGCATGTTATAACAGATGTCAGAGTGTAACTTGTTATAACAGATGTTAAAGTGTAACATGTTATAACAGATGTTAGAGTGTAGGATGTTATAACAGATGTTAGAGTGTAGTATGTTATAACAGATGTTAGAGTGTAACATGTTATAACAGATGTTAGAGTGTAGCATGTTATAACAGATGTTAGAGTGTAGCATGGTATAACAGTTGTTAGAGTGTAGCATGTTATAACAGATGCTAGAGTGTAGTATGTTATAACAGTTGTTAGAGTGTAGCATGTTATAACAGATGTTAGAGTGTAGCATGTTATAACAGATGTTAGAGTGTAGCTTGTTATAACAGATGTTAGAGTGTAGCATGTTATAACAGTTGTTAGAGTGTAACATGTTATAACAGATGTTAGAGTGTAGCATGTTATAACAGATGTTGAAGTGTAGCATGTTATAACAGTTGTTAGAGTGTAGCATGTTATAACAGATGTTAGAGTGTAGCATGTTATAACAGATGTTAGAGTGTAGGATGTTATAACAGTTGTTAGAGTGTAGCATGTTATAACAGTTGTTAGAGTGTAGCATGTTATAACAGATGCTAGGGTGTAGCATGTTATAACAGATGTTAGAGTGTAGGATGTTATAACAGTTGTTAGAGTGTAGCATGTTATAACAGATGTTAGAGCGTAGTATGTTATAACAGATGTTAGAGTGTAGCATGTTATAACAGATGTTAGAGTGTAGCATGTTATAACAGATGTTAGAGTGTAACATGTTATAATAGATGTTAGAGTGTAGCATGTTATAACAGATGTTAGAGTGTAACATGTTATAACAGATGTTAGAGTGTAGCATGTTATAACAGATGTTAGAGTGTAACATGTTATAACAGATGTTAGAGTGTAGGATGTTATAACAGATGTTAGAGTGTAGCATGTTATAACAGATGTTAGAGTGTAGCATGTTATAACAGTTGTTAGAGTGTAGCATGTTATAACAGATGTTAGAGTGCAGCATGTTATAACAGATGTTAGAGTGTAGCATGTTATAACAGTTGTTAGAGTGTAGCATGTTATAACAGATGTTAGAGTGTAGCATGTTATAACAGATGTTAGAGTGTAACATGTTATAACAGATGTTAGAGTGTAGCATGTTATAACAGTTGTTAGAGTGTAGCATGTTATAACAGATGTTAGAGTGTAGCATGTTATAACAGATGTTAGAGTGTAGGATGTTATAACAGTTGTTAGAGTGTAGCATGTTATAACAGTTGTTAGAGTGTAGCATGTTATAACAGATGCTAGGGTGTAGCATGTTATAACAGATGTTAGAGTGTAGGATGTTATAACAGTTGTTAGAGTGTAGCATGTTATAACAGATGTTAGAGCGTAGTATGTTATAACAGATGTTAGAGTGTAGCATGTTATAACAGATGTTAGAGTGTAGCATGTTATAACAGATGTTAGAGTGTAACATGTTATAATAGATGTTAGAGTGTAGCATGTTATAACAGATGTTAGAGTGTAACATGTTATAACAGATGTTAGAGTGTAGCATGTTATAACAGATGTTAGAGTGTAACATGTTATAACAGATGTTAGAGTGTAGCATGTTATAACAGATGTTAGAGTGTAACAGGTTATAACAGATGTTAGAGTGTAGCATGTTATAACAGTTGTTAGAGTGTAGCATGTTATAACAGTTGTTAGAGTGTAGCATGTTATAACAGATGTTAGAGTGTAGGATGTTATAACAGATGTTATAGTGTAACATGTTATAACAGATGTTAGAGTGTAGCATGTTATAACAGTTGTTAGAGTGTAACATGTTATAACAGATGTTAGAGTGTAGCATGTTATAACAGATGTTAGAGTGTAGCATGTTATAACAGTTGTTAGAGTGTAGCATGTTATAACAGATGTTAGAGTGCAGCATGTTATAACAGATGTTGGAGTGTAGCATGTTATAACAGTTGTTAGAGTGTAGCATGTTATAACAGATGTTAGAGTGTAGCATGTTATAACAGATGTTAGAGTGTAACATGTTATAACAGATGTTAGAGTGTAGCATGTTATAACAGTTGTTAGAGTGTAACATGTTATAACAGATGTTAGAGTGTAACATGTTATAACAGATATTAGAGTGTAACATGTTATAACAGATGTTAGAGTGCAGCATGTTATAACAGATGTTAGAGTGTAACATGTTATAACAGTTGTTAGAGTCTAACATGTTATAACAGTTGTTAGAGTGTAACATGTTATAACAGATGTTAGAGTGTAGCATATTGTAACAGATGTTAGAGTGTAACATGTTATAACAGATGTTAGAGTGTAGCATGTTATAACAGATGTTAGAGTGTAGGATGTTATAACAGATGTTAGAGTGTAACATGTTATAACTGATGTTATAGTGTAGCATGTTATAACAGATGTTAGAGTGTAGGATGTTATAACAGATGTTAGAGTGTATGATGTTATAACAGATGTTGGAGTGTAGCATGTTATAACAGATGTTAGAGTGTAGCATGTTATAACAGATGTTAGAGTGTAGCATGGTATAACAGTTGTTAGAGTGTAGCATGTTATAACAGATGGTAGAGTGTAACATGTTATAATAGATGTTAGAGTGTAGCATGTTATAACAGATGTTAGAGTGTAACATGTTATAACAGATGTTAGAGTGTAGCATGTTATAACAGATGTTAGAGTGTAACTTGTTATAACAGATGTTAGAGTGTAACATGTTATAACAGATGTTAGAGTGTAGGATGTTATAACAGATGTTAGAGTGTAGCATGTTATAACAGTTGTTAGAGTGTAACATGTTATAACAGATGTTAGAGTGTAGCATGTTATAACAGATGTTAGAGTGTAGTATGTTATAACAGATGTTAGAGTGTAACATGTTATAACAGTTGTTAGAGTGTAACATGTTATAACAGATGTTAGAGTGTAGCATGTTATAACAGATGTTAGAGTGTAGTATGTTATAACAGATGTTAGAGTGTAACATGTTATAACAGATGTTAGAGTGTAACATGTTATAACAGATGTTAGAGTGTAGCATGTTATAACAGATGTTAGAGTGTAGCATGGTATAACAGTTGTTAGAGTGTAGCATGTTATAACAGATGTTAGAGTGTAGCATGTTATAACAGTTGTTAGAGTGTAGCATGTTATAACAGATCTTAGAGTGTAGCATGTTATAACAGATGTTAGAGTGTAGCATGTTATAACAGATGTTAGAGTGTAGCTTGTTATAACAGATGTTAGAGTGTAGCATGTTATAACAGTTGTTAGAGTGTAACATGTTATAACAGATGTTAGAGTGTAGCATGTTATAACAGATGTTGAAGTGTAGCATGTTATAACAGTTGTTAGAGTGTAGCATGTTATAACAGATGTTAGAGTGTAGCATGTTATAACAGATGTTAGAGTGTAGGATGTTATAACAGTTGTTAGAGTGTAGCATGTTATAACAGTTGTTAGAGTGTAGCATGTTATAACAGATGCTAGGGTGTAGCATGTTATAACAGATGTTAGAGTGTAGGATGTTATAACAGTTGTTAGAGTGTAGCATGTTATAACAGTTGTTAGAGTGTAGCATGTTATAACAGATGCTAGAGTGTAGCATGTTATAACAGTTGTTAGAGTGTAGCATGTTATAACAGTTGTTAGAGTGTAGCATGTTATAACAGATGTTAGAGTGTAGTATGTTATAACAGATGTTAGAGTGTAGCATGTTATAACAGATGTTAGAGTGTAGCATGTTATAACAGATGTTAGAGTGTAACATGTTATAATAGATGTTAGAGTGTAGCATGTTATAACAGATGTTAGAGTGTAACATGTTATAACAGATGTTAGAGTGTAGCATGTTATAACAGATGTCAGAGTGTAACTTGTTATAACAGATGTTAGAGTGTAACATGTTATAACAGATGTTAGAGTGTAGGATGTTATAACAGATGTTAGAGTGTAGTATGTTATAACAGATGTTAGAGTGTAACATGTTATAACAGATGTTAGAGTGTAGCATGTTATAACAGATGTTAGAGTGTAGCATGGTATAACAGTTGCTAGAGTGTAGCATGTTATAACAGATGCTAGAGTGTAGTATGTTATAACAGTTGTTAGAGTGTAGCATGTTATAACAGATCTTAGAGTGTAGCATGTTATAACAGATGTTAGAGTGTAGCATGTTATAACAGATGTTAGAGTGTAGCTTGTTATAACAGATGTTAGAGTGTAGCATGTTATAACAGTTGTTAGAGTGTAACATGTTATAACAGATGTTAGAGTGTAGCATGTTATAACAGATGTTGAAGTGTAGCATGTTATAACAGTTGTTAGAGTGTAGCATGTTATAACAGATGTTAGAGTGTAGCATGTTATAACAGATGTTAGAGTGTAGGATGTTATAACAGTTGTTAGAGTGTAGCATGTTATAACAGTTGTTAGAGTGTAGCATGTTATAACAGATGCTAGGGTGTAGAATGTTATAACAGATGTTAGAGTGTAGGATGTTATAACAGTTGTTAGAGTGTAGCATGTTATAACAGATGTTAGAGCGTAGTATGTTATAACAGATGTTAGAGTGTAGCATGTTATAACAGATGTTAGAGTGTAGCATGTTATAACAGATGTTAGAGTGTAACATGTTATAATAGATGTTAGAGTGTAGCATGTTATAACAGATGTTAGAGTGTAACATGTTATAACAGATGTTAGAGTGTAGCATGTTATAACAGATGTTAGAGTGTAACATGTTATAACAGATGTTAGAGTGTAGGATGTTATAACAGATGTTAGAGTGTAGCATGTTATAACAGATGTTAGAGTGTAGCATGTAATAACAGTTGTTAGAGTGTAGCATGTTATAACAGATGTTAGAGTGCAGCATGTTATAACAGATGTTAGAGTGTAGCATGTTATAACAGTTGTTAGAGTGTAGCATGTTATAACAGATGTTAGAGTGTAGCATGTTATAACAGATGTTAGAGTGTAACATGTTATAACAGATGTTAGAGTGTAGCATGTTATAACAGTTGTTAGAGTGTAACATGTTATAACAGATGTTAGAGTGTAACATGTTATAACAGATATTAGAGTGTAACATGTTATAACAGATGTTAGAGTGCAGCATGTTATAACAGATGTTAGAGTGTAACATGTTATAACAGTTGTTAGAGTCTAACATGTTATAACAGTTGTTAGAGTGTAACATGTTATACCAGATGTTAGAGTGTAGCATGTTGTAACAGATGTTAGAGTGTAACATGTTATAACAGATGTTAGAGTGTAGCATGTTATAACAGATGTTAGAGTGTAGGATGTTATAACAGATGTTAGAGTGTAACATGTTATAACTGATGTTATAGTGTAGCATGTTATAACAGATGTTAGAGTGTAGGATGTTATAACAGATGTTAGAGTGTATGATGTTATAACAGATGTTGGAGTGTAGCATGTTATAACAGATGTTAGAGTGTAGCATGTTATAACAGATGTTAGAGTGTAGCATGGTATAACAGTTGTTAGAGTGTAGCATGTTATAACAGATGCTAGAGTGTAACATGTTATAATAGATGTTAGAGTGTAGCATGTTATAACAGATGTTAGAGTGTAACATGTTATAACAGATGTTAGAGTGTAGCATGTTATAACAGATGTTAGAGTGTAACTTGTTATAACAGATGTTAGAGTGTAACATGTTATAACAGATGTTAGAGTGTAGGATGTTATAACAGATGTTAGAGTGTAGCATGTTATAACAGTTGTTAGAGTGTAACATGTTATAACAGATGTTAGAGTGTAGCATGTTATAACAGATGTTAGAGTGTAGTATGTTATAACAGATGTTAGAGTGTAACATGTTATAACAGTTGTTAGAGTGTAACATGTTATAACAGATGTTAGAGTGTAGCATGTTATAACAGATGTTAGAGTGTAGTATGTTATAACAGATGTTAGAGTGTAACATGTTATAACAGATGTTAGAGTGTAACATGTTATAACAGATGTTAGAGTGTAGCATGGTATAACAGTTGTTAGAGTGTAGCATGTTATAACAGATGTTAGAGTGTAGCATGTTATAACAGTTGTTAGAGTGTAGCATGTTATAACAGATCTTAGAGTGTAGCATGTTATAACAGATGTTAGAGTGTAGCATGTTATAACAGATGTTAGAGTGTAGCTTGTTATAACAGATGTTAGAGTGTAGCATGTTATAACAGTTGTTAGAGTGTAACATGTTATAACAGATGTTAGAGTGTAGCATGTTATAACAGATGTTGAAGTGTAGCATGTTATAACAGTTGTTAGAGTGTAGCATGTTATAACAGATGTTAGAGTGTAGCATGTTATAACAGATGTTAGAGTGTAGGATGTTATAACAGTTGTTAGAGTGTAGCATGTTATAACAGTTGTTAGAGTGTAGCATGTTATAACAGATGCTAGGGTGTAGCATGTTATAACAGATGTTAGAGTGTAGGATGTTATAACAGTTGTTAGAGTGTAGCATGTTATAACAGTTGTTAGAGTGTAGCATGTTATAACAGATGCTAGAGTGTAGCATGTTATAACAGTTGTTAGAGTGTAGCATGTTATAACAGTTGTTAGAGTGTAGCATGTTATAACAGATGTTAGAGTGTAGTATGTTATAACAGATGTTAGAGTGTAGCATGTTATAACAGATGTTAGAGTGTAGCATGTTATAACAGATGTTAGAGTGTAACATGTTATAATAGATGTTAGAGTGTAGCATGTTATAACAGATGTTAGAGTGTAACATGTTATAACAGATGTTAGAGTGTAGCATGTTATAACAGATGTCAGAGTGTAACTTGTTATAACAGATGTTAGAGTGTAACATGTTATAACAGATGTTAGAGTGTAGGATGTTATAACAGATGTTAGAGTGTAGCATGTTATAACAGTTGTTAGAGTGTAACATGTTATAACAGATGTTAGAGTGTAGCATGTTATAACAGATGTTAGAGTGTAGCATGTCATAACAGATGTTAGAGTGTAGTATGTTATAACAGATGTTAGAGTGTAACATGTTATAACAGATGTTAGAGTGTAACAGGTTATAACAGATGTTAGAGTGTAGCATGTTATAACAGATGTTAGAGTGTAGCATGGTATAACAGTTGTTAGAGTGTAGCATGTTATAACAGATGTTAGAGTGTAGTATGTTATAACAGTTGTTAGAGTGTAGCATGTTATAACAGATCTTAGAGTGTAGCATGTTATAACAGATGTTAGAGTGTAGCATGTTATAACAGATGTTAGAGTGTAGCTTGTTATAACAGATGTTAGAGTGTAGCATGTTATAACAGTTGTTAGAGTGTAACATGTTATAACAGATGTTAGAGTGTAGCATGTTATAACAGATGTTGAAGTGTAGCATGTTATAACAGTTGTTAGAGTGTAGCATGTTATAACAGATGTTAGAGTGTAGCATGTTATAACAGATGTTAGAGTGTAGGATGTTATAACAGTTGTTAGAGTGTAGCATGTTATAACAGTTGTTAGAGTGTAGCATGTTATAACAGATGCTAGGGTGTAGCATGTTATAACAGATGTTAGAGTGTAGGATGTTATAACAGTTGTTAGAGTGTAGCATGTTATAACAGTTGTTAGAGTGTAGCATGTTATAACAGATGCTAGAGTGTAGCATGGTATAACAGTTGTTAGAGTGTAGCATGTTATAACAGATGCTAGAGTGTAACATGTTATAATAGATGTTAGAGTGTAGCATGTTATAACAGATGTTAGAGTGTAACATGTTATAACAGATGTTAGAGTGTAGCATGTTATAACAGATGTTAGAGTGTAACTTGTTATAACAGATGTTAGAGTGTAACATGTTATAACAGATGTTAGAGTGTAGGATGTTATAACAGATGTTAGAGTGTAGCATGTTATAACAGTTGTTAGAGTGTAACATGTTATAACAGATGTTAGAGTGTAGCATGTTATAACAGATGTTAGAGTGTAGTATGTTATAACAGATGTTAGAGTGTAACATGTTATAACAGTTGTTAGAGTGTAACATGTTATAACAGATGTTAGAGTGTAGCATGTTATAACAGATGTTAGAGTGTAGTATGTTATAACAGATGTTAGAGTGTAACATGTTATAACAGATGTTAGAGTGTAACATGTTATAACAGATGTTAGAGTGTAGCATGGTATAACAGTTGTTAGAGTGTAGCATGTTATAACAGATGTTAGAGTGTAGCATGTTATAACAGTTGTTAGAGTGTAGCATGTTATAACAGATCTTAGAGTGTAGCATGTTATAACAGATGTTAGAGTGTAGCATGTTATAACAGATGTTAGAGTGTAGCTTGTTATAACAGATGTTAGAGTGTAGCATGTTATAACAGTTGTTAGAGTGTAACATGTTATAACAGATGTTAGAGTGTAGCATGTTATAACAGATGTTGAAGTGTAGCATGTTATAACAGTTGTTAGAGTGTAGCATGTTATAACAGATGTTAGAGTGTAGCATGTTATAACAGATGTTAGAGTGTAGGATGTTATAACAGTTGTTAGAGTGTAGCATGTTATAACAGTTGTTAGAGTGTAGCATGTTATAACAGATGCTAGGGTGTAGCATGTTATAACAGATGTTAGAGTGTAGGATGTTATAACAGTTGTTAGAGTGTAGCATGTTATAACAGTTGTTAGAGTGTAGCATGTTATAACAGATGCTAGAGTGTAGCATGTTATAACAGTTGTTAGAGTGTAGCATGTTATAACAGTTGTTAGAGTGTAGCATGTTATAACAGATGTTAGAGTGTAGTATGTTATAACAGATGTTAGAGTGTAGCATGTTATAACAGATGTTAGAGTGTAGCATGTTATAACAGATGTTAGAGTGTAACATGTTATAATAGATGTTAGAGTGTAGCATGTTATAACAGATGTTAGAGTGTAACATGTTATAACAGATGTTAGAGTGTAGCATGTTATAACAGATGTCAGAGTGTAACTTGTTATAACAGATGTTAGAGTGTAACATGTTATAACAGATGTTAGAGTGTAGGATGTTATAACAGATGTTAGAGTGTAGCATGTTATAACAGTTGTTAGAGTGTAACATGTTATAACAGATGTTAGAGTGTAGCATGTTATAACAGATGTTAGAGTGTAGCATGTTATAACAGATGTTAGAGTGTAGTATGTTATAACAGATGTTAGAGTGTAGCATGTTATAACAGATGTTAGAGTGTAACTTGTTATAACAGATGTTAGAGTGTAACATGTTATAACAGATGTTAGAGTGTAGGATGTTATAACAGATGTTAGAGTGTAGCATGTTATAACAGTTGTTAGAGTGTAACATGTTATAACAGATGTTAGAGTGTAGCATGTTATAACAGATGTTAGAGTGTAGTATGTTATAACAGATGTTAGAGTGTAACATGTTATAACAGTTGTTAGAGTGTAACATGTTATAACAGATGTTAGAGTGTAGCATGTTATAACAGATGTTAGAGTGTAGTATGTTATAACAGATGTTAGAGTGTAACATGTTATAACAGATGTTAGAGTGTAACATGTTATAACAGATGTTAGAGTGTAGCATGGTATAACAGTTGTTAGAGTGTAGCATGTTATAACAGATGTTAGAGTGTAGCATGTTATAACAGTTGTTAGAGTGTAGCATGTTATAACAGATCTTAGAGTGTAGCATGTTATAACAGATGTTAGAGTGTAGCATGTTATAACAGATGTTAGAGTGTAGCTTGTTATAACAGATGTTAGAGTGTAGCATGTTATAACAGTTGTTAGAGTGTAACATGTTATAACAGATGTTAGAGTGTAGCATGTTATAACAGATGTTGAAGTGTAGCATGTTATAACAGTTGTTAGAGTGTAGCATGTTATAACAGATGTTAGAGTGTAGCATGTTATAACAGATGTTAGAGTGTAGGATGTTATAACAGTTGTTAGAGTGTAGCATGTTATAACAGTTGTTAGAGTGTAGCATGTTATAACAGATGCTAGGGTGTAGCATGTTATAACAGATGTTAGAGTGTAGGATGTTATAACAGTTGTTAGAGTGTAGCATGTTATAACAGTTGTTAGAGTGTAGCATGTTATAACAGATGCTAGAGTGTAGCATGTTATAACAGTTGTTAGAGTGTAGCATGTTATAACAGTTGTTAGAGTGTAGCATGTTATAACAGATGTTAGAGTGTAGTATGTTATAACAGATGTTAGAGTGTAGCATGTTATAACAGATGTTAGAGTGTAGCATGTTATAACAGATGTTAGAGTGTAACATGTTATAATAGATGTTAGAGTGTAGCATGTTATAACAGATGTTAGAGTGTAACATGTTATAACAGATGTTAGAGTGTAGCATGTTATAACAGATGTCAGAGTGTAACTTGTTATAACAGATGTTAGAGTGTAACATGTTATAACAGATGTTAGAGTGTAGGATGTTATAACAGATGTTAGAGTGTAGCATGTTATAACAGTTGTTAGAGTGTAACATGTTATAACAGATGTTAGAGTGTAGCATGTTATAACAGATGTTAGAGTGTAGCATGTTATAACAGATGTTAGAGTGTAGTATGTTATAACAGATGTTAGAGTGTAACATGTTATAACAGATGTTAGAGTGTAACAGGTTATAACAGATGTTAGAGTGTAGCATGTTATAACAGATGTTAGAGTGTAGCATGGTATAACAGTTGTTAGAGTGTAGCATGTTATAACAGATGTTAGAGTGTAGTATGTTATAACAGTTGTTAGAGTGTAGCATGTTATAACAGATCTTAGAGTGTAGCATGTTATAACAGATGTTAGAGTGTAGCATGTTATAACAGATGTTAGAGTGTAGCTTGTTATAACAGATGTTAGAGTGTAGCATGTTATAACAGTTGTTAGAGTGTAACATGTTATAACAGATGTTAGAGTGTAGCATGTTATAACAGATGTTGAAGTGTAGCATGTTATAACAGTTGTTAGAGTGTAGCATGTTATAACAGATGTTAGAGTGTAGCATGTTATAACAGATGTTAGAGTGTAGGATGTTATAACAGTTGTTAGAGTGTAGCATGTTATAACAGTTGTTAGAGTGTAGCATGTTATAACAGATGCTAGGGTGTAGCATGTTATAACAGATGTTAGAGTGTAGGATGTTATAACAGTTGTTAGAGTGTAGCATGTTATAACAGTTGTTAGAGTGTAGCATGTTATAACAGATGCTAGAGTGTAGCATGTTATAACAGTTGTTAGAGTGTAGCATGTTATAACAGTTGTTAGAGTGTAGGATGTTATAACAGATGTTAGAGTGTAGCATGTTATAATAGATGTTAGAGTGTAGCATATTATAACAGATGTTAGAGTGTAGCATGTTATAACGGATGTTAGAGTGTAGCATGTTATAACAGTTGTTAGAGTGTAGCATGTTATAACAGATGTTAGAGTGTAACATGTTATAACAGATGTTAGAGTGTAGGATGTTATAACAGATGTTAGAGTGTAGCATGTTATAACAGATGTTAGAGTGTAACTTGTTATAACAGATGTTAGAGTGTAACATGTTATAACAGATGTTAGAGTGTAGGATGTTATAACAGATGTTAGAGTGTAGCATGTTATAACAGTTGTTAGAGTGTAACATGTTATAACAGATGTTAGAGTGTAGGATGTTATAACAGATGTTAGAGTGTAGCATGTTATAACAGTTGTTAGAGTGTAACATGTTATAACAGATGTTAGAGTGTAGCATGTTATAACAGATGTTAGAGTGTAGTATGTTATAACAGATGTTAGAGTGTAACATGTTATAACAGTTGTTAGAGTGTAACATGTTATAACAGATGTTAGAGTGTAGCATGTTATAACAGATGTTAGAGTGTAGTATGTTATAACAGATGTTAGAGTGTAACATGTTATAACAGTTGTTAGAATGTAACTTGTTATAACAGATGTTAGAGTGTAACATGTTATAACAGATGTTAGAGTGTAGGATGTTATAACAGATGTTAGAGTGTAGCATGTTATAACAGTTGTTAGAGTGTAACATGTTATAACAGATGTTAGAGTGTAGCATGTTATAACAGATGTTAGAGTGTAGTATGTTATAACAGATGTTAGAGTGTAGCATGTTATAACTGATGTTATAGTGTAGCATGTTATAACAGATGTTAGAGTGTAGGATGTTATAACAGATGTTAGAGTGTATGATGTTATAACAGATGTTGGAGTGTAGCATGTTATAACAGATGTTAGAGTGTAGCATGTTATAACAGATGTTAGAGTGTAGCATGGTATAACAGTTGTTAGAGTGTAGCATGTTATAACAGATGCTAGAGTGTAACATGTTATAATAGATGTTAGAGTGTAGCATGTTATAACAGATGTTAGAGTGTAACATGTTATAACAGATGTTAGAGTGTAGCATGTTATAACAGATGTTAGAGTGTAACTTGTTATAACAGATGTTAGAGTGTAACATGTTATAACAGATGTTAGAGTGTAGGATGTTATAACAGATGTTAGAGTGTAGCATGTTATAACAGTTGTTAGAGTGTAACATGTTATAACAGATGTTAGAGTGTAGCATGTTATAACAGATGTTAGAGTGTAGTATGTTATAACAGATGTTAGAGTGTAACATGTTATAACAGTTGTTAGAGTGTAACATGTTATAACAGATGTTAGAGTGTAGCATGTTATAACAGATGTTAGAGTGTAGTATGTTATAACAGATGTTAGAGTGTAACATGTTATAACAGATGTTAGAGTGTAACATGTTATAACAGATGTTAGAGTGTAGCATGGTATAACAGTTGTTAGAGTGTAGCATGTTATAACAGATGTTAGAGTGTAGCATGTTATAACAGTTGTTAGAGTGTAGCATGTTATAACAGATCTTAGAGTGTAGCATGTTATAACAGATGTTAGAGTGTAGCATGTTATAACATATGTTAGAGTGTAGCTTGTTATAACAGATGTTAGAGTGTAGCATGTTATAACAGTTGTTAGAGTGTAACATGTTATAACAGATGTTAGAGTGTAGCATGTTATAACAGATGTTGAAGTGTAGCATGTTATAACAGTTGCTAGAGTGTAGCATGTTATAACAGATGTTAGAGTGTAGCATGTTATAACAGATGTTAGAGTGTAGGATGTTATAACAGTTGTTAGAGTGTAGCATGTTATAACAGTTGTTAGAGTGTAGCATGTTATAACAGATGCTAGGGTGTAGCATGTTATAACAGATGTTAGAGTGTAGGATGTTATAACAGTTGTTAGAGTGTAGCATGTTATAACAGTTGTTAGAGTGTAGCATGTTATAACAGATGCTAGAGTGTAGCATGTTATAACAGTTGTTAGAGTGTAGCATGTTATAACAGTTGTTAGAGTGTAGGATGTTATAACAGATGTTAGAGTGTAGCATGTTATAATAGATGTTAGAGTGTAGCATATTATAACAGATGTTAGAGTGTAGCATGTTATAACGGATGTTAGAGTGTAGCATGTTATAACAGTTGTTAGAGTGTAGCATGTTATAACAGATGTTAGAGTGTAACATGTTATAACAGATGTTAGAGTGTAGGATGTTATAACAGATGTTAGAGTGTAGCATGTTATAACAGATGTTAGAGTGTAACTTGTTATAACAGATGTTAGAGTGTAACATGTTATAACAGATGTTAGAGTGTAGGATGTTATAACAGATGTTAGAGTGTAGCATGTTATAACAGTTGTTAGAGTGTAACATGTTATAACAGATGTTAGAGTGTAGGATGTTATAACAGATGTTAGAGTGTAGCATGTTATAACAGTTGTTAGAGTGTAACATGTTATAACAGATGTTAGAGTGTAGCATGTTATAACAGATGTTAGAGTGTAGTATGTTATAACAGATGTTAGAGTGTAACATGTTATAACAGTTGTTAGAGTGTAACATGTTATAACAGATGTTAGAGTGTAGCATGTTATAACAGATGTTAGAGTGTAGTATGTTATAACAGATGTTAGAGTGTAACATGTTATAACAGTTGTTAGAATGTAACTTGTTATAACAGATGTTAGAGTGTAACATGTTATAACAGATGTTAGAGTGTAGGATGTTATAACAGATGTTAGAGTGTAGCATGTTATAACAGTTGTTAGAGTGTAACATGTTATAACAGATGTTAGAGTGTAGCATGTTATAACAGATGTTAGAGTGTAGTATGTTATAACAGATGTTAGAGTGTAGCATGTTATAACTGATGTTATAGTGTAGCATGTTATAACAGATGTTAGAGTGTAGGATGTTATAACAGATGTTAGAGTGTATGATGTTATAACAGATGTTGGAGTGTAGCATGTTATAACAGATGTTAGAGTGTAGCATGTTATAACAGATGTTAGAGTGTAGCATGGTATAACAGTTGTTAGAGTGTAGCATGTTATAACAGATGCTAGAGTGTAACATGTTATAATAGATGTTAGAGTGTAGCATGTTATAACAGATGTTAGAGTGTAACATGTTATAACAGATGTTAGAGTGTAGCATGTTATAACAGATGTTAGAGTGTAACTTGTATTAACAGATGTTAGAGTGTAACATGTTATAACAGATGTTAGAGTGTAGGATGTTATAACAGATGTTAGAGTGTAGCATGTTATAACAGTTGTTAGAGTGTAACATGTTATAACAGATGTTAGAGTGTAGCATGTTATAACAGATGTTAGAGTGTAGTATGTTATAACAGATGTTAGAGTGTAACATGTTATAACAGTTGTTAGAGTGTAACATGTTATAACAGATGTTAGAGTGTAGCATGTTATAACAGATGTTAGAGTGTAGTATGTTATAACAGATGTTAGAGTGTAACATGTTATAACAGATGTTAGAGTGTAACATGTTATAACAGATGTTAGAGTGTAGCATGGTATAACAGTTGTTAGAGTGTAGCATGTTATAACAGATGTTAGAGTGTAGCATGTTATAACAGTTGTTAGAGTGTAGCATGTTATAACAGATCTTAGAGTGTAGCATGTTATAACAGATGTTAGAGTGTAGCATGTTATAACATATGTTAGAGTGTAGCTTGTTATAACAGATGTTAGAGTGTAGCATGTTATAACAGTTGTTAGAGTGTAACATGTTATAACAGATGTTAGAGTGTAGCATGTTATAACAGATGTTGAAGTGTAGCATGTTATAACAGTTGTTAGAGTGTAGCATGTTATAACAGATGTTAGAGTGTAGCATGTTATAACAGATGTTAGAGTGTAGGATGTTATAACAGTTGTTAGAGTGTAGCATGTTATAACAGTTGTTAGAGTGTAGCATGTTATAACAGATGCTAGGGTGTAGCATGTTATAACAGATGTTAGAGTGTAGGATGTTATAACAGTTGTTAGAGTGTAGCATGTTATAACAGTTGTTAGAGTGTAGCATGTTATAACAGATGCTAGAGTGTAGCATGTTATAACAGTTGTTAGAGTGTAGCATGTTATAACAGTTGTTAGAGTGTAGCATGTTATAACAGATGTTAGAGTGTAGTATGTTATAACAGATGTTAGAGTGTAGCATGTTATAACAGATGTTAGAGTGTAGCATGTTATAACAGATGTTAGAGTGTAACATGTTATAATAGATGTTAGAGTGTAGCATGTTATAACAGATGTTAGAGTGTAACATGTTATAACAGATGTTAGAGTGTAGCATGTTATAACAGATGTCAGAGTGTAACTTGTTATAACAGATGTTAGAGTGTAACATGTTATAACAGATGTTAGAGTGTAGGATGTTATAACAGATGTTAGAGTGTAGCATGTTATAACAGATGTTAGAGTGTAGCATGTTATAACAGATGTTAGAGTGTAGCTTGTTATAACAGATGTTAGAGTGTAGCATGTTATAACAGTTGTTAGAGTGTAACATGTTATAACAGATGTTAGAGTGTAGCATGTTATAACAGATGTTGAAGTGTAGCATGTTATAACAGTTGTTAGAGTGTAGCATGTTATAACAGTTGTTAGAGTGTAGCATGTTATAACAGTTGTTAGAGTGTAGCATGTTATAACAGATGCTAGGGTGTAGCATGTTATAACAGATGTTAGAGTGTAGGATGTAATAACAGTTGTTAGAGTGTAGCATGTTATAACAGTTGTTAGAGTGTAGCATGTTATAACAGATGCTAGAGTGTAGCATGTTATAACAGTTGTTAGAGTGTAGCATGTTATAACAGTTGTTAGAGTGTAGCATGTTATAACAGATGTTAGAGTGTAGTATGTTATAACAGATGTTAGAGTGTAGCATGTTATAACAGATGTTAGAGTGTAGCATGTTATAACAGATGTTAGAGTGTAACATGTTATAATAGATGTTAGAGTGTAGCATGTTATAACAGATGTTAGAGTGTAACATGTTATAACAGATGTTAGAGTGTAGCATGTTATAACAGTTGTTAGAGTGTAGCATGTTATAACAGATGTTAGAGTGTAGTATGTTATAACAGATGTTAGAGTGTAGCATGTTATAACAGATGTTAGAGTGTAGCATGTTATAACAGATGTTAGAGTGTAACATGTTATAATAGATGTTAGAGTGTAGCATGTTATAACAGATGTTAGAGTGTAACATGTTATAACAGATGTTAGAGTGTAGCATGTTATAACAGATGTCAGAGTGTAACTTGTTATAACAGATGTTAGAGTGTAACATGTTATAACAGATGTTAGAGTGTAGGATGTTATAACAGATGTTAGAGTGTAGCATGTTATAACAGTTGTTAGAGTGTAACATGTTATAACAGATGTTAGAGTGTAGCATGTTATAACAGATGTTAGAGTGTAGCATGTTATAACAGATGTTAGAGTGTAGTATGTTATAACAGATGTTAGAGTGTAACATGTTATAACAGATGTTAGAGTGTAACAGGTTATAACAGATGTTAGAGTGTAGCATGTTATAACAGATGTTAGAGTGTAGCATGGTATAACAGTTGTTAGAGTGTAGCATGTTATAACAGATGTTAGAGTGTAGTATGTTATAACAGTTGTTAGAGTGTAGCATGTTATAACAGATCTTAGAGTGTAGCATGTTATAACAGATGTTAGAGTGTAGCATGTTATAACAGATGTTAGAGTGTAGCTTGTTATAACAGATGTTAGAGTGTAGCATGTTATAACAGTTGTTAGAGTGTAACATGTTATAACAGATGTTAGAGTGTAGCATGTTATAACAGATGTTGAAGTGTAGCATGTTATAACAGTTGTTAGAGTGTAGCATGTTATAACAGATGTTAGAGTGTAGCATGTTATAACAGATGTTAGAGTGTAGGATGTTATAACAGTTGTTAGAGTGTAGCATGTTATAACAGTTGTTAGAGTGTAGCATGTTATAACAGATGCTAGGGTGTAGCATGTTATAACAGATGTTAGAGTGTAGGATGTTATAACAGTTGTTAGAGTGTAGCATGTTATAACAGTTGTTAGAGTGTAGCATGTTATAACAGATGCTAGAGTGTAGCATGTTATAACAGTTGTTAGAGTGTAGCATGTTATAACAGTTGTTAGAGTGTAGGATGTTATAACAGATGTTAGAGTGTAGCATGTTATAATAGATGTTAGAGTGTAGCATATTATAACAGATGTTAGAGTGTAGCATGTTATAACGGATGTTAGAGTGTAGCATGTTATAACAGTTGTTAGAGTGTAGCATGTTATAACAGATGTTAGAGTGTAACATGTTATAACAGATGTTAGAGTGTAGGATGTTATAACAGATGTTAGAGTGTAGCATGTTATAACAGATGTTAGAGTGTAACTTGTTATAACAGATGTTAGAGTGTAACATGTTATAACAGATGTTAGAGTGTAGGATGTTATAACAGATGTTAGAGTGTAGCATGTTATAACAGTTGTTAGAGTGTAACATGTTATAACAGATGTTAGAGTGTAGGATGTTATAACAGATGTTAGAGTGTAGCATGTTATAACAGTTGTTAGAGTGTAACATGTTATAACAGATGTTAGAGTGTAGCATGTTATAACAGATGTTAGAGTGTAGTATGTTATAACAGATGTTAGAGTGTAACATGTTATAACAGTTGTTAGAGTGTAACATGTTATAACAGATGTTAGAGTGTAGCATGTTATAACAGATGTTAGAGTGTAGTATGTTATAACAGATGTTAGAGTGTAACATGTTATAACAGTTGTTAGAATGTAACTTGTTATAACAGATGTTAGAGTGTAACATGTTATAACAGATGTTAGAGTGTAGGATGTTATAACAGATGTTAGAGTGTAGCATGTTATAACAGTTGTTAGAGTGTAACATGTTATAACAGATGTTAGAGTGTAGCATGTTATAACAGATGTTAGAGTGTAGTATGTTATAACAGATGTTAGAGTGTAGCATGTTATAACTGATGTTATAGTGTAGCATGTTATAACAGATGTTAGAGTGTAGGATGTTATAACAGATGTTAGAGTGTATGATGTTATAACAGATGTTGGAGTGTAGCATGTTATAACAGATGTTAGAGTGTAGCATGTTATAACAGATGTTAGAGTGTAGCATGGTATAACAGTTGTTAGAGTGTAGCATGTTATAACAGATGCTAGAGTGTAACATGTTATAATAGATGTTAGAGTGTAGCATGTTATAACAGATGTTAGAGTGTAACATGTTATAACAGATGTTAGAGTGTAGCATGTTATAACAGATGTTAGAGTGTAACTTGTTATAACAGATGTTAGAGTGTAACATGTTATAACAGATGTTAGAGTGTAGGATGTTATAACAGATGTTAGAGTGTAGCATGTTATAACAGATGTTAGAGTGTAGCATGTTATAACAGATGTTAGAGTGTAGTATGTTATAACAGATGTTAGAGTGTAACATGTTATAACAGTTGTTAGAGTGTAACATGTTATAACAGATGTTAGAGTGTAGCATGTTATAACAGATGTTAGAGTGTAGTATGTTATAACAGATGTTAGAGTGTAACATGTTATAACAGTTGTTAGAGTGTAACATGTTATAACAGATGTTAGAGTGTAGCATGTTATAACAGATGTTAGAGTGTAGTATGTTATAACAGATGTTAGAGTGTAACATGTTATAACAGATGTTAGAGTGTAACATGTTATAACAGATGTTAGAGTGTAGCATGGTATAACAGTTGTTAGAGTGTAGCATGTTATAACAGATGTTAGAGTGTAGCATGTTATAACAGTTGTTAGAGTGTAGCATGTTATAACAGATCTTAGAGTGTAGCATGTTATAACAGATGTTAGAGTGTAGCATGTTATAACAGATGTTAGAGTGTAGTATGTTATAACAGATGTTAGAGTGTAACATGTTATAACAGTTGTTAGAGTGTAACATGTTATAACAGATGTTAGAGTGTAGCATGTTATAACAGATGTTAGAGTGTAGTATGTTATAACAGATGTTAGAGTGTAACATGTTATAACAGATGTTAGAGTGTAACATGTTATAACAGATGTTAGAGTGTAGCATGGTATAACAGTTGTTAGAGTGTAGCATGTTATAACAGATGTTAGAGTGTAGCATGTTATAACAGTTGTTAGAGTGTAGCATGTTATAACAGATCTTAGAGTGTAGCATGTTATAACAGATGTTAGAGTGTAGCATGTTATAACAGATGTTAGAGTGTAGCTTGTTATAACAGATGTTAGAGTGTAGCATGTTATAACAGTTGTTAGAGTGTAACATGTTATAACAGATGTTAGAGTGTAGCATGTTATAACAGATGTTGAAGTGTAGCATGTTATAACAGTTGTTAGAGTGTAGCATGTTATAACAGATGTTAGAGTGTAGCATGTTATAACAGATGTTAGAGTGTAGGATGTTATAACAGTTGTTAGAGTGTAGCATGTTATAACAGTTGTTAGAGTGTAGCATGTTATAACAGATGCTAGGGTGTAGCATGTTATAACAGATGTTAGAGTGTAGGATGTTATAACAGTTGTTAGAGTGTAGCATGTTATAACAGTTGTTAGAGTGTAGCATGTTATAACAGATGCTAGAGTGTAGCATGTTATAACAGTTGTTAGAGTGTAGCATGTTATAACAGTTGTTAGAGTGTAGCATGTTATAACAGATGTTAGAGTGTAGTATGTTATAACAGATGTTAGAGTGTAGCATGTTATAACAGATGTTAGAGTGTAGCATGTTATAACAGATGTTAGAGTGTAACATGTTATAATAGATGTTAGAGTGTAGCATGTTATAACAGATGTTAGAGTGTAACATGTTATAACAGATGTTAGAGTGTAGCATGTTATAACAGATGTCAGAGTGTAACTTGTTATAACAGATGTTAGAGTGTAACATGTTATAACAGATGTTAGAGTGTAGGATGTTATAACAGATGTTAGAGTGTAGCATGTTATAACAGATGTTAGAGTGTAGCATGTTATAACAGATGTTAGAGTGTAGCTTGTTATAACAGATGTTAGAGTGTAGCATGTTATAACAGTTGTTAGAGTGTAACATGTTATAACAGATGTTAGAGTGTAGCATGTTATAACAGATGTTGAAGTGTAGCATGTTATAACAGTTGTTAGAGTGTAGCATGTTATAACAGATGTTAGAGTGTAGCATGTTATAACAGATGTTAGAGTGTAGGATGTTATAACAGTTGTTAGAGTGTAGCATGTTATAACAGTTGTTAGAGTGTAGCATGTTATAACAGATGCTAGGGTGTAGCATGTTATAACAGATGTTAGAGTGTAGGATGTTATAACAGTTGTTAGAGTGTAGCATGTTATAACAGTTGTTAGAGTGTAGCATGTTATAACAGATGCTAGAGTGTAGCATGTTATAACAGTTGTTAGAGTGTAGCATGTTATAACAGTTGTTAGAGTGTAGCATGTTATAACAGATGTTAGAGTGTAGTATGTTATAACAGATGTTAGAGTGTAGCATGTTATAACAGATGTTAGAGTGTAGCATGTTATAACAGATGTTAGAGTGTAACATGTTATAATAGATGTTAGAGTGTAGCATGTTATAACAGATGTTAGAGTGTAACATGTTATAACAGATGTTAGAGTGTAGCATGTTATAACAGTTGTTAGAGTGTAGCATGTTATAACAGATGTTAGAGTGTAGTATGTTATAACAGATGTTAGAGTGTAGCATGTTATAACAGATGTTAGAGTGTAGCATGTTATAACAGATGTTAGAGTGTAACATGTTATAATAGATGTTAGAGTGTAGCATGTTATAACAGATGTTAGAGTGTAACATGTTATAACAGATGTTAGAGTGTAGCATGTTATAACAGATGTCAGAGTGTAACTTGTTATAACAGATGTTAGAGTGTAACATGTTATAACAGATGTTAGAGTGTAGGATGTTATAACAGATGTTAGAGTGTAGCATGTTATAACAGTTGTTAGAGTGTAACATGTTATAACAGATGTTAGAGTGTAGCATGTTATAACAGATGTTAGAGTGTAGCATGTTATAACAGATGTTAGAGTGTAGTATGTTATAACAGATGTTAGAGTGTAACATGTTATAACAGATGTTAGAGTGTAACAGGTTATAACAGATGTTAGAGTGTAGCATGTTATAACAGATGTTAGAGTGTAGCATGGTATAACAGTTGTTAGAGTGTAGCATGTTATAACAGATGTTAGAGTGTAGTATGTTATAACAGTTGTTAGAGTGTAGCATGTTATAACAGATCTTAGAGTGTAGCATGTTATAACAGATGTTAGAGTGTAGCATGTTATAACAGATGTTAGAGTGTAGCTTGTTATAACAGATGTTAGAGTGTAGCATGTTATAACAGTTGTTAGAGTGTAACATGTTATAACAGATGTTAGAGTGTAGCATGTTATAACAGATGTTGAAGTGTAGCATGTTATAACAGTTGTTAGAGTGTAGCATGTTATAACAGATGTTAGAGTGTAGCATGTTATAACAGATGTTAGAGTGTAGGATGTTATAACAGTTGTTAGAGTGTAGCATGTTATAACAGTTGTTAGAGTGTAGCATGTTATAACAGATGCTAGGGTGTAGCATGTTATAACAGATGTTAGAGTGTAGGATGTTATAACAGTTGTTAGAGTGTAGCATGTTATAACAGTTGTTAGAGTGTAGCATGTTATAACAGATGCTAGAGTGTAGCATGTTATAACAGTTGTTAGAGTGTAGCATGTTATAACAGTTGTTAGAGTGTAGGATGTTATAACAGATGTTAGAGTGTAGCATGTTATAATAGATGTTAGAGTGTAGCATATTATAACAGATGTTAGAGTGTAGCATGTTATAACGGATGTTAGAGTGTAGCATGTTATAACAGTTGTTAGAGTGTAGCATGTTATAACAGATGTTAGAGTGTAACATGTTATAACAGATGTTAGAGTGTAGGATGTTATAACAGATGTTAGAGTGTAGCATGTTATAACAGATGTTAGAGTGTAACTTGTTATAACAGATGTTAGAGTGTAACATGTTATAACAGATGTTAGAGTGTAGGATGTTATAACAGATGTTAGAGTGTAGCATGTTATAACAGTTGTTAGAGTGTAACATGTTATAACAGATGTTAGAGTGTAGGATGTTATAACAGATGTTAGAGTGTAGCATGTTATAACAGTTGTTAGAGTGTAACATGTTATAACAGATGTTAGAGTGTAGCATGTTATAACAGATGTTAGAGTGTAGTATGTTATAACAGATGTTAGAGTGTAACATGTTATAACAGTTGTTAGAGTGTAACATGTTATAACAGATGTTAGAGTGTAGCATGTTATAACAGATGTTAGAGTGTAGTATGTTATAACAGATGTTAGAGTGTAACATGTTATAACAGTTGTTAGAATGTAACTTGTTATAACAGATGTTAGAGTGTAACATGTTATAACAGATGTTAGAGTGTAGGATGTTATAACAGATGTTAGAGTGTAGCATGTTATAACAGTTGTTAGAGTGTAACATGTTATAACAGATGTTAGAGTGTAGCATGTTATAACAGATGTTAGAGTGTAGTATGTTATAACAGATGTTAGAGTGTAACATGTTATAACAGTTGTTAGAGTGTAACATGTTATAACAGATGTTAGAGTGTAGCATGTTATAACAGATGTTAGAGTGTAGTATGTTATAACAGATGTTAGAGTGTAACATGTTATAACAGATGTTAGAGTGTAACATGTTATAACAGATGTTAGAGTGTAGCATGTTATAACAGATGTTAAGAGTGTAGCATGGTATAACAGTTGTTAGAGTGTAGCATGTTATAACAGATGTTAGAGTGTAGTATGTTATAACAGTTGCTAGAGTGGAGCATGTTATAACAGATCTTAGAGTGTAGCATGTTATAACAGATGTTAGAGTGTAGCATGTTATAACAGATGTTAGAGTGTAGCTTGTTATAACAGATGTTAGAGTGTAGCATGTTATAACAGTTGTTAGAGTGTAACATGTTATAACAGATGTTAGAGTGTAGCATGTTATAACAGATGTTGAAGTGTAGCATGTTATAACAGTTGTTAGAGTGTAGCATGTTATAACAGATGTTAGAGTGTAGCATGTTATAACAGATGTTAGAGTGTAGGATGTTATAACAGTTGTTAGAGTGTATCATGTTATAACAGTTGTTAGAGTGTAGCATGTTATAACAGATGCTAGAGTGTAGCATGTTATAACAGTTGTTAGAGTGTAGCATGTTATAACAGTTGTTAGAGTGTAGCATGTTATAACAGATGTTAGAGTGTAGCATGTTATAACAGTTGTTAGAGTGTAGGATGTTATAACAGATGTTAGAGTGTAGCATGTTATAATAGATGCTAGAGTGTAGCATGGTATAACAGATGTTAGAGTGTAGCATGTTATAACAGATGTTAGAGTGTAGCATGTTATAACAGATGTTAGAGTGTAGCATGTTATAACAGTTGTTAGAGTGTAGCATGTTATAACAGATGTTAGAGTGTAACTTGTTATAACAGATGTTAGAGTGTAACATGTTATAACAGATGTTAGAGTGTAGGATGTTATAACAGTTGTTAGAGTGTAGGATGTTATAACAGTTGTTAGAGTGTAGGATGTTATAACAGATGTTAGAGTGTAGGCTGTTATAACAGTTGTTAGAGTGTAGGATGTTATAACAGTTGTTAGAGTGTAGGATGTTATAACAGATGTTATAGTGTAACATGTTATAACAGATGTTAGAGTGTAGGATGTTATAACAGATGTTAGAGTGTAGCATGTTATAACAGATATTAGAGTGTAGGATGTTATAACAGTTGTTAGAGTGTAGGATGTTATAACAGTTGTTAGAGTGTAGGATGTTATAACAGATGTTATAGTGTAACATGTTATAACAGATGTTAGAGTGTAGGATGTTATAACAGATGTTAGAGTGTAGCATGTTATAACAGATATTAGAGTGTAGGATGTTATAACAGTTGTTAGAGTGTAGGATGTTATAACAGTTGTTAGAGTGTAGGATGTTATAACAGATGTTAGAGTGTAGGATGTTATAACAGTTGTTAGAGTGTAGCATGTTATAACAGTTGTTAGAGTGTAGGATGTTATAACAGATGTTAGAGTGTAGCATGTTATAACAGATGTTAGAGTGTAGGATGTTATAACAGTTGTTAGAGTGTAGGATGTTATAACAGATGTTATAGTGTAACATGTTATAACAGATGTTAGAGTGTAGCATGTTATAACAGATGTTAGAGTGTAAGATGTTATAACAGTTGTTAGAGTGTAGGATGTTATAACAGATGTTAGAGTGTAACTTGTTATAACAGATGTTAGAGTGTAGCATGTTATAACAGATGTTAGAGTGTAGCATGTTATAACAGATGTTAGAGTGTAAGATGTTATAACAGTTGTTAGAGTGTAGGATGTTATAACAGTTGTTAGAGTGTAGCATGTTATAACAGATGTTAGAGTGTAACATGTTATAACAGATGTTAGAGTGTAGCATGTTATAACAGATGTTAGAGTGTAGCTTGTTATAACAGTTGATTTTAATCAGATATCTAGATATGAAGCTTTTATTCTGTATTTTAAAACATATATCTTTTGTATTATTTTTACAAGAAACATATTCGGTGATAAATCTATAATTATTATAGTTAAAAAGAATCCATATTTGAAAAAGAATATACATATACATATGTACATACTAGTATTCTATATTCTAATTTAAATAAAACACAAAACTGTTTTATGTATTATTGATCCTATGCTTTTTTATATGTATTTGGAACATTTATTATATTGATTTGAAAAAATAAATAAATATGTGCTTGAAACATTACTCATTGATTTGAAAATGTACAGATTAGTGGAATAACTATATGGCTTGGGTTACTGTTAGTATATGGGCTGGAGTTTTGGGGTTTTGGCTAGTGTTGGGGTTTCGGCTACTGTTAGGGTTTTTTGGTTTTCAGCTTGTGCTGAGGTTTGGGTTAGTGTTGGGGTTAGCTAAAGTTGAGGTTTGGGTTAGGGTTTTAGGGTTTCGGCTAGTCTTGGGGTTTGGGTTAAGGTTTTCGGCTAGTGTTAAGAGATTTGGTTAGGGTTTTGGGGTTTCGGGTAGCATTGATGTTTGGGTTAGTGTTGGAGTTTGGATTAGGGTTTTGGGGTTTTGGCTAGTGTGGTGGTTTGCATTAGGTTTTACTTCTTTGTCCAGGACTCCAAAATTTTAATCCTGAGTTCTATTATGATATAAATATCAGCTT
Source organism: Bathymodiolus brooksi (assembly GCA_963680875.1). Lineage (NCBI taxonomy): Eukaryota > Metazoa > Mollusca > Bivalvia > Mytilida > Modiolidae > Bathymodiolus > Bathymodiolus brooksi. The sequence continues at coordinate 2,404,111 of OY804577.1, forward strand.
AGATTATAGCGGTCAATAACTTGGAGTGATAACTTAGAAACTAGATATTAAATAAATAGATTTATTGTTCAATATACTTTTTATTAAGAAAATGTATTATTTATACAATGTATATGTACAGATAACAAGATGTCAGATAATCTAACAAGGTGTAACAAAATCATATCTAATCTAAAGAAAAACAGTGATGTGAAAGACTTAACAAATCTGTGATCTATCATGATTAAAACATAATAATGTATAAAATACAGAAAAACAAGAAATATCAGAAAAATCATCCCCTCACTTAATAATATATGAAAAACCCAGAAAAACAAGAAATATCAGAAAATCATCCCCTCACTAATAATATATTAAAAAACCCAGAAAAACAAGAAATATCAGAAAAGCCATCCCCTCACTTCCACATGTCCAATACAGACTGTACTTATTTTGTTTAAATAGTGCTCATAGCTCTATATTGTATTGTATCACAACCCTATCTAAAATAAAAATATGCTTGCATTGCCCTACTTTTATTGCTGAAAATCAGGTCACATCCTGGTCACTATGACCTGATTAGATATGTGTAAAACAATCATTTCTAAAACATATCACTCTTAATTTTAAAGCTTCATGCTACAAAATCAGTGGATGACAATAATTAAATAAGAACTAAATTAGCAAACCTGTCAATCAGGGTAGTCTTAACACCATCATAGGTCCCTTGTTAAAGCAGGGCAGTCTTAACACCATCATAGGTCCCTGGGTAAATCAGGGCAGTCTTAACACCATCATAGGTCCCTGGGTAAATCAGGGCAGTCTTAACACCATCATAGGTCCCTGGGTAAAGCAGGGCAGTCTTAAAACCATCATAGGTCCCTGGGTAAAGCAGGGCAGTCTTAACACCATCATAGGTCCCTGGGTAAATCAGGGCAGTCTTAACACCATCATAGGTCCCTGGGTAAATCAGGGCAGTCTTAACACCATCATAGGTCCCTGGGTAAAGCAGGGCAGTCTTAAAACCATCATAGGTCCCTGGGTAAAGCAGGGCAGTCTTAACACCATCATAGGTCCCTGGGTAAATCAGGGAAGTCTTAACACCATCATAGGTCCTTGGGTAAATCAGGGAAGTCTTAACACCATCATAGGTCCCTGGGTAAATCAGGGCAGTCTTAACACCATCATAGGTCCCTGGGTAAATCAGGGCAGTCTTAACACCATCATAGGTCCCTGGGTAAATCAGGGCAGTCTTAACACCATCATGGGTCCCTGGGTAAAGCAGGGCAGTCTTAAAACCATCATAGGTCCCTGGGTAAAGCAGTGCAGTCTTAACACCATCATAGGTCCCTGGGTAAAGCAGTGAGGCCCTTACCTACACAACCACTCACAGGAATACAAATGTAAATGTCGATAAAATTGAACATATATTTATTGTATTGGTACTTCCAACAAAATCAGTGTTTAAACATTAAAAAACATGCTGTACACAACATACATAGATTAGCATGAAGCCCCTATGCTCGTTGGGCCTGCAGGCAACTGCTCAGCAAGCCTATGCATTAAGACGGCACTGCTGGCAATAATGTGTAGTCAAATATAAAATGTTCATCAGCAAAATATGACAATAATAACAATTTCTGTGATTAACAATTTCTGTGATCATTAATGGTAATAATTTGTGTTAGTATATGTATAATGGTAGCACAACAACAATAATGTAATGATACATTATCAAAACCTTAAAGATGTTATATAACCTCTGTGTCTGAGGGTAAGATAAAGATCTTATATAACCTCTGTGTCTGAGGGTAAGATAAAGATCTTATATAACCTCTGTGTCTGAGGGTAAGTTAAAGATCTTATATAACCTCTGTGTCTGAGGGTAAGATAAAGATCTTATATAACCTCTGTGTCTGAGGGTAAGTTAAAGATCTTATATAACCTCTGTGTCTGAGGGTAAGATAAAGATCTTATATAACCTCTGTGTCTGAGGGTAAGTTAAAGATCTTATATAACCTCTGTGTCTGAGGGTAAGATAAAGATCTTATATAACCTCTGTGTCTGAGGGTAAGTTAAAGATCTTATATAACCTCTGTGTCTGACGGTAAGATAAAGATCTTATATAACCTCTGTGTCTGAGGGTAAGATAAAGTTCTTATATAATCTCTGCGTCTGAGGGTAAGATAAAGATCTTATATAACCTCTGTGTCTGAGGGTAAGTTAAAGATCTTATATAACCTCTGTGTCTGAGGGTAAGTTAAAGATCTTATATAACCTCTGTGTCTGAGGGTAAGATAAAGATCTTATATAACCTCTGTGTCTGAGGGTAAGATAAAGATCTTATATAACCTCTGTGTCTGAGGGTAAGTTAAAGATCTTATATAACCTCTGTGTCTGAGGGTAAGTTAAAGATCTTATATAACCTCTGTGTCTGAGGGTAAGTTAAAGATCTTATATAACCTCTGTGTCTGAGGGTAAGTTAAAGATCTTATATAACCTCTGTGTCTGAGGGTAAGATAAAGATCTTATATAACCTCTGTGTCTGAGGGTAAGTTAAAGATCTTATATAACCTCTGTGTCTGAGGGTAAGCTAAAGATCTTATATAACCTCTGTGTCTGAGGGTAAGTTAAAGATCTTATATAACCTCTGTGTCTGAGGGTAAGTTAAAGATCTTATATAACCTCTGTGTCTGAGGGTAAGTTAAAGATCTTATATAACCTCTGTGTCTGAGGGTAAGTTAAAGATCTTATATAACCTCTGTGTGTCTGAGGGTAAGTTAAAGATCTTATATAACCTCTGTGTCTGAGGGTAAGTTAAAGATCTTATATAACCTCTGTGTCTGAGGGTAAGATAAAGATCTTATATAACCTCTGTGTCTGAGGGTAATATAAAGATCTTATATAACCTCTGTGTCTGAGGGTAAGTTAAAGATCTTATATAACCTCTGTGTCTGAGGGTAAGTTAAAGATCTTATATAACCTCTGTGTCTGAGGGTAAGATAAAGATCTTATATAACCTCTGTGTCTGAGGGTAAGTTAAAGATCTTATATAACCTCTGTGTCTGAGGGTAAGTTAAAGATCTTATATAACCTCTGTGTCTGAGGGTAAGATACCACTCCTTGTTTATCATTGACTGTTCTTTTAAAAAAAAATGCAAAAATTACAGAATCAGACTGACAAAGGTTGTCTAAAAATGTACAGTAATCAGAGACATACCATGATAAATCATTGTGATAGACGTATCACTCTTCTTAGTGATACTGATACAGTACAGTCAGAGACATACCATGATAAATCACTGTGATAGACGTATCACTCTTTTTAGTGATACTGATACAGTACAGTCAGAGACATACCATGATAAATCACTGTGATAGACCTATCACTCTTCTTAGTGATACTGATACAGTACAGTCAGAGACATACCATGATAAATCACTGTGATAGACGTATCACTCATCTTTTAACCCACTGAAAAAAATATATTTTACAATCACAATCAAATGTGTACATTGACGTCAAAACTAATTAAAAATAAATATTGATTGTAAATTCATATAAATAACAGAATGTCTGAAATTAATCTCAATATTGCACAGGTTATAAATATTATTAAAGCATGAACTGTGATGGAGATAAACATTACTACTAACTATTGATGGGGAGTGAGTGATTGTTACTCAACGTGATATTGTGCAATATTTAAGCTATATCATGGAGATGACAATCCTTCTCTTTAAATGTGTGCCCTCCTAACATAGTATCCTACATCTGCCTGTTACTACTAAACTTGCTAGTTTGTTGTGACTGTCATGAGGCATACTAGATACATGTGATCATCACCAAGTTTGTCAGTTACTAGTGGAAGGTTTTTTCAGGTAATACTCTGGTTTCCTCTAACAATAAAACAGTCACCACATAATGTAAATATTTGACCAAGTTATTTATATAACCAAGTATTCTGTACTAAATGTTGACATAAACTTATCTATACAAATAGGTTCAATGTTTAACATTTTTACCCAATCATTACTCTAAGAACATCTCTCTCAAGCTAAAAAAATATCTTAATATACATGTAGTAAAAAAATAGGGTTTTAAATTGAATAAGTTTTGTTTATTGGTTGTGTCATATGTATAAGCTTCGGTTCTAGTGGACACTCATCTAATGGCCAGCAGCTTATCATTAGTCAATACTCAAAATCACATTTACTCATATCTGAAAAAAAAAAGAAGTTAACAACTTAGAAATATTTTGGTCATAGGAGAAACCAGATTCTCCTTCTACTGCCAGTGGATTACGATATTTCTCCAGCCTCGATAGTTAAAATTTCAAATAATATTAACTATCGAGAATGGAGAAATATCTCAAGGCACCTAAATTTGGAGAGAAAAACAAACTTTTGGGACAAAACATGATAATAGTTTAAACAAGATTTTGGTTTCCTCAAATAAACGTTGTGACAGGATGTAGTTTCATCTAAAACTATAGTTGGCTTCAAAAAGTGTTCCCCCTTTATTTAAAAATAAATAAATCATCAATTAAAAATAAAACAATTTCTCTACATGAAATAAAAAAAATATATATACAGTTCACATTTGAAAATGATTGATATAATAATATGTTTATGACTGATTTATAGTGGATTTACACAATATCTTATTTTGGATTTCAAATCTTTTGATAATGAGCATACCAGATGAAGGTTACTCCAGAAACGTGCCATACACACTAAATTCTAAATTAAGCAATTTTTTCCATTTTTCATTCTTAATGCCCAAGTTTAGGGCTGAAATCTTCTAGATCACAAATCATTTTTAACATACCAATATATTTATGATATTATAATCACTTTTATTTAGTCCTCTATTTTTTTGTTATAATTTTAAGGAGTAATTTTTCCTTTATTTTTTTGTAATAATTTTAAGGAGTGATTTTTTCCTCTATTTTTTGTTATAATTTTAAGGAGTAAATTTTTCATTACCATATTTCCTTTCTTCCTATTAATTAATTATTCTAAAAAATGGCCAGTTTGGAGACTAAAATACAAATAGAAAAGGCTTTAAATTTGCAAATTCAAACTTGAAAGGTAGTTTGATGTATTGTTTTAACTGTTATCATGATAAGCAGGGACTAAATTAAAAGAACAGAAAAAAAAGAAATGGTATACCACTATATATAATGGTATACCATTTCAAAATATATATATGTTAAGATATAAGATGTTGTTTTTATGACTTTCTCTCAATTGCTTTTGTAACATTTTATTTTATCCTCCATAATATTTTTAATATAAAATATTTTCCTTGGACAATATTTCAATATTAAATTTCTTCCAATGCTATTATATATTTTCCAGATGAGGTGGAAGAAATTTAATATTAAAATATATCCGTGGATAACATTGCACATTATAACTTTTCAACCGGAAAAAATATTATAGAGGAAATAATCTGATTTTATCAGTTACTAATTTTCTCAATTAATTAATTAACATTGCTGCAAATAAATATGTGCTTAATAATAATACTAGTGAAATACTTCTTATTACTGCAGTATTGTTTTAAAATAAATATACAATATATAAATCATTACAATTACAATGTTTTAATAATATTCATAAGACTTTCTTGTGTTACTTTTCCTCAGCCACTTTGGATTAGGAGTACACAAAATTTCAATTTCACTCTCTGTTTCATTATAAAATATTTTCCAGATGGGTCAAGTGATTTATTAATCAGCATTGGAAATAATATTACATACCTTAGTATAAATATTATCTGGATTAACTCATTTGATGGATCAGGTGATTTATCAATGAGCGTCGGAAATAATATTACAGTTGCGTCTCGTGATTTAATAATCAGCGTCGGACATAATATTACATATCTTAGTATCAAATATTATCTGGATTATCTCATTTGATGGTTCAGGTGATTATCATTAATCGTCGGAAATAATATTACAGATGTGTCTCATGATTTAATAATCAGCGTCAGAAATAATATTACAGATGTGTCTCATGATTTAATAATCAGCGTCAGAAATAATATTACAGATGTGTCTCATGATTTAATAATCAGCATCAGAAATAATATTACAGATGTGTCTCATGATTTAATAATCAGCGTCAGAAATAATATTACAGATGTGTCTCATGATTTAATAATCAGCGTCAGAAATAATATTACAGATGTGTCTCATGATTTAATAATCAGCGTCAGAAATAATATTACAGATGTGTCTCATGATTTAATAATCAGCGTCAGAAATAATATTACAGATGTGTCTCATGATTTAATAATCAGCATCAGAAATAATATTACAGATGTGTCTCATGATTTAATAATCAGCGTCAGAAATAATATTACAGATGTGTCTCATGATTTAATAATCAGCGTCAGAAATAATATTACAGATGTGTCTCATGATTTAATAATCAGCGTCAGAAATAATATTACAGATGTGTCTCATGATTTAATAATCAGCGTCAGAAATAATATTACAGATGTGTCTCATGATTTAATAATCAGCGTCAGAAATAATATTACAGATGTGTCTCATGATTTAATAATCAGCATCAGAAATAATATTACAGATGTGTCTCATGATTTAATAATCAGCGTCAGAAATAATATTACAGATGTGTCTCATGATTTAATAATCAGCGTCAGAAATAATATTACAGATGTGTCTCATGATTTAATAATCAGCGTCAGAAATAATATTACAGATGTGTCTCATGATTTAATAATCAGCGTCAGAAATAATATTACAGATGTGTCTCATGATTTAATAATCAGCGTCAGAAATAATATTACAGATGTGTCTCATGATTTAATAATCAGCGTCAGAAATAATATTACAGATGTGTCTCATGATTTAATAATCAGCGTCAGAAATAATATTACAGATGTGTCTCATGATTTAATAATCAGCGTCAGAAATAATATTACAGATGTGTCTCATGATTTAATAATCAGCGTCGGAAATAATATTACAGATGTGTCTCATGATTTAATAATCAGCATCAGAAATAATATTACAGATGTGTCTCATGATTTAATAATCAGCATCAGAAATAATATTACAGATGTGTCTCATGATTTAATAATCAGCATCAGAAATAATATTACAGATGCGTCTCATGATTTAATAATCAGCGTCAGAAATAATATTACAGATGTGTCTCATGATTTAATAATCAGCATCAGAAATAATATTACAGATGCGTCTCATGATTTAATAATCAGCGTTGGAAATAATATTATAGATGCGTCTCGTGATTTAATAATCAGCGTTGGAAATAATATTATGTACCTGTTTATTGTACAATAGGATACTTTTTAATAGCAATGGAAAGTATTTTATTATAAAATATTTACTGTAACATAAAATTTAATATTAAATTCTTTCCACCGAAAAAAATTATGTCTTACACTTTCTCTTTTAAAAAACCACTGTTACTTAATTTCTTATTTTACATAAGGTTGAATGTATATTATGTAAAATTTTGTTAAATCTATTTGTTTAACAATGTTATTACAAACAAGTAATGATTGGCTGTTGTGTATGATTTAATATGTGTGTCTATGAATTACCCCACAATAGATATATCTACCTGTAAAACACCCAGTCATTACCTTATTATTCACTTTAAAACAATATTATGTAACTAAAATATTTTATAGCTGCCTATCTTTGAAAACAAAACATAATGAAAGAGAATTATGTGAGTAATCTTATCAGAGATCAGGAAACAATATTCCTTTAATTAAACACAGAGCTTTAAAGTCTAGGTTTATATAATCTACTAACTTTACACTCTTTCTTGGCCTCCAGCATAAAGTAACATGTTAATAAGGTACAATAGAGAGGTAATTCACCATTGTCAACACTTCACAGGCCATTCCATATTCATATACATGTGTATATTACTTATTTTTAAAAGAATAAAATGGGTCTTTCACGAAAAACATGTCACATGACTTCAAAGTATAAAATTAGAATACCATGTGGAAATGTAAAAAAAATAATTTCAAGGAAAATAAATATAAAGTGTACATCAGTATATTGTGAGAACAAATGTGGAAAAGTTTGGTTACATTTCATAAATTATAGAAAAATGAATTATGGATTAAAAATAGTGTGAAGATGATTTAAACGACACAATGATACAAGATGAGGTTTAGGTTTATGGCGTTTAATGCCACTTTCAACAATATTTCATTTATATCGTGGCGATCAGTTTTATAGGTGGAAGAAACCGGAGTATCCGGAGAAAACAACCTACTTAACGCAAGTCATTTACAAACTTGATCACATAATGTTGTATCGAGTACACCTCGCCATGAGCGAGCTTCGAACTCACAACATTAGTTGTGATAGGCACTGATTGTATAGGTAGTTGTAAATCCAACTACCATAGGATCACGACCATGATGGCATTTGACTTGAATACTGTTTGAGATAAGGTTTTAATGTAGTCTTACCTCTCTCAGGAAGTATATTTGTAGTTTACTGCATTAAGTATTATATCAGCATACCGTTTTTGTTGGGTATCTATAGACTCATGGCCTACTACATCCTCATATCTACAATCAAAATACAAAAACTAGAGGCTCAGTGGGCTGAGCCTGTGTTGCTCACCTTTCATTCTGTTTTGAGGAAACTTAATATAGAACCTTCCATACATGTAGATGCTTCCTACCAAGTTTCGGTTCATTTGGTTAGGCAGTTTCAGAGGAGAAGATATTTTAAATATCGACCAATCAGAAACAAGAATTGCCTGTGGTGGCCATGTTTGTTAACCGATCGAGACGAAATGAGCAATCTTCATAGAGGACATTCCATAGATGCTTCCTACCAAGTTTCGGTTAATTTGGCCAAGTGGTTTCAGAGGAAGAGATTTTAAAAAATTGCACTCTTTAGAGAGGACCTTCCATAGATGCTTCCTACTAAGTTTCAGTTCATTTGGCTGATGGGTTTCAGAGGAGAAGATTAAAATGTTAAAAGCTAACAGATGACAGACAACAAACGACAGACGCCAAGTGATGCCAAAAGCTCACATTGCCTTTGGCAAGGTGAGCTAAAAAGAATATTAAAATGTGAATATCTACATGTAATGTATAGTATAAACATGTTACACTATATCAGCATTAGTTAATTTCTAAGGGAGATAATGGCAAGAGTTATCTTTCTTTTAACAGTTTAATGGCAAGAGTTATCTCTCTTTTAACAGTTTACTACAATGGAGAAGTTTTTAGAAATAAACCAATCAGAAACAAGAATTGCCTGTGGCAGCCATGTTTATTAACGGATCGGGATGAAATGAGCAATCTTTATAGTGGACATTCCATAGATGCTTCCTACCAAGTTTCGGTTCATTTGGCCGAGCGGTTTCGGAGGAGAAGATTTTTTTAAATCGGCCAGTCAGAAACAAGAATTGCCTGTGGCGGCCATGTTTGTTAATAGATCGGGACAAAATGAGCGATCTTTAGAGAGGACCTTCCACAGATGCTTCCTACCAAGTTTCAGTTCATTTGGCTGTGAGGTTTTAGAGGAGAAGATTAAAATGTGAAAAGTTAACGGACGAGCAAGATGAACTAAAAAGAACAGATAGGAACATATATATCTGTGCACTTTTTTTTTGAGTGGAAGCAAAGCTGTGCAGGATTTTTATTGTTTGCTTATAGCTGTATTCTTGTTGAAAATCCCATTATCAAAACTGGGTTTGGGATTCCATTAGCTGGTTTAACCCCGTCACATGTTTGTGCCTGTTCCAATCCAAGACCTGGATTTCCAACATCAAATTGTATGGTCTTTTTTGTGTTGAATTGTTTAAGATGAGAGGTGGTTGTTCATTTTGTTGATATTGGTGGAATTGTTGACCATGAGTAGATGACTGTTTAAATGTTCTTCTCATAATCTCAATAGTTTTCTCATAAATTAGGAACAATCATCACACTTATCCACTTGAGGGGATATCAAAGTTAAAATACCTTCAACAGTTTTTGTCATGTACTGAAATTTCCATTTTTTAAGTTTCAGTCTGAGATAATATATGTGATGTTATATACAAACAGAGGTCTGTTGTCTGTCCCAAATGGAGCAACATAAAATTCCAAGACAATTTGTACTGTATTTAAATAGTGTGTGTACTAAAACTAGAGGCTCCCAGGAGTCTGTAATCACTCAGTGTGTGTACTAAAACTAGAGGCTCCAAGGAGCCTGTAATCACTCAGTGTGTGTACTAAAACTAGAGGCTCCCAGGAGCCTGTAATCACTCACCTGGTTTTCAATTTGACATCGAAAGTTGATAGAAAATGGGGGTGTTACACATAATTTTGAAAGTGGGCCACCCAAAGATCATTTTAACTCAAATTTCTGAGCAAAAGATTTTGATGTGATTTTCATCCCATAATATTCCTAAACAGAATAATCTGGCTGAAAAAATCTCACAGAAAAACCCAGAATATATGTTAAACTACTCATTGCCATGTAGCTGCAGTTAAAACTTGAGTTCATTTTGATTTGTAATAAAGCAGAAATTGTCAACTAAAGAAATTTCTATTTTTGGTAACAGCAGCCATTTTGAATGGAGGGCGGCGCTGTCAGACACAATATTGAAAAGGGACACCCCAATGACCATCCCAGCCAATTTTGCTTTAATTTGGTTCAGCATTTTCAGAGGAGAAGATTTAAATGTGATCTTTTATCAAAATATGCCTAATTTGCATAATCGGTCTAAATCGGCTGAAAGTAAAATTTCACAGAAATACCTGGAATATATGTTAAACTACTCCTTGCCATGTAGCTGCAATTAAACTTTGAGCTCATTTTGACTTATACTAAAGCAGCAATGGACAATTGAAGAAATTTCTATTTTCAGTAACAGCAGCCATCTTGAATGGAGGGTGGGGCTGTCGGACACAATTTTGAAAGGGACCCACCCAGGGACCATCCCTACCAGGTTTGGTTTAACTTGGTTCAGTGGTTTCTGTGGAGAACGATACTTGACCAAATCTAAAGTTTGGGTTCAAATATTGACTGTTTATAATGGAAATATTTCTGTTTTGTATTTCAGCCAATCAAAATGACTTCATCTGTCACATTCATGTTGGATGCGAGAGGTTAATAGTTTCATTGAAGATGATAATTTTATATTTCAGACAATCAGAAACTACTGTTCTCTTTTATAAATAAGCAGTCACAATGGATGTCAGACTCCAAATAAATTATCATACCTTATTGAGGACCATTCATAGATCAATCATATAAAACTATGGTTCTGCAGCTACGCTATATACAAGAAGAGAACATGGGATGGACAATGGGCTGGAAATTATGACTGTGTGGTGCATCCATTTAGAATTTGTCTAGAACAGCATATATTTTGAGTTACTTCCCTTATACCAATATTATCTTAATATATTCCCATTTCTTTACAATACTTTCTCTAATTGCAGGGGTCTGATAGAAAGAGGCAGACTGAAGTTCAGTTTCATATGTGCATTTTAATATATTTATTACAGCTGATACACATGATTTTTGTCCAGAAAATCTACAAGAGTAGATATAATACTACAAGAGTAGATATAATACTACAAGTGTAGATATAATACTACAAGAGTAGATATAATACTACAAGAGTAGATATAATACTACAAGAGTAGATATAAAACTACAAGAGTAGATATAATACTACAAGAGTAGATATAATACTACAAGATATAATACTACAAGTGTAGATATAATACTAGAAGAGTAGATATAATACTACAAGAGTAGATATAATACTACAAGAGTAGATATAATACTACAAGAGTAGATATAATACTACAAGTGTAGATATAATACTACAAGAGTAGATATAATACTACAAGAGTAGATATACTACTACAAGAGTAGATATAATACTACAAGAGTAGATATAATACTACAAGAGTAGATATAATACTACAAGAGTAGATATAATACTACAAGTGTAGATATAATACTACAAGAGTAGATATAATACTACAAGAGTAGATATACTACTACAAGAGTAGATATAATACTACAAGAGTAGGTATAATACTACAAGAGTAGATATAATACTACAAGTGTAGATATAATACTACAAGTGTAGATATAATACTACAAGAGTAGATATAATACTACAAGATATAATACTACAAGAGTAGATATAATACTACAAGAGTAGATATAATACTACAAGTGTAGATATAATACTACAAGATATAATACTACAAGAGTAGATATAATACTACAAGAGTAGATATAATACTACAAGAGTAGATATAATACTACAAGTGTAGATATAATACTACAAGAGTAGATATAATACTACAAGAATAGATATAATACTACAAGAGTAGATATAATACTACAAGATATAATACTACAAGTGTAGATATAATACTACAAGAGTAGATATAATACTACAAGAATAGATATAATACTACAAGTGTAGATATAATACTACAAGAGTAGATATAATACTACAAGAGTAGATATAATACTACAAGAGTAGATATAATACTACAAGTGTAGATATAATACTACAAGAGTAGATATAATACTACAAGAATAGATATAATACTACAAGAGTAGGTATAATACTACAAGAGTAGATATAATACTACAAGAGTAGATATAATACTACAAGTGTAGATATAATACTACAAGAGTAGATATAATACTACAAGAATAGATATAATACTACAAGTGTAGATATAATTCTACAAGAGTAGATATAATACTACAAGAATAGATATAATACTACAAGTGTAGATATAATACTACAAGAGTAGATATAATACTACAAGAGTAGATATAATACTACAAGTGTAGATATAATACTACAAGTGTAGATATAATACTACAAGAGTAGATATAATACTACAAGTGTAGATATAATACTACAAGAGTAGATATAATACTACAAGAATAGATATAATACTACAAGAGTAGGTATAATACTACAAGAGTAGATATAATACTACAAGAGTAGATATAATACTACAAGTGTAGATATAATACTACAAGAGTAGATATAATACTACAAGAATAGATATAATACTACAAGTGTAGATATAATACTACAAGAATAGATATAATACTACAAATGTAGATATAATACTACAAGAGTAGATATAATACTACAAGTGTAGATATATTACTACAAGTGTAGATATAATACTACAAGAGTAGATATAATACTACAAGTGTAGATATAATACTACAAGAGTAGATATAATACTACAAGAGTAGATATAATACTACAAGAGTAGATATAATACTACAAGTGTAGATATAATACTACAAGAGTAGATATAATACTACAAGTGTAGATATAATACTACAAGAGTAGATATAATACTACAAGTGTAGATATAATACTACAAGAGTAGATATAATACTTAATGAGAACAATGAATAGATTAATAGAGTAATCAAGCATGTCTGATCCAAGTATTATATGTTGTGCTAAAATAGGACGTTCTACATTACACTTGTTTTTTGTTTATAATATGGAAAGCCTGACAGTGGACTATAGTGGGTAACATGTTTGTAAAGTACCAAGATCAAGATCTCTCTTGTAGATTCAGAAAAAGAGTAGGCGCTATAAAAGACTAAATTTTTCGTCCCTTAACAACTCTCCATACTTTTTCATTGGCAGTGAAAAGTCATTTCTGTATACATGTAGTTTTTATATATCATTGAGCTTGTTCTCGTCCTGAATGTAACTGAAATACTGCTCACTGGACGTCGTTAGGCAATAAACAATCAATCGACTGTACTACTAATACTTACATAAAGAAAAATCTTGTACAAACATAATCACTTTCTGGACAAACCCAGATCGCACCATTCTTCTTCAAAGAAGGCCAAGTTATCACTGAAATCATAATGTTATCATTCATCAAAAATTTACTATTCTTTTTTAAATGTATAATGTCTGTGATTTGTGTTTTTTTTTTCATAAATAATTCAACAAGGGAAATATTAGACATGCCATTCTATGACTTACAGCATTACCATAAGGCATCTTTAACTTTATTTTAATAAATTTACACCTCTTATGCCGAAAAATACTTAGAACAGACATTTCTATTTAAATAATAGCAAGATTCGGTCAATTACAATTAATAGAAAATTCACTGACATGTGTGCATTCTAGGAATTTTCTGCAACAGCATCTTTCCACCAGAAAGTGCAAACCAAATATTCACTTTCCCATAGTCCAAATTTACTTTCCGTGATCATAGATTTATTCACTTCATGGCAAGATTTACTCAGATTAAAGGCATCTATTCCAGTAACAAAGCTGTTGTGTGCAGCTAATGTTAAGTAATTTTTATAAAACATAGTTTGATCAAAGCATTTGATCATTCGCTTCATCAAATGTGCTTATCCAAAATGGATGGGTTTTGTTTGTTGGTTTTAAGATGTTTAACACCATTTTCAAAAATATTTCAGCTATATCGTGGCACTCAGTTTTATTGGTGGAGGAAACCGGAGTATCTGGAGAAAACCACTGACCTGTTGCAAGTAACTGACAAACTTTATCACATAATGTTGTGTACCTCACCCTGAGTGGGATTTGAACCCACAACATCAGTGGTGATAGGCACTGATTGCATAGATATTTGTAAATCTAACCACCATACAATCATGATCATGACAGCCCCCTTCAAAATGTGTTAAAAGAATAGTTCATTATATCATCACCATAAACTTTGCCTTTTTAGTTTTTATCCGTTGACATTTTCGTATGTTAAGAGACATTTACATTATCGTATGCTAGGAGACGTTCACATTTTTACATGTTAGGGGACATTTACATTTTCGTATATTAGGAGACATTTACATTTTCGCAAGCTAGGAGACGTTTACATTTTGGTAGAAATTTACGTTTTCGTATGTTAAGAGACATTTACATTTTCATATGTTAGGAGACATTTACATTTTCGTATGCTAAGAGGCATTTACATTTTCGTATGTTAAGAGACATTTACATTTTCCTATGTTAGGAGACATTTACATTTTCATATGTTAAGAGACATTTACATTTTCATATGTTAGGAGAAATTTACATTTTTGCATGTTAGGAGACATTTACATTTTCGTATGTTAGGAGACATTTACATTTTCATATGTTAAGAGACATTTACATTTTCGTATGTTAGGAGACATTTTCGCATGCTAGGAGACATTTACATTTTCGCATGTTAGGAGATATTTACATTTTTGCATGTTAGGAGACATTTACATTTTCGTATGATAGGAGACATTTACATTTTTGTATGCTAGAAGACATTTACATTTTTGCATGTTAGGAGACATTTACATTTTTGCATGTTAGGAGATATTTACATTTTTGCATGATAGGAGACATTTACATTTTCGTATGTTAGGAGACATTTACATTTTCGTATGTTAGGAGATATTTACATTTTCGTATGTTAAGAGACATTTACATTTTCATATGTTAAGAGACATTTACATTTTCACATGTTAAGAGACATTTACATTTTAGTATGATAGGAAACATTTACATTTTCGTATGTTAGGAGACATTTACATTTTCGTATGATAAGAGACATTTACATTTTTGTATGCTAGAAGACATTTACATTTTCGCATGCTAAGAGGCATTTACATTTTCATATGTTAGGAGACATTTACCTTTTTGCATGTTAGGAGACATTTACATTTTCGCATGTTAGGAGACATTTATATTTTCGCAAGTTAGGAGACATTTACATTTTCGTATGTTAAGAGAAATTTACATTTTCATATGTTAGGAGACATTTACATTTTCGTATGCTAGGAGACGCTTACATTTTCGCATGTTAGGAGACATTTACATTTTCGCAAGTTAGGAGACATTTACATTTTCGTATGTTAAGAGAAATTTATATTTTCATATGTTAGGAGACATTTACATTTTCGTATGTTAAGAGAAATTTACATTTTCATATGTTAGGAGATATTTACATTTTCGTATGTTAAGAGACATTTACATTTTCGTATGTTAGGAGACATTTACATTTTCGTATGTTAGGAGACATTTACATTTTCGTATGTTAAGAGACATTTACATTTTAGTATGTTAAGAGACATTTACATTTTCGTATGTTAGGAAACATTTACATTTTCATATGTTAGGAGACATTTACATTTTCGTATGATAAGAGACATTTACATTTTTGTACGCTAGAAGACATTTACATTTTCGCATGTTAGGAGACGTTTACATTTTTGCATGTTAGGAGATGCTTACATTTTCGTATGTTAGGAGACATTTACATTTTCGCATGTTAGGAGACGTTTACATTTTTGCATGTTAGGAGATGCTTACATTTTCGTATGATAGGAGACGTTTACATTTTCGCATGTTAGGAGACGTTTACATTTTTGTATGCTAAGAGAAATTTACATTTTCATATGTTAGGAGACATTTACATTTTCATATGTTAAGAGACATTTACATTTTCATATGTTAGGAGACATTTACATTTTCGTATGCTAGGAGACGCTTACATTTTCGCATGTTAGGAGACATTTACATTTTCGCAAGTTAGGAGACATTTACATTTTCGCAAGTTAGGAGACATTTACATTTTCGTATGTTAAGAGAAATTTACATTTTCATATGTTAGGAGACATTTACATTTTCGTATGCTAGGAGACGCTTACATTTTCGCATGTTAGGAGACATTTACATTTTCGCAAGTTAGGAGACATTTACATTTTCGTATGTTAAGAGAAATTTATATTTTCATATGTTAGGAGACATTTACATTTTCGTATGTTAAGAGAAATTTACATTTTCATATGTTAGGAGATATTTACATTTTCGTATGTTAGGAGACATTTACATTTTCGTATGTTAGGAGACATTTACATTTTCGTATGTTAGGAGACATTTACATTTTCGTATGTTAAGAGACATTTACATTTTAGTATGTTAAGAGACATTTACATTTTCGTATGTTAGGAAACATTTACATTTTCATATGTTAGGAGACATTTACATTTTCGTATGATAAGAGACATTTACATTTTTGTACGCTAGAAGACATTTACATTTTCGCATGTTAGGAGACGTTTACATTTTTGCATGTTAGGAGATGCTTACATTTTCGTATGTTAGGAGACATTTACATTTTCGCATGTTAGGAGACGTTTACATTTTTGCATGTTAGGAGATGCTTACATTTTCGTATGATAGGAGACGTTTATATTTTCGCATGTTAGGAGACGTTTACATTTTCGTATGCTAAGAGAAATTTACATTTTCATATGTTAGGAGACATTTACATTTTCATATGTTAAGAGACATTTACATTTTCATATGTTAGGAGACATTTACATTTTCGTATGCTAGGAGACGTTTACATTTTTGCATGTTAGGAGACATTTACATTTTCGTATGCTAAGAGACATTTACATTTTCGTATGTTAGGAGACGTTTACATTTTCGCATGTTAGGAGACATTTACATTTTTGCATGTTAAGAGACATTTACATTTTCGTATGTTAGGAGACATTTACATTTTCACATGTTAGGAGACATTTACATTTTCGCATGTTAAGAGACATTTACATTTTCGTATGTTAGGAGACATTTACATTTTTGCATGTTAGGAGACATTTACATTTTCGCATGTTAAGAGACATTTACATTTTCATATGTTAGGAGACATTTACATTTTCGTATGTTAAGAGACATTTACATTTACGTATGTTAGGAGACATTTACATTTTCGTATGTTAAGAGACATTTACATTTTCGTATGCTAAGAGGCATTTACATTTTCGTATGTTAGGAGACGTTTACATTTTTGCAAGCTAGGAGACATTTACATTTTCATATGCTAGGAGACATTTACATTTTTGCATGTTAGGAGACATTTACATTTTCGTATGTTAGGAGACATTTACATTTTCGTATGTTAGGAGACATTTACATTTTCGTATGTTAGGAGACATTTACATTTTTGTATGTTAGGAGACATTTACATTTTTGTATGTTAGGAAACATTTACATTTTCGTATGCTAAGAAACATTTACATTTTCGTATGCTAAGAGACATTTACATTTTCGTATGTTAGGAGAAATTTACATTTTCGCATGCTAGGAGACATTTACATTTTCGTATGTTAAGAGACATTTACATTTTCGTATGTTAGGAGACATTTACATTTTTGTATGTTAGGAGACATTTACATTTTTGTATGCTAGAAGAAATTTACATTTTCGTATGTTAGGAGACATTTACATTTTTGCATGTTAGGAGACATTTACATTTTTGTATGTTAGGAGACATTTACATTTTCTTATGTTAGGAGACATTTACATTTTCATATGCTAAGAGACATTTACATTTCCGCATGTTAAGAGACATTTACATTTTCGTATGATAGGAGATGCTTACATTTTCACATGTTAAGAGACATTTACATTTTCGTATGTTAGCAGACATTTACATTTTCGTATGTTAGGAGACATTTACATTTTCTCATGTTAGGAGATGCTTACATTTTTGTATGTTAGGAGATGTTTACATTTTCGCATGTTAGGAGACGTTTACATTTTCGCATGTTAGGAGACGTTTACATTTTCGTATGTTAAGAGAAATTTACATTTTCATATGCTAGGAGACATTTACATTTTCATATGTTAGGAGACATTTACATTTTCATATGTTAGGAGACATTTACATTTTCGTATGTTAGGAGACGTTTACATTTTTGCATGTTAGGAGACATTTACATTTTCGTATGCTAAGAGACATTTACATTTTCATATGTTAGGAGACGTTTACATTTTCATATGTCAGGAGACATTTACATTTTCGCATGTTAAGAGACATTTACATTTTCATATGATAGGAGACATTTACATTTTTGCATGTTAGGAGACATTTACATTTTCGCATGTTAAGAGACATTTACATTTTCGTATGTTAGGAGACATTTACATTTCGTATGTTAGGAGACATTTACATTTTCGCATGTTAAGAGACATTTACATTTTCGTATGTTAGGAGACATTTACATTTTCGTATGTTAAGAGACATTTACATTTCCATATGTTAGGAGACATTTACATTTTCGTATGGTAGGAGATGTTTACATTTTCGTATGTTAGGAGACATTTACATTTTCGTATGTTAGGAGACATTTACATTTTTGCATGTTACGAGATGCTTACATTTTTGTATGTTAGGAGATGTTTACATTTTCGCATGTTAGGAGACATTTACATTTTTGTATGATAGGAGACATTTACATTTTCGCATGTTAGGAGACATTTACATTTTTGCATGTTAGGAGACATTTACATTTTCGTATGTTAGGAGACATTTACATTTTTGCATGTTAGGAGATGCTTACATTTTTGTATGTTAGGAAATGTTTACATTTTCGCATGTTAGGAGACATTTACATTTTCGTATGATAGGAGACATTTACATTTTCGCATGTTAGGAGACGTTTACATTTTCGTATGCTAGGAGACATTTACATTTTCGTATGTTAAGAGACATTTACATTTTCATATGTTAGGAGACATTTACATTTTCGTATGATAGGAGACGTTTACATTTTCGCATGTTAAGAGACATTTACATTTTCGTATGTCAGGAGACATTTACATTTTTGCATGTTAGGAGACATTTACATTTTCACATGTTAGGAGACATTTACATTTTCGTATGTTAGGAGACGTTTACATTTTTGCATGTTAGGAGATGCTTACATTTTCGTATGATAGGAGACGTTTACATTTTCGCATGTTAGGAGACGTTTACATTTTCGTATGCTAAGAGAAATTTACATTTTCATATGTTAGGAGACATTTACATTTTCATATGTTAAGAGACATTTACATTTTCATATGTTAGGAGACATTTACATTTTCGTATGCTAGGAGACGTTTACATTTTTGCATGTTAGGAGACATTTACATTTTCGTATGCTAAGAGACATTTACATTTTCGTATGTTAGGAGACGTTTACATTTTCGCATGTTAGGAGACATTTACATTTTTGCATGTTAAGAGACATTTACATTTTCGTATGTTAGGAGACATTTACATTTTCACATGTTAGGAGACATTTACATTTTCGCATGTTAAGAGACATTTACATTTTCGTATGTTAGGAGACATTTACATTTTTGCATGTTAGGAGACATTTACATTTTCGCATGTTAAGAGACATTTACATTTTCATATGTTAGGAGACATTTACATTTTCGTATGTTAAGAGACATTTACATTTACGTATGTTAGGAGACATTTACATTTTCGTATGTTAAGAGACATTTACATTTTCGTATGCTAAGAGGCATTTACATTTTCGTATGTTAGGAGACGTTTACATTTTTGCAAGCTA
The DNA here is from genome assembly GCA_963680875.1 of Bathymodiolus brooksi. NCBI lineage: Eukaryota > Metazoa > Mollusca > Bivalvia > Mytilida > Modiolidae > Bathymodiolus > Bathymodiolus brooksi. The sequence goes on from OY804577.1 coordinate 2,424,507, forward strand.
GGAGACATTTACATTTTCATATGCTAGGAGACATTTACATTTTTGCATGTTAGGAGACATTTACATTTTCGTATGTTAGGAGACATTTACATTTTCGTATGTTAGGAGACATTTACATTTTCGTATGTTAGGAGACATTTACATTTTTGTATGTTAGGAGACATTTACATTTTTGTATGTTAGGAAACATTTACATTTTCGTATGCTAAGAAACATTTACATTTTCGTATGCTAAGAGACATTTACATTTTCGTATGTTAGGAGAAATTTACATTTTCGCATGCTAGGAGACATTTACATTTTCGTATGTTAAGAGACATTTACATTTTCGTATGTTAGGAGACATTTACATTTTTGTATGTTAGGAGACATTTACATTTTTGTATGCTAGAAGACATTTACATTTTCGTATGTTAGGAGACATTTACATTTTTGCATGTTAGGAGACATTTACATTTTTGTATGTTAGGAGACATTTACATTTTCTTATGTTAGGAGACATTTACATTTTCATATGCTAAGAGACATTTACATTTCCGCATGTTAAGAGACATTTACATTTTCGTATGATAGGAGATGCTTACATTTTCACATGTTAAGAGACATTTACATTTTCGTATGTTAGCAGACATTTACATTTTCGTATGTTAGGAGACATTTACATTTTCTCATGTTAGGAGATGCTTACATTTTTGTATGTTAGGAGATGTTTACATTTTCGCATGTTAGGAGACGTTTACATTTTCGCATGTTAGGAGACGTTTACATTTTCGTATGTTAAGAGAAATTTACATTTTCATATGCTAGGAGACATTTACATTTTCATATGTTAGGAGACATTTACATTTTCATATGTTAGGAGACATTTACATTTTCGTATGTTAGGAGACGTTTACATTTTTGCATGTTAGGAGACATTTACATTTTCGTATGCTAAGAGACATTTACATTTTCATATGTTAGGAGACGTTTACATTTTCATATGTCAGGAGACATTTACATTTTCGCATGTTAAGAGACATTTACATTTTCATATGATAGGAGACATTTACATTTTTGCATGTTAGGAGACATTTACATTTTCGCATGTTAAGAGACATTTACATTTTCGTATGTTAGGAGACATTTACATTTCGTATGTTAGGAGACATTTACATTTTCGCATGTTAAGAGACATTTACATTTTCGTATGTTAGGAGACATTTACATTTTCGTATGTTAAGAGACATTTACATTTCCATATGTTAGGAGACATTTACATTTTCGTATGGTAGGAGATGTTTACATTTTCGTATGTTAGGAGACATTTACATTTTCGTATGTTAGGAGACATTTACATTTTTGCATGTTACGAGATGCTTACATTTTTGTATGTTAGGAGATGTTTACATTTTCGCATGTTAGGAGACATTTACATTTTTGTATGATAGGAGACATTTACATTTTCGCATGTTAGGAGACATTTACATTTTTGCATGTTAGGAGACATTTACATTTTCGTATGTTAGGAGACATTTACATTTTTGCATGTTAGGAGATGCTTACATTTTTGTATGTTAGGAAATGTTTACATTTTCGCATGTTAGGAGACATTTACATTTTCGTATGATAGGAGACATTTACATTTTCGCATGTTAGGAGACGTTTACATTTTCGTATGCTAGGAGACATTTACATTTTCGTATGTTAAGAGACATTTACATTTTCATATGTTAGGAGACATTTACATTTTCGTATGATAGGAGACGTTTACATTTTCGCATGTTAAGAGACATTTACATTTTCGTATGTCAGGAGACATTTACATTTTTGCATGTTAGGAGACATTTACATTTTCACATGTTAGGAGACATTTACATTTTCGTATGTTAGGAGACATTTACATTTTCGTATGCTAAGAGACATTTACATTTCCATATGTTAGGAGACATTTACATTTTCGTATGTTAAGAGACATTTACATTTTCGTATGATAGGAGACATTTACATTTTCACATGTTAGGAGACATTTACATTTTCGTATGTTAGGAGACATTTACATTTTCGTATGCTAAGAGACATTTACATTTCCATATGTTAGGAGACATTTACATTTTCGCATGTTAAGAGACATTTACATTTTCGCATGCTAAGAGACATTTACATTTTGGTATGTTAGGAGACGTTTACATTTTCGTATGTTAGGAGACATTTACATTTTTGCATGTTAAGAGACATTTACATTTTCGTATGTTAGGAGACATTTACATTTTCGCATGTTAGGAGACATCTACATTTTCGCATGTTAAGAGACATTTACATTTTCGCATGTTAAGAGACATTTACATTTTCATATGTCAGGAGACATTTACATTTTTGCATGTTAGGAGACATTTACATTTTCACATGTTAGGAGACATTTACATTTTCGTATGTTAGGAGACATTTACATTTTCGTATGCTAAGAGACATTTACATTTCCATATGTTAGGAGACTTTTACATTTTCGTATGCTAAGAGACATTTACATTTTCATATGATAGGAGATGCTTACATTTTCATATGTTAAGAGACATTTACATTTTCGCATGTTAAGAGACATTTATATTTTCATATGTTAGGAGATGTTTACATTTTCGTATGTTAGGAGACATTTACATTTTCGTATGTCAAGAGAAATTTATATTTTCATATGTTAGGAGACATTTACATTTTCATATGTTAAGAGACATTTACATTTTCGTATGTTAGGAGATATTTACATTTTCGTATGTTAGGAGACATTTACATATTCGCAGGTTAGGAGACACTTACATTTTTGTATGCTAGGAGACATTTACATTTTCGTATGTTAAGAGAAATTTATATTTTCATATGTTAGGAGACATTTACATTTTCATATGTTAAGAGATATTTATATTTTCATATGTTAGGAGACATTTACATTTTCGTATGATAGGAGACGTTTACATGTTAGGAGACATTTACATTTTCGCATGTTAGGAGACATTTACATTTTCATATGTTAGGAGACATTTACATTTTTGCATGTTAGGAGATGCTTACATTTTTGTATGTTAGGAAATGTTTACATTTTTGCATGTTAGGAGACATTTACATTTTCGTATGTTAGGAGACATTTACATTTTCGCATGTTAGGAGACATTTACATTTTTGCATGTTAGGAGACATTTACATTTTCACATGTTAGGAGACATTTACATTTTTATGTTAGGAGACATTTACATTTTCGTATGCTAAGAGGTATTTACATTTTCATATGCTAGGAGACATTTACATTTTCATATGTTAGGAGACATTTACATTTTCGTATGTTAAGAGACATTTACATTTTTGCATGTTAGGAGACATTTACATTTTTGTATGTTTAGAGACATTTACATTTTCGTATGCTAAGAGGCATTTACATTTTCGTATGTTAGGAGACATTTACATTTTTGCAGGCTAGGAGACATTTACATTTTCGTATGTTAGGAGACATTTACATTTTTGCATGTTAGGAGACATTTACATTTTCGTATGTTAGGAGACATTTACATTTTCATAGGCTAGGAGAAATTTATATTTTCGTATGTTAAGAGACATTTACATTTTTGCATGTTAGGAGACATTTACATTTTTGCATGTTAGGAGACGTTTACATTTTTGTATGCTAGAAGACATTTACATTTTCATATGTTAAGAGACATTTACATTTTCACATGTTAGGAGACATTTACATTTTTGTATGTTAGGAGACATTTACATTTTCGTATGTTAAGAGAAATTTATATTTTCATATGTTAGGAGACATTTACATTTTCATATGTTAAGAGATATTTATATTTTCATATGTTAGGAGACATTTACATTTTCGTATGATAGGAGACGTTTACATGTTAGGAGACATTTACATTTTCGCATGTTAGGAGACATTTACATTTTCATATGTTAGGAGACATTTACATTTTTGCATGTTAGGAGATGCTTACATTTTTGTATGTTAGGAAATGTTTACATTTTTGCATGTTAGGAGACATTTACATTTTCGTATGATAGGAGACATTTACATTTTCGCATGTTAGGAGACATTTACATTTTTGCATGTTAGGAGACATTTACATTTTCACATGTTAGGAGACATTTACATTTTTATGTTAGGAGACATTTACATTTTCGTATGCTAAGAGGTATTTACATTTTCATATGCTAGGAGACATTTACATTTTCATATGTTAGGAGACATTTACATTTTCGTATGTTAAGAGACATTTACATTTTTGCATGTTAGGAGACATTTACATTTTTGTATGTTTAGAGACATTTACATTTTCGTATGCTAAGAGGCATTTACATTTTCGTATGTTAGGAGACATTTACATTTTTGCAGGCTAGGAGACATTTACATTTTCGTATGTTAGGAGACATTTACATTTTTGCATGTTAGGAGACATTTACATTTTCGTATGTTAGGAGACATTTACATTTTCATAGGCTAGGAGAAATTTATATTTTCGTATGTTAAGAGACATTTACATTTTTGCATGTTAGGAGACATTTACATTTTTGCATGTTAGGAGACGTTTACATTTTTGTATGCTAGAAGACATTTACATTTTCATATGTTAAGAGACATTTACATTTTCACATGTTAGGAGACATTTACATTTTTGTATGTTAGGAGACATTTACATTTTTGCATGTTAGGAGACATTTACATTTTCGCATGATAGGAAACATTTACATTTTCGTATGCTAAGAGATGTTTACATTTTCGCATGTTAAGAGACATTTACATTTTCGCATGATAGGAGACGCTTACATTTTCACATGTTAAGAGACATTTACATTTTCGTATGTTAAGAGACATTTATATTTTCATATGCTAGGAGACATTTACATTTTCGTATGTTAAGAGATATTTGCATTTTCGTATGGTAGGAGATGTTTACATTTTCGTATGTTAGGAGACATTTACATTTTCGTATGTTAGGAGACATTTACATTTTTGCATGTTAGGAGATGCTTACATTTTTGTATGTTAGGAGATGTTTACATTTTCGCATGTTAGGAGACATTTACATTTTTGTATGATAGGAGACATTTACATTTTCGCATGTTAGGAGACATTTACATTTTTGCATGCTAGGAGACATTTACATTTTCGTATGTTAGGAGACATTTACATTTTTGCATGTTAGGAGATGCTTACATTTTTGTATGTTAGGAAATGTTTACATTTTCGCATGTTAGGAGACATTTACATTTTCGTATGATAGGAGACATTTACATTTTCGCATGTTAGGAGACGTTTACATTTTCGTATGCTAGGAGACATTTACATTTTCGTATGTTAAGAGACATTTACATTTTCATATGTTAGGAGACATTTACATTTTCGTATGATAGGAGACGTTTACATTTTCGCATGTTAAGAGACATTTACATTTTCGTATGTCAGGAGACATTTACATTTTGCATGTTAGGAGACATTTACATTTTCACATGTTAGGAGACATTTACATTTCCATATGTTAGGAGACATTTACATTTTCGTATGTTAAGAGACATTTACATTTTCGTATGTTAGGAGTTATTTACATTTTCGTATGTTAGGAGACATTTACATATTCGCAGGTTAGGAGACACATACATTTTTGTATGTTAGGAGATGTTTACATTTTCGCATGTGAGGAGACATTTACATTTTCGTTTTGTTATGAGACATTTACATTTTCGTTTGATAGGAGACGTATACATTTTCACATGTTAGGAGACGTTTACATTTTCGTATGCTAGGAGACATTTACATTTTCGTATGTTAAGAGAAATTTATATTTTCATATGTTAGGAGACATTTACATTTTCATATGTTAAGAGATATTTATATTTTCATATGTTAGGAGACATTTACATTTTCGTATGATAGGAGACGTTTACATGTTAGGAGACATTTACATTTTCGCATGTTAGGAGACATTTACATTTTCATATGTTAGGAGACATTTACATTTTTGCATGTTAGGAGATGCTTACATTTTTGTATGTTAGGAAATGTTTACATTTTTGCATGTAAGGAGACATTTACATTTTCGTATGATAGGAGACATTTACATTTTCGCATGTTAGGAGACATTTACATTTTTGCATGTTAGGAGACATTTACATTTTTATGTTAGGAGACATTTACATTTTCGTATGCTAAGAGGTATTTACATTTTCATAGGCTAGGAGACATTTACATTTTCATATGTTAGGAGACATTTACATTTTCGTATGTTAAGAGACATTTACATTTTTGCATGTTAGGAGACATTTACATTTTTGTATGTTTAGAGACATTTACATTTTCGTATGCTAAGAGGCATTTACATTTTCGTATGTTAGGAGACATTTACATTTTTCCAGGCTAGGAGACATTTACATTTTCGTATGTTAGGAGACATTTACATTTTTGCATGTTAGGAGACATTTACATTTTCGTATGTTAGGAGACATTTACATTTTCATAGGCTAGGAGAAATTTATATTTTCGTATGTTAAGAGACATTTACATTTTTGCATGTTAGGAGACATTTACATTTTTGCATGTTAGGAGACGTTTACATTTTTGTATGCTAGAAGACATTTACATTTTCATATGTTAAGAGACATTTACATTTTCACATGTTAGGAGACATTTACATTTTTGTATGTTAGGAGACATTTACATTTTTGCATGTTAGGAGACATTTACATTTTCGCATGATAGGAAACATTTACATTTTCGTATGCTAAGAGATGTTTACATTTTCGCATGTTAAGAGACATTTACATTTTCGCATGATAGGAGACGCTTACATTTTCACATGTTAAGAGACATTTACATTTTCGTATGTTAAGAGACATTTATATTTTCATATGCTAGGAGACATTTACATTTTCGTATGTTAAGAGATATTTACATTTTCGTATGGTAGGAGATGTTTACATTTTCGTATGTTAGGAGACATTTACATTTTCGTATGTTAGGAGACATTTACATTTTTGCATGTTAGGAGATGCTTACATTTTTGTATGTTAGGAGATGTTTACATTTTCGCATGTTAGGAGACATTTACATTTTTGTATGATAGGAGACATTTATATTTTCGCATGTTAGGAGACATTTACATTTTTGCATGTTAGGAGACATTTACATTTTCGTATGTTAGGAGACATTTACATTTTTGTATGTTAGGAGATGCTTACATTTTTGTATGTTAGGAAATGTTTACATTTTCGTATGTTAGGAGACATTTACATTTTTGCATGTTAGGAGATGCTTACATTTTTGTATGTTAGGAAATGTTTACATTTTCGCATGTTAGGAGACATTTACATTTTCGTATGATAGGAGACATTTACATTTTCGCATGTTAGGAGACGTTTACATTTTCGTATGCTAGGAGACATTTACATTTTCGTATGTTAAGAGACATTTACATTTTCATATGTTAGGAGACATTTACATTTTCGTATGATAGGAGACGTTTACATTTTCGCATGTTAAGAGACATTTACATTTTCGTATGTCAGGAGACATTTACATTTTTGCATGTTAGGAGACATTTACATTTTCACATGTTAGGAGACATTTACATTTTCGTATGTTAGGAGACATTTACATTTTCGTATGCTAAGAGACATTTACATTTCCATATGTTAGGAGACATTTACATTTTCGTATGTTAAGAGACATTTACATTTTCGTATGATAGGAGACATTTACATTTTCACATGTTAGGAGACATTTACATTTTCGTATGTTAGGAGACATTTACATTTTCGTATGCTAAGAGACATTTACATTTCCATATGTTAGGAGACATTTACATTTTCGCATGTTAAGAGACATTTACATTTTCGCATGCTAAGAGACATTTACATTTTGGTATGTTAGGAGACGTTTACATTTTCGTATGTTAGGAGACATTTACATTTTTGCATGTTAAGAGACATTTACATTTTCGTATGTTAGGAGACATTTACATTTTCGCATGTTAGGAGACATCTACATTTTCGCATGTTAAGAGACATTTACATTTTCGCATGTTAAGAGACATTTACATTTTCATATGTCAGGAGACATTTACATTTTTGCATGTTAGGAGACATTTACATTTTCACATGTTAGGAGACATTTACATTTTCGTATGTTAGGAGACATTTACATTTTCGTATGCTAAGAGACATTTACATTTCCATATGTTAGGAGACTTTTACATTTTCGTATGCTAAGAGACATTTACATTTTCATATGATAGGAGATGCTTACATTTTCATATGTTAAGAGACATTTACATTTTCGCATGTTAAGAGACATTTATATTTTCATATGTTAGGAGATGTTTACATTTTCGTATGTTAGGAGACATTTACATTTTCGTATGTCAAGAGAAATTTATATTTTCATATGTTAGGAGACATTTACATTTTCATATGTTAAGAGACATTTACATTTTCGTATGTTAGGAGATATTTACATTTTCGTATGTTAGGAGACATTTACATATTCGCAGGTTAGGAGACACTTACATTTTTGTATGCTAGGAGACATTTACATTTTCGTATGTTAAGAGAAATTTATATTTTCATATGTTAGGAGACATTTACATTTTCATATGTTAAGAGATATTTATATTTTCATATGTTAGGAGACATTTACATTTTCGTATGATAGGAGACGTTTACATGTTAGGAGACATTTACATTTTCGCATGTTAGGAGACATTTACATTTTCATATGTTAGGAGACATTTACATTTTTGCATGTTAGGAGATGCTTACATTTTTGTATGTTAGGAAATGTTTACATTTTTGCATGTTAGGAGACATTTACATTTTCGTATGTTAGGAGACATTTACATTTTCGCATGTTAGGAGACATTTACATTTTTGCATGTTAGGAGACATTTACATTTTCACATGTTAGGAGACATTTACATTTTTATGTTAGGAGACATTTACATTTTCGTATGCTAAGAGGTATTTACATTTTCATATGCTAGGAGACATTTACATTTTCATATGTTAGGAGACATTTACATTTTCGTATGTTAAGAGACATTTACATTTTTGCATGTTAGGAGACATTTACATTTTTGTATGTTTAGAGACATTTACATTTTCGTATGCTAAGAGGCATTTACATTTTCGTATGTTAGGAGACATTTACATTTTTGCAGGCTAGGAGACATTTACATTTTCGTATGTTAGGAGACATTTACATTTTTGCATGTTAGGAGACATTTACATTTTCGTATGTTAGGAGACATTTACATTTTCATAGGCTAGGAGAAATTTATATTTTCGTATGTTAAGAGACATTTACATTTTTGCATGTTAGGAGACATTTACATTTTTGCATGTTAGGAGACGTTTACATTTTTGTATGCTAGAAGACATTTACATTTTCATATGTTAAGAGACATTTACATTTTCACATGTTAGGAGACATTTACATTTTTGTATGTTAGGAGACATTTACATTTTCGTATGTTAAGAGAAATTTATATTTTCATATGTTAGGAGACATTTACATTTTCATATGTTAAGAGATATTTATATTTTCATATGTTAGGAGACATTTACATTTTCGTATGATAGGAGACGTTTACATGTTAGGAGACATTTACATTTTCGCATGTTAGGAGACATTTACATTTTCATATGTTAGGAGACATTTACATTTTTGCATGTTAGGAGATGCTTACATTTTTGTATGTTAGGAAATGTTTACATTTTTGCATGTTAGGAGACATTTACATTTTCGTATGATAGGAGACATTTACATTTTCGCATGTTAGGAGACATTTACATTTTTGCATGTTAGGAGACATTTACATTTTCACATGTTAGGAGACATTTACATTTTTATGTTAGGAGACATTTACATTTTCGTATGCTAAGAGGTATTTACATTTTCATATGCTAGGAGACATTTACATTTTCATATGTTAGGAGACATTTACATTTTCGTATGTTAAGAGACATTTACATTTTTGCATGTTAGGAGACATTTACATTTTTGTATGTTTAGAGACATTTACATTTTCGTATGCTAAGAGGCATTTACATATTCGTATGTTAGGAGACATTTACATTTTTGCAGGCTAGGAGACATTTACATTTTCGTATGTTAGGAGACATTTACATTTTTGCATGTTAGGAGACATTTACATTTTCGTATGTTAGGAGACATTTACATTTTCATAGGCTAGGAGAAATTTATATTTTCGTATGTTAAGAGACATTTACATTTTTGCATGTTAGGAGACATTTACATTTTTGCATGTTAGGAGACGTTTACATTTTTGTATGCTAGAAGACATTTACATTTTCATATGTTAAGAGACATTTACATTTTCACATGTTAGGAGACATTTACATTTTTGTATGTTAGGAGACATTTACATTTTTGCATGTTAGGAGACATTTACATTTTCGCATGATAGGAAACATTTACATTTTCGTATGCTAAGAGATGTTTACATTTTCGCATGTTAAGAGACATTTACATTTTCGCATGATAGGAGACGCTTACATTTTCACATGTTAAGAGACATTTACATTTTCGTATGTTAAGAGACATTTATATTTTCATATGCTAGGAGACATTTACATTTTCGTATGTTAAGAGATATTTGCATTTTCGTATGGTAGGAGATGTTTACATTTTCGTATGTTAGGAGACATTTACATTTTCGTATGTTAGGAGACATTTACATTTTTGCATGTTAGGAGATGCTTACATTTTTGTATGTTAGGAGATGTTTACATTTTCGCATGTTAGGAGACATTTACATTTTTGTATGATAGGAGACATTTACATTTTCGCATGTTAGGAGACATTTACATTTTTGCATGCTAGGAGACATTTACATTTTCGTATGTTAGGAGACATTTACATTTTTGCATGTTAGGAGATGCTTACATTTTTGTATGTTAGGAAATGTTTACATTTTCGCATGTTAGGAGACATTTACATTTTCGTATGATAGGAGACATTTACATTTTCGCATGTTAGGAGACGTTTACATTTTCGTATGCTAGGAGACATTTACATTTTCGTATGTTAAGAGACATTTACATTTTCATATGTTAGGAGACATTTACATTTTCGTATGATAGGAGACGTTTACATTTTCGCATGTTAAGAGACATTTACATTTTCGTATGTCAGGAGACATTTACATTTTGCATGTTAGGAGACATTTACATTTTCACATGTTAGGAGACATTTACATTTCCATATGTTAGGAGACATTTACATTTTCGTATGTTAAGAGACATTTACATTTTCGTATGTTAGGAGTTATTTACATTTTCGTATGTTAGGAGACATTTACATATTCGCAGGTTAGGAGACACTTACATTTTTGTATGTTAGGAGATGTTTACATTTTCGCATGTGAGGAGACATTTACATTTTCGTTTTGTTATGAGACATTTACATTTTCGTTTGATAGGAGACGTATACATTTTCACATGTTAGGAGACGTTTACATTTTCGTATGCTAGGAGACATTTACATTTTCGTATGTTAAGAGAAATTTATATTTTCATATGTTAGGAGACATTTACATTTTCATATGTTAAGAGATATTTATATTTTCATATGTTAGGAGACATTTACATTTTCGTATGATAGGAGACGTTTACATGTTAGGAGACATTTACATTTTCGCATGTTAGGAGACATTTACATTTTCATATGTTAGGAGACATTTACATTTTTGCATGTTAGGAGATGCTTACATTTTTGTATGTTAGGAAATGTTTACATTTTTGCATGTAAGGAGACATTTACATTTTCGTATGATAGGAGACATTTACATTTTCGCATGTTAGGAGACATTTACATTTTTGCATGTTAGGAGACATTTACATTTTTATGTTAGGAGACATTTACATTTTCGTATGCTAAGAGGTATTTACATTTTCATATGCTAGGAGACATTTACATTTTCATATGTTAGGAGACATTTACATTTTCGTATGTTAAGAGACATTTACATTTTTGCATGTTAGGAGACATTTACATTTTTGTATGTTTAGAGACATTTACATTTTCGTATGCTAAGAGGCATTTACATTTTCGTATGTTAGGAGACATTTACATTTTTCCAGGCTAGGAGACATTTACATTTTCGTATGTTAGGAGACATTTACATTTTTGCATGTTAGGAGACATTTACATTTTCGTATGTTAGGAGACATTTACATTTTCATAGGCTAGGAGAAATTTATATTTTCGTATGTTAAGAGACATTTACATTTTTGCATGTTAGGAGACATTTACATTTTTGCATGTTAGGAGACGTTTACATTTTTGTATGCTAGAAGACATTTACATTTTCATATGTTAAGAGACATTTACATTTTCACATGTTAGGAGACATTTACATTTTTGTATGTTAGGAGACATTTACATTTTTGCATGTTAGGAGACATTTACATTTTCGCATGATAGGAAACATTTACATTTTCGTATGCTAAGAGATGTTTACATTTTCGCATGTTAAGAGACATTTACATTTTCGCATGATAGGAGACGCTTACATTTTCACATGTTAAGAGACATTTACATTTTCGTATGTTAAGAGACATTTATATTTTCATATGCTAGGAGACATTTACATTTTCGTATGTTAAGAGATATTTACATTTTCGTATGGTAGGAGATGTTTACATTTTCGTATGTTAGGAGACATTTACATTTTCGTATGTTAGGAGACATTTACATTTTTGCATGTTAGGAGATGCTTACATTTTTGTATGTTAGGAGATGTTTACATTTTCGCATGTTAGGAGACATTTACATTTTTGTATGATAGGAGACATTTACATTTTCGCATGTTAGGAGACATTTACATTTTTGCATGTTAGGAGACATTTACATTTTCGTATGTTAGGAGACATTTACATTTTTGTATGTTAGGAGATGCTTACATTTTTGTATGTTAGGAAATGTTTACATTTTCGTATGTTAGGAGACATTTACATTTTCGTATGATAGGAGACATTTACATTTTCGCATGTTAGGAGACGTTTACATTTTCGTATGCTAGGAGACATTTACATTTTTGTATGTTAAGAGACATTTACATTTTCATATGATAGGAGACGTTTACATTTTCGTATGATAGGAGACGTTTACATTTTCGCATGTTAAGAGACATTTACATTTTCGTATGTCAGGAGACATTTACATTTTTGCATGTTAGGAGACATTTACATTTTCACATGTTAGGAGACATTTACATTTTCGTATGTTAGGAGACATTTACATTTTCGTATGCTAAGAGACATTTACATTTCCATATGTTAGGAGACATTTACATTTTCGTATGTTAAGAGACATTTACATTTTCGTATGATAGGAGACATTTACATTTTCACATGTTAGGAGACATTTACATTTTTGTATGTTAGGAGACATTTACATTTTCGTATGCTAAGAGACATTTACATTTCCATATGTTAGGAGACATTTACATTTTCGTATGTTAAGAGACATTTACATTTTCGCATGCTAAGAGACATTTACATTTTGGTATGTTAGGAGACGTTTACATTTTCGTATGTTAGGAGACATTTACATTTTTGCATGTTAAGAGACATTTACATTTTCGTATGTTAGGAGACATTTACATTTTCGCATGTTAGGAGACATCTACATTTTCGCATGTTAAGAGACATTTACATTTTCGCATGTTAAGAGACATTTACATTTTCATATGTCAGGAGACATTTACATTTTTGCATGTTAGGAGACATTTACATTTTCACATGTTAGGAGACATTTACATTTTCGTATGTTAGGAGACATTTACATTTTCGTATGCTAAGAGACATTTACATTTCCATATGTTAGGAGACATTTACATTTTCGTATGTTAAGAGACATTTACATTTTCGTATGATAGGAGATGCTTACATTTTCATATGTTAAGAGACATTTACATTTTCGTATGTTAAGAGACATTTATATTTTCATATGTTAGGAGATGTTTACATTTTCGTATGTTAGGAGACATTTACATTTTCGTATGTCAAGAGAAATTTACATTTTCATATGTTAGGAGACATTTACATTTTCATATGTTAAGAGACATTTACATTTTCGTATGTTAGGAGATATTTACATTTTCGTATGTTAGGAGACATTTACATATTCGCAGGTTAGGAGACACTTACATTTTTGTATGTTAGGAGATGTTTACATTTTCGCATGTGAGGAGACATTTACATTTTCGTTTTGTTAGGAGACATTTACATTTTCGTTTGATAGGAGACGTATACATTTTCACATGTTAGGAGACGTTTACATTTTCGTATGCTAGGAGACATTTACATTTTCGTATGTTAAGAGAAATTTATATTTTCATATGTTAGGAGACATTTACATTTTCATATGTTAAGAGATATTTATATTTTCATATGTTAGGAGACATTTACATTTTCGTATGATAGGAGACGTTTACATGTTAGGAGACATTTACATTTTCGCATGTTAAGAGACATTTACATTTTCATATGTTAGGAGACATTTACATTTTTGCATGTTAGGAGATGCTTACATTTTTGTATGTTAGGAAATGTTTACATTTTTGCATGTTAGGAGACATTTACATTTTCGTATGATAGGAGACATTTACATTTTCGCATGTTAGGAGACATTTACATTTTCGTATGCTAGGAGACATTTACATTTTCGTATGCTAAGAGACATTTACATTTTCATATGTTAGGAGACATTTACATTTTCGTATGATAGGAGACGTTTACATTTTCGCATGTTAAGAGACATTTACATTTTCGTATGTCAGGAGACATTTACATTTTTGCATTTTAGGAGACATTTACATTTTCACATGTTAGGAGACATTTACATTTTCGCATGTTAGGAGACATTTACATTTTTGTATGCTAAGAGACATTTACATTTCCATATGTTAGGAGACATTTACATTTTCGTATGTTAAGAGACATTTACATTTTCGTATGATAGGAGACATTTACATTTTCACATGTTAGGAGACATTTACATTTTCGTATGTTAGGAGACATTTACATTTTCGTATGCTAAGAGACATTTACATTTCCATATGTTAGGAGACATTTACATTTTCGTATGTTAAGAGACATTTACATTTTCTCATGCTAAGAGACATTTACATTTTGGTATGTTAGGAGACGTTTACATTTTCGTATGTTAGGAGACATTTACATTTTTGCATGTTAAGAGACATTTACATTTTCGTATGTTAGGAGACATTTACATTTTCGCATGTTAGGAGACATCTACATTTTTGCATGTTAAGAGACATTTACATTTTCGCATGTTAAGAGACATTTACATTTTTGCATGTTAGGAGACATTTACATTTTCACATGTTAGGAGACATTTACATTTTCGTATGTTAGGAGACATTTACATTTTCGTATGCTAAGAGACATTTACATTTCCATATGTTAGGAGACATTTACATTTTCGTATGTTAAGAGACATTTACATTTTCGTATGATAGGAGATGCTTACATTTTCACATGTTAAGAGACATTTACATTTTCGTATGTTAAGAGACATTTATATTTTCATATGTTAGGAGATGTTTACATTTTCGTATGTTAGGAGACATTTACATTTTCGTATGTCAAGAGAAATTTACATTTTCATATGTTAGGAGACATTTATATTTTCATATGTTAGGAGATATTTACATTTTCGTATGTTAGGAGACATTTACATTTTCGCAGGTTAGGAGACACTTACATTTTTGTATGTTAGGAGATGTTTACATTTTTGCATGTGAGGAGACATTTACATTTTCGTTTTGTTAGGAGACATTTACATTTTCGTTTGATAGGAGACATTTACATTTTCACATGTTAGGAGACGTTTATATTTTCGTATGTTAGGAGACATTTACATTTTCGTATGTTAAGAGAAATTTATATTTTCATATGTTAGGAGACATTTACATTTTCATATGTTAAGAGATATTTATATTTTCATATGTTAGGAGACATTTACATTTTCGTATGATAGGAGACGTTTACATGTTAGGAGACATTTACATTTTCGCATGTTAGGAGACATTTACATTTTCATATGTTAGGAGACATTTACATTTTCGCATGTTAAGAGACATTTACATTTTCGTATGTTAGGAGACATTTACATTTTCGCATGTTAGGAGACGTTTACATGTTAGGAGACATTTACATTTTCGCATGTTAGGAGACATTTACATTTTCATAGGTTAGGAGACATTTACATTTTCGCATGTTAAGAGACATTTACATTTTTGTATGTTAGGAGACATTTACATTTTTGTATGTTAGGAGATATTTACATTTTTATATGTTAGGAGACGCTTACATTTTTGTATGTTAGGAGATATTTACATTTTCGCATGTTAGGAGACGCTTACATTTTTGTATGTTAGGAGATATTTACATTTTTGCATGTTAGGAGACGCTTACATTTTTGTATGTTAGAAGACATTTACATTTTCGCATGTTAGGAGACATTTACATTTTCACATGTTAGGAGACATTTACATTTTCGCATGTTAGGAGACATTTACATTTTCGTATGCTAAGAGACATTTACATTTCCGTATGTTAGGAGACATTTACATTTCCGTATGCTAAGAGACATTTACATTTTCGTATGATAGGAGATGCTTACATTTTCACATGTTAAGAGACATTTACATTTTCGTATGTTAAGAGACATTTACATTTTCGTATGCTAGGAGACATTTACATTTTCGTATGTTAGGAGACATTTACATTTTCACATGTTAGGAGATGCTTACATTTTTGTATGTTAGGAGATGTTTACATTTTCGCATGTTAGGAGACATTTACATTTTCACATGATAGGAGACGTTTACATTTTCGCATGTTAGGAGACGTTTACATTTTCGTATGCTAAGAGAAATTTACATTTTCATATGCTAGGAGACATTTACATTTTCATATATTAAGAGACATTTACATTTTCATATGTTAGGAGACATTTACATTTTCGTATGTTAGGAGACGTTTACATTTTCGCATGTTGAGAGACATTTACATTTTCGTATGCTAAGAGACATTTACATTTTCGTATGTTAAGAGATATTTGCATTTTCGTATGGTAGGAGATGTTTACATTTTCGTATGTTAGGAGACATTTACATTTTCGTATGTTAGGAGACATTTACATTTTTGCATGTTAGGAGATGCTTACATTTTTGTATGTTAGGAGATGTTTACATTTTCGCATGTTAGGAGACATTTACATTTTTGTATGATAGGAGACATTTACATTTTCGCATGTTAGGAGACATTTACATTTTTGCATGCTAGGAGACATTTACATTTTCGTATGTTAGGAGACATTTACATTTTTGCATGTTAGGAGATGCTTACATTTTTGTATGTTAGGAAATGTTTACATTTTCGCATGTTAGGAGACATTTACATTTTCGTATGATAGGAGACATTTACATTTTCGCATGTTAGGAGACGTTTACATTTTCGTATGCTAGGAGACATTTACATTTTCGTATGTTAAGAGACATTTACATTTTCATATGTTAGGAGACATTTACATTTTCGTATGATAGGAGACGTTTACATTTTCGCATGTTAAGAGACATTTACATTTTCGTATGTCAGGAGACATTTACATTTTGCATGTTAGGAGACATTTACATTTTCACATGTTAGGAGACATTTACATTTCCATATGTTAGGAGACATTTACATTTTCGTATGTTAAGAGACATTTACATTTTCGTATGTTAGGAGTTATTTACATTTTCGTATGTTAGGAGACATTTACATATTCGCAGGTTAGGAGACACATACATTTTTGTATGTTAGGAGATGTTTACATTTTCGCATGTGAGGAGACATTTACATTTTCGTTTTGTTATGAGACATTTACATTTTCGTTTGATAGGAGACGTATACATTTTCACATGTTAGGAGACGTTTACATTTTCGTATGCTAGGAGACATTTACATTTTCGTATGTTAAGAGAAATTTATATTTTCATATGTTAGGAGACATTTACATTTTCATATGTTAAGAGATATTTATATTTTCATATGTTAGGAGACATTTACATTTTCGTATGATAGGAGACGTTTACATGTTAGGAGACATTTACATTTTCGCATGTTAGGAGACATTTACATTTTCATATGTTAGGAGACATTTACATTTTTGCATGTTAGGAGATGCTTACATTTTTGTATGTTAGGAAATGTTTACATTTTTGCATGTAAGGAGACATTTACATTTTCGTATGATAGGAGACATTTACATTTTCGCATGTTAGGAGACATTTACATTTTTGCATGTTAGGAGACATTTACATTTTTATGTTAGGAGACATTTACATTTTCGTATGCTAAGAGGTATTTACATTTTCATATGCTAGGAGACATTTACATTTTCATATGTTAGGAGACATTTACATTTTCGTATGTTAAGAGACATTTACATTTTTGCATGTTAGGAGACATTTACATTTTTGTATGTTTAGAGACATTTACATTTTCGTATGCTAAGAGGCATTTACATTTTCGTATGTTAGGAGACATTTACATTTTTCCAGGCTAGGAGACATTTACATTTTCGTATGTTAGGAGACATTTACATTTTTGCATGTTAGGAGACATTTACATTTTCGTATGTTAGGAGACATTTACATTTTCATAGGCTAGGAGAAATTTATATTTTCGTATGTTAAGAGACATTTACATTTTTGCATGTTAGGAGACATTTACATTTTTGCATGTTAGGAGACGTTTACATTTTTGTATGCTAGAAGACATTTACATTTTCATATGTTAAGAGACATTTACATTTTCACATGTTAGGAGACATTTACATTTTTGTATGTTAGGAGACATTTACATTTTTGCATGTTAGGAGACATTTACATTTTCGCATGATAGGAAACATTTACATTTTCGTATGCTAAGAGATGTTTACATTTTCGCATGTTAAGAGACATTTACATTTTCGCATGATAGGAGACGCTTACATTTTCACATGTTAAGAGACATTTACATTTTCGTATGTTAAGAGACATTTATATTTTCATATGCTAGGAGACATTTACATTTTCGTATGTTAAGAGATATTTACATTTTCGTATGGTAGGAGATGTTTACATTTTCGTATGTTAGGAGACATTTACATTTTCGTATGTTAGGAGACATTTACATTTTTGCATGTTAGGAGATGCTTACATTTTTGTATGTTAGGAGATGTTTACATTTTCGCATGTTAGGAGACATTTACATTTTTGTATGATAGGAGACATTTACATTTTCGCATGTTAGGAGACATTTACATTTTTGCATGTTAGGAGACATTTACATTTTCGTATGTTAGGAGACATTTACATTTTTGTATGTTAGGAGATGCTTACATTTTTGTATGTTAGGAAATGTTTACATTTTCGTATGTTAGGAGACATTTACATTTTTGCATGTTAGGAGATGCTTACATTTTTGTATGTTAGGAAATGTTTACATTTTCGCATGTTAGGAGACATTTACATTTTCGTATGATAGGAGACATTTACATTTTCGCATGTTAGGAGACGTTTACATTTTCGTATGCTAGGAGACATTTACATTTTCGTATGTTAAGAGACATTTACATTTTCATATGTTAGGAGACATTTACATTTTCGTATGATAGGAGACGTTTACATTTTCGCATGTTAAGAGACATTTACATTTTCGTATGTCAGGAGACATTTACATTTTTGCATGTTAGGAGACATTTACATTTTCACATGTTAGGAGACATTTACATTTTCGTATGTTAGGAGACATTTACATTTTCGTATGCTAAGAGACATTTACATTTCCATATGTTAGGAGACATTTACATTTTCGTATGTTAAGAGACATTTACATTTTCGTATGATAGGAGACATTTACATTTTCACATGTTAGGAGACATTTACATTTTCGTATGTTAGGAGACATTTACATTTTCGTATGCTAAGAGACATTTACATTTCCATATGTTAGGAGACATTTACATTTTCGCATGTTAAGAGACATTTACATTTTCGCATGCTAAGAGACATTTACATTTTGGTATGTTAGGAGACGTTTACATTTTCGTATGTTAGGAGACATTTACATTTTTGCATGTTAAGAGACATTTACATTTTCGTATGTTAGGAGACATTTACATTTTCGCATGTTAGGAGACATCTACATTTTCGCATGTTAAGAGACATTTACATTTTCGCATGTTAAGAGACATTTACATTTTCATATGTCAGGAGACATTTACATTTTTGCATGTTAGGAGACATTTACATTTTCACATGTTAGGAGACATTTACATTTTCGTATGTTAGGAGACATTTACATTTTCGTATGCTAAGAGACATTTACATTTCCATATGTTAGGAGACTTTTACATTTTCGTATGCTAAGAGACATTTACATTTTCATATGATAGGAGATGCTTACATTTTCATATGTTAAGAGACATTTACATTTTCGCATGTTAAGAGACATTTATATTTTCATATGTTAGGAGATGTTTACATTTTCGTATGTTAGGAGACATTTACATTTTCGTATGTCAAGAGAAATTTATATTTTCATATGTTAGGAGACATTTACATTTTCATATGTTAAGAGACATTTACATTTTCGTATGTTAGGAGATATTTACATTTTCGTATGTTAGGAGACATTTACATATTCGCAGGTTAGGAGACACTTACATTTTTGTATGCTAGGAGACATTTACATTTTCGTATGTTAAGAGAAATTTATATTTTCATATGTTAGGAGACATTTACATTTTCATATGTTAAGAGATATTTATATTTTCATATGTTAGGAGACATTTACATTTTCGTATGATAGGAGACGTTTACATGTTAGGAGACATTTACATTTTCGCATGTTAGGAGACATTTACATTTTCATATGTTAGGAGACATTTACATTTTTGCATGTTAGGAGATGCTTACATTTTTGTATGTTAGGAAATGTTTACATTTTTGCATGTTAGGAGACATTTACATTTTCGTATGTTAGGAGACATTTACATTTTCGCATGTTAGGAGACATTTACATTTTTGCATGTTAGGAGACATTTACATTTTCACATGTTAGGAGACATTTACATTTTTATGTTAGGAGACATTTACATTTTCGTATGCTAAGAGGTATTTACATTTTCATATGCTAGGAGACATTTACATTTTCATATGTTAGGAGACATTTACATTTTCGTATGTTAAGAGACATTTACATTTTTGCATGTTAGGAGACATTTACATTTTTGTATGTTTAGAGACATTTACATTTTCGTATGCTAAGAGGCATTTACATTTTCGTATGTTAGGAGACATTTACATTTTTGCAGGCTAGGAGACATTTACATTTTCGTATGTTAGGAGACATTTACATTTTTGCATGTTAGGAGACATTTACATTTTCGTATGTTAGGAGACATTTACATTTTCATAGGCTAGGAGAAATTTATATTTTCGTATGTTAAGAGACATTTACATTTTTGCATGTTAGGAGACATTTACATTTTTGCATGTTAGGAGACGTTTACATTTTTGTATGCTAGAAGACATTTACATTTTCATATGTTAAGAGACATTTACATTTTCACATGTTAGGAGACATTTACATTTTTGTATGTTAGGAGACATTTACATTTTCGTATGTTAAGAGAAATTTATATTTTCATATGTTAGGAGACATTTACATTTTCATATGTTAAGAGATATTTATATTTTCATATGTTAGGAGACATTTACATTTTCGTATGATAGGAGACGTTTACATGTTAGGAGACATTTACATTTTCGCATGTTAGGAGACATTTACATTTTCATATGTTAGGAGACATTTACATTTTTGCATGTTAGGAGATGCTTACATTTTTGTATGTTAGGAAATGTTTACATTTTTGCATGTTAGGAGACATTTACATTTTCGTATGATAGGAGACATTTACATTTTCGCATGTTAGGAGACATTTACATTTTTGCATGTTAGGAGACATTTACATTTTCACATGTTAGGAGACATTTACATTTTTATGTTAGGAGACATTTACATTTTCGTATGCTAAGAGGTATTTACATTTTCATATGCTAGGAGACATTTACATTTTCATATGTTAGGAGACATTTACATTTTCGTATGTTAAGAGACATTTACATTTTTGCATGTTAGGAGACATTTACATTTTTGTATGTTTAGAGACATTTACATTTTCGTATGCTAAGAGGCATTTACATTTTCGTATGTTAGGAGACATTTACATTTTTGCAGGCTAGGAGACATTTACATTTTCGTATGTTAGGAGACATTTACATTTTTGCATGTTAGGAGACATTTACATTTTCGTATGTTAGGAGACATTTACATTTTCATAGGCTAGGAGAAATTTATATTTTCGTATGTTAAGAGACATTTACATTTTTGCATGTTAGGAGACATTTACATTTTTGCATGTTAGGAGACGTTTACATTTTTGTATGCTAGAAGACATTTACATTTTCATATGTTAAGAGACATTTACATTTTCACATGTTAGGAGACATTTACATTTTTGTATGTTAGGAGACATTTACATTTTTGCATGTTAGGAGACATTTACATTTTCGCATGATAGGAAACATTTACATTTTCGTATGCTAAGAGATGTTTACATTTTCGCATGTTAAGAGACATTTACATTTTCGCATGATAGGAGACGCTTACATTTTCACATGTTAAGAGACATTTACATTTTCGTATGTTAAGAGACATTTATATTTTCATATGCTAGGAGACATTTACATTTTCGTATGTTAAGAGATATTTGCATTTTCGTATGGTAGGAGATGTTTACATTTTCGTATGTTAGGAGACATTTACATTTTCGTATGTTAGGAGACATTTACATTTTTGCATGTTAGGAGATGCTTACATTTTTGTATGTTAGGAGATGTTTACATTTTCGCATGTTAGGAGACATTTACATTTTTGTATGATAGGAGACATTTACATTTTCGCATGTTAGGAGACATTTACATTTTTGCATGCTAGGAGACATTTACATTTTCGTATGTTAGGAGACATTTACATTTTTGCATGTTAGGAGATGCTTACATTTTTGTATGTTAGGAAATGTTTACATTTTCGCATGTTAGGAGACATTTACATTTTCGTATGATAGGAGACATTTACATTTTCGCATGTTAGGAGACGTTTACATTTTCGTATGCTAGGAGACATTTACATTTTCGTATGTTAAGAGACATTTACATTTTCATATGTTAGGAGACATTTACATTTTCGTATGATAGGAGACGTTTACATTTTCGCATGTTAAGAGACATTTACATTTTCGTATGTCAGGAGACATTTACATTTTGCATGTTAGGAGACATTTACATTTTCACATGTTAGGAGACATTTACATTTCCATATGTTAGGAGACATTTACATTTTCGTATGTTAAGAGACATTTACATTTTCGTATGTTAGGAGTTATTTACATTTTCGTATGTTAGGAGACATTTACATATTCGCAGGTTAGGAGACACTTACATTTTTGTATGTTAGGAGATGTTTACATTTTCGCATGTGAGGAGACATTTACATTTTCGTTTTGTTATGAGACATTTACATTTTCGTTTGATAGGAGACGTATACATTTTCACATGTTAGGAGACGTTTACATTTTCGTATGCTAGGAGACATTTACATTTTCGTATGTTAAGAGAAATTTATATTTTCATATGTTAGGAGACATTTACATTTTCATATGTTAAGAGATATTTATATTTTCATATGTTAGGAGACATTTACATTTTCGTATGATAGGAGACGTTTACATGTTAGGAGACATTTACATTTTCGCATGTTAGGAGACATTTACATTTTCATATGTTAGGAGACATTTACATTTTTGCATGTTAGGAGATGCTTACATTTTTGTATGTTAGGAAATGTTTACATTTTTGCATGTAAGGAGACATTTACATTTTCGTATGATAGGAGACATTTACATTTTCGCATGTTAGGAGACATTTACATTTTTGCATGTTAGGAGACATTTACATTTTTATGTTAGGAGACATTTACATTTTCGTATGCTAAGAGGTATTTACATTTTCATATGCTAGGAGACATTTACATTTTCATATGTTAGGAGACATTTACATTTTCGTATGTTAAGAGACATTTACATTTTTGCATGTTAGGAGACATTTACATTTTTGTATGTTTAGAGACATTTACATTTTCGTATGCTAAGAGGCATTTACATTTTCGTATGTTAGGAGACATTTACATTTTTCCAGGCTAGGAGACATTTACATTTTCGTATGTTAGGAGACATTTACATTTTTGCATGTTAGGAGACATTTACATTTTCGTATGTTAGGAGACATTTACATTTTCATAGGCTAGGAGAAATTTATATTTTCGTATGTTAAGAGACATTTACATTTTTGCATGTTAGGAGACATTTACATTTTTGCATGTTAGGAGACGTTTACATTTTTGTATGCTAGAAGACATTTACATTTTCATATGTTAAGAGACATTTACATTTTCACATGTTAGGAGACATTTACATTTTTGTATGTTAGGAGACATTTACATTTTTGCATGTTAGGAGACATTTACATTTTCGCATGATAGGAAACATTTACATTTTCGTATGCTAAGAGATGTTTACATTTTCGCATGTTAAGAGACATTTACATTTTCGCATGATAGGAGACGCTTACATTTTCACATGTTAAGAGACATTTACATTTTCGTATGTTAAGAGACATTTATATTTTCATATGCTAGGAGACATTTACATTTTCGTATGTTAAGAGATATTTACATTTTCGTATGGTAGGAGATGTTTACATTTTCGTATGTTAGGAGACATTTACATTTTCGTATGTTAGGAGACATTTACATTTTTGCATGTTAGGAGATGCTTACATTTTTGTATGTTAGGAGATGTTTACATTTTCGCATGTTAGGAGACATTTACATTTTTGTATGATAGGAGACATTTACATTTTCGCATGTTAGGAGACATTTACATTTTTGCATGTTAGGAGACATTTACATTTTCGTATGTTAGGAGACATTTACATTTTTGTATGTTAGGAGATGCTTACATTTTTGTATGTTAGGAAATGTTTACATTTTCGTATGTTAGGAGACATTTACATTTTCGTATGATAGGAGACATTTACATTTTCGCATGTTAGGAGACGTTTACATTTTCGTATGCTAGGAGACATTTACATTTTTGTATGTTAAGAGACATTTACATTTTCATATGATAGGAGACGTTTACATTTTCGTATGATAGGAGACGTTTACATTTTCGCATGTTAAGAGACATTTACATTTTCGTATGTCAGGAGACATTTACATTTTTGCATGTTAGGAGACATTTACATTTTCACATGTTAGGAGACATTTACATTTTCGTATGTTAGGAGACATTTACATTTTCGTATGCTAAGAGACATTTACATTTCCATATGTTAGGAGACATTTACATTTTCGTATGTTAAGAGACATTTACATTTTCGTATGATAGGAGACATTTACATTTTCACATGTTAGGAGACATTTACATTTTTGTATGTTAGGAGACATTTACATTTTCGTATGCTAAGAGACATTTACATTTCCATATGTTAGGAGACATTTACATTTTCGTATGTTAAGAGACATTTACATTTTCGCATGCTAAGAGACATTTACATTTTGGTATGTTAGGAGACGTTTACATTTTCGTATGTTAGGAGACATTTACATTTTTGCATGTTAAGAGACATTTACATTTTCGTATGTTAGGAGACATTTACATTTTCGCATGTTAGGAGACATCTACATTTTCGCATGTTAAGAGACATTTACATTTTCGCATGTTAAGAGACATTTACATTTTCATATGTCAGGAGACATTTACATTTTTGCATGTTAGGAGACATTTACATTTTCACATGTTAGGAGACATTTACATTTTCGTATGTTAGGAGACATTTACATTTTCGTATGCTAAGAGACATTTACATTTCCATATGTTAGGAGACATTTACATTTTCGTATGTTAAGAGACATTTACATTTTCGTATGATAGGAGATGCTTACATTTTCATATGTTAAGAGACATTTACATTTTCGTATGTTAAGAGACATTTATATTTTCATATGTTAGGAGATGTTTACATTTTCGTATGTTAGGAGACATTTACATTTTCGTATGTCAAGAGAAATTTACATTTTCATATGTTAGGAGACATTTACATTTTCATATGTTAAGAGACATTTACATTTTCGTATGTTAGGAGATATTTACATTTTCGTATGTTAGGAGACATTTACATATTCGCAGGTTAGGAGACACTTACATTTTTGTATGTTAGGAGATGTTTACATTTTCGCATGTGAGGAGACATTTACATTTTCGTTTTGTTAGGAGACATTTACATTTTCGTTTGATAGGAGACGTATACATTTTCACATGTTAGGAGACGTTTACATTTTCGTATGCTAGGAGACATTTACATTTTCGTATGTTAAGAGAAATTTATATTTTCATATGTTAGGAGACATTTACATTTTCATATGTTAAGAGATATTTATATTTTCATATGTTAGGAGACATTTACATTTTCGTATGATAGGAGACGTTTACATGTTAGGAGACATTTACATTTTCGCATGTTAAGAGACATTTACATTTTCATATGTTAGGAGACATTTACATTTTTGCATGTTAGGAGATGCTTACATTTTTGTATGTTAGGAAATGTTTACATTTTTGCATGTTAGGAGACATTTACATTTTCGTATGATAGGAGACATTTACATTTTCGCATGTTAGGAGACATTTACATTTTCGTATGCTAGGAGACATTTACATTTTCGTATGCTAAGAGACATTTACATTTTCATATGTTAGGAGACATTTACATTTTCGTATGATAGGAGACGTTTACATTTTCGCATGTTAAGAGACATTTACATTTTCGTATGTCAGGAGACATTTACATTTTTGCATTTTAGGAGACATTTACATTTTCACATGTTAGGAGACATTTACATTTTCGCATGTTAGGAGACATTTACATTTTTGTATGCTAAGAGACATTTACATTTCCATATGTTAGGAGACATTTACATTTTCGTATGTTAAGAGACATTTACATTTTCGTATGATAGGAGACATTTACATTTTCACATGTTAGGAGACATTTACATTTTCGTATGTTAGGAGACATTTACATTTTCGTATGCTAAGAGACATTTACATTTCCATATGTTAGGAGACATTTACATTTTCGTATGTTAAGAGACATTTACATTTTCTCATGCTAAGAGACATTTACATTTTGGTATGTTAGGAGACGTTTACATTTTCGTATGTTAGGAGACATTTACATTTTTGCATGTTAAGAGACATTTACATTTTCGTATGTTAGGAGACATTTACATTTTCGCATGTTAGGAGACATCTACATTTTTGCATGTTAAGAGACATTTACATTTTCGCATGTTAAGAGACATTTACATTTTTGCATGTTAGGAGACATTTACATTTTCACATGTTAGGAGACATTTACATTTTCGTATGTTAGGAGACATTTACATTTTCGTATGCTAAGAGACATTTACATTTCCATATGTTAGGAGACATTTACATTTTCGTATGTTAAGAGACATTTACATTTTCGTATGATAGGAGATGCTTACATTTTCACATGTTAAGAGACATTTACATTTTCGTATGTTAAGAGACATTTATATTTTCATATGTTAGGAGATGTTTACATTTTCGTATGTTAGGAGACATTTACATTTTCGTATGTCAAGAGAAATTTACATTTTCATATGTTAGGAGACATTTATATTTTCATATGTTAGGAGATATTTACATTTTCGTATGTTAGGAGACATTTACATTTTCGCAGGTTAGGAGACACTTACATTTTTGTATGTTAGGAGATGTTTACATTTTTGCATGTGAGGAGACATTTACATTTTCGTTTTGTTAGGAGACATTTACATTTTCGTTTGATAGGAGACATTTACATTTTCACATGTTAGGAGACGTTTATATTTTCGTATGTTAGGAGACATTTACATTTTCGTATGTTAAGAGAAATTTATATTTTCATATGTTAGGAGACATTTACATTTTCATATGTTAAGAGATATTTATATTTTCATATGTTAGGAGACATTTACATTTTCGTATGATAGGAGACGTTTACATGTTAGGAGACATTTACATTTTCGCATGTTAGGAGACATTTACATTTTCATATGTTAGGAGACATTTACATTTTCGCATGTTAAGAGACATTTACATTTTCGTATGTTAGGAGACATTTACATTTTCGCATGTTAGGAGACGTTTACATGTTAGGAGACATTTACATTTTCGCATGTTAGGAGACATTTACATTTTCATAGGTTAGGAGACATTTACATTTTCGCATGTTAAGAGACATTTACATTTTTGTATGTTAGGAGACATTTACATTTTTGTATGTTAGGAGATATTTACATTTTTATATGTTAGGAGACGCTTACATTTTTGTATGTTAGGAGATATTTACATTTTCGCATGTTAGGAGACGCTTACATTTTTGTATGTTAGGAGATATTTACATTTTTGCATGTTAGGAGACGCTTACATTTTTGTATGTTAGAAGACATTTACATTTTCGCATGTTAGGAGACATTTACATTTTCACATGTTAGGAGACATTTACATTTTCGCATGTTAGGAGACATTTACATTTTCGTATGCTAAGAGACATTTACATTTCCGTATGTTAGGAGACATTTACATTTCCGTATGCTAAGAGACATTTACATTTTCGTATGATAGGAGATGCTTACATTTTCACATGTTAAGAGACATTTACATTTTCGTATGTTAAGAGACATTTACATTTTCGTATGCTAGGAGACATTTACATTTTCGTATGTTAGGAGACATTTACATTTTCACATGTTAGGAGATGCTTACATTTTTGTATGTTAGGAGATGTTTACATTTTCGCATGTTAGGAGACATTTACATTTTCACATGATAGGAGACGTTTACATTTTCGCATGTTAGGAGACGTTTACATTTTCGTATGCTAAGAGAAATTTACATTTTCATATGCTAGGAGACATTTACATTTTCATATATTAAGAGACATTTACATTTTCATATGTTAGGAGACATTTACATTTTCGTATGTTAGGAGACGTTTACATTTTCGCATGTTGAGAGACATTTACATTTTCGTATGCTAAGAGACATTTACATTTTCATATGTTAGGAGACGTTTACATTTTCGCATGTCAGGAGACATTTACATTTTCGCATGTTAAGAGACATTTACATTTTCATATGTTAGGAGACATTTACATTTTCGCATGTTAGGAGACATTTACATTTTCGCATGTTAAAAGACATTTACATATTCACATGTTAAGAGACATTTACATTTTCGTATGTTAGGAGACATTTACATTTCGTATGTTAGGAGACATTTACATTTTCGCATGTTAAGAGACATTTACATTTTCGTATGTTAGGAGACATTTACATTTTCGTATGTTAAGAGACATTTACATTTTCGTATGCTAAGAGGCATTTACATTTTCGTATGCTAGGAGACATTTACATTTTTGCATGTTAGGAGACATTTACATTTTCACATGTTAGGAGACATTTACATTTTCGTATGTTAGGAGACATTTACATTTTCGTATGCTAAGAGACATTTACATTTCCATATGTTAGGAGACATTTACATTTTCGTATGTTAAGAGACATTTACATTTTCGTATGATAGGAGACATTTACATTTTCACATGTTAGGAGACATTTACATTTTCGTATGTTAGGAGACATTTACATTTTCGTATGCTAAGAGACATTTACATTTCCATATGTTAGGAGACATTTACATTTTCGTATGTTAAGAGACATTTACATTTTCTCATGCTAAGAGACATTTACATTTTGGTATGTTAGGAGACGTTTACATTTTCGTATGTTAGAAGACATTTACATTTTTGCATGTTAAGAGACATTTACATTTTCGTATGTTAGGAGACATTTACATTTTCGCATGTTAGGAGACATCTACATTTTCGCATGTTAAGAGACATTTACATTTTCGCATGTTAAGAGACATTTACATTTTTGCATGTTAGGAGACATTTACATTTTCACATGTTAGGAGACATTTACATTTTCGTATGTTAGGAGACATTTACATTTTCGTATGCTAAGAGACATTTACATTTCCATATGCTAGGAGACATTTACATTTTCGTATGTTAAGAGACATTTACATTTTCGTATGATAGGAGATGCTTACATTTTCACATGTTAAGAGACATTTACATTTTCGTATGTTAAGAGACATTTATATTTTCATATGTTAGGAGATGTTTACATTTTCGTATGTTAGGAGACATTTACATTTTCGTATGTCAAGAGAAATTTACATTTTCATATGTTAGGAGCCATTTACATTTTCATATGTTAAGAGACATTTACATTTTCATATGTTAGGAGATATTTACATTTTCCTATGTTAGGAGACATTTACATTTTCGCAGGTTAGGAGACACTTACATTTTTGTATGTTAGGAGATGTTTACATTTTTGCATGTGAGGAGACATTTACATTTTCGTTTTGTTAGGAGACATTTACATTTTCATTTGATAGGAGACATTTACATTTTCACATGTTAGGAGACGTTTATATTTTCGTATGTTAGGAGACATTTACATTTTCGTATGTTAAGAGAAATTTATATTTTCATATGTTAGGAGACATTTACATTTTCATATGTTAAGAGATATTCATATTTTCATATGTTAGGAGACATTTACATTTTCGTATGATAGGAGACGTTTACATGTTAGGAGACATTTACATTTTCGCATGTTAGGAGACATTTACATTTTCATATGTTAGGAGACATTTACATTTTCGCATGTTAAGAGACATTTACATTTTCGTATGTTAGGAGACATTTACATTTTCATATGTTAGGAGACATTTACATTTTCGCATGTTAAGAGACATTTACATTTTCGTATGTTAGGAGACATTTACATTTTCGCATGTTAGGAGACGTTTACATGTTAGGAGACATTTACATTTTCGCATGTTAGGAGACATTTACATTTTCATACGTTAGGAGACATTTACATTTTCGCATGTTAAGAGACATTTACATTTTTGTATGTTAGGAGACATTTACATTTTTGTATGTTAGGAGATATTTACATTTTTATATGTTAGGAGACGCTTACATTTTTGCATTTTAGGAGACATTTACATTTTCACATGTTAGGAGACATTTACATTTTCGCATGTTAGGAGACATTTACATTTTTGTATGCTAAGAGACATTTACATTTCCATATGTTAGGAGACATTTACATTTTCGTATGTTAAGAGACATTTACATTTTCGTATGATAGGAGACATTTACATTTTCACATGTTAGGAGACATTTACATTTTCGTATGTTAGGAGACATTTACATTTTCGTATGCTAAGAGACATTTACATTTCCATATGTTAGGAGACATTTACATTTTCGTATGTTAAGAGACATTTACATTTTCTCATGCTAAGAGACATTTACATTTTGGTATGTTAGGAGACGTTTACATTTTCGTATGTTAGGAGACATTTACATTTTTGCATGTTAAGAGACATTTACATTTTCGTATGTTAGGAGACATTTACATTTTCGCATGTTAGGAGACATCTACATTTTTGCATGTTAAGAGACATTTACATTTTCGCATGTTAAGAGACATTTACATTTTTGCATGTTAGGAGACATTTACATTTTCACATGTTAGGAGACATTTACATTTTCGTATGTTAGGAGACATTTACATTTTCGTATGCTAAGAGACATTTACATTTCCATATGTTAGGAGACATTTACATTTTCGTATGTTAAGAGACATTTACATTTTCGTATGATAGGAGATGCTTACATTTTCACATGTTAAGAGACATTTACATTTTCGTATGTTAAGAGACATTTATATTTTCATATGTTAGGAGATGTTTACATTTTCGTATGTTAGGAGACATTTACATTTTCGTATGTCAAGAGAAATTTACATTTTCATATGTTAGGAGACATTTATATTTTCATATGTTAGGAGATATTTACATTTTCGTATGTTAGGAGACATTTACATTTTCGCAGGTTAGGAGACACTTACATTTTTGTATGTTAGGAGATGTTTACATTTTTGCATGTGAGGAGACATTTACATTTTCGTTTTGTTAGGAGACATTTACATTTTCGTTTGATAGGAGACATTTACATTTTCACATGTTAGGAGACGTTTATATTTTCGTATGTTAGGAGACATTTACATTTTCGTATGTTAAGAGAAATTTATATTTTCATATGTTAGGAGACATTTACATTTTCATATGTTAAGAGATATTTATATTTTCATATGTTAGGAGACATTTACATTTTCGTATGATAGGAGACGTTTACATGTTAGGAGACATTTACATTTTCGCATGTTAGGAGACATTTACATTTTCATATGTTAGGAGACATTTACATTTTCGCATGTTAAGAGACATTTACATTTTCGTATGTTAGGAGACATTTACATTTTCGCATGTTAGGAGACGTTTACATGTTAGGAGACATTTACATTTTCGCATGTTAGGAGACATTTACATTTTCATAGGTTAGGAGACATTTACATTTTCGCATGTTAAGAGACATTTACATTTTTGTATGTTAGGAGACATTTACATTTTTGTATGTTAGGAGATATTTACATTTTTATATGTTAGGAGACGCTTACATTTTTGTATGTTAGGAGATATTTACATTTTCGCATGTTAGGAGACGCTTACATTTTTGTATGTTAGGAGATATTTACATTTTTGCATGTTAGGAGACGCTTACATTTTTGTATGTTAGAAGACATTTACATTTTCGCATGTTAGGAGACATTTACATTTTCACATGTTAGGAGACATTTACATTTTCGCATGTTAGGAGACATTTACATTTTCGTATGCTAAGAGACATTTACATTTCCGTATGTTAGGAGACATTTACATTTCCGTATGCTAAGAGACATTTACATTTTCGTATGATAGGAGATGCTTACATTTTCACATGTTAAGAGACATTTACATTTTCGTATGTTAAGAGACATTTACATTTTCGTATGCTAGGAGACATTTACATTTTCGTATGTTAGGAGACATTTACATTTTCACATGTTAGGAGATGCTTACATTTTTGTATGTTAGGAGATGTTTACATTTTCGCATGTTAGGAGACATTTACATTTTCACATGATAGGAGACGTTTACATTTTCGCATGTTAGGAGACGTTTACATTTTCGTATGCTAAGAGAAATTTACATTTTCATATGCTAGGAGACATTTACATTTTCATATATTAAGAGACATTTACATTTTCATATGTTAGGAGACATTTACATTTTCGTATGTTAGGAGACGTTTACATTTTCGCATGTTGAGAGACATTTACATTTTCGTATGCTAAGAGACATTTACATTTTCATATGTTAGGAGACGTTTACATTTTCGCATGTCAGGAGACATTTACATTTTCGCATGTTAAGAGACATTTACATTTTCATATGTTAGGAGACATTTACATTTTCGCATGTTAGGAGACATTTACATTTTCGCATGTTAAAAGACATTTACATATTCACATGTTAAGAGACATTTACATTTTCGTATGTTAGGAGACATTTACATTTCGTATGTTAGGAGACATTTACATTTTCGCATGTTAAGAGACATTTACATTTTCGTATGTTAGGAGACATTTACATTTTCGTATGTTAAGAGACATTTACATTTTCGTATGCTAAGAGGCATTTACATTTTCGTATGCTAGGAGACATTTACATTTTTGCATGTTAGGAGACATTTACATTTTCACATGTTAGGAGACATTTACATTTTCGTATGTTAGGAGACATTTACATTTTCGTATGCTAAGAGACATTTACATTTCCATATGTTAGGAGACATTTACATTTTCGTATGTTAAGAGACATTTACATTTTCGTATGATAGGAGACATTTACATTTTCACATGTTAGGAGACATTTACATTTTCGTATGTTAGGAGACATTTACATTTTCGTATGCTAAGAGACATTTACATTTCCATATGTTAGGAGACATTTACATTTTCGTATGTTAAGAGACATTTACATTTTCTCATGCTAAGAGACATTTACATTTTGGTATGTTAGGAGACGTTTACATTTTCGTATGTTAGAAGACATTTACATTTTTGCATGTTAAGAGACATTTACATTTTCGTATGTTAGGAGACATTTACATTTTCGCATGTTAGGAGACATCTACATTTTCGCATGTTAAGAGACATTTACATTTTCGCATGTTAAGAGACATTTACATTTTTGCATGTTAGGAGACATTTACATTTTCACATGTTAGGAGACATTTACATTTTCGTATGTTAGGAGACATTTACATTTTCGTATGCTAAGAGACATTTACATTTCCATATGCTAGGAGACATTTACATTTTCGTATGTTAAGAGACATTTACATTTTCGTATGATAGGAGATGCTTACATTTTCACATGTTAAGAGACATTTACATTTTCGTATGTTAAGAGACATTTATATTTTCATATGTTAGGAGATGTTTACATTTTCGTATGTTAGGAGACATTTACATTTTCGTATGTCAAGAGAAATTTACATTTTCATATGTTAGGAGCCATTTACATTTTCATATGTTAAGAGACATTTACATTTTCATATGTTAGGAGATATTTACATTTTCCTATGTTAGGAGACATTTACATTTTCGCAGGTTAGGAGACACTTACATTTTTGTATGTTAGGAGATGTTTACATTTTTGCATGTGAGGAGACATTTACATTTTCGTTTTGTTAGGAGACATTTACATTTTCATTTGATAGGAGACATTTACATTTTCACATGTTAGGAGACGTTTATATTTTCGTATGTTAGGAGACATTTACATTTTCGTATGTTAAGAGAAATTTATATTTTCATATGTTAGGAGACATTTACATTTTCATATGTTAAGAGATATTCATATTTTCATATGTTAGGAGACATTTACATTTTCGTATGATAGGAGACGTTTACATGTTAGGAGACATTTACATTTTCGCATGTTAGGAGACATTTACATTTTCATATGTTAGGAGACATTTACATTTTCGCATGTTAAGAGACATTTACATTTTCGTATGTTAGGAGACATTTACATTTTCATATGTTAGGAGACATTTACATTTTCGCATGTTAAGAGACATTTACATTTTCGTATGTTAGGAGACATTTACATTTTCGCATGTTAGGAGACGTTTACATGTTAGGAGACATTTACATTTTCGCATGTTAGGAGACATTTACATTTTCATACGTTAGGAGACATTTACATTTTCGCATGTTAAGAGACATTTACATTTTTGTATGTTAGGAGACATTTACATTTTTGTATGTTAGGAGATATTTACATTTTTATATGTTAGGAGACGCTTACATTTTTGTATGTTAGGAGATATTTACATTTTCGCATGTTAGGAGACGCTTACATTTTTGTATGTTAGGAGATATTTACATTTTTGCATGTTAGGAGACGCTTACATTTTTGTATGTTAGGAGACATTTACATTTTCGCATGTTAGGAGACATTTACATTTTCGTATGCTAAGAGACATTTACATTTCCGTATGTTAGGAGACATTTACATTTCCGTATGCTAAGAGACATTTACATTTTCGTATGATAGGTGATGCTTACATTTTCACATGTTAAGAGACATTTACATTTTCGTATGTTAAGAGACATTTACATTTTCGTATGCTAGGAGACATTTACATTTTCGTATTTTAGGAAACATTTACATTTTCACATGTTAGGAGATGCTTACATTTTTGTATGCTAGGAGATGTTTACATTTTCGCATGTTAGGAGACGTTTACATTTTCGTATGCTAAGAGAAATTTACATTTTCATATGCTAGGAGACATTTACATTTTCATATATTAAGAGACATTTACATTTTCATATGTTAGGAGACATTTACATTTTCGTATGTTAGGAGACGTTTACATTTTCGCATGTTGGGAGACATTTACATTTTCGTATGCTAAGAGACATTTACATTTTCATATGTTAGGAGACGTTTACATTTTCGCATGTCAGGAGACATTTACATTTTCGCATGTTAAGAGACATTTACATTTTCATATGTTAGGAGACATTTACATTTTCGCATGTTAGGAGACATTTACATTTTCGCATGTTAAAAGACATTTACATTTTCACATGTTAAGAGACATTTACATTTTCGTATGTTAGGAGACATTTACATTTCGTATGTTAGGAGACATTTACATTTTCGCATGTTAAGAGACATTTACATTTTCGTATGTTAGGAGACATTTACATTTTCGTATGTTAAGAGACATTTACATTTCCGTATGTTAGGAGACATTTACATTTTCGTATGTTAAGAGACATTTACATTTTCGTATGCTAAGAGGCATTTACATTTTCGTATGCTAGGAGACATTTACATTTTTGCATGTTAGGAGACATTTATATTTTCGTATGTTAGGAGACATTTACATTTTCATGTTAGGAGACATTTACATTTTCGTATGCTAAGAGGTATTTACATCTTCATATGCTAGGAGACATTTACATTTTCATATGTTAGGAGACATTTACATTTTCACATGTTAGGAGACGTTTACATTTTCATATGTTAGGAGACATTTACATTTTCGTATGTTAAGAGAAATTTATATTTTCATATGTTAGGAGACATTTACATTTTCATATGTTAAGAGATATTTATATTTTCATATGTTAGGAGACATTTACATTTTCGTATGATAGGAGACGTTTACATGTTAGGAGACATTTACATTTTCGCATGTTAGGAGACATTTACATTTTCATATGCTAGGAGACATTTACATTTTCGCATGTTAAGAGACATTTACATTTTCGTATGTTAGGAGACATTTACATTTTCGCATGTTAGGAGACGTTTACATGTTAGGAGACATTTACATTTTCGCATGTTAGGAGACATTTACATTTTCATACGTTAGGAGACATTTACATTTTCGCATGTTAAGAGACATTTACATTTTTGTATGTTAGGAGACATTTACATTTTTGTATGTTAGGAGATATTTACATTTTCATATGTTAGGAGACGCTTACATTTTTGTATGTTAGGAGATATTTACATTTTCGCATGTTAGGAGACGCTTACATTTTTGTATGTTAGGACATATTTACATTTTTGCATGTTAGGAGACGCTTACATTTTTGTATGTTAGAAGACATTTACATTTTCGTATGCTAACAGAAATTTACATTTTTGTATGTTAGGAGACATTTACATTTTCGCATGTTAGGAGACATTTACATTTTCATATGTTAGGAGACATTTACATTTTCGTATGTTAGGAGACATTTACATTTTCGTATGCTAAGAGACATTTACATTTCCGTATGTTAGGAGACATTTACATTTTCCTATGTTAAGAGACATTTACATTTTCGTATGATAGGAGATGCTTACATTTTCACATGTTAAGAGACATTTACATTTTCGTATGTTAAGAGACATTTACATTTTCGTATGTTAGGAGACATTTACATTTTCGCATGTTAGGAGACATTTACATTTTCACATGTTAGTAGATGCTTACATTTTTGTATGTTAGGAGATGTTTACATTTTCGCATGTTAGGAGACATTTACATTTTCGCATGATAGGAGACGTTTACCTTTTTGCATGTTAGGAGACGTTTACATTTTCGTATGTTAAGAGAAATTTACATTTTCATATGCTAGGAGACATTTACATTTTCATATGTTAAGAGACATTTACATTTTCATATGTTAGGAGACGCTTACATTTTTGTATGTTAGGAGACATTTACATTTTCGCATGTTAAGAGACATTTACATTTTCATATGTTAGGAGACATTTACATTTTCGCATGTTAGGAGACATTTACATTTTCGCATGTTAAAAGACATTTACATTTTCACATGTTAAGAGACATTTACATTTTCGTATGTTAGGAGACATTTACATTTCGTATGTTAGGAGACATTTACATTTTCTCATGTTAAGAGACATTTACATTTTCGTATGTTAGGAGACATTTACATTTTCGTATGCTAAGAGACATTTACATTTCCATATGTTAGGAGACATTTACATTTTCGTATGTTAAGAGACATTTACATTTTCGTATGATAGGAGATGCTTACATTTTCACATGTTAAGAGACATTTACATTTTCGTATGTTAAGAGACATTTATATTTTCATATGTTAGGAGATGTTTACATTTTCGTATGTTAGGAGACATTTACATTTTCGTATGTCAAGAGAAATTTACATTTTCATATGTTAGGAGACATTTATATTTTCATATGTTAGGAGATATTTACATTTTCGTATGTTAGGAGACATTTACATTTTCGCAGGTTAGGAGACACTTACATTTTTGTATGTTAGGAGATGTTTACATTTTTGCATGTGAGGAGACATTTACATTTTCGTTTTGTTAGGAGACATTTACATTTTCGTTTGATAGGAGACATTTACATTTTCACATGTTAGGAGACGTTTATATTTTCGTATGTTAGGAGACATTTACATTTTCGTATGTTAAGAGAAATTTATATTTTCATATGTTAGGAGACATTTACATTTTCATATGTTAAGAGATATTTATATTTTCATATGTTAGGAGACATTTACATTTTCGTATGATAGGAGACGTTTACATGTTAGGAGACATTTACATTTTCGCATGTTAGGAGACATTTACATTTTCATATGTTAGGAGACATTTACATTTTCGCATGTTAAGAGACATTTACATTTTCGTATGTTAGGAGACATTTACATTTTCGCATGTTAGGAGACGTTTACATGTTAGGAGACATTTACATTTTCGCATGTTAGGAGACATTTACATTTTCATAGGTTAGGAGACATTTACATTTTCGCATGTTAAGAGACATTTACATTTTTGTATGTTAGGAGACATTTACATTTTTGTATGTTAGGAGATATTTACATTTTTATATGTTAGGAGACGCTTACATTTTTGTATGTTAGGAGATATTTACATTTTCGCATGTTAGGAGACGCTTACATTTTTGTATGTTAGGAGATATTTACATTTTTGCATGTTAGGAGACGCTTACATTTTTGTATGTTAGAAGACATTTACATTTTCGCATGTTAGGAGACATTTACATTTTCACATGTTAGGAGACATTTACATTTTCGCATGTTAGGAGACATTTACATTTTCGTATGCTAAGAGACATTTACATTTCCGTATGTTAGGAGACATTTACATTTCCGTATGCTAAGAGACATTTACATTTTCGTATGATAGGAGATGCTTACATTTTCACATGTTAAGAGACATTTACATTTTCGTATGTTAAGAGACATTTACATTTTCGTATGCTAGGAGACATTTACATTTTCGTATGTTAGGAGACATTTACATTTTCACATGTTAGGAGATGCTTACATTTTTGTATGTTAGGAGATGTTTACATTTTCGCATGTTAGGAGACATTTACATTTTCACATGATAGGAGACGTTTACATTTTCGCATGTTAGGAGACGTTTACATTTTCGTATGCTAAGAGAAATTTACATTTTCATATGCTAGGAGACATTTACATTTTCATATATTAAGAGACATTTACATTTTCATATGTTAGGAGACATTTACATTTTCGTATGTTAGGAGACGTTTACATTTTCGCATGTTGAGAGACATTTACATTTTCGTATGCTAAGAGACATTTACATTTTCATATGTTAGGAGACGTTTACATTTTCGCATGTCAGGAGACATTTACATTTTCGCATGTTAAGAGACATTTACATTTTCATATGTTAGGAGACATTTACATTTTCGCATGTTAGGAGACATTTACATTTTCGCATGTTAAAAGACATTTACATATTCACATGTTAAGAGACATTTACATTTTCGTATGTTAGGAGACATTTACATTTCGTATGTTAGGAGACATTTACATTTTCGCATGTTAAGAGACATTTACATTTTCGTATGTTAGGAGACATTTACATTTTCGTATGTTAAGAGACATTTACATTTTCGTATGCTAAGAGGCATTTACATTTTCGTATGCTAGGAGACATTTACATTTTTGCATGTTAGGAGACATTTACATTTTCACATGTTAGGAGACATTTACATTTTCGTATGTTAGGAGACATTTACATTTTCGTATGCTAAGAGACATTTACATTTCCATATGTTAGGAGACATTTACATTTTCGTATGTTAAGAGACATTTACATTTTCGTATGATAGGAGACATTTACATTTTCACATGTTAGGAGACATTTACATTTTCGTATGTTAGGAGACATTTACATTTTCGTATGCTAAGAGACATTTACATTTCCATATGTTAGGAGACATTTACATTTTCGTATGTTAAGAGACATTTACATTTTCTCATGCTAAGAGACATTTACATTTTGGTATGTTAGGAGACGTTTACATTTTCGTATGTTAGAAGACATTTACATTTTTGCATGTTAAGAGACATTTACATTTTCGTATGTTAGGAGACATTTACATTTTCGCATGTTAGGAGACATCTACATTTTCGCATGTTAAGAGACATTTACATTTTCGCATGTTAAGAGACATTTACATTTTTGCATGTTAGGAGACATTTACATTTTCACATGTTAGGAGACATTTACATTTTCGTATGTTAGGAGACATTTACATTTTCGTATGCTAAGAGACATTTACATTTCCATATGCTAGGAGACATTTACATTTTCGTATGTTAAGAGACATTTACATTTTCGTATGATAGGAGATGCTTACATTTTCACATGTTAAGAGACATTTACATTTTCGTATGTTAAGAGACATTTATATTTTCATATGTTAGGAGATGTTTACATTTTCGTATGTTAGGAGACATTTACATTTTCGTATGTCAAGAGAAATTTACATTTTCATATGTTAGGAGCCATTTACATTTTCATATGTTAAGAGACATTTACATTTTCATATGTTAGGAGATATTTACATTTTCCTATGTTAGGAGACATTTACATTTTCGCAGGTTAGGAGACACTTACATTTTTGTATGTTAGGAGATGTTTACATTTTTGCATGTGAGGAGACATTTACATTTTCGTTTTGTTAGGAGACATTTACATTTTCATTTGATAGGAGACATTTACATTTTCACATGTTAGGAGACGTTTATATTTTCGTATGTTAGGAGACATTTACATTTTCGTATGTTAAGAGAAATTTATATTTTCATATGTTAGGAGACATTTACATTTTCATATGTTAAGAGATATTCATATTTTCATATGTTAGGAGACATTTACATTTTCGTATGATAGGAGACGTTTACATGTTAGGAGACATTTACATTTTCGCATGTTAGGAGACATTTACATTTTCATATGTTAGGAGACATTTACATTTTCGCATGTTAAGAGACATTTACATTTTCGTATGTTAGGAGACATTTACATTTTCATATGTTAGGAGACATTTACATTTTCGCATGTTAAGAGACATTTACATTTTCGTATGTTAGGAGACATTTACATTTTCGCATGTTAGGAGACGTTTACATGTTAGGAGACATTTACATTTTCGCATGTTAGGAGACATTTACATTTTCATACGTTAGGAGACATTTACATTTTCGCATGTTAAGAGACATTTACATTTTTGTATGTTAGGAGACATTTACATTTTTGTATGTTAGGAGATATTTACA
Organism: Bathymodiolus brooksi; assembly: GCA_963680875.1. NCBI lineage: Eukaryota > Metazoa > Mollusca > Bivalvia > Mytilida > Modiolidae > Bathymodiolus > Bathymodiolus brooksi. Next base: position 2,466,475 of record OY804577.1, read on the forward strand.
TTTTTATATGTTAGGAGACGCTTACATTTTTGTATGTTAGGAGATATTTACATTTTCGCATGTTAGGAGACGCTTACATTTTTGTATGTTAGGAGATATTTACATTTTTGCATGTTAGGAGACGCTTACATTTTTGTATGTTAGGAGACATTTACATTTTCGCATGTTAGGAGACATTTACATTTTCGTATGCTAAGAGACATTTACATTTCCGTATGTTAGGAGACATTTACATTTCCGTATGCTAAGAGACATTTACATTTTCGTATGATAGGTGATGCTTACATTTTCACATGTTAAGAGACATTTACATTTTCGTATGTTAAGAGACATTTACATTTTCGTATGCTAGGAGACATTTACATTTTCGTATGTTAGGAAACATTTACATTTTCACATGTTAGGAGATGCTTACATTTTTGTATGCTAGGAGATGTTTACATTTTCGCATGTTAGGAGACGTTTACATTTTCGTATGCTAAGAGAAATTTACATTTTCATATGCTAGGAGACATTTACATTTTCATATATTAAGAGACATTTACATTTTCATATGTTAGGAGACATTTACATTTTCGTATGTTAGGAGACGTTTACATTTTCGCATGTTGGGAGACATTTACATTTTCGTATGCTAAGAGACATTTACATTTTCATATGTTAGGAGACGTTTACATTTTCGCATGTCAGGAGACATTTACATTTTCGCATGTTAAGAGACATTTACATTTTCATATGTTAGGAGACATTTACATTTTCGCATGTTAGGAGACATTTACATTTTCGCATGTTAAAAGACATTTACATTTTCACATGTTAAGAGACATTTACATTTTCGTATGTTAGGAGACATTTACATTTCGTATGTTAGGAGACATTTACATTTTCGCATGTTAAGAGACATTTACATTTTCGTATGTTAGGAGACATTTACATTTTCGTATGTTAAGAGACATTTACATTTCCGTATGTTAGGAGACATTTACATTTTCGTATGTTAAGAGACATTTACATTTTCGTATGCTAAGAGGCATTTACATTTTCGTATGCTAGGAGACATTTACATTTTTGCATGTTAGGAGACATTTATATTTTCGTATGTTAGGAGACATTTACATTTTCATGTTAGGAGACATTTACATTTTCGTATGCTAAGAGGTATTTACATCTTCATATGCTAGGAGACATTTACATTTTCATATGTTAGGAGACATTTACATTTTCACATGTTAGGAGACGTTTACATTTTCATATGTTAGGAGAAATTTACATTTTCGTATGTTAAGAGAAATTTATATTTTCATATGTTAGGAGACATTTACATTTTCATATGTTAAGAGATATTTATATTTTCATATGTTAGGAGACATTTACATTTTCGTATGATAGGAGACGTTTACATGTTAGGAGACATTTACATTTTCGCATGTTAGGAGACATTTACATTTTCATATGCTAGGAGACATTTACATTTTCGCATGTTAAGAGACATTTACATTTTCGTATGTTAGGAGACATTTACATTTTCGCATGTTAGGAGACGTTTACATGTTAGGAGACATTTACATTTTCGCATGTTAGGAGACATTTACATTTTCATACGTTAGGAGACATTTACATTTTCGCATGTTAAGAGACATTTACATTTTTGTATGTTAGGAGACATTTACATTTTTGTATGTTAGGAGATATTTACATTTTCATATGTTAGGAGACGCTTACATTTTTGTATGTTAGGAGATATTTACATTTTCGCATGTTAGGAGACGCTTACATTTTTGTATGTTAGGACATATTTACATTTTTGCATGTTAGGAGACGCTTACATTTTTGTATGTTAGAAGACATTTACATTTTCGTATGCTAACAGAAATTTACATTTTTGTATGTTAGGAGACATTTACATTTTCGCATGTTAGGAGACATTTACATTTTCATATGTTAGGAGACATTTACATTTTCGTATGTTAGGAGACATTTACATTTTCGTATGCTAAGAGACATTTACATTTCCGTATGTTAGGAGACATTTACATTTTCCTATGTTAAGAGACATTTACATTTTCGTATGATAGGAGATGCTTACATTTTCACATGTTAAGAGACATTTACATTTTCGTATGTTAAGAGACATTTACATTTTCGTATGTTAGGAGACATTTACATTTTCGCATGTTAGGAGACATTTACATTTTCACATGTTAGTAGATGCTTACATTTTTGTATGTTAGGAGATGTTTACATTTTCGCATGTTAGGAGACATTTACATTTTCGCATGATAGGAGACGTTTACCTTTTTGCATGTTAGGAGACGTTTACATTTTCGTATGTTAAGAGAAATTTACATTTTCATATGCTAGGAGACATTTACATTTTCATATGTTAAGAGACATTTACATTTTCATATGTTAGGAGACGCTTACATTTTTGTATGTTAGGAGACATTTACATTTTCGCATGTTAAGAGACATTTACATTTTCATATGTTAGGAGACATTTACATTTTCGCATGTTAGGAGACATTTACATTTTCGCATGTTAAAAGACATTTACATTTTCACATGTTAAGAGACATTTACATTTTCGTATGTTAGGAGACATTTACATTTCGTATGTTAGGAGACATTTACATTTTCTCATGTTAAGAGACATTTACATTTTCGTATGTTAGGAGACATTTACATTTTCGTATGTTAACAGATATTTACATTTCCGTATGTTAGGAGACATTTACATTTTTGCATGTTAAGAGACATTTACATTTTAGTATGCTAAGAGGCATTTACATTTTCGTATGTTAGGAGACATTTACATTTTTGCATGTTAGGAGACATTTACATTTTCGTATGTTAGGAGACATTTACATTTTCATGTTAGGAGACATTTACATTTTCGTATGCTAAGAGGTATTTACATTTTCATATGCTAAGAGGTATTTACATTTTCATATGTTAAGAGACATTTACATTTTCGTATGATAGGAGATGCTTACATTTTCGTATGTTAAGAGAAATTTATATTTTCATATGTTAGGAGACATTTACATTTTCATATGTTAAGAGATATTTATATTTTCATATGTTAGGAGACATTTACATTTTCGTATGATAGGAGACGTTTACATGTTAGGAGACATTTACATTTTCGCATGTTAGGAGACATTTACATTTTCATATGTTAGGAGACATTTACATTTTCGCATGTTAAGAGACATTTACATTTTCGTATGTTAGGAGACATTTACATTTTCGCATGTTAGGAGACGTTTACATGTTAGGAGACATTTACATTTTCGCATGTTAGGAGACATTTACATTTTCATAGGTTAGGAGACATTTACATTTTCGCATGTTAAGAGACATTTACATTTTTGTATGTTAGGAGACATTTACATTTTTGTATGTTAGGAGATATTTACATTTTTATATGTTAGGAGACGCTTACATTTTTGTATGTTAGGAGATATTTACATTTTCGCATGTTAGGAGACGCTTACATTTTTGTATGTTAGGAGATATTTACATTTTTGCATGTTAGGAGACGCTTACATTTTTGTATGTTAGAAGACATTTACATTTTCGCATGTTAGGAGACATTTACATTTTCACATGTTAGGAGACATTTACATTTTCGCATGTTAGGAGACATTTACATTTTCGTATGCTAAGAGACATTTACATTTCCGTATGTTAGGAGACATTTACATTTCCGTATGCTAAGAGACATTTACATTTTCGTATGATAGGAGATGCTTACATTTTCACATGTTAAGAGACATTTACATTTTCGTATGTTAAGAGACATTTACATTTTCGTATGCTAGGAGACATTTACATTTTCGTATGTTAGGAGACATTTACATTTTCACATGTTAGGAGATGCTTACATTTTTGTATGTTAGGAGATGTTTACATTTTCGCATGTTAGGAGACATTTACATTTTCACATGATAGGAGACGTTTACATTTTCGCATGTTAGGAGACGTTTACATTTTCGTATGCTAAGAGAAATTTACATTTTCATATGCTAGGAGACATTTACATTTTCATATATTAAGAGACATTTACATTTTCATATGTTAGGAGACATTTACATTTTCGTATGTTAGGAGACGTTTACATTTTCGCATGTTGAGAGACATTTACATTTTCGTATGCTAAGAGACATTTACATTTTCATATGTTAGGAGACGTTTACATTTTCGCATGTCAGGAGACATTTACATTTTCGCATGTTAAGAGACATTTACATTTTCATATGTTAGGAGACATTTACATTTTCGCATGTTAGGAGACATTTACATTTTCGCATGTTAAAAGACATTTACATATTCACATGTTAAGAGACATTTACATTTTCGTATGTTAGGAGACATTTACATTTCGTATGTTAGGAGACATTTACATTTTCGCATGTTAAGAGACATTTACATTTTCGTATGTTAGGAGACATTTACATTTTCGTATGTTAAGAGACATTTACATTTTCGTATGCTAAGAGGCATTTACATTTTCGTATGCTAGGAGACATTTACATTTTTGCATGTTAGGAGACATTTACATTTTCACATGTTAGGAGACATTTACATTTTCGTATGTTAGGAGACATTTACATTTTCGTATGCTAAGAGACATTTACATTTCCATATGTTAGGAGACATTTACATTTTCGTATGTTAAGAGACATTTACATTTTCGTATGATAGGAGACATTTACATTTTCACATGTTAGGAGACATTTACATTTTCGTATGTTAGGAGACATTTACATTTTCGTATGCTAAGAGACATTTACATTTCCATATGTTAGGAGACATTTACATTTTCGTATGTTAAGAGACATTTACATTTTCTCATGCTAAGAGACATTTACATTTTGGTATGTTAGGAGACGTTTACATTTTCGTATGTTAGAAGACATTTACATTTTTGCATGTTAAGAGACATTTACATTTTCGTATGTTAGGAGACATTTACATTTTCGCATGTTAGGAGACATCTACATTTTCGCATGTTAAGAGACATTTACATTTTCGCATGTTAAGAGACATTTACATTTTTGCATGTTAGGAGACATTTACATTTTCACATGTTAGGAGACATTTACATTTTCGTATGTTAGGAGACATTTACATTTTCGTATGCTAAGAGACATTTACATTTCCATATGCTAGGAGACATTTACATTTTCGTATGTTAAGAGACATTTACATTTTCGTATGATAGGAGATGCTTACATTTTCACATGTTAAGAGACATTTACATTTTCGTATGTTAAGAGACATTTATATTTTCATATGTTAGGAGATGTTTACATTTTCGTATGTTAGGAGACATTTACATTTTCGTATGTCAAGAGAAATTTACATTTTCATATGTTAGGAGCCATTTACATTTTCATATGTTAAGAGACATTTACATTTTCATATGTTAGGAGATATTTACATTTTCCTATGTTAGGAGACATTTACATTTTCGCAGGTTAGGAGACACTTACATTTTTGTATGTTAGGAGATGTTTACATTTTTGCATGTGAGGAGACATTTACATTTTCGTTTTGTTAGGAGACATTTACATTTTCATTTGATAGGAGACATTTACATTTTCACATGTTAGGAGACGTTTATATTTTCGTATGTTAGGAGACATTTACATTTTCGTATGTTAAGAGAAATTTATATTTTCATATGTTAGGAGACATTTACATTTTCATATGTTAAGAGATATTCATATTTTCATATGTTAGGAGACATTTACATTTTCGTATGATAGGAGACGTTTACATGTTAGGAGACATTTACATTTTCGCATGTTAGGAGACATTTACATTTTCATATGTTAGGAGACATTTACATTTTCGCATGTTAAGAGACATTTACATTTTCGTATGTTAGGAGACATTTACATTTTCATATGTTAGGAGACATTTACATTTTCGCATGTTAAGAGACATTTACATTTTCGTATGTTAGGAGACATTTACATTTTCGCATGTTAGGAGACGTTTACATGTTAGGAGACATTTACATTTTCGCATGTTAGGAGACATTTACATTTTCATACGTTAGGAGACATTTACATTTTCGCATGTTAAGAGACATTTACATTTTTGTATGTTAGGAGACATTTACATTTTTGTATGTTAGGAGATATTTACATTTTTATATGTTAGGAGACGCTTACATTTTTGTATGTTAGGAGATATTTACATTTTCGCATGTTAGGAGACGCTTACATTTTTGTATGTTAGGAGATATTTACATTTTTGCATGTTAGGAGACGCTTACATTTTTGTATGTTAGGAGACATTTACATTTTCGCATGTTAGGAGACATTTACATTTTCGTATGCTAAGAGACATTTACATTTCCGTATGTTAGGAGACATTTACATTTCCGTATGCTAAGAGACATTTACATTTTCGTATGATAGGTGATGCTTACATTTTCACATGTTAAGAGACATTTACATTTTCGTATGTTAAGAGACATTTACATTTTCGTATGCTAGGAGACATTTACATTTTCGTATGTTAGGAAACATTTACATTTTCACATGTTAGGAGATGCTTACATTTTTGTATGCTAGGAGATGTTTACATTTTCGCATGTTAGGAGACGTTTACATTTTCGTATGCTAAGAGAAATTTACATTTTCATATGCTAGGAGACATTTACATTTTCATATATTAAGAGACATTTACATTTTCATATGTTAGGAGACATTTACATTTTCGTATGTTAGGAGACGTTTACATTTTCGCATGTTGGGAGACATTTACATTTTCGTATGCTAAGAGACATTTACATTTTCATATGTTAGGAGACGTTTACATTTTCGCATGTCAGGAGACATTTACATTTTCGCATGTTAAGAGACATTTACATTTTCATATGTTAGGAGACATTTACATTTTCGCATGTTAGGAGACATTTACATTTTCGCATGTTAAAAGACATTTACATTTTCACATGTTAAGAGACATTTACATTTCGTATGTTAGGAGACATTTACATTTTCGCATGTTAAGAGACATTTACATTTTCGTATGTTAGGAGACATTTACATTTTCGTATGTTAAGAGACATTTACATTTCCGTATGTTAGGAGACATTTACATTTTCGTATGTGAAAAGACATTTACATTTTCGTATGCTAAGAGGCATTTACATTTTCGTATGCTAGGAGACATTTACATTTTTGCATGTTAGGAGACATTTATATTTTCGTATGTTAGGAGACATTTACATTTTCATGTTAGGAGACATTTACATTTTCGTATGCTAAGAGGTATTTACATCTTCATATGCTAGGAGACATTTACATTTTCATATGTTAGGAGACATTTACATTTTCACATGTTAGGAGACGTTTACATTTTCATATGTTAGGAGAAATTTACATTTTCGTATGTTAAGAGAAATTTATATTTTCATATGTTAGGAGACATTTACATTTTCATATGTTAAGAGATATTTATATTTTCATATGTTAGGAGACATTTACATTTTCGTATGATAGGAGACGTTTACATGTTAGGAGACATTTACATTTTCGCATGTTAGGAGACATTTACATTTTCATATGCTAGGAGACATTTACATTTTCGCATGTTAAGAGACATTTACATTTTCGTATGTTAGGAGACATTTACATTTTCGCATGTTAGGAGACGTTTACATGTTAGGAGACATTTACATTTTCGCATGTTAGGAGACATTTACATTTTCATACGTTAGGAGACATTTACATTTTCGCATGTTAAGAGACATTTACATTTTTGTATGTTAGGAGACATTTACATTTTTGTATGTTAGGAGATATTTACATTTTCATATGTTAGGAGACGCTTACATTTTTGTATGTTAGGAGATATTTACATTTTCGCATGTTAGGAGACGCTTACATTTTTGTATGTTAGGACATATTTACATTTTTGCATGTTAGGAGACGCTTACATTTTTGTATGTTAGAAGACATTTACATTTCGTATGCTAACAGAAATTTACATTTTTGTATGTTAGGAGACATTTACATTTTCGCATGTTAGGAGACATTTACATTTTCATATGTTAGGAGACATTTACATTTTCGTATGTTAGGAGACATTTACATTTTCGTATGCTAAGAGACATTTACATTTCCGTATGTTAGGAGACATTTACATTTTCCTATGTTAAGAGACATTTACATTTTCGTATGATAGGAGATGCTTACATTTTCACATGTTAAGAGACATTTACATTTTCGTATGTTAAGAGACATTTACATTTTCGTATGTTAGGAGACATTTACATTTTCGCATGTTAGGAGACATTTACATTTTCACATGTTAGTAGATGCTTACATTTTTGTATGTTAGGAGATGTTTACATTTTCGCATGTTAGGAGACATTTACATTTTCGCATGATAGGAGACGTTTACCTTTTTGCATGTTAGGAGACGTTTACATTTTCGTATGTTAAGAGAAATTTACATTTTCATATGCTAGGAGACATTTACATTTTCATATGTTAAGAGACATTTACATTTTCATATGTTAGGAGACGCTTACATTTTTGTATGTTAGGAGACATTTACATTTTCGCATGTTAAGAGACATTTACATTTTCATATGTTAGGAGACATTTACATTTTCGCATGTTAGGAGACATTTACATTTTCGCATGTTAAAAGACATTTACATTTTCACATGTTAAGAGACATTTACATTTTCGTATGTTAGGAGACATTTACATTTCGTATGTTAGGAGACATTTACATTTTCTCATGTTAAGAGACATTTACATTTTCGTATGTTAGGAGACATTTACATTTTCGTATGTTAACAGATATTTACATTTCCGTATGTTAGGAGACATTTACATTTTTGCATGTTAAGAGACATTTACATTTTAGTATGCTAAGAGGCATTTACATTTTCGTATGTTAGGAGACATTTACATTTTTGCATGTTAGGAGACATTTACATTTTCGTATGTTAGGAGACATTTACATTTTCATGTTAGGAGACATTTACATTTTCGTATGCTAAGAGGTATTTACATTTTCATATGCTAAGAGGTATTTACATTTTCATATGTTAAGAGACATTTACATTTTCGTATGATAGGAGATGCTTACATTTTCACATGTTAAGAGACATTTACATTTTCGTATGTTAGGAGACATTTACATTTTCGTATGTTAGGAGACATTTACATTTTCACATGTTAGGAGATGCTTACATTTTTGTATGTTAGGAGATGTTTACATTTTTGCATGTTAGGAGACATTTACATTTTCACATGATAGGAGACGTTTACATTTTCGCATGTTAGGAGACGTTTACATTTTCGTATGTTAAGAGAAATTTACATTTTCATATGCTAGGAGACATTTACATTTTTGTATGTTAGGAGATATTTACATTTTCATATGTTAGGAGACGCTTACATTTTTGTATGTTAGGAGATATTTACAATTTCGCATGTTAGGAGACGCTTACATTTTTGTATGTTAGGAGATATTTACATTTTTGCATGTTAGGAGACGCTTACATTTTTGTATGTTAGAAGACATTTACATTTTCGTATGCTAACAGAAATTTACATTTTTGTATGTTAGGAGACATTTACATTTTCACATGTTAGGAGACATTTACATTTTCACATGTTAGGAGACATTTACATTTTCGTATGTTAGGAGACATTTACATTTTCGTATGCTAAGAGACATTTACATTTCCGTATGTTAGGAGACATTTACATTTTCGTATGTTAAGAGACATTTACATTTTCGTATGATAGGAGATTCTTACATTTTCACATGTTAAGAGACATTTACATTTTCGTATGTTAAGAGACATTTACATTTTCGTATGTTAGGAGACATTTACATTTTCGTATGTTAGGAGACATTTACATTTTCACATGTTAGGAGATGCTTACATTTTTGTATGTTAGGAGATGTTTACATTTTCGCATGTTAGGAGACATTTACATTTTCGCATGATAGGAGACGTTTACATTTTCGCATGTTAGGAGATGTTTACATTTTCGTATGTTAAGAGAAATTTACATTTTCATATGCTAGGAGACATTTACATTTTCATATGTTAAGAGACATTTACATTTTCATATGTTAGGAGACATTTACATTTTCGTATGTTAGGAGACGTTTACATTTTCATATGTTAGGAGACATTTACATTTTCGTATGTTAAGAGAAATTTATATTTTCATATGTTAGGAGACATTTACATTTTCATATGTTAAGAGATATTTATATTTTCATATGTTAGGAGACATTTACATTTTCGTATGATAGGAGACGTTTACATGTTAGGAGACATTTACATTTTCGCATGTTAGGAGACATTTACATTTTCATATGCTAGGAGACATTTACATTTTCGCATGTTAAGAGACATTTACATTTTCGTATGTTAGGAGACATTTACATTTTCGCATGTTAGGAGACGTTTACATGTTAGGAGACATTTACATTTTCGCATGTTAGGAGACATTTACATTTTCATACGTTAGGAGACATTTACATTTTCGCATGTTAAGAGACATTTACATTTTTGTATGTTAGGAGACATTTACATTTTTGTATGTTAGGAGATATTTACATTTTCATATGTTAGGAGACGCTTACATTTTTGTATGTTAGGAGATATTTACATTTTCGCATGTTAGGAGACGCTTACATTTTTGTATGTTAGGACATATTTACATTTTTGCATGTTAGGAGACGCTTACATTTTTGTATGTTAGAAGACATTTACATTTTCGTATGCTAACAGAAATTTACATTTTTGTATGTTAGGAGACATTTACATTTTCGCATGTTAGGAGACATTTACATTTTCATATGTTAGGAGACATTTACATTTTCGTATGTTAGGAGACATTTACATTTTCGTATGCTAAGAGACATTTACATTTCCGTATGTTAGGAGACATTTACATTTTCCTATGTTAAGAGACATTTACATTTTCGTATGATAGGAGATGCTTACATTTTCACATGTTAAGAGACATTTACATTTTCGTATGTTAAGAGACATTTACATTTTCGTATGTTAGGAGACATTTACATTTTCGCATGTTAGGAGACATTTACATTTTCACATGTTAGTAGATGCTTACATTTTTGTATGTTAGGAGATGTTTACATTTTCGCATGTTAGGAGACATTTACATTTTCGCATGATAGGAGACGTTTACCTTTTTGCATGTTAGGAGACGTTTACATTTTCGTATGTTAAGAGAAATTTACATTTTCATATGCTAGGAGACATTTACATTTTCATATGTTAAGAGACATTTACATTTTCATATGTTAGGAGACGCTTACATTTTTGTATGTTAGGAGACATTTACATTTTCGCATGTTAAGAGACATTTACATTTTCATATGTTAGGAGACATTTACATTTTCGCATGTTAGGAGACATTTACATTTTCGCATGTTAAAAGACATTTACATTTTCACATGTTAAGAGACATTTACATTTTCGTATGTTAGGAGACATTTACATTTCGTATGTTAGGAGACATTTACATTTTCGCATGTTAAGAGACATTTACATTTTCGTATGTTAGGAGACATTTACATTTTCGTATGTTAACAGACATTTACATTTCCGTATGTTAGGAGACATTTACATTTTTGCATGTTAAGAGACATTTACATTTTAGTATGCTAAGAGGCATTTACATTTTCGTATGTTAGGAGACATTTACATTTTTGCATGTTAGGAGACATTTACATTTTCGTATGTTAGGAGACATTTACATTTTCATGTTAGGAGACATTTACATTTTCGTATGCTAAGAGGTATTTACATTTTCATATGCTAAGAGGTATTTACATTTTCATATGTTAAGAGACATTTACATTTTCGTATGATAGGAGATGCTTACATTTTCACATGTTAAGAGACATTTACATTTTCGTATGTTAGGAGACATTTACATTTTCGTATGTTAGGAGACATTTACATTTTCACATGTTAGGAGATGCTTACATTTTTGTATGTTAGGAGATGTTTACATTTTTGCATGTTAGGAGACATTTACATTTTCACATGATAGGAGACGTTTACATTTTCGCATGTTAGGAGACGTTTACATTTTCGTATGTTAAGAGAAATTTACATTTTCATATGCTAGGAGACATTTACATTTTTGTATGTTAGGAGATATTTACATTTTCATATGTTAGGAGACGCTTACATTTTTGTATGTTAGGAGATATTTACAATTTCGCATGTTAGGAGACGCTTACATTTTTGTATGTTAGGAGATATTTACATTTTTGCATGTTAGGAGACGCTTACATTTTTGTATGTTAGAAGACATTTACATTTTCGTATGCTAACAGAAATTTACATTTTTGTATGTTAGGAGACATTTACATTTTCACATGTTAGGAGACATTTACATTTTCACATGTTAGGAGACATTTACATTTTCGTATGTTAGGAGACATTTACATTTTCGTATGCTAAGAGACATTTACATTTCCGTATGTTAGGAGACATTTACATTTTCGTATGTTAAGAGACATTTACATTTTCGTATGATAGGAGATTCTTACATTTTCACATGTAAAGAGACATTTACATTTTCGTATGTTAAGAGACATTTACATTTTCGTATGTTAGGAGACATTTACATTTTCGTATGTTAGGAGACATTTACATTTTCACATGTTAGGAGATGCTTACATTTTTGTATGTTAGGAGATGTTTACATTTTCGCATGTTAGGAGACATTTACATTTTCGCATGATAGGAGACGTTTACATTTTCGCATGTTAGGAGATGTTTACATTTTCGTATGTTAAGAGAAATTTACATTTTCATATGCTAGGAGACATTTACATTTTCATATGTTAAGAGACATTTACATTTTCATATGTTAGGAGACATTTACATTTTCGTATGTTAGGAGACGTTTACATTTTCGCATGTTGGGAGACATTTACATTTTCGTATGCTAAGAGACATTTACATTTTCATATGTTAGGAGACGTTTACATTTTCGCATGTCAGGAGACATTTACATTTTTGCATGTTAAGAGACATTTACATTTTCATATGTTAGGAGACATTTACATTTTCGCATGTTAGGAGACATTTACATTTTCGCATGTTAAGAGACATTTACATTTTCGTATGTTAGGAGACATTTACATTTTCGCATGATAGGAAACATTTACATTTTCGTATGCTAAGAGATGTTTACATTTTCGCATGTTAAGAGACATTTACATTTTCGCATGATAGGAGACGCTTACATTTTCAGATGTTAAGAGACATTTACATTTTCGTATGATAAGAGACATTTATATTTTCATATGCTAGGAGACATTTACATTTTCGTATGCTAAGAGACATTTACATTTCCGTATGTTAGGAGACATTTACATTTTCCTATGTTAAGAGACATTTACATTTTCGTATGATAGGAGATGCTTACATTTTCACATGTTAAGAGACATTTACATTTTCGTATGTTAAGAGACATTTACATTTTCGTATGTTAGGAGACATTTACATTTTCGCATGTTAGGAGACATTTACATTTTCACATGTTAGTAGATGCTTACATTTTTGTATGTTAGGAGATGTTTACATTTTCGCATGTTAGGAGACATTTACATTTTCGCATGATAGGAGACGTTTACCTTTTTGCATGTTAGGAGACGTTTACATTTTCGTATGTTAAGAGAAATTTACATTTTCATATGCTAGGAGACATTTACATTTTCATATGTTAAGAGACATTTACATTTTCATATGTTAGGAGACGCTTACATTTTTGTATGTTAGGAGACATTTACATTTTCGCATGTTAAGAGACATTTACATTTTCATATGTTAGGAGACATTTACATTTTCGCATGTTAGGAGACATTTACATTTTCGCATGTTAAAAGACATTTACATTTTCACATGTTAAGAGACATTTACATTTTCGTATGTTAGGAGACATTTACATTTCGTATGTTAGGAGACATTTACATTTTCGCATGTTAAGAGACATTTACATTTTCGTATGTTAGGAGACATTTACATTTTCGTATGTTAACAGACATTTACATTTCCGTATGTTAGGAGACATTTACATTTTTGCATGTTAAGAGACATTTACATTTTAGTATGCTAAGAGGCATTTACATTTTCGTATGTTAGGAGACATTTACATTTTTGCATGTTAGGAGACATTTACATTTTCGTATGTTAGGAGACATTTACATTTTCATGTTAGGAGACATTTACATTTTCGTATGCTAAGAGGTATTTACATTTTCATATGCTAAGAGGTATTTACATTTTCATATGTTAAGAGACATTTATATTTTCGTATGATAGGAGATGCTTACATTTTCACATGTTAAGAGACATTTACATTTTCGTATGCTAGGAGACATTTACATTTTCGTATGTTAGGAGACATTTACATTTTCACATGTTAGGAGATGCTTACATTTTTGTATGTTAGGAGATGTTTACATTTTTGCATGTTAGGAGACATTTACATTTTCACATGATAGGAGACGTTTACATTTTCGCATGTTAGGAGACGTTTACATTTTCGTATGTTAAGAGAAATTTACATTTTCATATGCTAGGAGACATTTACATTTTTGTATGTTAGGAGATATTTACATTTTCATATGTTAGGAGACGCTTACATTTTTGTATGTTAGGAGATATTTACAATTTCGCATGTTAGGAGACGCTTACATTTTTGTATGTTAGGAGATATTTACATTTTTGCATGTTAGGAGACGCTTACATTTTTGTATGTTAGAAGACATTTACATTTTCGTATGCTAACAGAAATTTACATTTTTGTATGTTAGGAGACATTTACATTTTCACATGTTAGGAGACATTTACATTTTCACATGTTAGGAGACATTTACATTTTCGTATGTTAGGAGACATTTACATTTTCGTATGCTAAGAGACATTTACATTTCCGTATGTTAGGAGACATTTACATTTTCGTATGTTAAGAGACATTTACATTTTCGTATGATAGGAGATTCTTACATTTTCACATGTTAAGAGACATTTACATTTTCGTATGTTAAGAGACATTTACATTTTCGTATGTTAGGAGACATTTACATTTTCGTATGTTAGGAGACATTTACATTTTCACATGTTAGGAGATGCTTACATTTTTGTATGTTAGGAGATGTTTACATTTTCGCATGTTAGGAGACATTTACATTTTCGCATGATAGGAGACGTTTACATTTTCGCATGTTAGGAGATGTTTACATTTTCGTATGTTAAGAGAAATTTACATTTTCATATGCTAGGAGACATTTACATTTTCATATGTTAAGAGACATTTACATTTTCATATGTTAGGAGACATTTACATTTTCGTATGTTAGGAGACGTTTACATTTTCGCATGTTGGGAGACATTTACATTTTCGTATGCTAAGAGACATTTACATTTTCATATGTTAGGAGACGTTTACATTTTCGCATGTCAGGAGACATTTACATTTTTGCATGTTAAGAGACATTTACATTTTCATATGTTAGGAGACATTTACATTTTCGCATGTTAGGAGACATTTACATTTTCGCATGTTAAGAGACATTTACATTTTCGTATGTTAGGAGACATTTACATTTCGTATGTTAGGAGACATTTACATTTTCGCATGTTAGGAGACATTTACATTTTTGCATGTTAGGAGACATTTACATTTTTGCATGTTAGGAGACATTTACATTTTCGCATGATAGGAAACATTTACATTTTCGTATGCTAAGAGATGTTTACATTTTCGCATGTTAAGAGACATTTACATTTTCGCATGATAGGAGACGCTTACATTTTCACATGTTAAGAGACATTTACATTTTCGTATGATAAGAGACATTTATATTTTCATATGCTAGGAGACATTTACATTTTCGTATGTTAAGAGATATTTACATTTTCGTATGGTAGGAGATGTTTACATTTTCGTTTGTTAGGAGACATTTACATTTTCGTATGTTAGGAGACATTTACATTTTTGCATGTTAGGAGATACTTACATTTTTGTATGTTAGGAGATGTTTACATTTTCGCATGTTAGGAGACATTTACATTTTCGTATGATAGGAGACATTTACATTTTCGCATGTTAGGAGACATTTACATTTTTGCATGTTAGGAGACATTTACATTTTCGTATGTTAGGAGACATTTACATTTTTGCATGTTAGGAGATGCTTACATTTTTGTATGTTAGGAGATGTTTACATTTTCGCATGTCAGGAGACATTTACATTTTCGCATGTTAAGAGACATTTACATTTTCATATGTTAGCAGACATTTACATTTTCGCATGTTAGGAGACATTTACATTTTCGCATGTTAAAAGACATTTACATTTTCACATGTTAAGAGACATTTACATTTTTGTATGTTGGGAGACATTTACATTTTCGTATGTTAAGAGACATTTACATTTCCGTATGTTAGGAGACATTTACATTTTCGTATGTTAAGAGACATTTACATTTTCGTATGCTAAGAGGCATTTACATTTTCGTATGTTAGGAGACATTTACATTTTTGCATGTTAGGAGACATTTACATTTTCGTATGTTAGGAGACATTTACATTTTCATGTTAGGAGACATTTACATTTTCGTATGCTAAGAGGTATTTACATTTTCATATGCTAAGAGGTATTTACATATCCATATGCTAGGAGACATTTACATTTTCATATGTTAGGAGACATTTACATTTTCGCATGTTAGGAGACATTTACATTTTTGTATGTTAGGAGACATTTACATTTTCGTATGCTAGGAGACATTTACATTTTCGTATGCTAAGAGGCATTTACATTTTCGTATGATAGGAGATGCTTACATTTTCACATGTTAAGAGACATTTACATTTTCGTATGTTAGGAGACATTTACATTTTCGTATGTTAGGAGACATTTACATTTTCACATGTTAGGAGATGCTTACATTTTTGTATGTTAGGAGATGTTTACATTTTTGCATGTTAGGAGACATTTACATTTTCACATGATAGGAGACGTTTACATTTTCACATGATAGGAGACATTTACATTTTCGCATGTTAAGAGACATTTACATTTTCATATGCTAGGAGACATTTACATTTTCACATGTTAGGAGACATTTACATTTTCGCATGTTAAAAGATATTTACATTTTCACATGTTAAGAGACATTTACATTTTCGTATGTTAGGAGACATTTACATTTCGTATGTTAGGAGACATTTACATTTTCGCATGTTAAGAGACATTTACATTTTCGTATGTTAGGAGACATTTACATTTTCGTATGTTAACAGACATTTACATTTCCGTATGTTAGGAGACATTTACATTTTTGCATGTTAAGAGACATTTACATTTTAGTATGCTAAGAGGCATTTACATTTTCGCATGTTAGGAGACATTTACATTTTTGCATGTTAGGAGACATTTACATTTTCGTATGTTAGGAGACATTTACATTTTCATGTTAGGAGACATTTACATTTTCGTATGCTAAGAGGTATTTACATTTTCATATGCTAAGAGGTATTTACATTTGCATATGTTAAGAGACATTTACATTTTCGTATGTTAACAGACATTTACATTTTCGTATGTTAACAGACATTTACATTTCCGTATGTTAGGAGACATTTACATTTTCGCATGTTAGGAGACATTTACATTTTCATATGTTAGGAGACATTTACATTTTCGTATGTTAGGAGACATTTACATTTTCGTATGCTAAGAGACATTTACATTTCCGTATGTTAGGAGACATTTACATTTTCCTATGTTAAGAGACATTTACATTTTCGTATGATAGGAGATGCTTACATTTTCACATGTTAAGAGACATTTACATTTTCGTATGTTAAGAGACATTTACATTTTCGTATGTTAGGAGACATTTACATTTTCGCATGTTAGGAGACATTTACATTTTCACATGTTAGTAGATGCTTACATTTTTGTATGTTAGGAGATGTTTACATTTTCGCATGTTAGGAGACATTTACATTTTCGCATGATAGGAGACGTTTACCTTTTTGCATGTTAGGAGACGTTTACATTTTCGTATGTTAAGAGAAATTTACATTTTCATATGCTAGGAGACATTTACATTTTCATATGTTAAGAGACATTTACATTTTCATATGTTAGGAGACGCTTACATTTTTGTATGTTAGGAGACATTTACATTTTCGCATGTTAAGAGACATTTACATTTTCATATGTTAGGAGACATTTACATTTTCGCATGTTAGGAGACATTTACATTTTCGCATGTTAAAAGACATTTACATTTTCACATGTTAAGAGACATTTACATTTTCGTATGTTAGGAGACATTTACATTTCGTATGTTAGGAGACATTTACATTTTCGCATGTTAAGAGACATTTACATTTTCGTATGTTAGGAGACATTTACATTTTCGTATGTTAACAGACATTTACATTTCCGTATGTTAGGAGACATTTACATTTTTGCATGTTAAGAGACATTTACATTTTAGTATGCTAAGAGGCATTTACATTTTCGTATGTTAGGAGACATTTACATTTTTGCATGTTAGGAGACATTTACATTTTCGTATGTTAGGAGACATTTACATTTTCATGTTAGGAGACATTTACATTTTCGTATGCTAAGAGGTATTTACATTTTCATATGCTAAGAGGTATTTACATTTTCATATGTTAAGAGACATTTACATTTTCGTATGATAGGAGATGCTTACATTTTCACATGTTAAGAGACATTTACATTTTCGTATGTTAGGAGACATTTACATTTTCGTATGTTAGGAGACATTTACATTTTCACATGTTAGGAGATGCTTACATTTTTGTATGTTAGGAGATGTTTACATTTTTGCATGTTAGGAGACATTTACATTTTCACATGATAGGAGACGTTTACATTTTCGCATGTTAGGAGACGTTTACATTTTCGTATGTTAAGAGAAATTTACATTTTCATATGCTAGGAGACATTTACATTTTTGTATGTTAGGAGATATTTACATTTTCATATGTTAGGAGACGCTTACATTTTTGTATGTTAGGAGATATTTACAATTTCGCATGTTAGGAGACGCTTACATTTTTGTATGTTAGGAGATATTTACATTTTTGCATGTTAGGAGACGCTTACATTTTTGTATGTTAGAAGACATTTACATTTTCGTATGCTAACAGAAATTTACATTTTTGTATGTTAGGAGACATTTACATTTTCACATGTTAGGAGACATTTACATTTTCACATGTTAGGAGACATTTACATTTTCGTATGTTAGGAGACATTTACATTTTCGTATGCTAAGAGACATTTACATTTCCGTATGTTAGGAGACATTTACATTTTCGTATGTTAAGAGACATTTACATTTTCGTATGATAGGAGATTCTTACATTTTCACATGTAAAGAGACATTTACATTTTCGTATGTTAAGAGACATTTACATTTTCGTATGTTAGGAGACATTTACATTTTCGTATGTTAGGAGACATTTACATTTTCACATGTTAGGAGATGCTTACATTTTTGTATGTTAGGAGATGTTTACATTTTCGCATGTTAGGAGACATTTACATTTTCGCATGATAGGAGACGTTTACATTTTCGCATGTTAGGAGATGTTTACATTTTCGTATGTTAAGAGAAATTTACATTTTCATATGCTAGGAGACATTTACATTTTCATATGTTAAGAGACATTTACATTTTCATATGTTAGGAGACATTTACATTTTCGTATGTTAGGAGACGTTTACATTTTCGCATGTTGGGAGACATTTACATTTTCGTATGCTAAGAGACATTTACATTTTCATATGTTAGGAGACGTTTACATTTTCGCATGTCAGGAGACATTTACATTTTTGCATGTTAAGAGACATTTACATTTTCATATGTTAGGAGACATTTACATTTTCGCATGTTAGGAGACATTTACATTTTCGCATGTTAAGAGACATTTACATTTTCGTATGTTAGGAGACATTTACATTTTCGCATGATAGGAAACATTTACATTTTCGTATGCTAAGAGATGTTTACATTTTCGCATGTTAAGAGACATTTACATTTTCGCATGATAGGAGACGCTTACATTTTCAGATGTTAAGAGACATTTACATTTTCGTATGATAAGAGACATTTATATTTTCATATGCTAGGAGACATTTACATTTTCGTATGCTAAGAGACATTTACATTTCCGTATGTTAGGAGACATTTACATTTTCCTATGTTAAGAGACATTTACATTTTCGTATGATAGGAGATGCTTACATTTTCACATGTTAAGAGACATTTACATTTTCGTATGTTAAGAGACATTTACATTTTCGTATGTTAGGAGACATTTACATTTTCGCATGTTAGGAGACATTTACATTTTCACATGTTAGTAGATGCTTACATTTTTGTATGTTAGGAGATGTTTACATTTTCGCATGTTAGGAGACATTTACATTTTCGCATGATAGGAGACGTTTACCTTTTTGCATGTTAGGAGACGTTTACATTTTCGTATGTTAAGAGAAATTTACATTTTCATATGCTAGGAGACATTTACATTTTCATATGTTAAGAGACATTTACATTTTCATATGTTAGGAGACGCTTACATTTTTGTATGTTAGGAGACATTTACATTTTCGCATGTTAAGAGACATTTACATTTTCATATGTTAGGAGACATTTACATTTTCGCATGTTAGGAGACATTTACATTTTCGCATGTTAAAAGACATTTACATTTTCACATGTTAAGAGACATTTACATTTTCGTATGTTAGGAGACATTTACATTTCGTATGTTAGGAGACATTTACATTTTCGCATGTTAAGAGACATTTACATTTTCGTATGTTAGGAGACATTTACATTTTCGTATGTTAACAGACATTTACATTTCCGTATGTTAGGAGACATTTACATTTTCGTATGTTAGGAGACATTTACATTTTCGTATGTTAACAGACATTTACATTTTCGCATGTTAAGAGACATTTACATTTTCGTATGTTAGGAGACATTTACATTTTCGTATGTTAACAGACATTTACATTTCCGTATGTTAGGAGACATTTACATTTTTGCATGTTAAGAGACATTTACATTTTAGTATGCTAAGAGGCATTTACATTTTCGTATGTTAGGAGACATTTACATTTTTGCATGTTAGGAGACATTTACATTTTCGTATGTTAGGAGACATTTACATTTTCATGTTAGGAGACATTTACATTTTCGTATGCTAAGAGGTATTTACATTTTCATATGCTAAGAGGTATTTACATTTTCATATGTTAAGAGACATTTATATTTTCGTATGATAGGAGATGCTTACATTTTCACATGTTAAGAGACATTTACATTTTCGTATGCTAGGAGACATTTACATTTTCGTATGTTAGGAGACATTTACATTTTCACATGTTAGGAGATGCTTACATTTTTGTATGTTAGGAGATGTTTACATTTTTGCATGTTAGGAGACATTTACATTTTCACATGATAGGAGACGTTTACATTTTCGCATGTTAGGAGACGTTTACATTTTCGTATGTTAAGAGAAATTTACATTTTCATATGCTAGGAGACATTTACATTTTTGTATGTTAGGAGATATTTACATTTTCATATGTTAGGAGACGCTTACATTTTTGTATGTTAGGAGATATTTACAATTTCGCATGTTAGGAGACGCTTACATTTTTGTATGTTAGGAGATATTTACATTTTTGCATGTTAGGAGACGCTTACATTTTTGTATGTTAGAAGACATTTACATTTTCGTATGCTAACAGAAATTTACATTTTTGTATGTTAGGAGACATTTACATTTTCACATGTTAGGAGACATTTACATTTTCACATGTTAGGAGACATTTACATTTTCGTATGTTAGGAGACATTTACATTTTCGTATGCTAAGAGACATTTACATTTCCGTATGTTAGGAGACATTTACATTTTCGTATGTTAAGAGACATTTACATTTTCGTATGATAGGGGATTCTTACATTTTCACATGTTAAGAGACATTTACATTTTCGTATGTTAAGAGACATTTACATTTTCGTATGTTAGGAGACATTTACATTTTCGTATGTTAGGAGACATTTACATTTTCACATGTTAGGAGATGCTTACATTTTTGTATGTTAGGAGATGTTTACATTTTCGCATGTTAGGAGACATTTACATTTTCGCATGATAGGAGACGTTTACATTTTCGCATGTTAGGAGATGTTTACATTTTCGTATGTTAAGAGAAATTTACATTTTCATATGCTAGGAGACATTTACATTTTCATATGTTAAGAGACATTTACATTTTCATATGTTAGGAGACATTTACATTTTCGTATGTTAGGAGACGTTTACATTTTCGCATGTTGGGAGACATTTACATTTTCGTATGCTAAGAGACATTTACATTTTCATATGTTAGGAGACGTTTACATTTTCGCATGTCAGGAGACATTTACATTTTTGCATGTTAAGAGACATTTACATTTTCATATGTTAGGAGACATTTACATTTTCGCATGTTAGGAGACATTTACATTTTCGCATGTTAAGAGACATTTACATTTTCGTATGTTAGGAGACATTTACATTTCGTATGTTAGGAGACATTTACATTTTCGCATGTTAGGAGACATTTACATTTTTGCATGTTAGGAGACATTTACATTTTTGCATGTTAGGAGACATTTACATTTTCGCATGATAGGAAACATTTACATTTTCGTATGCTAAGAGATGTTTACATTTTCGCATGTTAAGAGACATTTACATTTTCGCATGATAGGAGACGCTTACATTTTCACATGTTAAGAGACATTTACATTTTCGTATGATAAGAGACATTTATATTTTCATATGCTAGGAGACATTTACATTTTCGTATGTTAAGAGATATTTACATTTTCGTATGGTAGGAGATGTTTACATTTTCGTTTGTTAGGAGACATTTACATTTTCGTATGTTAGGAGACATTTACATTTTTGCATGTTAGGAGATACTTACATTTTTGTATGTTAGGAGATGTTTACATTTTCGCATGTTAGGAGACATTTACATTTTCGTATGATAGGAGACATTTACATTTTCGCATGTTAGGAGACATTTACATTTTTGCATGTTAGGAGACATTTACATTTTCGTATGTTAGGAGACATTTACATTTTTGCATGTTAGGAGATGCTTACATTTTTGTATGTTAGGAGATGTTTACATTTTCGCATGTCAGGAGACATTTACATTTTCGCATGTTAAGAGACATTTACATTTTCATATGTTAGCAGACATTTACATTTTCGCATGTTAGGAGACATTTACATTTTCGCATGTTAAAAGACATTTACATTTTCACATGTTAAGAGACATTTACATTTTTGTATGTTGGGAGACATTTACATTTTCGTATGTTAAGAGACATTTACATTTCCGTATGTTAGGAGACATTTACATTTTCGTATGTTAAGAGACATTTACATTTTCGTATGCTAAGAGGCATTTACATTTTCGTATGTTAGGAGACATTTACATTTTTGCATGTTAGGAGACATTTACATTTTCGTATGTTAGGAGACATTTACATTTTCATGTTAGGAGACATTTACATTTTCGTATGCTAAGAGGTATTTACATTTTCATATGCTAAGAGGTATTTACATATCCATATGCTAGGAGACATTTACATTTTCATATGTTAGGAGACATTTACATTTTCGCATGTTAGGAGACATTTACATTTTTGTATGTTAGGAGACATTTACATTTTCGTATGCTAGGAGACATTTACATTTTCGTATGCTAAGAGGCATTTACATTTTCGTATGATAGGAGATGCTTACATTTTCACATGTTAAGAGACATTTACATTTTCGTATGTTAGGAGACATTTACATTTTCGTATGTTAGGAGACATTTACATTTTCACATGTTAGGAGATGCTTACATTTTTGTATGTTAGGAGATGTTTACATTTTTGCATGTTAGGAGACATTTACATTTTCACATGATAGGAGACGTTTACATTTTCACATGATAGGAGACATTTACATTTTCGCATGTTAAGAGACATTTACATTTTCATATGCTAGGAGACATTTACATTTTCACATGTTAGGAGACATTTACATTTTCGCATGTTAAAAGATATTTACATTTTCACATGTTAAGAGACATTTACATTTTCGTATGTTAGGAGACATTTACATTTCGTATGTTAAGAGACATTTACATTTTCGCATGTTAAGAGACATTTACATTTTCGTATGTTAGGAGACATTTACATTTTCGTATGTTAACAGACATTTACATTTCCGTATGTTAGGAGACATTTACATTTTTGCATGTTAAGAGACATTTACATTTTAGTATGCTAAGAGGCATTTACATTTTCGCATGTTAGGAGACATTTACATTTTTGCATGTTAGGAGACATTTACATTTTCGTATGTTAGGAGACATTTACATTTTCATGTTAGGAGACATTTACATTTTCGTATGCTAAGAGGTATTTACATTTTCATATGCTAAGAGGTATTTACATTTGCATATGTTAAGAGACATTTACATTTTCGTATGATAGGAGATGCTTACATTTTCACATGTTAAGAGACATTTACATTTTCGTATGTTAGGAGACATTTACATTTTCGTATGTTAGGAGACATTTACATTTTCACATGTTAGGAGATGCTTACATTTTTGTATGTTAGGAGATGTTTACATTTTTGCATGTTAGGAGACGTTTACATTTTCGCATGTTAGGAGACGTTTACATTTTCGTATGTTAAGAGAAATTTACATTTTCATATGCTAGGAGACATTTACATTTTTGTATGTTAGGAGATATTTACATTTTCATATGTTAGGAGACTCTTACATTTTTGTATGTTAGGAGATATTTACATTTTTGCATGTTAGGAGACGCTTACATTTTTGTATGTTAGGAGATATTTACATTTTTGCATGTTAGGAGACGCTTACATTTTTGTATGTTAGAAGACATTTACATTTTCGTATGCTAACAGAAATTTACATTTTTGTATGTTAGGAGACATTTACATTTTCACATGTTAGGAGACATTTACATTTTCACATGTTAGGAGACATTTACATTTTCGTATGTTAGGAGACATTTACATTTTCGTATGCTAAGAGACATTTACATTTCCGTATGTTAGGAGACATTTACATTTTCGTATGTTAAGAGACATTTACATTTTCGTATGATAGGAGATTCTTACATTTTCACATGTAAAGAGACATTTACATTTTCGTATGTTAAGAGACATTTACATTTTCGTATGTTAGGAGACATTTACATTTTCGTATGCTAGGAGACATTTACATTTTCACATGTTAGGAGATGCTTACATTTTTGTATGTTAGGAGATGTTTACATTTTCGCATGTTAGGAGACATTTACATTTTCGCATGATAGGAGACGTTTACATTTTCGCATGTTAGGAGATGTTTACATTTTCGTATGTTAAGAGAAATTTACATTTTCATATGCTAGGAGACATTTACATTTTCATATGTTAAGAGACATTTACATTTTCATATGTTAGGAGACATTTACATTTTCGTATGTTAGGAGACGTTTACATTTTCGCATGTTGGGAGACATTTACATTTTCGCATGCTAAGAGACATTTACATTTTCATATGTTAGGAGACGTTTACATTTTCGCATGTCAGGAGACATTTACATTTTTGCATGTTAAGAGACATTTACATTTTCATATGTTAGGAGACATTTACATTTTCGCATGTTAGGAGACATTTACATTTTCGCATGTTAAGAGACATTTACATTTTCGTATGTTAGGAGACATTTACATTTTCGCATGATAGGAAACATTTACATTTTCGTATGCTAAGAGATGTTTACATTTTCGCATGTTAAGAGACATTTACATTTTCGCATGATAGGAGACGCTTACATTTTCAGATGTTAAGAGACATTTACATTTTCGTATGATAAGAGACATTTATATTTTCATATGCTAGGAGACATTTACATTTTCGTATGCTAAGAGACATTTACATTTCCGTATGTTAGGAGACATTTACATTTTCCTAGGTTAAGAGACATTTACATTTTCGTATGATAGGAGATGCTTACATTTTCACATGTTAAGAGACATTTACATTTTCGTATGTTAAGAGACATTTACATTTTCGTATGTTAGGAGACATTTACATTTTCGCATGTTAGGAGACATTTACATTTTCACATGTTAGTAGATGCTTACATTTTTGTATGTTAGGAGATGTTTACATTTTCGCATGTTAGGAGACATTTACATTTTCGCATGATAGGAGACGTTTACCTTTTTGCATGTTAGGAGACGTTTACATTTTCGTATGTTAAGAGAAATTTACATTTTCATATGCTAGGAGACATTTACATTTTCATATGTTAAGAGACATTTACATTTTCATATGTTAGGAGACGCTTACATTTTTGTATGTTAGGAGACATTTACATTTTCGCATGTTAAGAGACATTTACATTTTCATATGTTAGGAGACATTTACATTTTCGCATGTTAGGAGACATTTACATTTTCGCATGTTAAAAGACATTTACATTTTCACATGTTAAGAGACATTTACATTTTCGTATGTTAGGAGACATTTACATTTCGTATGTTAGGAGACATTTACATTTTCGCATGTTAAGAGACATTTACATTTTCGTATGTTAGGAGACATTTACATTTTCGTATGTTAACAGACATTTACATTTCCGTATGTTAGGAGACATTTACATTTTTGCATGTTAAGAGACATTTACATTTTAGTATGCTAAGAGGCATTTACATTTTCGTATGTTAGGAGACATTTACATTTTTGCATGTTAGGAGACATTTACATTTTCGTATGTTAGGAGACATTTACATTTTCATGTTAGGAGACATTTACATTTTCGTATGCTAAGAGGTATTTACATTTTCATATGCTAAGAGGTATTTACATTTTCATATGTTAAGAGACATTTATATTTTCGTATGATAGGAGATGCTTACATTTTCACATGTTAAGAGACATTTACATTTTCGTATGCTAGGAGACATTTACATTTTCGTATGTTAGGAGACATTTACATTTTCACATGTTAGGAGATGCTTACATTTTTGTATGTTAGGAGATGTTTACATTTTTGCATGTTAGGAGACATTTACATTTTCACATGATAGGAGACGTTTACATTTTCGCATGTTAGGAGACGTTTACATTTTCGTATGTTAAGAGAAATTTACATTTTCATATGCTAGGAGACATTTACATTTTTGTATGTTAGGAGATATTTACATTTTCATATGTTAGGAGACGCTTACATTTTTGTATGTTAGGAGATATTTACAATTTCGCATGTTAGGAGACGCTTACATTTTTGTATGTTAGGAGATATTTACATTTTCGTATGATAGGAGATGCTTACATTTTCACATGTTAAGAGACATTTACATTTTCGTATGTTAGGAGACATTTACATTTTCGTATGTTAGGAGACATTTACATTTTCACATGTTAGGAGATGCTTACATTTTTGTATGTTAGGAGATGTTTACATTTTTGCATGTTAGGAGACGTTTACATTTTCGCATGTTAGGAGACGTTTACATTTTCGTATGTTAAGAGAAATTTACATTTTCATATGCTAGGAGACATTTACATTTTTGTATGTTAGGAGATATTTACATTTTCATATGTTAGGAGACTCTTACATTTTTGTATGTTAGGAGATATTTACATTTTTGCATGTTAGGAGACGCTTACATTTTTGTATGTTAGGAGATATTTACATTTTTGCATGTTAGGAGACGCTTACATTTTTGTATGTTAGAAGACATTTACATTTTCGTATGCTAACAGAAATTTACATTTTTGTATGTTAGGAGACATTTACATTTTCACATGTTAGGAGACATTTACATTTTCACATGTTAGGAGACATTTACATTTTCGTATGTTAGGAGACATTTACATTTTCGTATGCTAAGAGACATTTACATTTCCGTATGTTAGGAGACATTTACATTTTCGTATGTTAAGAGACATTTACATTTTCGTATGATAGGAGATTCTTACATTTTCACATGTAAAGAGACATTTACATTTTCGTATGTTAAGAGACATTTACATTTTCGTATGTTAGGAGACATTTACATTTTCGTATGTTAGGAGACATTTACATTTTCACATGTTAGGAGATGCTTACATTTTTGTATGTTAGGAGATGTTTACATTTTCGCATGTTAGGAGACATTTACATTTTCGCATGATAGGAGACGTTTACATTTTCGCATGTTAGGAGATGTTTACATTTTCGTATGTTAAGAGAAATTTACATTTTCATATGCTAGGAGACATTTACATTTTCATATGTTAAGAGACATTTACATTTTCATATGTTAGGAGACATTTACATTTTCGTATGTTAGGAGACGTTTACATTTTCGCATGTTGGGAGACATTTACATTTTCGCATGCTAAGAGACATTTACATTTTCATATGTTAGGAGACGTTTACATTTTCGCATGTCAGGAGACATTTACATTTTTGCATGTTAAGAGACATTTACATTTTCATATGTTAGGAGACATTTACATTTTCGCATGTTAGGAGACATTTACATTTTCGCATGTTAAGAGACATTTACATTTTCGTATGTTAGGAGACATTTACATTTTCGCATGATAGGAAACATTTACATTTTCGTATGCTAAGAGATGTTTACATTTTCGCATGTTAAGAGACATTTACATTTTCGCATGATAGGAGACGCTTACATTTTCAGATGTTAAGAGACATTTACATTTTCGTATGATAAGAGACATTTATATTTTCATATGCTAGGAGACATTTACATTTTCGTATGCTAAGAGACATTTACATTTCCGTATGTTAGGAGACATTTACATTTTCCTATGTTAAGAGACATTTACATTTTCGTATGATAGGAGATGCTTACATTTTCACATGTTAAGAGACATTTACATTTTCGTATGTTAAGAGACATTTACATTTTCGTATGTTAGGAGACATTTACATTTTCGCATGTTAGGAGACATTTACATTTTCACATGTTAGTAGATGCTTACATTTTTGTATGTTAGGAGATGTTTACATTTTCGCATGTTAGGAGACATTTACATTTTCGCATGATAGGAGACGTTTACCTTTTTGCATGTTAGGAGACGTTTACATTTTCGTATGTTAAGAGAAATTTACATTTTCATATGCTAGGAGACATTTACATTTTCATATGTTAAGAGACATTTACATTTTCATATGTTAGGAGACGCTTACATTTTTGTATGTTAGGAGACATTTACATTTTCGCATGTTAAGAGACATTTACATTTTCATATGTTAGGAGACATTTACATTTTCGCATGTTAGGAGACATTTACATTTTCGCATGTTAAAAGACATTTACATTTTCACATGTTAAGAGACATTTACATTTTCGTATGTTAGGAGACATTTACATTTCGTATGTTAGGAGACATTTACATTTTCGCATGTTAAGAGACATTTACATTTTCGTATGTTAGGAGACATTTACATTTTCGTATGTTAACAGACATTTACATTTCCGTATGTTAGGAGACATTTACATTTTTGCATGTTAAGAGACATTTACATTTTAGTATGCTAAGAGGCATTTACATTTTCGTATGTTAGGAGACATTTACATTTTTGCATGTTAGGAGACATTTACATTTTCGTATGTTAGGAGACATTTACATTTTCATGTTAGGAGACATTTACATTTTCGTATGCTAAGAGGTATTTACATTTTCATATGCTAAGAGGTATTTACATTTTCATATGTTAAGAGACATTTATATTTTCGTATGATAGGAGATGCTTACATTTTCACATGTTAAGAGACATTTACATTTTCGTATGCTAGGAGACATTTACATTTTCGTATGTTAGGAGACATTTACATTTTCACATGTTAGGAGATGCTTACATTTTTGTATGTTAGGAGATGTTTACATTTTTGCATGTTAGGAGACATTTACATTTTCACATGATAGGAGACGTTTACATTTTCGGATGTTAGGAGACGTTTACATTTTCGTATGTTAAGAGAAATTTACATTTTCATATGCTAGGAGACATTTACATTTTTGTATGTTAGGAGATATTTACATTTTCATATGTTAGGAGACGCTTACATTTTTGTATGTTAGGAGATATTTACAATTTCGCATGTTAGGAGACGCTTACATTTTTGTATGTTAGGAGATATTTACATTTTTGCATGTTAGGAGACGCTTACATTTTTGTATGTTAGAAGACATTTACATTTTCGTATGCTAACAGAAATTTACATTTTTGTATGTTAGGAGACATTTACATTTTCACATGTTAGGAGACATTTACATTTTCACATGTTAGGAGACATTTACATTTTCGTATGTTAGGAGACATTTACATTTTCGTATGCTAAGAGACATTTACATTTCCGTATGTTAGGAGACATTTACATTTTCGTATGTTAAGAGACATTTACATTTTCGTATGATAGGAGATTCTTACATTTTCACATGTTAAGAGACATTTACATTTTCGTATGTTAAGAGACATTTACATTTTCGTATGTTAGGAGACATTTACATTTTCGTATGTTAGGAGACATTTACATTTTCACATGTTAGGAGATGCTTACATTTTTGTATGTTAGGAGATGTTTACATTTTCGCATGTTAGGAGACATTTACATTTTCGCATGATAGGAGACGTTTACATTTTCGCATGTTAGGAGATGTTTACATTTTCGTATGTTAAGAGAAATTTACATTTTCATATGCTAGGAGACATTTACATTTTCATATGTTAAGAGACATTTACATTTTCATATGTTAGGAGACATTTACATTTTCGTATGTTAGGAGACGTTTACATTTTCGCATGTTGGGAGACATTTACATTTTCGTATGCTAAGAGACATTTACATTTTCATATGTTAGGAGACGTTTACATTTTCGCATGTCAGGAGACATTTACATTTTTGCATGTTAAGAGACATTTACATTTTCATATGTTAGGAGACATTTACATTTTCGCATGTTAGGAGACATTTACATTTTCGCATGTTAAGAGACATTTACATTTTCGTATGTTAGGAGACATTTACATTTCGTATGTTAGGAGACATTTACATTTTCGCATGTTAGGAGACATTTACATTTTTGCATGTTAGGAGACATTTACATTTTTGCATGTTAGGAGACATTTACATTTTCGCATGATAGGAAACATTTACATTTTCGTATGCTAAGAGATGTTTACATTTTCGCATGTTAAGAGACATTTACATTTTCGCATGATAGGAGACGCTTACATTTTCACATGTTAAGAGACATTTACATTTTCGTATGATAAGAGACATTTATATTTTCATATGCTAGGAGACATTTACATTTTCGTATGTTAAGAGATATTTACATTTTCGTATGGTAGGAGATGTTTACATTTTCGTTTGTTAGGAGACATTTACATTTTCGTATGTTAGGAGACATTTACATTTTTGCATGTTAGGAGATACTTACATTTTTGTATGTTAGGAGATGTTTACATTTTCGCATGTTAGGAGACATTTACATTTTCGTATGATAGGAGATATTTACATTTTCGCATGTTAGGAGACATTTACATTTTTGCATGTTAGGAGACATTTACATTTTCGTATGTTAGGAGACATTTACATTTTTGCATGTTAGGAGATGCTTACATTTTTGTATGTTAGGAGATGTTTACATTTTCGCATGTCAGGAGACATTTACATTTTCGCATGTTAAGAGACATTTACATTTTCATATGTTAGCAGACATTTACATTTTCGCATGTTAGGAGACATTTACATTTTCGCATGTTAAAAGACATTTACATTTTCACATGTTAAGAGACATTTACATTTTTGTATGTTGGGAGACATTTACATTTTCGTATGTTAAGAGACATTTACATTTCCGTATGTTAGGAGACATTTACATTTTCGTATGTTAAGAGACATTTACATTTTCGTATGCTAAGAGGCATTTACATTTTCGTATGTTAGGAGACATTTACATTTTTGCATGTTAGGAGACATTTACATTTTCGTATGTTAGGAGACATTTACATTTTCATGTTAGGAGACATTTACATTTTCGTATGCTAAGAGGTATTTACATTTTCATATGCTAAGAGGTATTTACATATCCATATGCTAGGAGACATTTACATTTTCATATGTTAGGAGACATTTACATTTTCGCATGTTAGGAGACATTTACATTTTTGTATGTTAGGAGACATTTACATTTTCGTATGCTAGGAGACATTTACATTTTCGTATGCTAAGAGGCATTTACATTTTCGTATGATAGGAGATGCTTACATTTTCACATGTTAAGAGACATTTACATTTTCGTATGTTAGGAGACATTTACATTTTCGTATGTTAGGAGACATTTACATTTTCACATGTTAGGAGATGCTTACATTTTTGTATGTTAGGAGATGTTTACATTTTTGCATGTTAGGAGACATTTACATTTTCACATGATAGGAGACGTTTACATTTTCACATGATAGGAGACATTTACATTTTCGCATGTTAAGAGACATTTACATTTTCATATGCTAGGAGACATTTACATTTTCACATGTTAGGAGACATTTACATTTTCGCATGTTAAAAGATATTTACATTTTCACATGTTAAGAGACATTTACATTTTCGTATGTTAGGAGACATTTACATTTCGTATGTTAGGAGACATTTACATTTTCGCATGTTAAGAGACATTTACATTTTCGTATGTTAGGAGACATTTACATTTTCGTATGTTAACAGACATTTACATTTCCGTATGTTAGGAGACATTTACATTTTTGCATGTTAAGAGACATTTACATTTTAGTATGCTAAGAGGCATTTACATTTTCGCATGTTAGGAGACATTTACATTTTTGCATGTTAGGAGACATTTACATTTTCGTATGTTAGGAGACATTTACATTTTCATGTTAGGAGACATTTACATTTTCGTATGCTAAGAGGTATTTACATTTTCATATGCTAAGAGGTATTTACATTTGCATATGTTAAGAGACATTTACATTTTCGTATGATAGGAGATGCTTACATTTTCACATGTTAAGAGACATTTACATTTTCGTATGTTAGGAGACATTTACATTTTCGTATGTTAGGAGACATTTACATTTTCACATGTTAGGAGATGCTTACATTTTTGTATGTTAGGAGATGTTTACATTTTTGCATGTTAGGAGACGTTTACATTTTCGCATGTTAGGAGACGTTTACATTTTCGTATGTTAAGAGAAATTTACATTTTCATATGCTAGGAGACATTTACATTTTTGTATGTTAGGAGATATTTACATTTTCATATGTTAGGAGACTCTTACATTTTTGTATGTTAGGAGATATTTACATTTTTGCATGTTAGGAGACGCTTACATTTTTGTATGTTAGGAGATATTTACATTTTTGCATGTTAGGAGACGCTTACATTTTTGTATGTTAGAAGACATTTACATTTTCGTATGCTAACAGAAATTTACATTTTTGTATGTTAGGAGACATTTACATTTTCACATGTTAGGAGACATTTACATTTTCACATGTTAGGAGACATTTACATTTTCGTATGGTAGGAGACATTTACATTTTCGTATGCTAAGAGACATTTACATTTCCGTATGTTAGGAGACATTTACATTTTCGTATGTTAAGAGACATTTACATTTTCGTATGATAGGAGATGCTTACATTTTCACATGTTAAGAGACGTTTACATTTTCGCATGTTAGGAGACGTTTACATTTTCGTATGTTAAGAGAAATTTACATTTTCATATGCTAGGAGACATTTACATTTTCATATGTTAAGAGACATTTACATTTTCATATGTTAGGAGACATTTACATTTTCGTATGTTAGGAGACGTTTACATTTTCGCATGTTGGGAGACATTTACATTTTCGTATGCTAAGAGACATTTACATTTTCATATGTTAGGAGACGTTTACATTTTCGCATGTCAGGAGACATTTACATTTTTGCATGTTAAGAGACATTTACATTTTCATATGTTAGGAGACATTTACATTTTCGCATGTTAGGAGACATTTACATTTTCGCATGTTAAAAGACATTTACATTTTCACATGTTAAGAGACATTTACATTTTCGTATGTTAGGAGACATTTACATTTCGTATGTTAGGAGACATTTACATTTTTGCATGTTAGGAGACATTTACATTTTTGCATGTTAGGAGACATTTACATTTTCGCATGATAGGAAACATTTACATTTTCGTATGCTAAGAGATGTTTACATTTTCGCATGTTAAGAGACATTTACATTTTCGCATGATAGGAGACACTTACATTTTCACATGTTAAGAGACATTTACATTTTCGTATGATAAGAGACATTTATATTTTCATATGCTAGGAGACATTTACATTTTCGTATGTTAAGAGATATTTACATTTTCGTATGGTAGGAGATGTTTACATTTTCGCTTGTTAGGAGACATTTACATTTTCGTATGTTAGGAGACATTTACATTTTTGCATGTTAGGAGATGCTTACATTTTTGTATGTTAGGAGATGTTTACATTTTCGCATGTTAGGAGACATTTACATTTTCGTATGATAGGAGACATTTACATTTTCGCATGTTAGGAGACATTTACATTTTTGCATGTTAGGAGACATTTACATTTTTGCATGTTAGGAGATGCTTACATTTTTGTATGTTAGGAGATGTTTACATTTTCGCATGTCAGGAGACATTTACATTTTCGCATGTTAAGAGACATTTACATTTTCATATGTTAGTAGACATTTACATTTTCGCATGTTAAGAGACATTTACATTTCCGTATGTTAGGAGACATTTACATTTTCGTATGCTAAGAGACATTTACATTTTCGTATGTTAGGAGACGCTTACATTTTTGTATGTTAGGACATATTTACATTTTTGCATGTTAGGAGACGCTTACATTTTTGTATGTTAGAAGACATTTACATTTTCGTATGCTAACAGAAATTTACATTTTTGTATGTTAGGAGACATTTACATTTTCGCATGTTAGGAGACATTTACATTTTCATATGTTAGGAGACATTTACATTTTCGTATGTTAGGAGACATTTACATTTTTGTATGCTAAGAGACATTTACATTTCCGTATGTTAGGAGACATTTACATTTTCCTATGTTAAGAGACATTTACATTTTCGTATGATAGGAGATGCTTACATTTTCACATGTTAAGAGACATTTACATTTTCGTATGTTAAGAGACATTTACATTTTCGTATGTTAGGAGACATTTACATTTTCGAATGTTAGGAGACATTTACATTTTCACATGTTAGTAGATGCTTACATTTTTGTATGTTAGGAGATGTTTACATTTTCGCATGTTAGGAGACATTTACATTTTCGCATGATAGGAGACGTTTACCTTTTTGCATGTTAGGAGACGTTTACATTTTCGTATGTAAAGAGAAATTTACATTTTCATATGCTAGGAGACATTTACATTTTCATATGTTAAGAGACATTTACATTTTCATATGTTAGGAGACGCTTACATTTTTGTATGTTAGGAGACATTTACATTTTCGCATGTTAAGAGACATTTACATTTTCATATGTTAGGAGACATTTACATTTTCGCATGTTAGGAGACATTTACATTTTCGCATGTTAAAAGACATTTACATTTTCACATGTTAAGAGACATTTACATTTTCGTATGTTAGGAGACATTTACATTTCGTATGTTAGGAGACATTTACATTTTCGCATGTTAAGAGACATTTACATTTTCGTATGTTAGGAGACATTTACATTTTCGTATGTTAACAGACATTTACATTTCCGTATGTTAGGAGACATTTACATTTTTGCATGTTAAGAGACATTTACATTTTAGTATACTAAGAGGCATTTACATTTTCGTATGTTAGGAGACATTTACATTTTTGCATGTTAGGAGACATTTACATTTTCGTATGTTAGGAGACATTTACATTTTCATGTTAGGAGACATTTACATTTTCGTATGCTAAGAGGTATTTACATTTTCATATGCTAAGAGGTATTTACATTTTCATATGTCAAGAGACATTTACATTTTCGTATGATAGGAGATGCTTACATTTTCACATGTTAAGAGATATTTACATTTTCGTATGTTAGGAGACATTTACATTTTCGTATGTTAGGAGACATTTACATTTTCACATGTTAGGAGATGCTTACATTTTTGTATGTTAGGAGATGTTTACATTTTTGCATGTTAGGAGACATTTACATTTTCACATGATAGGAGACGTTTACATTTTCGCATGTTAGGAGACGTTTACATTTTCGTATGTTAAGAGAAATTTACATTTTCATATGCTAGGAGACATTTACATTTTTGTATGTTAGGAGATATTTACAATTTCGCATGTTAGGAGACGCTTACATTTTTGTATGTTAGGAGATATTTACATTTTTGCATGTTAGGAGACGCTTACATTTTTGTATGTTAGAAGACATTTACATTTTCGTATGCTAACAGAAATTTACATTTTTGTATGTTAGGAGACATTTACATTTTCACATGTTAGGAGACATTTACATTTTCACATGTTAGGAGACATTTACATTTTCGTATGTTAGGAGACATTTACATTTTCGTATGCTAAGAGACATTTACATTTCCGTATGTTAGGAGACATTTACATTTTCGTATGTTAAGAGACATTTACATTTTCGTATGATAGGAGATTCTTACATTTTCACATGTTAAGAGACATTTACATTTTCGTATGTTAAGAGACATTTACATTTTCGTATGTTAGGAGACATTTACATTTTCGTATGTTAGGAGACATTTACATTTTCACATGTTAGGAGATGCTTACATTTTTGTATGTTAGGAGATGTTTACATTTTCGCATGTTAGGAGACATTTACATTTTCGCATGATAGGAGACGTTTACATTTTCGCATGTTAGGAGATGTTTACATTTTCGTATGTTAAGAGAAATTTACATTTTCATATGCTAGGAGACATTTACATTTTCATATGTTAAGAGACATTTACATTTTCATATGTTAGGAGACATTTACATTTTCGTATGTTAGGAGACGTTTACATTTTCGCATGTTGGGAGACATTTACATTTTCGTATGCTAAGAGACATTTACATTTTCATATGCTAGGAGACGTTTACATTTTCGCATGTCAGGAGACATTTACATTTTTGCATGTTAAGAGACATTTACATTTTCATATGTTAGGAGACATTTACATTTTCGCATGTTAGGAGACATTTACATTTTCGCATGTTAAGAGACATTTACATTTTCGTATGTTAGGAGACATTTACATTTCGTATGTTAGGAGACATTTACATTTTCGCATGTTAGGAGACATTTACATTTTTGCATGTTAGGAGACATTTACATTTTTGCATGTTAGGAGACATTTACATTTTCGCATGATAGGAAACATTTACATTTTCGTATGCTAAGAGATGTTTACATTTTCGCATGTTAAGAGACATTTACATTTTCGCATGATAGGAGACGCTTACATTTTCACATGTTAAGAGACATTTACATTTTCGTATGATAAGAGACATTTATATTTTCATATGCTAGGAGACATTTACATTTTCGTATGCTAAGAGACATTTACATTTCCGTATGTTAGGAGACATTTACATTTTCCTATGTTAAGAGACATTTACATTTTCGTATGATAGGAGATGCTTACATTTTCACATGTTAAGAGACATTTACATTTTCGTATGCTAAGAGACATTTACATTTTCGTATGTTAGGAGACATTTACATTTTCGCATGTTAGGAGACATTTACATTTTCACATGTTAGTAGATGCTTACATTTTTGTATGTTAGGAGATGTTTACATTTTCGCATGTTAGGAGACATTTACATTTTCGCATGATAGGAGACGTTTACCTTTTTGCATGTTAGGAGACGTTTACATTTTCGTATGCTAAGAGAAATTTACATTTTCATATGCTAGGAGACATTTACATTTTCATATGTTAAGAGACATTTACATTTTCATATGTTAGGAGACGCTTACATTTTTGTATGTTAGGAGACATTTACATTTTCGCATGTTAAGAGACATTTACATTTTCATATGTTAGGAGACATTTACATTTTCACATGTTAGGAGACATTTACATTTTCGCATGTTAAAAGACATTTACATTTTCACATGTTAAGAGACATTTACATTTTCGTATGTTAGGAGACATTTACATTTCGTATGTTAGGAGACATTTACATTTTCGCATGTTAAGAGACATTTACATTTTCGTATGTTAGGAGACATTTACATTTTCGTATGTTAACAGACATTTACATTTCCGTATGTTAGGAGACATTTACATTTTTGCATGTTAAGAGACATTTACATTTTAGTATGCTAAGAGGCATTTACATTTTCGTATGTTAGGAGACATTTACATTTTTGCATGTTAGGAGACATTTACATTTTCGTATGTTAGGAGACATTTACATTTTCATGTTAGGAGACATTTACATTTTCGTATGCTAAGAGGTATTTACATTTTCATATGCTAAGAGGTATTTACATTTTCATATGTTAAGAGACATTTACATTTTCGTATGATAGGAGATGCTTACATTTTCACATGTTAAGAGACATTTACATTTTCGTATGTTAGGAGACATTTACATTTTCGTATGTTAGGAGACATTTACATTTTCACATGTTAGGAGATGCTTACATTTTTGTATGTTAGGAGATGTTTTCATTTTTGCATGTTAGGAGACATTTACATTTTCACATGATAGGAGACGTTTACATTTTCGCATGTTAGGAGACGTTTACATTTTCGTATGTTAAGAGAAATTTACATTTTCATATGCTAGGAGACATTTACATTTTTGTATGTTAGGAGATATTTACATTTTCATATGTTAGGAGACGCTTACATTTTTGTATGTTAGGAGATATTTACAATTTCGCATGTTAGGAGACGCTTACATTTTTGTATGTTAGGAGATATTTACATTTTTGCATGTTAGGAGACGCTTACATTTTTGTATGTTAGAAGACATTTACATTTTCGTATGCTAACAGAAATTTACATTTTTGTATGTTAGGAGACATTTACATTTTCACATGTTAGGAGACATTTACATTTTCACATGTTAGGAGACATTTACATTTTCGTATGTTAGGAGACATTTACATTTTCGTATGCTAAGAGACATTTACATTTCCGTATGTTAGGAGACATTTACATTTTCGTATGTTAAGAGACATTTACATTTTCGTATGATAGGAGATTCTTACATTTTCACATGTTAAGAGACATTTACATTTTCGTATGTTAAGAGACATTTACATTTTCGTATGTTAGGAGACATTTACATTTTCGTATGTTAGGAGACATTCACATTTTCACATGTTAGGAGATGCTTACATTTTTGTATGTTAGGAGATGTTTACATTTTCGCATGTTAGGAGACATTTACATTTTCGCATGATAGGAGACGTTTACATTTTCGCATGTTAGGAGATGTTTACATTTTCGTATGTTAAGAGAAATTTACATTTTCATATGCTAGGAGACATTTACATTTTCATATGTTAAGAGACATTTACATTTTCATATGTTAGGAGACATTTACATTTTCGTATGTTAGGAGACGTTTACATTTTCGCATGTTGGGAGACATTTACATTTTCGTATGCTAAGAGACATTTACATTTTCATATGTTAGGAGACGTTTACATTTTCGCATGTCAGGAGACATTTACATTTTTGCATGTTAAGAGACATTTACATTTTCATATGTTAGGAGACATTTACATTTTCGCATGTTAGGAGACATTTACATTTTCGCATGTTAAGAGACATTTACATTTTCGTATGTTAGGAGACATTTACATTTCGTATGTTAGGAGACATTTACATTTTCGCATGTTAGGAGACATTTACATTTTTGCATGTTAGGAGACATTTACATTTTTGCATGTTAGGAGACATTTACATTTTCGCATGATAGGAAACATTTACATTTTGGTATGCTAAGAGATGTTTACATTTTCGCATGTTAAGAGACATTTACATTTTCGCATGTTAGGAGACATTTACATTTTCACATGTTAGTAGATGCTTACATTTTTGTATGTTAGGAGATGTTTACATTTTCGCATGTTGGGAGACATTTACATTTTCGCATGATAGGAGACGTTTACCTTTTTGCATGTTAGGAGACGTTTACATTTTCGTATGTTAAGAGAAATTTACATTTTCATATGCTAGGAGACATTTACATTTTCATATGTTAAGAGACATTTACATTTTCATATGTTAGGAGACGCTTACATTTTTGTATGTTAGGAGACATTTACATTTTCGCATGTTAAGAGACATTTACATTTTCATATGTTAGGAGACATTTACATTTTCGCATGTTAGGAGACATTTACATTTTCGCATGTTAAAAGACATTTACATTTTCACATGTTAAGAGACATTTACATTTTCGTATGTTAGGAGACATTTACATTTCGTATGTTAGGAGACATTTACATTTTCGCATGTTAAGAGACATTTACATTTTCGTATGTTAGGAGACATTTACATTTTCGTATGTTAACAGACATTTACATTTCCGTATGTTAGGAGACATTTACATTTTTGCATGTTAAGAGACATTTACATTTTAGTATGCTAAGAGGCATTTACATTTTCGTATGTTAGGAGACATTTACATTTTTGAATGTTAGGAGACATTTACATTTTCGTATGTTAGGAGACATTTACATTTTCATGTTAGGAGACATTTACATTTTCGTATGCTAAGAGGTATTTACATTTTCATATGCTAAGAGGTATTTACATTTTCATATGTTAAGAGACATTTACATTTTCGTATGATAGGAGATGCTTACATTTTCACATGTTAAGAGACATTTACATTTTCGTATGTTAGGAGACATTTACATTTTCGTATGTTAGGAGACATTTACATTTTCACATGTTAGGAGATGCTTACATTTTTGTATGTTAGGAGATGTTTACATTTTTGCATGTTAGGAGACATTTACATTTTCACATGATAGGAGACGTTTACATTTTCGCATGTTAGGAGACGTTTACATTTTCGTATGTTAAGAGAAATTTACATTTTCATATGCTAGGAGACATTTACATTTTTGTATGTTAGGAGATATTTACATTTTCATATGTTAGGAGACGCTTACATTTTTGTATGTTAGGAGATATTTACAATTTCGCATGTTAGGAGACGCTTACATTTTTGTATGTTAGGAGATATTTACATTTTTGCATGTTAGGAGACGCTTACATTTTTGTATGTTAGAAGACATTTACATTTTCGTATGCTAACAGAAATTTACATTTTTGTATGTTAGGAGACATTTACATTTTCACATGTTAGGAGACATTTACATTTTCGTATGTTAGGAGACATTTACATTTTCGTATGCTAAGAGACATTTACATTTCCGTATGTTAGGAGACATTTACATTTTCGTATGTTAAGAGACATTTACATTTTCGTATGATAGGAGATTCTTACATTTTCACATGTTAAGAGACATTTACATTTTCGTATGTTAAGAGACATTTACATTTTCGTATGTTAGGAGACATTTACATTTTCGTATGTTAGTAGACATTTACATTTTCACATGTTAGGAGATGCTTACATTTTTGTATGTTAGGAGATGTTTACATTTTCGCATGTTAGGAGACATTTATATTTTCGCATGATAGGAGACGTTTACATTTTCGCATGTTAGGAGATGTTTACATTTTCGTATGTTAAGAGAAATTTACATTTTCATATGCTAGGAGACATTTACATTTTCATATGTTAAGAGACATTTACATTTTCATATGTTAGGAGACATTTACATTTTCGTATGTTAGGAGACGTTTACATTTTCGCATGTTGGGAGACATTTACATTTTCGTATGCTAAGAGACATTTACATTTTCATATGTTAGGAGACGTTTACATTTTCGCATGTCAGGAGACATTTACATTTTTGCATGTTAAGAGACATTTACATTTTCATATGTTAGGAGACATTTACATTTTCGCATGTTAGGAGACATTTACATTTTCGCAAGTTAAGAGACATTTACATTTTCGTATGTTAGGAGACATTTACATTTCGTATGTTAGGAGACATTTACATTTTCGCATGTTAGGAGACATTTACATTTTTGCATGTTAGGAGACATTTACATTTTTGCATGTTAGGAGACATTTACATTTTCGCATGATAGGAAACATTTACATTTTCGTATGCTAAGAGATGTTTACATTTTCGCATGTTAAGAGACATTTACATTTTCGCATGATAGGAGACGCTTACATTTTCACATGTTAAGAGACATTTACATTTTCGTATGATAAGAGACATTTATATTTTCATATGCAAAGAGATATTTACATTTTCGTATGTTAAGAGATATTTACATTTTCGTATGGTAGGAGATGTTTACATTTTCGTTTGTTAGGAGACATTTACATTTTCGTATGTTAGGAGACATTTACATTTTTGCATGTTAGGAGATACTTACATTTTTGTATGTTAGGAGATGTTTACATTTTCGCATGTTAGGAGACATTTACATTTTCGTATGATAGGAGACATTTACATTTTCGCATGTTAGGAGACATTTACATTTTTGCATGTTAGGAGACATTTACATTTTCGTATGTTAGGAGACATTTACATTTTTGCATGTTAGGAGATGCTTACATTTTTGTATGTTAGGAGATGTTTACATTTTCGCATGTCAGGAGACATTTACATTTTCGCATGTTAAGAGACATTTACATTTTCATATGTTAGCAGACATTTACATTTTCGCATGTTAGGAGACATTTACATTTTCGCATGTTAAAAGACATTTACATTTTCACATGTTAAGAGACATTTACATTTTTGTATGTTAGGAGACATTTACATTTTCGTATGTTAAGAGACATTTACATTTCCGTATGTTAGGAGACATTTACATTTTCGTATGTTAAGAGACATTTACATTTTCGTATGCTAAGAGGCATTTACATTTTCGTATGTTAGGAGACATTTACATTTTTGCATGTTAGGAGACATTTACATTTTCGTATGTTAGGAGACATTTACATTTTCATGTTAGGAGACATTTACATTTTCGTATGCTAAGAGGTATTTACATTTTCATATGCTAAGAGGTATTTACATATCCATATGCTAGGAGACATTTACATTTTCATATGTTAGGAGACATTTACATTTTCGCATGTTAGGAGACATTTACATTTTTGTATGTTAGGAGACATTTACATTTTCGTATGCTAGGAGACATTTACATTTTCGTATGCTAAGAGGCATTTACATTTTCGTATGATAGGAGATGCTTACATTTTCACATGTTAAGAGACATTTACATTTTCGTATGTTAGGAGACATTTACATTTTCGTATGTTAGGAGACATTTACATTTTCACATGTTAGGAGATGCTTACATTTTTGTATGTTAGGAGATGTTTACATTTTTGCATGTTAGGAGACATTTACATTTTCACATGATAGGAGACGTTTACATTTTCACATGATAGGAGACATTTACATTTTCGCATGTTAAGAGACATTTACATTTTCATATGCTAGGAGACATTTACATTTTCACATGTTAGGAGACATTTACATTTTCGCATGTTAAAAGACATTTACATTTTCACATGTTAAGAGACATTTACATTTTCGTATGTTAGGAGACATTTACATTTCGTATGTTAGGAGACATTTACATTTTCGCATGTTAAGAGACATTTACATTTTCGTATGTTAGGAGACATTTACATTTTCGTATGTTAACAGATTTTTACATTTCCGTATGTTAGGAGACATTTACATTTTTGCATGTTAAGAGACATTTACATTTTAGTATGCTAAGAGGCATTTACATTTTCGCATGTTAGGAGACATTTACATTTTTGCATGTTAGGAG
Source organism: Bathymodiolus brooksi (assembly GCA_963680875.1). Lineage (NCBI taxonomy): Eukaryota > Metazoa > Mollusca > Bivalvia > Mytilida > Modiolidae > Bathymodiolus > Bathymodiolus brooksi. The sequence goes on from OY804577.1 coordinate 2,510,677, forward strand.
ACATTTACATTTTCGTATGTTAGGAGACATTTACATTTTCATGTTAGGAGACATTTACATTTTCGTATGCTAAGAGGTATTTACATTTTCATATGCTAAGAGGTATTTACATTTTCATATGTTAAGAGACATTTACATTTTCGTATGATAGGAGATGCTTACATTTTCACATGTTAAGAGACATTTACATTTTCGTATGTTAGGAGACATTTACATTTTCGTATGTTAGGAGACATTTACATTTTCACATGTTAGGAGATGCTTACATTTTTGTATGTTAGGAGATGTTTACATTTTTGCATGTTAGGAGACGTTTACATTTTCGCATGTTAGGAGACGTTTACATTTTCGTATGTTAAGAGAAATTTACATTTTCATATGCTAGGAGACATTTACATTTTTGTATGTTAGGAGAAATTTACATTTTCATATGCTAGGAGACATTTACATTTTCATATGTTAAGAGACATTTACATTTTCATATGTTAGGAGACATTTACATTTTCGTATGTTAGGAGACGTTTACATTTTCGCATGTTGGGAGACATTTACATTTTCGTATGCTAAGAGACATTTACATTTTCATATGCTAGGAGACGTTTACATTTTCGCATGTCAGGAGACATTTACATTTTTGCATGTTAAGAGACATTTACATTTTCATATGTTAGGAGACATTTACATTTTCGCATGTTAGGAGACATTTACATTTTCGCATGTTAAGAGACATTTACATTTTCGTATGTTAGGAGACATTTACATTTCGTATGTTAGGAGACATTTACATTTTCGCATGTTAGGAGACATTTACATTTTTGCATGTTAGGAGACATTTACATTTTTGCATGTTAGGAGACATTTACATTTTCGCATGATAGGAAACATTTACATTTTCGTATGCTAAGAGATGTTTACATTTTCGCATGTTAAGAGACATTTACATTTTCGCATGATAGGAGACGCTTACATTTTCACATGTTAAGAGACATTTACATTTTCGTATGATAAGAGACATTTATATTTTCATATGCTAGGAGACATTTACATTTTCGTATGCTAAGAGACATTTACATTTCCGTATGTTAGGAGACATTTACATTTTCCTATGTTAAGAGACATTTACATTTTCGTATGATAGGAGATGCTTACATTTTCACATGTTAAGAGACATTTACATTTTCGTATGCTAAGAGACATTTACATTTTCGTATGTTAGGAGACATTTACATTTTCGCATGTTAGGAGACATTTACATTTTCACATGTTAGTAGATGCTTACATTTTTGTATGTTAGGAGATGTTTACATTTTCGCATGTTAGGAGACATTTACATTTTCGCATGATAGGAGACGTTTACCTTTTTGCATGTTAGGAGACGTTTACATTTTCGTATGTTAAGAGAAATTTACATTTTCATATGCTAGGAGACATTTACATTTTCATATGTTAAGAGACATTTACATTTTCATATGTTAGGAGACGCTTACATTTTTGTATGTTAGGAGACATTTACATTTTCGCATGTTAAGAGACATTTACATTTTCATATGTTAGGAGACATTTACATTTTCGCATGTTAGGAGACATTTACATTTTCGCATGTTAAAAGACATTTACATTTTCACATGTTAAGAGACATTTACATTTTCGTATGTTAGGAGACATTTACATTTCGTATGTTAGGAGACATTTACATTTTCGCATGTTAAGAGACATTTACATTTTCGTATGTTAGGAGACATTTACATTTTCGTATGTTAACAGACATTTACATTTCCGTATGTTAGGAGACATTTACATTTTTGCATGTTAAGAGACATTTACATTTTAGTATGCTAAGAGGCATTTACATTTTCGTATGTTAGGAGACATTTACATTTTTGCATGTTAGGAGACATTTACATTTTCGTATGTTAGGAGACATTTACATTTTCATGTTAGGAGACATTTACATTTTCGTATGCTAAGAGGTATTTACATTTTCATATGCTAAGAGGTATTTACATTTTCATATGTTAAGAGACATTTACATTTTCGTATGATAGGAGATGCTTACATTTTCACATGTTAAGAGACATTTACATTTTCGTATGTTAGGAGACATTTACATTTTCGTATGTTAGGAGACATTTACATTTTCACATGTTAGGAGATGCTTACATTTTTGTATGTTAGGAGATGTTTTCATTTTTGCATGTTAGGAGACATTTACATTTTCACATGATAGGAGACGTTTACATTTTCGCATGTTAGGAGACGTTTACATTTTCGTATGTTAAGAGAAATTTACATTTTCATATGCTAGGAGACATTTACATTTTTGTATGTTAGGAGATATTTACATTTTCATATGTTAGGAGACGCTTACATTTTTGTATGTTAGGAGATATTTACAATTTCGCATGTTAGGAGACGCTTACATTTTTGTATGTTAGGAGATATTTACATTTTTGCATGTTAGGAGACGCTTACATTTTTGTATGTTAGAAGACATTTACATTTTCGTATGCTAACAGAAATTTACATTTTTGTATGTTAGGAGACATTTACATTTTCACATGTTAGGAGACATTTACATTTTCACATGTTAGGAGACATTTACATTTTCGTATGTTAGGAGACATTTACATTTTCGTATGCTAAGAGACATTTACATTTCCGTATGTTAGGAGACATTTACATTTTCGTATGTTAAGAGACATTTACATTTTCGTATGATAGGAGATTCTTACATTTTCACATGTTAAGAGACATTTACATTTTCGTATGTTAAGAGACATTTACATTTTCGTATGTTAGGAGACATTTACATTTTCGTATGTTAGGAGACATTCACATTTTCACATGTTAGGAGATGCTTACATTTTTGTATGTTAGGAGATGTTTACATTTTCGCATGTTAGGAGACATTTACATTTTCGCATGATAGGAGACGTTTACATTTTCGCATGTTAGGAGATGTTTACATTTTCGTATGTTAAGAGAAATTTACATTTTCATATGCTAGGAGACATTTACATTTTCATATGTTAAGAGACATTTACATTTTCATATGTTAGGAGACATTTACATTTTCGTATGTTAGGAGACGTTTACATTTTCGCATGTTGGGAGACATTTACATTTTCGTATGCTAAGAGACATTTACATTTTCATATGTTAGGAGACGTTTACATTTTCGCATGTCAGGAGACATTTACATTTTTGCATGTTAAGAGACATTTACATTTTCATATGTTAGGAGACATTTACATTTTCGCATGTTAGGAGACATTTACATTTTCGCATGTTAAGAGACATTTACATTTTCGTATGTTAGGAGACATTTACATTTCGTATGTTAGGAGACATTTACATTTTCGCATGTTAGGAGACATTTACATTTTTGCATGTTAGGAGACATTTACATTTTTGCATGTTAGGAGACATTTACATTTTCGCATGATAGGAAACATTTACATTTTGGTATGCTAAGAGATGTTTACATTTTCGCATGTTAAGAGACATTTACATTTTCGCATGTTAGGAGACATTTACATTTTCACATGTTAGTAGATGCTTACATTTTTGTATGTTAGGAGATGTTTACATTTTCGCATGTTGGGAGACATTTACATTTTCGCATGATAGGAGACGTTTACCTTTTTGCATGTTAGGAGACGTTTACATTTTCGTATGTTAAGAGAAATTTACATTTTCATATGCTAGGAGACATTTACATTTTCATATGTTAAGAGACATTTACATTTTCATATGTTAGGAGACGCTTACATTTTTGTATGTTAGGAGACATTTACATTTTCGCATGTTAAGAGACATTTACATTTTCATATGTTAGGAGACATTTACATTTTCGCATGTTAGGAGACATTTACATTTTCGCATGTTAAAAGACATTTACATTTTCACATGTTAAGAGACATTTACATTTTCGTATGTTAGGAGACATTTACATTTCGTATGTTAGGAGACATTTACATTTTCGCATGTTAAGAGACATTTACATTTTCGTATGTTAGGAGACATTTACATTTTCGTATGTTAACAGACATTTACATTTCCGTATGTTAGGAGACATTTACATTTTTGCATGTTAAGAGACATTTACATTTTAGTATGCTAAGAGGCATTTACATTTTCGTATGTTAGGAGACATTTACATTTTTGAATGTTAGGAGACATTTACATTTTCGTATGTTAGGAGACATTTACATTTTCATGTTAGGAGACATTTACATTTTCGTATGCTAAGAGGTATTTACATTTTCATATGCTAAGAGGTATTTACATTTTCATATGTTAAGAGACATTTACATTTTCGTATGATAGGAGATGCTTACATTTTCACATGTTAAGAGACATTTACATTTTCGTATGTTAGGAGACATTTACATTTTCGTATGTTAGGAGACATTTACATTTTCACATGTTAGGAGATGCTTACATTTTTGTATGTTAGGAGATGTTTACATTTTTGCATGTTAGGAGACATTTACATTTTCACATGATAGGAGACGTTTACATTTTCGCATGTTAGGAGACGTTTACATTTTCGTATGTTAAGAGAAATTTACATTTTCATATGCTAGGAGACATTTACATTTTTGTATGTTAGGAGATATTTACATTTTCATATGTTAGGAGACGCTTACATTTTTGTATGTTAGGAGATATTTACAATTTCGCATGTTAGGAGACGCTTACATTTTTGTATGTTAGGAGATATTTACATTTTTGCATGTTAGGAGACGCTTACATTTTTGTATGTTAGAAGACATTTACATTTTCGTATGCTAACAGAAATTTACATTTTTGTATGTTAGGAGACATTTACATTTTCACATGTTAGGAGACATTTACATTTTCGTATGTTAGGAGACATTTACATTTTCGTATGCTAAGAGACATTTACATTTCCGTATGTTAGGAGACATTTACATTTTCGTATGTTAAGAGACATTTACATTTTCGTATGATAGGAGATTCTTACATTTTCACATGTTAAGAGACATTTACATTTTCGTATGTTAAGAGACATTTACATTTTCGTATGTTAGGAGACATTTACATTTTCGTATGTTAGTAGACATTTACATTTTCACATGTTAGGAGATGCTTACATTTTTGTATGTTAGGAGATGTTTACATTTTCGCATGTTAGGAGACATTTATATTTTCGCATGATAGGAGACGTTTACATTTTCGCATGTTAGGAGATGTTTACATTTTCGTATGTTAAGAGAAATTTACATTTTCATATGCTAGGAGACATTTACATTTTCATATGTTAAGAGACATTTACATTTTCATATGTTAGGAGACATTTACATTTTCGTATGTTAGGAGACGTTTACATTTTCGCATGTTGGGAGACATTTACATTTTCGTATGCTAAGAGACATTTACATTTTCATATGTTAGGAGACGTTTACATTTTCGCATGTCAGGAGACATTTACATTTTTGCATGTTAAGAGACATTTACATTTTCATATGTTAGGAGACATTTACATTTTCGCATGTTAGGAGACATTTACATTTTCGCAAGTTAAGAGACATTTACATTTTCGTATGTTAGGAGACATTTACATTTCGTATGTTAGGAGACATTTACATTTTCGCATGTTAGGAGACATTTACATTTTTGCATGTTAGGAGACATTTACATTTTTGCATGTTAGGAGACATTTACATTTTCGCATGATAGGAAACATTTACATTTTCGTATGCTAAGAGATGTTTACATTTTCGCATGTTAAGAGACATTTACATTTTCGCATGATAGGAGACGCTTACATTTTCACATGTTAAGAGACATTTACATTTTCGTATGATAAGAGACATTTATATTTTCATATGCAAAGAGATATTTACATTTTCGTATGTTAAGAGATATTTACATTTTCGTATGGTAGGAGATGTTTACATTTTCGTTTGTTAGGAGACATTTACATTTTCGTATGTTAGGAGACATTTACATTTTTGCATGTTAGGAGATACTTACATTTTTGTATGTTAGGAGATGTTTACATTTTCGCATGTTAGGAGACATTTACATTTTCGTATGATAGGAGACATTTACATTTTCGCATGTTAGGAGACATTTACATTTTTGCATGTTAGGAGACATTTACATTTTCGTATGTTAGGAGACATTTACATTTTTGCATGTTAGGAGATGCTTACATTTTTGTATGTTAGGAGATGTTTACATTTTCGCATGTCAGGAGACATTTACATTTTCGCATGTTAAGAGACATTTACATTTTCATATGTTAGCAGACATTTACATTTTCGCATGTTAGGAGACATTTACATTTTCGCATGTTAAAAGACATTTACATTTTCACATGTTAAGAGACATTTACATTTTTGTATGTTAGGAGACATTTACATTTTCGTATGTTAAGAGACATTTACATTTCCGTATGTTAGGAGACATTTACATTTTCGTATGTTAAGAGACATTTACATTTTCGTATGCTAAGAGGCATTTACATTTTCGTATGTTAGGAGACATTTACATTTTTGCATGTTAGGAGACATTTACATTTTCGTATGTTAGGAGACATTTACATTTTCATGTTAGGAGACATTTACATTTTCGTATGCTAAGAGGTATTTACATTTTCATATGCTAAGAGGTATTTACATATCCATATGCTAGGAGACATTTACATTTTCATATGTTAGGAGACATTTACATTTTCGCATGTTAGGAGACATTTACATTTTTGTATGTTAGGAGACATTTACATTTTCGTATGCTAGGAGACATTTACATTTTCGTATGCTAAGAGGCATTTACATTTTCGTATGATAGGAGATGCTTACATTTTCACATGTTAAGAGACATTTACATTTTCGTATGTTAGGAGACATTTACATTTTCGTATGTTAGGAGACATTTACATTTTCACATGTTAGGAGATGCTTACATTTTTGTATGTTAGGAGATGTTTACATTTTTGCATGTTAGGAGACATTTACATTTTCACATGATAGGAGACGTTTACATTTTCACATGATAGGAGACATTTACATTTTCGCATGTTAAGAGACATTTACATTTTCATATGCTAGGAGACATTTACATTTTCACATGTTAGGAGACATTTACATTTTCGCATGTTAAAAGACATTTACATTTTCACATGTTAAGAGACATTTACATTTTCGTATGTTAGGAGACATTTACATTTCGTATGTTAGGAGACATTTACATTTTCGCATGTTAAGAGACATTTACATTTTCGTATGTTAGGAGACATTTACATTTTCGTATGTTAACAGATTTTTACATTTCCGTATGTTAGGAGACATTTACATTTTTGCATGTTAAGAGACATTTACATTTTAGTATGCTAAGAGGCATTTACATTTTCGCATGTTAGGAGACATTTACATTTTTGCATGTTAGGAGACATTTACATTTTCGTATGTTAGGAGACATTTACATTTTCATGTTAGGAGACATTTACATTTTCGTATGCTAAGAGGTATTTACATTTTCATATGCTAAGAGGTATTTACATTTTCATATGTTAAGAGACATTTACATTTTCGTATGATAGGAGATGCTTACATTTTCACATGTTAAGAGACATTTACATTTTCGTATGTTAGGAGACATTTACATTTTCGTATGTTAGGAGACATTTACATTTTCACATGTTAGGAGATGCTTACATTTTTGTATGTTAGGAGATGTTTACATTTTTGCATGTTAGGAGACGTTTACATTTTCGCATGTTAGGAGACGTTTACATTTTCGTATGTTAAGAGAAATTTACATTTTCATATGCTAGGAGACATTTACATTTTTGTATGTTAGGAGATATTTACATTTTCATATGTTAGGAGACTCTTACATTTTTGTATGTTAGGAGATATTTACATTTTTGCATGTTAGGAGACGCTTACATTTTTGTATGTTAGGAGATATTTACATTTTTGCATGTTAGGAGACGCTTACATTTTTGTATGTTAGAAGACATTTACATTTTCGTATGCTAACAGAAATTTACATTTTTGTATGTTAGGAGACATTTACATTTTCACATGTTAGGAGACATTTACATTTTCACATGTTAGGAGACATTTACATTTTCGTATGGTAGGAGACATTTACATTTTCGTATGCTAAGAGACATTTACATTTCCGTATGTTAGGAGACATTTACATTTTCGTATGTTAAGAGACATTTACATTTTCGTATGATAGGAGATGCTTACATTTTCACATGTTAAGAGACGTTTACATTTTCGCATGTTAGGAGACGTTTACATTTTCGTATGTTAAGAGAAATTTACATTTTCATATGCTAGGAGACATTTACATTTTCATATGTTAAGAGACATTTACATTTTCATATGCTAGGAGACATTTACATTTTCGTATGTTAGGAGACGTTTACATTTTCGCATGTTGGGAGACATTTACATTTTCGTATGCTAAGAGACATTTACATTTTCATATGTTAGGAGACGTTTACATTTTCGCATGTCAGGAGACATTTACATTTTTGCATGTTAAGAGACATTTACATTTTCATATGTTAGGAGACATTTACATTTTCGCATGTTAGGAGACATTTACATTTTCGCATGTTAAAAGACATTTACATTTTCACATGTTAAGAGACATTTACATTTTCGTATGTTAGGAGACATTTACATTTCGTATGTTAGGAGACATTTACATTTTCGCATGTTAGGAGACATTTACATTTTTGCATGTTAGGAGACATTTACATTTTTGCATGTTAGGAGACATTTACATTTTCGCATGATAGGAAACATTTACATTTTCGTATGCTAAGAGATGTTTACATTTTCGCATGTTAAGAGACATTTACATTTTCGCATGATAGGAGACGCTTACATTTTCACATGTTAAGAGACATTTACATTTTCGTATGATAAGAGACATTTATATTTTCATATGCTAGGAGACATTTACATTTTCGTATGTTAAGAGATATTTACATTTTCGTATGGTAGGAGATGTTTACATTTTCGTTTGTTAGGAGACATTTACATTTTCGTATGTTAGGAGACATTTACATTTTTGCATGTTAGGAGATGCTTACATTTTTGTATGTTAGGAGATGTTTACATTTTCGCATGTTAGGAGACATTTACATTTTCGTATGATAGGAGACATTTACATTTTCGCATGTTAGGAGACATTTACATTTTTGCATGTTAGGAGACATTTACATTTTCGTATGTTAGGAGACATTTACATTTTTGCATGTTAGGAGATGCTTACATTTTTGTATGTTAGGAGATGTTTACATTTTCGCATGTCAGGAGACATTTACATTTTCGCATGTTAAGAGACATTTACATTTTCATATGTTAGGAGACATTTACATTTTCGCATGTTAAGAGACATTTACATTTCCGTATGTTAGGAGACATTTACATTTTCGTATGTTAAGAGACATTTACATTTTCGTATGCTAAGAGGCATTTACATTTTCGTATGTTAGGAGACATTTACATTTTTGCATGTTAGGAGACATTTACATTTTCGTATGTTAGGAGACATTTGCATTTTCATGTTAGGAGACATTTACATTTTCGTATGCTAAGAGGTATTTACATTTTCATATGCTAAGAGGTATTTACATTTCCATATGCTAGGAGACATTTACATTTTCATATGTTAGGAGACATTTACATTTTCGCATGTTAGGAGACATTTACATTTTTGTATGTTAGGAGACATTTACATTTTCGTATGCTAGGAGACATTTACATTTTCGTATGCTAAGAGGCATTTACATTTTCGTATGCTAGGAGAAATTTACATTTTCGTAGGCTAGGAGACATTTATATTTTTGTATGTTAAGAGACATTTACATTTTCGCATGTTAGGAGACATTTACATTTTTGCATGTTAGGAGACGTTTACTTTTTTGTATGCTAGAAGACATTTACATTTTCATATGTTAAGAGACATTTACATTTTCGCATGTTAGGAGACATTTACATTTTTGCATGTTAGGAGACATTTACATTTTTGCATGTTAGGAGACATTTACATTTTCGCATGATAGGAAACATTTACATTTTCGTATGCTAAGAGATGTTTACATTTTCGCATGTTAAGAGACATTTACATTTTCGCATGATAGGAGATGCTTACATTTTCACATGTTAAGAGACATTTACATTTTCGTATGATAAGAGACATTTATATTTTCATATGCTAGGAGACATTTACATTTTCGTATGTTAAGAGATATTTACATTTTCGTATGGTAGGAGATGTTTACATTTTCGTTTGATAGGAGACATTTACATTTTCGTATGTTAGGAGACATTTACATTTTTGCATGTTAGGAGATGCTTACATTTTTGTATGTTAGGAGATGTTTACATTTTCGCATGTTAGGAGATATTTACATTTTCGTATGATAGGAGACATTTACATTTTCGCATGTTAGGAGACATTTACATTTTTGCATGTTAGGAGACGTTTACATTTTTGTATGCTAGAAGACATTTACATTTTCATATGCTAAGAGACATTTACATTTTCGCATGTTAGGAGACATTTACATTTTTGCATGTTAGGAGACATTTACATTTTTGCATGTTAGGAGACATTTACATTTTCGCATGATAGGAAACATTTACATTTTCGTATGCTAAGAGATGTTTACATTTTCGCATGTTAAGAGACATTTACATTTTCGCATGATAGGAGACGCTTACATTTTCACATGTTAAGAGACATTTACATTTTCGTATGATAAGAGACATTTATATTTTCATATGCTAGGAGACATTTACATTTTCGTATGTTAAGAGATATTTACATTTTCGTATGGTAGGAGATGTTTACATTTTCGTTTGTTAGGAGACATTTACATTTTCGTATGTTAGGAGACATTTACATTTTTGCATGTTAGGAGATGCTTACATTTTTGTATGTTAGGAGATGTTTACATTTTCGCATGTTAGGAGACATTTACATTTTCGTATGATAGGAGACATTTACATTTTCGCATGTTAGGAGACATTTACATTTTTGCATGTTAGGAGACATTTACATTTTCGTATGTTAGGAGACATTTACATTTTCGTATGTTAAGAGAAATTTACATTTTCATATGTTAGGAGACATTTACATTTTCATATGTTAAGAGACATTTACATTTTCATATGATAGGAGACATTTACATTTTTGTATGATAGGAGACGTTTACATGTTAGGAGACATTTACATTTTCGCATGTTAAGAGACATTTACATTTTCGTATGTTAGGAGACATTTACATTTTCGCATGTTAAGAGACATTTACATTTTCGTATGCTAGGAGACATTTACATTTTCGCATGTTAGGAGACTCTTACATTTTTGTATGTTAGGAGACATTTACATTTTTGTATGCTAAGAGACATTTACATTTTTGTATGTTAGGAGATATTTACATTTTCATATGTTAAGAGACGTTTACATTTTTGTATGTTAGGAGATATTTACATTTTCGCATGTTAGGAGACGCTTACATTTTTGTATGTTAGGAGATATTTACATTTTCGCATGTTAGGAGACGCTTACATTTTTGTATGTTAGAAGACATTTACATTTTCATATGCTAAGAGAAATTTACATTTTCATATGTTAGGAGACATTTACATTTTCATATGTTAGGAGACATTTACATTTTCGCATGATAGGAGACACTTACATTTTCGTTTGTTAGGAGACATTTACATTTTCATATGTTAAGAGACATTTACATTTTCGTATGTTAGGAGACGTTTACATTTTCGCATGTTAAGAGACATTTACATTTTCGCATGTTAGGAGAAATTTACATTTTCATATGTTAGGAGACATTTACATTTTTGCATGTTAGGAGACGTTTACATTTTCATATGTTAAGAGACATTTACATTTTCATATGTTAGGAGACATTTACATTTTCGCATGATAGGAGATGTTTACATTTTCATATGTTAGGAGACATTTACATTTTCGCATGATAGGAGATGTTTACATTTTCGTATGGTAGGAGACATTTACATTTTCATATGCTAAGAGACATTTACATTTTCGTATGTTAGGAGACGTTTACATTTTCGCAAGTTAGGAGACATTTACATTTTCGCATGTTAGGAGACATTTACATTTTCATATGTTAAGAGACATTTACATTTTCGTATGTTAGGAGACGTTTACATTTTCGCATGTTAAGAGACATTTACATTTTCGCATGTTAGGAGAAATTTACATTTTCATATGTTAGGAGACATTTACATTTTTGCATGTTAGGAGACGTTTACATTTTCATATGTTAAGAGACATTTACATTTTCATATGTTAGGAGACATTTACATTTTCGCATGATAGGAGATGTTTACATTTTCATATGTTAGGAGACATTTACATTTTCGCATGATAGGAGATGTTTACATTTTCGTATGTTAGGAGACATTTACATTTTCATATGCTAAGAGACATTTACATTTTCGTATGTTAGGAGACGTTTACATTTTCGCATGTTAGGAGAAATTTACATTTTCGCATGTTAGGAGATATTTACATTTTCATATGTTAAGAGACATTTACATTTTTGTATGTTAGGAGACATTTACATTTTCGTATGTTAAGAGACATTTACATTTTCGCATGTTAAGAGACATTTACATTTTCGTATGTTAGGAGACATTTACATTTTCGTATGTTAAGAGACATTTAAATTTTCATATGTTAGGAGACATTTACATTTTCGCATGTTAGGAGACATTTACATTTTCATATGTTAAGAGACATTTACATTTTCATATGTTAGGAGACATTTACATTTTCGCATGATAGGAGATGTTTACATTTTCATATGTTAGGAGACATTTACATTTTCGCATGATAGGAGATGTTTACATTTTCGTATGGTAGGAGACATTTACATTTTCATATGCTAAGAGACATTTACATTTTCGTATGTTAGGAGACGTTTACATTTTCGCAAGTTAGGAGACATTTACATTTTCGCATGTTAGGAGACATTTACATTTTCATATGTTAAGAGACATTTACATTTTCGTATGTTAGGAGACGTTTACATTTTCGCATGTTAAGAGACATTTACATTTTCGCATGTTAGGAGAAATTTACATTTTCATATGTTAGGAGACATTTACATTTTTGCATGTTAGGAGACGTTTACATTTTCATATGTTAAGAGACATTTACATTTTCATATGTTAGGAGACATTTACATTTTCGCATGATAGGAGATGTTTACATTTTCATATGTTAGGAGACATTTACATTTTCGCATGATAGGAGATGTTTACATTTTCGTATGTTAGGAGACATTTACATTTTCATATGCTAAGAGACATTTACATTTTCGTATGTTAGGAGACGTTTACATTTTCGCATGTTAGGAGAAATTTACATTTTCGCATGTTAGGAGATATTTACATTTTCATATGTTAAGAGACATTTACATTTTTGTATGTTAGGAGACATTTACATTTTCGTATGTTAAGAGACATTTACATTTTCGCATGTTAAGAGACATTTACATTTTCGTATGTTAGGAGACATTTACATTTTCGTATGTTAAGAGACATTTAAATTTTCATATGTTAGGAGACATTTACATTTTCGCATGTTAGGAGACATTTACATTTTCGCATGCTAGGAGACATTTACATTTTCGCATGTTAGGAGACGCTTACATTTTTATATGTTAGGAGACATTTATATTTTCATATGTTAAGAGACATTTACATTTTCGCATGTTAAGAGACATTTACATTTTCGTATGTTAGGAGACATTTACATTTTCGCATGTTAGGAGACATTTACATTTTCGTATGCTAAGAGACATTTACATTTTCGTATGTTAAGAGATATTTACATTTTCGCATGTTAGGAGACGCTTACATTTTTGCATGTTAGGAGATATTTACATTTTCGCATGTTAGGAGATATTTATATTTTTGCATGTTAGGAGATATTTACATTTTCGCATGTTAAGAGACATTTACATTTCTTTAGATTGTATGAAATCTTATTTTTCCACGTTCTTTTTTTTAATCAATATATAAATTTATCTTTGTCTAAAATCATTAAATCAATAAATTAAAGTACATTAAGATATCCTAAAATATCCAAAGTGGAAGTATCAAAAGATAATCAGCCATTCGTTGCTGCCTCAACATTAAGCCATGTTTTATTAATTAGCTCTGTATGTTTTGGGGATATGTAAAAAGTGGAATTTTTCTCTATTTTTATAACATTTGAGGTATTGAAGACCTCTGTGTAAGTGTTAGATTTCTGCACCTATATATAGACATAACATCTTATGATTTCTTGTATTCTGATTCTCAATGTAACTCTCAGATATTCCAAGAGTTATCTCCCTTGCATTTAATGGAAGAGCAATACCACAAATCATTAAAAAGTTTCAACAGCAAACCAATAATTTTGACCTAAATTACAATTCCAAAATAGATGTAACAGTTTTTCCTTAGTTTCCACACAAAAAGTACTTAATTCTGTTTTTTTAAGTTCACATTTATATGGAAATGAATTGACAGGTAAGTTTAAACTAAAAGTTTTGTAATTTTGTATCTTTTGTTATACAAAATGACAGTGAAAAAATATCATGTCAATCTTCTATAGACGTTTCTAAATTGTTTTCCTATTTTTTATGACAATTAATAGGTTCTTGACAAATTTGTTTAACCTATGGATGACCCACAATCATGATGCCATTTCAAAGCTTGCATCATGATTTGCTATGAGAAATATTTATTGTTCATAAGTGTATTCTTATTAAATCTTAAATTGACTTTTATGATGTTGTACAATTTTGAGATATTCATAATAATTATATATAGTGGATTAGGCCAAGAGGGCTATATGGTTCATCATTATGTTATGCGAATCTGTGCTGCAGTGTACCGACAGTGGGAGCATACCCCGCTGAGGAAAGAACTATAAAAATTGTCAGCTAAAAATCTAACACTGTTGGGCTGAAAGTTCAGACATTTATACATAAGTTAAGAGAGAACTCTGGAATTTCCATCACATTTTATGTAGCACAAACTCTTACATTGTTTACAGAGATGATCTGGTACTATACTGATAAAAATATATTATTATCTTACCTTCACAAAGTGCTATACAATACAATATATTACCATTTTCTTGTAAAAACCTCTCTGATTTCCTCTGAAATAAAGTAAATATATAATTGTATGGATACCACTTGGCCATCATAAGGAGTTCATGTAATGATGTATCTTCTACAAAGTTGAAAGTTGTTAAGATGTCATAACTCCTACATTATTGATCTGTTTGAGAAATTATTATAATGTGCTCAAATCATATTAAGACATCATCCCAACTTCAAACAAGTTCTATCAAAAGATAAGAAGACAATATAGTCTTCTACAGAAGAATAGGAAATGGACGTTTGGGTTAAGGTGTTAAAACAAATGCCACTTTCAACAATATTTCAGTTATATTGTGCCAGTCAGTTTTATTGTTGGGTGAAACTGGAGTACACGGAGAAAACCACAGACCTGTCGCAAGTCACATAAAGTTGCATCGATTACTACTCGCCATGAGATCAAACACACAACTTCAGTGGTGATAGGCACTGATTATATGTGTTCATATTATATCAAGACACCACACCAAAGCCACTGCTCTATCATCGCAGTTAGCAGGGTAGATACGATAACGTAACCCTCAGTCTGCTTTTGCTCCAGCGAGGGTTACGAATCGACCCATTCAACGTAATTCGTTCTGTGAATTTTTCGACTTTCTTTTTGCATATGTTTTTTTTTTTTTTTTTTTTCTCAACTGCAAAATACATCAATACAGAATAGAGTACAATAATATAATAACATATAAAACATCATACAATCTATATAGTAAAGTACAATTAAATCTTCTTACAATCTTTTCCAATATATAATCATATGTATATTGCAGTGGAGGTTTTTTTTTTTTTTTTAGAATATAAAAGATGAGAAAAGAGGTATTATGCAGAGTTTAAAATTGTTTACTATTGATATATGTGATAAATATTTTTTGTATAATTAGGAAAAAAAGTAGATAAGAATTTAATGTATTTTTAAAAAGAAGAAGAAAAAAAAAAAGAAGACATTGAGAAGATGAGATTGTACTTTATATTGGCATTTATATATAAAACTTTTATGGTCTGGCCTGGTGCAAACAATCAATTGGACTATACAAAGTATTATTTGGATGGATCAAACATTCATATTGTTTTAATTATCCCGTAATGAGTATACTATAAAGTATACTATAGTATAGTAAATATAAACAAGAAAAGTATATTTAGATAGACTATATCAGTTAGTATTTAGTGGTGTCTCTATGGAAAGGGAATTTACATAAGAATAAAAACTATGTCAACAATCCTCAAACAGTTTTTCAAAAGTACTCCAATGTAATTGAAATTCTGCAATTCTTTTTTATATATATAGTATTTTATGTTTAGTAAAATGGCATTGTATACATCATCTTTATATACTTTATCAACATCCCCAAAAATTAGAGTCTTCTTAAAAAATGTTTGGTTTATGTCTTTGTCACCGAACTAAGAATTTACTTGCCCTAGCAGATTTTGTACATTTTCACAACCCCCAAAAATGTGTTCAATGGTTTCATTTTCCTTTTGGCAAAATTACAATTTGCATCATCAATAATTTTAATTTTTTTCAGGAAATAATTAGTAGCCAGAATATTGTGGTTTATTCTAAATTGAAACCAATGTAATTTTGTACATGCTGTAGCTTTAAATGGGAGTATATAAATTTGTTTCCACTCATTTGAATTAATATCGAAAACTGTATTCCATTTTCTTTGAGCTGTAGGAACACTACTGTTTTTATTTAGAATTGTGTACATATCTTTTGAACCTTTAGAACTTCGAAAAATATTTTGTAGAGATGATGGGACAAAAGGAGTCTGTAAATTAGATGATTTGTCTCCATATGGATATAATTTTAGCATTTGTCGTAAAGAACTAATAACCCCATTATATTGCAGAAAATTTACACAAAGTCCAAATTTGTTTGAAAACTGATCTAAAGTCAGAAAAGAACCATCATCATTGACAAAATCGTTAACAAACTTTACACCCCTATTGAACCACTCTGGATAAAAGATAGTTCTTTTGTCAATTTTTACCTGTTTATTCAACCAAACTGTATTGGCAAGAAAGTTTGTCCAATCTTTGTTTTCGTCTTTTTCAATAACAGATTTCCAAGCATATAATACATCCTTCCAAAATTGATTTTTTACACTTTCTATTACTTGTTCTATATATTCACTACTGCCACATGATAGTTTATTTATATCAATTGATGATATAAAAATATTACAATTGTTGAAAAAGAGTCTCCTGATCCATGTGGACTTCAAAGCCAAAATAAAAGAATGTATATTAATCATCTTAAGTCCCCCCTCTTGATACTTCTTTTGCATGATATCCTTTTTCACTCTATTAACAGATGATTTCCAAATAAATGTATATAACATAGCTTCAATATCTTTAATAATTTCTATACTAGGGTTTGGAAGTGCAATAAAAAGATGGTTAAGTACTGGCAGAATTAGTGATTTAACCACAGTAATCTTACCTATAGGAGTTAAATTTCTTTTGTTCCACTGTTTAAAGAGTCCTTTCATTTTTTTTAAATATTTTTCATAATTGATCTTTGTAATTTTAGAAATATCAACATCGAAATTTATTCCCAGAACAGTAAACGTAGTTTTTCCCCAGGAGAGATTCCAGTTTTCACATAGTCTATCACTGCTGTATTTTTTGCTTCCTATCCAAATAATTTGTGTTTTTGAAAAATTTATTTTAAGGCCTGATATCTTTTTGAACCATTCCAATTCCAAAAGTGTTTCATTTAATGATTCTTCTGATCCATCCAAAATTACTGATGTATCATCAGCGAACTGAGAAATTTCATGTTCTGAGTGCAAGACTTTAATTCCTTTTATTTCAGGGTTTTCTCTTATTTTTATAGCCATTATTTCAGCACATAGTATGAATAAATAAGGGGACAATGGATCCCCTTGCCTACAGCCTCTCTCTATACGAAAAAACTCAGATAAATTCCCTCCCTGATTGACTGCAGATTTAATGTTGTTATAAAACGTTTTAACCCATTTTTGAATAGATTCCCCAAAATTGAAAATTTTTTAAATGTTATTAAGAAAGTTCCATGATATTGAGTCAAAAGCCTTCTCAAAATCTATTAACAAAAATAAACCAGGTATATCATTCTCCTCTGCATATTCCATTATATCAAACAAAAGCCTAATATTTTCCCCTATGTACCTACCTGCAATAAAACCAGTCTGATCATTATTAATTAATGTGGGGAGAACTTTTTTAATTCTATTTGCTATCACCCCAGACCCTATCTTATATACTGTATTCAACAATGAGATTGGCCGCCAATTTTTTAGAAAATGTCTCGATTTGTCTCCCTTTGGTAAACATGTGATTATACCTTGTTTTTGTGTAACAGATAAACTTCCTAAACTATACCCATAATTTAAAGAACCAATAACAAAAACTTTAAGATCTTTCCAAAAAAACTTTAAAAACTCTGATGTAAACCCATCTGATCCAGGACTTTTGTTATTTTTCATTTTTTTCAAAATTTCCCCAGCTTCAAAGCTCCCAATTTCCCCTTCTAAATTATCTTTTTCTTCTTCTGTGAGTTTTCTTATACTTGCCCCCTTCAAACCCTCCACTATATCTTTAAGACTACAACCTTTATCTTCATCTTTATTTTTGTACAAATTTTCATAAAAATATTGTACTTCTTTTAATATCTCCTTCTGATCTGTAACAATTTCCCCATTATCTTTTTCAACTTTTGGAATTATCTTACTGGTATAATTTTTAGACTCTAGCCCACAAAAATATTTTGTTGGCTTTTCTCCTTCATCTACCCATTGAGCTCTTGATCTTACTAACTTACCTTTCATTTTTTCATTTCTAAGAGATTCCAATTCATGCTTTTTTGTTTCTAAATTTTTAATTGAGTTTTCAGTAACATTTTTTTCAAGGGTAGCAATTTCTTCTTGAAGATCTCTAAATCTCTGTTCCTTAATTTTTTTTATATAACTTGCAAATGAAATTGTTTTTCCTCGTATTTCTAAAAGTAATATTTCCAAAAACAGTTGAACATTAATAGTAAGTTGCAGTTCATTATCATCAATTTCTTGAATTTTATCCCTATTATAGATTAATGCTGCATATTGTTTTTTCAGATCAATGATTTTTTCCCTTACAATTTTGCTGTAGTCCTTTTCGTATAATAGTGAGTTGTTAAACTTCCACAAGCCTTTACCTTTATTGAAGGGATTAAACACAAGGCTTAAAATAATCATTGAATGATCAGATCTGTAACTTGGATCAATAGTACAATTTTTTAAATTAGTAAGCATACTTTCTGTAAAAAGGAAAAAATCCAATCTAGCCTGTCTAAATGGATTTTTTTTCCTCCAAGTATAACGAAAACTATCTGGATAAAGTTGCCTATAAGGGTCTATTAGACTTCTTTCTTCAATTAATTCTAAAACCTTCTCTCTCGACTTTGGGTTATTTACATGCAAATAGTTACAGTAATCTAACTCTGGACATAATACAAGATTGAAATCACCACAAATTATAAAATTTTCATTTCCAAATTCCTCAACTATTGACATGATATTCTCATAAAATTGAGGATTATCATCATTCGGTCCATAAATAGAAACAAGTGTAAAGTTAATTTGGTCAACATTAATATCTAAAACAAGATAATTCCCATTTATGTCTCTTTTCTCTTTAAGAATATTAAATTCAAAATTATTGTTAAAAAGAATAGCAGTACCCCTGGCATTTGATGTAAATGAGCTAAAATAACATTCATAATCCCAACTTGATCATATGCTCTTTTCATTTTCACAAGTAAAATGAGTATCTTGTAGACAGTAGATGTTGCACTGCTTTTTTTTTAGATAATTAAAGACATCTGTTCTTTTTACAATGTTACCGAGTCCCTGACAGTTTACTGAAAGAATTCTTACACTAGCCATTAAGTAATCTTATAACATAACACACTGATTGATTATCATAAATAAACAGACAATATACATAAATTCTGCACCAGACCAACCAATATAATAATAAGTACACAAAAATGAAATTAAAAGTAGTACAAAAAGAAAGAAGACAACAGAAAAAATGTAATGAACAGTAGTACAAAGAGAAAGAAGACAAAAGAAAGAGATAATAAAAACAATGACTGTAATCAAACATGGCTACAAAAAGCTAAACAACATAATATATTGCAATTTTTACAGTTATAAATTATATCCTTTTAATTTCATATAGTATCAGCAAAATCAAAATCATACACATCAATATTCTGTTTCATTCTGTTAAAATGTAACTGGTAAACAAAGCAAAAATTAAATAAGTTATCAGTATTATACATATCATTTCTATTATATTTATCAATTAAGATACAAGACCAACACTGAATTCATACCCACTCTACTCACTGTTGTCCCAAACAATAGATACGGCCATACCCTGAGCAAGTCACACATGCAGAAAATCTACTACTTCAATTTAAGATTCAAAGATACAAGGTGGCAAACAACTAGAGAAGGCCACATTTAGTTATATGAACTATAACATGTAGGAGTTTCACCCATGTACAATGTACCATTAGTGTTTCAGTTGTGGGAAAATCCACAAAAAAAAATCACTTATGAAAAGGAGGTGTGCAATTATTTCATGCAGCCAGAATATAAACTACATCAATTCTAGATCACAAAAAACCAGTTACTGCCCTTGTTCCAGACAACAAACCAATAACTATGTTCAACATGCTGGAAATACCCCCCCCCCCCCCCCCCCCCCCTTTTCCAATGCACATCTTGAATCTATCCACAAATACATGAGTGGGTAACACTGGGTACATTAGAAAAGTGTTGAACAAAACTAAAGGATCGTTAACAACTACACAAACTAATGTTTCAGTGAACAAACCAATAAGTTTAATACACATAATTATACGGAAAGTTCTTGATAAAAATTTTCCAATACTTATGAATACAGGAGGTGCACACCATTATTCCGCCTCATAGACATGGGTCAAATCTAAGACATGTTGTACCAAAAACTCAGAGTTCCAGATTACATAACCTACCTAGGTACATGTATATATATATTTGGGCAAACAGGTGGAGTCATATGGCCCCTAAGCCTATGTCCACTGTTGGTAGCGCAGGTAATAGTATATATTATCTTCAATATGCAAATGTAAATAATTAAAATTTTGTGCTAAGACAGTTGCAAGTAGTCACAATATGTATTTCTGAAAAAACCAAAGAATCCATACAGAATCAAATACAGGGTACTACATGTATACAGTAATAAAAATCATAAATGAAATGTAATGTATATCAATAATCATGACAGTATATTTTCTGGTACCGGTATGTAGATATCATCTTATGTACATTCTATATAATCTTTTTTACTGTGTATTCAATATGCATATCATAACAGGTAAAGACAAATTAAATATAAAGTTAAATAAATATGGACAGTTAATGTATGGTAAAAAAGTAAGCATTTACCTTCTCTGTCTGATTTTAATGTCAATGTCATCATACAAACCAAATTTGAATTGTTTATCATCAGGTGTTCTTCCATATATGCCACAATTGTAGAACCACACAGAGTCAAATCTATTGGAATCACACATCCTTTTCATTAGTTCATGATTTTGTTTTGTAATGTCGTCTACAAAATGAACATTGTTTTTCAAGTTTTTCTTTGCACGCATGACATTCCTTTTGGCATCACTGTTAAATAGTCTGACAATAATTGGTTTTTCTCCTGGTCGATCTGAAGGTAAACGGTGTATGGCTACAACATCCCTTAGTTCTAAATCCACATTAAGGTCTTTCTTGACAAGATCAATGAAATCCTCTCTCAGGTTTTGTTTGTCTCTTTTTTTCATGTTAAACACTTTTATATTGTTTTTCCTCGAATATTGTTCATTGTAGTTACTTTGTATGGTAGCGTCTTTGGTCAGTATAACATTCCTATTAAGAGTTGTCTTTACATTTCCAAGTACATTTTTTGTGGCATCTAGTTGGCCTTTCAAGTTTTCATTTTCCAATGATAATGCATCTATTTTTTCCTGCATATTGTTTGTAACTTGTGTAAGTTTAGTTTCAAATTTTGTTTCCAATTTACTTTCAAAAGTGTTGAGTAGTTTGTTAACTATAACAGTAACTAATGTTTCTAATTCAGTACTTTTTACCAGATCTTTTGTTGCCTCGTTAAGATCAGTTATCTTTGTCACACCTTGATGACTTGATTTTATTTCCTCAAGGTCCTTTTGTATATGGTCCAATCCTGACAGATCAAATTCAATACTATTGTTTGAGTCATTAGATAGCTGAGAATGTGTTCTACCCTTCTTAGGTGCTTTCTCCTTTGTTGAACCCAATTTTGCTTTGAGCAGTGTTTGAACAGTATTTATATTTGTACTTCTAGGTTGTCCAGGTTTAAGTGAATTACTGCCTCCAGACATAATGTCAATTTCACTAACAATGAATTCCAATGAAAATATCTGTACACACTCAATAAATGTTCAAAAATCCAAAATTTTCATCAACAGAAACATCATCCTTTAACACATTATATAGGCAATTATCTTTCCAAAATTTTTTGCATTAGAACTTCATAAAACATAAAAAAACTGCAAAAATTGCTGAGCTGTTTTTCAAGCTGCCATCAACTCAGCCGCCAATTTTAAATGTGTGGTCATAACTTATTATTCCCTACAATTTTTAAGTAATGGTGATACAAAATAAGTGTTACAATAAGTGTTTCTACCTTCATCATCGATTTCGTATTCGAAAATTGCTTCTTGTCCGCCATGACACCTTACGTAGACTCTCGTGATGGGCGGAGCTTATCCATATATGGATCTGAATGCCAAATATGGAAAACTTTAACTACGAAATTTATGGCAATCGATCCAAATAAGGATATCTCCAAAACGAGTGCACATGAAATAGCAACTTGTAAACAAAATGTCAGACAGAAAGAAGATCTCATGCATTCAAATTTTCAGATGGATATAAGTCTACCATGGATTGATGCAGCGTTTACTTAGCACCTCAAGCTTTATCTAAATATATTTATCTTTCACCCCTGTTAATTTTTCCAACCACTTCAACGGAATTAGGACAAAAAACCGCCCGGTGTGAATCACTCCGGGCGCTGCTCCATTACGTTGAATGGGACCGAATCGTAACCCTCGCTGGAGCAAATGTGGACTGAGGGTTACGTTATTGTATCTATTAGCAGGGGTGCTTATGAACCTACTACGGTTCCTATAACCTTAGGTAGGTGAGCGTTCCTGTTACACCCCCTCCCTCCACCTCAAGAGTCATCATACCTTGATGATATCTCAAATACCAACATTCAACCTGACCAGTTTTCCTGTTCTAACCATCGTTGGTTATTTAGTTTGGGCTCCAATGTAACAGTAGAGTATGTTTTACCTCTGAAAAATGCAATGTCCCTGATGGGATTCGATCCCGGAACCTCTCGCATTGTAAGCCACCGCTCTACCAACTGAGCTAAAGGAAATCTCCACTAACGCAGTAAGCAGAGGTGGTTATGAACCTACTACGGTTCCTATAACCTTAGGTAGGGCAGCATTCCCATTACACTATGGACAATGGGATTATCATATAACCTTAGGTAGGGGAGCATTCCCATTACACTATGGACAAAGGGATTATCATATAATCTTATGTAGGGGAGCATTCCCATTACACTATGGACAATGGGATTATCATATAACCTTAGGTAGGGGAGCATTCCCATTACACTATGGACAATGGGATTATCATATAACCTTAGGTAGGGGAGCATTCCCATTAAACTATGGACAATGGGATTATCATATAACCTTAGGTCAGGGAGCATTCCCATTACACTATGGACAATGGGATTATCATATAACCTTAGGTAGGGGATCATTCCCATTACACTATGGACAATGGGATTATCATATAACCTTAGGTAGGGGAGCATTCCCATTACACTATGGATAATGGGATTATCATATAACCTTAGGTAAGGGAGCATTTCCATTACACTATAGACAATGGGATTATCATATAATCTTAGGTAGGGGAGCATTCCCATTACACTATGGACAATGGGATTATCATATAATCTTAGGTAGGGGAGCATTCCCATTACACTATGGACAATGGGATTATCATATAACCTTAGGTAGGGGAGCATTCCCATTACACTATAGACAATGGGATTATCATATAACCTTAGGTAGGGGAGCATTCCTATTACACTATAGACAATGGGATTATCCTATAACCTTAGGTAGGTGAGCGTTCCTGTTACACCCCCTCCCTCCACCTCAAGAGTCATCATACCTTGATGATATCTCAAATACCAACATTCAACCTGACCAGTTTTCCTGTTCTAACCATCGTTGGTTATTTAGTTTGGGCTCCAATGTAACAATAGAGTATGTTTTACCTCTGAAAAATGCAATGTCCCTGATGGGATTCGATCCCGGAACCTCTCGCATTGTAAGCCACCGCTCTACCAACTGAGCTAAAGGAAATCTCCACTAACGCAGTAAGCAGAGGTGGTTATGAACCTACTACGGTTCCTATAACCTTAGGTAGGGCAGCATTCCCATTACACTATGGACAATGGGATTATCATATAACCTTAGGTAGGGGAGCATTCCCATTACACTATGGACAATGGGATTATCATATAATCTTATGTAGGGGAGCATTCCCATTACACTATGGACAATGGGATTATCATATAACTTTAGGTAGGGGAGCATTCCCATTACACTATGGACAATGGGATTATCATATAACCTTAGGTAGGGGAGCATTCCCATTACACTATGGACAATGGGATTATCATATAACCTTAGGTCAGGGAGCATTCCCATTACACTATGGACAATGGGATTATCATATAACCTTAGGTAGGGGAGCATTCCCATTACACTATGGACAATGGGATTATCATATAACCTTAGGTAAGGGAGCATTCCCATTACACTATAGACAATGGGATTATCATATAATCTTAGGTAGGGGAGCATTCCCATTACACTATGGACAATGGGATTATCATATAATCTTAGGTAGGGGAGCATTCCCATTACACTATGGACAATGGGATTATCATATAACCTTAGGTAGGGGAGCATTCCCATTACACTATAGACAATGGGATTATCATATAACCTTAGGTAGGGGAGCATTCCCATTACACTATGGACAATGGGATTATCATATAACCTTAGGTAGGGGAGCATTCCCATTACACTATGGACAATGGGATTATCATATAACCTTAGGTAGGGGAGCATTCCCATTACACTATAGACAATGGGATTATCATATAACCTTAGGTAAGGGAGCATTCCCATTACACTATGGACAATGGGATTATCATATAACCTTAGGTAGGGGAGCATTCCCATTACACTATAGACAATGGGATTATCATATAACCTTAGGTAAGGGAGCATTCCCATTACACTATGGACAATGGGATTATCATATAACCTTAGGTAGGGGAGCATTCCCATTACACTATGGACAATGGGATTATCATATAACCTTAGGTAGGGGAGCATTCCCATTACACTATAGACAATGGGATTATCATACAACCTTAGGTAGGGGAGCATTCCCATTACACTATGGACAATGGGATTATCATATAACCTTAGGTAGGGGAGCATTCCCATTACACTATAGACAATGGGATTATCATACAACCTTAGGTAGGGGAGCATTCCCATTACACTATGGACAATGGGATTATCATATAACCTTAGGTAGGGGAGCATTCCCATTACACTATAGACAATGGGATTATCATATAACCTTAGGTAGGGGAGCATTCCCATTACACTATGGACAATGGGATTATCATATAACCTTAGGTAGGGGAGCATTCCCATTACACTATAGACAATGGGATTATCATACAACCTTAGGTAGGGGAGCATTCCCATTACACTATGGACAATGGGATTATCATATAACCTTAGGTAGGGGAGCATTCCCATTACACTTTGGACAATGGGATTATCATATAACCTTAGGTAGGGGAGCATTCCCATTACACTATAGACAATGGGATTATCATATAACTTTAGGTAGGGGAGCATTCCCATTACACTATGGACAATGGGATTATCATATAACCTTAGGTAGGGGAGCATTCCCATTACACTTTGGACAATGGGATTATCATATAACCTTAGGTAGGGGAGCATTCCCATTACACTATAGACAATGGGATTATCATATAACTTTAGGTTTTTTTTTTAGTTTATAATTATTTTATTTGATCAATGATACAAAGAGGATCAGACACAAGTTTTACCAACTTATGGAGTCTTCTCCTATATATACAATCATTATTACATTATATTGAGAATGCACAAGAAAACAAGAAAAATACAATTTTATCAAATAATATAGCTGAAAATAGTAAGCGAGTAAAAAGAAATGAAGAAAAAGTATGTGTGTGTGTGTATGGATGCTGGATGATGTTTGGTTAGTACATTAAACGATTAGAAATCGTTTAGACCTTTCTATGAATCGGAAAACTGAATCAAAAATAAAGCAATTATCTGCATAGTTTAAGGTTTCACTTCCTGAAGTGAGAAGTGAAGTATTGATCGATTGAGACAAATCCCTTATGCTGAGAAACAGTTCATTTCTTATTAAAGAATATTTGGTACAAACAAAAAAGAAGTGGTTCGCATCTTCTTGGGGGGCACTGCAGCTACATGCTGGGCTAGATAAAATATGAACATTATGTAGATCATGGTTGAGGAAAGAAGCTGTACATCTAATTTGTGTTAGGATCACGTTTAACTTTCTAGGGCCATAGTAATAAAGTTTGGGAACTGAGATCTTATTTGATTGGCTGTTAAGACGAATAGCGTTTTTGAATTTGGATAATGAATCTAATTTTCTGATTGCAATGTCAAGTTTATTCCATTCTTTAACTGTGGAAGGAATAAATGACGAATTGGTTATAGAGGGTCTACAGAAAGGAACTATTAAATTATCACCATTTCGCAAAGGGTATATAGTAGTACTCTGAATAGTTGGGGGAACTAGATGACGCAAGTATTCAGGTGCCATTCCACATTTTATATTAAAAAATAATTGGAGTTTTCTGCGGTATCTCCGCTCTGATAGTGTTTCCCAACCTGTCTCAGCATATAAATACTCCGATTTTGTAAAAATGGGTAAACCTGTTACAATTCTGGAAGCGTCTAATTGAAGTTTTTCTAATTTGTCTGAATAGCCAATTCCACAATTATCCCAGACTTCACAAGCGTATTCAAAAAGGGGGCGAATGTAGACTAAATACATTTTTTCTAAGTTGGATCTATTTAGACTGAATTTTAATTTCCGTAATATACCTAAATGTTTGGTTATATTTGTTATCATATTTTCTAAATGTTCATTCCATTTTGCATTTTGGGAGAGGATAACTCCCAGATGCTTATGGCTAGTAGATAAAGGGATACTTTTGAAATTAAAAGAAAATTTGATGTTGTCTATGTTACCGGTATTGGAGAAAAAAAAAAATCTGTTTTTTCGAGATTGAATGACATTAGCCATTTACTAGACCAGGCATTTAGTTCGAGTAGATCATGATTGATTACAGTTTTTATTTGATCAACACTTTGACTAGAATATCCGAGTGATGTGTCGTCAGCAAATAATCTACTCAACGATATAAGTTTTTCTCCTATATCATTTATGTATATTAGAAACATGAGGGGACCCAATACCGACCCTTGGGGTACACCAGCTGAGACAGGTTCGAAACTTGACCAAGAGTTTTTATTAATTACTTTTTGTCTTCTTTTGAACAGATAGTTTTCGAACCATTTTATTAACTTCCCTTGAATTCCGTATGAATTCATTTTGTGAATAAGACCTTTATGCCAAACCTTGTCGAAAGCTTTAGAAAAATCGCAAAAGACGAAGCAGCTAAATTCTTTTTTTTCTAGAGAGTTTAGGATCGAATTGTATAGTTCTAATAGTTGATGGACAGTGGAATGTTTTGGCAAAAACCCCGATTGGTATTTATATATGAGATTGTTATTAACAAGATGATTGTAAACATGCTTATAAACTATTCGTTCCATTAATTTACCTACACAACTTATTAAAGATATCGGGTGATAATTGGAGGGTAGGGATGTGTCACCCTTTTTGAAAATTGCAATAACATGAGCACTCTTCCAATTAGAAGGATATTTGCTCTGTTGTAAAGATTTATTAAATATTATTAGAAGGGGCTTTGCAATTTTCTCAGGAGAAATTTTAAGCATTTTATTACTTATTTTGTCTGGTCCTGTTGCTTTGTTTGGGTCAAGAATTTGAATAATATCAATAATTTCGTTCTCTGTTATATGTATTTCGTGAATAATATTATTTGTTTTTGAGTCAAACTGTGGGAGAGTAACATTTTCTTCGTCCAGTTTTGATATTGAGCTAAAATATTTATTCAATAACTCGCATTTGTCCGAATCGTCATAAGCAATATCATCAATATTTTGATCATTAATTGGATTCCGGAGTGGGGGTATACAATAATTTCCTTTGTTAGATTTGATTAACATCTTCATTATTTTCCAATACATTTTGGGGTTTGAAGAGTTATTTAATAAAAAGTTGTCTAAATTATTTTCAAATTTCTCCTTTGCTATTTTTTTCATATTATTTACCTTATTTCTTTGTTTTTTATATTTAATAATGTTGTTTTCGTTTTGAGATTTTAATAATTTTTTCCTAATCCGGTCACGTATGCGGATTTCTTTTCGTATTTCGTTACTGAACCATAGTTTGTCTTTTTCTCGTATCAATATTGTTTTTGAAGGGATACATGCACTTGAGATTTGAAGGAAAGTTTTTGAAAATTCTTCACACATATCATCTACATCATCAAAATTACAAAGTTTTTCATTCCAATTTATATCAGTTAGCATCTGATTAAATCTAACAAAATCAGTTTGGTCATATAACCAGATTTCTCTTGTAAATGATTTCGATGTAGCTTTTGGGCATTTAATGAATGCAATTGCTGCATCATGAGGCTTATATGTCTTGGTATTTTAAGTACATCAGAATAATTACAGTTCAAGGTATCGCTTAGAATAATGGGGTCTAATAAAGTACTAGTATTACCACTTATCCTGGTAGGTTTATCAATCACATTCTTAAGATTAAAAATATTCACAAGGTCAATAAGTTTGTTGTTATTTGAACACAATAGATTTGAATTCAGATCGCCCGTGATAATGATGTTTTCATTTACCTGAAGGGCCAACTCTATTGCGTATGTTAATCGTGTCCACTAATCAATATCTGTACACGTAGATCTATATGTGTTGCATAGTAAAAAAGATTGACCTTTGGATCGTATTTCAACCCAGATAGTTTCGTCAAGATTGTTTTCTAATTGGGATTTCCTACTTATAGAGATATCATTTTTCGAATAAATGAGGAGCCCACCACCACTATTTGAACGGTCTTTTCGATGGATAATATTCGGAAACAAATCGAGAGTTATGTCACTATCATTTATTTGGTTATCAAGGTGTTTTTCAGTTACAACTAATATATCGAAATCATTCAAAGAGGTTTCAAGGAACTCCAATTTATTTCTAATACTGCGGATATTAATATTACACAACGAAATACATCTATCAGTATGATTGTTTTCCAAAATTGACTGTGATAATTCGTGTGGACCAGGATTAGATTCGATATTTCCGACAAGTAGTATAAAATGGAGTGTAAAAAGTAAAAACAACGCATTTACATTTGGATTTAGACCCTGGAGCAAGAGAAGGCAGACAAAAAAGAGAGAGCATCGGAGGTTAGTTCTAAATATGTTCAAATAAGTATCAGTCCGAATAACAAAAGGTCCACACAGTCTGCAAGTGTGATAATGGAATATGCCTATAGCCGCTCTGTATTCTTCCAAACTATTACCCATTGGGCTTTAGGTTTGAAGACAGCAAAGAGCAGAGATAGGCCCGTCCCACTCCCACATCAAAACACACACCGCAGCATCCACACACAAAATTAAATGGGAGAAATAGCAACAATGATGAAAAAGTAAAGAAAGTTAACAAAACATAAATACATGTATATATACAAGCAAAGAAAATGAAAAGTAAGTTCATTTGAAATGTTGAGATATAGCGGGGTTTCAAATGGGAAATTAGTGGTTATATTAAACTTCATTGGGAAAAAAGAACCATATGTCATTAATTTACAGATATGTTGTATCATTCCTGTCACAATTCATCACTCCACATATCTACGACTTAAATGTTCTACATTATATGTATAATAGATAATTTTATACATTTGTATATCGTAAACACTACATATTGGTAATACAGTTTTAGACACACAAAAGAAAATCACTTTACACACATATACACATTATCACCAATCAATTAAAAAAAAAGGTAATCATAAAAAATAAATAAATAAAAAAATAATAATAACTTCATATATCGTATACACAATTATCATTTATTTTGCTCGCGTATTTATTATTATCGATATCTCGAATACAATGAACATATTTGGATACATGACCATGATAGGTATTAATTTCCAGGAGATTTTCATCATTTTACCATTTTATTTTTGATATTTCGTACACTGAGAAAAAGAAAAACAAAAAACAAGTTGTTATTAATCGGTCGAATATAATATGTACATTTTTGTATATAGATTTGAAGATATGGAAATTAATTCCGACATACGGAGATTTAGCGTATATCAAAATTAATGTAGAACCATGATATTTCTCCTTTGGGGAGGGATGGTACACCATAAGCAGTTAATGAAGAGGGAAATATCTGATTGATCTCTGTAAAAGTACAAAATATCTCGTATAGGAAGCCTAATATTTGTTGGAAAAAGAAAAAAAAAAAAAATCTGTTCAGACAGGAAGACATCATCAGTTTTGCTTTCAAATTAAATTACAACAGATGAGTCGAGAACACCTTTTAGAATAGATCGCGGAAATCAACCACGTAATTTCGCAACTAATGTGACAGCTTAACTAGATAGCTTTACTGTATTAGGTATTTGATAAATTTGTCAGTCGATTGTGCATAGAATGAGTTATAAGTTGATTTTATTTAAATCAGTTTTCGATAATAAGCTAACACTTTGACACGTTCCCTTTCTCGGGAAATTAGGGGTTCTGTATAGGAATACCTATAGATAATAAATAAAACTCAATCTTTAATTATTGGGGATTTACGCTGTGCAGATATATCAATTTAATTGAATTGTATTGTTTAATTTTAAATGTTTTGACTTTTTATGAAAGGGTTTTCGATAATATGACAATACTTTGATACGTCCACTTTCTCCTACGGGGTATGATAGGGGGCACATATATAACTAGGTTAAAAAAAAAATGCTTATTTTGGATAGTATGACTTACAGCGTGTGGACAAGTTGGGTTATGACAAAAATAGGATATGAAGAACAATAAATATGAAACTTAGTGAATTTAAGCTGGACTTTTAGCATTATGGAGAAAAACAATGTGATTTGACCTGGATTTACTGCATAAAAGTTATATGGGGGATGGAATTGTAAGAGGATAGTCGATTTTAGTGGATACAAATTTGATGGAAGATAAATATTTACATACAATTCAGTACATGAATGGCAAGGAAAAAAACCTCAAAAACAATAACTATTAATCTGAGATAA
Source organism: Bathymodiolus brooksi (assembly GCA_963680875.1). Taxonomy (NCBI): domain Eukaryota; kingdom Metazoa; phylum Mollusca; class Bivalvia; order Mytilida; family Modiolidae; genus Bathymodiolus; species Bathymodiolus brooksi. The sequence continues at coordinate 2,542,588 of OY804577.1, forward strand.
ATAATATATAGCTAAGTTTTTTAAGTTTAATTTATATCATAGTCAGAGGCATTAAGTAGGTTTCTGATGTCATCATAGTTCTGTATGAGCGTTCGTCTGCTACTTTCGTTAAGTTTTGCGTAGACACGACCGTCCGTTGTCCAGTAGGTCTTGATGTTTTGGTTGTACTTTAGATCAGCGAGGGATTTTACTAGGTTTGTCCTTGTTTTTGTCAAGTTTTCTGTGATGAAGATTCTGTTGGCATCATTTTTGAGATTTCTTTTGGTAGGGGAGCATTCCCATTACACTATGGACAATGGAATTATCATACAACCTTAGGTAGGGGAGCATTCCCATTACACTATGGACAATGGGATTATCATATAACCTTAGGTAGGGGAGCATTCCCATTACACTATAGACAATGGGATTATCATACAACCTTAGGTAGGGGAGCATTCCCATTACACTATGGACAATGGGATTATCATATAACCTTAGGTAGGGGAGCATTCCCATTACACTATGGACAATGGGATTATCATATAACCTTAGGTAGGGGAGCATTCCCATTACACTATGGACAATGGGATTATCATATAACCTTAGGTAGGGGAGCATTCCCATTGCACTATAGACAATGGGATTATCATATAACCTTAGGTAGGGGAGCATTCCCATTACACTATGGACAATGGGATTATCATATAATCTTAGGTAGGGGAGCATTCCCATTACACTATGGACAATGGGATTATCATATAACCTTAGGTAGGGGAGCATTCCCATTACACTATGGACAATGGGATTATCATATAACCTTAGGTAGGGGAGCATTCCCATTACACTATAGACAATGGGATTATCATATAACCTTAGGTAGGGGAGCATTCCCATTACACTATAGACAATGGGATTATCATATAACCTTAGGTAGGGGAGCATTCCCATTACACTATGGACAATGGGATTATCATATAACCTTAGGTAGGGGAGCATTCCCATTACACTATGGACAATGGGATTATCACATAACCTTAGGTAGAGGAGCATTCCCATTACACTATGGACAATGGGATTATCATATAACCTTAGGTAGGGGAGCATTTCCATTACACTATAGACAATGGGATTATCATATAACCTTAGGTAGAGGAGCATTCCCATTACACTATGGACAATGGGATTATCATATAACCTTAGGTAGGGGAGCATTCCCATTACACTATGGATAATGGGATTATCATATAACCTTAGGTAGGGGAGCATTCCCATTACACTATAGACAATGGGATTATCATATAATCTTAGGTAGAGGAGCATTCCCATTACACTATGGACAATGGGATTATCATATAACCTTAGGTAGGGGAGCATTCCCATTACACTATAGACAATGGGATTATCATATAACCTTAGGTAGAGGAGCATTCCCATTACACTATAGACAATGGGATTATCATATAACCTTAGGTAGAGGAGCATTCCCATTACACTATGGACAATGGGATTATCATATAACCTTAGGTAGGGGAGCATTCCCATTACACTATAGACAATGGGATTATCATATAATCTTAGGTAGAGGAGCATTCCCATTACACTATGGACAATGGGATTATCATATAACCTTAGGTAGGGGAGCATTCCCATTACACTATAGACAATGGGATTATCATATAACCTTAGGTAGGGGAGCATTCCCATTACACTATGGACAATGGGATTATCATATAATCTTAGGTAGGGGAGCATTCCCATTACACTATGGACAATGGGATTATCATATAACCTTAGGTAGGGGAGCATTCCCATTACACTATGGACAATGGGATTATCATATAACCTTAGGTAGGGGAGCACTCCCATTACACTATAGACAATGGGATTATCATATAACCTTAGGTAGGGGAGCATTCCCATTACACTATAGACAATGGGATTATCATATAACCTTAGGTAGGGGAGCATTCCCATTACACTATAGACAATGGGATTATCATATAACCTTAGGTAGGGGAGCATTCCCATTACACTATGGACAATGGGATTATCATATAACCTTAGGTAGGGGAGCATTCCCATTACACTATAGACAATGGGATTATCATATAACCTTAGGTAGGGGAGCATTCCCATTACACTATGGACAATGGGATTATCATATAACCTTAGGTAGGGGAGCATTCCCATTACACTATAGACAATGGGATTATCATATAATCTTAGGTAGGGAAGCATTCCCATTACACTATGGACAATGGGATTATCATATAATTTCTCAATTTAATTTTGATGACAATATAAGAATTAGAACGTACCTCAGCTTTCTTACTACCACCACCACCATACATTCTAGAGTAACCAAATGAAGTACCAGCAATAGGACTTAAATATATACCTTTACCATAGGCTGCTCCATTCACCTACAACACAATCTTCTTTAGTCAGCTGCAACATTTGTTATACTGTTGAACACAGTAAAGAAGAATTGTCTTTTATTACTGAAGTCTATATCTACATGTACATGTAACACAGGATTTCTATAGAAATATTTTGTAAAAGGCATTTTCCAAATACAAAATACTGGTTGACAGATGGACAAATTTACAGAGCTATAAGCTGAGGGAATTTGTCAAGCTTTGAGACCAGTATTTATTTTGACAAATGCCCATTTAAACGTGATATAGTTCTTTAATTCCACCAAATATCTGTATTTTGTTCTTGTGCTTCTCCATCATCATTTTACAGTTCTGTTAATAAACCAGGACCACATTGGTTGTGTAATGGTTAGTGTGCTCGTCTCAGGTAGATCATGGGTTGTCAGGTAAAACCAAAGACTATTAACTTGGTATTTGTTGCTTCTCCACTAAGTAAGCAGCATTAAAAAACTAGAACAAACAGTGGTTTGCTAGGAATCAGGATTATGTGTTCAAGTGGAGCGACATATCTACGTGTGGACTGTTGTTTCAGTCAGCTAGTACCAAACGGACACTATATCAACGAATGTAATTTGTTATCGCCATGGTATTCCTGAAAAATTTAAGCTCATGTTGACATAAAATAAAGCAGAAATGGTCAATTATAGAAATTTCTATTTTTAGTAACATCAGCCTTCTTGGATAGAGGACGAGGTTGAAGGACACAAAGATAATTCTACTCTAATTCAGTTTCATTTGGATAACTGGATCCAGAGTAGAAGAATATAATATAAATCTTTATTAAAATGAGCCTAATTAGCATAAACTGTATAAATTGACTGAAAGAACAATTTCAAAGAAAAAGCTGCAGCTTTTGTGTAAATTTGATCTAATTTTGATGGCGAATAAAGCAGAAATAGTGAAATAAAGAAATCCTTATATTTAGCATAGATTTTGCAATGAAAAACAGGAACCATTTGTTAAGCATTTGGGCTGATAAGATTCCAAAAAATATGTACAAATGAGAACTTTATGTGCTGAATGCACCCTTTCTTTTTATAAAATTTGGTGCATTTTCAGATTAAAGGGTCATTCATTTTCATAATGCCACCTCCTAGATTCAATCATGTTTGCAGGGTTCTCAGATACAATTTTGTACAAGGACCATCTCAGCAAGGTTTGATACAATGTATAATTTAGCCCAGTTGTTTCAGAGAGAAAGATGGACAAATGATGTGTTGTCTCAATTTATATTAATTTAAATATTGTTGTCAAAAATTGGCAAAACTTTAATTTTCAGGACAACCCGTAATATGTCATGTAATTTATTGTTGCAATTTCAGCTCATTTGGAGGAATATGTGGCTTTATTGGTTCTGTAGGTGTGTTTTCTCCCTATATTCTACCAGTATTTATAGTAACAGCAGCCATGTTGGATAATCTTAAAACCAGACTCTCAAATGATGATTCAAACCAAGTTAGGTTCAAATTGAGTAGTGGTTTAAAAGGATATATTTTTTTTTACAAGGTTTACGATGACCGGTGTCAGACCACAACTGACCTCAAGCAAAAATCTCACATCACTCTTTGTGTTCAGGTGAGATAAAAAAAAATACTTAAGATTTCCCTGCACTGAAATATTGTTAGTATTGTCATTATCTTGATAGTATTGTACCATAGTACAGTATACAAACCTGTTTGCTAGTGCCTGAAGCCACAATCAATCCCTGTCTAATTATAGAATGCCAATTCTCTATACTGGAACCACTATCAAAATATACAGATTACATTTAATCACTGGAACCACTATCAAAATATACAGATTACATTTAATCACTGGAACCACTATCAAAATATATAGATTACATTTAATCACTGGAACCACTATCAAAATATACAGATTACATTTAATCACTGGAACCACTATCAAAAAATACAGATTACATTTAATCACTGGAACCACTATCAAAATATATAGATTACATTTAATCACTGGAAACACTATCAAAATATACAGATTACATTTAATCACTGGAACCACTATCAAAATATATAGATTACATTTAATCACTAGAACTATTATCAAAATATACAGATTACATTTAATCACTGGAACCACTATCAAAATATATAGATTACATTTAATCAGTGGAACCACTATCAAAAAATACAGATTACATTTAATCAGTAGAACCACTATCAAAATATATAGATTACATTTAATCAGTAGAACCTCTATCAAAATATACAGATTACATTTAATCACTGGAACCACTATCAAAATATACAGATTACATTTAATCACTGGAACCACTATCAAAATATACATATTACATTTAATCACTGGAACCACTATCAAAATATACAGATTACATTTAATCACTGGAACCACTATCAAAATATACAGATTACATTTAATCACTGGAACCACTATCAAAATATACAGATTACATTTAATCACTGGAACCATTATCAAAATATATAGATTACATTTAATCACTGGAACCACTATCAAAATATATAGATTACATTTAATCACTGGAACCACTATCAAAATATACAGATTACATTTAATCACTGGAACCACTATCAAAATATACAGATTACATTTAATCACTGGAACCACTATCAAAATATATAGATTACATTTAATCACTGGAACCACTATCAAAATATACAGATTACATTTAATCACTGGAACCACTATCAAAATATACAGATTACATTTAATCACTGGAACCACTATCAAAATATATAGATTACATTTAATCACTGGAACCACTATCAAAATATACAGATTACATTTAATCACTGGAACCACTATCAAAAAATACAGATTACATTTAATCACTGGAACCACTATCAAAATATATAGATTACATTTAATCACTGGAAACACTATCAAAATATACAGATTACATTTAATCACTGGAACCACTATCAAAATATATAGATTACATTTAATCACTAGAACTATTATCAAAATATACAGATTATATTTAATCACTGGAACCACTATCAAAATATATAGATTACATTTAATCAGTGGAACCACTATCAAAAAATACAGATTACATTTAATCAGTAGAACCACTATCAAAATATATAGATTACATTTAATCAGTAGAACCTCTATCAAAATATACAGATTACATTTAATCACTGGAACCACTATCAAAATATACAGATTACATTTAATCACTGGAACCACTATCAAAATATACATATTACATTTAATCACTGGAACCACTATCAAAATATACAGATTACATTTAATCACTGGAACCACTATCAAAACATACAGATTACATTTAATCACTGGAACCACTATCAAAATATACAGATTACATTTAATCACTGGAACCACTATCAAAATATACAGATTACATTTAATCACTGGAACCATTATCAAAATATATAGATTACATTTAATCACTGGAACCACTATCAAAATATATATATTACATTTAATCACTGGAACCACTATAAAAATATACAGATTACATTTAATCACTGGAACCACTATCAAAATATACAGATTACATTTAATCACTGGAACCACTATCAAAATATATAGATTACATTTAATCACTGGAACCACTATCAAAATATACAGATTACATTTAATCACTGGAACCACTATCAAAATATACAGATTACATTTAATCACTGGAACCACTATCAAAATATATAGAATACATTTAATCACTGGAACCACTATCAAAATATACAGATTACATTTAATCACTGAAACCACTATCAAAATATACAGATTACATTTAATCACTGGAACCACTATCAAAATATACAGATTACATTTAATCACTGGAACCACTATCCAAATATACAGATTACATTTAATCACTGGAACTATTATCAAAATATACAGATTACATTTAATCACTGGAACTATTATCAAAATATACAGATTACATTTAATCACTGAAACCACTATCAAAATATACAGATTACATTTAATCACTGGAACCACTATCAAAATATACAGATTACATTTAATCACTGGAACCACTATCAAAATATATAGATTACATTTAATCACTGGAACCACTATCAAAATATACAGATTACATTTAATCACTGGAACCACTATCAAAAAATACAGATTACATTTAATCACTGGAACCACTATCAAAATATATAGATTACATTTAATCACTGGAAACACTATCAAAATATACAGATTACATTTAATCACTGGAACCACTATCAAAATATATAGATTACATTTAATCACTAGAACTATTATCAAAATATACAGATTACATTTAATCACTGGAACCACTATCAAAATATATAGATTACATTTAATCAGTGGAACCACTATCAAAAAATACAGATTACATTTAATCAGTAGAACCTCTATCAAAATATACAGATTACATTTAATCACTGGAACCACTATCAAAATATACAGATTACATTTAATCACTGGAACCACTATCAAAATATACATATTACATTTAATCACTGGAACCACTATCAAAATATACAGATTACATTTAATCACTGGAACCACTATCAAAACATACAGATTACATTTAATCACTGGAACCACTATCAAAATATACAGATTACATTTAATCACTGGAACCATTATCAAAATATACAGATTACATTTAATCACTGGAACCATTATCAAAATATATAGATTACATTTAATCACTGGAACCATTATCAAAATATACATATTACATTTAATCACTGGAACCACTATCAAAATATACAGATTACATTTAATCACTGGAACCACTATCAAAACATACAGATTACATTTAATCACTGGAACCACTATCAAAATATACAGATTACATTTAATCACTGGAACCATTATCAAAATATACAGATTACATTTAATCACTGGAACCACTATCAAAATATATAGATTACATTTAATCACTGGAACCACTATCAAAATATAGAGATTACATTTAATCACTGGAACCACTATCAAAATATACAGATTACATTTAATCACTGGAACCACTATCAAAATATATAGATTACATTTAATCACTGGAACCACTATCAAAATATACAGATTACATTTAATCACTGGAACCACTATCAAAATATACAGATTACATTTAATCACTGGAACCACTATCAAAATATATAGAATACATTTAATCACTGGAACCATTATCAAAATATACAGATTACATTTAATCACTGAAACCATTATCAAAATATACAGATTACATTTAATCACTGGAACCACTATCAAAATATATAGATTACATTTAATCACTGGAACCACTATCAAAATATACAGATTACATTTAATCACTGGAACCACTATCAACATATATAGATTACATTTAATCACTGGAACCACTATCAAAATATATAGATTACATTTAATCACTGGAACCACTATCAAAATATACAGATTACATTTAATCACTGGAACCACTATCAAAATATACAGATTACATTTAATCACTGGAACTATTATCAAAATATATTGATTACATTTAATCACTGGAACCATTATCAAAATATACAGATTACATTTAATCACTGGAACTATTATCAAAATATATAGATTACATTTAATCACTGGAACCACTATCAAAATATACATATTACATTTAATCACTGGAACCACTATCACAATATATAGATTACATTTAATCACTGGAACCACTATCAAAATATACAGATTACATTTAATCACTGGAACCACTATCAAAATATACAGATTACATTTAATCACTGGAACCACTATCAAAATATACAGATTACATTTAATCACTGGAACCACTATCAAAATATATAGATTACATTTAATCACTGGAACCACTATCAAAATATACAGATTACATTTAATCACTAGAACCACTATCAAAATATATAGATTACATTTAATCACTGGAACCACTATCAAAATATACAGATTACATTTAATCACTGGAACCACTATCAAAATATATAGATTACATTTAATCACTGGAACCACTATCAAAATATATAGATTACATTTAATCACTGGAACCACTATCAAAATATACAGATTACATTTAATCACTGTAAGAACTATCAAAATATACAGATTACATTTAATCACTGGAACCACTATCAAAATATATAGATTACATTTAATCACTGGAACCACTATCAAAATATATAGATTACATTTAATCACTGGAACCACTATCAAAATATACAGATTACATTTAATAAATGAAATCACTATCAAAATATACAGATTACATTTAATCACTGGAACTATTATCAAAATATATTGATTACATTTAATCACTGGAACCACTATCAAAATATATAGATTACATTTAATCACTGGAACCACTATCAAAATATACATATTACATTTAATCACTGGAACCACTATCAAAATATACAGATTACATTTAATCACTGGAACTATTATCAAAATATATAGATTACATTTAATCACTGGAACCACTATCAAAATATATAGATTACATTTAATCACTGGAACCACTATCAAAATATATAGATTACATTTAATCACTGGAACCACTATCAAAATATACAGATTACATTTAATCACTGGAACTATTATCAAAAATATATTGATTACATTTAATCACTGGAACCACTATCAAAATATACATATTACATTTAATCACTGGAACCACTATCAAAATATACAGATTACATTTAATCACTGGAACCACTATCAAAATATACAGATTACAGTTAATCACTGAAACCATTATCAAAATATACAGATTACATTTAATCACTGGAACTATTATCAAAATATACAGATTACATTTAATCACTGGAACTATTATCAAAATATACAGATTACATTTAATCACTGGAACTATTATCAAAATATACAGATTACATTTAATCACTGAAACCACTATCAAAATATACAGATTACATTTAATCACTGGAACTATTATCAAAATATATTGATTACATTTAATCACTGGAACCACTATCAAAATATACAGATTACATTTAATCACTGGAACTATTATCAAAAATATATTGATTACATTTAATCACTGGAACCACTATCAAAATATACAGATTACATTTAATCACTGGAACCACTATCAAAATATACAGATTACATTTAATCACTGGAACTATTATCAAAATATACAGATTACATTTAATCACTGGAACCATTATCAAAATATACAGATTACATTTAATCACTGAAACCACTATCAAAATATACAGATTACATTTAATCACTGGAACTATTATCAAAATATATTGATTACATTTAATCACTGGAACCATTATCAAAATATACAGATTACATTTAGTCACTGGAACCATTATCAAAATATACAGATTACATTTAATCACTGGAACCACTATCAAAATATACAGATTACATTTAATCACTGGAACCATTATCAAAATATACATATTACATTTAATCACTGGAACCACTATCAAAATATACAGATTACATTTAATCACTGGAACTATTATCAAAATATATAGATTACATTTAATCACTGGAACCACTATCAAAATATATAGATTACATTTAATCACTGGAACCACTATCAAAATATACATATTACATTTAAACACTGGAACCACTATCAAAATATACAGATTACATTTAATCACTGGAACTATTATCAAAATATATAGATTACATTTAATCACTGGAACCACTATCAAAATATATAGATTACATTTAATCACTGGAACCACTATCAAAATATATAGATTACATTTAATCACTGGAACCACTATCAAAATATACAGATTACATTTAATCACTGGAACTATTATCAAAAATATATTGATTACATTTAATCACTGGAACCACTATCAAAATATACATATTACATTTAATCACTGGAACCACTATCAAAATATACAGATTACATTTAATCACTGGAACCACTATCAAAATATACAGATTACAGTTAATCACTGAAACCATTATCAAAATATACAGATTACATTTAATCACTGGAACCATTATCAAAATATACAGATTACATTTAATCACTGGAACTATTATCAAAATATACAGATTACATTTAATCACTGGAACTATTATCAAAATATACAGATTACATATAATCACTGGAACTATTATCAAAATATATTGATTACATTTAATCACTGGAACCACTATCAAAATATATAGATTACATTTAATCACTGGAACCACTATCAAAATATATAGATTACATTTAATCACTGGAACCACTATCAAAATATACAGATTACATTTAATCACTGGAACTATTATCAAAAATATATTGATTACATTTAATCACTGGAACCACTATCAAAATATACATATTACATTTAATCACTGGAACCACTATCAAAATATACAGATTACATTTAATCACTGGAACCACTATCAAAATATACAGATTACATTTAATCACTGAAACCATTATCAAAATATACAGATTACATTTAATCACTGGAACCACTATCAAAATATACAGATTACATTTAATCACTGGAACCACAATCAAAATATATTGATTACATTTAATCACTGGAACCACTATCAAAATATACAGATTACATTTAATCACTGGAACCACTATCAAAATATATTGATTACATTTAATCACTGGAACCATTATCAAAATATACAGATTACATTTAATCACTGGAACCACTATCAAAATATACAGATTACATTTAATCACTGGAACTATTATCAAAATATATAGATTACATTTAATCACTGGAATTATTATCAAAATATACAGATTACATTTAATCACTGAAACCACTATCAAAATATACAGATTACATTTAATCACTGGAACTATTATCAAAATATATTGATTACATTTAATCACTGGAACCACTATCAAAATATATAGATTACATTTAATCACTGGAACCACTATCAAAATATACATATTACATTTAATCACTGGAACCACTATCAAAATATACAGATTACATTTAATCACTGGAACCACTATCAAAATATATAGATTACATTTAATCACTGGAACCACTATCAAAATATACAGATTACATTTAATCACTGGAACTATTATCAAAAATATATTGATTACATTTAATCACTGGAACCACTATCAAAATATACATATTACATTTAATCACTGGAACCACTATCAAAATATACAGATTACATTTAATCACTGGAACCACTATCAAAATATACAGATTACAGTTAATCACTGAAACCATTATCAAAATATACAGATTACATTTAATCACTGGAACTATTATCAAAATATACAGATTACATTTAATCACTGGAACTATTATCAAAATATACAGATTACATTTAATCACTGGAACTATTATCAAAATATACAGATTACATTTAATCACTGAAACCACTATCAAAATATACAGATTACATTTAATCACTGGAACTATTATCAAAATATATTGATTACATTTAATCACTGGAACCACTATCAAAATATACAGATTACATTTAATCACTGGAACTATTATCAAAAATATATTGATTACATTTAATCACTGGAACCACTATCAAAATATACAGATTACATTTAATCACTGGAACCACTATCAAAATATACAGATTACATTTAATCACTGGAACTATTATCAAAATATACAGATTACATTTAATCACTGGAACCATTATCAAAATATACAGATTACATTTAATCACTGAAACCACTATCAAAATATACAGATTACATTTAATCACTGGAACTATTATCAAAATATATTGATTACATTTAATCACTGGAACCATTATCAAAATATACAGATTACATTTAATCACTGGAACTATTATCAAAATATATAGATTACATTTAATCACTGGAACCACTATCAAAATATACATATTACATTTAATCACTGGAACCACTATCACAATATATAGATTACATTTAATCACTGGAACCACTATCAAAATATACAGATTACATTTAATCACTGGAACCACTATCAAAATATACAGATTACATTTAATCACTGGAACCACTATCAAAATATACAGATTACATTTAATCACTGGAACCACTATCAAAATATATAGATTACATTTAATCACTGGAACCACTATCAAAATATACAGATTACATTTAATCACTGGAACCACTATCAAAATATATAGATTACATTTAATCACTGGAACCACTATCAAAATATATAGATTACATTTAATCACTGGAACCACTATCAAAATATACAGATTACATTTAATCACTGTAAGAACTATCAAAATATACAGATTACATTTAATCACTGGAACCACTATCAAAATATATAGATTACATTTAATCACTGGAACCACTATCAAAATATATAGATTACATTTAATCACTGGAACCACTATCAAAATATACAGATTACATTTAATAAATGAAATCACTATCAAAATATACAGATTACATTTAATCACTGGAACTATTATCAAAATATATTGATTACATTTAATCACTGGAACCACTATCAAAATATACATATTACATTTAATCACTGGAACCACTATCAAAATATACAGATTACATTTAATCACTGGAACTATTATCAAAATATATAGATTACATTTAATCACTGGAACCACTATCAAAATATATAGATTACATTTAATCACTGGAACCACTATCAAAATATATAGATTACATTTAATCACTGGAACCACTATCAAAATATACAGATTACATTTAATCACTGGAACTATTATCAAAAATATATTGATTACATTTAATCACTGGAACCACTATCAAAATATACATATTACATTTAATCACTGGAACCACTATCAAAATATACAGATTACATTTAATCACTGGAACCACTATCAAAATATACAGATTACAGTTAATCACTGAAACCATTATCAAAATATACAGATTACATTTAATCACTGGAACTATTATCAAAATATACAGATTACATTTAATCACTGGAACTATTATCAAAATATACAGATTACATTTAATCACTGGAACTATTATCAAAATATACAGATTACATTTAATCACTGAAACCACTATCAAAATATACAGATTACATTTAATCACTGGAACTATTATCAAAATATATTGATTACATTTAATCACTGGAACCACTATCAAAATATACAGATTACATTTAATCACTGGAACTATTATCAAAAATATATTGATTACATTTAATCACTGGAACCACTATCAAAATATACAGATTACATTTAATCACTGGAACCACTATCAAAATATACAGATTACATTTAATCACTGGAACTATTATCAAAATATACAGATTACATTTAATCACTGGAACCATTATCAAAATATACAGATTACATTTAATCACTGAAACCACTATCAAAATATACAGATTACATTTAATCACTGGAACTATTATCAAAATATATTGATTACATTTAATCACTGGAACCATTATCAAAATATACAGATTACATTTAATCACTGGAACCATTATCAAAATATACAGATTACATTTAATCACTGGAACCACTATCAAAATATACAGATTACATTTAATCACTGGAACCATTATCAAAATATACATATTACATTTAATCACTGGAACCACTATCAAAATATACAGATTACATTTAATCACTGGAACTATTATCAAAATATATAGATTACATTTAATCACTGGAACCACTATCAAAATATATAGATTACATTTAATCACTGGAACCACTATCAAAATATACATATTACATTTAAACACTGGAACCACTATCAAAATATACAGATTACATTTAATCACTGGAACTATTATCAAAATATATAGATTACATTTAATCACTGGAACCACTATCAAAATATATAGATTACATTTAATCACTGGAACCACTATCAAAATATATAGATTACATTTAATCACTGGAACCACTATCAAAATATACAGATTACATTTAATCACTGGAACTATTATCAAAAATATATTGATTACATTTAATCACTGGAACCACTATCAAAATATACATATTACATTTAATCACTGGAACCACTATCAAAATATACAGATTACATTTAATCACTGGAACCACTATCAAAATATACAGATTACAGTTAATCACTGAAACCATTATCAAAATATACAGATTACATTTAATCACTGGAACCATTATCAAAATATACAGATTACATTTAATCACTGGAACTATTATCAAAATATACAGATTACATTTAATCACTGGAACTATTATCAAAATATACAGATTACATATAATCACTGGAACTATTATCAAAATATATTGATTACATTTAATCACTGGAACCACTATCAAAATATATAGATTACATTTAATCACTGGAACCACTATCAAAATATATAGATTACATTTAATCACTGGAACCACTATCAAAATATACAGATTACATTTAATCACTGGAACTATTATCAAAAATATATTGATTACATTTAATCACTGGAACCACTATCAAAATATACATATTACATTTAATCACTGGAACCACTATCAAAATATACAGATTACATTTAATCACTGGAACCACTATCAAAATATACAGATTACATTTAATCACTGAAACCATTATCAAAATATACAGATTACATTTAATCACTGGAACCACTATCAAAATATACAGATTACATTTAATCACTGGAACCACAATCAAAATATATTGATTACATTTAATCACTGGAACCACTATCAAAATATACAGATTACATTTAATCACTGGAACCACTATCAAAATATATTGATTACATTTAATCACTGGAACCATTATCAAAATATACAGATTACATTTAATCACTGGAACCACTATCAAAATATACAGATTACATTTAATCACTGGAACTATTATCAAAATATATAGATTACATTTAATCACTGGAATTATTATCAAAATATACAGATTACATTTAATCACTGAAACCACTATCAAAATATACAGATTACATTTAATCACTGGAACTATTATCAAAATATATTGATTACATTTAATCACTGGAACCACTATCAAAATATATAGATTACATTTAATCACTGGAACCACTATCAAAATATACATATTACATTTAATCACTGGAACCACTATCAAAATATACAGATTACATTTAATCACTGGAACTATTATCAAAATATATAGATTACATTTAATCACTGGAACCACTATCAAAATATATAGATTACATTTAATCACTGGAACCACTATCAAAATATATAGATTACATTTAATCACTGGAACCACTATCAAAATATACAGATTACATTTAATCACTGGAACTATTATCAAAAATATATTGATTACATTTAATCACTGGAACCACTATCAAAATATACATATTACATTTAATCACTGGAACCACTATCAAAATATACAGATTACATTTAATCACTGGAACCACTATCAAAATATACAGATTACAGTTAATCACTGAAACCATTATCAAAATATACAGATTACATTTAATCACTGGAACTATTATCAAAATATACAGATTACATTTAATCACTGGAACTATTATCAAAATATACAGATTACATTTAATCACTGGAACTATTATCAAAATATACAGATTACATTTAATCACTGAAACCACTATCAAAATATACAGATTACATTTAATCACTGGAACTATTATCAAAATATATTGATTACATTTAATCACTGGAACCACTATCAAAATATACAGATTACATTTAATCACTGGAACTATTATCAAAAATATATTGATTACATTTAATCACTGGAACCACTATCAAAATATACAGATTACATTTAATCACTGGAACCACTATCAAAATATACAGATTACATTTAATCACTGGAACTATTATCAAAATATACAGATTACATTTAATCACTGGAACCATTATCAAAATATACAGATTACATTTAATCACTGAAACCACTATCAAAATATACAGATTACATTTAATCACTGGAACTATTATCAAAATATATTGATTACATTTAATCACTGGAACCATTATCAAAATATACAGATTACATTTAATCACTGGAACCATTATCAAAATATACAGATTACATTTAATCACTGGAACCACTATCAAAATATACAGATTACATTTAATCACTGGAACCATTATCAAAATATACATATTACATTTAATCACTGGAACCACTATCAAAATATACAGATTACATTTAATCACTGGAACTATTATCAAAATATATAGATTACATTTAATCACTGGAACCACTATCAAAATATATAGATTACATTTAATCACTGGAACCACTATCAAAATATACATATTACATTTAAACACTGGAACCACTATCAAAATATACAGATTACATTTAATCACTGGAACTATTATCAAAATATATAGATTACATTTAATCACTGGAACCACTATCAAAATATATAGATTACATTTAATCACTGGAACCACTATCAAAATATATAGATTACATTTAATCACTGGAACCACTATCAAAATATACAGATTACATTTAATCACTGGAACTATTATCAAAAATATATTGATTACATTTAATCACTGGAACCACTATCAAAATATACATATTACATTTAATCACTGGAACCACTATCAAAATATACAGATTACATTTAATCACTGGAACCACTATCAAAATATACAGATTACAGTTAATCACTGAAACCATTATCAAAATATACAGATTACATTTAATCACTGGAACCATTATCAAAATATACAGATTACATTTAATCACTGGAACTATTATCAAAATATACAGATTACATTTAATCACTGGAACTATTATCAAAATATACAGATTACATATAATCACTGGAACTATTATCAAAATATATTGATTACATTTAATCACTGGAACCACTATCAAAATATATAGATTACATTTAATCACTGGAACCACTATCAAAATATATAGATTACATTTAATCACTGGAACCACTATCAAAATATACAGATTACATTTAATCACTGGAACTATTATCAAAAATATATTGATTACATTTAATCACTGGAACCACTATCAAAATATACATATTACATTTAATCACTGGAACCACTATCAAAATATACAGATTACATTTAATCACTGGAACCACTATCAAAATATACAGATTACATTTAATCACTGAAACCATTATCAAAATATACAGATTACATTTAATCACTGGAACCACTATCAAAATATACAGATTACATTTAATCACTGGAACCACAATCAAAATATATTGATTACATTTAATCACTGGAACCACTATCAAAATATACAGATTACATTTAATCACTGGAACCACTATCAAAATATATTGATTACATTTAATCACTGGAACCATTATCAAAATATACAGATTACATTTAATCACTGGAACCACTATCAAAATATACAGATTACATTTAATCACTGGAACTATTATCAAAATATATAGATTACATTTAATCACTGGAATTATTATCAAAATATACAGATTACATTTAATCACTGAAACCACTATCAAAATATACAGATTACATTTAATCACTGGAACTATTATCAAAATATATTGATTACATTTAATCACTGGAACCACTATCAAAATATACAGATTACATTTAATCACTGGAACCACTATCAAAATATATTGATTACATTTAATCACTGGAACCACTATCAAAATATACAGATTACATTTAATCACTGGAACCACTATCAAAATATATAATTACATTTAATCACTGGAACCACTATCAAAATATATAGATTACATTTAATCACTGGAACCACTATCAAAATATATAGATTACATTTAATCACTGGAACCACTATAAAAAAATACAGATTACATTTAATCACTGGAACCACTATCAAAATATACAGATTACATTTAATCATATCTTTTAAAACATGCTAAAATCAGGAAAACACTTTCATATAAATATTGTTGCATTTCAAAATGATATCATCAAACATTTTTGTATTTGGAATCTTTAAAAAGAGAAATGCATTAAGAATGAGCAAACTACTAATATTTGAATCATCAGGCAAAAAATAATCAATATTCAGACATAAAATGAAAATGTCTGAAGTCAAACCCCCAACTGATGTGGAGAACTCTTACAATACAGTTATTTCTATTCTGATGCATCCCCAAAATTCTTTTTTCCCTTTTGAGCAGAGCAGAGAAAAGGTTAAAAAAACAGAATAAAATAAAATACCACAAGTTATTGTAGACAAATTTGGCTAGATCATAGCCAAACATGACATCATACCTACACATTCACAGTGTAATGTTATCATAGCCAAACATGACATCATACCTACACATTCACAGTGTAATGTTATCATAGCCAAACATGACATCATACCTACACATTCACAGTGTAATGTTATCATAGCCAAACATGACATCATACCTACACATTCACAGTGTAATGTTAAGATTGAGTGTTTGTTCTTTGGCTATTTGGATCCCTCAATATTTGAATAAAAATTTCAATATCAAATTAGTTTTTGAGGTAGTGTTGTTTTTTATTCGATCATATTGCATAATTAGACATTTTGGATTACCAAAATTCAATATACCGGCTCATTTAACCTAGAAGCCTATGTTACTACATAAGGTTATAGGAAGCATAGTAGAGGAGATAACTTCTTTAACTCAGTTGGTAGAGTATTGGCATACAATGCGAGAGGACCCGGGATCCAATGCCATCATGGACAATGTATTTTTCAGAAACAACTCCAAAGCTACTGAACCAAGGGTTCCTCTTAGTTAAGTTGAAGTCATCACATCAAAAGTTTTATTGGTTGACCGTTATGGAATATCTGTGTCACAAATGACCACGGATATGTTCCACTTGTCGTAAACACTTCCCCGTCCTTATCACCGAGCTTGTAACTAGATTAACACGATGGGTGTCACTAGTGGAGCAGGAACTGCTTATCCTTCCGGAGCACCCGAGTTCACCCCCGGTTTTTAGTGGGGTTCGTGTTACTCGATCTTTAGTTTTATATATATGTTTTGCTGATCGTTGTTTGTCCTTTTGTACTTTTTCTTTTGGCCATTGTGTTGTCTGTTCTTCTTCGATATACGGATTCTGATTGCCCCTTTGGTACCTTCAAACTCTTCTTTCCTAATATAATACATGTAAAAATTATATATATTTTATACATACTGAAAGGCAAATGTACTTCCAAATCTCTCTTTAGCCTCTCTAAATTTGGCTTCTTTTGCTGGTGGACTACTTAATAAGAGATACTGAAATGGTGTCTTCATGAATGGAATTCTCTGTAAAATAATATATTAATTATAGTTGTCCCCCTTTTATTAGACCACTCCCATCAAAGGCCAACCCTCTTAAAAGGCAGATATTAGATGAACTGAGATAGTCAAACTATTACTAAATTAAATTCCTGGTTCTGATCCATACTAATAACTTCTATTATTACCTAAGTGTTTAGTAACTAAGTGTACTATTATTACCTATGTGTTTAGTAACTAAGTGTACTATTATTACCTAAGTGTTTAGTAACTAAGTGTACAATTATTACCTAAGTCTTTAGTAACTAAGTGTACTATTATTACCTAAGTCTTTAGTAACTAAGTGTACTATTATTACCTAAGTGTTTAGTAACTAAGTGTACTATTATTACCTAAGTGTTTAGTAACTAAGTGTACTATTATTACCTAAGCGTCTAGTAACTAAGTGTACAATTATTACCTAAGTCTTTAGTAACTTAGTGTACTATTATTACCTAAGTCTTTAGTAACTAAGTGTACTATTATTACCTAAGTCTTTAGTAACTAAATGTACTATTATTACCTAAGTCTTTAGTAACTAAGTGTACTATTATTACCTAAGTCTTTAGTAACTAAGTGTACTATTATTACCTAAGTGTCTAGTAACTAAGTGTACAATTATTACCTAAGTCTTTAGTAACTAAGTGTACTATTATTACCTAAGTGTTTAGTAACTAAGTGTACTATTATTACCTAAGTCTTTAGTAACTAAGTGTACAATTATTACCTAAGTTTTTAGTAACTAAGTGTACTATTATTACATAAGTCTTTAGTAACTAAGTGTACTATTATTACCTAAGTCTTTAGTAACTAAGTGTAGTATTATTACCACTATTATTACCTAAGTGTTTAGTAACTAAGTGTACTATTATTACCTAAGTCTTTAGTAACTAAGTGTACTATTATTACCTAAGTGTTTAGTAACTAAGTGTACTATTATTACCTAAGTGTACTATTATTACCTAAGTCTTTAGTAACTAAGTGTACTATTATTACCTAGGTCTTTAGTAACTAAGTGTACTATTATTACCTAAGTGTTTAGTAACTAAGTGTACTATTATTACCTAAGTGTTTAGTAACTAAGTGTACTATTATTACCTAAGTCTTTAGTAACTAAGTGTACTATTATTACATAAGTCTTTAGTAACTAAGTGTACTATTATTACCTAAGTCTTTAGTAACTAAGTGTACAATTATTACCTAAGTCTTTAGTAACTAAGTGTACAATTATTACCTAAGTGTTTAGTAACTAAGTGTACTATTATTACCTAAGTGTTTAATAACTAAGTGTACTATTATTACCTAAGTCTTTAGTAACTAAGTGTACAATTATTACCTAAGTGTTTAGTAACTAAGTGTACTATTATTACCTAAGTCTTTAGTAACTAAGTGTACAATTATTACCTAAGTCTTTAGTAACTAAGTGTACAATTATTATCTAAGTCATTAGTAACTAAGTGTACTATTATTACCTAAGTCTTTAGTAACTAAGTGTACTATTATTACCTAAGTCTTTAGTAACTAAGTGTACTATTTTTACCTAAGTCTTTAGTAACTAAGTGTACAATTATTACCTAAGTCTTTAGTAACTAAGGGTACTATTATTACCTAAGTCTTTAGTAACTAAGTGTACTATTATTACCTAAGTGTCTAGTAACTAAGTGTACAATTATTACCTAAGTCTTTAGTAACTAAGTGTACTATTATTACCTAAGTGTTTAGTAACTAAGTGTACTATTATTACCTAAGTCTTTAGTAACTAAGTGTACAATTATTACCTAAGTCTTTAGTAACTAAGTGTACTATTATTACATAAGTCTTTAGTAACTAAGTGTACTATTATTACCTAAGTCTTTAGTAACTAAGTGTACTATTATTACCACTATTATTACCCAAGTGTTTAGTAACTAAGTGTACTATTATTACCTAAGTCTTTAGTAACTAAGTGTACTATTATTACCTAAGTGTCTAGTAACTAAGTGTACTATTATTCCCTAAGTGTTAAGTAACTAAGTGTACTATTATTACCTAAGTCTTTAGTAACTAAGTGTACTATTATTACCTAGGTCTTTAGTAACTAAGTGTACTATTATTACCTAAGTCTTTAGTAACTAAGTGTACTATTATTACCTAAGTGTTTAGTAACTAAGTGTACTATTATTACCTAAGTCTTTAGTAACTAAGTGTACTATTATTACCTAAGTCTTTAGTAACTAAGTGTACAATTATTACCTAAGTGTTTAGTAACTAAGTGTACTATTATTACCTAAGTGTTTAGTAACTAAGTGTACTATTATTACCTAAGTCTTTAGTAACTAAGTGTACAATTATTACCTAAGTGTTTAGTAACTAAGTGTACTATTATTACCTAAGTCTTTAGTAACTAAGTGTACAATTATTACCTAAGTCTTTAGTAACTAAGTGTACTATTATTACATAAGTGTTTAGTAACTAAGTGTACTATTATTACCTAAGTCTTTAGTAACTAAGTGTACTATTATTACCTAAGTCTTTAGTAACTAAGTGTACTATTATTACCTAAGTCTTTAGTAACTAAGTGTACTATTATTACCTAAGTCTTTAGTAACTAAGTGTACTATTATTACCTAAGTCTTTAGTAACTAAGGGTACTATTATTACCTAAGTCTTTAGTAACTAAGTGTACTATTATTACCTAAGTCTTTAGTATCTAAGTGTACAATTATTACCTAAGTCTTTAGTAACTAAGTGTACTATTATTACCTAATTCTTTAGTAACTAAGTGTACTATTATTACCTAAGTCTTTAGTAACTAAGTGTACTATTATTACCTAAGTCTTTAGTAACTAAGTGTACTATTATTACCTAAGTCTTTAGTAACTAAGTGTACTATTATTACCTAAGTCTTTAGTAACTAAGTATACTATTATTACCTAAGTGTTTAGTAACTAAGTGTACTATTATTACCTAAGTCTTTAGTAACTAAGTATACTATTATTACCTAAGTCTTTAGTAACTAAGTGTACAATTATTACCTAAGTCTTTAGTAACTAAGTGTACTATTATTACCTAAGTCTTTAGTAGCTAAGTGTACTATTATTACCTAAGTCTTTAGTAACTAAGTGTACTATTATTACCTAAGTCTTTAGTAACTAAGTGTACTATTATTACCTAAGTCTTTAGTAACTAAGGGTACTATTATTACCTAAGTCTTTAGTAACTAAGTGTACTATTATTACCTAAGTCTTTAGTAACTAAGGGTACTATTATTACCTAAGTCTTTAGTAACTAAGTGTACAATTATTACCTAAGTCTTTAGTAACTAAGTGTACTATTATTACCTAAGTGTTTAGTAACTAAGTGTACTATTATTACCTAAGTGTTTAGTAACTAAGTGTACTATTATTACCTAGGTCTTTAGTAACTAAGTGTACTATTATTACCTAAGTCTTTAGTAACTAAGTGTACTATTATTACCTAAAAGTCTAGTAACTAAGTGTACTATTATTACCTAAGTGTTTAGTAACTAAGTGTACTATTATTACCTAAGTCTTTAGTAACTAAGTGTACTATTATTACCTAAGTCTTTAGTAACTAAGTATACTATTATTACCTAAGTGTTTAGTAACTAAGTGTACTATTATTACCTAAGTGTTTAGTAACTAAGTGTACTATTATTACCTAAGTCTTTAGTAACTAAGTGTACTATTATTACCTAAGTCTTTAGTAACTAAGTGTACTATTATTACCTAGGTCTTTAGTAACTAAGTGTACTATTATTATCTAAGTCTTTAGTAACTAAGTGTAACTCAAATTTGTTGTTTAATGGTACCAACAACAACTATGAAAATTGGTATTCTACAAATACAAATGAATTCAAAGTTAAATTCATTTTTCTTTTTATCTATAATTTTAATAGTCAAAATGACAGTAGTACAAGCTATAAATAAGTATATGGACTATTTATCTTTAACAAGCTATAAATAGGTATATGGACTATTTATCTTTAACAAGCTATAAATAGGTATATGCATTATTTATCTTTAATAAGCTATACATAGGTATATGGACTATTTTTCTTTTACAAGCTATATATAGGTATATGGACTATTTATCTTTAACAAGCTATAAATAGGTATCTGGACTATTTATCTTTAACAAGCTATAAATAGGTATATGGACTATTCATCTTTAACAAGCTATAAATAGGTATATGGAATATTTTTCTTTATCAAATCTTAGACATCACTGATAAATTCACAGTGAATGCTATCAATTTCATTGGCTATAAATTACTTAATAATATCTACAGTAAAATGGAAGGTCCTAGATATTGACCTTGTAAAGTGATTTATAATAAAACTCACCTTTTCTGGTGGTAATTTTACAATATGTGATCTATTACTGGTTATAATCCTGAAAATGCATCAAATTAAAACAATTATCAGCAATATATCATTACTTTTTATTCTGCCATCTATTACATGTTCTGTCCAATAAAAGTACACAAATAAATGTTTGCTTTATTTGTCTAGAGTACAGATAACCGTATCCTGGTACCTGAGTAATGTAGAGCCAACAGTAAGAAATAGTAACAGTATAGCAATATTAACTAGCTGTAGAACCGTAGTTCTTAAGTTTTTTTTTGCTTTTTTTCCGTTAATTATTATTCTACAACCTTCAATACCTTTGCATATGCTTAGGTCTATGGTGTTTAATGTCACTTTCAACAATATTTCAGCTATATCGTGGCAGTCAGTTTTATTGGTGGAGGAAACCAGAATACCCAGAGAAAACCACCAACCTGTTGCAAGTCACTGACAAACTTTATCACATAATGTTGTATCGAGTACGCCTCACCATGAACGGGGTTCGAACTCACAGCTTTAGTGGTGATAGACACTTATGGCACAGGTATGCAAAGGTGGGGTCGTCATGGTTGTGATTGTCTGGTAGTTGGATATTTTTACAATTACCTGTGCCATAAATGTCTACTCGATACAACATTATGTGATAAAGTTTGTCAGTGACTTGCAACAGGTTGGTGGTTTTCTCTGGTTTCCTCCACCAATAAAACTATATATATATCTTAGCATCCATAAAATGGATAAATATCTAAGTTCTGATCTCCTCACAGAAAACTACATATATCTTGCTTTTTTTAATATAAATTCTTATTGAAATTCGACAAGAACTGAACTCAGGATAATTTTTTGAAAAAATTGTGATTTGAAATGAAATAGAAAACATTTCAACGATTGAATACTTTTTGAACATATCTGTATTTTGTAACTTTTCAACTTAATTTGCCTATTTCCGTTAAAATTTGACAAAATGCCAATTGTTTTGACAAAACTTGTAAAATATGTCATACTTTTCAAAAGGACCTATTGCTTAAATTTCAGACCATTTGGTGTAAAATTGTGGATTTATTGGGTCTGTAAGTGTATTTTTCCCCCTATGTTCTATTCATAGTAACAGCAGCCATGTTAAATGACTGGCTGAATGATCGCATACAATTTTGAAAGTAGACATCTTAGGGATGATTCAGATCAACTTTATTTCAAATAAGCCCAGTGGTTTTAGAGTAGAAAGTATTAGACAAATTTTACCCTTGACAGTTGATGACGGATGGATACCAAGAGATGGCTAAAGCTCAGTTGAGCCTTTGGTTTAGGTGAGGTAAACATGGACTTACCACTGAAGTAAGGGGTAACATAGTTGATCTTTGGCATCTAGAGTTTTCTTTATATCACCAGATGACATGGTAACCATATCTTCCATTGGCATTATCTGTTTCAGGACTCTCTCTACTTTACCAAAGTCTTTATCCTGTAATCATGTCAACTAGTTAATAGTACAAATAAAGGTCCTGAAATGTAGAACAGTAATATGTCCCCTCACTTATTTATATGTAACTTTAGTGTTGGACAGTCTCTCACGTTCATTTACATCAATATCCTTTCCTACTAACTTTAGTGTTGGATAGTCTCTCACGTTCATTTACATCAATATCCTTTCTTACTAACTTTAGTGTTGGATAGTCTCTCACGTTCATTTACATCAACATCCTTTCTTACTAACTTTAGTGTTGGATAGTCTCTCACGTTCATTTACATCAATATCCTTTCTTACTAACTTTAGTGTTAGATAGTCTCTCACGTTCATTTACATCAATATCCTTTCTTACTAATTTTAGTGTTGGATAGTCTCTCACGTTCATTTACATCAATATCCTTTCTTACCAACTTTAGTGATAAATAGTCTCTCACGTTACATCAATATCCTTTCTTACTAACTTTAGTGTTGGATAGTCTCTCACGTTCATTTACATCAATATCCTTTCTTACCAACTTTAGTGTTGGATAGTCTCTCATGTTCATTTACATCAATATCCTTTCTTACTAACTTTAGTGTTGGATAGTCTCTCACGTTCATTTACATCAATATCCTTTCTTACTAACTTTAGTGTTGGATAGTCTCTCACGTTCATTTACATCAATATCCTTTCTTACTAACGTTAGTGCTAGATAGTCTCTCACGTTCATTTACATCAATATCCTTTCTTACTAACTTTAGTGTTGGATAGTCTCTCACGTTCATTTACATCAATATCCTTTCTTACTAACTTTAGTGTTAGATAGTCTCTCACGTTCATTTACATCAATATCCTTTCTTACTAACTTTAGTGTTGGATAGTCTCTCACGTTCATTTACATCAATATCCTTTCTTACTAACTTTAGTGTTGGATAGTCTCTCATGTTACATCAATATCCTTTCTTACTAACTTTAGTGTTGGATAGTCTCTCATGTTACATCAATATCCTTTCTTACTAACTTTAGTGTTGGATAGTCTCTCACGTTCATTTACATCAATATCCTTTCTTACTAACTTTAGTGTTGGATAGTCTCTCACGTTTATTTACATCAATATCCTTTCTTACTAACTTTAGTGTTGGATAGTCTCTCACGTTCATTTACATCAATATCCTTTCTTACCAACTTTAGTGTTGGATAGTCTCTCACATTCATTTACATCAATATCCTTTCTTACTAACTTTAGTGTTGGATAGTCTCTCACGTTCATTTACATCAATATCCTTTCTTACTAACTTTAGTGTTGGATAGTCTCTCACATTCATTTAAATCAATATCCTTTCTTACTAACTTTAGTGTTGGATAGTCTCTCACGTTCATTTACATCAATATCCTTTCTTACTAACTTTAGTGTTGGATAGTCTCTCACATTCATTTACATCAATATCCTTTCTTACCAACTTTAGTGATAAATAGTCTCTCACGTTACATCAATACCCTTTCTTACTAACTTTAGTGTTGGACAGTCTCTCACGTTCATTTACATCAATATCCTTTCTTACCAACTTTAGTGTTGGATAGTCTCTCACGTTACATCAATATCCTTTCTTACTAACTTTAGTGTTGGATAGTCTCTCACGTTCATTTACATCAATATCCTTTCTTACCAACTTTAGTGTTGGATAGTCTCTCAATTTACATCAATATCCTTTCTTACCAACTTTAGTGTTGGATAGTCTCTCACGTTCATTTACATCAATATCCTTTCTTACTAACTTTAGTGTTGGATAGTCTCTCACGTTCATTTACATCAATATCCTTTCTTACTAACTTTAGTGTTGGATAGTCTCTCACGTTCATTTACATCAATATCCTTTCTTACCAACTTTAGTGTTGGATAGTCTTTCACGTTCATTTATATCAATATCCTTTCTTACTAACTTTAGTGTTAGATAGTCTCTCACGTTCATTTACATCAATATCCTTTCTTACTAACTTTAGTGTTGGATAGTCTCTCACGTTCATTTACATCAATATCCTTTCTTACTAACTTTAGTGTTGGATAGTCTCTCACGTTCATTTACATCAATATCCTTTCTTACTAACTTTAGTGTTGGATAGTCTCTCACGTTCATTTACATCAATATCCTTTCTTACTAACTTTAGTGTTGGATAGTCTCTCACGTTCATTTACATCAATATCCTTTCTTACCAACTTTAGTGTTAGATAGTCTCTCACATTCATTTACATCAATATCCTTTCTTACTAACTTTAGTGCTAGATAGTCTCTCACATTCATTTACATCAATATCCTTTCTTACTAACTTTAGTGTTGGATAGTCTCTCACGTTCATTTACATCAATATCCTTTCCTACTAACTTTAGTGTTGGATAGTCTCTCACGTTCATTTACATCAATATCCTTTCTTACTAACTTTAGTGTTAGATAGTCTCTCACGTTCATTTACATCAATATCCTTTCTTACTAAATTTAGTGTTGGATAGTCTCTCACGTTCATTTACATCAATATCCTTTCTTACCAACTTTAGTGTTAAATAGTCTCTCACGTTACATCAATATCCTTTCCTACTAACTTTAGTGTTGGATAGTCTCGCACTTTCATTTACATCAATATCCTTTCTTACTAACTTTAGTGTTGGATAGTCTCTCACGTTCATTTACATCAATATCCTTTCTTACTAACTTTAGTGTTGGATAGTCTCTCATGTTCATTTACATCAATATCCTTTCTTACTAACTTTAGTGTTGGATAGTCTCTCACGTTCATTTACATCAATATCCTTTCTTACTAACTTTAGTGTTGGACAGTCTCTCACGTTCATTTACATCAATATCCTTTCTTACCAACTTTAGTGTTGGATAGTCTCTCACGTTACATCAATATCCTTTCTTACTAACTTTAGTGTTGGATAGTCTCTCACGTTCATTTACATCAATATCCTTTCTTACCAACTTTAGTGTTGGATAGTCTCTCAATTTACATCAATATCCTTTCTTACTAACTTTAGTGTTGGATAGTCTCTCACGTTCATTTACATCAATATCCTTTCTTACTAACTTTAGTGTTGGATAGTCTCTCACGTTCATTTACATCAATATCCTTTCTTACTAACTTTAGTGTTGGATAGTCTCTCACGTTCATTTACATCAATATCCTTTCTTACCAACTTTAGTGTTGGATAGTCTTTCACGTTCATTTACATCAATATCCTTTCTTACTAACTTTAGTGTTAGATAGTCTCTCACGTTCATTTACATCAATATCCTTTCTTACTAACTTTAGTGTTGGATAGTCTCTCACGTTCATTTACATCAATATCCTTTCTTACTAACTTTAGTGTTGGATAGTCTCTCACGTTCATTTACATCAATATCCTTTCTTACTAACTTTAGTGTTGGATAGTCTCTCACGTTCATTTACATCAATATCCTTTCTTACTAACTTTAGTGCTAGATAGTCTCTCACATTCATTTACATCAATATCCTTTCTTACCAACTTTAGTGTTAGATAGTCTCTCACGTTCATTTACATCAATATCCTTTCTTACTAACTTTAGTGTTGGATAGTCTCTCACGTTCATTTACATCAATATCCTTTCCTACCAACTTTAGTGTTGGATAGTCTCTCACGTTCATTTACATCAATATCCTTTCTTACTAACTTTAGTGTTAGATAGTCTCTCACGTTCATTTACATCAATATCCTTTCTTACTAACTTTAGTGTTGGATAGTCTCTCACGTTCATTTACATCAATATCCTTTCTTACCAACTTTAGTGTTAAATAGTCTCTCACGTTACATCAATATCCTTTCCTACTAACTTTAGTGTTGGATAGTCTCGCACGTTCATTTACATCAATATCCTTTCTTACTAACTTTAGTGTTGGATAGTCTCTCACGTTCATTTACATCAATATCCTTTCTTACTAACTTTAGTGTTGGATAGTCTCTCATGTTCATTTACATCAATATCCTTTCTTACTAACTTTAGTGTTGGATAGTCTCTCACGTTCATTTACATCAATATCCTTTCTTACTAACTTTAGTGTTAGATAGTCTCTCACGTTCATTTACATCAATATCCTTTCTTACTAACTTTAGTGTTGGATAGTCTCTCACGTTCATTTACATCAATATCCTTTCTTACTAACTTTAGTGTTGGATAGTCTCTCACATTCATTTACATCAATATCCTTTCTTACTAACTTTAGTGTTGGATAGTCTCTCACGTTCATTTACATCAATATCCTTTCTTACTAACTTTAGTGTTGGATAGTCTCTCACGTTCATTTACATCAATATCCTTTCTTACCAACTTTAGTGTTGGATAGTCTCTCACGTTCATTTACATCAATATCCTTTATTACTAACTTTAGTGTTGGATAGTCTCTCACGTTACATCAATATCCTTTCTTACTAACTTTAGTGTTGGATAGTCTCTCACGTTCATTTACATCAATATCCTTTCTTACTAACTTTAGTGTTGGATAGTCTCTAACGTTACATCAATATCCTTTCTTACTAACTTTAGTGTTGGATAGTCTCTCACGTTCATTTACATCAATATCCTTTCTTACTAACTTTAGTGTTGGATAGTCTCTCACGTTACATCAATATCCTTTCTTACTAACTTTAGTGTTGGATAGTCTCTCACGTTCATTTACATCAATATCCTTTCTTACTAACTTTAGTGTTGGACAGTCTCTCACGTTCATTTACATCAATATCCTTTCTTACTAACTTTAGTGTTGGATAGTCTCTCATGTTCATTTACATCAATATTCTTTCTTACTAACTTTAGTGTTGGATAGTCTCTCACGTTACATCAATATCCTTTCTTTCTAACTTTAATGTTGGATAGTCTCTCACGTTACATCAATATCCTTTCTTAAAGCTAACTCGTTTGGATCAGAAGGATCTACAACTGTAGGGAAGGGATCCAGTATAATGTTCTTCCTACAGTGTTTACTGTATATAACTACACAATAACTTACTTTAGGGTTTAATGCTAACTCGTTTGGATCAGAAGGATCTACAACTGTAGGGAAGGGGTCCAGTATAATGTTCTTCCTACTGTGTTTACTGTATATAACTACACAATAACTTACTTTAGGGTTTAATGCTAACTCGTTTCGATCAGAAGGATCTACAACTGTAGGGAAGGGGTCCAGTATAATGTTCTTCCTACAGTGTTTACTGTATATAACTACACAATAACTTACTTTAGGGTTTAATGCTAACTCGTTTGGATCAGAAGGATCTACAACTGTAGGGAAGGGGTCCAGTATAATGTTCTTCCTACAGTGTTTACTGTATATAACTACACAATAACTTACTTTAGGGTTTAAAGCTAACTCGTTTGGATCAGAAGGATCTACAACTGTAGGGAAGGGGTCCAGTATAATGTTCTTCCTACAGTGTTTACTGTATATAACTACACAATAACTTACTTTAGGGTTTAAAGCTAACTCGTTTGGATCAGAAGGATCTACAACTGTAGGGAAGGGGTCCAGTATAATGTTCTTCCTACAGTGTTTACTGTATATAACTACACAATAACTTACTTTAGGGTTTAAAGCTAACTCGTTTGGATCAGAAGGATCTACAACTGTAGGGAAGGGGTCCAGTATAATGTTCTTCCTACAGTGTTTACTGTATATAACTACACAATAACTTACTTTAGGGTTTAAAGCTAACTCGTTTGGATCAGAAGGATCTACAACTGTAGGGAAGGGGTCCAGTATAATGTTCTTCCTACAGTGTTTACTGTATATAACTACACAATAACTTACTTTAGGGTTTAAAGCTAACTCGTTTGGATCAGAAGGATCTACAACTGTAGGGAAGGGGTCCAGTATAATGTTCTTCCTACAGTGTTTACTGTATATAACTACACAATAACTTACTTTAGGGTTTAAAGCTAACTCGTTTGGATCAGAAGGATCTACAACTGTAGGGAAGGGGTCCAGTATAATGTTCTTCCTACTGTGTTTACTGTATATAACTACACAATAACTTACTTTAGGGTTTAAAGCTAACTGGTTTGGATCAGAAGGATCTACAACTGTAGGGAAGGGGTCCAGTATAATGTTCTTCCTACTGTGCTTACTGTATATAACTACACAATAACTTACTTTAGGGTTTAAAGCTAACTCGTTTGGATCAGAAGGATCTACAACTGTAGGGAAGGGGTCCAGTATAATGTTCTTCCTACTGTGTTTACTGTATATAACTACACAATAACTTACTTTAGGGTTTAATGCTAACTCGTTTGGATCAGAAGGATCTACAACTGTAGGGAAGGGGTCCAGTATAATGTTCTTCCTACTGTGTTTACTGTATATAACTACACAATAACTTACTTTAGGGTTTAAAGCTAACTCGTTTGGATCAGAAGGATCTACAACTGTAGGGAAGGGGTCCAGTATAATGTTCTTCCTACAGTGTTTACTGTATATAACTACACAATAACTTACTTTAGGGTTTAAAGCTAACTCGTTTGGATCAGAAGGATCTACAACTGTAGGGAAGGGGTCCAGTATAATGTTCTTCCTACAGTGTTTACTGTATATAACTACACAATAACTTACTTTAGTGTTTAAAGCTAACTCGTTTGGATCAGAAGGATCTACAACTGTAGGGAAGGGGTCCAGTATAATGTTCTTCCTACAGTGTTTACTGTATATAACTACACAATAACTTACTTTAGGGTTTAAAGCTAACTCGTTTGGATCAGAAGGATCTACAACTGTAGGGAAGGGGTCCAGTATAATGTTCTTCCTACAGTGTTTACTGTATATAACTACACAATAACTTACTTTAGGGTTTAAAGCTAACTCGTTTGGATCAGAAGATCTACAACTGTAGGGAAGGGGTCCAGTATAATGTTCTTCCTACAGTGTTTACTGTATATAACTACACAATAACTTACTTTAGGGTTTAAAGCTAACTCGTTTGGATCAGAAGGATCTACAACTGTAGGGAAGGGGTCCAGTATAATGTTCTTCCTACAGTCTTTACTGTATATAACTACAAAATAACTTACTTTAGGGTTTAAAGCTAACTCGTTTGGATCAGAAGGATCTACAACTGTAGGGAAGGGGTTCAGTATAATGTTCTTCCTACTGTGTTTACTGTATATAACTACACAATAACTTACTTTAGGGTTTAATGCTAACTCGTTTGGATCAGAAGGATCTACAACTGTAGGGAAGGGGTCCAGTATAATGTTCTTCCTACTGTGTTTACTGTATATAACTACACAATAACTTACTTTAGGGTTTAAAGCTAACTGGTTTGGATCAGAAGGATCTACAACTGTAGGGAAGGGGTCCAGTATAATGTTCTTCCTACTGTGCTTACTGTATATAACTACACAATAACTTACTTTAGGGTTTAATGCTAACTCGTTTGGATCAGAAGGATCTACAACAGTAGGGAAGGAGTCCAGTATAATGTTCTTCCTACAGTGTTTACTGTATATAACTACACAATAACTTACTTTAGGGTTTAAAGCTAACTCGTTTGGATCAGAAGGATCTACAACTGTAGGGAAGGGGTCCAGTATAATGTTCTTCCTACAGTGTTTACTGTATATAACTACACAATAACTTACTTTAGGGTTTAATGCAAACTCGTTTGGATCAGAAGGATCTACAACTGTAGGGAAGGGGTCCAGTATAATGTTCTTCCTACAGTGTTTACTGTATATAACTACACAATAACTTACTTTAGGGTTTAAAGCTAACTCGTTTGGATCAGAAGGATCTACAACTGTAGGGAAGGGGTCCAGTATAATGTTCTTCCTACAGTCTTTACTGTATATAACTACACAATAACTTACTTTAGGGTTTAAAGCTAACTCGTTTGGATCAGAAGGATCTACAACTGTAGGGAAGGGGTTCAGTATAATGTTCTTCCTACTGTGTTTACTGTATATAACTACACAATAACTTACTTTAGGGTTTAATGTTAACTCGTTTGGATCAGAAGGATCTACAACTGTAGG
Organism: Bathymodiolus brooksi; assembly: GCA_963680875.1. NCBI lineage: Eukaryota > Metazoa > Mollusca > Bivalvia > Mytilida > Modiolidae > Bathymodiolus > Bathymodiolus brooksi. The sequence goes on from OY804577.1 coordinate 2,575,997, forward strand.
GAAGGGGTCCAGTATAATGTTCTTCCTACTGTGTTTACTGTATATAACTACACAATAACTTACTTTAGGGTTTAATGCTAACTCGTTTGGATCAGAAGGATCTACAACTGTAGGGAAGGGGTCCAGTATAATGTTCTTCCTACTGTGTTTACTGTATATAACTACACAATAACTTACTTTAGGGTTTAAAGCTAACTGGTTTGGATCAGAAGGATCTACAACTGTAGGGAAGGGGTCCAGTATAATGTTCTTCCTACAGTGTTTACTGTATATAACTACACAATAACTTACTTTAGGGTTTAAAGCTAACTCGTTTGGATCAGAAGGATCTACAACTGTAGGGAAGGGGTCCAGTATAATGTTCTTCCTACAGTGTTTACTGTATATAACTACACAATAACTTACTTTAGTGTTTAAAGCTAACTCGTTTGGATCAGAAGGATCTACAACTGTAGGGAAGGGGTCCAGTATAATGTTCTTCCTACAGTGTTTACTGTATATAACTACACAATAACTTACTTTAGGGTTTAAAGCTAACTCGTTTGGATCAGAAGGATCTACAACTGTAGGGAAGGGGTCCAGTATAATGTTCTTCCTACAGTCTTTACTGTATATAACTACAAAATAACTTACTTTAGGGTTTAAAGCTAACTCGTTTGGATCAGAAGGATCTACAACTGTAGGGAAGGGGTTCAGTATAATGTTCTTCCTACTGTGTTTACTGTATATAACTACACAATAACTTACTTTAGGGTTTAATGCTAACTCGTTTGGATCAGAAGGATCTACAACTGTAGGGAAGGGGTCCAGTATAATGTTCTTCCTACTGTGTTTACTGTATATAACTACACAATAACTTACTTTAGGGTTTAAAGCTAACTGGTTTGGATCAGAAGGATCTACAACTGTAGGGAAGGGGTCCAGTATAATGTTCTTCCTACTGTGCTTACTGTATATAACTACACAATAACTTACTTTAGGGTTTAATGCTAACTCGTTTGGATCAGAAGGATCTACAACAGTAGGGAAGGAGTCCAGTATAATGTTCTTCCTACAGTGTTTACTGTATATAACTACACAATAACTTACTTTAGGGTTTAAAGCTAACTCGTTTGGATCAGAAGGATCTACAACTGTAGGGAAGGGGTCCAGTATAATGTTCTTCCTACAGTGTTTACTGTATATAACTACACAATAACTTACTTTAGGGTTTAATGCAAACTCGTTTGGATCAGAAGGATCTACAACTGTAGGGAAGGGGTCCAGTATAATGTTCTTCCTACAGTGTTTACTGTATATAACTACACAATAACTTACTTTAGGGTTTAAAGCTAACTCGTTTGGATCAGAAGGATCTACAACTGTAGGGAAGGGGTCCAGTATAATGTTCTTCCTACAGTCTTTACTGTATATAACTACACAATAACTTACTTTAGGGTTTAAAGCTAACTCGTTTGGATCAGAAGGATCTACAACTGTAGGGAAGGGGTTCAGTATAATGTTCTTCCTACTGTGTTTACTGTATATAACTACACAATAACTTACTTTAGGGTTTAATGCTAACTCGTTTGGATCAGAAGGATCTACAACTGTAGGGAAGGGGTCCAGTATAATGTTCTTCCTACTGTGTTTACTGTATATAACTACACAATAATTTACTTTAGGGTTTAAAGCTAACTGGTTTGGATCAGAAGGATCTACAACTGTAGGGAAGGGATCCAGTATAATGTTCTTCCTACTGTGTTTACTGTATATAACTACACAATAACTTACTTTAGGGTTTAAAGCTAACTCGTTTGGATCAGAAGGATCTACAACTGTAGGGAAGGGGTCCAGTATAATGTTCTTCCTACTGTGTTTACTGTATATAACTACACAATAACTTACTTTAGGGTTTAAAGCTAACTTGTTTGGATCAGAAGGATCTACAACTGTAGAGAAGGGGTCCAGTATAATGTTCTTCCTACTGTGTTTACTGTATATAACTACACAATAACTTACTTTAGGGTTTAATGTTAACTCGTTTGGATCAGAAGGATCTACAACTGTAGGGAAGGGGTCCAGTATAATGTTCTTCCTACTGTGTTTACTGTATATAACTACACAATAACTTACTTTAGGGTTTAATGCTAACTCGTTTGGATCAGAAGGATCTACAACTGTAGGGAAGGGGTCCAGTATAATGTTCTTCCTACTGTGTTTACTGTATATAACTACACAATAACTTACTTTAGGGTTTAAAGCTAACTGGTTTGGATCAGAAGGATCTACAACTGTAGGGAAGGGGTCCAGTATAATGTTCTTCCTACAGTGTTTACTGTATATAACTACACAATAACTTACTTTAGGGTTTAAAGCTAACTCGTTTGGATCAGAAGGATCTACAACTGTAGGGAAGGGGTCCAGTATAATGTTCTTCCTACAGTGTTTACTGTATATAACTACACAATAACTTACTTTAGTGTTTAAAGCTAACTCGTTTGGATCAGAAGGATCTACAACTGTAGGGAAGGGGTCCAGTATAATGTTCTTCCTACAGTGTTTACTGTATATAACTACACAATAACTTACTTTAGGGTTTAAAGCTAACTCGTTTGGATCAGAAGGATCTACAACTGTAGGGAAGGGGTCCAGTATAATGTTCTTCCTACAGTGTTTACTGTATATAACTACACAATAACTTACTTTAGGGTTTAAAGCTAACTCGTTTGGATCAGAAGGATCTACAACTGTAGGGAAGGGGTCCAGTATAATGTTCTTCCTACAGTGTTTACTGTATATAACTACACAATAACTTACTTTAGGGTTTAAAGCTAACTCGTTTGGATCAGAAGGATCTACAACTGTAGGGAAGGGGTCCAGTATAATGTTCTTCCTACAGTCTTTACTGTATATAACTACAAAATAACTTACTTTAGGGTTTAAAGCTAACTCGTTTGGATCAGAAGGATCTACAACTGTAGGGAAGGGGTTCAGTATAATGTTCTTCCTACTGTGTTTACTGTATATAACTACACAATAACTTACTTTAGGGTTTAATGCTAACTCGTTTGGATCAGAAGGATCTACAACTGTAGGGAAGGGGTCCAGTATAATGTTCTTCCTACTGTGTTTACTGTATATAACTACACAATAACTTACTTTAGGGTTTAAAGCTAACTGGTTTGGATCAGAAGGATCTACAACTGTAGGGAAGGGGTCCAGTATAATGTTCTTCCTACTGTGCTTACTGTATATAACTACACAATAACTTACTTTAGGGTTTAATGCTAACTCGTTTGGATCAGAAGGATCTACAACAGTAGGGAAGGAGTCCAGTATAATGTTCTTCCTACAGTGTTTACTGTATATAACTACACAATAACTTACTTTAGGGTTTAAAGCTAACTCGTTTGGATCAGAAGGATCTACAACTGTAGGGAAGGGGTCCAGTATAATGTTCTTCCTACAGTGTTTACTGTATATAACTACACAATAACTTACTTTAGGGTTTAATGCAAACTCGTTTGGATCAGAAGGATCTACAACTGTAGGGAAGGGGTCCAGTATAATGTTCTTCCTACAGTGTTTACTGTATATAACTACACAATAACTTACTTTAGGGTTTAAAGCTAACTCGTTTGGATCAGAAGGATCTACAACTGTAGGGAAGGGGTCCAGTATAATGTTCTTCCTACAGTCTTTACTGTATATAACTACACAATAACTTACTTTAGGGTTTAAAGCTAACTCGTTTGGATCAGAAGGATCTACAACTGTAGGGAAGGGGTTCAGTATAATGTTCTTCCTACTGTGTTTACTGTATATAACTACACAATAACTTACTTTAGGGTTTAATGCTAACTCGTTTGGATCAGAAGGATCTACAACTGTAGGGAAGGGGTCCAGTATAATGTTCTTCCTACTGTGTTTACTGTATATAACTACACAATAATTTACTTTAGGGTTTAAAGCTAACTGGTTTGGATCAGAAGGATCTACAACTGTAGGGAAGGGATCCAGTATAATGTTCTTCCTACTGTGTTTACTGTATATAACTACACAATAACTTACTTTAGGGTTTAAAGCTAACTCGTTTGGATCAGAAGGATCTACAACTGTAGGGAAGGGGTCCAGTATAATGTTCTTCCTACTGTGTTTACTGTATATAACTACACAATAACTTACTTTAGGGTTTAAAGCTAACTTGTTTGGATCAGAAGGATCTACAACTGTAGAGAAGGGGTCCAGTATAATGTTCTTCCTACTGTGTTTACTGTATATAACTACACAATAACTTACTTTAGGGTTTAATGTTAACTCGTTTGGATCAGAAGGATCTACAACTGTAGGGAAGGGGTCCAGTATAATGTTCTTCCTACAGTGTTTACTGTATATAACTACACAATAACTTACTTTAGGGTTTAAAGCTAACTCGTTTGGATCAGAAGATCTACAACTGTAGGGAAGGGGTCCAGTATAATGTTTTTCCTACTGTGTTTACTGTATATAACTACACAATAACTTACTTTAGGGTTTAAAGCTAACTCGTTTGGATTAGAAGGATCTACAACTGTAGGGAAGGGGTCCAGTATAATGTTCTTCCTACAGTGTTTACTGTATATAACTACACAATAACTTACTTTAGGGTTTAAAGCTAACTCGTTTGGATCAGAAGGATCTACAACTGTAGGGAAGGGGTCCAGTATAATGTTCTTCCTACTGTGTTTACTGTATATAACTACACAATAACTTACTTTAGGGTTTAATGCTAACTCGTTTGGATCAGAAGGATCTACAACTGTAGGGAAGGGGTCCAGTATAATGTTCTTCCTACTGTGTTTACTGTATATAACTACACAATAACTTACTTTAGGGTTTAATGCTAACTCGTTTGGATCAGAAGGATCTACAACTGTAGGGAAGGGGTCCAGTATAATGTTCTTCCTACTGTGTTTACTGTATATAACTACACAATAACTTACTTTAGGGTTTAAAGCTAACTCGTTTGGATCAGAAGGATCTACAATGTAGGGAAGGGGTCCAGTATAATGTTCTTCCTACTGTGTTTACTGTATATAACTACACAATAACTTACTTTAGGGTTTAATGCTAACTCGTTTGGATCAGAACGATCTACAACTGTAGGGAAGGGGTCCAGTATAATGTTCTTCCTACAGTGTTTACTGTATATAACTACACAATAACTTACTTTAGGGTTTAATGCTAACTCGTTTGGATCAGAAGGATCTACAACTGTAGGGAAGGGGTCCAGTATAATGTTCTTCCTACAGTGTTTACTGTATATAACTACACAATAACTTACTTTAGGGTTTAAAGCTAACTCGTATGGATCAGAAGGATCTACACCTGTAGGGAAGGGATCCAGTCTAATGTTCTTCCTACAGTGTTTACTGTATATAACTACACAATAACTTACTTTAGGGTTTAAAGCTAACTCGTTTGGATCAGAAGGATCTACAACTGTAGGGAAGGGGTCCAGTATAATGTTCTTCCTACTGTGTTTACTGTATATAACTACACAATAACTTACTTAGGGTTTAATGCTAACTCGTTTGGATCAGAAGGATCTACAACTGTAGGGAAGGGGTCCGGTAAAATGTTCTTCCTACAGTGTTAACTGTATATAACTACACAATAACTTACTTTAGGGTTTAAAGCTAACTCGTTTGGATCAGAAGGATCTACAACTGTAGGGAAAGGGTCCAGTATAATGTTCTTCCTACTGTGTTTACTGTATATAACTACACAATAACTTACTTTAGGGTTTAAAGCTAACTCGTTTGGATCAGAAGGATCTACAACTGTAGGGAAGGGGTCCAGTATAATGTTCTTCCTACAGTGTTTACTGTATATAACTACACAATAACTTACTTTAGGGATTAAAGCTAACTCGTTTGGTTCAGAAGGATCTACAACTGTAGGGAAGGGATCCAGTATAATGTTCTTCCTACAGTGTTTACTGTATATAACTACACAATAACTTACTTTAGGGTTTAATGCTAACTCGTTTGGATCAGAAGGATCTACAACTGTAGGGAAGGGGTCCAGTATAATGTTCTTCCTACTGTGTTTACTGTATATAACTACACAATAACTTACTTTAGGGTTTAATGCTAACTCGTTTGGATCAGAAGGATCTACAACTGTAGGGAAGGGGTCCAGTATAATGTTCTTCCTACAGTATTTACTGTATATAACTACACAATAACTTACTTTAGGGTTTAAAGTTAACTCGTTTGGATCAGAAGGATCTACAACTGTAGGGAAGGGGTCCAGTATAATGTTCTTCCTACTGTGTTTACTGTATATAACTACACAATAACTTACTTTAGGGTTTAAAGCTAACTCGTTTGGATCAGAAGGATCTACACCTGTAGGGAAGGGATCCAGTCTAATGTTCTTCCTACAGTGTTTACTGTATATAACTACACAATAACTTACTTTAGGGTTTAAAGCTAACTCGTTTGGATCAGAAGGATCTACAACTGTAGGGAAGGGGTCCAGTATAATATTCTTCCTACTGTGTTTACTGTATATAACTACACAATAACTTACTTTAGGGCTTAATGCTAACTCGTTTGGATCAGAAGGATCTACAACTGTAGGGAAGGGGTCCAGTATAATGTTCTTCCTACCGTGTTTACTGGCAGCCTTTGTCATGGTCAATAACAGATCAACTACCTATAATAACAATAGTCATATCATTCTTAAGATTTCCTTACGTGCACGTATACGTGCTTTTCACTAAACTAGCCCTAGTCTTAAGAGTTACGACTTGCGACAAGTAACATCTCCTATAATGGAGGTAAAAAGATATATTGTATCATATATTTTATATAAGATGATTGAGTTTATGTGATTAACGCAACTTTCAGCAATATTTCAGCTATATCATCGCGACCAGTTTTAGTGGTGGAAAAAGCCAGAGAACCACCAACCACGGGCAAGCAACTGGTAAACTTTATCACTTGCGGTTGCGAGTCGAGTGCACATTTTTTTGTATATTTTATACATAAACCCAACAGCTCGGAAGCTGATTACATTAATAATCACATTTTAAATATGTTTAAATACATTTTTAATATTCAACTAATTATAAAACTCTAAAGTGATCTTTCAAATGAATAAACCAAAGCTATCAGAAAAAAAATGTAAGCGTAAAATTTTACAGAAATTTGAAAAGAAATTTATTTTATGGAATATATTTTAACAAATTTCATACTATATGTAAGGAGAAATTTCAACTAGAGGCTCAGCACTGAGCTGAGCCTGTGTCGCTCACCTTGCATTCTGCTCTGAAGAAACTTAATACAGAACATTCCATAGCCTATAGGTGCTTCCCACAGGCCTCTACATTAACATTTTTTTTAACTTGTCCCTTCGGACAACTAACTAAAATGAGTTGCAAGGCAAAATCATTTGGTCTTGTTTTATACTCGGCTATAAAAAAAACTTCCGGTAGGGGATAGGGATGATCTCAGGCCTCAACTCTTGGGGTATTTCATTTGTCTATTCACCCTGATCATAAATATATATGGCTTAGGAGAGGGGATCTCAACCATTACAAAGTTCACCTCAGGTAGGGGGTGGGGTATGACCCCTGGGGTCTGAGCTATAAGGCATTTAATTTACCTAGTCACCCTGATCATAAATATATATGGCTTAGGGGTGGGGATCTCAACCATTAAACAGTTCACTTCAGGTAGGGGTGGGGTATGACCCCCCAGGGCCTGAGCTATAAGGCATTTAATTTGCCTAGTCACCCTGATCATAAATATATATGGCTTAGGGGTGGGGATCTCAACCATCAAAAAGTTCACTTCAGGTAGGGGTGGGGTATGACCCCCCCAGGGCCTGAGCTATAAGGCATTCAATTTTCCTAGTCACCCTGATCATAAATATATATGGTTTAGGAGTGGGGATCTCAACCATTAAAAAGTTCACCTCAGGTAGGGGGTGGGGCATGACCCCCAGGGCATGAGCTATAAGGCATTTCATTTGCCTAGTCACCCTGATCATAAATATATATGGTTTAGGGGGTGGGGATCTCAACCATTAAAACGTTCACCTCAGGTAGGGGGTGGGGTATGACCCCCAGGACCTGAGCTATAAAGCATTTAATTTGCCTAGTCACCCTGATCATAAATATATATGGCTTAGTGGTGGGGATCTCAACCATTAAAAAGTTCACTTCAGGTAAGGGTGGGAAATGACCCCAGGGCCTGAGCTATAAGGCATTTAATTTGCATAGTCACCCTTGATCATAAATATACATGGTTTAGGGGTAGGGATCTCAACCATTAAAAAGTTCACTTCAGGTAGGGGTGGGTATGACCCCCTCCCCCTCCCCCTGGGCCTTAGATATAAGGCATTTAATTTGCCTAGTCACCCTGATCATCAATATATATGGTTTAGGGGAGGGGATCTCAACCATTAAACAGTTCACCTCAGGTAGTGGGTGGGATATGACCCCGGGGCCTGAGCTATAATGCATTTAATTTGCCTAGTCACCCTGATCATAAATATATATGGCTTAGGGGTGGGGATCTCAACCATTAAAAAGTTCACTTCAGGTAGGGGTGGGGTATGACCCCAGGACCTGAGCTATAAGGCATTTAATTTGCCTAGTCACCCTTGATCATAAATATACATGGCTTAGGGGTAGGGATCTCAACCATTAAAAAGTTCACTTCAGGTAGGGGGTGGGGTATGACCCCCTCCCCCTCCCCCTTAGATATAAGGCATTTAATTTGCCTAGTCACCCTGATCATCAATATATATGGTTTAGGGGAGGGGATCTCAACCATTAAAAAGTTCACTTCTGGTAGTGGGTGGGATATGACCCCGGGGCCTGAGCTATAATGCATTTAATTTGCCTAGTCACCCTGATCCTAAATATATATGGTTTAGGGTGGGTATCTCGGTCACATTCATTTTAACTGTATTATACTAAAGTAAATGTCAATATTTAAATTAGAGTTATCTCTCTTTCCACAGAAAAACACAGATTCATTTTAACTGTATTATACTAAAGTAAATGTCAATATTTAAATTAGAGTTATCTCTCTTTCCACAGAAAAATAGATTTTTTTAGAAAGCATACAATCATAAACATGAATTGCCTGTGGTGGCCATGTTTGTTAATGGATCGGGACGAAATGAGCAATCTTTATAGGGGATCTTCCATAGATGCTTCCTAACAAGTTTCAATTCATTTGCATCAGTAGTTTCAGAGGAGAAGATTTTTAAAAATAGGCCAATCAGAAACAAGAATTGCCTGTGGCAGCCATGTTTGTTAATGGACCGGGACGAAATGAGCTATCATTATAGAGGACCTTCCATAGATGCTTCCTACCAAGTTTCAATTCATTTGGCTGAGGGGTTTCAGAGGAGAAGATTGCATCACTATATTCACGCATATAAAATAATATGTTTCTTCAACACATAAAATAACAAAAATACACATCTTACATTATTAAACCTTAACATGTGCATACATGTACTGTTGATTTATAATCAAAGGTGAGTGTTTAACGCTTTATATAATCAATAAAAATTACCAATGAATATTATTTGGACTGCTATAAAAATATATGTCGTCTGCAAAATTATTGGGTTTGTTTTCTTATACATGCATGTTACAAAATTTTTGTTTTAATTTATATTTCATATATTTGTATCAATGTCATTCTTATATTTTTTGTTTTCATTTTAAAGATTGACGAAAGAGATGAAAATCCATATTGCATTGTCAGTCATGCTGCAAAATGCAGAAAATGTTATGAGTAAATTAAATATATTCTAAATAACAGATAATCCGCGCAAATGCAAAACAAATCTCATGTACATTTTACGGGCAATTGCAATGCTCTTTCTCCGTGCAAAAGTAATACCTGTTAATCCCCAAATTCACACAAATGTAATGCGCCCTCTGTGTGTGCTTATCTTTATTTTTTATTTTTTGAACCATTGTTTATACATGTATCCAATATAGTTCTTTTCTTGAAATTTCTTCTAGGTAATCACTCGTTAATAAAATATGTTCATATTGTAAATGCAGAACTGATAGAAAGTACACTGAAACAAACAATAATGTGTCTCTGTTTTGATGATTTTTTTATGGCTCTCGAAATATAAAAAATGGTGTGTGCATATAATATGTATTGCTCGCTTCATTTGATTAATGTTCATATTAAAAAAATACAGATAACAATTCTTCTCTTCAAAAATAGGTTTACGATTTACGACTTACCACTACCTTCCACCACTCTTAACTTTGCGATCACTTTTTATAGTAAGTCATAAATCCTAACTATTAGTGAAACGGTCGTAACTCTTAAGAGTACACTTACGTCTACGTTTACGACTTAGTGAAACGGTCGCCAGGATATTAACCATACTTGATCTCAGAGACTCCAGGATATTAACCAGAGTCTCCAGGATATTAACAACAATTGATCTCAGAGTCTCCAGGATAGCCATACTTGATCTCAGAGATTCCAGGATATTAACCATACTTGATCTCAGAGACCCCAGGATATTAACCATACTTGATCTCAGAGTCTCCAAGATATTAACCATACTTGATCTCAGAGTCTCTAGGATATTAACCATACTTGATCTCAGTCTCCAGGATATTAACCATACTTGATCTCAGACTCTAGGATATTAACCATACTTGATCTCAGAGTCTCCAGGATATTAACCATACTTGATCTCAGAGCCTCCGGTATATTAACCATACTTGATCTCAGAGATTCCAGGATATTAACAACAATTGATCTCAGAGTCTTCAGGATATTAACCATACTTGATCTCAGAGTCTCCAGGATATTAACCATACTTGATCTCCGAGTCTCCAGAATATTAACAACAATTGATCTCAGAGTTTCCAGGATATTAACCATACTTGATCTCAGAGTCTCCAGGATATAAACCATACTTGATCTCCGAGTCTCCAGGATATTAACCATACTTGATCTCAGATTTTCCAGGATATTAACCATACTTGATCTCAGAGTTTCCAGAATATTAACCATACTTGATCTCAGAGTCTCCAGGATATTAACCATACTTGATCTCAGAGTCTCCAGGATATTAACCATACTTGATCTCAGAGTCTCCAGGATATTAACAACAATTGATCTCAGAATCTCCAGGATAGCCATACTTGATCTCAGAGTCTCCAGGCTATTAACCATACTTGATCTCAGAGTCTCCAGGATATTAACCATACTTGATCTCAGAGTCTCCAGGATATTAACCATACTTGATCTCAGAGTTTCCAGGATATTAACCATACTTGATCTCAGAGTCTCCAGGATATTAACAACAATTGATCTCAGAGTCTCCACGATATTAACAACAATTGATCTCAGAATCTCCAGGATAGCCATACTTGATCTCAGAGTCTCCAGGATATTAACCATACTTGATCTCAGAGTCTCCAGGATATTAACCATACTTGATCTCAGAGACTCCAGGATATTAACCATACTTGATCTCAGAGTCTCCAGGATATTAACAACAATTGATCTCAGAGTTTCCAGGATATTAACCATACTTGATCTCAGAGTCTCCAGGATATTAACCATACTTGATCTCAGAGACTCCAGGATATTAACCATACTTGATCTCAGAGTCTCCAGGATATTAACCATACTTGATCTCAGAGACTCCAGGATATTAACCATTCTTCAAATTCAAATAGCTTAAACTCCAATTATTCCATGTCTCTGGCTACAGAAAAAATATGGTTGGTAGGTATTTAAAAACAAGGTCTGAAGGTCTCCCAAGATATTAACCCAACTGGGGGAATTCAAATATTTTAAAATTCAATTGTTCCATGTTACAGCTTTTGTTTTTTCTGGTTCTAGAAATGTGCTATTCTAATGTAGTTGTAATTTTCAAGGTATCAATTCCATGGTTGAAATATATTGAGATATTCTTAGAATTTTAGCCGATTACTGCTTACGTCATCTTGTCAATAATGTGGCAATGCACATGATTACATTACTAGAATGGAGATAACTGTATTGTATTTGAAAATTTCACAGCATTAATTGTCGATTTAATGGTGTAATTTTCATGATATCAATTCCACGGATGAATAGCATGAGATATTTTTTTATTTTAGCTGATTACCACTTACGTCATCTTGTCAATAATGTGGCAATACACATCTATATACACATGATTACATTAGAATGGAGATACCTGTATTGTATTTGAAAATTTCACGGCATCAATTGTCGATTTAATGGTCGCAAATATCCGTTTACTGGCTCTGCTATTGCGTCGCCAGTAAACTCAATTTGTGACCATCAAATCTCCATTTGATGCTGTGAAATTTTTAAATACAATACAGTTATCTCCTAATTGCTGGGTACTTTTTCCATGAGAGTCTTCAAGTATATTTACGAAACCTTGAATACATTTTTTTGATCAAATTATTCTATGTCACAGCTATTCTTCTGGTTCTAGATATGTTCAGTTGTTAGGTAATTTTCCAAATACTAATAGGTCTGTAAGGCTTCTACAATATTTTCCAATGTAAGAATTCAAATATTTTGAATTACAATTACATGTATTCTATGTCACAGTTATTGTTCTTCCTGTTTCAGAGATGTTTGGTTGTTAGATACTTTTCCCAAAAATCAATATTTTTAACAACTCAAGGGCCACAACTCAGGAACAATAACAAAAAGTCATCAAAATTAAACTAAAACTGAATTTTCTGGATCATGGTAATGCGTCTAAATTTCTATTATTTTTAGCAGCAGTATTTTATTCATCATCTGGAAATCATAAGATGCTCCCCCACTAATTTCAACAATTCAAGGGCTATAAGTATAACTCAATAAAAAAATACAAATTATAACTTATCATTTTTGGAAATCCTAACATTTTAAAATTTGGTGCAGTGATATTTTATTTATTATATGGAAACTAAAACGTAAGGGACAACTGAATGTGACAAACAGACAACTGAATGTGACAAACAGACAACTGAGTGTGACAAACAGACAACTGAATGTGACAAACAGACAACTGAATGTGACAAACAGACAACTGAGTGTGACAAACAGACAACTGAATGTGACAAACAGACAACTGAATGTGACAGACAACTGAATGTGACAAACAGACAACTGAGTGTGACAAACAGACAACTGAATGTGACAAACAGACAACTGAATGTGACAAACAGACAACTGAATGTGACAAACAGACAACTGAATGTGACAAACAGACAACTCAATGTGACAAACAGACAACTGAGTGTGACAAACAGACAACTCAATGTGACAAACAGACAACTGAATGTGACAAACAGACAACTGAATGTGACAAACAGACAACTGAATGTGACAAACAGACAACTCAATGTGACAAACAGACAACTGAGTGTGACAAACAGACAACTGAATGTGACAAACAGACAACTGAGTGTGACAAACAGACAACTGAATGTGACAAACAGACAACTGAATGTGACAAACAGAATACTTAATGTGACAAACAGACAACTGAATGTGACAAACAGACAACTGAATGTGACAAACAGACAACTGAGTGTGACAAACAGACAACTGAATGTGACAAACAGACAACTGAATGTGACAAACAGACAACTGAATGTGACAAACAGACAACTGAATGTGACAGACAGACAACTGAATGTGACAAACAGACAACTGAGTGTGACAAACAGACAACTGAATGTGACAAACAGACAACTGAATGTGACAGACAACTGAATGTGACAAACAGACAACTGAGTGTGACAAACAGACAACTGAATGTGACAAACAGACAACTGAATGTGACAAACAGACAACTGAATAGGACAAACAGACAACTGAATAGGACAAACAGACAACTGAATGTGACTGACAACTGAATGTGACAAACAGACAACTGAATGTGACAAACAGACAACTGAATGTGACAAACAGACAACTGAGTGTGACAAACAGACAACTGAATATGACAAACAGACAACTGAGTGTGACAAACAGACAACTGAATGTGACAAACAGACAACTGAATGTGACAAACAGACAACTGAATGTGACAAACAGACAACTGAATGTGACAAACAGACAACTCAATGTGACAAACAGACAACTGAGTGTGACAAACAGACAACTGAATGTAACAAACAGACAACTGAGTGTGACAAACAGACAACTGAATGTGACAAACAGACAACTGAATGTGACAAACAGAATACTGAATGTGACAAACAGACAACTGAATGTGACAAACAGACAACTGAATGTGACAAACAGACAACTGAGTGTGACAAACAGACAACTCAATGTGACAAACAGACAACTGAATGTGACAAACAGACAACTGAATGTGACAAACAGACAACTGAATGTGACAGACAGACAACTGAATGTGACAAACAGACAACTGAGTGTGACAAACAGACAACTGAATGTGACAAACAGACAACTGAATGTGACAGACAACTGAATGTGACAAACAGACAACTGAGTGTGACAAACAGACAACTGAATGTGACAAACAGACAACTGAATGTGACAGACAACTGAATGTGACAAACAGACAACTGAGTGTGACAAACAGACAACTGAATGTGACAAACAGACAACTGAATGTGACTGACAACTGAATGTGACAAACAGACAACCGAATGTGACAAACAGACAACTGAATGTGACAAACAGACAACTGAGTGTGACAAACAGACAACTGAATATGACAAACAGACAACTGAGTGTGACAAACAGACAACTGAATGTGACAAACAGACAACTGAATGTGACAAACAGACAACTGAATGTGACAAACAGACAACTGAATGTGACAAACAGACAACTGAAAGTGACAAACAGAATACTGAATGTGACAAACAGACAACTGAATGTGACAAACAGACAACTGAATGTGACAAACAGACAACTGAATGTGACAAACAGACAATTGAATGTGACAAACAGAATACTGAATGTGACAAACAGACAACTGAATGTGACAAACAGACAACTGAATGTGACAAACAGACAACTGAATGTGACAAACAGACAATTGAATGTGACAAACAGAATACTGAATGTGACAAACAGACAACTGAATGTGACAAACAGACAACTGAATGTGACAAACAGAATACTGAATGTGACAAACAGACAACTGAATGTGACAAACAGACAACTGAGTGTGACAAACAGACAACTGAATGTGACAAACAGACAACTGAATGTGACGTGACAAACAGACAACTGAATGTGACAAACAGACAACTGAGTGTGACAAACAGACAACTGAAAGTGACAAACAGACAACTGAGTGTGACAAACAGACAAGAGGATCTTTATATTGACCTGATTTATTACAGCCAGGTTATCAAAAATG
Organism: Bathymodiolus brooksi; assembly: GCA_963680875.1. Classification (NCBI taxonomy): domain Eukaryota; kingdom Metazoa; phylum Mollusca; class Bivalvia; order Mytilida; family Modiolidae; genus Bathymodiolus; species Bathymodiolus brooksi. The sequence goes on from OY804577.1 coordinate 2,591,390, forward strand.
TATTTTTCTAAAAGAACATATATGTCAAATTTGTCTTTTTCATTCACTATACAACACAGTTGGTTAACAGGCATGTAAGATCAATGTTAACAGTGGGGGGTTGTAAGGGTATCTACATGTAAGATCAATGTTAACAGTGGGGGGTTGTAAGGGTATCTACATGTAAGATCAATGTTAACAGTGGGGGGTTGTAAGGGTATCTACATGTAAGATCAATGTTAACAGTGGGGGGTTGTAAGGGTATCTACATGTAAGATCAATGTTTACAGTGGGGGGTTGTAAGGGTATCTACATGTAAGATCAATGTTAACAGTGGGGGGTTGTAAGGGTATCTACATGTAAGATCAATGTTAACAGTGGGGGGTTGTAAGGGTATCTACATGTAAGATCAATGTTAACAGTGGGGGGTTGTAAGGGTATCTACATGTAAGATCAATGTTAACAGTGGGGGGTTGTAAGGGTATCTACATGTAAGATCAATGTTAACAGTGGGGGGTTGTAAGGGTATCTACATGTAAGATCAATGTTAACAGTGGGGGGTTGTAAGGATATCTACATGTAAGATCAATGTTTACAGTGGGGGGTTGTAAGGGTATCTACATGTAAGATCAATGTTAACAGTGGGGGGTTGTAAGGGTATCTACATGTAAGATCAATGTTAACAGTGGGGGGTTGTAAGGGTATCTACATGTAAGATCAATGTTAACAGTGGGGGGTTGTAAGGGTATCTACATGTAAGATCAATGTTAACAGTGGGGGGTTGTAAGGGTATCTACATGTAAGATCAATGTTAACAGTGGGGGGTTGTAAGGGTATCTACATGTAAGATCAATGTTAACAGTGGGGGGTTGTAAGGGTATCTACATGTAAGATCAATGTTAACAGTGGGGGGTTGTAAGGGTATCTACATGTAAGATCAATGTTAACAGTGGGGGGTTGTAAGGGTATCTACATGTAAGATCAATGTTAACAGTGGGGGGTTGTAAGGGTATCTACATGTAAGATCAATGTTAACAGTGGGGGGTTGTAAGGGTATCTACATGTAAGATCAATGTTAACAGTGGGGGGTTGTAAGGGTATCTACATGTAAGATCAATGTTAACAGTGGGGGGTTGTAAGGGTATCTACATGTATGTCTTTCTTTAAACACTTACTTCAGCACCGGTAGCGATATCTTCAGCAGCGTCACTCATAACACCTAAGGTTTGGAAAGCAAATATGCATAGTTCCCTAGAACACACAGCAGGCTGAAAAAATATATGTACTTAATGAAAACAAAAATATCACAAAAATTCTCAACATAGATTTCTAAGAAATTGTTCTAAAAAAAATGTCATCTTACTTTCAAGAAATGTTGTCCTTTTATTTTCTTTATCAATCTAGGAAACTTCTATAAATGTTGTCCTTTTATTTTCTTTATCAATCTAGGAAACTTCTATAAATGTTGTCCTTTTATTTTCTTTATCAATCTAGGAAACTTCTATAAATGTTGTCCTTTTATTTTCTTTATCAATCTAGGAAACTTCTATAAATGTTGTCCTTTTATTTTCTTTATCAATCTAGGAAACTTCTATAAATGTTGTCCTTTTATTTTCTTTATCAATCTAGGAAACTTCTATAAATGTTGTCCTTTTATTTTCTTTATCAATCTAGGAAACTTCTATAAATGTTGTCCTTTTATTTTCTTTATCAATCTAGGAAACTTCTATAAATGTTGTCCTTTTATTTTCTTTATCAATCTAGGAAACTTCTGGGTTTTACTACTATTTCAATAATATTTAAGAAAAACAAACTGTAGTTGTGATAGGCACAGATAGTTAGGAATATGTAAACTATCGTATGATTGTAACCCCTTTTACACATCTATATATTTATTTATACATGTACAATGTATATACATTGCACATGTACAAAAAAATGCATATACAATTATCAGTGCATTTCCAAAAATTAAAAAATGTATATATAATTATCAATGCATTTTCAAAAAATTATCAGTTATCTATAAGTGAAATTTATCAGTTTATTTTAACATTTGTTTTATCAATAATCAATTTAAAGATAAAACAGTAAAACTTGATTGTGAAAAAGTCATTTATATATGTTAGTTCTAATGGAAATATTAAATAAATAACAGAAAAAGATTATTGTGGAAAAGTCATTTATATATGTTAGTTCTAATGGAAATATTAAATAACAGAAAAAGATTATTGTGAAAAAGTCATTTATATATGTTAGTTCTAATGGAAATATTAAATAAATAACAGAAAAAGATTAATGTGGAAAAGTCATTTATATATGTTAGTTCTAATGAAAATATTAAATAAATAACAGAAAAAGATTATTATGAAAAAGTCATTTATATATGTTAGTTCTAATGAAAATATTAAATAACAGAAAAAGATTATTGTGAAAAAGTCATTTATATATGTTAGTTCTAATGGAAATATTAAATAACAGAAAAAGATTATTGTGAAAAAGTCATTTATATATATGTTAGTTCTAATGAAAATATTAAATAACAGAAAAAGATTATTGTGAAAAAGTCATTTATATATGTTAGTTCTAATGGAAATATTAAATAAATAACAGAAAAAGATTATTGTGAAAAAGTCATTTATATATGTTAGTTCTAATGAAAATATTAAATAACAGAAAAAGATTATTGTGAAAAAGTCATTTATATATGTTAGTTCTAATGAAAATATTAAATAACAGAAAAAGATTATTGTGAAAAAGTCATTTATATATGTTAGTTCTAATGAAAATATTAAATAACAGAAAAAGATTATTGTGAAAAAGTCATTTATATATGTTAGTTCTAATGAAAATATCAAATAACAGAAAAAGATTATTGTGAAAAAGTCATTTATATATGTTAGTTCTAATGGAAATATTAAATAACAGAAAAAGATTATTGTGAAAAAGTCATTTATATATGTTAGTTCTAATGAAAATATTAAATAAATAACAGAAAAAGATTATTGTGGAAAAGTCATTTATATATGTTAGTTCTAATGAAAATATTAAATAAATAATAGAAAAAGATTATTGTGAAAAAGTCATTTATATATGTTAGTTCTAATGAAAATATTAAATAACAGAAAAAGATTATTGTGAAAAAGTCATTTATATATGTTAGTTCTAATGAAAATATTAAATAACAGAAAAAGATTATTGTGAAAAAGTCATTTATATATATGTTAGTTCTAATGAAAATATTAAATAACAGAAAAAGATTATTGTGAAAAAGTCATTTATATATGTTAGTTCTAATGAAAATATTAAATAACAGAAAAAGATTATTGTGAAAAAGTCATTTATATATATGTTAGTTCTAATGAAAATATTAAATAACAGAAAAAGATTATTGTGAAAAAGTCATTTATATATGTTAGTTCTAATGGAAATATTAAATAAATAACAGAAAAAGATTTATGTGGAAAAGTCATTTATATATGTTAGTTCTAATGAAAATATTAAATAAATAACAGAAAAATATTATTATTAAAAAGTCATTTATATATGTTAGTTCTAATGAAAATATTAAATAACAGAAAAAGATTATTGTGAAAAAGTCATTTATATATGTTAGTTCTAATGGAAATATTAAATAACAGAAAAAGATTATTGTGAAAAAGTCATTTATATATGTTAGTTCTAATGGAAATATTAAATAAATAACAGAAAAAGATTATTGTGAAAAAGTCATTTATATATGTTAGTTCTAATGAAAATATTAAATAACAGAAAAAGATTATTGTGAAAAAGTCATTTATATATGTTAGTTCTAATGAAAATATTAAATAACAGAAAAAGATTATTGTGAAAAAGTCATTTATATATGTTAGTTCTAATGAAAATATCAAATAACAGAAAAAGATTATTGTGAAAAAGTCATTTATATATGTTAGTTCTAATGGAAATATTAAATAACAGAAAAAGATTATTGTGAAAAAGTCATTTATATATGTTAGTTCTAATGGAAATATTAAATAAATAACAGAAAAAGATTAATGTGGAAAAGTCATTTATATATGTTAGTTCTAATGAAAATATTAAATAACAGAAAAAGATTATTGTGAAAAAGTCATTTATATATATGTTAGTTCTAATGAAAATATTAAATAACAGAAAAAGATTATTGTGAAAAAGTCATTTATATATGTTAGTTCTAATGAAAATATCAAATAACAGAAAAAGATTATTGTGAAAAAGTCATTTATATATGTTAGTCCTAATGGAAATATTAAATAACAGAAAAAGATTATTGTGAAAAAGTCATTTATATATGGTAGTTCTAATGGAAATATTAAATAAATAACAGAAAAAGATTAATGTGGAAAAGTCATTTATATATGTTAGTTCTAATGAAAATATTAAATAACAGAAAAAGATTATTGTGAAAAAGTCATTTATATATGTTAGTTCTAATGGAAATATTAAATAAATAACAGAAAAAGATTATTGTGGAAAAGTCATTTATATATGTTAGTTCTAATGAAAATATTAAATAACAGAAAAAGATTATTGTGAAAAAGTCATTTATATATGTTAGTTCTAATGAAAATATTAAATAACAGAAAAAGATTATTGTGAAAAAGTCATTTATATATGTTAGTTCTAATGGAAATATTAAATAAATAACAGAAAAAGATTAATGTGGAAAAGTCATTTATATATGTTAGTTCTAATGAAAATATTAAATAAATAACAGAAAAAGATTATTATGAAAAAGTCATTTATATATGTTAGTTCTAATGAAAATATTAAATAACAGAAAAAGATTATTGTGAAAAAGTCATTTATATATGTTAGTTCTAATGGAAATATTAAATAACAGAAAAAGATTATTGTGAAAAAGTCATTTATATATATGTTAGTTCTAATGAAAATATTAAATAACAGAAAAAGATTATTGTGAAAAAGTCATTTATATATGTTAGTTCTAATGAAAATATTAAATAACAGAAAAAGATTATTGTGAAAAAGTCATTTATATATGTTAGTTCTAATGAAAATATCAAATAACAGAAAAAGATTAATGTGGAAAAGTCATTTATATATGTTAGTTCTAATGAAAATATTAAATAAATAACAGAAAAAGATTATTATGAAAAAGTCATTTATATATGTTAGTTCTAATGAAAATATTAAATAACAGAAAAAGATTATTGTGAAAAAGTCATTTATATATGTTAGTTCTAATGGAAATATTAAATAACAGAAAAAGATTATTGTGAAAAAGTCATTTATATATATGTTAGTCCTAATGAAAATATTAAATAACAGAAAAAGATTATTGTGAAAAAGTCATTTATATATGTTAGTTCTAATGGAAATATTAAATAAATAACAGAAAAAGATTATTGTGAAAAAGTCATTTATATATGTTAGTTCTAATGAAAATATTAAATAACAGAAAAAGATTATTGTGAAAAAGTCATTTATATATGTTAGTTCTAATGAAAATATTAAATAACAGAAAAAGATTATTGTGAAAAAGTCATTTATATATGTTAGTTCTAATGAAAATATTAAATAACAGAAAAAGATTATTGTGAAAAAGTCATTTATATATGTTAGTTCTAATGAAAATATTAAATAACAGAAAAAGATTATTGTGAAAAAGTCATTAATATATATGTTAGTTCTAATGAAAATATTAAATAACAGAAAAAGATTATTGTGAAAAAGTCATTTATATATGTTAGTTCTAATGAAAATATCAAATAACAGAAAAAGATTATTGTGAAAAAGTCATTTATATATGTTAGTTCTAATGGAAATATTAAATAACAGAAAAAGATTATTGTGAAAAAGTCATTTATATATGTTAGTTCTAATGGAAATATTAAATAAATAACAGAAAAAGATTAATGTGGAAAAGTCATTTATATATGTTAGTTCTAATGAAAATATTAAATAACAGAAAAAGATTATTGTGAAAAAGTCATTTATATATATGTTAGTTCTAATGAAAATATTAAATAACAGAAAAAGATTATTGTGAAAAAGTCATTTATATATGTTAGTTCTAATGAAAATATCAAATAACAGAAAAAGATTATTGTGAAAAAGTCATTTATATATGTTAGTCCTAATGGAAATATTAAATAACAGAAAAAGATTATTGTGAAAAAGTCATTTATATATGTTAGTTCTAATGGAAATATTAAATAAATAACAGAAAAAGATTAATGTGGAAAAGTCATTTATATATGTTAGTTCTAATGAAAATATTAAATAACAGAAAAAGATTATTGTGAAAAAGTCATTTATATATGTTAGTTCTAATGGAAATATTAAATAAATAACAGAAAAAGATTATTGTGGAAAAGTCATTTATATATGTTAGTTCTAATGAAAATATTAAATAACAGAAAAAGATTATTGTGAAAAAGTCATTTATATATGTTAGTTCTAATGAAAATATTAAATAACAGAAAAAGATTATTGTGAAAAAGTCATTTATATATGTTAGTTCTAATGGAAATATTAAATAAATAACAGAAAAAGATTAATGTGGAAAAGTCATTTATATATGTTAGTTCTAATGAAAATATTAAATAAATAACAGAAAAAGATTATTATGAAAAAGTCATTTATATATGTTAGTTCTAATGAAAATATTAAATAACAGAAAAAGATTATTGTGAAAAAGTCATTTATATATGTTAGTTCTAATGGAAATATTAAATAACAGAAAAAGATTATTGTGAAAAAGTCATTTATATATATGTTAGTTCTAATGAAAATATTAAATAACAGAAAAAGATTATTGTGAAAAAGTCATTTATATATGTTAGTTCTAATGAAAATATTAAATAACAGAAAAAGATTATTGTGAAAAAGTCATTTATATATGTTAGTTCTAATGAAAATATCAAATAACAGAAAAAGATTAATGTGGAAAAGTCATTTATATATGTTAGTTCTAATGAAAATATTAAATAAATAACAGAAAAAGATTATTATGAAAAAGTCATTTATATATGTTAGTTCTAATGAAAATATTAAATAACAGAAAAAGATTATTGTGAAAAAGTCATTTATATATGTTAGTTCTAATGGAAATATTAAATAACAGAAAAAGATTATTGTGAAAAAGTCATTTATATATATGTTAGTCCTAATGAAAATATTAAATAACAGAAAAAGATTATTGTGAAAAAGTCATTTATATATGTTAGTTCTAATGGAAATATTAAATAAATAACAGAAAAAGATTATTGTGAAAAAGTCATTTATATATGTTAGTTCTAATGAAAATATTAAATAACAGAAAAAGATTATTGTGAAAAAGTCATTTATATATGTTAGTTCTAATGAAAATATTAAATAACAGAAAAAGATTATTGTGAAAAAGTCATTTATATATGTTAGTTCTAATGAAAATATTAAATAACAGAAAAAGATTATTGTGAAAAAGTCATTTATATATGTTAGTTCTAATGAAAATATTAAATAACAGAAAAAGATTATTGTGAAAAAGTCATTAATATATATGTTAGTTCTAATGAAAATATTAAATAACAGAAAAAGATTATTGTGAAAAAGTCATTTATATATGTTAGTTCTAATGAAAATATTAAATAACAGAAAAAGATTATTGTGAAAAAGTCATTTATATATATGTTAGTTCTAATGGAAATATTAAATAACAGAAAAAGATTATTGTGAAAAAGTCATTTATATATGTTAGTTCTAATGGAAATATTAAATAACAGAAAAAGATTATTGTGAAAAAGTCATTTATATATGTTAGTTCTAATGAAAATATTAAATAACAGAAAAAGATTATTGTGAAAAAGTCATTTATATATGTTAGTTCTAATGGAAATATTAAATAAATAACAGAAAAAGATTTATGTGGAAAAGTCATTTATATATGTTAGTTCTAATGAAAATATTAAATAACAGAAAAAGATTATTGTGAAAAAGTCATTTATATATGTTAGTTCTAATGGAAATATTAAATAACAGAAAAAGATTATTGTGAAAAAGTCATTTATATATGTTAGTTCTAATGAAAATATTAAATAACAGAAAAAGATTATTGTGAAAAAGTCATTTATATATGTTAGTTCTAATGAAAATATTAAATAACAGAAAAAGATTATTGTGAAAAAGTCATTTATATATGTTAGTTCTAATGAAAATATTAAATAACAGAAAAAGATTATTGTGAAAAAGTCATTTATATATGTTAGTTCTAATGAAAATATCAAATAACAGAAAAAGATTATTGTGAAAAAGTCATTTATATATGTTAGTTCTAATGGAAATATTAAATAACAGAAAAAGATTATTGTGAAAAAGTCATTTATATATGTTAGTTCTAATGGAAATATTAAATAAATAACAGAAAAAGATTTATGTGGAAAAGTCATTTATATATGTTAGTTCTAATGAAAATATTAAATAACAGAAAAAGATTATTGTGAAAAAGTCATTTATATATATGTTAGTTCTAATGAAAATATTAAATAACAGAAAAAGATTATTGTGAAAAAGTCATTTATATATGTTAGTTCTAATGAAAATATCAAATAACAGAAAAAGATTATTGTGAAAAAGTCATTTATATATGTTAGTTCTAATGGAAATATTAAATAACAGAAAAAGATTATTGTGAAAAAGTCATTTATATATGTTAGTTCTAATGAAAATATTAAATAACAGAAAAAGATTATTGTGAAAAAGTCATTTATATATGTTAGTTCTAATGGAAATATTAAATAAATAACAGAAAAAGATTAATGTGGAAAAGTCATTTATATATGTTAGTTCTAATGAAAATATTAAATAAATAACAGAAAAAGATTATTATGAAAAAGTCATTTATATATGTTAGTTCTAATGAAAATATTAAATAACAGAAAAAGATTATTGTGAAAAAGTCATTTATATATGTTAGTTCTAATGGAAATATTAAATAACAGAAAAAGATTATTGTGAAAAAGTCAGTAATATATATGTTAGTTCTAATGAAAATATTAAATAACAGAAAAAGATTATTGTGAAAAAGTCATTTATATATGTTAGTTCTAATGGAAATATTAAATAAATAACAGAAAAAGATTATTGTGAAAAAGTCATTTATATATGTTAGTTCTAATGAAAATATTAAATAACAGAAAAAGATTATTGTGAAAAAGTCATTTATATATGTTAGTTCTAATGAAAATATTAAATAACAGAAAAAGATTATTGTGAAAAAGTCATTTATATATGTTAGTTCTAATGAAAATATTAAATAACAGAAAAAGATTATTGTGAAAAAGTCATTTATATATGTTAGTTCTAATGAAAATATCAAATAACAGAAAAAGATTATTGTGAAAAAGTCATTTATATATGTTAGTTCTAATGGAAATATTAAATAACAGAAAAAGATTATTGTGAAAAAGTCATTTATATATGTTAGTTCTAATGGAAATATTAAATAAATAACAGAAAAAGATTAATGTGGAAAAGTCATTTATATATGTTAGTTCTAATGAAAATATTAAATAAATAACAGAAAAAGATTATTATGAAAAAGTCATTTATATATGTTAGTTCTAATGAAAATATTAAATAACAGAAAAAGATTATTGTGAAAAAGTCATTTATATGTGTTAGTTCTAATGGAAATATTAAATAACAGAAAAAGATTATTGTGAAAAAGTCATTTATATATATGTTAGTTCTAATGAAAATATTAAATAACAGAAAAAGATTATTGTGAAAAAGTCATTTATATATGTTAGTTCTAATGGAAATATTAAATAAATAACAGAAAAAGATTATTGTGAAAAAGTCATTTATATATGTTAGTTCTAATGAAAATATTAAATAACAGAAAAAGATTATTGTGAAAAAGTCATTTATATATGTTAGTTCTAATGAAAATATTAAATAACAGAAAAAGATTATTGTGAAAAAGTCATTTATATATGTTAGTTCTAATGAAAATATTAAATAACAGAAAAAGATTATTGTGAAAAAGTCATTTATATATGTTAGTTCTAATGAAAATATCAAATAACAGAAAAAGATTATTGTGAAAAAGTCATTTATATATGTTAGTTCTAATGGAAATATTAAATAACAGAAAAAGATTATTGTGAAAAAGTCATTTATATATGTTAGTTCTAATGAAAATATTAAATAAATAACAGAAAAAGATTATTGTGGAAAAGTCATTTATATATGTTAGTTCTAATGAAAATATTAAATAACAGAAGAAGATTATTGTGAAAAAGTCATTTATATATGTTAGTACTAATGAAAATATTAAATAACAGAAAAAGATTATTGTGAAAAAGTCATTTATATATATGTTAGTTCTAATGAAAATATTAAATAACAGAAAAAGATTATTGTGAAAAAGTCATTTATATATGTTAGTTCTAATGAAAATATTAAATAAATAACAGAAAAAGATTATTGTGAAAAAGTCATTTATATATGTTAGTTCTAATGAAAATATTAAATAACAGAAAAAGATTATTGTGAAAAAGTCATTTATATATGTTAGTTCTAATGAAAATATTAAATAACAGAAACAGATTATTGTGAAAAAGTCATTTATATATGTTAGTTCTAATTAAAATATTAAATAACAGAAAAAGATTATTGTGAAAAAGTCATTTATATATGTTAGTTCTAATGAAAATATCAAATAACAGAAAAAGATTATTGTGAAAAAGTCATTTATATATGTTAGTTCTAATGGAAATATTAAATAACAGAAAAAGATTATTGTGAAAAAGTCATTTATATATGTTAGTTCTAATGAAAATATTAAATAAATAACAGAAAAAGATTATTGTGGAAAAGTCATTTATATATGTTAGTTCTAATGAAAATATTAAATAACAGAAAAAGATTATTGTGAAAAAGTCATTTATATATGTTAGTTCTAATGAAAATATTAAATAAATAACAGAAAAAGATTATTGTGAAAAAGTCATTTATATATGTTAGTTCTAATGAAAATATTAAATAACAGAAACAGATTATTGTGAAAAAGTCATTTATATATGTTAGTTCTAATGAAAATATTAAATAACAGAAAAAGATTATTGTGAAAAAGTCATTTATATATGTTAGTTCTAATTAAAATATTAAATAACAGAAAAAGATTATTGTGAAAAAGTCATTTATATATGTTAGTTCTAATGAAAATATCAAATAACAGAAAAAGATTATTGTGAAAAAGTCATTTATATATGTTAGTTCTAATGGAAATATTAAATAACAGAAAAAGATTATTGTGAAAAAGTCATTTATATATGTTAGTTCTAATGAAAATATTAAATAAATAACAGAAAAAGATTATTGTGGAAAAGTCATTTATATATGTTAGTTCTAATGAAAATATTAAATAACAGAAAAAGATTATTGTGAAAAAGTCATTTATATATATTAGTTCTAATGAAAATATTAAATAACAGAAAAAGATTATTGTGAAAAAGTCATTTATATATATGTTAGTTCTAATGAAAATATTAAATAACAGAAAAAGATTATTGTGAAAAAGTCATTTATATATGTTAGTTCTAATGAAAATATTAAATAAATAACAGAAAAAGATTATTGTGAAAAAGTCATTTATATATGTTAGTTCTAATGAAAATATTAAATAACAGAAACAGATTATTGTGAAAAAGTCATTTATATATGTTAGTTCTAATGAAAATATTAAATAACAGAAAAAGATTATTGTGAAAAAGTCATTTATATATGTTAGTTCTAATGAAAATATTAAATAACAGAAAAAGATTATTGTGAAAAAGTCATTTATATATGTTAGTTCTAATGAAAATATCAAATAACAGAAAAAGATTATTGTGAAAAAGTCATTTATATATGTTAGTTCTAATGGAAATATTAAATAACAGAAAAAGATTATTGTGAAAAAGTCATTTATATATGTTAGTTCTAATGGAAATATTAAATAAATAACAGAAAAAGATTAATGTGGAAAAGTCATTTATATATGTTAGTTCTAATGAAAATATTAAATAAATAACAGAAAAAGATTATTATGAAAAAGTCATTTATATATGTTAGTTCTAATGAAAATATTAAATAACAGAAAAAGATTATTGTGAAAAAGTCATTTATATGTGTTAGTTCTAATGGAAATATTAAATAACAGAAAAAGATTATTGTGAAAAAGTCATTTATATATATGTTAGTTCTAATGAAAATATTAAATAACAGAAAAAGATTATTGTGAAAAAGTCATTTATATATGTTAGTTCTAATGGAAATATTAAATAAATAACAGAAAAAGATTATTGTGAAAAAGTCATTTATATATGTTAGTTCTAATGAAAATATTAAATAACAGAAAAAGATTATTGTGAAAAAGTCATTTATATATGTTAGTTCTAATGAAAATATTAAATAACAGAAAAAGATTATTGTGAAAAAGTCATTTATATATGTTAGTTCTAATGAAAATATTAAATAACAGAAAAAGATTATTGTGAAAAAGTCATTTATATATGTTAGTTCTAATGGAAATATTAAATAACAGAAAAAGATTATTGTGAAAAAGTCATTTATATATGTTAGTTCTAATGGAAATATTAAATAAATAACAGAAAAAGATTAATGTGGAAAAGTCATTTATATATGTTAGTTCTAATGAAAATATTAAATAAATAACAGAAAAAGATTATTATGAAAAAGTCATTTATATATGTTAGTTCTAATGAAAATATTAAATAACAGAAAAAGATTATTGTGAAAAAGTCATTTATATGTGTTAGTTCTAATGGAAATATTAAATAACAGAAAAAGATTATTGTGAAAAAGTCATTTATATATATGTTAGTTCTAATGAAAATATTAAATAACAGAAAAAGATTATTGTGAAAAAGTCATTTATATATGTTAGTTCTAATGGAAATATTAAATAAATAACAGAAAAAGATTATTGTGAAAAAGTCATTTATATATGTTAGTTCTAATGAAAATATTAAATAACAGAAAAAAGATTATTGTGAAAAAGTCATTTATATATGTTAGTTCTAATGAAAATATTAAATAACAGAAAAAGATTATTGTGAAAAAGTCATTTATATATGTTAGTTCTAATGAAAATATTAAATAACAGAAAAAGATTATTGTGAAAAAGTCATTTATATATGTTAGTTCTAATGAAAATATCAAATAACAGAAAAAGATTATTGTGAAAAAGTCATTTATATATGTTAGTTCTAATGGAAATATTAAATAACAGAAAAAGATTATTGTGAAAAAGTCATTTATATATGTTAGTTCTAATGAAAATATTAAATAAATAACAGAAAAAGATTATTGTGGAAAAGTCATTTATATATGTTAGTTCTAATGAAAATATTAAATAACAGAAGAAGATTATTGTGAAAAAGTCATTTATATATGTTAGTACTAATGAAAATATTAAATAACAGAAAAAGATTATTGTGAAAAAGTCATTTATATATATGTTAGTTCTAATGAAAATATTAAATAACAGAAAAAGATTATTGTGAAAAAGTCATTTATATATGTTAGTTCTAATGAAAATATTAAATAAATAACAGAAAAAGATTATTGTGAAAAAGTCATTTATATATGTTAGTTCTAATGAAAATATTAAATAACAGAAAAAGATTATTGTGAAAAAGTCATTTATATATGTTAGTTCTAATGAAAATATTAAATAACAGAAAAAGATTATTGTGAAAAAGTCATTTATATATGTTAGTTCTAATTAAAATATTAAATAACAGAAAAAGATTATTGTGAAAAAGTCATTTATATATGTTAGTTCTAATGAAAATATCAAATAACAGAAAAAGATTATTGTGAAAAAGTCATTTATATATGTTAGTTCTAATGGAAATATTAAATAACAGAAAAAGATTATTGTGAAAAAGTCATTTATATATGTTAGTTCTAATGAAAATATTAAATAAATAACAGAAAAAGATTATTGTGGAAAAGTCATTTATATATGTTAGTTCTAATGAAAATATTAAATAACAGAAAAAGATTATTGTGAAAAAGTCATTTATATATGTTAGTTCTAATGAAAATATTAAATAACAGAAAAAGATTATTGTGAAAAAGTCATTTATATATATGTTAGTTCTAATGAAAATATTAAATAACAGAAAAAGATTATTGTGAAAAAGTCATTTATATATGTTAGTTCTAATGAAAATATTAAATAAATAACAGAAAAAGATTATTGTGAAAAAGTCATTTATATATGTTAGTTCTAATGAAAATATTAAATAACAGAAACAGATTATTGTGAAAAAGTCATTTATATATGTTAGTTCTAATGAAAATATTAAATAACAGAAAAAGATTATTGTGAAAAAGTCATTTATATATGTTAGTTCTAATGAAAATATTAAATAACAGAAAAAGATTATTGTGAAAAAGTCATTTATATATGTTAGTTCTAATGAAAATATCAAATAACAGAAAAAGATTATTGTGAAAAAGTCATTTATATATGTTAGTTCTAATGGAAATATTAAATAACAGAAAAAGATTATTGTGAAAAAGTCATTTATATATGTTAGTTCTAATGGAAATATTAAATAAATAACAGAAAAAGATTAATGTGGAAAAGTCATTTATATATGTTAGTTCTAATGAAAATATTAAATAAATAACAGAAAAAGATTATTATGAAAAAGTCATTTATATATGTTAGTTCTAATGAAAATATTAAATAACAGAAAAAGATTATTGTGAAAAAGTCATTTATATGTGTTAGTTCTAATGGAAATATTAAATAACAGAAAAAGATTATTGTGAAAAAGTCATTTATATATATGTTAGTTCTAATGAAAATATTAAATAACAGAAAAAGATTATTGTGAAAAAGTCATTTATATATGTTAGTTCTAATGGAAATATTAAATAAATAACAGAAAAAGATTATTGTGAAAAAGTCATTTATATATGTTAGTTCTAATGAAAATATTAAATAACAGAAAAAGATTATTGTGAAAAAGTCATTTATATATGTTAGTTCTAATGAAAATATTAAATAACAGAAAAAGATTATTGTGAAAAAGTCATTTATATATGTTAGTTCTAATGAAAATATTAAATAACAGAAGAAAAAGATTATTGTGAAAAAGTCATTTATATATGTTAGTTCTAATGAAAATATCAAATAACAGAAAAAGATTATTGTGAAAAAGTCATTTATATATGTTAGTTCTAATGAAAATATTAAATAACAGAAAAAGATTATTGTGAAAAAGTCATTTATATATGTTAGTTCTAATGAAAATATTAAATAACAGAAAAAGATTATTGTGAAAAAGTCATTTATATATGTTAGTTCTAATTAAAATATTAAATAACAGAAAAAGATTATTGTGAAAAAGTCATTTATATATGTTAGTTCTAATGAAAATATCAAATAACAGAAAAAGATTATTGTGAAAAAGTCATTTATATATGTTAGTTCTAATGGAAATATTAAATAACAGAAAAAGATTATTGTGAAAAAGTCATTTATATATGTTAGTTCTAATGAAAATATTAAATAAATAACAGAAAAAGATTATTGTGGAAAAGTCATTTATATATGTTAGTTCTAATGAAAATATTAAATAACAGAAGAAGATTATTGTGAAAAAGTCATTTATATATGTTAGTACTAATGAAAATATTAAATAACAGAAAAAGATTATTGTGAAAAAGTCATTTATATATATGTTAGTTCTAATGAAAATATTAAATAACAGAAAAAGATTATTGTGAAAAAGTCATTTATATATGTTAGTTCTAATGGAAATATTAAATAAATAACAGAAAAAGATTATTGTGAAAAAGTCATTTATATATGTTAGTTCTAATGAAAATATTAAATAACAGAAAAAGATTATTGTGAAAAAGTCATTTATATATGTTAGTTCTAATGAAAATATTAAATAACAGAAAAAGATTATTGTGAAAAAGTCATTTATATATGTTAGTTCTAATGAAAATATTAAATAACAGAAAAAGATTATTGTGAAAAAGTCATTTATATATGTTAGTTCTAATGAAAATATCAAATAACAGAAAAAGATTATTGTGAAAAAGTCATTTATATATGTTAGTTCTAATGGAAATATTAAATAACAGAAAAAGATTATTGTGAAAAAGTCATTTATATATGTTAGTTCTAATGGAAATATTAAATAAATAACAGAAAAAGATTAATGTGGAAAAGTCATTTATATATGTTAGTTCTAATGAAAATATTAAATAAATAACAGAAAAAGATTATTATGAAAAAGTCATTTATATATGTTAGTTCTAATGAAAATATTAAATAACAGAAAAAGATTATTGTGAAAAAGTCATTTATATGTGTTAGTTCTAATGGAAATATTAAATAACAGAAAAAGATTATTGTGAAAAAGTCATTTATATATATGTTAGTTCTAATGAAAATATTAAATAACAGAAAAAGATTATTGTGAAAAAGTCATTTATATATGTTAGTTCTAATGGAAATATTAAATAAATAACAGAAAAAGATTATTGTGAAAAAGTCATTTATATATGTTAGTTCTAATGAAAATATTAAATAACAGAAAAAGATTATTGTGAAAAAGTCATTTATATATGTTAGTTCTAATGAAAATATTAAATAACAGAAAAAGATTATTGTGAAAAAGTCATTTATATATGTTAGTTCTAATGGAAATATTAAATAACAGAAAAAGATTATTGTGAAAAAGTCATTTATATATGTTAGTTCTAATGAAAATATTAAATAAATAACAGAAAAAGATTATTGTGAAAAAGTCATTTATATATGTTAGTTCTAATGAAAATATTAAATAACAGAAACAGATTATTGTGAAAAAGTCATTTATATATGTTAGTTCTAATGAAAATATTAAATAACAGAAAAAGATTATTGTGAAAAAGTCATTTATATATGTTAGTTCTAATGAAAATATTAAATAACAGAAAAAGATTATTGTGAAAAAGTCATTTATATATGTTAGTTCTAATGAAAATATCAAATAACAGAAAAAGATTATTGTGAAAAAGTCATTTATATATGTTAGTTCTAATGGAAATATTAAATAACAGAAAAAGATTATTGTGAAAAAGTCATTTATATATGTTAGTTCTAATGGAAATATTAAATAAATAACAGAAAAAGATTAATGTGGAAAAGTCATTTATATATGTTAGTTCTAATGAAAATATTAAATAAATAACAGAAAAAGATTATTATGAAAAAGTCATTTATATATGTTAGTTCTAATGAAAATATTAAATAACAGAAAAAGATTATTGTGAAAAAGTCATTTATATGTGTTAGTTCTAATGGAAATATTAAATAACAGAAAAAGATTATTGTGAAAAAGTCATTTATATATATGTTAGTTCTAATGAAAATATTAAATAACAGAAAAAGATTATTGTGAAAAAGTCATTTATATATGTTAGTTCTAATGGAAATATTAAATAAATAACAGAAAAAGATTATTGTGAAAAAGTCATTTATATATGTTAGTTCTAATGAAAATATTAAATAACAGAAAAAGATTATTGTGAAAAAGTCATTTATATATGTTAGTTCTAATGAAAATATTAAATAACAGAAAAAGATTATTGTGAAAAAGTCATTTATATATGTTAGTTCTAATGAAAATATTAAATAACAGAAAAAGATTATTGTGAAAAAGTCATTTATATATGTTAGTTCTAATGAAAATATCAAATAACAGAAAAAGATTATTGTGAAAAAGTCATTTATATATGTTAGTTCTAATGGAAATATTAAATAACAGAAAAAGATTATTGTGAAAAAGTCATTTATATATGTTAGTTCTAATGAAAATATTAAATAAATAACAGAAAAAGATTATTGTGGAAAAGTCATTTATATATGTTAGTTCTAATGAAAATATTAAATAACAGAAGAAGATTATTGTGAAAAAGTCATTTATATATGTTAGTACTAATGAAAATATTAAATAACAGAAAAAGATTATTGTGAAAAAGTCATTTATATATATGTTAGTTCTAATGAAAATATTAAATAACAGAAAAAGATTATTGTGAAAAAGTCATTTATATATGTTAGTTCTAATGAAAATATTAAATAAATAACAGAAAAAGATTATTGTGAAAAAGTCATTTATATATGTTAGTTCTAATGAAAATATCAAATAACAGAAAAAGATTATTGTGAAAAAGTCATTTATATATGTTAGTTCTAATGGAAATATTAAATAACAGAAAAAGATTATTGTGAAAAAGTCATTTATATATGTTAGTTCTAATGGAAATATTAAATAAATAACAGAAAAAGATTAATGTGGAAAAGTCATTTATATATGTTAGTTCTAATGAAAATATTAAATAAATAACAGAAAAAGATTATTATGAAAAAGTCATTTATATATGTTAGTTCTAATGAAAATATTAAATAACAGAAAAAGATTATTGTGAAAAAGTCATTTATATGTGTTAGTTCTAATGGAAATATTAAATAACAGAAAAAGATTATTGTGAAAAAGTCATTTATATATATGTTAGTTCTAATGAAAATATTAAATAACAGAAAAAGATTATTGTGAAAAAGTCATTTATATATGTTAGTTCTAATGGAAATATTAAATAAATAACAGAAAAAGATTATTGTGAAAAAGTCATTTATATATGTTAGTTCTAATGAAAATATTAAATAACAGAAAAAGATTATTGTGAAAAAGTCATTTATATATGTTAGTTCTAATGAAAATATTAAATAACAGAAAAAGATTATTGTGAAAAAGTCATTTATATATGTTAGTTCTAATGAAAATATTAAATAACAGAAAAAGATTATTGTGAAAAAGTCATTTATATATGTTAGTTCTAATGAAAATATCAAATAACAGAAAAAGATTATTGTGAAAAAGTCATTTATATATGTTAGTTCTAATGGAAATATTAAATAACAGAAAAAGATTATTGTGAAAAAGTCATTTATATATGTTAGTTCTAATGAAAATATTAAATAAATAACAGAAAAAGATTATTGTGGAAAAGTCATTTATATATGTTAGTTCTAATGAAAATATTAAATAACAGAAGAAGATTATTGTGAAAAAGTCATTTATATATGTTAGTACTAATGAAAATATTAAATAACAGAAAAAGATTATTGTGAAAAAGTCATTTATATATATGTTAGTTCTAATGAAAATATTAAATAACAGAAAAAGATTATTGTGAAAAAGTCATTTATATATGTTAGTTCTAATGAAAATATTAAATAAATAACAGAAAAAGATTATTGTGAAAAAGTCATTTATATATGTTAGTTCTAATGAAAATATTAAATAACAGAAAAAGATTATTGTGAAAAAGTCATTTATATATGTTAGTTCTAATGAAAATATTAAATAACAGAAAAAGATTATTGTGAAAAAGTCATTTATATATGTTAGTTCTAATTAAAATATTAAATAACAGAAAAAGATTATTGTGAAAAAGTCATTTATATATGTTAGTTCTAATGAAAATATCAAATAACAGAAAAAGATTATTGTGAAAAAGTCATTTATATATGTTAGTTCTAATGGAAATATTAAATAACAGAAAAAGATTATTGTGAAAAAGTCATTTATATATGTTAGTTCTAATGAAAATATTAAATAAATAACAGAAAAAGATTATTGTGGAAAAGTCATTTATATATGTTAGTTCTAATGAAAATATTAAATAACAGAAAAAGATTATTGTGAAAAAGTCATTTATATATGTTAGTTCTAATGAAAATATTAAATAACAGAAAAAGATTATTGTGAAAAAGTCATTTATATATATGTTAGTTCTAATGAAAATATTAAATAAATAACAGAAAAAGATTATTGTGAAAAAGTCATTTATATATGTTAGTTCTAATGAAAATATTAAATAACAGAAACAGATTATTGTGAAAAAGTC
Organism: Bathymodiolus brooksi; assembly: GCA_963680875.1. Lineage (NCBI taxonomy): Eukaryota > Metazoa > Mollusca > Bivalvia > Mytilida > Modiolidae > Bathymodiolus > Bathymodiolus brooksi. The sequence continues at coordinate 2,611,331 of OY804577.1, forward strand.
ATTTATATATGTTAGTTCTAATGAAAATATTAAATAACAGAAAAAGATTATTGTGAAAAAGTCATTTATATATGTTAGTTCTAATGAAAATATCAAATAACAGAAAAAGATTATTGTGAAAAAGTCATTTATATATGTTAGTTCTAATGGAAATATTAAATAACAGAAAAAGATTATTGTGAAAAAGTCATTTATATATGTTAGTTCTAATGAAAATATTAAATAAATAACAGAAAAAGATTATTGTGGAAAAGTCATTTATATATGTTAGTTCTAATGAAAATATTAAATAACAGAAAAAGATTATTGTGAAAAAGTCATTTATATATGTTAGTACTAATGAAAATATTAAATAACAGAAAAAGATTATTGTGAAAAAGTCATTTATATATATGTTAGTTCTAATGAAAATATTAAATAACAGAAAAAGATTATTGTGAAAAAGTCATTTATATATGTTAGTTCTAATGAAAATATTAAATAAATAACAGAAAAAGATTATTGTGAAAAAGTCATTTATATATGTTAGTTCTAATAAAAATATTAAATAACAGAAACAGATTATTGTGAAAAAGTCATTTATATATGTTAGTTCTAATGAAAATATTAAATAACAGAAAAAGATTATTGTGAAAAAGTCATTTATATATGTTAGTTCTAATGAAAATATCAAATAACAGAAAAAGATTATTGTGAAAAAGTCATTTATATATGTTAGTTCTAATGGAAATATTAAATAACAGAAAAAGATTATTGTGAAAAAGTCATTTATATATGTTAGTTCTAATGAAAATATTAAATAAATAACAGAAAAAGATTATTGTGGAAAAGTCATTTATATATGTTAGTTCTAATGAAAATATTAAATAACAGAAAAAGATTATTGTGAAAAAGTCATTTATATATGTTAGTACTAATGAAAATATTAAATAACAGAAAAAGATTATTGTGAAAAAGTCATTTATATATATGTTAGTTCTAATGAAAATATTAAATAACAGAAAAAGATTATTGTGAAAAAGTCATTTATATATGTTAGTTCTAATGAAAATATTAAATAAATAACAGAAAAAGATTATTGTGAAAAAGTCATTTATATATGTTAGTTCTAATAAAAATATTAAATAAATAACATAAAAAGATTATTGTGGAAAAAATGAAGCTAGTAAAACTGGAAATCTGTTTGCAATAATATATATCTCTCCACACCTCCTATCCCCTCCCCCAATATATACACACACCTTCATTCTAGTTTCTAGAAAGTTACCCTATAGAAGCTATATATATTCTACACAATCACTGAATTAACTTGTAAGAGTTGCTTGAACAAAGGTAGCTTCTGTCTTATCTATGACATAGTCACAGATGGAAATAACACCATCAAAACTGGTTCTATCAACTTGTCAGATCAATATGTATATATCAATATTGTTATAAACAATCATGCAAAGTTTTCAGGAATTTCCATTTAAAATGCAGAAGTTTCATGTACAAAGTTTTTGATGAAATATTCTACGTAAAACAAAGGCTATAACTCTTTCAAAAATGTTCTGGTCAAACTGTGAGTGAGTGATTGTTGTTTAACGCCAATTCAGCAATTTTCAGCTATATTATGGCGAGAAGTTAATTTTGAATGAGATAATGATGAGATGCTCTTTGTACTAGACCAACATGCTGAGTTGGATTTTTATAGTGCTAGTTCACTGAAACAACAGTCTGCGGGTAGACATGTCGCTCCACTCTGACACATTATTCTGAATCCGAGCCAACCAATCTTTGCTCTTTTTCCTTAATGCTGTGTGCTTAGCGGAGAAGCAACAAATACCAATTTTATAGTCTTTGGTTTGACCTGACCGGGGCTTGAATTCTTGATCTACTGCACCCGAGGTGAGCATGCTAACTATTACATCACTGATGCGGTTGGTCTGTGATAATGATATGTATATCTCGTTATATGGTAATAAGAAAGCATGCAAATAAATTTTGAGGAATTCCTATTCAAAATACAGTAGAAGTTACTCCTACAAACTTTTGTGACAGATGGACGTACAGACAGCATGAAAACAAGCTATCTGCCCCAGAGGAGGGAGAGACCTACATATACATCTACATTAATTACGTATTACCTTAAGCATAGCTCCATTCTGAAATACATGTGGATCATCACAGACAACACAATACTCATTTAATGTTGGTAACCTTTGTCTGGCATACTGAAAAATCTGGTAAAAATAAAACAGTCATTAGATATCAGTAACCTTTGTCTGGCATACTGAAAATCTGGTAAAAATAAAACAGTCATTAGATATCAGTAACCTTTGTCTGGCATACTGAAAAATCTGGCAAAAATAAAACAAATTCATTAGATATCAGTAACCTTTGTCTGGCATACTGAAAAATCTGGCAAAAATACAAACAAATTCATTAGATATCAGTAACCTTTGTCTAGCATACTGAAAAATCTGGCAAAAATAAAAACAAATTCATTAGATATCAGTAACCTTTGTCTGGCATACTGAAAAATCTGGCAAAAATAAAACAAATTCATTAGATATCGGTCACCTTTGTCTAGCATACTGAAAAATCTGGCAAAAATAAAAACAAATTCATTAGATATCAGTCACCTTTGTCTAGCATACTGAAAAATCTAGCAAAAATATAAAAAATTCATTAGATATCAGTCACCTTTGTCTAGCATACTGAAAAATCTGGCAAAAATAAAAACAAATTCATTAGATATCAGTAACCTTTGTCTAGCATACTGAAAAATCTGGCAAAAATAAAACAAATTCATTAGATATCGGTCACCTTTGTCTAGCATACTGATAAATCTGTCAAAAATAAAAACAAATTCATTAGATATCAGTCACCTTTGTCTAGCATACTGAAAAATCTGGCAAAAATAAAACAAATTCATTAGATATCAGTCACCTTTGTCTGGCATACTAAAAAATCTGGCAAAAATAAAACAAATTCATTAGATATCAGTAACCTTTGTCTAGCATACTGAAAAATCTGGCAAAAATAAAACAGAGTCATTAGATATCAGTAACCTTTGTCTGGCATACTGAAAAATCTGGCAAAAATAAAACAAATTCATTAGATATCAGTAACCTTTGTCTGGCATACTGAAAAATCTGGCAAAAATACAAATAAATTCATTAGATATCAGTAACCTTTGTCTAGCATACTGAAAAATCTGGCAAAAATAAAAACAAATTCATTAGATATCAGTCACCTTTGTCTAGCATACTGAAAAATCTGGCAAAAATAAAAACAAATTCATTAGATATCAGTAACCTTTGTCTAGCATACTGAAAAATCTGGCAAAAATAAAGCAAATTCATTAGATATCGGTCACCTTTGTCTAGCATACTGAAAAATCTGGCAAAAATAAAACAAAGTCATTAGATATCAGTAACCTTTGTCTGGCATACTGAAAAATCTGGCAAAAATAAAACAAATTCATTAGATATCAGTCACCTTTGTCTAGCATACTGAAAAATCTAGCAAAAATATAAAAAAATCATTAGATATCAGTAACCTTTGTCTGGCATACTGAAAAAGCTGGTAAAAATAAAACAGAGTCATTAGATATCAGTAACCTTTGTCTGGCATACTGAAAAATCTGGCAAAAATAAAACAAATTCATTAGATATCAGTCACCTTTGTCTAGCATACTGAAAAATCTGGCAAAAATAAAACAAATTCATTAGATATCAGTCACCTTTGTCTGGCATACTGAAAAATCTGGCAAAAATAAAACAAATTCATTAGATATCAGTAACCTTTGTCTGGCATACTGAAAAATCTGGCAAAAATAAAACAAATTCATTAGATATCAGTAACCTTTGTCTAGCATACTGAAAAATTTGGCAAAAATAAAACAGAGTCATTAGATATCAGTAACCTTTGTCTGGCATACTGAAAAATCTGGCAAAAATAAACCAAATTCATTAGATATCAGTAACCTTTGTCTAGCATACTGAAAAATCTAGCAAAAATAAAAAAAAATCATTAGATATCAGTAACCTTTGTCTGGCATACTGAAAAATCTGGTAAAAATAAAACAGAGTCATTATATATCAGTAACCTTTGTCTGGCATACTGAAAAATCTGGCAAAATGAAAACAAATTCATTAGATATCAGTAACCTTTGTCTAGCATACTGAAAAATCTGGCAAAAATAAAACAGAGTCATTAGATATCAGTAACTTTTGTCTGGCATACTGAAAAATCTGGTAAAAATAAAACAGAGTCATTAGATATCAGTAACCTTTGTCTGGCATACTGAAAAATCTGGCAAAAATAAAACAGAGTCATTAGATTTCAGTAACCTTTGTCTGGCATACTGAAAAATCTGGCAAAAATAAAACAAAGTCATTAGATATCAGTAACCTTTGTCTGTCATACTGAAAAATCTGGTAAAAATAAAACAGTCATTAGATATCAGTAACCTTTGTCTAGCATACTGAAAAATCTGGCAAAAATAAAAACAAATTCATTAGATATCAGTCACCTTTGTCTGGCATACTAAAAAATCTGGTAAAAATAAAACAGTCATTAGATATCAGTAACCTTTGTCTGGCATACTGAAAAATCTGGTAAAAATAAAACAGAGTCATTAGATATCAGTAACATTTGTCTAGCATACTGAAAAATCTGGCAAAAATAAAACAAATTCATTAGATATCAGTAACCTTTGTCTGGCATACTGAAAAATCTGGTAAAAATACAAACAAATTCATTAGATATCAGTAACCTTTGTCTAGCATACTGAAAAATCTGGCAAAAATAAAAACAAATTCATTAGATATCAGTAACCTTTGTCTGGCATACTGAAAAATCTGGCAAAAATAAAACAAATTCATTAGATATCGGTCACCTTTGTCTGGCATACTGAAAAATCTGGCAAAAATAAAACAAATTCATTAGATATCAGTCACCTTCGTCTAGCATACTGAAAAATCTAGCAAAAATATAAAAAATTCATTAGATATCAGTCACCTTTGTCTAGCATACTGAAAAATCTGGCAAAATTAAAAACAAATTCATTAGATATCAGTAACCTTTGTCTAGCATACTGAAAAATCTGGCAAAAATAAAACAAATTCATTAGATATCGGTCACCTTTGTCTAGCATACTGATAAATCTGTCAAAAATAAAAACAAATTCATTAGATATCAGTCACCTTTGTCTAGCATACTGAAAAATCTAGCAAAAATATAACAAATTCATTAGATATCAGTCACCTTTGTCTAGCATACTGAAAAATCTGGCAAAAATAAAACAAATTCATTAGATATCAGTCACCTTTGTCTGGCATACTGAAAAATCTGGCAAAAATAAAACAAATTCATTAGATATCAGTAACCTTTGTCTGGCATACTGAAAAATCTGGCAAAAATAAAACAAATTCATTAGATATCAGTCACCTTTGTCTAGCATACTGAAAAATCTAGCAAAAATATAAAAAAATCATTAGATATCAGTCGACTTTTTCTGGCATACTGAAAAATCTGGCAAAAATAAAACAGTCTTTAGATATCGGTCACCTTTGTCTAGCATACTGAAAAATCTGGCAAAAATAAAAACAAATTCATTAGATATCAGTAACCTTTGTCTGGCATACTGAAAAATCTGGCAAAAATAAAACAAATTCATTAGATATCGGTCACCTTTGTCTAACATACTGAAAAATCTGGCAAAAATAAAACAAATTCATTAGATATCAGTCACCTTCGTCTAGCATACTGAAAAATCTAGCAAAAATATAAAAAATTCATTAGATATCAGTCACCTTTGTCTAGCATACTGAAAAATCTGGCAAAAATAAAAACAAATTCATTAGATATCAGTAACCTTTGTCTAGCATACTGAAAAATCTGGCAAAAATAAAACAAATTCATTAGATATCGGTCACCTTTGTCTAGCATACTGATAAATCTGTCAAAAATAAAAACAAATTCATTAGATATCAGTCACCTTTGTCTAGCATACTGAAAAATCTAGCAAAAATATAAAAAATTCATTAGATATCAGTCACCTTTGTCTAGCATACTGAAAAATCTGGCAAAAATAAAACAAATTCATTAGATATCAGTCACCTTTGTCTGGCATACTGAAAAATCTGGCAAAAATAAAACAAATTCATTAGATATCAGTAACCTTTGTCTGGCATACTGAAAAATCTGGCAAAAATAAAACAAATTCATTAGATATCAGTAACCTTTGTCTAGCATACTGAAAAATCTGGCAAAAATAAAACAAATTCATTAAGATATCAGTCACCTTTGTCTAGCATACTGAAAAATCTAGCAAAAATATAAAAAAATCATTAGATATCAGTCACCTTTGTCTAGCATACTGAAAAATCTGACAAAAATAAAACAGTCATTAGATATCAGTAACCTTTGTCTGGCATACTGAAAAATCTGGCAAAAATAAAACAGAGTCATTAGATATCAGTAACCTTTGTCTGGCATACTGAAAAATCTGGCAAAAATAAAACAAATTCATTAGATATCAGTCACCTTTGTCTAGCATACTGAAAAATCTAGCAAAAATATAAAAAAATCATTAGATATCAGTAACCTTTGTCTGGCATACTGAAAAATCTGGTAAAAATAAAACAGTCATTAGATATCAGTAACCTTTGTCTGGCATACTGAAAAATCTGGCAAAAATAAAACAAATTCATTAGATATCAGTCACCTTTGTCTAGCATACTGAAAAATCTGGCAAAAATAAAACAAATTCATTAGATATCAGTCACCTTTGTCTGGCATACTGAAAAATCTGGCAAAAATAAAACAAATTCATTAGATATCAGTAACCTTTGTCTGGCATACTGAAAAATCTGGCAAAAATAAAACAAATTCATTAGATATCAGTAACCTTTGTCTAGCATACTGAAAAATTTGGCAAAAATAAAACAGAGTCATTAGATATCAGTAACCTTTGTCTGGCATACTGAAAAATCTGGCAAAAATAAAACAAATTCATTAGATATCAGTAACCTTTGTCTAGCATACTGAAAAATCTAGCAAAAATAAAAAAAAATCATTAGATATCAGTAACCTTTGTCTGGCATACTGAAAAATCTGGTAAAAATAAAACAGAGTCATTATATATCAGTAACCTTTGTCTGGCATACTGAAAAATCTGGCAAAATGAAAACAAATTCATTAGATATCAGTAACCTTTGTCTAGCATACTGAAAAATCTGGCAAAAATAAAACAGAGTCATTAGATATCAGTAACTTTTGTCTGGCATACTGAAAAATCTGGTAAAAATAAAACAGAGTCATTAGATATCAGTAACCTTTGTCTGGCATACTGAAAAATCTGGTAAAAATAAAACAGAGTCATTAGATATCAGTAACCTTTGTCTGGCATACTGAAAAATCTGGCAAAAATAAAACAGAGTCATTAGATATCAGTAACCTTTGTCTGGCATACTGAAAAATCTGGTAAAAATAAAACAGAGTCATTAGATATCAGTAACCTTTGTCTGGCATACTGAAAAATCTGGCAAAAATAAAACAAATTCATTAAGATATCAGTCACCTTTGTCTAGCATACTGAAAAATATAAAAAAATCATTAGATATCAGTCACCTTTGACTAGCATACTGAAAAATCTGGCAAAAATAAAACAGAGTCATTAGATATCAGTAACCTTTGTCTGGCATACTAAAAAATCTGGTAAAAATAAAACAGAGTCATTAGATACCAGTAACTTTTGTCTGGCATACTGAAAAATCTGGCAAAAATAAAACAAATTCATTAGATATCAGTAACCTTTGTCTAGCATACTGAAAAATCTGGCAAAAATAAAACAGAGTCATTAGATATCAGTAACTTTTGTCTGGCATACTGAAAAATCTGGTAAAAATAAAACAGAGTCATTAGATATCAGTAACCTTTGCCTGGCATACTGAAAAATCTGGCAAAAATAAAACAGAGTCATTAGATATCAGTAACCTTTGTCTAGCATACTGAAAAATCTGGTAAAAATAAAACAGAGTCATTAGATATCAGTAACCTTTGTCTAGCATACTGAAAAATCTGGCAAAAATAAAAACAAATTCATTAGATATCAGTCACCTTTGTCTGGCATACTGAAAAATCTGGTAAAAATAAAACAGAGTCATTAGATATCAGTAACCTTTGTCTGGCATACTGAAAAATCTGGTAAAAATAAAACAGTCATTAGATATCAGTAACCTTTGTCTGGCATACTGAAAAATCTGGTAAAAATAAAACAGAGTCATTAGATATCAGTAACCTTTGTCTGGCATACTGAAAAATCTGGTAAAAATAAAACAGAGTCATTAGATATCAGTGACCTTTGTCTGGCATACTAAAAAATCTGGTAAAAATAAAACAGTCATTAGATATCAGTAACCTTTGTCTAGCATACTGAAAAATCTGGCAAAAATAAAACAGAGTCATTAGATATCAGTAACTTTTGTCTGGCATACTGAAAAATCTGGTAAAAATAAAACAGAGTCATTAGATATCAGTAACCTTTGTCTGGCATACTGAAAAATCTGGTAAAAATAAAACAGAGTCATTAGATATCAGTAACCTTTGTCTGGCATACTGAAAAATCTGGCAAAAATAAAACAGAGTCATTAGATATCAGTAACCTTTGTCTAGCATATTGAAAAATCTGGTAAAAATAAAACAGTCATTAGATATCAGTAACCTTTATCTAGCATACTGAAAAATCTGGCAAAAATAAAAACAAATTCATTAGATATCAGTAACCTTTGTCTGGCATACTGAAAAATCTGGTAAAAATACAAACAAATTCATTAGATATCAGTAACCTTTGTCTAGCATACTGAAAAATCTGGCAAAAATAAAAACAAATTCATTAGATATCAGTAACCTTTGTCTGGCATACTGAAAATTCTGGCAAAAATAAAACAAATTCATTAGATATCGGTCACCTTTGTCTAGCATACTGAAAAATCTGACAAAAATAAAAACAAATTCATTAGATATCAGTCACCTTTGTCTAGCATACTGAAAAATCTAGTAAAAATATAAAAAAATCATTAGATATCAGTCACCTTTGTCTAGCATACTGAAAAATCTGGCAAAAATAAAACAGTCATTAGATATCAGTAACCTTTGTCTGGCATACTGAAAAATCTGGCAAAAATAAAACAAATTCATTAGATATCAGTAACCTTTGTCTAGCATACTGAAAAATCTGGCAAAAATAAAAACAAATTCATTAGATATCAGTAACCTTTGTCTGGCCTACTGAAAAATCTGGCAAAAATAAAACAAATTCATTAGATATCAGTAACCTTTGTCTGGCATACTGAAAAATCTGGTAAAAATACAAACAAATTAATTAGATATCAGTAACCTTTGTCTAACATACTGAAAAATCTGGCAAAAATAAAAAAAATTCATTAGATATCAGTAACCTTTGTCTGGCATACTGAAAATTCTGGCAAAAATAAAACAAATTCATTAGATATCGGTCACCTTTGTCTAGCATACTGAAAAATCTGGCAAAAATAAAAACAAATTCATTAGATATCAGTCACCTTTGTCTAGCATACTGAAAAATCTAGCAAAAATATAAAAAATTCATTAGATATCAGTCACCTTTGTCTAGCATACTGAAAAATCTGGCAAAAATAAAAACAAATTCATTAGATATCAGTAACCTTTGTCTAGCATACTGAAAAATCTGGCAAAAATAAAACAAATTCATTAGATATCGGTCACCTTTGTCTAGCATACTGATAAATCTGTCAAAAATAAAAACAAATTTATTAGATATCAGTCACCTTTGTCTAGCATACTGAAAAATCTAGCAAAAATATAAAAAATTCATTAGATATCAGTCACCTTTGTCTAGCATACTGAAAAATCTGGCAAAAATAAAAAAAATTCATTAGATATCAGTCACCTTTGTCTAGCATACTGAAAAATCTGGCAAAAATAAAACAAATTCATTAGATATCAGTAACCTTTGTCTGGCATACTGAAAAATCTGGCAAAAATAAAACAAATTCATTAGATATCAGTAACCTTTTTCTAGCATACTGAAAAATCTGGCAAAAATAAAACAGAGTCATTAGATATCAGTAACCTTTGTCTGGCATACTGAAAAATCTGGTAAAAATAAAACAGAGTCATTAGATATCAGTAACCTTTGTCTGGCATACTGAAAAATCTGGCAAAAATAAAACAAATTCATTAGATATCAGTAACCTTTGTCTAGCATACTGAAAAATCTGGCAAAAATAAAACAGAGTCATTAGATATCAGTAACTTTTGTCTGGCATACTGAAAAATCTGGTAAAAATAAAACAGAGTCATTAGATATCAGTAACCTTTGTCTGGCATACTGAAAAATCTGGTAAAAATAAAACAGAGTCATTAGATATCAGTAACCTTTGTCTGGCATACTGAAAAATCTGGCAAAAATAAAACAAATTCATTAGATATCAGTAACCTTTGTCTGGCAAAAATAAAACAAATTCATTAGATATCAGTAACCTTTGTCTGGCATACTGAAAAATCTGGTAAAAATACAAACAAATTCATTAGATATCAGTAACCTTTGTCTAGCATACTGAAAAATCTGGCAAAAATAAAAACAAATTCATTAGATATCAGTAACCTTTGTCTGGCATACTGAAAAATCTGGCAAAAATAAAACAAATTCATTAGATATCGGTCACCTTTGTCTAGCATACTGAAAAATCTGGCAAAAATAAAAACAAATTCATTAGATATCAGTCACCTTTGTCTAGCATACTGAAAAATCTAGCAAAAATATAAAAAATTCATTAGATATCAGTCACCTTTGTCTAGCATACTGAAAAATCTGGCAAAAATAAAAACAAATTCATTAGATATCAGTAACCTTTGTCTAGCATACTGAAAAATCTGGAAAAAATAAAACAAATTCATTAGATATCGGTCACCTTTGTCTAGCATACTGATAAATCTGTCAAAAATAAAAACAAATTCATTAGATATCAGTCACCTTTGTCTAGCATACTGAAAAATCTAGCAAAAATATAAAAAATTCATTAGATATCAGTCACCTTTGTCTGGCATACTGAAAAATCTGGCAAAAATAAAACAAATTCATTAGATATCAGTCACCTTTGTCTAGCATACTGAAAAATCTAGCAAAATATAAAAAAATCATTAGATATCAGTAACCTTTGTCTGGCATACTGAAAAATCTGGTAAAAATAAAACAGAGTCATTAGATATCAGTAACCTTTGTCTGGCATACTGAAAAATCTGGTAAAAATAAAACAGTCATTAGATATCAGTAACCTTTGTCTGGCATACTGAAAAATCTGGTAAAAATAAAACAGAGTCATTAGATATCAGTAACCTTTGTCTGGCATACTGAAAAATCTGGTAAAAATAAAACAGAGTCATTAGATATCAGTAACCTTTGTCTGGCATACTGAAAAATCTGGCAAAAATAAAACAGAGTCATTAGATATCAGTAACCTTTGTCTAGCATATTGAAAAATCTGGTAAAAATAAAACAGTCATTAGATATCAGTAACCTTTATCTAGCATACTGAAAAATCTGGCAAAAATAAAAACAAATTCATTAGATATCAGTAACCTTTGTCTGGCATACTGAAAAATCTGGTAAAAATACAAACAAATTCATTAGATATCAGTAACCTTTGTCTAGCATACTGAAAAATCTGGCAAAAATAAAAACAAATTCATTAGATATCAGTAACCTTTGTCTGGCATACTGAAAATTCTGGCAAAAATAAAACAAATTCATTAGATATCGGTCACCTTTGTCTAGCATACTGAAAAATCTGACAAAAATAAAAACAAATTCATTAGATATCAGTCACCTTTGTCTAGCATACTGAAAAATCTAGTAAAAATATAAAAAAATCATTAGATATCAGTCACCTTTGTCTAGCATACTGAAAAATCTGGCAAAAATAAAACAGTCATTAGATATCAGTAACCTTTGTCTGGCATACTGAAAAATCTGGCAAAAATAAAACAAATTCATTAGATATCAGTAACCTTTGTCTAGCATACTGAAAAATCTGGCAAAAATAAAAACAAATTCATTAGATATCAGTAACCTTTGTCTGGCCTACTGAAAAATCTGGCAAAAATAAAACAAATTCATTAGATATCAGTAACCTTTGTCTGGCATACTGAAAAATCTGGTAAAAATACAAACAAATTAATTAGATATCAGTAACCTTTGTCTAACATACTGAAAAATCTGGCAAAAATAAAAAAAATTCATTAGATATCAGTAACCTTTGTCTGGCATACTGAAAATTCTGGCAAAAATAAAACAAATTCATTAGATATCGGTCACCTTTGTCTAGCATACTGAAAAATCTGGCAAAAATAAAAACAAATTCATTAGATATCAGTCACCTTTGTCTAGCATACTGAAAAATCTAGCAAAAATATAAAAAATTCATTAGATATCAGTCACCTTTGTCTAGCATACTGAAAAATCTGGCAAAAATAAAAACAAATTCATTAGATATCAGTAACCTTTGTCTAGCATACTGAAAAATCTGGCAAAAATAAAACAAATTCATTAGATATCGGTCACCTTTGTCTAGCATACTGATAAATCTGTCAAAAATAAAAACAAATTTATTAGATATCAGTCACCTTTGTCTAGCATACTGAAAAATCTAGCAAAAATATAAAAAATTCATTAGATATCAGTCACCTTTGTCTAGCATACTGAAAAATCTGGCAAAAATAAAAAAAATTCATTAGATATCAGTCACCTTTGTCTAGCATACTGAAAAATCTGGCAAAAATAAAACAAATTCATTAGATATCAGTAACCTTTGTCTGGCATACTGAAAAATCTGGCAAAAATAAAACAAATTCATTAGATATCAGTAACCTTTTTCTAGCATACTGAAAAATCTGGCAAAAATAAAACAGAGTCATTAGATATCAGTAACCTTTGTCTGGCATACTGAAAAATCTGGTAAAAATAAAACAGAGTCATTAGATATCAGTAACCTTTGTCTGGCATACTGAAAAATCTGGCAAAAATAAAACAAATTCATTAGATATCAGTAACCTTTGTCTAGCATACTGAAAAATCTGGCAAAAATAAAACAGAGTCATTAGATATCAGTAACTTTTGTCTGGCATACTGAAAAATCTGGTAAAAATAAAACAGAGTCATTAGATATCAGTAACCTTTGTCTGGCATACTGAAAAATCTGGTAAAAATAAAACAGAGTCATTAGATATCAGTAACCTTTGTCTGGCATACTGAAAAATCTGGCAAAAATAAAACAAATTCATTAGATATCAGTAACCTTTGTCTGGCAAAAATAAAACAAATTCATTAGATATCAGTAACCTTTGTCTGGCATACTGAAAAATCTGGTAAAAATACAAACAAATTCATTAGATATCAGTAACCTTTGTCTAGCATACTGAAAAATCTGGCAAAAATAAAAACAAATTCATTAGATATCAGTAACCTTTGTCTGGCATACTGAAAAATCTGGCAAAAATAAAACAAATTCATTAGATATCGGTCACCTTTGTCTAGCATACTGAAAAATCTGGCAAAAATAAAAACAAATTCATTAGATATCAGTCACCTTTGTCTAGCATACTGAAAAATCTAGCAAAAATATAAAAAATTCATTAGATATCAGTCACCTTTGTCTAGCATACTGAAAAATCTGGCAAAAATAAAAACAAATTCATTAGATATCAGTAACCTTTGTCTAGCATACTGAAAAATCTGGAAAAAATAAAACAAATTCATTAGATATCGGTCACCTTTGTCTAGCATACTGATAAATCTGTCAAAAATAAAAACAAATTCATTAGATATCAGTCACCTTTGTCTAGCATACTGAAAAATCTAGCAAAAATATAAAAAATTCATTAGATATCAGTCACCTTTGTCTGGCATACTGAAAAATCTGGCAAAAATAAAACAAATTCATTAGATATCAGTCACCTTTGTCTAGCATACTGAAAAATCTAGCAAAATATAAAAAAATCATTAGATATCAGTAACCTTTGTCTGGCATACTGAAAAATCTGGTAAAAATAAAACAGAGTCATTAGATATCAGTAACCTTTGTCTGGCATACTGAAAAATCTGGTAAAAATAAAACAGTCATTAGATATCAGTAACCTTTGTCTGGCATACTGAAAAATCTGGCAAAAATAAAACAGAGTCATTAGATATCAGTAACCTTTGTCTAACATACTGAAAAATCTGGCAAAAATAAAAACAAATTCATTAGATATCAGTCACCTTTGTCTGGCATACTGAAAAATCTGGCAAAAATAAAACAGAGTTATTAGATATCAGCAACCTTTGTCTGGCATACTGAAAAATCTGGCAAAAATAAAACAGAGTCATTAGATATCAGTAACCTTTGTCTGGCATACTGAAAAATCTGGCAAAAATAAAACAGAGTCATTAGATATCAGTCACCTTTGTCTGGCATACTGAAAAATCTGGCAAAAATATAAAAAATTCATTAGATATCAGTCACCTTTGTCTAGCATACTGAAAAATCTGGCAAAAATAAAAACAAATTCATTAGATATCAGTAACCTTTGTCTAGCATACTGAAAAATCTGGCAAAAATAAAACAAATTCATTAGATATCGGTCACCTTTGTCTAGCATACTGATAAATCTGTCAAAAATAAAAACAAATTCATTAGATATCAGTCACCTTTGTCTAGCATACTGAAAAATCTAGCAAAAATATAAAAAATTCATTAGATATCAGTCACCTTTGTCTAGCATACTGAAAAATCTGGCAAAAATAAAACAAATTCATTAGATATCAGTCACCTTTGTCTGGCATACTGAAAAATCTGGCAAAAATAAAACAAATTCATTAGATATCAGTAACCTTTGTCTGGCATACTGAAAAATCTGGCAAAAATAAAACAAATTCATTAGATATCAGTAACCTTTGTCTAGCATACTGAAAAATCTGGCAAAAATAAAACAAATTCATTAAGATATCAGTCACCTTTGTCTAGCATACTGAAAAATCTAGCAAAAATATAAAAAAATCATTAGATATCAGTCACCTTTGTCTAGCATACTGAAAAATCTGACAAAAATAAAACAGTCATTAGATATCAGTAACCTTTGTCTGGCATACTGAAAAATCTGGCAAAAATAAAACAGAGTCATTAGATATCAGTAACCTTTGTCTGGCATACTGAAAAATCTGGCAAAAATAAAACAAATTCATTAGATATCAGTCACCTTTGTCTAGCATACTGAAAAATCTAGCAAAAATATAAAAAAATCATTAGATATCAGTAACCTTTGTCTGGCATACTGAAAAATCTGGTAAAAATAAAACAGTCATTAGATATCAGTAACCTTTGTCTGGCATACTGAAAAATCTGGCAAAAATAAAACAAATTCATTAGATATCAGTCACCTTTGTCTAGCATACTGAAAAATCTGGCAAAAATAAAACAAATTCATTAGATATCAGTCACCTTTGTCTGGCATACTGAAAAATCTGGCAAAAATAAAACAAATTCATTAGATATCAGTAACCTTTGTCTGGCATACTGAAAAATCTGGCAAAAATAAAACAAATTCATTAGATATCAGTAACCTTTGTCTAGCATACTGAAAAATTTGGCAAAAATAAAACAGAGTCATTAGATATCAGTAACCTTTGTCTGGCATACTGAAAAATCTGGCAAAAATAAAACAAATTCATTAGATATCAGTAACCTTTGTCTAGCATACTGAAAAATCTAGCAAAAATAAAAAAAAATCATTAGATATCAGTAACCTTTGTCTGGCATACTGAAAAATCTGGTAAAAATAAAACAGAGTCATTATATATCAGTAACCTTTGTCTGGCAAACTGAAAAATCTGGCAAAATGAAAACAAATTCATTAGATATCAGTAACCTTTGTCTAGCATACTGAAAAATCTGGCAAAAATAAAACAGAGTCATTAGATATCAGTAACTTTTGTCTGGCATACTGAAAAATCTGGTAAAAATAAAACAGAGTCATTAGATATCAGTAACCTTTGTCTGGCATACTGAAAAATCTGGTAAAAATAAAACAGAGTCATTAGATATCAGTAACCTTTGTCTGGCATACTGAAAAATATGGCAAAAATAAAACAGAGTCATTAGATATCAGTAACCTTTGTCTGGCATACTGAAAAATCTGGTAAAAATAAAACAGAGTCATTAGATATCAGTAACCTTTGTCTGGCATACTGAAAAATCTGGCAAAAATAAAACAAATTCATTAAGATATCAGTCACCTTTGTCTAGCATACTGAAAAATATAAAAAAATCATTAGATATCAGTCACCTTTGACTAGCATACTGAAAAATCTGGCAAAAATAAAACAGAGTCATTAGATATCAGTAACCTTTGTCTGGCATACTAAAAAATCTGGTAAAAATAAAACAGAGTCATTAGATACCAGTAACTTTTGTCTGGCATACTGAAAAATCTGGCAAAAATAAAACAAATTCATTAGATATCAGTAACCTTTGTCTAGCATACTGAAAAATCTGGCAAAAATAAAACAGAGTCATTAGATATCAGTAACTTTTGTCTGGCATACTGAAAAATCTGGTAAAAATAAAACAGAGTCATTAGATATCAGTAACCTTTGCCTGGCATACTGAAAAATCTGGCAAAAATAAAACAGAGTCATTAGATATCAGTAACCTTTGTCTAGCATACTGAAAAATCTGGTAAAAATAAAACAGAGTCATTAGATATCAGTAACCTTTGTCTAGCATACTGAAAAATCTGGCAAAAATAAAAACAAATTCATTAGATATCAGTCACCTTTGTCTGGCATACTGAAAAATCTGGTAAAAATAAAACAGAGTCATTAGATATCAGTAACCTTTGTCTGGCATACTGAAAAATCTGGTAAAAATAAAACAGTCATTAGATATCAGTAACCTTTGTCTGGCATACTGAAAAATCTGGTAAAAATAAAACAGAGTCATTAGATATCAGTAACCTTTGTCTGGCATACTGAAAAATCTGGTAAAAATAAAACAGAGTCATTAGATATCAGTGACCTTTGTCTGGCATACTAAAAAATCTGGTAAAAATAAAACAGTCATTAGATATCAGTAACCTTTGTCTAGCATACTGAAAAATCTGGCAAAAATAAAACAGAGTCATTAGATATCAGTAACTTTTGTCTGGCATACTGAAAAATCTGGTAAAAATAAAACAGAGTCATTAGATATCAGTAACCTTTGTCTGGCATACTGAAAAATCTGGTAAAAATAAAACAGAGTCATTAGATATCAGTAACCTTTGTCTGGCATACTGAAAAATCTGGCAAAAATAAAACAGAGTCATTAGATATCAGTAACCTTTGTCTAGCATATTGAAAAATCTGGTAAAAATAAAACAGTCATTAGATATCAGTAACCTTTATCTAGCATACTGAAAAATCTGGCAAAAATAAAAACAAATTCATTAGATATCAGTAACCTTTGTCTGGCATACTGAAAAATCTGGTAAAAATACAAACAAATTCATTAGATATCAGTAACCTTTGTCTAGCATACTGAAAAATCTGGCAAAAATAAAAACAAATTCATTAGATATCAGTAACCTTTGTCTGGCATACTGAAAATTCTGGCAAAAATAAAACAAATTCATTAGATATCGGTCACCTTTGTCTAGCATACTGAAAAATCTGGCAAAAATAAAAACAAATTCATTAGATATCAGTCACCTTTGTCTAGCATACTGAAAAATCTAGTAAAAATATAAAAAAATCATTAGATATCAGTCACCTTTGTCTAGCATACTGAAAAATCTGGCAAAAATAAAACAGTCATTAGATATCAGTAACCTTTGTCTGGCATACTGAAAAATCTGGCAAAAATAAAACAAATTCATTAGATATCAGTAACCTTTGTCTAGCATACTGAAAAATCTGGCAAAAATAAAAACAAATTCATTAGATATCAGTAACCTTTGTCTGGCCTACTGAAAAATCTGGCAAAAATAAAACAAATTCATTAGATATCAGTAACCTTTGTCTGGCATACTGAAAAATCTGGTAAAAATACAAACAAATTAATTAGATATCAGTAACCTTTGTCTAACATACTGAAAAATCTGGCAAAAATAAAAAAAATTCATTAGATATCAGTAACCTTTGTCTGGCATACTGAAAATTCTGGCAAAAATAAAACAAATTCATTAGATATCGGTCACCTTTGTCTAGCATACTGAAAAATCTGGCAAAAATAAAAACAAATTCATTAGATATCAGTCACCTTTGTCTAGCATACTGAAAAATCTAGCAAAAATATAAAAAATTCATTAGATATCAGTCACCTTTGTCTAGCATACTGAAAAATCTGGCAAAAATAAAAACAAATTCATTAGATATCAGTAACCTTTGTCTAGCATACTGAAAAATCTGGCAAAAATAAAACAAATTCATTAGATATCGGTCACCTTTGTCTAGCATACTGATAAATCTGTCAAAAATAAAAACAAATTTATTAGATATCAGTCACCTTTGTCTAGCATACTGAAAAATCTAGCAAAAATATAAAAAATTCATTAGATATCAGTCACCTTTGTCTAGCATACTGAAAAATCTGGCAAAAATAAAAAAAAATCATTAGATATCAGTCACCTTTGTCTAGCATACTGAAAAATCTGGCAAAAATAAAAAAAATTCATTAGATATCAGTAACCTTTGTCTGGCATACTGAAAAATCTGGCAAAAATAAAACAAATTCATTAGATATCAGTAACCTTTTTCTAGCATACTGAAAAATCTGGCAAAAATAAAACAGAGTCATTAGATATCAGTAACCTTTGTCTGGCATACTGAAAAATCTGGTAAAAATAAAACAGAGTCATTAGATATCAGTAACCTTTGTCTGGCATACTGAAAAATCTGGCAAAAATAAAACAAATTCATTAGATATCAGTAACCTTTGTCTAGCATACTGAAAAATCTGGCAAAAATAAAACAGAGTCATTAGATATCAGTAACTTTTGTCTGGCATACTGAAAAATCTGGTAAAAATAAAACAGAGTCATTAGATATCAGTAACCTTTGTCTGGCATACTGAAAAATCTGGTAAAAATAAAACAGAGTCATTAGATATCAGTAACCTTTGTCTGGCATACTGAAAAATCTGGCAAAAATAAAACAAATTCATTAGATATCAGTAACCTTTGTCTGGCAAAAATAAAACAAATTCATTAGATATCAGTAACCTTTGTCTGGCATACTGAAAAATCTGGTAAAAATACAAACAAATTCATTAGATATCAGTAACCTTTGTCTAGCATACTGAAAAATCTGGCAAAAATAAAAACAAATTCATTAGATATCAGTAACCTTTGTCTGGCATACTGAAAAATCTGGCAAAAATAAAACAAATTCATTAGATATCGGTCACCTTTGTCTAGCATACTGAAAAATCTGGCAAAAATAAAAACAAATTCATTAGATATCAGTCACCTTTGTCTAGCATACTGAAAAATCTAGCAAAAATATAAAAAATTCATTAGATATCAGTCACCTTTGTCTAGCATACTGAAAAATCTGGCAAAAATAAAAACAAATTCATTAGATATCAGTAACCTTTGTCTAGCATACTGAAAAATCTGGAAAAAATAAAACAAATTCATTAGATATCGGTCACCTTTGTCTAGCATACTGATAAATCTGTCAAAAATAAAAACAAATTCATTAGATATCAGTCACCTTTGTCTAGCATACTGAAAAATCTAGCAAAAATATAAAAAATTCATTAGATATCAGTCACCTTTGTCTGGCATACTGAAAAATCTGGCAAAAATAAAACAAATTCATTAGATATCAGTCACCTTTGTCTAGCATACTGAAAAATCTAGCAAAATATAAAAAAATCATTAGATATCAGTAACCTTTGTCTGGCATACTGAAAAATCTGGTAAAAATAAAACAGAGTCATTAGATATCAGTAACCTTTGTCTGGCATACTGAAAAATCTGGTAAAAATAAAACAGTCATTAGATATCAGTAACCTTTGTCTGGCATACTGAAAAATCTGGCAAAAATAAAACAGAGTCATTAGATATCAGTAACCTTTGTCTAACATACTGAAAAATCTGGTAAAAATAAAACAGAGTCATTAGATATCAGTAACCTTTGTCTAGCATACTGAAAAATCTGGCAAAAATAAAAACAAATTCATTAGATATCAGTCACCTTTGTCTGGCATACTGAAAAATCTGGCAAAAATAAAACAGAGTCATTAGATATCAGCAACCTTTGTCTGGCATACTGAAAAATCTGGCAAAAATAAAACAGAGTCATTAGATATCAGTAACCTTTGTCTGGCATACTGAAAAATCTGGCAAAAATAAAACAGAGTCATTAGATATCAGTCACCTTTGTCTGGCATACTGAAAAATCTGGCAAAAATAAAACAAATTCATTAGATATCAGTAACCTTTGTCTGGCATACTGAAAAATCTGGCAAAAATAAAACAAATTCATTAGATATCAGTAACCTTTGTCTGGCATACTGAAAAATCTGGTAAAAATACAAACAAATTCATTAGATATCAGTAACCTTTGTCTAGCATACTGAAAAATCTGGCAAAAATAAAAACAAATTCATTAGATATCAGTAACCTTTGTCTGGCATACTGAAAAATCTGGCAAAAATAAAACAAATTCATTAGATATCAGTCACCTTCGTCTAGCATATTGAAAAATCTAGCAAAAATATAAAAAATTCATTAGATATCAGTAACCTTTGTCTAGCATACTGAAAAATCTGGCAAAAATAAAAACAAATTCATTAGATATCAGTAACCTTTGTCTAGCATACTGAAAAATCTGGCAAAAATAAAACAAATTCATTAGATATCGGTCACCTTTGTCTAGCATACTGATAAATCTGTCAAAAATAAAAACAAATTCATTAGATATCAGTCACCTTTGTCTAGCATACTGAAAAATCTAGCAAAAATATAAAAAATTCATTAGATATCAGTCACCTTTGTCTAGCATACTGATAAATCTGGCAAAAATAAAACAAATTCATTAGATATCAGTCACCTTTGTCTGGCATACTGAAAAATCTGGCAAAAATAAAACAAATTCATTAGATTTCAGTAACCTTTGTCTGACATACTGAAAAATCTGGCAAAAATAAAACAAATTCATTAGATATCAGTCACCTTTGTCTAGCATACTGAAAAATCTGGCAAAAATAAAACAGTCATTAGATATCAGTAACCTTTGTCTGGCATACTGAAAAATCTGGCAAAAATAAAACAAATTCATTAGATATCAGTCACCTTTGTCTAGCATACTGAAAAATCTAGTAAAAATATAAAAAAATCATTAGATATCAGTCACCTTTGTCTAGCATACTGAAAAATCTGGCAAAAATAAAACAGTCATTAGATATCAGTAACCTTTGTCTGGCATACTGAAATATCTGGCAAAAATAAAACAAATTCATTAGATATCAGTAACCTTTGTCTGGCATACTGAAAAATCTGGTAAAAATACAAACAAATTCATTAGATATCAGTAACCTTTGTCTAGCATACTGAAAAATCTGGCAAAAATAAAAACAAATTCATTAGATATCAGTAACCTTTGTCTGGCATACTGAAAAATCTGGCAAAAATAAAACAAATTCATTAGATATCAGTAACCTTTGTCTGGCATACTGAAAATTCTGGCAAAAATAAAACAAATTCATTAGATATCGGTCACCTTTGTCTAGCATACTGAAAAATCTGGCAAAAATAAAAACAAATTCATTAGATATCAGTCACCTTTGTCTAGCATACTGAAAAATCTAGCAAAAATATAAAAAATTCATTAGATATCAGTCACCTTTGTCTAGCATACTGAAAAATCTGGCAAATATAAAAACAAATTCATTAGATATCAGTAACCTTTGTCTAGCATACTGAAAAATCTGGCAAAAATAAAACAAATTCATTAGATATCGGTCACCTTTGTCTAGCATACTGATAAATCTGTCAAAAATAAAAACAAATTCATTAGATATCAGTCACCTTTGTCTAGCATACTGAAAAATCTAGCAAAAATATAAAAAATTCATTAGATATCAGTCACCTTTGTCTAGCATACTGAAAAATCTGGCAAAAATAAAAAAAATTCATTAGATATCAGTCACCTTTGTCTAGCATACTGAAAAATCTGGCAAAAATAAAAAAAATTCATTAGATATCAGTAACCTTTGTCTGGCATACTGAAAAATCTGGTAAAAATAAAACAGAGTCATTAGATATCAGTAACCTTTGTCTGGCATACTGAAAAATCTGGCAAAAATAAAACAAATTCATTAGATATCAGTAACCTTTGTCTAGCATACTGAAAAATCTGGCAAAAATAAAACAGAGTCATTAGATATCAGTAACTTTTGTCTGGCATACTGAAAAATCTGGTAAAAATAAAACAGTCATTAGATATCAGTAACCTTTGTCTGGCATACTGAAAAATCTGGTAAAAATAAAACAGAGTCATTAGATATCAGTAACCTTTGTCTGGCATACTGAAAAATCTGGTAAAAATAAAACAGAGTCATTAGATATCAGTAACCTTTGTCTGGCATACTGAAAAATCTGGCAAAAATAAAACAAATTCATTAGATATCAGTAACCTTTGTCTAGCATACTGAAAAATCTGGCAAAAATAAAACAGAGTCATTAGATATCAGTAACTTTTGTCTGGCATACTGAAAAATCTGGTAAAAATAAAACAGTCATTAGATATCAGTAACCTTTGTCTGGCATACTGAAAAATCTGGTAAAAATAAAACAGAGTCATTAGATATCAGTAACCTTTGTCTGGCATACTGAAAAATCTGGTAAAAATAAAACAGAGTCATTAGATATCAGTCACCTTTGTCTGGCATACTGAAAAATCTGGCAAAAATAAAACAGAGTCATTAGATATCAGTAACCTTTGTTTAGCATACTGAAAAATCTGGTAAAAATAAAACAGAGTCATTAGATATCAGTAACCTTTGTCTGGCATACTGAAAAATCTGGCAAAAATAAAACAGTCATTAGATATCAGCAACCTTTGTCTGGCATACTGAAAAATCTGGTAAAAATAAAACAGAGTCATTAGATATCAGTAACCTTTGTCTGGCATACTGAAAAATCTGGTAAAAATAAAACAGTCATTAGATATCAGTAACCTTTGTCTGGCATACTGAAAAATCTGGTAAAAATAAAACAGAGTCATTAGATATCAGTAACCTTTGTCTGGCATACTGAAAAATCTGGCAAAAATAAAAACAAATTCATTAGATATCAGTAACCTTTGTCTGGCATACTGAAAAATCTGGTAAAAATAAAACAAATTCATTAGATATCGGTCACCTTTGTCTAGCATATTGAAAAATCTGGCAAAAATAAAAATAAATTCATTAGATATCAGTCACCTTTGTCTAGCATACTGAAAAATCTAGCAAAAATATAAAAAAATCATTAGATATCAGTCACCTTTGTCTAGCATACTGAAAAATCTGGCAAAAATAAAACAAATTCATTAGATATCAGTAACCTTTGTCTGGCATACTGAAAAATCTGGCAAAAATAAAACAAATTCATTAGATATCAGTAACCTTTGTCTAGCATACTGAACAATCTGGCAAAAATAAAACAAATTCTTTAGATATCAGTAACCTTTGTCTGGCATACTGAAAAATATGGCAAAAATAAAACAAATTCATTAGATATCAGTCACCTTTGTCTAGCATACTGAAAAATCTAGCAAAAATATAAAAAAATCATTAGATATCAGTCACCTTTGTCTAGCATACTGAAAAACTGGCAAAATAAAACAAATTCATTAGATATCAGTAACCTTTGTCTGGCATACTGAAAAATCTGGCAAAAATAAAACAAATTCATTAGATATCAGTAACCTTTGTCTAGCATACTGAACAATCTGGCAAAAATCTGGCAAAAATCATTAGATATCAGTCACCTTTGTCTAGCATACTGAAAAATCTGGCAAAAATAAAACAAATTCATTAGATATCAGTCACCTTTGTCTGGCATACTGAAAAATCTGGCAAAAATAAAACAGAGTCATTAGATATCAGTCACCTTTGTCTAGCATACTGAAAAATCTAGCAAAAATATAAAAAAATCATTAGATATCAGTCACCTTTGTCTAGCATACTGAAAAACTGGCAAAATAAAACAAATTCATTAGATATCAGTAACCTTTGTCTGGCATACTGAAAAATCTGGCAAAAATAAAACAAATTCATTAGATATCAGTAACCTTTGTCTAGCATACTGAACAATCTGGCAAAAATATAAAAAAATCATTAGATATCAGTCACCTTTGTCTAGCATACTGAAAAATCTGGCAAAAATAAAACAAATTCATTAGATATCAGTCACCTTTGTCTGGCATACTGAAAAATCTGGCAAAAATAAAACAAATTCATTAGATATCAGTCACCTTTGTCTAGCATACTGAAAAATCTAGCAAAAATATAAAAAATTCATTAGATATCAGTCACCTTTGTCTAGCATACTGAAAAATCTGGCAAAAATAAAAACAAATTCATTAGATATCAGTAACCTTTGTCTAGCATACTGAAAAATCTGGCAAAAATAAAACAAATTCATTAGATATCGGTCACCTTTGTCTAGCATACTGATAAATCTGTCAAAAATAAAAACAAATTTATTAGATATCAGTCACCTTTGTCTAGCATACTGAAAAATCTAGCAAAAATATAAAAAATTCATTAGATATCAGTCACCTTTGTCTAGCATACTGAAAAATCTGGCAATAATAAAAAAAAATCATTAGATATCAGTCACCTTTGTCTAGCATACTGAAAAATCTGGCAAAAATAAAAAAAATTCATTAGATATCAGTAACCTTTGTCTGGCATACTGAAAAATCTGGCAAAAATAAAACAAATTCATTAGATATCAGTAACCTTTTTCTAGCATACTGAAAAATCTGGCAAAAATAAAACAGAGTCATTAGATATCAGTAACCTTTGTCTGGCATACTGAAAAATCTGGTAAAAATAAAACAGAGTCATTAGATATCAGTAACCTTTGTCTGGCATACTGAAAAATCTGGCAAAAATAAAACAAATTCATTAGATATCAGTAACCTTTGTCTAGCATACTGAAAAATCTGGCAAAAATAAAACAGAGTCATTAGATATCAGTAACTTTTGTCTGGCATACTGAAAAATCTGGTAAAAATAAAACAGAGTCATTAGATATCAGTAACCTTTGTCTGGCATACTGAAAAATCTGGTAAAAATAAAACAGAGTCATTAGATATCAGTAACCTTTGTCTGGCATACTGAAAAATCTGGCAAAAATAAAACAAATTCATTAGATATCAGTAACCTTTGTCTGGCAAAAATAAAACAAATTCATTAGATATCAGTAACCTTTGTCTGGCATACTGAAAAATCTGGTAAAAATACAAACAAATTCATTAGATATCAGTAACCTTTGTCTAGCATACTGAAAAATCTGGCAAAAATAAAAACAAATTCATTAGATATCAGTAACCTTTGTCTGGCATACTGAAAAATCTGGCAAAAATAAAACAAATTCATTAGATATCGGTCACCTTTGTCTAGCATACTGAAAAATCTGGCAAAAATAAAAACAAATTCATTAGATATCAGTCACCTTTGTCTAGCATACTGAAAAATCTAGCAAAAATATAAAAAATTCATTAGATATCAGTCACCTTTGTCTAGCATACTGAAAAATCTGGCAAAAATAAAAACAAATTCATTAGATATCAGTAACCTTTGTCTAGCATACTGAAAAATCTGGAAAAAATAAAACAAATTCATTAGATATCGGTCACCTTTGTCTAGCATACTGATAAATCTGTCAAAAATAAAAACAAATTCATTAGATATCAGTCACCTTTGTCTAGCATACTGAAAAATCTAGCAAAAATATAAAAAATTCATTAGATATCAGTCACCTTTGTCTGGCATACTGAAAAATCTGGCAAAAATAAAACAAATTCATTAGATATCAGTCACCTTTGTCTAGCATACTGAAAAATCTAGCAAAATATAAAAAAATCATTAGATATCAGTAACCTTTGTCTGGCATACTGAAAAATCTGGTAAAAATAAAACAGAGTCATTAGATATCAGTAACCTTTGTCTGGCATACTGAAAAATCTGGTAAAAATAAAACAGTCATTAGATATCAGTAACCTTTGTCTGGCATACTGAAAAATCTGGCAAAAATAAAACAGAGTCATTAGATATCAGTAACCTTTGTCTAACATACTGAAAAATCTGGTAAAAATAAAACAGAGTCATTAGATATCAGTAACCTTTGTCTAGCATACTGAAAAATCTGGCAAAAATAAAAACAAATTCATTAGATATCAGTCACCTTTGTCTGGCATACTGAAAAATCTGGCAAAAATAAAACAGAGTCATTAGATATCAGCAACCTTTGTCTGGCATACTGAAAAATCTGGCAAAAATAAAACAGAGTCATTAGATATCAGTAACCTTTGTCTGGCATACTGAAAAATCTGGCAAAAATAAAACAGAGTCATTAGATATCAGTCACCTTTGTCTGGCATACTGAAAAATCTGGCAAAAATAAAACAAATTCATTAGATATCAGTAACCTTTGTCTGGCATACTGAAAAATCTGGCAAAAATAAAACAAATTCATTAGATATCAGTAACCTTTGTCTGGCATACTGAAAAATCTGGTAAAAATACAAACAAATTCATTAGATATCAGTAACCTTTGTCTAGCATACTGAAAAATCTGGCAAAAATAAAAACAAATTCATTAGATATCAGTAACCTTTGTCTGGCATACTGAAAAATCTGGCAAAAATAAAACAAATTCATTAGATATCAGTCACCTTCGTCTAGCATATTGAAAAATCTAGCAAAAATATAAAAAATTCATTAGATATCAGTAACCTTTGTCTAGCATACTGAAAAATCTGGCAAAAATAAAAACAAATTCATTAGATATCAGTAACCTTTGTCTAGCATACTGAAAAATCTGGCAAAAATAAAACAAATTCATTAGATATCGGTCACCTTTGTCTAGCATACTGATAAATCTGTCAAAAATAAAAACAAATTCATTAGATATCAGTCACCTTTGTCTAGCATACTGAAAAATCTAGCAAAAATATAAAAAATTCATTAGATATCAGTCACCTTTGTCTAGCATACTGATAAATCTGGCAAAAATAAAACAAATTCATTAGATATCAGTCACCTTTGTCTGGCATACTGAAAAATCTGGCAAAAATAAAACAAATTCATTAGATTTCAGTAACCTTTGTCTGACATACTGAAAAATCTGGCAAAAATAAAACAAATTCATTAGATATCAGTCACCTTTGTCTAGCATACTGAAAAATCTGGCAAAAATAAAACAGTCATTAGATATCAGTAACCTTTGTCTGGCATACTGAAAAATCTGGCAAAAATAAAACAAATTCATTAGATATCAGTCACCTTTGTCTAGCATACTGAAAAATCTAGTAAAAATATAAAAAAATCATTAGATATCAGTCACCTTTGTCTAGCATACTGAAAAATCTGGCAAAAATAAAACAGTCATTAGATATCAGTAACCTTTGTCTGGCATACTGAAATATCTGGCAAAAATAAAACAAATTCATTAGATATCAGTAACCTTTGTCTGGCATACTGAAAAATCTGGTAAAAATACAAACAAATTCATTAGATATCAGTAACCTTTGTCTAGCATACTGAAAAATCTGGCAAAAATAAAAACAAATTCATTAGATATCAGTAACCTTTGTCTGGCATACTGAAAAATCTGGCAAAAATAAAACAAATTCATTAGATATCAGTAACCTTTGTCTGGCATACTGAAAATTCTGGCAAAAATAAAACAAATTCATTAGATATCGGTCACCTTTGTCTAGCATACTGAAAAATCTGGCAAAAATAAAAACAAATTCATTAGATATCAGTCACCTTTGTCTAGCATACTGAAAAATCTAGCAAAAATATAAAAAATTCATTAGATATCAGTCACCTTTGTCTAGCATACTGAAAAATCTGGCAAATATAAAAACAAATTCATTAGATATCAGTAACCTTTGTCTAGCATACTGAAAAATCTGGCAAAAATAAAACAAATTCATTAGATATCGGTCACCTTTGTCTAGCATACTGATAAATCTGTCAAAAATAAAAACAAATTCATTAGATATCAGTCACCTTTGTCTAGCATACTGAAAAATCTAGCAAAAATATAAAAAATTCATTAGATATCAGTCACCTTTGTCTAGCATACTGAAAAATCTGGCAAAAATAAAAAAAATTCATTAGATATCAGTCACCTTTGTCTAGCATACTGAAAAATCTGGCAAAAATAAAAAAAATTCATTAGATATCAGTAACCTTTGTCTGGCATACTGAAAAATCTGGTAAAAATAAAACAGAGTCATTAGATATCAGTAACCTTTGTCTGGCATACTGAAAAATCTGGCAAAAATAAAACAAATTCATTAGATATCAGTAACCTTTGTCTAGCATACTGAAAAATCTGGCAAAAATAAAACAGAGTCATTAGATATCAGTAACTTTTGTCTGGCATACTGAAAAATCTGGTAAAAATAAAACAGTCATTAGATATCAGTAACCTTTGTCTGGCATACTGAAAAATCTGGTAAAAATAAAACAGAGTCATTAGATATCAGTAACCTTTGTCTGGCATACTGAAAAATCTGGTAAAAATAAAACAGAGTCATTAGATATCAGTAACCTTTGTCTGGCATACTGAAAAATCTGGCAAAAATAAAACAAATTCATTAGATATCAGTAACCTTTGTCTAGCATACTGAAAAATCTGGCAAAAATAAAACAGAGTCATTAGATATCAGTAACTTTTGTCTGGCATACTGAAAAATCTGGTAAAAATAAAACAGTCATTAGATATCAGTAACCTTTGTCTGGCATACTGAAAAATCTGGTAAAAATAAAACAGAGTCATTAGATATCAGTAACCTTTGTCTGGCATACTGAAAAATCTGGTAAAAATAAAACAGAGTCATTAGATATCAGTCACCTTTGTCTGGCATACTGAAAAATCTGGCAAAAATAAAACAGAGTCATTAGATATCAGTAACCTTTGTTTAGCATACTGAAAAATCTGGTAAAAATAAAACAGAGTCATTAGATATCAGTCACCTTTGTCTGGCATACTGACAAATCTGGCAAAAATAAAACAGTCATTAGATATCAGCAACCTTTGTCTGGCATACTGAAAAATCTGGTAAAAATAAAACAGAGTCATTAGATATCAGTAACCTTTGTCTGGCATACTGAAAAATCTGGTAAAAATAAAACAGTCATTAGATATCAGTAACCTTTGTCTGGCATACTGAAAAATCTGGTAAAAATAAAACAGAGTCATTAGATATCAGTAACCTTTGTCTGGCATACTGAAAAATCTGGCAAAAATAAAAACAAATTCATTAGATATCAGTAACCTTTGTCTGGCATACTGAAAAATCTGGTAAAAATAAAACAAATTCATTAGATATCGGTCACCTTTGTCTAGCATATTGAAAAATCTGGCAAAAATAAAAATAAATTCATTAGATATCAGTCACCTTTGTCTAGCATACTGAAAAATCTAGCAAAAATATAAAAAAATCATTAGATATCAGTCACCTTTGTCTAGCATACTGAAAAATCTGGCAAAAATAAAACAAATTCATTAGATATCAGTAACCTTTGTCTGGCATACTGAAAAATCTGGCAAAAATAAAACAAATTCATTAGATATCAGTAACCTTTGTCTAGCATACTGAACAATCTGGCAAAAATAAAACAAATTCTTTAGATATCAGTAACCTTTGTCTGGCATACTGAAAAATATGGCAAAAATAAAACAAATTCATTAGATATCAGTCACCTTTGTCTAGCATACTGAAAAATCTAGCAAAAATATAAAAAAATCATTAGATATCAGTCACCTTTGTCTAGCATACTGAAAAACTGGCAAAATAAAACAAATTCATTAGATATCAGTAACCTTTGTCTGGCATACTGAAAAATCTGGCAAAAATAAAACAAATTCATTAGATATCAGTAACCTTTGTCTAGCATACTGAACAATCTGGCAAAAATATAAAAAAATCATTAGATATCAGTCACCTTTGTCTAGCATACTGAAAAATCTGGCAAAAATAAAACAAATTCATTAGATATCAGTCACCTTTGTCTGGCATACTGAAAAATCTGGCAAAAATAAAACAGAGTCATTAGATATCAGTCACCTTTGTCTAGCATACTGAAAAATCTAGCAAAAATATAAAAAAATCATTAGATATCAGTCACCTTTGTCTAGCATACTGAAAAACTGGCAAAATAAAACAAATTCATTAGATATCAGTAACCTTTGTCTGGCATACTGAAAAATCTGGCAAAAATAAAACAAATTCATTAGATATCAGTAACCTTTGTCTAGCATACTGAACAATCTGGCAAAAATATAAAAAAATCATTAGATATCAGTCACCTTTGTCTAGCATACTGAAAAATCTGGCAAAAATAAAACAAATTCATTAGATATCAGTCACCTTTGTCTGGCATACTGAAAAATCTGGCAAAAATAAAACAGAGTCATTAGATATCAGTCACCTTTGTCTAGCATACTGAAAAATCTAGCAAAAATATAAAAAAATCATTAGATATCAGTCACCTTTGTCTAGCATACTGAAAAATCTGGCAAAAATAAAACAAATTCATTAGATATCAGTCACCTTTGTCTAGCATACTGAAAAATATGGTAAAAATAAAACAGAGTCATTAGATATCAGTCACCTTTGTCTAGCATACTGAAAAATCTGGCAAAAATAAAACAGAGTCATTAGATATCAGTAACCTTTGTCTGGCATACTGAAAAATCTGGTAAAAATAAAACAGAGTCATTAGATATCAGTAACCTTTGTCTGGCATACTGAAAAATCTGGCAAAAATAAAACAAATTCATTAGATATCAGTAACCTTTGTCTAGCATACTGAAAAATCTGGCAAAAATAAAACAGAGTCATTAGATATCAGTAACTTTTGTCTGGCATACTGAAAAATCTGGTAAAAATAAAACAGTCATTAGATATCAGTAACCTTTGTCTGGCATACTGAAAAATCTGGTAAAAATAAAACAGAGTCATTAGATATCAGTAACCTTTGTCTGGCATACTGAAAAATCTGGTAAAAATAAAACAGAGTCATTAGATATCAGTAACCTTTGTCTGGCATACTGAAAAATCTGGCAAAAATAAAACAGAGTCATTAGATATCAGTAACCTTTGTCTAGCATACTGAAAAATCTGGTAAAAATAAAACAGAGTCATTAGATATCAGTAACCTTTGTCTAGCATACTGAAAAATCTGGCAAAAATAAAAACAAATTTATTAGATATCAGTCACCTTTGTCTGGCATACTGAAAAATCTGGCAAAAATAAAACAGAGTCATTAGATATCAGCAACCTTTGTCTGGCATACTGAAAAATCTGGTAAAAATAAAACAGAGTCATTAGATATCAGTAACCTTTGTCTGGCATACTGAAAAATCTGGTAAAAATAAAACAGTCATTAGATATCAGTAACCTTTGTCTGGCATACTGAAAAATCTGGTAAAAATAAAACAGAGTCATTAGATATCAGTAACCTTTGTCTGGCATACTGAAAAATCTGGCAAAAATAAAACAAATTCATTAGATATCAGCAACCTTTGTCTAGCATACTGAAAAATCTAGCAAAAATATAAAAAAATCATTAGATATCAGTCACCTTTGTCTAGCATACTGAAAAATCTGGCAAAAATAAAACAAATTCATTAGATATCAGTAACCTTTGTCTGTCATACTGAAAAATCTGGCAAAAATAAAACAAATTCATTAGATATCAGTAACCTTTGTCTAGCATACTGAACAATCTGGCAAAAATATAAAAAAATCATTAGATATCAGTCACCTTTGTCTAGCATACTGAAAAATCTGGCAAAAATAAAACAAATTCATTAGATATCAGTCACCTTTGTCTGGCATACTGAAAAATCTGGCAAAAATAAAACAGAGTCATTAGATATCAGTCACCTTTGTCTAGCATACTGAAAAATCTAGCAAAAATATAAAAAAATCATTAGATATCAGTCACCTTTGTCTAGCATACTGAAAAATCTGGCAAAAATAAGACAAATTCATTAGATATCAGTCACCTTTGTCTAGCATACTGAAAAATCTGGTAAAAATAAAACAGAGTCATTAGATATCAGTCACCTTTGTCTAGCATACTGAAAAATCTGGCAAAAATAAAACAGTCATTAGATATCAGTCACCTTTGTCTAGCATACTGAAAAATCTGGTAAAAATAAAACAGAGTCATTAGATATCAGTCACCTTTGTCTAGCATACTGAAAAATCTGGCAAAAATAAAACAAATTCATTAGATATCAGTAACCTTTGTCTAGCATACTGAAAAATCTGGTAAAAATAAAACAAATTCATTAGATATCAGTAACCTTTGTCTTGCATACTGAACAATCTGGCAAAAATATAAAAAAATCATTAGATATCAGTCACCTTTGTCTAGCATACTGAAAAATCTGGTAAAAATAAAACAGAGTCATTAGATATCAGTAACCTTTGTCTGGCATACTGAAAAATCTGGCAAAAATAAAACAGAGTCATTAGATATCAGTAACCTTTGTCTGGCATACTGAAAAATCTGATAAAAATAAAACAGAGTCATTAGATATCAGTCACCTTTGTCTAGCATACTGAAAAATCTGGCAAAAATAAAACAGAGTCATTAGATATCAGTCACCTTTGTCTAGCATACTGAAAAATCTGGTAAAAATAAAACAGAGTCATTAGATATCAGTCACCTTTGTCTAGCATACTGAAAAATCTGGCAAAAATAAAACAAATTCATTAGATATCAGTAACCTTTGAAAAATCTGGCAAAAATAAAATTAGATGTCAGTATTGTGAGTGAGTGACTATTGTTGAACAAGAAGTGATCAATGGGCATTATTGTGAGCGAGTGATTGTTGTTTAATGCCAATTCAGCAATTTATCAGCTATATCATGGTGAGAAAAAGTTAATTTTCCATGAGATGATGATGAGATCCGCCTTGTACTAGACCAACATCCTGAGTTGGATTTTTTTAGTGCTTGCTCACTGAAACAACAGTCCGCAGGTAGACATGTTGCTCCACTCTGACACATTTTTCTGATTCCGAGTCAACCAGTCTTTGCTCTTTCTCCTTAATGCTGTGTACTCAGCGAAGAAGCATCAAATGCTAGTTTTATAGTCTTTGGATTTACCCCATCGGGGCTCAAACCCACGATCTACCGCACTCGAGGTCAAACTCAAAACACATCCGGGCTCAAACCCACGATCTACCGCACTCGAGGTCAAACTCAAAACACATCCGGGCTCAAACCCACGATCTACCGCACTCGAGGTCAAACTCAAAACACATCGGGGCTCAAACCCACGATCTACCGCACTCGAGGTCAAACTCAAAACACATCGGGGCTCAAACCCACGATCTACCGCACTCGAGGTCAAACTCAAAACACATCGGGGCTCAAACCCACGATCTACCGCACTCGAGGTAAAACTCAAAACACATCGGGGCTCAAACCCACGATCTACCGCACTCGAGGTCAAACTCAAAACACATCGGGGCTCAAACCCACGATCTACCGCACTCGAGGTCAAACTCAAAACACATTTTGATTCTGATATGTCTAACAGTACAAATACGGTAGTATACTTTGATGGGAAAGACGGTAATTTATAGTTACGTATGCAGCCAATGTCGCACACAATTTATGTTGGTTATTCGAGCAGACGATAACTCATCAACAAGTGCTTTTACTACGGGAAAGTCAGTCACATGTACTTTTACAACGGGAAAGTCAGTCGTATTGATGGAGCATTCGTAACAATAATACTGTGTTTGCATGTTTTAATGGCATGTCACATACGATTAATTTTGGATATGTTGATCATTTTCAGTGAATATATATATAGATGTTTAAAAGTTAACAACCGTGTAAATAATTATATTTTGTGATTTTATCACCTGGCTTAAATGTGGGCAACGCGCTTGCGCTAATGAGATTTTGCCATCTAATTAATCGCTCGTTTTCTTGCAAAGCGAAAGAAGGACATGAAATTAGAATATTATATGTTATTCAGCTATCAGACAGGGTATATAATGTGACATTCCCGGCTTATGATCTATATTCCCTGAGGCGCAGCCGAAGGGAATATAGAGCATAAGCCAGAGCATAAGCCGGGAATGTCACATTATATACCCTGTCTGATAGCTGAATAACAAATATATTATGGATTTAACCATTTTTTTGTTAAATACAGAACCAAACTGTCGTATAAAAATGTTTTTAATTTTTTTTTATTTATTTTTGTTTGTTTGTTTCCTTTTTGTTTGTTTATTTTTATTTTCCTTTTTGTTTTTTTTAACACGTACATAGTCCCAATTCATATTTAAAACCTTATTAAATATTTTGCATCTTTTATTTTCATTTTCCGTATTTCTAGATGTCCCTTTTCGTACCTCTGACATTCTTTGTTCAATGACGTCAAATATTTGTCACGTGATATTTTATGTACTGAGGTGTCTCATAAAGGAAAATCCTGTTCAATATTTCTAAATCAACACAATTTCATATGCAGTAAATTTAATAAACTTTATAATTATGACATTAATATATTACATAACAAAACAACGGGTTTGTGAAACAATTTCAATAATTAAAATGTTAACAATAAGCAAAAACTTGTTGTGGCCCCGTGACCTCGAAAGTTTTAAAGGCGGAAACTTTAACACACTTTCACTTGTTGATTGTTATGTTCAAATTTGTAATGGTACAGCCGTGGAACATGGGAGTTTGCTGAATTGTTCTGGTGTTTGTGACGGAATTAACTGTTGTAAGAGTGTTATAATCACAAAATAAATCATCATAATTTACATCCAAAATGTCAACGACGTCCGTAACCGACGATGAAACATGTGTATTGGCTCTCATTTGAACAAGTGATGTTGAACTTGAACTGTTTTGTATCGGCAGCATGAGTTGCAACCGGGAAGTACTGTGCGGTGGCATTATTGAGGATAGTTGAGATGGTTGCTCTCCACGAACAGAACTTGTGATAATGTCTCCCATAACTTGTTTTTCCTTTGATGAAACACGTTGATATACTGCAACTGACGAGGCAGATTTGTGTCCGGTAACTGCCATAATTTGTGCCATTGAACAGTTTCTTCCGAGGATAGTTGCACCCGTTGCACGAATTGAGTGGTTGGTGTAGATTTGTGAAAGGTATATTTTAATTTTTTATTGAAGAAAACAATATCTTTTTTGTTCATACAACCGTTTTGAGTTTAAAAACAGCATTTAATTTGGTAAAAATACATTTATTATTCCGTATTATGATATTGATTCAGTGAAGCGTAAATATTTCTGTTTTTGTCAACCACGTTGTTATTGTTTTTTGAGGCCCAAATGAGGGAGACCGAAAACGTACATATATACCCCGTCTGTTTTCCGAATATATGCTGACATCCAGGGTTGAATAACCAATGAAAATATGTGTAACAAACTAAATTCGTAATATTATTTAATAACCATTGATGAACAGTGTGTGTGATTTTTTACTATATATTATTTTGTTGCATTCTTACACCCCCTAAAATAACATGCTATACAGTATAACCTTGCCACTATTAAACTGGTCACCATACAAAGTATTAGTATACATATAAGAAAGAATTTCACACCATACACATTTGACCTCTATTCACATTTACTTTGAAATCAATAAGAGTGTAGAGGTAAGAACATTGATCTTATCTTACCTGTACTAAGAAACCAAACTCAGGTTCTGGTATTCGCTTTGAATTTTTCCCAAACCATGACGATGATGGTTTTAAATGTAAATCAGCTGTTAATGAAAGTTCTTCTACTTTTTTAGCAATTGTAGAACTGCCATGGCTTATTTGTCTAATTATATTTTTTTTATTCCTTTCATGAGGTAGAGAACTTTGTCTTTCTGTTGTTTTTATCTGTTGTATTGTCTTGTCTTCTTTCTTTGATGGTTTACTCTCAAGTCTTCAATATAAAACATCAATTGTTAAATTATCAGACACACTATATTTAGGTAGTACATTTCAAGAGGCCGTCATGGTCTTGATCGCATGGTAGTTGGATTTACAACTACCTATGTAATCAGTGCCTATCACCACTGATGTTGTAAGTTCGAATCTCGATCAGGGTGAGGTGTACAACATTATGTGATAAAGTTTGTCAGTGACTTGTGACTGTTAAAGGTCAGTGGTTTTCTCAGGGTCATCCGGTTTCCTCCACCAATAAAACTGACCGCCACGATATAACTGAAATATTGTTGAAAAAGGCGCTAAACATCAAACAACTTATGTAATTGTAGTTCAAAGCAGATTAATTGAACATTAATCCTAAATTGTAAAGTTTATTAGATGATTACACACCCTCCAGTGATTCTATAGTTCAGTAAACAATAAATAAACAATTTATTACATACATCTTCAATCTGAAAACATTGCCGTAATAGACATAACATTTATTATATAAAATCTTACTCTAAAAAATTGTTTTGGAAGATTTGAAATCCAAGAATATAAGAACCCACAAAATAGTACCTTTTCCCAGAAATCACGATATTTAGGAGATAACTGTATTGTTTTTGACAATTTCACGGCATCAGTTGGAGATTTGATGGTCGTAAATTGAGTAAACGGATATTTGTGACCATTAAATCGACAATTGATGCCGTGAAATTGTCAAATACAATACATTTATCTCCATTCTAATGTAATCATGTGTATCTATTCATAGATATGTATTGGCACATTATTGACAAGATGACGTAAGCGGTAATCAGCTAAAATTCTAAAAACATCTCATGCTCTTTCCACCGTGGAATTGATACCGTGAAAATTACACCATTAAATCGTCAATTGATGCCTTGAAATTTTCAAATACAACACAGTTATCTCAATTCTAATGTAATCATGTGTATAAATGTGCATTGCCACATTATTGACAAGATGACGTAAGCAGTAATAAAAAAAAAACATCTCATGATGTTTCAACTGTGGAATTGATACCGTGAAAATTACAGCATTGTCCAATCACAAACCAGGAATATTAAACAACTACATTAGAATTAACAATCTCGTTATAAAAGACATTCACAATATTATCATTTTCAGGTATGTCACATTGAATAAAGCTATTGAGGTGTCTGGAAACCTTAACACTTGGGGTAGGTATTGAGGTAGACACCCTCATCAGTGGTGTTCTACTTGTGGTCAAAAGTCAGGAACTAAATCACATTATAAACAGTGATATTAACTATAACTTATGACTAAATCACATTATAAACAGTGATATTAATTATAACTTGTGACTAAATCACATTATAAACTGATATTAATTATAACTTGTGACTAAATCACATTATAAACAGTGATATTAATTATAACTTGTGACTAAATCACATTTTAAACAGTGATATTAATTATAACTAGTGACTAAATCACATTATAAACAGTGATATTAATTATAACTTATGACTAAATCACATTATAAACAGTGATATTAATTATAACTTGTGACTAAATCACATTATAAACAGTGATATTAATTATACCTTATGACAAAATCACATTATAAACTGATATTAATTATAACTTATGACTAAATCACATTATAAACAGTGATATTAATTATAACTTATGACTAAATCACATTATAAACAGTGATATTAATTATAACTTGTGACTAAATCACATTATAAACAGTGATATTAATTATAACTTATGACTAAATCACATTATAAACAGTGATATTAATTATAACT
This sequence comes from Bathymodiolus brooksi, assembly GCA_963680875.1. Classification (NCBI taxonomy): domain Eukaryota; kingdom Metazoa; phylum Mollusca; class Bivalvia; order Mytilida; family Modiolidae; genus Bathymodiolus; species Bathymodiolus brooksi. Next base: position 2,649,365 of record OY804577.1, read on the forward strand.
TGTGACTAAATCACATTTTAAACAGTGATATTAATTATAACTTGTGACTAAATCACATTATAAACAGTGATATTAATTATAACTTGTGACTAAATGACATTATAAACTGATATTAATTATAACTTGTAACTAAATCACATTATAAACAGTGATATTAATTATAACTTATGACTAAATCACATAATAAACAGTGATATTAATTATAACTTATGACTAAATAACAATATAAACAGTGATATTAATTATAACTTATGACTAAATCACATAATAAACAGTGATATTAATTATAACTTATGACTAAATAACAATATAAACAGTGATATTAATTATAACTTGTGACTAAATCACATTATAAACTGATATTAATTATAACTTGTGACTAAATCACATTATAAACAGTGATATTAATTATAACTTGTGACTAAATCACATTTTAAACAGTGATATTAATTATAACTAGTGACTAAATCACATTATAAACAGTGATATTAATTATAACTTATGACTAAATCACATTATAAACAGTGATATTAATTATAACTTGTGACTAAATCACATTATAAACAGTGATATTAATTATAACTTATGACAAAATCACATTATAAACTGATATTAATTATAACTTATGACTAAATCACATTATAAACAGTGATATTAATTATAACTTATGACTAAATCACATTATAAACAGTGATATTAATTATAACTTGTGACTAAATCACATTATAAACAGTGATATTAATTATAACTTACGACTAAATCACATTATAAACAGTGATATTAATTATAACTTGTGACTAAATCACATTATAAACAGTGATATTAATTATAACTTATGACTAAATCACATTATAAACAGTTATATTAATTATAACTTGTGACTAAATCACATTTTAAACAGTGATATTAATTATAACTTGTGACTAAATCACATTATAAACAGTGATATTAATTATAACTTGTGACTAAATCACATTATAAACTGATATTAATTATAACTTGTAACTAAATCACATTATAAACAGTGATATTAATTATAACTTATGACTAAATCACATAATAAACAGTGATATTAATTATAACTTATGACTAAATAACAATATAAACAGTGATATTAATTATAACTTGTGACTAAATCACATTTTAAACAGTGATATTAATTATAACTTGTGACTAAATCACATTATAAACAGTGATATTAATTATGACTTGTGACTAAATCACATTATAAACTGATATTAATTATAACTTGTGACTAAATCACATTATAAACAGTGATATTAATTATAACTTATGACTAAATCACATAATAAACAGTGATATTAATTATAACTTATGACTAAATCACATTATAAACTTATATTAATTTTAACTTATGACTAAATCACATTATAAACTGATATTAATTATAACTTATGACTAAATCACATTATAAACTGATATTAATTATAACTTATGACTAAATCACATTATAAACAGTGATATTAATTATAACTTGTGACTAAATCACATTATAAACTGATATTAATTATAACTTATGACTAAATCACATAATAAACAGTGATATTTATTATAACTTGTGACTAAATCACATTATAAACAGTGATATTTATTATAACTTGTGACTAAATCACATTATAAACAGTGATATTTATTATAACTGGTGACTAAATCACATTATAAACAGTGATATTTATTATAACTTGTGACTAAATCACATTATAAACAGTGATATTTATTATAACTTGTGACTAAATCACATTATAAACAGTGATATTTATTATAACTGGTGACTAAATCACATTATAAACAGTGATATTAATTATAACTTGTGACTAAATCACAATATAAACTTATATTAATTATAACTTGTGACTAAATCACATTATAAACAGTGATATTAATTATACCTTGTGACTAAATCACATTATAAACTGATATTAATTATAACTTGTGACTAAATCACATTATAAACAGTGATATTAATTATAACTTATGACTAAATCACATAATAAACAGTGATATTAATTATAACTTATGACTAAATCACATTATAAACTTATATTAATTTTAACTTATGACTAAATCACATTATAAACTGATATTAATTATAACTTAGGACTAAATCACATTATAAACAGTGATATTAATTATAACTTGTGACTAAATCACATTTTAAACAGTGATATTAATTATAACTAGTGACTAAATCACATTATAAACAGTGATATTAATTATAACTTATGACTAAATCACATTATAAACAGTGATATTAATTATAACTTGTGACTAAATCACATTATAAACAGTGATATTAATTATACCTTATGACAAAATCACATTATAAACTGATATTAATTATAACTTATGACTAAATCACATTATAAACAGTGATATTAATTATAACTTATGACTAAATCACATTATAAACAGTGATATTAATTATAACTTGTGACTAAATCACATTATAAACAGTGATATTAATTATAACTTATGACTAAATCACATTATAAACAGTGATATTAATTATAACTTGTGACTAAATCACATTTTAAACAGTGATATTAATTATAACTTGTGACTAAATAACATTATAAACAGTGATATTAATTATAACTTGTGACTAAATCACATTATAAACTGATATTAATTATAACTTGTAACTAAATCACATTATAAACAGTGATATTAATTATAACTTATGACTAAATCACATAATAAACAGTGATATTAATTATAACTTATGACTAAATAACAATATAAACAGTGATATCAATTATAACTTATGACTAAATCACATAATAAACAGTGATATTAATTATAACTTATGACTAAATAACAATATAAACAGTGATATTAATTATACCTTGTGACTAAATCACATTATAAACTGATATTAATTATAACTTGTGACTAAATCAGATTATAAACAGTGATATTAATTATAACTTGTGACTAAATCACATTTTAAACAGTGATATTAATTATAACTAGTGACTAAATCACATTATAAACAGTGATATTAATTATAACTTATGACTAAATCACATTATAAACAGTGATATTAATTATAACTTATGACAAAATCACATTATAAACTGATATTAATTATAACTTATGACTAAATCACATTATAAACAGTGATATTAATTATAACTTATGACTAAATCACATTATAAACAGTGATATTAATTATAACTTGTGACTAAATCACATTATAAACAGTGATATTAATTATAACTTATGACTAAATCACATTATAAACAGTGATATTAATTATAACTTGTGACTAAATCACATTATAAACAGTGATATTAATTATAACTTATGACTAAATCACATTATAAACAGTGATATTAATTATAACTTGTGACTAAATCACATTTTAAACAGTGATATTAATTATAACTTGTGACTAAATCACATTATAAACAGTGATATTAATTATAACTTGTGACTAAATCACATTATAAACAGTGATATTAATTATAACTTGTGACTAAATCACATTTTAAACAGTGATATTAATTATAACTTGTGACTAAATCACATTATAAACAGTGATATTAATTATAACTTATGACTAAATCACATTATAAACAGTGATATTAATTATAACTTGTGACTAAATCACATTTTAAACAGTGATATTAATTATAATTTGTGACTAAATCACATTATAAACAGTGATATTAATTATAACTTATGACTAAATCACATAATAAACAGTGATATTAATTATAACTTATGACTAAATAACAATATAAACAGTGATATTAATTATAACTTGTGACTAAATCACATTTTAAACAGTGATATTAATTATAACTTGTGACTAAATCACATTATAAACAGTGATATTAATTATGACTAAATCACATTATAAACTGATATTAATTATAACTTGTGACTAAATCACATTATAAACAGTGATATTAATTATAACTTATGACTAAATCACATAATAAACAGTGATATTAATTATAACTTATGACTAAATCACATTATAAACTGATATTAATTTTAACTTATGACTAAATCACATTATAAACTGATATTAATTATAACTTATGACTAAATCACATTATAAACTAATATTAATTATAACCTATGACAAAATCACATTATAAACAGTGATATTAATTATACCTTGTGACTAAATCACATTAAAAACTGATATTAATAATAACTTGTGACTAAATCACATTATAAACAGTGATATTAATTATAACTTATGACTAAATCACATAATAAACAGTGATATTAATTATAACTTATGACTAAATCACATTATAAACTTATATTAATTTTAACTTATGACTAAATCACATTATAAACTGATATTAATTATAACTTATGACTAAATCACATTATAAACAGTGATATTAATTATAACTTGTGACTAAATCACATTATAAACTGATATTAATTATAACTTATGACTAAATCACATAATAAACAGTGATATTTATTATAACTTGTGACTAAATCACATTATAAACAGTGATATTTATTATAACTTGTGACTAAATCACATTATAAACAGTGATATTTATTATAACTGGTGACTAAATCACATTATAAACAGTGATATTTATTATAACTTGTGACTAAATCACATTATAAACAGTGATATTTATTATAACTTGTGACTAAATCCCATTATAAACAGTGATATTTATTATAACTGGTGACTAAATCACATTATAAACAGTGATATTAATTATAACTTGTGACTAAATCACAATATAAACTTATATTAATTATAACTTGTGACTAAATCACATTATAAACAGTGATATTAATTATACCTTGTGACTAAATCACATTATAAACAGTGATATTAATTATAACTTGTGACTAAATCACATTATAAACAGTGATATTAATTATAACTTATGACTAAATCACATAATAAACAGTGATATTAATTATAACTTATGACTAAATCACATTATAAACTTATATTAATTTTAACTTATGACTAAATCACATTATAAACTGATATTAATTATAACTTATGACTAAATCACATTATAAACAGTGATATTAATTATAACTTGTGACTAAATCACATTATAAACTTATATTAATTTTAACTTATGACTAAATCACATTATAAACTGATATTAATTATAACTTGTGACTAAATCACATTATAAACAGTAATATTAATAATAACTTGTGACTAAATCACATTATAAACAGTAATATTAATTATAACTTGTGACTAAATCACATTATAAATCACATTATAAACAGTGATATTAATTATAACTTGTGACTAAATCACATTATAAACAGTTATATTAATTATAATTTGTGACTAAATCACATTATAAACAGTGATATTAATTATAACTTATGACTAAATCACATTATAAACTGATATTAATTATAACTTGTGACTAAATCACATTATAAACTGATATTAATTATAACTTGTGACTAAATCACATTATAAACAGTGATATTAATTATAACTTGTGACTAAATCACATTTTAAACAGTGATATTAATTATAACTAGTGACTAAATCACATTATAAACAGTGATATTAATTATAACTTATGACTAAATCACATTATAAACAGTGATATTAATTATAACTTGTGACTAAATCACATTATAAACAGTGATATCAATTATAACTTATGACAAAATCACATTATAAACAGATATTAATTATAACTTATGACTAAATCACATAATAAACAGTGATATTAATTATAACTTATGACTAAATCACATTATAAACAGTGATATTAATTATAACTTGTGACTAAATCACATTATAAACAGTGATATTAATTATAACTTATGACTAAATCACATTATAAACAGTGATATTAATTATAACTTGTGACTAAATCACATTATAAACAGTGATATTAATTATAACTTATGACTAAATCACATTATAAACAGTGATATTAATTATAACTTGTGACTAAGTCACATTTTAAACAGTGATATTAATTATAACTTGTGACTAAATCACATTATAAACAGTGATATTAATTATAACTTGTCACTAAATCACATTATAAACTGATATTAATTATAACTTGTAACTAAATCACATTATAAACAGTGATATTAATTATAACTTATGACTAAATCACATAATAAACAGTGATATTAATTATAACTTATGACTAAATAACAATATAAACAGTGATATTAATTATAACTTGTGACTAAATCACATTTTAAACAGTGATATTAATTATAACTTGTGACTAAATCACATTATAAACAGTGATATTAATTATGACTTGTGACTAAATCACATTATAAACTGATATTAATTATAACTTGTGACTAAATCACATTATAAACAGTGATATTAATTATAACTTATGACTAAATCAAATAATAAACAGTGATATTAATTATAACTTATGACTAAATCACATTATAAACTGATATTAATTTTAACTTATGACTAAATCACATTATAAACTGATATTAATTATAACTTATGACTAAATCACATTATAAACTAATATTAATTATAACCTATGACAAAATCACATTATAAACAGTGATATTAATTATACCTTGTGACTAAATCACATTAAAAACAGATATTAATTATAACTTGTGACTAAATCACATTATAAACAGTGATATTAATTATAACTTATGACTAAATCACATAATAAACAGTGATATTAATTATAACTTATGACTAAATCACATTATAAACTTATATTAATTTTAACTTATGACTAAATCACATTATAAACAGTGATATTAATTATAACTTGTGACTAAATCACATTATAAACTGATATTAATTATAACTTATGACTAAATCACATAATAAACAGTGATATTTATTATAACTTGTGACTAAATCACATTATAAAGAGTGATATTTATTATAACTTGTGACTAAATCACATTATAAACAGTGATATGTATTATAACTGGTGACTAAATCACATTATAAACAGTGATATTTATTATAACTTGTGACTAAATCACATTATAAACAGTGATATTTATTATAACTGGTGTCTAAATCACATTATAAACAGTGATATTAATTATAACTTGTGACTAAATCACAATATAAACTTATATTAATTATAACTTGTGACTAAATCACATTATAAACAGTGATATTAATTATACCTTGTGACTAAATCACATTATAAACAGTGATATTAATTATAACTTGTGACTAAATCACATTATAAACAGTGATATTAATTATAACTTGTGACTAAATCACATAATAAACAGTGATATTAATTATAACTTATGACTAAATCACATTATAAACTTATATTAATTTTAACTTATGACTAAATCACATTATAAACTGATATTAATTATAACTTATGACTAAATCACATTATAAACAGTGATATTAATTTTAACTTATGACTAAATCACATTATAAACTGATATTAATTATAACTTATGACTAAATCACAATATAAACTTATATTAATTATAACTTATGACTAAATCACATTATAAACAGTGATATTAATTATAACTTATGACTAAATCACATTATAAACTGATATTAATTATAACTTGTGACTAAATCACATTATAAACAGTAATATTAATTATAACTTGTGACTAAATCACATTATAAATCACATTATAAACAGTGATATTAATTATAACTTGTGACTAAATCACATTATAAACAGTGATATTAATTATAATTTGTGACTAAATCACATTATAAACAGTGATATTAATTATAACTTGTGACTAAATCACATTATAAACAGTGATATTAATTATAACTTGTGACTAAATCACATTATAAACAGTGATATCAATTATAACTTATGACTAAATCACATTATAAACTGTGATATTAATTATAACTTATGACTAAATCACATTATAAACTTATAATAATTATAACTTGTGACTAAATCACATTATAAACAGTGTTATCACATATTTTGTTGCAATATGTTCGTTTTTGCATGTCCAATAATAGCTAAAAGTCAGCGTTGGTTATTTGCCCTCAGGGCAAATACAGAGTAAATTCCGTATTTGCCCTCGTACATTTTGTATATCCGTATTTGCCACCGTATTCAACTTCCGGTATCTGCGCAATGGTCTCAAAGATTACATGTCAAAGTACAAGGAAATATGATGTATAAAGATATGCATAAAATCGTATTTCAATCAAATTAACACATTGGAATAAAGATTAAATAACTTGAAACGGAATAATAGCTCAAATATATACATCGTGTTGAATAGGAATTTCCATTCAAATGTCAACGTCTTGGGTAGATTTTACAAACAGTTTCTAACGTCATTGTACAGATCGACATTGTTTGGTATATTTTTTAATCCAGATTCGAAACAAAAATATTTGCAAGTTGAACAAAGGCAACTCTCTTAAGGATTTATTTTTGCAATTTGTCTGTTCATAGATCTTTTTTGCAATATAAAAGTCAATGCTTGGAAAAGGTCAATGTATAATATGTGATAAAAAGATTATGACATGAAATTTTCCATATGGCAGCTGGTATCATCCCTCGACCCATATCAGCACTCCAGCTTCGCTGTCGGGCTTGATATGGGAGTCTCGGGCTAATACCAGGGCCGATATGAAAAATGTCATGTAATAATCTCTTAATATTAATTATAACTTATGACTAAATCACATGATAAACAGTAATATTAATTATAACTTATGACTAAATCACATTATAAACAGTGATATTAATTATAACTTGTGACTAAATCACATTATAAAGAGTGAAATTAATTATAACTTGTGTTGTTAATGTATTTATTATTTCTTCTGTAGATTTTATTACAGATCCTGATATTTATGTAGCTGATAGTATATGACATTACAACACATCTGTGTGTGGACTAAATCATTCAAGGTTAGCCATGAGAGTCGTTTGTGTTGTTGTAATTTCTTGTCATTGGTAACTCGCGGATGATCATGCTCAGATAATCTCCACTCATCACCCACGGATCAACTGACAGAGAAATTCTTGTAGTTGTGAATTATTCTTAAGTTATTTTAAAACATTGTGATTAGTTCTGACGCACTGTTTCACATCCAATCAAATCACAGCTTTAAAAAGAAAAGATTTCCTTGCAATTGAAAATGACAAGAGGAGGAACAGGTTTCAATTTCTCCTGGTTTATCAATTTCTCCTGGTTTATCAATGATTAATGCAATATCAACTAGTTGAGTTGTATCTTGTCCAGCTATAGTAGGGAAATGTTAGTGTTGCTATGTTGTTATGGAAACAACTTAAATAAGATCAGTTAAGGAACAAAACTGAAATGATAGTTTTAATTTGAATTAATCCACAGGTGATAAGTGCAGTTTGTCTGAGCATCATCAGCCACAGGCTAATGACAATGATGGTTTCTGGGATTCTGGGTGGATTATCTTGGTTAAAGTTTCTTATTTCCTCATGTATGACATTTTATTAAGGAAGACAATACAGTAGTAGTTGGGACAACCAGGTACCAATAAACAAACTACAGTAGTAGTTGGGACAACCAGGTACCAATAAACAAACTACAATAGTAGTTGGGACAACCAGGTACAAATAAACAAACTACAATAGTAGTTGGGACAACCAGGTACAAATAAACAAACTACAATAGTAGTTGGGACAACCAGGCACCAATAAACAAACTACAGTAGTAGTTGGGACAACCAGGTACCAATAAACAAACTACAATAGTAGTTGGGACAACCAGGTACAAATAAACAAACTACAATAGTAGTTGGGACAACCAGGTACAAATAAACAAACTACAATAGTAGTTGGGACAACCAGGCACCAATAAACAAACTACAGTAGTAGTTGGGACAACCAGGTACCAATAAACAAACTACAATAGTAGTTGGGACAACCAGGCACCAATAAACAAACTACAGTAGTAGTTGGGACAACCAGGTACCAATAAACAAACTACAATAGTAGTTGGGACAACCAGGTACAAATAAACAAACTACAATAGTAGTTGGGACAACCAGGTACAAATAAACAAACTACAATAGTAGTTGGGACAACCAGGCACAAATAAACAAACTACAATAGTAGTTGGGACAACCAGGCACCAATAAACAAACTACAGTAGTAGTTGGGACAACCAGGTACCAATAAACAAACTACAATAGTAGTTGGGACAACCAGGCACCAATAAACAAACTACAGTAGTAGTTAGGACAACCAGGCACCAATAAACAAACTACAGTAGTAGTTGGGACAAACTGACACCAATAAACAAACTACAGTAATAGTTGGGACAACCAGGCACCAATAAACAAACTACAGTAGTAGTTGGGACAACCAGGCACCAATAAACAAACTACAGTAGTAGTTGGGACAAACTGACACCAATAAACAAACTACAGTAGTAGTTAGGACAACCAGGCACCAATAAACAAACAACAGTAGTAGTTGGGACAACCAGGCACCAATAAACAAACTACAGTAATAGTTGGGACAACCAGGCACCAATAATCAAACTACAGTAGTAGTTGGGACAACCAGGCACCAATAAACAAACTACAGTAGTAGTTAGGACAACCAGGCACCAATAAACAAACTACAGTAGTAGTTGGGACAAATTGACACCAATAAACAAACTACAGTAGTAGTTGGGAAAAACTGACAGAAAAATAGACAAGGGTAATACTGAATGGCCTGTCACGACAGAAAAATAGACAAGGCCAAGGGTAATACTGAATGCCCTGTCACGACAGAAAAATAGACAAGGATAATAATTATATTGAATGGCTTGTCATGAGAGAAAAATAGACAAAGGTAATACTGAATGGCCTGTCATGACAGAAAAATAGACAAGGGTAATACTGAATGCCCTGTCATGACAGAAAATTGGACAAGGGTAATACTGAATGCCCTGTCACGACAGAAAAATAGACAAGGGTAATACTGAATGCCCTGTCATGACAGAAAAAGAGACAAAGGTAATACTGAATGCCCTGATGGACTGACAGAAAAAGAGACAAAGGTAATACTGAATACCCTGATGGACTGACAGAAAAAGAGACAAAGGTAATATTGAATGCCCTGATGGACTGACAAAAAAAGAGACAAAGGTAATACTGAATGCCCTGATGGACTGACAGAAAAAGAGACAAAGGTAATACTGAATGCCCTGATGGACTGACAGAAAAAGAGACAAAGGTAATACTGAATGCCCTGATGGACTGACAGAAAAAGAGACAAAGGTAATACTGAATGCCCTGATGGACTGACAGAAAAAGAGACAAAGGTAATACTGAATGCCCTGATGGACTGACAGAAAAAGAGACAAAGGTAATACTGAATGCCCTGATGGACTGACAGAAAAAGAGACAAAGGTAATACTGAATGCCCTGATGGACTGACAGAAAAATAGACTAGAGGCTCAGCACAGAGCTGAGCCTGTGTCGCTCACCTTTCATTCTGCTCTCAAGAAACTTAATACAGAACCTTCCATAGCCTATAGGTGCTTTCCACCAAATTTCAGTTTGTTTTGGCAAAGCAGTTTCAGAGAAGAAGATTTTTAGAAAGCGACCAATCTAAAACAAGAATTGCCTGTGGCAGCCATGTTTGTTAATGGATCAAAACGAAATGAGCAATCTCTATAGAGGACCTTCCATAGATGCTTCTTACCAAGTTTTATATCATTTGGCCAAGCGGTTTCGGAGGAAAAGATGTTTTAGAAATCAAACAATAAGAAAAAAGAATTGTTTATGATGGCCATGTTTGTTAACGGATCAAAACGGAATGAGCAATTCCCATAGAGGACCTTCCATAGATGCTTCCTACCAAGTTTCGGTCTATTTGGCCAAGCTGTGTCAGAGAAGAAGATTTTTAGAAATTGACCAATCAGAAAAAAGAATTGTCTGTGGTGGCCATGTTTGTTAACAGATTGGGACAAAATGAGAATCTTTATAAGAGGACTTTCCATAGATGCTTCCTACCAAGTTTCGGTTCATTTGGCCATGTGGTTTCAGAGGAGAAGATTTTTAGAAATAGACCAATCAGAAACAAGAATTGCCTGTGGTGGCCAAGTTTGTTAATGGAATTGGAACGAAATGAGTACTCTTTATAGAGGACAGCCCATAGATGCTTCCTACCAAGTTTCAGATCATTTGGCCAAGCGGTTTCAGAGGAGAAGAATTTTTTAAATCAGCCAATCAGAAACAAGAATCGCCTGTGGTGGCCATGTTTGTTAATGGATCGGGACAGAATAAGCAATCTCTATAGAGAACCTTCCATAGATGCTTCCTACTAAGTTTCCGTCATTTGGCCAAGCGGTTTCAGAGGAGAAGATTTTTAGAAATTGACCAATCAGAAATAAGAATTGCCTGTGGTGGCCATGTTTGTTAATGGATCGGAACGAAATGAGCACTCTTTATAGAGGACCGCACATAGATGCTTCCGACCAAGTTTCGGTTCATTTAGCCAAGCGGTTTCAGAAGAGAAGAATTTTTAAAATCAGCCAATCAGAAACAAGCGTCGCCTGTGGTGGCCATGTTCGTTAATGGATCGGGACGAAATGAGCAATCTTTATAGAGGACCTTCCATAGATGACTCCTACCAAGTTTCAGTTCATTTGGTTGAGGGGTTTTAGAGGCATATTTATCTGTAATTCAATTCAGAGATATAGCACGGTGACTAGAGACATCATTTCCAAAATTTAATCGTCATGAATACTATACGGCTGTGTCATATATCATCCGACTCGGCAATGTTCGTACTTTCAAAATAATTTGGACGTCAAAAGAAAATATGGCGCAGTTTTTCAGAAATCAAGGTCAAAGGTCAAAAAACATTTTTCACACAAAAATTCATTGAATACCAAATTTCAATTAGAATCCCTTTTTCATTAAAGAAAGATGAAAAATTGCATATTTGGTTTTCCTTATTCAATTTTCTATCTGAAACATCGGATGTCATCAAAAAATAATTGTTCTGTGCAAATTTATGTGTTTTCACAAAAAGGGGGAAGGATTTTTGCTTAAAAACCTGGTAATTTTCCAAACTGTCGATAGTAAAGCCATTAAAACTTATCCAAACGTAAAGAAAATATAGAAAAATATGTATTCTACAAAATAAATATAAATAATAGCCCAATTATAATGAGGAATATAAGTTTTGTTCACATAGATTTGTGTTGGTACATGTCCAATTGGCAACATTAACTCATACAAAACATACTTATAAACAAAATCACAACTTCTTGTATGCAACAAAATGCATCAACAGAATATAAATCAGCAAGAAATAAGGCAAAACAACTGTACAAGGCATTCTGAGTGACTGGAACTGCCTTTTTCATGTGGAAATTGGAGCTGTTCTACACAAGACTTAAGCGAAACAAGACCTTTGCAGAACAATGAAACAGCTCGTCAAAAAGTGTACATGATTATGTTGTTAACACATTAAACGTCTTCTGCAAGGGTATATGAATGGACGTTTTTACATGATTCTGATCCTTGGCAAGAACATAAGTCAGTACATGCAAGGTTCTGCTCTGCACAAACACAGGACTTTTTACATTGCGATTTCCCCTTGCATGAACACACTAGATCACGGAGAAATTCTGCTGACATGTTTCCTTCAAAGTAGACAGGATGCAAAGAATCCTTGACAGTTCGCCATCCGTATTCCATTGGTGAAGGCAGAGGTGATTTTACCAGACAGAAAGCATGCCAAACTTTGGTCTGTAATGAGGCACAAAGAATATGCTGACGAAGTGCCACTTCTGAAGGTGGTAATCTAACCAGACTTGCATCCCGACTTGTAGCAAGTTTTACTTGAAGTTTGTTAATGTCATGATGGGAGGATGCACAAGACTTCTTCTGATCATAAAGCCTAGCTACAAACCGTGAAGAGCATGAAATAGCAACATCCTTGTCGGGATCTCCCAAATTGTCTAAATCGTGGAAATATGGTGCTTTCAGTATTTTGTACACTGACTTTTTGCCAATTCCAAAGAAGGAAGAGGTAGTGTCACACCCAGAGAGAGCATGTGCGGCAGGAAGAACTCTACATGTGATTTCTGAGAGAGAAGAACATAGTTCATGAATAGGTAAAAACCTATGACCGTCCTTAACACTAATAACGTTTCCCATTTGAACCCACAAATCACTGGTGTTTTCATCTGCTTCTAAAAATAAATACAGAGAACAATCACATCTGTATCAGAGGTTTTGATAATGATCCTGCCTTGCTTTCCCAATTCTTTGAGCATTTTGTCAGCATGTAAAGCCTGGAGGATCATACGGTGTCCGCCTCTTCTTGTGTGCCGTACAAATCAGGACAATCAAAGACTTCCTGGTCTGAAACAACGTTCACAATTTCCGGATTTCCAAATGAACTGGCAATGTAATACAGATTTCCAGTTGGCACTAATGGGTTACTTTGATTGAATTTGACAATGAAGTCACCAAAAAAGTTTATGAGTGCCTGCTTGTTTTCTTTGACAGATAGAAATTTCTTCCAGTCAGGAATATTTCTGCCTTCTTTGACTTGGAACACCTTTGTATGGGCAGTCACTTTGGTACGACGCTCTCTTTCAGCCGACTTAATGGAATTTGTTCCGAGTATTTAACGTCATACCGGTCAAATACATCTGCTACTGTATGTGCTTTTGCAAAGCATGATGTCAACTGTCTGCAGTAGTCGGTAGCAAGGTCTCCAAAGGTTCTATGTTTCTTTGCATCCATGCACTGTACTAGTGCCATGCCATCTCTGATGTAAGTTGTCAACGAAGGGTCAAAATCCGGCAACGAAAGAACTGGGGAAACTTCATTTTCGAACTGCTGCACTAGATCTGATTTACAAGATTTCCTCATTGTACCATCTTCGTGGAACATGGACACCGGGATAGGCCCTACAGGATGTGAAGAATGTTGTCAATCGTGACATCATCTCTGCTATTAGCCAAAACCAGAGCACATCTGAAAACAATTTCTGGATTGATATGACCGGTTATGATTTCACCAGATTTGCATTTCAGGGATGTTTTGGCATTCATGTGTTCAAATGTTTTCAATTGTGACTTTGAAATAGGGCTATAAAAACACACAGACTGTCCTACAGAGAGAGCACTGTTAACAAACTTTCTGCAATTTTTTTCACCTTCGTTGACGGCAGACAGCAAAGAATCCTGTACTTCTCTGGTAGCATGCATGCCTGTAGAAATATTCATAAGACAAGGAGGGTGGGCCTCTATATCAAAGGAGTCAGTCATGGTTTCGTTCAAATGGTTTACTATTGCTTGGACTTGTTCCTCATCTCTCTTCAAAGCTGTTTGCTTCATTTCTTCATGTGAGGTATTGTTGGTGCTTGTAATACCTGCCCTGTCGTTTATTGCACTACTAAGTGATGCTATGAAATGTTTAGTGAGTGTCCATCTAACAAGGGCAGATTTCTGATTCGTTATTCCTATGATACCACCTGAGCCCTTCAAATCTTATATGATGTTTTTTCAGTGTCCATATCGCTCCAATTACCATTAAAACTGCCGGATGTTTGTCTAATGAAAAACTCGCCTTTTTCAAAAGCTGATTTTATCTCGGCTGAAAGGTCGAGCATATCAAGTATATATACAGGCATCCATCTAGAGTAATTTGTATGGTTAGTAATGAAGAAATATGGCAACATTTTTGATGAAGACATCAGATGTGCCGACCAATCACGCTCCCGTTCTGCTCGTACATTTGACAACATAATTTGAACCGCCACCAGAAACATATCCCAGTATTTGAATGTAGGTGATACATCGCATCCCCATTTTCTAAACTTACAGATTAGAGGCTGTACATGGTCTTCAAACAATTCTTCAACTTTAGTTAGTAGTACTGATGTTTCAATCATCTGATCATAGATATTTCTATGAAATTCAAACAGCGCATTCCAGAACGCTGATGGTGTTTGATCGATGTAGTCAAAGGTCCTACACCAGTGTATGAATGCTGCGTAGGGCTTCAAATACAAGTGTGAACCTCCTGACAGCCCTGTTAAATTCTTTGCCAACCAACATAAGCTCAGCTGTATTTCCAGCATACACGCCAGAATCAACCAAAAGATCACGAAGACCGCCATCGGCCCAAAGTTTCCCTATCGAAGATAAGAAAAACTGTGAAAACCACAAAGTCTAAGAATATGGCGATTGAAAATGTCAGGCTTTGACCATTTCACCTGTTGGGCAATAGCATAAAGTTGCTGGTCGAATGTTTGTATAGCATGCTCCTCAACTCAATAACTAAATTTTCATTTTTGTTCATTCTAAGATGAACAAAAATGAAAAATAACCACAACCTCAAATTCGAACAAACAACATTTAAAAGTCAAAAAAACAAAGACACATCAACAAATACAAAAGAAATCAATCCATAGTTAACGTAATTAATCGAACATAAGGTGCACTCGAAGTTCAAGATCAATATGGTGAACAAAGTATTCAGATCTACCGGGACCGGACACAACATTCCGAAAAATTAAGTAAGGTAAAGAATTGTTAGTCTGTATTTTGGGTGGTATATAAAATCCCATTAAAGAAACTTAGATTAAAAAAAAGGTGTGTCACTAAATAGGGTAATGATTATATTTTTAATTTCTACTAGTTACTTAACTATTTATCAACTGGCACATTATTATACAGAATTAAAATCTGGTGAAACTACAAAATGACCCCATTTACAATATTTGTTATTGTTATTATTTTTCAATTATAGGTTTATTGTGTTAGTTTTTTCGCTTAATGAATAAAACATTATATGTAAACTTTGAATCCAATGCGAAAGAAATATATTTCTATACAGTTTTTAAATACCGGAGCAAAACTGTTAGCCACTCGAAATCCAAATTTAAGTAAATTTTGCTAACTATACATAGAATTTTAGAAAACTGCACCATACGACTTTTTGACGACCAGTCTAAAATCAAAGTAAAATCATTTTCCTACAAGTATGCCAATTTTTAGCCGCATAGTATGAAGTGAAATTAAACTCCGTTAATATGCGACTTTTGTGGAGTTGGTCACCGGGCTAATAACTGCATTTTGAATAAATACAAAATGTATCTATATTTAAACTAGAGTTATCTCCCTTTTAACAGAAAAAATGATTTCAGAAAAAAAAATCGCCTGTGGCGGCCATGTTTGTTAACAGATCAAGATGAAATTAGCAATCTTTATAGAGGACCTTCCATAGATGCTTCCTAGCAAGATTCGGTTCATTTGGCTAAGCGGTTTCAGAGGAGAAGATTTAAAAAAATAGACCAATCAGAAACAAGAATTGCCTGTGGTGGCCATGTTTGTTAATGGATCGGGACAAAATGAGCAATCTTTATAGAGGACCTTCCATATATGCTTCCTACCAAGTTTCAGTTCATATGGTTGAGGGATTTCAGAGGAGAAGATTAAAATGTGAAAAGTTAATGGACGACGGACGCCAAGTGATGGTAAAAGCTCACATTGCCTTTGACAAGGTGAGCTAACAAAGGTAATATTGAATGCCCTGATGGACTGACAGAAAAATAGACAAGGGTAATACTGAATGCCCTGATGGACTGACAGTAAAATAGACAAGGGTAATACTGAATGCCCTGATGGACTGACAGAAAAAGAGACAAAGGTAATACTGAATGCCCTGATGGACTGACAGAAAAAGAGACAAAGGTAATACTGAATGCCCTGATGGACTGACAGAAAAATAGACAAGGGTAATACTGAATGCCCTGATGGACTGACAGTAAAATAGACAAGGGTAATACTGAATGCCATGTAACGACAGAAAAATAGACAAGGGTAATACTGAATGCCCTGTCATGACAGAAAAATAGACAAGGGTAATACTGAATGCCCTGTCACGACAGAAAAATAGACAAGGGTAATACTGAATGCCCTGTCATGACAGAAAAACAGACAAGGGTAATACTGAATGCCCTGTCACGACAGAAAAATAGACAAGGGTAATACTGAATGCCCTGTCACGACAGAAAAATAGACAAGGGTAATACTGAATGCCCTGTCATGACAGAAAAATAGACAAGGGTAATACTGAATGCCCTGTCATGACAGAAAAATAGACAAGGGTAATACTGAATGCCCTGTCATGACAGAAAAACAGACAAAGTTAATACTGAAAGCCCCGTCACGACAGAAAAATAGACAAGGGTAATACTGAATGCCCTGTCATGACAGAAAAATAGACAAGGGTAATACTGAATGCCCTGTCATGACAGAAAAACAGACAAAGTTAATACTGAAAGCCCCGTCACGACAGAAAAATAGACAAGGGTAATACTGAATGCCCTGTCATGACAGAAAAATAGACAAGGGTAATACTGAATGCCCTGTCATGACAGAAAAATAGACAAAGGTAATACTGAATGGCCTGAAGAACTGACAGAAAAATAGACAAGGGTAATACTGAATGCCCTGATGGACTGACAGAAAAAGAGACAAAGGTAATACTGAATGGCCTGATGAACTGACAGAAAAATAGACAAGGGTAATACTGAATGCCCTGTCATGACAGAAAATTAGACAAGGGTAATACGGAATGCCCTGTCATGAGAGAAAAATAGACAAGGGTAATATTGAATGTCCTGTCACCTTTTGACCATGGCATGAAACTATATGTTGTTTCCTTTGACTTTTGATACAAAAACATGACAATGTTGACACTATTGCTGCCAGGTAAGCAATACCTATGTCTCTCCTTCCATAAAATAGGAATTTTGAGTAGAATTTAAAATGTGTTGTATTTATTTTGATCTCATATGAATCTTCCTCAATATCTTAGAGAAAATATTTGTTCGTCTAACATGAAAACTGACTTACGTATCTTTGTTAGCAAACAAATCATTAATTGCTTGAAGGAAGTCTCCTCGGCTAAGAATGAGAGCATCTCTAGCTTGTTCAGCACTAAATCCTATCTCCATAATTCTGGCCAGATCTCTATCATCTATGTTAGTGGGAACTTCAGTTTTTTTACTAACAAATAGATAACAAAAATGAAATATAATATTACTATGAAATTATATAACCACGAACATATGTATCACATGGTCTCTGTAACCATGACTATTATGGCTGTATAGTAGTGATATCTACCTTTGTAATCAGTGACAATCATTACTGTGACTAAGGGAGATAACTCATGTCCATGTCAAGCTGTACTCTTATAAAACCTCATGCCATAAAGTTTGTAAGTCACTTGCTGGGAATTCATTAAAATTTGTGTATACTACTTTTTCTTGGGTTAATTAAGAATTGATGGGTGAATCATGGCTTGTATTACTGAAGGAGCACTATATCTCAGTATGTGACATGCTTTGAGTGAATCATGGCTTGTATTACTGAAGGAGCACTATATCTCAGTATGTGACATGCCTTGAGTGAAGCATGTCTTGTATTACTGAACGAGCACTATATCTCAGTATGTGACATGCCTTGAGTGAATCATGGCTTGTATTACTGAATGAGCACTATATCTCAGTATGTGACATGCCTTGAGTGAAGCATGGCTTGTATTACTGAACGAGCACTATATCTCAGTATGTGACATGCCTTGAGTGAATCATGGCTTGTATTACTGAACGAGCACTATATCTCAGTATGTGACATGCCTTGAGTGAAGCATGGCTTGTATTACTGAACAAGCACTATATCTCAGTATGTGACATGCCTTGAGTGAATCATGGCTTGTATTACTGAAGGAGCACTATATCTCAGTATGTGACATGCCTTGAGTGAATCATGGCTTGTATTACCAAACGAGCACTATATCTCAGTATGTGACATGCCTTGAGTGAATCATGGCTTGTATTACTGAAGGAGCACTATATCTCAGTACGTGACATGCCTTGAGTGAAGCATGGCTTGTATTACTGAAGGAGCACTATATCTCAGTATGTGACATGCCTTGAGTGAAGCATGGCTTGTATTACTGAACGAGCACTATATCTCAGTATGTGACATTCCTTGAGTGAATCATGGCTTGTATTACTGAAGGAGCACTATATCTCAGTATGTGACATGCCTTGAGTGAAGCATGGCTTGTATTACTGAACAAGCACTATATCTCAGTATGTGACATGCCTTGAGTGAAGCATGGCTTGTATTACTGAACGAGCACTATATCTCAGTATGTGACATGCCTTGAGTGAATCATGGCTTGTATTACTGAACGAGCACTATATCTCAGTATGTGACACGTCTTGAGTGAAGCATGGCTTGTATTACTGAACGAGTACTATATCTCAGTATGTGACATGCCTTGAGTGAATCATGGCTTGTATTACTGAAGGAGCACTATATCTCAGTATGTGACATGCCTTGAATGAATCATGGCTTGTATTACTGAAGGAGCAATATATCTCAGTATGTGACATGCCTTGAGTGAATCATGGCTTGTATTACTGAACGAGTACTATATCTCAGTATGTGACATGCCTTGAGTGAATCATGGCTTGTATTACTGAAGGAGCACTATATCTCAGTATGTGACATGCCTTGAGTGAAGCATGGCTTGTATTACTGAACAAGCACTATATCTCAGTATGTGACATGCCTTGAGTGAATCATGGCTTGTATTACTGAAGGAGCACTATATCTCAGTATGTGACATGCCTTGAGTGAAGCATGGCTTGTATTACTGAACGAGCACTACATCTCAGTATGTGACATGCCTTGAGTGAATCATGGCTTGTATTACTGAAGGAGCACTATATCTCAGTATGTGACATGCCTTGAGTGAAGCATGGCTTGTATTACTGAACGAGCACTATATCTCAGTATGTGACATGCCTTGAGTGAATCATGGCTTGTATTACTGAACGAGCACTACATCTCAGTATGTGACATGCCTTGAGTGAATCATGGCTTGTATTACTGAACGAGCACTATATCTCAGTATGTGACATGCCTTGAGTGAATCATGGCTTGTATTACTGAAGGAGCACTATATCTCAGTACGTGACATGCCTTGAGTGAATCATGGCTTGTATTACTGAATGAGTACTATATCTCGGTATGTGACATGCCTTGAGTGAATCATGGCTTGTATTACTGAAGGAGCACTATATCTCAGTATGTGACATGCCTTGAGTGAATCATGGCTTGTATTACTGAACAAGCACTATATCTCAGTATGTAACATGCCTTGAGTGAATCATGACTTGTATTACTGAACGAGCACTATATCTCAGTACACGACATGCCTTGAGTGAATCATGGCTTGTATTACTGAACGAGCACTATATCTCAGTATGTGACATGTCTTGAATGAATCATGGCTTGTATTACTGAACGAGCACTATATCTCAGTATGTGACATGTTTTGAGTGAAGCATGGCTTGTATTACTGAAGGAGCACTATATCTCAGTATGTGACATGCCTTGAGTGAATCATGGCTTGTATTACTGAACGAGCACTATATCTCAGTATGTGACATGCATTGAGTGAATCATGGCTTGTATTACTGAACGAGCACTATATCTCAGTATGTGACATGCATTGAGTGAATCATGGCTTGTATTACTGAACAAGCACTATATCTCAGTATGTGACATGCCTTGAGTGAATCATGGCTTGTATTACTGAAGGAGCACTATATCTCAGGATACGACATGCCTTGAGTGTTAGGTCTACTGATATAAATCTATTACTCAGAATGATGCCATCATGGTTTTAACACAGGAAGTTCCCAGTTTAGAACTAGACGACAGCTCCATAAATTTAAGACCATATTTCTGATTTTCAACGAAACTATCAAAAACTTTAAAGAACTTGATACGGATAGACGAAAAGTTAGGGCAATGTAACAGAAAATGTTCTAGATCTTCATCCGTGTCCGTTTTACATAAGGGGCAATTCAGTAAAAAAAACAAACAATAAAAAACTTCCACAGAATGGCTTTCACTCAAAAGACCACATACCATGACAAAAATGAATGGCAACATAAACATGGACAGTACAATAGCAGATTCAGTAAAGGCTCATAGTTAACTGACTACTACCTAAGAAGGTAGAACCTGTTGGTGCATGCAATCATGTATAACAATATTCATATACCTGGTCTGACTAACAACAATCTGGTGACGGCTATGATATTCTTCTATTAATTTGTTATTATTCTTTGGCCACTGTCGAAATATAAATGACTCCACTACTCTGTAAATCAAGAAAAATAAGTGTAAAAAGGTCAAATTCTGACGATATTTTACGATTATATAAAAATGTCATAGGATTAAATGTAGCATACCAAATCACTGTTACCTATAGATGACAACCGCATCAGTGGTGGAATGGTTAGCGTGCTTGCCTCGAGTGTGATTGATCATGGATTCGATCCCCGGTCGGATCAAACCAAAAGACTATAAAATGTGTATTTGTTGCTTCTCTGCTAATTAAGCAGCATTAAGGAGAAAGAGCAAAGACTGGTTGGCTCGGAATCAGGATAATGTGTCCGAGTGGGGCGACATGTCTATCCGAGGACTGTTGTTTCAGTGAGCTAGCACTATTACATTCCAGCTAAGCCTGTTGGTCTAACACAAAGTGGACCTCATCATCATTTTATTTAAAAATTAACTTGTTCTCGCCATGATATAGCTGAAAAATTGCTGAGTTGGTATTAAACAACAAACACCCACTTAATCACCTATAGATGACATGAAATTTCATGATCACTCAATTAAACCAGTTGTTAAACAAAATGCTTACTTTATATATGTAAATCTTATAACAATACGCTATACAGTCTTATTTTCTACAGTTGTAGACATATCGTGTGTGATACAGTGTTTAATATGGACAACAAAAGGGTGACATTTTATTACAGCTGACTGCATAACAGAGGTGACTGGATAACAGATGTGACTACATAACAGAGGTGACTGCATAACAGAGGTGACTACATAACAGAGGTGACTGCATAACAGAGGTGACTACATAACAGAGGTGACTGTATAAGAGAGGTGACTGCATAACTGAGGTGACTACATAACAGAGGTGACTGCATAACAGAGGTGACTACATAAGAGGTGACTGCATAACAGAGGTGACTGCATAACAGAGGTGATTACATAACAGAGGTGACTACATAACAGAGGTGACTGCATAACAGAGGTGACTACATAACAGAGGTGACTGGATAACAGATGTGACTACATAACAGAGGTAACTGCATAACAGAGGTGACTACATAACAGAGGTGACTACATAACAGAGGTGACTACATAACAGAGGTAACTGCATAACAGAGGTGACTACATAACAGAGGTGACTGCATAACAGAGGTGACTACATAACAGAGGTGACTACATAACAGAGGTGACTGCATAACAGAGGTGACTGCATAACAGAGGTGACTGCATAACAGAGGTGACTGGATAACAGAGGTGACTACATAACAGAGGTGACTGCATAACAGAGGTGACTACATAATAGAGGTGACTGCATAACAGAGGTGACTGCATAACAGAGGTAACTACATAATAGAGGTAACTGCATAACAGAGGTAACTGCATAACAGAGGTGACTGCATAACAGAGGTGACTACATAACAGAGGTGACTACATAACAGAGGTGACTGCATAACAGAGGTGACTGCATAACAGAGGTGACTACATAACAGAGGTGACTGCATAACAGAGGTGACTACATAATAGAGGTGACTGCATAACAGATGTGACTGCATAACAGAGGTAACTACATAATAGAGGTGACTGCATAACAGAGGTAACTGCATAACAGAGGTGACTGCATAAAAGAGGTGACTGCATAACAGAGGTGACTACATAACAGAGGTGACTGCATAACAGAGGTGACTGCATAACAGAGGTGACTGCATAACAGAGGTGACTACATAGACAGGTTGGACTGTACATGATAGGAGCCCCATGGTTGTTTAATGTCTGTATAAATTTGCATCTCACAATGTGATATTGGGCACAATGATTAATGGTATCTGTAAGATTACTTCTCTTGAATTTTGTTTTCTTGTTGAGAAACCTGCATCTGGGAAATGAGATTCTAAACACCAAATGACATCAAAACGACCAATATAACTAGATGTAGCGTTTATCAATAAAAGTTCCAGTCAACTGCAGGGTGTTTTACACTTATCTTAGAGTTATACTCCTTGCTAAAGACCTTGCTGAGACTGAAATGTAGAACAGCAATAAAAATGATGTTCTGTTACTTAAAGTGTAAAGGTGGATGTCATGTTCATATATAAAGGTGGATATATTGTCATGTTCATATACATCAATATACTTTCTTACTAATTACAATTACACCTGGTTTATTGGTAATTGATGTAGATTTCCTTTGATCTCTCACTAAGTGATATTGTCAGTATCAACCTTTGATCTCTCACTAAGTGATATTGTCAGTATCAACCTTTGATCTCTCACTAAGTGATATTGTCAGTATCAACCTTTGATCTCTCACTAAGTGATATTGTTAGTATCAACCTTTGATCTCTCACTAAGTGATATTGTCAGTATCAACCTTTGATCTCTCACTAAGTGATATTGTCAGTATCAACCTTTGATCTCTCACTAAGTGATATTGTCAGTATCAACCTTTGATCTCTCACTAAGTGATATTGTCAGTATCAACCTTTGATCTCTCACTAAGTGATGTTGTCAGTATCAACCTTTGATCTCTCACTAAGTGATATTGTCAGTATCAACCTTTGATCTCTCACTAAGTGATATTGTCAGTATCAACCTTTGATCTCTCACTAAGTGATATTGTCAGTATCAACCTTTGATCTCTCACTAAGTGATATTGTCAGTATCAACCTTTGATCTCTCACTAAGTGATATTGTCAGTATCAACCTTTGATCTCTCACTAAGTGATATTGTCAGTATCAACCTTTGATCTCTCACTAAGTGATATTGTCAGTATCAACCTTTGATCTCTCACTAAGTGATAATGTCAGTATCAACCTTTGATCTCTCACTAAGTGATATTGTCAGTATCAACCTTTGATCTCTCACTAAGTGATATTGTCAGTATCAACCTTCGATCTCTCACTAAGTGATATCGTCAGTATCAACCTTTGATCTCTCACTAAGTGATATTGTCAGTATCAACAGACTTGACTCTGATACTGAAAATTATAAATTGTCAGCGATGACTGTTCAAACTTACTTTTTCATTTGACTTGCTATACCATTCTTTTCATCTCTAGATGTCTGGAATACTTCCACTTTAGGACAACCTGAAATATTCATGTGATTTTTTGTTGTTAAAAATTAATAATACATTTCTCTGACGTCCGACTATTGTCCGACTATTGTTCGAACAGTGGATTATTTTTAAGACGCTACAGTTTGTTCTTGAATATATGAATTTTCACCTTTTACTAATTTAGTTATTTCCCTTATAACCAGGCAAAATGGTACCTGTTCTAACAAGAGCAATAGGAAAGACACAAAATTTGAGCACAGTTCACTTATAATTTGTAGATATTTGAACCTTGTAAAAAGCAGAGGATAATTTTATAGTAACTAGAAAACTCACAAGCTGCTACAACATTAAAATGTGGTACAGTTTATGGGTAAATAAATGTTATTTTTCTTGAACTTTGGATGAAAAGCGATCAATGCAACTCCACTACAGTAAAATAGATTCTATAAAAACATGGAAATATGTATAATTTTAGAATCAAATCTGAAATGTTCTAATGGTCTATTGAATGGTAACTTAGGATGCAACAAGAATTTACTATCTCTAAACGACAATATGCTATGCCACTATGCATTCACAAAGTATAACTAAGTTCCATAACTACTACAAATATTGCTGAATCGAAATGATGAAATAATATGCTCAACAACATATCATAACTAATCATCCTACTAAATATGAAAGTTATCAGAGCTAACCAACGACCTCAGAGAAGTTGAATTCACAAAGTTAAACAGGATGGATGAGTGAACAATAGGACAAAGCGAAAAACTATATGTCCCCCATACTATCGTATGCAGGGCATAAATTTTTTCTTAAAAATATTACAGTGATCAAAATATAACTGACATGATCCTTCTGTCTAGGTCCTTTAAAATTTAACTGACATGATCCTTCTGTCTATGTCCTTTAAAACATAACTGACATGATCCTTTTGTCTAGGTCCTTTAAAACATAACTGACATGATCCTTCTGTCTAGGTCCTTTAAAACATAACTGACATGATTCTTCTGTCTAGGTTCTTTAAAACATAACTGAAATGATCCTTCTGTCTAGGTCCTTTAAAACATAACTGACATGATCCTTCTGTCTAGGTCCTTTAAAACATAACTGACATGATCCTTCTGTCTAAGTCCTTTAAAACATAACTGACATGATACTTCTATCTAGGTCCTTTAAAACATAACTGACGTGATCCTTCTGTCTAAGTCCTTTAAAACATAACTGACATGATCCTTCTGTCTAGGTCCTTTAAAACATAACTGACATGATCCTTCTGTCTAGGTCCTTTAAAACATAACTGACATGATCCTTCTGTCTAGGTCCTTTAAAACATAACTGACATGATCCTTCTGTCTAGGTCCTTTAAAACATAACTGACATGATCCTTCTGTCTAGGTCCTTTAAAACATAACTGACATGATCCTTCTGTCTAGGTCCTTTAAAACATAACTGACATGATCCTTCTGTCTAGGTCCTTTAAAACATAACTGACATGATCCTTCTGTCTAGGTCCTTTAAAACATAACTGACATGATCCTTCTGTCTAGGTCCTTTAAAACATAACTGACATGATCCTTCTGTCTAGGTCCTTTAAAACATAACTGACATGATCCTTCTGTCTAGGTCCTTTAAAACATAACTGACATGATCCTTCTGTCTAGGTCCTTTAAAACATAACTGACATGATCCTTCTGTCTAGGTCCTTTAAAACATAACTGACATGATCCTTCTGTCTAGGTCCTTTAAAACATAACTGACATGACCCTTCTGTCTAGGTCCTTTAAAACATAACTGACATGATCCTTCTGTCTAAGTCCTTTAAAACATAACTGACATGATACTTCTATCTAGGTCCTTTAAAACATAACTGACATGATCCTTCTGTCTAAGTCCTTTAAAACATAACTGACATGATCCTTCTGTCTAGCTCCTTTAAACCATAACTGACATGATCCTTCTGTCTAGGTCCTTTAAAACATAACTGACATGATCCTTCTGTCTAGGTCCTTTAAAACATAACTGACATGATCCTTCTGTCTAGGTTCTTTAAAACATAACTGAAATGATCCTTCTGTCTAGGTCCTTTAAAACATAACTGACATGATCCTTCTGTCTAGGTCCTTTAAAACATAACTGACATGATCCTTCTGTCTAAGTCCTTTAAAACATAACTGACATGATACTTCTATCTAGGTCCTTTAAAACATAACTGATGTGATCCTTCTGTCTAAGTCCTTTAAAACATAACTGACATGATCCTTCTGTCTAGGTCCTTTAAAACATAACTGACATGATCCTTCTGTCTAGGTCCTTTAAAACATAACTGACATGATCCTTCTGTCTAGGTCCTTTAAAACATAACTGACATGATCCTTCTGTCTAGGTCCTTTAAAACATAACTGACATGATCCTTCTGTCTAGGTCCTTTAAAACATGACTGACATGATCCTTCTGTCTAGGTCCTTTAAAACATAACTGACATGATCCTTCTGTCTAGGTCCTTTAAAACATAACTGACATGATCCTTCTGTCTAGGTCCTTTAAAACATAACTGACATGATCCTTCTGTCTAGGTCCTTTAAAACATAACTGACATGATCCTTCTGTCTAGGTCCTTTAAAACATAACTGACATGATCCTTCTGTCTAGGTCCTTTAAAACATAACTGAAATGATCCTTTCTGTCTAGGTCCTTTAAAATATAACTGACATGATCATTCTGTCTAGGTCCTTTAAAACATAACTGACGTGATCCTTCTGTCTAAGTCCTTTAAAACATAACTGACATGATCCTTCTGTCTAGGTCCTTTAAAACATAACTGACATGATGCGGCTGTTTCTAGGTCCTATAAAACATAACTGACATGATCCTTCTGTCTAGGTCCTTTAAAACATAACTGACATGATCCTTCTGTCTAGGTCCTTTAAAACATAACTGACATGATCCTTCTGTCTAGGTCCTTTAAAACATAACTGACATGATGCGGCCGTTTCTAGGTCCTTTAAAACATAACTGACATGATCCTTCTGTCTAGGTCCTTTAAAACATAACTAACATGATCCTTCTGTCTAGGTCCTTTAAAACATAACTGACATGATCCTTTTGTCTAGGTCCTTTAAAACATAACTGACATGATCCTTCTATCTAGGTCCTTTAAAACATAACTGACATGATCCTTCTGTCTAGGTCCTTTAAAACATAACTGACATGCTCCTTCAGTCTAGGTCCTTTAAAACATAACTGACATGCTCCTTCTGTCTAGGTCCTTTAAAACATAACTGACATGATCCTTCTGTCTAGGTCCTTTAAAACATGACTGACATGATCCTTCTGTCTAGGTCCTTTAAAACATAACTGACATGATCCTTCTGTCTAAGTCCTTTAAAACATAACTGACATGATACTTCTATCTAGGTCCTTTTAAACATAACTGACGTGATCCTTCTGTCTAAGTCCTTTAAAACATAACTGACATGATCCTTCTGTCTAGGTCCTTTAAAACATAACTGACATGATCCTTTTGTCTAGGTCCTTTAAGACATAACTGACATGATCCTTCTGTCTAGGTCCTTTAAAACATAACTGACATGATCCTTCTGTCTAGGTCCTTTAAAACATAACTGACATGATCCTTCCGTCTATGTCCTTTAAAACATAACTGACATGATCCTTCCGTCTATGTCCTTTAAAACATAACGGACATGATCCTTCTGTCTAGGTCCTTTAAAACATAACTGACATGATCCTTCTGTCTAGGTCCTTTAAAACATAACTGACATGATCATTCTGTCTAGGTCCTTTAAAACATAACTGAAATTATCCTTCTGTCTAGGTCCTTTAAAACATAACTGACATGATCCTTCTGTCTAGGTCCTTTAAAACATAACTGACATGATCATTCTGTCTAAGTCCTTTAAAACATAACTGACATGATACTTCTATCTAGGTCCTTTAAAACATAACTGACATGATCCTTCTGTCTAAGTCCTTTAAAACATAACTGACATGCTCCTTCTGTCTAGGTCCTTTAAAACATAACTGACATGCTCCTTCTGTCTAGGTCCTTTAAAACATAACTGACATGCTCCTTCTGTCTAGGTCCTTTAAAACATAACTGACATGATCCTTCTGTCTAGGTCCTTTAAAACATGACTGACATGATCCTTCTGTCTAGGTCCTTTAAAACATAACTGACATGATCCTTCTGTCTAAGTCCTTTAAAACATAACTGACATGATACTTCTATCTAGGTCCTTTTAAACATAACTGACGTGATCCTTCTGTCTAAGTCCTTTAAAACATAACTGACATGATCCTTCTGTCTAGGTCCTTTAAAACATAACTGACATGATCCTTCTGTCTAGGTCCTTTAAGACATAACTGACATGCTGTGGCCGTTTCTAGATCCTTTAAAACATAACTGACATGATCCTTCTGTCTAGGTCCTTTAAAACATAACTGACATGATCCTTCCATCTAGGTCCTTTAAAACATAACTGACATGATCCTTCCGTCTATGTCCTTTAAAACATAACGGACATGATCCTTCTGTCTAGGTCCTTTAAAACATAACTGACATGATCCTTCTGTCTAGGTCCTTTAAAACATAACTGACATGATCCTTCTGTCTAGGTCCTTTAAAACATAACTGAAATGATCCTTCTGTCTAGGTCCTTTAAAACATAACTGACATGATCCTTCTGTCTATGTCCTTTAAAACATAACTGACATGATCCTTCCGTCTAGGTCCTTTAAAACATAACTGACATGATCCTTCCGTCTATGTCCTTTAAAACATAACGGACATGATCCTTCTGTCTAGGTCCTTTAAAACATAACTGACATGATCCTTCTGTCTAGGTCCTTTAAAACATAACTGACATGATCCTTCTGTCTAGGTCCTTTAAAACATAACTGACATGATCATTCTGTCTAAGTCCTTTAAAATATAACTGACATGATACTTCTATCTAGGTCCTTTAAAACATAACTGACATGATCCTTCTGTCTAAGTCCTTTAAAACATAACTGACATGATCCTTCTGTCTAGGTCCTTTAAAACATAACTGACATGATCCTTCTGTCTAGGTCCTTTAAAACATAACTGACATGATCCTTCTGTCTAGGTCCTTTAAAACATAACTGACATGATCCTTCTGTCTAGGTCCTTTAAAACATAACTGACATGATCCTTCTGTCTAGGTCCTTTAAAACATAACTGACATGATCCTTCTGTCTAAGTCCTTTAAAACATAACTGACATGATACTTCTATCTAGGTCCTTTAAAACATAACTGACATGATCCTTCTGTCTAAGTCCTTTAAAACATAACTGACATGATCCTTCTGTCTAGGTCCTTTAAAACATAACTGACATGATCCTTCTGTCTAGGTCCTTTAAAACATAACTGACATGATCCTTCTGTCTAGGTCCTTTAAAACATAACTGACATGATCCTTCTGTCTAGGTCCTTTAAAACATAACTGACATGATCCTTCTGTCTAAGTCCTTTAAAACATAACTGACATGATACTTCTATTTAGGTCCTTTAAAACATAACTGACATGATCCTTCTGTCTAAGTCCTTTAAAACATAACTGACATGATCCTTCTGTCTAGGTCCTTTAAAACATAACTGACATGATCCTTCTGTCTAGGTCCTTTAAAACATAACTGACATGATCCTTCTGTCTAGGTCCTTTAAAACATAACTGACATGATCCTTCCGTCTAGGTCCTTTAAAACATAACTGACATGATCCTTCCGTCTATGTCCTTTAAAACATAACGGACATGATCCTTCTGTCTAGGTCCTTTAAAACATAACTGACATGATCCTTCTGTCTAGGTCCTTTAAAACATAACTGACATGATCCTTCTGTCTAGGTCCTTTAAAACATAACTGACATGATCATTCTGTCTAAGTCCTTTAAAATATAACTGACATGATACTTCTATCTAGGTCCTTTAAAACATAACTGACATGATCCTTCTGTCTAAGTCCTTTAAAACATAACTGACATGATCCTTCTGTCTAGGTCCTTTAAAACATAACTGACATGATCCTTCTGTCTAAGTCCTTTAAAACATAACTGACATGATCCTTCTGTCTAGGTCCTTTAAAACATAACTGACATGATCCTTCTGTCTAGGTCCTTTAAAACATAACTGACATGATCCTTCTGTCTAAGTCCTTTAAAACATAACTGACATGATCCTTCTGTCTAGGTCCTTTAAAACATAACTGACATGATCCTTCTGTCTAGGTCCTTTAAGACATAACTGACATGCTGTGGCCGTTTCTAGATCCTTTAAAACATAACTGACATGATCCTTCTGTCTAGGTCCTTTAAAACATAACTGACATGATCCTTCCATCTAGGTCCTTTAAAACATAACTGACATGATCCTTCCGTCTATGTCCTTTAAAACATAACGGACATGATCCTTCTGTCTAGGTCCTTTAAAACATAACTGACATGATCCTTCTGTCTAGGTCCATTAAAACATAACTGACATGATCCTTCTGTCTAGGTCCTTTAAAACATAACTGAAATGATCCTTCTGTCTAGGTCCTTTAAAACATAACTGACATGATCCTTCTGTCTATGTCCTTTAAAACATAACTGACATGATCCTTCCGTCTAGGTCCTTTAAAACATAACTGACATGATCCTTCCGTCTATGTCCTTTAAAACATAACGGACATGATCCTTCTGTCTAAGTCCTTTAAAACATAACTGACATGATCCTTCTGTCTAGGTCCTTTAAAACATAACTGACATGATCCTTCTGTTTAGGTCCTTTAAAACATAACTGACATGATCATTCTGTCTAAGTCCTTTAAAATATAACTGACATGATACTTCTATCTAGGTCCTTTAAAACATAACTGACATGATCCTTCTGTCTAAGTCCTTTAAAACATAACTGACATGATCCTTCTGTCTAGGTCCTTTAAAACATAACTGACATGATCCTTCTGTCTAGGTCCTTTAAAACATAACTGACATGATCCTTCTGTCTAGGTCCTTTAAAACATAACTGACATGATCCTTCTGTCTAGGTCCTTTAAAACATAACTGACATGATCCTTCTGTCTAGGTCCTTTAAAACATAACTGACATGATCCTTCTGTCTAAGTCCTTTAAAACATAACTGACATGATACTTCTATCTAGGTCCTTTAAAACATAACTGACATGATCCTTCTGTCTAAGTCCTTTAAAACATAACTGACATGATCCTTCTGTCTAGGTCCTTTAAAACATAACTGACATGATCCTTCTGTCTAGGTCCTTTAAAACATAACTGACATGATCCTTCTGTCTAGGTCCTTTAAAACATAACTGACATGATCCTTCTGTCTAGGTCCTTTAAAACATAACTGACATGATCCTTCTGTCTAAGTCCTTTAAAACATAACTGACATGATACTTCTATTTAGGTCCTTTAAAACATAACTGACATGATCCTTCTGTCTAAGTCCTTTAAAACATAACTGACATGATCCTTCTGTCTAGGTCCTTTAAAACATAACTGACATGATCCTTCTGTCTAGGTCCTTTAAAACATAACTGACATGATCCTTCTGTCTAGGTCCTTTAAAACATAACTGACATGATCCTTCTGTCTAAGTCCTTTAAAACATAACTGACATGATACTTCTATCTAGGTCCTTTTAAACATAACTGACGTGATCCTTCTGTCTAAGTCCTTTAAAACATAACTGACATGATCCTTCTGTCTAGGTCCTTTAAAACATAACTGACATGATCCTTCTGTCTAGGTCCTTTAAGACATAACTGACATGCTGTGGCCGTTTCTAGATCCTTTAAAACATAACTGACATGATCCTTCTGTCTAGGTCCTTTAAAACATAACTGACATGATCCTTCCATCTAGGTCCTTTAAAACATAACTGACATGATCCTTCCGTCTATGTCCTTTAAAACATAACGGACATGATCCTTCTGTCTAGGTCCTTTAAAACATAACTGACATGATCCTTCTGTCTAGGTCCTTTAAAACATAACTGACATGATCCTTCTGTCTAGGTCCTTTAAAACATAACTGAAATGATCCTTCTGTCTAGGTCCTTTAAAACATAACTGACATGATCCTTCTGTCTATGTCCTTTAAAACATAACTGACATGATCCTTCCGTCTAGGTCCTTTAAAACATAACTGACATGATCCTTCCGTCTATGTCCTTTAAAACATAACGGACATGATCCTTCTGTCTAGGTCCTTTAAAACATAACTGACATGATCCTTCTGTCTAGGTCCTTTAAAACATAACTGACATGATCCTTCTGTCTAGGTCCTTTAAAACATAACTGACATGATCATTCTGTCTAAGTCCTTTAAAATATAACTGACATGATACTTCTATCTAGGTCCTTTAAAACATAACTGACATGATCCTTCTGTCTAGGTCCTTTAAAACATAACTGACATGATCCTTCTGTCTAGGTCCTTTAAAACATAACTGACATGATCCTTCTGTCTAGGTCCTTTAAAACATAACTGACATGATCCTTCTGTCTAGGTCCTTTAAAACATAACTGACATGATCCTTCTGTCTAGGTCCTTTAAAACATAACTGACATGATCCTTCTGTCTAAGTCCTTTAAAACATAACTGACATGATACTTCTATCTAGGTCCTTTAAAACATAACTGACATGATCCTTCTGTCTAAGTCCTTTAAAACATAACTGACATGATCCTTCTGTCTAGGTCCTTTAAAACATAACTGACATGATCCTTCTGTCTAGGTCCTTTAAAACATAACTGACATGATCCTTCTGTCTAGGTCCTTTAAAACATAACTGACATGATCCTTCTGTCTAGGTCCTTTAAAACATAACTGACATGATCCTTCTGTCTAAGTCCTTTAAAACATAACTGACATGATACTTCTATTTAGGTCCTTTAAAACATAACTGACATGATCCTTCTGTCTAAGTCCTTTAAAACATAACTGACATGATCCTTCTGTCTAGGTCCTTTAAAACATAACTGACATGATCCTTCTGTCTAGGTCCTTTAAAACATAACTGACATGATCCTTCTGTCTAGGTCCTTTAAAACATAACTGACATGATCCTTCCGTCTAGGTCCTTTAAAACATAACTGACATGATCCTTCCGTCTATGTCCTTTAAAACATAACGGACATGATCCTTCTGTCTAGGTCCTTTAAAACATAACTGACATGATCCTTCTGTCTAGGTCCTTTAAAACATAACTGACATGATCCTTCTGTCTAGGTCCTTTAAAACATAACTGACATGATCATTCTGTCTAAGTCCTTTAAAATATAACTGACATGATACTTCTATCTAGGTCCTTTAAAACATAACTGACATGATCCTTCTGTCTAAGTCCTTTAAAACATAACTGACATGATCCTTCTGTCTAGGTCCTTTAAAACATAACTGACATGATCCTTCTGTCTAAGTCCTTTAAAACATAACTGACATGATCCTTCTGTCTAGGTCCTTTAAAACATAACTGACATGATCCTTCTGTCTAGGTCCTTTAAAACATAACTGACATGATCCTTCTGTCTAAGTCCTTTAAAACATAACTGACATGATCCTTCTGTCTAGGTCCTTTAAAACATAACTGACATGATCCTTCTGTCTAGGTCCTTTAAAACATAACTGACATGATCCTTCTGTCTAGGTCCTTTAAGACATAACTGACATGCTGTGGCCGTTTCTAGATCCTTTAAAACATAACTGACATGATCCTTCTGTCTAGGTCCTTTAAAACATAACTGACATGATCCTTCCATCTAGGTCCTTTAAAACATAACTGACATGATCCTTCCGTCTATGTCCTTTAAAACATAACGGACATGATCCTTCTGTCTAGGTCCTTTAAAACATAACTGACATGATCCTTCTGTCTAGGTCCTTTAAAACATAACTGACATGATCCTTCTGTCTAGGTCCTTTAAAACATAACTGAAATGATCCTTCTGTCTAGGTCCTTTAAAACATAACTGACATGATCCTTCTGTCTATGTCCTTTAAAACATAACTGACATGATCCTTCCGTCTAGGTCCTTTAAAACATAACTGACATGATCCTTCCGTCTATGTCCTTTAAAACATAACGGACATGATCCTTCTGTCTAGGTCCTTTAAAACATAACTGACATGATCCTTCTGTCTAGGTCCTTTAAAACATAACTGACATGATCCTTCTGTCTAGGTCCTTTAAAACATAACTGACATGATCATTCTGTCTAAGTCCTTTAAAATATAACTGACATGATACTTCTATCTAGGTCCTTTAAAACATAACTGACATGATCCTTCTGTCTAAGTCCTTTAAAACATAACTGACATGATCCTTCTGTCTAGGTCCTTTAAAACATAACTGACATGATCCTTCTGTCTAGGTCCTTTAAAACATAACTGACATGATCCTTCTGTCTAGGTCCTTTAAAACATAACTGACATGATCCTTCTGTCTAGGTCCTTTAAAACATAACTGACATGATCCTTCTGTCTAGGTCCTTTAAAACATAACTGACATGATCCTTCTGTCTAAGTCCTTTAAAACATAACTGACATGATACTTCTATCTAGGTCCTTTAAAACATAACTGACATGATCCTTCTGTCTAAGTCCTTTAAAACATAACTGACATGATCCTTCTGTCTAGGTCCTTTAAAACATAACTGACATGATCCTTCTGTCTAGGTCCTTTAAAACATAACTGACATGATCCTTCTGTCTAGGTCCTTTAAAACATAACTGACATGATCCTTCTGTCTAGGTCCTTTAAAACATAACTGACATGATCCTTCTGTCTAAGTCCTTTAAAACATAACTGACATGATACTTCTATTTAGGTCCTTTAAAACATAACTGACATGATCCTTCTGTCTAAGTCCTTTAAAACATAACTGACATGATCCTTCTGTCTAGGTCCTTTAAAACATAACTGACATGATCCTTCTGTCTAGGTCCTTTAAAACATAACTGACATGATCCTTCTGTCTAGGTCCTTTAAAACATAACTGACATGATCCTTCCGTCTAGGTCCTTTAAAACATAACTGACATGATCCTTCCGTCTATGTCCTTTAAAACATAACGGACATGATCCTTCTGTCTAGGTCCTTTAAAACATAACTGACATGATCCTTCTGTCTAGGTCCTTTAAAACATAACTGACATGATCCTTCTGTCTAGGTCTTTTAAAACATAACTGACATGATCATTCTGTCTAAGTCCTTTAAAATATAACTGACATGATACTTCTATCTACGTCCTTTAAAACATAACTGACATGATCCTTCTGTCTAAGTCCTTTAAAACATAACTGACATGATCCTTCTGTCTAGGTCCTTTAAAACATAACTGACATGATCCTTCTGTCTAGGTCCTTTAAAACATAACTGACATGATCCTTCTGTCTAGGTCCTTTAAAACATAACTGACATGATCCTTCTGTCTAGGTCCTTTAAAACATAACTGACATGATCCTTCTGTCTAGGTCCTTTAAAACATAACTGACATGATCCTTCTGTCTAGGTCCTTTAAAACATAACTGACATGATCCTTCCGTCTAGGTCCTTTAAAACATAACTGACATGATCCTTCCGTCTAGGTCCTTTAAAACATAACTGACATGATCCTTCCGTCTATGTCCTTTAAAACATAACGGACATGATCCTTCTGTCTAGGTCCTTTAAAACATAACTGACATGATCCTTCTGTCTAGGTCCTTTAAAACATAACTGACATGATCCTTCTGTCTAGGTCCTTTAAAACATAACTGAAATGATCCTTCCATCTAGGTCCTTTAAAACATAACTGACATGATCCTTCTGTCTAGGTCCTTTAAAACATAACTGACATGATCATTCTGTCTAAGTCCTTTAAAATATAACTGACATGATACTTCTATCTAGGTCCTTTAAAACATAACTGACATGATCCTTCTGTCTAAGTCCTTTAAAACATAACTGACATGATCCTTCTGTCTAGGTCCTTTAAAACATAACTGACATGATCCTTCTGTCTAGGTCCTTTAAAACATAACTGACATGATCCTTCTGTCTAGGTCCTTTAAAACATAACTGACATGATCCTTCTGTCTAGGTCCTTTAAAACATAACTGACATGATCCTTCTGTCTAGGTCCTTTAAAACATAACTGACATGATCCTTCTGTCTAAGTCCTTTAAAACATAACTGACATGATACTTCTATCTAGGTCCTTTAAAACATAACTGACATGATCCTTCTGTCTAAGTCCTTTAAAACATAACTGACATGATCCTTCTGTCTAGGTCCTTTAAAACATAACTGACATGATCCTTCTGTCTAGGTCCTTTAAAACATAACAGACATGATCCTTCTGTCTAGGTCCTTTAAAACATAACTGACATGATCCTTCTGTCTAGGTCCTTTAAAACATAACTGACATGATCCTTCTGTCTAAGTCCTTTAAAACATAACTGACATGATACTTCTATTTAGGTCCTTTAAAACATAACTGACATGATCCTTCTGTCTAAGTCCTTTAAAACATAACTGACATGATCCTTCTGTCTAGGTCCTTTAAAACATAACTGACATGATCCTTCTGTCTAGGTCCTTTAAAACATAACTGACATGATCCTTCTGTCTAGGTCCTTTAAAACATAACTGACATGATCCTTCCGTCTAGGTCCTTTAAAACATAACTGACATGATCCTTCCGTCTATGTCCTTTAAAACATAACGGACATGATCCTTCTGTCTAGGTCCTTTAAAACATAACTGACATGATCCTTCTGTTTAGGTCCTTTAAAACATAACTGACATGATCCTTCTGTCTAGGTCCTTTAAAACATAACTGACATGATCATTCTGTCTAAGTCCTTTAAAATATAACTGACATGATACTTCTATCTAGGTCCTTTAAAACATAACTGACATGATCCTTCTGTCTAAGTCCTTTAAAACATAACTGACATGATCCTTCTGTCTAGGTCCTTTAAAACATAACTGACATGATCCTTCTGTCTAGGTCCTTTAAAACATAACTGACATGATCCTTCTGTCTAGGTCCTTTAAAACATAACTGACATGATCCTTCCGTCTAGGTCCTTTAAAACATAACTGACATGATCCTTCCGTCTATGTCCTTTAAAACATAACGGACATGATCCTTCTGTCTAGGTCCTTTAAAACATAACTGACATGATCCTTCTGTCTAGGTCCTTTAAAACATAACTGACATGATCCTTCTGTCTAGGTCCTTTAAAACATAACTGACATGATCCTTCTGTCTAAGTCCTTTAAAACATAACTGACATGATACTTCTATTTAGGTCCTTTAAAACATAACTGACATGATCCTTCTGTCTAAGTCCTTTAAAACATAACTGACATGATCCTTCTGTCTAGGTCCTTTAAAACATAACTGACATGATCCTTCTGTCTAGGTCCTTTAAAACATAACTGACATGATCCTTCTGTCTAGGTCCTTTAAAACATAACTGACATGATCCTTCCGTCTAGGTCCTTTAAAACATAACTGACATGATCCTTCCGTCTATGTCCTTTAAAACATAACGGACATGATCCTTCTGTCTAGGTCCTTTAAAACATAACTGACATGATCCTTCTGTCTAGGTCCTTTAAAACATAACTGACATGATCCTTCTGTCTAGGTCCTTTAAAACATAACTGACATGATCATTCTGTCTAAGTCCTTTAAAATATAACTGACATGATACTTCTATCTAGGTCCTTTAAAACATAACTGACATGATCCTTCTGTCTAAGTCCTTTAAAACATAACTGACATGATCCTTCTGTCTAGGTCCTTTAAAACATAACTGACATGATCCTTCTGTCTAGGTCCTTTAAAACATAACTGACATGATCCTTCTGTCTAGGTCCTTTAAAACATAACTGACATGATCCTTCTGTCTAGGTCCTTTAAAACATAACTGACATGATCCTTCTGTCTAGGTCCTTTAAAACATAACTGACATGATCCTTCTGTCTAGGTCCTTTAAAACATAACTGACATGATCCTTCTGTCTAAGTCCTTTAAAACATAACTGACATGATACTTCTATCTAGGTCCTTTTAAACATAACTGACGTGATCCTTCTGTCTAAGTCCTTTAAAACATAACTGACATGATCCTTCTGTCTAGGTCCTTTAAAACATAACTGACATGATCCTTCTGTCTAGGTCCTTTAAGACATAACTGACATGCTGTGGCCGTTTCTAGATCCTTTAAAACATAACTGACATGATCCTTCTGTCTAGGTCCTTTAAAACATAACTGACATGAT
Source organism: Bathymodiolus brooksi (assembly GCA_963680875.1). NCBI lineage: Eukaryota > Metazoa > Mollusca > Bivalvia > Mytilida > Modiolidae > Bathymodiolus > Bathymodiolus brooksi. The sequence goes on from OY804577.1 coordinate 2,688,885, forward strand.
CCTTCCGTCTAGGTCCTTTAAAACATAACTGACATGATCCTTCCGTCTATGTCCTTTAAAACATAACGGACATGATCCTTCTGTCTAGGTCCTTTAAAACATAACTGACATGATCCTTCTGTCTAGGTCCTTTAAAACATAACTGACATGATCCTTCTGTCTAGGTCCTTTAAAACATAACTGAAATGATCCTTCTGTCTAGGTCCTTTAAAACATAACTGACATGATCCTTCTGTCTAGGTCCTTTAAAACATAACTGACATGATCCTTCCGTCTAGGTCCTTTAAAACATAACTGACATGATCCTTCCGTCTATGTCCTTTAAAACATAACGGACATGATCCTTCTGTCTAGGTCCTTTAAAACATAACTGACATGATCCTTCTGTCTAGGTCCTTTAAAACATAACTGACATGATCCTTCTGTCTAGGTCCTTTAAAACATAACTGACATGATCATTCTGTCTAAGTCCTTTAAAATATAACTGACATGATACTTCTATCTAGGTCCTTTAAAACATAACTGACATGATCCTTCTGTCTAAGTCCTTTAAAACATAACTGACATGATCCTTCTGTCTAGGTCCTTTAAAACATAACTGACATGATCCTTCTGTCTAGGTCCTTTAAAACATAACTGACATGATCCTTCTGTCTAGGTCCTTTAAAACATAACTGACATGATCCTTCCGTCTAGGTCCTTTAAAACATAACTGACATGATCCTTCCGTCTATGTCCTTTAAAACATAACGGACATGATCCTTCTGTCTAGGTCCTTTAAAACATAACTGACATGATCCTTCTGTCTAGGTCCTTTAAAACATAACTGACATGATCCTTCTGTCTAGGTCCTTTAAAACATAACTGACATGATCATTCTGTCTAAGTCCTTTAAAATATAACTGACATGATACTTCTATCTAGGTCCTTTAAAACATAACTGACATGATCCTTCTGTCTAAGTCCTTTAAAACATAACTGACATGATCCTTCTGTCTAGGTCCTTTAAAACATAACTGACATGATCCTTCTGTCTAGGTCCTTTAAAACATAACTGACATGATCCTTCTGTCTAGGTCCTTTAAAACATAACTGACATGATCCTTCTGTCTAGGTCCTTTAAAACATAACTGACATGATCCTTCTGTCTAGGTCCTTTAAAACATAACTGACATGATCCTTCTGTCTAGGTCCTTTAAAACATAACTGACATGATCCTTCTGTCTAAGTCCTTTAAAACATAACTGACATGATACTTCTATCTAGGTCCTTTTAAACATAACTGACGTGATCCTTCTGTCTAAGTCCTTTAAAACATAACTGACATGATCCTTCTGTCTAGGTCCTTTAAAACATAACTGACATGATCCTTCTGTCTAGGTCCTTTAAGACATAACTGACATGCTGTGGCCGTTTCTAGATCCTTTAAAACATAACTGACATGATCCTTCTGTCTAGGTCCTTTAAAACATAACTGACATGATCCTTCCGTCTAGGTCCTTTAAAACATAACTGACATGATCCTTCCGTCTATGTCCTTTAAAACATAACGGACATGATCCTTCTGTCTAGGTCCTTTAAAACATAACTGACATGATCCTTCTGTCTAGGTCCTTTAAAACATAACTGACATGATCCTTCTGTCTAGGTCCTTTAAAACATAACTGAAATGATCCTTCTGTCTAGGTCCTTTAAAACATAACTGACATGATCCTTCTGTCTAGGTCCTTTAAAACATAACTGACATGATCCTTCCGTCTAGGTCCTTTAAAACATAACTGACATGATCCTTCCGTCTATGTCCTTTAAAACATAACGGACATGATCCTTCTGTCTAGGTCCTTTAAAACATAACTGACATGATCCTTCTGTCTAGGTCCTTTAAAACATAACTGACATGATCATTCTGTCTAGGTCCTTTAAAACATAACTGACATGATCATTCTGTCTAAGTCCTTTAAAATATAACTGACATGATACTTCTATCTAGGTCCTTTAAAACATAACTGACATGATCCTTCTGTCTAAGTCCTTTAAAACATAACTGACATGATCCTTCTGTCTAGGTCCTTTAAAACATAACTGACATGATCCTTCTGTCTAGGTCCTATAAAACATAACTGACATGATCCTTCTGTCTAGGTCCTTTAAAACATAACTGACATGATCCTTCTGTCTAGGTCCTTTAAAACATAACTGACATGATCCTTCTGTCTAGGTCCTTTAAAACATAACTGACATGATCCTTCTGTCTAAGTCCTTTAAAACATAACTGACATGATACTTCTATCTAGGTCCTTTAAAACATAACTGACATGATCCTTCTGTCTAAGTCCTTTAAAACATAACTGACATGATCCTTCTGTCTAGGTCCTTTAAAACATAACTGACATGATCCTTCTGTCTAGGTCCTTTAAAACATAACTGACATGATCCTTCTGTCTAGGTCCTTTAAAACATAACTGACATGATCCTTCTGTCTAGGTCCTTTAAAACATAACTGACATGATCCTTCTGTCTAAGTCCTTTAAAACATAACTGACATGATACTTCTATCTAGGTCCTTTAAAACATAACTGACATGATCCTTCTGTCTAAGTCCTTTAAAACATAACTGACATGATCCTTCTGTCTAGGTCCTTTAAAACATAACTGACATGATCCTTCTGTCTAGGTCCTTTAAAACATAACTGACATGATCCTTCTGTCTAGGTCCTTTAAAACATAACTGACATGATCCTTCCGTCTAGGTCCTTTAAAACATAACTGACATGATCCTTCCGTCTATGTCCTTTAAAACATAACGGACATGATCCTTCTGTCTAGGTCCTTTAAAACATAACTGACATGATCCTTCTGTCTAGGTCCTTTAAAACATAACTGACATGATCCTTCTGTCTAGGTCCTTTAAAACATAACTGACATGATCATTCTGTCTAAGTCCTTTAAAATATAACTGACATGATACTTCTATCTAGGTCCTTTAAAACATAACTGACATGATCCTTCTGTCTAAGTCCTTTAAAACATAACTGACATGATCCTTCTGTCTAGGTCCTTTAAAACATAACTGACATGATCCTTCTGTCTAGGTCCTTTAAAACATAACTGACATGATCCTTCTGTCTAGGTCCTTTAAAACATAACTGACATGATCCTTCTGTCTAGGTCCTTTAAAACATAACTGACATGATCCTTCTGTCTAGGTCCTTTAAAACATAACTGACATGATCCTTCTGTCTAAGTCCTTTAAAACATAACTGACATGATACTTCTATCTAGGTCCTTTAAAACATAACTGACATGATCCTTCTGTCTAAGTCCTTTAAAACATAACTGACATGATCCTTCTGTCTAGGTCCTTTAAAACATAACTGACATGATCCTTCTGTCTAGGCCCTTTAAAACATAACTGACATGATCCTTCTGTCTAGGTCCTTTAAAACATAACTGACATGATCCTTCTGTCTAGGTCCTTTAAAACATAACTGACATGATCCTTCTGTCTAAGTCCTTTAAAACATAACTGACATGATACTTCTATCTACGTCCTTTAAAACATAACTGACATGATCCTTCTGTCTAAGTCCTTTAAAACATAACTGACATGATCCTTCTGTCTAGGTCCTTTAAAACATAACTGACATGATCCTTCTGTCTAGGTCCTTTAAAACATAACTGACATGATCCTTCTGTCTAGGTCTTTTAAAACATAACTGACATGATCCTTCTGTCTAGGTCCTTTAAAACATAACTGACATGATCCTTCTGTCTAGGTCCTTTAAAACATAACTGACATGATCCTTCTGTCTAGGTCCTTTAAAACATAACTGACATGATCCTTCTGTCTAGGTCCTTTAAAACATAACTGACATGATCCTTCTGTCTAGGTCCTTTAAAACATAACTGAAATGATCCTTTCTGTCTAGGTCCTTTAAAATATAACTGACATGATCCTTCTGTCTAGGTCCTTTAAAACATAACTGACATGATCCTTCTGTCTAGGTCCTTTAAAACATAACTGACATGATCCTTCTGTCTAGGTCCTTTAAAACATAACTGACCTGATCCTTCTGTCTAGGTCCTTTAAAACATAACTGATATGATCCTTCTGTCTAGGTCCTTTAAGACATAACTGACATGCTGCGGCCGTTTCTAGATCCTTTAAAACATAACTGACATGATCCTTCTGTCTAGGTCCTTTAAAACATAACTGACATGATCCTTCCGTCTAGGTCCTTTAAAACATAACTGACATGATCCTTCCGTCTATGTCCTTTAAAACATAACGGACATGATCCTTCTGTCTAGGTCCTTTAAAACATAACTGACATGATCCTTCTGTCTAGGTCCTTTAAAACATAACTGACATGATCCTTCTGTCTAGGTCCTTTAAAACATAACTGAAATGATCCTTCCATCTAGGTCCTTTAAAACATAACTGACATGATCCTTCTGTCTAGGTCCTTTAAAACATAACTGACATGATCCTTCTGTCTAAGTCCTTTAAAACATAACTGACATGATCCTTCTGTCTAGGTCCTTTAAAACATAACTGACATGATCCTTCTGTCTAGGTCCTTTAAAACATAACTGACATGATCCTTCTGTCTAGGTCCTTTAAAACATAACTGACATGATCCTTCTGTCTAGGTCCTTTAAAACATAACTGACATGATCCTTCTGTCTAGGTCCTTTAAAACATAACTGACATGATCCTTCTGTCTAGGTCCTTTAAAACATAACTGACATGATCCTTCTGTCTAGGTCCTTTAAAACATAACTGACATGATCCTTCTGTCTAGGTCCTTTAAAACATAACTGAAATGATCCTTTCTGTCTAGGTCCTTTAAAATATAACTGACGTGATCCTTCTGTCTAGGTCCTTTAAAACATAACTGACATGATCCTTCTGTCTAGGTCCTTTAAAACATAACTGACATGATCCTTCTGTCTAGGTCCTTTAAAACATAACTGACATGATCCTTCTGTCTAGGTCCTTTAAAACATAACTGACATGATCCTTCTGTCTAGGTCCTTTAAAACATAACTGACATGATCCTTTTGTCTAGGTCCTTTAAAACATAACTGACATGATCCTTCTGTCTAGGTCCTTTAAAACATAACTGACATGATCCTTCTGTCTAGGTCCTTTAAAACATAACTGACATGATCCTTCTGTCTAGGTCCTTTAAAACATAACTGACATGATCCTTCTGTCTAGGTCCTTTAAAACATAACTGACATGATCCTTCTGTCTAGGTCCTTTAAAACATAACTGACATGATCCTTCTGTCTAGGTCCTTTAAAACATAACTGACATGATCCTTCTGTCTAAGTCCTTTAAAACATAACTGACATGATCCTTCTGTCTAGGTCCTTTAAAACATAACTGACATGATCCTTCTGTCTAGGTCCTTTAAAACATAACTGACATGATCCTTCTGTCTAGGTCCTTTAAAACATAACTGACATGATCCTTCTGTCTAGGTCCTTTAAAACATAACTGAAATGATCCTTTCGTCTAGGTCCTTTAAAATATAACTGACATGATCCTTCTGTCTAGGTCCTTTAAAACATAACTGACATGATCCTTCTGTCTAGGTCCTTTAAAACATAACTGACATGATCCTTCTGTCTAGGTCCTTTAAAACATAACTGACCTGATCCTTCTGTCTAGGTCCTTTAAAACATAACTGATATGATCCTTCTGTCTAGGTCCTTTAAGACATAACTGACATGCTGCGGCCGTTTCTAGATCCTTTAAAACATAACTGACATGATCCTTCTGTCTAGGTCCTTTAAAACATAACTGACATGATCCTTCCGTCTAGGTCCTTTAAAACATAACTGACATGATCCTTCCGTCTATGTCCTTTAAAACATAACGGACATGATCCTTCTGTCTAGGTCCTTTAAAACATAACTGACATGATCCTTCTGTCTAGGTCCTTTAAAACATAACTGACATGATCCTTCTGTCTAGGTCCTTTAAAACATAACTGAAATGATCCTTCCATCTAGGTCCTTTAAAACATAACTGACATGATCCTTCTGTCTAGGTCCTTTAAAACATAACTGACATGATCCTTCTGTCTAAGTCCTTTAAAACATAACTGACATGATCCTTCTGTCTAGGTCCTTTAAAACATAACTGACATGATCCTTCTGTCTAGGTCCTTTAAAACATAACTGACATGATCCTTCTGTCTAGGTCCTTTAAAACATAACTGACATGATCCTTCTGTCTAGGTCCTTTAAAACATAACTGACATGATCCTTCTGTCTAGGTCCTTTAAAACATAACTGACATGATCCTTCTGTCTAGGTCCTTTAAAACATAACTGACATGATCCTTCTGTCTAGGTCCTTTAAAACATAACTGACATGATCCTTCTGTCTAGGTCCTTTAAAACATAACTGAAATGATCCTTTCTGTCTAGGTCCTTTAAAATATAACTGACGTGATCCTTCTGTCTAGGTCCTTTAAAACATAACTGACATGATCCTTCTGTCTAGGTCCTTTAAAACATAACTGACATGATCCTTTTGTCTAGGTCCTTTAAAACATAACTGACATGATCCTTCTGTCTAGGTCCTTTAAAACATAACTGACATGATCCTTCTGTCTAGGTCCTTTAAAACATAACTGACATGATCCTTCTGTCTAGGTCCTTTAAAACATAACTGACATGATCCTTCTGTCTAGGTCCTTTAAAACATAACTGACATGATCCTTCTGTCTAGGTCCTTTAAAACATAACTGACATGATCCTTTTGTCTAGGTCCTTTAAAACATAACTGACATGATCCTTCTGTCTAGGTCCTTTAAAACATAACTGACATGATCCTTCTGTCTAGGTCCTTTAAAACATAACTGACATGATCCTTCTGTCTAGGTCCTTTAAAACATAACTGACATGATCCTTCTGTCTAGGTCCTTTAAAACATAACTGACATGATCCTTCTGTCTAGGTCCTTTAAAACATAACTGACATGATCCTTCTGTCTAGGTCCTTTAAAACATAACTGACATGATCCTTCTGTCTAAGTCCTTTAAAACATAACTGACATGATACTTCTATCTAGGTCCTTTAAAACATAACGGACGTGATCCTTCTGTCTAGGTCCTTTAAAACATAACTGACATGATCCTTCTGTCTAGGTCCTTTAAAACATAACTGACATGATCCTTCTGTCTAGGTCCTTTAAAACATAACTGACATGATCCTTCTGTCTAAGTCCTTTAAAACATAACTGACATGATCCTTCTGTCTAGGTCCTTTAAAACATAACTGACATGATCCTTCTGTCTAGGTCCTTTAAAACATAACTGACATGATCCTTCTGTCTAGGTCCTTTAAAACATAACTGACATGATCCTTCTGTCTAGGTCCTTTAAAACATAACTGACATGATCCTTCTGTCTAGGTCCTTTAAAACATAACTGACATGATCCTTCTGTCTAGGTCCTTTAAAACATAACTGACATGATCCTTCTGTCTAGGTCCTTTAAAACATAACTGACATGATCCTTCTGTCTAGGTCATTTAAAACATAACTGACATGATCCTTCTGTCTAGGTCCTTTAAAACATAACTGACATGATCCTTCTGTCTAGGTCCTTTAAAACATAACTGACATGATCATTCTGTCTAGGTCCTTTAAAACATAACTGACATGATCCTTCTGTCTAGGTCCTTTAAAACATAACTGACATGATCCTTCTGTCTAGGTCCTTTAAAACATGACTGACATGATCCTTCTGTCTTTGTCCTTTAAAACATAACTGACATGATCCTTCTGTCTAAGTCCTTTAAAACATAACTGACATGATCATTCTGTCTAGGTCCTTTAAACATAACTGACATGATCCTTCTGTCTAGGTCCTTGAAAACATAACTGAAATGATCCTTCTGTCTAGATCCTTTAAAACATAACTGACATGATCCTTCTGTCTAGGTCCTTTAAAACATAACTGACATGATCCTTCCGTCTAGGTCCTTTAAAACATAACTGACATGATCCTTCCGTCTATGTCCTTTAAAACATAACGGACATGATCCTTCTGTCTAGGTCCTTTAAAACATAACTGACATGATCCTTCTGTCTAGGTCCTTTAAAACATAACTGACATGATCCTTCTGTCTAGGTCCTTTAAAACATAACTGACATGATCATTCTGTCTAAGTCCTTTAAAATATAACTGACATGATACTTCTATCTAGGTCCTTTAAAACATAACTGACATGATCCTTCTGTCTAAGTCCTTTAAAACATAACTGACAAGATCCTTCTGTCTAGGTCCTTTAAAACATAACTGACATGATCCTTCTGTCTAGGTCCTTTAAAACATAACTGACATGATCCTTCTGTCTAGGTCCTTTAAAACATAACTGATATGATCCTTCTGTCTAGGTCCTTTAAGACATAACTGACATGCTGCGGCCGTTTCTAGATCCTTTAAAACATAACTGACATGATCCTTCTGTCTAGGTCCTTTAAAACATAACTGACATGATCCTTCCGTCTAGGTCCTTTAAAACATAACTGACATGATCCTTCCGTCTATGTCCTTTAAAACATAACGGACATGATCCTTCTGTCTAGGTCCTTTAAAACATAACTGACATGATCCTTCTGTCTAGGTCCTTTAAAACATAACTGACATGATCCTTCTGTCTAGGTCCTTTAAAACATAACTGAAATGATCCTTCCATCTAGGTCCTTTAAAACATAACTGACATGATCCTTCTGTCTAGGTCCTTTAAAACATAACTGACATGATCCTTCTGTCTAAGTCCTTTAAAACATAACTGACATGATCCTTCTGTCTAGGTCCTTTAAAACATAACTGACATGATCCTTCTGTCTAGGTCCTTTAAAACATAACTGACATGATCCTTCTGTCTAGGTCCTTTAAAACATAACTGACATGATCCTTCTGTCTAGGTCCTTTAAAACATAACTGACATGATCCTTCTGTCTAGGTCCTTTAAAACATAACTGACATGATCCTTCTGTCTAGGTCCTTTAAAACATAACTGACATGATCCTTCTGTCTAGGTCCTTTAAAACATAACTGACATGATCCTTCTGTCTAGGTCCTTTAAAACATAACTGAAATGATCCTTTCTGTCTAGGTCCTTTAAAATATAACTGACGTGATCCTTCTGTCTAGGTCCTTTAAAACATAACTGACATGATCCTTCTGTCTAGGTCCTTTAAAACATAACTGACATGATCCTTTTGTCTAGGTCCTTTAAAACATAACTGACATGATCCTTCTGTCTAGGTCCTTTAAAACATAACTGACATGATCCTTCTGTCTAGGTCCTTTAAAACATAACTGACATGATCCTTCTGTCTAGGTCCTTTAAAACATAACTGACATGATCCTTCTGTCTAGGTCCTTTAAAACATAACTGACATGATCCTTCTGTCTAGGTCCTTTAAAACATAACTGACATGATCCTTTTGTCTAGGTCCTTTAAAACATAACTGACATGATCCTTCTGTCTAGGTCCTTTAAAACATAACTGACATGATCCTTCTGTCTAGGTCCTTTAAAACATAACTGACATGATCCTTCTGTCTAGGTCCTTTAAACCATAACTGACATGATCCTTCTGTCTAGGTCCTTTAAAACATAACTGACATGATCCTTCTGTCTAGGTCCTTTAAAACATAACTGACATGATCCTTCTGTCTAGGTCCTTTAAAACATAACTGACATGATCCTTCTGTCTAAGTCCTTTAAAACATAACTGACATGATACTTCTATCTAGGTCCTTTAAAACATAACGGACGTGATCCTTCTGTCTAGGTCCTTTAAAACATAACTGACATGATCCTTCTGTCTAGGTCCTTTAAAACATAACTGACATGATCCTTCTGTCTAGGTCCTTTAAAACATAACTGACATGATCCTTTCTGTCTAGGTCCTTTAAAATATAACTGACATGATCCTTCTGTCTAGGTCCTTTAAAACATAACTGACATGATCCTTCTGTCTAGGTCCTTTAAAACATAACTGACATGATCCTTCTGTCTAGGTCCTTTAAAACATAACTGACCTGATCCTTCTGTCTAGGTCCTTTAAAACATAACTGATATGATCCTTCTGTCTAGGTCCTTTAAGACATAACTGACATGCTGCGGCCGTTTCTAGATCCTTTAAAACATAACTGACATGATCCTTCTGTCTAGGTCCTTTAAAACATAACTGACATGATCCTTCCGTCTAGGTCCTTTAAAACATAACTGACATGATCCTTCCGTCTATGTCCTTTAAAACATAACGGACATGATCCTTCTGTCTAGGTCCTTTAAAACATAACTGACATGATCCTTCTGTCTAGGTCCTTTAAAACATAACTGACATGATCCTTCTGTCTAGGTCCTTTAAAACATAACTGAAATGATCCTTCCATCTAGGTCCTTTAAAACATAACTGACATGATCCTTCTGTCTAGGTCCTTTAAAACATAACTGACATGATCCTTCTGTCTAAGTCCTTTAAAACATAACTGACATGATCCTTCTGTCTAGGTCCTTTAAAACATAACTGACATGATCCTTCTGTCTAGGTCCTTTAAAACATAACTGACATGATCCTTCTGTCTAGGTCCTTTAAAACATAACTGACATGATCCTTCTGTCTAGGTCCTTTAAAACATAACTGACATGATCCTTCTGTCTAGGTCCTTTAAAACATAACTGACATGATCCTTCTGTCTAGGTCCTTTAAAACATAACTGACATGATCCTTCTGTCTAGGTCCTTTAAAACATAACTGACATGATCCTTCTGTCTAGGTCCTTTAAAACATAACTGAAATGATCCTTTCTGTCTAGGTCCTTTAAAATATAACTGACGTGATCCTTTTGTCTAGGTCCTTTAAAACATAACTGACATGATCCTTTTGTCTAGGTCCTTTAAAACATAACTGACATGATCCTTCTGTCTAGGTCCTTTAAAACATAACTGACATGATCCTTCTGTCTAGGTCCTTTAAAACATAACTGACATGATCCTTCTGTCTAGGTCCTTTAAAACATAACTGACATGATCCTTCTGTCTAGGTCCTTTAAAACATAACTGACATGATCCTTCTGTCTAGGTCCTTTAAAACATAACTGACATGATCCTTTTGTCTAGGTCCTTTAAAACATAACTGACATGATCCTTCTGTCTAGGTCCTTTAAAACATAACTGACATGATCCTTCTGTCTAGGTCCTTTAAAACATAACTGACATGATCCTTCTGTCTAGGTCCTTTAAAACATAACTGACATGATCCTTCTGTCTAGGTCCTTTAAAACATAACTGACATGATCCTTCTGTCTAGGTCCTTTAAAACATAACTGACATGATCCTTCTGTCTAGGTCCTTTAAAACATAACTGACATGATCCTTCTGTCTAAGTCCTTTAAAACATAACTGACATGATACTTCTATCTAGGTCCTTTAAAACATAACGGACGTGATCCTTCTGTCTAGGTCCTTTAAAACATAACTGACATGATCCTTCTGTCTAGGTCCTTTAAAACATAACTGACATGATCCTTCTGTCTAGGTCCTTTAAAACATAACTGACATGATCCTTCTGTCTAAGTCCTTTAAAACATAACTGACATGATCCTTCTGTCTAGGTCCTTTAAAACATAACTGACATGATCCTTCTGTCTAGGTCCTTTAAAACATAACTGACATGATCCTTCTGTCTAGGTCCTTTAAAACATAACTGACATGATCCTTCTGTCTAGGTCCTTTAAAACATAACTGACATGATCCTTCTGTCTAGGTCCTTTAAAACATAACTGACATGATCCTTCTGTCTAGGTCCTTTAAAACATAACTGACATGATCCTTCTGTCTAGGTCCTTTAAAACATAACTGACATGATCCTTCTGTCTAGGTCATTTAAAACATAACTGACATGATCCTTCTGTCTAGGTCCTTTAAAACATAACTGACATGATCCTTCTGTCTAGGTCCTTTAAAACATAACTGACATGATCATTCTGTCTAGGTCCTTTAAAACATAACTGACATGATCCTTCTGTCTAGGTCCTTTAAAACATAACTGACATGATCCTTCTGTCTAGGTCCTTTAAAACATGACTGACATGATCCTTCTGTCTTTGTCCTTTAAAACATAACTGACATGATCCTTCTGTCTAAGTCCTTTAAAACATAACTGACATGATCATTCTGTCTAGGTCCTTTAAACATAACTGACATGATCCTTCTGTCTAGGTCCTTGAAAACATAACTGAAATGATCCTTCTGTCTAGATCCTTTAAAACATAACTGACATGATCCTTCTGTCTAGGTCCTTTAAAACATAACTGACATGATCCTTCCGTCTAGGTCCTTTAAAACATAACTGACATGATCCTTCCGTCTATGTCCTTTAAAACATAACGGACATGATCCTTCTGTCTAGGTCCTTTAAAACATAACTGACATGATCCTTCTGTCTAGGTCCTTTAAAACATAACTGACATGATCCTTCTGTCTAGGTCCTTTAAAACATAACTGACATGATCATTCTGTCTAAGTCCTTTAAAATATAACTGACATGATACTTCTATCTAGGTCCTTTAAAACATAACTGACATGATCCTTCTGTCTAAGTCCTTTAAAACATAACTGACATGATCCTTCTGTCTAGGTCCTTTAAAACATAACTGACATGATCCTTCTGTCTAGGTCCTTTAAAACATAACTGACATGATCCTTCTGTCTAGGTCCTTTAAAACATAACTGACATGATCCTTCTGTCTAGGTCCTTTAAAACATAACTGACATGATCCTTCTGTCTAGGTCCTTTAAAACATAACTGACATGATCCTTCTGTCTAAGTCCTTTAAAACATAACTGACATGATACTTCTATCTAGGTCCTTTAAAACATAACTGACATGATCCTTCTGTCTAAGTCCTTTAAAACATAACTGACATGATCCTTCTGTCTAGGTCCTTTAAAACATAACTGACATGATCCTTCTGTCTAGGTCCTTTAAAACATAACTGACATGATCCTTCTGTCTAGGTCCTTTAAAACATAACTGACATGATCCTTCTGTCTAGGTCCTTTAAAACATAACTGACATGATCCTTCTGTCTAAGTCCTTTAAAACATAACTGACATGATACTTCTATCTAGGTCCTTTAAAACATAACTGACATGATCCTTCTGTCTAAGTCCTTTAAAACATAACTGACATGATCCTTCTGTCTAGGTCCTTTAAAACATAACTGACATGATCCTTCTGTCTAGGTCCTTTAAAACATAACTGACATGATCCTTCTGTCTAGGTCTTTTAAAACATAACTGACATGATCCTTCTGTCTAGGTCCTTTAAAACATAACTGACATGATCCTTCTGTCTAGGTCCTTTAAAACATAACTGACATGATCCTTCTGTCTAGGTCCTTTAAAACATAACTGACATGATCCTTCTGTCTAGGTCCTTTAAAACATAACTGACATGATCCTTCTGTCTAGGTCCTTTAAAACATAACTGAAATGATCCTTTCTGTCTAGGTCCTTTAAAATATAACTGACATGATCCTTCTGTCTAGGTCCTTTAAAACATAACTGACATGATCCTTCTGTCTAGGTCCTTTAAAACATAACTGACATGATCCTTCTGTCTAGGTCCTTTAAAACATAACTGACCTGATCCTTCTGTCTAGGTCCTTTAAAACATAACTGATATGATCCTTCTGTCTAGGTCCTTTAAGACATAACTGACATGCTGCGGCCGTTTCTAGATCCTTTAAAACATAACTGACATGATCCTTCTGTCTAGGTCCTTTAAAACATAACTGACATGATCCTTCCGTCTAGGTCCTTTAAAACATAACTGACATGATCCTTCCGTCTATGTCCTTTAAAACATAACGGACATGATCCTTCTGTCTAGGTCCTTTAAAACATAACTGACATGATCCTTCTGTCTAGGTCCTTTAAAACATAACTGACATGATCCTTCTGTCTAGGTCCTTTAAAACATAACTGAAATGATCCTTCCATCTAGGTCCTTTAAAACATAACTGACATGATCCTTCTGTCTAGGTCCTTTAAAACATAACTGACATGATCCTTCTGTCTAAGTCCTTTAAAACATAACTGACATGATCCTTCTGTCTAGGTCCTTTAAAACATAACTGACATGATCCTTCTGTCTAGGTCCTTTAAAACATAACTGACATGATCCTTCTGTCTAGGTCCTTTAAAACATAACTGACATGATCCTTCTGTCTAGGTCCTTTAAAACATAACTGACATGATCCTTCTGTCTAGGTCCTTTAAAACATAACTGACATGATCCTTCTGTCTAGGTCTTTTAAAACATAACTGACATGATCCTTCTGTCTAGGTCCTTTAAAACATAACTGACATGATCCTTCTGTCTAGGTCCTTTAAAACATAACTGAAATGATCCTTTCTGTCTAGGTCCTTTAAAATATAACTGACGTGATCCTTCTGTCTAGGTCCTTTAAAACATAACTGACATGATCCTTCTGTCTAGGTCCTTTAAAACATAACTGACATGATCCTTTTGTCTAGGTCCTTTAAAACATAACTGACATGATCCTTCTGTCTAGGTCCTTTAAAACATAACTGACATGATCCTTCTGTCTAGGTCCTTTAAAACTTAACTGACATGATCCTTTTGTCTAGGTCCTTTAAAACATAACTGACATGATCCTTCTGTCTAGGTCCTTTACAAACATAACTGACATGATCCTTCTGTCTAGGTCCTTTAAAACATAACTGACATGATCCTTCTGTCTAGGTCCTTTAAAACATAACTGACATGATCCTTCTGTCTAGGTCCTTTAAAACATAACTGACATGATCCTTCTGTCTAGGTCCTTTAAAACATAACTGACATGATCCTTCTGTCTAGGTCCTTTAAAACATAACTGACATGATCCTTCTGTCTAAGTCCTTTAAAACATAACTGACATGATACTTCTATCTAGGTCCTTTAAAACATAACGGACGTGATCCTTCTGTCTAGGTCCTTTAAAACATAACTGACATGATCCTTCTGTCTAGGTCCTTTAAAACATAACTGACATGATCCTTCTGTCTAGGTCCTTTAAAACATAACTGACGTGATCCTTCTGTCTAAGTCCTTTAAAACATAACTGACATGATCCTTCTGTCTAGGTCCTTTAAAACATAACTGACATGATCCTTCTGTCTAGGTCCTTTAAAACATAACTGACATGATCCTTCTGTCTAGGTCCTTTAAAACATAACTGACATGATCCTTCTGTCTAGGTCCTTTAAAACATAACTGACATGATCCTTCTGTCTAGGTCCTTTAAAACATAACTGACATGATCCTTCTGTCTAGGTCCTTTAAAACATAACTGACATGATCCTTCTGTCTAGGTCCTTTAAAACATAACTGACATGATCCTTCTGTCTAGGTCATTTAAAACATAACTGACATGATCCTTCTGTCTAGGTCCTTTAAAACATAACTGACATGATCCTTCTGTCTAGGTCCTTTAAAACATAACTGACATGATCATTCTGTCTAGGTCCTTTAAAACATAACTGACATGATCCTTCTGTCTAGGTCCTTTAAAACATAACTGACATGATCCTTCTGTCTAGGTCCTTTAAAACATGACTGACATGATCCTTCTGTCTTGGTCCTTTAAAACATAACTGACATGATCCTTCTGTCTAAGTCCTTTAAAACATAACTGACATGATCATTCTGTCTAGGTCCTTTAAACATAACTGACATGATCCTTCTGTCTAGGTCCTTGAAAACATAACTGAAATGATCCTTCTGTCTAGATCCTTTAAAACATAACTGACATGATCCTTCTGTCTAGGTCCTTTAAAACATAACTGACATGATACTTTTATCTAGGTCCTTTAAAACATAACTGACGTGATCCTTCTGTCTAAGTCCTTTAAAACATAACTGACATGATCCTTCTGTCTAGGTCCTTTAAAACATAACTGACATGATCCTTCTGTCTAAGTCCTTTAAAACATAACTGACATGATCCTTCTGTCTAGGTCCTTTAAAACATAACTGACATGATCCTTCTGTCTAGGTCCTTTAAAACATAACTGACATGATCCTTCTGTCTAGGTCCTTTAAAACATAACTGACATGATCCTTCTGTCTAGGTCCTTTAAAACATAACTGACATGATCCTTCTGTCTAGGTCCTTTAAAACATAACTGACATGATCCTTCTGTCTAGGTCCTTTAAAACATAACTGAAATGATCCTTCTGTCTAGGTCCTTTAAAACATAACTGACATGATCCTTCTGTCTAGGTCCTTTAAAACATAACTGACATGATCCTTCTGTCTAGGTCCTTTAAAACATAACTGACATGATCCTTCTGTCTAGGTCCTTTAAAACATAACTGACATGATCCTTCTGTCTAGGTCCTTTAAAACATAACTGACATGATCCTTCTATCTAGGTCCTTTAAAACATAACTGACATGATCCTTCTGTCTAGGTCCTTTAAAACATAACTGACATGATCCTTCTGTCTAGGTCCTTTAAAACATGACTGACATGATCCTTCTGTCTAGGTCCTTTAAAACATAACTGACATGATCCTTCTGTCTAAATCCTTTAAAACATAACTGACATGATCCTTCTGTCTAGGTCCTTTAAAACATAACTGACATGATCCTTCTGTCTAGGTCCTTTAAAACATAACTGACAAGATCCTTCTGTCTAGGTCATTTAAAATAGCTAAACTTACTAGGTATATCTACATAGCTTGCATAAGACAGGTGAAGACAGACAGTCAGGGGTTCCTCTCTGTTTAACTTCCATGCTTCTGCTACTGTAGCCTAGAAATAACATTTGTTTACTATTGATTAAGTGTCAACATTTATCTGTGTAACAAATGACCACAGCAGTAATCACAAATAACCACAGTAATAATCACAAATGACCACAGTAGTAGTCACAAATGACCACAGTAGTAGTCACAAATGACCATGGTAGTTATCACAAATGACCACAGTAGTAATCACAAATGACCACAGTAGTAATCACAAATGACCACAGCAGTAGCCACAAATGACCACAATAGTAGTCACAAATGACCACAGTAGTAGCCACAAATGACCACAGTAGTAGTCACAAATGACCACAGTAGTAGTCACAAATGACCACAGTAGTAGCCACAAATGACCACAATAGTAGTCACAAATGACCACCGTAGTAGCCACAAATGACCACAGTAGTAATCAAAAATGACCACAATAGTAGTCACAATTGACCACAGTAGTAGTCACAAATGACCACAATAGTAGTCACAAATGACCACAGTAGTAGTCACAATTGACCACAGTAGTAGTCACAATTGACCACATTAGTAGTCACAAATGACCACAGTAGTAGTCACAAATGACCACAGTAGTAATCACAAATGACCACAGCAGTAATCACAAATGACCACAGTATTAGTCACAATTGACCACAGTAGTAGTCACAAATGACCACAGTAGTAGTCACAAATGACCACAGTAGTAGTCACAATTGACCACAGTAGTAGTCACAATTGACCACAGTAGTAGTCACAAATGACCACAGTAGTAGTCTCAATTGACCACAGTAGTAGTCACAATTGACCACATTAGTAGTCACAAATGACCACAGTAGTAGTCACAAATGACCACAGTAGTAATCACAAATGACCACAGCAGTAATCACAAATGACCACAGTATTAGTCACAATTGACCACAGTATTAGTCACAATTGACCACAGTAGTAGTCACAAATGACCACAGTAGTAGTCACAAATGACCACAGTAGTAGTCACAATTGACCACATTAGTAGTCACAAATGACCACAGTAATAATCACAAATGTCCACAGTAGTAATCACAAATGACCACAGTAGTAATCACAAATGACCACAGTATTAGTCACAATTGACCACAGTAGTAGTCACAAATGACCACAGTAGTAATCACAAATGACCACAGTAGTAGTCACAATTGACCACAGTAGTAGTCACAAATGACCACAGTAGTAGTCACAAATGACCACAGTAGTAGTCACAAATGACCACAGTAGTAGTCACAAATGACCACAGTAGTAGTCATAAATGACCACAGTAGTAGTCACAAATGACCACAGTAGTAGTCACAAATGACCACAGTAGTAGTCACAAATGACCACAGTAGTAGTCACAAATAACCACAGTAGTAGTCACAAATGACCACAGTAGTAGTCACAAATGACCACAGTAGTAGTCATAAATGACCACAGTAGTAGTCACAAATGACCACAGTAGTCACAAATGACCACAGTAGTAGTCACAAATGACCACAGTAGTAATCACAAATGACCACAGTAGTAATCAGAAATGACCACAGTAGTAGTCACAATTGACCACAGTAGTAGTCACAAATGACCACAGTAGTAATCACAAATGACCACAGTAGTAGTCACAAATGACCACAGTAGTAGTCACAATTGACCACAGTAGTAGTCACAAATGACCACAATAGTAGTCACAAATGACCACAGTAGTAGTCACAATTGACCACAGTAGTAGTCACAAATGACCACAGTAGTAATCACAAATGACCACAGTAGTAGTCACAAATGACCACAGTAGTAGTCACAATTGACCACAGTAGTAGTCACAAATAACCACAATAGTAGTCACAAATGACCACAGTAGTAGTCACAATTGACCACAGTAGTAGTCACAAATGACCATAGTAGTAATCACAAATGACCACAGTATTAGTCACAATTGACCACAGTAGTAGTCACAAATGACCACAGTAGTAGTCACAAATGACCACAGTAGTAATCACAAATGACCACAATAGTAGTCACAATTGACCACAGTAGTAGTCACAAATGACCACAGTAGTAATCACAAATGACCACAGTAGTAGTCACAAATGACCACAGTAGTAGTCACAAATGACCACAGTAGTAGTCACAAATGACCACAATAGTAGTCACAAATGACCACAGTAATAATCACAAATGACCACAGTAGTAATCACAAATGACCACAGTAGTTATCACAATTCCATCCTTTCCTCATTCATGACTTATCACCAGATTGTAAACAAGAGTAAGACGACGGGTGTCACTTGTGGAGCAGGAACTGTTACCCTTCTGTAGCACCTGAGTTCACCTTGTTTTTAGTGGGGTTCCTGTTGCTTAATCTTAAAGGGGCATTATCTGTCAAAATCGTAAATTTTTGATACCTATAAAAACTATCAGATATGATTGATGGTTTAATAAAACGTGTTTCTGTAACTTATAAATGTTATGAAATGTACACGCATCGGGGGAAAAAGGTGCAACTTCTTGTGTTTTGAGATCGATCAAGAAATGGACGCCATCTTATTAATTATCGGCATTGTTTACGGAGTTTGCCGAATCGTCATTAAATCAGTACAACGATGCACTTATTTTCTGTGAATCTGCTTTTAGTCTGCGTTAATTACGGTCAAAGAACCATGCAAGTTTGCAGTTAATAAGCGACAAAATACAAATTATTCGTTTTTACCTGTCACTAGTAAGGTCAGTTGCATACGGAGAAAGCGAGGTCAAATTATTTGCTTACAAGGAAATAATAAATCGATGGTAATTTTCGTTCTCAAAAGGCGAAAAGTGGTACGATAAGCTGTTTAATGTGAAATATTTACCTTTATTTCATCATTTTAAAGCTATTTACCAATTTCCAAAACATAAATTTTTTGGTCAAAACCGTAGCTAATGCCTCTTTAAGTTTTCTGTGTAATATTTTGTTGACCAGTGTTTGTATTTTTGTCCTTTTTCTATTAGCCATTGCATTGTCTGTCCATCAAATTATGGCTTCTGATTATACTTTTTGTATTTTCAAACTTTTCTGATTCATTACTGTGTAAATCTGTTTTCTGTTAAACTCAAAAATCACCTAAAATTACATCAACAATAGTTTTTAGCAACAGAGACAAAATATTGAGTCATAAAGAGAGTTATGGTGTTTAATGCCACTTTCAATAATATTACAGCTATATTGTGGTGGTCAGTTTTATTTTTGGAGGAAACCATAGTACCCAGAGAAAGCCACTGACAAACTTTATCACATAATGTTGTATTGAGTACACCTTGCCATGAGCAGCATTTGAGCTCACAACTTTAGTGGTGATAGGCGCAGATTGCATTGACAGTTGTAAATCCACCTACCTTAAAATTACTACCATGATGGCCCAGACAAAATATTAGTATTAATCTAATAACGGCTATGATATTACAGAACTTACATCTATTATAGAGCTCAGTGGTAAATGGATCTGTATATCTATTTCATCAATAGCATCAAACAATCTGTAAAAACAAATCAACTATAATAACAGTAATGTAAGCATTACTATCACTTTAATATACATCAATATAATGTCACTGGTCAAAATGTTTTAAAACAACTGCCCATTAAACATCACCTCCATTTTGGCCATTTCATGAAGTTTCTTTATTTTTCAGTAACAGCATGCACAGAAATTTTGAATGAATGGTAGGGCAGCCCGATATATTTTTACCGGGTACAACCCAAGAACCATCCCAGTCAAATTTATTTAGTTTGTCCCAGTGATTTCAGATGAGAAGATTGGTAAAATATAGACTTATATTCCTGGCTAACCTGTAAACAACTCACTATCACCCTTTTACACTTAAATTTAACTTTGTTTCAGCTTAATATGTAGAAGTTTTGCCATTTAAAAACAAATTCTATATTCAGTGATGGCAGCCATCTTGGATGGATAGTGGGCTAGTCAGATATAATTTCAAATAGGACCACCAATGGGCAATCACAGACAAGTTGGTCTAAAAGGATCCACTTTTAATATATATCAATAGAAAATTTAAATATGAAATGCTTACAATGACAATTAAAATTGATAAAAAAAAGTTCATCTCATAATTTAATTGTACTACAGTTGAATCTCGTTGTCAAACTCTGCTTACTCGAAATTTTGGCTAAGTCAAAATTTGTCTGCAGTCCAGTTTAAACTTAGTGCTTTTCAACTTAATTTACTCCTCTTGTCTCAAAGTTCAATGTGTCGAAATTTCAGGTTTCTCGAAGAAACTTTTCAGTTCCTAACATACAAATTCATTCGAAATTCTGTTCGCTGTCACGAAATTATCAATTAAATCAATTAACAAACCTGTCAAGGTGTCAACAGCATGGCCTGGGGTGTTTACCATGTGAGGTGAGATTTACTTTGAAAACTGTTAATCATTATTTGTAAAGAAATCAGATCGGGTTCTTAATCGAAGCATTAAAGTGATAATCATATTAATGAAATATTCTAACATCACCTCCTTCTTTCGCTTTGTTAACAAACGAGTGAGTTATCCATTCGGTATAATCTCATTTGCACATGCGCCGGTGAATGTGACTGACTTTTCCATTGGCAGCATAAATTGTGTGCGACATTTTCCGCAAACGTAAATATAAATTACCGTCTTCCAATCAAAGTATACTACCGTATTTGTACTGTTAGACATATCAGAATCGAAATAAATCATGGAAGGCAGAATGTGTTTTGAGTTTTAACACGGATTGGCGGATATTAGTAAATTTTATCCCTCGCTTCTGGCTCGGGATAAAATACTAATATCTGCCAATCCATGTTAAAACTCCCAACACATTCTGCCTTCCATGATTTATTTCTTAATTATTTAATGATAAATTTCAAAGCACTTGATTTTGTGAAAACTAATTTTACCTATATGATACACTTCCCTCTCTAATGTTACCTATATGATACAGCTTCATCTCTAATGTTACCTATATGATACAGTTGCCTCTCTAATGTTACCTATATGATACAGTTGCCTCTCTAATGTTACCTATATGATACAGTTGCCCCTCTAATGTTACCTATATGATACAGTTGCCCTCTAATGTTACCTATATGATAGTTACCCCTCTAATGTTACCTATATGATACAGTTGCCCCTCTAATGTTACCTATATGATACAGCTCCCTCTCTAATGTTACCTATATGATACAGTTGCCCCTCTAATGTAACATATATAATACAGCTCCCTCTCTAATGTTACCTATATGATACAGTTGCCTCTCTAATGTTACCTATATGATACACTTCCATCTCTAATGTTACCTATATGATACAGCCCCCTCTCTAATGTTACCTATATGATACAGTTGCCTCTCTAATGTTACCTATATGATACAGTTGTCCCTCTAATGTAACCTATATGATACAGTTGCCCCTCTAATGTTACCTATATGATACAGTTGCCCCTCTAATGTTACCTATATGATACAGTTGCCTCTCTAATGTTACCTATATGATACAGCTCCCTCTCTAATGTTACCTATATGATACAATTGCCACTCTAATGTTACCTATATGATACAGTTGCCCCTCTAATGTTACCTATATGATACAGTTGTCTCTCTAATGTTACCTATATGATACAGTTGCCTCTCTAATGTTACCTATATGATACAGCTCCCTCTCTAATGTTACCTATATGATACAGTTGCCCCTCTAATGTTACCTTTATGATACAGTTGCCCCTCTAATGTTACCTATATGATTCAGCTCCCTCTCTAATGTTACCTATATGATACAGCTCCCTCTCTAATGTTACCTATATGATACAGCTCCCTCTCTAATGTTACCTATATGATACAGTTGCCCTTTAATTTTACCTATATGATACAGTTGCCTCTTTAATGTTACCTATATGATACAGCTCCCTCTCTACTGTTACCTATATGATACAGTTGCCCCTCTAATGTTACCTATATGATACAGCTCCCTCTCTAATGTTACCTATATGATACAGTTGCCTCTCTAATGTTACCTATATGATACAGTTGCCCCTCTAATGTTATCTATATGATACAGTTGCCCCTCAAATGTTACCTATATGATACAGTTGCCCCTCTAATGTTACCTATATGATACAGTTGCCTCTCTAATGTTACTTTATGATACAGTTGCCCCTCTAATGTTACCTATATGATACAGTTGCCTCTCTAATTTTACCTATATGATACAGTTGCCTCTCTAATGTTACCTATATGATACACCTTCCTCTCTAATGTTACCTATATGATACAGTTGCCCCTCTAATGTTACCTATATGATACAGCTCCCTCTCTAATGTTACCTATATGATACAGTTGCCTCTCTAATGTTACCTATATGATACAGTTGCCTCTCTAATGTTACCTATATGATACAGTTGCCTCTCTAATGTTACCTATATGATACAGTTGCCACTCTAATGTTACATATATGATACAGTTGCCTCTCTAATGTTACCTATATGATACAGTTGCCCCTCTAATGTTACCTATATGATACAGTTGCCTCTCTAATGTTACATATATGATACAGTTGCCCCTCTAATGTTACCTATATGATACAGTTGCCTCTCTAATGTTACCTATATGATACAGTTGCCCCTCTAATGTTACCTATATGATACAGTTGCCTCTCTAATGTTACCTATATGATACAGCTCCCTCTCTAATGTTACCTATATGATACAGCTCCCTCTCTAATGTTACCTATATGATACAGTTGACCCTCTAATGTTACCTATATGATACAGTTGCCTCTCTAATGTTACCTATATGATACAGTTGCAACTCTAATGTTACCTATATGATACAGTTGCAACTCTAATGTTACCTATATGATACAGTTGCCTCTCTAATGTTAACTATATGATACAGTTGCCTCTCTAATGTTACCTATATGATACAGCTCCCTCTCTAATGTTACCTATATGATACAGTTATCCCTCTAATGTTACCTATATGATACAGTTGCCCCTTTAATGTTATCTATATGATACAGTTGCCTCTCTAATGTTACCTATATGATACAGTTTCCCCTCTAATGTTACCTATATGATACAGTTGCCTCTCTAATGTTACCTATATGATACAGTTGCCCCTCTAATGTTACCTATATGATACAGTTGCCCATCTAATTTTACCTATATGATACAGTTGCCCCTCTAATTTTACCTATATGATACAGCTCCCTTTCTAATGTTACCTATATGATACAGTTGCCCCTCTAATGTTACCTATATGATACAGTTTCCCCTCTAATGTTACCTATATGATACAGTTGCCTCTCTAATGTTACCTATATGATACAGTTGCCCCTCTAATGTTACCTATATGATACAGTTGCCCATCTAATTTTACCTATATGATACAGTTGCCCCTCTAATTTTACCTATATGATACAGCTCCCTTTCTAATGTTACCTATATGATACAGTTGCCCCTCTAATGTTACCTATATGATACAGTTGCCCCTCTAATGTTACCTATATGATACAGTTGCACCTCTAATGTTACCTATATGATACAGTTTCCCCTCTAATGTTACCTATATGATACAGTTGCCTCTCTAATGTTACCTATATGATACAGTTGCCCCTCTAATGTTACCTATATGATACAGTTGCCCATCTAATTTTACCTATATGATACAGTTGCCCCTCTAATTTTACCTATATGATACAGCTCCCTTTCTAATGTTACCTATATGATACAGTTGCCCCTCTAATGTTACCTATATGATACAGTTGCCCCTCTAATGTTACCTATATGATACAGTTGCACCTCTAATGTTACCTATATGATACAGTTGACCCTCTAATGTTACCTATATGATACAGTTGACTCTCTAATGTTACCTATATGATACAGCTCCCTCTCTAATGTTACCTATATGATACAGTTGCCCTCTAATGTTACCTATATGATACAGTTGCCTCTCTAATATTACATATATGATACAGTTGCCCCTCTAATGTTACCTATATGATACAGTTGCCCCTCTAATGTTACCTATATGATACAGCTCCCTCTCTAATGTTACCTACATGATACAGTTGCCCCTCTAATGTTACCTATATGATACAGTTGCCCCTCAAATGTTACCTATATGATACAGTTGCCCCTCTAATGTTACCTATATGATACAGTTGCCATCTAATGTTACTTATATGATACAGTTGCCCTCTAATGTTACCTATATGATACAGTTACCCCTCTAATGTTACCTATATGATACAGTTGCCCCTCTAATGTTACCTATATGATACAGCTCCCTCTCTAATGTTACCTATATGATACAGTTGCCCCTCTAATGTAACATATATAATACAGCTCCCTCTCTAATGTTACCTATATGATACAGTTGCCTCTCTAATGTTACCTATATGATACACTTCCCTCTCTAATGTTACCTATATGATACAGCCCCCTCTCTAATGTTACCTATATGATACAGTTGCCTCTCTAATGTTACCTATATGATACAGTTGTCCCTCTAATGTAACCTATATGATACAGTTGCCCCTCTAATGTTACCTATATGATACAGTTGCCCCTCTAATGTTACCTATATGATACAGTTGCCTCTCTAATGTTACCTATATGATACAGCTCCCTCTCTAATGTTACCTATATGATACAATTGCCACTCTAATGTTACCTATATGATACAGTTGCCCCTCTAATGTTACCTATATGATACAGTTGTCTCTCTAATGTTACCTATATGATACAGTTGCCTCTCTAATGTTACCTATATGATACAGCTCCCTCTCTAATGTTACCTATATGATACAGTTGCCCCTCTAATGTTACCTTTATGATACAGTTGCCCCTCTAATGTTACCTATATGATTCAGCTCCCTCTCTAATGTTACCTATATGATACAGCTCCCTCTCTAATGTTACCTATATGATACAGCTCCCTCTCTAATGTTACCTATATGATACAGTTGCCCTTTAATTTTACCTATATGATACAGTTGCCTCTTTAATGTTACCTATATGATACAGCTCCCTCTCTACTGTTACCTATATGATACAGTTGCCCCTCTAATGTTACCTATATGATACAGCTCCCTCTCTAATGTTACCTATATGATACAGTTGCCTCTCTAATGTTACCTATATGATACAGTTGCCCCTCTAATGTTATCTATATGATACAGTTGCCCCTCAAATGTTACCTATATGATACAGTTGCCTCTCTAATGTTACTTTATGATACAGTTGCCCCTCTAATGTTACCTATATGATACAGTTGCCTCTCTAATTTTACCTATATGATACAGTTGCCTCTCTAATGTTACCTATATGATACACCTTCCTCTCTAATGTTACCTATATGATACAGTTGCCCCTCTAATGTTACCTATATGATACAGCTCCCTCTCTAATGTTACCTATATGATACAGTTGCCTCTCTAATGTTACCTATATGATACAGTTGCCTCTCTAATGTTACCTATATGATACAGTTGCCTCTCTAATGTTACCTATATGATACAGTTGCCACTCTAATGTTACATATATGATACAGTTGCCTCTCTAATGTTACCTATATGATACAGTTGCCCCTCTAATGTTACCTATATGATACAGTTGCCTCTCTAATGTTACATATATGATACAGTTGCCCCTCTAATGTTACCTATATGATACAGTTGCCTCTCTAATGTTACCTATATGATACAGTTGCCCCTCTAATGTTACCTATATGATACAGTTGCCTCTCTAATGTTACCTATATGATACAGCTCCCTCTCTAATGTTACCTATATGATACAGTTGCCCCTCTAATGTTACCTATATGATACAGTTGCCTCTCTAATGTTACCTATATGATACAGTTGCAACTCTAATGTTACCTATATGATACAGTTGCCCCTCTAATGTTACTTATATGATACAGTTGCCTCTCTAATGTTACCTATATGATACAGTTGCCTCTCTAATGTTACCTATATGATACAGCTCCCTCTCTAATGTTACCTATATGATACAGTTATCCCTCTAATGTTACCTATATGATACAGTTGCCACTTTAATGTTATCTATATGATACAGTTGCCTCTCTAATGTTACCTATATGATACAGTTTCCCCTCTAATGTTACCTATATGATACAGTTGCCACTCTAATGTTACCTATATGATACAGTTGCCCCTCTAATGTTACCTATATGATACAGTTGCCCATCTAATTTTACATATATGATACACTTGCCCCTCTAATTTTACCTATATGATACAGCTCCCTTTCTAATGTTACCTATATGATACAGTTGCCCCTCTAATGTTACCTATATGATACAGTTGCCCCTCTAATGTTACCTATATGATACAGTTGCACCTCTAATGTTACCTATATGATACAGTTGACCCTCTAATGTTACCTATATGATACAGTTGACTCTCTAATGTTACCTATATGATACAGCTCCCTCTCTAATGTTACCTATATGATACAGTTGCCCTCTAATGTTACCTATATGATACAGTTGCCTCTCTAATATTACATATATGATACAGTTGCCCCTCTAATGTTACCTATATGATACAGTTGCCCCTCTAATGTTACCTATATGATACAGCTCCCTCTCTAATGTTACCTACATGATACAGTTGCCCCTCTAATGTTACCTAAATGATACAGTTGCCCCTCAATTGTTACCTATATGATACAGTTGCCCCTCTAATGTTACCTATATGATACAGTTGCCATCTAATGTTACTTATATGATACAGTTGCCCCTCTAATGTTACCTACATGATACAGTTACTTCTCTAATTTTACCTATATGATACAGTTGCCCTCTAATGTTACCTATATGTTACAGTTGCCTCTCTAATGTTACCTATATGATACAGCTCCCTCTCTAATGTTACCTATATGATACAGCTCCCTCTCTAATGTTACCTATATGATACAGCTCCCTCTCTAATGTTACCTATATGATACAGTTGCCCTTTAATTTTACCTATATGATACAGTTGCCTCTTTAATGTTACCTATATGATACAGCTCCCTCTCTACTGTTACCTATATGATACAGTTGCCCCTCTAATGTTACCTATATGATACAGCTCCCTCTCTAATGTTACCTATATGATACAGTTGCCTCTCTAATGTTACCTATATGATACAGTTGCCCCTCTAATGTTATCTATATGATACAGTTGCCCCTCAAATGTTACCTATATGATACAGTTGCCCCTCTAATGTTACCTATATGATACAGTTGCCTCTCTAATGTTACTTTATGATACAGTTGCCCCTCTAATGTTACCTATATGATACAGTTGCCTCTCTAATTTTACCTATATGATACAGTTGCCTCTCTAATGTTACCTATATGATACACCTTCCTCTCTAATGTTACCTATATGATACAGTTGCCCCTCTAATGTTACCTATATGATACAGCTCCCTCTCTAATGTTACTTATATGATACAGTTGCCTCTCTAATGTTAACTATATGATACAGTTGCCTCTCTAATGTTACCTATATGATACAGTTGCCTCTCTAATGTTACCTATATGATACAGTTGCCACTCTAATGTTACATATATGATACAGTTGCCTCTCTAATGTTACCTATATGATACAGTTGCCCCTCTAATGTTACCTATATGATACAGTTGCCTCTCTAATGTTACATATATGATACAGTTGCCACTCTAATGTTACCTATATGATACAGTTGCCTCTCTAATGTTACCTATATGATACAGTTGCCCCTCTAATGTTACCTATATGATACAGTTGCCTCTCTAATGTTACCTATATGATACAGCTCCCTCTCTAATGTTACCTATATGATACAGCTCCCTCTCTAATGTTACCTATATGATACAGTTGACCCTCTAATGTTACCTATATGATACAGTTGCCTCTCTAATGTTACCTATATGATGCAGTTGCAACTCTAATGTTACCTATATGATACAGTTGCAACTCTAATGTTACCTATATGATACAGTTGCCTCTCTAATGTTACCTATATGATACAGTTGCCTCTCTAATGTTACCTATATGATACAGCTCCCTCTCTAATGTTACCTATATGATACAGTTATCCCTCTAATGTTACCTATATGATACAGTTGCCCCTTTAATGTTATCTATATGATACAGTTGCCTCTCTAATGTTACCTATATGATACAGTTTCCCCTCTAATGTTACCTATATGATACAGTTGCCTCTCTAATGTTACCTATATGATACAGTTGCCCCTCTAATGTTACCTATATGATACAGTTGCCCATCTAATTTTACCTATATGATACAGTTGCCCCTCTAATTTTACCTATATGATACAGCTCCCTTTCTAATGTTACCTATATGATACAGTTGCCCCTCTAATGTTACCTATATGATACAGTTGCCCCTCTAATGTTACCTATATGATACAGTTGCACCTCTAATGTTACCTATATGATACAGTTGACTCTCTAATGTTACCTATATGATACAGCTCCCTCTCTAATGTTACCTATATGATACAGTTGCCCTCTAATGTTACCTATATGATACAGTTGCCTCTCTAATATTACATATATGATACAGTTGCCCCTCTAATGTTACCTATATGATACAGTTGCCCCTCTAATGTTACCTATATGATACAGCTCCCTCTCTAATGTTACCTACATGATACAGTTGCCCCTCTAATGTTACCTATATGATACAGTTGCCCCTCAAATGTTACCTATATGATACAGTTGCCCCTCTAATGTTACCTATATGATACAGTTGCCATCTAATGTTACTTATATGATACAGTTGCCCTCTAATGTTACCTATATGATACAGTTACCCCTCTAATGTTACCTATATGATACAGTTGCCCCTCTAATGTTACCTATATGATACAGCTCCCTCTCTAATGTTACCTATATGATACAGTTGCCCCTCTAATGTTACCTATATGATACAGCTCCCTCTCTAATGTTACCTATATGATACAGTTGCCTCTCTAATGTTACCTATATGATACAGTTGCCCCTCTAATGTTATCTATATGATACAGTTGCCCCTCAAATGTTACCTATATGATACAGTTGTCCCTCTAATGTTACCTATATGATACAGTTGCCTCTCTAATGTTACTTTATGATACAGTTGCCCCTCTAATGTTACCTATATGATACAGTTGCCTCTCTAATTTTACCTATATGATACAGTTGCCTCTCTAATGTTACCTATATGATACACCTTCCTCTCTAATGTTACCTATATGATACAGTTGCCCCTCTAATGTTACCTATATGATACAGCTCCCTCTCTAATGTTACCTATATGATACAGTTGCCTCTCTAATGTTAACTATATGATACAGTTGCCTCTCTAATGTTACCTATATGATACAGTTGCCTCTCTAATGTTACCTATATGATACAGTTGCCACTCTAATGTTACATATATGATACAGTTGCCTCTCTAATGTTACCTATATGATACAGTTGCCCCTCTAATGTTACCTATATGATACAGTTGCCTCTCTAATGTTACATATATGATACAGTTGCCCCTCTAATGTTACCTATATGATACAGTTGCCTCTCTAATGTTACCTATATGATACAGTTGCCCCTCTAATGTTACCTATATGATACAGTTGCCTCTCTAATGTTACCTATATGATACAGCTCCCTCTCTAATGTTACCTATATGATACAGCTCCCTCTCTAATGTTACCTATATGATACAGTTGACCCTCTAATGTTACCTATATGATACAGTTGCCTCTCTAATGTTACCTATATGATACAGTTGCAACTCTAATGTTACCTATATGATACAGTTGCAACTCTAATGTTACCTATATGATACAGTTGCCTCTCTAATGTTACCTATATGATACAGTTGCCTCTCTAATGTTACCTATATGATACAGCTCCCTCTCTAATGTTACCTATATGATACAGTTATCCCTCTAATGTTACCTATATGATACAGTTGCCCCTTTAATGTTATCTATATGATACAGTTGCCTCTCTAATGTTACCTATATGATATAGTTTCCCCTCTAATGTTACCTATATGATACAGTTGCCTCTCTAATGTTACCTATATGATACAGTTGCCCCTCTAATGTTACCTATATGATACAGTTGCCCATCTAATTTTACCTATATGATACAGTTGCCCCTTTAATTTTACCTATATGATACAGCTCCCTTTCTAATGTTACCTATATGATACAGTTGCCCCTCTAATGTTACCTATATGATACAGTTGCCCCTCTAATGTTACCTATATGATACAGTTGCACCTCTAATGTTACCTATATGATACAGTTGACTCTCTAATGTTACCTATATGATACAGCTCCCTCTCTAATGTTACCTATATGATACAGTTGCCCTCTAATGTTACCTATATGATACAGTTGCCTCTCTAATATTACATATATGATACAGTTGCCCCTCTAATGTTACCTATATGATACAGTTGCCCCTCTAATGTTACCTATATGATACAGCTCCCTCTCTAATGTTACCTACATGATACAGTTGCCCCTCTAATGTTACCTATATGATACAGTTGCCCCTCAAATGTTACCTATATGATACAGTTGCCCCTCTAATGTTACCTATATGATACAGTTGCCATCTAATGTTACTTATATGATACAGTTGCCCTCTAATGTTACCTATATGATACAGTTACCCCTCTAATGTTACCTATATGATACAGTTGCCCCTCTAATGTTACCTATATGATACAGCTCCCTCTCTAATGTTACCTATATGATACAGTTGCCCCTCTAATGTAACATATATAATACAGCTCCCTCTCTAATGTTACCTATATGATACAGTTGCCTCTCTAATGTTACCTATATGATACACTTCCCTCTCTAATGTTACCTATATGATACAGCCCCCTCTCTAATGTTACCTATATGATACAGTTGCCTCTCTAATGTTACCTATATGATACAGTTGTCCCTCTAATGTAACCTATATGATACAGTTGCCCCTCTAATGTTACCTATATGATACAGTTGCCCCTCTAATGTTACCTATATGATACAGTTGCCTCTCTAATGTTACCTATTTGATACAGCTCCCTCTCTAATGTTACCTATATGATACAATTTCCACTCTAATGTTACCTATATGATACAGTTGCCACTCTAATGTTACCTATATGATACAGTTGTCTCTCTAATGTTACCTATATGATACAGTTGCCTCTCTAATGTTACCTATATGATACAGCTCCCTCTCTAATGTTACCTATATGATACAGTTGCCCCTCTAATGTTACCTTTATGATACAGTTGCCCCTCTAATGTTACCTATATGATTCAGCTCCCTCTCTAATGTTACCTATATGATACAGCTCCCTCTCTAATGTTACCTATATGATACAGCTCCCTCTCTAATGTTACCTATATGATACAGTTGCCCTTTAATTTTACCTATATGATACAGTTGCCCTTTAATTTTACCTATATGATACAGTTGCCTCTTTAATGTTACCTATATGATACAGCTCCCTCTCTACTGTTACCTATATGATACAGTTGCCCCTCTAATGTTACCTATATGATACAGCTCCCTCTCTAATGTTACCTATATGATACAGTTGCCTCTCTAATGTTACCTATATGATACAGTTGCCCCTCTAATGTTATCTATATGATACAGTTGCCCCTCAAATGTTACCTATATGATACAGTTGCCTCTCTAATGTTACTTTATGATACAGTTGCCCCTCTAATGTTACCTATATGATACAGTTGCCTCTCTAATTTTACCTATATGATACAGTTGCCTCTCTAATGTTACCTATATGATACACCTTCCTCTCTAATGTTACCTATATGATACAGCTCCCTCTCTAATGTTACCTATATGATACAGTTGCCTCTCTAATGTTACCTATATGATACAGTTGCCTCTCTAATGTTACCTATATGATACAGTTGCCTCTCTAATGTTACCTATATGATACAGTTGCCACTCTAATGTTACATATATGATACAGTTGCCTCTCTAATGTTACCTATATGATACAGTTGCCCCTCTAATGTTACCTATATGATACAGTTGCCTCTCTAATGTTATATATATGATACAGTTGCCCCTCTAATGTTACCTATATGATACAGTTGCCTCTCTAATGTTACCTATATGATACAGTTGCCCCTCTAATGTTACCTATATGATACAGTTGCCTCTCTAATGTTACCTATATGATACAGCTCCCTCTCTAATGTTACCTATATGATACAGTTGCCCCTCTAATGTTACCTATATGATACAGTTGCCTCTCTAATGTTACCTATATGATACAGTTGCAACTCTAATGTTACCTATATGATACAGTTGCCCCTCTAATGTTACCTATATGATACAGTTGCCTCTCTAATGTTACCTATATGATACAGTTGCCTCTCTAATGTTACCTATATGATACAGCTCCCTCTCTAATGTTACCTATATGATACAGTTATCCCTCTAATGTTACCTATATGATACAGTTGCCACTTTAATGTTATCTATATGATACAGTTGCCTCTCTAATGTTACCTATATGATACAGTTTCCCCTCTAATGTTACCTATATGATACAGTTGCCTCTCTAATGTTACCTATATGATACAGTTGCCCCTCTAATGTTACCTATATGATACAGTTGCCCATCTAATTTTACATATATGATACAGTTGCCCCTCTAATTTTACCTATATGATACAGCTCCCTTTCTAATGTTACCTATATGATACAGTTGCCGCTCTAATGTTACCTATATGATACAGTTGCCCCTCTAATGTTACCTATATGATACAGTTGCACCTCTAATGTTACCTATATGATACAGTTGACCCTCTAATGTTACCTATATGATACAGTTGACTCTCTAATGTTACCTATATGATACAGCTCCCTCTCTAATGTTACCTATATGATACAGTTGCCCTCTAATGTTACCTATATGATACAGTTGCCTCTCTAATATTACATATATGATACAGTTGCCCCTCTAATGTTACCTATATGATACAGTTGCCCCTCTAATGTTACCTATATGATACAGCTCCCTCTCTAATGTTACCTACATGATACAGTTGCCCCTCTAATGTTACCTAAATGATACAGTTGCCCCTCAATTGTTACCTATATGATACAGTTGCCCCTCTAATGTTACCTATATGATACAGTTGCCATCTAATGTTACTTATATGATACAGTTGCCCCTCTAATGTTACCTACATGATACAGTTGCTTCTCTAATTTTACCTATATGATACAGTTGCCCCTCTAATGTTACCTATATGTTACAGTTGCCTCTCTAATGTTACCTATATGATACAGCTCCCTCTCTAATGTTACCTATATGATACAGCTCCCTCTCTAATGTTACCTATATGATACAGTTGCCCCTCTAATGTTACCTATATGATACAGTTGCCCATCTAATTTTACCTATATGATACAGTTGCCCCTCTAATTTTACCTATATGATACAGCTCCCTTTCTAATGTTACCTATATGATACAGTTGCCCCTCTAATGTTACCTATATGATACAGTTGCCCCTCTAATGTTACCTATATGATACAGTTGCACCTCTAATGTTACCTATATGATACAGTTATCCCTCTAATGTTACCTATATGATACAGTTGCCACTTTAATGTTATCTATATGATACAGTTTCCCCTCTAATGTTACCTATATGATACAGTTTCCCCTCTAATGTTACCTATATGATACAGTTGCCTCTCTAATGTTACCTATATGATACAGTTGCCTCTCTAATGTTACCTATATGATACAGTTGCCTCTCTAATGTTACCTATATGATACAGCTCCCTCTCTAATGTTACCTATATGATACAGTTATCCCTCTAATGTTACCTATATGATACAGTTGCCACTTTAATGTTATCTATATGATACAGTTGCCTCTCTAATGTTACCTATATGATACAGTTTCCCCTCTAATGTTACCTATATGATACAGTTGCCTCTCTAATGTTACCTATATGATACAGTTGCCCCTCTAATGTTACCTATATGATACAGTTGCCCATCTAATTTTACATATATGATACAGTTGCCCCTCTAATTTTACCTATATGATACAGCTCCCTTTCTAATGTTACCTATATGATACAGTTGCCGCTCTAATGTTACCTATATGATACAGTTGCCCCTCTAATGTTACCTATATGATACAGTTGCACCTCTAATGTTACCTATATGATACAGTTGACCCTCTAATGTTACCTATATGATACAGTTGACTCTCTAATGTTACCTATATGATACAGCTCCCTCTCTAATGTTACCTATATGATACAGTTGCCCTCTAATGTTACCTATATGATACAGTTGCCTCTCTAATATTACATATATGATACAGTTGCCCCTCTAATGTTACCTATATGATACAGTTGCCCCTCTAATGTTACCTATATGATACAGCTCCCTCTCTAATGTTACCTACATGATACAGTTGCCCCTCTAATGTTACCTAAATGATACAGTTGCCCCTCAATTGTTACCTATATGATACAGTTGCCCCTCTAATGTTACCTATATGATACAGTTGCCATCTAATGTTACTTATATGATACAGTTGCCCCTCTAATGTTACCTACATGATACAGTTGCTTCTCTAATTTTACCTATATGATACAGTTGCCCCTCTAATGTTACCTATATGTTACAGTTGCCTCTCTAATGTTACCTATATGATACAGCTCCCTCTTTAATGTTACCTATATGATACAGCTCCCTCTCTAATGTTACCTATATGATACAGTTGCCCCTCTAATGTTACCTATATGATACAGTTGCCCATCTAATTTTACCTATATGATACAGTTGCCCCTCTAATTTTACCTATATGATACAGCTCCCTTTCTAATGTTACCTATATGATACAGTTGCCCCTCTAATGTTACCTATATGATACAGTTGCCCCTCTAATGTTACCTATATGATACAGTTGCACCTCTAATGTTACCTATATGATACAGTTGACCCTCTAATGTTACCTATATGATACAGTTGCCTCTCTAATGTTACCTATATGATACAGCTCCCTCTCTAATGTTACCTATATGATACAGTTGCCCTCTAATGTTACCTATATGATACAGTTGCCTCTCTAATGTTACATATATGATACAGTTGCCCCTCTAATGTTACCTATATGATACAGTTGCCCCTCTAATGTTACCTATATGATACAGCTCCCTCTCTAATGTTACATATATGATACAGTTGCCCCTCTAATGTTACCTATATGATACAGCTCCCATTCTAATGTTACCTATATGATACAGTTGCCTCTCCAATGTTACCTATATGATACAGTTGCCCCTCTAATGTTACCTATATGATACAGTTGCCCCTCTAATGTTACCTATATGATACAGTTGCCATCTAATGTTACTTATATGATACAGTTGCCCCTCTAATGTTACCTACATGATACAGTTGCCTCTCTAATGTTACCTATATGATACACCTCCCTCTCTAATGTTACATATATGATACAGTTGCCCCTCTAATGTTACCTATATGATACAGTTCCCTCTCTAATGTTACCTATATGATACAGTTGCCTCTCTAATGTTACCTATATGATACAGTTGCCTCTCTAATGTTACCTATATGATACAGTTGCCTCTCTAATGTTACCTATATGATACAGTTGTCCCTCTAATGTTACATATATGATACAGTTGCCTCTCTAATGTTACCTATATGATACAGTTGCCCCTCTAATGTTACCTATATGATACAGTTGCCCCTCAAATGTTACCTATATGATACAGTTGCCCCTCTAATGTTACCTATATGATACAGTTGCCATCTAATGTTACTTATATGATACAGTTGCGCCTCTAATGTTACCTACATGATACAGTTGCTTCTCTAATTTTACCTATATGATACAGTTGCCTCTCTAATGTTACCTATATGATACACCTCCCTCTCTAATGTTACCTATATGATACAGTTTCCCCTCTAATGTTACCTATATGATACAGTTGCCTCTCTAATGTTACCTATATGATACAGTTGCCCCTCTAATGTTACCTATATGATACAGTTGCCCATCTAATTTTACATATATGATACAGTTGCCCCTCTAATTTTACCTATATGATACAGCTCCCTTTCTAATGTTACATATATGATACAGTTGCCGCTCTAATGTTACCTATATGATACAGTTGCCCCTCTAATGTTACCTATATGATACAGTTGCACCTCTAATGTTACCTATATGATACAGTTGACCCTCTAATGTTACCTATATGATACAATTGACTCTCTAATGTTACCTATATGATACAGCTCCCTCTCTAATGTTACCTATATGATACAGTTGCCCTCTAATGTTACCTATATGATACAGTTGCCTCTCTAATATTACATATATGATACAGTTGCCCCTCTAATGTTACCTATATGATACAGTTGCCCCTCTAATGTTACCTATATGATACAGCTGCCTCTCTAATGTTACCTACATGATACAGTTGCCCCTCTAATGTTACCTAAATGATACAGTTGCTCCTCAATTGTTACCTATATGATACAGTTGCCCCTCTAATGTTACCTATATGATACAGTTGCCATCTAATGTTACTTATATGATACAGTTGCCCCTCTAATGTTACCTACATGATACAGTTGCTTCTCTAATTTTACCTATATGATACAGTTGCCCCTCTAATGTTACCTATGTTACAGTTGCCTCTCTAATGTTACCTATATGATACAGCTCCCTCTCTAATGTTACCTATATGATACAGCTCCCTCTCTAATGTTACCTATATGATACAGTTGCCCCTCTAATGTTACCTATATGATACAGTTGCCCATCTAATTTTACCTATATGATACAGTTGCCCCTCTAATTTTACCTATATGATACAGCTCCCTTTCTAATGTTACCTATATGATACAGTTGCCCCTCTAATGTTACCTATATGATACAGTTGCCCCTCTAATGTTACCTATATGATACAGTTGCACCTCTAATGTTACCTATATGATACAGTTGACCCTCTAATGTTACCTATATGATACAGTTGCCTCTCTAATGTTACCTATATGATACAGCTCCCTCTCTAATGTTACCTATATGATACAGTTGCCCTCTAATGTTACCTATATGATACAGTTGCCTCTCTAATGTTACATATATGATACAGTTGCCCCTCTAATGTTACCTATATGATACAGTTGCCATCTAATGTTACTTATATGATACAGTTGCCCTCTAATGTTACCTATATGATACAGTTACCCCTCTAATGTTACCTATATGATACAGTTGCCCCTCTAATGTTACCTATATGATACAGCTCCCTCTCTAATGTTACCTATATGATACAGTTGCCCCTCTAATGTAACATATATAATACAGCTCCCTCTCTAATGTTACCTATATGATACAGTTGCCCCTCTAATGTTACCTATATGATACAGCTCCCTCTCTAATGTTACCTATATGATACAGTTGCCTCTCTAATGTTACCTATATGATACAGCTCCCTCTCTAATGTTACCTATATGATACAATTGCCACTCTAATGTTACCTATATGATACAGTTGCCACTCTAATGTTACCTATATGATACAGTTGTCTCTCTAATGTTACCTATATGATACAGTTGCCTCTCTAATGTTACCTATATGATACAGCTCCCTCTCTAATGTTACCTATATGATACAGTTGCCCATCTAATGTTACCTTTATGATACAGTTGCCCCTCTAATGTTACCTATATGATTCAGCTCCCTCTCTAATGTTACCTATATGATACAGCTCCCTCTCTAATGTTACCTATATGATACAGCTCCCTCTCTAATGTTACCTATATGATACAGCTCCCTCTCTAATGTTACCTATATGATACAGTTGCCCTTTAATTTTACATATATGATACAGTTGTCTCTTTAATGTTACCTATATGATACAGCTCCCTCTCTACTGTTACCTATATGATACAGTTGCCCCTCTAATGTTACCTATATGATACAGCTCCCTCTCTAATGTTACCTATATGATACAGTTGCCTCTCTAATGTTACCTATATGATACAGTTGCCCCTCTAATGTTATCTATATGATACAGTTGCCCCTCAAATGTTACCTATATGATACAGTTGCCTCTCTAATGTTACTTTATGATACAGTTGCCCCTCTAATGTTACCTATATGATACAGTTGCCTCTCTAATTTTACCTATATGATACAGTTGCCTCTCTAATGTTACCTATATGATACACCTTCCTCTCTAATGTTACCTATATGATACAGCTCCCTCTCTAATGTTACCTATATGATACAGTTGCCTCTCTAATGTTACCTATATGATACAGTTGCCTCTCTAATGTTACCTATATGATACAGTTGCCTCTCTAATGTTACCTATATGATACAGTTGCCACTCTAATGTTACATATATGATACAGTTGCCTCTCTAATGTTACCTATATGATACAGTTGCCCCTCTAATGTTACCTATATGATACAGTTGCCTCTCTAATGTTATATATATGATACAGTTGCCCCTCTAATGTTACCTATATGATACAGTTGCCTCTCTAATGTTACCTATATGATACAGTTGCCCCTCTAATGTTACCTATATGATACAGTTGCCTCTCTAATGTTACCTATATGAAACAGCTCCCTCTCTAATGTTACCTATATGATACAGTTGCCCCTCTAATGTTACCTATATGATACAGTTGCCTCTCTAATGTTACCTATATGATACAGT
Source organism: Bathymodiolus brooksi (assembly GCA_963680875.1). Taxonomy (NCBI): domain Eukaryota; kingdom Metazoa; phylum Mollusca; class Bivalvia; order Mytilida; family Modiolidae; genus Bathymodiolus; species Bathymodiolus brooksi. The sequence continues at coordinate 2,728,544 of OY804577.1, forward strand.
TGCAACTCTAATGTTACCTATATGATACAGTTGCCCCTCTAATGTTACCTATATGATACAGTTGCCTCTCTAATGTTACCTATATGATACAGTTGCCTCTCTAATGTTACCTATATGATACAGCTCCCTCTCTAATGTTACCTATATGATACAGTTATCCCTCTAATGTTACCTATATGATACAGTTGCCACTTTAATGTTATCTATATGATACAGTTGCCTCTCTAATGTTACCTATATGATACAGTTTCCCCTCTAATGTTACCTATATGATACAGTTGCCTCTCTAATGTTACCTATATGATACAGTTGCCCCTCTAATGTTACCTATATGATACAGTTGCCCATCTAATTTTACATATATGATACAGTTGCCCCTCTAATTTTACCTATATGATACAGCTCCCTTTCTAATGTTACCTATATGATACAGTTGCCGCTCTAATGTTACCTATATGATACAGTTGCCCCTCTAATGTTACCTATATGATACAGTTGCACCTCTAATGTTACCTATATGATACAGTTGACCCTCTAATGTTACCTATATGATACAGTTGACTCTCTAATGTTACCTATATGATACAGCTCCCTCTCTAATGTTACCTATATGATACAGTTGCCCTCTAATGTTACCTATATGATACAGTTGCCTCTCTAATATTACATATATGATACAGTTGCCCCTCTAATGTTACCTATATGATACAGTTGCCCCTCTAATGTTACCTATATGATACAGCTCCCTCTCTAATGTTACCTACATGATACAGTTGCCCCTCTAATGTTACCTAAATGATACAGTTGCCCCTCAATTGTTACCTATATGATACAGTTGCCCCTCTAATGTTACCTATATGATACAGTTGCCATCTAATGTTACTTATATGATACAGTTGCCCCTCTAATGTTACCTACATGATACAGTTGCTTCTCTAATTTTACCTATATGATACAGTTGCCCCTCTAATGTTACCTATATGTTACAGTTGCCTCTCTAATGTTACCTATATGATACAGCTCCCTCTCTAATGTTACCTATATGATACAGCTCCCTCTCTAATGTTACCTATATGATACAGTTGCCCCTCTAATGTTACCTATATGATACAGTTGCCCATCTAATTTTACCTATATGATACAGTTGCCCCTCTAATTTTACCTATATGATACAGCTCCCTTTCTAATGTTACCTATATGATACAGTTGCCCCTCTAATGTTACCTATATGATACAGTTGCCCCTCTAATGTTACCTATATGATACAGTTGCACCTCTAATGTTACCTATATGATACAGTTATCCCTCTAATGTTACCTATATGATACAGTTGCCACTTTAATGTTATCTATATGATACAGTTGCCTCTCTAATGTTACCTATATGATACAGTTTCCCCTCTAATGTTACCTATATGATACAGTTGCCTCTCTAATGTTACCTATATGATACAGTTGCCTCTCTAATGTTACCTATATGATACAGTTGCCTCTCTAATGTTACCTATATGATACAGCTCCCTCTCTAATGTTACCTATATGATACAGTTGCACCTCTAATGTTACCTATATGATACAGTTGACCCTCTAATGTTACCTATATGATACAGTTGCCTCTCTAATGTTACCTATATGATACAGTTTCCCCTCTAATGTTACCTATATGATACAGCTCCCTCTCTAATGTTACATATATGATACAGTTGCCCCTCTAATGTTACCTATATGATACAGTTGCCCCTCTAATGTTACCTATATGATACAGCTCCCTCTCTAATGTTACATATATGATACAGTTGCCCCTCTAATGTTACCTATATGATACAGCTCCCATTCTAATGTTACCTATATGATACAGTTGCCTCTCCAATGTTACCTATATGATACAGTTGCCCCTCTAATGTTACATATATGATACAGTTGCCCCTCTAATGTTACCTATATGATACAGTTGCCATCTAATGTTACTTATATGATACAGTTGCCCCTCTAATGTTACCTACATGATACAGTTGCTTCTCTAATTTTACCTATATGATACAGTTGCCTCTCTAATGTTACCTATATGATACACCTCCCTCTCTAATGTTACATATATGATACAGTTGCCCCTCTAATGTTACCTATATGATACAGTTCCCTCTCTAATGTTACCTATATGATACAGTTGCCTCTCTAATGTTACCTATATGATACAGTTGCCTCTCTAATGTTACCTATATGATACAGTTGCCTCTCTAATGTTACCTATATGATACAGTTGTCCCTCTAATGTTACATATATGTTACAGTTGCCTCTCTAATGTTACCTATATGATACAGTTGCCCCTCTAATGTTACCTATATGATACAGTTGCCCCTCAAATGTTACCTATATGATACAGTTGCCCCTCTAATGTTACCTATATGATACAGTTGCCATCTAATGTTACTTATATGATACAGTTGCCCCTCTAATGTTACCTACATGATACAGTTGCTTCTCTAATTTTACCTATATGATACAGTTGCCTCTCTAATGTTACCTATATGATACACCTCCCTCTCTAATGTTACCTATATGATACAGTTTCCCCTCTAATGTTACCTATATGATACAGTTGCCTCTCTAATGTTACCTATATGATACAGTTGCCCCTCTAATGTTACCTATATGATACAGTTGCCCATCTAATTTTACATATATGATACAGTTGCCCCTCTAATTTTACCTATATGATACAGCTCCCTTTCTAATGTTACCTATATGATACAGTTGCCGCTCTAATGTTACCTATATGATACAGTTGCCCCTCTAATGTTACCTATATGATACAGTTGCACCTCTAATGTTACCTATATGATACAGTTGACCCTCTAATGTTACCTATATGATACAATTGACTCTCTAATGTTACCTATATGATACAGCTCCCTCTCTAATGTTACCTATATGATACAGTTGCCCTCTAATGTTACCTATATGATACAGTTGCCTCTCTAATATTACATATATGATACAGTTGCCCCTCTAATGTTACCTATATGATACAGTTGCCCCTCTAATGTTACCTATATGATACAGCTGCCTCTCTAATGTTACCTACATGATACAGCCCCTCTAATGTTACCTAAATGATACAGTTGCCCCTCAATTGTTACCTATATGATACAGTTGCCCCTCTAATGTTACCTATATGATACAGTTGCCATCTAATGTTACTTATATGATACAGTTGCCCCTCTAATGTTACCTACATGATACAGTTGCTTCTCTAATTTTACCTATATGATACAGTTGCCCCTCTAATGTTACCTATATGTTACAGTTGCCTCTCTAATGTTACCTATATGATACAGCTCCCTCTCTAATGTTACCTATATGATACAGCTCCCTCTCTAATGTTACCTATATGATACAGTTGCCCCTCTAATGTTACCTATATGATACAGTTGCCCATCTAATTTTACATATATGATACAGTTGCCCCTCTAATTTTACCTATATGATACAGCTCCCTTTCTAATGTTACCTATATGATACAGTTGCCCCTCTAATGTTACCTATATGATACAGTTGCCCCTCTAATGTTACCTATATGATACAGTTGCACCTCTAATGTTACCTATATGATACAGTTGACCCTCTAATGTTACCTATATGATACAGCTCCCTCTCTAATGTTACCTATATGATACAGTTGCCCTCTAATGTTACCTATATGATACAGTTGCCTCTCTAATGTTACATATATGATACAGTTGCCCCTCTAATGTTACCTATATGATACAGTTGCCCCTCTAATGTTACCTATATGATACAGCTCCCTCTCTAATGTTACATATATGATACAGTTGCCCCTCTAATGTTACCTATATGATACAGCTCCCATTCTAATGTTACCTATATGATACAGTTGCCTCTCCAATGTTACCTATATGATACAGTTGCCCCTCTAATGTTACCTATATGATACAGTTGCCATCTAATGTTACTTATATGATACAGTTGCCCCTCTAATGTTACCTACATGATACAGTTGCTTCTCTAATTTTACCTATATGATACAGTTGCCTCTCTAATGTTACCTATATGATACACCTCCCTCTCTAATGTTACATATATGATACAGTTGCCCCTCTAATGTTACCTATATGATACAGCTCCCTCTCTAATGTTACCTATATGATACAGTTGCCTCTCTAATGTTACCTATATGATACAGTTGCCTCTCTAATGTTACCTATATGATACAGTTGCCTCTCTAATGTTACCTATATGATACAGTTGCCCCTCTAATGTTACATATATGATACAGTTGCCTCTCTAATGTTACCTATATGATACAGTTGCCCCTCTAATGTTACCTATATGATACAGTTGCCCCTCAAATGTTACCTATATGATACAGTTGCCCCTCTAATGTTACCTATATGATACAGTTGCCATCTAATGTTACTTATATGATACAGTTGCCCCTCTAATGTTACCTACATGATACAGTTGCTTCTCTAATTTTACCTATATGATACAGTTGCCTCTCTAATGTTACCTATATGATACACCTCCCTCTCTAATGTTACATATATGATACAGTTGCCCCTCTAATGTTACCTATATGATACAGCTCCCTCTCTAATGTTACCTCTATGATACAGTTGCCTCTCTAATGTTACCTATATGATACAGTTGCCTCTCTAATGTTACCTATATGATACAGTTGCCTCTCTAATGTTACCTATATGATACAGTTGCCTCTCTAATGTTACCTATATGATACAGCTCCCTCTCTAATGTTACCTATATGATACAGCTCCCTCTCTAATGTTATCTATATGATAGGGTTGCCCCTCTAATTTTACCTATATGATACAGTTGCCTCTCTAATGTAACCTATATGATACAGTTGCCTCTCTAATGTTACCTATATGATACAGTTGCCCCTCTAATGTTACATATATGATACAGTTGCCTCTCTAATGTTACCTATATGATACACCTCCCTCTCTAATGTTACCTATAAAATACATTTGCCCCTCTAATGTTACCTATATGATACAGTTGCCCCTCTAATGTTACCTATATGATACAGTTGCCCCTCTAATGTTACCTATATGATACAGTTGCCCCTTTAATGTTACCTATATGATACAGTTGCCTCTCTAATGTTACCTATATGATACAGCTCCCTCTCTAATGTTACCTATATGATACAGTTGCCCCTCTAATGTTACCTATATGATACAGTTGCCCATCTAATTTTACCTATATGATACAGCTCCCTCTCTAATGTTACCTATATGATACAGTTGCCCCTCTAATGTTACCTATATGATACAGCTCCCTCTCTAATGTTACCTATATGATACAGTTGCCTCTCTAATGTTACCTATATGATACAGTTGCCTCTCTAATGTTACCTATATGATACAGTTGCCTCTCTAATGTTACCTATATGATACAGTTGCCACTCTAATGTTACATATATGATACAGTTGCCTCTCTAATGTTACCTATATGATACAGTTGCCCCTCTAATGTTACCTATATGATATAGTTGCCTCTCTAATGTTACATATATGATACAGTTGCCCCTCTAATGTTACCTATATGATACAGTTGCCTCTCTAATGTTACCTATATGATACAGCTCCCTCTTTAATTTTACCTACATGATACAGTTGCCTCTCTAATTTTACCTATATGATACAGTTGCCTCTCTAATTTTACCTATATGATACAGTTGCCTCTCTAATGTTACCTATATGATACAGTTGCCTCTTTAATTTTCCCTATATGATACAGTTGCCTCTCTAATTTTACCTATATGATACAGTTGCCTCTCTAATGTTACCTATATGATACAGTTGCCCCTCTAATGTTACCTATATGATACAGTTGCCATCTAATGTTACTTATATGATACAGTTGCCCCTCTAATGTTACCTACATGATACAGTTGCTTCTCTAATTTTACCTATATGATACAGTTGCCTCTCTAATGTTACCTATATGATACACCTCCCTCTCTAATGTTACATATATGATACAGTTGCCCCTCTAATGTTACCTATATGATACAGCTCCCTCTCTAATGTTACCTATATGATACAGTTGCCTCTCTAATGTTACCTATATGATACAGTTGCCTCTCTAATGTTACCTATATGATACAGTTGCCTCTCTAATGTTACCTATATGATACAGTTGCCCCTCTAATGTTACATATATGATACAGTTGCCTCTCTAATGTTACCTATATGATACAGTTGCCCCTCTAATGTTACCTATATGATACAGTTGCCCCTCAAATGTTACCTATATGATACAGTTGCCCCTCTAATGTTACCTATATGATACAGTTGCCATCTAATGTTACTTATATGATACAGTTGCCCCTCTAATGTTACCTACATGATACAGTTGCTTCTCTAATTTTACCTATATGATACAGTTGCCTCTCTAATGTTACCTATATGATACACCTCCCTCTCTAATGTTACATATATGATACAGTTGCCCCTCTAATGTAACCTATATGATACAGCTCCCTCTCTAATGTTACCTCTATGATACAGTTGCCTCTCTAATGTTACCTATATGATACAGTTGCCTCTCTAATGTTACCTATATGATACAGTTGCCTCTCTAATGTTACCTATATGATACAGTTGCCTCTCTAATGTTACCTATATGATACAGCTCCCTCTCTAATGTTACCTATATGATACAGCTCCCTCTCTAATGTTATCTATATGATAGGGTTGCCCCTCTAATTTTACCTATATGATACAGTTGCCTCTCTAATGTAACCTATATGATACAGTTGCCTCTCTAATGTTACCTATATGATACAGTTGCCCCTCTAATGTTACATATATGATACAGTTGCCTCTCTAATGTTACCTATATGATACACCTCCCTCTCTAATGTTACCTATAAAATACATTTGCCCCTCTAATGTTACCTATATGATACAGTTGCCCCTCTAATGTTACCTATATGATACAGTTGCCCCTCTAATGTTACCTATATGATACAGTTGCCCCTTTAATGTTACCTATATGATACAGTTGCCTCTCTAATGTTACCTATATGATACAGCTCCCTCTCTAATGTTACCTATATGATACAGTTGCCCCTCTAATGTTACCTATATGATACAGTTGCCCATCTAATTTTACCTATATGATACTGCTCCCTCTCTAATGTTACCTATATGATACAGTTGCCCCTCTAATGTTACCTATATGATACAGCTCCCTCTCTAATGTTACCTATATGATACAGTTGCCTCTCTAATGTTACCTATATGATACAGTTGCCTCTCTAATGTTACCTATATGATACAGTTGCCTCTCTAATGTTACCTATATGATACAGTTGCCACTCTAATGTTACATATATGATACAGTTGCCTCTCTAATGTTACCTATATGATACAGTTGCCCCTCTAATGTTACCTATATGATATAGTTGCCTCTCTAATGTTACATATATGATACAGTTGCCCCTCTAATGTTACCTATATGATACAGTTGCCTCTCTAATGTTACCTATATGATACAGTTGCCCCTCTAATGTTACCTATATGATACAGTTGCCTCTCTAATGTTACCTATATGATGCAGCTCCCTCTCTAATGTTACCTATATGATACAGCTCCCTCTCTAATGTTACCTATATGATACAGTTGCCCCTCTAATGTTACCTATATGATACAGTTGCCTCTCTAATGTTACCTATATGATACAGTTGCTACTCTAATGTTACCTATATGATACAGTTGCCCCTCTAATGTTACCTATATGATACAGTTGCCTCTCTAATGTTACCTATATGATACAGTTGCCTCTCTAGTGTTACCTATATGATACAGCTCCCTCTCTAATGTTACCTATATGATACAGTTACCCCTCTAATGTTACCTATATGATACAGTTGCCCCTTTAATGTTATCTATATGATACAGTTGCCTCTCTAATGTTACCTATATGATACAGCTCCCTCTCTAATTTTACCTATATGATACAGCTCCCTCTCTAATGTTACCTATATGATACAGCTCCCTCTCTAATGTTACCTATATGATACAGTTGCCCTCTAATTTTACCTATATGATACAGTTGCCCCTCTAATGTTACCTATATGATACAGTTGCCCCTCTAACGTTACCTATATGTTACAGTTGCCTCTCTAATGTTACCTATATGATACAGTTGCCCCTCTAATTTTACCTATATGATACAGCTCCCTCTCTAATGTTACCTATATGATACAGCTCCCTCTCTAATTTTACCTATATGATACAGCTCCCTCTCTAATGTTACCTATATGATACAGCTCCCTCTCTAATGTTACCTATATGATACAGTTGCCCTCTAATTTTACCTATATGATACAGTTGCCCCTCTAATGTTACCTATATGATACAGTTGCCCCTCTAACGTTACTTATATGATACAGTTGCCCCTATAATGTTACCTATATGATACAGTTGCCTCTCTAATGTTACCTATATGATACAGCTCCCTCTCTAATGTTACCTATATGATACAGTTGCCTCTCTAATTTTACCTATATGATACAGTTACCCCTCTAATATTACCTATATGATACAGTTGCCTCTCTAATTTTACCTATATGATACAGTTGCCTCTCTAATGTTACCTATATGATACAGCTCCCTCTCTAATGTTACCTATATGATACAGTTGCCTCTCTAATGTTACCTATACAATACAGTTGCCCCTCTAATGTTACCTATATGATACAGCTCCCTCTCTAATGTTACCTATATGATACAGCTCCCTCTCTAATGTTACCTATATGATACAGTTGCCCCTCTAATGTTACCTATATGATACAGTTGACCCTCTAATTTTACCTATATGATACAGTTGCCTCTCTAATGTTAACTATATGATACAGTTGCCACTCTAATGTTACCTATATGATACAGTGCCCTCTCTAATTTTACCTATATGATACAGTTGCCCCTCTAATTTTACCTATATGATACAGTTGCCCCTCTAATGTTACCTATATGATACACTTCCCTCTCTAATGTTACCTATATGATATAGTTGCCTCTCTAATGTTACCTATATGATACAGTTGCCTCTCTAATGTTACCTATATGATACACCTCCCTCTCTAATTTTACCTATATGATACAGTTGCCCCTCTAATTTTACCTATATGATACAGTTGCCCCTCTAATGTTACCTATATGATACACCTCCCTCTCTAATGTTATCTATATGATAGGGTTGCCCCTCTAATTTTACCTATATGATACAGTTGCCTCTCTAATGTAACCTATATGATACAGTTGCCCCTCTAATGTTACCTATATGATACAGTTGCCCCTCTAATGTTACATATATGATACAGTTGCCTCTCTAATGTTACCTATATGATACACCTCCCTCTCTAATGTTACCTATAAAATACATTTGCCCCTCTAATGTTACCTATATGATACAGTTGCCCCTCTAATGTTACCTATATGATACAGTTACCCCTTTAATGTTACCTATATGATACAGTTGCCTCTCTAATGTTACCTATATGATACAGCTCCCTCTCTAATGTTACCTATATGATACAGTTGCCCCTCTAATGTTACCTATATGATACAGTTGCCCATCTAATTTTACCTATATGATACAGCTCCCTCTCTAATGTTACCTATATGATACAGTTGCCCCTCTAATGTTACCTATATGATACAGCTCCCTCTCTGATGTTACCTATATGATACAGTTGCCTCTCTAATTTTACCTATATGATACAGTTGACTCTCTAATGTTACCTATATGATACAGTTGCCTCTCTAATGTTACCTATATGATACAGTTGCCACTCTAATGTTACATATATGATACAGTTGCCTCTCTAATGTTACCTATATGATACAGTTGCCCCTCTAATGTTACCTATATGATACAGTTGCCTCTCTAATGTTACATATATGATACAGTTGCCCCTCTAATGTTACCTATATGATACAGTTGCTACTCTAATGTTACCTATATAATACAGTTGCCCCTCTAATGTTACCTATATGATACAGTTGCCCCTCTAATGTTACCTATATGATACAGTTGCCTCTCTAATGTTACCTATATGATACAGTTGCCTCTCTAATGTTACCCTATATGATACAGTTGCCCCTCTAATGTTACCTATATGATACAGTTGCCTCTCTAAAGTTACCTATATGATACAGTTGCCTCTCTAATGTTACCTATATGATACAGCTCCCTCTCTAATGTTACCTTTATGATACAGTTGCCCCTATAATGTTACCTATATGATACAGTTGCCCCTTTAATGTTACCTATATGATACAGTTGCCTCTCTAATGTTACCTATATGATACCGGTTCCCCTCTAATGTTACCTATATGATACAGTTGCCTCTCTAATGTTACCTATATGATACAGTTGCCCCTCTAATGTTACCTATATGTTACAGTTGTCTCTCTAATGTTACCTATATGATACAGCTCCCTCTCTAATGTTACCTATATGATACAGCTCCCTCTCTAATGTTACCTATATGATACAGTTGCCCCTCTAATGTTACCTATATGATACAGTTGCCCATCTAATTTTACCTATATGATACAGCTCCCTCTCTAATGTTACCTATATGATACAGTTGCCCCTCTAATGTTACCTATATGATACAGCTCCCTCTCTGATGTTACCTATATGATACAGTTGCCTCTCTAATTTTACCTATATGATACAGTTGACTCTCTAATGTTACCTATATGATACAGTTGCCTCTCTAATGTTACCTATATGATACAGTTGCCACTCTAATGTTACATATATGATACAGTTGCCTCTCTAATGTTACCTATATGATACAGTTGCCCCTCTAATGTTACCTATATGATACAGTTGCCTCTCTAATGTTACATATATGATACAGTTGCCCCTCTAATGTTACCTATATGATACAGTTGCTACTCTAATGTTACCTATATAATACAGTTGCCCCTCTAATGTTACCTATATGATACAGTTGCCCCTCTAATGTTACCTATATGATACAGTTGCCTCTCTAATGTTACCTATATGATACAGTTGCCTCTCTAATGTTACCCTATATGATACAGTTGCCCCTCTAATGTTACCTATATGATACAGTTGCCTCTCTAATGTTACCTATATGATACAGTTGCCTCTCTAATGTTACCTATATGATACAGTTGCCCATCTAATTTTACCTATATAATACAGTTGCCCCTCTTTATATTACCTATATGATACAGCTCCCTCTCTAATGTTACCTATATGATACAGTTGCCCCTCTAATGTTACCTACATGATACAGTTGTCCCTCTAATGTTACCTATATGATACAGTTGCCCCTCTAATGTTACCTATATGATACAGTTACCCCTCTAATGTTACCTATATGATACAGTTGCCCCTCTAATGTTACCTAGATGATACAGTTGCCCCTCTAATGTTACATATATGATACAGTTGCCTCTCTAATGTTACCTATATGATACACCTCCCTCTCTAATGTTACCTATAAAATACAGTTGCCCCTCTAATGTTACCTATATGATACAGTTGCCCCTCTAATGTTACCTATATGATACAGTTTCCCCTCTAATTTTACCTATATGATACAGCTCCCTCTCTAATGTTACCTATATGATACAGCTCCCTCTCTAATTTTACCTATATGATACAGCTCCCTCTCTAATGTTACCTATATGATACAGCTCCCTCTCTAATGTTACCTATATGATACAGTTGCCCTCTAATTTTACCTATATGATACAGTTGCCCCTCTATTGTTACCTATATGATACAGTTGCCCCTCTAACGTTACCTATATGATACAGTTGCCCCTATAATGTTACCTATATGATACAGTTGCCTCTCTAATGTTACCTATATGATACAGCTCCCTCTCTAATGTTACCTATATGATACAGTTGCCTCTCTAATTTTACCTATATGATACAGTTACCCCTCTAATGTTACCTATATGATACAGTTGCCTCTCTAATTTTACCTATATGATACAGTTGCCTCTCTAATGTTACCTATATGATACAGCTCCCTCTCTAATGTTACCTATATGATACAGTTGCCCCTCTAATGTTCCTTATATAATACAGTTGCCCCTCTAATGTTACCTATATGATACAGCTCTCTCTCTAATGTTACCTATATGATACAGCTCCCTCTGTAATGTTACCTATATGATACAGTTGCCCCTCTAATGTTACCTATATGATACAGTTGACCCTCTAATTTTACCTATATGATACAGTTGCCTCTCTAATGTTACCTATATGATACAGTTGCCACTCTAATGTTACCTATATGATACAGCGCCCTCTCTAATTTTACCTATATGATACACTTACCTCTCTAATGTTACCTATATGATACAGTTGCCTCTCTAATGTTACCTATATGATACAGTTGCCTCTCTAATGTTACCTATATGATACACCTCCCTCTCTAATTTTACCTATATGATACAGTTGCCCCTCTAATTTTACCTATATGATACAGTTGCCCCTCTAATTTTACCTATATGATACAGTTGCCCCTCTAATGTTACCTATATGATACACCTCCCTCTCTAATGTTATCTATATGATAGGGTTGCCCCTCTAATTTTACCTATATGATACAGTTGCCTCTCTAATGTAACCTATATGATACAGTTGCCTCTCTAATGTTACCTATATGATACAGTTGCCCCTCTAATGTTACATATATGATACAGTTGCCTCTCTAATGTTACCTATATGATACACCTCCCTCTCTAATGTTACCTATAAAATACATTTGCCCCTCTAATGTTACCTATATGATACAGTTGCCCCTCTAATGTTACCTATATGATACAGTTGCCCCTCTAATGTTACCTATATGATACAGTTGCCTCTCTAATGTTACCTATATGATACAGCTCCCTCTCTAATGTTACCTATATGATACAGTTGCCCCTCTAATGTTACCTATATGATACAGTTGCCCATCTAATTTTACCTATATGATACAGCTCCCTCTCTAATGTTACCTATATGATACAGTTGCCCCTCTAATGTTACCTATATGATACAGCTCCCTCTCTAATGTTACCTATATGATACAGTTGCCTCTCTAATGTTACCTATATGATACAGTTGCCTCTCTAATGTTACCTATATGATACAGTTGCCTCTCTAATGTTACCTATATGATACAGTTGCCACTCTAATGTTACATATATGATACAGTTGCCTCTCTAATGTTACCTATATGATACAGTTGCCCCTCTAATGTTACCTATATGATACAGTTGCCTCTCTAATGTTACATATATGATACAGTTGCCCCTCTAATGTTACCTATATGATACAGTTGCTTCTCTAATGTTACCTATATGATACAGTTGCCCCGCTAATGTTACCTATATGATACAGTTGCCTCTCTAATGTTACCTATATGATACAGTTGCTACTCTAATGTTACCTATATGATACAGTTGCCCCTCTAATGTTACCTATATGATACAGTTGCCTCTCTAATGTTACCTATATGATACAGTTGCCTCTCTAATGTTACCTATATGATACAGTTCCCTCTCTAATGTTACCTATATGATACAGTTACCCCTCTAATGTTACCTATATGATACAGTTGCCCCTTTAATGTTATCTATATGATACAGTTGCCTCTCTAATGTTACCTATATGATACAGTTTCCCCTCTAATGTTACCTATATGATACAGTTGCCTCTCTAATGTTACCTATATGATACAGGTGCCCCTCTAATGTTACCTATATGTTACAGTTGCCTCTCTAATGTTACCTATATGATACAGTTGCCCCTCTAATTTTACCTATATGATACAGCTCCCTCTCTAATGTTACCTATATGATACAGCTCCCTCTCTAATTTTATCTATATGATACAGCTCCCTCTCTAATGTTACCTATATGATACAGATCCCTCTCTAATGTTACATATATGATACAGTTGCCCTCTAATTTTACCTATATGATACAGTTGCCCCTCTAATGTTACCTATATGATACAGTTGCCCCTCTAACGTTACCTATATGATACAGTTGCCCCTATAATGTTACCTATATGATACAGTTGCCTCTCTAATGTTACCTATATGATACAGCTCCCTCTCTAATGTTACCTATATGATACAGTTGCCTCTCTAATTTTACCTATATGATACAGTTACCCCTCTAATGTTACCTATATGATACAGTTGCCTCTCTAATTTTACCTATATGATACAGTTGCCTCTCTAATGTTACCTATATGATACAGCTCCCTCTCTAATGTTACCTATATGATACAGTTGCCCCTCTAATGTTACCTATATAATACAGTTGCCCCTCTAATGTTACCTATATGATACAGCTCCCTCTCTAATGTTACCTATATGATACAGCTCCCTCTCTAATGTTACCTATATGATACAGTTGCCCCTCTAATGTTACCTATATGATACAGTTGACCCTCTAATTTTACCTATATGATACAGTTGCCTCTCTAATGTTACCTATATGATACAGTTGCCACTCTAATGTTACCTATATGATACAGCGCCCTCTCTAATTTTACCTATATGATACAGTTGCCCCTCTAATTTTACCTATATGATACAGTTGCCCCTCTAATGTTACCTATATGATACACTTCCCTCTCTAATGTTACCTATATGATACAGTTGCCTCTCTAATGTTACCTATATGATACAGTTGCCTCTCTAATGTTACATATATGATACACCTCCCTCTCTAATTTTACCTATATGATACAGTTGCCCCTCTAATTTTACCTATATGATACAGTTGCCCCTCTAATGTTACCTATATGATACACCTCCCTCTCTAATGTTATCTATATGATAGGGTTGCCTCTCTAATGTTACCTATATGATACAGCTCCCTCTCTAATGTTACCTATATGATACAGTTGCCCCTCTAATGTTACCTTTATGATACAGTTGCCCATCTAATTTTACCTATATGATACAGCTCCCTCTCTAATGTTACCTATATGATACAGTTGCCCCTCTAATGTTACCTATATGATACAGCTCCCTCTCTAATGTTACCTATATGATACAGTTGCCTCTCTAATGTTACCTATATGATACAGTTGCCTCTCTAATGTTACCTATATGATACAGTTGCCTCTCTAATGTTACCTATATGATACAGTTGCCACTCTAATGTTACATATATGATACAGTTGCCTCTCTAATGTTACCTATATGATACAGTTGCCCCTCTAATGTTACCTATATGATACAGTTGCCTCTCTAATGTTACATATATGATACAGTTGCCCCTCTAATGTTACCTATATGATACAGTTGCCTCTCTAATGTTACCTATATGATACAGTTGCCCCGCTAATGTTACCTATATGATATAGTTGCCTCTCTAATGTTACCTATATGATACAGTTGCTACTCTAATGTTACCTATATGATACAGTTGCCCCTCTAATGTTACCTATATGATACAGTTGCCTCTCTAATGTTACCTATATGATACAGTTGCCTCTCTAATGTTACCTATATGATACAGCTCCCTCTCTAATGTTACCTATATGATACAGTTACCCCTCTAATGTTACCTATATGATACAGTTGCCCCTTTAATGTTATCTATATGATACAGTTGCCTCTCTAATGTTACCTATATGATACAGTTTCCCCTCTAATGTTACCTATATGATACAGTTGCCTCTCTAATGTTACCTATATGATACAGGTGCCCCTCTAATGTTACCTATATGTTACAGTTGCCTCTCTAATGTTACCTATATGATACAGTTGCCCCTCTAATTTTACCTATATGATACAGCTCCCTCTCTAATGTTACCTATATGATACAGCTCCCTCTCTAATTTTACCTATATGATACAGCTCCCTCTCTAATGTTACCTATATGATACAGATCCCTCTCTAATGTTACCTATATGATACAGTTGCCCTCTAATTTTACCTATATGATACAGTTGCCCCTCTAATGTTACCTATATGATACAGTTGCCCCTCTAACGTTACCTATATGATACAGTTGCCCCTATAATGTTACCTATATGATACAGTTGCCTCTCTAATGTTACCTATATGATACAGCTCCCTCTCTAATGTTACCTATATGATACAGTTGCCTCTCTAATTTTACCTATATGATACAGTTACCCCTCTAATGTTACCTATATGATACAGTTGCCTCTCTAATTTTACCTATATGATACAGTTGCCTCTCTAATGTTACCTATATGATACAGCTCCCTCTCTAATGTTACCTATATGATACAGTTGCCCCTCTAATGTTACCTATATGATACAGTTGACCCTCTAATTTTACCTTTATGATACAGTTGCCTCTCTAATGTTACCTATATGATACAGTTGCCACTCTAATGTTACCTATATGATACAGCGCCCTCTCTAATTTTACCTATATGATACAGTTGCCCCTCTAATTTTACCTATATGATACAGTTGCCCCTCTAATGTTACCTATATGATACACTTCCCTCTCTAATGTTACCTATATGATACAGTTGCCTCTCTAATGTTACCTATATGATACAGTTGCCTCTCTAATGTTACATATATGATACACCTCCCTCTCTAATTTTACCTATATGATACAGTTGCCCCTCTAATTTTACCTATATGATACAGTTGCCCCTCTAATGTTACCTATATGATACACCTCCCTCTCTAATGTTATCTATATGATAGGGTTGCCCCTCTAATTTTACCTATATGATACAGTTGCCTCTCTAATGTAACCTATATGATACAGTTGCCTCTCTAATGTTACCTATATGATACAGTTGCCCCTCTAATGTTACATATATGATACAGTTGCCTCTCTAATGTTACCTATATGATACACCTCCCTCTCTAATGTTACCTATAAAATACATTTGCCCCTCTAATGTTACCTATATGATACAGTTGCCCCTCTAATGTTACCTATATGATACAGTTGCCCCTCTAATGTTACCTATATGATACAGTTGCCTCTCTAATGTTACCTATATGATACAGCTCCCTCTCTAATGTTACCTATATGGTACAGTTGCCCCTCTAATGTTACCTATATGATACAGTTGCCCATCTAATTTTACCTATATGATACAGCTCCCTCTCTAATGTTACCTATATGATACAGTTGCCCCTCTAATGTTACCTATATGATACAGCTCCTTCTCTAATGTTACCTATATGATACAGTTGCCTCTCTAATGTTACCTATATGATACAGTTGCCTCTCTAATGTTACCTATATGATACAGTTGCCTCTCTAATGTTACCTATATGATACAGTTGCCACTCTAATGTTACATATATGATACAGTTGCCTCTCTAATGTTACCTATATGATACAGTTGCCCCTCTAATGTTACCTATATGATACAGTTGCCCATCTAATTTTACCTATATGATACAGCTCCCTCTCTAATGTTACCTATATGATACAGTTGCCCCTCTAATGTTACCTATATGATACAGTTGCCCCTCTAATGTTACCTATATGATACAGTTGCCCCTCTAATGTTACCTATATGATACAGTTGCCTCTCTAATGTAACCTATATGATACAGTTGCCCCTCTAATGTTACCTATATGATACAGTTGCCCCTCTAATGTTACATATATGATACAGTTGCCTCTCTAATGTTACCTATATGATACACCTCCCTCTCTAATGTTACCTATAAAATACATTTGCCCCTCTAATGTTACCTATATGATACAGTTGCCCCTCTAATGTTACCTATATGATACAGTTACCCCTTTAATGTTACCTATATGATACAGTTGCCTCTCTAATGTTACCTATATGATACAGCTCCCTCTCTAATGTTACCTATATGATACAGTTGCCCCTCTAATGTTACCTATATGATACAGTTGCCCATCTAATTTTACCTATATGATACAGCTCCCTCTCTAATGTTACCTATATGATACAGTTGCCCCTCTAATGTTACCTATATGATACAGCTCCCTCTCTGATGTTACCTATATGATACAGTTGCCTCTCTAATTTTACCTATATGATACAGTTGACTCTCTAATGTTACCTATATGATACAGTTGCCTCTCTAATGTTACCTATATGATACAGTTGCCACTCTAATGTTACATATATGATACAGTTGCCTCTCTAATGTTACCTATATGATACAGTTGCCCCTCTAATGTTACCTATATGATACAGTTGCCTCTCTAATGTTACATATATGATACAGTTGCCCCTCTAATGTTACCTATATGATACAGTTGCTACTCTAATGTTACCTATATAATACAGTTGCCCCTCTAATGTTACCTATATGATACAGTTGCCCCTCTAATGTTACCTATATGATACAGTTGCCTCTCTAATGTTACCTATATGATACAGTTGCCTCTCTAATGTTACCCTATATGATACAGTTGCCCCTCTAATGTTACCTATATGATACAGTTGCCTCTCTAATGTTACCTATATGATACAGTTGCCTCTCTAATGTTACCTATATGATACAGCTCCCTCTCTAATGTTACCTTTATGATACAGTTGCCCCTATAATGTTACCTATATGATACAGTTGCCCCTTTAATGTTACCTATATGATACAGTTGCCTCTCTAATGTTACCTATATGATACCGGTTCCCCTCTAATGTTACCTATATGATACAGTTGCCTCTCTAATGTTACCTATATGATACAGTTGCCCCTCTAATGTTACCTATATGTTACAGTTGTCTCTCTAATGTTACCTATATGATACAGCTCCCTCTCTAATGTTACCTATATGATACAGCTCCCTCTCTAATGTTACCTATATGATACAGTTGCCCCTCTAATGTTACCTATATGATACAGTTGCCCATCTAATTTTACCTATATGATACAGCTCCCTCTCTAATGTTACCTATATGATACAGTTGCCCCTCTAATGTTACCTATATGATACAGCTCCCTCTCTGATGTTACCTATATGATACAGTTGCCTCTCTAATTTTACCTATATGATACAGTTGACTCTCTAATGTTACCTATATGATACAGTTGCCTCTCTAATGTTACCTATATGATACAGTTGCCACTCTAATGTTACATATATGATACAGTTGCCTCTCTAATGTTACCTATATGATACAGTTGCCCCTCTAATGTTACCTATATGATACAGTTGCCTCTCTAATGTTACATATATGATACAGTTGCCCCTCTAATGTTACCTATATGATACAGTTGCTACTCTAATGTTACCTATATAATACAGTTGCCCCTCTAATGTTACCTATATGATACAGTTGCCCCTCTAATGTTACCTATATGATACAGTTGCCTCTCTAATGTTACCTATATGATACAGTTGCCTCTCTAATGTTACCCTATATGATACAGTTGCCCCTCTAATGTTACCTATATGATACAGTTGCCTCTCTAATGTTACCTATATGATACAGTTGCCTCTCTAATGTTACCTATATGATACAGTTGCCCATCTAATTTTACCTATATAATACAGTTGCCCCTCTAATTTTACCTATATGATACAGCTCCCTCTCTAATGTTACCTATATGATACAGTTGCCCCTCTAATGTTACCTACATGATACAGTTGTCCCTCTAATGTTACCTATATGATACAGTTGCCCCTCTAATGTTACCTATATGATACAGTTACCCCTCTAATGTTACCTATATGATACAGTTGCCCCTCTAATGTTACCTAGATGATACAGTTGCCCCTCTAATGTTACATATATGATACAGTTGCCTCTCTAATGTTACCTATATGATACACCTCCCTCTCTAATGTTACCTATAAAATACAGTTGCCCCTCTAATGTTACCTATATGATACAGTTGCCCCTCTAATGTTACCTATATGATACAGTTTCCCCTCTAATTTTACCTATATGATACAGCTCCCTCTCTAATGTTACCTATATGATACAGCTCCCTCTCTAATTTTACCTATATGATACAGCTCCCTCTCTAATGTTACCTATATGATACAGCTCCCTCTCTAATGTTACCTATATGATACAGTTGCCCTCTAATTTTACCTATATGATACAGTTGCCCCTCTATTGTTACCTATATGATACAGTTGCCCCTCTAACGTTACCTATATGATACAGTTGCCCCTATAATGTTACCTATATGATACAGTTGCCTCTCTAATGTTACCTATATGATACAGCTCCCTCTCTAATGTTACCTATATGATACAGTTGCCTCTCTAATTTTACCTATATGATACAGTTACCCCTCTAATGTTACCTATATGATACAGTTGCCTCTCTAATTTTACCTATATGATACAGTTGCCTCTCTAATGTTACCTATATGATACAGCTCCCTCTCTAATGTTACCTATATGATACAGTTGCCCCTCTAATGTTCCTTATATAATACAGTTGCCCCTCTAATGTTACCTATATGATACAGCTCTCTCTCTAATGTTACCTATATGATACAGCTCCCTCTGTAATGTTACCTATATGATACAGTTGCCCCTCTAATGTTACCTATATGATACAGTTGACCCTCTAATTTTACCTATATGATACAGTTGCCTCTCTAATGTTACCTATATGATACAGTTGCCACTCTAATGTTACCTATATGATACAGCGCCCTCTCTAATTTTACCTATATGATACACTTACCTCTCTAATGTTACCTATATGATACAGTTGCCTCTCTAATGTTACCTATATGATACAGTTGCCTCTCTAATGTTACCTATATGATACACCTCCCTCTCTAATGTTACCTATATGATACAGTTGCCCCTCTAATGTTACCTATATGATACAGTTGCCCATCTAATTTTACCTATATGATACAGCTCCCTCTCTAATGTTACCTATATGATACAGTTGCCCCTCTAATGTTACCTATATGATACAGCTCCCTCTCTGATGTTACCTATATGATACAGTTGCCTCTCTAATTTTACCTATATGATACAGTTGACTCTCTAATGTTACCTATATGATACAGTTGCCTCTCTAATGTTACCTATATGATACAGTTGCCACTCTAATGTTACATATATGATACAGTTGCCTCTCTAATGTTACCTATATGATACAGTTGCCCCTCTAATGTTACCTATATGATACAGTTGCCTCTCTAATGTTACATATATGATACAGTTGCCCCTCTAATGTTACCTATATGATACAGTTGCTACTCTAATGTTACCTATATAATACAGTTGCCCCTCTAATGTTACCTATATGATACAGTTGCCCCTCTAATGTTACCTATATGATACAGTTGCCTCTCTAATGTTACCTATATGATACAGTTGCCTCTCTAATGTTACCCTATATGATACAGTTGCCCCTCTAATGTTACCTATATGATACAGTTGCCTCTCTAATGTTACCTATATGATACAGTTGCCTCTCTAATGTTACCTATATGATACAGCTCCCTCTCTAATGTTACCTTTATGATACAGTTGCCCCTATAATGTTACCTATATGATACAGTTGCCCCTTTAATGTTACCTATATGATACAGTTGCCTCTCTAATGTTACCTATATGATACCGGTTCCCCTCTAATGTTACCTATATGATACAGTTGCCTCTCTAATGTTACCTATATGATACAGTTGCCCCTCTAATGTTACCTATATGTTACAGTTGTCTCTCTAATGTTACCTATATGATACAGCTCCCTCTCTAATGTTACCTATATGATACAGCTCCCTCTCTAATGTTACCTATATGATACAGTTGCCCCTCTAATGTTACCTATATGATACAGTTGCCCATCTAATTTTACCTATATGATACAGCTCCCTCTCTAATGTTACCTATATGATACAGTTGCCCCTCTAATGTTACCTATATGATACAGCTCCCTCTCTGATGTTACCTATATGATACAGTTGCCTCTCTAATTTTACCTATATGATACAGTTGACTCTCTAATGTTACCTATATGATACAGTTGCCTCTCTAATGTTACCTATATGATACAGTTGCCACTCTAATGTTACATATATGATACAGTTGCCTCTCTAATGTTACCTATATGATACAGTTGCCCCTCTAATGTTACCTATATGATACAGTTGCCTCTCTAATGTTACATATATGATACAGTTGCCCCTCTAATGTTACCTATATGATACAGTTGCTACTCTAATGTTACCTATATAATACAGTTGCCCCTCTAATGTTACCTATATGATACAGTTGCCCCTCTAATGTTACCTATATGATACAGTTGCCTCTCTAATGTTACCTATATGATACAGTTGCCTCTCTAATGTTACCCTATATGATACAGTTGCCCCTCTAATGTTACCTATATGATACAGTTGCCTCTCTAATGTTACCTATATGATACAGTTGCCTCTCTAATGTTACCTATATGATACAGTTGCCCATCTAATTTTACCTATATAATACAGTTGCCCCTCTAATTTTACCTATATGATACAGCTCCCTCTCTAATGTTACCTATATGATACAGTTGCCCCTCTAATGTTACCTACATGATACAGTTGTCCCTCTAATGTTACCTATATGATACAGTTGCCCCTCTAATGTTACCTATATGATACAGTTACCCCTCTAATGTTACCTATATGATACAGTTGCCCCTCTAATGTTACCTAGATGATACAGTTGCCCCTCTAATGTTACATATATGATACAGTTGCCTCTCTAATGTTACCTATATGATACACCTCCCTCTCTAATGTTACCTATAAAATACAGTTGCCCCTCTAATGTTACCTATATGATACAGTTGCCCCTCTAATGTTACCTATATGATACAGTTTCCCCTCTAATTTTACCTATATGATACAGCTCCCTCTCTAATGTTACCTATATGATACAGCTCCCTCTCTAATTTTACCTATATGATACAGCTCCCTCTCTAATGTTACCTATATGATACAGCTCCCTCTCTAATGTTACCTATATGATACAGTTGCCCTCTAATTTTACCTATATGATACAGTTGCCCCTCTATTGTTACCTATATGATACAGTTGCCCCTCTAACGTTACCTATATGATACAGTTGCCCCTATAATGTTACCTATATGATACAGTTGCCTCTCTAATGTTACCTATATGATACAGCTCCCTCTCTAATGTTACCTATATGATACAGTTGCCTCTCTAATTTTACCTATATGATACAGTTACCCCTCTAATGTTACCTATATGATACAGTTGCCTCTCTAATTTTACCTATATGATACAGTTGCCTCTCTAATGTTACCTATATGATACAGCTCCCTCTCTAATGTTACCTATATGATACAGTTGCCCCTCTAATGTTCCTTATATAATACAGTTGCCCCTCTAATGTTACCTATATGATACAGCTCTCTCTCTAATGTTACCTATATGATACAGCTCCCTCTGTAATGTTACCTATATGATACAGTTGCCCCTCTAATGTTACCTATATGATACAGTTGACCCTCTAATTTTACCTATATGATACAGTTGCCTCTCTAATGTTACCTATATGATACAGTTGCCACTCTAATGTTACCTATATGATACAGCGCCCTCTCTAATTTTACCTATATGATACACTTACCTCTCTAATGTTACCTATATGATACAGTTGCCTCTCTAATGTTACCTATATGATACAGTTGCCTCTCTAATGTTACCTATATGATACACCTCCCTCTCTAATTTTACCTATATGATACAGTTGCCCCTCTAATTTTACCTATATGATACAGTTGCCCCTCTAATGTTACCTATATGATACACCTCCCTCTCTAATGTTATCTATATGATAGGGTTGCCCCTCTAATTTTACCTATATGATACAGTTGCCTCTCTAATGTAACCTATATGATACAGTTGCCTCTCTAATGTTACCTATATGATACAGTTGCCCCTCTAATGTTACATATATGATACAGTTGCCTCTCTAATGTTACCTATATGATACACCTCCCTCTCTAATGTTACCTATAAAATACATTTGCCCCTCTAATGTTACCTATATGATACAGTTGCCCCTCTAATGTTACCTATATGATACAGTTGCCCCTCTAATGTTACCTATATGATACAGTTGCCTCTCTAATGTTACCTATATGATACAGCTCCCTCTCTAATGTTACCTATATGATACAGTTGCCCCTCTAATGTTACCTATATGATACAGTTGCCCATCTAATTTTACCTATATGATACAGCTCCCTCTCTAATGTTACCTATATGATACAGTTGCCCCTCTAATGTTACCTATATGATACAGCTCCCTCTCTAATGTTACCTATATGATACAGTTGCCTCTCTAATGTTACCTATATGATACAGTTGCCTCTCTAATGTTACCTATATGATACAGTTGCCTCTCTAATGTTACCTATATGATACAGTTGCCACTCTAATGTTACATATATGATACAGTTGCCTCTCTAATGTTACCTATATGATACAGTTGCCCCTCTAATGTTACCTATATGATACAGTTGCCTCTCTAATGTTACATATATGATACAGTTGCCCCTCTAATGTTACCTATATGATACAGTTGCTTCTCTAATGTTACCTATATGATACAGTTGCCCCGCTAATGTTACCTATATGATACAGTTGCCTCTCTAATGTTACCTATATGATACAGTTGCTACTCTAATGTTACCTATATGATACAGTTGCCCCTCTAATGTTACCTATATGATACAGTTGCCTCTCTAATGTTACCTATATGATACAGTTGCCTCTCTAATGTTACCTATATGATACAGTTCCCTCTCTAATGTTACCTATATGATACAGTTACCCCTCTAATGTTACCTATATGATACAGTTGCCCCTTTAATGTTATCTATATGATACAGTTGCCTCTCTAATGTTACCTATATGATACAGTTGCCCCTCTAATGTTACCTATATGATACAGTTGCCCCTCTAATGTTACCTATATGATACAGTTGCCTCTCTAATGTTACCTATATGATACAGTTGCCTCTCTAATGTTACCCTATATGATACAGTTGCCCCTCTAATGTTACCTATATGATACAGTTGCCTCTCTAATGTTACCTATATGATACAGTTGCCTCTCTAATGTTACCTATATGATACAGCTCCCTCTCTAATGTTACCTTTATGATACAGTTGCCCCTATAATGTTACCTATATGATACAGTTGCCCCTTTAATGTTACCTATATGATACAGTTGCCTCTCTAATGTTACCTATATGATACCGGTTCCCCTCTAATGTTACCTATATGATACAGTTGCCTCTCTAATGTTACCTATATGATACAGTTGCCCCTCTAATGTTACCTATATGTTACAGTTGTCTCTCTAATGTTACCTATATGATACAGCTCCCTCTCTAATGTTACCTATATGATACAGCTCCCTCTCTAATGTTACCTATATGATACAGTTGCCCCTCTAATGTTACCTATATGATACAGTTGCCCATCTAATTTTACCTATATGATACAGCTCCCTCTCTAATGTTACCTATATGATACAGTTGCCCCTCTAATGTTACCTATATGATACAGCTCCCTCTCTGATGTTACCTATATGATACAGTTGCCTCTCTAATTTTACCTATATGATACAGTTGACTCTCTAATGTTACCTATATGATACAGTTGCCTCTCTAATGTTACCTATATGATACAGTTGCCACTCTAATGTTACATATATGATACAGTTGCCTCTCTAATGTTACCTATATGATACAGTTGCCCCTCTAATGTTACCTATATGATACAGTTGCCTCTCTAATGTTACATATATGATACAGTTGCCCCTCTAATGTTACCTATATGATACAGTTGCTACTCTAATGTTACCTATATAATACAGTTGCCCCTCTAATGTTACCTATATGATACAGTTGCCCCTCTAATGTTACCTATATGATACAGTTGCCTCTCTAATGTTACCTATATGATACAGTTGCCTCTCTAATGTTACCCTATATGATACAGTTGCCCCTCTAATGTTACCTATATGATACAGTTGCCTCTCTAATGTTACCTATATGATACAGTTGCCTCTCTAATGTTACCTATATGATACAGTTGCCCATCTAATTTTACCTATATAATACAGTTGCCCCTCTAATTTTACCTATATGATACAGCTCCCTCTCTAATGTTACCTATATGATACAGTTGCCCCTCTAATGTTACCTACATGATACAGTTGTCCCTCTAATGTTACCTATATGATACAGTTGCCCCTCTAATGTTACCTATATGATACAGTTACCCCTCTAATGTTACCTATATGATACAGTTGCCCCTCTAATGTTACCTAGATGATACAGTTGCCCCTCTAATGTTACATATATGATACAGTTGCCTCTCTAATGTTACCTATATGATACACCTCCCTCTCTAATGTTACCTATAAAATACAGTTGCCCCTCTAATGTTACCTATATGATACAGTTGCCCCTCTAATGTTACCTATATGATACAGTTTCCCCTCTAATTTTACCTATATGATACAGCTCCCTCTCTAATGTTACCTATATGATACAGCTCCCTCTCTAATTTTACCTATATGATACAGCTCCCTCTCTAATGTTACCTATATGATACAGCTCCCTCTCTAATGTTACCTATATGATACAGTTGCCCTCTAATTTTACCTATATGATACAGTTGCCCCTCTATTGTTACCTATATGATACAGTTGCCCCTCTAACGTTACCTATATGATACAGTTGCCCCTATAATGTTACCTATATGATACAGTTGCCTCTCTAATGTTACCTATATGATACAGCTCCCTCTCTAATGTTACCTATATGATACAGTTGCCTCTCTAATTTTACCTATATGATACAGTTACCCCTCTAATGTTACCTATATGATACAGTTGCCTCTCTAATTTTACCTATATGATACAGTTGCCTCTCTAATGTTACCTATATGATACAGCTCCCTCTCTAATGTTACCTATATGATACAGTTGCCCCTCTAATGTTCCTTATATAATACAGTTGCCCCTCTAATGTTACCTATATGATACAGCTCTCTCTCTAATGTTACCTATATGATACAGCTCCCTCTGTAATGTTACCTATATGATACAGTTGCCCCTCTAATGTTACCTATATGATACAGTTGACCCTCTAATTTTACCTATATGATACAGTTGCCTCTCTAATGTTACCTATATGATACAGTTGCCACTCTAATGTTACCTATATGATACAGCGCCCTCTCTAATTTTACCTATATGATACACTTACCTCTCTAATGTTACCTATATGATACAGTTGCCTCTCTAATGTTACCTATATGATACAGTTGCCTCTCTAATGTTACCTATATGATACACCTCCCTCTCTAATTTTACCTATATGATACAGTTGCCCCTCTAATTTTACCTATATGATACAGTTGCCCCTCTAATGTTACCTATATGATACACCTCCCTCTCTAATGTTATCTATATGATAGGGTTGCCCCTCTAATTTTACCTATATGATACAGTTGCCTCTCTAATGTAACCTATATGATACAGTTGCCTCTCTAATGTTACCTATATGATACAG
Source organism: Bathymodiolus brooksi (assembly GCA_963680875.1). Classification (NCBI taxonomy): domain Eukaryota; kingdom Metazoa; phylum Mollusca; class Bivalvia; order Mytilida; family Modiolidae; genus Bathymodiolus; species Bathymodiolus brooksi. The sequence goes on from OY804577.1 coordinate 2,756,120, forward strand.
TTGCCCCTCTAATGTTACATATATGATACAGTTGCCTCTCTAATGTTACCTATATGATACACCTCCCTCTCTAATGTTACCTATAAAATACATTTGCCCCTCTAATGTTACCTATATGATACAGTTGCCCCTCTAATGTTACCTATATGATACAGTTGCCCCTCTAATGTTACCTATATGATACAGTTGCCTCTCTAATGTTACCTATATGATACAGCTCCCTCTCTAATGTTACCTATATGATACAGTTGCCCCTCTAATGTTACCTATATGATACAGTTGCCCATCTAATTTTACCTATATGATACAGCTCCCTCTCTAATGTTACCTATATGATACAGTTGCCCCTCTAATGTTACCTATATGATACAGCTCCCTCTCTAATGTTACCTATATGATACAGTTGCCTCTCTAATGTTACCTATATGATACAGTTGCCTCTCTAATGTTACCTATATGATACAGTTGCCTCTCTAATGTTACCTATATGATACAGTTGCCACTCTAATGTTACATATATGATACAGTTGCCTCTCTAATGTTACCTATATGATACAGTTGCCCCTCTAATGTTACCTATATGATACAGTTGCCTCTCTAATGTTACATATATGATACAGTTGCCCCTCTAATGTTACCTATATGATACAGTTGCTTCTCTAATGTTACCTATATGATACAGTTGCCCCGCTAATGTTACCTATATGATACAGTTGCCTCTCTAATGTTACCTATATGATACAGTTGCTACTCTAATGTTACCTATATGATACAGTTGCCCCTCTAATGTTACCTATATGATACAGTTGCCTCTCTAATGTTACCTATATGATACAGTTGCCTCTCTAATGTTACCTATATGATACAGTTCCCTCTCTAATGTTACCTATATGATACAGTTACCCCTCTAATGTTACCTATATGATACAGTTGCCCCTTTAATGTTATCTATATGATACAGTTGCCTCTCTAATGTTACCTATATGATACAGTTTCCCCTCTAATGTTACCTATATGATACAGTTGCCTCTCTAATGTTACCTATATGATACAGGTGCCCCTCTAATGTTACCTATATGTTACAGTTGCCTCTCTAATGTTACCTATATGATACAGTTGCCCCTCTAATTTTACCTATATGATACAGCTCCCTCTCTAATGTTACCTATATGATACAGCTCCCTCTCTAATTTTATCTATATGATACAGCTCCCTCTCTAATGTTACCTATATGATACAGATCCCTCTCTAATGTTACATATATGATACAGTTGCCCTCTAATTTTACCTATATGATACAGTTGCCCCTCTAATGTTACCTATATGATACAGTTGCCCCTCTAACGTTACCTATATGATACAGTTGCCCCTATAATGTTACCTATATGATACAGTTGCCTCTCTAATGTTACCTATATGATACAGCTCCCTCTCTAATGTTACCTATATGATACAGTTGCCTCTCTAATTTTACCTATATGATACAGTTACCCCTCTAATGTTACCTATATGATACAGTTGCCTCTCTAATTTTACCTATATGATACAGTTGCCTCTCTAATGTTACCTATATGATACAGCTCCCTCTCTAATGTTACCTATATGATACAGTTGCCCCTCTAATGTTACCTATATAATACAGTTGCCCCTCTAATGTTACCTATATGATACAGCTCCCTCTCTAATGTTACCTATATGATACAGCTCCCTCTCTAATGTTACCTATATGATACAGTTGCCCCTCTAATGTTACCTATATGATACAGTTGACCCTCTAATTTTACCTATATGATACAGTTGCCTCTCTAATGTTACCTATATGATACAGTTGCCACTCTAATGTTACCTATATGATACAGCGCCCTCTCTAATTTTACCTATATGATACAGTTGCCCCTCTAATTTTACCTATATGATACAGTTGCCCCTCTAATGTTACCTATATGATACACTTCCCTCTCTAATGTTACCTATATGATACAGTTGCCTCTCTAATGTTACCTATATGATACAGTTGCCTCTCTAATGTTACATATATGATACACCTCCCTCTCTAATTTTACCTATATGATACAGTTGCCCCTCTAATTTTACCTATATGATACAGTTGCCCCTCTAATGTTACCTATATGATACACCTCCCTCTCTAATGTTATCTATATGATAGGGTTGCCTCTCTAATGTTACCTATATGATACAGCTCCCTCTCTAATGTTACCTATATGATACAGTTGCCCCTCTAATGTTACCTTTATGATACAGTTGCCCATCTAATTTTACCTATATGATACAGCTCCCTCTCTAATGTTACCTATATGATACAGTTGCCCCTCTAATGTTACCTATATGATACAGCTCCCTCTCTAATGTTACCTATATGATACAGTTGCCTCTCTAATGTTACCTATATGATACAGTTGCCTCTCTAATGTTACCTATATGATACAGTTGCCTCTCTAATGTTACCTATATGATACAGTTGCCACTCTAATGTTACATATATGATACAGTTGCCTCTCTAATGTTACCTATATGATACAGTTGCCCCTCTAATGTTACCTATATGATACAGTTGCCTCTCTAATGTTACATATATGATACAGTTGCCCCTCTAATGTTACCTATATGATACAGTTGCCTCTCTAATGTTACCTATATGATACAGTTGCCCCGCTAATGTTACCTATATGATATAGTTGCCTCTCTAATGTTACCTATATGATACAGTTGCTACTCTAATGTTACCTATATGATACAGTTGCCCCTCTAATGTTACCTATATGATACAGTTGCCTCTCTAATGTTACCTATATGATACAGTTGCCTCTCTAATGTTACCTATATGATACAGCTCCCTCTCTAATGTTACCTATATGATACAGTTACCCCTCTAATGTTACCTATATGATACAGTTGCCCCTTTAATGTTATCTATATGATACAGTTGCCTCTCTAATGTTACCTATATGATACAGTTTCCCCTCTAATGTTACCTATATGATACAGTTGCCTCTCTAATGTTACCTATATGATACAGGTGCCCCTCTAATGTTACCTATATGTTACAGTTGCCTCTCTAATGTTACCTATATGATACAGTTGCCCCTCTAATTTTACCTATATGATACAGCTCCCTCTCTAATGTTACCTATATGATACAGCTCCCTCTCTAATTTTACCTATATGATACAGCTCCCTCTCTAATGTTACCTATATGATACAGATCCCTCTCTAATGTTACCTATATGATACAGTTGCCCTCTAATTTTACCTATATGATACAGTTGCCCCTCTAATGTTACCTATATGATACAGTTGCCCCTCTAACGTTACCTATATGATACAGTTGCCCCTATAATGTTACCTATATGATACAGTTGCCTCTCTAATGTTACCTATATGATACAGCTCCCTCTCTAATGTTACCTATATGATACAGTTGCCTCTCTAATTTTACCTATATGATACAGTTACCCCTCTAATGTTACCTATATGATACAGTTGCCTCTCTAATTTTACCTATATGATACAGTTGCCTCTCTAATGTTACCTATATGATACAGCTCCCTCTCTAATGTTACCTATATGATACAGTTGCCCCTCTAATGTTACCTATATGATACAGTTGACCCTCTAATTTTACCTTTATGATACAGTTGCCTCTCTAATGTTACCTATATGATACAGTTGCCACTCTAATGTTACCTATATGATACAGCGCCCTCTCTAATTTTACCTATATGATACAGTTGCCCCTCTAATTTTACCTATATGATACAGTTGCCCCTCTAATGTTACCTATATGATACACTTCCCTCTCTAATGTTACCTATATGATACAGTTGCCTCTCTAATGTTACCTATATGATACAGTTGCCTCTCTAATGTTACATATATGATACACCTCCCTCTCTAATTTTACCTATATGATACAGTTGCCCCTCTAATTTTACCTATATGATACAGTTGCCCCTCTAATGTTACCTATATGATACACCTCCCTCTCTAATGTTATCTATATGATAGGGTTGCCCCTCTAATTTTACCTATATGATACAGTTGCCTCTCTAATGTAACCTATATGATACAGTTGCCTCTCTAATGTTACCTATATGATACAGTTGCCCCTCTAATGTTACATATATGATACAGTTGCCTCTCTAATGTTACCTATATGATACACCTCCCTCTCTAATGTTACCTATAAAATACATTTGCCCCTCTAATGTTACCTATATGATACAGTTGCCCCTCTAATGTTACCTATATGATACAGTTGCCCCTCTAATGTTACCTATATGATACAGTTGCCTCTCTAATGTTACCTATATGATACAGCTCCCTCTCTAATGTTACCTATATGGTACAGTTGCCCCTCTAATGTTACCTATATGATACAGTTGCCCATCTAATTTTACCTATATGATACAGCTCCCTCTCTAATGTTACCTATATGATACAGTTGCCCCTCTAATGTTACCTATATGATACAGCTCCTTCTCTAATGTTACCTATATGATACAGTTGCCTCTCTAATGTTACCTATATGATACAGTTGCCTCTCTAATGTTACCTATATGATACAGTTGCCTCTCTAATGTTACCTATATGATACAGTTGCCACTCTAATGTTACATATATGATACAGTTGCCTCTCTAATGTTACCTATATGATACAGTTGCCCCTCTAATGTTACCTATATGATACAGTTGCCCATCTAATTTTACCTATATGATACAGCTCCCTCTCTAATGTTACCTATATGATACAGTTGCCCCTCTAATGTTACCTATATGATACAGTTGCCCCTCTAATGTTACCTATATGATACAGTTGCCCCTCTAATGTTACCTATATGATACAGCTCCCTCTCTAATGTTACCTATATGATACAGTTGCCCCTCTAATGTTACATATATGATACAGCTCCCTCTCTAATGTTACCTATATGATACAGCTCCCTCTTTAATTTTACCTACATGATACAGTTGCCTCTCTAATTTTACCTATATGATACAGTTGCCTCTCTAATTTTACCTATATGATACAGTTGCCTCTCTAATGTTACCTATATGATACAGTTGCCTCTTTAATTTTACCTATATGATACAGTTGCCTCTCTAATTTTACCTATATGATACAGTTGCCTCTCTAATGTTACCTATATGATACAGTTGCCCCTCTAATGTTACCTATATGATACAGCTCCCTCTCTAATGTTACCTATATGATACAGTTGCCTCTCTAATGTTACCTATATGATACAGTTGCCCCTCTAATGTTACCTATATGATACAGTTGCCCATCTAATTTTACCTATATGATACAGCTCCCTCTCTAATGTTACCTATATGATACAGTTGCCCCTCTAATGTTACCTATATGATACAGTTGCCCCTCTAATGTTACCTATATGATACAGTTGCCCCTCTAATGTTACCTATATGATACAGCTCCCTCTCTAATGTTACCTATATGATACAGTTGCCCCTCTAATGTTACATATATGATACAGCTCCCTCTCTAATGTTACCTATATGATACAGCTCCCTCTTTAATTTTACCTACATGATACAGTTGCCTCTCTAATTTTACCTATATGATACAGTTGCCTCTCTAATGTTACCTATATGATACAGTTGCCTCTTTAATTTTACCTATATGATACAGTTGCCTCTCTAATTTTACCTATATGATACAGTTGCCTCTCTAATGTTACCTATATGATACAGTTGCCCCTCTAATGTTACCTATATGATACAGCTCCCTCTCTAATGTTACCTATATGATACAGTTGCCTCTCTAATGTTACCTATATGATACAGTTGCCTCTCTAATGTTACCTATATGATACAGTTGCCTCTCTAATTTTACCTATATGATACAGTTGCCTCTCTAATGTTACCTATATGATACAGTTGCCTCTCTAATTTTACCTATATGATACAACTGCCTCTCTAATATTACCTATATGATAAAGCTGCCTCTCCATATAACTCTACTAACTTTTCCATGTCTTTTTCTAATGTTGGACATATTTTATGGGTAACTTCACTATCCTGTAATATATCAAAGAACAAATGTTGGGTATATTTTATGGGTAACTTCACTATCTTGTAATATATCAAAGAACAAATGTTGGATATATTTTATGGGTAACTTCACTATCCTGTAATATATCATAATCAAAGAACAAAAGTTGGACATATTTTATGGGTAACTTCACTATCTTGTAATATATCATAATCAAAGAACAAATGTTGGACATATTTAATGGGTAACTTCACTATCCTGTAATTGATCAAAGAACATATGTTGGACATATTTTATGGGTAACTTCACTATCCTGTAATTGATCAAAGAACAAAAGTTGGACATATTTTATGGGTAACTTCACTATCCTGTAATATATCAAAGAACAAATGTTGGACATATTTTATGTGTAACTTCACTATCCTGTAATATATCAAAGAACAAATGTTGGATATATTTTATGTGTAACTTCACTATCCTGTAATATATCATAATCAAAGAACAAATGTTGGACATATTTAATGGGTAACTTCACTATCCTGTAATATATCAAAGAACAAATGTTGGACATATGTTATGGGTAACTTCACCATCCTGTAATATATCAAAGAACAAATGTTGGATATATTTTATGGGTAACTTCACTATCCTGTAATTTATCAAAGAACAAATGTTGGACATATTTTATGGGTAACTTCACTATCCTGTAATATATCAAAGAACAAATGTTGGACATATTTTATGGGTAACTTCACTATCCTGTAATATATCAAAGAACAAATGTTGGATATATTTTATGGGTAACTTCACTATCCTGTAATTTATCAAAGAACAAATGTTGGACATATTTTATGGGTAACTTCACTATCCTGTAATTTATCAAAGAACAAATGTTGGACATATTTTATTGGTAATATAACTTCACTATCCTGTAATATATCAAAGAACAAATGTTGGGCATATTTTATGGGTAACTTCACTATCCTGTAATATATCTAAGAACAAATGTTGGATATATTTTATGGGTAACTTCACTATCCTGTAATTTATCAAAGAACAAATGTTGGAAATATTTTATGGGTAACTTCACTATCCTGTAATATCTCAAAGAACAAATGTTGGACATATTTTATGGGTAACTTCACTATCCTGTAATTTATCAAAGAATAAATGTTGGATATATTTTATGTGTAACTTCACTATCCTGTAATATATCATAATCAAAGAACAAATGTTGGACATATTTTATGGGTAACTTCACTATTTGCAGAAAGTCACTGACAAACTTTATCACATAATGTTGTATCGTGTAAACCTCACCATGTGCTGGATTCGACCTCACAACTTTAGTAGAGATAGAAACTAATTGTATAGGTAGTTGTAAATCCAACTACCATAAGATCAAGACCACGATGGTCCCTACTCCTAGTAATAGCCCAAATTCAACACAATTACTGTATGTGTATATGTACATATACAATACAAGTACACAATCTTAAATCATAAAATGTGTATGACGTTAAGAAACAAAGGCAAAGCTTACCAAGCCTTTCCCCAGTTTTGCACAAAATACATAATACATTTTAATACTGTGCATTAATATTGTGTTTATCATGCAAAAAAGTATATTTTGTTTGCCTTCTTTGATATTGAATTCAATTGATTTAAAACCAGTTCAAATAATATTGTCAAAGCTTAGGTATAACATGTGACTGGAGTACCAAAAAGTGAAATTATGCTAGCTAGTAGCAGAATAAAGCTAACTACAGTAGAGTTCGCTTATAACGAAGTCCAGGGGACAACCGATCTTATTTCGTTTTAGGCATCGTTCGTTATAAGAGAAACAATGTAGAATTACCTCCCCTTTTGAAAATCGTACAGTAGAACTTCGCTGGCTCGAACTCGAAGGGACTGTCAACATCTGTTCTAGCTATCGGTGGTTAGAGCCACCGAGGTCGCGTAATTTTAGAGAGAAAAAAATCTGGTTCTGACCCGGGCAGTTTCATTATGCTATGATAACTGATGCACAGTAAAGTGGGCCTTTATCGTAAAAAAATATTTAATCCTTTAGACAATTCTCAAAGACTACGGCTTCTGAATACCTCTTTGGTATCTTCAAATGTTCCTTAGAAACATTTTTTCAACTTTGTTCACGATCTATTTTATAAACAGGAAATATGAGGTCGGGTATTAACACTTGTATCGATTTTGAAGAATAATTGTTTCTTTTTGGTATTATATACACATAAAAACTCAGGTTAATCGAAATTTCAGAACGAGTACATTTCTTTTGTTTTTGGTATTTAGATGAACCTTGAGACCACGCAGTTTGTTGTTTAATTAAAGAGTCTATCATCAAAGAAAAAATAAACAATAGCGAATGAATTAATCTCACACATGACTTTGTTTTTACTTTCTTTAGCTTGTGCATCCATTCAATAAAATTTAGATTACGTTTTATTAATTTTTAATGCAATAAATTAGCATGTGTGTTATTAATTGACAACTTGTTAATCACATCATTAAAACCCATTTTATTGTTTGAATATTTTAAAGAAAAGTCTTGATTGACATCATTAACAACATCAAAGGTGGGATTATTGATTTTTCAATTATCAATAACGGAAGTGTCAAGTGCACTTGACCATTCTAATATGTGATCGTCCGTGCGTAACGGAAGACAGGTAAACGATTTGTTTGTTCAGCAATTTTCTTTGTTATATCAGGTCAATTTTGAGTAATAAAAACGTTATTTGGGTTTAAAATTCTCTTCGTTATAAGCCTGATTTCGTTATAAAAAATTTGTAACAGGCCTTCACAAATACATTGTTTAAATAGCGATAGGACCGGGGAGTTATCTTTACTTTGCTATAAGCCTGATTTCATTACAAGCCTGTTAGTTATAAACGAACTCTACTGTAGTAGCAGAATAAAGCTATTTTTTTATCTGACATCTTTATTTAACTGTTAATATATCAAATACATGATAAATATAGATTCTCCCTCTGCTATCAGTCAGTGTATTATATAATTACAGTATTTCTTCACATGAGATAGTTCAAATTAGAAGATTTATCTATTGTAATCCACAGCTGGTAGCTGAATGATAATCTGTTTTTTCCTACGATAAAAACATAAAAAATATTTTAAGTTTTTAATTTCCTTAGTTAATGACCACTGTCTGAAAAGAAATTGGTGGAAATTCACAGAAAATTTAACCACTGAGGTGATTCATTAACTAGTAAACATGCTAAGAATAGTAGAACTCCTTACACTGTCTTGATTCATTAACTAGTAAACATGCTAAGAATAGTAGAACTCCTTACACTGTCTCCTTTATAATAGTAATCCATGTCTTCATCTTCAGACTCACTAGATAAGTTAGACTTGCAGTCCATATAACTAGAACCTGTCGACTCCATACTCACAGATCTCTGTGTTGTCAAAGGAACAGATAATTGACTTGACATTTCAACTGATGTTGTTAATTCTGAAAAATAGACTTTATATGTTGATACAAGAGAATATTGTAGGATATTGGGATCTCTTGAACTTTATGATCGCAACCCTATACAAGTATTGTGATCATAAAGTTCAAGAGAGCCGAATATTGTTCAGTTCTATCACATTGTTACTAATTTTAAAGAATGGTTCGTGAATTGTTTAAAAATTTGTCATTTTAAATATTTTAATTACATCAATTGCTAAAAGATATTTGTTGAAATAAAACCCAAGTTTTGCAGAATGACACATAGAATTACTCTATTACTATTTTCAAAATTGTACAATTAAGAATTGTGAAAAAAAAACAAATTAAAAGGTGTTTATGTTGACTGTTGACAAATCTGTTTAATATCATTTAGTAATGGAGTATGCTGATTGTTGTTTAATGACAAATCTGTTTAATATCATTTATTAATGGAGTATGCTGATTGTTGTTTAATGACAAATCTGTTTAATATCATTTAGTAATGGAGTATGCTGATTGTTGTTTAATGACAAATCTGTTTAATATCATTTAGTAATGGAGTATGCTGATTGTTGTTTAATGACAAATCTGTTTAATATCATTTAGTAATGGAGTATGCTGATTGTTGTTTAATGACAAATCTGTTTAATATCATTTAGTAATGGAGTATGCTGATTGTTGTTTAATGACAAATCTGTTTAATATCATTTAGTAATGGAGTATGCTGATTGTTGTTTAATGACAAATCTGTTTAATATCATTTAGTAATGGAGTATGCTGATTGTTGTTTAATGACAAATCTGTTTAATATCATTTAGTAATGGAGTATGCTGATTGTTGTTTAATGACAAATCTGTTTAATATCATTTAGTAATGGAGTATGCTGATTGTTGTTTAATGACAAATCTGTTTAATATCATTTAGTAATGGAGTATGCTGATTGTTGTTTAATGACAAATCTGTTTAATATCATTTAGTAATGGAGTATGCTGATTGTTGTTTAATGACAAATCTGTTTAATATCATTTAGTAACGGAGTATGCTGATTGTTGTTTAATGACAAACAATGTTTAATATCATTTAGTAAAGGAGTATGCTGATTGTTGTTTAATGACAAATCTGTTTAATATCATTTAGTAATGGATGATGCTGATTGTTGTTTAATGACAAATCTGTTTAATATCATTTAGTAATGGAGTATGCTGATTGTTGTTTAATGACAAACAATGTTTAATATCATTTAGTAATGGAGTATGCTGATTGTTGTTTAATGACAAATCTGTTTAATATCATTTAGTAATGGAGTATGCTGATTGTTGTTTAATGACAAACAATGTTTAATATCATTTAGTAAAGGAGTATGCTGATTGTTGTTTAATGACAAATCTGTTTAATATCATTTAGTAATGGAGTATGCTGATTGTTGTTTAATGACAAATCTGTTTAATATCATTTAGTAATGGAGTATGCTGATTGTTGTTTAATGACAAATCTGTTTAATATCATTTAGTAATGGAGTATGCTGATTGTTGTTTAATGACAAACAATGTTTAATATCATTTAGTAATGGAGTATGCTGATTGTTGTTTAATGACAAATCTGTTTAATATCATTTAGTAAAGGAGTATGCTGATTGTTGTTTAATGACAAATCTGTTTAATATCATTTAGTAATGGAGTATGCTGATTGTTGTTTAATGACAAATCTGTTTAATATCATTTATTAATGGAGTATGCTGACTGTTGTTTAATGACAAATCTGTTTAATATCATTTAGTAATGGAGTATGCTGACTGTTGTTTAATGACAAACAATGTTTAATATCATTTAGTAATGGAGTATGCTGATTGTTGTTTAATGACAAATCTGTTTAATATCATTTAGTAATGGAGTATGCTGATTGTTGTTTAATGACAAATCTGTTTAATATCATTTAGTAATGGAGTATGCTGATTGTTGTTTAATGACAAATCTGTTTAATATCATTTAGTAATGGAGTATGCTGATTGTTGTTTAATGACAAATCTGTTTAATATCATTTAGTAATGGAGTATGCTGATTGTTGTTTAATGACAAATCTGTTTAATATCATTTAGTAATGGAGTATGCTGATTGTTGTTTAATGACAAATCTGTTTAATATCATTTAGTAATGGAGTATGCTGATTGTTGTTTAATGACAAATCTGTTTAATATCATTTAGTAATGGAGTATGCTGATTGTTGTTTAATGACAAATCTGTTTAATATCATTTAGTAATGGAGTATGCTGATTGTTGTTTAATGACAAATCTGTTTAATATCATTTAGTAATGGAGTATGCTGATTGTTGTTTAATGACAAATCTGTTTAATATCATTTAGTAATGGAGTATGCTGATTGTTGTTTAATGACAAATCTGTTTAATATCATTTATTAATGGAGTATGCTGATTGTTGTTTAATGACAAATCTGTTTAATATCATTTAGTAATGAAGTATGCTGATTGTTGTTTAATGACAAATCTGTTTAATATCATTCAGTAATGGAGTATGCCGATTGTTGTTTAATGACAAACAATGTTTCAGTCATATCATGACGAGAACAAGCTACTTTCTGGTGAACAATAATGATCCCTCTGCTTTGTACTAGACCAACACATTGGTTTGGATTTTGCATGTGCTTACTCAATGAAACTAGAGGCTCAGTGGGCTGAGCCTGTGTCACTCATCTTTCTTTCTGTTTTGAGGAAACTTTCTACAGAATATTCCATAGGTGCTTTCTAACAAATTTCGGTTCATTTTGGCTACTCGGTTTCCAAGGAGAAATTTTTTTAGAAATCGACCAACCAGACACAAGAATTGCCTATGATGGCCATGTTTGCTAACATATCGGGACTAAATGAGCAATCACTATAGAGGACCTTCCATAGATGCTTCTTACCAAGTTTCGATTCATTTGGCCAACCAGTTTCAGAGGAGAAGCTTTTTCAGAAACCGACCAATCAGAAACAAGAATTGCCTGTGGCAGCCATGTTTGAGCAATCTTTACAGAGGACCTTCCATATATGCTTCCTACCAAGTTTCGTTTCATTGGGCTAAGCGGTTTCAGATGAGAAGATTTTAAGAAATCAACCAATCGCCTGTGGCGGCCCTGTTTGTTAACGGATCAGGACGAAATGAGCAATCTTTATAGAGAACCTTCCATAGATGCTTCCTACCAAATAACCAAGTTTCATTTCATTTGGAAAAGTGGTTTCAGAGGAAGAGATTAGAATGTGAAAAGGTAATGGACAATGGATGCCAAGTGATGGCAAAAGCTGACATTGCCACAGGTATTCTGACAGTATTAACAGCTGTCTTTAGAAATACTTACCATTATGTAACCTGACAATAATGAATGGTAAGACAGTATTAACAGCTGTCTTTAGAAATACTTACCATTATGTAACCTGACAATAATGAATGGTAAGACAGTATTAACAGCTGTCTAGAAATACTTACCATTATGTAGCCTGACAATAATGAATGGTAAGACAGTTTTAACAGCTGTCTTTAGAAATACTTACCACTATGTAACCTGACAATAATTAATGGTAAGACAGTATTAACAGCTGTCTTTAGAAATACTTACCACTATGTAATCTGACAATAATGAATGGTAAGACAGTATTAACAGCTGTCTTTAGAAATACTTACCACTATGTAACCTGACAATAATGAATGGTAAGACAGTATTAACAGCTGTCTTTAGAAATACTTACCACTATGTAACCTGACAATAATGAATGGTAAGACAGTATTAACAGCTGTCTTTAGAAATACTTACCACTATGTAGCCTGACAATAATGAATGGTAAGACAGTTTTAACAGGTGTCTTTAGAAATACTTACCACTATGTAACCTGACAATAATGAATGGTAAGACAGTATTAACAGCTGTCTTTAGAAATACTTACCATTATGTAACCTGACAATAATGAATGGTAAGACAGTATTAACAGCTGTCTTTAGAAATACTTACCATTATGTAAACTGACAATAATGAATGGTAAGACAGTTTTAACAGCTGTCTTTAGAAATACTTACCATTATGTAATCTGACAATAATGAATGGTAAGACAGTATTAACAGCTGTCTTTAGAAATACTTACCATTATGTAACCTGACAATAATGAATGGTAAGAGAGTATTAACAGTTGTCTTTAGAAATACTTACCACTATGTAACCTGACAATAATGAATGGTAAGACAGTATTAACAGCTGTCTTTAGAAATACTTACCACTATGTAACCTGACAATAATGAATGGTAAGACAGTATCAACAGCTGTCTTTAGAAATACTTACCACTATGTAACCTGACAATAATGAATGGTAAGACAGTATCAACAGCTGTCTTTAGAAATACTTACCACTATGTAACCTGACAATAATGAATGGTAAGACAGTATTAACAGCTGTCTTTAGAAATACTTACCATTATGTAACCTGACAATAATGAATGGTAAGACAGTATCAACAGCTGTCTTTAGAAATACTTACCACTATGTAACCTGACAATAATGAATGGTAAGACAGTATTAACAGCTGTCTTTAAAAATACTTACCATTATGTAACCTGACAATAATGAATGGTAAGACAGTATCAACAGCTGTCTTTAGAAATACTTACCACTATGTAACCTGACAATAATGAATGGTAAGATAGTTTTAACAGGTGTCTTTAGAAATACTTACCACTATGTAACCTGACAATAATTAATGGTAAGACAGTATTAACAGCTGTCTTTAGAAATACTTACCATTATGTAACCTGACAATAATGAATGGTAAGACAGTATTAACAGCTGTCTTTAGAAATACTTACCATTATGTAAACTGACAATAATGAATGGTAAGACAGTATTAACAGCTGTCTTTAGAAATACTTACCATTATGTAATCTGACAATAATGAATGGTAAGACAGTATTAACAGCTGTCTTTAGAAATACTTACCATTATGTAACCTGACAATAATGAATGGTAAGAGAGTATTAACAGTTGTCTTTAGAAATACTTACCACTATGTAACCTGACAATAATGAATGGTAAGAGAGTATTAACAGTTGTCTTTAGAAATACTTACCATTATGTAACCTGACAATAATGAATGGTAAGACAGTATTAACAGCTGTCTTTAGAAATACTTACCACTATGTAACCTGACAATAATGAATGGTAAGACAGTATCAACAGCTGTCTTTAGAAATACTTACCACTATGTAACCTGACAATAATGAATGGTAAGACAGTATTAACAGCTGTCTTTAGAAATACTTACCATTATGTAACCTGACAATAATGAATGGTAAGACAGTTTTAACAGCTGTCTTTAGAAATACTTACCACTATGTAACCTGACAATAATGAATGGTAAGACAGTATTAACAGCTGTCTTTAGAAATACTTACCATTATGTAACCTGACAATAATGAATGGTAAGACAGTATTAACAGCTGTCTTTAGAAATACTTACCATTATGTAACCTGACAATAATGAATGGTAAGACAGTATTAACAGCTGTCTAGAAATACTTACCATTATGTAGCCTGACAATAATGAATGGTAAGACAGTTTTAACAGCTGTCTTTAGAAATACTTACCACTATGTAACCTGACAATAATTAATGGTAAGACAGTATTAACAGCTGTCTTTAGAAATACTTACCACTATGTAATCTGACAATAATGAATGGTAAGACAGTATTAACAGCTGTCTTTAGAAATACTTACCACTATGTAACCTGACAATAATGAATGGTAAGACAGTATTAACAGCTGTCTTTAGAAATACTTACCACTATGTAACCTGACAATAATGAATGGTAAGACAGTATTAACAGCTGTCTTTAGAAATACTTACCACTATGTAGCCTGACAATAATGAATGGTAAGACAGTTTTAACAGGTGTCTTTAGAAATACTTACCACTATGTAACCTGACAATAATGAATGGTAAGACAGTATTAACAGCTGTCTTTAGAAATACTTACCATTATGTAACCTGACAATAATGAATGGTAAGACAGTATTAACAGCTGTCTTTAGAAATACTTACCATTATGTAACCTGACAATAATGAATGGTAAGAGAGTATTAACAGTTGTCTTTAGAAATACTTACCACTATGTAACCTGACAATAATGAATGGTAAGACAGTATTAACAGCTGTCTTTAGAAATACTTACCACTATGTAACCTGACAATAATGAATGGTAAGACAGTATCAACAGCTGTCTTTAGAAATACTTACCACTATGTAACCTGACAATAATGAATGGTAAGACAGTATCAACAGCTGTCTTTAGAAATACTTACCACTATGTAACCTGACAATAATGAATGGTAAGACAGTATTAACAGCTGTCTTTAGAAATACTTACCATTATGTAACCTGACAATAATGAATGGTAAGACAGTATCAACAGCTGTCTTTAGAAATACTTACCACTATGTAACCTGACAATAATGAATGGTAAGACAGTATTAACAGCTGTCTTTAAAAATACTTACCATTATGTAACCTGACAATAATGAATGGTAAGACAGTATCAACAGCTGTCTTTAGAAATACTTACCACTATGTAACCTGACAATAATGAATGGTAAGATAGTTTTAACAGGTGTCTTTAGAAATACTTACCACTATGTAACCTGACAATAATGAATGGTAAGACAGTATTAACAGCTGTCTTTAGAAATACTTACCATTATGTAACCTGACAATAATGAATGGTAAGACAGTATTAACAGCTGTCTTCAGAAATACTTACCATTATGTAAACTGACAATAATGAATGGTAAGACAGTATTAACAGCTGTCTTTAGAAATACTTACCATTATGTAATCTGACAATAATGAATGGTAAGACAGTATTAACAGCTGTCTTTAGAAATACTTACCATTATGTAACCTGACAATAATGAATGGTAAGAGAGTATTAACAGTTGTCTTTAGAAATACTTACCACTATGTAACCTGACAATAATGAATGGTAAGAGAGTATTAACAGTTGTCTTTAGAAATACTTACCATTATGTAACCTGACAATAATGAATGGTAAGACAGTATTAACAGCTGTCTTTAGAAATACTTACCACTATGTAACCTGACAATAATGAATGGTAAGACAGTATCAACAGCTGTCTTTAGAAATACTTACCACTATGTAACCTGACAATAATGAATGGTAAGACAGTATTAACAGCTGTCTTTAGAAATACTTACCATTATGTAACCTGACAATAATGAATGGTAAGACAGTTTTAACAGCTGTCTTTAGAAATACTTACCACTATGTAACCTGACAATAATGAATGGTAAGACAGTATTAACAGCTGTCTTTAGAAATACTTACCATTATGTAACCTGACAATAATGAATGGTAAGACAGTATTAACAGCTGTCTTTAGAAATACTTACCATTATGTAAACTGACAATAATGAATGGTAAGACAGTTTTAACAGCTGTCTTTAGAAATACTTACCATTATGTAATCTGACAATAATGAATGGTAAGACAGTATTAACAGCTGTCTTTAGAAATACTTACCATTATGTAACCTGACAATAATGAATGGTAAGACAGTATTAACAGCTGTCTTTAGAAATACTTACCATTATGTAAACTGACAATAATGAATGGTAAGACAGTTTTAACAGCTGTCTTTAGAAATACTTACCATTATGTAATCTGACAATAATGAATGGTAAGACAGTATTAACAGCTGTCTTTAGAAATACTTACCATTATGTAACCTGACAATAATGAATGGTAAGAGAGTATTAACAGTTGTCTTTAGAAATACTTACCACTATGTAACCTGACAATAATGAATGGTAAGACAGTATTAACAGCTGTCTTTAGAAATACTTACCACTATGTAACCTGACAATAATGAATGGTAAGACAGTATCAACAGCTGTCTTTAGAAATACTTACCACTATGTAACCTGACAATAATGAATGGTAAGACAGTATCAACAGCTGTCTTTAGAAATACTTACCACTATGTAACCTGACAATAATGAATGGTAAGACAGTATTAACAGCTGTCTTTAGAAATACTTACCATTATGTAACCTGACAATAATGAATGGTAAGACAGTATCAACAGCTGTCTTTAGAAATACTTACCACTATGTAACCTGACAATAATGAATGGTAAGACAGTATTAACAGCTGTCTTTAAAAATACTTACCATTATGTAACCTGACAATAATGAATGGTAAGACAGTATCAACAGCTGTCTTTAGAAATACTTACCACTATGTAACCTGACAATAATGAATGGTAAGATAGTTTTAACAGGTGTCTTTAGAAATACTTACCACTATGTAACCTGACAATAATGAATGGTAAGACAGTATTAACAGCTGTCTTTAGAAATACTTACCATTATGTAACCTGACAATAATGAATGGTAAGACAGTATTAACAGCTGTCTTTAGAAATACTTACCATTATGTAAACTGACAATAATGAATGGTAAGACAGTATTAACAGCTGTCTTTAGAAATACTTACCATTATGTAATCTGACAATAATGAATGGTAAGACAGTATTAACAGCTGTCTTTAGAAATACTTACCATTATGTAACCTGACAATAATGAATGGTAAGAGAGTATTAACAGTTGTCTTTAGAAATACTTACCACTATGTAACCTGACAATAATGAATGGTAAGAGAGTATTAACAGTTGTCTTTAGAAATACTTACCATTATGTAACCTGACAATAATGAATGGTAAGACAGTATTAACAGCTGTCTTTAGAAATACTTACCATTATGTAACCTGACAATAATGAATGGTAAGACAGTATCAACAGCTGTCTTTAGAAATACTTACCACTATGTAACCTGACAATAATGAATGGTAAGACAGTATTAACAGCTGTCTTTAGAAATACTTACCATTATGTAACCTGACAATAATGAATGGTAAGACAGTATTAACAGCTGTCTTTAGAAATACTTACCACTATGTAACCTGACAATAATGAATGGTAAGACAGTATTAACAGCTGTCTTTAGAAATACTTACCATTATGTAACCTGACAATAATGAATGGTAAGACAGTATTAACAGCTGTCTTTAGAAATACTTACCATTATGTAAACTGACAATAATGAATGGTAAGACAGTTTTAACAGCTGTCTTTAGAAATACTTACCATTATGTAATCTGACAATAATGAATGGTAAGACAGTATTAACAGCTGTCTTTAGAAATACTTACCATTATGTAACCTGACAATAATGAATGGTAAGAGAGTATTAACAGTTGTCTTTAGAAATACTTACCACTATGTAACCTGACAATAATGAATGGTAAGACAGTATTAACAGCTGTCTTTAGAAATACTTACCATTATGTAACCTGACAATAATGAATGGTAAGACAGTATTAACAGCTGTCTTTAGAAATACTTACCACTATGTAACCTGACAATAATGAATGGTAAGACAGTATCAACAGCTGTCTTTAGAAATACTTACCACTATGTAACCTGACAATAATGAATGGTAAGACAGTATCAACAGCTGTCTTTAGAAATACTTACCACTATGTAACCTGACAATAATGAATGGTAAGACAGTATCAACAGCTGTCTTTAGAAATACTTACCACTATGTAACCTGACAATAATGAATGGTAAGACAGTATCAACAGCTGTCTTTAGAAATACTTACCATTATGTAACCTGACAATAATGAATGGTAAGACAGTATCAACAGCTGTCTTTAGAAATACTTACCACTATGTAACCTGACAATAATGAATGGTAAGACAGTATTAACAGCTGTCTTTAAAAATACTTACCATTATGTAACCTGACAATAATGAATGGTAAGACAGTATCAACAGCTGTCTTTAGAAATACTTACCACTATGTAACCTGACAATAATGAATGGTAAGACAGTATTAACAGCTGTCTTTAGAAATACTTACCATTATGTAACCTGACAATAATGAATGGTAAGACAGTATTAACAGCTGTCTTTAGAAATACTTACCATTATGTAAACTGACAATAATGAATGGTAAGACAGTATTAACAGCTGTCTTTAGAAATACTTACCATTATGTAATCTGACAATAATGAATGGTAAGACAGTATTAACAGCTGTCTTTAGAAATACTTACCATTATGTAACCTGACAATAATGAATGGTAAGAGAGTATTAACAGTTGTCTTTAGAAATACTTACCACTATGTAACCTGACAATAATGAATGGTAAGACAGTATTAACAGCTGTCTTTAGAAATACTTACCATTATGTAACCTGACAATAATGAATGGTAAGAGAGTATTAACAGCTGTCTTTAGAAATACTTACCACTATGTAACCTGACAATAATGAATGGTAAGACAGTATCAACAGCTGTCTTTAGAAATACTTACCACTATGTAACCTGACAATAATGAATGGTACGACAGTATCAACAGCTGTCTTTAGAAATACTTACCACTATGTAACCTGACAATAATGAATGGTAAGACAGTATTAACAGCTGTCTTTAGAAATACTTACCATTATGTAACCTGACAATAATGAATGGTAAGACAGTATCAACAGCTGTCTTTAGAAATACTTACCACTATGTAACCTGACAATAATGAATGGTAAGACAGTATCAACAGCTGTCTTTAAAAATACTTACCATTATGTAACCTGACAATAATGAATGGTAAGACAGTATCAACAGCTGTCCTTAGAAATACTTACCACTATGTAACCTTACAATAATGAATGGTAAGACAGTATTAACAGCTGTCTTTAGAAATACTTACCATTATGTAACCTGACAATAATGAATGGTAAGACAGTATTAACAGCTGTCTTTAGAAATACTTACCACTATGTAACCTGACAATAATGAATGGTAAGACAGTATTAACAGCTGTCTTTAGAAATACTTACCACTATGTAACCTGACAATAATGAATGGTAAGATAGTATTAACAGCTGTCTTTAGAAATACTTACCATTATGTAACCTGAGAATAATGAATGGTAAGAGAGTATTAACAGCTGTCTTTAAAAATACTTACCATTATATAACCTGACAATAATGAATGGTAAGACAGTATTAACAGCTGTCTTTAGAAATACTTACCACTATGTAACCTGACAATAATGAATGGTAAGACAGTATTAACAGCTGTCTTTAGAAATACTTACCACTATGTAACCTGACAATAATGAATGATAAGACAGTATTAACAGCTGTCTAGAAATACTTACCAATATGTAACCTGAAAATAATGAATGGTAAGACAGTATTAACAGCTGTCTTTAGAAATACTTACCATTATGTAACCTGACAATAATGAATGGTAAGACAGTATTAACAGCTGTCTTTAGAAATACTTACCACTATGTAACCTGACAATAATGAATGGTAAGACAGTATTACCAGCTGTCTTTAGAAATACTTACCATTATGTAACCTGACAATAATGAATGGTAAGACAGTATTAACAGCTGTCTTTAGAAATACTTACCATTATGTAACCTGACAATAATGAATGGTAAGACAGTATTAACAGCTGTCTAGAAATACTTACCAATATGTAACCTGACAATAATGAATGGTAAGATAGTATTAACAGCTGTCTAGAAATACCTACCACTATGTAACCTGACAATAATGAATGGTAAGAGAGTATTAACAGCTGTCTTTAGAAATACTTACCACTATGTAACCTGACAATAATTAATGGTAAGACAGTATTAACAGCTGTCTTTAGAAATACTTACCACTATGTAACCTGACAATAATGAATGGTAAGACAGTATTAACAGCTGTCTTTAGAAATACTTACCACTATGTAACCTGACAATAATGAATGGTAAGACAGTATTAACAGCTGTCTTTAGAAATACTTACCATTATGTAACCTGACAATAATAAATGGTAAGACAGTATTAACAGGTGTCTTTAGAAATACTTACCACTATGTAACCTGACAATAATGAATGGTAAGACAGTATTAACAGCTGTCTTTAGAAATACTTACCATTATGTAACCTGACAATAATGAATGGTAAGACAGTATTAACAGCTGTCTTTAGAAATACTTACCATTATGTAAACTGACAATAATGAATGGTAAGACAGTATTAACAGCTGTCTTTAGAAATACTTACCATTATGTAACCTGACAATAATGAATGGTAAGACAGTATTAACAGCTGTCTTTAGAAATACTTACCACTATGTAACCTGACAATAATGAATGGTAAGACAGTATCAACAGCTGTCTTTAGAAATACTTACCACTATGTAACCTGACAATAATGAATGGTAAGACAGTATCAACAGCTGTCTTTAAAAATACTTACCACTATGTAACCTGACAATAATGAATGGTAAGACAGTATTAACAGCTGTCTTTAGAAATACTTACCATTATGTAACCTGACAATAATGAATGGTAAGACAGTATCAACAGCTGTCTTTAGAAATACTTACCACTATGTAACCTGACAATAATGAATGGTAAAACAGTATTAACAGCTGTCTTTAAAAATACTTACCATTATGTAACCTGACAATAATGAATGGTAAGACAGTATCAACAGATGTCTTTAGAAATACTTACCACTATGTAACCTTACAATAATGAATGGTAAGACAGTATTAACAGCTGTCTTTAGAAATACTTACCATTATGTAACCTGACAATAATGAATGGTAAGACAGTATTAACAGCTGTCTTTAGAAATACTTACCACTATGTAACCTGACAATAATGAATGGTAAGACAGTATTAACAGCTGTCTTTAGAAATACTTACCACTATGTAACCTGACAATAATGAATGGTAAGACAGTATTAACAGCTGTCTTTAGAAATACTTACCATTATGTAACCTGAGAATAATGAATGGTAAGAGAGTATTAACAGCTGTCTTTAAAAATACTTACCATTATATAACCTGACAATAATGAATGGTAAGACAGTATTAACAGCTGTCTTTAGAAATACTTACCACTATGTAACCTGATAATAATGAAAGGTAAGACAGTATTAACAGCTGTCTTTAGAAATACTTACCACTATGTAACCTGACAATAATGAATGATAAGACAGTATTAACAGCTGTCTAGAAATACTTACCAATATGTAACCTGAAAATAATGAATGGTAAGACAGTATTAACAGCTGTCTTTAGAAATACTTACCATTATGTAACCTGACAATAATGAATGGTAAGACAGTATTAACAGCTGTCTTTAGAAATACTTACCACTATGTAACCTGACAATAATGAATGGTAAGACAGTATTACCAGCTGTCTTTAGAAATACTTACCATTATGTAACCTGACAATAATGAATGGTAAGACAGTATTAACAGCTGTCTTTAGAAATACTTACCACTATGTAACCTGACAATAATGAATGGTAAGACAGTATTAACAGCTGTCTTTAGAAATACTTACCATTATGTAACCTGACAATAATGAATGGTAAGACAGTATTAACAGCTGTCTTTAGAAATACTTGACCAATATGTAACCTGACAATAATGAATGGTAAGACAGTATTAACAGCTGTCTAGAAATACTTACCAATATGTAACCTGACAATAATGAATGGTAAGATAGTATTAACAGCTGTCTAGAAATACCTACCACTATGTAACCTGACAATAATGAATGGTAAGAGAGTATTAACAGCTGTCTTTAGAAATACTTACCACTATGTAACCTGACAATAATGAATGGTAAGACAGTATTAACAGCTGTCTTTAGAAATACTTACCACTATGTAACCTGACAATAATGAATGGTAAGACAGTATTAACAGCTGTCTTTAGAAATACTTACCATTATGTAACCTGACAATAATGAATGGTAAGACAGTATTAACAGCTGTCTTTAGAAATACTTACCACTATGTAACCTGACAATAATTAATGGTAAGACAGTATTAACAGCTGTCTTTAGAAATACTTACCATTATGTAACCTGACAATAATGAATGGTAAGACAGTATTAACAGCTGTCTAGAAATACTTACCATTATGTAGCCTGACAATAATGAATGGTAAGACAGTTTTAACAGCTGTCTTTAGAAATACTTACCACTATGTAACCTGACAATAATTAATGGTAAGACAGTATTAACAGCTGTCTTTAGAAATACTTACCACTATGTAATCTGACAATAATGAATGGTAAGACAGTATTAACAGCTGTCTTTAGAAATACTTACCACTATGTAACCTGACAATAATGAATGGTAAGACAGTATTAACAGCTGTCTTTAGAAATACTTACCACTATGTAACCTGACAATAATGAATGGTAAGACAGTATTAACAGCTGTCTTTAGAAATACTTACCACTATGTAGCCTGACAATAATGAATGGTAAGACAGTTTTAACAGGTGTCTTTAGAAATACTTACCACTATGTAACCTGACAATAATGAATGGTAAGACAGTATTAACAGCTGTCTTTAGAAATACTTACCATTATGTAACCTGACAATAATGAATGGTAAGACAGTATTAACAGCTGTCTTTAGAAATACTTACCATTATGTAAACTGACAATAATGAATGGTAAGACAGTTTTAACAGCTGTCTTTAGAAATACTTACCATTATGTAATCTGACAATAATGAATGGTAAGACAGTATTAACAGCTGTCTTTAGAAATACTTACCATTATGTAACCTGACAATAATGAATGGTAAGAGAGTATTAACAGTTGTCTTTAGAAATACTTACCACTATGTAACCTGACAATAATGAATGGTAAGACAGTATTAACAGCTGTCTTTAGAAATACTTACCACTATGTAACCTGACAATAATGAATGGTAAGACAGTATCAACAGCTGTCTTTAGAAATACTTACCACTATGTAACCTGACAATAATGAATGGTAAGACAGTATCAACAGCTGTCTTTAGAAATACTTACCACTATGTAACCTGACAATAATGAATGGTAAGACAGTATTAACAGCTGTCTTTAGAAATACTTACCATTATGTAACCTGACAATAATGAATGGTAAGACAGTATCAACAGCTGTCTTTAGAAATACTTACCACTATGTAACCTGACAATAATGAATGGTAAGACAGTATTAACAGCTGTCTTTAAAAATACTTACCATTATGTAACCTGACAATAATGAATGGTAAGACAGTATCAACAGCTGTCTTTAGAAATACTTACCACTATGTAACCTGACAATAATGAATGGTAAGATAGTTTTAACAGGTGTCTTTAGAAATACTTACCACTATGTAACCTGACAATAATGAATGGTAAGACAGTATTAACAGCTGTCTTTAGAAATACTTACCATTATGTAACCTGACAATAATGAATGGTAAGACAGTATTAACAGCTGTCTTCAGAAATACTTACCATTATGTAAACTGACAATAATGAATGGTAAGACAGTATTAACAGCTGTCTTTAGAAATACTTACCATTATGTAATCTGACAATAATGAATGGTAAGACAGTATTAACAGCTGTCTTTAGAAATACTTACCATTATGTAACCTGACAATAATGAATGGTAAGAGAGTATTAACAGTTGTCTTTAGAAATACTTACCACTATGTAACCTGACAATAATGAATGGTAAGAGAGTATTAACAGTTGTCTTTAGAAATACTTACCATTATGTAACCTGACAATAATGAATGGTAAGACAGTATTAACAGCTGTCTTTAGAAATACTTACCACTATGTAACCTGACAATAATGAATGGTAAGACAGTATCAACAGCTGTCTTTAGAAATACTTACCACTATGTAACCTGACAATAATGAATGGTAAGACAGTATTAACAGCTGTCTTTAGAAATACTTACCATTATGTAACCTGACAATAATGAATGGTAAGACAGTTTTAACAGCTGTCTTTAGAAATACTTACCACTATGTAACCTGACAATAATGAATGGTAAGACAGTATTAACAGCTGTCTTTAGAAATACTTACCATTATGTAACCTGACAATAATGAATGGTAAGACAGTATTAACAGCTGTCTTTAGAAATACTTACCATTATGTAAACTGACAATAATGAATGGTAAGACAGTTTTAACAGCTGTCTTTAGAAATACTTACCATTATGTAATCTGACAATAATGAATGGTAAGACAGTATTAACAGCTGTCTTTAGAAATACTTACCATTATGTAACCTGACAATAATGAATGGTAAGACAGTATTAACAGCTGTCTTTAGAAATACTTACCATTATGTAAACTGACAATAATGAATGGTAAGACAGTTTTAACAGCTGTCTTTAGAAATACTTACCATTATGTAATCTGACAATAATGAATGGTAAGACAGTATTAACAGCTGTCTTTAGAAATACTTACCATTATGTAACCTGACAATAATGAATGGTAAGAGAGTATTAACAGTTGTCTTTAGAAATACTTACCACTATGTAACCTGACAATAATGAATGGTAAGACAGTATTAACAGCTGTCTTTAGAAATACTTACCACTATGTAACCTGACAATAATGAATGGTAAGACAGTATCAACAGCTGTCTTTAGAAATACTTACCACTATGTAACCTGACAATAATGAATGGTAAGACAGTATCAACAGCTGTCTTTAGAAATACTTACCACTATGTAACCTGACAATAATGAATGGTAAGACAGTATTAACAGCTGTCTTTAGAAATACTTACCATTATGTAACCTGACAATAATGAATGGTAAGACAGTATCAACAGCTGTCTTTAGAAATACTTACCACTATGTAACCTGACAATAATGAATGGTAAGACAGTATTAACAGCTGTCTTTAAAAATACTTACCATTATGTAACCTGACAATAATGAATGGTAAGACAGTATCAACAGCTGTCTTTAGAAATACTTACCACTATGTAACCTGACAATAATGAATGGTAAGATAGTTTTAACAGGTGTCTTTAGAAATACTTACCACTATGTAACCTGACAATAATGAATGGTAAGACAGTATTAACAGCTGTCTTTAGAAATACTTACCATTATGTAACCTGACAATAATGAATGGTAAGACAGTATTAACAGCTGTCTTTAGAAATACTTACCATTATGTAAACTGACAATAATGAATGGTAAGACAGTATTAACAGCTGTCTTTAGAAATACTTACCATTATGTAATCTGACAATAATGAATGGTAAGACAGTATTAACAGCTGTCTTTAGAAATACTTACCATTATGTAACCTGACAATAATGAATGGTAAGAGAGTATTAACAGTTGTCTTTAGAAATACTTACCACTATGTAACCTGACAATAATGAATGGTAAGAGAGTATTAACAGTTGTCTTTAGAAATACTTACCATTATGTAACCTGACAATAATGAATGGTAAGACAGTATTAACAGCTGTCTTTAGAAATACTTACCATTATGTAACCTGACAATAATGAATGGTAAGACAGTATCAACAGCTGTCTTTAGAAATACTTACCACTATGTAACCTGACAATAATGAATGGTAAGACAGTATTAACAGCTGTCTTTAGAAATACTTACCATTATGTAACCTGACAATAATGAATGGTAAGACAGTATTAACAGCTGTCTTTAGAAATACTTACCACTATGTAACCTGACAATAATGAATGGTAAGACAGTATTAACAGCTGTCTTTAGAAATACTTACCATTATGTAACCTGACAATAATGAATGGTAAGACAGTATTAACAGCTGTCTTTAGAAATACTTACCATTATGTAAACTGACAATAATGAATGGTAAGACAGTTTTAACAGCTGTCTTTAGAAATACTTACCATTATGTAATCTGACAATAATGAATGGTAAGACAGTATTAACAGCTGTCTTTAGAAATAC
Organism: Bathymodiolus brooksi; assembly: GCA_963680875.1. Taxonomy (NCBI): domain Eukaryota; kingdom Metazoa; phylum Mollusca; class Bivalvia; order Mytilida; family Modiolidae; genus Bathymodiolus; species Bathymodiolus brooksi. The sequence goes on from OY804577.1 coordinate 2,783,513, forward strand.
TTACCATTATGTAACCTGACAATAATGAATGGTAAGAGAGTATTAACAGTTGTCTTTAGAAATACTTACCACTATGTAACCTGACAATAATGAATGGTAAGACAGTATTAACAGCTGTCTTTAGAAATACTTACCATTATGTAACCTGACAATAATGAATGGTAAGACAGTATTAACAGCTGTCTTTAGAAATACTTACCACTATGTAACCTGACAATAATGAATGGTAAGACAGTATCAACAGCTGTCTTTAGAAATACTTACCACTATGTAACCTGACAATAATGAATGGTAAGACAGTATCAACAGCTGTCTTTAGAAATACTTACCACTATGTAACCTGACAATAATGAATGGTAAGACAGTATCAACAGCTGTCTTTAGAAATACTTACCACTATGTAACCTGACAATAATGAATGGTAAGACAGTATCAACAGCTGTCTTTAGAAATACTTACCATTATGTAACCTGACAATAATGAATGGTAAGACAGTATCAACAGCTGTCTTTAGAAATACTTACCACTATGTAACCTGACAATAATGAATGGTAAGACAGTATTAACAGCTGTCTTTAAAAATACTTACCATTATGTAACCTGACAATAATGAATGGTAAGACAGTATCAACAGCTGTCTTTAGAAATACTTACCACTATGTAACCTGACAATAATGAATGGTAAGACAGTATTAACAGCTGTCTTTAGAAATACTTACCATTATGTAACCTGACAATAATGAATGGTAAGACAGTATTAACAGCTGTCTTTAGAAATACTTACCATTATGTAAACTGACAATAATGAATGGTAAGACAGTATTAACAGCTGTCTTTAGAAATACTTACCATTATGTAATCTGACAATAATGAATGGTAAGACAGTATTAACAGCTGTCTTTAGAAATACTTACCATTATGTAACCTGACAATAATGAATGGTAAGAGAGTATTAACAGTTGTCTTTAGAAATACTTACCACTATGTAACCTGACAATAATGAATGGTAAGACAGTATTAACAGCTGTCTTTAGAAATACTTACCATTATGTAACCTGACAATAATGAATGGTAAGAGAGTATTAACAGCTGTCTTTAGAAATACTTACCACTATGTAACCTGACAATAATGAATGGTAAGACAGTATCAACAGCTGTCTTTAGAAATACTTACCACTATGTAACCTGACAATAATGAATGGTACGACAGTATCAACAGCTGTCTTTAGAAATACTTACCACTATGTAACCTGACAATAATGAATGGTAAGACAGTATTAACAGCTGTCTTTAGAAATACTTACCATTATGTAACCTGACAATAATGAATGGTAAGACAGTATCAACAGCTGTCTTTAGAAATACTTACCACTATGTAACCTGACAATAATGAATGGTAAGACAGTATCAACAGCTGTCTTTAAAAATACTTACCATTATGTAACCTGACAATAATGAATGGTAAGACAGTATCAACAGCTGTCCTTAGAAATACTTACCACTATGTAACCTTACAATAATGAATGGTAAGACAGTATTAACAGCTGTCTTTAGAAATACTTACCATTATGTAACCTGACAATAATGAATGGTAAGACAGTATTAACAGCTGTCTTTAGAAATACTTACCACTATGTAACCTGACAATAATGAATGGTAAGACAGTATTAACAGCTGTCTTTAGAAATACTTACCACTATGTAACCTGACAATAATGAATGGTAAGATAGTATTAACAGCTGTCTTTAGAAATACTTACCATTATGTAACCTGAGAATAATGAATGGTAAGAGAGTATTAACAGCTGTCTTTAAAAATACTTACCATTATATAACCTGACAATAATGAATGGTAAGACAGTATTAACAGCTGTCTTTAGAAATACTTACCACTATGTAACCTGACAATAATGAATGGTAAGACAGTATTAACAGCTGTCTTTAGAAATACTTACCACTATGTAACCTGACAATAATGAATGATAAGACAGTATTAACAGCTGTCTAGAAATACTTACCAATATGTAACCTGAAAATAATGAATGGTAAGACAGTATTAACAGCTGTCTTTAGAAATACTTACCATTATGTAACCTGACAATAATGAATGGTAAGACAGTATTAACAGCTGTCTTTAGAAATACTTACCACTATGTAACCTGACAATAATGAATGGTAAGACAGTATTACCAGCTGTCTTTAGAAATACTTACCATTATGTAACCTGACAATAATGAATGGTAAGACAGTATTAACAGCTGTCTTTAGAAATACTTACCATTATGTAACCTGACAATAATGAATGGTAAGACAGTATTAACAGCTGTCTAGAAATACTTACCAATATGTAACCTGACAATAATGAATGGTAAGATAGTATTAACAGCTGTCTAGAAATACCTACCACTATGTAACCTGACAATAATGAATGGTAAGAGAGTATTAACAGCTGTCTTTAGAAATACTTACCACTATGTAACCTGACAATAATTAATGGTAAGACAGTATTAACAGCTGTCTTTAGAAATACTTACCACTATGTAACCTGACAATAATGAATGGTAAGACAGTATTAACAGCTGTCTTTAGAAATACTTACCACTATGTAACCTGACAATAATGAATGGTAAGACAGTATTAACAGCTGTCTTTAGAAATACTTACCATTATGTAACCTGACAATAATAAATGGTAAGACAGTATTAACAGGTGTCTTTAGAAATACTTACCACTATGTAACCTGACAATAATGAATGGTAAGACAGTATTAACAGCTGTCTTTAGAAATACTTACCATTATGTAACCTGACAATAATGAATGGTAAGACAGTATTAACAGCTGTCTTTAGAAATACTTACCATTATGTAAACTGACAATAATGAATGGTAAGACAGTATTAACAGCTGTCTTTAGAAATACTTACCATTATGTAACCTGACAATAATGAATGGTAAGACAGTATTAACAGCTGTCTTTAGAAATACTTACCACTATGTAACCTGACAATAATGAATGGTAAGACAGTATCAACAGCTGTCTTTAGAAATACTTACCACTATGTAACCTGACAATAATGAATGGTAAGACAGTATCAACAGCTGTCTTTAAAAATACTTACCACTATGTAACCTGACAATAATGAATGGTAAGACAGTATTAACAGCTGTCTTTAGAAATACTTACCATTATGTAACCTGACAATAATGAATGGTAAGACAGTATCAACAGCTGTCTTTAGAAATACTTACCACTATGTAACCTGACAATAATGAATGGTAAAACAGTATTAACAGCTGTCTTTAAAAATACTTACCATTATGTAACCTGACAATAATGAATGGTAAGACAGTATCAACAGATGTCTTTAGAAATACTTACCACTATGTAACCTTACAATAATGAATGGTAAGACAGTATTAACAGCTGTCTTTAGAAATACTTACCATTATGTAACCTGACAATAATGAATGGTAAGACAGTATTAACAGCTGTCTTTAGAAATACTTACCACTATGTAACCTGACAATAATGAATGGTAAGACAGTATTAACAGCTGTCTTTAGAAATACTTACCACTATGTAACCTGACAATAATGAATGGTAAGACAGTATTAACAGCTGTCTTTAGAAATACTTACCATTATGTAACCTGAGAATAATGAATGGTAAGAGAGTATTAACAGCTGTCTTTAAAAATACTTACCATTATATAACCTGACAATAATGAATGGTAAGACAGTATTAACAGCTGTCTTTAGAAATACTTACCACTATGTAACCTGATAATAATGAAAGGTAAGACAGTATTAACAGCTGTCTTTAGAAATACTTACCACTATGTAACCTGACAATAATGAATGATAAGACAGTATTAACAGCTGTCTAGAAATACTTACCAATATGTAACCTGAAAATAATGAATGGTAAGACAGTATTAACAGCTGTCTTTAGAAATACTTACCATTATGTAACCTGACAATAATGAATGGTAAGACAGTATTAACAGCTGTCTTTAGAAATACTTACCACTATGTAACCTGACAATAATGAATGGTAAGACAGTATTACCAGCTGTCTTTAGAAATACTTACCATTATGTAACCTGACAATAATGAATGGTAAGACAGTATTAACAGCTGTCTTTAGAAATACTTACCACTATGTAACCTGACAATAATGAATGGTAAGACAGTATTAACAGCTGTCTTTAGAAATACTTACCATTATGTAACCTGACAATAATGAATGGTAAGACAGTATTAACAGCTGTCTTTAGAAATACTTGACCAATATGTAACCTGACAATAATGAATGGTAAGACAGTATTAACAGCTGTCTAGAAATACTTACCAATATGTAACCTGACAATAATGAATGGTAAGATAGTATTAACAGCTGTCTAGAAATACCTACCACTATGTAACCTGACAATAATGAATGGTAAGAGAGTATTAACAGCTGTCTTTAGAAATACTTACCACTATGTAACCTGACAATAATGAATGGTAAGACAGTATTAACAGCTGTCTTTAGAAATACTTACCACTATGTAACCTGACAATAATGAATGGTAAGACAGTATTAACAGCTGTCTTTAGAAATACTTACCATTATGTAACCTGACAATAATGAATGGTAAGACAGTATTAACAGCTGTCTTTAGAAATACTTACCACTATGTAACCTGACAATAATTAATGGTAAGACAGTATTAACAGCTGTCTTTAGAAATACTTACCACTATGTAACCTGACAATAATGAATGGTAAGACAGTATTAACAGCTGTCTTTAGAAATACTTACCACTATGTAACCTGACAATAATGAATGGTAAGACAGTATTAACAGCTGTCTTTAGAAATACTTACCATTATGTAACCTGACAATAATAAATGGTAAGACAGTATTAACAGCTGTCTTTAGAAATACTTACCAATATGTAACCTGACAATAATGAATGATAAGACAGTATTAACAGCTGTCTAGAAATACTTACCATTATGTAACCTGACAATAATGAATGGTAAGACAGTATTAACAGCTGTCTTTAGAAATACTTACCACTATGTAACCTGACAATAATGAATGGTAAGACAGTATTAACAGCTGTCTTTAGAAATACTTACCATTATGTAACCTGACAATAATGAATGGTAAGACAGTATTAACAGGTGTCTTTAGAAATACCTACCACTATGTAACCTGACAATAATGAATGGTAAGACAGTATTAACAGCTGTCTTTAGAAATACTTACCATTATGTAACCTGACAATAATGAATGGTAAGACAGTATTAACAGCTGTCTTTAGAAATACTTACCAATATGTAACCTGACAATAATGAATGGTAAGACAGTATTAACAGCTGTCTAGAAATACTTACCAATATGTAACCTGACAATAATGAATGGTAAGATAGTATTAACAGCTGTCTAGAAATACTTACCACTATGTAACCTGACAATAATGAATGGTAAGACAGTATTAACAGCTGTCTTTAGAAATACTTACCATTATGTAACCTGACAATAATGAATGGTAAGACAGTATTAACAGCTGTCTTTAGAAATAATTACCACTATGTAACCTGACAATAATGAATGGTAAGACAGTATTAACAGCTGTCTTTAGAAATACTTACCACTATGTAACCTGACAATAATTAATGGTAAGACACTATTAACAGCTGTCTTTAGAAATACTTATCACTATGTAACCTGACAATAATTAATGGTAAGACAGTATTAACGGCTATCTTTAGAAATACTTACCACTATGTAGCCTGACAATAATGAATGGTAAGACAGTATTAACAGCTGTCTTTAGAAATACTTACCACTATGTAACCTGACAATAATTAATGGTAAGACAGTATTAACAGCTGTCTTTAGAAATACTTACCACTATGTAGCCTGACAATAATGAATGGTAAGACAGTATCAACAGCTGTCTTTAGAAATACTTACCACTATGTAACCTGACAATAATGAATGGTAAGACAGTATTAACAGCTGTCTATAGGAATACTTACCATTATGTAACCTGACAATAATGAATGGTAAGACAGTATCAACAGCTGTCTTTAGAAATACTTACCACTATGTAACCTGACAATAATTAATGGTAAGACAGTATTAACAGCTGTCTTTAGAAATACTTACCACTATGTAGCCTGACAATAATGAATGGTAAGACAGTATTAACAGCTGTCTATAGGAATACTTACCATTATGTAACCTGACAATAATTAATGGTAAGACAGTATTAACAGCTGTCTAGAAATACTTACCAATATGTAACCTGAAAATAATGAATGGTAAGACAGTATTAATAGCTGTCTTTAGAAATACTTAACATTATGTAACCTGACAATAATGAATGGTAAGACAGTATTAACAGCTGTCTTTAGAAATACTTACCACTATGTAACCTGACAATAATGAATGGTAAGACAGTATTACCAGCTGTCTTTAGAAATACTTACCATTATGTAACCTGACAATAATGAATGGTAATACAGTATTAACAGCTGTCTTTAGAAATACTTACCACTATGTAACCTGACAATAATGAATGGTAAGACAGTATTAACAGCTGTCATTAGAAATACTTACCATTATGTAACCTGACAATAATGAATGGTAAGACAGTATTAACAGCTGTCTTTAGAAATACTTGACCAATATGTAACCTGACAATAATGAATGGTAAGACAGTATTAACAGCTGTCTAGAAATACTTACCAATATGTAACCTGACAATAATGAATGGTAAGACAGTATCAACAGCTGTCTTTAGAAATACTTACCACTATGTAACCTGACAATAATGAATGGTAAGACAGTATTAACAGCTGTCTTTAGAAATACTTACCATTATGTAACCTGACAATAATGAATGGTAAGACAGTATCAACAGCTGTCTTTAGAAATACTTACCACTATGTAACCTGACAATAATGAATGGTAAGACAGTATTAACAGCTGTCTTTAAAAATACTTACCATTATGTAACCTGACAATAATGAATGGTAAGACAGTATCAACAGCTGTCTTTAGAAATACTTACCATTATGTAACCTTACAATAATGAATGGTAAGACAGTATTAACAGCTGTCTTTAGAAATACTTACCATTATGTAACCTGACAATAATGAATGGTAAGACAGTATTAACAGCTGTCTTTAGAAATACTTACCACTATGTAACCTGACAATAATGAATGGTAAGACAGTATTAACAGCTGTCTTTAGAAATACTTACCACTATGTAACCTGACAATAATGAATGGTAAGACAGTATTAACAGCTGTCTTTAGAAATACTTACCATTATGTAACCTGAGAATAATGAATGGTAAGAGAGTATTAACAGCTGTCTTTAAAAATACTTACCATTATATAACCTGACAATAATGAATGGTAAGACAGTATTAACAGCTGTCTTTAGAAATACTTACCACTATGTAACCTGATAATAATGAATGGTAAGACAGTTTTAACAGCTGTCTTTAGAAATACTTACCACTATGTAACCTGACAATAATGAATGATAAGACAGTATTAACAGCTGTCTAGAAATACTTACCATTATGTAACCTGACAATAATGAATGGTAAGACAGTATTAACAGCTGTCTTTAGAAATACTTACCATTATGTAACCTGACAATAATTAATGGTAAGACAGTATTAACAGCTGTCTAGAAATACTTACCAATATGTAACCTGACAATAATGAATGGTAGGATAGTATTAACAGCTGTCTAGAAATACCTACCACTATGTAACCTGACAATAATGAATGGTAAGAGAGTATTAACAGCTGTCTTTAGAAATACTTACCACTATGTAACCTGACAATAATGAATGGTAAGACAGTATTAACAGCTGTCTTTAGAAATACTTACCACTGTGTAACCTGACAATAATGAATGGTAAGACAGTATTAACAGCTGTCTTTAGAAATACTTACCATTATGTAACCTGACAATAATAAATGGTAAGACAGTATTAACAGGTGTCTTTAGAAATACTTACCACTATGTAACCTGACAATAATGAATGGTAAGACAGTATTAATAGCTGTCTTTAGAAATACTTACCACTATGTAACCTGATAATAATGAATGGTAAGACAGTATTAACAGCTGTCTTTAGAAATATTTACCAATATGTAACCTGACAATAATGAATGATAAGACAGTATTAACAGCTGTCTAGAAATACTTACCAATATGTAACCTGAAAATAATGAAGGGTAAGACAGTATTAACAGCTGTCTTTAGAAATACTTACCACTATGTAACCTGACAATAATGAATGGTAAGACAGTATTAACAGCTGTCTTTAGAAATACTTACCACTATGTAACCTGACAATAATGAATGGTAAGACAGTATTAACAGCTGTCTTTAGAAATACTTACCATTATGTAACCTGACAATAATGAATGGTAACAGTATTAACAGGTGTCTTTAGAAATACCTACCACTATGTAACCTGACAATAATGAATGGTAAGACAGTATTAACAGCTGTCTTTAGAAATACTTACCATTATGTAACCTGACAATAATGAATGGTAAGACAGTATTAACAGCTGTCTTTAGAAATACTTACCAATATGTAACCTGACAATAATGAATGGTAAGACAGTATTAACAGCTGTCTAGAAATACTTACCACTATGTAACCTGACAATAATGAATGGTAAGACAGTATTAACAGCTGTCTTTAGAAATAATTACCACTATGTAACCTGACAATAATGAATGGTAAGACAGTATTAACAGCTGTCTTTAGAAATACTTACCACTATGTAACCTGACAATAATTAATGGTAAGACACTATTAACAGCTGTCTTTAGAAATACTTACCACTATGTAACCTGACAATAATTAATGGTAAGACAGTATTAACAGCTGTCTTTAGAAATACTTACCACTATGTAGCCTGACCATAATGAATGGTAAGACAGTATTAACAGCTGTCTTTAGAAATACTTACCACTATGTAACCTGACAATAATTAATGGTAAGACAGTATTAACAGCTGTCTTTAGAAATACTTACCACTATGTAGCCTGACAATAATGAATGGTAAGACAGTATCAACAGCTGTCTTTAGAAATACTTACCACTATGTAACCTGACAATAATGAATGGTAAGACAGTATTAACAGCTGTCTATAGGAATACTTACCATTATGTAACCTGACAATAATGAATGGCAAGACAGTATGAACAGCTGTCTTTAGAAATACTTACCACTATGTAACCTGACAATAATTAATGGTAAGACAGTATTAACAGCTGTCTTTAGAAATACTTACCACTATATAGCCTGACAATAATGAATGGTAAGACAGTATTAACAGCTGTCTATAGGAATACTTACCATTATGTAACCTGACAATAATTAATGGTAAGACAGTATTAACAGCTGTCTTTAGAAATACTTACCACTATGTAACCTGACAATAATGAATGGTAAGACAGTATTACCAGCTGTCTTTAGAAATACTTACCATTATGTAACCTGACAATAATGAATGGTAAGACAGTATTAACAGCTGTCTTTAGAAATACTTACCACTATGTAACCTGACAATAATGAATGGTAAGACAGTATTAACAGCTGTCTTTAGAAATACTTGACCAATATGTAACCTGACAATAATGAATGGTAAGACAGTATTAACAGCTGTCTAGAAATACTTACCAATATGTAACCTGACAATAATGAATGGTAAGATAGTATTAACAGCTGTCTAGAAATACCTACCACTATGTAACCTGACAATAATGAATGGTAAGAGAGTATTAACAGCTGTCTTTAGAAATACTTACCACTATGTAACCTGACAATAATGAATGGTAAGACAGTATTAACAGCTGTCTTTAGAAATACTTACCACTATGTAACCTGACAATAATGAATGGTAAGACAGTATTAACAGCTGTCTTTAGAAATACTTACCAATATGTAACCACACAATAATGTATGATAAGACAGTATTAACAGCTGTCTAGAAATACTTACCAATATGTAACCTGACAATAATGAATGGTAAGACAGTTTTAACAGGTGTCTTTAGAAATACCTACCACTATGTAACCTGACAATAATGAATGGTAAGACAGTATTAACAGCTGTCTTTAGAAATACTTACCATTATGTAACCTGACAATAATGAATGGTAAGACAGTATTAACAGCTGTCTTTAGAAATACTTACCAATATGTAACCTGACAATAATGAATGGTAAGACAGTATTAACAGCTGTCTAGAAATACTTACCAATATGTAACCTGACAATAATGAATGGTAAGATAGTATTAACAGCTGTCTAGAAATACTTACCACTATGTAACCTGACAATAATGAATGGTAAGACAGTATTAACAGCTGTCTTTAGAAATACTTACCATTATGTAACCTGACAATAATGAATGGTAAGACAGTATTAACAGCTGTCTTTAGAAATAATTACCATTATGTAACCTGACAATAATGAATGGTAAGACATTATTAACAGCTGTCTTTAGAAATACTTACCACTATGTAACCTGACAATAATTAATGGTAAGACACTATTAACAGCTGTCTTTAGAAATACTTACCACTATGTAACCTGACAATAATTAATGGTAAGACAGTATTAACAGCTGTCTTTAGAAATACTTACCACTATGTAGCCTGACAATAATGAATGGTAAGACAGTATTAACAGCTGTCTTTAGAAATACTTACCACTATGTAGCCTAACAATAATGAATGGTAAGACAGTATCAACAGCTGTCTTTAGAAATACTTACCACTATGTAACCTGACAATAATGAATGGTAAGACAGTATTAACAGCTGTCTATAGGAATACTTACCATTATGTAACCTGACAATAATGAATGGTAAGACAGTATCAACAGCTGTCTTTAGAAATACTTACCACTATGTAACCTGACAATAATTAATGGTAAGAGAGTATTAACAGCTGTCTTTAGAAATACTTACCATTATGTAACCTGACAATAATGAATGGTAAGAGAGTATTAACAGCTGTCTTTAGAAATACTTACCACTATGTAACCTGACAATAATGAATGGTAAGACAGTATTAACAGCTGTCTTTAGAAATACTTACCACTATGTAACCTGACAATAATGAATGGTAAGACAGTATCAACAGCTGTCTTTAGAAATACTTACCATTATGTAACCTGGCAATAATTAATGGTAAGACAGTATTAACAGGTGTCTTTAGAAATACTTACCATTATGTAACCTGACAATAATGAATGGTAAGACAGTATTAACAGCTGTCTTTAGAAATACTTACCACTATGTAACCTGACAATAATGAATGGTAAGACAGTATTAACAGCTGTCTTTAGAAATACTTACCACTATGTAACCTGACAATAATGAATGGTAAGAGAGTATTAACAGCTGTTTATAGAAATACTTACCACTATGTAACCTGACAATAATGAATGGTAAGACAGTATTAACAGCTGTCTTTAGAAATACTTACCATTATGTAACCTGACAATAATGAATGGTAAGACAGTATTAACAGCTGTCTTTAGAAATACTTACCACTATGTAGCCTGACAATAATGAATGGTAAGACAGTATTAACAGCTGTCTTTAGAAATACTTACCACTATGTAGCCTGACAATAATGAATGGTAATAAAGTATTAACAGCTGTCTTTAGAAATACTTACCACTATGTAACCTGACAATAATTAATGGTATGACAGTATTAACAGCTGTCTTTAGAAATACTTACCATTATGTAACCTGACAATAATGAATGGTAAGACAGTATCAACAGCTGTCTTTAGAAATACTTACCACTATGTAACCTGACAATAATGAATGGTAAGACAGTATTAACAGCTGTCTTTAAAAATACTTACCATTATGTAACCTGACAATAATGAATGGTAAGACAGTATCAACAGCTGTCTTTAGAAATACTTACCATTATGTAACCTTACAATAATGAATGGTAAGACAGTATTAACAGCTGTCTTTAGAAATACTTACCATTATGTAACCTGACAATAATGAATGGTAAGACAGTATTAACAGCTGTCTTTAGAAATACTTACCACTATGTAACCTGACAATAATGAATGGTAAGACAGTATTAACAGCTGTCTTTAGAAATACTTACCACTATGTAACCTGACAATAATGAATGGTAAGACAGTATTAACAGCTGTCTTTAGAAATACTTACCATTATGTAACCTGAGAATAATGAATGGTAAGAGAGTATTAACAGCTGTCTTTAAAAATACTTACCATTATATAACCTGACAATAATGAATGGTAAGACAGTATTAACAGCTGTCTTTAGAAATACTTACCACTATGTAACCTGATAATAATGAATGGTAAGACAGTTTTAACAGCTGTCTTTAGAAATACTTACCACTATGTAACCTGACAATAATGAATGATAAGACAGTATTAACAGCTGTCTAGAAATACTTACCAATATGTAACCTGAAAATAATGAATGGTAAGACAGTATTAACAGCTGTCTTTAGAAATACTTACCATTATGTAACCTGACAATAATGAATGGTAAGACAGTATTAACAGCTGTCTTTAGAAATCCTTACCACTATGTAACCTGACAATAATGAATGGTAAGACAGTATTAACAGCTGTCTTTAGAAATACTTACCACTATGTAACCTGACAATAATTAATGGTAAGACAGTATTAACAGCTGTCTTTAGAAATACTTACCATTATGTAACCTGACAATAATGAATGGTAAGACAGTATTAACAGCTGTCTTTAGAAATACTTACCATTATGTAACCTGACAATAATTAATGGTAAGACAGTATTAACAGCTGTCTAGAAATACTTACCAATATGTAACCTGACAATAATGAATGGTAGGATAGTATTAACAGCTGTCTAGAAATACCTACCACTATGTAACCTGACAATAATGAATGGTAAGAGAGTATTAACAGCTGTCTTTAGAAATACTTACCACTATGTAACCTGACAATAATGAATGGTAAGACAGTATTAACAGCTGTCTTTAGAAATACTTACCACTGTGTAACCTGACAATAATGAATGGTAAGACAGTATTAACAGCTGTCTTTAGAAATACTTACCATTATGTAACCTGACAATAATAAATGGTAAGACAGTATTAACAGGTGTCTTTAGAAATACTTACCACTATGTAACCTGACAATAATGAATGGTAAGACAGTATTAATAGCTGTCTTTAGAAATACTTACCACTATGTAACCTGATAATAATGAATGGTAAGACAGTATTAACAGCTGTCTTTAGAAATATTTACCAATATGTAACCTGACAATAATGAATGATAAGACAGTATTAACAGCTGTCTAGAAATACTTACCAATATGTAACCTGAAAATAATGAAGGGTAAGACAGTATTAACAGCTGTCTTTAGAAATACTTACCACTATGTAACCTGACAATAATGAATGGTAAGACAGTATTAACAGCTGTCTTTAGAAATACTTACCACTATGTAACCTGACAATAATGAATGGTAAGACAGTATTAACAGCTGTCTTTAGAAATACTTACCATTATGTAACCTGACAATAATGAATGGTAACAGTATTAACAGGTGTCTTTAGAAATACCTACCACTATGTAACCTGACAATAATGAATGGTAAGACAGTATTAACAGCTGTCTTTAGAAATACTTACCATTATGTAACCTGACAATAATGAATGGTAAGACAGTATTAACAGCTGTCTTTAGAAATACTTACCAATATGTAACCTGACAATAATGAATGGTAAGACAGTATTAACAGCTGTCTAGAAATACTTACCACTATGTAACCTGACAATAATGAATGGTAAGACAGTATTAACAGCTGTCTTTAGAAATAATTACCACTATGTAACCTGACAATAATGAATGGTAAGACAGTATTAACAGCTGTCTTTAGAAATACTTACCACTATGTAACCTGACAATAATTAATGGTAAGACACTATTAACAGCTGTCTTTAGAAATACTTACCACTATGTAACCTGACAATAATTAATGGTAAGACAGTATTAACAGCTGTCTTTAGAAATACTTACCACTATGTAGCCTGACAATAATGAATGGTAAGACAGTATTAACAGCTGTCTTTAGAAATACTTACCACTATGTCACCTGACAATAATTAATGGTAAGACAGTATTAACAGCTGTCTTTAGAAATACTTACCACTATGTAGCCTGACAATAATGAATGGTAAGACAGTATCAACAGCTGTCTTTAGAAATACTTACCACTATGTAACCTGACAATAATGAATGGTAAGACAGTATTAACAGCTGTCTATAGGAATACTTACCATTATGTAACCTGACAATAATGAATGGTAAGACAGTATCAACAGCTGTCTTTAGAAATACTTACCACTATGTAACCTGACAATAATTAATGGTAAGACAGTATTAACAGCTGTCTTTAGAAATACTTACCACTATGTAGCCTGACAATAATGAATGGTAAGACAGTATTAACAGCTGTCTATAGGAATACTTACCATTATGTAACCTGACAATAATTAATGGTAAGACAGTATTAACAGCTGTCTAGAAATACTTACCAATATGTAACCTGAAAATAATGAATGGTAAGACAGTATTAACAGCTGTCTTTAGAAATACTTACCACTATGTAACCTGACAATAATGAATGGTAAGACAGTATTACCAGCTGTCTTTAGAAATACTTACCATTATGTAACCTGACAATAATGAATGGTAAGACAGTATTAACAGCTGTCTTTAGAAATACTTACCACTATGTAACCTGACAATAATGAATGGTAAGACAGTATTAACAGCTGTCTTTAGAAATACTTGACCAATATGTAACCTGACAATAATGAATGGTAAGACAGTATTAACAGCTGTCTAGAAATACTTACCAATATGTAACCTGACAATAATGAATGGTAAGATAGTATTAACAGCTGTCTAGAAATACCTACCACTATGTAACCTGACAATAATGAATGGTAAGAGAGTATTAACAGCTGTCTTTAGAAATACTTACCACTATGTAACCTGACAATAATGAATGGTAAGACAGTATTAACAGCTGTCTTTAGAAATACTTACCACTATGTAACCTGACAATAATGAATGGTAAGACAGTATTAACAGCTGTCTTTAGAAATACTTACCAATATGTAACCACACAATAATGTATGATAAGACAGTATTAACAGCTGTCTAGAAATACTTACCAATATGTAACCTGACAATAATGAATGGTAAGACAGTATTAACAGGTGTCTTTAGAAATACCTACCACTATGTAACCTGACAATAATGAATGGTAAGACAGTATTAACAGCTGTCTTTAGAAATACTTACCATTATGTAACCTGATAATAATGAATGGTAAGACAGTATTAACAGCTGTCTTTAGAAATACTTACCAATATGTAACCTGACAATAATTAATGGTAAGACACTATTAACAGCTGTCTTTAGAAATACTTACCACTATGTAACCTGACAATAATTAATGGTAAGACAGTATTAACAGCTGTCTTTAGAAATACTTACCACTATGTAGCCTGACAATAATGAATGGTAAGACAGTATTAACAGCTGTCTTTAGAAATACTTACCACTATGTAACCTGACAATAATTAATGGTAAGACAGTATTAACAGCTGTCTTTAGAAATACTTACCACTATGTAGCCTGACAATAATGAATGGTAAGACAGTATCAACAGCTGTCTTTAGAAATACTTACCACTATGTAACCTGACAATAATGAATGGTAAGACAGTATTAACAGCTGTCTATAGGAATACTTACCATTATGTAACCTGACAATAATGAATGGTAAGACAGTATCAACAGCTGTCTTTAGAAATACTTACCACTATGTAACCTGACAATAATTAATGGTAAGACAGTATTAACAGCTGTCTTTAGAAATACTTACCACTATGTAGCCTGACAATAATGAATGGTAAGACAGTATTAACAGCTGTCTATAGGAATACTTACCATTATGTAACCTGACAATAATTAATGGTAAGACAGTATTAACAGCTGTCTAGAAATACTTACCAATATGTAACCTGAAAATAATGAATGGTAAGACAGTATTAACAGCTGTCTTTAGAAATACTTACCATTATGTAACCTGACAATAATGAATGGTAAGACAGTATTAACAGCTGTCTTTAGAAATACTTACCACTATGTAACCTGACAATAATGAATGGTAAGACAGTATTACCAGCTGTCTTTAGAAATACTTACCATTATGTAACCTGACAATAATGAATGGTAAGACAGTATTAACAGCTGTCTTTAGAAATACTTACCACTATGTAACCTGACAATAATGAATGGTAAGACAGTATTAACAGCTGTCTTTAGAAATACTTGACCAATATGTAACCTGACAATAATGAATGGTAAGACAGTATTAACAGCTGTCTAGAAATAGTTACCAATATGTAACCTGACAATAATGAATGGTAAGATAGTATTAACAGCTGTCTAGAAATACCTACCACTATGTAACCTGACAATAATGAATGGTAAGAGAGTATTAACAGCTGTCTTTAGAAATACTTACCACTATGTAACCTGACAATAATGAATGGTAAGACAGTATTAACAGCTGTCTTTAGAAATACTTACCACTATGTAACCTGACAATAATGAATGGTAAGACAGTATTAACAGCTGTCTTTAGAAATACTTACCAATATGTAACCACACAATAATGTATGATAAGACAGTATTAACAGCTGTCTAGAAATACTTACCAATATGTAACCTGACAATAATGAATGGTAAGACAGTATTAACAGGTGTCTTTAGAAATACCTACCACTATGTAACCTGACAATAATGAATGGTAAGACAGTATTAACAGCTGTCTTTAGAAATACTTACCATTATGTAACCTGACAATAATGAATGGTAAGACAGTATTAACAGCTGTCTTTAGAAATACTTACCAATATGTAACCTGACAATAATGAATGGTAAGACAGTATTAACAGCTGTCTAGAAATACTTACCAATATGTAACCTGACAATAATGAATGGTAAGATAGTATTAACAGCTGTCTTTAGAAATACTTACCATTATGTAACCTGACAATAATGAATGGTAAGACAGTATTAACAGCTGTCTTTAGAAATACTTACCATTATGTAACCTGACAATAATGAATGGTAAGACAGTATTAACAGCTGTCTTTAGAAATAATTACCATTATGTAACCTGACAATAATGAATGGTAAGACAGTATTAACAGCTGTCTTTAGAAATACTTACCACTATGTAACCTGACAATAATTAATGGTAAGACACTATTAACAGCTGTCTTTAGAAATACTTACCACTATGTAACCTGACAATAATTAATGGTAAGACAGTATTAACAGCTGTCTTTAGAAATACTTACCACTATGTAGCCTGACAATAATGAATGGTAAGACAGTATTAACAGCTGTCTTTAGAAATACTTACCACTATGTAGCCTAACAATAATGAATGGTAAGACAGTATCAACAGCTGTCTTTAGAAATACTTACCACTATGTAACCTGACAATAATGAATGGTAAGACAGTATTAACAGCTGTCTATAGGAATACTTACCATTATGTAACCTGACAATAATGAATGGTAAGACAGTATCAACAGCTGTCTTTAGAAATACTTACCACTATGTAACCTGACAATAATTAATGGTAAGAGAGTATTAACAGCTGTCTTTAGAAATACTTACCATTATGTAACCTGACAATAATGAATGGTAAGAGAGTATTAACAGCTGTCTTTAGAAATACTTACCACTATGTAACCTGACAATAATGAATGGTAAGACAGTATTAACAGCTGTCTTTAGAAATACTTACCACTATGTAACCTGACAATAATGAATGGTAAGACAGTATCAACAGCTGTCTTTAGAAATACTTACCATTATGTAACCTGGCAATAATGAATGGTAAGACAGTATTAACAGGTGTCTTTAGAAATACTTACCATTATGTAACCTGACAATAATGAATGGTAAGACAGTATTAACAGCTGTCTTTAGAAATACTTACCACTATGTAACCTGACAATAATGAATGGTAAGACAGTATTAACAGCTGTCTTTAGAAATACTTACCACTATGTAACCTGACAATAATGAATGGTAAGAGAGTATTAACAGCTGTCTTTAGAAATACTTACCACTATGTAACCTGACAATAATGAATGGTAAGACAGTATTAACAGCTGTCTTTAGAAATACTTACCATTATGTAACCTGACAATAATGAATGGTAAGACAGTATTAACAGCTGTCTTTAGAAATACTTACCACTATGTAGCCTGACAATAATGAATGGTAAGACAGTATTAACAGCTGTCTTTAGAAATACTTACCACTATGTAGCCTGACAATAATGAATGGTAATAAAGTATTAACAGCTGTCTTTAGAAATACTTACCACTATGTAACCTGACAATAATTAATGGTAAGACAGTATTAACAGCTGTCTTTAGAAATACTTACCATTATGTAACCTGACAATAATGAATGGTAAGACAGTATCAACAGCTGTCTTTAGAAATACTTACCACTATGTAACCTGACAATAATGAATGGTAAGACAGTATTAACAGCTGTCTTTAAAAATACTTACCATTATGTAACCTGACAATAATGAATGGTAAGACAGTATCAACAGCTGTCTTTAGAAATACTTACCATTATGTAACCTTACAATAATGAATGGTAAGACAGTATTAACAGCTGTCTTTAGAAATACTTACCACTATGTAACCTGATAATAATGAATGGTAAGACAGTTTTAACAGCTGTCTTTAGAAATACTTACCACTATGTAACCTGACAATAATGAATGATAAGACAGTATTAACAGCTGTCTAGAAATACTTACCAATATGTAACCTGAAAATAATGAATGGTAAGACAGTATTAACAGCTGTCTTTAGAAATACTTACCATTATGTAACCTGACAATAATGAATGGTAAGACAGTATTAACAGCTGTCTTTAGAAATCCTTACCACTATGTAACCTGACAATAATGAATGGTAAGACAGTATTAACAGCTGTCTTTAGAAATACTTACCACTATGTAACCTGACAATAATTAATGGTAAGACAGTATTAACAGCTGTCTTTAGAAATACTTACCATTATGTAACCTGACAATAATGAATGGTAAGACAGTATTAACAGCTGTCTTTAGAAATACTTACCATTATGTAACCTGACAATAATTAATGGTAAGACAGTATTAACAGCTGTCTAGAAATACTTACCAATATGTAACCTGACAATAATGAATGGTAGGATAGTATTAACAGCTGTCTAGAAATACCTACCACTATGTAACCTGACAATAATGAATGGTAAGAGAGTATTAACAGCTGTCTTTAGAAATACTTACCACTATGTAACCTGACAATAATGAATGGTAAGACAGTATTAACAGCTGTCTTTAGAAATACTTACCACTGTGTAACCTGACAATAATGAATGGTAAGACAGTATTAACAGCTGTCTTTAGAAATACTTACCATTATGTAACCTGACAATAATAAATGGTAAGACAGTATTAACAGGTGTCTTTAGAAATACTTACCACTATGTAACCTGACAATAATGAATGGTAAGACAGTATTAATAGCTGTCTTTAGAAATACTTACCACTATGTAACCTGATAATAATGAATGGTAAGACAGTATTAACAGCTGTCTTTAGAAATATTTACCAATATGTAACCTGACAATAATGAATGATAAGACAGTATTAACAGCTGTCTAGAAATACTTACCAATATGTAACCTGAAAATAATGAAGGGTAAGACAGTATTAACAGCTGTCTTTAGAAATACTTACCACTATGTAACCTGACAATAATGAATGGTAAGACAGTATTAACAGCTGTCTTTAGAAATACTTACCACTATGTAACCTGACAATAATGAATGGTAAGACAGTATTAACAGCTGTCTTTAGAAATACTTACCATTATGTAACCTGACAATAATGAATGGTAACAGTATTAACAGGTGTCTTTAGAAATACCTACCACTATGTAACCTGACAATAATGAATGGTAAGACAGTATTAACAGCTGTCTTTAGAAATACTTACCATTATGTAACCTGACAATAATGAATGGTAAGACAGTATTAACAGCTGTCTTTAGAAATACTTACCAATATGTAACCTGACAATAATGAATGGTAAGACAGTATTAACAGCTGTCTAGAAATACTTACCACTATGTAACCTGACAATAATGAATGGTAAGACAGTATTAACAGCTGTCTTTAGAAATAATTACCACTATGTAACCTGACAATAATGAATGGTAAGACAGTATTAACAGCTGTCTTTAGAAATACTTACCACTATGTAACCTGACAATAATTAATGGTAAGACACTATTAACAGCTGTCTTTAAAAATACTTACCACTATGTAACCTGACAATAATTAATGGTAAGACAGTATTAACAGCTGTCTTTAGAAATACTTACCACTATGTAGCCTGACAATAATGAATGGTAAGACAGTATTAACAGCTGTCTTTAGAAATACTTACCACTATGTAACCTGACAATAATTAATGGTAAGACAGTATTAACAGCTGTCTTTAGAAATACTTACCACTATGTAGCCTGACAATAATGAATGGTAAGACAGTATCAACAGCTGTCTTTAGAAATACTTACCACTATGTAACCTGACAATAATGAATGGTAAGACAGTATTAACAGCTGTCTATAGGAATACTTACCATTATGTAACCTGACAATAATGAATGGTAAGACAGTATCAACAGCTGTCTTTAGAAATACTTACCACTATGTAACCTGACAATAATTAATGGTAAGACAGTATTAACAGCTGTCTTTAGAAATACTTACCACTATGTAGCCTGACAATAATGAATGGTAAGACAGTATTAACAGCTGTCTATAGGAATACTTACCATTATGTAACCTGACAATAATTAATGGTAAGACAGTATTAACAGCTGTCTAGAAATACTTACCAATATGTAACCTGAAAATAATGAATGGTAAGACAGTATTAACAGCTGTCTTTAGAAATACTTACCATTATGTAACCTGACAATAATGAATGGTAAGACAGTATTAACAGCTGTCTTTAGAAATACTTACCACTATGTAACCTGACAATAATGAATGGTAAGACAGTATTACCAGCTGTCTTTAGAAATACTTACCATTATGTAACCTGACAATAATGAATGGTAAGACAGTATTAACAGCTGTCTTTAGAAATACTTACCACTATGTAACCTGACAATAATGAATGGTAAGACAGTATTAACAGCTGTCTTTAGAAATACTTGACCAATATGTAACCTGACAATAATGAATGGTAAGACAGTATTAACAGCTGTCTAGAAATACTTACCAATATGTAACCTGACAATAATGAATGGTAAGATAGTATTAACAGCTGTCTAGAAATACCTACCACCATGTAACCTGACAATAATGAATGGTAAGAGAGTATTAACAGCTGTCTTTAGAAATACTTACCACTATGTAACCTGACAATAATGAATGGTAAGACAGTATTAACAGCTGTCTTTAGAAATACTTACCACTATGTAACCTGACAATAATGAATGGTAAGACAGTATTAACAGCTGTCTTTAGAAATACTTACCAATATGTAACCACACAATAATGTATGATAAGACAGTATTAACAGCTGTCTAGAAATACTTACCAATATGTAACCTGACAATAATGAATGGTAAGACAGTATTAACAGGTGTCTTTAGAAATACCTACCACTATGTAACCTGACATTAATGAATGGTAAGACAGTATTAACAGCTGTCTTTAGAAATACTTACCATTATGTAACCTGACAATAATGAATGGTAAGACAGTATTAACAGCTGTCTTTAGAAATACTTACCAATATGTAACCTGACAATAATGAATGGTAAGACAGTATTAACAGCTGTCTAGAAATACTTACCAATATGTAACCTGACAATAATGAATGGTAAGATAGTATTAACAGCTGTCTAGAAATACTTACCACTATGTAACCTGACAATAATGAATGGTAAGACAGTATTAACAGCTGTCTTTAGAAATACTTACCATTATGTAACCTGACAATAATGAATGGTAAGACAGTATTAACAGCTGTCTTTAGAAATAATTACCATTATGTAACCTGACAATAATGAATGGTAAGACAGTATTAACAGCTGTCTTTAGAAATACTTACCACTATGTAACCTGACAATAATTAATGGTAAGACACTTTTAACAGCTGTCTTTAGAAATACTTACCACTATGTAACCTGACAATAATTAATGGTAAGACAGTATTAACAGCTGTCTTTAGAAATACTTACCACTATGTAGCCTGACAATAATGAATGGTAAGACAGTATTAACAGCTGTCTTTAGAAATACTTACCACTATGTAGCCTAACAATAATGAATGGTAAGACAGTATCAACAGCTGTCTTTAGAAATAATTACCACTATGTAACCTGACAATAATGAATGGTAAGACAGTATTAACAGCTGTCTATAGGAATACTTACCATTATGTAACCTGACAATAATGAATGGTAAGACAGTATCAACAGCTGTCTTTAGAAATACTTACCACTATGTAACCTGACAATAATTAATGGTAAGAGAGTATTAACAGCTGTCTTTAGAAATACTTACCATTATGTAACCTGACAATAATGAATGGTAAGAGAGTATTAACAGCTGTCTTTAGAAATACTTACCACTATGTAACCTGACAATAATGAATGGTAAGACAGTATTAACAGCTGTCTTTAGAAATACTTACCACTATGTAACCTGACAATAATGAATGGTAAGACAGTATCAACAGCTGTCTTTAGAAATACTTACCATTATGTAACCTGGCAATAATTAATGGTAAGACAGTATTAACAGGTGTCTTTAGAAATACTTACCATTATGTAACCTGACAATAATGAATGGTAAGACAGTATTAACAGCTGTCTTTAGAAATACTTACCACTATGTAACCTGACAATAATGAATGGTAAGACAGTATTAACAGCTGTCTTTAGAAATACTTACCACTATGTAACCTGACAATAATGAATGGTAAGAGAGTATTAACAGCTGTCTTTAGAAATACTTACCACTATGTAACCTGACAATAATGAATGGTAAGACAGTATTAACAGCTGTCTTTAGAAATACTTACCATTATGTAACCTGACAATAATGAATGGTAAGACAGTATTAACAGCTGTCTTTAGAAATACTTACCACTATGTAGCCTGACAATAATGAATGGTAAGACAGTATTAACAGCTGTCTTTAGAAATACTTACCACTATGTAGCCTGACAATAATGAATGGTAATAAAGTATTAACAGCTGTCTTTAGAAATACTTACCACTATGTAACCTGACAATAATTAATGGTAAGACAGTATTAACAGCTGTCTTTAGAAATACTTACCATTATGTAACCTGACAATAATTAATGGTAAGACAGTATTAAGAGCTGTCTTTAGAAATACTTACCACTATGTAGCCTGACAATAATGAATGGTAAGACAGTATTAACAGCTGTCTATAGGAATACTTACCATTATGTAACCTGACAATAATGAATGGTAAGACAGTATCAACAGCTGTCTTTAGAAATACTTACCACTATGTAGCCTGACAATAATGAATGGTAAGACAGTATTAACAGCTGTCTATAGGAATACTTACCATTATGTAACCTGACAATAATTAATGGTAAGACAGTATTAACAGCTGTCTAGAAATACTTACCAATATGTAACCTGAAAATAATGAATGGTAAGACAGTATTAACAGCTGTCTTTAGAAATACTTACCATTATGTAACCTGACAATAATGAATGGTAAGACAGTATTAACAGCTGTCTTTAGAAATACTTACCACTATGTAACCTGACAATAATGAATGGTAAGACAGTATTACCAGCTGTCTTTAGAAATACTTACCATTATGTAACCTGACAATAATGAATGGTAAGACAGTATTAACAGCTGTCTTTAGAAATACTTACCACTATGTAACCTGACAATAATGAATGGTAAGACAGTATTAACAGCTGTCTTTAGAAATACTTGACCAATATGTAACCTGACAATAATGAATGGTAAGACAGTATTAACAGCTGTCTAGAAATACTTACCAATATGTAACCTGACAATAATGAATGGTAAGATAGTATTAACAGCTGTCTAGAAATACCTACCACTATGTAACCTGACAATAATGAATGGTAAGAGAGTATTAACAGCTGTCTTTAGAAATACTTACCACTATGTAACCTGACAATAATGAATGGTAAGACAGTATTAACAGCTGTCTTTAGAAATACTTACCACTATGTAACCTGACAATAATGAATGGTAAGACAGTATTAACAGCTGTCTTTAGAAATACTTACCAATATGTAACCACACAATAATGTATGATAAGACAGTATTAACAGCTGTCTAGAAATACTTACCAATATGTAACCTGACAATAATGAATGGTAAGACAGTATTAACAGGTGTCTTTAGAAATACCTACCACTATGTAACCTGACAATAATGAATGGTAAGACAGTATTAACAGCTGTCTTTAGAAATACTTACCATTATGTAACCTGACAATAATGAATGGTAAGACAGTATTAACAGCTGTCTTTAGAAATACTTACCAATATGTAACCTGACAATAATGAATGGTAAGACAGTATTAACAGCTGTCTAGAAATACTTACCAATATGTAACCTGACAATAATGAATGGCAAGATAGTATTAACAGCTGTCTAGAAATACTTACCACTATGTAACCTGACAATAATGAATGGTAAGACAGTATTAACAGCTGTCTTTAGAAATACTTACCATTATGTAACCTGACAATAATGAATGGTAAGACAGTATTAACAGCTGTCTTTAGAAATAATTACCATTATGTAACCTGACAATAATGAATGGTAAGACAGTATTAACAGCTGTCTTTAGAAATACTTACCACTATGTAACCTGACAATAATTAATGGTAAGACACTATTAACAGCTGTCTTTAGAAATACTTACCACTATGTAACCTGACAATAATTAATGGTAAGACAGTATTAACAGCTGTCTTTAGAAATACTTACCACTATGTAGCCTGACAATAATGAATGGTAAGACAGTATTAACAGCTGTCTTTAGAAATACTTACCACTATGTAACCTGACAATAATTAATGGTAAGACAGTATTAACAGCTGTCTTTAGAAATACTTACCACTATGTAGCCTAACAATAATGAATGGTAAGACAGTATCAACAGCTGTCTTTAGAAATACTTACCACTATGTAACCTGACAATAATGAATGGTAAGACAGTATTAACAGCTGTCTATAGGAATACTTACCATTATGTAACCTGACAATAATGAATGGTAAGACAGTATCAACAGCTGTCTTTAGAAATACCTACCACTATGTAACCTGACAATAATTAATGGTAAGAGAGTATTAACAGCTGTCTTTAGAAATACTTACCATTATGTAACCTGACAATAATGAATGGTAAGAGAGTATTAACAGCTGTCTTTAGAAATACTTACCACTATGTAACCTGACAATAATGAATGGTAAGACAGTATTAACAGCTGTCTTTAGAAATACTTACCACTATGTAACCTGACAATAATGAATGGTAAGACAGTATCAACAGCTGTCTTTAGAAATACTTACCATTATGTAACCTGGCAATAATTAATGGTAAGACAGTATTAACAGGTGTCTTTAGAAATACTTACCATTATGTAACCTGACAATAATGAATGGTAAGACAGTATTAACAGCTGTCTTTAGAAATACTTACCACTATGTAACCTGACAATAATGAATGGTAAGACAGTATTAACAGCTGTCTTTAGAAATACTTACCACTATGTAACCTGACAATAATGAATGGTAAGAGAGTATTAACAGCTGTCTTTAGAAATACTTACCACTATGTAACCTGACAATAATGAATGGTAAGACAGTATTAACAGCTGTCTTTAGAAATACTTACCATTATGTAACCTGACAATAATGAATGGTAAGACAGTATTAACAGCTGTCTTTAGAAATACTTACCACTATGTAGCCTGACAATAATGAATGGTAAGACAGTATTAACAGCTGTCTTTAGAAATACTTACCACTATGTAGCCTGACAATAATGAATGGTAATAAAGTATTAACAGCTGTCTTTAGAAATACTTACCACTATGTAACCTGACGATAATTAATGGTAAGACAGTATTAACAGCTGTCTTTAGAAATACTTACCATTATGTAACCTGACAATAATTAATGGTAAGACAGTATTAAGAGCTGTCTTTAGAAATACTTACCACTATGTAGCCTGACAATAATGAATGGTAAGACAGTATCAACAGCTGTCTTTAGAAATACTTACCACTATGTAACCTGACAATAATGAATGGTAAGACAGTATTAACAGCTGTCTATAGGAATACTTACCATTATGTAACCTGACAATAATGAATGGTAAGACAGTATCAACAGCTGTCTTTAGAAATACTTACCATTATGTAACCTGACAATAATGAATGGTAAGAGAGTATTAACAGCTGTCTTTAGAAATACTTACCACTATGTAACCTGACAATAATGAATGGTAAGACAGTATTAACAGCTGTCTTTAGAAATACTTACCACTATGTAGCCTGACAATAATGAATGGTAAGACAGTATTAACAGCTGTCTATAGGAATACTTACCATTATGTAACCTGACAATAATGAATGGTAAGACAGTATCAACAGCCGTCTTTAGAAATACTTACCATTATGTAACCTGACAATAATGAATGGTAAGAGAGTATTAACAGCTGTCTTTAGAAATACTTACCACTATGTAGCCTGACAATAATGAATGGTAAGACAGTATTAACAGCTGTCTTTAGAAATACTTACCACTATGTAACCTGACAATAATGAATGGTAAGACAGTATTAACAGATGTCTTTAGAAATACTTACCATTATGTAACCTGACAATAATGAATGGTAAGACAGTATTAACAGCTGTCTTTAGAAATACTTACCACTATGTAACCTGACAATTATTAATGGTAAGACAGTATTAACAGCTGTCTTTAGAAATACTTACCACTATGTAGCCTGACAATAATGAATGGTAAGACAGTATCAACAGCTGTCTTTAGAAATACTTACCACTATGTAACCTGACAATAATGAATGGTAAGACAGTATTAACAGCTGTCTTTAGAAATACTTACCACTATGTAGCCTGACAATAATTAATGGTAAGACAGTATTAACAGCTTTCTTTAGAAATACTTCCCACTATGTAGCCTGACAATAATGAATGGTAAGACAGTATTAACAGCTGTCTATAGGAATACTTACCATTATGTAACCTGACAATAATGAATGGTAAGACAGTATTAACAGCTGTCTTTAGAAATACTTACCACTATGTAACCTGACAATAATTTATGGTAAGACAGTATTAACAGCTGTCTTTAGAAATACTAACCACTATGTAACCTGACAATAATTAATGGTAAGACAGTATTAACAGCTGTCTTTAGAAATACTTACCACTATGTAACCTGACAATAATGAATGGTAAGACAGTATTAACAGCTGTCTTTAGAAATACTTACCACTATGTAACCTGACAATAATGAATGGTAAGACAGTATTAACAGCTGTCTTTAGAAATACTTACCATTATGTAACCTGACAATAATTAATGGTAAGACAGTATTAACAGCTGTCTTTAGAAATACTTACCACTATGTAGCCTGACAATAATGAATGGTAAGAGAGTATTAACAGCTGTCTTTAGAAATACTTACCACTATGTAACCTGACAATAATTAATGGTAAGACAGTATTAACAGCGGTCTTTAGAAATACTTACCATTATGTAACCTGACAATAATTAATGGTAAGACAATATTAACAGCTGTCTTTAGAAATACTTACCACTATGTAGCCTGACAATAATGAATGGTAAGACAGTATTAACAGCTGTCTATAGGAATACTTACCATTATGTAACCTGACAATAATG
This sequence comes from Bathymodiolus brooksi, assembly GCA_963680875.1. NCBI lineage: Eukaryota > Metazoa > Mollusca > Bivalvia > Mytilida > Modiolidae > Bathymodiolus > Bathymodiolus brooksi. Next base: position 2,811,712 of record OY804577.1, read on the forward strand.
AATGGTAAGACAGTATCAACAGCCGTCTTTAGAAATACTTACCACTATGTAACCTGACAATAATTAATGGTAAGACAGTATTAACAGCTGTCTTTAGAAATACTTACCACTATGTAGCCTGACAATAATGAATGGTAAGACAGTATTAACAGCTGTCTATAGGAATACTTACCATTATGTAACCTGACAATAATGAATGGTAAGACAGTATTAACAGCTGTCTTTAGAAATACTTACCACTATGTAACCTGACAATAATTAATGGTAAGACAGTATTAACAGCTGTCTTCAGAAATACTTACCATTATGTAACCTGACAATAATGAATGGTAAGAGAGTATTAACAGCTGTCTTTAAAAATACTTACCACTATGTAGCCTGACAATAATGAATGGTAAGACAGTATTAACAGCTGTCTTTAGAAATACTTACCACTATATAACCTGACAATAATGAATGGTAAGACAGTATTAACAGCTGTCTTTAGAAATACTTACCACTATGTAACCTGACAATAATGAATGGTAAGAGAGTATTAACAGCTGTCTTTAGAAATACTTACCACTATGTAACCTGACAATAATGAATGGTAAGACAGTATTAACAGCTGTCTTTAGAAATACTTACCACTATGTAACCTGACAATAATGAATGGTAAGACAGTATCAACAGCTGTCTTTAGAAATACTTACCATTATGTAACCTGACAATAATGAATGGTAAGACAGTATTAACAGCTGTCTTTAGAAATACTTACCACTATGTAACCTGACAATAATTAATGGTAAGACAGTATTAACAGCTGTCTTTAGAAATACTTACCACTATGTAGCATGACAATAATGAATGGTAAGACAGTATTAACAGCTGTCTTTAGAAATACTTACCACTATGTAACCTGACAATAATGAATGGTAAGACAGTATTAACAGCTGTCTTTAGAAATACTTACCACTATGTAACCTGACAATAATTAATGGTAAGACAGTATTAACAGCTGTCTTTAGAAATACTTACCACTATGTAACCTGACAATAATGAATGGTAAGACAGTATCAACAGCTGTCTTTAGAAATACTTACCATTATGTAACCTGGCAATAATTAATGGTAAGACAGTATTAACAGGTGTCTTTAGAAATACTTACCATTATGTAACCTGACAATAATGAATGGTAAGACAGTATTAACAGCTGTCTTTAGAAATACTTACCACTATGTAACCTGACAATAATGAATGGTAAGACAGTATTAACAGCTGTCTTTAGAAATACTTACCACTATGTAACCTGACAATAATGAATGGTAAGAGAGTTTTAACAGCTGTCTTTAGAAATACTTACCACTATGTAACCTGACAATAATGAATGGTAAGACAGTATTAACAGCTGTCTTTAGAAATACTTACCACTATGTAGCCTGACAATAATGAATGGTAAGACAGTATTAACAGCTGTCTTTAGAAATACTTACCACTATGTAGCCTGACAATAATGAATGGTAAGACAGTATTAACAGCTGTCTTTAGAAATACTTACCACTATGTAGCCTGACAATAATGAATGGTAATAAAGTATTAACAGCTGTCTTTAGAAATACTTACCATTATGTAACCTGACAATAATTAATGGTAAGACAGTATTAAGAGCTGTCTTTAGAAATACTTACCACTATGTAGCCTGACAATAATGAATGGTAAGACAGTATCAACAGCTGTCTTTAGAAATACTTACCACTATGTAACCTGACAATAATGAATGGTAAGACAGTATTAACAGCTGTCTATAGGAATACTTACCATTATGTAACCTGACAATAATGAATGGTAAGACAGTATCAACAGCTGTCTTTAGAAATACTTACCATTATGTAACCTGACAATAATGAATGGTAAGAGAGTATTAACAGCTGTCTTTAGAAATACTTACCACTATGTAACCTGACAATAATGAATGGTAAGACAGTATTAACAGCTGTCTTTAGAAATACTTACCACTATGTAGCCTGACAATAATGAATGGTAAGACAGTATTAACAGCTGTCTATAGGAATACTTACCATTATGTAACCCGACAATAATGAATGGTAAGACAGTATCAACAGCCGTCTTTAGAAATACTTACCATTATGTAACCTGACAATAATGAATGGTAAGAGAGTATTAACAGCTGTCTTTAGAAATACTTACCACTATGTAGCCTGACAATAATGAATGGTAAGACAGTATTAACAGCTGTCTTTAGAAATACTTACCACTATGTAACCTGACAATAATGAATGGTAAGACAGTATTAACAGATGTCTTTAGAAATACTTACCATTATGTAACCTGACAATAATGAATGGTAAGACAGTATTAACAGCTGTCTTTAGAAATACTTACCACTATGTAACCTGACAATTATTAATGGTAAGACAGTATTAACAGCTGTCTTTAGAAATACTTACCACTATGTAGCCTGACAATAATGAATGGTAAGACAGTATCAACAGCTGTCTTTAGAAATACTTACCACTATGTAACCTGACAATAATGAATGGTAAGACAGTATTAACAGCTGTCTTTAGAAATACTTACCACTATGTAGCCTGACAATAATTAATGGTAAGACAGTATTAACAGCTGTCTTTAGAAATACTTCCCACTATGTAGCCTGACAATAATGAATGGTAAGACAGTATTAACAGCTGTCTATAGGAATACTTACCATTATGTAACCTGACAATAATGAATGGTAAGACAGTATTAACAGCTGTCTTTAGAAATACTTACCACTATGTAACCTGACAATAATTTATGGTAAGACAGTATTAACAGCTGTCTTTAGAAATACTAACCACTATGTAACCTGACAATAATTAATGGTAAGACAGTATTAACAGCTGTCTTTAGAAATACTTACCACTATGTAACCTGACAATAATGAATGGTAAGACAGTATTAACAGCTGTCTTTAGAAATACTTACCACTATGTAACCTGACAATAATGAATGGTAAGACAGTATTAACAGCTGTCTTTAGAAATACTTACCACTATGTAACCTGACAATAATGAATGGTAAGACAGTATTAACAGCTGTCTTTAGAAATACTTACCATTATGTAACCTGACAATAATTAATGGTAAGACAGTATTAACAGCTGTCTTTAGAAATACTTACCACTATGTAGCCTGACAATAATGAATGGTAAGAGAGTATTAACAGCTGTCTTTAGAAATACTTACCACTATGTAACCTGACAATAATTAATGGTAAGACAGTATTAACAGCGGTCTTTAGAAATACTTACCATTATGTAACCTGACAATAATTAATGGTAAGACAATATTAACAGCTGTCTTTAGAAATACTTACCACTATGTAGCCTGACAATAATGAATGGTAAGACAGTATTAACAGCTGTCTATAGGAATACTTACCATTATGTAACCTGACAATAATGAATGGTAAGACAGTATCAACAGCCGTCTTTAGAAATACTTACCACTATGTAACCTGACAATAATTAATGGTAAGACAGTATTAACAGCTGTCTTTAGAAATACTTACCACTATGTAGCCTGACAATAATGAATGGTAAGACAGTATTAACAGCTGTCTATAGGAATACTTACCATTATGTAACCTGACAATAATGAATGGTAAGACAGTATTAACAGCTGTCTTTAGAAATACTTACCACTATGTAACCTGACAATAATTAATGGTAAGACAGTATTAACAGCTGTCTTCAGAAATACTTACCATTATGTAACCTGACAATAATGAATGGTAAGAGAGTATTAACAGCTGTCTTTAAAAATACTTACCACTATGTAGCCTGACAATAATGAATGGTAAGACAGTATTAACAGCTGTCTTTAGAAATACTTACCACTATATAACCTGACAATAATGAATGGTAAGACAGTATTAACAGCTGTCTTTAGAAATACTTACCACTATGTAACCTGACAATAATGAATGGTAAGAGAGTATTAACAGCTGTCTTTAGAAATACTTACCACTATGTAACCTGACAATAATGAATGGTAAGACAGTATTAACAGCTGTCTTTAGAAATACTTACCACTATGTAACCTGACAATAATGAATGGTAAGACAGTATCAACAGCTGTCTTTAGAAATACTTACCATTATGTAACCTGACAATAATGAATGGTAAGACAGTATTAACAGCTGTCTTTAGAAATACTTACCACTATGTAACCTGACAATAATTAATGGTAAGACAGTATTAACAGCTGTCTTTAGAAATACTTACCACTATGTAGCCTGACAATAATGAATGGTAAGACAGTATTAACAGCTGTCTTTAGAAATACTTACCACTATGTAACCTGACAATAATGAATGGTAAGACAGTATTAACAGCTGTCTTTAGAAATACTTACCACTATGTAACCTGACAATAATTAATGGTAAGACAGTATTAACAGCTGTCTTTAGAAATACTTACCACTATGTAACCTGACAATAATGAATGGTAAGACAGTATTAACAGCTGTCTTTAGAAATACTTACCATTATGTAACCTGACAATAATGAATGGTAAGACAGTATCAACAGCTGTCTTTAGAAATACTTACCATTATGTAACCTGACAATAATGAATGGTAAGACAGTATCAACAGCTGTCTTTAGAAATACTTACCACTATGCAACCTGACAATAATGAATGGTAAGACAGTATTAACAGCTGTCTTTAGAAATACTTACCACTATATAACCTGACAATAATGAATGGTAAGACAGTATTAACAGTTGTCTTTAGAAATACTTACCACTATGTAACCTGACAATAATGAATGGTAAGATAGTATTAACAGCTGTCTTTAGAAATACTTACCACTATGTAACCTGACAATAATGAATGGTAAGACAGTATTAAAAGCTGTCCTTAGAAATACTTACCACTATGTAACCTGACAATAATGAATGGTAAGAGAGTATTAACAGCTGTCTTTAGAAATACTTACCACTATGTAACCTGACAATAATGAATGGTAAGACAGTATTAACAGCTGTCTTTAAAAATACTTACCATTATGTAACCTGACAATAATTAATGGTAAGACAGTATTAACAGCTGTCTTTAGAAATACTTACCACTATGTAACCTGACAATAATGAATGGTAAGACAGTATTAACAGCTGTCTTTAGAAATACTTACCATTATGTAACCTGACAATAATGAATGGTAAGACAGTATTAACAGCTGTCTTTAGAAATACTTACCACTATGTAGCCTGACAATAATGAATGGTAAGACAGTATTAACAGCTGTCTTTAGAAATACTTACCACTATGTAGCCTGACAATAATGAATGGTAATAAAGTATTAACAGCTGTCTTTAGAAATACTTACCACTATGTAACCTGACAATAATTAATGGTAAGACAGTATTAACAGCTGTCTTTAGAAATACTTACCATTATGTAACCTGACAATAATTAATGGTAAGACAGTATTAAGAGCTGTCTTTAGAAATACTTACCACTATGTAGCCTGACAATAATGAATGGTAAGACAGTATCAACAGCTGTCTTTAGAAATACTTACCACTATGTAACCTGACAATAATGAATGGTAAGACAGTATTAACAGCTGTCTATAGGAATACTTACCATTATGTAACCTGACAATAATGAATGGTAAGACAGTATTAACAGCTGTCTTTAGAAATACTTACCATTATGTAACCTGACAATAATGAATGGTAAGAGAGTATTAACAGCTGTCTTTAGAAATACTTACCACTATGTAACCTGACAATAATGAATGGTAAGACAGTATTAACAGCTGTCTTTAGAAATACTTACCACTATGTAGCCTGACAATAATGAATGGTAAGACAGTATTAACAGCTGTCTATAGGAATACTTACCATTATGTAACCTGACAATAATGAATGGTAAGACAGTATCAACAGCCGTCTTTAGAAATACTTACCATTATGTAACCTGACAATAATGAATGGTAAGAGAGTATTAACAGCTGTCTTTAGAAATACTTACCACTATGTAGCCTGACAATAATGAATGGTAAGACAGTATTAACAGCTGTCTTTAGAAATACTTACCACTATGTAACCTGACAATAATGAATGGTAAGACAGTATTAACAGATGTCTTTAGAAATACTTACCATTATGTAACCTGACAATAATGAATGGTAAGACAGTATTAACAGCTGTCTTTAGAAATACTTACCACTATGTAACCTGACAATTATTAATGGTAAGACAGTATTAACAGCTGTCTTTAGAAATACTTACCACTATGTAGCCTGACAATAATGAATGGTAAGACAGTATCAACAGCTGTCTTTAGAAATACTTACCACTATGTAACCTGACAATAATGAATGGTAAGACAGTATTAACAGCTGTCTTTAGAAATACTTACCACTATGTAGCCTGACAATAATTAATGGTAAGACAGTATTAACAGCTGTCTTTAGAAATACTTCCCACTATGTAGCCTGACAATAATGAATGGTAAGACAGTATTAACAGCTGTCTTTAGAAATACTTACCACTATGTAACCTGACAATAATGAATGGTAAGATAGTATTAACAGCTGTCTTTAGAAATACTTACCACTATGTAACCTGACAATAATGAATGGTAAGAGAGTATTAAAAGCTGTCCTTAGAAATACTTACCACTATGTAACCTGACAATAATGAATGGTAAGAGAGTATTAACAGCTGTCTTTAGAAATACTTACCACTATGTAACCTGACAATAATGAATGGTAAGACAGTATTAACAGCTGTCTTTAGAAATACTTACCATTATGTAACCTGACAATAATTAATGGTAAGACAGTATTAACAGCTGTCTTTAGAAATACTTACCACTATGTAGCCTGACAATAATGAATGGTAAGAGAGTATTAACAGCTGTCTTTAGAAATACTTACCACTATGTAACCTGACAATAATGAATGGTAAGACAGTATTAACAGCGGTCTTTAGAAATACTTACCATTATGTAACCTGACAATAATTAATGGTAAGACAATATTAACAGCTCTCTTTAGAAATACTTACCACTATGTAGCCTGACAATAATGAATGGTAAGACAGTATTAACAGCTGTCTATAGGAATACTTACCATTATGTAACCTGACAATAATGAATGGTAAGACAGTATTAACAGCTGTCTTTAGAAATACTTACCACTATGTAACCTGACAATAATGAATGGTAAGACAGTATTAACAGCTGTCTTTAGAAATACTTACCACTATGTAGCCTGACAATAATGAATGGTAAGACAGTATTAACAGCTGTCTATAGGAATACTTACCATTATGTAACCTGACAATAATGAATGGTAAGACAGTATTAACAGCTGTCTTTAGAAATACTTACCACTATGTAACCTGACAATAATTAATGGTAAGACAGTATTAACAGCTGTCTTCAGAAATACTTACCATTATGTAACCTGACAATAATGAATGGTAAGAGAGTATTAACAGCTGTCTTTAAAAATACTTACCACTATGTAGCCTGACAATAATGAATGGTAAGACAGTATTAACAGCTGTCTTTAGAAATACTTACCACTATATAACCTGACAATAATGAATGGTAAGACAGTATTAACAGCTGTCTTTAGAAATACTTACCACTATGTAACCTGACAATAATGAATGGTAAGAGAGTATTAACAGCTGTCTTTAGAAATACTTACCACTATGTAACCTGACAATAATGAATGGTAAGACAGTATTAACAGCTGTCTTTAGAAATACTTACCACTATGTAACCTGACAATAATGAATGGTAAGACAGTATCAACAGCTGTCTTTAGAAATACTTACCATTATGTAACCTGACAATAATGAATGGTAAGACAGTATTAACAGCTGTCTTTAGAAATACTTACCACTATGTAACCTGACAATAATTAATGGTAAGACAGTATTAACAGCTGTCTTTAGAAATACTTACCACTATGTAGCCTGACAATAATGAATGGTAAGACAGTATTAACAGCTGTCTTTAGAAATACTTACCACTATGTAACCTGACAATAATGAATGGTAAGACAGTATTAACAGCTGTCTTTAGAAATACTTACCACTATGTAACCTGACAATAATTAATGGTAAGACAGTATTAACAGCTGTCTTTAGAAATACTTACCACTATGTAACCTGACAATAATGAATGGTAAGACAGTATTAACAGCTGTCTTTAGAAATACTTACCATTATGTAACCTGACAATAATTAATGGTAAGACAGTATTAACAGCTGTCTTTAGAAATACTTACCATTATGTAACCTGACAATAATGAATGGTAAGACAGTATCAACAGCTGTCTTTAGAAATACTTACCATTATGTAACCTGACAATAATGAATGGTAAGACAGTATCAACAGCTGTCTTTAGAAATACTTACCACTATGCAACCTGACAATAATGAATGGTAAGACAGTATTAACAGCTGTCTTTAGAAATACTTACCACTATGTAACCTGACAATAATGAATGGTAAGACAGTATTAACAGTTGTCTTTAGAAATACTTACCACTATGTAACCTGACAATAATGAATGGTAAGATAGTATTAACAGCTGTCTTTAGAAATACTTACCACTATGTAACCTGACAATAATGAATGGTAAGACAGTATTAAAAGCTGTCCTTAGAAATACTTACCACTATGTAACCTGACAATAATGAATGGTAAGAGAGTATTAACAGCTGTCTTTAGAAATACTTACCACTATGTAACCTGACAATAATGAATGGTAAGACAGTATTAACAGCTGTCTTTAAAAATACTTACCATTATGTAACCTGACAATAATTAATGGTAAGACAGTATTAACAGCTGTCTTTAGAAATACTTACCACTATGTAACCTGACAATAATGAATGGTAAGACAGTATCAACAGCTGTCTTTAGAAATACTTACCACTATGTAACCTGACAATAATGAATGGTAAGACAGTATTAACAGCTGTCTTTAGAAATACTTACCACTATGTAACCTGACAATAATGAATGGTAAGACAGTATTAACAGCTGTCTATAGGAATACTTACCATTATGTAACCTGACAATAATGAATGGTAAGAGAGTATTAACAGCTGTCTTTAGAAATACTTACCACTATGTAGCCTGACAATAATGAATGGTAAGACAGTATTAACAGCTGTCTTTAGAAATACTTACCACTATGTAACCTGACAATAATGAATGGTAAGACAGTATTAACAGCTGTCTTTAGAAATACTTACCACTATGTAACCTGACAATAATGAATGGTAAGACAGTATTAACAGCTGTCTTTAGAAATACTTACCATTATGTAACCTGACAATAATGAATGGTAAGACAGTATTAACAGCTGTCTTTAGAAATACTTACCACTATGTAACCTGACAATAATTAATGGTAAGACAGTATTAACAGCTGTCTTTAGAAATACTTACCACTATGTAACCTGACAATAATGAATGGTAAGACAGTATATTAACAGCTGTCTTTAAAAATACTTACCATTATGTAACCTGACAATAATTAATGGTAATGTACAGTTAGATACTTCTGTTTGCTCTGTTTCTCCAAACTTACAAATAAACGTATTTTCTGAAATAGACAAAGAAGAAGACAAATCAATCAATGATAGTGAATATTTGTTCAGAGTCCATTGGGCAGTTATGCAGCCATATTAGAGAAAGAAAAAATTAGGGCACTGAAGTGGTATTTTTGACATGACACAGACACATAATTCATTAATTGTTAATTAAATGGACAACTTCAGACCTAAAACTTGACTTGCTATTTTATTTCTTACCTGGGTAGTCGTCTGTTACACATATTGTACATTTATCAAACTTAGGATTCTCTAATGTCACAGCAAATGAAAGTGTAGATTCAGATACTGTAAAATCTGTAAAATATTAATAAAATCTGTAAAATATTAACAATATTAATAAAAATCTGTAAAATATTAACAATATCTGTAAAATATTAATAAAATCTGTAAAATATTAACAATATCTGTAAAATATTAATAAAATCTATCTGTAAAATATTTTTAAAATATATCTGTAAAATATCATCAATATCTGTAACAATGGCCTTGCAAGTTTGTTGACAGGAGAATCAGTTATAATTTTGATAAGAAATAATCTAAAGGATGATTCAGAACAGATTTGGTTCAAAATACCCAGCAGTTTTTGGAAAAGCTGACATGACCGTACATGTCAAATGAGCTAACCAGAGGATCCCATGTCAGGAGTCTGTATTTCTGTGGCTCTTTTGCTTTTGAAAACTTAATGCAATAATCTTTTAAATAATACAATAGTTTTCTATTTGAAAAAGCCTTTCCGAGATTTCGGAGATGTACAGATTGCACAATCGACAAATCAGAAACGCTGACTGATTAAACCTAATTTTACAACATGTAAACATCAAATTTACTTCCTTGATCGAGCTGCAAACAAATTTTTAATCTCGTCACTAAAGTAGGTGGCACGTAACTTTGTTATAGGCGGCGGATTTCATACGGCTACCCATTACTTTTGAAAGCCCTGCTGAACAATTTATTTATTTTGGTAGAAATTAACATCCAAAACTTTTTTAATTTCTTGGACTGGAATAATAGTTTTGTTTACGGCTCATTTTGAAGAAAACTTATAAAACAGTGAAAAGAGACTGGTGGAATATGGTACCATTAGTGAATATTAAACATTTTTTGGATAGGCTCGTTGTAGACCTAGATAATGTTTGAGTATCAATGATTATCATTATCTGGTAAAAAATCTGGTCTCGTAACTGTCAGCAGTATCCAACTTGTTTTTTTTATCATGAATGTTTGTATGTAATACTTGGTCAAAATAAAAATGCAAGAAGTGCAAGAAATATAACTAGCAAATCCAGGATTTTCCATAAATTTTAGGTGAACAGGTCAATTAGAGAAAATAGGCGGTCAATATTTTTGGGGTGTCCATGGGGCTTTCTGACGTTTCAAACTTTTTAAAGGAAAAAAATCTAGTATCGATCTTTTCATTCTGGTGGTTTCACTTTCATTTTTGTACTTCCATGGATCACTTATGCTTCCAAGAACTAAGATACAAAATGTATCCACCTGTGACCGTAAATCAGTCAGTTAAGACATTTCCTTATAATTCTCATTCAAATTGGTATTTATATCAAAGATGCCACTTAAGTCAAATAAAATGCCAAAACATCGCTGAATTTGATGAAGAAATGTCGGCTCACTGACCTTTTGTGTTTGCATAGGTTTTGTAATGGCGCCCAAGTCACGATACCTAAAATCGGTCAACCATAAAATAGTCACGTGGAACACCAATAGGTCTCGGAGATTGGATTTTACAATATTTTTTAATTTGTCTTTTCCATATTTCCCCATTTTTTTCATTAAATTGTGTTTGCTGTCACTTGTTTTCAGCAGATAATTTCTCTGTTTTCATGTACAATTTTATCCATTTCCATGTAATTTACACTGTATATTAAATCATATTTATTCCCCACAAATTTGCCGCTAAAAATCTGAAAATTGTCTAAGGAATTACTTAATTTTAAAATGAAAACAATACAATTGCCGTTGCCTAATAGAGTTGTAAATATAGGTCAAGATGTGCAGTGGAATGTAAGCAAACACAGGATATGCAAATTATCCACTACGAACTGTGTTTTTCTGGAAATATTTGACTTTGATTATCAAGTCAAAATGGTAATAGTAAAATGGCACCATTTTGGCACCAAAATCTCATTGTTGTCTTGATCAAAGTGAAAGTAAATCGATTATCTATTTCTGGATGCAGTTTGCATGCTAAATGACGTCATCGACATCAGAACTTACGTGACAGCGCATTCCAAAATGGTGACCGATTCCAGATGTTGACCGATTTTAACGGACGAGAGGATAACTAAGTCATTATTGTAAAATGACTACCTATCTCTCAGTGTTTTCAGTGACAGTCAGAACACTGAAAAGTCTCCAGTATCACAGTGTGGGAACGAAAGTGCATAGTAAATAAACAACTTCAGTATTTGTGATGGTGTATAGTGACGATCCATTGCTTGCTGGACATGTAGCGTTTGAAATATGGTAAGTTTTTTAAAATTTATTTTAATTTGGAAGGATTATTGATGTATATAGCGCTATATTTGCGTTCTTAGTTTCTTTATAATCATTTCAACAAGATCTGAGATGTTACTTTAACCATGTGTAAAAGATTCAGCTGCAGATCACTAAAGCTGTCGCATTTTAATATCAAAAGATAATTTTAAACATGCATTATTATAGTCCATAAAGTAAAGTTTAACTGGACAATGCGACTATTATATACACAAATATCACTGTTATACCATGTAAAAGTATTAAGTCAATATATGCTTGACAAATGCACAAAAGATGCCTTTAATTATAGTCGGTGTCTTTATGATAAGTGTATAGTTGCTTGTTCGCATAGGACATAGTTGCTTGTGAATTTTGTGTATAGTTGCTTGCCAAATATTTAAACTTGAAAGTTAGCTATGTTACATATATAGAACAAAAAGGCGAGTGTATCGTCAGATATTGTGGTAGGCCATGTGACGAGGTCGCAGAACGAGTCTGGCCTATCAAAATATCTGATGGTGCATGAACAACTTTGTTCAATAAGGGACTTGTATCTTGCGATGTCAATCAAAGTTAGCGACATCAATCAGATCTCCCGCGGAAACGCCCTCCTAGTTGGAGGGAAATCTTCATAATCTGCACGAGCCACACCAGATGAGAAAACGTTTTTGAACGGTGAACAGGAAAATGGATTTGGATGTCTAAAAATATGAATCCTTCAGAGGATTTAATGCTTTCAAAATTTTGTGAAAGAATAAATTTGTGCATAACACACAGGAAAATAAAACCATTGATTTTGATGATTTGGACTTTCTTTCACAGGATAATATTTTTAAAAAACCGATTTGGATTTTTTTTTCTCGTGTGAATTCAACGACGCCACGCTGTCACAGTTCGTTTTATAGAGTTTTGTTATCGCTTGTCGTCCGTCATTTTTGAGTGTCCGTCATTTTAAACAGTTTTATCATCACTTGTGTTGTCCGTCATTTTAATTGCCCGGAATCGAAGATTCGGGGGAATATAGTTTTTGCACTGTCCGTCTGTCTATGTCAAAGATTGGGACGGGGGCATCAGTGTTTCACAAACGCATCTTGTTCGGTTTTGAAATCCTTTTGCATCCGTCATTTTTATTTTTTTTATTTTGCTGTGAGTGAGAGTATGTAAGCTTTATGATGATATCTTGTATATTTTGGATTGGACCGAGGAATAGTTGAGTATTTCATTTGAATTATGCCGTTCATATATATGCAAACTAACCTTGTATGGGTATATTTTTGCAGACTATTTTATATGCACACAAGTCGAGCAAAGGTGTACCCTGCAAAGGAATTGGAGCATGGTTTAAGACCCAATAGTCAGATTAGCCAGTACATAATACCTACAAAAGTTTCCACTATTCAGCCAAGGTATGATATACTACATATTTACAAATCATGTCCAGTAGACAGACAGTAAGATGTGATTGATTGATTGATTTTTGGTGTTTTAATACCAATTTCAACAATATTTCAGCTATATCATGGCGACCAGTTTTGGTGGTGGAGGAAGCCGCAGTACCCGGAAAAAACCAACGATCCTGGGCAAGCAACTGGTAAACTTTATCACATGTGGCTGCGAGTCGAGTGCACCCTTTTGTGTAATTAACAAAGCCAGGCTTGAATGCTGTATTAGTGATAGGCTTGTATGAGTTGTTAGATCCAACGACCTAACTCATTGAGTCATCCGGGCCCCTTATAAGTTAATAAAAAGTACAAACCTGTTGATGCAAAACAAGCAAAGAATGGACGAGTATGTAAAGGGGAAAGAAACGTATTATTTTATAGACACCAGGGTAGGTAATCATACATGCCAACCCAACCGATGTACGCGGTAGTCTACAGAATTTTTAAGCCTTCTACCGCCTACCGATTTTAGATGTTTTCCTACCGATTAAAAAAAAAAAATGTAAAAAAAATTATCGTGAATTGTTCATATGTTGATTATTCTTGTAGATTTCTACGACATATAAATGAGTACAAATCCAAATTATTAAGGCCCTTTCCGTAATCGTTTCTATCTTAATTTGTACCGGAAACTTCCATTGGTCAATTCTTTATCATTAAACCAATCAGAAAAGGTATTTAAAATAAAGTTTTGAAGCACTACATTATGAACTTATGATTCCTAAACATCAACAGATCAATGTCTGAATGAATATGTCCGAAACGCCAGAAAAAAAGAAGGCTCGTTTGCGTTATGACAACATATTTAAGACAGCATGGACTGATGAGGTTCATTTCATTAAACATTCCCGAAAGGGAAATAAATTTGCATTTTGTGAATTCTGCAGGACTGATTTTTCAATCAATCACGGAGGTCATAGTGATGTGACCACAGTCGTATGAATTTTAGTCATAAATAGAGAAAAATAGTGAAAATTTAGATGTTAGGGTAATATAATATATACAAAGGTATTTAAGGGTCTATAGTGAAAATTTAGATCCGGTTGAGGTAATATAATACATATATAAGAGATGTTGAGGTAATATAATACATATATAAGAGATGTTGAGGTAATATAATACATATATAAGAGATGTTGGGTTAATATAATACATATATAAGAGATGTTGGGGTAATATAATACATATATAAGAGATGTTGAGGTAATATAATACATATATAAGAGATGTTGAAGTAATATAATACATATATAAGAGATGTTGAGGTAATATAATACATATATAATAGATGTTGAGGTAATATAATACATATATAAGAGATGTTGAGGTAATATAATACATATATAAGAGATGTTGAGGTAATATAATACATATATAAGAGATGTTGGGTTAATATAATACATATATAAGAGATGTTGGGGTAATATAATACATATATAAGAGATGTTGAGGTAATATAATACATATATAAGAGATGTTGAAGTAATATAATACATATATAAGAGATGTTGAGGTAATATAATACATATATAATAGATGTTGAGGTAATATAATACATATATAAGAGATGTTGAGGTAATATAATACATATATAAGAGATGTTGGGTAATATAATACATCTATAAGAGATGTTGGGATAATATAATACATATATAAGAGATGTTGAGGTAATATAATACATATATAAGAGATGTTGAGGTAATATAATATATATATATAAGAGATGTTGGGGTAATATAATACATATATAAGAGATGTTGAGGTAATATAATACATATACAAGGGCAACGCAAAGCGTGGCGTATCCCCTCGCCTAAAAATTAGACCCTGTGACCTTGACCTTTCACCTTGAAAATCAACAGGGTTCCAGATTCTCTTAAGGTCTAAGTATGTACCAAGTTTGGTCAAAATCCATTGAAGGATGTTGATTCTAGTGTTCACAAGGATGTTACGCAGTAAAAATTTGACCTGGTGACATTAACCTTTGACCTAGGACCTTGAAAATCAATAGGGTTCCAGACTCTCCTAAGGACTACGTATGTACTAAGTTTGGTCATAATCCATTGAAGGATCTTGATTCTAGAGTGTTCACAAGGATGTTATGCGGTAAAAATTTGACCCTGTGACCTTGACAATCAATAGGGTTCCAGACTCTCGCAAGGACTAAGTATGTACCAAGTTTGGTCAAAATCCATTGAAGGATGCTGATTCTAGAGTGTTCACAAGGATGTTACGTGGTACAAATTTGACCTGGTGACATTGACCTTTGACCTATGACCTTGAAAATCAATAGGGTTCCAGACTCTCCTAAGGACTAAGTATGTACCAAGTTTAGTCAAAATCCATTGAAGGATGTTGATTCTAGAGTGTTCACAAGGATGTTGTGGTAAAAATTTGACTCTGTGACCTTGACCTTTGACCTATGACCTTGAAAATCAATAGGGTTCCAGACTCTCCTAAGGACTAAGTATGTACCAAGTCTAGTCAAAATCCATTGAAGGATGTTGATTCTAGAGTATTCACAAGGATGCTATGCAGTAAAAATTTGACCCTGTGACCTTGACCTTTGACCTAGAAAATCGATAGGTTTCTAGATTCTCTTAAGAACTAAATATGTACCAAGTTTGGTCAAAATCCATTGAAGGATGTTGATCCTAGAGTGTTTACAAGGATTGTGACGGACGGACGGACGAAGGACGGATGGAAGGACGGACGGAAGGACGGACGGACGGTAGCGTTACTATATCCCCTCGCAACTTCGTTGGTGAGGGGATAATAAGAGATGTTGGGGTAATATAATACATATATAAGAGATGTTCAGGTAATATAATACACATATAAGAGATGTTGAGGTAATATAATAAATATATAAGAGATGTTGAGGTAATATAATACATATATAAGAGATGTTGAGGTAATATAATACATATATAAGAGATGTTGAGGTAATATAATACATATATAAGAGATGTTGGGGTAATATAATACATATATAAGAGATGTTGAGGTAATATAATACATATATAAGAGATGTTGAGGTAATATAATACATATATAAGAGATGTTGGGGTAATATAATACATATATAAGAGATGTTGAGGTAATATAATATATATATAAGAGATGTTGAGGTAATATAATATATATATGAGATGTTGAGGTAATATAATATATATATAAGAGATGTTGAGGTAATATAATACATATATAAGAGATGTTGAGGTAATATAATACATATATAAGAGATGTTGAGGTAATATAATACATATATAAGAGATGTTGAGGTAATATAATACATATATGAGATGTTGAGGTAATAAAATACATATATAAGAGATGTTGAGGTAATATAATACATATATAAGAGATGTTGAGGTAATATAATACATATATAAGAGATGTTGAGGTAATATAATACATATATAAGAGATGCTGAGGTAATATAATACATATATGAGATGTTGAGGTAATATAATACATATATAAGAGATGTTGGGGTAATATAATACATATATAAGAGATGTTGAGGTAATATAATACATATATAAGAGATGTTGAGGTAATATAATACATATATATAAGAGATGTTGGTGTAATATAATACATATATGAGATGTTGGGGTAATATAATACATATATAAGAGATGTTCAGGTAATATAATACATATATAAGAGATGTTGGGGTAATATAATACATATATAAGAGATGTTGGGGTAATATAATACATATATAAGAGATGTTGAGGTAATATAATACATATATAAGAGATGTTGAGGTAATATAATACATATATAAGAGATGTTGGGGTAATATAATACATATATAAGAGATGTTGGGGTAATATAATACATATATAAGAGATGTTGAGGTAATATAATATATATATATAAGAGATGTTGGTGTAATATAATACATATATGAGATGTTGGGGTAATATAATACATATATGAGATGTTGGGGTAATATAATACATATATAAGAGATGTTGGGGTAATATAATACATATATAAGAGATGTTGGGGTAATATAATACATATATAAGAGATGTTGGGGTAATATCATACATATATAAGAGATGTTGGGGTAAAATAATACATATATAAGAGATGTTGGGGTAATATAATACATATATAAGAGATGTTGAGGTAATATAATACATATATAAGAGATGTTGGGGTAATATAATACATATATAAGAGATGTTGAGGTAATATAATACATATATAAGAGATGTTGGGGTAATATAATACATATATAAGAGATGTTGGGGTAATATAATACATATATAAGAGATGTTGAGGTAATATAATACATATATAAGAGATGTTGGGGTAATATAATACATATATAAGAGATGTTGGGGTAATATAATACATATATAAGAGATGTTGAGGTAATACAATACATATATAAGAGATGTTGGGGTAATATAATACATATATAAGAGATGTTGAGGTAATATAATACATATATAAGAGATGTTGGGGTAATATAATACATATATAAGAGATGTTGGGATAATATAATACATATATAAGAGATGTTGAGGTAATATAATACATATATAAGAGATGTTGGGGTAATATAATACATATATAAGAGATGTTCAGGTAATATAATACATATATAAGAGATGTTGGGGTAATATAATACATATATAAGAGATGTTGGGGTAATATAATACATCATATATATAAGAGATGTTGAGGTAATATAATACATATACAAGAGATGTTGAGGTAATATAATACATATATAAGAGATGTTGAGGTAATATAATACATATATAAGAGATGTTGTGGTAATATAATACATATATAAGAGATGTTGGGGTAATATAATACATATATAAGAGATGTTGGGGTAATATAATACATATATAAGAGATGTTGGGGTAATATAATACATATATAAGAGATGTTGGGGTAATATAATACATATATAAGAGATGTTGGGATAATATAATACATCTATAAGAGATGTTGGGGTAATATAATACATCTATAAGAGATGTTGAGGTAATATAATACATATATAAGAGATATTGAGGTAATATAATATATATATAAGAGATGCTGGGGTAATATAATACATATATAAGAGATGTTGAGGTAATATAATACATATACAAGGGCAACGCAAAGCGTGGCGTATCCCCTCGCCTAAAAATTAGACCCTGTGACCTTGACCTTTCACCTTGAAAATCAACATGGTTCCAGATTCTCTTAAGGTCTAAGTATGTACCAAGTTTGGTCATAATCCATTGAAGGATCTTGATTCTAGAGTGTTCACAAGGATGTTATGCAGTAAAAATTTGACCCTGTGACCTTGACAATCAATAGGGTCCCAGACTCTCGTAAGGACTAAGTATGTACCAAGTTTGGTCAAAATCCATTGAAGGATGTTGATTCTAGAGTGTTCACAAGGATGTTACGTGGTACAAATTTGACCTGGTGACATTGACCTTTGACCTATGACCTTGAAAAGCAATAGGGTTCCTGACTCTCCTAAGGACTAAGTATGTACCAAGTTTAGTCAAAATCCATTGAAGGATGTTGATTCTAGAGTGTTCACGAGGATGTTGTGGTAAAAATTTGACTGTGACCTTGACCTTTGACTTATGACCTTGAAAATCAATAGGGTTCCAGACTCTCCTAAGGACTAAGTATGCACCAAGTTTAGTCAAAATCCATTGAAGGATGTTGATTCTAGAGTGTTCACAAGGATGTTATGCAGTAAAAATTTGACCCTGTGACCTTGACCTTTGACCTATGACCTTGAAAATCGATAGTTTTCTAGATTCTCTTAAGGACTAAATATGTACCAAGTTTGGTCAAAATCCATTACAGGATGTTGATCCTAGAGTGTTCACAAGGATTGTGACGGACGGACGGACGGAAGGACGGACGGACGTTAGCTTTACTATATCCCCTCGCAACTTCGTTGGTGAGGAAATAATAAGAGATGTTGGGGTAATATAATACATATATAAGAGATGTTGAGATAATATAATACATATATAAGAGATGTTGAGGTAATATAATACATATATAAGAGATGTTGAGGTAATATAATACATATATAAGAGATGTTGGGGTAATATAATACATATATAAGAGATGTTCAGGTAATATAATACATATATAAGAGATGTTGGGGCAATATAATACATATATAAGAGATGTTGGGGTAATATAATACATATATAAGAGATGTTGAGGTAATATAATACATATATAAGAGATGTTGAGGTAATATAATACATATATAAGAGATGTTGGGGTAATATAATACATATATAAGAGATGTTGGGGTAATATAATACATATATAAGAGATGTTGGGGTAATATAATACATATATAAGAGATGTTGGGGTAATATAATACATATATAAGAGTTGTTGGGGTAATATAATACATATATAAGAGATGTTGGGGTAATATAATACATCTATAAGAGATGTTGGGGTAATAAAATACATCTATAAGAGATGTTGAGGTAATATAATACATATACAAGAGATGTTGAGGTAATAAATATATATATAAGAGATGTTGGGGTAATATAATACATATATAAGAGATGTTGAGGTAATATAATACATATACAAGGGCAACGCAAAGCGTGGCGTATCCCCTCGCCTAAAAATTAGACCGTGACCTTGACCTTTCACCTTGAAAATCAACAGGGTTCCAGATTCTCTTAAGGTCTAAGTATGTACCAAGTTTGGTCAAAATCCATTGAAGGATGTTGATTCTAGTGTTCACAAGGATGTTACGCAGTAAAAATTTGACCTGGTGACATTAACCTTTGACCTATGACCTTGAAAATCTATAGAGTTCCAGACTCTCCTAAGGACTACGTATGTACCAAGTTTGGTCATAATCCATTGAAGGATCTCGATTCTAGAGTGTTCACAAGGATGTTATGCAGTAAAAATTTGACCCGGTGACCTTGACAATCAATAGGGTTTCAGACTCTCATAAGGACTAAGTATGTACCAAGTTTGGTCAAAATCCATTGAAGGATGTTGATTCTAGAGTGTTCACAAGGATATTACGTGGTACAAATTTGACCCGGTGACATTGACCTTTGACCTATGACCTTGAAAATCAATAGGGTTCCAGACTCTCCTAAGGACTAAGTATGTACCAAGTTTAGTCAAAATCCATTGAAGGATGTTGATTCTAGAGTGTTCACAAGAATGTTGTGGTAAAAATTTGACTCTGTGACCTTGACCTTTGACCTATGACCTTGAAAATCAATAGGGTTCCAGACTCTCCTAAGGACTAAGTATGTACCAAGTTTAGTCAAAATCCATTGAAGGATGTTAATTCTAGAGTGTTCACAAGGATGTTATGCAGTAAAAATTTGACCCTGTGACCTTGACCTTTGACCTATGACCTTGAAAATCGATAGGTTTCTAGATTCTCTTAAGGACTAAATATGTACCATGTTTGGTCAAAATCCATTACAGGATGTTGATCCTAGAGTGTTCACAAGGATTGTGACGGATGGACGGATGGAAGGACGGACGGTAGCGTTACTATATCCCCTCGCAACTTCGTTGGTGAGGGAATAATAAGAGATGTTGGGGTAATATAATACATATATAAGAGATGTTGAGGTAATATAATACATATATAAGAGATGTTGAGGTAATATAATACATATATAAGAGATGTTGAGGTAATATAATACATATATAAGAAATGTTGAGGTAATATAATACATATATAAGAGATGTTGAGGTAATATAATACATATATACGAGATGTTGAGGTAATATAATATATATATAAGAGATGTTGAGGTAATATAATATATATATAAGAGATGTTGAGGTAATATAATACATATATAAGAGATGTTGAGGTAATATAATACATATATAAGAGATGTTGAGGTAATATAATACATATATAAGAGATGTTGAGGTAATATAATACATATATAAGAGATGTTGAGGTAATATAATACATATATGAGATGTTGAGGTAATAAAATACATATATAAGAGATGTTGAGGTAATATAATACATATATAAGAGATGTTGAGGTAATATAATACATATATAAGAGATGTTGAGGTAATATAATACATATATAAGAGATGTTGAGGTAATATAATACATATATAAGAGATGTTGAGGTAATATAATACATATATGATATGTTGAGGTAATATAATACATATATACGAGATGTTGGGGTAATATAATACATATATAAGAGATGTTGAGGTAATACAATACATATATGAGATGTTGAGGTAATATAATACATATATAAGAGATGTTGGGGTAATATAATACATATATAAGAGATGTTCAGGTAATATAATACATATATAAGAGATGTTGGGGTAATATAATACATATATAAGAGATGTTCAGGTAATATAATACATATATAAGAGATGTTGAGGTAATATAATACATATATAAGAGATGTTGGGGTAATATAATACATATATAAGAGATGTTGGGGTAATATAATACATATATAAGAGATGTTGAGGTAATATAATATATATATATATAAGAGATGTTGGGGTAATATAATACATATATAAGAGATGTTGAGGTAATATAATACATATATAAGAGATGTTGGGGTAATATAATACATATATAAGAGATGTTGGGGTAATATAATACATATATAAGAGATGTTGGGGTAATATAATACATATATAAGAGATGTTGGGGTAAAATAATACATATATAAGAGATGTTGGGGTAATATAATACATATATAAGAGATGTTGAGGTAATATAATACATATATAAGAGATGTTGGGGTAATATAATACATATATAAGAGATGTTGAGGTAATATAATACATATATAAGAGATGTTGGGGTAATATAATACATATATAAGAGATGTTGGGGTAATATAATACATATAACAGATGTTGAGGTAATATAATACATATATAAGAGATGTTGGGGTAATATAATACATATATAAGAGATGTTGGGTAATATAATACATATATAAGAGATGTTGAGGTAATATAATACATATATAAGAGATGTTGGGGTAATATAATACATATATAAGAGATGTTGGGGTAATATAATACATATATAAGAGATGTTGAGGTAATATAATACATATATAAGAGATGTTGGGGTAATATAATACATATATAAGAGATGTTGAGGTAATATAATACATATATAAGAGATGTTGGGGTAATATAATACATATATAAGAGATGTTGGGGTAATATAATACATATATAAGAGATGTTGGGGTAATATAATACATATATAAGAGATGTTGGGGTAATATAATACATCATATATATAAGAGATGTTGAGGTAATATAATACATATACAAGAGATGTTGAGGTAATATAATACATATATAAGAGATGTTGAGGTAATATAATACATATATAAGTGATGTTGGGGTACTATAATACATATATAAGAGATGTTGGGGTAATATAATACATATATAAGAGATGTTGGGGTAATATAATACATATATAAGAGATGTTGGGGTAATATAATACATATATAAGAGATGTTGGGGTAATATAATACATATATAAGAGATGTTGGGGTAATATAATACATCTATAAGAGATGTTGGGGTAATATAATACATATATAAGAGATGTTGAGGTAATATAATACATATATAAGAGATGTTGAGGTAATATAATACATATATAAGAGATGTTGAGATAATATAATACATATATAAGAGATGTTGGGGTAATATAATACATCATATATATAAGAGATGTTGAGTTAGTATAATACATATACAAGAGATGTTGAGGTAATATAATACATATATAAGAGATGTTGAGGTAATATAATACATATATAAGAGATGTTGGGGTAATATAATACATATATAAGAGATGTTCAGGTAATATAATACATATATAAGAGATGTTGGGGCAATATAATACATATATAAGAGATGTTGGGGTAATATAATACATATATAAGAGATGTTGAGGTAATATAATACATATATAAGAGATGTTGAGGTAATATAATACATATATAAGAGATGTTGGGGTAATATAATACATATATAAGAGATGTTGGGGTAATATAATACATATATAAGAGATGTTGGGGTAATATAATACATATATAAGAGATGTTGGGGTAATATAATACATATATAAGAGTTGTTGGGGTAATATAATACATATATAAGAGATGTTGGGGTAATATAATACATCTATAAGAGATGTTGGGGTAATAAAATACATCTATAAGAGATGTTGAGGTAATATAATACATATACAAGAGATGTTGAGGTAATAAATATATATATAAGAGATGTTGGGGTAATATAATACATATATAAGAGATGTTGAGGTAATATAATACATATACAAGGGCAACGCAAAGCGTGGCGTATCCCCTCGCCTAAAAATTAGACCGTGACCTTGACCTTTCACCTTGAAAATCAACAGGGTTCCAGATTCTCTTAAGGTCTAAGTATGTACCAAGTTTGGTCAAAATCCATTGAAGGATGTTGATTCTAGTGTTCACAAGGATGTTACGCAGTAAAAATTTGACCTGGTGACATTAACCTTTGACCTATGACCTTGAAAATCTATAGAGTTCCAGACTCTCCTAAGGACTACGTATGTACCAAGTTTGGTCATAATCCATTGAAGGATCTCGATTCTAGAGTGTTCACAAGGATGTTATGCAGTAAAAATTTGACCCGGTGACCTTGACAATCAATAGGGTTCCAGACTCTCATAAGGACTAAGTATGTACCAAGTTTGGTCAAAATCCATTGAAGGATGTTGATTCTAGAGTGTTCACAAGGATGTTACGTGGTACAAATTTGACCCGGTGACATTGACCTTTGACCTATGACCTTGAAAATCAATAGGGTTCCAGACTCTCCTAAGGACTAAGTATGTACCAAGTTTAGTCAAAATCCATTGAAGGATGTTGATTCTAGAGTGTTCACAAGAATGTTGTGGTAAAAATTTGACTCTGTGACCTTGACCTTTGACCTATGACCTTGAAAATCAATAGGGTTCCAGACTCTCCTAAGGACTAAGTATGTCCCAAGTTTAGTCAAAATCCATTGAAGGATGTTAATTCTAGAGTGTTCACAAGGATGTTATGCAGTAAAAATTTGACCCTGTGACCTTGACCTTTGACCTATGACCTTGAAAATCGATAGGTTTCTAGATTCTCTTAAGGACTAAATATGTACCATGTTTGGTCAAAATCCATTACAGGATGTTGATCCTAGAGTGTTCACAAGGATTGTGTCGGATGGACGGACGGAAGGACGGACGGTAGCGTTACTATATCCCCTCGCAACTTCGTTGGTGAGGGAATAATAAGAGATGTTGGGGTAATATAATACATATATAAGAGTTGTTGAGGTAATATAATACATATATAAGAGATGTTGAGGTAATATAATACATATATAAGAGATGTTGAGGTAATATAATACATATATAAGAAATGTTGAGGTAATATAATACATATATAAGAGATGTTGAGGTAATATAATACATATATATGAGATGTTGAGGTAATATAATATATATATAAGAGATGTTGAGGTAATATAATATATATATAAGAGATGTTGAGGTAATATAATACATATATAAGAGATGTTGAGGTAATATAATACATATATAAGAGATGTTGAGGTAATATAATACATATATAAGAGATGTTGAGGTAATATAATACATATATAAGAGATGTTGAGGTAATATAATACATATATGAGATGTTGAGGTAATAAAATACATATATAAGAGATGTTGAGGTAATATAATACATATATAAGAGATGTTGAGGTAATATAATACATATATAAGAGATGTTGAGGTAATATAATACATATATAAGAGATGTTGAGGTAATATAATACATATATAAGAGATGTTGAGGTAATATAATACATATATGATATGTTGAGGTAATATAATACATATATACGAGATGTTGGGGTAATATAATACATATATAAGAGATGTTGAGGTAATATAATACATATATGAGATGTTTAGGTAATATAATACATATATAAGAGATGTTGGGGTAATATAATACATATATAAGAGATGTTCAGGTAATATAATACATATATAAGAGATGTTGGGGTAATATAATACATATATAAGAGATGTTCAGGTAATATAATACATATATAAGAGATGTTGAGGTAATATAATACATATATAAGAGATGTTGGGGTAATATAATACATATATAAGAGATGTTGGGGTAATATAATACATATATAAGAGATGTTGAGGTAATATAATATATATATATATAAGAGATGTTGGGGTAATATAATACATATATAAGAGATGTTGAGGTAATATAATACATATATAAGAGATGTTGGGGTAATATAATACATATATAAGAGATGTTGGGGTAATATAATACATATATAAGAGATGTTGGGGTAATATAATACATATATAAGAGATGTTGGGGTAAAATAATACATATATAAGAGATGTTGGGGTAATATAATACATATATAAGAGATGTTGAGGTAATATAATACATATATAAGAGATGTTGGGGTAATATAATACATATATAAGAGATGTTGAGGTAATATAATACATATATAAGAGATGTTGGGGTAATATAATACATATATAAGAGATGTTGGGGTAATATAATACATATATAAGAGATGTTGAGGTAATATAATACATATATAAGAAATGTTGAGGTAATATAATACATATATAAGAGATGTTGAGGTAATATAATACATATATACGAGATGTTGAGGTAATATAATATATATATAAGAGATGTTGAGGTAATATAATATATATATAAGAGATGTTGAGGTAATATAATACATATATAAGAGATGTTGAGGTAATATAATACATATATAAGAGATGTTGAGGTAATATAATACATATATAAGAGATGTTGAGGTAATATAATACATATATAAGAGATGTTGAGGTAATATAATACATATATGAGATGTTGAGGTAATAAAATACATATATAAGAGATGTTGAGGTAATATAATACATATATAAGAGATGTTGAGGTAATATAATACATATATAAGAGATGTTGAGGTAATATAATACATATATAAGAGATGTTGGGGTAATATAATACATATATAAGAGATGTTGAGGTAATATAATACATATATAAGAGATGTTGAGGTAATATAATACATATATAAGAAATGTTGAGGTAATATAATACATATATAAGAGATGTTGAGGTAATATAATACATATATACGAGATGTTGAGGTAATATAATATATATATAAGAGATGTTGAGGTAATATAATATATATATAAGAGATGTTGAGGTAATATAATACATATATAAGAGATGTTGAGGTAATATAATACATATATAAGAGATGTTGAGGTAATATAATACATATATAAGAGATGTTGAGGTAATATAATACATATATAAGAGATGTTGAGGTAATATAATACATATATGAGATGTTGAGGTAATAAAATACATATATAAGAGATGTTGAGGTAATATAATACATATATAAGAGATGTTGAGGTAATATAATACATATATAAGAGATGTTGGGGTAATATAATACATATATAAGAGATGTTGAGGTAATATAATACATATATAAGAGATGTTGAGGTAATATAATACATATATGATATGTTGAGGTAATATAATACATATATACGAGATGTTGGGGTAATATAATACATATATAAGAGATGTTGAGGTAATATAATACATATATGAGATGTTGAGGTAATATAATACATATATAAGAGATGTTGGGGTAATATAATACATATATAAGAGATGTTCAGGTAATATAATACATATATAAGAGATGTTGGGGTAATATAATACATATATAAGAGATGTTCAGGTAATATAATACATATATAAGAGATGTTGAGGTAATATAATACATATATAAGAGATGTTGGGGTAATATAATACATATATAAGAGATGTTGGGGTAATATAATACATATATAAGAGATGTTGAGGTAATATAATATATATATATATAAGAGATGTTGGGGTAATATAATACATATATAAGAGATGTTGAGGTAATATAATACATATATAAGAGATGTTGGGGTAATATAATACATATATAAGAGATGTTGGGGTAATATAATACATATATAAGAGATGTTGGGGTAATATAATACATATATAAGAGATGTTGGGGTAAAATAATACATATATAAGAGATGTTGGGGTAATATAATACATATATAAGAGATGTTGGGGTAATATAATACATATATAAGAGATGTTGAGGTAATATAATACATATATAAGAGATGTTGGGGTAATATAATACATATATAAGAGATGTTGGGGTAATATAATACATATAACAGATGTTGAGGTAATATAATACATATATAAGAGATGTTGGGGTAATATAATACATATATAAGAGATGTTGGGTAATATAATACATATATAAGAGATGTTGAGGTAATATAATACATATATAAGAGATGTTGGGGTAATATAATACATATATAAGAGATGTTGGGGTAATATAATACATATATAAGAGATGTTGAGGTAATATAATACATATATAAGAGATGTTGGGGTAATATAATACATATATAAGAGATGTTGAGGTAATATAATACATATATAAGAGATGTTGGGGTAATATAATACATATATAAGAGATGTTGGGGTAATATAATACATATATAAGAGATGTTGGGGTAATATAATACATATATAAGAGATGTTGGGGTAATATAATACATCATATATATAAGAGATGTTGAGGTAATATAATACATATACAAGAGATGTTGAGGTAATATAATACATATATAAGAGATGTTGAGGTAATATAATACATATATAAGTGATGTTGGGGTACTATAATACATATATAAGAGATGTTGGGGTAATATAATACATATATAAGAGATGTTGGGGTAATATAATACATATATAAGAGATGTTGGGGTAATATAATACATATATAAGAGATGTTGGGGTAATATAATACATATATAAGAGATGTTGGGGTAATATAATACATCTATAAGAGATGTTGGGGTAATATAATACATATATAAGAGATGTTGAGGTAATATAATACATATATAAGAGATGTTGAGGTAATATAATACATATATAAGAGATGTTGAGATAATATAATACATATATAAGAGATGTTGGGGTAATATAATACATCATATATATAAGAGATGTTGAGGTAGTATAATACATATACAAGAGATGTTGAGGTAATATAATACATATATAAGAGATGTTGAGGTAATATAATACATATATAAGAGATGTTGGGGTACTATAATACATATATAAGAGATGTTGGGGTAATATAATACATATATAAGAGATGTTGGGGTAATATAATACATATATAAGAGATGTTGGGGTAATATAATACATATATAAGAGATGTTGGGGTAATATAATACATATATAAGAGATGTTGGGGTAATATAATACATCTATAAGAGATGTTGGGGTAATATAATACATATATAAGAGATGTTGAGGTAATATAATACATATATAAGAGATGTTGAGGTAATATAATACATATATAAGAGATGTTGAGGTAATATAATACATATATAAGAGATGTCTGGGTAATATAATACATATATAAGAGATGTTGGGGTAATATAATACATATATAAGAGATGTTGAGGTAATATAATACATATATAAGAGATGTTGGGGTAATATAATACATATATAAGAGATGTTGGGGTAATATAATACATATATAAGAGATGTTGGGGTAATATAATACATATATAAGAGATGTTGGGGTAATATAATACATATATAAGAGATGTTGGGGTAATATAATACATATATAAGAGATGTTGGGGTAATATAATACATATATAAGAGATGTTGAGGTAATATAATACATATATAAGAGATGTTGGGGTAATATAATACATATATAAGAGATGTTGAG
Organism: Bathymodiolus brooksi; assembly: GCA_963680875.1. Lineage (NCBI taxonomy): Eukaryota > Metazoa > Mollusca > Bivalvia > Mytilida > Modiolidae > Bathymodiolus > Bathymodiolus brooksi. Next base: position 2,841,268 of record OY804577.1, read on the forward strand.
GTAATATAATACATATATAAGAGATGTTGGGGTAATATAATACATATAAGAGATGTTGAGGTAATATAATACATATAAAGAGATGTTGAGGTAATATAATACATATATAAGAGATGTTGAGGTAATATAATACATATATAAGAGATGTTGGGGTAATATAATACATATATAAGAGATGTTGGGGTAATATAATACATATATAAGAGATGTTGGGGTAATATAATACATATATAAGAGATGTTGGGGTAATATAATACACATATAAGAGATGTTGGGGTAATACAATACATATATAAGAGATGTTGGGGTAATATAATACAAATATATAAGATGCTGGGGTAATATAATACATATATAAGAGATGTTGAGGTAATATAATACCTATATAAGAGATGTTGGGGTAATATAATACATATATAAGAGATGTTGGGGTAATATAATACATATATAAGAGATGTTGAGGTAATATAATACATATATAAGAGAAGTTGGGGTAATATAATACATATATAAGAGATGTTGGGGTAATATAATACATATATAAGAGATGTTGGGGTAATATAATACATATATAAGAGATGTTGAGGTAATATAATACACATATAAGAGATGTTGAGGTAATATAATACATATATAAGAGATGTTGAGGTAATATAATACATATATAAGAGATGCTGGGGTAATATAATACATATATAAGAGATGTTGAGGTAATATAATACATATATAAGAGATGTTGAGGTAATATAATATATATATATAAGAGATGAAAGGGTAATATAATACATATATAAGAGATGTTGGGGTAATATAATACATATATAAGAGATGTTGGGGTAATATAAAACATATATAAGAGATGTTGAGGTAATATAATACATATATAAGAGATGTTGAGGTAATATAATACATATATAAGAGATGTTGAGGTAATATAATACATATATAAGAGATGTTGGGGTAATATAATACATATATAAGAGATGTTGGGGTAATATAATATATATATATACATAAGAGACTCTTATATATAAATTTTGTATATTATATTACCTCAACATCTAAATTTTCACTATTTTTCTTTACTTAGTATTTATGACTAAAATTCATACGACTGTGATGTGACAAAGCATGTAGGTACCGCAAAACATAGGGGGAACGCTAAGGACGTTCAGTCATCCAGATCCCTGGCAATGTTTTACCAGGAAGTAGCAAATCTTCTATTTAAAGTTTTGACTAGACAGATTTTATATCCAAAATGCAGCAGAATGCACCATTTTGCGTCCTTCTGCGTTCCCCCCTACCGCTTTTAGTCTCTCGAGGGTTGGCATGTATGGGTAATAGTTATTACAAACCTATTAGCACTGTTTAATTTATTATTCAAAATATAATAAAATATGAATTATACACTAGAACAGGTTTTTAGGTTATTGCCTAAGTAACAGCATATTTTTTCTTGACAAATACCAGTTTTTTCCCCAAAGATAATGATTTTATCCTCTCAATCGTCAAAGTACTGATTGCTAAACATTTGGACGCTTCAGATACACTTAACTATGAAATTTTATTGAAAGAGAAAATCAAGCGACTATACACTGCATTTACAAGCGACTATCCACTACATATCTGATTGCCAACAAGCACCTATACACTGCAATTCTTGCATCACCATCTTTGATCCAAACTTTCTCGGCATTGATACAACTTACAAAAATCTATCTTTGCATGTCAAAAGTATACATGAAAGGCTTTTAAAAAACGTATATTTCAATATCATAACAATTTCGAATATTTTGTAAAAAGCTGTCAAACAAGACAGGCACTCAAACTTCTACTGATCGGTGGTATTTTTTGGACATTTTATCTTGCATTTGCAGCATTATTGGCAGTGTTTCATGCATCAAATATACACATGGACCTTCGTAAGGCAAATTAAAACTTTGGTTGCTTTGTATAAGCTAAAACCATTACAAAATCTTACCTGAGGTAATATTTTTAGTCCTGCAAGCGATGGATCGTCGCTATACACCATCACATTCACAATTATCGAAGTTGTTTATTTACTATACACTTCCGTTCCCACACTGTGAATATCAACAATGTATCAAATATAAACCAGGAAGTAACTCGACCATCAATGACAAGGTCGATCTCCAATTTATTTTAGATAAAAAAATAAAATTTCCCTCATTATTTTTTTTGCTGATGACGATTGAACCGGACAAAAAATTGTTTGAAACGGACATTTTGGACGGTGGTCGGTTCTTATTGAAAACATATGAATGAAAAACAACATAATAAAACATGTCCAAAGAATCTTTCAAGACAAGAGACGACAGCCCATTAGTCCGACAACCCATTAGTCCGACTGCCCATTAGTCCGACAGCCCATTAGTCCGACAGCCCATTAGTCCGACAACCCATTAGTCTGACAGCCCATTAGTCCGACAGCCCATTAGTCTGACAACCTATGAATGCAAGAGGCATACCAAGTCTCATTAATATCCTTCAAGGCATTCCGACAGACCATGAGGGTGGTTCCTATATACGTGTACCCTATATACATTTTTGTAACTGAACGTCGTCCATACATGTCAACTCACCCGGGTTGTTTTTGCGGGTCACACCGGACATGAATTTGCCGAAATGTGTCCTCTAACCCAAGATTTTCAATCACCCGACGGGTCCCGGGAATTCGGTAAATGACCCGTTTTCACCCGTCTTCTTGTCATGGATTGTATCCAGTTTTTAAAATGGAAATATATTGAAACAATTTCCCAATACTGCAAGTTGATTAACCGGTTTGGCTATGAGACAAACGCAACCAATCCGTTAAAACAGGAAATCGAAAATCAAGGGACACATATGACAAATCCGTTACACATAAAACTAAAAAGAACAGACAACACGAACTCCAGTAAAAACTGGGAGTGACTTCAGGTGCTGAAGTCCTGCCTTGTTAACAACACCTGTCGTGTAAAATGACGACATGAACATCAATATCGTTTTGACACGGATATATATATATTAACCTAACTGCCATTAGCTCATTGGTTCACGACACAGGTACTTGGGGTCAACACCTCTCCTTTTTGCTCAAAGTTTACTTGCTAATTCAATAAACGAAACTGAACCGTAAAGTCTTTAAAGTGACGAGAAACAAACCGTTTCATTTCGTTCCTTGTAATAGTAGTCCCCATTCCTAACTGAACCAAAAGGTAATTAAACATGCATGTACACAGAGTTCGCAAAATGTGTCAGTCCTGTCAGACATGACCAGCAAAATTTGGGCAGATTTTGCTAAGGACTGACACAAGATTGGTATTTTGCAATAGAAAATTTATGAGGACTGACATTTTTTTCACTAGGACCACCAAACCCATATGCAATTTCGTGAACTCTGATGTACACATGTACAAAATGTATGTACCACCCGAGCGTACGATTTTTCTATTTCCCAACTAACTGACATCCCGAAGACTTCCATAAAGATGGGGACTACTATTACAAGGAAAGAAACTAAACCAGAAAAGGAAACTAATAGTAAAAATGGTAATACAATGTAGAATTTAGTCCCCCATCGTGACGAACTGTCATGTCGGACTAGTAATGGGTTGTCGGACTAATGGGCTGTCAGACTAAATAGAAAGTGTACAAAGAAGAGCAGCCCGATATGTAACAAAAAGGTATCACAACACAAGCAGTGTTACATCTATGCTTAACGACCTAAATTGGAACACACTTGAAAACAGAAGAAACATCAATAGAGTGACTATGTTGTATAAGATCACACACAACTTAGTAGCAATAGATCCTAACCTCTACCTTGTCAAACAACCCATCATGCACACCAGGAATTCTAACATTTTACAGTACCAACTTTTCAACACTAGAACAAATTATTTCATGTACAGTTATTTCCCACACACAGTTGTCTTATGGAATTCTTTGTCACATGCAACACTCATGGCATCCACTTTGGACCAATTTAAATCATTGGCCCAAAGCCATTACTACTAAACAACAAACTTCAGTCTGTAAATAAATTTTATATATAATTTTATCTTGTCACTGTTTAAATGATCTGCACTCTTTTTAGAAAATTTGTTGTCTGTTCGCGCTGCGCTGTGCCCGACAAGTAATCATCACCATTGATGGATTGTCGTAAAATGTAGATGTAGATGTAATGGGCTGTCGGACTAATGGGCCATCAGACTAATGGGTTGTCGGACTAATGGGCTGTCGGACTAATGGGCCGTCGGACTACCGGACCCTCCCCCTTTTGAAGAAATAATAAGTACACATGAAATATGGGCAAAACGGAGATGTCTATATGTGATAATAGTTTTTAATACCTTTGAAAGGTAAAGATTTTTTCTGGCTCAACTCTTCTGCAACTACTGCATCTGCAACAAATTTTTGCTTCCTGTTGGACATTTTAAAAAGTATTACAACAAACTATTGCTATTTCCGTAGTTGTGCAATTTGTAAATAAATTATCTCCCTTGAAAATGAGGGCTAGTGAACTGCAATTTTGATTAGAGTATGACTAAAAACCCAAAACAAATCCTGTAGTGTAAAGCCATAGTCTGGTACCCGTGACCCCTCGGATTTGTTTGTTTAATATCGGGAATATCTGTACGCTATGGCGGCCGCCATTAAAAACATGGATTCAGCCGTTACCTGACCCCGATATCAAACAAAAAAATCCGAGGGGTCACGGGTACCAGACTATGTAAGCCATCTTTGTCTTTTGTCTTTGTACAGGTAAAATTCCTCCGGGATTCGGAGCACTCCAATTAAGGATAAAATTATAAAACCTAACTTAACGGGCACATACTTAAAAAGATACGTATTTACAGTTAAGATCAAATATACGTAGTAGTTAAAAGTTCATCATTTCCATGTTGTATCAATTTGGTTAGTGGCATAAAAACGTATTTACATCCATTACTAAAAAGTATAAAACGTGTGTTGTAAAATAGTCGTTTCAGTAGTATTATAATTGATAGCGTTGTTAAAAGTCCATTCTGTTGTTTAATTATTCATATTAGTAAAAACGTATATACACACAGCACTAAAAGATAAAAGCGCAATCGTAATATATACAATGTTCTTTCCTTCACGCACTCTCCGAATACAGAAATTCTTCCGTTGTTAAAACAAATTGACTCATAAAAGGTAAAATCATCATTTAAGTATGCGTATAGACTTTAAAAGGTAAAACGATCTCTTTAATGAACGGATCGGGTGCTGTACACAGTAAGAAAAATATTATATTAGCTTACTTATAAAAGGAAACAGTTCTATAAAAGTACTATCAGCTATTGACTATCTGCCTTTCTACATAATGTTCTTCAATATTTCAGTTCTCTTTTGGTGTAGCACAAAGCAATAGTGTTGCGTGGCTCTTTCGATTTGCACTAAATCCTGGTTTGAATATGGAATCAGTTGGTTTATTTTATATGAGGTGCAGTCCAAGATGATTTGCATAAGCAGCCCATTTTGTTCTATAGTCCGTGTACCCCCCCTTGCCTCTTCTAGAGCTTCACCTAGTTTCACCATTTGTGTTTTTCTGTTTTCTTCCAGAGTTTTACATTCTAGTAAAAAATGCACTCTATCTTCATCTTCCTCCCCACATAGTTTACAGATCGGAGATATTTTGTTACGGCTGAACTTAGCGTGGTGGTATTGTAGCATATAAGTATCAGTAATTAATCGTAATTTGATTTCTGCTTTTTGTATGTCGTACTTTCGATTTTTCACACTTCGTAATATGTTATGTGGTGTTCCTATTGGATTTTGTTGAATTTCTAGATATTCTAATGTAGATTTTATTTGCTTTTCGTTTGTCCATTTATCGTACCAAAAGCTGTTAATGGCCTTTTTCATTGCATTTTTCCACTGCTGTTTCTTTGGAGGATTTTTTAGTATTTCTTCTGGAGATGGCAGATTATATTTCTGGAGCGTCTTCCTAATTCTACAGATAAAAAATCTGTCTTCTTCTTTTGAGTTTTCCATTTCCCATATGAGTATGTCTTTTTCGATGGATGAGTCAAGCCTGGCTAAGGTGGTAAATAAGATCATTGCATTTTTGTCCAGCGTTGTCTCTATTGGTTCTGCACCTATTAGTGTGTAGATGGCTACTGCTGCGGTTCGCTCTGGAAGGCATTGAAATTGCCTGCAGGTTGCCCTTTGAAGCTGTTCTAATTTCTTCGTGTCTAATGGTGTATATGCTTGGATTTCCAGCCCATATAGATAACGTGGGACAGCGTATGTATTCCAGATTTTCAGTAGAACCACTGGGGACATTCCTGATCTTGCATGCAGTCCAGGTCCTAGTAAGGCATATATTGTTCGTCTGCCTATACTCAATCTCTCTTCAATATTTATTTTCCCGTTTTCTTGGTAAGTTATTCCAAGGTGCTTAATTGATTGTACCCTGTTTATTTCCTGGTCTCCTAATACATATTTTTTCGGATGTGTTTGTAGAGCTTTTGATACATTTATTACTTCAGTTTTTTCCGGGTTTAGTTTCACTAAATCTCTTTTGGTGTTATATTCTAGGAGATTTAACATGGCTTGAATGTCCTTACTCTCTCCCAGCAGAGCAATGTCATCTGCACAGGCTGGCGCTGATACAGTAATATTTCCAATAGTAGCTCCTAGCGTGCTTTTTGTAATACTATCCAAAATTGTGTTATTATACCTCTTGTAGAGTAAGGTTGACAGTTTTGCACCTTGACGTATCCCTTGTTTAATATCTATACTTTCTGTGGTTTGGTCTCCCCATTTAACTTTCAGGATTAGCCCATCATAAATGTTCCTTAGTAATAGCCACATATCACCAGTAATTCCATCATGGTATAGCTTATTTAACATTATGTCATGGTTGACGGTATCAAATGCTTTTTCTGCGTCTACAGTCAGAAGTTCTAAATCCCGATTAAATTTTTTGTATATTAATATAGTTTCTGATGCTATAAATGCTGTAAATTTACTAGAAGCGTGTTCAGTAAAACCTCTCTGTAAAGGATTTTGCGTTGGAGATAGCTGTTTTTCTAATCGCTCTTTGATGACCGACTCAATAATTTTTGAGAACGTGTTTGTAACGACTATGCCTCTATAATTTCCTGGTAAAGTTTTGTCCTTTTTCTTTTTCAATACTGGTGTTAAGATTCCTCTTTTCAAAGTATCTGGAATATTAAGCTCTTCAAATATTTGGTTGGTGATACTACATATTTCTGTTGCCAATTCAGCATTTGCAAATTTAAAGTGTTCTGCTTGTATTCCATTTTCATCAGCAGCTTTCCCATTATTCAGCTTTCGGATAGCTTGTTTTATTTCTGCTTCTGTTGCTGGTGGAATTTTCACCTTATTGGCTGTTACTTCTGCTATGATGTCATTTTGTATTGTGCAGAGGCTGTTTCGTTCTAGGTCAAATTTATTTTCGTCCAGATTAGGAGTAGCCAGATTTTCAAAATGTATTCTCCAGGCTTCCATAATATTATTTTGGTTGTATTCAACATTGTCTATGACCAGTGTGTCAGTATTTATTGCCGAGTTACTTCTCTGTATTCTTAGCAATTTGTGGAATGTTTTACTATCGTCTTGAGATGCCTCCATAATTTCTGAGATCAGTTTATCTTTCTTTGAGGCGTATGCTTGTCGCTGTACTTGACGCAATGTTCGTTTTTTCTTTATCATATCCTTTTTTTTCGCTTTCAGTGCTACCGTTCGAATTTCCCTTATTTTTCCAAATCCAGTGTGCTTTTCTAGCCTCTTTAGATGCTTGGTCGATGTTATGATTCCATATTCCTCTACCTACAGATTTGAGTGTCTTTAGACGCCTGTATTTTGGTATTGACTTCCTTCCTGCCTTGTGTAATGTATTTTCTAGTGTGGCTATTCTGTCTGCAACACTTAGTTTTATAGTGTTTTTTTGCTTTCTTATTTCTGTTTGTATGATTTTCTTATATTCGTCAGAATTGCATTTGTCCCATGCTGGCTTGGTATATATTTTAGCTGATTTTGGTGCCAATTTACTTATTTGGGTGGTAATTTCTACTTTAATGAGAGTATGGTCCGAGGTGTTTATAGCATCGAACGGCATGATTGAAACACTAGGTTGTAGGTTCAAAGTTTTTCCTTTAAACAGAATATAATCTATCTGAGATTTGCCTTTTCCGTTATGATGGTGGAATGTAAAGTCAACTGGATAGTTTGTAGGCAATATCAGGTTGCTTTCTACAGTAAACTTCTTAAAGATGCGATCCCTTCGTCTGTCGTCTCTATGTAATGAAGCATTCATATCTCCACAGAGTAGGATGTCGTATGTTTCTTCATATTTTTGTATGACCTCATTCAATTGATCCATCATGTCTCTGTATTCATAGTCTCCCTCCTTGATATCGGATGGCATGTAAACATTTACTATGCATAACATTGTCGGTATATTGTTGATTGTAATAACTTGTATACGACTACCCCCATCTGATTTTATTTTAACTGCATTGTCTATGGTTTTCTTCCAGAATACGGCTATACCGCCATTGCCACGAAGGGACTTGTAGTTAAGTTTTATATCATCATCGTCCACTGCTTTAGCTGAAACGTTGAAATCTTTGTGCATATTTTCCAGGATTTTCTTTTCTAATGATAAAAGCCAATGTTCTTGTATGCATAGTATGTCACAAGTGTTCAGTATGTTTTCGAGATATTTTGAATTCCCTTTTGCACTCTGTATATTTATTGATCCTATGATTGTTGTCTGTATTTTTTGCTTTGCCATGCAGCTGTTGTTGCACGGCCGTCTCCTAAAAAAGGCACATTTGTTGTGTTAGTTCCAGTTGGGGTTTCAATCATAGGTTGTGTATTTTGCTGATAATCTTGGGTGGTATTTGGTGGTTGTAGGTCTGCTGGGAGAGAGTATGTATGATTTTTTCCATCCAGCTGAGCTACCTCTTCTACCCTGGTTTTGTTGGTACTGGTTGTACTATTTGTGTTATTCGGAGTTTGGTTTACATTTCCAGCAAGTTGAATATTCCTCCATTGTAGGTTTAATGTTCGATATTCACCACTTCGGTTTTTGCAGTTCTGGTTGCCTGTTCTTTGATGCTGATAGGTTGTTCCGAGCGGTGGCAAGCCCTTATTTTGCGCTTGACGATGCCTATACTCCCCTTCTGTTGGCACGATTGTTGTGCGAATAGGATTAACTGGGTGTCCGATGTTGTTATAAGGCGTGTAGTATTCAGGCTGTACTTGTGTTTGTCCCTTGTTTGTATTGATGACTTGTGGGTATTGACTAGCACGTTGGAAATGCACAGGTGGTGGTACAACTGGGTTCGTGAAGGCGACATATGTAGGTATTTGTGCCTGTGGAGGTGCAGCATATTGTTGGTTAGGTTGTGGATGATCTTGCTTGCTATTTTCCCTCCTGGTACGGAAATTGTCGTTGTATGGAGCGAGTTTCTCTTTAGCTTCTAGGATATTAAATTTGCATTTTAGTTCATTCATTTCCATGAAGTGTTTAATTTGTAGGTCTTTTAATTCTAGCTTGTGATTCATTTCTTTTTGCAGGTTGTCTATACGGTCAGTAAGCTGTGATTCAATCTGTCCCATTTTGTAGAATAGAGATTGTTGAGGATGGTCGTTTCCGTACATTTCAGCTCTATTTATCATTGGCTCCTTAATACCTAATTTAGCTGTTAGTAGATCTATGGTGTTTTTGTAGTCGTTGTTAGATATCTCAAGCATGGCTATTTTGGCTTTGCAGTCAGCAAGTTGCATTTCTACCGATTCATAGTCTAATTGATCTCTTTTCTTGGTTCGTTTCTGCTTGGTCTTGGCTTCCTGTCTATTAGCATTTGCTATAGTTGCATTAGTTGCCTGTGTAGTATGGCTATGTGGTGGTACCTCTACAGATTCTGTGGTTTTACTTTTAGTAATATTTTGTTCTTCTTTATCATTATTTGTGATGGCAATGTTTTCTACCATTAGCTGTTTAGGTTCTGTTTCTTCATAGGGTATAGTTATGTTCAATGCCGTACATGAGGAGCATATATATTGGTCGTCTGGAATGCAACCTATATTCACGCATTCAGCATGATGCCAGTTAGTACAATTTTTGCATTCTATGGCAGACTTAGTGTCTATTGTGGTTTCACAATACTGGCAGTTTAATATATATTCTGCCCCCATTCCTTCTCTGTCATCTAATTCTAATTCAGTGCTCAGACAGTGTTCATGGAAAGTTTCTATCTCAGTGATTGCATTTCTAGTCGGTAATGCTTGATATTCTATGGCCTTCCTATCTGGAGGTGGTGATATTACATTAATCCTTTGGACTGGTGTTGTAGATTCGTGCAGAGACAATGGTTGCGCATCAGTTGTTGATTTTATAGTATCGTTGGTATAAGTTGGTGGACTCCAGCCTTGTAAATTTGGCGATATCATATGTGCTGTGTCATTATGATTACGAGTTTTAGTATACTCTTTGGTTGTTCTTTGAGCAATTGGTAGAGAAAGCTGGCAAGTTTCCCTAATTTTATTATTCAGTCTTTTATAGTCAGTATACTGCTCCAGGCATTGGCATATTATATGCAAGTCCTCTTGTATGAATTCTTGTAGCCAGTAACCATTGACATCGATTCTACTTGTGGTGTTAAACATGTTTATCCTATAAAGTTGGCGATTTGTTCCACCATTTTTGTGTTTAATGGATAATGATTCTTCTATAATAAGCATTTTTCCAGCCACACTCTCATTGTCTGGTTTGCTTGACTTTGTATGTACACGAAATGTTTTTGTACTAGAATGGTCATAGTATTCATATATTGATTTTTTCAATATTTCATATGATGCTGCAGAACATGTTATTACTAAAGTTCCAGATTTCAGTTCTATATTGCATAGGCTTCTTTCAGTGGCCTCTATTTTCTTTTCCAGGGTCTTTTTGGTATTAATTTTGTAACTCATCTTATGATTGTTGTCAGGATTTTGCCTATTTGGCGTATAAATTTGTGGTGGGTTACGTACCCTGGTACTTCTAGCTCTGATGAGTGATGCACTCATTGTTGTCTAAGAAGAGTAGATATTTAGATAGATATGTTCAATTCCTCAATTGTAGAATCTATATGATAATCTAGGGTTGGTTCAGATACGAGCAATGGCAGGACAGTTAGCTTGGAATCCCATGCAGACTGACCTAACCAGTACTAGTTCTATGTATACCACAGATATATAGATAAATATGTTCAGTCCCTCAGTTGTAGAGTCTATATGATAATCTAGGGTTGGTTCAGATACGTGCACTGGTAGGGCAATAAGCTTGAACAGATATAATATATAGATAAATATGTTCAGTCCCTCAGTTGTAGAGTCTATATGATAATCTAGGGTTGGTTCAGATACGAGCGCTGGCAGGACAGTTAGCTTGGAATCCCATGCAGACTGACCTAACCAGTACTAGTTCTATGTATACCACAGATATATAGATAAATATGTTCAGTCCCTCAGTTGTAGAGTCTATATGATAATCTAGGGTTGGTTCAGATATGTGCACTGGTAGGGCAGTAAGCTTGAACAGATATAATATATAGATAAATATGTTCAGTCCCTCAGTTGTAGAGTCTATATGATAATCTAGGGTTGGTTCAGATACGTGCACTGGCAGGACAGTTAGCTTGGAATCCCATGCAGACTGTCCTTACCAGTACAGTAAAGCGTAAAGTTCGATTTCAATTCCAACAGTCTGTCCTTATTCTGTCACTGATTTCTCTTAGCCAAACTCTTGCTAAATTTCTTCCAGGGTGTATACCATCCAGGTATAAATTAAAATTGTAATAATGCCACGTATCGTGCCTAGATCTAGTTCTATGTCTACAGCTTGCTTTCAGGAAGGCGCTGAAGTCTGGTGAGTTTGTGTTTAAATCTATATTTAATTTCCGGATTTCTTTATTTAAGGTAATAATTTGGACTTGCAGTTGTTTATCTTGGTCTTTAAATGTAGATGGATCTTTATGTTTACAATGTTCGTTCCAATTTTTTAACGAGTAGATGGGTACTTCTAAGAAGACAAGTTTCACTTGTGTATAATCAGTCAAAAACCTCTTGAATTCTAATAATGTCCTAATAATATGGTCTATTGTTTCGTTGTTTTGTGAACTTATTGAAATAAATCTGCTTTTGTCTTTTGATGTCAGGTTGCAGGTGCCCAGCCAGATATAGAGGGCTATATCTCCTAGGTTTTGTAGGTTTCTGTCAATATTACGTTTTAGCCAGGCTAGACTCCCCTCGATTTTGTCACCTTTTTTGCACCACCAGACTATATTGTTGTCAAAAGGATGTGTGATTTGGTTTCTAAGGCTGAAGCCTTTACTGTCAGATAAAATGACTGGAGTCCGCAATCTTGGTCCAGCAGGCACATTTACTACTGTCTTTTGGAGATATTTACTTAATTTCGTTTCAGACATAGATAGTGGCTATTTGATTTATGTGGCCACGTGGTTTGGGGGGAGGGTGCTACACTGAGTTAGTCCGGACAATTTTTATACAAACTAGCAACAGCTGATTGTTAATGACAGTCAATCGGCAATAAAATACCACTAATATAAATAAATTTACGACAAATTAATCCACAATATAAGGGTTGATCAATGTTTGCTGAGGAATTTTGTTTTTTGTTTTTTTTTTTTTTTTACAGTGACGCCATTTTGGCGCGAATATCAGCACGGACGACTGAAGTCAAATTGTCAATTTGGGGGCTAGTTAACGTCACGATATGGCTTTTAATCGAATGGTTTCGATCTGTGTGATGAAAGTAAAAGGAAATAGAAATTAATTTCTTTGTATTGAATTAATCTTCAAAGAGGTAATTATAAGTAATTGTGCTAAATCAAATTTCAAGTTTATTTGAAGTTTTTATGAATGTATTGTCAAAATACCAATTAATCAAGTATTGTCTTAAACCGTTATATAAACATGTCTAGTGTCACAATTTCATATAGATATAACCACCAACACCTGTAAATCGAGGCTCTTTCAAGGAAATTCTTTTTTAAATATCATTTATTTTTACCAAAAAAATAAAGGCAAATGTTGCTGTATTACAAAAAAACAAAAAAACAAAAACAAAATACACGAATTTCCGTTTTGAAAATATATGAATACAGCATATTTTAAACTCTAAATGAAAGTATAAATAGATATAAAATAATTAAAATTAATTAGAAATAAAATAGATTTAAATAGATTTTTTCCTTGCTATTGTTCAAACCCTTGACAAGGGCGAATCCAGGATTTCAAGTTAGGGGGGGGGGGGGGGGCGCACTTAAGAAAATATCGCCGAGCGGAGGGAGGCGCGAAAATTTTTTGGGTATTTCGTGTGAAAAATCACGATTTTACGCCAAAAAAATCATTTTTTTCCAATTTTAGGGGGGCGGGCGCCGGGTGCGCCCTCCCTGGATCCGCCCCTGCTTGACCACTTTGCAAAACTGCCAAAACACACATACACCAGACCAGAAGAAGCTGATGTAACTTCTTTGTTGAATTCCATTTGTAACATTGATTTTGTCGTAACCATTGTTATTGTTCAAATGTGCCTGGCTTTTAAGAAAGGGCTCAGCAGATCACTAGATTTAGATTAAACTTATTTTATTGTTAACTATATAACATTTGGATCGGACATAAGTTATTCCAACTTACAAAGGTCCTCTACAAGATCACTACAAGAGAGATCACTTGACATAGGTAGACTCTTAAAAAGCGTAAATTTAATTCAGAGCTCACTAGACTGCAGAGCAAATGTTGAACAATTCAACCACCAGTGTTTTGAGAGGAGTGCTAAAATATGTGAACCGCTAGACATAGAGGTTAAAAAACCTAGAATATGCGGGAGACAAATAATGTTGGAGTAGAGTCCGGAAGACTACTTTAGGAAGTCAATAACTGTACATTTTCACTACTGTACGCTAAATGAAATGAAAACAAGGTTTACCGACCTACACGCCAGACGAGAACCGCTTTGGGACTACAGTTGGTTCCATCAATTATTGAAAATATTGCTTCATAACTGAGCCCCCCCCCCCTCCCCCCGTCAACAGAGTCTCTGGATCCGCCCCTGGGTATTGAGAAATAAAACTTACGTTTAGTGCCGAAGGCACCGTGACGACTATATCATTCGAATAGAAAACAGGGTTTTACTTTCGAACTTGAAGAAGGCAGAGTTGTCATTGAAGGTTTCGTAAATGAAATAAATAATATGAAACCGGCACGGCCATGAATGCTCGCGCATCTGAAAATTATATGGCAATTTCACGCTCATCCAGTGCATCAAAAAGTGTCGAGATTTTTTGGGCCGAGATATATTGGGGACGACTTATTTTTAGGGCCGAATCTAGTCTCATTCAATCGAGCTGTCGTTCCTTTATTGGAGTTATCGTTCCTTACGAAATCTCAAAAGTTAACTTCCACGTAGAAACAAAAATTTTTGTCAGTATGTCAGTAGAGATTTGATCAATTAAAAAATAATATGAAACCGGCACGGCCATGAATGCTCGCGCATCTGAAAATTATCTGGCAATTTCATCAAAAAGTGTCGAGATTTTTTGGGCCGAGATATATTGGGGACGACTTTTTTTTAGGGCCGAATCTAGTCTCATTCAATCGAGCTGTCGTTCCTTTATTCGAGTTATCGTTCCTTACGAAATCTCAAAAGTTAACTTCCGCGTAGAAACAAAAATTCTTGTCAGTATGTCAGAAGAGATTTAGTAAATTAAAGAATATCAATATAAGTAAAACAAGTTAGCAAAATGACTTTTATTACACACGGGTTCCGGGTTTCAGTGGTATCGGACGTACGAGAGAGGGTACGAGACTTCAGGATCACATTTGCGCTTTATGTTAAGAAGATCTTCATTAGTTGAGGCTGTTAGTGTGTTACACGGAAACCGGTGTTTACAAAGCGTCGAATTTTTTTTTCTTCCACAGTATGTTCAACCATGTTTGTTAAAAAATCCTAAGTATAAGATAAGATAAGATAAGAAAACTTTATTTTGATTCGGCACATAATAAAACAGTACAACATAAGCTCTAATGAGCTTTTTACCGAATATACATTAACAATAAAACAACACAAGTCACATGCAAAGTTACAAACTAAAATAAGCTAAGACATATAGGCATAAAAAGGAGGACTGTGTATAGATCTGAACAAGAACCCACGTGACAAGTGCCTCTTTGGACTCTTGTTCAAGATCCACACACAGATGCTCCAACATAAAGCAGCATTTAAAAAGAAGCAGCAGGTAAAAAAAATAATGAAATAATAATACTGAATATTTAAAACTGGTACCAACATAATCAGTAAAAGTAGCACTGTCTAACTAAAAAATCAAAGAATATAAAATTTTCAAGCCAAACTAAAAAAAATTAAAATTAAAATTAAGCAAACCAGAAGCAAAATTTGAATCATCTACATGCAGAACAGCAACATTTGGACCCATTCCAGGACTGCAAAAGACTCTTGAATTGAGAGAAACTATTTTCAGTCCTGAAATGATCTGGGAGGCTGTTCCACAATGTAGATGCAGCAAATCTGAAAGAGTTTTTACTGTACCGTGCATACTGCATATAGATGCCGGCCGGGGACCAGGTGGCAATGCCTCGCTGGGTTCCCATCGGCACCCACATACATCATGACATAATAAAGCAGAAAATTAAGCATGTTTGGATAAAAAATTGACAAGCACTAAAACAAAGAAATATATATCTAAAAGGTATATGCAAATAAAAAGAGCAAAAACAGTAGCAGAATATTTATCATCTGCATGCAGAACAGCAACATTTAGTACCATTCCAGGACTGCATTAAGCTCTTAAATTGAGAAAAACTGTTTTCAGTCCTGAAATGGTCTGGGAGGCTGTTCCACAATGTAGCAGCAGCAAATTTAAATGTTTTTTTGCCATACCTTGATGTTCTGACCTGTGGAATGTCCAGTATATTGTTATATCTAAAATAATATTTTGAATTTCGTAAATGCACAAGGCTATGGAGACATGATGGCGACAGTTTATTCATAATCTTAAATGTTTCCAGGGCCATAGTTCTCATTCTACGAATCTGCAAGGAAGGCACCTTTGCTTTTTTCAATAAATTATCATATGAGCTATTGTAATCCTCATACACAAAGCGAAGAGCTCTTTCTTGCACTTTTTCTATCTTTTGGGAATTTTTCTCCGAACAAAAATGCCAGGCCAAAGGGCAAAAGTTAAAATTACTAAGAATAAAAGTATGGAAAATTGTAAGTTTGTTTAATCTGTTCAAATAGGGGCCTAAACGTTTGATAATGTTCAGCTGTTGGGATGCCTTCCTGCAGATTGTACTTATATGTGTGTGTCAAAATTTAATTTTATACCATAAAGAGCTCGCTTAAGCTCGCATATCAATATAAGTAAAACAAGCTAACAAAATGACTTTTATTACACACAGGTTCCGGGTTTCAGTGGTATCTGACGTACGAGAGAGGGTACGAGACTTCAGGATCACCTTTGCGCTTTATGTTAAGAAGATCTTCATTAATTGAGTGTGTTAGTGTGTTACACGGAAACCGTTGTTTACAAAGTGTCGAATTTTTTTTCTTCGATAGTATGCTCAACCATGTTTGTTAAAAAATCCTAAGTACACATTTTATACCGTAAAGAGCTCGCTTAAGCTCGCATAATATACTTTGTGTCGTGCCTTCGGCACGAACACTACGAATAAAGAAATAAAATCGTCGTGCCGAAGGCACACCCGATATGAACAAAAGAATGAATCGGCACGGCCACATTAATAAATAAATAAAAATAATAAATATTGCAAATGTTGCAAATGGGTCCCATGGCAACACCTTGACGAAAGTTGATTCGCCCTTTATTTTCATAGACAAAGAAACATTAAGTTTTCGTTCCGAAGGCATATCTTATATAATAAAATTAATTTACTAGTCGTGCCGAAGACACGACCATTACGAACAAAATTTCAAAAGTCTTCGTGCCAAAGGCACGAAAACAGTATAGTCGGAATGGATCCCATGGCAACACATTGCCGGAAGTTAATTGTAACAGGTATTTACCAAGCAAACTCGTACCAAAAATTCGTCATGTCATACTGATTGGCATTCGTGCCGAAGGCACTAAATATGCTATCAATATTAAAATGTAATAATTATGTTTTGGCAATCGGACTTTTTCGGGCCTTTCCGTCAAACAAAATTGTTCCGCTTGGTGGAATTATCCCATCTAATCTTGAAATACGAGGAAAAATCTGTAGTTAAATAAAATGAGATATTGGATACTTTGATTTAATTTATGTTGTTGTTTTTTTAATCGACTCCTCTCGCAGCTCTGTTGCAGTTTTCTAATTATCAACCCAGCTGTGAGCGAAGCGAACATGGTTGATACCAATCTCCCATACAGATTGTCAAAAGCTATGATTATCTTTAATTGGATAGGATCAAATACAAATACAATATCATTAATTGAAGTGATTGAGCAATCACTAATTAGGCGGCCTAATATATGATGATTAAACACAATCTGTTACAAATAAGATATTATTTCAGTTTAAATTTGAAACAAGTGTCCAATAGTAGTAAAAAGATTTTAATATGGTTAAATATATAATATAAATTGTGAAATTTGGCGGAGTAATGGAATTATATGTAATTAATAAGTAAGGTGGAGGATTAAATTGCCAGTGACCAACTATGAAAAGGTAGGCTTCCGGTCAACATTGTGCTTTATCTAATACCTTAACAAAAATATTTGTATATCATCAGATAGAGTATACAATTGTCTTTAAGAATATTGTAAACGGGTTTTGACCGGGTTCCTTGAATTTTGAGAAATTTGAGATCAAAGTTGAAAATTCGCCTTTGGCTAACTCTGAAAAGGTAGGCTTCCGGTCAAGATTGTGCTTTCCACCAATATTTTCATAAAATCATATTTATATCATCTGATAGAGTATAAAATTGTCTTTAAGAATATTTAAACGGTTTTTGACCGGGGTGTTTGAATTTTGATACATTTGAGATCAAAGTCAAAATTTTGACCATTGCCCGTTCTCATTTTTGACACTTCCGGTAAACTTTTAAGTACCTAAATAATGAAATATTTTATTATTTATTTCTTTAAAAGATAGATCTTAACAATAGCTTTTAGAATCAGTTTAGATTTTTTATCCTAGGTCGAGTACTTTTCAAGATATGACCTTTCAAGTACCCATTTTGGGCTTACTTTCGTGTTTTCCCACTTCCGCGTTTTAGACCTTCCCCTTGCAGGCTCTCTATCTCTGTAAGCGTCTCAAAAGTAGTCCCAAAACACGTGATCATGTAACGATCGATCATGCGACAATTTTTTATGTAGATATTCAAAAGCTTGCCTTTGACAGTCCCTCAACACGATGTTCTTGTCATAATCTTTAACAATTGTATCTAATGTTGACATTTTATCGGATGAATAAGTAAACCAAATTACTCAGAATAGGAAAACGTTTCACAAAAATATAGTTCCTATAAATATAGCTTTTCTAAAATGGTATTTCGCCTCAAATAAAAATCATATTTCACGTCAAAACTAAAGATATATGCAAAAAAGACGAATAGCGTCTTAGAAGCAATTGTATTGAGAATTAAAACTTACGTTTCGTGCCGAAGACACGACTGTATCATTCAAATAGAAAACGGCTTTACTTTCGAACTTGAAGAAGGCAGAGTTGTCATTGAAGGTTTCTTTCATGAAATAAATAATACACTTTGTGTCGTGCCGAAGTCACGAACACTATGAATAAAGAAATAAAATCGTCGTGCCGAAGGCACACCCGATATGAACAAAAGAATGAATCAGCACGGCCACATTAAATGTTGCAAATGGGTCCCATGGCAACACCTTGACGGAAGTTGATTCGCCCTTTATTTCCATAGACAAAGAAACATTAAGTTTTCGTTCCGAAGGCATATCTTATATAATAAAATTAATTTACTAGTCGTGCCGAAAGGCACGACCACTACGAACAAAATTTCAAAAGTCTTCGTGCCGAATAGTCGGAATGGATCCCATGGCAACACGAAAATTAATAGAAATTGTAAAAAATGAAAATTAATAAAACATATAGTCATGCAAGGCATGCGCCGGAAAGTAACCTTCATCAAGTTGAAGATTTTCCGTACTGAAAGAAGTGAAGAACACATTGCCGGAAGTTAATTGTAACAGGTATTTACCAAGCAAATTCGTACCAAAAATTCGTCATGTCATACTGATTAGCATTCGTGCCGAAAGCACTAAATATGCTATCAATATTAAAATGTAATAATTATGTTTTGGCAATCGGACTTTTTCGGGCCTTTCGTCAAACAAAATGTTTCCGTTTGATGGAATTATCACATCTAATCTTGAAATACGAGGAAAAATCTGTAGTTAAATAAAATGAGATATTGGATACTTTGATTTAATTTATGTTTTATTTATTTTTTAATCGACTCCTCTCGCAGCCCTGCTACAGTTTTCTTGTTTTTATAGGCTATGGCTAATACTTCTTCTACAGGTATTGACGGTTGACTTCCTTCTTCTTTCGGTATACAGCTATCCATCCACTGGATGATCACTAGCTGTTGCGCATGCGTGGGAATAAGAAATAATAATAAATTCAGTCAGTTTATAACAAGTGGTGCCAACAGAAATAAATTTTGTGGTTAAAACTATTTACAGTTTCATTTTTATTTAAATTTGTGATTGTAGATGGCTGAGAACAGTTGGTGTTAGCTGTTCTCTAAACGTGTTGACTGTTGGGCATAGAACTATAGTTTGAGGTAGTAAATTCCAGTGAATGATTGTGTTCGGAAAGAATGAGTACTTGTACGGATCTTTGAATGCATGAAGATGTCTGTATGTAAATGGATGAAATTGTCTGATTCTTGGGTCTGTAGGTATTAATATTGTTGTAGGAACTGCAACTATATGGTGAACAATCTTGTAGAACATGATAAGTTTTGTTTTGAATCGACGTTGTTGTAATGTAGGCCAGGTGAGAGTTTGTAGCGTGTCTGTGACGCTGCTAGTATTATGGTATCTATTGCAGGCATACCTAGCTGCCCGTCGCTAGACCATCTCAATTTTATTGCAATGTTCTGCAGTGTGAGGGTTCCAAACTGAGCATGCATACTCTAGTTTTGGACGGACAAGAGATAGGTATGCCTACGACTTTATATTTGTGTTGGAGGTTTTAAGGTTTCCTTTCAAGAATCCAAGACTTTTATTTGCATTGGCTACCATGTTGTTAGCATGCTGTGTCCCTTTTAATTTGGATTGAAGAGTGATATCCAAGATATTTTGCTGAAGAAACTGATTCCAAAGTATGATTGTGTAGCAAGTAGTTATGTTTTACAGGATTTTTCTTGTTTGTTATTGTAAGGACTGAGCATTTGTCTGGGTGGAAAGTCATCAGCCAGTCACTTTCCCATCTTGCGGCAGCATCAATGTCTTCTTGGAGACTATCACAATCTTTTTGGGATTTGATAGTTTTGTAGATGATGCTGTCGTCGGCGAACAGTCTGAGTTGGCTGGATTTCATATATTCTGATAAGTCATTTATATATATCAGAAAAAGAACAGGGTGCAGAACTGTTCCCTGAAGGACACCAGAAGTGACCGGAGCAATATCTGATGACTCTCCATCCAGAACCACTGTTTGTGTACGGTTTGATAAAAAGGCAGAGATCCTGTTTAATGTTTGATTCTTGATTCCATAAAATTTGAGTTTGTATAGAAGTCGTTGATGTGAAACTTTGTCAAAGGCTTTGGCAAAGTCCATGATAATGAGATCAGTTTGAATATTTTTATCTGAATTTGCAGCAAGTTCTTGAACAAAGGACAGTAGTTGGGTTTCACAGGATCTAGAATGTCTGAAGCCATGTTGAAGATCATATAATAAACTGTTGCTTTCCAGATGGTTAAGTATGTGTTTTGTAATGACATGTTCCATAATTTTACAGCTGATACAAGTGAGAGAGATTGGTCTGTAATTTGCTGCGTTGTATTTTTCACCTTTTTTGTATGCCGGTGCAACATTTGCATGTTTCCAGTCAGATGGTATGCAGCCAGTCTGAAGTGATTTTTGAAAAATAATGGTTAAGATTGGAGCTGTAAAATTTTGAAGATCTTTTAGTATTCTGCCGCTGATGTTGTCTGGACCACTGGCTTTATGCGGGTTGATGTTGTTAAGTAGTTTTTGGATGCCAGGTGTTGAGATGGCGAGTGGTGGTATATCTGGATGTGGACTCACACCCTTGTTAGGAATGTTATCTATTGATTCAGTGGTAAATACATATTTAAATTGTTCGTTTAAGATGTTTGCCTTTTGTTTGCCTTTTGTTTAGTGTCGGCAACTAGTTGTCCCTCTTTTTTCAAGGGAGCAACTCCACTGTTGTCAGTTCTGAGTGACTTTATGAAGGAGACGAGTTTCTTTTGGTTTCGATTGATTATTAAAACTTTGATCTGGATCATTTGTTGGAAGGTCTAGGATTAATATTTCGATATAGGTGTTGTAAGCATGTCTTTGTTCTTTCTGGACCTGATGTTTCAGCTCTTTATATTTCTCTTTATATTTTTTGTCCTTTTTCATTTTGAAGTATAATTTGTTCTTTTTATTAATCATCTTTCTTAGTTTATTATGGATCCAGGGTAGTCGATGTTTGTATGTTAGCATTTTATGTGGGATGTTTTTATTAATTGATTTTGTAAGATTGTTCTTAAATAAGTTCCACATTTCATTTACAGTACTTTTTGCATCATTGTTTATGTTTATTATCTTTTTAAGTGTGTCTTCTAAATCAGATTTGATGTTATCCCAGTTTGCTTTGTCATACTTGAGGATTTTTCTGGGTTGTTGACGTACTTTACGCAACCATATGTCTGCTTCTATGTAAACAACAGCATGGTCACTAAGCCCAAGAGGTGGTAATGTATGAACTTTATTGATGATATATGGATTGGTTACTAGGATGAGATCAAGAGTTCACTCTTTTCTAGTTGGAACATTTACTAATTGATGGAGATTGTATTCATCGATGATATCTAAGAGTTTGATGTTAAGTTCTGTTTCTGGTTTACCTGATATAACTTGTGGTATAGACCAGTCGATGTGACCCAGATTAAAGTCTCCTCCTTAAATAATATTGGTATTGGATAAGGGTAATAACAAAATTACCGAACTCCGAACAATCTTACAAAGGGAAAGTCAAAACTCATAATTATATAAATAGACAAAATCAGTCAACAACCGAAAAACGGTGAACACCGTAATGACCCTGACTTGGTACAGGCATTTCTAAAGAAATGGTGGGTTGAATCAGATTTTAAAGCGCCAAACCTCCCGCTCTCATTACGGTTCAAAGGTTGCGGCTGTCATTATAACAGTATTTAAATACAGGAACAAAATAGGTAAAATAGTTGTCAAAGCAGTACCATATTCGGTGACGTAAATGTCAAAAATATTTTTACGTCACACATTGATAAAAAATATCCTTGACATTTTTCTTGACTTCTTTATCTTTATACATTTTCACTATATGAAAATGCATCGCTTATAATCGTTTCTGCAGAGACGGAATATATTTCGACAAGATCTTGGTATCGGAATATAAACTTTTTAAGAGATCGAATAAGGCGAATCTTTTTATAGCCCTGGTCCAGTAGCCTGTTTCTCAGATGAAGATGGCATTTCAGGAAATCAGAATAATTGCTACTGGCCCTTGCATAGCGAATCAATTGCGAGATGTAAACACCATATGCAGGAGAAGCTGGTACATTGCTTCACATGTTTGGAAAATTTATGATTCTAAAATTGAAGTCGTCCCGTTTATCATAAATTTTAGTACTGAGTTGACCACTGTCGTCAAATTCGAGATATAAGTCCAAAAATGATGCGGACGAAGCTGTATCTGTGGTCTTTTTAACTCCCAGCTCTGGAGGATATATCAATGGAAGAAATTCTGCAAATCTAGAATTATTGATAGATAAAACGTCATCAATATACCTGTATGTGAAATTAAAGGCTCTAGCCTCATGAATCTTCTTATCTTTTACAAGCTTTGATTTATTCTACTGAGGGATAATTCAAGCTGTTGTAGAGATGTTCCCTTATCAGATGGTGGTCTATAGTATGCACCTATTAGTAAATTCTTACTTCCAGACATGTTTATTTGAGACCAAACTATCTCGCAATCAGTTTTGAGTTCGCTTACTTCAGTACTAATAAATTCTTTGTTGATGGTAATAAGCACTCCTCCATAACTTTGGTTGTTTTTATTTGGTTTCCTGTCTGACCTGTAGACATTGAATAATTCTGATGGAAAGAACTCATATGATGATGTATCTTTATCTAACCATGTCTCTGTTCCTAAGATAATATCAGGTTTAGCAGAGTCAATAATTTGGTTAAGGTCTTCTTTCTTATTTTTTATTGATTGAAAATTAATGTTCAAGATTCTAATTGGTTTACGATTTTTATTTGGAGTTTTCTTTGGTGGTTTAGAATTTAGTTTAACCTTAGTCATAGGCGATGAAGATGCCTGTGGAGCTCCTAAGCTATTATTAAGAGATGTGTCATTCATCAAGCTCCAGTTATTTGTGGCAGGGTTGGCCGGGAAATACCAGTGGCGGGAATTCCCAGTGGTAATTACCGGGAAATACCGTCCTGGAAAATACTCTAAATTTGAGCTCAAGTGGGAAATACTGGGAAATATGATTTTTAGATGTGATTAATTTCTTCAAAGTTGCTAAAAACTTAACATTTTAACACACAGTGTTGAAAATTACACCAGTTTAATAAATATGGGTATACAGTCTAGGTGTAGGACCATTAAGAAGGACTTCAGGCAATTTTTGAAATTGTAATCTTCATATAAACATAATATTTATACAAAAGACTTTTATTAAAAACATGTTAAAACTGTCACCACAATTTTATATCTACACTTTTCAGTTCAACCATACAGTTTCAGAGTTCACCAATATATTTCATCTTTCCCCCTTAACATTCTGTAGCAAAAAACAAGCTTTCCTGCTTTAACAAGACCAAGTCTATTTCCTAATTTTTGACTGAATCATGCCAAAGTTTGAGAAGATTCTCTCAATAGCAGCCGAACATGATGGCATTTCTAACAATAGATGATTGTTTTGCCAGGTTGTATACATGTAATCTAATATCCTAAGGGCATTTCCTTTATGCTATAGTATAATAATGACTAACTTTTTTAATTTGTTTTTACAAACTAATTAACACATCTTCAATAACCTTTAGAAATCAATAAGTCCAGTTTGTAAAGACAAACAATAAACATGTCAAAAGCAGGTCAGAATATGGTTTTAATCACTAAACAAAGGAGGTACAAAGTGAGGATTACAAGTAAAGAATAATTTTCTTAATATTTCTATTAAAATCTATATATTTGTTTAGCAAATATCAATTTTCCAATATCAATTTTATATATCTGTACATTAACACTATCCATTAATTTGTTTTTTCTGTAAGTCCAATATAGTTATATTTGTATCCATTAAAGATTTTTTATATACAAATTTGGCCATACATGCAAAACATAAATATCAATTTAGAAGTTTCCTGTACCATTATATTTGCAAATTAAGAATCAATCTTATTTCCCAGTATTTCCCGCCGTCCTGGGAAATACCGGTATTTCCCGTCGTCCTGGGAAATATGAGTATTTCCCGCTTTTTTGCCAACCCTGATTTGTGGTGTTAAATGATATGTCGGTTTGATTATTAAATAAGCTGGTGGAAAAGTTTGGCATTCCACAGTTGGTACATTCCCAGTTTATGTTACTGGCATTCTTACATTCATAGTTGTGAGATGTCATACCCTGACAGTGTATGTGGTACCAAGTATCACAACTGTCACAGCAAAGTGCTTTTTGCTTCCATGTTGCTGCCCTCTGGCAAGTGCCACATGGCCATCGTGTGATTTTGTTTCTCTTTTGTTGGTTCGTAGGATTTGTTGAATTAATTCTTTCTATGCTTGTTGGTGATAATAAGCTTTTACTTGGTACATGTACATCATTGTTATTGTTAATGGTTTTCCCCAAGTTATTCAGTTTGTCAAATGGATCGGGTGACACAAAAGAATAATTATTAAAAATTGACGTAAAAATGTTGGGCATTCCACATTGTATGCACTCCCAGCTGATGTTACTAGCATTCATACACTCATAGATATGAGGGTGTACATTTTGACAGTCTATGTGATACCAGGTGTTACAGCTATCACAACATATAGCTTTATTTTTTGTTGTTACTGCTTTTTGGCATGTACCGCATGGCCATTTAGGAGTTCTAGGGCCAGTATTTGTTTCAGTGTCTGAAGAGTTTGCAATAAGTAATAGGCACAGATATAATTGTACCTTTCTATTAGGACTATATTTGAGGTATTTGGTAACTGTTATACAGGTTACAGCTTTTATTTGAATGGTGTAGGGCCTTGGAAATGGCAACAAAAGGAAAACGTTTTGTTGGACATCTGAGCAGTATGTTTTTAGTAGACAAAGTGCTACTTGGTGAGTGTTGTATGTTAAATACAGAGCTTGTTATTGCCAAAATACAAAAACAAATTTTCCACATACCTGATTTTGTTTTCTTTCTCTTTAAAGCTTTATCTGTGCTCGAATATGGAATTGTGAAAAGGTGGGAATAGTTAATATTAGCAGAGTAGACTAGTTAAATCTTCGTCTCCTGGGCAACTCAGGAGTTCGGGTTTATCGAAAAGCCTGGTTAGTATAAAGTCTAGACAGCATGAAAGTAAAAATGTTTGTTTACTTCCGGTATACTTTGTCATATGACTGTTTTATCGGCAATGTTATCATTCTGATTCATTGATTTTTTAATGTTGTGTTTATCTTGTTTACTGGGTTTAAACGGGAAATTTTGAGTTGGTTGTGTACTTTTACCACAATAATGATGATTCTTATTATAAATTTGTCATAAATGATTCTAATATTTAGGAAATTTCACTTTTTTCTAGAGCCAAAAGAGGAACGTCTTCCTCGATCCACGCATGCGCTCTATTTCGGAGCACTCCATATTGGATATATCGTGTATGCTGAAATACGTGTATTTACATATATACATGTAACGTCCACATCCGCACCCATACGAACTTCCTAATAAACTTCATCATAATATTTACACATAAAAGTCTATATACACGTAAAAGCATAAAAGGGTCATTCTCTGACAACTTTTCAAAATACCGAGTTTTGTCTATATGAAAGGAAAATTTGTCACAAACGCTTCATTTGCTACAGTTCGTTTAATTAAATCATTCTTGGGACAGAATTAAGTGTTTGGCATGCTGTTTTATCAAAAATATATTTGTTCTACCTCGTTTATTCCGGCCGTAGTGTGGGAATATTTGTCTTTACCGTCACAATACCTTTAAATGCACATTTTCTTACCTTTTCTTCAAGAAGAAGAAGAAGAAGAAGATACTTTATTTACCAATTATGGGCCAACGAGGGGAATGAATATTCACATATATAATTATTTAAAACATAATATATGTTTAACAAAGACAAAGATACAATAACATATACTTATAACATGTCATTTATATGCTCAGTGTGGTTGATATGTTTTAATACATCCAGCTATGATATATGCATCATATAAATACGATGATAAATAAATAGATAGAGCCGACTATTTGTATCCTACCCGTGTCTGAAGCTCTGAAGCAAAGAGGCAAGCACAATGATAACCTTTCTGCAGGAGACACCAGGTGACGGTGCTAAAAGGATGATAGTCAACCCTTAATTTTGAGGTATGAGCCATTTATATCGTCCCTGTGTCTAAAGCAGAAGGGCAAGCACATAGGTTGCCCTTCAGCAGCAGACACCAGGGGACGATGCTAAAAGGATGTTTGCTCATACCCAAATATTTAATTGTATGAATTGATTATCCTTCCCGTGTAGGATATATGTTAATTTACTCATACAGTTGATTTTGTGTTATAATTAAAAGACAAGATGCATCAACATTTTAAGGAAGATGCTTCAAAATAAATTTACATAATGTTTTCAATAATTCAATATTTTCAGAGTTAAAAAACCAAATCAGTTTGTTTTGACTGTTCAAATTTCTAAAATTACTACATACAGTTGTAATTTCAAACAACATTGATTCTAGGTCTTCACTGTATTTTGAGCATTCAAATAAAAAATGTAATTCATCTTCAATAACATTTGAAGAACATTTTGTGCACATTCTGTTGTGTCGGTGAACACCTTGATATCTACCTAATTCTGTCTGTAATCTATGTGAGGATGTACGCAGTTTTGTAAAACTTCTCCTTAGCTCAAAATTATTAACTTTTCAAGACCAAAATTATTCTTACATATATTATATATTTTTAGTTTACTGTCAGAGAATTGATTAATTTGTTTTTTCCATTCTGTGATAAATAATGATTCAAAAAAAATAAAACGAATGCACGAGGTTGAAAATAACACCTTTAACCGTGCTCAAAGTCATTCCTGATGCTAAGTGAAAGTGATTAAAAGTGTGGTTGTGTTTACCGTCACGATCATAATATGAAATTGTGTCGGTAAAGACTGTTACGGTAGAGACAATTCCGCATTTCGGTATTGATTCCGTGTATTACAGAAAATATTTCTAAAGGTGAATTATGTGCATTGCTATCGGGAACAACGTTTTATTTCTACATGACGTTTTAAATGTTGTAGCAGGTGAACAGAGGAACTTCTATTATGTTTGGTAAAGACGTTGAGTAAAGGTACTAATGCATTTTAATGGAGATACTGGTTTGTTTCTTTGAATCCTGCTGACAGTCGATCCACGATACCGTTTCTTTACATCGATGAAGTAAAAAGGAAAGCACCAACGTGACTACGATCTCAGAGTCACGTGTATATTAGACGTTCTGCAACGTTAAATAAAGGAAATATTTTACATCAATACAAGTGTGGACACAGAAATGTGCTGTCCAAAAGGCAAGTGTGGATGTCATTATTTCATATTATTAACTTAAAAAAAAAATTCATGGACACAGGGGTTCTGGATTTTTTTTAATAAAAAACTAATCCTGGATTATTATTTTTGCTTAAAGTCCGGTCCTGTGTTTTTATTTCAAATTTTCATCATAGCCCCCCTCCCCCTTCCAAGGGATATAAAATTGTATCATTAATAATAAATTAATAAATAATAAATTCAGATTTTCTATTTTAAATAAATCTCATTTACAAAACCACTGATATTTGTTAAATTTTTAACGCTGATTTAAGCTTTAGTCGCAACAAATTTTTATTTTTCTCTTTAAACTGTCGAAACATAACATTTATTTAACTGTAAAATTTACAAATAAAACTCCCCCCCCCCCCCCCCCCCCCACACACACACCCCTTTTTCCCTTTTTTCTTGTTTAAATCAATGATCAACAATATTTCAGAATCAAACAAATGAATAAATATAACATAGATTTCTTTTACATGCATCTTTTTACCATGCGGAGTCAGTGTGTTTTAAATCGGTCATCCAATCAGGACACTCATTATTCTTGTCCAAGATAAAAATACATCGCTAAAATTACCTGTGGGTGTTTCCTCACTTTAACTCGTAAATTTACATAGAAATCGGAGATATTTCGTCATAAAACTTCACACATGGTTTTGTCTATCATATTTCTTGAAGACAAACATAACATTTTATTAAATTTATCAATATTTTATGAGTATCAACAGTTTTTTCTTAATAATGTTGTTTAAATATATAAAACTTTAAGCATATTATTATTTAATGTTTACTGTAATGATTAAACCTTTAAAACATAAAGAAACACCATTTTTGAAGTTTTAATTCTTTTTTTCTATAATCATCCCTGCAGTGGGACATTACCGTCACGTGTATTATTCTATATCAGTCTTCCCGAAACTTGCTGAGAAGTTGTCAGTCATTCGGACCGACAGACATGAAAATCTTGTCAGTCCGAAAAATATTTTGCCGGTCCGAAAAAAAAGTCCCAAAAAATTCACTGTCACATGCATTTTGTTTAGTTTGGCCTTTTTAGAGTGATTTACCCTAGTATTAGCAATTGGGCACCTGATTTCACCTCTGGTTTTTATAGAGATTAAAGTAATTCAATTTTCAGTTTTCAGTGTTGTTCAAAATTGTATATGTTATGTCTTTTATAGTGTGTGTCTCGAGTTTTGTTGTTTTGATAACCTTGTACTATAGGTCAATGGTTGTATGAAAGACGTCATGTCATTGGCTAATATATATACAAATAACCAATCGTGTCGTGATCGTCTTCACAAATGGGTTTGATTGAAACCGGAAATGCATAAAAGGGATGAAAACAATGAAAATTGTGTAATTTAAAAATAAAATTAAACACTGATCAATGCCTTTCGGACAAAATCTGAGGTAACTATTATACCAAACATTCGGTATTACAGAGTTGGCGAAAACTTTTTTTTTCTGTCTGACATTGGGTCAGACAGGAACTGGGGTTCTGTCTTACCCATGGGCTTTGTGTCTGTCCCACCATTTTTTTGTAATATTGTATATAACCTATCAAATTTTGTTTTTTTTATATACAGAACTGAATGCAAGATTACCTATAGTCATGATCATTAAACAACTCAATTAAATGTTTTTCTGTATACATATTTTTATCTAAAAAGATAAGGCAGATATAGCCAACAATCCGTATCTAATGGTCCGATCACGTTCCGAATATTATACATCAATGTCAGTTTCCGGTTTACCTACATTTTTAATTTCAGTTAAGAATATGAATCTGCTGTCATCTTCAATATATAAGCATCTCAAAACATATTTAATTAAACACAAACAATCTTTGATACTTGGGGAGTGTGGAAGTCAACTTATTTCTGTGCTCAGTAATATATTTCAGTTTTAATGTTCCACGTTTTGCAGGTGCTGGTTCCTACTAAAAGGATGTTTACATTTACGTACATTTGTATAGGAGTTTCGATTACAAAGAGGAACGTGTCGGTCTGACAGAATAAATAAACAAATTTCAAGTCTCTGTCTGACATTTTAATCAAACTGAAAATGGAATTTAATGCCATTGGCAGTGGAAACTGGGAGGGAATAAATTTCAATCGCCGGTGCTATGTTTTACCGGACATTTGGTCCGATATATATTTTGAAATCGTCGGTCCTACTGCATTTTTGTCGGTCAGGACCGACGGACCGACGGTTTTCGGGAAGTCTGCTATATGTGACGGTAAAAAAGAGAATTTGTAAATCCATTATTTGGCATTCCCTTAATGTATTTTATAAATCGTTTTAATGAAATAAATACAATAAACATGAACAAACGACCTATCAACTTTTATTGTAATTTAAGTTTGTAGTTTTTCTGTAATATTAATGGGACACAATTGCAGTCTTTACCATCACTATTGTAAAAGTTGTCAGATAATGACCCAAAAAGTATCAACATCCATCCGTCTCCCGGGATTTATCTAAAAGTCACTAGTATTCCAACTGGTTAAAATGTATAAAGCCAGATGTGAAAGGAATTTAAATGTCTCTATTTATGCACAGGCGCTCGTGGCACGGACTTACCTCCCCCCTTTTTCTAACTTTCTGTTTAAAATTTATTTTCAATAAAATTTCTTTATTTCTTTATTATTTCATCTCTGATAAATTTGTAAACAGAAAGTTAGAAAAAGGGGGTGATAAGTCCGTGCCACGAGCGCCTGTGTATTTATGCAATCATTAAAATCAATTTCAATTCTGTTGTAATTATTATGTAAAATGACATCTCGATAGCTCATATTGTAAAACGTAAAATGCCTGCATTTAAAATACTGTATATTTATGAATTCTAGGAGCACATAAAACAAATTATGGCAATTAAGATATAAAATGTATCTTGTACTGTCGTCATGGTAATTTTATCTCTAGTAACAGGTGTCATGAACAAGGCCATAAGGAACCTTTTTGTAATTATTAGGTAGATGGCCAGCATGATTGTGCAGTTTCAGGCAACAGTTCTGTTTTTAAAGTCGGTGTAGGAAAATTAAAGACTAAACGTCGTCACCGCAGAAGAGGTATTGGTAAGAAACAATGTACAGTATGTGGCCAAAAGTATTGGCGCATGTAAAAATAATTCCTATATAATCAACCAAAACCATATTTTTTCAAAAAATTATTGTGAAGCCATTTCTGGATAGATTTTAACAAATTTTACACCAAAACATTCGGTTTTGTCTATATTTTGATCGTTTATTTGATTATTATGAGTGGTTTTTATTTGTATATTATTTAAACAGGGTTGTTAATTTTTAGGATTTATTTTTAGTTGAAATATATAGGAAAATCAAAGTCAATTTTTATATGTTGTGTTTAAATTATGTACAAATAAAACCCACTCATAACAACATAATGAGTAAATAAACAATCAAAATATGGACAATTCCGAATGTTTTGGTGTAAAATTTGTTAAAATCTATCCAGTAATGACTTCACAATAATTTTTGGAAAAATATGGTTTTGGTTGATTATATATAGTGATTTTTTTTTACATGCGCCAATACTTTTGGCCACATACTGTAAATCTTTAAAATCCAAAATTGACTTTTTAAATATAAGGGGTATAAGGAGGAAAATCCATGATGTGAATAAACATCTTGAAGATAATTCTCCGGATATACTTTCTTTAGCGGAAGCATTTCTTCGGTCTGATGACAAGCCTAAACTTCTACAGACAGGTTATAATTGGTTTGGCAAATGTCGCAAGTCGGTAAAAGATAAAGGCGGAATTGGTATATGCGTAAAAACCGATTTTCCTATACTAGATGAAAATCTGAATAGCAGTCGAGACGATGATTTTGAACGTTTCTGGATATTAGGTCGCTTAAATGGAGTAAAGACTGCCATAGGAACTGTTTATTTCCCAAATGACGGAGTAAGCAAGGACCTAACTGATAGTCTTTTTTACGAATTGTTAGAAAACTGTTCCCTCTTCGCGTCTCTTGGTTATGAAATATGTTTATCGGGCGATTTTAACGGTCGCTGCGTACGAAAATGCGATTTTACCGGAAATACTATATTATCCGTTGACAAACAAAATTATAACGGTGGTAGGCTTCGACAATTTATTGAGGCAACTGAACTTACAGTTGTTAATTCCTTAGTTTGCTGTAAGGGTCTCTTCACTAGAATTCTTTAAATGATCAACGTTCAACTATAGATTACGTGTTGTTGTCGAAACAATTAGCTAACAATGTAAACTCGGTTTTTATCGACGAGGACGGTCAATATGACCTCCATAGTGATCATGTAATAATAAGTACCTGTGTAACACGGACACAAAGGAGACTAAAACCATGTCAAAAAGTAAAGATAGATTCTTCTGGAAAATTACAGATGACACAGATTGGGATTCTTTTCAAAATTACCTTGAATCATCGTTTATTGCTGATTGGGTTAATAAAAATAATGATATTAACACTCTATGGAGTTTTTGGAAAACAAAGGTTAATGGGGCCGCCGAGTCAGTAATACTGAAAATCCTTAAGAGTAAAAAATTATCGAAATTTTTGGGACAAGGACTTAGATAAGCTATTGAAGGCTAGACAAGATGTAAACAAATTGCAACGAATTCATAATAAATCTTACTGTCATGATAGCGATTTGGGGAAACGTATCTCAGGCTTATATCGAAATTGAAAGGAAAAATTACAAACCGCAATCAAACAGAAAGAGTTTCAAAATAAAATGAAACTTCTTGGAAATAGCGGTTGTAAAAGTCGAAATAAAAGTAAGGCTTTCTGGAATCGTTTAAAGGGCCCAAAAGTACAAAAAAGTGTTAGTCAGATAATTGATCCTATTACGAAATCACATATGTTAGAAGAGCGTGATGAGATAAATAATGCATTAGGCAAACACTTCAGTTCTATTGGTGTTGATTCTACTCTAGAGTGATTCTAAAAAGCGCATTTTAAATTTTATGAAAGAAAAAGATGAGTTAGCGGGGACGGACGAAAATACGCTGTCTATTTTATTTACAAAGGAATCCATCTCAAATACACTTATGAAACTAAAATCCGCTAAAGCACCAGGTATTGACGAAATACCTAATGATTTTCTGAAATTCGGGGGAGATATAATGATCCGTTCGCTTGTAGATATGTTTACGGCAATATCTGATATTGAGGTTATACCAGACGATTGGCATAGCGGTATTATAAGGCCCTTGCACAAATCCGGTTCTCTATATGACATTGATAATTATAGAGGAATAACATTATCCTCTAACGTGTATAAACTATTCTCAAAAACCATCGAAAGCACAGCTGTTAACCATCTTGAATCTAACAATATACTTGGTGAATCACAAGGCGCTTTTAGGATACAGAAGAAAATTGTGAAAAGATAGGAAAAATATGGATGAAATGTGAAATGATATGGGAAATATGGAAAAAAGGCAAATTGTATAGTGAAATGATATGGAAAATATGGAAGATTTCTGTTTTAGTCATAATTACACCCAAAGAGACCTCCTCCTCCTCCGCCACCGCCACCATCACCGCCCTCCTCCTCCTCCGCCACCGCCGCCGCCCTCCTCCCTTTATACATGTATAT
Source organism: Bathymodiolus brooksi (assembly GCA_963680875.1). Classification (NCBI taxonomy): domain Eukaryota; kingdom Metazoa; phylum Mollusca; class Bivalvia; order Mytilida; family Modiolidae; genus Bathymodiolus; species Bathymodiolus brooksi. Next base: position 2,874,951 of record OY804577.1, read on the forward strand.
ACATTGTTTTTCAGAATTGAGAAGAATCATCCTGAAATAGTTTTTTGCTAGAGACTATGCAAGTAGGGATCAAATTTACCATATGACTCTTAGAAATACCACAGTGAGAACACAGACACCCTTGGAGTACTACACAACCTATATAGACACTATATGAAAATAAAAGGGGCAGATAACCAGGGCTAATTCCAGTAGCCATGCTAAATATAGGATGCGGGTGGTTAGTTTCCTATGATTATAGGACGCATATTATTTAATATGGGAGCTCCCATAGCCGGGAAATCACTAGGCCAACAGGGGTTAGGGTCCACTACGAAGTTAGGCGAGCTCCAATGGCGCGTACTAAAAACAAGTGTCTGGGTGAGGGTCTATTCTTAACAGTTAATTCTAATACTATCAATGAGGAAGATCGATTGACGTCACCCAGCTTGCTTATGACGTCAATGAGAGGTTTGACAGTACCATAGATCGATAGATAAATGAAACGGCTACAAGTTACGAAAAAGGTACGAAGTTACGAAAAAGGTACTAAGTTACAAAAAAGGTACGAAGTTACGAAAAAGGTACGAAAAGGATACAAAGTTACGGAAAAAGTACGAAGTTACGAAAAGGTACGAAGTTGTGAAAAAGATACGAAAAAGGTACGAAGTTACGAAAAAGGTACGAAGTTTAGAAAAGGTACGAAGTTACGAACATGGTACGAAGCTACGAAAAAAGGTACGAAGTTACGAAAAAGGTACGAAGATGTTACGAAATAAGTTACGAAAGGCCTTGGCTATGAAGTTACCAAATTACGAGATAGTAACGCCACCTATCGGGATAATTTATTATGACGTATAGTGATGCATTATGGGGAAATGCCTCGGGCGACGTTGGGGTCAAGTGACCTTCGGTCACAGGTAGCCATCTTTGGCGAATGAAATATTTACGGTACTCGAAAACAAATCTTTTGTTAAATTTCAAACCAGTAACGCGTATTTGAAAAAAAAAACCGTTTAGCTGACAAAAAGTTGAAAAACAATAAAAAATAAATTGCCCCAAATTTATCGACATCCAATGGAATAAACGTAGAAATAGGGTAGGGAGACTACATTTCGTGCATGACGTCACGTTATTTTGTCGTTCATTCACCAACGTCAGGTTAGTATGCTTTGTCTCACATTCCAATGATATGACGTCATGACTAAGTAATTTGGCAGAGAACGTCTCGTGCAACGCTGTGACGTCATGTTTACAGTGACGTCATCGATGAATGGGGTTTTACACAAAGTTTATAAATAGGACGTTGGCACTCGAGGGGGTGGTTTGAAAAGCCTAAAAATAGGCTCTTTGGAAAAATAAGACTTTTTGGACATGTAAGGGTTAAATAAGTAATTCATTAATATATATATACATGTCACAATACAAGTATTTCAAATCTGGTATAATTTAATTAAAATAGATCCTCACAATACCAAAAATAAACCAAAAAAACTAACCGCAAGTAATTACAAATCGACCATGGAATTTATCGATTTTATTTTTGTTAATTGTTGTCTTATTTTAAACATTAAAAGTGTAAAAATATGAAAAAAAACATTTTGCAACTGGAAATTTTCAAATGTACTCTTAGCAAAGTAGAAGTACTACACAACCTATATAGACACTATATGAAAATAAAAGGGGGGAGATAACCAGGGCTAGTTCCAGTAACCATGCTAAATATAGGACGCAGGGTTTCCTATGGTTATAGGACGCGGACGTCGTAGAGAACACCCAAGGACACTTCCAAAGGAGGTCACGTAACCTTCGGTCACTACGGGTGTTGCGCAACTTCCGGTTGCGCATGCGCACACCCAAGGGAACCCCGAGCGAGTCAAGTGACCTTGGGTCACATCCGGTAGCCATGTGACCTTTGGTCACTACGGGTGTTGCTCAACTTCCGGGTGCGCATGCGCACACCCAAGGGAACCCGAAGGGGTCAAGTGACCTTGGGTCACATCCGGTAGCCATGTGACCTTCGGTCACTACGGGTGTTGCGCAACTTCCGGTTGCGCATGCAAAAGCCAAGGAAACCCCGAAGGGGGGGAAGTGACCTTTGGTCACATCCGGTAGCCATGTTACTACTACTAAGAAAGAAAAAAAATGCGGGGAAAAGCCGGGCATGCGCAGAACCTACTTCCGGTCAGGGACACTTCCGGACAGGGCCTCTTCCGGTCACGTGACTTTGTCACTTCCGCCAAAAGGCCCCACTAGGGCGGATATTGCGCAACATCCCGCAGAAAATACTTCCGGACAGGGCACGTGACTGACGTCACTTCCAGTCATGTGCCCATATAATACTTAGGTACGACAACATTACAGAAATCCCTTCAGTACGAACAACAAGGTATGGTCTAAAATCCTTTCGATATGCTGCTGCTAAACTGTGGAACGAGTTGCCAAACCACTTTAGAACACAAACATCTTTTAATCAATTCAAAAATTTAATAAACTCATGAATACAATTGGCAAAGGCAACAAAACATTGGGATTTATTCGACGCAACTTAAAAGACTGCACCAAACCAGTGAAATCAGCAGCATATACATCCATGGTGAGACCAACAATGGAGTATGCAAGCTCAGTATGGGACCCGACAAACCGGAAAAAGATTGGCAACCTTGAAAAAGTACAGAAAAGAGCAGCAAGATTCGTTTTCAATAATTACACAGACCGAACACCTGGCTGTGTTACTAAAATGGTAGAATCCTTGAAGTGGGAAAAATTAGAAGAAAGGAGAAAGTCTAATAGACTATGCATGCTGTATAAAATCAAAAATGGATTAATTGATATTGACAGCCACCAATATATCCAAGCCAACGACAGCAGGACTAGAGGCAAAGATCGCCTTTATCAAGAAAGAACGAGCAGTGAGGCCTTCGGAAATTCGTTCTTCCCCAAGACCATCAGGGACTGGAACCAACTGCCAGCTAATACAACTCCGGCCAACACAGTAGAGGGATTCAGGAGCGCCCTCAAGGCGCATCCTGACAGCAACTAGACCAGCTCCCATCTGTAAATAGTCGGTAGAAGGCTGCTGTGCTGCCCGACACTGCGCAAAGTTTTCGCGGAACCTTATACATTCACGTGTGAATCCGGTTCCTAAATTGGAAGAAGAAGAAGAAGAAGAAGAAGAAGAAGAAGAAGAAGAAGAAGAAGAAGAAGAAGAAGAAGAAGAAGAAGAAGAAATGGCAATGCTTGCTGCTAGTATAATTTTTTTTCTAGAATAGACATTGCATGAAATGTGCCTTACTGCTGCCTTCTTGCTTTTGTATGCTTTTCAGTTTAACTTTATTTTAATTTAGTTTTCTATGTTAGTGCTTGGCTATTTCTGCATGAATATTTTTAAAATATTTTTAGAATATTTTTGAAATATTTTTAAGATATGTTTTAGAGTGTGTTTTAGGAAGTACATGAATATTTTACTTTGTATGCTTTTCAGTTTAACTTGTGCTTTATTTTAGTGCTTGGCTATTTATGCATGAAAATTTTTAAAATGTTTGTTATTTTAGAATATTTTTGAAATATTTTTTGAATATATTTTAAAAGTACATGAATATTTTATATGTGTTTTGAGTTAATTTGCTTGTTTGCTTAATTATAGACTGCTTAAAATTTGCATGAATGTACTTGTATGTGTAATGGGTGCTATAAATGTCGGCATCTATTTTGTGTTTTGACTTCTGGTCCTATGACAATAAGTGCACAGAGAGGCACTAGCTGTAGGGGTCCGGAAGTCAAAACACAGAAATGTATGCATAAATATTATCTGGATATGCATTAATTTTGTATTGGATGACATGTTTTATTGTGCTGTATTTAATTTATGTAATTTGTTATGCATGTCGGTTTGAAAAGCTCTTGAGAGCTTATGTTGTACTGTTATAAAATGTACCGACTTTAAATAAAACTTTTTGATTTTGATTTGATTTGAGGTTGAATGAACCTAATAAACGATCCATCAAGCTTGAAACTGCAGTCATGTGATCAAAATCTAATTTAAATGTGATGAATATTTATGAGGAAAGTACCATCAATTTCTGGATATGTCTAAAAAGCATTGCATAAAAATGTCACAAGAACTATAATATTCCTATATTCACACATTTACACTTTTTTAGACTGAAACATCACTTTAATGGAAACATTCTTCTATATTGGAGTGGTTAAAAGACCTTTTCACAAAAAATGCAAAATATGACGGGAAAATTATATTTTTTTATTTTTTTTGTTCGTGAAGGAACAGGTTAAAAATTTCTTGTTCGTGATCGATGTTCGTGAACGATTACTCAATATAAGTTACTTGCATTTTTCTTAGCAATTTAAATGAATTATTTTCTAATGTTGCTTTTTATAAGTGTGTCTCATGAAACATGAGCGCGGCAAGATATAATTTGCGGTGTTTTGCGTCATCGTAAACCTATTTCTAAGTAATTACTAATAGACATTCATGAAAATATTGTTATGTACTATTCTTTGTAAGAATCAGACAACACCAATTGTAAGTACACATCCATTTTAAGAAAACATTATATTGAGTACTGAAACACATTCGACCTCAAACTAGAACTGTAAGCAAAAGGCTAACTAATACCCCCCCACACACAGAAAATTCCACGAAAAGGTCAATAACTCCTGCAATACTGGAACAATCATAATAAAGTACGGGAAAATTTTCGTCAAAATGTCTTCCCTATAAAACCAGTCAAAAATTCAAATGTAATTTAAACAAAAAAGTTATGACTGAAATATATTCAGGAGCCCTTACATGTATGAATACGATGATATGGCTCAAAATACCTTTTGTAGATATTAACACGCAAATATTTGGTTCCATTATGCAGTAAAAAGTACGTGAAAACTTTCCCGCCATAATGTTCAATCTATAACTACTAAAAAAAAATTATTTTTATGAAAATCCGAAATAGAAGGAAATGTTTGGATTACCAAATGAACACGAAAGAAATTTTAGAGTACCCCCTTCTTCCTCCTTCGGTTAAAATTAAACGTCCCTACAATTTTTTTTCTTCACCCTTTTCTCAGCTTCTATGCAGCAGAATGATTTGATGAATTGTACCAGTATGTAGCTTTGTGATTCCAAAGCAAGTGCATATCTGTGTCCATCATATTTCGTCAGTCCACCCTATTATGTGTCAAACACTAACTGTCTATTCATATCGGCCTTCAATGTTAAACAAGGTTCGACATGCGGGGGCATCGGTGTCCCTTTTGGGTACACTCTGTTTTTACTTTTTAAGTCCTGACTAGGCCAAGATATTAATTTTTAGCTTTTCGCAACCCTAACCCTAACCCTTTCAAAATCAAATGGTCGTCCCCAAACTGCAACTTTAGCTAAATATCAATCCAGTATAGTAATTAAAATTCGCTATTAGTTCGATCTTTTCTATTTTATTTATTGCTTTGCGGATCGGCAAAGCAATGAAAAAACAGATTGGGCTGAATGTATTTCTAATACATAAAAATAACCATGATAACATTAAGATAACATTTATAAAACAGCCAAACGTTTTGTTCTAGTCAGCAAAAGGATGATTAGGAATCTCTCTCTCTCTCTCTCTCTCTCTCTCTCTCTCGTTTCGTTTTTCTTTTTCTTTTTTCTTTTACTTATTACCAGTTTCAGTTTAAATGAAATATTTTAATATATATTATCGTGTGTATATATATGCCGTCATTGTATTGTGATTGTGTCATGTAAGGAGTAGACCAACACTGTGTACAATAAAATAATATGAACTAACATTAAGATGTAACGTACGGAAGCGTTTTAGGGACATGCAAGAAAAAAATATCTCGCCGTGGCGACTTACTATCTCGCCGTGGCGACTTACCATCTCGCCGCAGCGACTTATTATCTCGCCGTGGCGACTTATTATCTCGCCGTGGCAACTTACTATCTCGCCGCGGCGAGCTACTATCTCGCCATGGCGAGTTAAAGTATCTCGCCATGGCGACTTACTATCTCGTCGTGGCGACATACCATCTCGCCGCGGCGAGTTACATATAAGTTGCTGATAATGGCATCAGTAGGTTAGAGTATACACAGAACTGCATGTTTAAAAATAGATACACCTCTTGTCTCTACATTTAAATCAGCAATCAGCAAAGCTGTGCCATGTATCATGATACACAGGGCATTAGAGGGATAACCTGATTGAAATGCATGGCGTCCAGATTTCCCGCCTAAAACTTAATTATATATCTCTGATTCTACATTTGAATCAAATGTATCATTTATGGTATTTGTGTATGCAAATAAAATTAGTCAGACAGATCCAACTTTGCCAGTATACCATTAAAAACGCGGGATACGTTTCGGTGAAGGTGAAAGTTCTAATGTGGTAGACCTAATCAAATCACTTCTGCAAAATAATTAGACCTAAATAAACCGCGTTTGCGCACATCTTGCATATCTACTTCCTGTTTCACTGTTGTGGTTTGAACTGTCAAAAAGCTATAAAATGAAGTATAAAGTATGTTTATCATGTTTATATTATAATTTGTATGTTCTGTACACACGAAGTGTAAGCTATTTCTGATACAATAATAGTTTTTTTTATCATTCTCTCCTGCTCAAAAGGAACTATCTACAAATAAGGAGAATCAGAATGCGCACTATGGCATTAGAATGTTTTAAAATATTGTATAAACTGTCTCCACCATGTTTAAATGATTTAGTTGTTTTAAAAAATAATAAAATAGTTTTAGATATTCTAATATTGTAGAGATACCTAGAGTAAAGACTACTACCTATGGTAAAAACTCTTTTAAATATACAGCTGCTGTTTTATGGAATGACCTACCTGATGATTTTAGAAAAATTGCCAATTTTAACCAATTTAAAAACATTTTATTATCTATTAATGCAAATGTAATGCATGTAAAAAAAATTAATATCATCAAGGTCTTTTCAATTTTTATATTATTTATATTTATTTATTTTTTAGCAGTATGGTAGGAGGCCTCATGTACGTCCGTGTCGCAAGTTCGTTCGCCATCTTTGTTTACGTTTACTATGCTTGCGCAAGTTCGTGACGTCATCTTTTCAGATTGAGAACGTTCCCTAAATAGAAACGAATAATTTCCAGACCTATTTCAGTGAATGAAATGAGGTCCAGCCTTTGGCTGGCCCGAATTTTTTTTTTGGGCCAGTAAAAAATTATAGTCACTGGTCCAAATGGCACAATGGTGGCCCAAACATTTTGTGACATTTTTTTATTTTATAAAAAAAAAAGACATCAGATATCAATATATAAACAGTTTTCAGATTAATTGTTTTATTATCAATAACATTAAAATTCATTCTTTCACTAGTCTCACGAGGGTTGGGGGGGCTCTTCAAGGTAATATTGGTAGGTACAGGTGCGCAGCTGAAATTGCAAAAACACCCCAATGCATATATTGCTATCAAATGAAACCTGAATTTACTTGTTATAACCTTTTTGACAACCTTGATGCCATTGGCTAGGGTGGTCTTAAGAAAGGATGCTAGTGCATCGGATGGGGACAATAAAAGGCTGGTTTGTGTAAGGGGAGATCAATGCCATGATCACATTAAAGACATCCGAAAAAGAGTAAGACTAATGCCACTACAAGGACCGCTCTTGCACTCCCCAAGTGAAGAGTGACATCACTTGTTTCAATTCATTATGAAGAAGTGATTTTAAAGTAAAATAACTTCTCAGTTTGGGGTAATGTTAGTTGGTTATTCATTCCAAATAAGTATCTCACTTTGTTGAAATAACAAACGGTGCTGTCATTTTCTGTTATATAAACAACTGTTAACTTTTCCTGTTATTTTTTAATTTGTAAACAACAGTTCTGGTTCCAAAAAAGAAAACCACTCCCAATTGTCATTAAAATGTAGCTGTGTACATGAACTATGAAAAGTTTAAAAGAAGTGACAGGCCAGATCGTTTCCGTAGTTTGTCAACTGTCAACGATTTTCTCTCCGTTGTTGGGGAAAAGTTTTTCAATGATTACCTAAGGATTGACTCTAAAAGGTTTTTCCGATTTCTGTAAAATGAAATTCGTACATGTACATTTTGCAGCAGATTGAATGAATAAATTTCCGAACCGTGGAAGATACCATATCGCAAACATTATAAGTTGACAGAATTCTCTTTATTGTTCACAACTTTCCACTTCGTCTGTGATTTTTAACAATTTTAATAATTAAATCATAAAGAAACAAAAAAACACGTTTCTTTTCTAATATTTAGTGAATACTTGTGTATTACATGAAAACGTGTAGGAAACGTGTATTGATTGGCTCGATAAAAATACATAATTGGGGAGAACAGTAAATTACATTAGCTGTGTATTCATTGGCTACAAAAATGTATTTGGACCAATCGCTGTGCTCGTAACAAACCATTTTCGACTAGAACAGAAGAGTTATCTACCGTTGAAGTTACAGTAAAATATGTCCGGTTTCGGTAAAACAACAATTTTTAACGGTCTTTTAGTCAATTGCCCAAACGCTTTTTGTTGGGCCAGTGACTACCTAATTTGGAGCAGCTTTTGGTCGCCCGAATAAGATATTAGTCGCATTTGGCGACTGGGCGACCGTCCATTTCAGGCACTGCTATTTGCAGAAAATAAGATTCAAACATGTAAATATTAAATAAAAAACTATATTTGCGATAAAAACACTTCAATTTCTTAAGTCATAATTAAGAAAGCCATAAATGTCAGAAAAAAATACATATATTGATGAAAAACTTCAGAAAATTTGTTTGCCCAACAATGTTGACATTCCAATGCGTCGACCTAAATTTCTATTTATATGGAATAGGCCAAGCAAATGTTTTTTTGATAACTTCAAAAAGTTGTGACTCCTTACGTTTTTTTCCCCTGACAAATAGAGGAAATCAGTGTAATAGCATCATAAATTGACACTTTATAAAAGATTAGCCGAAATTGGATAAAAATTATTTAAATTTTCGTTTTAAGGAGTTTTTTTTTTATTAACATTGAACTGTGCCACATTTTCCACAAAAACAATTTGTTTGGTCTACCAAAATAGTGTGTCACGTGACAATTACATCCGGGGACGTACTTGGGGCTCCCAATTCAAAATGGAGGATCACTAAAGGTAAATTTGTTGTTTGTTTTATTTGTTTACATTTTGCTAAAATGGTCTGTTATTGTTATAATTTTAAATACTTGTTTAAACTCTATTTCAGCATAAATTTACCGGTGAATTGTATGCACGGTATTATAATAAGACAGGATATTCCTTAGGGGGACGTACTTTGGTACTTCATGGATATAACATGCTTTTAGTTTTAGCTCGTAACACCAGCTTTATTTTATTTTATTTTTTTAGCTTTTATTACTGTGCTTGATTAACTTTTTTACTTTTGTATATGCTTACCTTGTCTGTGCTATATGTGTGCTTTAACTTATTTGCTGTATTTTGCTACTATGAGTGCTTTTATCTTAAAATTATTAATTTGTGTGCATGCTTTTGTTGTTTTTAACTATTATTTATTCTTGTATTGTGTATGTCGGTCAAAAGCCCACTAGGGCTTGTGTTGTATTGTTATTTAAATATGCCGACTATAAATAAAACTATCTTTATATAGTAAAGCCCTTAAAGGGTATTATAAGCTATGCAGAGACTTTATTTCATTTGGACCAAACGTTAAAAACAGTATTCATGTTTTTGACCATACCATTAAACCTATTCTACTTTATGGTTAAGAAGTATGGGGTTACTTTAACCCATTTAAGAAAAGACTTTAATCAAATGATTTAGTCTTGGATCAGATTTACCTTAACTTAGAAATAGAAAAATTACATATTAAATTCAGTAAATATATATTGGGGGTTAATAAACGAGCAACAATTTTGCAACACTTTCAGAGTTAGGTCGATTCCCACTTCATTTTGATATTATCAAATCAATGATTCGTTATTGGTATAGATTAGAAAACTTAGATTCTAACTTTACCTTGTTAAAAGATGCATATGAAGAATCAAAAAAATTATTTGAAATCAAAATCCCCTCTTGGTATGGTTCAATAACATTACTTATTAAAAATATTAGAGGACTAAAAGAATTATCTAATGTGTCCAAACATAAATTCAAATCTTCTTATAAAGATGTCATATATCAAGTCTATAAAGAGAATTGGGGAAAACAAATGTTAAAACATTCAGAAGGTAAACTATGTAGTTACAGTAAATTCAAAACATACTTTGGACTTGAAAAATATTTATGTATATTGAAATCCTTTGAGCAGAGGAGAAATTTTACTAGGTTTCGTATTTTATCACACAGATTACAAATTGAGAGGGGGCGATATCAGGGTGCTCTCCGACAAGACAGACTTTGCCTCCATTGCACATCTGGTGAGATAGATGATGAGAAACATTTTCTAATATCATGTTCTACATGTCCTGTAATAAGAACAGAAATGTTCAGCAGGATTAATAATATCTGTCCAAATTTTCATGTCCTCAATCCATAACAGAAATTATATTGGCTTCTTAATAATGAAAATGAGGAAATTCTGGCCAGTATTTGTAATTTGATAAAACAAAGCACAATATAATTAAATAATTACTCTTTTACACTGTGCACAGGCTGGCATATTTAGAAAGGAGAAATATAATATAAATTGATAATATTTCTAAATAAATAGAATAAATTTAAAGAAAAACACATATTACTAACTGGGTTTGATCTGAATTTCTCACTTTTGAGACCGACCAGTTCCTATTTTTAGCCATGTTGAGATTTTCTTATCTTGAACTAGTGCAAGACAAAAAAATCACGTGCGTTTTACCGGCAAATGCATGATGTACAGTTTATGTCAACTGCCCCCCAATTCTCCATACTTTTACTTTCTAAAATAAACAATTAACCACGATTCTACTACATAAGTATTTCTAAATTCATTTATGTATTATATTCTGCTAGCTAACGTGCACCTTTCACGGTGTTTGATTCTTTTTTCAGGCTCTCTTCCAGTCAATGTTTGTTTACTCTGAGTAAATAATAGAGTGCTCTCTCTTGTAAGTAACTAACGTAAAGAAAGAAATTACCTCCCTTTGACCAAATTCAAATATTTTTTTATAGGTATTTATCTCTGTTGTAGTAACATTTATAATATATTGATTAAATACATTGTACTTTATGATGAAATACTGCCGAGATACGGTTGCATATGGATAAATCGAATATTTACTTCAGCAATGGAAAAATAAATTGCGGGAAAACGCTCGATGGAATGTAAACAAAAACAATTAGGTGTTTAGTGAGAAATAAAATCAAACACCGGAAAAAGTACAAGATAGGGAAATCTCCGACACCCGAGGGTAAGATTTCAATCGTTCTCTTTACGAGGCTTGCCGAGTTAGAGAACGATTGTAATCTTACCCTATCTTGTACTCTCCCCGGTGTTAGATTCTATATTTCTTCTTGATTCATTTTAACATGCCTTTGCACTGTCGCTTAGTGCACTCTGTAATTGAGCAATAACATGATGACATTTCCTCCAACTAGTTCTCCTGCTCTAAACACGAGGTGACATCCGAATGGATAACAATAATAATAATAGATATAATAATTAACTATTTTTTTTATTTATATATAGTATGTGATAAGTATTTAATATTATATATAATTATTTACTATATAATTGTGAGAAAATGCAATTATCAGATAGGGTGTGTCAGAAGCACCGTCCCTTGGTGTTTTTAGCAGGTTTACTACTTGTTAAGGAATATGCAACATATGTAAAGTTTCACACTGGATCTGAGATATAGGGGACAAACCAGAACATGATCCACTAAATGATAATAATTATATTTATATTTTTAGAAATATAAAAACCTTAAACTATGTCCTTTTTCTTTTTTGTGTATGTCTCATTTATCAATCATGAATGTTTGTATTGTTAATGATGCCTCATGTGGGCCCTATGATTAGGCAATAAAATATATTCTATTCTATTCATACCTGTTAACCTCAGGGAACTGCTAGAGGGGAGATCTCCCCCTACCAACTCTTCTAAGGGGGAGATTTTGTGCGTCGCCTTTAAACGCACAAAATTGTACCTTGTAGTTGCATACATGTGATAGAGTTGCTATGCTACAACTGGAGATTTGTAAATTTTTGGCTGGAGATTTGGTCTCATAACTGGAGAATTTTTATCGACGTATTTGATGCATGTTTTTATTGTTTATTGATGTTTTCATTTTGTTTGTTTCAGTATTGAACCAACTGCATCCCATTTCAATATACCAGTATATTGTTTACATTTCTGTCTTATTAGTTAGTGTTTCATATGATGAATGAAGGATAAAAACTGTATTTATAATTTATTCATAATCATTCATAATCAGAAGGTTATAACTAAATTAAACAAAGCAATAACAATGAAGACAGAATGTTCTGAACAATAAAGTCATAGAGCACTAAAATTAAAAAGTCACTTTGCTGCAGGTGCGTTGGGTGATAGCATACGTTTCGGCATTTATGTGGTTTATCAATTCCATCCTGGAACTTATGTAATGGGCCGGGTACATGTACCGTGTATCTATTGAGAATGATATGATAAAGTAAATTAAAATAAATAGGAAAATAAACTGTAAGAAAGGGTTCGTACCTAAGTTACTTCTTATGGTTCGAGATTTATTGTGTAAAATGAAAAGAATCTATCCAAATTAATTGTATTATTTTAAAATAGTGGTCAATTTCATATCTCAATTTTGCTCAGTAAACTACAACTATAACTATAAATAGAATGTTGTTTCGCTTTGAGCTATTCAATGATCAAACATTTTATCAGAATAACAGGCAAGACTTAAATCAGTCACTTCTGCTATTCTTTAAACCCTGATGTCTTGTTTTAGCTCAGTTCAGCTCAATATACCTATTTATAATTTAATCTTTCTTATCTTTCGACATTCACTTCCCAAATGGCACAAAACGAATGCAACCATCCGCGGCATTTTGACCGTCTTATATACTCTAAAATTTACTCGGGATCCTCTAATTAATCGATCACTTCTATGTAAAAACCCGAGGATTCTACAAGGGGATTTCCAACTTTATAAATACAACATTGACGTAATGGAAAAATAGCGCTTTCAGTAAAGTGTTCATTTCATTTCACTACATTTACCCACGCCTCCGAACAAAAAGCGTCCTCGCTTTCCTCATGTGCGAGCATTGTTTTTTTAACCAAATTAAATTATCCTTTTACCCTAACTTTTATCAATGATCCAACTAATATTAACTTTGACCCTAACACCTAAACCTATTTTGACAAAAAGTAACCTAAACAACAATGTACATGTACCTACTAACGTCTGCAATTTTGAGTGCCACGGCCAAAAGAATAAATTTTGCCTCTGCAGCGGCCCCAAGGAACCTACTCTTAGCGAACTCTGCAGGAGGGATCTTTAACGTGGACAGGTTGTTGCAGTTCCTGCACACGGGACCTCGGATTTAACGTCCCCATCCGACGAACATAAAAAAAATAACAACATATCTGTTTAATATGTTTCGTAATCTGCTAACCAAGCAGGTTTTCGTTTTTGTCTACCTGACTTTTGAGCTTCGTTATCTACCCCTACATTGTCTGAGATTTCCTTGTTGGAGTCAAACTCCATGGCTTTGTCTGTTTTCATACTTTCATTTGGTAAGTCATCTTTTGCCATTGTTTCCTCGTAAGACTCAATCTGCTCACTTTCTTCTCCTGGGAGATTTTGTGGATATTTCTTTCTTATCCTATCCACATGTATTACTTGTGGTTTACCTTTTCGACCACAGTTAATTTTGTAAGTGACATCTGTGATTTTTGCTATGACTTTGAAGGGTCCTCTCCACAAGCATGCTAGCTTGGTTGTTAACCCTGGTTTAACATTTGGAAAGAAAACAAATACTTGATCGCCTGGCTGAAAACTTTGCCAGGATAGTTTCTGGTCATAATATTTCTTCTGTCGGTGCATGGCACCTTTAACATTTTCCCTGACATGTTTATGAGTTTCTTCCATTCTGTCCTTGAGTATCCTTGAGGGATATGTGCAATGCTACGTGGCATGCAATATTGAATATCCAGTGGGGTTGTAACCTCTCTTCCCAACATCATATAATTCGGAGTGTTTCCCGTTGTTTCATGCTCTGCGGCTCTATAAGCCATTGAAACGTAAGGGAGGTGTTCATCCCAATCGTTTTGATGTTCATTGACAAATGCGGACAACATCGTAAGTATTGTTCTATTATTCCGCTCGACCATCCCATCTGACTGAGGATGGTAGGGAGTAGTCCGAGTTTTCTGTATTTGCAGTAATCTACACACCTCCTGAAACAAGTTGCTTTCGAACTGTACCCCCTGATCTGTATGAATCACATATGGAGTCCCAAATCTGAATATAACCTCTTCAACTAAAAGTTTTGCCACTGTTTTTGCCTCCATGTTAGGCATTGCAAAACATTCTGTCCATTTAGTATAGTGATCACTGATTACTAAAATATGCTTATTTCCTCCACTTGTTACTGGTAATTCACAAAGAATGTCCATAGCTATGCGTTCCATTGGGAACCCAGTTTCGACTATTTGCATAGGAGCTCTCTTCTTCTTATTTGGAGGCTTCTTTTGTGAGCAGAAAGAACAACCTGCTGCATATAACTTTACATCCTTTTGCAAACCTGGTCAATAATACCCCTGTCTAATTTTGGCTAGAGTTTTTCGCAACCCAAGATGTGCAGATGTTCGATTATCATGATAGTGTGACAGTATAGTCCTTCTTTCTGTCATAGGTACAATCACTTGTAGTTTTGTGTTTAGTCCTTCTAATCGCCTAACAAGTACATCATCTATGATGGTAAGTTGGTCAAATTTAGCCCACATTGACTTCACTGTTATTGACTCTCCTGTAATTTCCTTCAATTATGTTTTTTTTCCTTTCTCAACCCATTTTCTGATCAGTGTTAAATCTTTATCAGATTTTTGTTTCTCACTGATAGATACTTCCTTCTCATCTACTTCCTGTATTTCTCGTTCCTGTATGTTTCTAACATGTTGTGCCAGATTTTCTGTGTTTTCCCAATTTGGATCAAATCCACATTGTCTACATGGGATGCAACTGAGCGCATCGGCATTTTGATGCTGTCTACCTGGACGATGTACAATCGTCATATCATAGGAGCTGAGTACTTGAAGCCACCTTGCCAGTTCTTCGGGATTTTTGAAGTTTAAAAGCCACCTGAGTGAGCCATGATCTGTTCGCACGATATATTGTTTTCCATACAAGTAATGCTTAAAATGTTTCACAAAGAAAACTACCGCTAGTAACTCCTTTCGTGTTACACAGTAGCGTCGTTCCGGTTTTGTCAAAGTTCGACTAGCAAACACGATGGGTCTCTCTTTTCCATCAATTTCCTGAGACAGGACAGCTCCAATGGCTTCATTACTTGCATCTGTGTCAAGTATAAATTTCTTCGAAAAATCTGGATGAGCCAGAATCGGCGATGATACCAGTCGATTTTTGAGTTCTTCAAATGCTGACTGACATTCCTTTGTTCATTCAAATTTTCGCCCTTTCTCTGTGAGTTTGTGCAAGCATTTCGCTAGTTTTGAAAAGTTTTGAATGAATTTTCTATAATACCCACAGAATCCCATAAATGAGCGTAATTCTTTGACATTCGTTGGTACTGGCCATGATTCTACAATTTTTGTCTTTTCTGGATCGGTAGCTATTCCTGCTTCCGATATTACATGTCCCAAATAAACAACTTTCTTACAAAAGAGATGACATTTCTTTGCTTTTAATTTAAGTCCAGCGGCTAGCAGCCAATCGTAAACCTTTCTAAGGTTTATAACCATGTCTTCAAATGAGCGTCCCAACACAATAACATCATCCAGATAAATCAGACATATGTCCCATTGCAACCCTGCTAGTACTGTTTCCATCAATCTCTCAAATGTTGTTGGAGCTCCTTTTAGTCCAAATGGCATGACTCGAAATTCATAAAGTCCAGACCTTGTCGCAAAAGCGGTTTTGTGTCTATCACTACCCTCACATTCCACTTGCCAGTACCCCGAACATAGGTCGAGCGTCGAAAACCAGCAGCTACCAGATAACTGATCAAATGAGTCATCAATGCGTGGTAATGGGTAGGCATCATTGATGGTTACCGCATTCAAACGTCTGTAGTCTACACAGAAGCGGGTCGTTCCATCCTTCTTTCTCACCCAAGACGACAGGCGATGACCAAGGACTTGAGGATGGAGTAATTACTTCATTGTTCAACATTCCTTTTACTTGTTTGTCCACTTCCTTTGCTAAGACATCTGGGAGTCTATGAGGTGGTTGTTTTATTGGATGTGCAGACCCTGTAGCAATTTTATGCTTTACTACGCTTGTCCTTCCATAATCGCTATCTGAAGCTGCAAACAACCCTTCATATTCTTTTAGTAAACGCTTAACTTCTGAACTTTGTTTAGGTGTTAAATGTTCTTGGGAGCGTTCCAGTAGATTAATTAAATCTGTTCTCAATTCTCCTTCTTCATCAATTTTACTGTTGGGATTAACAACCTCTTGAACAGGACTGACCTGTGCCACAATAGTTCCCGGATAATTAATTTGAGTATCCGCTGACGGATTCATATTAACTCTAACAAAGACATTCTTACTAGCTTGAACTAGTGAACGGCCTACAAGCGCTTTATCCTTTTTCAAAAATGTTTCGTCTGCTTCTACTAACATATCTGTTTCATATGTTAGCTTATTCGCTGAATCATCTACTGCTCCTCTTATTATCATTTCACTCTGAGCAGGCATGACAACTTTGTCATGTGCAACAACCCGAAAACAACCTAGTTTTCCTGCATACTTGAGACTTACTCGCCTTCCATCTACCTCTAGCATACTATTCTGTAAATCTACTAAACCAGCATTTGATCTCAAGCAATCCAAACCTATTATTCCGTCTACTGTGATTTGTGCAACTAATGCCTGCACTACCATATCTTTTGTATCATCAAGTCTTATCAGAAAATTACCATGACCTAAAATCTTTAATTTGTCGCCACTAGTAGTCAAAACTTCTTGATTTGTGCTAGTCAGGGTTGACCTAGCTACATCAGGTATCTTTTGATATATATCGTTTGATACTATAGACGCAGTTACTGCTGTATCTACTAACAACTTGCATTTGACTTGATGAACATCAGCCTCTACGTACATACCTGCCTCTTGAGCGGCAGATGACACTCCGATACTACCCTGTATACTAGTCTGATTTGTTGTCACTTCGCTCCTAAGTGTTCTTCATCTTCCGCGACCACGACCAACATTCTGCCTTTTCTTATCAGTTTGTGAATTCTCCTTTTGAGGATTCACTCTGTACCCGTTTTGTCTATTATCTTGACCACGACCAAAGTTTTGTCTATACCCACGTCCACGACCATAATTCTGTCCGTAAGCTTGACCACGTCCATAATTAAATCTTGGTGTATTATCAAATTTGCGTGGTCTGAATTTTTCGTTCTTAAGCTGGTTGACATCTCTTTGTAAATCTGATAGTCTTTTTTGCATATCAGTCATTAATTTCATCATGTCTGTCTGATCTTTTGTTTTATCAGATACCTTGCCAGCAGTACTGTCTGCTGCAGTTGTACGTAAATATGAGCGGCCTTCCGTCACCCTTCGTTCAGCTCTATTAAAAGTCTCCAATTCGACAGCCAGTCGAATAGCATCATTTAAATTTTGGGGACGTGACTGCTTAATGCGTATCCTCATTTCTGAGTCGGCTAGAGCTTGTATAAAATGCTTCTTTGCAAGCGTGTCACGTACATTCTCTGGTACTGTAGGGTAAGCCAGATTTACTACTCTTCTAATTGCCTGACCAAGTTCAGGTAGGCTTTCTGCTGGTTTTTGTCGTCGCTCAGTGAGCTGAACTCTGTACAGCTCAGTTTGATTAGGTGGGGCAAAACGTTCTTCGAGTGCTTTCACAAGAGATTTATAGTCTTGTTGCTTATCTATAGGCAAATCTCCTAATATGCCCTGGGCTTGTCCACGCAAAGCCACAGCCAAATGTAACCCCTTTTCATTTTCTGACCATTGATTTATACGAGAGCAAGCATCAAAGTGAGACTTATAATCTAACCATGATGATGTACCATCATAGGTTGCAGCTTTTACACGTGCAGTATTTGAGCCTTTAGCAGCTGCCGGTTGTGCCGATTTCTTAGTTTGATCTGATTTTTGTCTCACTGTAACACCCAGAGGAACATAATTGTCATATAACGGTTCCTTAAATCGAACCGCGGGGCTACCCTCTCTTTCTCTATATGCACTTTCCCGCCTACTTCTGAGCTCCTCATATTGCCCTAATTGCTCTCTCAATTTCTCAATTTCAACCTCTATTCTGTCCGCTTCTGTACTTTCTCTTTGAGCACTAGCTCTTTCTCTTGATTGTCGTGCGGTTGCGAAATCTGAATCGACCGGGAAACCTACCGACTGACGCTCACCAGTCGCCATATATTTTGGTGTTGACTGACCAACCCGTTCGTACCCGCTCACTTGTCATGTGAGATGGTCAACCTCTGATTCTATTTCAGATAACTCTTCATTATAATCTGCCATATTGCAAGTTTAAAGTACAACAAATAATCAAACAAGAAACGTATTTACAATTTAACCAATTTATTTACACTACTCGAATCCCGCAACGCTGCCACCAATTTTGTAACGGGCCGGGTATCTATTGAAAATGATATGATAAAGTAAATTAAAATAAGTAGGAAAATAAACTGTAAGAAAGGGTTCGTACCTAAGTTACTTCTTATGGTTCGAGATTTATTGTGTAAAATGTAAAGAACCTATCCAAATTATTTGTATTATTTTAAAATAGTAGAAAATTGTATATCTCAATTTTGCTCAGTAAACTACAACTATACTGAACTATAAATAGAATGTTGGCTCGCTTTGAGGGTTAAATCAGTCACTTCTGCTATTCTTTAAACCATGATGTCTTGTTTAACTCAGTTCAGCTCAATATACCTATTTAATCTTTCTAATCTTTCGATACGCACTTCCCAAATGGCACAAAACGAATGTAACGATCCGCAGCATTTTGACCGCCTTATATACTCTAAAATTGACTCAGGATCCTCTAATTAATGGATCACTTCTATGTAAAAACCCGAGGATTCTACAAGGGGATTTCCAACATTATAAATACAACATTGACGTAATGGAAAAATAGCGCTTTCAGTAAAGTGTTCAATTCATTTCACTACACTCTTAACTTATTAATTATCTTATTCATCTTAAAATTATAAGCTTTTTAAAAAAATGTTGTTTTTTTTTTTTATTATTTTCACCTGATTTGCCAGAAATGTTCTCTTGGAAGGGGGGATGTGATCTTTCAGAAATGTTATTACTTTTAAAGCAATTTATAAAGTTGGATGACCTGATTTTGTAAGTCACTAAAGTAGACATTAATGTTATCCGAGTGGTTTGAACAGATGTTTGGAGCAAATCCAAATTCACGATACTTTCATTGTATCTAAATGTTGAAGACACTTTCATTATAGATATGCTAAAAAACAACAAAGTCACAGTTAGTCAAAATTATATGAAAACACACTTTTAATTTGTTTATATCCTTTTCTAGAAAACTAAATTATTATTTTCGCCTTTTTAAAAAAAAATTTTTTATTGGATATTTGATTATGTTATAACATTAAGCCGATTATAAATTTGAAGACTGCATAGACATACCAGTCTACAAAGTCATCACCACCCAAAAGTAAAAAGAGTTGTGTTTAAATACATGTAGCTTTATGTAACAGTAAAATAAGACCTGGTGTGAAATTGGTCCAGACGGGAAAAATATACTAGTAGAATAAGTCCATGAACCCTATTTGCTAGGAAAAATATGGGACACATGTGGTGTATATCAGCCCGGAAAATTATTCCATGGACCCAGGGCTCACGTTGGAGTGCGATTCGGGTGAAGAAGTCGCCTTGTGAAGGTTGACTTCGCTTTCTCGTTGGTCAAAAGCTAAGTTCAAGTCGCCTTGTAATTCTGAAGAGTCACCCTATGTCGCCGCTATTTTCTTCACTTGTCATTTATGAAAATGTCGATATCTTGTTTATTAAAATCTATCGTATCCGTTAAGTATTTTGAAAGAGATTTTCTTGGAAATAAATCCATTACGGTTTATAGAAACTTTAATTTTGTTCATTAGAGATTATGTTTATTGTTTATATATGCCCGACTAAAAATAAAACTATTTGTATTTGTTTTTTGTAAACAAACAACAATGGTGCCAGCGATTGGAAAGGGGACGCAATGTGGTACTGTGCTATGGGAAATGTTGACCAAACTTTTTGTCCGAAGCTGCTTTCAACAAAACGAACTTTTGATTTATTTTTTCTCATTTCTGTGACATATAATCATAGTTCTCATATCTAATATGTTCATATATTCGAAGGTTGGCAATTCAAAATTCGTTGAAATGTACGGGGACGCTTCAGATTTTTATCGATCCCCATTGGTATTTTATACTGAACCCCAGGTTAATATTGAGATCTATCGAACTGTTTATTTACATACAGACATGTGTAAACGTTAATTATATGCAATTTTAAAAAATAGACTGAACTACAGTCGCTTTACTCCATTGTTGCAATCTGATTTGAGATCTGGCAAATAATAATTACAGCCTTTACTTTCTTCTGTTTTTGACTGGCAGTGTCAATTTACGTTTGTGCTAGATTTTCATTCCCTAGCTAGCTTATATAGATAGTTGGACCATTAAGCAAATTGGCAGAGACATCATTCTTTTGCTGAAGATTACACAAAAATGAGTTATTACAATTTGTGTGGTGGTATTGGATCACAGCACAGTAATATTTCAAAAGGTTGGGGGGTACATACATTTTATAAAAAATCACTGGCATTGACATTGACTAGATGCCCTTAAGGTAATGATGAAAAAAGAACGAGACAAATCAATTCAGACAGCTTTTAAAATATTTACTAAATTTGGGCCGGGTAACTTCAGAAGGGTCACGAAACAATGTTTTGATTAATCGCAATTAACTTCTCTCAGAAGTCTCCCCACTTCTCTCTGTTGTCTCCCACTTCTCCCTGTGAGCTCTCTGAAAGAGAAGTCACTTCTCCCTTTAATTTGAAAGTAGTGAGACACCTGGAACCTTTTAAACATAGAATTCAATGTGCGATCTTGGATTTATTTTACTAGAAATATTGGTCCATGTGTAGTTACTTTACTGGGACAAATTTATCGCTTATATTACACAAAACAGAAAAATATATGAAAATAGATATATGTAATAATGTATGAACAATCTTTTTTAATTTTTCTTTTATTTGTACATATAACCGGTAAACCCAATTGTTTTATGAAATATGTCTTTTTTTTCTTAGGGTCGTCACTCTTGTATTTGAGGAAAATAATTTATAGAATTTGTTCACTCAACGATATATCTGAAATACTGCTAAAGTTGGTATTAAACACCAATCGATCACAGAAGAAAAACAGAACATTCACATGAACCTGTTACATGTTTAGCATGTGAAAATGTTTACAGTCACTGTGAGATGCAGTACAGCAATCGTCCTAGTGTAATATTGGACAGTCTCTCATGTTCATTTACATCTTCTACTTCATCAATAATTTGTCTTACTAATT
Organism: Bathymodiolus brooksi; assembly: GCA_963680875.1. Taxonomy (NCBI): domain Eukaryota; kingdom Metazoa; phylum Mollusca; class Bivalvia; order Mytilida; family Modiolidae; genus Bathymodiolus; species Bathymodiolus brooksi. The sequence continues at coordinate 2,896,676 of OY804577.1, forward strand.
AAATGTGTACAAGTCATAAACCATTCCTTCTACCTGATATATTGTTTGAACAATTAACTTATTGTTTAATTTAGATAACAAATCTTTGAAACCCTATCCTTCAACTGATTGTTTATAGGTAGGAGGGGTCTATGTTTAGATTGTTTATTTGTAGGAGGGGGGTCTATATGTAGATTGTAACTTACTTATTATGTAATTTTATCTGAAAGATTAGCAATCACTAGATTAATTGTTTATATTGGAAATTGGTTGTTAAACATATCAATGGTAATGATAAATTTTTGTGTTTATTTCCTTATTTTTGCATGTGTAAGTTTAGTTGTGAGTCTATTTTGAAATTAGACAAGGAAATAAAAAATTGACTGATATTATATGTATAATGGGTAAGTGTTCAGTGTGGATTGTAAATTTGTTAAGATTTGATGAAGTAAAATTAAAAATTAATAAGAGATATAATTTTACACAGATTTATAGATTGTTCTTGCTCACATGACATCAAGCCTATTTTGTATTGAAATAAGAAGTTTTAATTTACAATGTAAAAAAAATAGATACCATGTATGTACAAAAATGTAAACTAAATGTAAAGTTTGGATTACACAGGATTCAGGTTTACTGTGTCTTCTGAGGGAGTCATATTGTTTTTGTCTTGTCAGCCTGTCTGTCTGTTACAGAGGTTTATACTGTGTCTTCTGAGGGAGTCATATTGTTTTTGTCTTGTCAGTCTGTCTGTCTGTTACAGAGGTTTATAAGTGCAACTCCTCCTACATTTTAAATGTGAATTAGTCAAAACTTTACATGCATGCTTATCGCTATATGAAGAATGGCACATCGATGCGGCATATTGATCATGCCAAATTTTACGGAATTATTGCCTTTTTCAAATTTGACTTAGAATATACATGACATGTATCATCTAAAAGAATGTGGTGGGGGAGACATTTGTTTTTGTGTAAAAAATAACCTATAAATCTGATTTGTTCAGGGCTGAGGATCACAGTTTATTCTGGTTATTCCTGGGTTTTTTCAGGGTTACATGAGATTACAGTTTATTCTTATTTATGCAGACTTCAATCATGAAGTACGTCTTTCTGACGGAGAAATCAAATACAAATCAGCTCTGATCGGTAATTTGTTATTAAGTGTCATTCCTGATGTCTGTTAAGGTTCCGGACTTTAGTCTTCCCAAAAAACGGTAATTCCATTTATTTTCGCCATGTTGGGGTTAATATATGTTGCTGGGAGCTTTACTGGACAGAATGTAAAGTCTTCAGAAACTTGGTGAAGTCTGATTTATACACTTCAGTTTGAACTGGTTATACTTTTAATTATATGTTCATAATGTTGTAGGTTATATGTTAATTGTTTGAAGGATTATAATTATTTATTCATAATAAATCACAGTGAACTGAGGCTGAGGTTGTTCACTTCTTCTCGTAAGCCTAACACCACTGACTGACTGACATGAGTTTGTGCCCTGATAAACCTGCCTGAAATGTGAAGATTAAGGTAAAGGTAGTCCAGGTAAAGCTGAATAATTGCTGAAAGTGAAGATGAAAACCAATGTAACAATAGTATATTTATAACAGTGGAGTTATTATTTAAACAAAGCAAAGAATATGTTTGCCATTTAAAATGCTTTACACTACATCTGTATATCATGTTAAAAGCCTGACCTTTTCTTCATTTTTCAGGTAAAATAGGAATAACACTGGTCAGACAATTTTTTTACAAAGACAGAAAGATGGATGAAAAAGATAAACCAGAGAAACAGCAAAAGAGGAAGGAGCGAAAAAATGAAGAAAAAAATGCAAATAAAGAAGAGACTGCAAAAAATTTGTGTACTAACCAGAAAATGAGTTCAAATCCCAGAAATCCATTAAATTCTCAGTCACAAGCAAACTCTGTAGCTATAGACTCATCTTCAGAAACAGGAGCTGTAGCGTCAGCTGGAGCTGAGAGTATGGAGGAAACAGGAGTATCAGAACCTTCAGTTAACTCCATCCAAGAACTACCTGTGCATAATCCTGTAAGAATGGAGCGTGTGCCTTCAACATCAGAACTACCAATATTTGCTAGTCAGTTTGTTTCCCAAGTGTCTACTCAAAGTGATGGCGGCTCAGAAAAGGCATTGGCTGCTGTCAGTGCTGCTTTCGGACATGGAAATGCTCCGTACAACTGGCAGTCTTCTAAAACTTGTGTTAAGGACAGGTTGTCTTATCTCTGTAACACAGAAATAATGGCTGATGTCCATTTCATGGTGGGGACACCACCCCATCAACAGAAGATACCAGCACATAAATTTGTTTTATCTGTAGGCAGTGCTGTGTTTGATGCACAGTTTAATGGCCCTATGGCAACTCAAGAGGAAGACGTTGAAATCCCAGATGTAGAACCTGCAGCATTTATTTCTCTCATGAGATTTTTATATTCGGACGAAGTCAAAATTTGCTCTGATTCTGTGATGACTACTTTGTATGCTGCTAAAAAATATGCAGTGCCAGCTTTAGAGAAACAATGTGTGGAATTCTTAAAAAGAAATCTAAGTAGTGATAATGCTTTCATGTTACTTACACAGGCTCGTTTGTTTGACGAACCTCAGCTTGCAGCTCTCTGCTTAGAAACTATAGACAAAAATACTCACGAGGCTCTACAAGCTGATGGGTTCACAGACATTGATCTAGAGACACTTTGTTGTGTCCTAGAAAGGGACACATTAGGAATAAGAGAATTTAAACTTTTCGCATCAGTTTGTCGTTGGGCCGAGTCTGAATGCACTCGTAAAACCTTGCCACCAACTCCAGAAAATCAACGTGGTGTTTTAGGCAGTGCATTAAGACTGATACGGTTCCCTTTAATGAGTGTAGAAGAATTTGCTCAAGGTGCAGCTCAGAGTGGTTTATTAGAAGATAAAGAAGTAGTTAAGCTATTCTTATACTTCACAGTGAATCCTAAACCACAGATAGCTTTTCTAGATGTTCCTAGATGTTGTTTAACAGGCAAGGAACAAGTTGTATCCAGGTTTTGTCAGATAGAGAGTAGATGGGGATACAGTGGGACCAGTGATAGAATAAGGTATTTATAAAGGGTCAGTTATATAGAATAAGGTATTTATGTATAAAGGGTCAATTATATAGAATAAGGTATTTATATATAAAGGGTCAATTATATAGAATAAGGTATTTATATATATAAAGGGTCAATTATATAAAATAAGGTATTTATATATAAAGGGTCAATTACATTTGTATATAGAATAAGGTATTTATATATAAAGGGTCAATTATATAAAATAAGGTATTTATATATAAAGGGTCAATTATATAAAATAAGGTATTTATATAAAGGGTCAATTGTATAGAATAAGGTATTTATATGTAAAGGGTCAATTATATATAATTGACCCTTTATATATAAATACCTTATTCTATATAATTGACCCTTTATATAAATACCTTATTCTATAACTTACCAGTATATTTACTTTACAGGTTCATGGTAAACAGAAGGATTTTTGTTGTTGATTTTTTAACTTACCAGTATATTTACTTTACAGGTTCATGGTAAACAGAAGAATTTTTGTTGTTGAATTTTTAACTTACCAGTATATTTACTTTACAGGTTCATGGTAAACAGAAGGATTTTTGTTGTTGATTTTTTAACTTACCAGTATATTTACTTTACAGGTTCATGGTAAACAGAAGAATTTTTGTTGTTGATTTTCTAACTTACCAATATATTTACTTTACAGGTTCATGGTAAACAGAAGGATTTTTGTTGTTGATTTTTTAACTTACCAGTATATTTACTTTACAGGTTCATGGTAAACAGAAGAATTTTTGTTGTTGATTTTCTAACTTACCAATATATTTACTTTACAGGTTCATGGTAAACAGAAGGATTTTTGTTGTTGATATTTTAACTTACCAGTATATTTACTTTACAGGTTCATGGTAAACAGAAGGATTTTTGTTGTTGATTTTTTAACTTACCAGTATATTTACTTTACAGGTTCATGGTAAACAGAAGGATTTTTGTTGTTGATTTTTTAGCTTACCAGTATATTTACTTTACAGGTTCATGGTAAACAGAAGGATTTTTGTTGTTGATATTTTAACTTACCAGTATATTTACTTTACAGGTTCATGGTAAACAGAAGGATTTTTGTTGTTGATTTTTTAACTTACCAGTATATTTACTTTACAGGTTCATGGTAAACAGAAGAATTTTTATTGTTGATTTTTTAACTTACCAGTATATTTACTTTACAGGTTCATGGTAAACAGAAGGATTTTTGTTGTTGATTTTTTAACTTACCAGTATATTTACTTTACAGGTTCATGGTAAACAGAAGGATTTTTGTTGTTGATTTTTTAACTTACCAGTATATTTACTTTACAGGTTCATGGTAAACAGAAGGATTTTTGTTGTTGATTTTCTAACTTACCAATATATTTACTTTACAGGTTCATGGTAAACAGAAGGATTTTTGTTGTTGATTTTTTAACTTACCAGTATATTTACTTTACAGGTTCATGGTAAACAGAAGAATTTTTGTTGTTGATTTTCTAACTTACCAATATATTTACTTTACAGGTTCATGGTAAACAGAAGGATTTTTGTTGTTGATATTTTAACTTACCAGTATATTTACTTTACAGGTTCATGGTAAACAGAAGGATTTTTGTTGTTGATTTTTTAACTTACCAGTATATTTACTTTACAGGTTCATGGTAAACAGAAGGATTTTTGTTGTTGATTTTTTAACTTACCAGTATATTTACTTTACAGGTTCATGGTAAACAGAAGGATTTTTGTTGTTGATATTTTAACTTACCAGTATATTTACTTTACAGGTTCATGGTAAACAGAAGGATTTTTGTTGTTGATATTTTAACCTACCAGTATATTTACTTTACAGGTTCATGGTAAACAGAAGGATTTTTGTTGTTGATTTTTTAACTTACCAGTATATTTACTTTACAGGTTCATGGTAAACAGAAGGATTTTTGTTGTTGATTTTTTAACTTACCAGTATATTTACTTTGCAGGTTCATGGTAAACAGAAGAATTTTTGTTGTTGATTTTCTAACTTACCAATATATTTACTTTACAGGTTCATGGTAAACAGAAGGATTTTTGTTGTTGATTTTTTAACTTACCAGTATATTTACTTTACAGGTTCATGGTAAAACAGAAGGATTTTTGTTGTTGATTTTTTAACTTACCAGTATATTTACTTTACAGGTTCATGGTAAACAGAAGGATTTTTGTTGTTGATATTTTAACTTACCAGTATATTTACTTTACAGGTTCATGGTAAACAGAAGGATTTTTGTTGTTGATTTTTTAACTTACCAGTATATTTACTTTACAGGTTCATGGTAAACAGAAGGATTTTTGTTGTTGATTTTTTAACTTACCAGTATATTTACTTTACAGGTTCATGGTAAAACAGAAGGATTTTTGTTGTTGATTTTTTAACTTACCAGTATATTTACTTTACAGGTTCATGGTAAACAGAAGGATTTTTGTTGTTGATTTTTTAACTTACCAGTATATTTACTTTACAGGTTCATGGTAAAACAGAAGGATTTTTGTTGTTGATTTTTTAACTTACCAATATATTTACTTTACAGGTTCATGGTAAACAGAAGGATTTTTGTTGTTGATTTTTTAACTTACCAGTATATTTACTTTACAGGTTCATGGTAAACAGAAGAATTTTTGTTGTTGATTTTCTAACTTACCAATATATTTACTTTACAGGTTCATGGTAAACAGAAGGATTTTTGTTGTTGATTTTTTAACTTACCAATATATTTACTTTACAGGTTCATGGTAAACAGAAGAATTTTTGTTGTTGATTTTCTAACTTACCAATATATTTACTTTACAGGTTCATGGTAAACAGAAGGATTTTTGTTGTTGATATTTTAACTTACCAGTATATTTACTTTACAGGTTCATGGTAAACAGAAGGATTTTTGTTGTTGATTTTTTAACTTACCAGTATATTTACTTTACAGGTTCATGGTAAACAGAAGGATTTTTGTTGTTGATTTTTTAACTTACCAGTATATTTACTTTACAGGTTCATGGTAAACAGAAGGATTTTTGTTGTTGATATTTTAACTTACCAGTTTATTTACTTTACAGGTTCATGGTAAACAGAAGGATTTTTGTTGTTGATTTTTTAACTTACCAGTATATTTACTTTACAGGTTCATGGTAAACAGAAGGATTTTTGTTGTTGATTTTTTAACTTACCAGTATATTTACTTTACAGGTTCATGGTAAAACAGAAGGATTTTTGTTGTTGATTTTTTAGCTTACCAGTATATTTACTTTACAGGTTCATGGTAAACAGAAGGATTTTTGTTGTTGATTTTTTAACTTACCAGTATATTTACTTTACAGGTTCATGGTAAACAGAAGGATTTTTGTTGTTGATTTTTTAACTTACCAGTATATTTACTTTGCAGGTTCATGGTAAACAGAAGGATTTTTGTTGTTGATTTTTTAACTTACCAGTATATTTACTTTACAGGTTCATGGTAAAACAGAAGGATTTTTGTTGTTGATTTTTTAACTTACCAATATATTTACTTTACAGGTTCATGGTAAACAGAAGGATTTTTGTTGTTGATTTTTTAGCTTACCAGTATATTTACTTTACAGGTTCATGGTAAACAGAAGGATTTTGTTGTTGATTTTTTAACTTACCAGTATATTTACTTTACAGGTTCATGGTAAAACAGAAGGATTTTTGTTGTTGATTTTTTAGCTTACCAGTATATTTACTTTACAGGTTCATGGTAAACAGAAGGATTTTTGTTGTTGATTTTTTAACTTACCAGTATATTTACTTTACAGGTTCATGGTAAACAGAAGGATTTTTGTTGTTGATTTTTTAACTTACCAGTATATTTACTTTACAGGTTCATGGTAAACAGAAGGATTTTTGTTGTTGATTTTTTAACTTACCAGTATATTTAGTTCACCTGGACCAAAGGTCCATGTGAACTATTGCCATCACTTGGCGTCCGTCGTCTGTCGTCTGTCGTCTGTAAACTTTTCACATTTCAAGCTTCTTCTCCGAAACCACTTGGCCGATTGGAACCGAACTTAGCAGGAATGTTCCTTAGATGGTCCTCTACAAAGTTACTGTTTTTTGTTCCAGTCGGATATTCAATATGGCTGCCAGGGCCAATAATATGCTCTGATTGGCTGAAATTTCAAAGATCTTCTTCTCCGAAACTAATGAACTGACTGAACCCAAACTGTAAAGGAATGATCATTGGAATGTCCGTTACCAAGTTACTGTTTTTTATGCCGATCGGAAATCCAAGATGGCCGCCATCGCAGGACATAGATTAACATTGGACCCTATGGGAAAATGTTCAAATGCCTTCTTCTCAGAAACTACAAATATTATTAAAGCCAAACTGTACATGAATGTTCATTGGATGGTCCTCTACAATCTTAAGGTTTTTTGTTCCGATATGAAATTCAAAATGGCGGCTACGGCAGGACTTAGTTTAACATTGGACCCTATGGGAAAAATGTTTCAAAATGCTTCTTCTCTGAAACCACTTGGACAGTTGAAACCAAACTGCCCAGGAATGATCATTGGAAGGTCCTCTACAAATTTTCTGTTTTTTATGCCGGTCGGAAATCCAAGATGGCCACCACCGCAGGACATAGATTAACATTGGACCCTATGGGAAAATGTTCAAATGCCTTCTTCTCAGAAACTACAAATATTATTAAAGCCAAACTGTACATGAATGTTCATTGGATGGTCCTCTACAATCTTAAGGTTTTTTGTTCCGATATGAAATTCAAAATGGCGGCTACGGCAGGACTTAGTTTAACATTGGACCCTATGGGAAAAATGTTTCAAAATGCTTCTTCTCTGAAACCACTTGGACAGTTGAAACCAAACTGCCCAGGAATGATCATTGGAAGGTCCTCTACAAATTTTCTGTTTTTTATGCCGGTCGGAAATCCAAGATGGCCGCCACCGCAGGACATAGATTAACATTGGACCCTATGGGAAAATGTTCAAATGCCTTCTTCTCAGAAACTACAAATATTATTAAAGCCAAACTGTACATGAATGTTCATTGGATGGTCCTCTACAATCTTAAGGTTTTTTGTTCCGATATGAAATTCAAAATGGCGGCTACGGCAGGACTTAGTTTAACATTGGACCCTATGGGAAAAATGTTTCAAAATGCTTCTTCTCTGAAACCACTTGGACAGTTGAAACCAAACTGCCCAGGAATGATCATTGGAAGGTCCTCTACAAATTTAAGGTTTTTTATGCCGGTCGGAAATCCAAGATGGCCGCCACCGCAGGACATAGATTAACATTGGACCCTATGGGAAAATATTCAAATGCCTTCTACTCAGAAACTACAAATATGATTAAAGCCAAACTGTACATGAATGTTCATTAGATGGTCCTCTACAAACTTTACGTTTTTTGTTCTGGTATGAAATTCAAAATGGCGGCTACGGCAGGACTTAGTTTAACATTGGACCCTATGGGAAAAATGTTTCAAAACGCTTCTTCTCTGAAACCACTTGGATAATTGAAACCAAACTGCCTAGGAATGATCATTGGAAGGTCCTCTACAAATTTTATGTTTTTTATGCCAATCGGAAATCCAAGATGGCCACCACCGCAATACATAGATTAACATTGGACCCTATGGGAAAATGTTCAAATGCCTTCTTCTCAGAAACTACAAATATGATTAAAGCCAAACTGTACATGAATGTTCATTGGATGGTCCTCTACAATCTTAAGGTTTTTTGTTCCGATATGAAATTCAAAATGGCGGCTACGGCAGGACTTAGTTTAACATTGGACCCTATGGGAAAAATGTTTCAAAATGCTTCTTCTCTGAAACCACTTGGACAGTTGAAACCAAACTGCCCAGGAATGATCATTGGAAGGTCCTCTACAAATTTTCTGTTTTTTATGCCGGTCGGAAATCCAAGATGGCCGCCACCGCAGGACAGATTAACATTGGACCCTATGGGAAAATATTCAAATGCCTTCTACTCAGAAACTACAAATATGATTAAAGCCAAACTGTACATGAATGTTCATTAGATGGTCCTCTACAAACTTTACGTTTTTTGTTCTGGTATGAAATTCAAAATGGCGGCTACGGCAGGACTTAGTTTAACATTGGACCCTATGGGAAAAATGTTTCAAAACGCTTCTTCTCTGAAACCACTTGGATAATTGAAACCAAACTGCCCAGGAATGATCATTGGAAGGTCCTCTACAAATTTTATGTTTTTTATGCCGATCGGAAATCCAAGATGGCCACCACCGCAGGACATAGATTAACATTGGACCCTATGGGAAAATGTTCAAATGCCTTCTTCTCAGAAACTACAAATATGATTAAAGCCAAACTGTACATGAATGTTCATTGGATGGTCCTCTACAAACTTTGCGTTTTTTGTTCCGATATAAAATTCAAAATGGCGGCTACGGCAGGACTTAGTTTAACATTGGACCCTATGGGAAAAATGTTTCAAAACGCTTCTTCTCTGAAACCACTTGGATAATTGAAACCAAACTGCCCAGGAATGATCATTGGAAGGTCCTCTACAAGGTGTGTATTTTTTATGCCGATCGGAAATCCAAGATGGCCACCACCGCAGGACATAGATTAACATTGGACCCTATGGGAAAATGTTCAAATGCCTTCTTCTCAGAAACTACAAATATTATTAAAGCCAAACTGTACATGAATGTTCATTGGATGGTCCTCTACAATCTTAAGGTTTTTTGTTCCGATATGAAATTCAAAATGGCGGCTACGGCAGGACTTAGTTTAACATTGGACCCTATGGGAAAAATGTTTCAAAATGCTTCTTCTCTGAAACCACTTGGACAGTTGAAACCAAACTGCCCAGGAATGATCATTGGAAGGTCCTCTACAAATTTTCTGTTTTTTATGCCGGTCGGAAATCCAAGATGGCCGCCACCGCAGGACATAGATTAACATTGGACCCTATGGGAAAATGTTCAAATGCCTTCTTCTCAGAAACTACAAATATTATTAAAGCCAAACTGTACATGAATGTTCATTGGATGGTCCTCTACAATCTTAAGGTTTTTTGTTCCGATATGAAATTCAAAATGGCGGCTACGGCAGGACTTAGTTTAACATTGGACCCTATGGGAAAAATGTTTCAAAATACTTCTTCTCTGAAACCACTTGGACAGTTGAAACCAAACTGCCCAGGAATGATCATTGGAAGGTCCTCTACAAATTTTCTGTTTTTTATGCCGGTCGGAAATCCAAGATGGCCGCCACCGCAGGACATAGATTAACATTGGACCCTATGGGAAAATATTCAAATGCCTTCTACTCAGAAACTACAAATATGATTAAAGCCAAACTGTACATGAATGTTCATTAGATGGTCCTCTACAAACTTCACGTTTTTTGTTCCGGTATGAAATTCAAAATGGCGGCTACGGCAGAACTTAGTTTAACATTGGACCCTATGGGAAAAATGTTTCAAAATGCTTCTTCTCTGAAACCACTTGGACAGTTGAAACCAAACTGCCCAGGAATGATCATTGGAAGGTCCTCTACAAATTTTCCGTTTTTTATGCCGGTCAGAAATCCAAGATGGCCGCCACCGCAGGACATAGATTAACATTGGACCCTATGGGAAAATATTCAAATGCCTTCTACTCAGAAACTACAAATATGATTAAAGCCAAACTGTACATGAATGTTCATTAGATGGTCCTCTACAAACTTTACGTTTTTTGTTCTGGTATGAAATTCAAAATGGCGGCTACGGCAGGACTTAGTTTAACATTGGACCCTATGGGAAAAATGTTTCAAAACGCTTCTTCTCTGAAACCACTTGGATAATTGAAACCAAACTGCCTAGGAATGATCATTGGAAGGTCCTCTACAAATTTTATGTTTTTTATGCCAATCGGAAATCCAAGATGGCCACCACCGCAATACATAGATTAACATTGGACCCTATGGGAAAATGTTCAAATGCCTTCTTCTCAGAAACTACAAATATGATTAAAGCCAAACTGTACATGAATGTTCATTGGATGGTCCTCTACAATCTTAAGGTTTTTTGTTCCGATATGAAATTCAAAATGGCGGCTACGGCAGGACTTAGTTTAACATTGGACCCTATGGGAAAAATGTTTCAAAATGCTTCTTCTCTGAAACCACTTGGACAGTTGAAACCAAACTGCCCAGGAATGATCATTGGAAGGTCCTCTACAAATTTTCTGTTTTTTATGCCGGTCGGAAATCCAAGATGGCCGCCACCGCAGGACAGATTAACATTGGACCCTATGGGAAAATATTCAAATGCCTTCTACTCAGAAACTACAAATATGATTAAAGCCAAACTGTACATGAATGTTCATTAGATGGTCCTCTACAAACTTTACGTTTTTTGTTCTGGTATGAAATTCAAAATGGCGGCTACGGCAGGACTTAGTTTAACATTGGACCCTATGGGAAAAATGTTTCAAAACGCTTCTTCTCTGAAACCACTTGGATAATTGAAACCAAACTGCCTAGGAATGATCATTGGAAGGTCCTCTACAAATTTTTTGTTTTTTATGCCGATCGGAAATCCAAGATGGCCACCACCACAATACATAGATTAACATTGGACCCTATGGGAAAATGTTCAAATGCCTTCTACTCAGAAACTACAAATATGATTAAAGCCAAACTGTACATGAATGTTCATTAGATGGTCCTCTACAAACTTTACGTTTTTTGTTCTGGTATGAAATTCAAAATGGCGGCTACGGCAGGACTTAGTTTAACATTGGACCCTATGGGAAAAATGTTTCAAAACGCTTCTTCTCTGAAACCACTTGGATAATTGAAACCAAACTGCCCAGGAATGATCATTGGAAGGTCCTCTACAAAGTTTCTGTTTTTTTATGCCGATCGGAAATTCAAGATGGCCGCCACCGCAGGACATAGATTAACATTGGACCCTATGGGAAAATGTTCAAATGCCTTCTTCTCAGAAACTACAAATATGATTAAAGCCAAACTGTACATGAATGTTCATTGGATGATTCTCTACAAACAATACGTTTTTTGTTCCGATATGAAATTCAAAATGGCGGCTACGGCAGGACTTAGTTTAACATTGGACCCTATGGGAAAAATGTTTCAAAACGCTTCTTCTCTGAAACCACTTGGATAATTGAAACCAAACTGCCCAGGAATGATCATTGGAAGGTCCTCTACAAGGTGTGTATTTTTTATGCCGATCGGAAATCCAAGATGGCCACCACCGCAGGACATAGATTAACATTGGACCCTATGGGAAAATGTTCAAATGCTTTCTTCTCAGAAACTACAAATATGATTAAAGCCAAACTGTACAAGAATGTTCATTGGATGGTCCTCTACAAACTTTACGTTTTTTGTTCCGATATGAAATTCAAAATGGCGGCTACGGCAGGACTTAGTTTAACATTGGACCCTATGGGGGAAATGTTTGAAAACGCTTCTTCTCTGAAACCACTAGAACAGTTGAAACCAAACTGCCCAGGAATGATCATTGGAAGGTCCTCTACAAATTTTATGTTTTTTATGCCGATCGGAAATCCAAGATGGCCGCCACCACAATACATAGATTAACATTGGACCCTATGGGAAAATGTTCAAATGCCTTCTTCTCAGAAACTACAAATATGATTAAAGCCAAACTGTACAAGAATGTTCATTGGATGGTCCTCTACAAACTTTACGTTTTTTGTTCCGATATGAAATTCAAAATGGCGGCTACGGCAGGACTTAGTTTAACATTGGACCCTATGGGGGAAATGTTTGAAAACGCTTCTTCTCTGAAACCACTAGAACAGTTGAAACCAAACTGCCCAGGAATGATCATTGGAAGGTCCTCTACAAATTTTCTGTTTTTTATGCCGATCGGAAATCCAAGATGGCCGCCACCACAATACATAGATTAACATTGGACCCTATGGGAAAATATTCAAATGCCTTCTACTCAGAAACTACAAATATGATTAAAGCCAAACTGTACATGAATGTTCATTAGATGGTCCTCTACAAACTTTACGTTTTTTGTTCTGGTATGAAATTCAAAATGGCGGCTACGGCAGGACTTAGTTTAACATTGGACCCTATGGGAAAAATGTTTCAAAACGCTTCTTCTCTGAAACCACTTGGATAATTGAAACCAAACTGCCCAGGAATGATCATTGGAAGGTCCTCTACAAATTTTCTGTTTTTTATGCCGATCGGAAATCCAAGATGGCCACCACCGCAATACATAGATTAACATTGGACCCTATGGGAAAATGTTCAAATGCCTTCTACTCAGAAACTACAAATATGATTAAAGCCAAACTGTACATGAATGTTCATTAGATGGTCCTCTACAAACTTTACGTTTTTTGTTCTGGTATGAAATTCAAAATGGCGGCTACGGCAGGACTTAGTTTAACATTGGACCCTATGGGAAAAATGTTTCAAAACGCTTCTTCTCTGAAACCACTTGGATAATTGAAACCAAACTGCCCAGGAATGATCATTGGAAGGTCCTCTACAAATTTTCTGTTTTTTTATGCTTATCGGAAATTCAAGATGGCCGCCACCGCAGGACATAGATTAACATTGGACCCTATGGGAAAATGTTCAAATGCCTTCTTCTCAGAAACTACAAATATGATTAAAGCCAAACTGTACATGAATGTTCATTGGATGATTCTCTACAAACAATACGTTTTTTGTTCCGATATGAAATTCAAAATGGCGGCTACGGCAGGACTTAGTTTAACATTGGACCCTATGGGAAAAATGTTTCAAAACGCTTCTTCTCTGAAACCACTTGGATAATTGAAACCAAACTGCCCAGGAATGATCATTGGAAGGTCCTCTACAAGGTGTGTGTTTTTTATGCCGATCGGAAATCCAAGATGGCCACCACCGCAGGACATAGATTAACATTGGACCCTATGGGAAAATGTTCAAATGCCTTCTTCTCAGAAACTACAAATATGATTAAAGCCAAACTGTACAAGAATGTTCATTGGATGGTCCTCTACAAACTTTACGTTTTTTGTTCCGATATGAAATTCAAAATGGCGGCTACGGCAGGACTTAGTTTAACATTGGACCCTATGGGAAAAATGTTTCAAAATGCTTCTTCTCTGAAACCCCTTGGACAGTTGAAACCAAACTGCCCAGGAATGATCATTGGAAGGTCCTCTACAAGGTGTGTATTTTTTATGCCGATCGGAAATCCAAGATGGCCACCACCGCAGGACATAGATTAACATTGGACCCTATGGGAAAATGTTCAAATGCTTTCTTCTCAGAAACTACAAATATGATTAAAGCCAAACTGTACAAGAATGTTCATTGGATGGTCCTCTACAAACTTTACGTTTTTTGTTCCGATATGAAATTCAAAATGGCGGCTACGGCAGGACTTAGTTTAACATTGGACCCTATGGGGGAAATGTTTGAAAACGCTTCTTCTCTGAAACCACTAGAACAGTTGAAACCAAACTGCCCAGGAATGATCATTGGAAGGTCCTCTACAAATTTTATGTTTTTTATGCCGATCGGAAATCCAAGATGGCCGCCACCACAATACATAGATTAACATTGGACCCTATGGGAAAATGTTCAAATGCCTTCTTCTCAGAAACTACAAATATGATTAAAGCCAAACTGTACAAGAATGTTCATTGGATGGTCCTCTACAAACTTTACGTTTTTTGTTCCGATATGAAATTCAAAATGGCGGCTACGGCAGGACTTAGTTTAACATTGGACCCTATGGGGGAAATGTTTGAAAACGCTTCTTCTCTGAAACCACTAGAACAGTTGAAACCAAACTGCCCAGGAATGATCATTGGAAGGTCCTCTACAAATTTTATGTTTTTTATGCCGATCGGAAATCCAAGATGGCCGCCACCACAATACATAGATTAACATTGGACCCTATGGGAAAATGTTCAAATGCCTTCTTCTCAGAAACTACGAATATTATTAAAGCCAAACTGTACATGAATGTTCATTGGATGGTCCTCTACAAACTTTAGGTTTTTTGTTCCGATATGAAATTCAAAATGGCGGCTACGGCAGGACTTAGTTTAACATTGGACCCTATGGGAAAAATGTTTCAAAACGCTTCTTCTCTGAAACCACTTGGACAGTTGAATCCAAACTGCCCAGGAATGATCATTGGAAGGTCCTCTACAAAGTTTCTGTTTTTTTATGCCGATCGAAAATTCAAGATGGCCACCACCGCAGGACATAGATTAACATTGGACCCTATGGGAAAATGTTCAAATGCCTTCTTCTCAGAAACTACAAATATGATTAAAGCCAAACTGTCCATATGTGTGTACATTGGATGGTCCTCTACAAACTTTACGTTTTTTGTTCCGATATGAAATTCAAAATGGCGGCTATGGCAGGACTTAGTTTAACATTGGACCCTATGGGAAAAATGTTTCAAAACGCTTCTTCTCTGAAACCACTTGGATAATTGAAACCAAACTGCCCAGGAATGATCATTGGAAGGTCCTCTACAAGGTGTGTGTTTTTTATGCCGATCGGAAATCCAAGATGGCCACCACCGCAGGACATAGATTAACATTGGACCCTATGGGAAAATGTTCAAATGCCTTCTTCTCAGAAACTACAAATATGATTAAAGCCAAACTGTGCATGAATGTTCATTGAATGGTCCTCTACAAAATATACGTTTTTTATTCTGATATGAAATTCAAAATGGCGGCTACGGCAGGACTTAGTTTAACATTGGACCCTATGGGAAAAATGTTTCAAAATGCTTCTTCTCTGAAACCACTTGGACAGTTGAAACCAAACTGCCCAGGAATGATCATTGGAAGGTCCTCTACAAGGTGTGTGTTTTTTATGCCGATCGGAAATCCAAGATGGCTGCCACCACAGGTCATAGTATTAACACAGAACCATATGGGGAAAATACAGAAATCTATTCTTCTCTGAAGCTATTGCACTGATTGAACCTAAACTGTGCATCAATCATTGGAAGGTCCTTTACAAACTTTGTGTTTTTTATGTTGATCGTAATTCCAAGATGACGCAGGACATAGTTTTTACATAGGACCAATTGGTTTTTTTTATTACCAGGTGAACGATACAGGCTCTTGAGAGCCTCTGGTTACTTTACAGGTTCATGGTAAACAGAAGGATTTTTGTTGTTGATATTTTAACTTACCAGTTTATTTACTTTACAGGTTCATGGTAAACAGAAGGATTTTTGTTGTTGATATTTTAACCTACCAGTATATTTACTTTACAGGTTCATGGTAAACAGAAGGATTTTTGTTGTTGATTTTTTAACTTACCAGTATATTTACTTTACAGGTTCATGGTAAACAGAAGGATTTTTGTTGTTGATTTTTTAACTTACCAGTATATTTACTTTGCAGGTTCATGGTAAACAGAAGAATTTTTGTTGTTGATTTTCTAACTTACCAATATATTTACTTTACAGGTTCATGGTAAACAGAAGGATTTTTGTTGTTGATTTTTTAACTTACCAGTATATTTACTTTACAGGTTCATGGTAAAACAGAAGGATTTTTGTTGTTGATTTTTTAACTTACCAGTATATTTACTTTACAGGTTCATGGTAAACAGAAGGATTTTTGTTGTTGATTTTTTAACTTACCAGTATATTTACTTTACAGGTTCATGGTAAACAGAAGGATTTTTGTTGTTGATTTTTTAACTTACCAGTATATTTACTTTACAGGTTCATGGTAAAACAGAAGGATTTTTGTTGTTGATTTTTTAACTTACCAATATATTTACTTTACAGGTTCATGGTAAACAGAAGGATTTTTGTTGTTGATTTTTTAACTTACCAGTATATTTACTTTACAGGTTCATGGTAAACAGAAGAATTTTTGTTGTTGATTTTCTAACTTACCAATATATTTACTTTACAGGTTCATGGTAAACAGAAGGATTTTTGTTGTTGATTTTTTAACTTACCAATATATTTACTTTACAGGTTCATGGTAAACAGAAGAATTTTTGTTGTTGATTTTCTAACTTACCAATATATTTACTTTACAGGTTCATGGTAAACAGAAGGATTTTTGTTGTTGATATTTTAACTTACCAGTATATTTACTTTACAGGTTCATGGTAAACAGAAGGATTTTTGTTGTTGATATTTTAACTTACCAGTATATTTACTTTACAGGTTCATGGTAAACAGAAGGATTTTTGTTGTTGATTTTTTAACTTACCAGTATATTTACTTTACAGGTTCATGGTAAACAGAAGGATTTTTGTTGTTGATTTTTTAACTTACCAGTATATTTACTTTACAGGTTCATGGTAAACAGAAGGATTTTTGTTGTTGATATTTTAACTTACCAGTTTATTTACTTTACAGGTTCATGGTAAACAGAAGGATTTTTGTTGTTGATTTTTTAACTTACCAGTATATTTACTTTACAGGTTCATGGTAAACAGAAGGATTTTTGTTGTTGATTTTTTAACTTACCAGTATATTTACTTTACAGGTTCATGGTAAAACAGAAGGATTTTTGTTGTTGATTTTCTAACTTACCAGTATATTTACTTTACAGGTTCATGGTAAACAGAAGGATTTTTGTTGTTGATTTTCTAACTTACCAGTATATTTACTTTACAGGTTCATGGTAAAACAGAAGGATTTTTGTTGTTGATTTTCTAACTTACCAGTTTATTTACTTTACAGGTTCATGGTAAACAGAAGGATTTTTGTTGTTGATTTTCTAACTTACCAGTATATTTACTTTACAGGTTCATGGTAAACAGAAGGATTTTTGTTGTTGATTTTTTAACTTACCAGTATATTTACTTTACAGGTTCATGGTAAAACAGAAGGATTTTTGTTGTTGATTTTTTAGCTTACCAGTATATTTACTTTACAGGTTCATGGTAAACAGAAGGATTTTTGTTGTTGATTTTTTAACTTACCAGTATATTTACTTTACAGGTTCATGGTAAACAGAAGGATTTTTGTTGTTGATTTTTTAACTTACCAGTATATTTACTTTACAGGTTCATGGTAAACAGAAGGATTTTTGTTGTTGATTTTTTAACTTACCAGTATATTTACTTTACAGGTTCATGGTAAACAGAAGGATTTTTGTTGTTGATTTTTTAACTTACCAATATATTTACTTTACAGGTTCATGGTAAACAGAAGGATTTTTGTTGTTGATATTTTAACTTACCAGTATATTTACTTTACAGGTTCATGGTAAAAAGAAGGATTGTTGTTGTTGATTTTTTAACTTACCAGTATATTTACTTTACAGGTTCATGGTAAACAGAAGGATTTTTGTTGTTGATTTTTTAACTTACCAGTATATTTACTTTACAGGTTCATGGTAAACAGAAGGATTTTTGTTGTTGGGTTTGGTTTGTATGGTAGTATTCATGGACCAAAAGAATATTATGTTACAATTCAGGTATATACATTTTGTACATGTACAGATAATGATGTAAGATTTATATTATACCTTCAATTTGATTGGTGGAAAGGGTGACACATGACACATTGCAACTTCATGAACAAAATTCTTTAAAGATGAAAATAAATACACCAAAAATAAGTTATTGTATTTAATAATGTAAAACTGGAATCATGTTTGTATTGAATTTAGCTTGTGTATTTATACGACTGTTAAAGCTTGACAGCGAATGAGAGAGAATTTAGTTTGTGTATTTATATGACTTAAAGCTTGACAGCGAGTGAGTGAGAATTTAGTTTGTGTATTTATACGACTGTTAAAGCTTGACAGCGAGTGAGTGAGAATTTAGTTTGTGTATTTATACGACTGTTAAAGCTTGACAGCGAGTGAGATAGAATTTAGTTTGTGTATTTATACGAATGTTAAAGCTTGACAGCGAGTGAGAGAGAATTTAGTTTGTGTATTTATATGACTTAAAGCTTGACAGCGAGTGAGTGAGAATTTAATTTGTGTATTTATACGACTGTTAAAGCTTGACAGCGAGTGAGTGAGAATTTAATTTGTGTATTTATACGACTGTTAAAGCTTGACAGCGAGTGAGACAGAATTTAGTTTGTGTATTTATACGAATGTTAAAGCTTGACAGCGAGTGAGTGAGAATTTAGTTTGTGTATTTATACGAATGTTAAAGCTTGACAGCGAGTGAGAGAGAATTTAATTTCTGTATTTATATGACTGTTAAAGCTTGACAGCGAGTGAGTGAGAATTTAGTTTGTGTATTTATACGACTGTTAAAGCTTGACAGCGAGTGAGATAGAATTTAGTTTGTGTATTTATATGACTGTTAAAGCTTGACAGCGAGTGAGAGAGAATTTAGTTTGTGTATTTATGCGACTGTTAAAGCTTGACAGCGAGTGAGTGGGAATTTAATTTGTGTATTTATACGAATGTTAAAGCTTGACAGCGAGTGAGAGAGAATTTAGTTTGTGTATTTATATGACTTAAAGCTTGACAGCAAGTGAGTGAGAATTTGATTTGTGTATTTATACGACTGTTAAAGCTTGACAGCGAGTAAGAGAGAATTTAGTTTGTGTATTTATACGAATGTTAAAGCTTGACAGCGAGTGAGAGAGAATTTAGTTTGTGTATTTATATGACTTAAAGCTTGACAGCAAGTGAGTGAGAATTTGATTTGTGTATTTATACGACTGTTAAAGCTTGACAGCGAGTAAGAGAGAATTTAGTTTGTGTATTTATACGAATGTTAAAGCTTGACAGCGAGTGAGATAGAATTTAGTTTGTGTATTTATACGAATGTTAAAGCTTGACAGCGAGTGAGAGAGAATTTAGTTTGTGTATTTATATGACTTAAAGCTTGACAGTGAGTGAGTGAGAATTTAATTTGTGTATTTATATGACTGTTAAAGCTTGACAGCGAGTGAGTGAGAATTTAGTTTGTGTATTTATATGACTTAAAGCTTGACAGCGAGTGAGATATAATTTAATTTGTGTATTTATATGACTTAAAGCTTGACAGTGAGTGAGTGAGAATTTAGTTTGTGTATTTATATGACTGTTAAAGCTTGACAGCGAGTGAGATAGAATTTAGTTTGTGTATTTATATGACTGCTAAAGCTTGACAGTGGGTGAGTGAGAATTTAGCTTGTGTATTTATACGACTGTTAAAGTTTGACAGCGAGTGAGATAGAATTTAGTTTGTGTATTTATACGAATGTTAAAGCTTGACAGCGAGTGAGAGAGAATTTAGTTTGTGTATTTATATGACTTAAAGCTTGACAGTGAGTGAGTGAGAATTTAGTTTGTGTATTTATACGAATGTTAAAGCTTGACAGCGAGTGAGTGAGAATTTAGTTTGTGTATTTATACGAATGTTAAAGCTTGACAGCGAGTGAGTGAGAATTTAGTTTGTGTATTTATACGAATGTTAAAGCTTGACAGCGAGTGAGAGAGAATTTAATTTGTGTATTTATATGACTGCTAAAGCTTGACAGCGGGTGAGTGAGAATTTAGTTTGTGTATTTATACGGCTGTTAAACCTTGACAGCGAGTGAGATAGAATTTAGTTTGTGTATTTATATGACTGTTAAAGCTTGACAGCGAGTGAGAGAGAATTTAGTTTGTGTATTTATACGACTGTTAAAGCTTGACAGCGAGTGAGTGAGAATTTAGTTTGTGTATTTATACGACTGTTAAAGCTTGACAGCGAGTGAGTGAGAATTTAATTTGTGTATTTATACGACTGTTTAAGCTTGACAGCGAGTGAGTGAGAATTTAGTTTGTGTATTTATACGACTGTTAAAGCTTGACAGCGAGTGAGTGAGAATTTAGTTTTTGTATTTATATGACTGTCAGTGTTCTAGCTAGGATTTCAAAAGGGCAGGGCGCTACTTCTGAAAAGGGCACTTTTAAGCGTAAACGTTGGCTGAAAAAGGGCACTTTATTTTTGGATTGTTTTTACAATTAAATTGAAAAGAAACAACCTTCGTCACGAGCTGAAAAAATATATGTTAAAACGAGCTTTAATATCCCTTAAATATTTCCGTCCTTTGTGGGTGAAATTATTAAAAAAAAAATATATATATATTAAATGATCGAGTGTTTTACTTTTTTTCAACAGCTATTGTTATCTTAATTGTCATCGTAATTAGAATTAATCATTATGATTAGAAGAATGAAATTTCCTGACAAAAAGTTAAAATTCAACTTCAATCAATCGCCGAAAGCTATAAATAGCATAATCACACAATCAGCATGTGTTTACCTTGATCTGTTACCGCGCGTTAATCGAATGTTGACAGAAATATATGCTGGGAACCAGTACTTCAGAATTCAATAATTTTCAAAATCACAATTATTTATTTATAAAATTGAAAGATTAAAACGGTATTTTCTATAGTAAGCAATTTTAAATATTTAATATAAATAAGAAATTAACCCAAATAAACCAAAACAACAATAATAAATCATCACATGAACAACTTACCTGTAAAAAAAATGGCGGTCTTACACAGATAACGCTAATCTAATATGAAAAAATCTATTATTATGAACTAGTAACAGGTATGGAAAAAGACATCCACGCTAGTCACAAAGGGCAGGGCGCTGCTACAAATAGAGAAAAAGGGCAGGGCATCGCTCGGACAAGGGCGGGCGCTGCGCCCTGTAAAAATGGGCTAGCGAGAACACTGACTGTTAAAGCTTGACAGCGAGTAAGAGAGAATTTAGTTTGTGTATTTATACGAATGTTAAAGCTTGACAGCGAGTGAGATAGAATTTAGTTTGTGTATTTATACGAATGTTAAAGCTTGACAGCAAGTGAGAGATAATTTAGTTTGTGTATTTATACGACTGTTAATGCTTGACAGCAAGTGAGTGATTGGTGTTTAACAGCAAGTGAGCTATTTTTCAACTATATCATGACGAGAACATTTGGATGAGATTATGATGTCAGCTTTATACTAAATCAACACACTGATGTCAGCTTTATACTAAACACACTTAGTTGGATTTTTATAGTGCTAGCCTACTGAAACAACAGTCTGCAGGTAAACATGTCGCTGCACTGGGACATCCTAGGTCAGAACCAACTAGTCTTTGTTCTTACTCCTTGATGCTGCATGTTTAACACAGGAGCAGTGACTACCAATTTTATGGTCTTTGGTTTGACCCGATTAGGGCTTGAACCCATGATCTACTGCAATTGAGGCGATCACGCTACATCATAGCACCACTGATTGACAGAAATACATACAATGTAATGTATATATGTTTTAAAAAATGCTGTACATGTGATACTAGTGATAATATATATCAAGACTTTCAAAACTGACTTTATTTTTTTTATCGCCAACATTATTATGTGTTTGATGTCACACTGATAAATCAATTGTCAGTATCAGAGTTAGTTTGTTGATACTGACAATAT
This sequence comes from Bathymodiolus brooksi, assembly GCA_963680875.1. Lineage (NCBI taxonomy): Eukaryota > Metazoa > Mollusca > Bivalvia > Mytilida > Modiolidae > Bathymodiolus > Bathymodiolus brooksi. The sequence goes on from OY804577.1 coordinate 2,919,172, forward strand.
CACTCAATGAGATCAAAGGTCAAATACCTTAATTATTCCTAACATTACAGATCATACAGTCTGACAATATCACTCAATGAGATCAAAGGTCAAATGTCTTAATTATTCCTAACATTACAGATCATACAGTCACAATATCACTCAATGAGATCAAAGGTCAAATACCTTAATTATTCCTAACATTACAGATCATACAGTCTGACAATATCACTCAATGAGATCAAAGGTCAAATGCCTTAATTATTCCTAACATTACAGATCATACAGTCAGACAATATCACTCAATGAGATCAAAGGTCAAATACCTTAATTATTCCTAACATTACAGATCATACAGTCTGACAATATCACTCAATGAGATCAAAGCTCAAATACCTTAATTATTCCTAACATTACAGATCATACAGTCTGACAATATCACTCAATGAGATCAAAGGTCAAATGTCTTAATTATTCCTAACATTACAGATCATACAGTCACAATATCACTCAATGAGATCAAAGGTCAAATACCTTAATTATTCCTAACATTACAGATCATACAGTCTGACAATATCACTCAATGAGATCAAAGGTCAAATGTCTTAATTATTCCTAACATTACAGATCATACAGTCTGACAATATCACTCAATGAGATCAAAGGTCAAATGTCTTAATTATTCCTAACATTACAGATCATACAGTCAGACACTTGTAAGGTGATGGGACACAATGATTCCAGTTTTCAATGTGATGGCTCAAACTCAACATTTCGTGTGATGTTCAAAGAACCGGTGGAAATCTTGCCTAATACCAGTTATACAGCTTGTTCAACATTAAAGGTTTGTTCATAAAATATTGATGTGGTTAGCCTTTGTCATCAATTAACATTTATTGTCTTTTCAGATTATTTTATGCATGTTAAGAAAAGCGAAGATACCAATGGGGTAACAGGGCTTTTAATATAGTGTGCTAGTACTTGAACATTTTACATGAATATCTTTTGTATCACTTTGAAATTAGGGGGTAGCAAATACCATTTTGAATGGGTAAAAATACCTGGTACTACCCCATAATGGAAGACCTTGGTAATCAGAAGACCTGGGTAATCAGAAGACTTGGGTAATCAGAAGACCTGGGTAATCAGAAGACCTGGGTAATCAGAAGACTTGGGTAATCAGAAGACCTGGGTAATCAGAAGACCTGGGTAATCAGGAGACCTGGGTAATCAGAAGACCTGCGTAATCAGAAGACCTGGGTAATCAGGAGACCTGGGTAATCAGAATACTTGGGTAATCAGAAGACCTGGGAAATCAAAAGACCTGGGTAATCAGAAGACCTGGGAAATCAGAAGCTGTAAATAGAAGGACAGACAATACAAGGCCATAAAAGAAACTGAAAAGAAAAACACTACACAGAAAACTGAAAAGACAGTCAAAACACTACACAGAAAACTGAAAAGACAGTCAAAACACTACACAGAAAACTGAAAAGACAGTCAAAACACTACACAGAAAACTGAAAAGACAGTCAAAACACTACACAGAAAACTGAAAAGACAGTCAAAACACTACACAGAAAACTGAAAAGACAGTCAAAACACTACACAGAAAACTGAAAAGACAGTCAAAACACTACACAGAAAACTGAAAAGACAGTCAAAACACTACACAGAAAACTGAAAAGACAGTCAAAACACTACACAGAAAACTGAAAAGACAGCCAAAACACTACACAGAAAACTGAAAAGACAGTCAAAACACTACACAGAAAACTGAAAAGACAGTCAAAACACTACACAGAAAACTGAAAAGACAGTCAAAACAATACACAGAAAACTGAAAAGACAGTCAAAACACTACACAGAAAACTGAAAAGACAGTCAAAACACTACACAGAAAACTGAAAAGACAGCCAAAACACTACACAGAAAACTGAAAAGACAGTCAAAACACTACACAGAAAACTGAAAAGACAGTCAAAACACTACACAGAAAACTGAAAAGACAGTCAAAACAATACACAGAAAACTGAAAAGACAGTCAAAACACTACACAGAAAACTGAAAAGACAGTCAAAACACTACACAGAAAACTGAAAAGACAGCCAAAACACTACACAGAAAACTGAAAAGACAGTCAAAACACTACACAGAAAACTGAAAAGACAGTCAAAACACTACACAGAAAACTGAAAAGACAGTCAAAACAATACACAGAAAACTGAAAAGACAGTCAAAACACTACACAGAAAACTGAAAAGACATTCAAAACACTACACAGAAAACTGAAAAGACATTCAAAACACTACACAGAAAACTGAAAAGACAGTCAAAACACTACACAGAAAACTGAAAAGACAGTCAAAACACTACACAGAAAACTGAAAAGACAGTCAAAACACTACACAGAAAACTGAAAAGACAGTCAAAACACTACACAGAAAACTGAAAAGACAGTCAAAACAATACACAGAAAACTGAAAAGACAGTCAAAACACTACACAGAAAACTGAAAAGACAGTCAAAACAATACACAGAAAACTGAAAAGACAGTCAAAACACTACACAGAAAACTGAAAAGACATTCAAAACACTACACAGAAAACTGAAAAGACATTCAAAACACTACACAGAAAACTGAAAAGACAGTCAAAACACTACACAGAAAACTGAAAAGACAGTCAAAACACTACACAGAAAACTGAAAAGACAGTCAAAACACTACACAGAAAACTGAAAAGACAGTCAAAACAATACACAGAAAACTGAAAAGACAGTCAAAACACTACACAGAAAACTGAAAAGACATTCAAAACACTACACAGAAAACTGAAAAGACATTCAAAACACTACACAGAAAACTGAAAAGACATTCAAAACACTACACAGAAAACTGAAAAGACAGTCAAAACACTACACAGAAAACTGAAAAGACAGTCAAAACACTACACAGAAAACTGAAAAGACAGTCAAAACACTACACAGAAAACTGAAAAGACAGTCAAAACACTACACAGAAAACTGAAAAGACAGCCAAAACAATACACAGAAAACTGAAAAGACAGTCAAAACAATACACAGAAAACTGAAGACAGTCAAAACACTACACAGAAAACTGAAAAGACAGCCAAAACTAGAGATGCCGACTTATCGTTATTTTGGCCGCCATTTTGTTTTCCGGTAGCTGCTTTTACATGAAAATGCAATATTTTGATGTCAATTTTTTACAGATAAAACTATATAAAGATATAATTTTTTTACATTAATTAATTATCTAAACATTGTTTAAAATCTTTAAAAAATTTGTTTCTTTTGATATGGAATCGTTTAGATATAACGTGTTCGAATCGGAATCGCTGTTTTCGGAATTTTACATTCGCGGCACGGTTTTTTTCACCAAGGTCCCCCTTTTCAATGCCTTGCCCGGCATGTTCCTGACGTTATATAGTTCCATAATTATTATCCAATTAAAGCGCAGATTCGTAGCTTGCACATGGTCACAGTCGCTTCCGTTTTCCTGCGCATGCTAAACGGGAAATGGTCTTCTGAAAAGTTTTAAGATGAACAATTCAGTGAAAAATTTGGAGTAGTGTTCTCCGATGGCGATATTTGTATTTTTCATTATAATATCAACATAGGAAACATGCCAACTCAACCCTATTAGATCGGGAACACGGCTGGTTTTTCGTATTTAAAACACCCCTGAAGCTAAACATCATGTCTGAAGAAGAACGTCGCACGTCATCCCTGGAAGTGGAAAATATTTGTAACGTCAACGACGCTGACACAGCTGTTATCGTAGCCGTAGGTATGTATAAACCTTGATCTCAATGTTTTAGACGTACGATTTATTTTTTGCATTGCTTCTTTTTAAGTAGTTTATGAAAAACTTCTTGTCAATTTATAAATACTTCCAACTTACGTTCAAAACAAAAGACGAAAAGTAAACAAACCGAAAAAAAGGGGGGGGGGGGGTGTAAATAGAGATGAAATTTTCCTCTTTTCTTTAAGGAAAATATTTGGAAATAAAATGTTTCAAACTTGGTCCAAACAGCTAGAAAATGAGGGTATGACTGAGCACTAGAAATTAGGAGTTTCCTCTTTTTCATCAGTCAATACAGTCTACAGTCACAAAACACTTTCTTCTATGTGTACATAATATTTGTTTTTTATATTATAGTCTTCACTCTTCAGAAAGTTAATTCTATTCATATTCTGGGTGGTGTACTGTGACAACTTTTCAAAAGCTTTGTTTTTGTTTATATATTCAAAGCTTTTTTTTTAAAGTTGGTACATGAATTTGAGCTTTTAAAACAGACATTTTGGTTAGATGTGAGAAGAAATATTCTGCTCTATTATCTTCAGGTTGGAGGGTATAGTGCAGAAAATTTCTTCGAAGCCAGGTCTAATTTCAATGAGATTGTGTTGCTTGAACTATTCAACCAGGGCATTGGATTGCAAGTATGCATCAACACAAGCAACTTTTGTCATGGTGCTACATTTTTTTTTATTTGCCAGCTTCCATGGATACTCGAGCATGATTGAATATTTACATACTAAATTCAAATAAAAGTAAAAAAAATGTTATTGCATATTTATATGTTGCGTTATTTTTATTCAACATGGGAAAATATATTTTAATCCAGAAGAAGTGGCTTGTCTTGATGTATAGTTGTCTGCAACTCAATAAATAATGTGGCGGAGAAATCATTAGGTATTTCTGCATCTGAAAATGCCTCACTTCAGAAGTAAAGACTGAACATTGGAAGAAAGAAAAATACTAGTCTTGATTTAATTTCATTTTTGCATTTGAAACCTTCTCTTTAAGGGGCAGTCGTGATCGTATGGTAGTTGGATTTACAACTACATATGCAATTAGTGCCTACCACAATCAGGAGTTCTAGTCTGGTTCGAGATGCACTCGATACAGCATTATGTAATAAAGTTTGTCAGAGATTTGCGGAAGGTCTGGTCTTCTCAGGCCAGGGTACTTTAGATCTTGAAATGAAATTAATTTTTTTGTAAGCATCACATTATAATGATCTTTTGTATTTGGCATAATTAAATTCAGTATTTAGTTTTTGTTCTCTGCAGGTCAATCACTTCTGCATGATCTGCTACAGAATTTCAACCAGTCCAGCACAAGTGAGCTGAATGATATTTGTAAACAGTACTTGATGTCACATGCCATCAACAGAGATATGATCTACTGTTTGTTAACAAACAAGGATTATACCGGTTAGTTTTATTTTATGAAAGTTATCACATCAATTGGTGAGATGTGTAATGTTTGCTGTATATATATATATATATATTATACAATTATAGTCTTTTGCTGAGGTCAATACAAGTTTTTATGGACCTTAAAAACGATATTCACCGAAGCCTTTAGGCCGAGGTGAATATTGATTTCTAAGGTCCATAAAAACTCGTATTGACCGATACAAAAGACTGTGATTGTTTTATTACATTAAAATGAAAAGTGAAAGTGAAACCAAGTCAATATGAAATTAATCACTTCATTATGACGTCATACATAATGCAATGGAAAACGAAAGTGAAACCCAAGTCAATACAAGTTTTAATCAAGCAATATCAAATTTTACGGAATGTCAGGTGACAGCATGATAGCCAATAAAATTGCTTAAATAAAATCATTATGTAATAAATATATATATATATGGGTCAGTGTAATGGTTGCTAACTACAGATAAGAAGAAAAGTGGTTTTTTTCTTTGTCTTTTGCATGGGATGATGAATTCGTGGCCAGAATAACAAGATGTGACAAGTGACATTAAAACCAATACATCAAACTATTTATCATTTATTTAGATAAGACCAATGAACAAAAATACCAGTGTTTCTACTAATATTCTCGAAAAGGGGAAGGTAGTATAAGTAGACAAAACATATATAATATATTTTTACCTACATTGTAGGTTATACAGAACAAGGATCTGACTTTAACTTTGTCCAAAAATGTCAATAAAAACTTGAGACACGAAAAGTTGGGGTCAATACTAAAAATTTGAAACACTGGTAATTTTTTTTGCTTAAATACATTGTGAATTTATATTTATTAAAATAGTAGTTATGAAATGATAATATGTAGTTAGAACTGTTTCTTTGTGGTCCCTTCTGGTTTTTTTTCCAGTTCACCTGACAGTATGCTTTGCTGGTCAAAGACATGTGATCCAAGCTGGCCTTGGGATATTACCTGAACTTAGGACTGCAGCCTGCAGGATAATTTACAGCTGAGTCCATAATTTATATCATAATTAAATATTCAATAAAGAGATGAAAAATGTTGCTGGCCAACATTTTGTCTTCATTAGTTGTTCTGGTTCATTACTAATACACTATGTTGAAAATTTCATTAATATTTTTCTTTACAGATGGTTGGGAGTTCTGGTCTCTATTGAAGAATAATTTATTATATATTTAGTTTTACATGTAGCTGGACTTATTCAGACCACAATACATGTGACAATAGATGATGTATTTAAAAAATACACCATATATTTCCTAAATAATAAATGAATGAACTTAATATTTTGTTGTTGTTTTCATTGAACATGTTTTAAGAAGCAAATTAGAATAGTAATGAGCAAGACTGAAACTTTGAATATGGAGTCGGAGAGTTGGGTTATGGTGTTTCATGCCAGTTTCATTTTCAACAATATTTCAGTTATATTGTGGTGGTCACTTTTATTGGTGGTGTAAACCAGAGTACCTGGAGAAAACTACATACCTGTTGCAAGTCACTGACGAATTTTATCACACAATAATGTGGTATCAAGTACACCTTAAGTTACCATGAGCGGGATTCGAACGGCATGGAGAGTAAGACTGAAACAAATTTACTTGCTCAAATTGCAATCAAGGGAAACCTGAATATAAACAGCATCCTATATAAACAACATAAACTTTATTTTAAATAAAGTTCCATATGTAGCCTTTCGTAGGAAATGTGTAAAGCGTGCAAATAATATCCATCTATTTTAAACACAAGCTGGTCTTAAGGAAGTTTAGTTTAGAGGTGTTTCACTATCATGCTTGTTGGGTGATTGTTGCATATAACATCACTTTCAGCAATTGTACAGCTACATCATGATAGCAAGACATTGAGGTAGGAAAGCAAAAACACCTACAAATGTATATATATATATATATATCAAGCTGACCCGTTAAACTTTCGGCAAGTGGTAGTACTAGGTGTCGGGAATCTTCACCCCATGGGGGATTACATATTGGTATGAAAAGTATTCAGTTTAATTTATTAGTTACTTGAGGTTATAGATTATTAAAATATCTTTAATTTGATACCTTGATGATCAAATTCTGACTAGAAACAATAGAGTAATCATAAAAAACGTAAATTTGAGCAACGAATTTTAAAGCAATGGCAGCCATTTTGTTTTCAAAATGGTCACCAATATTACAATTATTCCTTAATAAAATGCTAAAACAAATAAGAGGTCATTAGTACAAATCTCCATATCCATTTTTTCAGTGATATTAATTATATTGATAAAAAAAATTATCAAATTATCTTGGAACAGGTTCCCTGTTTGATGAATTTTATGAAAAAATGGTGGCCATTTTGAACAAAATGGCTGCCATTTCTTGCGTCGACAAAAAAAAACATCACGTCCAACAGAACGTGCACAACACTGTGGTATTACCTTCAAAATTTTGTGCGGATATCATTTTTAGTTTAGGAAATATGAAGCTTTTTGTGTCATTTTCCCATATAACTGCTGTGAAACGGTGCCATTCTCAAATAGTGTTGAACACTAATTGCACACCCACCTTTATGGATTCATAATTCCACAAAAAGATGTAAAAGGTGATTCATATGTTATAATTGCACACAAAACAAGTATTTCTACACACAATTTCTTCTATTATGATGTCAGATAAGTTATTTTCTGACAAAATTATGGCAATGTGAGCCATATGGACCTTTCGGTCAAGATCAAAAGTGGCTCCTCCATACATTTTGGACAGTTAAACAAATAGCAAATATTACTTCGAGCATGTTCAGTTTCATTTTTCTGACAGAATAACTTATAATCTATGGGAAAAAACAAAAGTAGAGACATTATCTGCTGTTTACACAAAAAATCAGAACTCTAAAACAGTCATTAAAACCATTATTGATGGCGGCCATCTTTGGAAAATTATCGACCAAAAATAGGCAATTTCAGATGCTCATAACTTTTGAACCCTTCATCCGATTTTTACAAATGAAGGCTCAAAGTTCTTCTTAGATTGAGCTCTATCTAATGGTTCAAAAACAGCAAGCATCCCATGTAATTGATTTTTGACTGGCATCTCTACCAAAACACTGCACAGAAAACTGAAAAGACATTCAAAACACTACACAGAAAACTGAAAAGGCAGCCAAAACACTACACAGAAAACTGAAAAGGCAGCCAAAACACTACACAGAAAACTGAAAAGACAGTCAAAACACTACAAAGAAAACTGAAAAGACAGTCAAAACATTACACAGAAAACTGAAAAAACAGTCAAAACACTACACAGAAAACTGAAAAGGCAGCCAAAACACTACACAGAAAACTGAAAAGACAGCCAAAACACTACACAGAAAACTGAAAAGACAGCCAAAACACTACACAGAAAACTGAAAAGGCAGCCAAAACACTACACAGAAAACTGAAAAGACAGTCAAAACACTACACAGAAAACTGAAAAGACAGTCAACACAGAAAACAGAAGACAGTCAAAACAATACACAGAAAACTGAAAAGGCAGTCAAAACACTACACAGAAAACTGAAAAGACAGTCAAAACACTACACAGAAAACTGAAAAGACAGTCAAAGCACTACACAGAAAACTGAAAAGACAGTCAAAACACTACACAGAAATCTGAAAAGACAGCCAAAACACTACAAAGAAAACTGAAAAGACAGCCAAAACACTACACAGAAAACTGAAAAGACAGCCAAAACACTACACAGAAAACTGAAAAAACGGTCAAAACACTACACAGAAAACTGAAAAAACAGTCATAACACTACACAGAAAACTGAAAAGGCAGCCAAAACACTACACAGAAAACTGAAAAGACAGCCAAAACACTGCACAGAAAATTGAAAAGCCATTCAAAACACTACACAGAAAACTGAAAAGGCAGCCAAAACATTACACAGAAAACTGAAAAGACAGTCAAAACAATACACAGAAAACTGAAAAGACAGTCAAAACACTACACAGAAAACTGAAAAGGCAGCCAAAACATTACACAGAAAACTGAAAAGACAGTCAAAACAATACACAGAAAACTGAAAAGACAGTCAAAACACTACAAAGAAAACTGAAAAGAGAGCCAAAACACTACACAGAAAACTGAAAAGACAGCCAAAACACTACACAGAAAACTGAAAAGGCAGCCAAAACACTACACAGAAAACTGAAAAAACAGCCAAAACATTACACAGAAAACTGAAAAGACAGTCAAAACACTGCACAGACAACTGAAAAGACAGTCAACACACTACACAGAAAACAGAAGACAGTCAAAACACTACACAGAACACTGAAAAAGACAGTCAAAACACTACAAAGAAAACTGAAAAGACAGTCAAAACACTACACAGAAAACTGAAAAGACAGCCAAAACACTACACAGAAAACTGAAAAGACAGCCAAAACACTACACAGAAAACTGAAAAGGCAGCCAAAACACTACACAGAAAACTGAAAAGACAGTCAAAACACTACACAGAAAACTGAAAAGACAGTCAACACAGAAAACAGAAGACAGTCAAAACAATACACAGAAAACTGAAAAGGCAGTCAAAACACTACACAGAAAACTGAAAAGACAGTCAAAACACTACACAGAAAACTGAAAAGACAGTCAAAGCACTACACAGAAAACTGAAAAGACAGTCAAAACACTACACAGAAAACTGAAAAGACAGCCAAAACACTACAAAGAAAACTGAAAAGACAGCCAAAACACTACACAGAAAACTGAAAAGACAGCCAAAACACTACACAGAAAACTGAAAAGACAGCCAAAACACTACACAGAAAACTGAAAAGGCAGCCAAAACACTACACAGAAAACTGAAAAGACAGCCAAAACACTGCACAGAAAATTGAAAAGCCATTCAAAACACTACACAGAAAACTGAAAAGGCAGCCAAAACATTACACAGAAAACTGAAAAGACAGTCAAAACAATACACAGAAAACTGAAAAGACAGTCAAAACACTACACAGAAAACTGAAAAGGCAGCCAAAACATTACACAGAAAACTGAAAAGACAGTCAAAACAATACACAGAAAACTGAAAAGACAGTCAAAACACTACAAAGAAAACTGAAAAGAGAGCCAAAACACTACACAGAAAACTGAAAAGACAGTCAAAACACTACACAGAAAACTGAAAAGACAGTCAAAACACTACACAGAAAACTGAAAAGACAGCCAAAACACTACAAAGAAAACTGAAAAGACAGCCAAAACACTACACAGAAAACTGAAAAGACAGCCAAAACACTACACAGAAAACTGAAAAAACGGTCAAAACACTACACAGAAAACTGAAAAGGCAGCCAAAACACTACACAGAAAACTGAAAAGACAGCCAAAACACTGCACAGAAAATTGAAAAGCCATTCAAAACACTACACAGAAAACTGAAAAGGCAGCCAAAACATTACACAGAAAACTGAAAAGACAGTCAAAACAATACACAGAAAACTGAAAAGACAGTCAAAACACTACACAGAAAACTGAAAAGGCAGCCAAAACATTACACAGAAAACTGAAAAGACAGTCAAAACAATACACAGAAAACTGAAAAGACAGTCAAAACACTACAAAGAAAACTGAAAAGAGAGCCAAAACACTACACAGAAAACTGAAAAGACAGTCAAAACACTACACAGATAACTGAAAAGGCAGCCAAAACATTACACAGAAAACTGAAAAGACAGTCAAAACACTACACAGACAACTGAAAAGACAGTCAACACACTACACAGAAAACAGAAGACAGTCAAAACACTACACAGAACACTGAAAAAGACAGTCAAAACACTACAAAGAAAACTGAAAAGACAGTCAAAACACTACACAGAAAACTGAAAAGACAGTCAAAACACTACACAGAAAACTGAAAAAACAGTCAAAACACTACACAGAAAACTGAAAAGACATTCAAAACACTACACAGAAAACTGAAAAGACAACCAAAACACTACACAGAAAACAAAAAGACAGTCAAAACACTACACAGAAAACTGAAAAGACAGCCAAAAACACTACACAGAAAACAAAAAGACGGCCAAAACACTACACAGAAAACAAAAAGACAGCCAAAACACTACACAGAAAACTGAAAAGACAATCAAAACACTACACAGAAAACAAAAAGACAGCCAAAACACTACACAGAAAACTGAAAAGACAGCCAAAGCACTACACAGAAAACTGAAAAGACAGCCAAAACACTACACAGAAAAAAAAAGATAATCAAAACACTACACAGAAAACTGAAAAGACAGCCAAAACACTACACAGAAAACAAAAAGACAGCCAAAACACTACACAGAAACTAAAAAGACAGCCAAAACACTACACAGAAAACTGAAAAGACAGCCAAAACTAAAACACTACACAGAAAACAAAAAGACAGCCAAAACACTACACAGAAACTAAAAAGACAGCCAAAACACTACACAGAAAACTGAAAGACAGCCAAAACACTACACAGAAAACAAAAAGACAGCCAAAACACTACACAGAAAACAAAAAGACAACCAAAACACTACACAGAAAGCAAAAAGACAGCCAAAACACTACACAAAAAACTGAAAAGACAGTCAAAACACTACACAGAAAACTGAAAAGACAGCCAAAACACTACAGAAAACAAAAAAACAGCCAAAACACTACACAGAAAACAAAAAGACAGCCAAAACACTACACAGAAAACAAAAAGACAGTCAAAACACTACACAGAAAACTGAAAAGACCGTCAAAACACTACACAGAAAACTGAAAAGGCAGCCAAAACACTACACAGAAAACAAAAAGACAGCCAAAACACTACACAGAAAACTGAAAAGACCGTCAAAACACTACACAGAAAACTGAAAAGACAGCCAAAACACTACACAGAAAACTGAAAAGACAGTCAAAACACTACACAGAAAACTGAAAAGGCAGCCAAAACACTACACAGAAAACAAAAAGACAGTCAAAACACTACACAGAAAACTTAAGGTTGAGCAATGCGAACCACATTGAAAAAAACAGGGGCGAAGCAGTTCCACTAGTGACATCAGTCTTGTTTCTGTTAAATCTTCTCTGAAACCATGGGGTCACTATAAACCAAACTTGGTATATATGAATGATGTTCTATATATATATGGTCTAGTGGTCTAGGGCACTGGACGTAAGGCTAAGCGAATGGTGCTGCAGTGTATCAATGGTGTGGGTTCAAATCCCATCAAGGGAAGAACAAAAATTTGACAGCTCTAAAATCTAATTCTAACACTGTTTGGTTTAATTTTCAGACGTATATATATATATGTTGTATGTCATGTTAATGTACTATGTGGATTTGAATGGTCATAGTGCTGTCTAGTGTAGTTAATGATTTTCAACATAATGTTTTGCTCTGAATGGAAAGGTTTCAACTTCGATGTGATATCGCTCTGAAAAATCTATTCTCAAACAAAATAATGATAGTATATATTTCAGGCTAGCCAAAATGTAGGTACATGATCATACACTACTATTTAGTGTCTACTTATATATTTATATACAATGTACAAATAAAGTGATTTAGATGTAAGTGAAATAATGCAATCCTCTATTCATTTCAGGGCCCAGATTCATACTATGGTGCCAAAGGTCTCAGAAAGGTGACACATGAATCTGTTTCTAGTGGAAAGGTGACCTTCCAGTTCACTTACGCAGCCGGTAACAACAATGGTACATCTGTAGAAGATGGACAAATCCCTGAGATTATATTCTATACATAGAAACATTGTGATCTCTATATAACAACAACGGTACATCTGTAGAAGATGGACAAATCCCTGAGATTATATTCTATACATAGAAACATTGTGATCTCTATATAATCATCTGATGTACCACTCAATTAAAATTATGTCTTTCTTATGGTTAGTGATATTAAAAATTATTGAAACTAAATGGAGGAAGACCCTGTGTTGATACTAGATTGGGGGAGAATCCTGCTTTAAACATAGATCTTTTTTTGGGAGGTGGGACCATATTGGAACTAGATTTAAGAAGCACCCTGTATGAAATAAGACTGCATGGAGATCTTGTTTTGAAGATGAAATAATAAACCCATGGCAATAACATGCAATATTTGTTTTGGTAAAGGAAGAACAATTTTAAAAAAGATAACCAGTTTAATGAGACTTGATAAAAATGATAACCAGTTTAATGGGACTTGATAAAAATGATAACCAGTTTAATGGGACTTGATAAAAATGATAACCAGTTTAATGGGACTTGATAAAAAAGATAACCAGTTTAATGGGACTTGATAGATCTCTAACTCTACTAAGATAACCAGTTTAATGGGACTTGATAAATCTTTAACTCTACTCAAAAGATAACCAGTTTAATGGGACTTGATAAATCTTTAACTCTACTCAAAAGATAACCAGTTTAATGGGACTTGATAAATCTTTAACTCTACTCAAAAGATAACCAGTTTAATGGGATTTGATAAATCTTTAACTCTACTAAGATAACCAGTTTAATGGGACTTGATAAATCTTTAACTCTACTAAGATAACCAGTTTAATGGGGCTTGATAAATCTTTAACTCTACTCAAAAGATAACCAGTTTAATGGGACTTGATAAATCTTTAACTCTACTCAAATTTGAATTGAGATTATTTACTGTTTGACGAAAGATGCTTATAGCCAGTGATAGAAAACAAACGACCGATTATAAAATTTGTGTTTTAAAATAGTTGTTAAGTACAGACATAGAGACATATATATATCAGTAACCATGAAAACTTTATTGTGATGTCATTGTGATATATAAATATATTATGTGATTTATAAAGAGTCTTTACCCAGGTACAATTCATGGTTGTATCTAGAAATAATATCTTAAAATAAAATCGATGTCAAATTAATTCCCCAAACAATTCATTAAATTTTAACTGTAACTAATCTACCAATATTGATTAGTTTGATGACAGTAAAACCATCAAATTTGTGTTTTAATTTAACTTTGAATTTATAACTAATAATAATACATCATGTACTGTTTATAATCACCAGAATTGTTGTGCAAGTTTTTTTAACTTAAAAATGGGTAATGTGAGAAATTTTCATCACTTTGTGTCCGTCTTTGGCATCAGTGTCATCTGTAAACTTAAGCTCACATACTAGGTCGACACATTGATAAGAGTGGATACACGTCAAAAAGGCATGCAACACACGACTGTGACCTCATTTTCATGGTATAATGACAGTTCAATTTCTCAATTGCTATACTCATATAACCTAATATATACACCCCGACAAAAGTTAAGCACCACCCTATATTTTTATCGATATATTTTTTTACATCAATACTGTCAAAACAATAAAATAGATATCACCATTTTTCTTACACTTCTTAAAAGACTACACCAAGGGCTCTAAAATTTCCAATCTACGAAGTATTTATCATCCTGAAAGACGTGACTATGACGTGGCAAAAATGGGGTTCAAAACAGGTGCTGGAAAAACGTAAAACCAGTTTGTCTTTGATGGAAGTTTTTAACATTGCATTAAAATGCAGAGTCTTCAGATTTTAAGAACTTTTAAATGCATCTATTGTGCGTATGTGTAAGGCATAAAAATCAATAACGAGTATATCCACCGCGTTTATTGTGAAGTTCTGTAACACGTCTCGTCATGCTTTGCACAAGACGCCTAAGCCGTTCTTGGGGGAACTGTTGCCACTCCTGTAAGATAGCAGTTCTTAATTCGTCAATATTTTGACATTTTGGATTGCGTTGGTTAATTTTTCGGCCAATAAAGTCCCATACATGCTCTAGGGTTCATGTCTGGCGACATTGCAGGCCATGGAATTGTCTGAACAGCCTCTTGCTGTAAAAAATGTTGTACAATTCGGGCTCTATGTGGCCTAGCGTTGTCGTCCATGAACATTGGCCTGTCAGCCAACGCATGATTGTCGAAATGGGGGACTACGCGTGGAGCGAGCACATTGTCATGATATTTTTGGCCTGTCAGATTACCATCAAGAATGTACAAGTCCAACTTACAGTCAAAGGAAAAACAACCCCAGACAGTTACACCCCCACCCCCAAAAGCAGTTGTGCCCAAATTGTGGTTGTCCTGAAATGAAGTGTTTCGTTGGCGCCAAACCCTTGCACGACCATCGGTAGGGCATAGCAAAAAACGACTTTCATCAAACCAGTGAACCCGTCTCCATGTGCGAATAGTCCACCCCAAATGATCATGTGACCAGTCAAATCGAGCATGGCGATGACGTAATGTCAACTGTGGACGTTTTATGGGTCGTCGCGCTCGCATTCCCTGATGGCGGAGGCGTCTGATTACAATGTGTGTGCTAATGTGGCCTCCAAACGCTAAATTACCACGAAGTGCACCAGCTGTACTGAAGGGCCGTTGCCACGCCCATCTGGATATGAGCTGGTCCTCTTCTCAGTGTCGTTTTGCGAGGTCTACCTGCACATGGACGGTCAGTAACATTCCCTGTTTGACGAAAATGCTGCATCAGTTGTACAATGATGGAATGGTTAACCCTGAAGTGGTCTGCCACCATTCTATGGCTAAAACCACCGTTATGCATGCCAACAGCTTGCCACCTTTCTGGTATGGTTAATTTTCGCCGCATCATAACAAACCAGTAGAAAATTAAACTTAAAACTCTACACAAAAAAAATCAGCTTTCGTTCGCAAACACAAATGTTCAAAAGTACACGTGGCACTTTACACACCCTGTAATATACACATAAATAAAAATCGATCAATAACCTGTTTCACAGGTAAGTAAGTATGTGTGTACAGGTAGCGAAAACAGCAAACCGATTTGAAATAAGTTCATTATTAGAAAAGATATTATTGAAGCAAGTCGGGTGGTGCTTAACTTTTGTCGGACTGTATATATAGATTCACCATATTTGGTTTTTCAGGATGTGGGTTTTTGAAAGTCACAAATGTTAGACAATGAGGTTATATATCAAATATGACCTTTGCAACATATGTAATGTTAAATAACCTAAAAAAAAATGTGTTCAAAACATAATTCAATATTGTCATATTATATTCAGTGTACATTTATTTGAAATCATAGGGTATTGTTTTCTGCCAAATTGTAGTTGCCATCTTCTTCATCATGATCATACAAACTATTGCTTTTCTCTAGTGTAATGTTACAATAGACTAATGATAGTGTTATTAAATCAGTTTTAGAAATCATATTGCTATAATAAGGAGGTTCTAGATTGACCATATATTCTAGATTATTATGTTGACTATGGGACTACTATGTAGACTCAATCTCTATAGTGACTGTAGGACTACTATGTAGACTTAATCTCTATTGTGACTGTAGGACTACTATGTAGATTCAATCTCTAGTGACTGTAGGACTACTATGTAGACTCAATCTCTAGTGACTAGGACTACTATGTAGACTCAATCTCTATAGTGACTGTAGGACTACTATGTAGACTTAATCTCTATAGTGACTGTAGGACTACTATGTAGACTCAATCTCTATAGTGACTGTAGAACTACTATGTAGACTCAATCTCTATAGTGACTGTAGGACTACTATGTAGACTCAATCTCTATAGTGACTGTAGGACTACTTGATACCTTTATATCCTTCATTGGTTTATAATGTTTTATAGAAATATCAACCTTGTATTCTGAAAAATAGTATTTTTGCTGTAGACAGTTATTTATGTTTAATTTATGTTCCAATAAATTTAATATTATAGATACATTTCTTTTATAATTATTATTATTACATGACTTCAGATAATGTCTTTTCTAATTGGCTGGGGTCCCTAGTAACATTCTAGGATAAAGTGTCTCCTCACACGACGCAACACGCGGTGAATATACATTCTAATGTTTTGCTCTAAACTAAACCAAAGAAAACGTCGTGATAATAGCTTATTTTAAGGGTGAAAGCAACATATAAAAATGTGTCATAAAATAAAACAATTAATGACTTTCAATTCAATGGATACCAAAATTTATTAACCCAAGGATAATATATTTAACTTGTCCTCTGCCCTCTGTAAATATAATATTCTTGGGTTAATAAATCCCGGTATCCACCTCATTAAAAGTCATTAATTGTATAATGACATTGAACAGTCTAGATAAATACTTTTTCTCATTATTTATGACATTGAACAGAAAACAGAAGAGGCACTCCAGAATAGACAAACCAGAGACACAGGCAAGCAAACAAAACAATAAACACAACACAGAAAACTAAACAGAACATGGACCCCACCAGGTGCTAACAAGGGTAATAAGTTCTTATGTTTTATAAGACACCTGCCATATTACTTATAGTCAGGTCTGGTAGTCTTATCAGTTATAGAGGAAAGAAAAAATCTACATAACAGGGAAAATATCAATTGCCATTTGAAAAATAGATATTTCGTAATGGTCAATCAGGTCATGACGACGACCTTAAAATTTTCCAAAATGTTTCTCTCGAATAATTTAACAATATTTAAAGTCTACATGCCACAATTGTTCCGTCTACAAATTTAATATCCTTTTATGTTGATTGGAAATCCAGCTGTGTGATTGTTCCCATGACGTAAAATCCAGCTGTGTGCTTGTTCCCATGACGTGGTAAAATCCATCTGTGATTAATGCTCCCATGACGTGGTAAAATCTAGCTGTGTGATTGTTCCCATGACGTGGTAAAATCCAGCTGTGTCATTGTTCACATGACGTGGTAAAATCCAGCTGTGTCATTGTTCCCATGACGTGGTAAAATCCAGCTGTGTGATTGCTCCCGTGACGTGGTAAAATCTAACTGATTGTTCCCATGACGGCAAAATCCAGCTGTGTGATTGTTCCCATGATGTGGTAAAATCTAGCTTGTTCCTATGACGTGGTAAAATCCAGCTGTGTGATTGCTCCCATGACGTGGTAAAATCTAGCTGTGTGATTGCTCCCATGACGGTAAAATCCAGCGGTGTGATTGCTCCCATGACGTGGTAAAATCTAGCTGTGTGATTGCTCCCATGACGGTAAAATCCAGCGGTGTGATTGCTCCCATGACGTGGTAAAATCTAGCTGTGTGATTGCTCCTATGACGTGGTAAAATCTAGCTGTGTGATTGCTCCCATAACGTGGTAAGATCTACTGTGTGATTGCTCCCATGACGTGGTAAAATCCAGCTGTGTGATTGCTCCTATGACGTGGTAAAATCTAGCTGTGTGATTGCTCCTATGACGTGGTAAAATCCAGTTGTGTGATTGTTCCCATGACGTGGTAAAATCTAGCTGTGTGATTGCTCCCATAAGGTGGTAAAATCTAGGTGTGTGATTGCTCCCATGCCGTGGTAAAATCCAGCTGTGTGATTGCTCCCATGACCTGGTAAAATCCAGCTGTGATTGCTCCTATGACTTGGTAAAATTTAGCTGTGTGATTGCTCCCATGACGTGGTAAAATCTAGCTGTGTGATTGCTCCCATGAGGTGGTAAAATCCAGCGGTGTGATTACTCCTATGACGTGGTAAAATCCAGCTGTGTGATTGCTCCCATGATTTGGTAAAATCCAGCTGTGTGATTGCTCCCATGACTTGGTAAAATCCAGCTGTGTGATTGCTCCCATGACGTGGTAAAATCCAGCTGTGTGATTGCTCCCATGAGGTGGTAAAATCCAGCTGTGTGATTGCTCCCATGACGTGGTAAAATCTAGCTGTGTGATTGCTCCCATGACGTGGTAAAATCTAGCTGTGTGATTGCTCCCATGACGTGGTAAAATCCAGCTGTGTGATTGCTCCTATGACGTGGTAAAATCCAGCTGTATGATTGCTCCCATGACTTGGTAAAATCTAGCTGTGTGAATGCTCCTATGACGTGGTAAAATCCAGCTGTGTGATTGCTGTCATGACGTGGTGAAATCCAGCTGTGTGATTGCTGCCATGACGTGTGGTAAAATCCAACTGTGTGATTGCTCCCATGACTTGGTAAATTCCAGCTGTGATTGCTCCCATGAGGTGGTAAAATCAAACTGTGTGATTGCTCCCATGACGTGGTAAAATCCAGCTGTGTGATTGCTCCCATCACCTGGTAAAATCTAGCTGTGTGATTGCTCCTATGACGTGGTAAAATCTAGCTGTGTGATTGCTCCCATAAGGTGGTAAAATCTAGGTGTGTGATTGCTCCCATGCCGTGGTAAAATCCAGCTGTGTGATTGCTCCCATGACCTGGTAAAATCCAGCTGTGATTGCTCCTATGACTTGGTAAAATTTAGCTGTGTGATTGCTCCCATGAGTGGTAAAATCTAGCTGTGTGATTGCTCCCATGAGGTGGTAAAATCCAGCGGTGTGATTACTCCTATGACGTGGTAAAATCCAGCTGTGTGATTGCTCCCATGACTTGGTAAAATCCAGCTGTGTGATTGCTCCCATGACTTGGTAAAATCCAGCTGTGTGATTGTTCCCATGACGTGATAAAATCCAGCTGTGTGATTGCTCCCATGACGTGGTAAAATCCAGCTGTGTGATTGCTCCCATGACGTGGTAAAATCCAGCTGTTGGATTGTACCCATGAGGTGGTAAAATCCAGCTGTGTGATTGCTCCCATGACGTGGTAAAATCTAGCTGTGTGATTGCTCCCATAACGTGGTAAAATCTAGCTGTGTGATTGCTCCCATGACGTGGTAAAATCTAGCTGTGTGATTGCTCCTATGACGTGGTAAAATCTAGCTGTATGATTGCTCCCATGACTTGGTAAAATCTAGCTGTGTGAATGCTCCTATGACGTGGTAAAATCCAGCTGTGTGATTGCTGTCATGACGTGGTGAAATCCAGCTGTGTGATTGCTGCCATGACGTGTGGTAAAATCCAACTGTGTGATTGCTCCCATGAGGTGGTAAAATCCAGCTGTGTGATTGCTCCCATGACGTGGTAAAATCCAGCTGTTGGATTGCTCCCATGAGGTGGTAAAATCCAGCTGTGTGATTGCTCCCATGACGTGGTAAAATCTAGCTGTGTGATTGCTCCCATGACGTGGTAAAATCTAGCTGTGTGATTGCTCCCATGACGTGGTAAAAGCTAGCTGTGTGATTGCTCCTATGACGTGGTAAAATCTAGCTGTATGATTGCTCCCATGACTTGGTAAAATCTAGCTGTGTGAATGCTCCTATGACGTGGTAAAATCCAGCTGTGTGATTGCTGTCATGACGTGGTGAAATCCAGCTGTGTGATTGCTGCCATGACGTGTGGTAAAATCCAACTGTGTGATTGCTCCCATGACTTGGTAAATTCCAGCTGTGATTGCTCCCATGAGGTGGTAAAATCTAGCTGTGATTGCTCCCATGACCTGGTAAAATCTAGCTGTGTGATTGCTCCTATAACGTGGTAAAATCTAGCTGTGTGATTGTTCCCATGACGTGGTAAAATCTAGCTGTGTGATTGCTCCCACGAGGTGGTAAAATCTAGCTGTGATTGCTCCCATGACGTGGTAAAATCCAGCTGTGTGATTGCTCCCATGACGTGGTAAAATCCAGCTGTGTGATTGCTCCCATGAAGTGGTAAAATCTAGTTGTGTGATTGCTCCCATGACGTGGTAAAATCCAGCTGTGATTGCTCCCTTGACCTGGAAAATCTAGCTGTGTGATTGCTCCCATGACTTGGTAAAATTTAGCTGTGTGATTGCTCCCATGACGTGGTAAAATCTAGCTGTGTGATTTCTCCCATGACTTGGTAAAATCTAGCTGTGTGATTTCTCCCATAACGTGGTAAAATCCAGCTGTGTGGTTGCTCCCATGACGTGGTAAAATCTAGCTGTGTGATTGCTCCTATGACGTGGTAAAATCTAGCTGTGTGATTGTTCCCATGACGTGGTAAAATCTAGCTGTGTGATTGCTCCCACGAGGTTGTAAAATCTAGCTGTGATTGCTCCCATGACGTGGTAATATCCAGCTGTGTGATTGCTCCCATGACGTGGTAAAATCCAGCTGTGTGATTGCTCCCATGAAGTGGTAAAATCTAGTTGTGTGATTGCTCCCATGACGTGGTAAAATCCAGCTGTGATTGCTCCCTTGACCTGGAAAATCTAGCTGTGTGATTGCTCCCATGACTTGGTAAAATTTAGCTGTGTGATTGCTCCCATGACGTGGTAAAATCTAGCTGTGTGATTGCTCCCATGACTTGGTAAAATCTAGCTGTGTGATTTCTCCCATAACGTGGTAAAATCTAGCTGTGTGGTTGCTCCCATGACGTGGTAAAATCTAGCAGTGTGATTGCTCCCATGAGGTAATAAAATCCAGCTGTGTCATTGTTCCGATGACGTGGTAAAATCCAGCTGTGTGATTGTTCCCATGACGTGGTAAAATCCAGCTGTGTGATTGTTCCCATGACGTGGTAAAATCCAAATGTGTCATTGCTCCCATGACGTGGTAAAATCTAGCCGTGTGATTGCTCCCATGACGTGGTAAAATCCAGCTGTGTGATTGTTCCCATGAGGTGGTAAATTCCAGCTGTGTGATAGCTCCCATGATGTGGTAAGATCTAGCTGTGTGATTGCTCCCATCACGTGGTAAAATCCAGCTGTGTGATTGCCCCCATGAAGTGGTAAAATCTAGCTGTGTGATTGCTCCCATGAGGTGGTAAAATCTAGCTGTGCAATTGCTCCCATGACGTGGTAAAATCTAGCTGTGTGATTGCTCCTATGACGTGGTAAAATCTAGCTGTGTGATTGCTCCTATGACGTGGTAAAATCTAGCTGTGTGATTGCTCCTATGACGTGGTAAAATCCAGCTGTGTGATTGCTGTCATGACGTGGTAAAATCCAGCTGTGTGATTGCTGCCATGACGTGTGGTAAAATCCAACTGTGTGATTGCTCCCATGACTTGGTAAATTCCAGCTGTGATTGCTCCCATGAGGTGGTAAAATCCAGCTGTGTGATTGTTCCCATGACGTGGTAAGATCCAGCTGTGTGATTGCTCCCATGACCTGGTAAAATCTAGCAGTGCGAATGCTCCTATGACGTGGTAAAATCTAGCTGTGTGATTGTTCCCATGACGTGGTAAAATCTAGCTGTGTGATTGCTCCCATGACGTGGTAAAATCTAGCTGTGTGATTGCTCCCATGACGTGGTAAAATCCAGCTGTGTGATTGCTCCCATGAAATGGTAAAATCTAGTTGTGTGATTGCTCCCATGACCTGGTAAAATCCAGCTGTGATTGCCCCCTTGACATGGTAAAATCTAGCTGTGTGATTGCTCCTATAACGTGGTAAAATGTAGCTGTAAGATTGCTCCCATGACGTGGTAAAATCTAGCTGTGTGATTGCTCCCATGACTTGGTAAAATCTAGCTGTGTGATTTCTCCCATAACGTGGTAAAATCCAGCTGTGTGATTGCTCCCATAACGAGGTAAAATATAGCAGTGTGATTGCTCCCATGAGGTGATAAATTCCAGCTGTGTCATTGTTCCGATGACGTGGTAAAATCCAGATGTGTCATTGCTCCCATGACGCGGTAAAATCTAGCTGTGTGATTGCTCCCATGACGTGGTAAAATCCAGCTGTGTGATTGTTCCAATGACGTGGTAAAATCAAACTGTGTGATTGCTCCCATGACCTGGTCAAATCCAGCTGTGTGATTGCTCCCATGACGTGGTAAAATCCAGCTGTGTGATTGCTCCCATGACGTGGTAAAATCCAGCTGTGTGATTGCTCCTATGACGTGGTAAAATCCACTCGTGTGATTGCTCCCATGTCGTGGTAAAATCCAGCTGTGTTATTGCTCCCATGACGTGGTAAAATCCAGCTGTGTGATTGCTCCCATGACCTGGTAAAATCTAGCTGTGTGATTGCTCCTATGACGTGGTAAAATCTAGCTGTGTGATTGTTCCCATGACGTGGTAAAATCTAGCTGTGTGATTGCTCCCATGACGTGGTAAAATCCAGCTGTGTGATTGCTTCCATGACGTGGTTAAATCTAGCTGTGTGATTGCTCCCAAGAGGTGGTAAAATCCAGCTGTGTGATTGCTCCCATGACGTGGTAAAATCTAGCTGTGCGATTGCTCCCATGACGTGGTAAAATCTAGGTGTGTGATTCTCCTATGACGTGGTAATATCTAGCTGTGTGATTGCTCCTATGACGTGATAAAATCTAGCTGTGTGATTGCTCCCATGACTTGGTAAAATCTAGCTGTGTGATTGCTCCTATGACGTGGTAAAATCCAGCTGTGTGATTGTTCCTATGACGTGTGGTAAAATCCAGCTGTGTGATTGCTCCCATGACTTGGTAAAATTCAGCTGTGATTGCTCCTATGAGGTGGTAAAATCCAGCTGTGTGATTGCTGCCATGACGTGTGGTAAAATCCAGCTGTGTGATTGTTCCCATGACTTGGTAACATCCAGCTGTGTGATTGCTCTCATGAGGTGGTAAAATCCAGCTGTGTGATTGCTCCCATGACGTGGTAAAATCCAGCTGTGTGATTGTTCCCATGACGTGGTAAAATCTAGCTGTGATTGCTCCCATGACGTGGTAAAATCCAGCTGTGTGATTGCTCCCATGAAGTGGTAAAATCTAGTTGTGTGATTGCTCCCATGACGTGGTAAAATCCAGCTGTGATTGCTCCCTTGACCTGGAAAATCTAGCTGTGTGATTGCACCCATGACTTGGTAAAATTTAGCTGTGTGATTGCTCCCATGACGTGGTAAAATCCAGCTGTGATTGCTCCCTTGACCTGGAAAATCTAGCTGTGTGATTGCACCCATGACTTGGTAAAATTTAGCTGTGTGATTGCTCCCATGACGTGGTAAAATCTAGCTGTGTGATTGCTCCCATGACGTGGTAAAATCTAGCTGTGTGGTTGCTCCCATGACGTGGTAAAATCTAGCAGTGTGATTGCTCCCATGAGGTAATAAAATCCAGCTCTGTCATTGTTCCGATGACGTGGTAAAATCCAGCTGTGTGATTGTTCCCATGACGTGGTAAAATCCAGCTGTGTGATTGTTCCCATGACGTGGTAAAATCCAGCTGTGTCATTGCTCCCATGACGTGGTAAAATCTAGCCGTGTGATTGCTCCCATGACGTGGTAAAATCCAGCTGTGTTATTGTTCCCATGAGGTGGTAAATTCCAGCTGTGTGATTGCTCCCATGATGTGGTAAGATCTAGCTGTGTGATTGCTCCCATGACGTGGTAAAATCCAGCTGTGTGATAGCTCCCATGAGGTGGTAAAATATAGCTGTGCAATTGCTCCCATGACGTGGTAAAATCTAGCTGTGTGATTGCTCCTATGACGTGGTAAAATCTAGCTGTGTGATTGCTCCTATGACGTGGTAAAATCTAGCTGTGTGATTGCTCCTATGACGTGGTAAAATCCAGCTGTGTGATTGCTGTCATGACGTGGTAAAATCCAGCTGCGTGATTGCTGCCATGACGTGTGGTAAAATCCAACTGTGTGATTGCTCCCATGACTTGGTAAATTCCAGCTGTGATTGCTCCCATGAGGTGGTAAAATCCAGCTCTGTGATTGTTCCCATGACGTGGTAAGATCCAGCTGTGTGATTGCTCCCATGACCTGGTAAAATCTAGCAGTGCGAATGCTCCTATGACGTGGTAAAATCTAGCTGTGTGATTGTTCCCATGACGTGGTAAAATCTAGCTGTGTGATTGCTCCCATGACGTGGTAAAATCCAGCTGTGTGATTGCTCCCATGACGTGGTAAAATCCAGCTGTGTGATTGCTCCCATGAAATGGTAAAATCTAGTTGTGTGATTGCTCCCATGACCTGGTAAAATCCAGCTGTGATTGCCCCCTTGACCTGGTAATATCTAGCCATGTGATTGCTCCTATAACGTGGTAAAATTTAGCTGTAAGATTGCTCCCATGACGTGGTAAAATCTAGCTGTGTGATTTCTCCCATAAAGTGGTAAAATCCAGCTGTGTGATTGCTCCTATAACGAGGTAAAATCTAGCAGTGTGATTGCTCCCATGAGGTGATAAATTCCAGCTGTGTCATTGTTCCGATGACGTGGTAAAATTCAGATGTGTCATTGCTCCCATGACGCGGTAAAGTCTAGCTGTGTGATTGCTCCCATGACGTGGTAAAATCCAGCTGTGTGATTGTTCCAATGACGTGGTAAAATCCAACTGTGTGATTGCTCCCATGACCTGGTCAAATCCAGCTGTGATTGCTCCCATGACGTGGTAAAATCCAGCTGTGTGATTGCTCCCATGACGTGGTAAAACCCAGCTGTGTGATTGCTCCCATGTCGTGGTAAAATCCAGCTGTGTTATTGCTCCCATGACGTGGTAAAATCCAGCTGTGTGATTGCTCCCATGACCTGGTAAAATCTAGCTGTGTGATTGCTCCTATGACGTGGTAAAATCTAGCTGTGTGATTGTTCCCATGACTTGGTAAAATCTAGCAGTGTGATTGCTCCCATGAAGTGGTAAAATCCAGCTGTGTGATTGCTTCCATGACGTGGTTAAATCTAGCTGTGTGATTGCTCCCAAGAGGTGGTAAAATCCAGCTGTGTGATTGCTCCCATGACGTGGTAAAATCTAGCTGTGCGATTGCTCCCATGACTTGGTAAAATCTAGGTGTGTGATTCTCCTATGACGTGGTAATATCTAGCTGTGTGATTGCTCCTATGACGTGATAAAATCTAGCTGTGTGATTGCTCCTATGACGTGGTAAAATCCAGCTGTGTGATTGTTCCTATGACGTGTGGTAAAATCCAGCTGTGTGATTGCTCCCATGACTTGGTAAAATCCAGCTGTGATTGCTCCTATGAGGTGGTAAAATCCAGCTGTGTGATTGCTGCCATGACGTGTGGTAAAATCCAGCTGTGTGATTGTTCCCATGACTTGGTAACATCCAGCTGTGTGATTGCTCTCATGAGGTGGTAAAATCCAGCTGTGTGATTGCTCCCATGACGTGGTAAAATCCAGCTGTGTGATTGTTCCCATGACGTGGTAAAATCTAGCTGTGATTGCTCCCATGACCTGGTAAAATCCAGCTGTGTGATTGCTCCCATGACGTGGTAAAATCCAGCTGTGTGATTGTTCCCATGACTTGGTAAAATCCAGGTGTGTGATTTCTCCCATAAGGTGGTAAAATTCAGCTGTGTGATTACTCCCATGACGTGGTAAAATCTAGCTGTGTGATTGCTCTCATGACGTGGTAAAATCCAGCTGTGTGATTGTTCCCATGACGTGGTAAATTCTAGCTGTCTGATTGCTCCCATGACGTGGTAAAATCCAGATGTGTGATTGCTCCCATGACCTGGTAAAATCCAGCTGTGTGATTGTTCCCATGAGGTTATAAAATCTAGCTGTGTGATTGCTCCTATGACGTGGTAAAATATAGCTGTGTGATTGTTCCTATGACGTGGTAAAATCTAGTTGTGTGATTGCTCCTATGACCTGGTAAAATCCAGTTGTGTGATTGCTCCCATGACTTGGTAAAATCCAGCTGTGATTGCTCGTATGAGGTGGTAAAATCCAGCTGTGTGATTGCTCCCATGACGTGGTAAAATCCAGCTGTGTGATTGCTCCCATGAGGTGGTAAAATCCAGCGGTGTGATTACTCCTATGACGTGGTAAAATCCAGCTGTGTGATTGCTCCCATGATTTGGTAAAATCCAGCTGTGTGATTGCTCCCATGACTTGGTAAAATCCAGCTGTGATTGCTCCCAAGAGGTGGTAAAATCCAGCTGTGCGATTGCTCCCATGAGGTGGTAAAATCAAGTTGTGTGATTGCTCCCATGACGTGGTAAAATCTAGCTGTGTGATTGCTCCCATGACTTGGTAAAATCTAGCTGTGTGATTTCTCCTATGACGTGGTAAAATCCAGCTGTGTGATTGTTCCTATGACGTGTGGTAAAATCCAGCTGTGTGATTGCTCCCATGACTTGGTAAAATCCAGCTGTGATTGCTCCTATGAGGTGGTAAAATCCAGCTGTGTGATTACTGCCATGACGTGTGGTAAAATCCAGCTGTGTGATTGTTCCCATGACTTGGTAAAATCCAGCTGTGTGATTGCTCCCATGACGTGGTAAAATCCAGCTGTGTGATTGCTCCCATGACGTGATAAAATCTAGCTGTGTGATTGCTCCTATGACGTGGTAAAATCTAGCTGTGTGATTGCTCCTATGACGTGGTAAAATCTAGTTGTGTGATTGCTCCTATGACCTGGTAAAATCCAGTTGTGTGATTGCTCCCATGACTTGGTAAAATCCAGCTGTGATTGCTCCTATGAGGTGGTAAAATCCAGCTGTGTGATTGCTCCCATGACGTGGTAAAATCCAGCTGTGTGATTGTTCCCATGAGGTGGTAAAATCCAGCTGTGTGATTACTCCCATGACCTGGTAAAATCCAGCTGTGTGATTGCTCCTATGACTTGGTAAAATCCAGCTGTGATTGCTCCCAAGAGGTGGTAAAATCCAGCTGTGCGATTGCTCTCATGAGGTGGTAAAATCAAGTTGTGTGATTGCTCCCATGCCGTGGTAAAATCCAGCTGTGTGATTGCTCCCATGACTTGGTAAAATCCAGCTGTGATTGCTCCTATGACTTGGTAACATCCAGCTGTGTGATTGCTCCCATGACGTGGTAAAATCTAGCTGTGTGATTGCTCCCATGAGGTGGTAAAATCCAGCGGTGTGATTACTCCTATGACGTGGTAAAATCCAGCTGTGTGATTGCTCCCATGATTTGGTAAAATCCAGCTGTGTGATTGCTCCCATGACTTGGTAAAATCCAGCTGTGTGATTGGTCCCATGACGTGATAAAATCCAGCTGTGTGATTGCTCCCATGACGTGGTAAAATCTAGCTGTGTGATTGCTCCCATGACGTGGTAAAATCTAGCTGTGTGATTGCTCCCATGACGTGGTAAAATCTAGCTGTGTGATTGCTCCTATGACGTGGTAAAATCTAGCTGTATGATTGCTCCCATGACTTGGTATAATCTAGCTGTTTGAATGCTCCTATGACGTGGTAAAATCCAGCTGTGTGATTGCTGTCATGACGTGGTGAAATCCAGCTGTGTGATTGCTGCCATGACGTGTGGTAAAATCCAACTGTGTGATTGCTCCCATGACTTGGTAAATTCCAGCTGTGATTGCTCCCATGAGGTGGTAAAATCCAACTGTGTGATTGCTCCCATGACCTGGTCAAATCCAGCTGTTTGATTGCTCCCATGACCTGGTAAAATCTAGCTGTGTGATTGCTCCTATGACGTGGTAAAATCTAGCTGTGTGATTGTTCCCATGACGTGTTAAAATCTAGCTGTGTGATTGCTCCCACGAGGTGGTAAAATCTAGCTGTGATTGCTCCCATGACGTGGTAAAATCCAGCTCTGTGATTGCTCCCATGACGTGGTAAAATCCAGCTGTGTGATTGCTCCCATGAAGTGGTAAAATCTAGTTGTGTGATTGCTCCCATGACGTGGTAAAATCCAGCTGTGATTGCTCCCTTGACCTGGATAATCTAGCTGTGTGATTGCTCCCATGACTTGGTAAAATCTAGCTGTGTGATTGCTCCCATGACTTGGTAAAATCTAGCTGTGTGATTTCTCCCATAACGTGGTAAAATCTAGCTGTGTGGTTGCTCCAATGACGTGGTAAAATCTAGCAGTGTGATTGCTCCCATGAGGTAATAAAATCCAGCTCTGTCATTGTTCCGATGACGTGGTAAAATCCAGCTGTGTGATTGTTCCCATGACGTGGTAAAATCCAGCTGTGTGATTGTTCCCATGACGTGGTAAAATCCAAATGTGTCATTGCTCCCATGACGTGGTAAAATCTAGCCGTGTGATTGCTCCCATGACGTGGTAAAATCCAGCTGTGTGATTGTTCCCATGAGGTGGTAAATTCCAGCTGTGTGATTGCTCCCATGATGTGGTAAGATCTAGCTGTGTGATTGCTCCCATGACGTGGTAAAATCCAGCAGTGTGATTGCTCCCATGAGGTTGTAAAACCTAGCTGTGTGATTGCTCCCATGAGGTTGTAAAATCTAGCTGTGTGATTGCTCCCATGACGTGGTAAAATCTAGCTGTGTGATTGCTCCTATGACGTGGTAAAATCTAGCTGTGTGATTTCTCCTATGACGTGGTAAAATCTAGCTGTGTGATTGCTCCTATGACGTGGTAAAATCCAGCTGTGTGATTGCTCCCATGACGTGGTAAAATCCAGCTGTGTGATTGCTCCCATGACCTGGTAAAATCCAGCTGTGATTGCCGCCTTGACCTGGTAAAATCTAGCTGTATGATTGCTCCTATAACGTGGTAAAATTTAGCTGTAAGATTGCTCCCATGACGTGGTAAAATCTAGCTGTGTGATTGCTCCCATGACTTGGTAAAATCTAGCTGTGTGATTTCTCCCATAACATGGTAAAATCCAGCTGTGTGATTGCTCCCATAACGAGGTAAAATCTAGCAGTGTGATTGCTCCCATGAAGTGATAAATTCCAGCTGTGTCATTGTTCCGATGACGTGGTAAAATCCAGATGTGTCTTTGCTCCCATGACGCGGTAAAATCTAGCTGTGTGATTGCTCCCATGACGTGGTAAAATCCAGCTGTGTGATTGTTCCAATGACGTGGTAAAATCCAACTGTGTGATTGCTCCCATGACCTGGTCAAATCCAGCTGTGATTGCTCCCATGACGTGGTAAAATCCAGCTGTGTGATTGCTCCCATGACGTGGTAAAATCCAGCTGTGTGATTGCTCCCATGACGTGGTAAAATCCAGCTGTGTTATTGCTCCCATGACGTGGTAAAATCCAGCTGTGTGATTGCTCCCATGACCTGGTAAAATCTAGCTGTGTGATTGCTCCTATGACGTGGTAAAATCTAGCTGTGTGATTGTTCCCATGACGTAGTAAAATCCAGCTGTGTGATTGCTCCCATGACGTGGTAAAATCCAGCTGTGTGATTGCTTCCATGACGTGGTTAAATCCAGCTGTGTGATTGCTCCCAAGAGGTGGTAAAATCCAGCTGTGTGATTGCTCCCATGACGTGGTAAAATCTAGCTGTGCGATTGCTGCCATGACTTGGTAAAATCTAGGTGTGTAATTCTCCTATGACGTGGTAATATCTAGCTGTGTGATTGCTCCTATGACTTGGTAAATTCCAGCTGTGATTGCTCCCATGAAGTGGTAAAATCCAACTGTGTGATTGCTCCCATGACGTGGTAAAATCCAGCTGTGTGATTGCTCCCATGACCTGGTAAAATCTAGCTGTGTGATTGCTCCTATGACGTGGTAAAATCTAGCTGTGTGATTGTTCCCATGACGTGGTAAAATCTAGCTGTGTGATTGCTCCCACGAGGTGGTAAAATCTAGCTGTGATTGCTCCCATGACGTGGTAAAATCCAGCTGTGTGATTGCTCCCATGACGTGGTAAAATACAGCTGTGTGATTGCTCCCATGAAGTGGTAAAATCTAGTTGTGTGATTGCTCCCATGACGTGGTAAAATCCAGCTGTGATTGCTCCCTTGACCTGGAAAATCTAGCTGTGTGATTGCTCCCATGACTTGGTAAAATTTAGCTGTGTGATTGCTCCCATGACGTGGTAAAATCTAGCTGTGTGATTGCTCCCATGACTTGGTAAAATCTAGCTGTGTGATTTCTCCCATAACGTGGTGAATTCTAGCTGTGTGGTTGCTCCCATGACGTGGTAAAATCTAGCAGTGTGATTGCTCCCATGAGGTAATAAAATCCAGCTGTGTCATTGTTCCGATGACGTGGTAAAATCCAGCTGTGTGATTGTTCCCATGACGTGGTAAAATCCAGCTGTGTGATTGTTCCCATGACGTGGTAAAATCCAAATGTGTCATTGCTCCCATGACGTGGTAAAATCTAGCCGTGTGATTGCTCCCATGACGTGGTAAAATCCAGCTGTGTGATTGTTCCCATGAGGTGGTAAATTCCAGCTGTGTGATTGCTCCCATGATGTGGTAAGATCTAGCTGTGTGATTGCTCCCATGACGTGGTAAAATCCAGCTGTGTGATTGCTCCCATGAGGTTGTAAAATCTAGCTGTGTGATTGCTCCCATGAGGTGGTAAAATCTAGCTGTGCAATTGCTCCCATGACGTGGTAAAATCTAGCTGTGTGATTGCTCCTATGACGTGGTAAAATCTAGCTGTTTGATTGCTCCTATGACGTGGTAAAATCTAGCTGTGTGATTGCTCCTATGACGTGGTAAAATCCAGCTGTGTGATTGCTCCCATGACGTGGTGAAATCCAGCTGTGTGATTGCTCCCAAGACCTGATAAAATCCAGCTGTGATTGCCGTCTTGACCTGGTAAAATCTAGCTGTGTGATTGCTCCTATAACGTGGTAAAATTTAGCTGTGTGATTTCTCCCATAACATGGTAAAATCCAGCTGTGTGATTGCTCCCATAACGAGGTAAAATCTAGCAGTGTGATTGCTCCCATGAGGTGATAAATTCCAGCTGTGTCATTGTTCCGATGACTTGGTAAAATCCAGATGTGTCATTGCTCCCATGACGCGGTAAAATCTAGCTGTGTGATAGCTCCCATGACGTGGTAAAATCCAGCTGTGTGATTGTTCCAATGACGTGGTAAAATCCAACTGTGTGATTGCTCCCATGACCTGGTCAAATCCAGCTGTGATTGCTCCCATGACGTGGTAAAATCCAGCTGTGTGATTGCTCCCATGACGTGGTAAAATCCAGCTGTGTGATTGCTCCCATGACGTGGTAAAATCCAGCTGTGTTATTGCTCCCATGACGTGGTAAAATCCAGCTGTGTGAATGCTCCCATGACCTGGTAAAATCTAGCTGTGTGATTGCTCCTATGACGTGGTAAAATCTAGCTGTGTGATTGTTCCCATGACGTTGTAAAATCCAGCTGTGTGATTGCTCCCATGACGTGGTAAAATCCAGCTGTGTGATTGCTTCCATGACGTGGTTAAATCCAACTGTGTGATTGCTCCCAAGAGGTGGTAAAATCCAGCTGTGTGATTGCTCCCATGACGTGGTAAAATCTAGCTGTGCGATTGCTGCCATGACTTGGTAAAATCTAGGTGTGTAATTCTCCTATGACGTGGTAATATCTAGCTGTGTGATTGCTCCTATGACGTGGTAAAATCTAGCTGTGTGATTGCTCCCATGACTTGGTAAAATCTAGCTGTGTGATTGCTCCTATGACGTGGTAAAATCCAGCTGTGTGATTGTTCCTATGACGTGTGGTAAAATCCAGCTGTGTGATTGCTCCCATGACTTGGTAAAATCCAGCTGAGATTGCTCCTATGAGGTGGTAAAATCCAGCTGTGTAATTGCTGCCATGACGTGTGGTAAAATCCAGCTGTGTGATTGTTCCCATGACTTGGTAACATCCAGCTGTGTGATTGCTCTCATGAGGTGGTAAAATCCAGCTGTGTGATTGCTCCCATGACGTGGTAAAATCCAGCTGTGTGATTGTTCCCATGACGTGGTAAAATCTAGCTGTGATTGCTCCCATGACCTGGTAAAATCCAGCTGTGTGATTGCTCCCATGACGTGGTAAAATCCAGCTGTGTGATTGTTCCCATGACTTGGTAAAATCCAGGTGTGTGATTTCTCCCATGAGGTGGTAAAATTCAGCTGCGTGATTACTCCCATGACGTGGTAAAATCTAGCTGTGTGATTGCTCTCATGACGTAGTAAAATCCAGCTGTGTGATTGTTCCCATGACGTGGTAAATTCTAGCTGTCTGATTGCTCCCATGACGTGGTAAAATCCAGATGTTTGATTGCTCCCATGACCTGGTAAAATCCAGCTGTGTGATTGTTCCCATGAGGTTATAAAATCTAGCTGTGTGATTGCTCCTATGACGTGGTAAAATATAGATGTGTGATTGCTCCTATGACGTGGTAAAATCTAGTTATGTGATTGCTCCTATGACCTGGTAAAATCCAGTTGTGTGATTGCTCCCATGACTTGGTAAAATCCAGCTGTGTGATTGCTCGTATGAGGTGGTAAAATCCAGCTGTGTGATTGCTCCCATGACGTGGTAAAATCCAGCTGTGTGATTGCTCCCATGACTTGGTAAAATCCAGCTGTGATTGCTCCCAAGAGGTGGTAAAATCCAGCTGTGCGATTGCTCCCATGAGGTGGTAAAATCAAGTTGTGTGATTGCTCCCATCACGTGGTAAAATCTAGCTGTGTGATTGCTCCCATGACTTGGTAAAATCTAGCTGTGTGATTTCTCCTATGACGTGGTAAAATCTAGCTGTGTGATTGTTCCTATGACGTGTGGTAAAATCCAGCTGTGTGATTGCTCCCATGACTTGGTAAAATGCAGCTGTGATTGCTCCTATGAGGTGGTAAAATCCAGCTGTGTGATTGCTGCCATGACGTGTGGTAAAATCCAGCTGTGTGATTGTTCCCATGACTTGGTAAAATCCAGCTGTGTGATTGCTCCCATGACGTGGTAAAATCCAGCTGTGTGATTGTTCCCATGACGTGGTAAAATCTAGCTGTGATTG
This sequence comes from Bathymodiolus brooksi, assembly GCA_963680875.1. Lineage (NCBI taxonomy): Eukaryota > Metazoa > Mollusca > Bivalvia > Mytilida > Modiolidae > Bathymodiolus > Bathymodiolus brooksi. The sequence goes on from OY804577.1 coordinate 2,952,889, forward strand.
CTTCCATGACCTGATAAAATCCAGCTGTGTGATTGCTCCTATGACGTGGTAAAATCAAGCTGTGTGATTGCTCCCATGACGTGATAAAATCTAGCTGTGTGATTGCTCCTATGACGTGGTAAAATCTAGCTGTGTGATTGCTCCTATGACGTGGTAAAATCTAGTTGTGTGATTGCTCCTATGACCTGGTAAAATCCAGTTGTGTGATTGCTCCCATGACTTGGTAAAATCCAGCTGTGATTGCTCCTATGAGGTGGTAAAATCCAGCTGTGTGATTGCTCCCATGACGTGGTAAAATCCAGCTGTGTGATTGCTCCCATGAGGTGGTAAAATCCAGCTGTGTGATTACTCCCATGACCTGGTAAAATCCAGCTGTGTGATTGCTCCTATGACTTGGTAAAATCCAGCTGTGATTGCTCCCAAGAGGTGGTAAAATCCAGCTGTGCGATTGCTCCCATGAGGTGGTAAAATCAAGTTGTGTGATTGCTCCCATGACGTGGTAAAATCTAGCTGTGTGATTGCTCCCATGACTTGGTAAAATCTAGCTGTGTGATTGCTCCTATGACGTGGTAAAATCCAGCTGTGTGATTGTTCCTATGACGTGTGGTAAATTCCAGCTGTGTGATTGCTCCCATGACTTGGTAAAATCCAGCTGTGATTGCTCCTATGAGGTGGTAAAATCCAGCTGTGTGATTGCTGCCATGACGTGTGGTAAAATCCAGCTGTGTGATTGTTCCCATGACTTGATAAAATCCAGCTGTGTGTTTGCTCTCATGAGGTGGTAAGATCCAGCTGTGTGATTGCTCCCATGACGTGGTAAAATCCAGCTGTGTGATTGTTCCCATGACGTGGTAAAATCTAGTTGTGATTGCTCCCATGACCTGGTAAAATCCAGCTGTGTGATTGCTCCCATGACTTGGTAAAATCCAGCTGTTTGATTGCTCCCATGAGGTGGTAAAATCCAACTGTGTGATTGCTCCCATGACGTGGTAAAATCCAGTTGTGTGATTGTTCCCATGACGTGGTAAAATCTAGCTGTGATTGCTTCCATGACCTGTTAAAGTCCAGCTGTGTGATTGCTCCTATGACGTGGTAAAATCCAGCTGTGTGATTGCTCCCATGACGTGGTAAAATCCAGCTGTGTGATTGTTCCCATGACGTGGTAAAATCTAGCTGTGATTGCTACCATGACCTGGTAAAATCCAGCTGTGTGATTGCTCCTATGACGTGGTAAAATCCAGCTGTGTGATTGCTCCCATGACGTGATAAAATCTGGCTGTGTGATTGCTCCTATGACGTGGTAAAATCTAGCTGTGTGTTTGCTCCTATGACGTGGTAAAATCTAGTTGTGTGATTGCTCCTATGACCTGGTAAAATCCAGTTGTGTGATTGCTCCCATGACTTGGTAAAATCCAGCTGTGATTGCTCCTATGAGGTGGTAAAATCCAGCTGTGTGATTGCTCCCATGACGTGGTAAAATCCAGCTGTGTGATTGCTCCCATGAGGTGGTAAAATCCAGCTGTGTGATTACTCCCATGACCTGGTAAAATCCAGCTGTGTGATTGCTCCTATGACTTGGTAAAATCCAGCTGTGATTGCTCCCAAGAGGTGGTAAAATCCAGCTGTGCGATTGCTCCCATGAGGTGGTAAAATCAAGTTGTGTGATTGCTCCCATGACGTGGTAAAATCTAGCTGTGTGATTGCTCCCATGACTTGGTAAAATCCATCTGTGATTGCTCCTATGAGGTGGTAAAATCCAGCTGTGTGATTGCTGCCATGACGTGTGGTAAAATCCAGCTGTGTGATTGTTCCCATGACTTGGTAAAATCCAGCTGTGTGTTTGCTCTCATGAGGTGGTAAAATCCAGCTGTGTGATTGCTCCCATGACGTGGTAAAATCCAGCTGTGTGATTGTTCCCATGACGTGGTAAAATCTAGTTGTGATTGCTCCCATGACCTGGTAAAATCCAGCTGTGTGATTGCTCCCATGACCTGGTAAAATCCAGCTGTGTGATTGCTCCCATGAGGTGGTAAAATCCAACTGTGTGATTGCTCCCATGACGTGGTAAAATCCAGCTGTTTGATTGCTCCCATGACCTGGTAAAATCTAGCTGTGTGATTGCTCATATGACGTGGTAAAATCTAGCTGTGTGATTGTTCCCATGACGTGGTAAAATCTAGCTGTGTGATTGCTCCCACGAGGTGGTAAAATCTAGCTGTGATTGCTCCCATGACGTGGTAAAATCTAGCTGTGTGATTGCTCCCACGAGGTGGTAAAATCTAGCTGTGATTGCTCCCATGACGTGGTAAAATCCAGCTGTGTGATTGCTCCCATGACGTTGTAAAATACAGCTGTGTGATTGCTCCCATGAAGTGGTAAAATCTAGTTTTGTGATTGCTCCCATGACGTGGTAAAATCCAGCTGTGATTGCTCCCTTGACCTGGAAAATCTAGCTGTGTGATTGCTCCCATGACTTGGTAAAATTTAGCTGTGTGATTGCTCCCATGACGTGGTAAAATCTAGCTGTGTGATTGCTCCCATGACTTGGTAAAATCTAGCTGTGTGATTTCTCCCATAACGTGGTGAATTCTAGCTGTGTGGTTGCTCCCATGACGTGGTAAAATCTAGCAGTGTGATTGCTCCCATGAGGTAATAAAATCCAGCTGTGTCATTGTTCCGATGACGTGGTAAAATCCAGCTGTGTGATTGTTCCCATGACGTGGTAAAATCCAGCTGTGTGATTGTTCCCATGACGTGGTAAAATCCAAATGTGTCATTGCTCCCATGACGTGGTAAAATCTAGCCGTGTGATTGCTCCCATGACGTGGTAAAATCCAGCTGTGTGATTGTTCCCATGAGGTGGTAAATTCCAGCTGTGTGATTGCTCCCATGATGTGGTAAGATCTAGCTGTGTGATTGCTCCCATGACGTGGTAAAATCCAGCTGTGTGATTGCTCCCATGAGGTTGTAAAATCTAGCTGTGTGATTGCTCCCATGAGGTGGTAAAATCTAGCTGTGCAATTGCTCCCATGACGTGGTAAAATCTAGCTGTGTGATTGCTCCTATGACGTGGTAAAATCTAGCTGTGTGATTGCTCCTATGACGTGGTAAAATCTAGCTGTGTGATTGCTCCTATGACGTGGTAAAATCCAGCTGTGTGATTGCTCCCATGACGTGGTGAAATCCAGCTGTGTGATTGCTCCCAAGACCTGATAAAATCCAGCTGTGATTGCCGTCTTGACCTGGTAAAATCTAGCTGTGTGATTGCTCCTATAACGTGGTAAAATTTAGCTGTGTGATTTCTCCCATAACATGGTAAAATCCAGCTGTGTGATTGCTCCCATAACGAGGTAAAATCTAGCAGTGTGATTGCTCCCATGAGGTGATAAATTCCAGCTGTGTCATTGTTCCGATGACTTGGTAAAATCCAGATGTGTCATTGCTCCCATGACGCGGTAAAATCTAGCTGTGTGATAGCTCCCATGACGTGGTAAAATCCAGCTGTGTGATTGTTCCAATGACGTGGTAAAATCCAACTGTGTGATTGCTCCCATGACCTGGTCAAATCCAGCTGTGATTGCTCCCATGACGTGGTAAAATCCAGCTGTGTGATTGCTCCCATGACGTGGTAAAATCCAGCTGTGTGATTGCTCCCATGACGTGGTAAAATCCAGCTGTGTTATTGCTCCCATGACGTGGTAAAATCCAGCTGTGTGAATGCTCCCATGACCTGGTAAAATCTAGCTGTGTGATTGCTCCTATGACGTGGTAAAATCTAGCTGTGTGATTGTTCCCATGACGTTGTAAAATCCAGCTGTGTGATTGCTCCCATGACGTGGTAAAATCCAGCTGTGTGATTGCTTCCATGACGTGGTTAAATCCAGCTGTGTGATTGCTCCCAAGAGGTGGTAAAATCCAGCTGTGTGATTGCTCCCATGACGTGGTAAAATCTAGCTGTGCGATTGCTGCCATGACTTGGTAAAATCTAGGTGTGTAATTCTCCTATGACGTGGTAATATCTAGCTGTGTGATTGCTCCTATGACGTGGTAAAATCTAGCTGTGTGATTGCTCCCATGACTTGGTAAAATCTAGCTGTGTGATTGCTCCTATGACGTGGTAAAATCCAGCTGTGTGATTGTTCCTATGACGTGTGGTAAAATCCAGCTGTGTGATTGCTCCCATGACTTGGTAAAATCCAGCTGAGATTGCTCCTATGAGGTGGTAAAATCCAGCTGTGTAATTGCTGCCATGACGTGTGGTAAAATCCAGCTGTGTGATTGTTCCCATGACTTGGTAACATCCAGCTGTGTGATTGCTCTCATGAGGTGGTAAAATCCAACTGTGTGATTGCTCCCATGACGTGGTAAAATCCAGATGTGTGATTGTTCCCATGACGTGGTAAAATCTAGCTGTGATTGCTCCCATGACCTGGTAAAATCCAGCTGTGTTATTGCTCCCATGACGTGGTAAAATCCAGCTGTGTGATTGTTCCCATGACTTGGTAAAATCCAGGTGTGTGATTTCTCCCATGAGGTGGTAAAATTCAGCTGTGTGATTACTCCCATGACGTGGTAAAATCTAGCTGTGTGATTGCTCTCATGACGTGGTAAAATCCAGCTGTGTGATTGTTCCCATGACGTGGTAAATTCTAGCTGTCTGATTGCTCCCATGACGTGGTAAAATCCAGATGTTTGATTGCTCCCATGACCTGGTAAAATCCAGCTGTGTGATTGTTCCCATGAGGTTATAAAATCTAGCTGTGTGATTGCTCCTATGACGTGGTAAAATATAGATGTGTGATTGCTCCTATGACGTGGTAAAATCTAGTTATGTGATTGCTCCTATGACCTGGTAAAATCCAGTTGTGTGATTGCTCCCATGACTTGGTAAAATCCAGCTGTGTGATTGCTCGTATGAGGTGGTAAAATCCAGCTGTGTGATTGCTCCCATGACGTGGTAAAATCCAGCTGTGTGATTGCTCCCATGACTTGGTAAAATCCAGCTGTGATTGCTCCCAAGAGGTGGTAAAATCCAGCTGTGCGATTGCTCCCATGAGGTGGTAAAATCAAGTTGTGTGATTGCTCCCATCACGTGGTAAAATCTAGCTGTGTGATTGCTCCCATGACTTGGTAAAATCTAGCTGTGTGATTTCTCCTATGACGTGGTAAAATCTAGCTGTGTGATTGTTCCTATGACGTGTGGTAAAATCCAGCTGTGTGATTGCTCCCATAACTTGGTAAAATCCAGCTGTGATTGCTCCTATGAGGTGGTAAAATCCAGCTGTGTGATTGCTGCCATGACGTGTGGTAAAATCCAGCTGTGTGATTGTTCCCATGACTTGGTAAAATCCAGCTGTGTGATTGCTCCCATGACGTGGTAAAATCCAGCTGTGTGATTGTTCCCATGACGTGGTAAAATCTAGCTGTGATTGCTTCCATGACCTGGTAAAATCCAGCTGTGTGATTGCTCCCATGACGTGATAAAATCTAGCTGTGTGATTGCTCCCATGACGTGGTAAAATCTAGCTGTGTGATTGCTCCTATGACGTGGTAAAATCTAGTTGTGTGATTGCTCCTATGACCTGGTAAAATCCAGTTGTGTGATTGCTCCCATGACTTGGTAAAATCCAGCTGTGATTGCTCCTATGAGGTGGTAAAATCCAGCTGTGTGATTGCTCCCATGACGTGGTAAAATCCAGCTGTGTGATTGCTCCCATGAGGTGGTAAAATCCAGCTGTGTGATTACTCCCATGACCTGGTAAAATCCAGCTGTGTGATTGCTCCTATGACTTGGTAAAATCCAGCTGTGATTGCTCCCAAGAGGTGGTAAAATCCAGCTGTGCGATTGCTCCCATGAGGTGGTAAAATCAAGTTGTGTGATTGCTCCCATGACGTGGTAAAATCTAGCTGTGTGATTGCTCCCATGACTTGGTAAAATCTAGCTGTGTGATTGCTCCTATGACGTGGTAAAATCCAGCTGTGTGATTGTTCCTATGACGTGTGGTAAATTCCAGCTGTGTGATTGCTCCCATGACTTGGTAAAATCCAGCTGTGATTGCTCCTATGAGGTGGTAAAATCCAGCTGTGTGATTGCTGCCATGACGTGTGGTAAAATCCAGCTGTGTGATTGTTCCCATGACTTGATAAAATCCAGCTGTGTGTTTGCTCTCATGAGGTGGTAAGATCCAGCTGTGTGATTGCTCCCATGACGTGGTAAAATCCAGCTGTGTGATTGTTCCCATGACGTGGTAAAATCTAGTTGTGATTGCTCCCATGACCTGGTAAAATCCAGCTGTGTGATTGCTCCCATGACTTGGTAAAATCCAGCTGTTTGATTGCTCCCATGAGGTGGTAAAATCCAACTGTGTGATTGCTCCCATGACGTGGTAAAATCCAGTTGTGTGATTGTTCCCATGACGTGGTAAAATCTAGCTGTGATTGCTTCCATGACCTGTTAAAATCCAGCTGTGTGATTGCTCCTATGACGTGGTAAAATCCAGCTGTGTGATTGCTCCCATGACGTGGTAAAATCCAGCTGTGTGATTGTTCCCATGACGTGGTAAAATCTAGCTGTGATTGCTACCATGACCTGGTAAAATCCAGCTGTGTGATTGCTCCTATGACGTGGTAAAATCCAGCTGTGTGATTGCTCCCATGACGTGATAAAATCTGGCTGTGTGATTGCTCCTATGACGTGGTAAAATCTAGCTGTGTGTTTGCTCCTATGACGTGGTAAAATCTAGTTGTGTGATTGCTCCTATGACCTGGTAAAATCCAGTTGTGTGATTGCTCCCATGACTTGGTAAAATCCAGCTGTGATTGCTCCTATGAGGTGGTAAAATCCAGCTGTGTGATTGCTCCCATGACGTGGTAAAATCCAGCTGTGTGATTGCTCCCATGAGGTGGTAAAATCCAGCTGTGTGATTACTCCCATGACCTGGTAAAATCCAGCTGTGTGATTGCTCCTATGACTTGGTAAAATCCAGCTGTGATTGCTCCCAAGAGGTGGTAAAATCGAGCTGTGCGATTGCTCCCATGAGGTGGTAAAATCAAGTTGTGTGATTGCTCCCATGACGTGGTAAAATCTAGCTGTGTGATTGCTCCCATGACTTGGTAAAATCTAGCTGTGTGATTGCTCCTATGACGTGGTAAAATCCAGCTGTGTGATTGATCCTATGACGTGTGGTAAATTCCAGCTGTGTGATTGCTCCCATGACTTGGTAAAATCCATCTGTGATTGCTCCTATGAGGTGGTAAAATCCAGCTGTGTGATTGCTGCCATGACGTGTGGTAAAATCCAGCTGTGTGATTGTTCCCATGACTTGGTAAAATCCAGCTGTGTGTTTGCTCTCATGAGGTGGTAAAATCCAGCTGTGTGATTGCTCCCATGACGTGGTAAAATCCAGCTGTGTGATTGTTCCCATGACGTGGTAAAATCTAGTTGTGATTGCTCCCATGACCTGGTAAAATCCAGCTGTGTGATTGCTCCCATGACCTGGTAAAATCCAGCTGTGTGATTGCTCCCATGAGGTGGTAAAATCCAACTGTGTGATTGCTCCCATGACGTGGTAAAATCCAGCTGTTTGATTGCTCCCATGACCTGGTAAAATCTAGCTGTGTGATTGCTCATATGACGTGGTAAAATCTAGCTGTGTGATTGTTCCCATGACGTGGTAAAATCTAGCTGTGTGATTGCTCCCACGAGGTGGTAAAATCTAGCTGTGATTGCTCCCATGACGTGGTAAAATCCAGCTGTGTGATTGCTCCCATGACGTGGTAAAATCCAGCTGTGTGATTGCTCCCATGAAGTGGTAAAATCTAGTTGTGTGATTGCTCCCATGACGTGGTAAAATCCAGCTGTGATTGCTCCCTTGACCTGGAAAATCTAGCTGTGTGATTGCTCCCATGACTTGGTAAAATATAGCTGTGTGATTGCTCCCATGACGTGGTAAAATCTAGCTGTGTGATTGCTCCAATGACTTGGTAAAATCTAGCTGTGTGATTTCTCCCATAACGTGGTAAAATCTAGCTGTGTGGTTGCTCCCATGACGTGGTAAAATCTAGCAGTGTGATTGTTCCCATGAGGTAATAAAATCCAGCTGTGTCATTGTTGCGATGACGTGGTAAAATCCAGCTGTGTGATTGTTCCCATGACGTGGTAAAATCCAGCTGTGTGATTGTTCCCATGACGTGGTAAAATCCAAATGTATCATTGCTCCCATGACGTGGTAAAATCTAGCCGTGTGATTGCTCCCATGACGTGGTAAAATCCAGCTGTGTGATTGTTCCCATGAGGTGGTAAATTCCAGCTGTGTGATTGCTCCCATGATGTGGTAAGATCTAGCTGTGTGATTGCTCCCATGACGTGGTAAAATCCAGCTGTGTGATTGCTCCCATGAGGTGGTAAAATCTAGCTGTGTGATTGCTCCCATGAGGTGGTAAAATCTAGCTGTGCAATTGCTCCCATGATGTGGTAAAATCTAGCTGTGTGATTGCTCCTATGACGTGGTAAAATCTAGCTGTGTGATTGCTCCTATGACGTGGTAAAATCTAGCTGTGTGATTGCTCCTATGACGTGGTAAAATCCAGCTGTGTGATTGCTGTCATGACGTGGTAAAATCCAGCTGTGTGATTGCTGCCATGACGTGTGGTAAAATCCAACTGTGTGATTGCTCCCATGACTTGGTAAATTCCAGCTGTGATTGTTCCCATGAGGTGGTAAAATCCAGCTGTGTGATTGTTCCCATGACGTGGTAAGATCCAGCTGTGTGATTGCTCCCATGACTTGGTAAAATCTAGCAGTGTGAATGCTCCTATGACTGGTAAAATCTAGCTGTGTGATTGTTCCCATGACGTGGTAAAATCTAGCTGTGTGATTGCTCCCATGACGTGGTAAAATCTAGCTGTGTGATTGCTCCCATGACGTGGTAAAATCCAGCTGTGTGATTGCTCCCATGACGTGGTAAAATCCAGCTGTGTGATTGCTCCCATGACCTGGTAAAATCCAGCTGTGATTGCCGCCTTGACCTGGTAAATTCTAGCTGTGTGATTGCTCCTATGACGTGGTAAAATTTAGCTGTAAGATTGCTCCCATGACGGGGTAAAATCTAGCTGTGTGATTGCTCCCATGACTTGGTAAAATCTAGCTGTGTGATTTCTCCCATAACGTGGTAAAATCCAGCTGTGTGATTGCTCCCATAACGAGGTAAAATCTAGCAGTGTGATTGCTCCCATGAGGTGATAAATTCCAGCTGTGTCATTGTTCCGATGACGTGGTAAAATCCAGATGTGTCATTGCTCCCATGACGCGCTAAAATCTAGCTGTGTGATTGCTCCCATGACGTGGTAAAATCCAGCTGTGTGATTGTTCCAATGACGTGGTAAAATCCAACTGTGTGATTGCTCCCTTGACCTGGTCAAATCCAGCTGTGATTGCTCCCATGACGTGGTAAAATCCAGCTGTATGATTGCTCCCATGAAGTGGTAAAATCCAGCTGTGTGATTGCTCCCATGAGGTGGTAAAATCCAGCTGTGTGATCACTCCCATGACCTGGTAAAATCCAGCTGTGTGATTGGTCCCATGACTTGGTAAAATCCAGCTGTGATTGCTCCCAAGAGGTGGTAAAATCCAGCTGTGCGATTGCTCCCATGAGGTGGTAAAATCAAGTTGTGTGATTTCTCCCATGACGTGGTAAAATCTAGCTGTGTGATTGCTCCCATGACTTGGTAAAATCTAGCTGTGTGATTTCTCCTATGAGGTGGTAAAATCCAGCTGTGTGATTGCTGCCATGACGTGTGGTAAAATCTAGCTGTGTGATTTCTCCCATAACGTGGTAAAATCCAGCTGTGTGATTGCTCCCATAACGAGGTAAAATCTAGCAGTGTGATTGCTCCCATGAGGTGATAAATTCCAGCTGTGTCATTGTTCCGATGACGTGGTAAAATCCAGATGTGTCATTGCTCCCATGACGCGCTAAAATCTAGCTGTGTGATTGCTCCCATGACGTGGTAAAATCCAGCTGTGTGATTGTTCCAATGACGTGGTAAAATCCAACTGTGTGATTGCTCCCTTGACCTGGTCAAATCCAGCTGTGATTGCTCCCATGACGTGGTAAAATCTAGCTGTATGATTGCTCCCATGAAGTGGTAAAATCCAGCTGTGTGATTGCTCCCATGAGGTGGTAAAATCCAGCTGTGTGATCACTCCCATGACCTGGTAAAATCCAGCTGTGTGATTGGTCCCATGACTTGGTAAAATCCAGCTGTGATTGCTCCCAAGAGGTGGTAAAATCCAGCTGTGCGATTGCTCCCATGAGGTGGTAAAATCAAGTTGTGTGATTTCTCCCATGACGTGGTAAAATCTAGCTGTGTGATTGCTCCCATGACTTGGTAAAATCTAGCTGTGTGATTTCTCCTATGAGGTGGTAAAATCCAGCTGTGTGATTGCTGCCATGACGTGTGGTAAAATCCAGCTGTGTGATTGTTCCCATGACTTGGTAAAATCCAGCTGTGTGATTGCTCCCATGACGTGGTAAAATCCAGCTGTGTGATTGTTCCCATGACGTGGTAAAATCTAGCTGTGATTGCTTCCATGACCTGGTAAAATCCAGCTGTGTGATTGCTCCTATGACGTGGTAAAATACAGCTGTGTGATTGCTCCCATGACGTGATAAAATCTAGCTGTGTGATTGCTCCTATGACGTGGTAAATTCTAGCTGTGTGATTGCTCCTATGACGTGGTAAAATCTAGTTGTGTGATTGCTCCTATGACCTGGTAAAATCCAGTTGTGTGATTGCTCCCATGACTTGGTAAAATCCAGCTGTGATTGCTCCTATGAGGTGGTAAAATCCAGCTGTGTGATTGCTCCCATGAGGTGGTAAAATCCAGCTGTGTGATTGCTCCCATGAGGTGGTAAAATCAGCTGTGTGATTACTCCCATGACCTGGTAAAATCCAGCTGTGTGATTGCCCCTATGACTTGGTAAAATCCAGCTGTGATTGCTCCCAAGAGGTGGTAAAATCCAGCTGTGCGATTGCTCCCATGAGGTGGTAAAATCAAGTTGTGTGATTGCTCCCATGACGTGGTAAAATCTAGCTGTGTGATTACTCCCATGACTTGGTAAAATCTAGCTGTGTGATTGCTCCTATGACGTGGTAAAATCCAGCTGTGTGATTGTTCCTATGACGTGTGGTAAAATCCAGCTGTGTGATTGCTCCCATGACTTGGTAAAATCCAGCTGTGATTGCTCCTATGAGGTGGTAAAATCCAGCTGTGTGATTGCTGCCATGACGTGTGGTAAAATCCAACTGTGTGATTGTTCCCATGACTTGGTAAAATCCAGCTGTGTGATTGTTCCCATGACGTGGTAAAATCCAGCTGTGTGATTGTTCCCATGACGTGGTAAAATCCAAATGTGTCATTGCTCCCATGACGTGATAAAATCTAGCCGTGTGATTGCTCCCATGACGTGGTAAAATCCAGCTGTGTGATTGTTCCCATGAGGTGGTAAATTCCAGCTGTGTGATTGCTCCCATGATGTGGTAAGATCTAGCTGTGTGATTGCTCCCATGAAGTGGTAAAATCCAGCTGTGTGATTGCTCCCATGAGGTGGTAAAATCTAGCTGTGTGATTGCTCCCATGAGGTGGTAAAATCTAGCTGTGCAATTGCTCCCATGACGTGGTAAAATCTAACTGTGTGATTGCTCCTATGACGTGGTAAAATCTAGCTGTGTGATTGCTCCTATGACGTGGTAAAATCTAGCTGTGTGATTGCTCCTATGACGTGGTAAAATCCAGCTGTGTGATTGCTCCCATGACGTGGTAAAATCCAGCTGTGTGATTGCTCCCATGAAGTGGTAAAATCTAGTTGTGTGATTGCTCCCATGACGTGGTAAAATCCAGCTGTGATTGCTCCCTTGACCTGGAAAATCTAGCTGTGTGATTGCTCCCATGACTTGGTAAAATTTAGCCGTGTGATTGCTCCCATGACGTGGTCAAATCTAGCTGTGTGATTGCTCCAATGACTTGGTAAAATCTAGCTGTGTGATTTCTCCCATAACGTGGTAAAATCTAGCTGTGTGGTTGCTCCCATGACGTGGTAAAATCTAGCAGTGTGATTGCTCCCATGAGGTAATAAAATCCAGCTGTGTCATTGTTCCGATGACGTGGTAAAATCCAGCTGTGTGATTGTTCCCATGACGTGGTAAAATCCAGCTGTGTGATTGTTCCCATGACGTGGTAAAATCCAAATGTGTCATTGCTCCCATGACGTGATAAAATCTAGCCGTGTGATTGCTCCCATGACGTGGTAAAATCCAGCTGTGTGATTGTTCCCATGAGGTGGTAAATTCCAGCTGTGTGATTGCTCCCATGATGTGGTAAGATCTAGCTGTGTGATTGCTCCCATGACGTGGTAAAATCCAGCTGTGTGATTGCTCCCATGAAGTGGTAAAATCTAGCTGTGTGATTGCTCCCATGAGGTGGTAAAATCTAGCTGTGCAATTGCTCCCATGACGTGGTAAAATCTAGCTGTGTGATTGCTCCTATGACGTGGTAAAATCTAGCTGTGTGATTGCTCCTATGACGTGGTAAAATCTAGCTGTGTGATTGCTCCTATGACGTGGTAAAATCCAGCTGTGTGATTGCTGTCATGACGTGGTAAAATCCAGCTGTGTGATTGCTGCCATGACGTGTGGTAAAATCCAACTGTGTGATTGCTCCCATTACTTGGTAAATTCCAGCTGTGATTGCTCCCATGAGGTGGTAAAATCCAGCTGTGTGATTGTTCCCATGACGTGGTAAGATCCAGCTGTGTGATTGCTCCCATGACCTGGTAAAATCTAGCAGTGCGAATGCCCCTATGACGTGGTAAAATCTAGCTGTGTGATTGTTCCCATGACGTGTAAAATCTAGCTGTGTGATTGCTCCCATGACGTGGTAAAATCTAGCTGTGTGATTGCTCCCATGACGTGGTAAAATCCAGCTGTGTGATTGCTCCCATGACGTGGTAAAATCCAGCTGTGTGATTGCTCCCATGACCTGGTAAAATCCAGCTGTGTGATTGCTCCTATAACGTGGTAAAATTTAGCTGTAAGATTGCTCCCATGACGTGGTAAAATCTAGCTGTGTGATTGCTCCCATGACTTGGTAAAATCTAGCTGTGTGATTTCTCCCATAACGTGGTAAAATCCAGCTGTGTGATTGCTCCCATAACGAGGTAAAAATCTAGCTGTGTGATTGCTCCCATGAGGTGATAAATTCCAGCTGTGTCATTGTTCCGATGACGTGGTAAAATCCAGATGTGTCATTGCTCCCATGACGCGGTAAAATCTAGCTGTGTGATTGCTCCCATGACGTGGTAAAATCCAGCTGTGTGATTGTTCCAATGACGTGGTAAAATCCAACTGTGTGATTGCTCCCATGACCTGGCAAAATCCAGCTGTGATTGCTCCCATGACGTGGTAAAATCCAGCTGTGTGATTGCTCCCATGACGTGGTAAAATCCAGCTGTGTGATTGCTCCCATGACGTGGTAAAATCCAGCTGTGTGATTGCTCCCATGACGTGGTAAAATCCAGCTGTGTGATTGCTCCCATGACGTGGTAAAATCTAGCTGTATGATTGCTCCCATGACGTGGTAAAATCTAGCTGTGTGATTGCTCCTATGACGTGGTAAAATCTAGCTGTGTGATTGCTCCTATGACGTGGTAAAATCTAGCTGTGTGATTGCTCCTATGACGTGGTAAAATCCAGCTGTTTGATTGCTGTCATGACGTGGTAAAATCCAGCTGTGTGATTGCTGCCATGACGTGTGGTAAAATCCAACTGTGTGATTGCTCCCATGACTTGGTAAATTCCAGCTGTGATTGCTCCCATGAGGTGGTAAAATCCAGCTGTGTGATTGTTCCCATGACGTGGTAAGATCCAGCTGTGTGATTGCTCCCATGACCTGGTAAAATCTAGCAGTGCGAATGCTCCTATGACGTGGTAAAATCTAGCTGTGTGATTGTTCCCATGACGTGGTAAAATCTAGCTGTGTGATTGTTCCCATGACGTGGTAAAATCTAGCTGTGTGATTGCTCCCATGACGTGGTAAAATCCAGCTGTGTGATTGCTCCCATGACGTGGTAAAATCCAGCTGTGTGATTGCTCCCATGACCTGGTAAAATCCAGCTGTGATTGCCGCCTTGACCTGGTAAAATCTAGCTGTGTGATTGCTCCTATAACGTGGTAAAATTTAGCTGTAAGATTGCTCCCATGACGTGGTAAAATCTAGCTGTGTGATTGCTCCCATAACGAGGTAAAATCTAGCAGTGTGATTGCTCCCATGAGGTGATAAATTCCAGCTGTGTCATTGTTCCGATGACGTGGTAAAATCCAGATATGTCATTGCTCCCATGACGCGGTAAAATCTAGCTGTGTGATTGTTCCCATGACGTGGTAAAATCCAGCTGTGTGATTGTTCCAATGACGTGGTAAAATCCAACTGTGTGATTGCTCCCATGACCTGGTCAAATCCAGCTGTGATTGCCCCCATGACGTGGTAAAATCCAGCTGTGTGATTGCTCCCATGACGTGGTAAAATCCAGCTGTGTGATTACTCCCATGACGTGGTAAAATCCAGCTGTGTGATTGCTCCCATGACGTGGTAAAATCCAGCTGTGTTATTGCTCCCATGACGTGGTAAAATCCAGCTGTGTGATTGCTCCCATGACCTGGTAAAATCTAGCTGTGTGATTGCTCCTATGACGTGGTAAAATCTAGCTGTGTGATTGTTCCCATGACGTAGTAAAATCTAGCTGTGTGATTGCTCCCATGACGTGGTAAAATCCAGCTGTGTGATTGCTTCCATAACGTGGTTAAATCCAGCTGTGTGATTGCTCCCAAGAGGTGGAAAAATCCAGCTGTGTGATTGCTCCCATGACGTGGTAAAATCTAGCTGTGCGATTGCTCCCATGACTTGGTAAAATCTAGGTGTGTGATTCTCCTATGACGTGGTAATATCTAGCTGTGTGATTGCTCCTATGACGTGGTAAAATCTAGCTGTGTGATTGCTCCCATGACTTAGTAAAATCTAGCTGTGTGATTGCTCCTATGACCTGGTAAAATCCAGCTGTGTGATTGTTCCTTTGACGTGTGGTAAAATCCAGCTGTGTGATTGCTCCCATGACTTGGTAAAATCCAGCTGTGATTGCTCCTATGAGGTGGTAAAATCCAGCTGTGTGATTGCTGCCATGGCATGTGGTAAAATCCAGCTGTGTGATTGTTCCCATGACTTGGTAACATCCAGCTGTGTGATTGCTCTCATGAAGTGGTAAATTCCAGCTGTGTGATTGCTCCCATGACGTGGTAAAATCCAGCTGTGTGATTGTTCCCATGACGTGGTAAAATCTAGCTGTGATTGCTCCCATGACCTTTTAAAATCCAGCTGTGTGATTGCTCCCATGACGTGGTAAAATCCAGCTGTGTGATTGTTCCCATGACTTGGTAAAATCCAGGTGTGTGATTTCTCCGATGAGGTGGTAAAATTCAGCTGTGTGATTACTCCCATGACGTGGTAAAATCTAGCTGTGTGATTGCTCTCATGACGTGGTAAAATCCAGCTGTGTGATTGTTCCCATGACGTGGTAAATTCTAGCTGTCTGATTGCTCCCATAACGTGGTAAAATCCAGATGTGTGATTGCTCCCATGACCTGGTAAAATCCAGCTGTGTGATTGTTCCCATTAGGTTATAAAATCTAGCTGTGTGATTGCTCCTATGACGTGGTAAAATATAGCTGTGTGATTGCTCCTATGACGTGGTAAAATCTAGTTGTGTGATTGCTCCCATGACCTGGTAAAATCCAGTTGTGTGATTGCTCCCATGACTTGGTAAAATCCAGCTGTGATTGCTCGTATGAGGTGGTAAAATCCAGCTGTGTTATTGCTCCCATGACGTGGTAAAATCCAGCTGTGTGATTGCTCCCATGAGGTGGTAAAATCCAGCTGTGTGATTACTCCCATGACCTGGTAGAATCCAGCTGTGTGATTGGTCCCATGACTTGGTAAAATCCAGCTGTGATTGCTCCCAAGAGGTGGTAAAATCCAGCTGTGCGATTGCTCCTATGAGGTGGTAAAATCAAGTTGTGTGATTGCTCCCATGACGTGGTAAAATCTAGCTGTGTGATTGCTCCCATGACTTGGTAAAATCTAGCTGTGTGATTTCTCCTATGACGTGGTAAAATCCAGCTGTGTGATTGTTCCTATGACGTGTGGTAAAATCCAGCTGTGTGATTGCTCCCATGACTTGGTAAAATCCAGCTGTGATTGCTCCTATGAGGTGGTAAAATCCAGCTGTGTGATTGCTGCCATGACGTGTGGTAAAATCCAGCTGTGTGATTGTTCCCATGACGTGGTAAAATCCAGCTGTGTGATTGCTCCCATGACGTGGTAAAATCCAGCTGTGTGATTGTTCCCATGACGTGGTAAAATCTAGCTGTGATTGCTTCCATGACCTGGTAAAATCCAGCTGTGTGATTGCTCCTATGACGTGGTAAAATCCTGCTGTGTGATTGCTCCCATGACGTGATAAAATCTAGCTGTGTGATTGCTCCTATGACGTGGTAAAATCTAGCTGTGTGATTGCTCCTATGACGTGGTAAAATCTAGTTGTGTGATTGCTCCTATGACCTGGTAAAATCCAGTTGTGTGATTGCTCCCATGACTTGGTAAAATCCAGCTGTGATTGCTCCTATGAGGTGGTAAAATCCAGCTGTGTGATTGCTCCCATGAGGTGGTAAAATCCAGCTGTGTGATTACTCCCATGACCTGGTAAAATCCAGCTGTGTGATTGCTCCTATGACTTGGTAAAATCCAGCTGTGATTGCTCCCAAGAGGTGGTAAAATCCAGCTGTGCGATTGCTCCCATGAGGTGGTAAAATCCAGTTGTGTGATTGCTCCCATGACGTGGTAAAATCTAGCTGTGTGATTGCTCCCATGACTTGGTAAAATCTAGCTGTGTGATTGCTCCTATGACGTGGTAAAATCCAGCTGTGTGATTCCTCCCATGACGTGGTAAAATCCAGCTGTGTGATTGCTCCCATGAGGTGGTAAAATCCAGCTGTGTGATTACTCCCATGACCTGGTAGAATCCAGCTGTGTGATTGGTCCCATGACTTGGTAAAATCCAGCTGTGATTGCTCCCAAGAGGTGGTAAAATCCAGCTGTGCGATTGCTCCCATGAGGTGGTAAAATCAAGTTGTGTGATTGCTCCCATGACGTGGTAAAATCTAGCTGTGTGATTGCTCCCATGACTTGGTAAAATCTAGCTGTGTGATTGCTCCTATGACGTGGTAAAATCCAGCTGTGTGATTGTTCCTATGACGTGTGGTAAAATCCAGCTGTGTGATTGCTCCCATGACTTGGTAAAATCCAGCTGTGATTGCTCCTATGAGGTGGTAAAATCCAGCTGTGTGATTGCTGCCATGACGTGTGGTAAAATCCAGCTGTGTGATTGTTCCCATGACTTGGTAAAATCCAGCTGTGTGTTTGCTCTCATGAGGTGGTAAAATCCAGCTGTGTGATTGCTCCCATGACGTGGTAAAGTCCAGCTGTGTGATTGTTCCCATGACGTGGTAAAATCTAGTTGTGATTGCTCCCATGACCTGGTAAAATCTAGCTGTGTGATTGCTTCCATGACGTGGTTAAATCCAGCTGTGTGATTGCTCCCAAGAGGTGGAAAAATCCAGCTGTGTGATTGCTCCCATGACGTGGTAAAATCTAGCTGTGCGATTGCTCCCATGACTTGGTAAAATCTAGGTGTGTGATTCTCCTATGACGTGGTAATATCTAGCTGTGTGATTGCTCCTATGACGTGGTAAAATCTAGCTGTGTGATTGCTCCCATGACTTGGTAAAATCTAGCTGTGTGATTGCTCCTATGACGTGGTAAAATCCAGCTGTGTGATTGTTCCTTTGACGTGTGGTAAAATCCAGCTGTGTGATTGCTCCCATGACTTGGTAAAATCCAGCTGTGATTGCTCCTATGAGGTGGTAAAATCCAGCTGTGTGATTGCTGCCATGACATGTGGTAAAATCCAGCTGTGTGATTGTTCCCATGACTTGGTAACATCCAGTTGTGTGATTGCTCTCATGAAGTGGTAAATTCCAGCTGTGTGATTGCTCCCATGACGTGGTAAAATCCAGCTGTGTGATTGTTCCCATGACGTGGTAAAATCTAGCTGTGATTGCTCCCATGACCTTGTAAAATCCAGCTGTGTGATTGCTCCCATGACGTGGTAAAATCCAGCTGTGTGATTGTTCCCATGACTTGGTAAAATCCAGGTGTGTGATTTCTCCGATGAGGTGGTAAAATTCAGCTGTGTGATTACTCCCATGACGTGGTAAAATCTAGCTGTGTGATTGCTCTCATGACGTGGTAAAATCCAGCTGTGTGATTGTTCCCATGACGTGGTAAATTGTAGCTGTCTGATTGCTCCCATAACGTGGTAAAATCCAGATGTGTGATTGCTCCCATGACCTGGTAAAATCCAGCTGTGTGATTGTTCCCATGAGGTTATAAAATCTAGCTGTGTGATTGCTCCTATGACGTGGTAAAATATAGCTGTGTGATTGCTCCTATGACGTGGTAAAATCTAGTTGTGTGATTGCTCCCATGACCTGGTAAAATCCAGTTGTGTGATTGCTCCCATTACTTGGTAAAATCCAGCTGTGATTGCTCGTATGAGGTGGTAAAATCCAGCTGTGTGATTGCTCCCATGACGTGGTAAAATCCAGCTGTGTGATTGCTCCCATGAGGTGGTAAAATCCAGCTGTGTGATTACTCCCATGACCTGGTAGAATCCAGCTGTGTGATTGGTCCCATGACTTGGTAAAATCCAGCTGTGATTGCTCCCAAGAGGTGGTAAAATCCAGCTGTGCGATTGCTCCCATGAGGTGGTAAAATCAAGTTGTGTGATTGCTCCCATGACGTGGTAAAATCTAGCTGTGTGATTGCTCCTATGACGTGGTAAAATCCAGCTGTGTGATTGTTCCTATGACGTGTGGTAAAATCCAGCTGTGTGATTGCTCCCATGACTTGGTAAAATCCAGCTGTGATTGCTCCTATGAGGTGGTAAAATCCAGCTGTGTGATTGCTGCCATGACGTGTGGTAAAATCCAGCTGTGTGACTGTTCCCATGACTTGGTAAAATCCAGCTGTGTGTTTGCTCTCATGAGGTGGTAAAATCCAGCTGTGTGATTGCTCCCATGACGTGGTAAAGTCCAGCTGTGTGATTGTTCCCATGACGTGGTAAAATCTAGTTGTGATTGCTCCCATGACCTGGTAAAATCCAGCTGTGTGATTGCTTCCATGACGAGGTTGAATCCAGCTGTGTGATTGCTCCCAAGAGGTGGAAAAATCCAGCTGTGTGATTGCTCCCATGACGTGGTAAAATCTAGCTGTGCGATTGCTCCCTGACTTGGTAAAATCCAGTTGTGTGATTGCTCCCATGACTTGGTAAAATCCAGCTGTGATTGCTCGTATGAGGTGGTAAAATCCAGCTGTGTGATTGCTCCCATGACGTGGTAAAATCCAGCTGTGTGATTGCTCCCATGAGGTGGTAAAATCCAGCTGTGTGATTACTCCCATGACCTGGTAAAATCCAGCTGTGTGATTGGTCCCATGACTTGGTAAAATCCAGCTGTGATTGCTCCCAAGAGGTGGTAAAATCCAGCTGTGCGATTGCTCCCATGAGGTGGTAAAATCAAGTTGTGTGATTGCTACCATGACGTGGTAAAATCTAGCTGTGTGATTGCTCCCATGACTTGGTAAAATCTAGCTGTGTGATTTCTCCTATGACGTGGTAAAATCCAGCTGTGTGATTGTTCCTATGACGTGTGGTAAAATCCAGCTGTGTGATTGCTCCCATGACTTGGTAAAATCCAGCTGTGATTGCTCCTATGAGGTGGTAAAATCCAGCTGTGTGATTGCTGCCATGACGTGTGGTAAAATCCAGCTGTGTGATTGTTCCCATGACGTGGTAAAATCTAGCTGTGATTGCTTCCATGACCTGGTAAAATCCAGCTGTGTGATTGCTCCTATGACGTGGTAAAATCCTGCTGTGTGATTGCTCCCATGACGTGATAAAATCTAGCTGTGTGATTGCTCCTATGATGTGGTAAAATCTAGCTGTGTGATTGCTCCTATGACGTGGTAAAATCTAGTTGTGTGATTGCTCCTATGACCTGGTAAAATCCAGTTGTGTGATTGCTCCCATGACTTGGTAAAATCCAGCTGTGATTGCTCCTATGAGGTGGTAAAATCCAGCTGTGTGATTGTTCCCATGAGGTGGTAAAATCCAGCTGTGTGATTACTCCCATGACCTGGTAAAATCCAGCTGTGTGATTGCTCCTATGACTTGGTAAAATCCAGCTGTGATTGCTCCCAAGAGGTGGTAAAATCCAGCTGTGCGATTGCTCCCATGAGGTGGTAAAATCCAGTTGTGTGATTGCTCCCATGACGTGGTAAAATCTAGCTGTGTGATTGCTCCCATGACTTGGTAAAATCTAGCTGTGTGATTGCTCCTATGACGTGGTAAAATCCAGCTGTGTGATTGTTCCTATGACGTGTGGTAAAATCCAGCTGTGTGATTGCTCCCATGACGTGGTAAAATCCAGCTGTGATGGCTCCTATGAGGTGGTAAAATCCAGCTGTGTGATTGCTGCCATGACGTGTGGTAAATTCCAGCTGTGTGATTGTTCCCATGACTTGGTAAAATCCAGCTGTGTGTTTGCTCTCATGAGGTGGTAAAATCCAGCTGTGTGATTGCTCCCATGACGTGGTAAAGTCCAGCTGTGTGATTGTTCCCATGACGTGGTAAAATCTAGTTGTGATTGCTCCCATGACCTGGTAAAATCTAGCTGTGTGATTGCTCCCATGACCTGGTAAAATCCAGCTGTGTGATTGCTCCCATGACCTGGTAAAATCCAGCTGTGTGATTGTTCCCATGACGTGGTAAAATCTAGCTGTGTGATTGTTCCCATGACCTGGTAAAATCCAGATGTGTGATTGTTCCCATGACTTGGTAAAATCCAGCTGTGTGATTTCTCCCATGAGGTGGTAAAATCCAGCTGTGTGATTACTCCCATGACGTGGTAAAATCCAGCTGTGTGATTGTTCCCATGACCTGGTAAAATCAAAATGTGTCATTGCTCCCATGACGCGGTAAAATCTAGCTGTGTGATTGCTCCCATGACGTGGTAAAATCCAGCTGTGTGATTGTTCCAATGACGTGGTAAAATCCAACTGTGTGATTGCTCCCATGACCTGGTTAAATCCAGCTGTGATTGCTCCCATGACGTGGTAAAATCCAGCTGTGTGATTGCTCCCATGAGGTGGTAAAATCCAGCTGTGTGATTGCTCCCATGACGTGGTAAAATCCAGCTGTGTGATTGATCCCATCAGGTGGTAAAATCCAGCTGTGTGATTGCTCCCATGACTTGGTAAAATCCAGCTGTGTGATTGCTCCCATGACCTGGTAAAATCTAGCCGTGTGATTGCTCCTATGACGTGGTAAAATCTAGCTGTGTGATTGTTCCCATGACGTAGTAAAATCTAGCTGTGTGATTGCCCCCATGACGTGGTAAAATCCAGCTGTGTGATTGCTTCCATGACGTGGAAAAATCCAGCTGTGTGATTGCTCCTATGAGGTGGTAAAATCTAGCTGTGTGATTGCTCTCATGACGTGGTAAAATCCAGCTGTGTGATTGCTCCCATGACGTGGTAAAATCTAGCTGTGTGATTGCTCCCAAGAGGTGGTAAAATCCAGCTGTGTGATTGCTCCCATGACGTTGTAAAATCTAGCTGTGCGATTGCTCCCATGACTTGGTAAAATCTAGGTGTGTGATTCTCCTATGACGTGGTAATATCTAGCTGTGTGATTGCTCCTATGACGTGGTAAAATCTAGCTGTGTGATTTCTCCTATGACGTGGTAAAATCCAGCTGTGTGATTGTTCCTATGACGTGTGGTAAAATCCAGCTGTGTGATTGCTCCCATGACTTGGTAAAATCCAGCTGTGATTGCTCCTATGAGGTGGTAAAATCCAGCTGTGTGATTGCTGCCATGACGTGTGGTAAAATCCAGCTGTGTGATTGTTCCCATGACGTGGTAAAATCTAGCTGTGATTGCTTCCATGACCTGGTAAAATCCAGCTGTGTGATTGCTCCTATGACGTGGTAAAATCCTGCTGTGTGATTGCTCCCATGACGTGATAAAATCTAGCTGTGTGATTGCTCCTATGATGTGGTAAAATCTAGCTGTGTGATTGCTCCTATGACGTGGTAAAATCTAGTTGTGTGATTGCTCCTATGACCTGGTAAAATCCAGTTGTGTGATTGCTCCCATGACTTGGTAAAATCCAGCTGTGATTGCTCCTATGAGGTGGTAAAATCCAGCTGTGTGATTGTTCCCATGAGGTGGTAAAATCCAGCTGTGTGATTACTCCCATGACCTGGTAAAATCCAGCTGTGTGATTGCTCCTATGACTTGGTAAAATCCAGCTGTGATTGCTCCCAAGAGGTGGTAAAATCCAGCTGTGCGATTGCTCCCATGAGGTGGTAAAATCCAGTTGTGTGATTGCTCCCATGACGTGGTAAAATCTAGCTGTGTGATTGCTCCCATGACTTGGTAAAATCTAGCTGTGTGATTGCTCCTATGACGTGGTAAAATCCAGCTGTGTGATTGTTCCTATGACGTGTGGTAAAATCCAGCTGTGTGATTGCTCCCATGACGTGGTAAAATCCAGCTGTGATGGCTCCTATGAGGTGGTAAAATCCAGCTGTGTGATTGCTGCCATGACGTGTGGTAAATTCCAGCTGTGTGATTGTTCCCATGACTTGGTAAAATCCAGCTGTGTGTTTGCTCTCATGAGGTGGTAAAATCCAGCTGTGTGATTGCTCCCATGACGTGGTAAAGTCCAGCTGTGTGATTGTTCCCATGACGTGGTAAAATCTAGTTGTGATTGCTCCCATGACCTGGTAAAATCTAGCTGTGTGATTGCTCCCATGACCTGGTAAAATCCAGCTGTGTGATTGCTCCCATGACCTGGTAAAATCCAGCTGTGTGATTGTTCCCATGACGTGGTAAAATCTAGCTGTGTGATTGTTCCCATGACCTGGTAAAATCCAGATGTGTGATTGTTCCCATGACTTGGTAAAATCCAGCTGTGTGATTTCTCCCATGAGGTGGTAAAATCCAGCTGTGTGATTACTCCCATGACGTGGTAAAATCCAGCTGTGTGATTGTTCCCATGACCTGGTAAAATCAAAATGTGTCATTGCTCCCATGACGCGGTAAAATCTAGCTGTGTGATTGCTCCCATGACGTGGTAAAATCCAGCTGTGTGATTGTTCCAATGACGTGGTAAAATCCAACTGTGTGATTGCTCCCATGACCTGGTTAAATCCAGCTGTGATTGCTCCCATGACGTGGTAAAATCCAGCTGTGTGATTGCTCCCATGAGGTGGTAAAATCCAGCTGTGTGATTGCTCCCATGACGTGGTAAAATCCAGCTGTGTGATTGATCCCATCAGGTGGTAAAATCCAGCTGTGTGATTGCTCCCATGACTTGGTAAAATCCAGCTGTGTGATTGCTCCCATGACCTGGTAAAATCTAGCCGTGTGATTGCTCCTATGACGTGGTAAAATCTAGCTGTGTGATTGTTCCCATGACGTAGTAAAATCTAGCTGTGTGATTGCCCCCATGACGTGGTAAAATCCAGCTGTGTGATTGCTTCCATGACGTGGAAAAATCCAGCTGTGTGATTGCTCCTATGAGGTGGTAAAATCTAGCTGTGTGATTGCTCTCATGACGTGGTAAAATCCAGCTGTGTGATTGCTCCCATGACGTGGTAAAATCTAGCTGTGTGATTGCTCCCAAGAGGTGGTAAAATCCAGCTGTGTGATTGCTCCCATGACGTTGTAAAATCTAGCTGTGCGATTGCTCCCATGACTTGGTAAAATCTAGGTGTGTGATTCTCCTATGACGTGGTAATATCTAGCTGTGTGATTGCTCCTATGACGTGGTAAAATCTAGCTGTGTGATTGCTCCCATGACTTGATAAAATCTAGCTGTGTGATTGCTCCTATGACGTGGTAAAATCCAGCTGTGTGATTGTTCCCATGACGTGTGGTAAAATCCAGCTGTGTGATTGCTCCCATGACGTGGTAAAATCCAGCTGTGATGGCTCCTATGAGGTGGTAAAATCCAGCTGTGTGATTGCTGCCATGACGTGTGGTAAATTCCAGCTGTGTGATTGTTCCCATGACTTGGTAAAATCCAGCTGTGTGTTTGCTCTCATGAGGTGGTAAAATCCAGCTGTGTGATTGCTCCCATGACGTGGTAAAGTCCAGCTGTGTGATTGTTCCCATGACGTGGTAAAATCTAGTTGTGATTGCTCCCATGACCTGGTAAAATCTAGCTGTGTGATTGCTCCCATGACCTGGTAAAATCCAGCTGTGTGATTGCTCCCATGACCTGGTAAAATCCAGCTGTGTGATTGTTCCCATGACGTGGTAAAATCTAGCTGTGTGATTGTTCCCATGACCTGGTAAAATCCAGATGTGTGATTGTTCCCATGACTTGGTAAAATCCAGCTGTGTGATTTCTCCCATGAGGTGGTAAAATCCAGCTGTGTGATTACTCCCATGACGTGGTAAAATCCAGCTGTGTGATTGTTCCCATGACCTGGTAAAATCAAAATGTGTCATTGCTCCCATGACGCGGTAAAATCTAGCTGTGTGATTGCTCCCATGACGTGGTAAAATCCAGCTGTGTGATTGTTCCAATGACGTGGTAAAATCCAACTGTGTGATTGCTCCCATGACCTGGTTAAATCCAGCTGTGATTGCTCCCATGACGTGGTAAAATCCAGCTGTGTGATTGCTCCCATGAGGTGGTAAAATCCAGCTGTGTGATTGCTCCCATGACGTGGTAAAATCCAGCTGTGTGATTGATCCCATCAGGTGGTAAAATCCAGCTGTGTGATTGCTCCCATGACTTGGTAAAATCCAGCTGTGTGATTGCTCCCATGACCTGGTAAAATCTAGCCGTGTGATTGCTCCTATGACGTGGTAAAATCTAGCTGTGTGATTGTTCCCATGACGTAGTAAAATCCAGCTGTGTGATTGTTCCCATGACGTGGTAAAATCTAGCTGTGATTGCTTCCATGACCTGGTAAAATCCAGCTGTGTGATTGCTCCTATGACGTGGTAAAATCCTGCTGTGTGATTGCTCCCATGACGTGATAAAATCTAGCTGTGTGATTGCTCCTATGATGTGGTAAAATCTAGCTGTGTGATTGCTCCTATGACGTGGTAAAATCTAGTTGTGTGATTGCTCCTATGACCTGGTAAAATCCAGTTGTGTGATTGCTCCCATGACTTGGTAAAATCCAGCTGTGATTGCTCCTATGAGGTGGTAAAATCCAGCTGTGTGATTGTTCCCATGAGGTGGTAAAATCCAGCTGTGTGATTACTCCCATGACCTGGTAAAATCCAGCTGTGTGATTGCTCCTATGACTTGGTAAAATCCAGCTGTGATTGCTCCCAAGAGGTGGTAAAATCCAGCTGTGCGATTGCTCCCATGAGGTGGTAAAATCCAGTTGTGTGATTGCTCCCATGACGTGGTAAAATCTAGCTGTGTGATTGCTCCCATGACTTGGTAAAATCTAGCTGTGTGATTGCTCCTATGACGTGGTAAAATCCAGCTGTGTGATTGTTCCTATGACGTGTGGTAAAATCCAGCTGTGTGATTGCTCCCATGACGTGGTAAAATCCAGCTGTGATGGCTCCTATGAGGTGGTAAAATCCAGCTGTGTGATTGCTGCCATGACGTGTGGTAAATTCCAGCTGTGTGATTGTTCCCATGACTTGGTAAAATCCAGCTGTGTGTTTGCTCTCATGAGGTGGTAAAATCCAGCTGTGTGATTGCTCCCATGACGTGGTAAAGTCCAGCTGTGTGATTGTTCCCATGACGTGGTAAAATCTAGTTGTGATTGCTCCCATGACCTGGTAAAATCTAGCTGTGTGATTGCTCCCATGACCTGGTAAAATCCAGCTGTGTGATTGCTCCCATGACCTGGTAAAATCCAGCTGTGTGATTGTTCCCATGACGTGGTAAAATCTAGCTGTGTGATTGTTCCCATGACCTGGTAAAATCCAGATGTGTGATTGTTCCCATGACTTGGTAAAATCCAGCTGTGTGATTTCTCCCATGAGGTGGTAAAATCCAGCTGTGTGATTACTCCCATGACGTGGTAAAATCCAGCTGTGTGATTGTTCCCATGACCTGGTAAAATCAAAATGTGTCATTGCTCCCATGACGCGGTAAAATCTAGCTGTGTGATTGCTCCCATGACGTGGTAAAATCCAGCTGTGTGATTGTTCCAATGACGTGGTAAAATCCAACTGTGTGATTGCTCCCATGACCTGGTTAAATCCAGCTGTGATTGCTCCCATGACGTGGTAAAATCCAGCTGTGTGATTGCTCCCATGAGGTGGTAAAATCCAGCTGTGTGATTGCTCCCATGACGTGGTAAAATCCAGCTGTGTGATTGATCCCATCAGGTGGTAAAATCCAGCTGTGTGATTGCTCCCATGACTTGGTAAAATCCAGCTGTGTGATTGCTCCCATGACCTGGTAAAATCTAGCCGTGTGATTGCTCCTATGACGTGGTAAAATCTAGCTGTGTGATTGTTCCCATGACGTAGTAAAATCTAGCTGTGTGATTGCCCCCATGACGTGGTAAAATCCAGCTGTGTGATTGCTTCCATGACGTGGAAAAATCCAGCTGTGTGATTGCTCCTATGAGGTGGTAAAATCTAGCTGTGTGATTGCTCTCATGACGTGGTAAAATCCAGCTGTGTGATTGCTCCCATGACGTGGTAAAATCTAGCTGTGTGATTGCTCCCAAGAGGTGGTAAAATCCAGCTGTGTGATTGCTCCCATGACGTTGTAAAATCTAGCTGTGCGATTGCTCCCATGACTTGGTAAAATCTAGGTGTGTGATTCTCCTATGACGTGGTAATATCTAGCTGTGTGATTGCTCCTATGACGTGGTAAAATCTAGCTGTGTGATTGCTCCCATGACTTGATAAAATCTAGCTGTGTGATTGCTCCTATGACGTGGTAAAATCCAGCTGTGTGATTGTTCCCATGACGTGTGGTAAAATCCAGCTGTGTGATTGCTCCCATGACTTGGTAAAATCCAGCTGTGATTGCTCCTATGAGGTGGTAAAATCCAGCTGTGTGATTGCTGCCATGACGTGTGGTAAAATCCAGCTGTGTGATTGTTCCCATGACTTGGTAACATCCAGTTGTGTGATTGCTCTCATGAGGTGGTAAAATCCAGCTGTGTGATTGCTCCCATGACGTGGTAAAATCCAGCTGTGTGATTGTTCCCATGACGTGGTAAAATCTAGCTGTGATTGCTCCCATGACCTGGTAAAATCCAGCTGTGTGATTGCTCCCATGACGTGGTAAAATCCAGCTGTGTGATTGTTCCCATGACTTGGTAAAATCCAGGTGTGTGATTTCTCCCATGAGGTGGTAAAATCCAGCTGTGTGATTACTCCCATAACGTGGTAAAATCTAGCTGTGTGATTGCTCTCATGACGTGTTAAAATCCAGCTGTGTGATTGTTCCCATGACGTGGTAAATTCTAGCTCTCTGATTGCTCCCATGACGTGGTAAAATCCAGATGTGTGATTGCTCCCATGACGTGATAAAATCTAGCTGTGTGATTGCTCCTATGTCGTGGTAAAATATAGCTGTGTGATTGCTCCTATGACGTGGTAAAATCTAGTTGTGTGATTGCTCCTATGACCTGGTAAAATCCAGTTGTGTGATTGCTCCCATGACTTGGTAAAATCCAGCTGTGATTGCTCCTATGACGTGGTAAAATCCAGCTGTGTGATTACTCCCATGACGTGGTAAAATCCAGCTGTGTGATTGCTCCCATGTGGTGGTAAAATCCAGCTGTGTGATTACTCCCATGACCTGGTAAAATCCAGCTGTGTGATTGCTCCCATGACTTGGTAAAATCCAGCTGTGATTGCTCCCAAGAGGTGGTAAAATCCAGCTGTGCGATTGCTCCCATGAGGTGGTAAAATCAAGTTGTGTGATTGCTCCCATGACGTGGTAAAATCTAGCTGTGTGATTGCTCCCATGACTTGGTAAAATCCAGCTGTGTGATTGTTCCTATGACGTGTGGTAAAATCCAGCTGTGTGATTGCTCCCATGACTTGGTAAAATCCAGCTGTGATTGCTCCTATGAGGTGGTAAAATCCAGCTGTGTGATTGCTGCCATGACGTGTGGTAAAATCCAGCTGTGTGATTGTTCCCATGACTTGGTAAAATCCAGCTGTGTGATTGTTCTCATGAGGTGGTAAAATCCAGCTGTGTGATTGCTCCCATGACGTGGTAAAATCCAGCTGTGTGATTGTTCCCATGACGTGGTAAAATCTAACTGTGATTGCTCCCATGACCTGGTAAAATCCAACTGTGTGATTGCTCCCATGACGTGGTAAAATCCAGCTGTGATTGCTCCTATGAGGTGGTAAAATCCAGCTGTGTGATTGCTCCCATGACGTGGTAAAATCCAGCTGTGTGATTGCTCCCATGAGGTGGTAAAATCCAGCTGTGTGATTGCTCCCATGAGGTGGTAAAATCAAGTTGTGTGATTGCTCCCATGACGTGGTAAAATTTAGCTGTGTGATTGCTGCGATGATATGGTAAAATCTAGCTGTGTGATAGCTCCCATGACGTGGTAATATCCAGCTGTGTGATTGCTTCTATGACGTTGTAAAACGTGTTGCATCTGAGAACATACAATGTCTATCTGTAACATTTTTACATTTGTCGTCTTCTCTGAAATGACCAAAATTAAGAGTTTTTCAGTGACTTGCTACAGGTCGGTGGTATTCTCCGGCTCCTCTGGTTTCCTCCACCAATAAAATTGACCGCCATGATATAACTGAAATATTGTTGAAAGTGGCGTTAAACACCATCAAACAAACCAAAATTAAGCCAAATTTGGTTGCAGTGTTGTTTTTTTGTGATCTCCTACAAAGTACATATAAATGTTTTTAGCTCACATAACCAAAGGCCTAGTGAGCTTTTATTATCAAAGGCCTAGTGAGCTTTTATTATCAAAGGCCTAGTGAGCTTTTATTATCAAAGGCCTATTGAGCTTTTATTATCAAAGGCCTATTGAGCTTTTATTATCAAAGGCCTATTGAGCTTTTATTACCAAAGGCCTAGTGAGCTTTTATTATCAAAGGCCTAGTGAGCTTTTATTACCAAAGGCCTAGTGAGCTTTTATTATCAAAGGCCTAGTGAGCTTTTATTATCAAAGGCCTAGTGAGCTTTTATTATCAAAGGCCTATTGAGCTTTTATTACCAAAGGCCTAGTGAGCTTTTATTATCAAAGGCCTAGTGAGCTTTTATTATCAAAGGCCTAGTGAGCTTTTATTATCAAAGGCCTATTGAGCTTTTATTACCAAAGGCCTAGTGAGCTTTTATTATCAAAGGCCTAGTGAGCTTTTATTATCAAAGGCCTAATTGAGCTTTTATTACCAAAGGCCTAGTGAGCTTTTATTATCAAAGGCCTAGTGAGCTTTTATTACCAAAGGCCTAGTGAGCTTTTATTATCAAAGGCCTAGTGAGCTTTTATTACCAAAGGCCTAGTGAGCTTTTATTATCAAAGGCCTAGTGAGCTTTTATTATCAAAGGCCTAGTGAGCTTTTATTATCAAAGGCCTAATTGAGCTTTTATTACCAAAGGCCTAGTGAGCTTTTATTACCAAAGGCCTAGTGAGCTTTTATTATCAAAGGCCTATTGAGCTTTTATTACCAAAGGCCTAGTGAGCTTTTATTACCAAAGGCCTAGTGAGCTTTTATTATCAAAGGCCTAGTGAGCTTTTATTATCAAAGGCCTAATTGAGCTTTTATTACCAAAGGCCTAGTGAGCTTTTATTACCAAAGGCCTAGTGAGCTTTTATTATCAAAGGCCTAATTGAGCTTTTATTACCAAAGGCCTAGTGAGCTTTTATTACCAAAGGCCTAGTGAGCTTTTATTATCAAAGGCCTAATTGAGCTTTTATTACCAAAGGCCTAGTGAGCTTTTATTACCAAAGGCCTAGTGAGCTTTTATTATCAAAGGCCTAATTGAGCTTTTATTACCAAAGGCCTAGTGAGCTTTTATTACCAAAGGCCTAGTGAGTTTTTATTATCAAAGGCCTATTGAGCTTTTATTATCAAAGGCCTATTGAGCTTTTATTACCAAAGGCCTAGTGAGTTTTTATTATCAAAGGCCTATTGAGCTTTTATTATCAAAGGCCTATTGAGCTTTTATTACCAAAGGCCTAGTGAGCTTTTATTATCAAAGGCCTAATTGAGCTTTTATTACCAAAGGCCTATTGAGCTTTTATTACCAAAGGCCTAGTGAGCTTTTATTACCAAAGGCCTATTGAGCTTTTATTACCAAAGGCCTAGTGAGCTTTTATTATCAAAGGCCTAGTGAGCTTTTATTACCAAAGGCCTAGTGAGTTTTTATTATCAAAGGCCTATTGAGCTTTTATTATCAAAGGCCTATTGAGCTTTTATTACCAAAGGCCTAATCGAGCTTTTATTACCAAAGGCCTAGTGAGCTTTTATTACCAAAGGCCTAGTGAGTTTTTATTATCAAAGGCCTAGTGAGCTTTTATTATCAAAGGCCTATTGAGCTTTTATTACCAAAGGCCTAGTGAGTTTTTATTATCAAAGGCCTAGTGAGCTTTTATTATCAAAGGCCTAATTGAGCTTTTATTATCAAAGGCCTATTGAGCTTTTATTATCAAAGGCCTATTGAGCTTTTATTACCAAAGGCCTAGTGAGCTTTTATTATCAAAGGCCTATTGAGCTTTTATTATCAAAGGCCTAGTGAGCTTTTATTATCAAAGGCCTATTGAGTTTTTATTACCAAAGGCCTATTGAGCTTTTATTATCAAAGGCCTAGTGAGCTTTTATTACCAAAGGCCTAGTGAGCTTTTATTATCAAAGGCCTAGTGAGCTTTTATTACCAAAGGCCTAGTGAGCTTTTATTATCAAAGGCCTAGTGAGCTTTTATTATCAAAGGCCTAGTGAGCTTTTATTATCAAAGGCCTAATTGAGCTTTTATTACCAAAGGCCTAGTGAGCTTTTATTACCAAAGGCCTAGTGAGCTTTTATTATCAAAGGCCTATTGAGCTTTTATTACCAAAGGCCTAGTGAGCTTTTATTACCAAAGGCCTAGTGAGCTTTTATTATCAAAGGCCTAGTGAGCTTTTATTATCAAAGGCCTAATTGAGCTTTTATTACCAAAGGCCTAGTGAGCTTTTATTACCAAAGGCCTAGTGAGCTTTTATTATCAAAGGCCTAATTGAGCTTTTATTACCAAAGGCCTAGTGAGCTTTTATTACCAAAGGCCTAGTGAGCTTTTATTATCAAAGGCCTAATTGAGCTTTTATTACCAAAGGCCTAGTGAGCTTTTATTACCAAAGGCCTAGTGAGCTTTTATTATCAAAGGCCTAATTGAGCTTTTATTACCAAAGGCCTAGTGAGCTTTTATTACCAAAGGCCTAGTGAGTTTTTATTATCAAAGGCCTATTGAGCTTTTATTATCAAAGGCCTATTGAGCTTTTATTACCAAAGGCCTAGTGAGCTTTTATTATCAAAGGCCTAATTGAGCTTTTATTACCAAAGGCCTATTGAGCTTTTATTACCAAAGGCCTAATTGAGCTTTTATTATCAAAGGCCTAATTGAGCTTTTATTATCAAAGGCCTAATTGAGCTTTTATTACCAAAGGCCTATTGAGCTTTTATTACCAAAGGCCTAGTGAGCTTTTATTACCAAAGGCCTATTGAGCTTTTATTACCAAAGGCCTAGTGAGCTTTTATTATCAAAGGCCTAATTGAGTTTTTATTATCAAAGGCCTATTGAGCTTTTATTACCAAAGGCCTAGTGAGCTTTTATTACCAAAGGCCTATTGAGCTTTTATTATCAAAGGCCTAGTGAGTTTTTATTATCAAAGGCCTAGTGAGTTTTTATTATCAAAGGCCTATTGAGCTTTTATTACCAAAGGCCTAGTGAGCTTTTATTATCAAAGGCCTAGTGAGCTTTTATTACCAAAGGCCTAGTGAGTTTTTATTATCAAAGGCCTAGTGAGTTTTTATTATCAAAGGCCTATTGAGCTTTTATTATCAAAGGCCTATTGAGTTTTTATTACCAAAGGCCTAGTGAGCTTTTATTACCAAAGGCCTAATTGAGCTTTTATTACCAAAGGCCTATTGAGCTTTTATTACCAAAGGCCTATTGAGCTTTTATTATCAAAGGCCTATTGAGCTTTTATTACCAAAGGCCTAGTGAGCTTTTATTACCAAAGGCCTAGTGAGCTTTTATTATCAAAGGCCTAATTGAGCTTTTATTACCAAAGGCCTATTGAGCTTTTATTACCAAAGGCCTATTGAGCTTTTATTATCAAAGGCCTATTGAGCTTTTATTACCAAAGGCCTAGTGAGCTTTTATTACCAAAGGCCTAGTGAGCTTTTATTATCAAAGGCCTAATTGAGCTTTTATTACCAAAGGCCTATTGAGCTTTTATTACCAAAGGCCTAGTGAGCTTTTATTACCAAAGGCCTAGTGAGCTTTTATTATCAAAGGCCTATTGAGCTTGTATTATCACTTCCTGTTAGTCATCATTAATGTGTTCCTAAAATTCACATTGTAATCTTCTCTTGTAAAACTGCTAAAACAATTGGAACCAAACTTGACAATGGTTGCCCTATGGAAGAGTGAACTTGATCATTCAACCTTGCACAAATAAGGACCAACCATGGTCTATGGGGGTCAAAAATTGTATGTATGACTGCAATAGAAAGAAATCTAAGAGCAGTATTCTCAAGAACCAGAAAATGAGAACATACTAGTAGTTTACCTGTCAATTGAGATTCAGTCTTGTACTAATTAAGAAACCATGTTATATGGGGTCAAAGTTCTGAAGGTTCATAATTTAACATTGACAAATTAATATAAAAAACATAAACTTGGTGAAAAAAAAAGCATCTATGGTAGGTGCTCTATGAAGATTGCTCATGTCCTCCCGATTGGACAAAACAACATGGTTGACATGGGCAATTCTTGTTTCTGATTGGCTGAAATTTAAGAAATCTTCTCATCTGAAACTTGGAGGCGCAATGAATTGTTACTTTGTAGGAATGATGTATGGGAAATCCTGTACAAAATTTCCATATTTCGTGCCGATCGTACAACTAATATGGCCATCATAGGCGGTTCTTGTTTGTGATTGGCCAATTTAGGAAAATCTTTTCAGGTTGATTGATTTAAAAAAAAAATCTCCTCTGGAACCGCTCGGTCAAATGAACCAAAACTTGATAGGAAGCGCCCAAGAATAATTGTTTTCGTGCTCCTATGAGGTGGTAAAATCCAGCTGTGTGATTGCTGCCATGACGTGTGGTAAAATCCAGCTGTGTGATTGTTCCCATGACTTGGTAACATCCAGTTGTGTGATTGCTCTCATGAGGTGGTAAAATCCAGCTGTGTGATTGCTCCCATGACGTGGTAAAATCCAGCTGTGTGATTGTTCCCATGACGTGGTAAAATCTAGCTGTGATTGCTCCCATGACCTGGTAAAATCCAGCTGTGTGATTGCTCCCATGACGTGGTAAAATCCAGCTGTGTGATTGTTCCCATGACTTGGTAAAATCCAGGTGTGTGATTTCTCCCATGAGGTGGTAAAATCCAGCTGTGTGATTACTCCCATAACGTGGTAAAATCTAGCTGTGTGATTGCTCTCATGACGTGTTAAAATCCAGCTGGTATTGTTCCCATGACGTGGTAAATTCTAGCTCTCTGATTGCTCCCATGACGTGGTAAAATCCAGATGTGTGATTGCCCCCATGACGTGATAAAATCTAGCTGTGTGATTGCTCCTATGTCGTGGTAAAATATAGCTGTGTGATTGCTCCTATGACGTGGTAAAATCTAGTTGTGTGATTGCTCCTATGACCTGGTAAAATCCAGTTGTGTGATTGCTCCCATGACTTGGTAAAATCCAGCTGTGATTGCTCCTATGACGTGGTAAAATCCAGCTGTGTGATTACTCCCATGACGTGGTAAAATCCAGCTGTGTGATTGCTCCCATGTGGTGGTAAAATCCAGCTGTGTGATTACTCCCATGACCTGGTAAAATCCAGCTGTGTGATTGCTCCCATGACTTGGTAAAATCCAGCTGTGATTGCTCCCAAGAGGTGGTAAAATCCAGCTGTGCGATTGCTCCCATGAGGTGGTAAAATCAAGTTGTGTGATTGCTCCCATGACGTGGTAAAATCTAGCTGTGTGATTGCTCCCATGACTTGGTAAAATCCAGCTGTGTGATTGTTCCTATGAAGTGTGGTAAAATCCAGCTGTGTGATTGCTCCCATGACTTGGTAAAATCCAGCTGTGATTGCTCCTATGAGGTGGTAAAATCCAGCTGTGTGATTGCTGCCATGACGTGTGGTAAAATCCAGCTGTGTGATTGTTCCCATGACTTGGTAAAATCCAGCTGTGTGATTGTTCTCATGAGGTGGTAAAATCCAGCTGTGTGATTGCTCCCATGACGTGGTAAAATCCAGCTGTGTGATTGTTCCCATGACGTGGTAAAATCTAGCTGTGATTGCTCCCATGACCTGGTAAAATCCAACTGTGTGATTGCTCCCATGACGTGGTAAAATCCAGCTGTGATTGCTCCTATGAGGTGGTAAAATCCAGCTGTGTGATTGCTCCCATGACGTGGTAAAATCCAGCTGTGTGATTGCTCCCATGAGGTGGTAAAATCCAGCTGTGTGATTGCTCCCATGAGGTGGTAAAATCAAGTTGTGTGATTGCTCCCATGACGTGGTAAAATTTAGCTGTGTGATTGCTGCGATGAGGCCTATTGAGCTTGTATTATCACTTCCTGTTAGTCATCATTAATGTGTTCCTAAAATTCACATTGTAATCTTCTCTTGTAAAACTGCTAAAACAATTGGAACCAAACTTGACAATGGTTGCCCTATGGAAGAGTGAACTTGATCATTCAACCTTGCACAAATAAGGACCAACCATGGTCTATGGGGGTCAAAAATTGTATGTATGACTGCAATAGAAAGAAATCTAAGAGCAGTATTCTCAAGAACCAGAAAATGAGAACATACTAGTAGTTTACCTGTCAATTGAGATTCAGTCTTGTACTAATTAAGAAACCATGTTATATGGGGTCAAAGTTCTGAAGGTTCATAATTTAACATTGACAAATTAATATAAAAAACATAAACTTGGTGAAAAAAAAAGCATCTATGGTAGGTGCTCTATGAAGATTGATCATGTCCTCCCGATTGGACAAAACAACATGGTTGACATGGGCAATTCTTGTTTCTGATTGGCTGAAATTTAAGAAATCTTCTCATCTGAAACTTGGAGGCGCAATGAATTGTTACTTTGTAGGAATGATGTATGGGAAATCCTGTACAAAATTTCCATATTTCGTGCCGATCGTACAACTAATATGGCCATCATAGGCGGTTCTTGTTTGTGATTGGCCAATTTAGGAAAATCTTTTCAGGTTGATTGATTTAAAAAAAAAATCTCCTCTGGAACCGCTCGGTCAAATGAACCAAAACTTGATAGGAAGCGCCCAAGAATAATTGTTTTCGTGCTCCTATGAGGTGGTAAAATCCAGCTGTGTGATTGCTGCCATGACGTGTGGTAAAATCCAGCTGTGTGATTGTTCCCATGACTTGGTAACATCCAGTTGTGTGATTGCTCTCATGAGGTGGTAAAATCCAGCTGTGTGATTGCTCCCATGACGTGGTAAAATCCAGCTGTGTGATTGTTCCCATGACGTGGTAAAATCTAGCTGTGATTGCTCCCATGACCTGGTAAAATCCAGCTGTGTGATTGCTCCCATGACGTGGTAAAATCCAGCTGTGTGATTGTTCCCATGACTTGGTAAAATCCAGGTGTGTGATTTCTCCCATGAGGTGGTAAAATCCAGCTGTGTGATTACTCCCATAACGTGGTAAAATCTAGCTGTGTGATTGCTCTCATGACGTGTTAAAATCCAGCTGTGTGATTGTTCCCATGACGTGGTAAATTCTAGCTCTCTGATTGCTCCCATGACGTGGTAAAATCCAGATGTGTGATTGCCCCCATGACGTGATAAAATCTAGCTGTGTGATTGCTCCTATGTCGTGGTAAAATCTAGTTGTGTGATTGCTCCTATGACCTGGTAAAATCCAGTTGTGTGATTGCTCCCATGACTTGGTAAAATCCAGCTGTGATTGCTCCTATGACGTGGTAAAATCCAGCTGTGTGATTACTCCCATGACGTGGTAAAATCCAGCTGTGTGATTGCTCCCATGTGGTGGTAAAATCCAGCTGTGTGATTACTCCCATGACCTGGTAAAATCCAGCTGTGTGATTGCTCCCATGACTTGGTAAAATCCAGCTGTGATTGCTCCCAAGAGGTGGTAAAATCCAGCTGTGCGATTGCTCCCATGAGGTGGTAAAATCAAGTTGTGTGATTGCTCCCATGACGTGGTAAAATCTAGCTGTGTGATTGCTCCCATGACTTGGTAAAATCCAGCTGTGTGATTGTTCCTATGAAGTGTGGTAAAATCCAGCTGTGTGATTGCTCCCATGACTTGGTAAAATCCAGCTGTGATTGCTCCTATGAGGTGGTAAAATCCAGCTGTGTGATTGCTGCCATGACGTGTGGTAAAATCCAGCTGTGTGATTGTTCCCATGACTTGGTAAAATCCAGCTGTGTGATTGTTCTCATGAGGTGGTAAAATCCAGCTGTGTGATTGCTCCCATGACGTGGTAAAATCCAGCTGTGTGATTGTTCCCATGACGTGGTAAAATCTAGCTGTGATTGCTCCCATGACCTGGTAAAATCCAACTGTGTGATTGCTCCCATGACGTGGTAAAATCCAGCTGTGATTGCTCCTATGAGGTGGTAAAATCCAGCTGTGTGATTGCTCCCATGACGTGGTAAAATCCAGCTGTGTGATTGCTCCCATGAGGTGGTAAAATCCAGCTGTGTGATTGCTCCCATGAGGTGGTAAAATCAAGTTGTGTGATTGCTCCCATGACGTGGTAAAATTTAGCTGTGTGATTGCTGCGATGAGGCCTATTGAGCTTGTATTATCACTTCCTGTTAGTCATCATTAATGTGTTCCTAAAATTCACATTGTAATCTTCTCTTGTAAAACTGCTAAAACAATTGGAACCAAACTTGACAATGGTTGCCCTATGGAAGAGTGAACTTGATCATTCAACCTTGCACAAATAAGGACCAACCATGGTCTATGGGGGTCAAAAATTGTATGTATGACTGCAATAGAAAGAAATCTAAGAGCAGTATTCTCAAGAACCAGAAAATGAGAACATACTAGTAGTTTACCTGTCAATTGAGATTCAGTCTTGTACTAATTAAGAAACCATGTTATATGGGGTCAAAGTTCTGAAGGTTCATAATTTAACATTGACAAATTAATATAAAAAACATAAACTTGGTGAAAAAAAAAGCATCTATGGTAGGTGCTCTATGAAGATTGCTCATGTCCTCCCGATTGGACAAAACAACATGGTTGACATGGGCAATTCTTGTTTCTGATTGGCTGAAATTTAAGAAATCTTCTCATCTGAAACTTGGAGGCGCAATGAATTGTTACTTTGTAGGAATGATGTATGGGAAATCCTGTACAAAATTTCCATATTTCGTGCCGATCGTACAACTAATATGGCCATCATAGGCGGTTCTTGTTTGTGATTGGCCAATTTAGGAAAATCTTTTCAGGTTGATTGATTTAAAAAAAAAATCTCCTCTGGAACCGCTCGGTCAAATGAACCAAAACTTGATAGGAAGCGCCCAAGAATAATTGTTTTCGTTTTTTCAACAAGAAGAATAAACATAAGTTTTCATGTTTGGTTGACTATTCTCAAATTTTAGCATGTTTCACTGTAAAAATGTTTTTTTTTATTTTGATTGTAATACACCCAAAGTTATTCCCCATAGACTTGTCATTCCTGATTTACTGAATTTAAAAACAAAATGACAGACTCAGCCCACTGGGCCACTATTTTTCTCTACTTTTCGGGCAGATTCTACCTTGTGAAATTAACCAGGTTCAGTAAAACTGGTACAGAAAATAAACATTTTCGACTTGCTTGCGGTCATACTCCTTTTTTGTGCCGTAAAAATCAAAAATGCTGATGCATACATTTTCCTCTTTGTTAGAAGTGTATACAATAAGGGTAATAACAAAATTACCGAACTCCGAGCACTTGAAGGGTATAATGTAACATAAAATACAAGATGGATGTTTGTAATCTTCTGAAGAGACTTCAACTTGAGAAACTTAATTGATCACAATTTATTTGATTTAAAAGTGGAGTTTACGATTGATGTATTTCATTCCAGTCTTTCTGGTTCTTTCTGGTTCAATCAAATAATAAATGTATTAACAGAACTGTTTGATCAAGTTCCTAGTATCAATAGAAATGAAAATTAATAATTGTTACTTTGTAATAACAAGCTTAAAATGAAAAAAAAGAGTATATACATTTCAAATATATCCAATTAGATCTTGTTAAAATTGTCACAAATGTTAATAACTGTCTTCAAGGTATGCCCATATTGTCCAACTCTCTTGACATCTGGCAGATAGCACAAGGTGTACAACACTGAACTATCAAACAATCGTTACAGATAGACCCCTGCAAATAAAACAATAAATAAGTTGAATACACTTGTATGATAACATCATTTCACTGTACCTAGCCAGGAACTGTCATGTATAATGTGTGTTAGAAGTATCATATTTCACTGTACCTAGCCTGGAAAGTGAACTGTCATGTATAATGTGTGTTAGAAGTATCATTTTCCCCTCTTTCTACCATCATATTTTGAAACTGTTCAGACAATGCGTGTTTTTCATATTATTATATATTGAACAATGACGAAATCGCTATGATGAGTTTCTGGAATAAACATTAGTGAATACGCTCTTACTTAAAAGAGTTATATATAAAATAATAGGTTGTAGTATTTTTCAATTGTTATATCTTGTAGCCGTGTTACAGTAACACGTTGATCGGTTGTAGTATTTTTCATTTGTTATATCTTGTAGCCGTGTTACAGTAACACGTTGATCGGTTGCAGTATTTTACAATTGTTATATCTTGTAGCCGTGTTACAGTAACACGTTGGTCGGTTGTAGTATTTTTCATTTGTTATATCTTATAGCCGTGTTACAGTAACACGTTGATCGGTTGTAGTATTTTTCATTTGTTATATCTTGTAGCTGTGTTACAGTAACACGTTGATCGGTTGTAGTATTTTTCAATTGTTGTATCTTGTAGCCGTGTTACAGTAACACGTTGATCGGTTGTAGTATTTTTCAATTGTTGTATCTTGTAGCCGTGTTACAGTAACACGTTGATCGGTTGTAGTATTTTTCATTTGTTATATCTTGTAGCCGTGTTACAGTAACACGTTGATCGGTTGTAGTATTTTTCAATTGTTATATCTTGTAGCCGTGTTACAGTAACACGTTGATCGGTTGTAGTATTTTTCATTTGTTATATCTTGTAGCCGTGTTACAGTAACACGTTGATCGGTTGTAGTATTTTTCATTTGTTATATGTTGTAGCCGTGTTACAGTAACACGTTGATCGGTTGTAGTATTTTTCAATTGTTATATCTTGTAGCCGTGTTACAGTAACACGTTGATCGGTTGTAGTATTTTTCAATTGTTATATCTTGTAGCCGTGTTAGAGTAACACGTTGATCGGTTGTAGTATTTTTCATTTGTTATATCTTGTAGCCGTGTTACAGTAACACGTTGATCGGTTGCAGTATTTTACAATTGTTATATCTTGTAGCCGTGTTACAGTAACACGTTGGTCGGTTGTAGTATTTTTCATTTGTTATATCTTATAGCCGTGTTACAGTAACACGTTGATCGGTTGTAGTATTTTTCATTTGTTATATCTTGTAGCTGTGTTACAGTAACACGTTGATCGGTTGTAGTATTTTTCAATTGTTGTATCTTGTAGCCGTGTTACAGTAACACGTTGATCGGTTGTAGTATTTTTCAATTGTTGTATCTTGTAGCCGTGTTACAGTAACACGTTGATCGGTTGTAGTATTTTTCATTTGTTATATCTTGTAGCCGTGTTACAGTAACACGTTGATCGGTTGTAGTATTTTTCAATTGTTATATCTTGTAGCCGTGTTACAGTAACACGTTGATCGGTTGTAGTATTTTTCATTTGTTATATCTTGTAGCCGTGTTACAGTAACACGTTGATCGGTTGTAGTATTTTTCATTTGTTATATGTTGTAGCCGTGTTACAGTAACACGTTGATCGGTTGTAGTATTTTTCAATTGTTATATCTTGTAGCCGTGTTACAGTAACACGTTGATCGGTTGTAGTATTTTTCAATTGTTATATCTTGTAGCCGTGTTACAGTAACACGTTGATCGGTTGTAGTATTTTACAATTGTTATATCTTGTAGCTGTGTTACAGTAACACGTTGATCGGTTGTACTATTTTACAATTGTTATATCTTGTAGCCGTGTTACAGTAACACGTTGATCGGTTGTAGTATTTTTCAATTGTTATATCTTGTAGCTGTGTTACAGTAATACGTTGATCGGTTGTAGTATTTTTCAATTGTTATATCTTGTAGCCGTGTTACAGTAACACGTTGATCGGTTGTAGTATTTTTCAATTGTTGTATCTTGTAGCCATGTTACAGTAACACGTTGATCGGTTGTAGTATTTTTCAATTGTTATATCTTGTAGCCGTGTTACAGTAACACGTTGATCGGTTGTAGTATTTTTCAATTGTTATATCTTGTAGCCGTGTTACAGTAACACGTTGATCGGTTGTAGTATTTTTCAATTGTTATATCTTGCAGCCGTGTTACAGTAACACGTTGATCGGTTGTAGTATTTGTCAATTTTATATATTGTAGCCGTGTTATAGTAACACGTTGATCGGTTGTAGCATTTTTCAATTGTTATATCTTGTATCTGTGTTACAGTAACACGTTGATCGGTTGTAGTATTTTTCATTTGTTATATCTTGTAGCCATGTTACAGTAACACGTTGATCGGTTGTAGTATTTTTCATTTGTTATATCTTGTAGCCGTGTTACAGTAACACGTTGATCGGTTGTAGTATTTTACAATTGTTATATCTTGTAGCCGTGTTACAGTAACACGTTGATCGGTTGTAATATTTTTTATTTGTTATATCTTGTAGCCGTGTTACAGTAACACGTTGATCGGTTGTAGTATTTTTCATTTGTTATATCTTGTAGCCGTGTTACAGTAACACGTTGATCGGTTGTAGTATTTTTCAATTGTTATATCTTGTAGCCGTGTTACAGTAACACGTTGATCGGTTGTAGTATTTTTCATTTGTTATATCTTGTAGCCGTGTTAGAGTAACACGTTGATCGGTTGTAGTATTTTTCAATTGTTGTATCTTGTAGCCGTGTTACAGTAACACGTTGATCGGTTGTAGTATTTTTCAATTGTTGTATCATGTAGCGTGTTACAGTAACACGTTGATCGGTTGTAGTATTTTTCATTTGTTATATCTTGTAGCCGTGTTACAGTAACACGTTGATCGTTGTAGTATTTTTCAATTGTTATATCTTGTAGCGTGTTACAGTAACACGTTGATCGGTTGTAGTATTTTTCATTTGTTATATCTTGTAGCCATGTTACAGTAACACGTTGATCGGTTGTAGTATTTTTCAATTGTTATATGTTGTAGCCGTGTTACAGTAACACGTTGATCGGTTGTAGTATTTTTCAATTGTTATATCTTGTAGCCGTGTTACAGTAACACGTTGATCGGTTGTAGTATTTTTCAATTGTTATATCTTGTAGCCGTGCTACAGTAACACGTTGATCGGTTGTAGTATTTTACAATTGTTATATCTTGTAGCTGTGTTACAGTAACACGTTGATCGGTTGTACTATTTTACAATTGTTATATCTTGTAGCCGTGTTACAGTAACACGTTGATCGGTTGTAGTATTTTTCAATTGTTATATCTTGTAGCTGTGTTACAGTAATACGTTGATCGGTTGTAGTATTTTTCAATTGTTATATCTTGTAGCCGTGTTACAGTAACACGTTGATCGGTTGTAGTATTTTTCAATTGTTGTATCTTGTAACCATGTTACAGTAACACGTTGATCGGTTGTAGTATTTTTTAATTGTTATATCTTGTAGCCGTGTTACAATAGCACGTTGATCGGTTGTAGTATTTTTCAATTGTTATATCTTGTAGCCGTGTTACAGTAACACGTTGATCGGTTGTAGTATTTTTCAATTGTTATATCTTGCAGCCGTTTTACAGTAACACGTTGATCGGTTGTAGTATTTTTCAATTGTTATATCTTGTAGCCGTGTCACAGTAACACGTTGATCGGTTGTAGTATTTGTCAATTTTATATCTTGTAGCCGTGTTATAGTAACACGTTGATCGGTTGTAGCATTTTTCAATTGTTATATCTTGTAACTGTATTACAGTAACACGTTGATCGGTTGTAGTATTTTTCAATTGTTATATCTTGCAGCCGTGTTACAGTAACACGTTGATCGGTTGTAGTATTTTTCAATTGTTATATCTTGTAGCCGTGTTACAGTAACACGTGGATAGGTTGTAGTATTTTTCAATTGTTATATGTTGTAGCCGTGTTACAGTAACACGTTGATCGGTTGTAGAATTTTTCAATTGTTATATCTTGAAGCCGTGTTACAGTAACACGTTGATCGGTTGTAGTATTTTTCAATTGTTATATCTTGCAGCCGTATTACAGTAACACGTTGATCGGGTGTAGTATTTTTCAATTGCTATATCTTGTAGCCGTGTTACAGTAACACGTTGATCGGTTGTAGTATTTTTCAATTGTTATATCTTGTAGACGTGTCACAGTAACACGTTGATCAGTTGTAGTATTTTTCAATTGTTATATCTTGTAGCCGTGTCACAGTAACACGTTGATCGGTGTAGTATTTTTCAATTGTTATATGTTGTAGCCGTGTTACAGTAATACGTTGATCGGTTGTTGTATTTTTCAATTGTTATATCTTGTAGCCGTGTTACAGTAACACGTTGATCGGTTGTAGTATTTTTCAATTGTTATATCTTGTAGTTGTGTTACAGTAACACGTTGATCGGTTGTAGTATTTTTCAATTGTTATATGTTGTAGCCGTGTTACAGTAACACGTTGATCGGTTGTAGTATTTATCAATTGTTATATGTTGTGGCCGTGTTACAGTAACACGTTGATCGGTTGTAGTATTTTTCAATTGTTATATGTTGTAGCCGTGTTACAGTAACACGTTGATCGGTTGTAGTATTTTTCAATTGTTATATCTTGTAGCCGTGTTACAGTAACACGTTGATCGGTTGTAGTATTTTTGAATTGTTATATCTTGTAGCCGTGTTACAGTAACACGTTGATCGGTTGTAGTATTTTACAATTGTTATATCTTGTAGCTGTGTTACAGTAACACGTTGATCGGTTGTAGTATTTTTCAATTGTTATATCTTGTAGCCGTGTTACAGTAACACGTTGATCGGTTGTAGTATTTTTCAATTGTTGTATCTTGTAACCATGTTACAGTAACACGTTGATCGGTTGTAGTATTTTTCAATTGTTATATCTTGTAGCCGTGTTACAATAACACGTTGATCGGTTGTAGTATTTTTCAATTGTTATATCTTGTAGCCGTGTTACAGTAACACGTTGATCGGTTGTAGTATTTTTCAATTGTTATATCTTGCAGCCGTATTACAGTAACACGTTGATCGGTTGTAGTATTTTTCAATTGTTATATCTTGTAGCCGTGTTACAGTAACACGTTGATCGGTTGTAGTATTTGTCAATTTTATATGTTGTAGCCGTGTTATAGTAACACGTTGATCGGTTGTAGCATTTTTCAATTGTTATATCTTGTAACTGTATTACAGTAACACGTTGATCGGTTGTAGTATTTTTCAATTGTTATATCTTGCAGCCGTGTTACAGTAACACGTTGATCGGTTGTAGTATTTTTCAATTGTTATATCTTGTAGCCGTGTTACAGTAACACGTTGATAGGTTGTAGTATTTTTCAATTGTTATTTGTTGTAGCCGTGTTACAGTAACACGTTGATCGGTTGTAGAATTTTTCAATTGTTATATCTTTAAGCCGTGTTACAGTAACACGTTGATCGGTTGTAGTATTTTTCAATTGTTATATCTTGCAGCCGTATTACAGTAACACGTTGATCGGGTGTAGTATTTTTCAATTGTTATATCTTGTAGCCGTGTTACAGTAACACGTTGATCGGTTGTAGTATTTTTCAATTGTTATATCTTGTAGACGTGTCACAGTAACACGTTGATCAGTTGTAGTATTTTTCAATTGTTATATCTTGTAGCCGTGTCACGGTAACA
Source organism: Bathymodiolus brooksi (assembly GCA_963680875.1). NCBI lineage: Eukaryota > Metazoa > Mollusca > Bivalvia > Mytilida > Modiolidae > Bathymodiolus > Bathymodiolus brooksi. Next base: position 2,997,462 of record OY804577.1, read on the forward strand.
CGTTGATCGGTGTGGTATTTTTCAATTGTTATATGTTGTAGCCGTGTTACAGTAACACGTTGATCGGTTGTTGTATTTTTCAATTGTTATATCTTGTAGCCGTGTTACAGTAACACGTTGATCGGTTGTAGTATTTTTCAATTGTTATATCTTGTAGCCGTGTTACAGTAACACGTTGATCGGTTGTAGTATTTTTCAATTGTTATATGTTGTAGCCGTGTTACAGTAACACGTTGATCGGTTGTAGTATTTATCAATTGTTATATGTTGTGGCCGTGTTACAGTAACACGTTGATCGGTTGTAGTATTTTCCAATTGTTATATCTTGTAGCCGTGTTACAGTAACACGTTGATCGGTTGTAGTATTTTTCAATTGTTATATCTTGTAGCCGTGTTACAGTAACACGTTGATCGGTTGTAGTATTTTTCAATTGTTATATCTTGTGGCCGTGTTACAGTAACACGTTGATCGCTTGTAGTATTTTTCAATTGTTATATTTGGAAGCCGTGTTACAGTAACACGTTGATCGGTTGTAGTATTTTTCAATTGTTATATCTTGTAGCCGTGTTGCAGTAACACGTTGATCGGTTGTAGTATTTTTCATTTGTTATATCTTGTAGCCGTGTTACAGTAACACGTCGATCGGTTGTAGTATTTTTCAATTGTTATATGTTGTAGCCATGTTACAGTAACACGTTGATCGGTTGTAGAATTTTACAATTGTTATACCTTGAAGCCGTGTTACAGTAACACGTTGATCGGTTGTAGTATTTTTCAATTGTTATATCTTGCAGCCGTATTACAGTAACACGTTGATCGGGTGTAGTATTTTTCAATTGTTATATCTTGTAGCCGTGTTACAGTAACACGTTGATCGGTTGTAGTATTTTTCAATTGTTATATCTTGTAGACGTGTCAGAGTAACACGGAGATCAGTTGTAGTATTTTTCAATTGTTATATCTTGTAGCCGTGTCACAGTAACACGTTGATCGGTGTAGTATTTTTCAATTGTTATATGTTGTAGCCGTGTTACAGTAACACGTTGATCGGTTGTTGTATTTTTCAATTGTTATAACTTGTAGCCGTGTTACAGTAACACGTTGATCGTTGTAGTATTTTTCAATTGTTATATGTTGTAGCCGTGTTACAATAACACGTTGATCGGTTGTAGTATTTATCAATTGTTATATGTTGTGGCCGTGTTACAGTAACACGTTGATCGGTTGTAGTATTTTTCAATTGTTATATCTTGTAGCCGTGTTACAGTAACACGTTGATCGGTTGTAGTATTTTTCAATTGTTATATCTTGTAGCCGTGTTACAGTAACACGTTGATCGGTTGTAGTATTTTTCAATTGTTATATCTTGTGGCCGTGTTACAGTAACACGTTGATCGCTTATAGTATTTTTCAATTGTTATTTCTTGAAGACGTGTTACAGTAACACGTTGATCGGTTGTAGTATTTTTCAATTGTTATATCTTGTAGCCGTGTTGCAGTAACACGTTGATCGGTTGTAGTATTTTTCATTTGTTATATCTTGTAGCCGTGTTACAGTAACACGTCGATCGGTTGTAGTATTTTTCAATTGTTATATCTTGTAGCCGTGTTACAGTAACACGTTGATCGGTTGTAGTATTTGTCAATTGTTATATCTTGTAGCCGTGTTACAGTAACACGTTGATCGGTTGTAGTATTTTTCAATTGTTATATCTTGTGGCCGTGTTACAGTAACACGTTGATCGGTTGTAGTATTATTCAATTGTTATATCTTGTAGCCATGTTACAGTAACACGTTGATCGGTTGTAGTATTTTTCAATTGTTGTATCTTGTAGCCATGTTACAGTAACACGTTGATCGGTTGTAGTATTTTTCAATTGTTATATCTTGTAGCCGTGTTACAGTAACACGTTGATAGGTTGTAGTATTTTTCAATTGTTATATGTTGTAGCCGTGTTACAGTAACACGTTGATCGGTTGTAGAATTTTTCAATTGTTATATCTTGAAGCCGTGTTACAGTAACACGTTGATCGGTTGTAGTATTTTTCAATTGTTATATCTTGCAGCCGTATTACAGTAACACGTTGATCGGGTGTAGTATTTTTCAATTGCTATATCTTGAAGCCGTGTTACAGTAACACGTTGATCGGTTGTAGTATTTTTCAATTGTTATATCTTGTAGCCGTGTTACAGTAACACGTTGATCGGTTGTAGTATTTTTCAATTGTTATATGTTGTAGCCGTGTTACAGTAACACGTTGATCGGTTGTAGTATTTTTTATTTGTTATATCTTGTAGCTGTGTTACAGTAACACGTTGATCGGTTGTAGTATTTTACAATTGTTATATCTTGTAGCCGTGTTACAGTAACACGTTGATCGGTTGTAGTATTTTTCATTTGTTATATCTTGTAGCCGTGTTACAGTAACACGTTGATCGGTTGTAGTATTTTTCATTTGTTATATCTGATAGCCGTGTTACAGTAACACGTTGATCGGTTGTAGTATTTTTCAATTGTTATATCTTGTAGCCGTGTTACAGTAACACGTTGATCGGTTGTAGTATTTTTCAATTGTTATATCTTGTAGCCGTGTTACAGTAACACGTTGATCGGTTGTAGTATTTTTCAATTGTTATATCTTGTGGCCGTGTTACAGTAACACGTTGAACGCTTGTAGTATTTTTCAATTGTTATATCTTGTAGACGTGTCACAGTAACACGTTGATCAGTTGTAGTATTTTTCAATTGTTATATCTTGTAGACGTGTCACAGTAACAAGTTGATCGGTTGTAGTATTTTTCAATTGTTATATGTTGTAGCCGTGTTACAGTAACACGTTGATCGGTTGTTGTATTTTTCAATTGTTATATCTTGTAGCCGTGTTACAGTAACACGTTGATCGGTTGTAGTATTTTTCAATTGTTATATCTTGTAGCCGTGTTACAGTAACACGTTGATCGGTTGTAGTATTTTTCAATTGTTATATGTTGTAGCCGTGTTACAGTAACACGTTGATCGGTTGTAGTATTTATCAATTGTTATATCTTGTGGTCGTGTTAGAGTAACACGTTGATCGGTTGTAGTATTTTTCAATTGTTATATCTTGTAGCCGTGTTACAGTAACACGTTGATCGGTTGTAGTATTTTTCAATTGTTATATCTTGTAGCCGTGTTACAGTAACACGTTGATCGGTTGTAGTATTTTTCAATTGTTATATCTTGTGGCCGTGTTACAGTAACACGTTGATCGCTTGTAGTATTTTTCAATTGTTATATCTTGTAGCCGTGTTACAGTAACACGTTGATCGGTTGTAGTATTTTTCATTTGTTATATCTTGTAGCCGTGTTACAGTAACACGTTGATCGGTTGTAGTATTTTTCATTTGTTATATCTGATAGCCGTGTTACAGTAACACGTTGATCGGTTGTAGTATTTTTCAATTGTTATATCTTGTAGCCGTGTTACAGTAACACGTTGATCGGTTGTAGTATTTTTCAATTGTTATATCTTGTAGCCGTGTTACAGTAACACGTTGATCGGTTGTAGTATTTTTCAATTGATATATCTTGTGGCCGTGTTACAGTAACACGTTGAACGCTTGTAGTATTTTTCAATTGTTATATCTTGTAGACGTGTCACAGTAACACGTTGATCAGTTGTAGTATTTTTCAATTGTTATATCTTGTAGACGTGTCACAGTAACAAGTTGATCGGTTGTAGTATTTTTCAATTGTTATATGTTGTAGCCGTGTTACAGTAACACGTTGATCGGTTGTTGTATTTTTCAATTGTTATATCTTGTAGCCGTGTTACAGTAACACGTTGATCGGTTGTAGTATTTTTCAATTGTTATATCTTGTAGCCGTGTTACAGTAACACGTTGATCGGTTGTAGTATTTTTCAATTGTTATATGTTGTAGCCGTGTTACAGTAACACGTTGATCGGTTGTAGTATTTATCAATTGTTATATCTTGTGGTCGTGTTAGAGTAACACGTTGATCGGTTGTAGTATTTTTCAATTGTTATATCTTGTAGCCGTGTTACAGTAACACGTTGATCGGTTGTAGTAATTTTCAATTGTTATATCTTGTAGCCGTGTTACAGTAACACGTTGATCGGTTGTAGTATTTTTCAATTGTTATATCTTGTGGCCGTGTTACAGTAACACGTTGATCGCTTGTAGTATTTTTCAATTGTTATATCTTGTAGCCGTGTTACAGTAACACGTTGATCGGTTGTAGTATTTTTCAATTGTTATATCTTGTAGCCGTGTTGCAGTAACACGTTGATCGGTTGTAGTATTTTTCATTTGTTATATCTTGTAGCCGTGTTACAGTAACACGTTGATCGGTTGTAGTATTTTACAATTGTTATATCTTGTAGCCGTGTTACAGTAACACGTTGATCGGTTGTAGTATTTTTCATTTGTTATATCTTGTAGCCGTGTTACAGTAACACGTTGATCGGTTGTAGTATTTTTCATTTGTTATATCTGGTAGCCGTGTTACAGTAACACGTTGATCGGTTGTAGTATTTTTCAATTGTTATATATTGTAGCCGTGTTACAGTAACACGTTGATCGGTTGTAGTATTTTTCAATTGTTATATCTTGTAGCCGTGTTACAGTAACACGTTGATCGGTTGTAGTATTTTTCAATTGTTATATCTTGTGGCCGTGTTACAGTAACACGTTGAACGCTTGTAGTATTTTTCAATTGTTATATCTTGTAGACGTGTCACAGTAACACGTTGATCAGTTGTAGTATTTTTCAATTGTTATATCTTGTAGACGTGTCACAGTAACAAGTTGATCGGTTGTAGTATTTTTCAATTGTTATATGTTGTAGCCATGTTACAGTAACACGTTGATCGGTTGTTGTATTTTTCAATTGTTATATCTTGTAGCCGTGTTACAGTAACGCGTTGATCGGTTGTAGTATTTTTCAATTGTTATATCTTGTAGCCGTGTTACAGTAACACGTTGATCGGTTGTAGTATTTTTCAATTGTTATATGTTGTAGCCGTGTTACAGTAACACGTTGATCGGTTGTAGTATTTATCAATTGTTATATCTTGTGGCCGTGTTACAGTAACACGTTGATCGGTTGTAGTATTTTTCAATTGTTATATCTTGTAGCCGTGTTACTGTAACACGTTGATCGGTTGTAGTATTTTTCAATTGTTATATCTTGTAGCCGTGTTACAGTAACACGTTGATCGGTTGTAGTATTTTTCAATTGTTATATCTTGTGGCCGTGTTACAGTAACACGTTGATCGGTTGTAGTATTTTTCAATTGTTATATGTTGTAGCCGTGTTACAGTAACACGTTGATCGGTTGTAGTATTTTTCAATTGTTATATGTTGTAGCCGTGTTGCAGTAACACGTTGATCGGTTGTAGTATTTTTCATTTGTTATATCTTGTAGCCGTGTTACAGTAACACATTGATCGGTTGTAGTATTTTTCAATTGTTATATCTTGTAGCCGTGTTACAGTAACACGTTGATCGGTTGTAGTATTTGTCAATTGTTATATCTTGTAGCCGTGTTACAGTAACACGTTGATCGGTTGTAGTATTTTTCAATTGGTATATCTTGTAGCCGTGTTACAGTAACACGTTGATCGGTTGTAGTATTTGTCAATTGTTATATCTTGTAGCCGTGTTACAGTAACACGTTGATCGGTAGTAGTTTTTTTCAATTGTTATATCTTGTAGCCGTGTTACAGTAACACGTTGATCGGTTGTAGTATTTTTCAATTGTTATATCTTGTGGCCGTGTTACAGTAACACGTTGATCGCTTGTAGTATTTTTCAATTGTTATATCTTGTAGCCGTGTTACAGTAACACGTTGATCGGTTGTAGTATTTTTCAATTGTTGTATCTTGTAGCCATGTTACAGTAACACGTTGATCGGTTGTAGTATTTTTCAATTGTTATATCTTGCAGCCGTGTTACAGTAACACGTTGAACGCTTGTAGTATTTTTCAATTGTTATATCTTGTAGACGTGTTACAGTAACACGTTGATAGGTTGTAGTATTTTTCAATTGTTATATGTTGTAGCCGTGTTACAGTAACACGTTGATCGGTTGTAGAATTTTTCAATTGTTATATCTTGAAGCCGTGTTACAGTAACACGTTGATCGGTTGTAGTATTTTTCAATTGTTATATCTTGTAGCCGTATTACAGTAACACGTTGATCGGGTGTAGTATTTTTCAATTGCTATATCTTGTAGCCGTGTTACAGTAACACGTTGATCGGTTGTAGTATTTTTCAATTGTTATATCTTGTAGCCGTGTTACAGTAACACGTTGATCGGTTGTAGTATTTTTCAATTGTTATATGTTGTAGCCGTGTTACAGTAACACGTTGATCGGTTGTAGTATTTTTCATTTGTTATATCTTGTAGCCTTGTTACAGTAACACGTTGATCGGTTGTAGTATTTTACAATTGTTATATCTTGTAGCTGTGTTACAGTAACACGTTGATCGGTTGTAGTATTTTTCATTTGTTATATCTTGTAGCGTGTTACAGTAACACGTTGATCGGTTGTAGTATTTTTCATTTGTTATATCTGGTAGCCGTGTTACAGTAACACGTTGATCGGTTGTAGTATTTTTCAATTGTTATATCTTGTAGCCGTGTTACAGTAACACGTTGATCGGTTGTAGTATTTTTCAATTGTTATATCTTGTAGCCGTGTTACAGTAACACGTTGATCGGTTGTAGTATTTTTCAATTGTTATATCTTGTGGCCGTGTTACAGTAACACGTTGAACGCTTGTAGTATTTTTCAATTGTTATATCTTGTAGACGTGTCACAATAACACGTTGATCAGTTGTAGTATTTTTCAAATGTTATATCTTGTAGACGTGTCACAGTAACAAGTTGATCGGTTGTAGTATTTTTCAATTGTTATATGTTGTAGCCGTGTTACAGTAACACGTTGATCGGTTGTTGTATTTTTCAATTGTTATATCTTGTAGCCGTGTTACAGTAACACGTTGATCAGTTGTAGTATTTTTCAATTGTTATATCTTGTAGCCATGTTACAGTAACACGTTGATCGGTTGTAGTATTTTTCAATTGTTATATGTTGTAGCCGTGTTACAGTAACACGTTGATCGGTTGTAGTATTTATCAATTGTTATATCTTGTGGCCGTGTTACAGTAACACGTTGATCGGTTGTAGTATTTTTCAATTGTTATATCTTGTAGCCGTGTTACAGTAACACGTTGATCGGTTGTAGTATTTTTCAATTGTTATATCTTGTAGCCGTGTTACAGTAACACGTTGATCGGTTGTAGTATTTTTCAATTGTTATATCTTGTGGCCGTGTTACAGTAACACGTTGATCGCTTGTAGTATTTTTCAATTGTTATATCTTGTAGCCGTGTTACAGTAACCCGTTGATCGGTTGTAGTATTTTTCAATTGTTATATCTTGTAGCCGTGTTGCAGTAACACGTTGATCGGTTGTAGTATTTTTCAATTGTTATATCTTGTAGACGTGTTACAGTAACACGTTGATAGGTTGTAGTATTTTTCAATTGTTATATGTTGTAGCCGTGTTACAGTAACACGTTGATCGGTTGTAGAATTTTTCAATTGTTATATCTTGAAGCCGTGTTACAGTAACACGTTGATCGGTTGTAGTATTTTTCAATTGTTATATCTTGTAGCCGTATTACAGTAACACGTTGATCGGGTGTAGTATTTTTCAATTGCTATATCTTGTAGCCGTGTTACAGTAACACGTTGATCGGTTGTAGTATTTTTCAATTGTTATATCTTGTAGCCGTGTTACAGTAACACGTTGATCGGTTGTAGTATTTTTCAATTGTTATATGTTGTAGCCGTGTTACAGTAACACGTTGATCGGTTGTAGTATTTTTCATTTGTTATATCTTGTAGCCTTGTTACAGTAACACGTTGATCGGTTGTAGTATTTTACAATTGTTATATCTTGTAGCCGTGTTACAGTAACACGTTGATCGGTTGTAGTATTTTTCATTTGTTATATCTTGTAGCGTGTTACAGTAACACGTTGATCGGTTGTAGTATTTTTCATTTGTTATATCTGGTAGCCGTGTTACAGTAACACGTTGATCGGTTGTAGTATTTTTCAATTGTTATATCTTGTAGCCGTGTTACAGTAACACGTTGATCGGTTGTAGTATTTTTCAATTGTTATATCTTGTAGCCGTGTTACAGTAACACGTTGATCGGTTGTAGTATTTTTCAATTGTTATATCTTGTGGCCGTGTTACAGTAACACGTTGAACGCTTGTAGTATTTTTCAATTGTTATATCTTGTAGACGTGTCACAGTAACACGTTGATCAGTTGTAGTATTTTTCAAATGTTATATCTTGTAGACGTGTCACAGTAACAAGTTGATCGGTTGTAGTATTTTTCAATTGTTATATGTTGTAGCCGTGTTACAGTAACACGTTGATCGGTTGTTGTATTTTTCAATTGTTATATCTTGTAGCCGTGTTACAGTAACACGTTGATCAGTTGTAGTATTTTTCAATTGTTATATCTTGTAGCCATGTTACAGTAACACGTTGATCGGTTGTAGTATTTTTCAATTGTTATATGTTGTAGCCGTGTTACAGTAACACGTTGATCGGTTGTAGTATTTATCAATTGTTATATCTTGTGGCCGTGTTACAGTAACACGTTGATCGGTTGTAGTATTTTTCAATTGTTATATCTTGTAGCCGTGTTACAGTAACACGTTGATCGGTTGTAGTATTTTTCAATTGTTATATCTTGTAGCCGTGTTACAGTAACACGTTGATCGGTTGTAGTATTTTTCAATTGTTATATCTTGTGGCCGTGTTACAGTAACACGTTGATCGCTTGTAGTATTTTTCAATTGTTATATCTTGTAGCCGTGTTACAGTAACCCGTTGATCGGTTGTAGTATTTTTCAATTGTTATATCTTGTAGCCGTGTTGCAGTAACACGTTGATCGGTTGTAGTATTTTTCATTTGTTATATCTTGTAGCTGTGTTACAGTAACACGTTGATCGGTTGTAGTATTTTACAATTGTTATATCTTGTAGCCGTGTTACAGTAACACGTTGATCGGTTGTAGTATTTTTCATTTGTTATATCTGGTAGCCGTGTTACAGTAACACGTTGATCGGTTGTAGTATTTTTCATTTGTTATATCTGGTAGCCGTGTTACAGTAACACGTTGATCGGTTGTAGTATTTTTCAATTGTTATATCTTGTAGCCGTGTTACAGTAACACGTTGATCGGTTGTAGTATTTTTCAATTGTTATATCTTGTGGCCGTGTTACAGTAACACGTTGAACGCTTCTAGTATTTTTCAATTGTTATATCTTGTAGACGTGTCACAGTAACACGTTGATCAGTTGTAGTATTTTTCAATTGTTATATCTTGTAGACGTGTCACAGTAACAAGTTGATCGGTTGTAGTATTTTTCAATTGTTATATGTTGTAGCCGTGTTACAGTAACACGTTGATCGGTTGTTGTATTTTTCAATTGTTATATCTTGTAGCCGTGCTACAGTAACACGTTGATCGGTTGTAGTATTTTTCAATTGTTATATCTTGTAGCCGTGTTACAGTAACACGTTGATCGGTTGTAGTATTTTTCAATTGTTATATGTTGTAGCCGTGTTACAGTAACACGTTGATCGGTTGTAGTATTTTACAATTGTTATATCTTGTAGCCGTGTTACAGTAACACGTTGATCGGTTGTAGTATTTTTCATTTGTTATATCTTGTAGCCGTGTTACAGTAACACGTTGATCGGTTGTAGTATTTTTCATTTGTTATATCTGGTAGCCGTGTTACAGTAACACGTTGATCGGTTGTAGTATTTTTCAATTGTTATATCTTGTAGCCGTGTTACAGTAACACGTTGATCGGTTGTAGTATTTGTCAATTGTTATATCTTGTAGCCGTGTTACAGTAACACGTTGATCGGTTGTAGTATTTTTCAATTGTTATATCTTGTAGCCGTGTTACAGTAACACGTTGATCGGTTGTAGTATTTTTCAATTGTTATATCTTGTGGCCGTGTTACAGTAACACGTTGATCGCTTGTAGTATTTTTCAATTGTTATATCTTGTAGCCGTGTTACAGTAACCCGTTGATCGGTTGTAGTATTTTTCAATTGTTATATCTTGTAGCCGTGTTGCAGTAACACGTTGATCGGTTGTAGTATTTTTCATTTGTTATATCTTGTAGCCGTGTTACAGTAACACGTTGATCGGTTATAGTATTTTACAATTGTTATATCTTGTAGCCGTGTTACAGTAACACGTTGATCGGTTGTAGTATTTTTCATTTGTTATATCTTGTAGCCGTGTTACAGTAACACGTTGATCGGTTGTAGTATTTTTCATTTGTTATATCTGGTAGCCGTGTTACAGTAACACGTTGATCGGTTGTAGTATTTTTCAATTGTTATATCTTGTAGCCGTGTTACAGTAACACGTTGATCGGTTGTAGTATTTTTCAATTGTTATATCTTGTGGCCGTGTTACAGTAACACGTTGAACGCTTGTAGTATTTTTCAATTGTTATATCTTGTAGACGTGTCACAGTAACACGTTGAACGCTTGTAGTATTTTTCAATTGTTATATCTTGTAGACGTGTCACAGTAACACGTTGATCAGTTGTAGTATTTTTCAATTGTTATATCTTGTAGACGTGTCACAGTAACAAGTTGATCGGTTGTAGTATTTTTCAATTGTTATATGTTGTAGCCGTGTTACAGTAACACGTTGATCGGTTGTTGTATTTTTCAATTGTTATATCTTGTAGCCGTGTTACAGTAACACGTTGATCGGTTGTAGTATTTTTCAATTGTTATATCTTGTAGCCGTGTTACAGTAACACGTTGATCGGTTGTAGTATTTTTCAATTGTTATATGTTGTAGCCGTGTTACAGTAACACGTTGATCGGTTGTAGTATTTTTCAATTGTTATATCTTGTAGCCGTGTTACAGTAACACGTTGATCGGTTGTAGTATTTTTCATTTGTTATATCTTGTAGCCGTGTTACAGTAACACGTTGATCGGTTGTAGTATTTTTCATTTGTTATATCTGGTAGCCGTGTTACAGTAACACGTTGATCGGTTGTAGTATTTTTCAATTGTTATATCTTGTAGCCGTGTTACAGTAACACGTTGATCGGTTGTAGTATTTTTCAATTGTTATATCTTGTAGCCGTGTTACAGTAACACGTTGATCGGTTGTAGTATTTTTCAATTGTTATATCTTGTGGCCGTGTTACAGTAACACGTTGAACGCTTGTAGTATTTTTCAATTGTTATATCTTGTAGACGTGTCACAGTAACACGTTGAACGCTTGTAGTATTTTTCAATTGTTATATCTTGTAGACGTGTCACAGTAACACGTTGATCAGTTGTAGTATTTTTCAATTGTTGTATCTTGTAGACGTGTCACAGTAACAAGTTGATCGGTTGTAGTATTTTTCAATTGTTATATGTTGTAGCCGTGTTACAGTAACACGTTGATCGGTTTTTGTATTTTTCAATTGTTATATCTTGTAGCCGTGTTACAGTAACACGTTGATCGGTTGTAGTATTTTTCAATTGTTATATCTTGTAGCCGTGTTACAGTAACACGTTGATCGGTTGTAGTATTTTTCAATTGTTATATGTTGTAGCCGTGTTACAGTAACACGTTGATCGGTTGTAGTATTTTTCAATTGTTATATCTTGTGGCCGTGTTACAGTAACACGTTGATCGGTTGTAGTATTTTTCAATTGTTATATCTTGTAGCCGTGTTACAGTAACACGTTGATCGGTTGTAGTATTTTTCAATTGTTATATCTTGTAGCCGTGTTACAGTAACACGTTGATCGGTTGTAGTATTTTTCAATTGTTATATCTTGTAGCCGTGTTACAGTAACACGTTGATCGCTTGTAGTATTTTTCAATTGTTATATCTTGTAGCCGTGTTACAGTAACACGTTGATCGGTTGTAGTATTTGCCAATTGTTATATCTTGTAGCCGTGTTACAGTAACACGTTGATCGGTTGTAGTATTTTTCAATTGGTATATCTTGTAGCCGTGTTACAGTAACACGTTGATCGGTTGTAGTATTTGTCAATTGTTATATCTTGTAGCCGTGTTACAGTAACACGTTGATCGGTTGTAGTATTTTTCAATTGTTATATCTTGTGGCCGTGTTACAGTAACACGTTGATCGGTTGTAGTATTTTTCAATTGTTATATCTTGTGGCCGTGTTACAGTAACACGTTGATCGGTTGTAGTATTTTTCAATTGTTATATGTTGTAGCCGTGTTACAGTAACACGTTGATCGGTTGTAGTATTTGTCAATTGTTATATCTTGTAGCCGTGTTACAGTAACACGTTGATCGGTTGTAGTATTTTTCAATTGGTATATCTTGTAGCCGTGTTACAGTAACACGTTGATCGGTTGTAGTATTTGTCAATTGTTATATCTTGTAGCCGTGTTACAGTAACACGTTGATCGGTAGTAGTATTTTTCAATTGTTATATCTTGTAGCCGTGTTACAGTAACACGTTGATCGGTTGTAGTATTTTTCAATTGTTATATCTTGTGGCCGTGTTACAGTAACACGTTGATCGCTTGTAGTATTTTTCAATTGTTATATGTTGTAGCCGTGTTACAGTAACACGTTGATCGGTTGTAGTATTTTTCAATTGTTATATCTTGCAGCCGTATTACAGTAACACGTTGATGGGTTGTAGTATTTTTCAATTGTTATATCTTGTAGCCGTGTTACAGTAACACGTTGATCGGTTGTAGTATTTGTCAATTTTATATTTTGTAGTCGTGTTATAGTAACACGTTGATCGGTTGTAGCATTTTTCAATTGTTATATCTTGTATCTGTGTTACAGTAACACGTTGATCGGTTGTAGTATTTTTCAATTGTTATATCTTGCAGCCGTGTTACAGTAACACGTTGATCGGTTGTAGTATTTTTCAATTGTTATATCTTGTAGCCGTGTTACAGTAACACGTTGATAGGTTGTAGTATTTTTCAATTGTTATATGTTGTAGCCGTGTTACAGTAACACGTTGATCGGTTGTAGAATTTTTCAATTGTTATATCTTGAAGCCGTGTTACAGTAACACGTTGACCGGGTGTAGTATTTTTCAATTGCTATATCTTGTAGACGTGTCACAGTAACACGTTGATCAGTTGTAGTATTTTTCAATTGTTATATCTTGTAGACGTGTCACAGTAACACGTTGATCGGTGTAGTATTTTTCAATTGTTATATGTTGTAGCCGTGTTACAGTAACACGTTGATCGGTAGTTGTATTTTTCAATTGTTATATCTTGTAGCCGTGTTACAGTAACACGTTGATCGGTTGTAGTATTTTTCAATTGTTATATCTTGTAGCCGTGTTACAGTAACAAGTTGATCGGTTGTAGTATTTTTCAATTGTTATATGTTGTAGCCGTGTTACAGTAACACGTTGATCGGTTGTAGTATTTATCAATTGTTATATGTTGTGGCCGTGTTACAGTAACACGTTGATCGGTTGTAGTATTTTTCAATTGTTATATCTTGTAGCCGTGTTACAGTAACACGTTGATCGGTTGTAGTATTTTTCAATTGTTATATCTTGTGGCCGTGTTACAGTAACACGTTGATCGCTTGTAGTATTTTTCAATTGTTATATCTTGTAGCCGTGTTACAGTAACACGTTGATCGGTTGTAGTATTTGTCAATTGTTATATCTTGTAGCCGTGTTACAGTAACACGTTGATCGGTAGTAGTATTTTTCAATTGTTATATCTTGTAGCCGTGTTACAGTAACACGTTGATCGGTTGTAGTATTTTTCAATTGTTATATCTTGTGGCCGTGTTACAGTAACACGTTGATCGCTTATAGTATTTTTCAATTGTTATATCTTGTAGCCGTGTTACAGTAACACGTTGATTGGTTGTAGTATTTTTCAATTGTTGTATCTTGTAGCCATGTTACAGTAACACGTTGATCGGTTTTAGTATTTTTCAATTGTTATATCTTGTAGCCGTGTTACAGTAACACGATGATCGGTTGTAGTATTTTTCAATTGTTATATGTTGTAGCCGTGTTACAGTAACACGTTGATCGGTTGTAGTATTTTTCAATTGTTATATGTTGTAGCCGTGTTACAGTAACACGTTGATCGGTTGTAGTATTTATCAATTGTTATATCTTGTGGCCGTGTTACAGTAACACGTTGATCGGTTGTAGTATTTTTCAATTGTTATATCTTGTAGCCGTGTTACAGTAACACGTTGATCGGTTGTAGTATTTTTCAATTGTTATATCTTGTAGCCGTGTTACAGTAACACGTTGATCGGTTGTAGTATTTTTCAATTGTTATATCTTGTAGCCGTGTTACAGTAACACGTTGATCGCTTGTAGTATTTTTCAATTGTTATATCTTGTAGCCGTGTTACAGTAACACGTTGATCGGTTGTAGTATTTTTCAATTGTTATATCTTGTAGCCGTGTTACAGTAACACGTTGATCGGTTGTAGTATTTGTCAATTGTTATATCTTGTAGCCGTGTTACAGTAACACGTTGATCGGTTGTAGTATTTTTCAATTGGTATATCTTGTAGCCGTGTTACAGTAACACGTTGATCGGTTGTAGTATTTGTCAATTATTATATCTTGTAGTCGTGTTACAGTAACACGTTGATCGGTTGTAGTATTTTTCAATTGTTATATCTTGTAGCCGTGTTACAGTAACACGTTGATCGGTTGTAGTATTTTTCAATTGTTATATCTTGTGGCCGTGTTACAGTAACACGTTGATCGCTTGTAGTATTTTTCAATTGTTATATCTTGTAGCCGTGTTACAGTAACACGTTGATCGGTTGTAGTATTTGTCAATTGTTATATCTTGTAGCCGTGTTACAGTAACACGTTGATCGGTTGTAGTATTTGTCAATTGTTATATCTTGTAGGCGTGTTACAGTAACACGTTGATCGGTTGTAGTATTTTTCAATTGGTATATCTTGTAGCCGTGTTACAGTAACACGTTGATCGGTTGTAGTATTTGTCAATTGTTATATCTTGTAGCCGTGTTACAGTAACACGTTGATCGGTTGTAGTATTTTTCAATTGTTATATCTTGTGGCCGTGTTACAGTAACACGTTGATCGCTTGTAGTATTTTTCAATTGTTATATCTTGTGGCCGTGTTACAGTAACACGTTGATCGCTTGTAGTATTTTTCAATTGTTATATCTTGTAGCCGTGTTACAGTAACACGTTGATCGGTTGTAGTATTTTTCAATTGTTGTATCTTGTAGCCATGTTACAGTAACACGTTGATCGGTTGTAGTATTTTTCAATTGTTATATCTTGTAGCCGTGTTACAGTAACACGTTGATCGGTTGTAGTATTTTTCAATTGTTATATGTTGTAGCCGTGTTACAGTAACACGTTGATCGGTTGTAGTATTTTTCAATTGTTATATTTTGCAGCCGTATTACAGTAACACGTTGATCGGTTGTAGTATTTTTCAATTGTTATATCTTGTAGCCGTGTTACAGTAACACGTTGATCGGTTGTAGTATTTGTCAATGTTATATCTTGTAGTCGTGTTATAGTAACACGTTGATCGGTTGTAGCATTTTTCAATTGTTATATCTTGTATCTGTGTTACAGTAACACGTTGATCGGTTGTAGTATTTTTCAATTGTTATATCTTGCAGCCGTGTTACAGTAACACGTTGATCGGTTGTAGTATTTTTCAATTGTTATATCTTGTAGCCGTGTTACAGTAACACGTTGATAGGTTGTAGTATTTTTCAATTGTTATATGTTGTAGCCGTGTTAAAGTAACACGTTGATCGGTTGTAGAATTTTTCAATTGTTATATCTTGAAGCCGTGTTACAGTAACACGTTGATCGGTTGTAGTATTTTTCAATTGTTATATCTTGCAGCCGTATTACAGTAACACGTTGATCGGGTGTAGTATTTTTCAATTGCTATATCTTGTAGACGTGTCACAGTAACACGTTGATCAGTTGTAGTATTTTTCAATTGTTATATCTTGTAGACGTGTCACAGTAACACGTTGATCGGTGTAGTATTTTTCAATTGTTATATGTTGTAGCCGTGTTACAGTAACACGTTGATCGGTTGTTGTATTTTTCAATTGTTATATCTTGTAGCCGTGTTACAGTAACACGTTGATCGGTTGTAGTATTTTTCAATTGTTATATCTTGTAGCCGTGTTACAGTAACACGTTGATCGGTTGTAGTATTTTTCAATTGTTATATGTTGTAGCCGTGTTACAGTAACACGTTGATCAGTTGTAGTATTTATCAATTGTTATATGTTGTGGCCGTGTTACAGTAACACGTTGATCGGTTGTAGTATTTTTCAATTGTTATATCTTGTAGCCGTGTTACAGTAACACGTTGATCGGTTGTAGTATTTTTCAATTGTTATATCTTGTAGCCGTGTTACAGTAACACGTTGATCGGTTGTAGTATTTTTCAATTGTTATATCTTGTGGCCGTGTTACAGTAACACGTTGATCGCTTGTAGTATTTTTCAATTGTTATATCTTGTAGCCGTGTTACAGTAACACGTTGATCGGTTGTAGTATTTTTCAATTGTTATATCTTGTAGCCGTGTTGCAGTAACACGTTGATCGGTTGTAGTATTTTTCATTTGTTATATCTTGTAGCCGTGTTACAGTAACACGTTGATCGGTTGTAGTATTTTTCAATTGTTATATCTTGTAGCCGTGTTACAGTAACACGTTGATCGGTTGTAGTATTTGTCAATTGTTATATCTTGTAGCCGTGTTACAGTAACACGTTGATCGGTTGTAGTATTTTTCAATTGTTATATCTTGTGGCCGTGTTACAGTAACACGTTTATCGCTTGTAGTATTTTTCAATTGTTATATCTTGTAGCCGTGTTACAGTAACACGTTGATCGGTTGTAGTATTTTTCAATTGTTGTATCTTGTAGCCATGTTACAGTAACACGTTGATCGGTTGTAGTATTTTTCAATTGTTATATCTTGTAGCCGTGTTACAGTAACACGTTGATCGGTTGTAGTATTTTTCATTTGTTATATCTTGTAGCCGTGTTACAGTAACACGTTGATCGGTTGTAGTATTTTTCATTTGTTATATCTTGTAGCCGTGTTACAGTAACACGTTGATCGGTTGTAGTATTTTTCAATTGTTATATCTTGTAGCCGTGTTACAGTAACACGTTGATCGGTTGTAGTATTTTTCAATTGTTATATCTTGTGGCCGTCTTACAGTAACACGTTGAACGCTTGTAGTATTTTTCAATTGTTATATCTTCTAGACGTGTCACAGTAACACGTTGAACGCTTGCAGTATTTTTCAATTGTTATATCTTGTAGACGTGTCACAGTAACACGTTGATCAGTTGTAGTATTTTTCAATTGTTATATCTTGTAGCCGTGTCACAGTAACAAGTTGATCGGTTGTAGTATTTTTCAATTGTTATATGTTGTAGCCGTGTTACAGTAACACGTTGATCGGTTGTTGTATTTTTCAATTGTTATATCTTGTAGCCGTGTTACAGTAACACGTTGATCGGTTGTAGTATTTTTCAATTGTTATATCTTGTAGCCGTGTTACAGTAACACGTTGATCGGTTGTAGTATTTTTCAATTGTTATATGTTGTAGCCGTGTTACAGTAACACGTTGATCGGTTGTAGTATTTATCAATTGTTATATCTTGTGGCCGTGTTACAGTAACACGTTGATCGGTTGTAGTATTTTTCAATTGTTATATCTTGTAGCCGTGTTACAGTAACACGTTGATCGGTTGTAGTATTTTTCAATTGTTATATCTTGTAGCCGTGTTACAGTAACACGTTGATCGGTTGTAGTATTTTTCAATTGTTATATCTTGTAGCCGTGTTACAGTAACACGTTGATCGCTTGTAGTATTTTTCAATTGTTATATCTTGTAGCCGTGTTACAGTAACACGTTGATCGGTTGTAGTATTTGTCAATTGTTATATCTTGTAGCCGTGTTACAGTAACACGTTGATCGGTTGTAGTATTTTTCAATTGTTATATCTTGTAGCCGTGTTACAGTAACACGTTGATCGGTTGTAGTATTTTTCAATTGTTATATCTTGTAGCCGTGTTACAGTAACACGTTGATCGGTTGTAGTATTTTTCAATTGTTATATCTTGTGGCCGTGTTACAGTAACACGTTGATCGCTTGTAGTATTTTTCAATTGTTATATCTTGTAGCCGTGTTACAGTAACCCGTTGATCGCTTGTAGTATTTTTCAATTGTTATATCTTGTAGCCGTGTTGCAGTAACACGTTGATCGGTTGTAGTATTTTTCATTTGTTATATCTTGTAGCCGTGTTACAGTAACACGTTGATCGGTTGTAGTATTTTTCAATTGTTATATCTTGTGGCCGTGTTACAGTAACACGTTGAACGCTTGTAGTATTTTTCAATTGTTATATCTTGTAGACGTGTCACAGTAACACGTTGAACGCTTGTAGTATTTTTCAATTGTTATATCTTGTAGACGTGTCACAGTAACACGTTGATCAGTTGTAGTATTTTTCAATTGTTATATCTTGTAGACGTGTCACAGTAACAAGTTGATCGGTTGTAGTATTTTTCAATTGTTATATGTTGTAGCCGTGTTACAGTAACACGTTGATCGGTTGTTGTATTTTTCAATTGTTATATCTTGTAGCCGTGTTACAGTAACACGTTGATCGGTTGTAGTATTTTTCAATTGTTATATCTTGTAGCCGTGTTACAGTAACACGTTGATCGGTTGTAGTATTTTTCAATTGTTATATGTTGTAGCCGTGTTACAGTAACACGTTGATCGGTTGTAGTATTTTACAATTGTTATATCTTGTAGCCGTGTTACAGTAACACGTTGATCGGTTGTAGTATTTTTCATTTGTTATATCTTGTAGCCGTGTTACAGTAACACGTTGATCGGTTGTAGTATTTTTCATTTGTTATATCTGGTAGCCGTGTTACAGTAACACGTTGATCGGTTGTAGTATTTTTCAATTGTTATATCTTGTAGCCGTGTTACAGTAACACGTTGATCGGTTGTAGTATTTTTCAATTGTTATATCTTGTAGCCGTGTTACAGTAACACGTTGATCGGTTGTAGTATTTTTCAATTGTTATATCTTGTGGCCGTGTTACAGTAACACGTTGAACGCTTGTAGTATTTTTCAATTGTTATATCTTGTAGACGTGTCACAGTAACACGTTGAACGCTTGTAGTATTTTTCAATTGTTATATCTTGTAGACATGTCACAGTAACACGTTGATCAGTTGTAGTATTTTTCAATTGTTATATCTTGTAGACGTGTCACAGTAACAAGTTGATCGGTTGTAGTATTTTTCAATTGTTATATGTTGTAGCCGTGTTACAGTAACACGTTGATCGGTTGTTGTATTTTTCAATTGTTATATCTTGTAGCCGTGTTACAGTAACACGTTGATCGGTTGTAGTATTTTTCAATTGTTATATCTTGTAGCCGTGTTACAGTAACACGTTGATCGGTTGTAGTATTTTTCAATTGTTATATGTTGTAGCCGTGTTACAGTAACACGTTGATCGGTTGTAGTATTTTTCAATTGTTATATCTTGTGGCCGTGTTACAGTAACACGTTGATCGGTTGTAGTATTTTTCAATTGTTATATCTTGTAGCCGTGTTACAGTAACACGTTGATCGGTTGTAGTATTTTTCAATTGTTATATCTTGTAGCCGTGTTACAGTAACACGTTGATCGGTTGTAGTATTTTTCAATTGTTATATCTTGTAGCCGTGTTACAGTAACACGTTGATCGCTTGTAGTATTTTTCAATTGTTATATCTTGTAGCCGTGTTACAGTAACACGTTGATCGGTTGTAGTATTTGTCAATTGTTATATCTTGTAGCCGTGTTACAGTAACACGTTGATCGGTTGTAGTATTTTTCAATTGGTATATCTTGTAGCCGTGTTACAGTAACACGTTGATCGGTTGTAGTATTTGTCAATTGTTATATCTTGTAGCCGTGTTACAGTAACACGTTGATCGGTTGTAGTATTTTTCAATTGTTATATCTTGTGGCCGTGTTACAGTAACACGTTGATCGCTTGTAGTATTTTTCAATTGTTATATCTTGTAGCCGTGTTACAGTAACACGTTGATCGGTTGTAGTATTTTTCAATTGTTATATGTTGTAGCCGTGTTACAGTAACACGTTGATCGGTTGTAGTATTTGTCAATTGTTATATCTTGTAGCCGTGTTACAGTAACACGTTGATCGGTTGTAGTATTTTTCAATTGGTATATCTTGTAGCGTGTTACAGTAACACGTTGATCGGTTGTAGTATTTGTCAATTGTTATATCTTGTAGCCGTGTTACAGTAACACGTTGATCGGTAGTAGTATTTTTCAATTGTTATATCTTGTAGCCGTGTTACAGTAACACGTTGATCGGTTGTAGTATTTTTCAATTGTTATATCTTGCAGCCGTGTTACAGTAACACGTTGATCGGTTGTTGTATTTTTCAATTGTTATATTTTGTAGCCGTGTTACAGTAACACGTTGATAGGTTGTAGTATTTTTCAATTGTTATATGTTGTAGCCGTGTTACAGTAACACGTTGATCGGTTGTAGAATTTTTCAATTGTTATATCTTGAAGCCATGTTACAGTAACACGTTGATCGGGTGTAGTATTTTTCAATTGCTATATCTTGTAGACGTGTCACAGTAACACGTTGATCAGTTGTAGTATTTTTCAATTGTTATATCTTGTAGACATGTCACAGTAACACGTTGATCGGTGTAGTATTTTTCAATTGTTATATGTTGTAGCCGTGTTACAGTAACACGTTGATCGGTTGTTGTATTTTTCAATTGTTATATCTTGTAGCCGTGTTACAGTAACACGTTGATCGGTTGTAGTATTTTTCAATTGTTATATCTTGTAGCCGTGTTACAGTAACACGTTGATCGGTTGTAGTATTTTTCAATTGTTATATGTTGTAGCCGTGTTACAGTAACACGTTGATCGGTTGTAGTATTTATCAATTGTTATATGTTGTGGCCGTGTTACAGTAACACGTTGATCGGTTGTAGTATTTTTCAATTGTTATATCTTGTAGCCGTGTTACAGTAACACGTTGATCGGTTGTAGTATTTTTCAATTGTTATATCTTGTGGCCGTGTTACAGTAACACGTTGATCGCTTGTAGTATTTTTCAATTGTTATATCTTGTAGCCGTGTTACAGTAACACGTTGATCGGTTGTAGTATTTTTCAATTGTTATATCTTGTAGCCGTGTTACAGTAACACGTTGATCGGTTGTAGTATTTGTCAATTGTTATATCTTGTAGCCGTGTTACAGTAACACGTTGATCGGTTGTAGTATTTTTCAATTGGTATATCTTGTAGCCGTGTTACAGTAACACGTTGATCGGTTGTAGTATTTTTCAATTGTTATATCTTGTAGCCGTGTTACAGTAACACGTTGATCGGTAGTAGTATTTTTCAATTGTTATATCTTGTAGCCGTGTTACAGTAACACGTTGATCGGTTGTAGTATTTTTCAATTGTTGTATCTTGTAGCCATGTTACAGTAACACGTTGATCGGTTGTAGTATTTTTCAATTGTTATATCTTGTAGCCGTGTTACAGTAACACGTTGATCGGTTGTAGTATTTTTCAATTGTTATATGTTGTAGCCGTGTTACAGTAACACGTTGATCGGTTGTAGTATTTTTCAATTGTTATATCTTGTAGCCGTGTTACAGTAACACGTTGATCGGTTGTAGTATTTTTCAATTGTTATATGTTGTAGCCGTGTTACAGTAACACGTTGATCGGTTGTAGTATTTATCAATTGTTATATCTTGTGGCCGTGTTACAGTAACACGTTGATCGGTTGTAGTATTTTTCAATTGTTATATCTTGTAGCCGTGTTACAGTAACACGTTGATCGGTTGTAGTATTTTTCAATTGTTATATCTTGTAGCCGTGTTACAGTAACACGTTGATCGGTTGTAGTATTTTTCAATTGTTATATCTTGTGGCCGTGTTACAGTAACACGTTGATCGCTTGTAGTATTTTTCAATTGTTATATCTTGTAGCCGTGTTACAGTAACACGTTGATCGGTTGTAGTATTTTTCAATTGTTATATCTTGTAGCCGTGTTACAGTAACACGTTGATCGGTTGTAGTATTTGTCAATTGTTATATCTTGTAGCCGTGTTACAGTAACACGTTGATCGGTTGTAGTATTTTTCAATTGGTATATCTTGTAGCCGTGTTACAGTAACACGTTGATCGGTTGTAGTATTTGTCAATTATTATATCTTGTAGCCGTGTTACAGTAACACGTTGATCGGTTGTAGTATTTTTCAATTGTTATATCTTGTAGCCGTGTTACAGTAACACGTTGATCGGTTGTAGTATTTTTCAATTGTTATATCTTGTGGCCGTGTTACAGTAACACGTTTAGTGTAAACATATTTTATTAATCAATACATATGAATATAGTACAACAATTTAAATACAACAATAGTAATGACTATGAATTAATTAAGAGGATCCGAAAACAAGTTATTAAACTTATATAAATCCGTATCCCAAGTTTAATTAAATCTACTTTTGATAATCTCAGAAGTTAGATTACGTTGTAAGGATCAGTGAAATGATAATTGTATTTACACCATAGGGGTTGAATTGTGCAGGAAAATGAGAGGGGTTGGTGAATTGTGCAGGAAAATGAAAGGGGTTGGTGAGTTGTGAATTACGGGGTAAATCGTTTACTACTTAAAATGAACTTTTGTACTGACAAGAAGATTTCTGTGTTCTGGTTAATTGTTAACTCATTAGATCCTACCAATAGAAGTTCAGTGGACAATGGAATAGGAAGGTTAAGGGCAAATATGTGGCGTTGTCTAGGTATGTTATAGTGAGGACAGTTGAGAAGATAATGAGTAGGAGTCTCTATAGCACCACATGTACAATGCGGTGAATTTACAATATTTTTCCGAAATAGATCGGAATTAAGAGCACTACACCCCATACGTATTCTAGCTTGAAAAATCTGTCCTAAACGGCTACCGACGTAAAAAAATGTGGGTTTATCATGTATAATATTAAGGTTCAGTCGCGATTTGAATACATTAATAGAAGGACAGTTTTTTGTGCTATCCGGAAGAAGATTCCAAGACCGTACTGTCTGAGGTAAAAAGTAATGTGCATATAAAGTGGTTCGAGCTCTGACAGGCGGAATTAACGTTGCATGTCTTGTATTGTGATCGTGAATATTTCGGAGGGTGTTAGGGACAAGACTACTCAAATACCCCGGGGTTAAGCCATTATTCATTTTATAAAAATATGTCAATCTATGTTTTTCCCTTCTGTCTTTCAAATATTCCCACCCGGTTTCTGCATATAACTTTAAAAGGGATACCAGGCGGGTACCCCCGGTAACAACCCTGGCAGCCTCTGCTTGTACGCTTTCTAATTTATTCGTAAGGTAACACGTTGATCGGTTGTAGTATTTTTCAATTGTTATATCTTGTAGCCGTGTTACAGTAACACGTTGATCGGTTGTAGTATTTGTCAATTGTTATATCTTGTAGCCGTGTTACAGTAACACGTTGATCGGTTGTAGTATTTGTCAATTGTTATATCTTGTAGGCGTGTTACAGTAACACGTTGATCGGTTGTAGTATTTTTCAATTGGTATATCTTGTAGCCGTGTTACAGTAACACGTTGATCGGTTGTAGTATTTGTCAATTGTTATATCTTGTAGCCGTGTTACAGTAACACGTTGATTGGTAGTAGTATTTTTCAATTGTTATATCTTGTGGCCGTGTTACAGTAACACGTTGATCGGTTGTAGTATTTTTCAATTGTTATATCTTGTGGTCGTGTTACAGTAACACGTTGATCGCTTGTAGTATTTTTCAATTGTTATATCTTGTAGCCGTGTTACAGTAACACGTTGATCGGTTGTAGTATTTTTCAATTGTTGTATCTTGTAGCCATGTTACAGTAACACGTTGATCGGTTGTAGTATTTTTTCAATTGTTATATCTTGTAGCCGTGTTACAGTAACACGTTGATCGGTTGTAGTATTTTTCAATTGTTATATGTTGTAGCCGTGTTACAGTAACACGTTGATCGGTTGTAGTATTTTTCAATTGTTATATTTTGCAGCCGTATTACAGTAACACGTTGATCGGTTGTAGTATTTTTCAATTGTTATATCTTGTAGCCGTGTTACAGTAACACGTTGATCGGTTGTAGTATTTGTCAATTTTATATCTTGTAGCCGTGTTATAGTAACACGTTGATCGGTTGTAGCATTTTTCAATTGTTATATCTTGTATCTGTGTTACAGTAACACGTTGATCGGTTGTAGTATTTTTCAATTGTTATATCTTGCAGCCGTGTTACAGTAACACGTTGATCGGTTGTAGTATTTTTCAATTGTTATATCTTGTAGCCGTGTTACAGTAACACGTTGATAGGTTGTAGTATTTTTCAATTGTTATATGTTGTAGCCGTGTTACAGTAACACGTTGATCGGTTGTAGAATTTTTCAATTGTTATATCTTGAAGCCGTGTTACAGTAACACGTTGATCGGTTGTAGTATTTTTCAATTGTTATATCTTGCAGCCGTATTACAGTAACACGTTGATCGGGTGTAGTATTTTTCAATTGCTATATCTTGTAGACGTGTCACAGTAACACGTTGATCAGTTGTAGTATTTTTCAATTGTTATATCTTGTAGACGTGTCACAGTAACACGTTGATCGGTTGTAGTATTTTTCAATTGTTATATGTTGTAGCCGTGTTACAGTAACACGTTGATCGGTTGTTGTATTTTTCAATTGTTATATCTTGTAGCCGTGTTACAGTAACACGTTGATCGGTTGTAGTATTTTTCAATTGTTATATCTTGTAGCCGTGTTACAGTAACACGTTGATCGGTTGTAGTATTTTTCAATTGTTATATGTTGTAGCCGTGTTACAGTAACACGTTGATCGGTTGTAGTATTTATCAATTGTTATATGTTGTGGCCGTGTTACAGTAACACGTTGATCGGTTGTAGTATTTTTCAATTGGTATATCTTGTAGCGTGTTACAGTAACACGTTGATCGGTTGTAGTATTTGTCAATTGTTATATCTTGTAGCCGTGTTACAGTAACACGTTGATCGGTAGTAGTATTTTTCAATTGTTATATCTTGTAGCCGTGTTACAGTAACACGTTGATCGGTTGTAGTATTTTTCAATTGTTATATCTTGCAGCCGTGTTACAGTAACACGTTGATCGGTTGTTGTATTTTTCAATTGTTATATTTTGTAGCCGTGTTACAGTAACACGTTGATAGGTTGTAGTATTTTTCAATTGTTATATGTTGTAGCCGTGTTACAGTAACACGTTGATCGGTTGTAGAATTTTTCAATTGTTATATCTTGAAGCCGTGTTACAGTAACACGTTGATCGGGTGTAGTATTTTTCAATTGCTATATCTTGTAGACGTGTCACAGTAACACGTTGATCAGTTGTAGTATTTTTCAATTGTTATATCTTGTAGACATGTCACAGTAACACGTTGATCGGTGTAGTATTTTTCAATTGTTATATGTTGTAGCCGTGTTACAGTAACACGTTGATCGGTTGTTGTATTTTTCAATTGTTATATCTTGTAGCCGTGTTACAGTAACACGTTGATCGGTTGTAGTATTTTTCAATTGTTATATCTTGTAGCCGTGTTACAGTAACACGTTGATCGGTTGTAGTATTTTTCAATTGTTATATGTTGTAGCCGTGTTACAGTAACACGTTGATCGGTTGTAGTATTTATCAATTGTTATATGTTGTGGCCGTGTTACAGTAACACGTTGATCGGTTGTAGTATTTTTCAATTGTTATATCTTGTAGCCGTGTTACAGTAACACGTTGATCGGTTGTAGTATTTTTCAATTGTTATATCTTGTGGCCGTGTTACAGTAACACGTTGATCGCTTGTAGTATTTTTCAATTGTTATATCTTGTAGCCGTGTTACAGTAACACGTTGATCGGTTGTAGTATTTTTCAATTGTTATATCTTGTAGCCGTGTTACAGTAACACGTTGATCGGTTGTAGTATTTGTCAATTGTTATATCTTGTAGCCGTGTTACAGTAACACGTTGATCGGTTGTAGTATTTTTCAATTGGTATATCTTGTAGCCGTGTTACAGTAACACGTTGATCGGTTGTAGTATTTTTCAATTGTTATATCTTGTAGCCGTGTTACAGTAACACGTTGATCGGTAGTAGTATTTTTCAATTGTTATATCTTGTAGCCGTGTTACAGTAACACGTTGATCGGTTGTAGTATTTTTCAATTGTTATATCTTGTGGCCGTGTTACAGTAACACGTTGATCGCTTATAGTATTTTTCAATTGTTATATCTTGTAGCCGTGTTACAGTAACACGTTGATCGGTTGTAGTATTTTTCAATTGTTGTATCTTGTAGCCATGTTACAGTAACACGTTGATCGGTTGTAGTATTTTTCAATTGTTATATCTTGTAGCCGTGTTACAGTAACACGTTGATCGGTTGTAGTATTTTTCAATTGTTATATGTTGTAGCCGTGTTACAGTAACACGTTGATCGGTTGTAGTATTTTTCAATTGTTATATCTTGTAGCCGTGTTACAGTAACACGTTGATCGGTTGTAGTATTTTTCAATTGTTATATGTTGTAGCCGTGTTACAGTAACACGTTGATCGGTTGTAGTATTTATCAATTGTTATATCTTGTGGCCGTGTTACAGTAACACGTTGATCGGTTGTAGTATTTTTCAATTGTTATATCTTGTAGCCGTGTTACAGTAACACGTTGATCGGTTGTAGTATTTTTCAATTGTTATATCTTGTAGCCGTGTTACAGTAACACGTTGATCGGTTGTAGTATTTTTCAATTGTTATATCTTGTGGCCGTGTTACAGTAACACGTTGATCGCTTGTAGTATTTTTCAATTGTTATATCTTGTAGCCGTGTTACAGTAACACGTTGATCGGTTGTAGTATTTTTCAATTGTTATATCTTGTAGCCGTGTTACAGTAACACGTTGATCGGTTGTAGTATTTGTCAATTGTTATATCTTGTAGCCGTGTTACAGTAACACGTTGATCGGTTGTAGTATTTTTCAATTGGTATATCTTGTAGCCGTGTTACAGTAACACGTTGATCGGTTGTAGTATTTGTCAATTATTATATCTTGTAGCCGTGTTACAGTAACACGTTGATCGGTTGTAGTATTTTTCAATTGTTATATCTTGTAGCCGTGTTACAGTAACACGTTGATCGGTTGTAGTATTTTTCAATTGTTATATCTTGTGGCCGTGTTACAGTAACACGTTTAGTGTAAACATATTTTATTAATCAATACATATGAATATAGTACAACAATTTAAATACAACAATAGTAATGACTATGAATTAATTAAGAGGATCCGAAAACAAGTTATTAAACTTATATAAATCCGTATCCCAAGTTTAATTAAATCTACTTTTGATAATCTCAGAAGTTAGATTACGTTGTAAGGATCAGTGAAATGATAATTGTATTTACACCATAGGGGTTGAATTGTGCAGGAAAATGAGAGGGGTTGGTGAATTGTGCAGGAAAATGAAAGGGGTTGGTGAGTTGTGAATTACGGGGTAAATCGTTTACTACTTAAAATGAACTTTTGTACTGACAAGAAGATTTCTGTGTTCTGGTTAATTGTTAACTCATTAGATCCTACCAATAGAAGTTCAGTGGACAATGGAATAGGAAGGTTAAGGGCAAATATGTGGCGTTGTCTAGGTATGTTATAGTGAGGACAGTTGAGAAGATAATGAGTAGGAGTCTCTATAGCACCACATGTACAATGCGGTGAATTTACAATATTTTTCCGAAATAGATCGGAATTAAGAGCACTACACCCCATACGTATTCTAGCTTGAAAAATCTGTCCTAAACGGCTACCGACGTAAAAAAATGTGGGTTTATCATGTATAATATTAAGGTTCAGTCGCGATTTGAATACATTAATAGAAGGACAGTTTTTTGTGCTATCCGGAAGAAGATTCCAAGACCGTACTGTCTGAGGTAAAAAGTAATGTGCATATAAAGTGGTTCGAGCTCTGACAGGCGGAATTAACGTTGCATGTCTTGTATTGTGATCGTGAATATTTCGGAGGGTGTTAGGGACAAGACTACTCAAATACCCCGGGGTTAAGCCATTATTCATTTTATAAAAATATGTCAATCTATGTTTTTCCCTTCTGTCTTTCAAATATTCCCACCCGGTTTCTGCATATAACTTTAAAAGGGATACCAGGCGGGTACCCCCGGTAACAACCCTGGCAGCCTCTGCTTGTACGCTTTCTAATTTATTCGTAAGGTAACACGTTGATCGGTTGTAGTATTTTTCAATTGTTATATCTTGTAGCCGTGTTACAGTAACACGTTGATCGGTTGTAGTATTTGTCAATTGTTATATCTTGTAGCCGTGTTACAGTAACACGTTGATCGGTTGTAGTATTTGTCAATTGTTATATCTTGTAGACGTGTTACAGTAACACGTTGATCGGTTGTAGTATTTTTCAATTGGTATATCTTGTAGCCGTGTTACAGTAACACGTTGATCGGTTGTAGTATTTGTCAATTGTTATATCTTGTAGCCGTGTTACAGTAACACGTTGATTGGTAGTAGTATTTTTCAATTGTTATATCTTGTGGCCGTGTTACAGTAACACGTTGATCGGTTGTAGTATTTTTCAATTGTTATATCTTGTGGTCGTGTTACAGTAACACGTTGATCGCTTGTAGTATTTTTCAATTGTTATATCTTGTAGCCGTGTTACAGTAACACGTTGATCGGTTGTAGTATTTTTCAATTGTTGTATCTTGTAGCCATGTTACAGTAACACGTTGATCGGTTGTAGTATTTTTCAATTGTTATATCTTGTAGCCGTGTTACAGTAACACGTTGATCGGTTGTAGTATTTTTCAATTGTTATATGTTGTAGCCGTGTTACAGTAACACGTTGATCGGTTGTAGTATTTTTCAATTGTTATATTTTGCAGCCGTATTACAGTAACACGTTGATCGGTTGTAGTATTTTTCAATTGTTATATCTTGTAGCCGTGTTACAGTAACACGTTGATCGGTTGTAGTATTTGTCAATTTTATATCTTGTAGTCGTGTTATAGTAACACGTTGATCGGTTGTAGCATTTTTCAATTGTTATATCTTGTATCTGTGTTACAGTAACACGTTGATCGGTTGTAGTATTTTTCAATTGTTATATCTTGCAGCCGTGTTACAGTAACACGTTGATCGGTTGTAGTATTTTTCAATTGTTATATCTTGTAGCCGTGTTACAGTAACACGTTGATAGGTTGTAGTATTTTTCAATTGTTATATGTTGTAGCCGTGTTACAGTAACACGTTGATCGGTTGTAGAATTTTTCAATTGTTATATCTTGAAGCCGTGTTACAGTAACACGTTGATCGGTTGTAGTATTTTTCAATTGTTATATCTTGCAGCCGTATTACAGTAACACGTTGATCGGGTGTAGTATTTTTCAATTGCTATATCTTGTAGACGTGTCACAGTAACACGTTGATCAGTTGTAGTATTTTTCAATTGTTATATCTTGTAGACGTGTCACAGTAACACGTTGATCGGTTGTAGTATTTTTCAATTGTTATATGTTGTAGCCGTGTTACAGTAACACGTTGATCGGTTGTTGTATTTTTCAATTGTTATATCTTGTAGCCGTGTTACAGTAACACGTTGATCGGTTGTAGTATTTTTCAATTGTTATATCTTGTAGCCGTGTTACAGTAACACGTTGATCGGTTGTAGTATTTTTCAATTGTTATATGTTGTAGCCGTGTTACAGTAACACGTTGATCGGTTGTAGTATTTATCAATTGTTATATGTTGTGGCCGTGTTACAGTAACACGTTGATCGGTTGTAGTATTTTTCAATTGTTATATCTTGTAGCCGTGTTACAGTAACACGTTGATCGGTTGTAGTATTTTTCAATTGTTATATCTTGTAGCCGTGTTACAGTAACACGTTGATCGGTTGTAGTATTTTTCAATTGTTATATCTTGTGGCCGTGTTACAGTAACACGTTGATCGCTTGTTGTATTTTTCAATTGTTATATCTTGTAGCCGTGTTACAGTAACACGTTGATCGGTTGTAGTATTTTTCAATTGTTATATCTTGTAGCCGTGTTGCAGTAACACGTTGATCGGTTGTAGTATTTTTCATTTGTTATATCTTGTAGCCGTGTTACAGTAACACGTTGATCGGTTGTAGTATTTTTCAATTGTTATATCTTGTAGCCGTGTTACAGTAACACGTTGATCGGTTGTAGTATTTGTCAATTGTTATATCTTGTAGCCGTGTTACAGTAACACGTTGATCGGTTGTAGTATTTTTCAATTGTTATATCTTGTGGCCGTGTTACAGTAACACGTTTATCGCTTGTAGTATTTTTCAATTGTTATATCTTGTAGCCGTGTTACAGTAACACGTTGATCGGTTGTAGTATTTTTCAATTGTTGTATCTTGTAGCCATGCTACAGTAACACGTTGATCGGTTGTAGTATTTTTCAATTGTTATATCTTATAGCCGTGTTACAGTAACACGTTGATCGGTTGTAGTATTTTTCAATTGTTATATCTTGTAGCCGTGTTACAGTAACACGTTGATCGGTTGTTGTATTTTTCAATTGTTATATCTTGCAGCCGTATTACAGTAACACGTTGATCGGTTGTAGTATTTTTCAATTGTTATATCTTGTAGCCGTGTTACAGTAACACGTTGATCGGTTGTAGTATTTGTCAATTTTATATCTTGTAGACGTGTTATAGTAACACGTTGATCGGTTGTAGCATTTTTCAATTGTTATATCTTGTATCTGTGTTACAGTAACACGTTGATCGGTTGTAGTATTTTTCAATTGTTATATCTTGCAGCCGTGTTACAGTAACACGTTGATCGGTTGTAGTATTTTTCAATTGTTATATCTTGTAGCCGTGTTACAGTAACACGTTGATAGGTTGTAGTATTTTTCAATTGTTATATGTTATAGCCGTGTTACAGTAACACGTTGATCGGTTGTAGAATTTTTCAATTGTTATATCTTGAAGCCGTGTTACAGTAACACGTTGATCGGTTGTAGTATTTTTCAATTGTTATATCTTGCAGCCGTATTACAGTAACACGTTGATCGGGTGTAGTATTTTTCAATTGCTTTATCTTGTAGCCGTGTTACAGTAACACGTTGATCGGTTGTAGTATTTTTCAATTGTTATATCTTGTAGCCGTGTTACAAAAACACGTTGATCGGTTGTAGTATTTTTCAATTGTTATATGTTGTAGCCGTGTTACAGTAACACGTTGATCGGTTGTAGTATTTTTCATTTGTTATATCTTGTAGCCGTGTTACAGTAACACGTTGATCGGTTGTAGTATTTTACAATTGTTATATCTTGTAGCCGTGTTACAGTAACACGTTGATCGGTTGTAGTATTTTTCATTTGTTATATTTTGTAGCCGTGTTACAGTAACACGTTGATCGGTTGTAGTATTTTTCATTTGTTATATCTGGTAGCCGTGTTACAGTAACACGTTGATCGGTTGTAGTATTTTTCAATTGTTATATCTTGTAGCCGTGTTACAGTAACACGTTGATCGGTTGTAGTATTTTTCAATTGTTATATCTTGTAGCCGTGTTACAGTAACACGTTGATCGGTTGTAGTATTTTTCAATTGTTATATCTTGTAGACGTGTCACAGTAACAAGTTGATCGGTTGTAGTATTTTTCAATTGTTATATGTTGTAGCCGTGTTACAGTAACACGTTGATCGGTTGTTGTATTTTTCAATTGTTATATGTTGTAGCCGTGTTACAGTAACACGTTGATCGGTTGTAGTATTTTTCAATTGTTATATCTTGTAGCCGTGTTACAGTAACACGTTGATCGGTTGTAGTATTTTTCAATTGTTATATGTTGTAGCCGTGTTACAGTAACACGTTGATCGGTTGTAGTATTTATCAATTGTTATATCTTGTGGCCGTGTTACAGTAACACGTTGATCGGTTGTAGTATTTTTCAATTGTTATATCTTGTAGCCGTGTTACAGTAACACGTTGATCGGTTGTAGTATTTTTCAATTGTTATATGTTGTAGCCGTGTTACAGTAACACGTTGATCGGTTGTAGTATTTTTCAATTGTTATATCTTGTAGCCGTGTTGCAGTAACACGTTGATCGGTTGTAGTATTTTTCATTTGTTATATCTTGTAGCCGTGTTACAGTAACACGTTGATCGGTTGTAGTATTTTTCAATTGTTATATCTTGTAGCCGTGTTACAGTAACACGTTGATCGGTTGTAGTATTTGTCAATTGTTATATCTTGTAGCCGTGTTACAGTAACACGTTGATCGGTTGTAGTATTTTTCAATTGTTATATCTTGTGGCCGTGTTACAGTAACACGTTTATCGCTTGTAGTATTTTTCAATTGTTATATCTTGTAGCCGTGTTACAGTAACACGTTGATCGGTTGTAGTATTTTTCAATTGTTGTATCTTGTAGCCATGTTACAGTAACACGTTGATCGGTTGTAGTATTTTTCAATTGTTATATCTTATAGCCGTGTTACAGTAACACGTTGATCGGTTGTAGTATTTTTCAATTGTTATATCTTGTAGCCGTGTTACAGTAACACGTTGATCGGTTGTTGTATTTTTCAATTGTTATATCTTGCAGCCGTATTACAGTAACACGTTGATCGGTTGTAGTATTTTTCAATTGTTATATCTTGTAGCCGTGTTACAGTAACACGTTGATCGGTTGTAGTATTTGTCAATTTTATATCTTGTAGACGTGTTATAGTAACACGTTGATCGGTTGTAGCATTTTTCAATTGTTATATCTTGTATCTGTGTTACAGTAACACGTTGATCGGTTGTAGTATTTTTCAATTGTTATATCTTGCAGCCGTGTTACAGTAACACGTTGATCGGTTGTAGTATTTTTCAATTGTTATATCTTGTAGCCGTGTTACAGTAACACGTTGATAGGTTGTAGTATTTTTCAATTGTTATATGTTATAGCCGTGTTACAGTAACACGTTGATCGGTTGTAGAATTTTTCAATTGTTATATCTTGAAGCCGTGTTACAGTAACACGTTGATCGGTTGTAGTATTTTTCAATTGTTATATCTTGCAGCCGTATTACAGTAACACGTTGATCGGGTGTAGTATTTTTCAATTGCTTTATCTTGTAGCCGTGTTACAGTAACACGTTGATCGGTTGTAGTATTTTTCAATTGTTATATCTTGTAGCCGTGTTACAGTAACACGTTGATCGGTTGTAGTATTTTTCAATTGTTATATGTTGTAGCCGTGTTACAGTAACACGTTGATCGGTTGTAGTATTTTTCATTTGTTATATCTTGTAGCCGTGTTACAGTAACACGTTGATCGGTTGTAGTATTTTACAATTGTTATATCTTGTAGCCGTGTTACAGTAACACGTTGATCGGTTGTAGTATTTTTCATTTGTTATATTTTGTAGCCGTGTTACAGTAACACGTTGATCGGTTGTAGTATTTTTCATTTGTTATATCTGGTAGCCGTGTTACAGTAACACGTTGATCGGTTGTAGTATTTTTCAATTGTTATATCTTGTAGCCGTGTTACAGTAACACGTTGATCGGTTGTAGTATTTTTCAATTGTTATATCTTGTAGCCGTGTTACAGTAACACGTTGATCGGTTGTAGTATTTTTCAATTGTTATATCTTGTAGACGTGTCACAGTAACAAGTTGATCGGTTGTAGTATTTTTCAATTGTTATATGTTGTAGCCGTGTTACAGTAACACGTTGATCGGTTGTTGTATTTTTCAATTGTTATATCTTGTAGCCGTGTTACAGTAACACGTTGATCGGTTGTAGTATTTTTCAATTGTTATATCTTGTAGCCGTGTTACAGTAACACGTTGATCGGTTGTAGTATTTTTCAATTGTTATATGTTGTAGCCGTGTTACAGTAACACGTTGATCGGTTGTAGTATTTATCAATTGTTATATCTTGTGGCCGTGTTACAGTAACACGTTGATCGGTTGTAGTATTTTTCAATTGTTATATCTTGTAGCCGTGTTACAGTAACACGTTGATCGGTTGTAGTATTTTTCAATTGTTATATGTTGTAGCCGTGTTACAGTAACACGTTGATCGGTTGTAGAATTTTTCAATTGTTATATCTTGAAGCCGTGTTACAGTAACACGTTGATCGGTTGTAGTATTTTTCAATTGTTATATCTTGCAGCCGTATTACAGTAACACGTTGATCGGGTGTAGTATTTTTCAATTGCTATATCTTGTAGACGTGTCACAGTAACACGTTGATCGGTTGTAGTATTTTTCAATTGTTATATCTTGTAGACGTGTCACAGTAACACATTGATCGGTGTAGTATTTTTCAATTGTTATATGTTGTAGCCATGTTACAGTAACACGTTGATCGGTTGTTGTATTTTTCAATTGTTATATCTTGTAGCCGTGTTACAGTAACACGTTGATCGGTTGTAGTATTTTTCAATTGTTATATCTTGTAGCCGTGTTACAGTAACACGTTGATCGGTTGTAGTATTTTTCAATTGTTATATGTTGTAGCCGTGTTACAGTAACACGTTGATCGGTTGTAGTATTTATCAATTGTTATATGTTGTGGCCGTGTTACAGTAACACGTTGATCGGTTGTAGTATTTTTCAATTGTTATATCTTGTAGCCGTGTTACAGTAACACGTTGATCGGTTGTAGTATTTTTCAATTGTTATATCTTGTAGCCGTGTTACAGTAACACGTTGATCGGTTGTAGTATTTTTCAATTGTTATATCTTGTGGCCGTGTTACAGTAACACGTTGATCGCTTGTAGTATTTTTCAATTGTTATATCTTGTAGCCGTGTTACAGTAACACGTTGATCGGTTGTAGTATTTTTCAATTGTTATATCTTGTAGCCGTGTTGCAGTAACACGTTGATCGGTTGTAGTATTTTTCATTTGTTATATCTTGTACCCGTGTTACAGTAACACGTTGATCGGTTGTAGTATTTGTCAATTGTTATATCTTGTAGCCGTGTTACAGTAACACGTTGATCGGTTGTAGTATTTTTCAATTGTTTTATCTTGTGGCCGTGTTACAGTAACACGTTTATCGCTTGTAGTATTTTTCAATTGTTATATCTTGTAGCCGTGTTACAGTAACACGTTGATCGGTTGTAGTATTTTTCAATTGTTATATCTTGTAGCCGTGTTACAGTAACACGTTGATCGGTTGTAGTATTTGTCAATTTTATATCTTGTAGCCGTGTTATAGTAACACGTTGATCGGTTGTAGCATTTTTCAATTGTTATATCTTGTATCTGTGTTACAGTAACACGTTGATCGGTTGTAGTATTTTTCAATTGTTATATCTTGCAGCCGTGTTACAGTAACACGTTGATCGGTTGTAGTATTTTTCAATTGTTATATCTTGTAGCCGTGTTACAGTAACACGTTGATAGGTTGTAGTATTTTTCAATTGTTATATGTTGTAGCCGTGTTACAGTAACACGTTGATCGGTTGTAGAATTTTTCAATTGTTATATCTTGAAGCCGTGTTACAGTAACACGTTGATCGGTTGTAGTATTTTTCAATTGTTATATCTTGCAGCCGTATTACAGTAACACGTTGATCGGGTGTAGTATTTTTCAATTGCTATATCTTGTAGCCGTGTTACAGTAACACGTTGATCGGTTGTAGTATTTTTCAATTGTTATATCTTGTAGCCGTGTTACAGTAACACGTTGATCGGTTGTAGTATTTTTCAATTGTTATATGTTGTAGCCGTGTTACAGTAACACGTTGATCGGTTGTAGTATTTTTCATTTGTTATATCTTGTAGCCGTGTTACAGTAACACGTTGATCGGTTGTAGTATTTTACAATTGTTATATCTTGTAGCCGTGTTACAGTAACACGTTGATCGGTTGTAGTATTTTTCATTTGTTATATCTTGTAGCCGTGTTACAGTAACACGTTGATCGGTTGTAGTATTTTTCAATTGTTATATCTTGTAGCCGTGTTACAGTAACACGTTGATCGGTTGTAGTATTTTTCAATTGTTATATCTTGTGGCCGTGTTACAGTAACACGTTGATCGCTTGTAGTATTTTTCAATTGTTATATCGTGTAGACGTGTCACAGTAACACGTTGATCAGTTGTAGTATTTTTCAATTGTTATATCTTGTAGACGTGTCACAGTAACACGTTGATCGGTTGTAGTATTTTTCAATTGTTATATGTTATAGCCGTGTTACAGTAACACGTTGATCGGTTGTTGTATTTTTCAATTGTTATATCTTGTAGTCGTGTTACAGTAACACGTTGATCGGTTGTAGTATTTTTCAATTGTTATATCTTGTAGCCGTGTTACAGTAACACGTTGATCGGTTGTAGTATTTTTCAATTGTTATATGTTGTAGCCGTGTTACAGTAACACGTTGATCGGTTGTAGTATTTATCAATTGTTATATCTTGTGGCCGTGTTACAGTAACACGTTGATCGGTTGTAGTATTTTTCAATTGTTATATCTTGTGGCCGTGTTACAGTAACACGTTGATCGCTTGTAGTATTTTTCAATTGTTATATCGTGTAGACGTGTCACAGTAACGCGTTGATCAGTTGTAGTATTTTTCAATTGTTATATCTTGTAGACGTGTCACAGTAACACGTTGATCGGTTGTAGTATTTTTCAATTGTTATATGTTGTAGCCGTGTTACAGTAACACGTTGATCGGTTGTTGTATTTTTCAATTGTTATATCTTGTAGCCGTGTTACAGTAACACGTTGATCGGTTGTAGTATTTTTCAATTGTTATATCTTGTAGCCGTGTTACAGTAACACGTTGATCGGTTGTAGTATTTTTCAATTGTTATATCTTGTGGCCGTGTTACAGTAACACGTTGATCGCTTGTAGTATTTTTCAATTGTTATATCGTGTAGACGTGTCACAGTAACACGTTGATCAGTTGTAGTATTTTTCAATTGTTATATCTTGTAGACGTGTCACAGTAACACGTTGATCGGTTGTAGTATTTTTCAATTGTTATATGTTGTAGCCGTGTTACAGTAACACGTTGATCGGTTGTAGTATTTTTCAATTGTTATATCTTGTAGTCGTGTTACAGTAACACGTTGATCGGTTGTAGTATTTTTCAATTGTTATATCTTGTAGCCGTGTTACAGTAACACGTTGATCGCTTGTAGTATTTTTCAATTGTTATATCGTGTAGACGTGTCACAGTAACGCGTTGATCAGTTGTAGTATTTTTCAATTGTTATATCTTGTAGACGTGTCACAGTAACACGTTGATCGGTTGTAGTATTTTTCAATTGTTATATGTTGTAGCCGTGTTACAGTAACACGTTGATCGGTTGTAGTATTTTTCAATTGTTATATCTTGTGGCCGTGTTACAGTAACACGTTGATCGCTTGTAGTATTTTTCAATTGTTATATCGTGTAGACGTGTCACAGTAACGCGTTGATCAGTTGTAGTATTTTTCAATTGTTATATCTTGTAGACGTGTCACAGTAACACGTTGATCGGTTGTAGTATTTTTCAATTGTTGTATGTTGTAGCCGTGTTACAGTAACACGTTGATCGGTTGTTGTATTTTTCAATTGTTATATCTTGTAGCCGTGTTACAGTAACACGTTGATCGGTTGTAGTATTTTTCAATTGTTATATCTTGTAGCCGTGTTACAGTAACACGTTGATCGGTTGTAGTATTTTTCAATTGTTATATCTTGTGGCCGTGTTACAGTAACACGTTGATCGCTTGTAGTATTTTTCAATTGTTATATCGTGTAGACGTGTCACAGTAACACGTTGATCAGTTGTAGTATTTTTCAATTGTTATATCTTGTAGACGTGTCACAGTAACACGTTGATCGGTTGTAGTATTTTTCAATTGTTATATGTTGTAGCCGTGTTACAGTAACACGTTGATCGGTTGTAGTATTTTTCAATTGTTATATCTTGTAGTCGTGTTACAGTAACACGTTGATCGGTTGTAGTATTTTTCAATTGTTATATCTTGTAGCCGTGTTACAGTAACACGTTGATCGCTTGTAGTATTTTTCAATTGTTATATCTTGTAGACGTGTCACAGTAACACGTTGATCAGTTGTAGTATTTTTCAATTGTTATATCTTGTAGACGTGTCACAGTAACACGTTGATCGGTTGTAGTATTTTTCAATTGTTATATGTTGTAGCCGTGTTACAGTAACACGTTGATAGGTTGTTGTATTTTTCAATTGTTATATCTTGTAGTCGTGTTACAGTAACACGTTGATCGGTTGTAGTATTTTTCAATTGTTATATGTTGTAGCCGTGTTACAGTAACACGTTGATCGGTTGTAGAATTTTTCAATTGTTATATCTTGAAGCCGTGTTACAGTAACACGTTGATCGGTTGTAGTATTTTTCAATTGTTATATCTTGCAGCCGTATTACAGTAACACGTTGATCGGGTGTAGTATTTTTCAATTGCTATATCTTGTAGCCGTGTTACAGTAACACGTTGATCGGTTGTAGTATTTTTCAATTGTTATATCTTGTAGCCGTGTTACAGTAACACGTTGATCGGTTGTAGTATTTTTCAATTGTTATATGTTGTAGCCGTGTTACAGTAACACGTTGATCGCTTGTAGAATTTTTCAATTGTTATATCGTGTAGACGTGTCACAGTAACGCGTTGATCAGTTGTAGTATTTTTCAATTGTTATATCTTGTAGACGTGTCACAGTAACACGTTGATCGGTTGTAGTATTTTTCAATTGTTATATGTTGTAGCCGTGTTACAGTAACACGTTGATCGGTTGTTGTATTTTTCAATTGTTATATCTTGTAGCCGTGTTACAGTAACACGTTGATCGGTTGTTGTATTTTTCAATTGTTATATCTTGTAGTCGTGTTACAGTAACACGTTGATCGGTTGTGGTATTTTTCAATTGTTATATCTTGTAGCCGTGTTACAGTAACACGTTGATCGGTTGTAGTATTTTTCAATTGTTATATGTTGTAGCCGTGTTACAGTAACACGTTGATCGGTTGTAGTATTTATCAATTGTTATATCTTGTGGCCGTGTTACAGTAACACGTTGATCGGTTGTAGTATTTTTCAATTGTTATATCGTGTAGACGTGTCACAGTAACACGTTGATCGCTTGTAGTATTTTTCAATTGTTATATCGTGTAGACGTGTCACAGTAACGCGTTGATCAGTTGTAGTATTTTTCAATTGTTATATCTTGTAGACGTGTCACAGTAACACGTTGATCGGTTGTAGTATTTTTCAATTGTTATATGTTGTAGCCGTGTTACAGTAACACGTTGATCGGTTGTTGTATTTTTCAATTGTTATATCTTGTAGCCGTGTTACAGTAACACGTTGATCGGTTGTAGTATTTTTCAATTGTTATATCTTGTAGCCGTGTTACAGTAACACGTTGATCGGTTGTAGTATTTTTCAATTGTTATATCTTGTGGCCGTGTTACAGTAACACGTTGATCGCTTGTAGTATTTTTCAATTGTTATATCGTGTAGACGTGTCACAGTAACACGTTGATCAGTTGTAGTATTTTTCAATTGTTATATCTTGTAGACGTGTCACAGTAACACGTTGATCGGTTGTAGTATTTTTCAATTGTTATATGTTGTAGCCGTGTTACAGTAACACGTTGATCGGTTGTAGTATTTTTCAATTGTTATATCTTGTAGTCGTGTTACAGTAACACGTTGATCGGTTGTAGTATTTTTCAATTGTTATATCTTGTAGCCGTGTTACAGTAACACGTTGATCGCTTGTAGTATTTTTCAATTGTTATATCTTGTAGACGTGTCACAGTAACACGTTGATCAGTTGTAGTATTTTTCAATTGTTATATCTTGTAGACGTGTCACAGTAACACGTTGATCGGTTGTAGTATTTTTCAATTGTTATATGTTGTAGCCGTGTTACAGTAACACGTTGATAGGTTGTTGTATTTTTCAATTGTTATATCTTGTAGTCGTGTTACAGTAACACGTTGATCGGTTGTAGTATTTTTCAATTGTTATATGTTGTAGCCGTGTTACAGTAACACGTTGATCGGTTGTAGAATTTTTCAATTGTTATATCTTGAAGCCGTGTTACAGTAACACGTTGATCGGTTGTAGTATTTTTCAATTGTTATATCTTGCAGCCGTATTACAGTAACACGTTGATCGGGTGTAGTATTTTTCAATTGCTATATCTTGTAGCCGTGTTACAGTAACACGTTGATCGGTTGTAGTATTTTTCAATTGTTATATCTTGTAGCCGTGTTACAGTAACACGTTGATCGGTTGTAGTATTTTTCAATTGTTATATGTTGTAGCCGTGTTACAGTAACACGTTGATCGCTTGTAGTATTTTTCAATTGTTATATCGTGTAGACGTGTCACAGTAACGCGTTGATCAGTTGTAGTATTTTTCAATTGTTATATCTTGTAGACGTGTCACAGTAACACGTTGATCGGTTGTAGTATTTTTCAATTGTTATATGTTGTAGCCGTGTTACAGTAACACGTTGATCGGTTGTTGTATTTTTCAATTGTTATATCTTGTAGCCGTGTTACAGTAACACGTTGATCGGTTGTTGTATTTTTCAATTGTTATATCTTGTAGTCGTGTTACAGTAACACGTTGATCGGTTGTGGTATTTTTCAATTGTTATATCTTGTAGCCGTGTTACAGTAACACGTTGATCGGTTGTAGTATTTTTCAATTGTTATATGTTGTAGCCGTGTTACAGTAACACGTTGATCGGTTGTAGTATTTATCAATTGTTATATCTTGTGGCCGTGTTACAGTAACACGTTGATCGGTTGTAGTATTTTTCAATTGTTATATCTTGTGGCCGTGCTACAGTAACACGTTGATCGCTTGTAGTATTTTTCAATTGTTATATCGTGTAGACGTGTCACAGTAACGCGTTGATCAGTTGTAGTATTTTTCAATTGTTATATCTTGTAGACGTGTCACAGTAACACGTTGATCGGTTGTAGTATTTTTCAATTGTTATATGTTGTAGCCGTGTTACAGTAACACGTTGTTCGGTTGTTGTATTTTTCAATTGTTATATCTTGTAGCCGTGTTACAGTAACACGTTGATCGGTTGTAGTATTTTTCAATTGTTATATCTTGTAGCCGTGTTACAGTAACACGTTGATCGGTTGTAGTATTTTTCAATTGTTATATCTTGTGGCCGTGTTACAGTAACACGTTGATCGCTTGTAGTATTTTTCAATTGTTATATCGTGTAGACGTGTCACAGTAACACGTTGATCAGTTGTAGTATTTTTCAATTGTTATATCTTGTAGACGTGTCACAGTAACACGTTGATCGGTTGTAGTATTTTTCAATTGTTATATGTTGTAGCCGTGTTACAGTAACACGTTGATCGGTTGTAGTATTTTTCAATTGTTATATCTTGTAGTCGTGTTACAGTAACACGTTGATCGGTTGTAGTATTTTTCAATTGTTATATCTTGTAGCCGTGTTACAGTAACACGTTGATCGCTTGTAGTATTTTTCAATTGTTATATCTTGTAGACGTGTCACAGTAACACGTTGATCAGTTGTAGTATTTTTCAATTGTTATATCTTGTAGACGTGTCACAGTAACACGTTGATCGGTTGTAGTATTTTTCAAATGTTATATGTTGTAGCCGTGTTACAGTAACACGTTGATAGGTTGTTGTATTTTTCAATTGTTATATCTTGTAGTCGTGTTACAGTAACACGTTGATCGGTTGTAGTATTTTTCAATTGTTATATGTTGTAGCCGTGTTACAGTAACACGTTGATCGGTTGTAGTATTTTTCAATTGTTATATCTTGCAGCCGTATTACAGTAACACGTTGATCGGGTGTAGTATTTTTCAATTGCTATATCTTGTAGCCGTGTTACAGTAACACGTTGATCGGTTGTAGTATTTTTCAATTGTTATATCTTGTAGCCGTGTTACAGTAACACGTTGATCGGTTGTAGTATTTTTCAATTGTTATATGTTGTAGCCGTGTTACAGTAACACGTTGATCGCTTGTAGTATTTTTCAATTGTTATATCGT
Source organism: Bathymodiolus brooksi (assembly GCA_963680875.1). Taxonomy (NCBI): domain Eukaryota; kingdom Metazoa; phylum Mollusca; class Bivalvia; order Mytilida; family Modiolidae; genus Bathymodiolus; species Bathymodiolus brooksi. Next base: position 3,039,812 of record OY804577.1, read on the forward strand.
GTAGACGTGTCACAGTAACGCGTTGATCAGTTGTAGTATTTTTCAATTGTTATATCTTGTAGACGTGTCACAGTAACACGTTGATCGGTTGTAGTATTTTTCAATTGTTATATGTTGTAGCCGTGTTACAGTAACACGTTGATCGGTTGTTGTATTTTTCAATTGTTATATCTTGTAGCCGTGTTACAGTAACACGTTGATCGGTTGTAGTATTTTTCAATTGTTATATCTTGTAGCCGTGTTACAGTAACACGTTGATCGGTTGTAGTATTTTTCAATTGTTATATCTTGTGGCCGTGTTACAGTAACACGTTGATCGCTTGTAGTATTTTTCAAATTGTTATATCGTGTAGACGTGTCACAGTAACACGTTGATCAGTTGTAGTATTTTTCAATTGTTATATCTTGTAGACGTGTCACAGTAACACGTTGATCGGTTGTAGTATTTTTCAATTGTTATATGTTGTAGCCGTGTTACAGTAACACGTTGATCGGTTGTAGTATTTTTCAATTGTTATATCTTGTAGTCGTGTTACAGTAACACGTTGATCGGTTGTAGTATTTTTCAATTGTTATATCTTGTAGCCGTGTTACAGTAACACGTTGATCGGTTGTAGTATTTTTCAATTGTTATATCTTGTAGACGTGTCACAGTAACACGTTGATCAGTTGTAGTATTTTTCAATTGTTATATCTTGTAGACGTGTCACAGTAACACGTTGATCGGTTGTAGTTTTTTCCATTTGTAAATGTTGTAGCCGTGTTACAGTAACACGTTGATAGGTTGTAGTATTTTTCAATTGTTATATCTTGTAGTCGTGTTACAGTAACACGTTGATCGGTTGTAGTATTTTTCAATTGTTATATCTTGTAGCCGTGTTACAGTAACACGTTGATAGGTTGTAGTATTTTTCAATTGTTATATGTTGTAGCCGTGTTACAGTAACACGTTGATCGCTTGTAGAATTTTTCAATTGTTATTTCTTGAAGCCGTGTTACAGTAACACGTTGATCGGTTGTAGTATTTTTCAATTGTTATATCTTGCAGCCGCATTACAGTAACACGTTTATCGGGTGTAGTATTTTTCAATTGCTATATCTTGTAGCCGTGTTACAGTAACACGTTGATCGGTTGTAGTATTTTTCAATTGTTATATCTTGTAGCCGTGTTACAGTAACACGTTGATCGGTTGTAGTATCTTTCAATTGTTATATGTTGTAGCCGTGTTACAATAACACGTTGATCGGTTGTAGTATTTTTCATTTGTTATATCTTGTAGCCGTGTTACAGTAACACGTTGATCGGTTGTAGTATTTTTCATTTGTTATATCTTGTAGACGTGTTACAGTAACACGTTGATCGGTTGTAGTATTTTTCATTTGTTATATCTTGTAGCCGTGTTACAGTAAAACGTTGATCGTTTGTAGTATTTTTCAATTGTTATATCTGGTAGCCGTGTTACAGTAACACGTTGATCGGTTGTAGTATTTTTCAATTGTTATATCTTGTAGCCGTGTTACAATAACACGTTGATCGGTTGTAGTATTTTTCAATTGTTATATCTTGTAGCCGTGTTACAGTAACACGTTGATCGGTTGTAGTATTTTTCAATTGTTATATCTTGTAGCCGTGTTGCAGTAACACGTTGATCGGTTGTAGTATTTTTCATTTGTTATATCTTGTAGCCGTGTTACAGTAACACGTTGATCGGTTGTAGTATTTTTCAATTGTTATATCTTGTAGCCGTGTTACAGTAACACGTTGATCGGTTGTAGTATTTTTCAATTGTTATATCTTGTAGCCGTGTTACAGTAACACGTTGATCGGTTGTAGTATTTTTCAATTGTTATATCTTGTAGCCGTGTTACAGTAACACGTTGATCGGTTGTAGTATTTTTCAATTGTTATATCTTGTAGCCGTGTTACAGTAACACGTTGATCGGTTGTAGTATTTTTCAATTGTTATATCTTGTTGCCGTGGTACAGTAACACGTTGATCGGTTGTAGTATTTTACAATTGTTATATCTTGTAGCCGTGTTACAGTAACACGTTGATCGGTCGTAGTATTTTTCAATTGTTATATCTTGTAGCCGTGTTACAGTAACACGTTGATCGGTTGTAGTATTTTTCAATTGTTATATGTTGTAGCCGCGTTATAGTAACACGTTGATCGGTTGTAGTATTTTTCAATTGTTATATCTTGTAGCCGTGTTACAGTAACACGTTGATCGGTTGTAGTATTTTTCAATTGTTATATCTTTTAGCCGTGTTACAGTAACACGTTGATCGGTTGTAGTATTTTTCAATTGTTATATCTTGTGGCCGTGTTACAGTAACACGTTGATCGCTTGTAGTATTTTTCAATTGTTATATCGTGTAGACGTGTCACAGTAACACGTTGATCAGTTGTAGTATTTTTCAATTGTTATACCTTGTAGACGTGTCACAGTAACACGTTGATCGGTTGTAGTATTTTTCAATTGTTATATGTTGTAGCAGTGTTACAGTAACACGTTGATCGGTTGTTGTATTTTTCAATTGTTATATCTTGTAGACGTGTCACAGTAACACGTTGATCGGTTGTAGTATTTTTCAATTGTTATATGTTGTAGCAGTGTTACAGTAACACGTTGATCGGTTGTAGTATTTTTCAATTGTTATATCGTGTAGACGTGTCACAGTAACACGTTGATCAGTTGTAGTATTTTTCAATTGTTATACCTTGTAGACGTGTCACAGTAACACGTTGATCGGTTGTAGTATTTTTCAATTGTTATATGTTGTAGCAGTGTTACAGTAACACGTTGATCGGTTGTAGTATTTTTCAATTGTTATATCTTGTAGCCGTGTTACAGTAACAAGTTGATCGGTTGTAGTATTTTTCAATTGTTATATGTTGTAGCCGTGTTACAGTAACACGTTGATCGGTTGTAGTATTTATCAATTGTTATATCTTGTGGCCGTGTTACAGTAACACGTTGATCGGTTGTAGTATTTTTCAATTGTTATATCTTGTGGCCGTGTTACAGTAACACGTTGATCGCTTGTAGTATTTTTCAATTGTTATATCGTGTAGACGTGTCACAGTAACACGTTGATCAGTTGTAGTATTTTTCAATTGTTATACCTTGTAGACGTGTCACAGTAACACGTTGATCGGTTGTAGTATTTTTCAATTGTTATATGTTGTAGCAGTGTTACAGTAACACGTTGATCGGTTGTAGTATTTTTCAATTGTTATATCTTGTAGACGTGTCACAGTAACACGTTGATCGGTTGTAGTATTTTTCAATTGTTATATGTTGTAGCAGTGTTACAGTAACACGTTGATCGGTTGTAGTATTTTTCAATTGTTATATCGTGTAGACGTGTCACAGTAACACGTTGATCAGTTGTAGTATTTTTCAATTGTTATACCTTGTAGACGTGTCACAGTAACACGTTGATCGGTTGTAGTATTTTTCAATTGTTATATGTTGTAGCCGTGTTACAATAACACGTTGATCGGTTGTAGTATTTTTCAATTGTTATATCTTGTAGCCGTGTTACAGTAACACGTTGATCGGTTGTAGTATTTTACAATTGTTATATCGTGTAGCCGTGTTACAGTAACACGTTGATCGGTTGTAGTATTTTTCATTTGTTATATCTTGTAGCCGTGTTACAGTAACACGTTGATCGGTTGTAATATTTTTCATTTGTTATATCTGGTAGCCGTGTTACAGTAACACGTTGATCGTTTGTAGTATTTTTCAATTGTTATATCTGGTAGCCGTGTTACAGTAACACGTTGATCGGTGTAGTATTTTTCAATTGTTATATCTTGTAGCCGTGTTACAATAACACGTTGATCGGTTGTAGTATTTTTCAATTGTTATATCTTGTAGCCGTGTTACAGTAACACGTTGATCGGTTGTAGTATTTTACAATTGTTATATCTTGTAGCCGTGTTACAGTACCACGTTGATCGGTTGTAGTATTTTTCAATTGTTATATCTTGTAGCCGTGTTACAGTAACACGTTGATCGGTTGTAGTATTTTTCAATTGTTATATCTTGTAGCCGTGTTACAGTAACACGTTGATCGGTTGTAGTATTTTTCAATTGTTATATGTTGTAGCGTGTTACAATAACACGTTGATCGGTTGTAGTATTTTTCATTTGTTATATCTTGTAGCCGTGTTACAGTAACACGTTGATCGGTTGTAGTATTTTACAATTGTTATATCGTGTAGCCGTGTTACAGTAACACGTTGATCGGTTGTAGTATTTTTCATTTGTTATATCTTGTAGCCGTGTTACAGTAACACGTTGATCGGTTGTAGTATTTTTCATTTGTTTTATCTGGTAGCCGTGTTACAGTAACACGTTGATCGTTTGTAGTATTTTTCAATTGTTATATCTGGTAGCCGTGTTACAGTAACACGTTGATCGGTTGTAGTATTTTTCAATTGTTATATCTTGTAGCCGTGTTACAATAACACGTTGATCGGTTGTAGTATTTTTCAATTGTTATATCTTGTAGCCGTGTTACAGTAACACGTTGATCGGTTGTAGTATTTTACAATTGTTATATCTTGTAGCCGTGTTACAGTACCACGTTGATCGGTTGTAGTATTTTTCAATTGTTATATCTTGTAGCCGTGTTACAGTAACACGTTGATCGGTTGTAGTATTTTTCAATTGTTATATCTTGTAGCCGTGTTACAGTAACACGTTGATCGGTTGTAGTATTTTTCAATTGTTATATCTTGTAGCCGTGTTACAGTAACACGTTGATCGGTCGTAGTATTTTTCAATTGTTATATCTTGTAGACGTGTCACAGTAACACGTTGATCAGTTGTAATATTTTTCAATTGTTATATCTTGTAGACGTGTCACAGTAACAAGTTGATCGGTTGTAGTGTTTTTCAATTGTTATATGTTGTAGCCGTGTTACAGTAACACGTTGATCGGTTGTTGTATTTTTCAATTGTTATATCTTGTAGCCGTGTTACAGTAACACGTTGATCGGTTGTAGTATTTTTCAATTGTTATATCTTGTAGCCGTGTTACAGTAACACGTTGATCGGTTGTAGTATTTTTCAATTGTTATATGTTGTAGCCGTGTTACAGTAACACGTTGATCGGTTGTAGTATTTATCAATTGTTATATCTTGTGGCCGTGTTACAGTAACACGTTGATCGGTTGTAGTATTTTTCAATTGTTATATCTTGTGGCCGTGTTACAGTAACACGTTGATCGGTTGTAGTATTTTTCAATTGTTATATCTTGTAGCCGTGTTACAGTAACACGTTGATCGGTTGTAGTATTTTTCAATTGTTATATCTTGTAGCCGTGTTGCAGTAACACGTTGATCGGTTGTAGTATTTTTCATTTGTTATATCTTGTAGCCGTGTTACAGTAACACGTTGATCGGTTGTAGTATTTTTCAATTGTTATATCTTGTAGCTGTGTTACAGTAACACGTTGATCGGTTGTAGTATTTGTCAATTGTTATATCTTGTAGCCGTGTTACAGTAACACGTTGATCGGTTGTAGTATTTTTCAATTGGTATATCTTGTAGCCGTGTTACAGTAACACGTTGATCGGTTGTAGTATTTGTCAATTGTTATATCTTGTAGCCGTGTTACAGTAACACGTTGATCGGTAGTAGTATTTTTCAATTGTTATATCTTGTAGCCGTGTTACAGTAACATGTTGATCGGTTGTAGTATTTTTCAATTGTTATATCTTGTGGCCGTGTTACAGTAACACGTTGATCGCTTGTAGTATTTTTCAATTGTTATATCTTGTAGCCGTGTTACAGTAACACGTTGATCGGTTGTAGTATTTTTCAATTGTTGTATCTTGTAGCCATGTTACAGTAACACGTTGATCGGTTGTAGTATTTTTCAATTGTTATATCTTGTAGCCGTGTTACAGTAACCCGTTGATCGGTTGTAGTATTTTTCAATTGTTATATGTTGTAGCCGTGTTACAGTAACCCGTTGATCGGTTGTAGTATTTTTGAATTGTTATATCTTGCAGCCGTATTACAGTAACACGTTGATCGGTTGTAGTATTTTTCATTTGTTATATCTTGTAGCCGTGTTACAGTAACACGTTGATCGGTTGTAGTATTTTTCATTTGTTATATCTGGTAGCCGTGTTACAGTAACACGTTGATCGTTTGTAGTATTTTTCAATTGTTATATCTGGTAGCCGTGTTACAGTAACACGTTGATCGGTTGTAGTATTTTTCAATTGTTATATCTTGTAGCCGTGTTACAATAACACGTTGATCGGTTGTAGTATTTTTCAATTGTTATATCTTGTAGCCGTGTTACAGTAACACGTTGATCGGTTGTAGTATTTTACAATTGTTATATCTTGTAGCCGTGTTACAGTACCACGTTGATCGGTTGTAGTATTTTTCAATTGTTATATCTTGTAGCCGTGTTACAGTAACACGTTGATCGGTTGTAGTATTTTTCAATTGTTATATCTTGTAGCCGTGTTACAGTAACACGTTGATCGGTTGTTGTATTTTTCAATTGTTATATCTTGTAGCCGTGGTACCGTAACACGTTGATCGGTTGTAGTATTTTACAATTGTTATATCTTGTAACCGTGTTACAGTAACACGTTGATCGGTTTTAGTATTTTTCAATTGTTATATCTTGTGGCCGTGTTACAGTAACACGTTGATCGCTTGTAGTATTTTTCAATTGTTATATCGTGTAGACGTGTCACAGTAACACGTTGATCAGTTGTAGTATTTTTCAATTGTTATATCTTGTAGACGTGTCACAGTAACAAGTTGATCGGTTGTAGTATTTTTCAATTGTTATATGTTGTAGCCGTGTTACAGTAACACGTTGATCGGTTGTTGTATTTTTCAATTGTTATATCTTGTAGCGTGTTACAGTAACACGTTGATCGGTTGTAGTATTTTTCAATTGTTATATCTTGTAGCCGTGTTACAGTAACACGTTGATCGGTTGTAGTATTTTTCAATTGTTATATCTTGTAGCCGTGTTACAGTAACACGTTGATCGGTTGTAGTATTTATCAATTGTTATATCTTGTGGCCGTGTTACAGTAACACGTTGATCGGTTGTAGTATTTTTCAATTGTTATATCTTGTAGCCGTGTTACAGTAACACGTTGATCGGTTGTAGTATTTTTCAATTGTTATATCTTGTAGCGTGTTACAGTAACACGTTGATCGGTTGTAGTATTTTTCAATTGTTATATCTTGTAGCCGTGTTACAGTAACACGTTGATCGGTTGTAGTATTTTTCATTTGTTATATCTTGTAGCCGTGTTACAGTAACACGTTGATCGGTTGTAGTATTTTTCATTTGTTATATCTGGTAGCCGTGTTACAGTAACACGTTGATCGGTTGTAGTATTTTTCAATTGTTATATCTTGTAGCCGTGTTACAGTAACACGTTGATCGGTTGTAGTATTTTTCAATTGTTATATCTTGTAGCCTTGTTACAGTAACACGTTGATCGGTTGTAGTATTTTTCAATTGTTATATCTTGTGGCCGTGTTACAGTAACACATTGAACGCTTGTAGTATTTTTCAATTGTTATATCTTGTAGACGTGTCACAGTAACACGTTGATCAGTTGTAGTATTTTTCAATTGTTATATCTTGTAGCCGTGTTACAGTAACACGTTGATCGGTTGTAGTATTTTTCAATTGTTATATCTTGTAGCCGTGTTACAGTAACACGTTGATCGGTTGTAGTATTTTTCAATTGTTATATCTTGTAGCCGTGGTACCGTAACACGTTGATCGGTTGTAGTATTTTACAATTGTTATATCTTGTAACCGTGTTACAGTAACACGTTGATCGGTTTTAGTATTTTTCAATTGTTATATCTTGTGGCCGTGTTACAGTAACACGTTGATCGCTTGTAGTATTTTTCAATTGTTATATCGTGTAGACGTGTCACAGTAACACGTTGATCGGTTGTAGTATTTTTCAATTGTTATATCTTGTAGCCGTGTTACAGTAACACGTTGATCGGTTGTAGTATTTTTCAATTGTTATATCTTGTGGCCGTGTTACAGTAACACGTTGAACGCTTGTAGTATTTTTCAATTGTTATATCTTGTAGCCGTGTTACAGTAACACGTTGATCGGTTGTAGTATTTTTCAATTGTTATATCTCTTAGCCGTGTTACAGTAACACGTTGATCGGTTGTAGTATTTTTCAATTGTTATATGTTGTAGCCGTGTTACAGTAACACGTTGATCGGTTGTAGTATTTATCAATTGTTATATCTTGTGGCCGTGTTACAGTAACACGTTGATCGGTTGTAGTATTTTTCAATTGTTATATCTTGTAGCCGTGTTACAGTAACACGTTGATCGGTTGTAGTATTTTTCAATTGTTATATCTTGTAGCCGTGTTACAGTAACACGTTGATCGGTTGTAGTATTTTTCAATTGTTATATCTTGTGGCCGTGTTACAGTAACACGTTGATCGCTTGTAGTATTTTTCAATTGTTATATCTTGTAGCCGTGTTACAGTAACACGTTGATCGGTTTTAGTATTTTTCAATTGTTATATCTTGTAGCGGTGTTGCAGTAACACGTTGATCGGTTGTAGTATTTTTCATTTGTTATATCTTGTAGCCGTGTTACAGTAACACGTTGATCGGTTGTGGTATTTTTCAATTGTTATATCTTGTAGCCGTGTTACAGTAACACGTTGATCGGTTGTAGTAATTGGTCAATTGTTATATCTTGTAGCCGTGTTACAGTAACACGTTGATCGGTTGTAGTATTTTTCAATTGGTATATCTTGTAGCCGTGTTACAGTAACACGTTGATCGGTTGTAGTATTTTTCAATTGTTATATCTTGTAGCCGTGTTACAGTAACACGTTGATCGGTAGTAGTATTTTTCAATTGTTATATCTTGTAGCCGTGTTACAGTAACACGTTGATCGGTTGTAGTATTTTTCAATTGTTATATCTTGTAGCCGTGTTACAGTAACACGTTGATCGGTTGTAGTATTTTTCAATTGTTATATCTTGTAGCCGTGTTACAGTAACACGTTGATCGGTTGTAGTATTTTTCATTTGTTATATCTTGTAGCCGTGTTACAGTAACACGTTGATCGGTTGTAGTATTTTACAATTGTTATATTTTGTAGCCGTGTTACAGTAACACGTTGATCGGTTGTAGTATTTTTCATTTGTTATATCTGGTAGCCGTGTTACAGTAACACGTTGATCGGTTGTAGTATTTTTCAATTGTTATATCTTGTAGCCGTGTTACAGTAACACGTTGATCGGTTGTAGTATTTTTCAATTGTTATATCTTGTAGCCGTGTTACAGTAACACGTTGATCGGTTGTAGTATTTTTCAATTGTTATATCTTGTAGACGTGTCACAGTAACAAGTTGATCGGTTGTAGTATTTTTCAATTGTTATATGTTGTAGCCGTGTTACAGTAACACGTTGATCGGTTGTTGTATTTTTCAATTGTTATATCTTGTAGCCGTGTTACAGTAACACGTTGATCGGTTGTAGTATTTTTCAATTGTTATATCTTGTAGCCGTGTTACAGTAACACGTTGATCGGTTGTAGTATTTTTCAATTGTTATATCTTGTAGCCGTGTTACAGTAACACGTTGATCGGTTGTAGTATTTATCAATTGTTATATCTTGTGGCCGTGTTACAGTAACACGTTGATCGGTTGTAGTATTTTTCAATTGTTATATCTTGTAGCCGTGTTACAGTAACACGTTGATCGGTTGTAGTATTTTTCAATTGTTATATCTTGTAGCGTGTTACAGTAACACGTTGATCGGTTGTAGTATTTTTCAATTGTTATATCTTGTAGCCGTGTTACAGTAACACGTTGATCGGTTGTAGTATTTTTCATTTGTTATATCTTGTAGCCGTGTTACAGTAACACGTTGATCGGTTGTAGTATTTTTCATTTGTTATATCTGGTAGCCGTGTTACAGTAACACGTTGATCGGTTGTAGTATTTTTCAATTGTTATATCTTGTAGCCGTGTTACAGTAACACGTTGATCGGTTGTAGTATTTTTCAATTGTTATATCTTGTAGCCTTGTTACAGTAACACGTTGATCGGTTGTAGTATTTTTCAATTGTTATATCTTGTGGCCGTGTTACAGTAACACATTGAACGCTTGTAGTATTTTTCAATTGTTATATCTTGTAGACGTGTCACAGTAACACGTTGATCAGTTGTAGTATTTTTCAATTGTTATATCTTGTAGCCGTGTTACAGTAACACGTTGATCGGTTGTAGTATTTTTCAATTGTTATATCTTGTAGCCGTGTTACAGTAACACGTTGATCGGTTGTAGTATTTTTCAATTGTTATATCTTGTAGCCGTGGTACCGTAACACGTTGATCGGTTGTAGTATTTTACAATTGTTATATCTTGTAACCGTGTTACAGTAACACGTTGATCGGTTTTAGTATTTTTCAATTGTTATATCTTGTGGCCGTGTTACAGTAACACGTTGATCGCTTGTAGTATTTTTCAATTGTTATATCGTGTAGACGTGTCACAGTAACACGTTGATCGGTTGTAGTATTTTTCAATTGTTATATCTTGTAGCCGTGTTACAGTAACACGTTGATCGGTTGTAGTATTTTTCAATTGTTATATCTTGTGGCCGTGTTACAGTAACACGTTGAACGCTTGTAGTATTTTTCAATTGTTATATCTTGTAGCCGTGTTACAGTAACACGTTGATCGGTTGTAGTATTTTTCAATTGTTATATCTCTTAGCCGTGTTACAGTAACACGTTGATCGGTTGTAGTATTTTTCAATTGTTATATGTTGTAGCCGTGTTACAGTAACACGTTGATCGGTTGTAGTATTTATCAATTGTTATATCTTGTGGCCGTGTTACAGTAACACGTTGATCGGTTGTAGTATTTTTCAATTGTTATATCTTGTAGCCGTGTTACAGTAACACGTTGATCGGTTGTAGTATTTTTCAATTGTTATATCTTGTAGCCGTGTTACAGTAACACGTTGATCGGTTGTAGTATTTTTCAATTGTTATATCTTGTGGCCGTGTTACAGTAACACGTTGATCGCTTGTAGTATTTTTCAATTGTTATATCTTGTAGCCGTGTTACAGTAACACGTTGATCGGTTTTAGTATTTTTCAATTGTTATATCTTGTAGCGGTGTTGCAGTAACACGTTGATCGGTTGTAGTATTTTTCATTTGTTATATCTTGTAGCCGTGTTACAGTAACACGTTGATCGGTTGTGGTATTTTTCAATTGTTATATCTTGTAGCCGTGTTACAGTAACACGTTGATCGGTTGTAGTAATTGGTCAATTGTTATATCTTGTAGCCGTGTTACAGTAACACGTTGATCGGTTGTAGTATTTTTCAATTGGTATATCTTGTAGCCGTGTTACAGTAACACGTTGATCGGTTGTAGTATTTTTCAATTGTTATATCTTGTAGCCGTGTTACAGTAACACGTTGATCGGTAGTAGTATTTTTCAATTGTTATATCTTGTAGCCGTGTTACAGTAACACGTTGATCGGTTGTAGTATTTTTCAATTGTTATATCTTGTAGCCGTGTTACAGTAACACGTTGATCGGTTGTAGTATTTTTCAATTGTTATATCTTGTAGCCGTGTTACAGTAACACGTTGATCGGTTGTAGTATTTTTCATTTGTTATATCTTGTAGCCGTGTTACAGTAACACGTTGATCGGTTGTAGTATTTTACAATTGTTATATTTTGTAGCCGTGTTACAGTAACACGTTGATCGGTTGTAGTATTTTTCATTTGTTATATCTGGTAGCCGTGTTACAGTAACACGTTGATCGGTTGTAGTATTTTTCAATTGTTATATCTTGTAGCCGTGTTACAGTAACACGTTGATCGGTTGTAGTATTTTTCAATTGTTATATCTTGTAGCCGTGTTACAGTAACACGTTGATCGGTTGTAGTATTTTTCAATTGTTATATCTTGTGGCCGTGTTACAGTAACACGTTGAACGCTTGTAGTATTTTTCAATTGTTATATCTTGTAGACGTGTCACAGTAACACGTTGATCAGTTGTAGTATTTTTCAATTGTTATATCTTGTAGACGTGTCACAGTAACAAGTTGATCGGTTGTAGTGTTTTTCAATTGTTATATGTTGTAGCCGTGTTACAGTAACACGTTGATCGGTTGTTGTATTTTTCAATTGTTATATCTTGTAGCCGTGTTACAGTAACACGTTGATCGGTTGTAGTATTTTTCATTTGTTATATCTTGTAGCCGTGTTACAGTAACACGTTGATCGGTTGTAGTATTTTACAATTGTTATATTTTGTAGCCGTGTTACAGTAACACGTTGATCGGTTGTAGTATTTTTCATTTGTTATATCTGGTAGCCGTGTTACAGTAACACGTTGATCGGTTGTAGTATTTTTCAATTGTTATATCTTGTAGCCGTGTTACAGTAACACGTTGATCGGTTGTAGTATTTTTCAATTGTTATATCTTGTAGCCGTGTTACAGTAACACGTTGATCGGTTGTAGTATTTTTCAATTGTTATATCTTGTGGCCGTGTTACAGTAACACGTTGAACGCTTGTAGTATTTTTCAATTGTTATATCTTGTAGACGTGTCACAGTAACACGTTGATCAGTTGTAGTATTTTTCAATTGTTATATCTTGTAGACGTGTCACAGTAACAAGTTGATCGGTTGTAGTGTTTTTCAATTGTTATATGTTGTAGCCGTGTTACAGTAACACCTTGATCGGTTGTTGTATTTTTCAATTGTTATATCTTGTAGCCGTGTTACAGTAACACGTTGATCGGTTGTAGTATTTTTCAATTGTTATATCTCTTAGCCGTGTTACAGTAACACGTTGATAGGTTGTAGTATTTTTCAATTGTTATATGTTGTAGCCGTGTTACAGTAACACGTTGATCGGTTGTAGTATTTATCAATTGTTATATCTTGTGGCCGTGTTACAGTAACACGTTGATCGGTTGTAGTATTTTTCAATTGTTATATCTTGTAGCCGTGTTACAGTAACACGTTGATCGGTTGTAGTATTTTTCAATTGTTATATCTTGTGGCCGTGTTACAGTAACACGTTGATCGCTTGTAGTATTTTTCAATTGTTATATCTTGTAGCCGTGTTACAGTAACACGTTGATCGGTTTTAGTATTTTTCAATTGTTATATCTTGTAGCCGTGTTGCAGTAACACGTTGATCGGTTGTAGTATTTTTCATTTGTTATATCTTGTAGCCGTGTTACAGTAACACGTTGATCGGTTGTAGTAATTGGTCAATTGTTATATCTTGTAGCCGTGTTACAGTAACAAGTTGATCGGTTGTAGTATTTTTCAATTGGTATATCTTGTAGCCGTGTTACAGTAACACGTTGATCGGTTGTAGTATTTGTCAATTGTTATATCTTGTAGCCGTGTTACAGTAACACGTTGATCGGTAGTAGTATTTTTCAATTGTTATATCTTGTAGCCGTGTTACAGTAACACGTTGATCGGTTGTAGTATTTTTCAATTGTTATATCTTGTGGCCGTGTTACAGTAACACGTTGATCGCTTGTAGTATTTTTCAATTGTTATATCTTGTAGCCGTGTTACAGTAACACGTTGATCGGTTGTAGTATTTTTCAATTGTTGTATCTTGTAGCCATGTTACAGTGACACGTTGGTCGGTTGTAGTATTTTTCAATTGTTATATCTTGTAGCCGTGTTACAGTAACACGTTGATCGGTTGTAGTATTTTTCAATTGTTATATGTTGTAGCCGTGTTACAGTAACACGTTGATCGGTTGTAGTATTTGACAATTTTATATCTTGTAGCCGTGTTATAGTAACACGTTGATCGGTTGTAGCATTTTTCAATTGTTATATCTTGTATCTGTGTTACAGTAACACGTTGATCGGTTGTAGTATTTTTCAATTGTTATATCTTGTAGCCGTGTTACAGTAACACGTTGATAGGTTGTAGTATTTTTCAATTGTTATATGTTGTAGCCGTGTTACATTAACACGTTGATCGGTTGTAGAATTTTTCAATTGTTATATCTTGAAGCCGTGTTACAGTAACACGTTGATCGGTTGTAGTATTTTTCAATTGTTATATCTTGCAGCCGTATTACAGTAACACGTTGATCGGGTGTAGTATTTTTCAATTGCTATATCTTGTAGCCGTGTTACAGTAACACGTTGATCGGTTGTAGTATTTTTCAATTGTTATATCTTGTAGCCGTGTTACAGTAACACGTTGATCGGTTGTAGTATTTTTCAATTGTTATATGTTGTAGCCGTGTTACAATAACACGTTGATCGGTTGTAGTATTTTTCATTTGTTATATCTTGTAGCCGTGTTACAGTAACACGTTGATCGGTTGTAGTATTTTACAATTGTTATATCGTGTAGCCGTGTTACAGTAACACGTTGATCGGTTGTAGTATTATTCATTTGTTATATCTTGTAGCCGTGTTACAGTAACACGTTGATCGGTTGTAGTATTTTTCATTTGTTATATCTGGTAGCCGTGTTACAGTAACACGTTGATCGTTTGTAGTATTTTTCAATTGTTATATCTGGTAGCCGTGTTACAGTAACACGTTGATCGGTTGTAGTATTTTTCAATTGTTATATCTTGTAGCCGTGTTACAGTAACACGTTGATCGGTTGTAGTATTTTTCAATTGTTATATCTTGTAGCCGTGTTACAGTAACACGTTGATCGGTTGTAGTATTTTTCAATTGTTATATCTTGTGGCCGTGTTACAGTAACACGTTGATCGGTTGTAGTATTTTTCAATTGTTATATCTTGTAGCCGTGTTACAGTAACACGTTGATCGGTTGTAGTATTTGTCAATTGTTATATCTTGTAGCCGTGTTACAGTAACACGTTGATCGGTTGTAGTATTTTTCAATTGTTATATCTTGTAGCTGTGTTACAGTAACACGTTGATCGGTTGTAGTATTTTTCATTTGTTATATCTTGTAACCGTGTTACAGTAACACGTTGATCGGTTGTAGTATTTGTCAATTGTTATATCTTGTAGCCGTGTTACAGTAACACGTTGATCGGTTGTAGTATTTTTCAATTGTTATATCTTGTAGCCGTGTTACAGTAACACGTTGATCGGTTGTAGTATTTTACAATTGATATATCTTGTAGCCGTGTTACAGTAACACTTTGATCGGTTGTAGTATTTTTCAATTGTTATATCTTGTAGCCGTTTTACAGTAACATGTTGATCGGTTGTAGTATTTTTCAATTGTTATATCTTGTAGCCGTGTTACAGTAACACGTTGATCGGTTGTAGTATTTTTCAATTGTTATATCTTGTAGCTGTGTTACAGTAACACCGTTGATCGGTAGTAGTATTTTCCAATTGCTATATCTTGTAGTTGTGTTACAGTAATACGTTGATCGGTTGTAGTATTTTTCAATTGTTATATCTTGTAGCCGTGTTACAGTAACACGTTGATCGGTTGTAGTATTTTTCAATTGTTATATCTTGTAGCCGTGTTACAGTAACACGTTGATCGGTTGTAGTATTTTACAATTGTTATATCTTGTAGTTGTGTTACAGTAACACGTTGATCGCTTGTAGTATTTTTCAATTGTTATATCTTGTAGCCGTGTTACAGTAACACGTTGATCGGTTGTAGTATTTTTCAATTGTTATATCTTGTAGCCGTGTTACAGTAACCCGTTGATCGGTTGTAGTATTTTTCAATTGTTATATCTTGTAGCCGTGTTACAGTAACACGTTATACGGTTGTAGTATTTTTCATTTGTTATATCTTGTAGCCGTGTTACAGTAACACGTTGATCGGTTGTAGTATTTTTCAATTGTTATATCTTGTAGCCGTTTTACAGTAACACGTTGATCGGTTGTTGTATTTTTCAATTGTTATATCTTGTAGCCGTGTAACAGTAACACGTTGATCGGTTGTAGTATTTTTCAATTGTTATATCTTGTAACAGTGTTACAGTAACACGTTGATCGGTTGTAGTATTTTTCAATTGTTATATCTTGTAGCCGTGTTACTATAAGACGTTGATCGGTTGTAGTATTTTTCAATTGTTATATCTTGTAACTCTGTTACAGTAACACGTTGATCGGTTGTAGTATTTTTCAATTGTTATATCTTGTAGCCATTTTACAGTAACACGTCGGGTGTCACTATTGGAGCAGAAACGGCTTACACTTCCGGTGTACATGAGTCCATCTCCGTTATTTTTATGGAGTTCGTATTTATCAGTTTAGTTTTCTGTGTAGTATTTGGTAAATCATTGTTTGTTTTTGTCCTTGTTTGATTTATGGCTTCTGGTGTCACTTTTCTTTTGACTATTGCATTGTCTGTCCTTGTTTGATTTATGGCTTCTGGTGTCACTTTTCTTTTGACTATTGCATTGTCTGTCCTTGTTTGATTTATGGCTTCTGATGTCACTTTTCTTTTGACTATTGCATTGTCTGTCCTTGTTTGATTGATGGCTTCTGATGTCACTTTTCTTTTGACTATTGCATTGTCTGTCCTTGTTTGATTTATTGCTTCTGATGTCACTTTTCTTTTGACTATTGCATTGTCTGTCCTTGTTTGATTTATTGCTTCTGATGTCACTTTTCTTTTGACTATTGCATTGTCTGTCCTTGTTTGATTGATGGCTTCTGATGTCTCTTTTCTTTTGACTATTGCATTGTCTGTCCTTGTTTGATTTATGGCTTCTGATGTCACTTTTCTTTTGACTATTGCATTGTCTGTCCTTGTTTGATTTATGGCTTCTGATGTCACTTTTCTTTTGACTATTGCATTGTCTGTCCTTGTTTGATTTATGGCTTCTGATGTCACTTTTCTTTTGACTATTGCATTGTCTGTCCTTGTTTGATTGATGGCTTCTGATTAATCGAACATTGATAGTAGTCGTTAAAAAGCAATCTTAAATATTTATCACATACCTGAATTCCACCAAGAGTTCTGACTCTTGACCTAATAGCAATGGTACCACCAGGGACACAAAAAGGCATGCAAGCACAATCTCCTGTTCTTGAAGACAAGTTACACACCATACACGGCAAACAGAAGTACGAAATAATACCTACAAAATATATAAACATAATGTATGATAAATAAATGTGCTTGTGTCATTCCAATCGTCGGCTAGTTTTGGTACAAAGGTAGAACTGGAGTGTGCTTTGTTTTATAAACCCTAGAGAAAATCGAAAGGGGCAATCAAGAATGTACAATCTAGAGAAACTGGCAATACTGGCTTACACAAGACACACGACGAAGACAAACAAAACAAAAAACACAACACAATATGTGTTGGACACCTCTATACGCAAACAAACACAAACAACGTAAATAAGACATGACAAACAACTGGAGGTAAAGACGAGCGTTTTGTAAATTCAGATCTTTAGTTAGTGATGGTACAATACAATATGTGAGCCGTGGTACAATAACGATACAGAAGAGCGCTTTGTGTGAGCCGTGGTATAATAACGGTACAGGGGAGCGCTTTGTAATTGCAACTTTTAAATAATGGTGGTATAATATACACTTATTGACTGGCATGAGGGTAATAGCAAGTTTATTTTTCCCCGCGACACCAACTATTTCCAGAGGTGAAGCCGATTGCAATAATTAACTTACTAGGCCTATTACACGAACAGTCAGTCAATAAGTGCGTTATTATACCAAACAGCATAAGAGAGTACAATATCACGAACACACAAACACATATGATGAAACTGAGTGAAAATCAACAAACGTGATGAAACAAAGAGTATCCCTCATTCTTCTTATATGTAGAGGTTCTGACATCCGACGACGCGCGAGTCTGTTCACCATGTTTGTTGTTGTCAGCGGGTTTCGGGATTTTAGCTTAGCATGGGAAATATGTCGAGAATTTTGAATGTCCATTAACATCAAACATTTCGCGAAAATATATCTCGTATCAGGTGAAGGTCACAGGAGAGTTAATATTTTTTTTTTAAATATTAGTGGCCTTTCTATTTGTACAAATGCGTAATCAACAACTCACTGATTACACATTACATAATATAACATAACCACTGTCACATTCATTAGACAACAGTATACTGATATCAGTTTGACATCTTTCCGAAAAATATGTTTTCAACGTTTATTAATGATTAAACATAAGTTAACAGAGCTAACAAAACCAGATTCCTATGTGTTTCTATATTTTGCAATTAACTTTGCGCAATTAGAGGTACCAACTTGAATTATATTATTTACTTCATATCTTACATGTTTTAATATCCGTGAAGCAGTCAAACAGACCGGTAGACCAATATCTATGACCTTCAACTGTGGACACAAGCAAACTTCCAGGTTGAGGTTGAGTTGTTACAGGTGCTGCCATCCTAAAGTAGAATAATTAAAGCAGTAATGATGAGTACACCACAAGTTCCCCTTCCATGTGATTATAAAAAGCAAACAAGTCTACATTATGCAGGTACGTACTGAGCATGTTCGTGTTTGTTGAAAATAACATTGCCATTTCTATGGATTAAAGTATTTTTATTTGCTCATACCTTTTGTCCTAAATCGGCCCAATTTAATAGGTAACTAAAGAAGTTTTTCAAACAAACATATATAGACAATATGGATTATAAAATGTGATTAAAGAGAATAAACTCTGGCTTCATAGTAAATATTTTATTACATACACCTGTATCCTCTAGAACATGAGTTTTATAAACCAATTATTAAATCGTTCAGAAATTTTCAAATAAATGTCATGAAAAATAAGGTGGATAAAGTACAGAAAAATTGTAACGTCGTCATCGATAGCTTTGTTAACTGAATATCTGTGTCACAGAAGACCACGGACATTTGTCGTCATCAATAGCTTTATTAACTGTCTGTGTCCCAGAAGACCACGGACATTTGTCGTTATCAATAGCTTTGTTAACTGAATATCTGTGTCCCAGAAGACCACGGACATTTGTCGTCATCAATAGCTTTATTAACTAAATATCTGTGTCACAGAAGACCACGGACATTTGTCGTCATCAATAGCTTTGTTAACTGAATATCTGTGTCACAGAAGACCACGGCTATTTGTCGTCATCAATAGCTTTGTTAACTGAATATCTGTGTCCCAGAAGACCACGGACATTTGTCATTTGTCGTTCTAGTCACAGTTGCTTTGTTAACTGAGTATCTGTATCACAGAAGACCCCGGACATTTGTCATTTGTCGTACCCTTCTTCCCTCTATCATAAAACTAGGTTAACTCCGCTATTTCTTGATGTGCATGAACCAAGCCAGGTAAATGAACGGCCGTGTATTTGTGTGTTAGGGGCCGTGTATTTGTGTGTTAGGGGCCGTGTATTTGTGTGTTAGGGGCCGTGTATTTGTGTGTTAGCGGCCGTGTATTTGTGTGTTAGGGGCCGTGTATTTGTATGTTAGGGGCCGTGTATTTGTGTGTTAGGGGCCGTGTATTTGTGTGTTAGCGGCCGTGTATTTGTGCGTTAGGGGTCGTGTATTTGTATGTTAGGGGCCGTGTATTTGTGTGTTAGGGGCCGTGTATTTGTGTGTTAGGGGCCGTGTATTTGTGTGTTAGGGGTCGTGTATTTGTGTGTTAGGGGCCGTGTATTTGTGTGTTAGGGGTCGTGTATTTGTGTGTTAGGGGTCGTGTATTTGTGTGTTAGGGGTCGTGTATTTGTGTGTTACGGGTCGTGTATTTGTGTGTTAGCGGTCGTGTATTTGTGTGTTAGGGGCCGTGTATTTGTGTGTTAGCGGCCGTGTATGTATGTGTTAGGGGCCGTGTATTTGTGTGTAAGGGGCCGTGTATTTGTGTGTTAGGGGCCGTGTATTTGTGTGTTAGGGACCGTGTATTTGTGTGTTAGGGGCCGTGTATTTGTGTGTTAGGGGCCGTGTATTTGTGTGTTAGGGTCGTGTATTGTGTGTTAGGGTCGTGTATTTGTGTGTTAGGGCCGTGTATTTGTGTGTTAGGAGCCGTGTATTTGTGTGTTAGGGGTATCGATTGTGTCTCTTTCTACGATTCTAATATTTAATTTTGGAACTGTTTCGACAGTGTGGCATTCTTTGTTTTTCATTTTATGGCGTATCACCGGCTTTGTAACAGTGTAACATGACGAGTGCAAACAGAGGAACAGGACCTGCTTACCATACCGGATCACATGAGTTCACCCCGGGTTATAGTCGTGTTGCCCAATGTCCAGTTGTATTTGTAGTGTAAAATGGACCATTGTGTGTCTTTGTCCTATTTGTTTTGCTTTAGTATGCCGATATGTTATGTACTAAATTGTTCTATTGTAGATGTGAGTCTTTTTGTCCCATTTGTTTTGCTTTAGTATGCCGGTATGTTATGTACTAAATTGTTCTATTGTAGATGTGAGTCTTTTTGTCCCATTTGTTTTGCTTTAGTATGCCGGTATGTTATGTACTAAATTGTTCTATTGTAGATGTGAGTCTTTTTGTCCTATTTGTTTTGCTTTAGTATCCCGATATGTTATGTACTAAATTGTTCTATTGTAGATATGAGTCTTATTGTCCTATTTGTTTTGCTTTAGTATGCCGGATGTTATGTACTAAATTGTTCTATTGTAGATATGAGTCTTATTGTCCTATTTGTTTTGCTTTAGTATGCCGGTATGCTATGTACTAAATTGTTCTATTGTAGATGTGAGTCTTATTGTCCTATTTGTTTTGCTTTAGCATGCCGGTATGTTATGTACTCAATTGTTCTATTGTAGATGTGAGTCTTTTTGTCCTATTTGTTTTGCTTTAGTATCCCGATATGTTATGTACTAAATTGTTCTATTGTAGATATGAGTCTTATTGTCCTATTTGTTTTGCTTTAGTATGCCGGTATGCTATGTACTAAATTGTTCTATTGTAGATGTGAGTCTTTTTGTCCTATTTGTTTTGCTTTAGTATGCCGGTATTTTATGTACTAAATTGTTCTATTGTAGAATGTGAGTCTTTTTGTCCCATTTGTTTTGCTTTAGTATGCCGGTATGTTATGTACTAAATTGCTCTATTGTAGACGTGAGTCTTTTTGTCCTATTTGCTTTGCATTAGTATGCTGGTATTTTATGTACTAAATTGTTCTATTGTAGATATGAGTCTTATTGTCCTATTTGTTTTGCTTTAGTATGCCGGTATGTTATGTACTAAATTGTTCTATTGTAGATGTGAGTCTTTTTGTCCCATTTGTTTTGCTTTATTATGCCGGTATGTTATGTACTAAATTGTTCTATTGTAGATGTGAGTCTTTTTGTCCTATTTGTTTTGCTTTATTATGCCGGTATGTTATGTACTAAATTGTTCTATTGTAGATGTGAGTCTTTTTGTCCTATTTGTTTTGCTTTATTATGCCGGTATGTTATGTACTAAATTGTTCTATTGTAGATGTGAGTCTAATTGTCCTATTTGTTTTGCTTTAGTATGCTGGTATTTTATGTACTAAATTGTTCTATTGTAGATATGAGTCTTATTGTCCTATTTGTTTTGCTTTAGTATGCCGGTATGTTATGTACTAAATTGTTCTATTGTAGATGTGAGTCTTTTTGTCCTATTTGTTTTGCTTTATTATGCCGGTATGTTATGTACTAAATTGTTCTATTGTAGATGTGAGTCTTTTTGTCCCATTTGTTTTACTTCAGTATGCCGGTATGTTATGTACTAAATTGTTCTATTGTAGATGTGAGTCTTATTGTCCCATTTGTTTTGCTTTAGTATGCCGGTATTTTATGTACTAAATTGTTCTATTGTAGAATGTGAATCTTTTTGTCCTATTTGTTTTGCTTTAGTATACCGGTATGTTATGTACTAAATTGTTCTATTGTAGATGTGAGTCTTTTTGTCCTATTAGTTTTGCTTTAGTGTGCCGGTATGTTATGTACTAAATTGTTCTATTGTAGATGTGAGTCTGTTTGTCCTATTTGTTTTGCTTTAGTATGCCGGTATGTTATGTACTAAATTGTTCTATTGTAGATGTGAGTCTTTTTGTCCTATTTGTTTTGCTTTAGTATACCGGTATGTTATGTACTAAATTGTTCTATTGTAGATGTGAGTCTTTTTGTCCTATTTGTTTTGCCTTAGTATGCCGGTATGTTATGTACTAAATTGTTCTATTGTAGATGTGAGTCGTTTTGTCCTATTTGTTTTGCATTAGTATGGCGGTATGTTATGTACTAAATTGTTCTATTGTAGATGTGAGTCTTTTTGTCCTATTTGTTTTGCTTTAGTATGCCGGTATGGTATGTACTAGATTGTTCTATTGTAGATGTGAGTCTTTTTGTCCTATTTGTTTTGCTTTAGTATACCGGTATGTTATGTACTAAATTGTTCTATTGTAGATGTGAGTCTTTTTGTCCTATTTGTTTTGCTTTAGTATACCGATATGTTATGTGCTAAATTGTTCTATTGTAGATGTGAGTCATTTTTTCCTATTTGTTTTGCTTTAGTATGCCGATATGCTATGTACTAAATTGTTCTATTGTAGATGTGAGTCATTTTGTCCTATTTGTTTTCCTTTAGTATGCCGGTATGTTATGTACTAAATTGTTCTATTGTAGATGTGAGTCTTTTTGTCCTATTTGTTTTGCTTTAGTATGCCGATATGGTATGTACTAAATTGTTCTATTGTAGATGTGAGTCTGTTTGTCCTATTTGTTTTGCTTTAGTATGCCGATATGTTATGTACTAAATTGTTCTATTGTAGATGTGAGTCTTTTTGTCCTATTTGTTTTGCTTTAGTATACCGGTATGGTATGTACTAAATTGTTCTATTGTAGATGTGAGTCTTTTTGTCCTATTTGTTTTGCTTTAGTATACCGGTATGTTATGTACTAAATTGTTCTATTGTAGATGTGAGTCTTTTTGTCCCATTTGTTTTGCTTTAGTATACCGGTATGTTATGTACTAAATTGTTCTATTGTAGATGTGAGTCTTTTTGTCCTATTTGTTTTGCTTTAGTATGCCGGTATGTTATATACTAAATTGTTCTATTGTAGATGTGAGTCTTTTTGTCCCATTTGTTTTGCTTTAGTATGCCGGTATGTTATGTACTAAATTGTTCTATTGTAGATGTGAGTCTTTTTGTCCTATTTGTTTTGCTTTAGTATACCGGTATGTTATGTACTAAATTGTTCTATTGTAGATGTGAGTCTTTTTGTCCTATTGGTTTTGCCTTAGTATGCCGATATGTTATGTACTAAATTGTTCTATTGTAGATGTGAGTCTTTTTGTCCTATTTGTTTTGCTTTAGTATGCCGGTATGTTATGTACTAAATTGTTCTATTGTAGATGTGAAACATATTTAATTAATTGATTAATTGATTATTGGTTATTTATTCAGAACGAGAACAATTTCAACCATGTGTAGAACAGATATATAGATATAAATTAGGAATGAAAGAACTGCAGCAAGGACCTTTGAACTGCATGCCATAAGTTGGGTAGGCACGAAAAATGTAGTCTTTTGTAGTGGCGTAATTGCGCCTACTCTTTCTCGAAATCTACAAAGTGGTGTTTAACATACAAGACAAATGGTACTCTCCAACGCCATCATCCATATTGGACGACGTTCGGCGTTCTGAATTATAACCTGACAAGCCTCCACTCGAGATCTCCTCCCTGCTACCTGGCGACGTACTGGATTGATTGATTGATTGATTGATTGATTGATTGATTGATTGATTGATTGATTGATTGATTGATTGATTGATTGATTGATTGATTGATTGATTGATTGATTGATTGATTGATTGATTGATTGATTGATTGATTGATTGATTGATTGATTGATTGATTGATTGATTGATTGATTGATTGTGATACTCCCCAGACACAAGACACTCATGTCCGTCCTGTTCTAAGGGCGAGGTGTACATATTTAATTCGTCCCCTACAACCAGCGGACTACCCCTCCCGGGAATTTGCTTCCATAGCGGAGAAATTAGGTAATTCAGAGAATTGGGTTGTTCTACTATTACCGGGGGTTGTATGGGGGTCTGATCAGGGTTGGTTGTTGCAAGTAATGATCAGTAAATTGTCAGATGTATCCTGGGAACTTTAACTTATATTTGAGAAAGATAAATACAATACGTCTAGTAGTATAGCATCTCTAGAGGAAGTTTTAATGATTCAATGTCAATAGTAAATATGACTTGTCTGTGATTAGTGAGTGATAATACATTATCATGTAATGTATCTTAATATAGTTGTGACAGATCATTGTGTCAACGTAACAATCATACATATTGTGGAAAGGAATTAAAAAATAATATTATTTTTACAGCCCCAACTATTATCTTATCTTGGGCGAATAAAAAAAAATAAAAATACCTCCTCAATAAAACAGTTTCAAAACCTAATATAATTGGCAGAAATATAGACATATTTGATACCTCAAACACACATACATAACCACTGACATTGATGTCTTTGTACAGGCACGTAACAAGAGGCTGTTCACACATACATGACCACTGACATTGATGTCTTTCTAAAGGCACGTAACAAGAGGCTGTTCACACATACATGACCACTGACATTGATGTCTTTGTACAGGCACGTAACAAGAGGCTGTTCACACATACATGACCACTGACATTGATGTCTTTGTACAGGCACGTAACAAGAGGATGTTCACACATACATGACCACTGACATTGATGTATGTGTACAGGCACGTAACAAGAGGCTGTTCACACATACATGACCACCGACATTGATGTCTTTGTACAGGCACGTAACAAGAGGCTGTTCACACATACATGACCACTGACATTGATGTCTTTGTACAGGCACGTAGCAAGAGGCTGTTCACACATACATGACCACTGACATTGATGTCTTTGTACAGGCACGTAACAAGAGGCTGTTCACACATACATGACCACTGACATTGATGTCTTTGTACAGGCACGTAACAAGAGGCTGTCTTAAACTATTGTTACCTGCACAAACCTCTCCTCTTGGTAAATTGATGCAGCCAAGCAAGTGTTTTCCACATGTTAGTATAATCCCCACCCCTTCGCCCGACACACACACATATAGTTTCGTGAGCAGTGTTGTTGGAAAGAATGGCCTCATCTTGAACTCTATGTATAATATGATTTATTCCTTGTGACACCTGAAGTTGTCTTAAGCATAATGTATGTATTCCTTATGATCCCTGAAGTTGTCTTAAGTATAATATATGTATTCCTTGTGACCCCTGAAATAGTCTAACGTATAATATGATTTATTCCTTGTGACCCCTAAAGTTGTCTTAAGCATAATATATGTATTCCTTATGATCCCTGAAGTTGTCTTAAGTATAATATATGTATTCCTTGTGATCCCTTAAGTTGTCTTAAGTATAATATATGTATTCCTTGTGATCTCTGAGGTTGTCTTAAGTATAATATATGTATTCCTTGTGATCTCTGAGGTTGTCTTAAGTATAATATATGTATTCCTTGTGACCACTGAAATAGTCTATTGCATAATATGATTTATTCCTTGTGACACCTGAAGTTGTCTTATGTATAACATATGATTTATTCCTTGTAACCCCTTAAGTTGTCTTAAGTATAATATGTGATTTATTCCTTGTGACCCTGAAGTTGTCTTAAGTATAATATATGATTTATTCCTTGTGACCCCTGAAGTTGTCTTAATTATAATAAATGATTTATTCCTTGTGACCCCTGAAGTTGTCTTAAGTATAATATATGAGTTATTCCTTGTGACCCCTGAAGTTGTCTTAAGTATAATATATGATTCATTCCTTGTGACCTCTGATGTTGTCTTTTGTGTAGTATATGATTTATTCCTTGTGACCCTGATGTTGTCTTTTGTATAATATATGATTTATTCCTTGTGACCTCTGATGTTGTATTTTGTATAATATATGATTTATTCCTTGTGATCCCTGATGTTGTCTTTTGTATAATATATGATTTATTCCTTGTGATCCCTGATGTTTTCTTTTGTATAATATATGATTTATTCCTTGTGACCCCTGATGTTGTCTTGTGTATAATATATGATTTATTCCTTGTGACCTCTGATGTTATCTTTTGCATAATATATGATTTATTCCTTGTGACCTCTGATGTTGTCTTTTGTATAATATATGATTTATTCCTTGTGATCCCTGATGTTGTCTTTTGTATAATATATGATTTATTCCATGTGACCTCTGATGTTTTCCTTTGTATAATATATGATTTATTCCTTGTGACCTCTGATGTTGTCTTTTGTATAATATATGATGTATTCCTTGTGACCCCTGATGTTGTCTTTTGTGTAATATATGATTTATTCCTTGTGACCCCTGATGTTGTCTTTTGCATAATATATGATTTATTCCTTGTGATGCCTGATGTTGTCTTTTGTATAATATATGATTTATTCCTTGTGACCCCTGATGTTGTCTTTTGTATAATATATGATTTATTCCTTGTGATCCCTGATGTTGTCTTTTGTATAATATATGATTTATTCCTTGTGACCCCTGATGGTGTCTTTTGTGTAATATATGATTTATTCCTTGTGATCCCTGATGTTTTCTTTTGTATAATATATGATTTATTCCTTTTGACCTCTGATGTTGTCTTTTGTATAATATATGATTTATTCCTTGTGACCCCTGATGTTGTCTTTTGTATAATATATGATTTATTCCTTGTGATCCCTGATGTTGTCTTTTGTATAATATATGATTTATTCCTTGTGACCCCTGATGGTGTCTTTTGTATAATATATGATTTATTCCTTGTGATCCCTGTTGTTGTCTTTTGTATAATATATGATTTATTCCTTGTGACCCCTGATGTTTTCTTTTGTATAATATATGATTTATTCCTTGTGATCCCTGATGTTGTCTTTTGTATAATATATGATTTATTCCTTGTGACCCCTGATGTTGTCTTTTGTATAATATATGATTTATTCCTTGTGATCCCTGATGTTGTCTTTTGCATAATATATGATTTATTCCTTGTGACTTCTGATGTTGTCTTTTGTATAATATATGATTTATTCCTTGTGACCTCTGATGTTGTCTTTTGTGTAATATATGATTTATTCCTTGTGACCCCTGATGTTGTCTTTAGTATAATATATCAATTATTCCTTGTGACCTCTGATGTTGTCTTTAGTATGATATATGATTTATTCCTTGTGATCCCTGATGTTGTCTTTTGTATAATATATGATTCATTCCTTGTGATCCCTGATGTTGTCTTTTGTATAATATATGATTTATTCCTTGTGACCTCTGATGTTATCTTTTGCATAATATATGATTTATTCCTTGTGACCTCTGATGTTGTCTTTTGTATAATATATGATTTATTCCTTGTGATCCCTGATGTTGTCTTTTGTATAATATATGATTTATTCCTTGTGATCCCTGATGGTGTCTTTTGTATAATATATGATTTATTCCTTGTGACCCCTGATGTTGTCTTTTGTGTAATATATGATTTATTCTTTGTGACCCCTGATGTTTTCTTTTGTGTAATATATGATTTATTCCTTGTGACCCATGATGTTGTCTTTTGTATAATATATGACTTATTCCTTGTGATCCCTGATGTTGTCTTTTGCATAATATATGATTTATTCCTTGTGACCCCTGATGTTGTCTTTTGTATAATATATGATTTATTCCTTGTGATCCCTGATGTTGTCTTTTGTATAATATATGATATATTCCTTGTGACCTCTGATGGTGTCTTTTGTGTAATATATGATTTATTCCTTGTGATCCCTGATGTTTTCTTTTGTATAATATATGATTTATTCCTTGTGACCCCTGATGTTTTCTTTTGTGTAATATATGATTTATTCCCTGTGACCCCTGATGTTGTCTTTTGTATAATATATGATTTATTCCTTGTGACCCCTGATGTTGTCTTGTGTATAATATATGATTTATTCCTTGTGATCCCTGATGTTGTCTTTTGTATAATATATGATTTATTCCTTGTGACCCCTGATGGTGTCTTTTGTATAATATATGATTTATTCCTTGTGATCCCTGTTGTTGTCTTTTGTATAATATATGATTTATTCCTTGTGACCCCTGATGTTGTCTTTTGCATAATATATGATTTATTCCTTGTGATGCCTGATGTTGTCTTTTGTATAATATATGATTTATTCCTTGTGACCCCTGATGTTGTCTTTTGTATAATATATGATTTATTCCTTGTGATCCCTGATGTTGTCTTTTGTATAATATATGATTTATTCCTTGTGACCCCTGATGGTGTCTTTTGTGTAATATATGATTTATTCCTTGTGATCCCTGATGTTTTCTTTTGTATAATATATGATTTATTCCTTTTGACCTCTGATGTTGTCTTTTGTATAATATATGATTTATTCCTTGTGACCCCTGATGTTGTCTTTTGTATAATATATGATTTATTCCTTGTGATCCCTGATGTTGTCTTTTGTATAATATATGATTTATTCCTTGTGACCCCTGATGGTGTCTTTTGTATAATATATGATTTATTCCTTGTGATCCCTGTTGTTGTCTTTTGTATAATATATGATTTATTCCTTGTGACCCCTGATGTTTTCTTTTGTATAATATATGATTTATTCCTTGTGATCCCTGATGTTGTCTTTTGTATAATATATGATTTATTCCTTGTGACCCCTGATGTTGTCTTTTGTATAATATATGATTTATTCCTTGTGATCCCTGATGTTGTCTTTTGCATAATATATGATTTATTCCTTGTGACTTCTGATGTTGTCTTTTGTATAATATATGATTTATTCCTTGTGACCTCTGATGTTGTCTTTTGTGTAATATATGATTTATTCCTTGTGACCCCTGATGTTGTCTTTAGTATAATATATCAATTGTTCCTTGTGACCTCTGATGTTGTCTTTAGTATAATATATGATTTATTCCTTGTGATCCCTGATGTTGTCTTTTGTATAATATATGATTTATTCCTTGTGACCCCTGATGTTGTCTTGTGTATAATATATGATTTATTCCTTGTGATCCCTGATGTTATCTTTTGTATAATATATGATTTATTCCTTGTGACCTCTGATGTTGTCTTTTATATAATATATGATTTATTCCTTGTGACCTCTGATGTTGTCTTTTGTATAATATATGATTTATTCCATGTGACCTCTGATGTTTTCTTTTGCATAATATATGATTTATTCCTTGTGACCTCTGATGTTGTCTTTTGTATAATATAAGATTTATTCCTTGTGATCCCTGATGTTGTCTTTTGTTTAATATATGTTTTATTCCTTGTGACCCCTGATGTTGTCTTTTGTATAATATATGATTTATTCCTTGTGATCCCTAATGTTGTATTTTGTATAATATATGATTTATTCCTTGTGACCCCTGATGTTGTCTTTTGAGTAATATATGATTTATTCCTTGTGATCCCTGATGCTGTCTTTTGTCAAATATATGATTTATTCCTTGTGACCCCTGATGTTGTCTTTTGTGTAATATATGATTTATTCCTTGTGACCCCTGATGTTGTCTTTAGTATAATATATCAATTGTTCCTTGTGACCTCTGATGTTGTCTTTAGTATAATATATGATTTATTCCTTGTGATCCCTGATGTTGTCTTTTGTATAATATATGATTTATTCCTTGTGACCCCTGATGTTGTCTTGTGTATAATATATGATTTATTCCTTGTGATCCCTGATGTTATCTTTTGTATAATATATGATATATTCCTTGTGACCTCTGATGGTGTCTTTTGTGTAATATATGATTTATTCCTTGTGATCCCTGATGTTTTCTTTTGTATAATATATGATTTATTCCTTGTGACCCCTGATGTTTTCTTTTGTGTAATATATGATTTATTCCCTGTGACCCCTGATGTTGTCTTTTGTATAATATATGATTTATTCCTTGTGACCCCTGATGTTGTCTTGTGTATAATATATGATTTATTCCTTGTGATCCCTGATGTTGTCTTTTGTATAATATATGATTTATTCCTTGTGACCCCTGATGGTGTCTTTTGTATAATATATGATTTATTCCTTGTGATCCCTGTTGTTGTCTTTTGTATAATATATGATTTATTCCTTGTGACCCCTGATGTTGTCTTTTGCATAATATATGATTTATTCCTTGTGATGCCTGATGTTGTCTTTTGTATAATATATGATTTATTCCTTGTGACCCCTGATGTTGTCTTTTGTATAATATATGATTTATTCCTTGTGATCCCTGATGTTGTCTTTTGTATAATATATGATTTATTCCTTGTGACCCCTGATGGTGTCTTTTGTGTAATATATGATTTATTCCTTGTGATCCCTGATGTTTTCTTTTGTATAATATATGATTTATTCCTTTTGACCTCTGATGTTGTCTTTTGTATAATATATGATTTATTCCTTGTGACCCCTGATGTTGTCTTTTGTATAATATATGATTTATTCCTTGTGATCCCTGATGTTGTCTTTTGTATAATATATGATTTATTCCTTGTGACCCCTGATGGTGTCTTTTGTATAATATATGATTTATTCCTTGTGATCCCTGTTGTTGTCTTTTGTATAATATATGATTTATTCCTTGTGACCCCTGATGTTTTCTTTTGTATAATATATGATTTATTCCTTGTGATCCCTGATGTTGTCTTTTGTATAATATATGATTTATTCCTTGTGACCCCTGATGTTGTCTTTTGTATAATATATGATTTATTCCTTGTGATCCCTGATGTTGTCTTTTGCATAATATATGATTTATTCCTTGTGACTTCTGATGTTGTCTTTTGTATAATATATGATTTATTCCTTGTGACCTCTGATGTTGTCTTTTGTGTAATATATGATTTATTCCTTGTGACCCCTGATGTTGTCTTTAGTATAATATATCAATTGTTCCTTGTGACCTCTGATGTTGTCTTTAGTATAATATATGATTTATTCCTTGTGATCCCTGATGTTGTCTTTTGTATAATATATGATTTATTCCTTGTGACCTCTGATGTTGTCTTTTATATAATATATGATTTATTCCTTGTGACCTCTGATGTTGTCTTTTGTATAATATATGATTTATTCCATGTGACCTCTGATGTTTTCTTTTGCATAATATATGATTTATTCCTTGTGACCTCTGATGTTGTCTTTTGTATAATATAAGATTTATTCCTTGTGATCCCTGATGTTGTCTTTTGTTTAATATATGTTTTATTCCTTGTGACCCCTGATGTTGTCTTTTGTATAATATATGATTTATTCCTTGTGATCCCTAATGTTGTATTTTGTATAATATATGATTTATTCCTTGTGACCCCTGATGTTGTCTTTTGAGTAATATATGATTTATTCCTTGTGATCCCTGATGCTGTCTTTTGTCAAATATATGATTTATTCCTTGTGACCCCTGATGTTGTCTTTTGTGTAATATATGATTTATTCCTTGTGACCCCTGATGTTGTCTTTAGTATAATATATCAATTGTTCCTTGTGACCTCTGATGTTGTCTTTAGTATAATATATGATTTATTCCTTGTGATCCCTGATGTTGTCTTTTGTATAATATATGATTTATTCCTTGTGACCCCTGATGTTGTCTTGTGTATAATATATGATTTATTCCTTGTGATCCCTGATGTTATCTTTTGTATAATATATGATTTATTCCTTGTGACCTCTGATGTTGTCTTTTATATAATATATGATTTATTCCTTGTGACCTCTGATGTTGTCTTTTGTATAATATATGATTTATTCCATGTGACCTCTGATGTTTTCTTTTGCATAATATATGATTTATTCCTTGTGACCTCTGATGTTGTCTTTTGTATAATATAAGATTTATTCCTTGTGATCCCTGATGTTGTCTTTTGTTTAATATATGTTTTATTCCTTGTGACCCCTGATGTTGTCTTTTGTATAATATATGATTTATTCCTTGTGATCCCTAATGTTGTATTTTGTATAATATATGATTTATTCCTTGTGACCCCTGATGTTGTCTTTTGAGTAATATATGATTTATTCCTTGTGATCCCTGATGCTGTCTTTTGTCAAATATATGATTTATTCCTTGTGACCCCTGATGTTGTCTTTTGTGTAATATATGATTTATTCCTTGTGATCCCGGATGCTGTCTTTTGTAAAATATATGAGTTATTCCTTATGACCCCTGATGGTGTCTTTTGTATAATATATGATTTATTCCTTGTGATCCCTGATGTTGTCTTTAGTATAATATATGATTTTTCCTTGTGATCCCTAATGTTGTATTTTGTATAATATTAGTTCTACTAAGAGAGTCGATGGTCGGAAATATCATTAGATAGTATACAAGGCTATCGGAAAACATACCAGTAATTGGAAAACAATAATCAAGTTTGAGCCAACATCTAATTGCCAATGCCATCTTTCGTCATGGCCTTGTATACTACCGGGGTATGTTATGGCCTTGTATTACTATATAATATTTAAATGATGGCTGAGGACGTCGGTTCTCATTTATATAACTAATTGGGACTTTCATAAGACAGTTATTAGTCTCATCACAGTCATAATTGCGGTTCATGTTATTGTATTTTTTTTTATGTAGTCATGCATGCTTTATTTTTCTTATCTGTGCATGTATATTATGTAAATTGTAATGCTAAAACCCAAATGGGTTACTTGTGTGCATTAATAAAATAAAAATAAAAATTATAGTATACATATGAAAACTTCCGTTTCACGAAGATTAAATATATTATGTATATATGTTGACGATTGGAGAGTTAACACTGTTGTCCCGTTAAATATGTGAATGTTGACATTTTACTCACATGTGTGAAACACTTACACGAACGCATCATGTCATCAATAGGGGATGTTTGGAACCTTAAACTGCTTAACCCCGCCACCTTTTTTTATTGAAATGCATGCATCAAGCCATGAAAGTGTGTGGTCATTTCTGTGCCTATTTCTGCTATTTGTCGATTGAATTTTGAAGATGATCTGACTGTGGTATTTTTTTTTCATTTTATTACTAACTTAGATGTCTACGTTTTTATTACTATCACTGGGCCGATAGCTTTATTACTATCACTGGGCCGATAGCTTTATTACTATCCCTGGGCCGATAGCTTTATTACTATCATTGGGCGGATAGCTTTATTACTATCACTGAGCCGATAGCTTTATTACTATCACTGGGTCGATAGCTTTATTACTATCACTGGGTCGATATATTTATTATTATCACTGGGTCGATAACTTTATTACTATCACTGGGCCGATAGCTTTATTACTATCACTGGACCGATAGCTTTATTACTATCACTGGGTCGATAGCTTTATTACTATCACTGGGTCGATAGCTTTATTACTATCACTGGGTCGATAGATTTATTATTACCACTGGTTCGATACTTTATTACTATCACTGGGCCTATAGCTTTATTACTATCACTGGGCCGATATCTTTATTACTATCACTGGGTCGATAGCTTTATTACTATTACTGGGTCGATAGCTTTATTACTATCACTGGGCCGATAGCTTTATTACTATCACTGGGCCGATAGCTTTATTTTGGTTGATTAGATTCATATGTTAATTGCACAAATACTTAGCACTCCCCGATCTAAATTTGTACTTAAATTGTGTACTTTTTGAAAATCCGTTCTGTATCTCATTTACTTATGGAAGAGAAATCAATCTGATAAAATCGAATAACCCTTGTAATTGAAAATAGTGCTAGACATAGTTTATCAAATATGATATGTCGTATTGAATTGCTAACTCTTACGCCCATAAATATGCTTACAAAGGTGTTTCTCAAGTGGCTTATCACGACCTTTGAACTATTCATGACGGCACACAAGTTCGCTATGCTCTCAGATTCCTGGCATCTAGCTGTTATTAACTCATGTACTCATTGACAACTTAAGAGAATCATAGAAAACTAAACAGGCGAGTAACACGGACTCCATCATAAATGATAAGGCAAACATCTGACAAAATGTGCTTACTACAGGTTAGTGGCAAGCTTAGCTACTGAACCAAGGGTTACTAATGGTTAAATTGAAGTCATAATTTCGAAGGTTTGGCGTTCACTACCATGAGTTGGTTGACCTTTACGGAGTGTCTGTGTCGCAAATATCTAAGGATATGATCCGTTTGCCGTAATCGCATTTCAGTTCTTGCCTCATTCATCACTTATCACCGGGTTTGTAGCAAGAGTAACACGTCGGGTGTCACTAGTAGAGCAGCAACTACCTACCCTTCTGGAGCACCTGAGTTCATCCCACTCCGACATTTGTGGGGATTGGTGTTGCTGAATCATTAGAAGAACAGACAATACAAAGGGCAATGGGAAAAGGACAAAGCGACAAACACTTATCTACAAAACATAACATACGGTTGCTGTGGTATTCGACAAAAGTAAGAATGTTTGGTAAGAGATGCTTACTCTGATTATGTCCCTTGCATTAGCTTTCCGGCATTGTAGGATGTGTCATGGTAATGACGGACGAACCAAAACCATTGCACAGGAGATACAATCCCTGGTTTTACCCACTATTTTGTACCATTCTCATAGCTGTAGCATATTGTTCCGGAAATCTCTTCATTCGACGTGGGATACATCAAATAACTTCTTAAATCATGTCAATCTACTTACCAACGAAATCATGGCTATTTTTAGCACATAATGAAAACCGATGTATTCTTAAATGAGTGTGATCGGGAGAAAAAGGCAACAGTAGAAAAACTGATGTGCTCATCCCCGGTTCTTAGTGGGGTTCGTGTTACTCGATCTTTAGTTTTATGTGTAATGTTTTGTAAATCGTTGTTTGTCCTTTTGTCCCTTTTCCTTTGGCCATTGTGTTGTCTGTCCTTCCTTTATTTACGGATTCTGATTATCCCTATCCTCAAACTTTTCTTCTATGGTTATCTGTTTAGTTGTCTGTTTGGTTGTCTGTTTGGTTGTCTGTTTGGTTGGCTGTTTGGTTGTCTGTTTGGTTGTCTGTTTGGTTGTCTGTTTGGTTGTTTGTTTAATTGTCTGTTTGGTTGTCTGTTTGGTTGTCTGTTTGGTTGTCTGTTTGGTTGTCTGTTTGGTTGGCTGTTTGGTTGGCTGTTTAGTTGTCTGTTTGGTTGGCTATTTGGTTGGCTGTTTGGTTGTCTTTTTGGTTGTCTGTTTGGTTGGCTGTTTGGTTGGCTGTTTGGTTGGCTGTTCGGTTGGCTGTTCGGTTGGCTGTTTGGTTGGCTGTTTGGTTGTCTGTTTGGTTGTCTGTTTAATTGTCTGTTTGGTTGGCTGTTTGGTTGTCTGTTTAATTGTCTGTTTGGTTGGCTGTTTGGTTGGCTGTTTGGTTGGCTGTTTGGTTGGCTGTTTGGTTGGTTGTTTGGTTGTCTGTTTGGTTGTCTGTTTGGTTGGCTGTTTGGTTGTCTGTTTGGTTGTCTGTTTGGTTGTCTGTTTAGTTGTCTGTTTGGTTGTCTGTTTGGTTGTCTGTTTGGTTGTCTGTTTAGTTGTCTGTTTGGTTGTCTGTTTAATTGGCTGTTTGGTTGTCTGTTTGGTTGTCTGTTTGGTTGTCTGTTTGGTTGTCTGTTTGGTTGTCTGTTTGGTTGTCTGTTTGGTTGTCTGTTTGGTTGTCTGTTTGGTTGTCTGTTTGGTTGTCTGTTTGGTTGTCTGTTTAATTGGCTGTTTGGTTGGCTGTTTAGTTGTCTGTTTGGTTGTCTGTTTGGTTGTCTGTTTGGTTGTCTGTTTAGTTGTCTGTTTGGTTGTCTGTTTAATTGGCTGTTTGGTTGGCTGTTTAGTTGTCTGTTTGGTTGTCTGTTTGGTTGTCT
Source organism: Bathymodiolus brooksi (assembly GCA_963680875.1). Taxonomy (NCBI): domain Eukaryota; kingdom Metazoa; phylum Mollusca; class Bivalvia; order Mytilida; family Modiolidae; genus Bathymodiolus; species Bathymodiolus brooksi. The sequence goes on from OY804577.1 coordinate 3,075,666, forward strand.
GTTTGGTTGGCTGTTTGGTTGTCTGTTTGGTTGTCTGGTTGGTTGTGTGTTTGGTTGGCTGTTTGGTTGTCTGTTTGGTTGTCTGTTTGGTTGTTTGTTTGGTTGTCTGTTTGGTTGGCTGTTTAGTTGTCTGTTTGGTTGTCTGTTTAGTTGGCTGTTTGGTTGTCTGTTTAATTGGCTGTTTGGTTGGCTGTTTAGTTGTCTGTTTGGTTTTCTGTTTGGTTGTCTGTTTGGTTGGCTATTTGGTTGTCTGTTTGGTTGTCTGTTTGGTTGTCTGTTTGGTTGTCTGTTTGGTTGGCTGTTTAGTTGTCTGTTTGGTTGTCTGTTTGGTTGTCTGTTTGGTTGTCTGTTTAGTTGTCTGTTTGGTTGTCTGTTTAATTGGCTGTTTGGTTGGCTGTTTAGTTGTCTGTTTGGTTGTCTGTTTGGTTGTCTGCTTGGTTGTTTGTTTGGTTGTCTGTTTGATTGGCTGTTTGGTTGGCTGTTTAGTTGTCTGTTTGGTTGTCTGTTTGATTGGCTGTTTGGTTGGCTGTTTAGTTGTCTGTTTGGTTGTCTGTTTGGTTGTCTGTTTGGTTGTCTGTTTGGTTGGCTGTTTAGTTGTCTGTTTGGTTGGCTATTTGGTTGGCTGTTTGGTTGTCTTTTTGGTTGTCTGTTTGGTTGGCTGTTTGGTTGGCTGTTTGGTTGGCTGTTTGGTTGGCTGTTTGGTTGGCTGTTTGGTTGGCTGTTTGGTGTCTGTTTGGTTGGCTGTTTGGTTGGCTGTTTGGTTGTCTGTTTGGTTGTCTGTTTGGTTGTCTGTTTAGTTGTGTGTTTGGTTGTCTGTTTGGTTGTCTGTTTGGTTGTCTGTTTAGTTGTCTGTTTGGTTGTCTGTTTAATTGGCTGTTTGGTTGGCTGTTTGGTTGTCTGTTTGGTTGTCTGTTTGGTTGTCTGTTTGGTTGGCTGTTTGGTTGTCTGTTTGGTTGTCCGTTTGGTTGTCTGTTTGGTTGTCTGTTTGGTTGTCTGTTTAGTTGTCTGTTTGGTTGTCTGTTTAATTGGCTGTTTGGTTGGCTGTTTAGTTGTCTGTTTGGTTGTCTGTTTGGTTGTCTGTTTGGTTGTCTGTTTGATTGGCTGTTTGGTTGGCTGTTTAGTTGTCTGTTTGGTTGTCTGTTTGATTGGCTGTTTGGTTGTCTGTTTAGTTGTCTGTTTGGTTGTCTGTTTGATTGGCTGTTTGGTTGGCTGTTTAGTTGTCTGTTTAGTTGTCTGTTTAATTGGCTGTTTGGTTGGCTGTTTAGTTGTCTGTTTGGTTGTCTGTTTGGTTGTCTGTTTGGTTGTCTGTTTGGTTGTCTGTTTGGTTGTCTGTTTGGTTGTCTGTTTAGTTGTCTGTTTGGTTGTCTGTTTAATTGGCTGTTTGGTTGGCTGTTTAGTTGTCTGTTTGGTTGTCTGTTTGGTTGGCTGTTTGGTTGTCTGTTTGGTTGGCTGTTTGGTTGTCTGTTTGGTTGTCTGTTTGGTTGTCTGTTTGGTTGTCTGTTTAGTTGTCTGTTTCGTTGTCTGTTTAATTGGCTGTTTGGTTGGCTGTTTAGTTGTCTGTTTGGTTGTCTGTTTGGTTGTCTGTTTGGTTGTCTGTTTAATGGGCTGTTTGGTTGGCTGTTTAGTTGTCTGTTTGGTTGTCTGTTTGGTTGTCTGTTTGATTGGCTGTTTGGTTGGCTGTTTAGTTGTCTGTTTGGTTGTCTGTTTGATTGGCTGTTTGGTTGGCTGTTTAGTTGTCTGTTTGGTTGTCTGTTTGATTGGCTGTTTGGTTGTCTGTTTAGTTGTCTGTTTGATTGTCTGTTTGGTTGTCTGTTTGGTTGTCTGTTTGGTTGGTTGTTTGGTTGTCTGTTTAGTTGTCTGTTTGGTTGTCTGTTTAGTTGTCTGATTGGTTGTCTGTTTAATTGGCTGTTTGGTTGGCTGTTTAGTTGTCTGTTTGGTTGTCTGTTTGGTTGTCTGTTTGGTTGTCTGTTTGGTTGTCTGTTTGATTGGCTGTTTGGTTGGCTGTTTAGTTGTTTGTTTGGTTGTCTGTTTGATTGGCTGTTTGGTTGTCTGTTTAGTTGTCTGTTTAGTTGTCTGTTTGGTTGTCTGTTTAGTTGTCTGTTTGGTTGTCTGTTTGGTTTGCTGTTTGGTTGTCTGTTTGGTTGTCTGTTTGGTTGTCTGTTTGGTTGTCTGTTTAGTTGTCTGTTTGGTTTTCTGTTTAATTGGCTGTTTGGTTGGCTGTTTGGTTGTCTGTTTGGTTGTCTGTTTGGTTGTCTGTTTGGTTGTCTGTTTGGTTGTCTGTTTGGTTGTCTGTTTGGTTGTCTGTTTGGTTGTCTGTTTGGTTGGCTGTTTGGTTGGCTGTTTAGTTGTCTGTTTGGTTGGCTATTTGGTTGGCTTTTTGGTTGTCTTTTTGGTTGTCTGTTTGGTTGTCTGTTTGGTTGGCTGTTTGGTTGGCTGTTTGGTTGGCTGTTTGGTTGGCTGTTTGGTTGGCTGTTTGGTTGTCTGTTTGGTTGTCTGTTTAATTGTCTGTTTGGTTGGCTGTTTGTTTGTCTGTTTGGTTGTCTGTTTAATTGTCTGTTTGGTTGGCTGTTTGGTTGGCTGTTTGGTTGGCTGTTTGGTTGGTTGTTTGGTTGTCTGTTTGGTTGTCTGTTTGGTTGTCTGTTTGGTTGTCTGTTTGGTTGTGTGTTTGGTTGGCTGTTTGGTTGTCTGTTTGGTTGTCTGTTTGGTTGTTTGTTTGGTTGTCTGTTTGGTTGGCTGTTTAGTTGTCTGTTTGGTTGTCTGTTTTGTTGGCTGTTTGGTTGTCTGTTTAATTGGCTGTTTGGTTGGCAGTTTAGTTGTCTGTTTGGTTTTCTGTTTGGTTGTCTGTTTGGTTGGCTGTTTGGTTGTCTGTTTGGTTGTCTGTTTGGTTGTCTGTTTGGTTGGCTGTTTAGTTGTCTGTTTGGTTGTCTGTTTGGTTGTCTGTTTGGTTGTCTGTTTAGTTGCCTGTTTGGTTGTCTGTTTAATTGGCTGTTTGGTTGGCTGTTTAGTTGTCTGTTTGGTTGTCTGTTTGGTTGTCTGTTTGGTTGTTTGTTTGGTTGTCTGTTTGATTGGCTGTTTGGTTGGCTGTTTAGTTGTCTGTTTGGTTGTCTGTTTGATTGTCTGTTTGGTTGGCTGTTTAGTTGTCTGTTTGGTTGTCTGTTTGGTTGTCTGTTTGGTTGGCTGTTTGGTTGGCTGTTTAGTTGTCTGTTTGGTTGGCTATTTGGTTGGCTGTTTGGTTGTCTTTTTGGTTGTCTGTTTGGTTGTCTGTTTGGTTGGCTGTTTGGTTGGCTGTTTGGTTGGCTGTTTGGTTGGCTGTTTGGTTGGCTGTTTGGTTGTCTGTTTGGTTGTCTGTTTAGTTGTGTGTTTGGTTGTCTGTTTGGTTGTCTGTTTGGTTGTCTGTTTAGTTGTCTGTTTGGTTGTCTGTTTAATTGGCTGTTTGGTTGGCTGTTTGGTTGTCTGTTTGGTTGTCTGTTTGGTTGTCTGTTTGGTTGGCCGTTTGGTTGTCTGTTTGGTTGTCTGTTTGGTTGTCTGTTTGGTTGTCTGTTTAGTTGTCTGTTTGGTTGTCTGTTTAATTGGCTGTTTGGTTGGCTGTTTAGTTGTCTGTTTGGTTGTCTGTTTGGTTGTCTGTTTGGTTGTCTGTTTGATTGGCTGTTTGGTTGGCTGTTTAGTTGTCTGTTTGGTTGTCTGTTTGATTGGCTGTTTGGTTGTCTGTTTAGTTGTCTGTTTGGTTGTCTGTTTGATTGGCTGTTTAGTTGTCTGTTTGGTTGTCTGTTTGGTTGTCTGTTTAGTTGTCTGTTTGGTTGTCTGTTTAATTGGCTGTTTGGTTGGCTGTTTAGTTGTCTGTTTGGTTGTCTGTTTGGTTGTCTGTTTGGTTGTCTGTTTGGTTGTCTGTTTGGTTGTCTGTTTGGTTGTCTGTTTGGTTGTCTGTTTAGTTGTCTGTTTGGTTGTCTGTTTAATTGGCTGTTTGGTTGGCTGCTTAGTTGTCTGTTTGGTTGTCTGTTTGGTTGTCTGTTTGGTTGTCTGTTTAATTGGCTGTTTGGTTGGCTGTTTGGTTGTCTGTTTCGTTGTCTGTTTGGTTGTCTATTTGATTGGCTGTTTGGTTGGCTGTTTAGTTGTCTGTTTGGTTGTCTGTTTGATTGGCTGTTTGGTTGGCTGTTTAGTTGTCTGTTTGGTTGTCTGTTTGATTGGCTGTTTGGTTGTCTGTTTAGTTGTCTGTTTGGTTGTCTGTTTGGTTGTCTGTTTGGTTGTCTGTTTGGTTGGTTGTTTGGTTGTCTGTTTAGTTGTCTGTTGGGTTGTCTGTTTAGTTGTCTGATTGGTTGTCTGTTTAATTGGCTGTTTGGTTGGCTATTTAGTTGTCTGTTTGGTTGTCTGTTTGGTTGTCTGTTTGATTGGCTGTTTGGTTGGCTGTTTAGTTGTCTGTTTGGTTGTCTGTTTGATTGGCTGTTTGGTTGTCTGTTTAGTTGTCTGTTTAGTTGTCTGTTTGGTTGTCTGTTTAGTTGTCTGTTTGGTTGTCTGTTTGGTTGGCTGTTTGGTTGTCTGTTTGGTTGTCTGTTTGATTGGCTGTTTGGTTGTCTGTTTAGTTGTCTGTTTGGTTGTCTGTTTAATTGGCTGTTTGGTTGTCTGTTTGGTTGTCTGTTTGGTTGTCTGTTTGGTTGTCTGTTTGGTTGTGTGTTTGATTGGCTGTTTGGTTGGCTGTTTAGTTGTCTGTTTGGTTGTCTGTTTGATTGGCTGTTTGGTTGTCTGTTTAGTTGTCTGTTTGGTTGTCTGTTTGATTGGCTGTTTGGTTGGCTGTTTAGTTGTCTGTTTGGTTTTCTGTTGGGTTGTCTGTTTGGTTGTCTGTTTGGTTGGCTGTTTGGTTGTCTATTTGGTTGTCTGTTTGGTTGCTGTTTCTTCTGAATACGAAATGTTGCAATGCAACTACCACATGTCTGCATTAGCATGAAGATTACAATTTGATGGGAAGACGTCATAGGAGTAGGCGGTAATAGGTTGTTTTGTTTTATTGATCCAAGGTCACCATTACAGGTTATATTACCTACGATTAGTTTTATACTATAGTTTAACTAACAGGGATTAGAACGATCTGAGAGGACAATATACTTGTTAGTTCTGATGCGAAATAAAGCAGGGTCGCCATGTTCATTTCCTTATCAAATAAAGCCCCATTAAAAATGATAAACACCCACCAGTATAGAGAGAATGACCAAACCCCTACTACTGGTCTGATCTCCAATGAGGCACTACACCTATTGATCTATTGATTGCTTTATATCGTCAAGTGGAAAATATTTAGCTATATTGATGAAGAGACCAAGTTTTCACGATGCTCCTGTCGTTTAAGAGTAATACGAAGACGGATGCCACTAGTGGAGCAGGAACAGCTAACTATTCAGTAACACCTGAGAGGGGAGTTCAGTACTCTTAGCAGAAACAAATTATATAAACTATTTGTAACAGTTTTATCATTCTCATCATTGAAAACTTAATTTTTAGATTAATTTATATATTTATAAATAAATTATGGATTGGAGGAATAGGGTGGTAATTACAATTACAATTGATTTCAGAACAAAAGTTGTTATGTGCGAAGCACACAAATAGCAATAACTATCATTTACACTTGTAACATGTTTGTCTTGTTCTGTGCATGTGGTGTGATGAATGTGTTGTCTGTAAAAAAAAATGAAAATTTACAACAAAAAAAACAAAAAGAAAGGTTTTCACGATGCTCGTGTCGTTTAAGAGAAACACGAAGACGGATGCCACTAGTGGAACAGGACCAGCTAACTATTCAGTAACACCTGAGAGGGGAGTTCAGTAACACCTGAGAGGGGAGTTCGATTGCTCAATCTTTTGTTTTCTGTGTAGTGTTTCATCGATATATGTTTGTCTTTTTGCCATGAGGATAGGTGGCTGAAATTACTGTAATTTAGCATTGTTATTGCTGTTCTATACTCTTAGCAGAAACAAATTATATTAACTATTTGTAACAGTTTTATCATTCTCATCATTGAAAACTTAATTTTTAGATTAATTTATATATTTATAAATAAATAATGGATTGGGGGAATAGGGTGGTAATTACAATTACAATTGATTTCAGAACAAAAGTTGTTATGTGCGGAGCACACAAATAGCAATAACTATCATTTACACTTGTAATATGTTTGTCTTGTTCTGTGCATGTGGTGTGATGAATGTGTTGTCTGTAAAAAAAAATGAAAATTTACAAAAAAAAAACAAAAAAAAAGGTTTTCACGATGCTCGTGTCGTTTAAGAGAAACACGAAGACGGATGCCACTAGTGGAACAGGACCAGCTAACTATTCAGTAACACCTGAGAGGGGAGTTCAGTAACACCTGAGAGGGGAGTTCAGTAACACCTGAGAGGGGAGTTCAGTAACACCTGAGAGGGGAGTTCGGTAACACCTGAGAGGGCAGTTCAGTAACACCTGAGAGGGCAGTTCAGTAACACCTGAGAGGGCAGTTCAGTAACGCCTGAGAGGGGAGTTCGATTGCTCAATCTTTTGTTTTCGGTGTAGTGTTTCATCGATATATGTTTGTCTTTTTGTCCTGTTTCTTTTGGCCATCATATTGTCTCTACCTTTACGATGCATGACTTCTAAATATATCATTGATATGTTCATATTTACGATGCATGACTTCTAAATACATCATTGATATGTTCATATTTACGATGCATGACTTCTAAATACATCATTGATATGTTCATATTTACGATGCATGACTTCTAAATACATCATTTATATGTTCATATTTACGATGCATGACTTATAAATACATCATTGATATGTTCATATTTACGATGCATGACTTCTAAATACATCATTGATATGTTCATATTTACGATGCATGACTTCTAAATACATCATTGATATGCTCATATTTACGATGCATGACTTCTAAATACATCATTGATATGTTCATATTTACGATGCATGACTTTTTAATACACCATTGATATGTTCATATTTACGATGCATGACTTCTAAATACATCATTGATATGTTCATATTTACGATGCATGACTTCTAAATACATCATCGATATGTTCATATTTACGATGCAAGACTTCTAAATACATCATTGATATGTTCATATTTTTCATGCAAAGTATAAATTTAAGTTAATGAACAAATTTTAACAATGATAAACTTAATACGCACCTCTTTATCAGTCAAGATGTAAAATAAAGACAGACTATGACCTGTATGATATAGCCAGATCCTATATACACCTATACCTATAAAAGTATATGAGGCGTCTAAAGGAGTTTTATTAACAAAATATGTGTATTAATAATTGTCAGTCGTAATACTGTGTTCAAAGACTTATTTAAAAAAAAAATGTGAATCATTTGGAAGACTAGATAACGTGAAATTAGAAACATTGCCCTAGCCTTAATTTTATATAAAATTCAATAACTTTAGGTACCCTTAGATATAAAATTACAAGTTATATCAATTTGTAACGTAAAGAGAAAACACTTATGGTTGCATATTGTAATAAAATAACTAGCCAATTAACTGAATTTATTTAAGCACAAGGACTTTTATGTTATGACATGTTAAGAGAGAGTGGTGGCATATAAAATGTTTATAATAAAACTAAAACGTTTTAATAAAGTTAACTAAGAATACAAAACTATAATAACTACATAGATTCTTTTTAGATACGAAGTCTACCAGCAGCGAAAGAGAAGTGGCGGAAACTCGAAACAAGCTATGGACGGAAATTGAAAGAATCGGAATGAGAGATCAGAAAAAGAGCTTTTTAGTAGTAGCAATAGGATTAAAAACTCAACACAATATTTTAATGGTGCACTCGATTGGTGTATTCGAAATATAGAATAATAAATAATGAATGAATACTAATTCTGTTGGTTGCATAATTGTTAGTAGTATATGGACACAGCTCAATTAGTATTTGAGGCGGAGCAGGAACGTGGATCAGTGACGTCACTGGATGTTTCACCACCGGAAATGACGTCACCGGAAGCTTCATCACCGGAAGTCGTGAACCGGAACCGGAAATGAAAGGGAGATAATTTCCCGGGCTTCTTCCCGCGTTTTTTTTCGCAGGAACTCATCTAGATTCTAGGTACGAACAATGGAATTTTGAATCCAACCAATTGGAGCCCTTCTGATATTTGAATCCCACCAATCGTACCCCTTCTTGCTTCGAATTCAAATCCAACCAATCGTAGCCCTTCTGATATTTGAATCCCACCAATCGTAGCCCTTCTTGCTTCGAATTAAAAACCAACCAATCGTATGCTTTCGATATGAATCTAACCAATGGTGACGTTTTGCTGACTAATTGACTCAGTGTTAAGTGTATGCCTTTAATGTTAATATATGACTGCAGTTTCTATATATGTTCTTTTTTGTTTGTTTGTTTGCTTTTTTTTTTCGCAAATAAAATGTTTTTAATCATACAGGCTTTACATTATAGCAAACGCCAAGTACATTTTCTAAGCATTATTGATTAGACGATGCACAAAAGTCTTGACTATGACTGGCTTCTCTCGGGTGTCTCAATGTTCTCGTAACATCGCCCATGGATATTCCGGCACATCTGTGTATCAGATAAAATATACAGTGGTGTTCGCATACAATGGAACCTTCTTCTTGAACTCTGATGGTGTTGTAAGTCCAACTCGTACAATGTTTATTCATAAAGTTCACGTAAGTCCTTGAAAAGGGTGGTCTTCCTGTGGGTTGTAATATTCTCCTCTAGAATAGGCATCGATGTATAGTGCTATCCAGTGTGTTCCCAGTCGATCGTCCGAGTCCGTGTTCCCTATCCACGCCGAAGGTACGTTTAATCTTCTGGGTAGTCTGTTTCTGGCGTATACTCCTTTGAAAACGCTTCTGGTACTTGGGTGTGTTTTCAGTACTTGGTCGATCTCTATGGTGTTCATCTAAGCACTGTAGTCAAACACGACTTGTCTGTTTCAATCAATTTCAATGACGTTGTCAAATTCTGCATACATGATTACGTTGATGGTAGCTGTAAGGGCTTCTGCGAAATGAATCTTCACTCTCAAGTTGCCTTGTTTTACCAGCTGAAAGGCTCCAACTTCAGACATGTCGGGTGTGAGATCAAATCCAAACAAGGTGTTTCCTTTGGCATAATCTTCTCTCGAAATGGTATTTCCTTCATCTTGATGCATTTTTCCGGTACTGGTGTAGAGTCCCATATAACTTCGGATGTAGCCATTGTTTTCGAAGTCGGGATGTAACGGTCTGGCTGGAATCTGTCGTCCGTCAACGTTGAGTGCCACAAAATTTATTTTGTTGTGTTTGAAATCGAACGGATTTTCTTCCAAAAGTCCCGTTCAGAGCATCGCTGTCTACACAGGCAATGACCATTCTCTTTGGCAGATGTCCCAAAAACATATTGTCCTGAATGTAATTCATGTTGCCGGTGTGCACCGTGTCCATTTTCACTTCTACTCGTCTGACGGTGTATTTACAGCTTGTCTTTTCAAATGCTTTCACGTGGCCCATTCTAACAGCTGGGCTCAGTTGTACCTTTCTCACATACAGAGCCATTTCCTTAATCTTGATTTTATAATTGGCCGCGTCTACCACGAGAGCAAAAGCGTCCCGACTTCTTCTCACTTTAATTTTCAGAGTAAGTATTTGTCTTGACAAAACAAATCTAAATGTAGTTTTCCCATCATTTGTACCGACTTGCTTAGGGCCGTCAATTGTTTCCTGGACGTGAATCTCTTGTTATCCGTCGTTCTCTTGTCCTGCTGTCCCGGAGTGTCCTTGTACCACATCACGCCCGTCAACTGAGATTCTTTAGCCGCTGGTCCGTATCTGAGAAAAGTTTCTATGTAAGCCCTGTAGGGATAGATGCCGGTCGGTGGCGAAACTATTTTTTCGCTTAGGCTAACGCTGACGTCACCGAACAGTGAATACATCCACAAATTGACGGGTCCAACGTCCGTATCGGGGTCTAAGTCAGAACCATCGGTATTCACGATATGTGCTTCCACAAACAAGTAAGTATTGGCAAGCTATATGTAATCGTCCCCCGCTCCACTGACTGCAAATTGGTAGGACCGTGGTCCGTCAAGGCCGATGTCAGTCTTTTTTGCTCCCAATAGCCATGTTCCACACTGGTCTGAGTCAGTGGTACTCCAAACAAATCCAATTCCGATTTCGTACATTCGCAAGAGTTTGGGTGTACTCGAGCCATTTTTAAACGAAGATATCTTTCGATGTGTTCCGTAGCTTCGTCTTACGACGTCTGTGCTTTTTCCCCTTTGCAGCTCGTTTTATAGATCGTTCACCGGAAGGTCCCACTCCGATAATGGCTTTCTGGAGTAAGTTTTGTCCCGTTGATTTCAATATGGATTTGGCCGCTTGTGTAACGTTCTGTTCTTCCATGACGTCCGATGCTAGGTTCAGACCTGTTTTCACAGCTTCGCGACCAAAAGTTTTGGCTCCTCTCTTTAAGAAAGGAACGGTCGATTTGAACAGACTTCCGAAAATACTTCCTAGTCCATGTCCTCTCTGATAACGTGTTCCAACGTACACGGGATATCCCCTTCCAGCTTGGTGTAGGTAATGATCGTGATATGCTTTCGCCTGGCAATGATGGGGTTGCTTTATTCTAAATACGACTCCTTTCTCTTTCTGCAGTGAAGTGTCACCACCACGCGTCCTTGCTCGAATGATATTTTGACTCCGGTGTGATCCCTTGTATCGATTTCAACGGTCTGAAAACGTCTTAGTATCAGAGGAAAGTACTGCACGGGATCGAAAACTCTGGTCACCATCTCTGTGTCTCTTCCTTCTACCGGTACGATTCTCAATTGTGGTACTTGAGCGTCTCCCACCATTCTCGGTTCGACCAGTGGGCAATACACGTACAGATAATTTATTCCCCTGTTGACGTCTGCCACCCAATCTGCTACGTGATCTCCTTGTGGGAATATTGCTCGTTTAAATCTCAACAGGTGTTGTAAGAGGGGACTGATGGTCATCTGACAGTCCTTTTTCACTTCAATTCCTATTTTGTGGTCAATTTCGTTCATTCCGATGTCGAAATTTTTTCTAAGTGGCGTCCTATGCTTTTTCTCTTCAATGGCTTTTAATACTCTTTTCGGGGAAGGATAGTAACCCGTCTGTAGTTCAAAGGTATGTCTCTGTAGTTGGTTTACTTCAAATAATACGTCCACATGCACCCAGGCCACTCCATGTTTGATGTTATACCAATTGTGAGGGTACTGTATCTCTGCCTGTCCTATTTCCCACGATCCGTCTAAATCCATCATTTGGGGAAGTCTTGTTGTGAAATGAGTCAGCGTGTTGTCTGGAAAGCAATCCATGGAATTGTTACTGGGTAATATCAGATAAAGCATGTGTACAATAAGACTCAATGTGATAAATTAAATTATGAAAAGCAAATTAATAAATGTAAAGCCATAATAAAAAACTTGAACCAGAGAAACATCTCATTAATAGGAAGAATAACAGTGTTCAAATCACTAATACTGCCCAACATAACATTTATAGGTTCCTGCACAATCATACCAAAAGAATATATCCAAACCTCTAAAAATATTGTATATGAATTCTTATGGAAAGGAAAGAAATATCCAGTTAAGCGATCGGTTTTATCTAAAGACTATTTAGAAGGAGGGTTAAAAATGACCAATATAGATACTTATATAAAAGCCTTACAAATAAAATGGATATTAAGATTATTGGAAAATAGTAACGAAAACTGGAAAATTATACCACAAAACTATTTTGAGAATATAGGAGAAAACTTTCTCATATTTAATATGAATTTAGATAGCTTTAAGTCTTTGGAAAATGAATTAACAAAAAATATTACAGCATTTTATAAAGAATTATTGAAAACATGGATTACCTGTAGAGGGGGGGAGGGGGGGGGGGGATAAAAGTCCATAAAATTTTAGAGAAATAAGAAAACAAATAATATGGGGAAATAAGTATATAAAATTTAAAGGCAAATGTTTAGTAAAAGTTAATTGGATAAAAAATGGAATCATTTTTATTAATGATATTTTAGATGATTATGGTCATATTTCAGAATAAAAAATTATAGCCAAATTAAGAAACAAACAAAACTGGATATCTGAACTGAATATTTTGAAAAAAAGTAATCTCAAAACAGTGGAAAGAAACTCTGATAACATAAGATTCAATAAAAACTCAGGTAATTCCAAAAAAGCATGTTAAAATAGCTAAAAATCAAATCCAAAATCTACAAATAAAAAACAAAGAGGTGTATAAAATATTATTAGAATCTCAAGTAAAAGAAAAACCCATAGCTTATACTAAATGGGTAAAATGTTTAAAGAAGGACAGAATGCATACTTTAACATGTATAACACAAACTTTATTTTTCAATTTTAATTATTTTTAGAGTTAAATAAATTAAAAATCTTTAAATGGAAACTTATTCACTTCATAATACCATGCAAAGAATTGCTAAAACAATGGAGAATAGTAAATAATAGTGACCGTCTGATATGTAAAGAAAAAGAAAATTACAAACATTTTTACTTTGATTGTAAATATAACAAAAAAATATTGGGAAGAGGTGAAAATAATGACAACAAATCTTTATATAGGAGATCATGTTTTTAACCTGGAAACTCTGGTTTTTGGCTACAAAATATATGACCAGGCATATTTTGATCTTAACCTGCTTATAACCTTAATATTTTTTTCTATATATAAAGCCTATTATATTTCAAATAAAAAAAAAAAGTAGATATATTTAAAATTTGTAAGGATGAGGTAAATAATGTGTTCGATACAAATATTTTTAGACAAGTCAAAACAGGTAATTTCATAAGCAAAGCACATGTATACCTAAACAGCTGATATATTACATGACTTCAGAATTTTTGCAATGTCATGTGATTTCACATGTGGAGAAAAAAATCAATAATATGAAACTTGTCTTCATCATTTATATTGTAGTAAACTCAATACTTACATGTCACAAATAAAACATTTTACAGAGGACAGAAGTAATCCTTTCACTAATAGATATCATATTCTAACAATTAGAAAATAAAGCGAACTACAATCAAAATAGGAAAAAGCAACACCGCAATCGTGCATGTAATCCACGAGCATGAACAATTAACCTTTCGACCGTGATCGGTTTGAAAGTGTCAAATATCCGGATATTGTCAACAAAAAGCATGTGAAATCACCATAGACAGCTATTATATGTTTATTACATGTCAGAATTACAATATATACTGGATATTAACTGTATAAGTGTACTAACAACATTTATTTTGGACTAAGCTTCACTAAATAGCAAATCCCTTGCTATTTAGTGATTAACAATTAGGGATACTAGGTAAAAGCTGTATACCTAGTGAATTGTTAATAGCAATTAGTACAATAAAATTATCTGTTATTAAAAAAAAGAAGATAAAACATGTTTGGACTTGATGGTGGGATTAGGTAACAAGTATCCCAAACAACTGCTCAACAGTGCCGTCCACAAAGTACTGTTTTCTGATTCGACCGTCAAGTTGCAAATGCTGACTACGATAACCGTGTACAGGATGAGTACCTGACACAAAAATACGACCTCCGAACGTGAAGTCTTCTTTCCACAAGTCACCCAAGACGATACACTGTCCGTGTCACTCGGTGCCATTCGCAAGACTGACACTTCAAACCGCGACACCTCGCCTTTTGTAGGTCCTGTTTAAAGATCCAGCTGTTGAAGGACTCTGGATATCCGAGCCACTTTACTAAATACTGTACTCTTCTTCCTTTCCGTCGTTTTTTCAGAACGCTTTGGATCTTGTATACGTCGTCCTATTTAATGACTTTCTGTATCTCTTCGGCATAAAATGTTCCTTCCAGAATTTCACCGTGGTCGTCTTTGACTAAGTATACCGGGGGTCTGGTTTCGATACATTTCACTACCGTAAACAATTCTTCAGTCCAGTTGGGTAAATATCCTTTTATGAACGTACGCTTGGCTTTGCTGAGCCGCACTCTATCTCAGGGAGAAAATTTGCACGATTTTATGTGTCCCTTTCTTCCATATAGCCTCTTGGACACCGTTGTTTGGTTAGCCCACGTGACTTCTGCCGTTGGTATGCCTATGGTTCTGTGAACGGTGTAGCTATAAGATGCGACCATCTCGGATAGAACGTCTACGTAAGTTAGGGTTTCTTTGTGTGTGAAATACTTCCACATCTTGATTTTCAATGTTCTGTTAAAGCGTTCAACGATACTGGCTTTGGTCTCCTCGTTGTAAGTGGTAAAGAAGTCCACGTCGTGTTCCTTGAGAAACATTTGAAATACTCGGTTGGTAAATTCAGTTCCTTTGTCTTTTGGAAAACGTATCGGAGGCCGCCCCGATTTGAAAATGACCTGAAACGCATCTTTTAAAGTCTTCCCCGTCTTGTCTTTCAATGAAACGACCCATGCATATCGGGATAACACGTCTATACATGTCAACAAGTACTTGAATCCTATGTTTTAAGAAGACAATTTTGCCAGATCCACTAAATCCGCCTGCTACTGATGGGCAATTTCATAGACTACAACGCGTCTCCTGTGAAATCTTCGTCTAGTTGGCTTATTCAAAGTGTACGTGTCCTGGGACTGTGACCATTCTCTGACTTCTTTCTTCTTTCTTATATCCTTTCGGCTTAAATTTACTCAATCCTCCATAACTGGCGGGAGCTAAAAGGTCGTAATATGTCGACTCCATGTTTACAACTGCCCCCTTCGTAGTCTCAACCTCCGTTTTAAAAATCGACCCAGTTTTGGACTTCTTTCCTTCTGCTTCCTGGTGTTTTTGGGGAGTACGGTCTAATAGGATAGGGAGTCTGTTGTCGTTTGCGAGATCTCGGTGTTTTTTTCGTCTGACTGATGTATCTCCAGCGGTCCACGTGACCAATCAAATCTTGTGGAACATTTGCTTCTCGTAAGGCTTCTCCGAATGTTTCCCATCCTTGTGGATTAAAGTATTTTCGCTTACGTAGTACGTCGTTGACTAAATTCACCACGTTGCTTCCTTGAACGGTTTCTCCCTTGTATTTCAGTTCTCCTTTCTCGTTCCAGCTAATGTCGGGACTGCTCTTTATTTTTTCCAACAAGAGTTGTGCCTTGACCTTCATCGTTTTCGGTATGCTTTCCAAAATTTCGTTGTCGATCAGGTCCTGTGTCACGGGTTCAGGTGCGACTACCACGGGTCTGGGTCTGTAATCGTCGTGGACGTTCAAATATCGAGTGAACGATTGGTCGTATAGCTTGAGACGTTCGCCTGCCGACAGGTCTTCTCTTTCTAGTATGGTTTGCATCTTTTTATCCAAGGTGTCCATGCCTTTCACGCGTTGTTCCACTGGAGGATTTGGGCGCTCTTGATTCTGGTGGTATCTAATCATTCAGGTTAGTTCCTTCATTGAAATAAAGTAGAGAGCAACGGTGCTACTACAGAGGCAATCGGTGCTAGTAGGGATCCCAAAAATCCGGCGCCACCCCTAAAATTGGAATAAATATGATTTTTTTTTGCGTAAAATCGTGATTTTTCGCACGAAATACCCCAACAATTTTCGCGCCTCCCTCCGCTCGACGCAATTTTTTAAAGTGCGCCCCCCCCCCCCTAACTTGATATCCTGGAGACTACGATCGGCTTTGGTGATGAGGTGTTTACGAATACACGGTTTCGTCTTTTGTAAGTATACTATATTACTGGCGTGCTTGTTCAATCGCTGAGAGACCATTTTACTCCGTCAGCATCTGATGTAAGAGTGACGAGAAACGGGGTGTAACATCCTTTTTATGAATCGACATACGCTTTCTGTTCCTCACCGGGATGTCAGTGGTATATTGCTTCATATCGATCACCATATAGCCGTGAGGTCTGGTCGTAGCTCGGGCAAAGGCTTCCAGGAAAAATTGTGTTCTCCTGGGATACAGTTGGTGTGCTAGCGCCATGATCTGTGACACGTCTCTGGGATTCTTGAACAGTACCATGTAGTGGGTATTTAGACTGATTGTCCTGTGATACTTATTTCTGTTGAAAAGGTTCTGAACGATGTACATGACACTGATATTTCTGTGGTGACTCTTTTTCGTAAATAGTGAAGCCACCCTTTGGTCTGTTTCGTCCATGAGCTCGTCCAAAACGATCAAGTGTTTTCTTGCGGGATCCAGGGTCTCGAAGTCTGGCAGTCCTTGGACGAATTCGACTCCATCTACGGTTCCGTATAAAATCTGGTATTCTCCATAACACCACAAGATGCGATCCGGTATTGGGGTCATCATATGTCGGATATTGTGTACGAATCTCCTGACAGAGACGGATTTTCCACTTCCGGTTGGTCCCGAGATCACGCTGGTAAATGGATGGACCCACGGCATGAAATGGTTTGGATCGTATTTATCAGAACGTAAAATGTGTAAGGATTGTTGGTTTGTATCATGTTATAAGGTTCTTCTGTCTTCCATTGTATTTCGTGCTGCTCTGGGGTAGATATGTATGACTGCTGCTGCTGCTGTTCTGGTGTAGACGTGTATGGCTGCTGCTGCTGCTCTGATGTAAACGTATATGGCTTCTGCTGCTGCTGCTGCTGCTGTTCCGGGGTAGACGTGTATGGCTGCTGCTGCTCTGGGGTAAGTGTGAATGGATGCTGCTGCTGCTGCTCTGGGGTAAGTGTGTATGGCTGCTGCTGCTTAAGTGTAGTCTTTTGTTGACCGTGTTTGCTTTTTAAGTGGCGTTTTAAGTCTGCAGGCCACACATAGGTCCTATTGCATAAACTACCAGTATTACTGATGTTGTCGTTTCGGATGTCGGAATACGACTGACTGAATTAGGGTAGATAGGGCATATTTATAACAAGCAAACCAGTATTCATTTCGATGTTTTATTTGACAAGTCTGTTCTATACAAGGGAACTAACTGTCTCAGTTCTGGCTCTCTTTCTTTCAACAATGGGATTGTTTGTTTCAGTTCTTTCCATTCTCCAAAGTGTAAAGCCACACCTCTCTTAGTGGGACGGTAGGTCCATTCACCGGCGGGAATAAAGCGCTTTCTGATATGAACGAAGGGAAACGGTGCCTTGATCGTCACGAAAACGTCGTCTCCGATATGGTATCGCCAATCTACTGGTTCTTTTTCTATGACTCTGGTAGGCAAATCGTTGATGACGTCCGACATGTTGCACAAGGCTTTCCATTGATCCAAATGTAAGCTTTCGTAGGGACTGTGCCATCTTTCCAGAATCGTAAGTCTACTCTCTTGTATCCGTTCCATTCTGTAAACTCCAAGTATCGGTTTCCTCCCAGGGCTCGTTTGAGCGGCTGAATGACGACCATCTGGGCTGCCATCTGCAAGATGTCTTGTGTCGGTGGACTCTGGCATCTGTACAATATCTGCAGTTGGTGGCGTATGTACAATATCAATTATCTGCAGGATTTTAGGCTGCTGTTCTGTCATCTCAACGCCCTTGGCTCGTTTATCTTTTTTACTTGGCATGTTGCGGGTTCCAGTCAGTAAATGACGTAGAGTTCTAGTTTCACCATCTTATATCCAAAAACGTGATTCTATTTTTAGAAAATGACGTAATATTCATTGGTAGCGACGTTTCTGATTGGTCGATTTCTTTCGTAACGTCGTATCTGATTGGACAGTCATTCTGTATTTCGATTGGTCAGTTGTTTATGAAATGGAGCTTTCTCATTGGTTCCTTTTCCTCTATTCTGATTGGTGAATGAGCGATCGATTGAAGTATTCGTATCCTGTCCCTTTAAGAATAGTATGGTAAATGTCCCAAAGCTTCCATGCATCCGTGGGATACTGTTGTCCCATTTGACTCGTGAAAGCAAATAACACTAGAACGCGACCCATATTGATAACACCGTCATTGAACATGGTAGACGTAATCCTTCTATATGTCTGTACTCTATCGTTTTCAATTGTCTGAATGATATCTGTTTGCTTTTTTTCTCTGTTTTCATAGGCTTTTGACCACGCCCTCTAGCTATAACCCATTGTTTTTAAACTTTACATGTACTTTGTGTTAACCCTTTCGTCTCTTTGTTCTGCTTGTCAATGTGGGGCTCATACACGGCGTTGCATACCTCTTGTTCTTTAATGTGAAGTCCTTTGTTTGTTCTGTTTGTCCCTGTGGGGCTGATATACGGCTTTGCATACCTCTTGTAATGTGAAGTCCTTTTTTCCTTTATTTTATGTAAAGTCATCTTGTTTTATATGTATGTTTTGTCCATTGTCCTTTTGTATTTTGGCCGTTGTACTGTCTGTTCTTCTTCGATTTTGATTGCCCCTTTGGTATCTTCAAACTCGTCTTCTGTGTGATCAGTTTTCAAAATAAGATATGTATAAGATCAAAAATTCTCTAGTCCGTCTAGACCTTTGCAAACACCTAATTATAATTTACTAATCTTTGAAATACTATGACGGAGCATCTTTGTCAGTGACTTTGTGTTAGGTCGGTGGTTCTCTCCACCACAATATATCTGAAAGTGGCGTTAAGCACCAAAATTTGGAGTAATCACCTTATTTCATATATAATATATATTATAACATCCATTGTCATGAAAGACTCAGTTATACAATTTTAATTATTTTATAAATACAACAATGTACTACAGTCAATGCAATTGTTTTTTAAGAAAATCAACGAGGTATATTGACCTCAATTTAACTATTTTCCTTTATATTTAACTAGAATTTTACAGGTAAAAAAACAGAAAACCTTTTACACTTCAAGGCTAAAAATGACAAATGAAAACTATTCATACAATTTATACGGTTTCCATATGTCGTAGGAAAAAACCAAACGACACATTGATCTTGAAGGCTGTGGTCTGTTCTCTGAAGATCCGATGAACCATCTCTGGAAAGGTGGACGCTGTTATATCATGCAAGGTAAAATTATACCGGTCCTGGACACGTTTCCACTGTTTTCCTGAGTTTGGATGGTATTCCAGTGTCTTAAATATAGTATTCTGGTTTCCGGGTCCTCTGGTAATATATTAGGTTCAACGGACGGACTGTTGGAAGACTGGGGACTGTAAATTCGTAGTCTTTTTGCAGGACTATTGGATGGTCCAGGTTCGGGGGAAGCGGTTCTCTTAACTAGCATCCTTGGCCTCACTTCAGGTCTTTCGTGGAGAGCCCGGTGACGCAGCATGTTTTCTCTTCTATTAAATATTGACCACAAACGGGGCAGGTAATTGTGTAGTTGTCGGATTCCTCGTGGCGTTTCTTAGTATCGGGACGGCTGAATTCTTTTCCGCAGATGTTACAGGATTAGGCATGAGACGATTGGACGTGGGTTTTCATGTGTCTAGTGAGATTGCGCTTCTCCATAAACTGTTTCCCACATTTGTCACACACGTACTTCTGAAACGATAAAATAGAAACCCACGCTATGCTTGGGTAAAAAGTTCAGTCGTATTTTTATTCCTGTTTTGAGATTTGATCGTCTTTTTGTTTGTGTGATACATTATATTTAGTGGAATGGCCCTTCTTTAGTTTGTATGTTTCTTTTTTCTCTCTCGATATCTACTCGTGTATCTAAATACGTAGTATCGATTCCCTACGGAGCCTCGTTTTTTTTCTTTACTTTTTTCATACTATATTTAATAGTTATGCTAAATTCGTAGTATTGATTCCCCTCCGGAGCCCCGTTTTTTTTCTTCTTTTTTTTTCATTAATCATAATAGTTATGTTTCATTTGTCAAACCCAATGATTCAAATGTAAACACATAAAAAAACCACTTACGTTACTTTTATCCATCTTCTTTGAAACTGAAAAAGAATGCATATTTAATAAGACCACCTGCCCTACTTCACCGAAAAAAACCAGAATGACATTAATAAGACTACATACCACCTGCATAGATTATAAAATTAATACAAATGCTTTGCATTAAATTACTGAATTATTTAAAAATTATAACAATATGCAGTAAAAATAAATTCTGAAAGATTCATACTAAAAGTAAAAACGTTACAATCTATAGTACGAAAATAATTTTACCTTTATCAATATATAAACCTTTCATCGTTTCTTCTTCTTTTATTTGTATCAATTCTTTGTATTCTGAAAGGGAACGGGTTTAATTTTCAATAGTTTGAAACAAACAAAAATATTAAAAAAGTTTTGCTTGTGTTTTCAAATCGATGAAGCGTTGTAGCACGCGACTGTTAACCACATCGACTAATAAGTTTTTGCAATAACAATCACAGTGTGAAGAAAATACATTAATGCATCCTTTACATTGTTTGGGTTTGGAGACAGTCAACTATGAACACCACCTGCCCTACTTCACCGAAAATCGATTATGCACTTTTATACACTTTTAAGATTATAACAATATGTAGTAAAAATAAATTCTGAAAGATTCATACTAAAAAGTAAAAACTATAATAATCTATAGTACATAAAATAATTTTACCTTTATCAATATGTAAACTTTTCCTCGTTTCTTCTTTTATTTGTATCAATTCTTTGTATTCTGAAAAGGAACGGGTTTGATTTTCAATAGTTTGAAACAAATTATGAGAATATTGATCAAAACGTGTAAATGGGAAACAGATGTTCTCCATAGAAAACACGATCATCATACAAGACTATTGATTTTTTATCAAATGTTTTCTGAATTAAAAACTCGTGAAAAGACTACATGAATTAATTTGAAGAAGATTAAAATATTATAGTAGGATTGAGATGCTTACCTTTGTTCGAATATAAATTATCCACAAGATAAACACATCCTGTCAATATGAAAGCTGGAGCAAAAACGACTTTTTCAAATAGACGAACGTACAACGGAAGGTTGACGATTGGCCGTTCAAAGAAGGCTTACCATTGGTGGAATTCAAATATCGGAAGACCGACGATTGGTTGGTTTTTGAATTCGAAGCAAGAAGGGCTACGATGGTGGAATTCAGATATCAGAAGGCCGACGATTGGTTGGATTCAAAATTCCATTGTTCTTACCTAGAAACTAGAGTTCCTGAATAAAAAAGCAGAAATTTATATCCCTTTCATTTTTGCAACTTCCGGTGACGTCACTGCTCCACGTCCCTGCTCCGCCTCAAATACTAATGGAGCTGTGCCCATATACTACTATTGTTTATATATCTCATATAAGTATATTTATCCTGTTTCTCTGTGTGTGATGATTTTTTTTGTATAAGTTACATGTCTGACTGTGCATGTATTTTTTTATTGTAAAACAGGGACCCTTGGTTGAATCTGGACAACCAATGTGCATTGTTAACAAGTAATGATGAATAAATGGATATAATTGTAAAAAAGGGGGTTTAAGCTTTAAGAAAAGAAATCTGGATTTAAGAAATTTAAGTAGATCTTTAAGACTTTCGAGGAACCACGTTTAATTCAAACCGTGTGTGGAATAGCCACGGTCACAGTATGTGGAGCAGGAACTACTTATCCTTCCGGAACACCTGAGTAAATCGCCTGTTTTTAGTGAGTTTCATATTGCTCGATCTTTAGTTTTCAATGTAATGTTTGTAGATCATTGTTTGTCCCTTTTCTTAAGGTCATTGTCCTTCGTCTGATTACCCCTTTGGTATCTTGTGGCCATTGTGTTGCCTGTCCTTCGTCTGATTACCCCTTTGGTATCTTCAAACGTTTCTTATGATCACAGTACTGCTGAAGGCCAGATTTGACTGTGGATAGATGTTATTAGTTTGAAAAGAGAATCCTTGGAACATTTGACTGACTCAGCATAATGCCGCTGCTTGCATGGACATTAATCATCATGTAACTTTGGTATCTAATATAGGGATGAGTGGTCCATATCATAATCTTTCATAGAAATCCCCCCACCCCCACAAAAAAAAACAAAAACAAAAACAAAAAACAAAAGAAAAACAAAGTGGATTTCTGATTGTCAGTGTCTTTCTCTTTTGTCTGTGTTGTCGATATATATGTAGGATTGACATTTGAATTGTCAATATACAGTTCTTTTATTAAACTATCTATTTAATACTTCTTACATACACACACAATTTTATTTGATGCTTTGTCATCTGGAATAACAACTTACATAGAAATAGAATAGAAAACGTCCTTAATGGATGAAATAGTCAAGTACATATGTCACAAATGGTCATTTAATATGAAAACGTACATCATATGGCCTTATGTTTATCTGTTAGTATTTTGGTGTACAGTACCATTGCATACAAATTCCAACACGTACTCGCCAATAAACACAATTCAAATATACATTGAGTGGGACCAGTCGTCATATATTATTAGTACATTCACAAAACACCGATAGAAAATAGGGAGCATGTGCGGAGATCTAATTCTAATTAGATTGAGAATCGATGCATGGCTTCCTGACTGTATACTGGTTTCGATTGGTCAATAACTGGCTTAGCACATGACGTCATAATTTCCCGCGAAACTCTCACTTATACAGTAGCCGTCATGGCGTATGCACGGTGTTGGCCAACGCCATGGATTAATTCAACATTGTGTTTTTAATTTAATGTCAAAGAACTTAAAACTTAAAACTCAATGATTTGAATTAATAGCGTTAAATTTGAAAGTTCTGGGAGATATCTCATTTACAGCTGACTTGCGCGTTATCTGGATAATGCACAGCAAGATCAAAGGAATTTTACCCATATCATGTGTTAACCATCTGTAACAGCACACAAAGACAATGTGTAGCTATATGTAACAGTTCGTAGTTACGGAAGCTCTCGTTTGTTCAATATTCCCAACAGGATGATGTTGAAGATATTCGGGATTTTCCAGTTCAGCACTGTATGGTGAAACATGATTTTGCTTAGTACAGCACGCGCTTGGTTTCATAATGTTTCGAAACTCTTTAACTCTTAAAATATAGATGACTGGGTTAACTACAGAATTAAGTAAGGCAAGTAACACACAAATACTCCTCTTTGTTCTCCTACCAACACCGAGGTAATCATAGCATAATAAAACGGTAGTCAATGGTAACGTACATGCCGTAAATAGACACGCAAGAATTGCGACAGTCGCACATAGTTTCACATCTTTTGGACTATGAGCATGCCGTATGAAGTAGAAAAAAGATAGAGAAAACCGAAGGGGCAACAAATAAGGGGACAATCCGGGGTACACGATACGAAGAAAAAAACAAACAAAACACAACACAATATGTCTTGGGCACCAATATACGCAAACACACACTAATAGCGTAAATAAGACATGCGCCCTCCAGTTCCTCCTACAAATAGCTGGAGATAAAGATAGACCGAACATCGCTTTATGTAAATAAGACATGCGCCCTCCAGTTCCTCCTACAAATAGCTGGAGATAAAGATAAACCGAACATCGTTTTATGCCCATATCGTTATAGACATCACAACAAGAGAAAACGTTGTGCACGGTGATGGTGTTACATGTAGTAACGTCAAAAGTATCGATGTCTAGCGCTAACGTCATGAACATTTTACACCCTTAGATCTACTTTATAAACCATTATACTGACGTTGTGCACGGGATGGTGTTACATGTAGTAACGTCAAAAGTATCGATGTCTGGCGCTAACGTCATGAACATGTTACACCCTTAGATCTACTTTATAAACCATTATACTGACGTTGTGCACGGTGTTGGTGTTACATGTAGTAACGTCAAAAGTATCGATGTCTGGCGCTAACGTCATGAACATGTTACACCCTTAGATCTACTTTATAAACCATTATACTGACGTTGTGCACGGTGTTGGTGTTACATGTAGTAACGTCAAAAGTATCGATGTCTGGCGCTAACGTCATGAACATGTTACACCCTTAGATCTACTTTATAAACCATTATACTGACGTTGTGCACGGTGTTGGTGTTACATGTAGTAACGTCAAAAGTATCGATGTCTGGCGCTAACGTCATGAACATATTACACCCTTAGATCTACTTTATAAACCATTATACTGACGTTGTGCACGGTGTTGGTGTTACATGTAGTAAAGTCAAAAGTATCGATGTCTGGCGCTAGCGTCATGAACATGTTACACCCTTAGATCTACTTTATAAACCATTATACTGACGTTGTGCACGGTGTTGGTGTTACATGTAGTAACGTCAAAAGTATCGATGTCTAGCGCTAACGTCATGAACATTTTACACCCTTAGATCTACTTTATAAACCATTATACTGACGTTGTGCACGGGATGGTGTTACATGTAGTAACGTCAAAAGTATCGATGTCTGGCGCTAACGTCATGAACATGTTACACCCTTAGATCTACTTTATAAACCATTATACTGACGTTGTGCACGGTGTTGGTGTTACATGTAGTAACGTCAAAAGTATCGATGTCTGGCGCTAACGTCATGAACATGTTACACCCTTAGATCTACTTTATAAACCATTATACTGACGTTGTGCACGGTGTTGGTGTTACATGTAGTAACGTCAAAAGTATCGATGTCTGGCGCTAACGTCATGAACATGTTACACCCTTAGATCTACTTTATAAACCATTATACTGACGTTGTGCACGGTGTTGGTGTTACATGTAGTAACGTCAAAAGTATCGATGTCTGGCGCTAACGTCATGAACATATTACACCCTTAGATCTACTTTATAAACCATTATACTGACGTTGTGCACGGTGTTGGTGTTACATGTAGTAAAGTCAAAAGTATCGATGTCTGGCGCTAGCGTCATGAACATGTTACACCCTTAGATCTACTTTATAAACCATTATACTGACGTTGTGCACGGTGTTGGTGTTACATGTAGTAACGTCAAAAGTATCGATGTCTGGCGCTAACGTCATGAACATGCTACACCCTTAGATCTACTTTATAAACCATTATACTGACGTTGTGCACGGTGTTGGTGTTACATGTAGTAACGTCAAAAGTATCGATGTCTGGCGCTAGCGTCATGAACATGTTACACCCTTAGATCTACTTTATAAACCATTATACTGACGTTGTGCACGGTGTTGGTGTTACATGTAGTAAAGTCAAAAGTATCGATGTCTGGCGCTAGCGTCATGAACATGTTACACCCTTAGATCTACTTTATAAACCATTATACTGACGTTGTGCACGGTGTTGGTGTTACATGTAGTAACGTCAAAAGTATCGATGTCTGGCGCTAACGTCATGAACATGCTACACCCTTAGATCTACTTTATAAACCATTATACTGACGTTGTGCACGGTGTTGGTGTTACATGTAGTAACGTCAAAAGTATCGATGTCTGGCGCTAACGTCATGAACATGCTACACCCTTAGATCTACTTTATAAACCATTATACTGACGTTGTGCACGGTGTTGGTGTTACATGTAGTAACGTCAAAAGTATCGATGTCTGGCGCTAGCGTCATGAACATGTTACACCCTTAGATCTACTTTATAAACCATTATACTGACGTTGTGCACGGTGTTGGTGTTACATGTAGTAAAGTCAAAAGTATCGATGTCTGGCGCTAACGTCATGAACATGTTACACCCTTAGATCTACTTTATAAACCATTATACTGACGTTGTGCACGGTGTTGATGTTACATGTAGTAACGTCAAAAGTATCGATGTCTGGTGCTAACGTCATGAACATGTTACACCCTTAGATCTACTTTATAAACCATTATACTGACGTTGTGCACGGTGTTGGTGTTACATGTAGTAACGTCAAAAGTATCGATGTCTGGCGCTAGCGTCATGAACATGTTACACCCTTAGATCTACTTTATAAACCATTATACTGACGTTGTGCACGGTGTTGGTGTTACATGTAGTAACGTCAAAAGTATCGATGTCTGGCGCTAACGTCATGAACATGCTACACCCTTAGATCTACTTTATAAACCATTATACTGACGTTGTGCACGGTGTTGGTGTTACATGTAGTAACGTCAAAAGTATCGATGTCTGGCGCTAACGTCATGAACATGCTACACCCTTAGATCTACTTTATAAACCATTATACTGACGTTGTGCACGGTGTTGGTGTTACATGTAGTAACGTCAAAAGTATCGATGTCTGGCGCTAGCGTCATGAACATGTTACACCCTTAGATCTACTTTATAAACCATTATACTGACGTTGTGCACGGTGTTGGTGTTACATGTAGTAAAGTCAAAAGTATCGATGTCTGGCGCTAACGTCATGAACATGTTACACCCTTAGATCTACTTTATAAACCATTATACTGACGTTGTGCACGGTGTTGATGTTACATGTAGTAACGTCAAAAGTATCGATGTCTGGTGCTAACGTCATGAACATGTTACACCCTTAGATCTACTTTATAAACCATTATACTGACGTTGTGCACGGTGTTGGTGTTACATGTAGTAACGTCAAAAGTATCGATGTCTGGCGCTAGCGTCATGAACATGTTACACCCTTAGATCTACTTTATAAACCATTATACTGACGTTGTGCACGGTGTTGGTGTTACATGTAGTAACGTCAAAAGTATCGATGTCTGGCGCTAGCGTCATGAACATGTTACACCCTTAGATCTACTTTATAAACCATTATATAGACGTTGTGCACGGGATGGTGTTACATGTAGTAACGTCAAAAGTATCGATGTCTGGCGCTAACGTCATGAACATGTTACACCCTTAGATCTACTTTATAAACCATTATACTGACGTTGTGCACGGTGTTGGTGTTACATGTAGTAACGTCAAAAGTATCGATGTCTGGCGCTAGCGTCATGAACATGTTACACCCTTAGATCTACTTTATAAACCATTATACTGACGTTGTGCACGGGATGGTGTTACATGTAGTAACGTCAAAAGTATCGATGTCTGGCGCTAACGTCATGAACATGTTACACCCTTAGATCTACTTTATAAACCATTATACTGACGTTGTGCACGGTGTTGGTGTTACATGTAGTAACGTCAAAAGTATCGATGTCTGGCGCTAACGTCATGAACATGTTACACCCTTGGATCTACTTTATAAACCATTATACTGACGTTGTGCACGGTGTTGGTGTTACATGTAGTAACGTCAAAAGTATCGATGTCTGGCGCTAACGTCATGAACATGCTACACCCTTAGATCTACTTTATAAACCATTATACTGACGTTGTGCACGGTGTTGGTGTTACATGTAGTAACGTCAAAAGTATCGATGTCTGGCGCTAACGTCAAGAACATGTTACACCCTTAGATCTACTTTATAAACCTTTATACTGACGTTGTGCACGGGATGGTGTTACATGTAGTAACGTCAAAAGTATCGATGTCTGGCGCTAACGTCATGAACATGTTACACCCTTAGATCTACTTTATAAACCATTATACTGACGTTGTGCACGGTGTTGGTGTTACATGTAGTAACGTCAAAAGTATCGATGTCTGGCGCTAACGTCATGAACATGTTACACCCTTAGATCTACTTTATAAACCATTATACTGACGTTGTGCACGGTGTTGGTGTTACATGTAGTAACGTCAAAAGTATCGATGTCTGGCGCTAGCGTCATGAACATGTTACACCCTTAGATCTACTTTATAAACCATTATACTGACGTTGTGCACGGTGTTGGTGTTACATGTAGTAACGTCAAAAGTATCGATGTCTGGCGCTAACGTCATGAACATGCTACACCCTTAGATCTACTTTATAAACCATTATACTGACGTTGTGCACGGTGTTGGTGTTACATGTAGTAACGTCAAAAGTATCGATGTCTGGCGCTAACGTCATGAACATGCTACACCCTTAGATCTACTTTATAAACCATTATACTGACGTTGTGCACGGTGTTGGTGTTACATGTAGTAACGTCAAAAGTATCGATGTCTGGCGCTAGCGTCATGAACATGTCACACCCTTAGATCTACTTTATAAACCATTATACTGACGTTGTGCACGGTGTTGGTGTTACATGTAGTAAAGTCAAAAGTATCGATGTCTGGCGCTAACGTCATGAACATGTTACACCCTTAGATCTACTTTATAAACCATTATACTGACGTTGTGCACGGTGTTGATGTTACATGTAGTAACGTCAAAAGTATCGATGTCTGGTGCTAACGTCATGAACATGTTACACCCTTAGATCTACTTTATAAACCATTATACTGACGTTGTGCACGGTGTTGGTGTTACATGTAGTAACGTCAAAAGTATCGATGTCTGGCGCTAGCGTCATGAACATGTTACACCCTTAGATCTACTTTATAAACCATTATACTGACATTGTGCACGGTGTTGGTGTTACATGTAGTAACGTCAAAAGTATCGATGTCTGGCGCTAGCGTCATGAACATGTTACACCCTTAGATCTACTTTATAAACCATTATATAGACGTTGTGCACGGGATGGTGTTACATGTAGTAACGTCAAAAGTATCGATGTCTGGCGCTAACGTCATGAACATGTTACACCCTTAGATCTACTTTATAAACCATTATACTGACGTTGTGCACGGTGTTGGTGTTACATGTAGTAACGTCAAAAGTATCGATGTCTGGCGCTAGCGTCATGAACATGTTACACCCTTAGATCTACTTTATAAACCATTATACTGACGTTGTGCACGGTGTTGGTGTTACATGTAGTAACGTCAAAAGTATCGATGTCTGGCGCTAGCGTCATGAACATGTTACACCCTTAGATCTACTTTATAAACCATTATACTGACGTTGTGCACGGGATGGTGTTACATGTAGTAACGTCAAAAGTATCGATGTCTGGCGCTAACGTCATGAACATGTTACACCCTTAGATCTACTTTATAAACCATTATACTGACGTTGTGCACGGTGTTGGTGTTACATGTAGTAACGTCAAAAGTATCGATGTCTGGCGCTAACGTCATGAACATGTTACACCCTTGGATCTACTTTATAAACCATTATACTGACGTTGTGCACGGTGTTGGTGTTACATGTAGTAACGTCAAAAGTATCGATGTCTGGCGCTAACGTCATGAACATGCTACACCCTTAGATCTACTTTATAAACCATTATACTGACGTTGTGCACGGTGTTGGTGTTACATGTAGTAACGTCAAAAGTATCGATGTCTGGCGCTAACGTCAAGAACATGTTACACCCTTAGATCTACTTTATAAACCTTTATACTGACGTTGTGCACGGGATGGTGTTACATGTAGTAACGTCAAAAGTATCGATGTCTGGCGCTAACGTCATGAACATGTTACACCCTTAGATCTACTTTATAAACCATTATACTGACGTTGTGCACGGTGTTGGTGTTACATGTAGTAACGTCAAAAGTATCGATGTCTGGCGCTAACGTCATGAACATGTTACACCCTTAGATCTACTTTATAAACCATTATACTGACGTTGTGCACGGTGTTGGTGTTACATGTAGTAACGTCAAAAGTATCGATGTCTGGCGCTAGCGTCATGAACATGTTACACCCTTAGATCTACTTTATAAACCATTATACTGACGTTGTGCACGGGATGGTGTTACATGTAGTAACGTCAAAAGTATCGATGTCTGGCGCTAACGTCATGAACATGTTACACCCTTAGATCTACTTTATAAACCATTATACTGACGTTGTGCACGGTGTTGGTGTTACATGTAGTAACGTCAAAAGTATCGATGTCTGGCGCTAGCGTCATGAACATGTTACACCCTTAGATCTACTTTATAAACCATTATACTGACGTTGTGCACGGTGTTGGTGTTACATGTAGTAACGTCAAAAGTATCGATGTCTGGCGCTAACGTCATGAACATGCTACACCCTTAGATCTACTTTATAAACCATTATACTGACGTTGTGCACGGTGTTGGTGTTACATGTAGTAACGTCAAAAGTATCGATGTCTGGCGCTAACGTCAAGAACATGTTACACCCTTAGATCTACTTTATAAACCATTATACTGACGTTGTGCACGGGATGGTGTTACATGTAGTAACGTCAAAAGTATCGATGTCTGGCGCTAACGTCATGAACATGTTACACCCTTAGATCTACTTTATAAACCATTATACTGACGTTGTGCACGGTGTTGGTGTTACATGTAGTAACGTCAAAAGTATCGATGTCTGGCGCTAACGTCATGAACATGTTACACCCTTAGATCTACTTTATAAACCATTATACTGACGTTGTGCACGGTGTTGGTGTTACATGTAGTAACGTCAAAAGTATCGATGTCTGGCGCTAGCGTCATGAACATGTTACACCCTTAGATCTACTTTATAAACCATTATACTGACGTTGTGCACGGGATGGTGTTACATGTAGTAACGTCAAAAGTATCGATGTCTGGCGCTAACGTCATGAACATGTTACACCCTTAGATCTACTTTATAAACCATTATACTGACGTTGTGCACGGTGTTGGTGTTACATGTAGTAACGTCAAAAGTATCGATGTCTGGCGCTAGCGTCATGAACATGTTACACCCTTAGATCTACTTTATAAACCATTATACTGACGTTGTGCACGGTGTTGGTGTTACATGTAGTAACGTCAAAAGTATCGATGTCTGGCGCTAACGTCATGAACATGCTACACCCTTAGATCTACTTTATAAACCATTATACTGACGTTGTGCACGGTGTTGGTGTTACATGTAGTAACGTCAAAAGTATCGATGTCTGGCGCTAGCGTCATGAACATGTTACACCCTTAGATCTACTTTATAAACCATTATACTGACGTTGTGCACGGTGTTGGTGTTACATGTAGTAACGTCAAAAGTATCGATGTCTGGCGCTAGCGTCATGAACATGTTACACCCTTAGATCTACTTTATAAACCATTATACTGACGTTGTGCACGGTGTTGGTGTTACATGTAGTAACGTCAAAAGTATCGATGTCTGGCGCTAACGTCATGAACATGTTACACCCTTAGATCTACTCTATAAACCATTATACTGACGTTGTGCACGGTGTTGGTGTTACATGTAGTAACGTCAAAAGTATCGATGTCTGGCGCTAGCGTCATGAACATGTTACACCCTTAGATCTACTTTATAAACCATTATACTGACGTTGTGCACGGTGTTGGTGTTACATGTAGTAACGTCAAAAGTATCGATGTCTGGCGCTAGCGTCATGAACATGTTACACCCTTAGATCTACTTTATAAACCATTATACTGACGTTGTGCACGGGATGGTGTTACATGTAGTAACGTCAAAAGTATCGATGTCTGGCGCTAACGTCATGAACATGTTACACCCTTAGATCTACTTTATAAACCATTATACTGACGTTGTGCACGGTGTTGGTGTTACATGTAGTAACGTCAAAAGTATCGATGTCTGGCGCTAACGTCATGAACATGTTACACCCTTGGATCTACTTTATAAACCATTATACTGACGTTGTGCACGGTGTTGGTGTTACATGTAGTAACGTCAAAAGTATCGATGTCTGGCGCTAACGTCATGAACATGTTACACCCTTAGATCTACTTTATAAACCATTATACTGACGTTGTGCACGGTGTTGGTGTTACATGTAGTAACGTCAAAAGTATCGATGTCTGGCGCTAACGTCATGAACATGTTACACCCTTAGATCTACTTTATAAACCATTATACTGACGTTGTGCACGGGATGGTGTTACATGGAGTAACGTCAAAAGTATCGATGTCTGGCGCTAACGTCATGAACATGTTACACCCTTAGATCTACTTTATAAACCATTAAACTGACGTTGTGCACGGTGTTGGTGTTACATGTAGTAACGTCAAAAGTATCGATGTCTGGCGCTAACGTCATGAACATGTTACACCCTTGGATCTACTTTATAGACCATTATACTGACGTTGTGCACGGTGTTGGTGTTACATGTAGTAACGTCAAAAGTATCGATGTCTGGCGCTAGCGTCATGAACATGTTACACCCTTAGATCTACTTTATAAACCATTATACTGACGTTGTGCACGGTGTTGGTGTTACATGTAGTAAAGTCAAAAGTATCGATGTCTGGCGCTAGCGTCATAAACATGTTACACCCTTGGATCTACTTTATAAACCATTATACTGACGTTGTGCACGGTGTTGGTGTTACATGTAGTAACGTCAAAAGTATCGATGTCTGGCGCTAACGTCATGAACATGTTACACCCTTAGATCTACTCTATAAACCATTATACCGACGTTGTGCACGGTGTTGGTGTTACATGTAGTAACGTCAAAAGTATCGATGTCTGGCGCTAGCGTCATGAACATGTTACACCCTTAGATCTACTTTATAAACCATTATACTGACGTTGTGCACGGTGTTGGTGTTACATGTAGTAACGTCAAAAGTATCGATGTCTGGCGCTAGCGTCATGAACATGTTACACCCTTAGATCTACTTTATAAACCATTATACTGACGTTGTGCACGGGATGGTGTTACATGTAGTAACGTCAAAAGTATCGATGTCTGGCGCTAACGTCATGAACATGTTACACCCTTAGATCTACTTTATAAACCATTATACTGACGTTGTGCACGGTGTTGGTGTTACATGTAGTAACGTCAAAAGTATCGATGTCTGGCGCTAACGTCATGAACATGTTACACCCTTGGATCTACTTTATAAACCATTATACTGACGTTGTGCACGGTGTTGGTGTTACATGTAGTAACGTCAAAAGTATCAATGTCTGGCGCTAACGTCATGAACATGTTACACCCTTAGATCTACTTTATAAACCATTATACTGACGTTGTGCACGGTGTTGGTGTTACATGTAGTAACGTCAAAAGTATCGATGTCTGGCGCTAACGTCATGAACATGTTACACCCTTAGATCTACTTTATAAACCATTATACTGACGTTGTGCACGGTGTTGGTGTTACATGTAGTAACGTCAAAAGTATCGATGTCTGGCGCTAGCGTCATGAACATGTTACACCCTTAGATCTACTTTATAAACCATTATACTGACGTTGTGCACGGTGTTGGTGTTACATGTAGTAACGTCAAAAGTATCGATGTCTGGCGCTAGCGTCATGAACATGTTACACCCTTAGATCTACTTTATAAACCATTATACTGACGTTGTGCACGGTGTTGGTGTTAGATGTAGTAACGTCAAAAGTATCGATGTCTGGCGCTAACGTCATGAACATGCTACACCCTTAGATCTACTTTATAAACCATTATACTGACGTTGTGCACGGTGTTGGTGTTACATGTAGTAACGTCAAAAGTATCGATGTCTGGCGCTAGCGTCATGAACATGTTACACCCTTAGATCTACTTTATAAACCATTATACTGACGTTGTGCACGGTGTTGGTGTTACATGTAGTAACGTCAAAAGTATCGATGTCTGGCGCTAACGTCATGAACATGTTACACCCTTAGATCTACTTTATAAACCATTATACTGACGTTGTGCACGGTGTTGGTGTTACATGTAGTAACGTCAAAAGTATCGATGTCTGGCGCTAGCGTCATGAACATGTTACACCCTTAGATCTACTTTATAAACCATTATACTGACGTTGTGCACGGTGTTGGTGTTACATGTAGTAACGTCAAAAGTATCGATGTCTGGCGCTAGCGTCATGAACATGTTACACCCTTAGATCTACTTTATAAACCATTATACTGACGTTGTGCACGGTGTTGGTGTTACATGTAGTAAAGTCAAAAGTATCGATGTCTGGCGCTAGCGTCATGAACATGTTACACCCTTAGATCTACTTTATAAACCATTATACTGACGTTGTGCACGGTGTTGGTGTTACATGTAGTAACGTCAAAAGTATCGATGTCTGGCGCTAACGTCATGAACATGTTACACCCTTAGATCTACTCTATAAACCATTATACTGACGTTGTGCACGGTGTTGGTGTTACATGTAGTAACGTCAAAAGTATCGATGTCTGGCGCTAGCGTCATGAACATGTTACACCCTTAGATCTACTTTATAAACCATTATACTGACGTTGTGCACGGTGTTGGTGTTACATGTAGTAACGTCAAAAGTATCGATGTCTGGCGCTAGCGTCATGAACATGTTACACCCTTAGATCTACTTTATAAACCATTATACTGACGTTGTGCACGGGATGGTGTTACATGTAGTAACGTCAAAAGTATCGATGTCTGGCGCTAACGTCATGAACATGTTACACCCTTAGATCTACTTTATAAACCATTATACTGACGTTGTGCACGGTGTTGGTGTTACATGTAGTAACGTCAAAAGTATCGATGTCTGGCGCTAACGTCATGAACATGTTACACCCTTGGATCTACTTTATAAACCATTATACTGACGTTGTGCACGGTGTTGGTGTTACATGTAGTAACGTCAAAAGTATCAATGTCTGGCGCTAACGTCATGAACATGTTACACCCTTAGATCTACTTTATAAACCATTATACTGACGTTGTGCACGGTGTTGGTGTTACATGTAGTAACGTCAAAAGTATCGATGTCTGGCGCTAACGTCATGAACATGTTACACCCTTAGATCTACTTTATAAACCATTATACTGACGTTGTGCACGGTGTTGGTGTTACATGTAGTAACGTCAAAAGTATCGATGTCTGGCGCTAGCGTCATGAACATGTTACACCCTTAGATCTACTTTATAAACCATTATACTGACGTTGTGCACGGTGTTGGTGTTACATGTAGTAACGTCAAAAGTATCGATGTCTGGCGCTAGCGTCATGAACATGTTACACCCTTAGATCTACTTTATAAACCATTATACTGACGTTGTGCACGGTGTTGGTGTTAGATGTAGTAACGTCAAAAGTATCGATGTCTGGCGCTAACGTCATGAACATGTTACACCCTTAGATCTACTTTATAAACCATTATACTGACGTTGTGCACGGTGTTGGTGTTACATGTAGTAACGTCAAAAGTATCGATGTCTGGCGCTAGCGTCATGAACATGTTACACCCTTAGATCTACTTTATAAACCATTATACTGACGTTGTGCACGGTGTTGGTGTTAGATGTAGTAACGTCAAAAGTATCGATGTCTGGCGCTAACGTCATGAACATGTTACACCCTTAGATCTACTTTATAAACCATTATACTGACGTTGTGCACGGTGTTGGTGTTACATGTAGTAACGTCAAAAGTATCGATGTCTGGCGCTAACGTCATGAACATGTTACACCCTTAGATCTACTTTATAAACCATTATACTGACGTTGTGCACGGTGTTGGTGTCACATGTAGTAACGTCAAAAGTATCGATGTCTGGCGCTAGCATCATGAACATGTTACACCCTTAGATCTACTTTATTTCTCGTTCCGTTGGTTTCCTTTGAACTCTTTGCATTACCAGTATAATGACTATTATCATTTTTATGGTTTGTTGGTTTGTCATATTTTTTAAATCTTATCTTATATTCATGTACCCATTTTTTTCCTATGCGTATGTTTTTCATCAAATAACATTTTGTTGGTTTTTGTATTTATCTGAGCAGTAAATATGTACTGTTAAAAGGGAAATATGATTAACATGTATACTTAGCTTTGTTTATCACACTTTTGATGTATCTGGTTTCATGACGTGATTATTAATATTGTGCTATAATTTTTATTATCTAAATGAAGAATAGTCTTCATTCGATCGCCTTCGTTTAGCAAACACGATCATTTTCTCTTTACATCGAACTGAACGCCAAACTCATAACTACTTTACTCCGATATTTCCATTGCCCCTTTGGTACCTTCAAACTCTTGTTCCAGTTAAAAATTTCAACATAATTTACATTTAATTTGACATTGTAATGTAAGCTTACTGTGTTTACGAGACAAGTTTATGACACGAGACTTTCAAATTCAACTGGTTGACTCGCTCAAGTTCACGCATTCAATAATGGTTTCATTTTCCTCTTCCGTTAATGTCAGAGTTTGTTTTTTAAACATGATCTTGGCATATATACAAAACAGACGCCGTTGGCACAATCGCTAGCGGTCGTTTCAAAAGTTTGTATGTCAGAACTTCGAAATTCTTCTTTGCAAAATACATCCCCCTTATTACCGATGAACCCCTGGAAAAAGACGCACCCCATTCATCAGATTCATTTTCCTGCGAAATAATGCTTTCTGAGATTGCCTTTAATAGATAGAAGTCATGTCCGTCATCGTCGCATAAAACTGCAAATATTGTTCCTTCCGTAATTAAATCAGCGATAGATTCATTTTGCTCGCGCTCGAGAAATGTATTTTCATTGTTTGAGTTTGCACTATCACCCACCAACTCGATAGCAGTACAACTTCGACCTGCGCAATATTCATATATTTCTCACATTCCAAACAATTGTCACTGTAACATGATAAATTTCTTAAAAGGAAGTTTTGAGAATCTATGGTCTCAACACGATGAACCACTCTGATTCCTTTGATTGGTTTAAAGTTTCTCTTATTTGCCCGAGGTATTTCCTCAGCATATCTGAACATTCTCCTTTTACAGGCATGTGATCGGCTTGTTTTTAGGTTGTTTTCAGCGAATTCAAAAAGTTCTCGAGCAGACCTAATTTCAGCTTTGCACCGAATTACCGCCATGTCTGCCTGATTTTTCAATAAGCCCCCAGCTACATCCTGTGGGCCTTTCCCATGACAACTTTCAAAGAAGTTTCTGATGATTTTTTAATATCCAAATTCCTCTACGGATTCAGCAAAATTCCCGAAACAATTCCGCCTTTTATTTTGGCACTGGCAACCGTCGCAGAATTCGTGCATGACAGTGACATAATGACTTATCGAGCTCAAGTTTTCTGATATTGACTTCTGGACATAATGTACAACGTACTGGTCGTGTTTTTCGTCCGGTGATATAATGTAAAAATGTTCGCATATTATGTTTATTACTAGAAAGGTAGGCTTACATAGTAGCAAACATTTTTGCAGGCGTCTGTGGAAGTGCATCTTTTAGTCTCTTTACTTCCCAGAATGTGCTCATTTTATTGCAGAAATTAGAATGTTCCTCTTGAACAGCTTCTACAGTTGGAAAAACTTGTGTCCGATCCCTATTTGTTATATTTAACAAATAAAAATATGTTTAAACTAAAACAGGTAGCATATCCGGTGGTTGTCCTTGTCTCATTTTTTCTCTCCAGCGACGCTGTTTTTCTGT
Source organism: Bathymodiolus brooksi (assembly GCA_963680875.1). NCBI lineage: Eukaryota > Metazoa > Mollusca > Bivalvia > Mytilida > Modiolidae > Bathymodiolus > Bathymodiolus brooksi. Next base: position 3,112,773 of record OY804577.1, read on the forward strand.
CTTCCTTCTACGCATATTTTCCTTTTCTAACTTTTGCAACTCATTTCTTTCCTTAGTCTTCTCCGTCAAAGAATCTTAGCAACTAATGTACAAAGTTATGAAACAGGAAGGAAAATTTAAAATCTTCACTTCCACAGCATGATTTAGATTTTTCACTATTATTGCCAATAGGAAAGAAATAATCAAATGAAAAAAATGTCACTCGCTTGCATTTAATTAAGTCTCCCAAACAACGTTTGGGAGACTTATTGTTTTTGCTCCGTTTCTTATTATTAGTATTACATCAACCCGACAGCTGTCGAGTGATGTATTGCTATTCTACGTTTCTTTTTCATTATTATTATTATTATTCTTATTATTCTTATTATTCTTCCACACATTTTTGTCCGCTCAATATCTCGGAGATGCCTTGATCAAACTTTATGAAACCTTGTAGGAATATCACATGCCATGTGAAGTTGTGCTGTTAAGTGTTGATTTTTTCAAAATGGCTGCCGTTGCCATGGAAACGGCCAAAATGCTAAAAAATTGAAAAACACAAAAATGATCATAGCAGGTTACTCGCCGAACAGAAATTGATGAAACTTGATAGGAACAACATCCACATCTAGTGGAACGAGATAAGCCAAAAAAATCGGAATCGGCTGGACAAACTTTGCCGCAGTTGCCATGGATACAAAAAAGGGGGGATTAAAAAATGTTTGGATTCCTTTCATCAAACTTCGTAGGAATATCCACCGTAGTGTGTGGCACCAATTAGGAGGTTGAAAAAATTCAAAATGGCGGCCGTTGCCATGGTAACCAAGGTGCAAAAATGTTAAATTCACTTTAAACTTCACAAAGTTTAGCAGTAATGTTTCCTGTCACATCCATATCTAGTGGAACGAGATAAGACAAAAGAATCGGAATCGGTAGGACAAACTTTGCCGCAGTTGCCATGGAAATAAAAAAAGGGGGGATTTTTTAAAATTTTTGATTTCTTTCATCAAACTTCATGAAACATCGTAGCAATATTAACCGTAGTGTGTGGAAGCTTTTGGCATGTTTATAAAATTCAAAATGGCATTACCATGGAAACCGAGGTACCAAAATAATGGGGTGGGGTGATGTCCGCTATTGCTTTGCAATTGCATGTCTAGTTATTATTCTTATTCTTTCTCTTTTCTTTCTTTGGCACATGACCTTGTCCCCGACAGATCTCAGGAACTGCTGGAAAGAATTTCATGAAACTTGGTGGAGTTATAGATATATGTTTTTAGTTGGTCATAAAGTTTTCAGCTTTGTGGTAAAGGGGGTTAAAGTCATATTTTGGGGGGTTCAAAGGGGGTGAGGGCTACTATAGAATCCTATGGGAAAGTTGAAATTTCATACATTAATGTTGATAACTTCTAAATGGATAATGATAGAGACATAAAATTTGACATAGTGATAGGTCACCATTAGAGGAGCAATTCTGCGTTTTCAAAATTTTCAAGGTGTCTGCCATTTTTAAAATGGCTGCCAAAACACGGTATAAAAAATGGGCGGTAAAAATTCAACATTGTCCGATATCATCAAAATGTTATATGTGGGTAGATAATGATGTCCCGAATTGCTTCATGACATTGAAAAATTTCTACCGGTCGCCATTTTCAAAATGGCCGCCACAATACCGCACAAATTCAACATTGTCCGATTTCAACGACATTTCATATGTGGGTTGATTATGATGTCCCGATTAGATTCCCGACATTGATTATGATGTCCCGAATTTATTCCCGACATTCAAAAATTTCTAGCGGTCGCCATTTTCAAAATGGTCACCACAATACCGCACACATTCAACATTATCCGATTTCAACGACATTTCATATGTTGGTAGATTATGATGTCCCGAATTTATTCCCGACATTCAAAAATTTCTAGTGGTCGCCATTTTCAAAATGGCTGCCACAATACCGCACAAATTCAACATTATCCGATTTCAACGACATTTTATATGTGGGTAGTTTATGATGTCTCAAATTTATTCCGGACATTCAAAAATTTCTAGCGGTCGACATTTTCAAAATGGCTGCCACAATACCGCACAAATTCAACATTGTCCGATTTCAACGACATTACAAATGTGGGTAGATTATGATGTCTCGAATTTATTCCCGACATTGAAAAATTTCTAGCGGTCGCCATTTTCAAAATGGCCGCCACAATACCGCACAAATTTAACATTGTCCGATTTCAACGACATTTCATATGTGGGTAGATTATGATGTTCTGAATTTATTCCCGACATTGAACAATTTCTAGCGGTCGCCATTTTCAAAATGGCCGCAAAAATTCAACATTGTCCGATATCATCCAAATTTGATATGTGGGTAGATAATGAGGTCCCGACATTGAAAAATTTCTACCGTCGCCATTTTCAAAAAGGCGGCCAGAATTTTTTTCTGAAGATTTATAGAAGTCAAACGGACTATACGTAGGACAGACATGTACCCATTCATATATTATGCAGAATATGAATTTGCAAAGACTCTTCACACACTATTAGTAAAAAAGGAAATATCTAAATTAGTGCGTTTCTGGGAAAAAAAACATCATTAAATACGCTCAAGGTCGAAAGATTGGAAATCCAATCTTTTTTAAATCTCTGAGAGCAAGAAATCCAATATCCAAAATCGGCTAAGGTCATCTGTGCCTGAGGTAGGAGAACATTAGTTTTCATAATAATAACATTAAATTTCAATTACAAATATTTCTACTAACCATGTAAGTTCCAATTAAAATTCACAGATGAAATTTAACAGAAGTAAAGAGTCTCAACTGCATGCTAGGGTTTCATACTCACTTTCGGGTATGTGTGTTGCTCATTGTTGAAGACCCTACTATTCCTTTACTTGACTTTGTGTCTAAGTGTAATGATGAATAGTCTCTAATGTTTATTTACTTTGTGTCTAAGTGTAATGTTGAATAGTCTCTAATGTTTATTTACTTTGTGTCTAAGTGTAATGTTGAATAGTCTCTAATGTTTATATTTACTTTGTGTCTAAGCGTAATGTTGAATAGTCTCTAATGTTTATTTACATCCTTTCTTTCTAATAAATATATAGTTGTCATTTGAAAGGAAGATGTGACGGACATACTGCATGAAACAGACAGACCACACAGCGACCAAAGAAAAACGGATAAAAGGACAAACATCGATCTACAAAACATTACACAGAAAACTAAAGATTGAGCAACATGAACCCACTAAAAACCGGGGGTCAACTTTGCGAAGACATTTCAACAAACTCGTGAAAACAACAAATGTAAACAACTGTTTCCCAAACCTTCAATGATAGCATACAACAAACATCCAAACATCAAACAAACATCCAAACAAACATACAAACAAACATACAAACAAACATCCAAACATACAAACAAACATACAAACAAACATACAAACAAACATACAAACAAACATACAAACAAACATCCAAACAAACATACAAACAAACATACAAACAAACATACAAACAAACATACAAACAAACATACAAACAAACATCCAAACAAACATACAAACAAACATACAAACAAACATACAAACAAACATACAAACAAACATACAAACAAACATACAAACAAACATACAAACAAACATACAAACAAACATACAAACAAACATACAAACAAACATACAAACAAACATACAAACAAACATACAAACAAACATCCAAACAAACATACAAACAAACATACAAACAAACATACAAACAAACATACAAACAAACATACAAACAAACATACAAACAAACATACAAACAAACATACAAACAAACATACAAACAAACATACAAACAAACATACAAACAAACATCCAAACAAACATCCAAACAAACATACAAACAAACATACAAACAAACATACAAACAAACATACAAACAAACATACAAACAAACATACAAACAAACATCCAAACAAACATACAAACAAACGTCCAAACAAACATACAAACAAACATACAAACAAACATACAAACAAACATACAAACAAACATACAAACAAACATCCAAACAAACATACAAACAAACATACAAACAAACATACAAACAAACGTCCAAACAAACATACAAACAAACATACAAACAAACATACAAACAAACATACAAACAAACATACAAACAAACGTCCAAACAAACGTCCAAACAAACATCCAAACAAACATCCAAACAAACATACAAACAAACATCCAAACAAACATACAAACAAACATACAAACAAACATACAAACAAACATACAAACAAACATACAAACAAACATACAAACAAACATACAAACAAACATACAAACAAACATACAAACAAACATAAAAACAAACATACAAACAAACATACAAACAAACATACAAACAAACATACAAACAAACATCCAAACAAACATCCAAACAAACATACAAACAAACATACAAACAAACATACAAACAAACATACAAACAAACATACAAACAAACATACAAACAAACATACAAACAAACATACAAACAAACATACAAACAAACATACAAACAAACATACAAACAAACATACAAACAAACATACAAACAAACATACAAACATACAAACAAACATACAAACAAACATACAAACATACAAACAAACATACAAACAAACATACAAACAAACATACAAACAAACATACAAACAAACATACAAACAAACATACAAACAAACATACAAACAAACATACAAACAAACATACAAACATACAAACAAACATCCAAACAAACATACAAACAAACGTCCAAACAAACATACAAACAAACATACAAACAAACATACAAACAAACATACAAACAAACATACAAACAAACATCCAAACAAACATACAAACAAACATACAAACAAACATACAAACAAACGTCCAAACAAACATACAAACAAACATACAAACAAACATACAAACAAACATACAAACAAACATACAAACAAACGTCCAAACAAACGTCCAAACAAACATCCAAACAAACATCCAAACAAACATCCAAACAAACATCCAAACAAACATACAAACAAACATACAAACAAACATACAAACAAACATACAAACAAACATACAAACAAACATACAAACAAACATACAAACAAACATACAAACAAACATACAAACAAACATAAAAACAAACATACAAACAAACATACAAACAAACGTCCAAACAAACATACAAACAAACATACAAACAAACATACAAACAAACGTCCAAACAAACATACAAACAAACATACAAACAAACATACAAACAAACATACAAACATCAAACAAACATGCAAACATCAAACAAACATACAAACAAACATACAAACAAACATACAAACAAACATCCAAACAAACATACAAACAAACATACAAACAAACATACAAACAAACGTCCAAACAAACATACAAACAAACATACAAACAAACATACAAACATCAAACAAACATCCAAACATCAAACAAACATACAAACAAACATACAAACAAACATACAAACAAACATACAAACATAAAACAAACATCCAAACATCAAACAAACATACAAACAAACATACAAACAAACATCCAAACATCAAATAAACATCCAAACATCAAACAAACATACAAACAAACATACAAACAAACATCCAAACAAACATACAAACAAACATACAAACAAACATACAAACAAACATCCAAACAAACATACATACAAACAAACATACAAACATACAAACAAACATCCAAACAAACATACAAACAAACATACAAACAAACAAACATACAAACATACAAACAAACATACAAACAAACATTCAAACAAACATACAAACATCAAACAAACATACAAACAAACATACAAACAAACATACAAACAAACATACAAACAAACGTCCAAACAAACATCCAAACAAACATACTAACAAACATACAAACAAACAAACATACAAACAAACATACAAACAAACATACAAACAAACATACAAACAAACATACAAACAAACATACAAACAAACATCCAAACAAACATACATACAAACAAACATACAAACAAACATACAAACAAACATCCAAACAAACATACAAACAAACATACAAACAAACAAACATACAAACATACAAACAAACATACAAACAAACATACAAACAAACATACAAACAAACATACAAACAAACATCCAAACAAACATACAAACAAACATACAAACAAACATACAAACAAACATACAAACAAACATACAAACAAACATACAAACAAACATACAAACAAACGTCCAAACAAACATACAAACAAACATACAAACAAACATACAAACAAACATACAAACATCAAACAAACATCCAAACATCAAACAAACATACAAACAAACATCCAAACATCAAACAAACATCCAAACATCAAACAAACATACAAACAAACATACAAACAAACATACAAACAAACATGCAAACAAACAAACAAACATACAAACAAACATACAAACAAACATACAAACAAACATCCAAACAAACATACAAACAAACATACAAACAAACATACAAACAAACATCCAAACAAACAAACAAACATACAAACAAACATACAAACAAACATACAAACAAACATACAAACAAACATACAAACAAACATACAAACAAACATACAAACAAACATACAAACAAACATCCAAACAAACATACAAACAAACATACAAACAAACATACAAACAAACATACAAACAAACATACAAACAAACATCCAAACAAACATACAAACAAACATACAAACAAACATACAAACAAACATACAAACAAACATACAAACAAACATACAAACAAACATCCAAACAAACATCCAAACAAACATACAAACAAACATACAAACAAACAAACATACAAACATACAAACAAACATACAAACAAACATACAAACAAACATACAAACAAACATCCAAACATCAAACAAACAAACATACAAACAAACATACAAACAAACATAAAAACAAACATACAAACAAACATCCAAACAAACAAACAAACATACAAACAAACATACAAACATACAAACATACAAACAAACAAACATACAAACAAACATACAAACAAACATACAAACAATCATACAAACAAACATACAAACAAACATCCAAACAAACATCCAAACAAACATACAAACAAACATACAAACAAACATACAAACAAACATACAAACAATCATACAAACAAACATACAAACAAACATCCAAACAAACATCCAAACAAACATACAAACAAACATCCAAACAAACAAACAAACATACAAACAAACATACAAACAAACATACAAACAAACATACAAACAAACATACAAACAAACATACAAACAAACATACAAACAAACATACAAACAAACATACAAACAAACATACAAACAATCATACAAACAAACATACAAACAAACATCCAAACAAACATCCAAACAAACATACAAACAAACATCCAAACAAACAAACAAACATACAAACAAACATACAAACAAACATACAAACAAACATACAAACAAACATACAAACAAACAAACATACAAACATACAAACAAACATACAAACAAGCATACAAACAAACAAACATACAAACATACAAACAAACATACAAACAAACATACAAACAAACATACAAACAAACATACATACAAACATACAAACAAACATACAAACAAGCATACAAACAAACATACAAACAAACATACAAACATACAAACAAACATCCAAACAAACAAACAAACAAACATACAAACAAACATCCAAACAAACATACAAACAAACATACAAACAAACATCCAAACAAACAAACAAACAAACATACAAACAAACATACAAACAAACATCCAAACAAACATACAAACAAACATACAAACAAACATACAAACAAACATCCAAACAAACAAACAAACATACAAACAAACATACAAACATACAAACAAACATACAACATCCAAACAAACATACAAACAAACATACAAACAAACATACAAACAAACATACAAACAAACATACAAACAAACATACAAACAAACATACAAACAAACATCCAAACAAACAAACAAACAAACATACAAACAAACATACAAACAAACATCCAAACAAACATACAAACAAACATACAAACAAACATACAAACAAACATCCAAACAAACAAACAAACATACAAACAAACATACAAACAAACATACAAACAAACATACAAACAAACATCCAAACAAACATCCAAACAAACAAACAAACAAACATACAAACAAACATCCAAACAAACATCCAAACAAACATACAAACAAACATACAAACAAACATCCAAACAAACATACAAACAAACATACAAACAAACATACAAACAAACATACAAACAAACAAACAAACAAACATACAAACAAACATCCAAACAAACATCCAAACAAACATACAAACAAACATACAAACAAACATACAAACAAACATCCAAACAAACAAACAAACAAACATACAAACAAACATCCAAACAAACATCCAAACAAACATACAAACAAACATCCAAACAAACATACAAACAAACATACAAACAAACATACAAACAAACATACAAACATACAAACAAACATACAAACAAACATACAAACAAACATCCAAACAAACAAACAAACAAACATACAAACAAACATCCAAACAAACATCCAAACAAACATCCAAACAAACATCCAAACAAACATACAAACAAACATACAAACAAACATACAAACAAACATACAAACAAACATACAAACAAACATACAAACAAACATACAAACAAACATACAAACAAACATCCAAACATCAAACAAACATACAAACAAACATACAAACAAACATACAAACAAACATCCAAACAAACAAACAAACATACAAACAAACATACAAACAAACAAACAAACAAACATACAAACAAACATCCAAACAAACATACAAACAAACATACAAACAAACATACAAACAAACATACAAACAAACATACAAACAAACATACAAACAAACATACAAACAAACATACAAACAAACATACAAACAAACATCCAAACAAACATACAAACAAACATACAAACAAACATCCAAACAAATATACAAACAAACATACAAACAAACATACAAACAAACATCCAAACAAACATACAAACAAACATACAAACAAACATACAAACAAACATACAAACAAACATCCAAACAAACATACAAACAAACATCCAAACAAACATACAAACAAACATACAAACAAACATACAAACAAACATACAAACATACAAACAAACATACAAACAAACATACAAACAAACATCCAAACAAACATCCAAACAAACAAACAAACAAACATACAAACAAACATCCAAACAAACATACAAAAAAACATACAAACAAACATACAAACATACAAACAAACATACAAACAAACATACAAACAAACATACAAACAAACATACAAACAAACATCCAAACAAACATACAAACAAACATCCAAACAAACAAACAAACATACAAACAAACATACAAACAAACATACAAACAAACATCCAAACAAACATCCAAACAAACATACAAACAAACATACAAACAAACATACAAACAAACATACAAACAAACATACAAACAAACATACAAACATACAAACAAACATACATACAAACATACAAACAAACATACAAACATACAAACAAACAAACATACAAACATACAAACAAACAAACATCCAAACAAACGTCCAAACAAACATACAAACAAACATACAAACAAACATACAAACAAACATACAAACAAACATACAAACAAACATACAAACATCAAACAAACATCCAAACAAACATACAAACAAACATACAAACAAACATCCAAACATCAAACAAACATACAAACAAACATACAAACAAACATACAAACAAACATCCAAACAAACAAACAAACATACAAACAAACATACAAACAAACATACAAACAAACATCCAAACAAACATACAAACATACAAACAAACATACAAACAAACATACAAACAAACATACAAACAAACATACAAACAAACATACAAACAAACATACAAACAAACATACAAACAAACATACAAACAAACATCCAAACATCAAACAAACATACAAACAAACATACAAACAAACATACAAACAAACATCCAAACAAACAAACAAACATACAAACAAACATACAAACAAACATCCAAACAAACATACAAACAAACATACAAACAAACATACAAACAAACATACAAACAAACATACAAACAAACATACAAACAAACATCCAAACAAACAAACAAACATACAAACAAACATCCAAACAAACATACAAACAAACATACAAACAAACAAACATACAAATATACAAACAAACATACAAACAAACATACAAACAAACATACAAACAAACATACAAACAAACATACAAACAAACATACAAACAAACATACAAACAAACATCCAAACAAACATACAAACAAACATACAAACAAACAAACAAACATACAAACATACAAACATACAAACAAACATACAAACAAACATACAAACAAACATACAAACAAACATACAAACAAACAAACAAACATACAAACAAACATACAAACAAACAAACAAACAAACATACAAACATCAAACAAACATACAAACGAACATACAAACAAACATCCAAACATCAAACAAACATACAAACAAACATACAAACAAACATAAAAACAAACATACAAACAAACATCCAAACAAACAAACAAACATACAAACAAACATACAAACAAACATACAAACAAACATACAAACAAACATCCAAACAAACAAACAAACATACAAACAAACATACAAACAAACATACAAACAAACATACAAACAAACATACAAACAAACATACAAACAAACATCCAAACAAACATCCAAACAAACATCCAAACAAACAAACAAACATACAAACAAACAAACATACAAACAAACATACAAACAAACATACAAACAAACATACAAACATACATCCAAACAAACATCCAAACAAACAAACAAACATACAAACAAACAAACATACAAACAAACATACAAACAAACATACAAACAAACATACAAACAAACATACAAACAAACATCCAAACAAACATCCAAACAAACATCCAAACAAACAAACAAACATACAAACAGACAAACATACAAACAAACATACAAACAAACATACAAACAAACATCCAAACAAACATCCAAACAAACAAACAAACATACAAACAAACATACAAACATACAAACAAACATACAAACAAACATCCAAACAAACATACAAACAAACATACAAACAAACATACAAACAAACATACAAACATACAAACAAACAAACATACAAACAAACATACAAACAAACATACAAACAAACATACAAACTAACAAACAAACAAACATACAAACAAACATACAAACAAACATACAAACAAACATCCAAACAAACATACAAACAAACATACAAACAAACATACAAACAAACATCCAAACAAACATACAAACAAACATACAAACAAACAAACATACAAACATACAAACAAACATACAAACAAACATACAAACAAACATCCAAACAAACATCCAAACAAACATACAAACAAACATACAAACAAACATACAAACAAACATACAAACAAACATACAAACAAACATACAAACAAACATACAAACAAACATACAAACAAACATCCAAACAAACATACAAACAAACATACAAACAAACATACAAACAAACATACAAACAAACATACAAACAAACATCCAAACAAACATCCAAACAAACATACAAACAAACATACAAACAAACATACAAACAAACATACAAACAAACATCCAAACAAACATCCAAACAAACATACAAACAAACATACAAACAAACATACAAACAAACATACAAACAAACATACAAACAAACATACAAACAAACATACAAACAAACATCCAAACAAACATCCAAACAAACATCCAAACAAACATCCAAACAAACAAACAAACATACAAACAAACATACAAATATACAAACAAACATACAAACAAACATCCAAACAAACATCCAAACAAACATCCAAACAAACAAACAAACATACAAACAAACATACAAACATACAAACAAACATACAAACAAACATCCAAACAAACATCCAAACAAACATACAAACAAACATACAAACAAACATACAAACAAACATACAAACAAACATACAAACAAACATACAAACAAACATACAAACAAACAAACAAACATACAAACAAACATACAAACAAACATACAAACAAACATCCAAACAAACATCCAAACAAACATCCAAACAAACATACAAACAAACATACAAACAAACATACAAACAAACATACAAACAAACATACAAACAAACATACAAACAAACATACAAACAAACATCCAAACAAACATACAAACAAACATACAAACAAACAAACATACAAACATACAAACAAACATACAAACAAACATACAAACAAACAAACATACAAACATACAAACAAACATACAAACAAACATACAAACAAACATACAAACAAACATAAAAACAAACATACAAACAAACAAACAAACATACAAACAAACATACAAACAAACATACAAACAAACATACAAACAAACAAACAAACATACAAACAAACATACAAACAAACAAACAAACAAACATACAAACAAACATACAAACAAACATCCAAACAAACATCCAAACAAACATACAAACAAACATACAAACAAACATACAAACAAACATACAAACAAACATACAAACAAACATACAAACATACAAACAAACATACAAACAATCATACAAACATACAAACAAACAAACATACAAACAAACATACAAACAAACATACAAACAAACATACAAACAAACATCCAAACAAACATACAAACAAACATACAAACAAACAAACATACAAACAAACATACAAACAAACATACAAACAAACATCAAACAAACATACAAACAAACATACAAACATACAAACAAACATACAAACAATCATACAAACATACAAACAAACATACAAACAAACAAACAAACATACAAACAAACATACAAACAAACATCCAAACAAACATACAAACAAACATACAAACAAACAAACATACAAACATACAAACAAACATACAAACAAACATACAAACAAACATACAAACAAACATCCAAACAAACATACAAACAAACATACAAACAAACAAACAAACAAACATACAAACATACAAACAAACATATAAACAAACATCCAAACAAACATACAAACAAACATACAAACAAACATCCAAACAAACATACAAACAAACATACAAACAAACATACAAACAAACATACAAACAAACATACAAACAAACATCCAAACAAACATACAAACAAACATACAAACAAACATACAAACAAACATACAAACAAACATACAAACAAACATCCAAACAAACATCCAAACAAACATACAAACAAACATACAAACAAACATACAAACAAACATACAAACAAACATACAAACAAACATCCAAACAAACATCCAAACAAACATACAAACAAACATACAAACAAACATACAAACAAACATACAAACAAACATACAAACAAACATACAAACAAACATACAAACAAACATCCAAACAAACATCCAAACAAACATCCAAACAAACATCCAAACAAACATCCAAACAAACATCCAAACAAACAAACAAACATACAAACAAACATACAAATATACAAACAAACATACAAACAAACATCCAAACAAACATCCAAACAAACATCCAAACAAACAAACAAACATACAAACAAACATACAAACATACAAACAAACATACAAACAAACATCCAAACAAACATCCAAACAAACATACAAACAAACATACAAACAAACATACAAACAAACATACAAACAAACATACAAACAAACATACAAACAAACAAACAAACATACAAACAAACATACAAACAAACATACAAACAAACATCCAAACAAACATCCAAACAAACATACAAACAAACATACAAACAAACATACAAACAAACATACAAACAAACATACAAACAAACATACAAACAAACATACAAACAAACATCCAAACAAACATCCAAACAAACATACAAACAAACATACAAACAAACATAAAAACAAACATACAAACAAACAAACAAACATACAAACAAACATACAAACAAACATACAAACAAACATACAAACAAACAAACAAACATACAAACAAACATACAAACAAACAAACAAACAAACATACAAACAAACATACAAACAAACATCCAAACAAACATCCAAACAAACATACAAACAAAATTACAAACAAACATACAAACAAACATACAAACAAACATACAAACAAACATACAAACATACAAACAAACATACAAACAATCATACAAACATACAAACAAACATACAAACATCAAACAAACATACAAACAAACATACAAACATACAAACAAACATACAAACAATCATACAAACATACAAACAAACATACAAACAAACAAACAAACATACAAACAAACATACAAACAAACATCCAAACAAACATACAAACAAACATACAAACAAACAAACATACAAACATACAAACAAACATACAAACAAACATACAAACAAACATACAAACAAACATACAAACAAACATACAAACAAACATCCAAACAAACATACAAACAAACATACAAACAAACAAACAAACAAACAAACAAACATACAAACAAACATACAAACAAACATCCAAACAAACATACAAACAAACATACAAACAAACATCCAAACAAACATACAAACAAACATACAAACAAACATACAAACAAACATACAAACAAACATACAAACAAACATACAAACAAACATACAAACATCAAACAAACATCCAAACAAACATACAAACAAACATACAAACAAACATCCAAACATCAAACAAACATACAAACAAACATACAAACAAACATACAAACAAACATCCAAACAAACAAACAAACATACAAACAAACATACAAACAAACATACAAACAAACATCCAAACAAACAAACAAACATACAAACAAACATACAAACAAACATACAAACAAACATACAAACAAACATACAAACAAACATACAAACAAACATACAAACAAACATACAAACAAACATCCAAACATCAAACAAACATACAAACAAACATACAAACAAACATTCAAACAAACATCCAAACAAACAAACAAACATACAAACAAACATACAAACAAACATCCAAACAAACATACAAACAAACATACAAACAAACATACAAACAAACAAACATACAAACATACAAACATACAAACAAACATACAAACAAACAAACATACAAACATACAAACATACAAACAAACATACAAACAAACAAACATACAAACATACAAACAAACATACAAACAAACATACAAACAAACATACAAACAAACATACAAACATACATCCAAACAAACATACAAACAAACATACAAACAAACATACAAACAAACATACAAACAAACATCCAAACAAACATACAAACAAACATACAAACAAACAAACATACAAACATACAAACAAACATACAAACAAACATACAAACAAACATCCAAACAAACATACAAACAAACATCCAAACAAACATACAAACAAACATACAAACAAACATACAAACAAACATACAAACAAACATACAAACAAACATACATACAAACATACAAACAAACATACAAACAAACATACAAACAAACGTCCAAACAAACATACAAACATACAAACAAACATACAAACAAACATACAAACAAACATACAAACATACAAACAAACATACATACAAACAAACATACAAACAAACATACAAACAAACATACAAACAAACATACAAACAAACATACAAACAAACATACAAACAAACATACAAACAAACATACAAACAAACATACAAACAAACATCCAAACAAACATACAAACAAACATACAAACAAACAAACATACAAACATACAAACAAACATACAAACAAACATACAAACAAACATACAAACAAACATACAAACAAACATACAAACATACAAACAAACATACAAACAAACATACAAACAAACATACAAACAAACATACAAACAAACATACAAACAAACATCCAAACAAACATACAAACAAACATCCAAACAAACATACAAACAAACATCCAAACAAACATCCAAACAAACATACATACAAACATACAAACAAACATACAAACAAACATACAAACAAACATACAAACAAACATACAAACAAACATCCAAACAAACATACAAACAAACATACAAACAAACATACAAACAAACATCCAAACAAACAAACAAACATACAAACAAACATACAAACAAACATACAAACAAACATACAAACAAACATCCAAACAAACATACAAACAAACATACAAACAAACATACAAACAAACATACAAACAAACATACAAACAAGCATACAAACAAACATACAAACAAACATACAAACAAACATACAAACAAACATCCAAACAAACATCCAAACAAACATACAAACAAACATACAAACAAACATCCAAACAAACATACAAACAAACATACAAACATACAAACAAACATACAAACAAACATACAAACAAACATCCAAACAAACATACAAACAAACATACAAACAAACAAACATACAAACATACAAACAAACATACAAACAAACATCCAAACAAACATACAAACAAACATACAAACATACAAACAAACATACAAACAAACATACAAACAAACATACAAACAAACATACAAACAAATATACAAACAAACATACAAACAAACATACAAACAAACATACAAACAAACATACAAACAAGCATACAAACAAACATACAAACAAACATACAAACAAACATACAAACAAACATCCAAACAAACATCCAAACAAACATACAAACAAACATACAAACAAACATCCAAACAAACATACAAACAAACATACAAACATACAAACAAACATACAAACAAACATACAAACAAACATACAAACAAACATACAAACAAACATACAAACAAACATACAAACAAACATCCAAACAAACAAACAAACAAACATACAAACAAACATCCAAACAAACATACAAAAAAACATACAAACAAACATACAAACATACAAACAAACATACAAACAAACATACAAACAAACATACAAACAAACATACAAACAAACAAACAAACAAACAAACAAACATACAAACAAACATACAAACAAACATCCAAACAAACATACAAACAAACATACAAACAAACATCCAAACAAACATACAAACAAACATACAAACAAACATACAAACAAACATACAAACAAACATACAAACAAACATACAAACAAACATACAAACATCAAACAAACATCCAAACAAACATACAAACAAACATACAAACAAACATCCAAACATCAAACAAACATACAAACAAACATACAAACAAACATACAAACAAACATCCAACAAACAAACAAACATACAAACAAACATACAAACAAACATACAAACAAACATCCAAACAAACAAACAAACATACAAACAAACATACAAACAAACATACAAACAAACATACAAACAAACATACAACAAACATACAAACAAACATACAAACAAACATACAAACAAACATCCAAACATCAAACAAACATACAAACAAACATACAAACAAACATTCAAACAAACATCCAAACAAACAAACAAACATACAAACAAACATACAAACAAACATCCAAACAAACATACAAACAAACATACAAACAAACATACAAACAAACAAACATACAAACATACAAACATACAAACAAACATACAAACAAACAAACATACAACATACAAACATACAAACAAACATACAAACAAACAAACATACAAACATACAAACAAACATACAAACAAACATACAAACAAACATACAAACAAACATACAAACATACATCCAAACAAACATACAAACAAACATACAAACAAACATACAAACAAACATACAAACAAACATCCAAACAAACATACAAACAAACATACAAACAAACAAACATACAAACATACAAACAAACATACAAACAAACATACAAACAAACATCCAAACAAACATACAAACAACACCAAACAAACATACAAACAAACATACAAACAAACATACAAACAAACATACAAACAAACATACAAACAAACATACATACAAACATACAAACAAACATACAAACAAACATACAAACAAACGTCCAAACAAACATACAAACATACAAACAAACATACAAACAAACATACAAACAAACAAACAAACATACAAACAAACATACATACAAACAAACATACAAACAAACATACAAACAAACATACAAACAAACATACAAACAACATACAAACAAACATACAAACAAACATACAAACAAACATACAAACAAACATACAAACAAACATCCAAACAAACATACAAACAAACATACAAACAAACAAACATACAAACATACAAACAAACATACAAACAAACATACAAACAAACATACAAACAAACATACAAACAAACATACAAACATACAAACAAACATACAAACAAACATACAAACAAACATACAAACAAACATACAAACAAACAAACAAACATCCAAACAAACATACAAACAAACATCCAAACAAACATACAAACAAACATACAAACAAACATCCAAACAAACATACATACAAACATACAAACAAACATACAAACAAACATACAAACAAACATACAAACAAACATACAAACAAACATACAAACAAACATCCAAACAAACATACAAACAAACATACAAACAAACATACAAACAAACATCCAAACAAACAAACAAACATACAAACAAACATACAAACAAACATACAAACAAACATACAAACAAACATACAAACAAACATACAAACAAACATACAAACAAGCATACAAACAAACATACAAACAAACATACAAACAAACATACAAACAAACATCCAAACAAACATCCAAACAAACATACAAACAAACATACAAACAAACATCCAAACAAACATACAAACAAACATACAAACATACAAACAAACATACAAACAAACATACAAACAAACATCCAAACAAACATACAAACAAACATACAAACAAACAAACAACAAACATACAAACAAACATACAAACAAACATCCAAACAAACATACAAACAAACATACAAACAAACATACAAACAAACATACAAACAAACATACAAACAAACATACAAACAAACATACAAACAAATATACAAACAAACATACAAACAAACATACAAACAAACATACAAACAAACATACAAACAAGCATACAAACAAACATACAAACAAACATACAAACAAACATACAAACAAACATCCAAACAAACATCCAAACAAACATACAAACAAACATACAAACAAACATCCAAACAAACATACAAACAAACATACAAACATACAAACAAACATACAAACAAACATACAAACAAACATACAAACAAACATACAAACAAACATACAAACAAACATCCAAACAAACAAACAAACAAACATACAAACAAACATCCAAACAAACATACAAAAAAACATACAAACAAACATACAAACATACAAACAAACATACAAACAAACATACAAACAAACATACAAACAAACATACAAACAAACATCCAAACAAACATACAAACAAACATCCAAACAAACAAACAAACATACAAACAAACATACAAACAAACATACAAACAAACATCCAAACAAACATCCAAACAAACATACAAACAAACATACAAACAAACATACAAACAAACATACAAACAAACATACAAACAAACATACAAACATACAAACAAACATACAAACAAACATACAAACAAACATACAAACAAACATACAAACAAACATACAAACAAACATCCAAACAAACATCCAAACAAACATCCAAACAAACATACAAACAAACATACAAACATACAAACATACAAACATACAAACATACAAACATACAAACAAACATACAAACATACAAACAAACATACAAACATACAAACAACAACAAACATACAAACATACAAACAAACAAACATCCAAACAAACATCCAAACAAACATACAAACAAACATACAAACAAACATACAAACAAACATACAAACAAACATACAAACAAACATACAAACAAACATACAAACAAACATACAAGCATCAAACAAACATCCAAACAAACATACAAACAAACATACAAACAAACATCCAAACATCAAACAAACATACAAACAAACATACAAACAAACATACAAACAAACATCCAAACAAACAAACAAACATACAAACAAACATACAAACAAACATACAAACAAACATCCAAACAAACAAACAAACATACAAACAAACATACAAACAAACATAAAAACAAACATACAAACAAACATACAAACAAACATACAAACAAACATACAAACAAACATACAAACAAACATACAAACAAACATCCAAACAAACAAACAAACATACAAACAAACATACAAACAAACATACAAACAAACATACAAACAAACATACAAACAAACATACAAACAAACATCCAAACAAACATCCAAACAAACATCCAAACAAACATCCAAACAAACAAACAAACATACAAACAAACATACAAATATACAAACAAACATACAAACAAACATCCAAACAAACATCCAAACAAACATCCAAACAAACAAACAAACATACAAACAAACATACAAACATACAAACAAACATACAAACAAACATCCAAACAAACATCCAAACAAACATACAAACAAACATACAAACAAACATACAAACAAACATACAAACAAACATACAAACAAACATACAAACAAACATACAAACAAACAAACAAACATACAAACAAACATACAAACAAACATACAAACAAACATCCAAACAAACATCCAAACAAACATCCAAACAAACATACAAACAAACATACAAACAAACATACAAACAAACATACAAACAAACATACAAACAAACATACAAACAAACATACAAACAAACATCCAAACAAACATCCAAACAAACATACAAACAAACATACAAACAAACAAACATACAAACATACAAACAAACATACAAACAAACATACAAACAAACAAACATACAAACATACAAACAAACATACAAACAAACATACAAACAAACATACAAACAAACATAAAAACAAACATACAAACAAACAAACAAACATACAAACAAACATACAAACAAACATACAAACAAACATACAAACAAACAAACAAACATACAAACAAACATACAAACAAACAAACAAACAAACATACAAACAAACATACAAACAAACATCCAAACAAACATCCAAACAAACATACAAACAAACATACAAACAAACATACAAACAAACATACAAACAAACATACAAACAAACATACAAACATACAAACAAACATACAAACAATCATACAAACATACAAACAAACATACAAACATCAAACAAACATACAAACAAACATACAAACATACAAACAAACATACAAACAATCATACAAACATACAAACAAACATACAAACAAACAAACAAACATACAAACAAACATACAAACAAACATCCAAACAAACATACAAACAAACATACAAACAAACAAACATACAAACATACAAACAAACATACAAACAAACATACAAACAAACATCCAAACAAACATACAAACAAACATACAAACAAACAAACAAACAAACAAACAAACATACAAACAAACATACAAACAAACATCCAAACAAACATACAAACAAACATACAAACAAAACATCCAAACAAACATACAAACAAACATACAAACAAACATACAAACATACAAACAAAACATACAAACAAACATACAAACAAACATACAAACAAACATCCAAACAAACATA
The DNA here is from genome assembly GCA_963680875.1 of Bathymodiolus brooksi. Taxonomy (NCBI): domain Eukaryota; kingdom Metazoa; phylum Mollusca; class Bivalvia; order Mytilida; family Modiolidae; genus Bathymodiolus; species Bathymodiolus brooksi. The sequence goes on from OY804577.1 coordinate 3,134,651, forward strand.
CAAACAAACATACAAACAACATACAAACAAACAAACATACAAACAAACATACAAACAAACATCCAAACAAACATCCAAACAAACATACAAACAAACATACAAACAAACATACAAACAAACATACAAACAAACATCCAAACAAACATCCAAACAAACATACAAACAAACATACAAACAAACATACAAACAAACATACAAACAAACATACAAACAAACATACAAACAAACATACAAACAAACATCCAAACAAACATCCAAACAAACATCCAAACAAACATCCAAACAAACATCCAAACAAACATCCAAACAAACAAACAAACATACAAACAAACATACAAATATACAAACAAACATACAAACATACAAACAAACAAACATACAAACAAACATACAAACAAACATACAAACAAACATACAAACAAACATACAAACAAACATACAAACATACAAACAAACATCCAAACAAACATACAAACATACAAACAAACATCCAAACAAACATCCAAACAAACATCCAAACAAACAAACAAACATACAAACAAACATACAAACATACAAACAAACATACAAACAAACATCCAAACAAACATCCAAACAAACATACAAACAAACATACAAACAAACATACAAACAAACATACAAACAAACATACAAACAAACAAACAAACATACAAACAAACATACAAACAAACATACAAACAAACATCCAAACAAACATCCAAACAAACATACAAACAAACATACAAACAAACATACAAACAAACATACAAACAAACATACAAACAAACATACAAACAAACATACAAACAAACATACAAACAAACATCCAAACAAACATCCAAACAAACATACAAACAAACATACAAACAAACAAACATACAAACATACAAACAAACATACAAACAAACATACAAACAAACAAACATACAAACATACAAACAAACATACAAACAAACATACAAACAAACATACAAACAAACATAAAAACAAACATACAAACAAACAAACAAACATACAAACAAACATACAAACAAACATACAAACAAACATACAAACAAACAAACAAACATACAAACAAACATACAAACAAACAAACAAACAAACATACAAACAAACATACAAACAAACATCCAAACAAACATCCAAACAAACATACAAACAAAATTACAAACAAACATACAAACAAACATACAAACAAACATACAAACAAACATACAAACATACAAACAAACATACAAACAATCATACAAACATACAAACAAACATACAAACATCAAACAAACATACAAACAAACATACAAACATACAAACAAACATACAAACAATCATACAAACATACAAACAAACATACAAACAAACAAACAAACATACAAACAAACATACAAACAAACATCCAAACAAACATACAAACAAACATACAAACAAACAAACATACAAACATACAAACAAACATACAAACAAACATACAAACAAACATACAAACAAACATACAAACAAACATACAAACAAACATCCAAACAAACATACAAACAAACATACAAACAAACAAACAAACAAACAAACAAACATACAAACAAACATACAAACAAACATCCAAACAAACATACAAACAAACATACAAACAAACATCCAAACAAACATACAAACAAACATACAAACAAACATACAAACAAACATACAAACAAACATACAAACAAACATACAAACAAACATACAAACATCAAACAAACATCCAAACAAACATACAAACAAACATACAAACAAACATCCAAACATCAAACAAACATACAAACAAACATACAAACAAACATACAAACAAACATCCAAACAAACAAACAAACATACAAACAAACATACAAACAAACATACAAACAAACATCCAAACAAACAAACAAACATACAAACAAACATACAAACAAACATACAAACAAACATACAAACAAACATACAAACAAACATACAAACAAACATACAAACAAACATACAAACAAACATCCAAACATCAAACAAACATACAAACAAACATACAAACAAACATTCAAACAAACATCCAAACAAACAAACAAACATACAAACAAACATACAAACAAACAAACAAACAAACAAACATACAAACAAACATACAAACAAACATCCAAACAAACATACAAACAAACATACAAACAAACATACAAAAAACAAACATACAAACATACAAACATACAAACAAACATACAAACAAACAAACATACAAACATACAAACATACAAACAAACATACAAACAAACAAACATACAAACATACAAACAAACATACAAACAAACATACAAACAAACATACAAACAAACATACAAACATACATCCAAACAAACATACAAACAAACATACAAACAAACATACAAACAAACATACAAACAAACATCCAAACAAACATACAAACAAACATACAAACAAACAAACATACAAACATACAAACAAACATACAAACAAACATACAAACAAACATCCAAACAAACATACAAACAAACATCCAAACAAACATACAAACAAACATACAAACAAACATACAAACAAACATACAAACAAACATACAAACAAACATCCAAACAAACATACAAACAAACATACAAACAAACATACAAACAAACATACAAACAAACATACAAACAAACATACAAACAAACATACAAACAAACATACAAACAAACATACAAACAAACATACAAACAAACATCCAAACAAACATACAAACAAACATACAAACAAACAAACATACAAACATACAAACAAACATACAAACAAACATACAAACAAACATACAAACAAACATACAAACATACAAACAAACATACAAACAAACATACAAACAAACATACAAACAAACATACAAACAAACATACAAACAAACATCCAAACAAACATACAAACAAACATCCAAACAAACATACAAACAAACATCCAAACAAACATCCAAACAAACATACATACAAACATACAAACAAACATACAAACAAACATACAAACAAACATACAAACAAACATACAAACAAACATACAAACAAACATCCAAACAAACATACAAACAAACATACAAACAAACATACAAACAAACATCCAAACAAACAAACAAACATACAAACAAACATACAAACAAACATACAAACAAACATACAAACAAACATCCAAACAAACATACAAACAAACATACAAACAAACATACAAACAAACATACAAACAAACATACAAACAAACATACAAACAAACATACAAACAAACATACAAACAAACATACAAACAAACATCCAAACAAACATCCAAACAAACATACAAACAAACATACAAACAAACATCCAAACAAACATACAAACAAACATACAAACATACAAACAAACATACAAACAAACATACAAACAAACATCCAAACAAACATCCAAACAAACAAACAAACAAACATACAAACAAACATCCAAACAAACATACAAAAAAACATACAAACAAACATACAAACATACAAACAAACATACAAACAAACATACAAACAAACATACAAACAAACATACAAACAAACATCCAAACAAACATACAAACAAACATCCAAACAAACAAACAAACATACAAACAAACATACAAACAAACATACAAACAAACATCCAAACAAACATCCAAACAAACATACAAACAAACATACAAACAAACATACAAACAAACATACAAACAAACATACAAACAAACATACAAACATACAAACAAACATACATACAAACATACAAACAAACATACAAACATACAAACAAACAAACATACAAACATACAAACAAACAAACATCCAAACAAACATCCAAACAAACATACAAACAAACATACAAACAAACATACAAACAAACATACAAACAAACATACAAACAAACATACAAACAAACATACAAACAAACATACAAGCATCAAACAAACATCCAAACAAACATACAAACAAACATACAAACAAACATCCAAACATCAAACAAACATACAAACAAACATACAAACAAACATACAAACAAACATCCAAACAAACAAACAAACATACAAACAAACATACAAACAAACATACAAACAAACATCCAAACAAACAAACAAACATACAAACAAACATACAAACAAACATACAAACAAACATACAAACAAACATACAAACAAACATACAAACAAACATACAAACAAACATACAAACAAACATCCAAACAAACAAACAAACATACAAACAAACATACAAACAAACATACAAACAAACATACAAACAAACATACAAACAAACATACAAACAAACATACAAACAAACATCCAAACAAACATACAAACAAACATACAAACAAACAAACAAACATACAAACATACAAACAAACATACAAACAAACATACAAACAAACATACAAACAAACATACAAACAAACAAACAAACATACAAACAAACATACAAACAAACAAACAAACAAACATACAAACATCAAACAAACATACAAACGAACATACAAACAAACATCCAAACATCAAACAAACATACAAACAAACATACAAACAAACATAAAAACAAACATACAAACAAACATCCAAACAAACAAACAAACAAACATACAAACAAACATACAAACAAACATACAAACAAACATACAAACAAACATCCAAACAAACAAACAAACATACAAACAAACATACAAACAAACATACAAACAAACATACAAACAAACATACAAACAAACATACAAACAAACATCCAAACAAACATCCAAACAAACATCCAAACAAACAAACAAACATACAAACAAACAAACATACAAACAAACATACAAACAAACATACAAACAAACATACAAACATACATCCAAACAAACATCCAAACAAACAAACAAACAAACAAACATACAAACAAACATACAAACAAACATACAAACAAACATACAAACAAACATACAAACAAACATCCAAACAAACATCCAAACAAACATCCAAACAAACAAACAAACATACAAACAGACAAACATACAAACAAACATACAAACAAACATACAAACAAACATACAAACAAACATCCAAACAAACATCCAAACAAACAAACAAACATACAAACAAACATACAAACATACAAACAAACATACAAACAAACATCCAAACAAACATACAAACAAACATACAAACAAACATACAAACAAACATACAAACAAACATACAAACATACAAACAAACAAACATACAAACAAACATACAAACAAACATACAAACAAACATACAAACAAACAAACAAACAAACATACAAACAAACATACAAACAAACATACAAACAAACATCCAAACAAACATACAAACAAACATACAAACAAACATACAAACAAACATCCAAACAAACATACAAACAAACATACAAACAAACAAACATACAAACATACAAACAAACATACAAACAAACATACAAACAAACATCCAAACAAACACCCAAACAAACATACAAACAAACATACAAACAAACATACAAACAAACATACAAACAAACATACAAACAAACATACAAACAAACATACAAACAAACATCCAAACAAACATACAAACAAACATACAAACAAACATACAAACAAACATACAAACAAACATACAAACAAACATACAAACAAACATACAAACAAACATACAAACAAACATACAAACAAACATACAAACAAACATACAAACATACAAACAAACATACAAACAAACATACAAACAAACATACAAACAAACAAACATACAAACATACAAACAAACATCCAAACAAACATACAAACAAACATCCAAACAAACATACAAACAAACATACAAACAAACATCCAAACAAACATACATACAAACATACAAACAAACATACAAACAAACATACAAACAAACATACAAACAAACATCCAAACAAACATACAAACAAACATACAAACAAACAAACATACAAACATACAAACAAACATACAAACAAACATACAAACAAACATACAAACAAACATACAAACATACAAACAAACATCCAAACAAACATAAAAACAAACATCCAAACAAACATACAAACAAACATACAAACAAACATACAAACAAACATACAAACAAACATCCAAACAAACATACAAACAAACATACAAACAAACATACAAACAAACATACAAACAAACATACAAACAAACATACAAACAAACATACAAACAAACATACAAACAAACATGCAAACAAACATACAAACAAACATACAAACAAACATACAAACAAACATACAAACAAACATGCAAACAAACATACAAACAAACATACAAACAAACATACAAACAAACATGCAAACAAACATACAAACAAACATACAAACAAACATACAAACAAACATACAAACAAACATACAAACAAACATACAAACAAACATCCAAACAAACATCCAAACAAACATACATACAAACAAACATACAAACAAACATACAAACAAACAAACAAACATACAAACAAACATCCAAACAAACATACAAACAAACAAACAAACATACAAACAAACATACAAACAAACACCCAAACAAACATCCAAACAAACATACAAACAAACATACAAACAAACAAACATACAAACATACAAACAAACATACAAACAAACATACAAACAAACATACAAACATACAAACAAACATCCAAACAAACATACAAACAAACATCCAAACAAACATACAAACAAACATACAAACAAACATACAAACAAACATACAAACAAATATACAAACAAACATACAAACAAACATCCAAACAAACAAACAAACATCCAAACAAACATCCAAACAAATATACAAACAAACAAACAAACAAACATACAAACAAACATACAAACAAACATACAAACAAACAAACAAACAAACATACAAACAAACATACAAACAAACATACAAACATCCAAACAAACATCCAAACAAACAAACAAACAAACATACAAACAAACATACAAACAAACAAACAAACAAACATACAAACAAACATACAAACAAACATACAAACAAATATACAAACAAACATACAAACAAACATACAAACAAACATACAAACATCCAAACAAACATCCAAACAAACAAACAAACAAACATACAAACAAACATACAAACAAACATACAAACAAACAAACAAACAAACATACAAACAAACATACAAACAAACATACAAACATCCAAACAAACATCCAAACAAACAAACAAACAAACATACAAACAAACATACAAACAAACAAACAAACAAACATACAAACAAACATACAAACAAACATACAAACAAACAAACAAACAAACATACAAACAAACATACAAACAAACATACAAACAAATATACAAACAAACATACAAACAAACATACAAACAAACATACAAACATCCAAACAAACATCCAAACAAACAAACAAACAAACATACAAACAAACATACAAACAAACATACAAACAAACAAACAAACAAACATACAAACAAACATACAAACAAACATACAAACATCCAAACAAACATCCAAACAAACAAACAAACAAACATACAAACAAACATACAAACAAACAAACAAACAAACATACAAACAAACATACAAACAAACATACAAACAAATATACAAACAAACATCCAAACAAACATCCAAACAAACAAACAAACATCCAAACAAACATCCAAACAAACAAACAAACAAACATACAAACAAACATACAAACAAACAAACAAACAAACATACAAACAAACATACAAACAAACATACAAACAAATATACAAACAAACATACAAACAAACATCCAAACAAACATACATCCAAACAAACATACAAACAAACAAACAAACATACAAACAAACATACAAACATACAAACAAACATCCAAACAAACATACAAACAAACAAACAAACATACAAACAAACATACAAACAAACATACAAACAAACATCCGAACATCAAACAAACATACAAACAAACATACAAACAAACATACAAACAAACATACAAACAAACATCCAAACAAACATCCAAACAAACATCCAAACAAACATACAAACAAACATACAAACAAACATACAAACAAACATACAAACAAACAAACATACAAACATCCAAACAAACATACAAACAAACATACAAACAAACATACAAACAAACATACAAACAAACATACAAACAAACATCCAAACAAACATCCAAACAAACATACATACAAACAAACATACAAACAAACATACAAACAAACATACAAACAAACATAAAAACAAACATAAAAACAAACATACAAACAAACATACAAACATCCAAACAAACAAACATACAAACATCAAACAAACATACAAACAAACATACAAACATACAAACATACAAACAAACATACATACAAACAAACATACAAACAAACATACAAACAAACATACATACAAACAAACTAAGCGACAATATTACGTCTTCTAAATTAATAATGAAATGAATTCAGGTCAGGGTGCATCTGAAAATTCCTGACACCATTTACTACACAAAGAAAGTCTTTACTCAAAGTATTGGAGTGGTGTTATAGAAAAATATATATTAATATTCTATTAGCACCTTTTTAAATGTTTATGAAAAGTTTGAATATATTAAAGCCGTAAACCGTAGAAGGACAACCAACAAAATTTGAAACATGACACACAAAAACTAAAGATTGACAATTAAAGAACAGGGTAAACGTAGTTCTTCCCCACTAGTGGCATCCATCATGTTTAACTGATTTTATGTATCTGAATTATAATTGTATGCAAGACGAGTTTGTAGATACCAAAGAGGTAATCAGAATCCGTATATCGAAGAAACACAAGTAGAATAGTCCGAGCAGTACAGACCCTATAAACTTGCACATGACACCTAGATCTATTTATAGCACACCCCATAAGTTTGCCGTGACATCGCACCTATGTTTCATCTAAAATCAATTTGATACATAATAATATTGGAAAACATCTCTCTCACACTATCTCGGATCAGGACTTGAGACCTGATACATTTTTATGTAAGTGGTTTAAGATCCCCCCGCCCCCTCCCCCTTTTTTGTCTGTTTTTTTTATCTTGTACTCTTTTTTCAAGTAAGTTTCTTTTGTAAGAATGCAAACTATTTTGCTTAGACACTCATCTCTCAAGAAACAAACGGGAAGGGAGGTCTTCTTAGTAAACCAAATTAAAATCTCACCTTTTAAAAATCGAAGTTTCCAAAAACAGTTCCAATAATCAATGTTTCAAAGACATCTGGACATGAATTTAAACTTTATCACCTTTTGTTTTTTTAAATTGAGAAATGACAGTTGTATATAAATAAAAGCAGATATATCAAAGGGAATGTGGATGTCGTTAATTCCTGATCATATCATCCTGTTTATATTAATGGCTGTGGGGTAAAAACTTGCACATGGCACATCGCACCTAGTTCTATTTATAGCACACACCCCATAAGTTTACACATCATTCTTACCTGCCTCTATTTATAGCACACACTCCATAAGTTTGCACATCACAACTATCTCTATTTATAGCACACACTCCATAAGTTTGCACATCACAACTATCTCTATTTATAGCACTCGACCCTAACATAATAATCAACATATAGGTCTGCTAACGAGACTTACACATGTATACCCCAGACAACGAGACTTACACATGTATACCCCAGACGAAGTTTAATATTTTTTCTCTATATTTTGATATTTTATCATATTAATCGCGATGTAGAATTCTTAGCCACGCTAAACTGGAAAGGGTATCGTGTTTCGAACAAGAGGGGGCACCTTGACCTCGACCCTATGTTTACCTCAAACATCTTGCACCTGACCCTATTTTTAGCACACTATCCGAAATATCGCACTTAACTCTATGTATAACACCTTTTCACTACTTTGTGCTCAGATCTAGCCGTATATAAATTAGTTTCTCTCTATCAAAACAAGTTCAAACAAGTACAATCGTTCAATACCTTCCGTCTGTCCGAACAATCATATTAAAATGTCAAACTACATAAATAAAATTATGAAATCACGGTGTAGAATTCTTAGCTACACTGTAGTCCATTTCCAATCCCCACTGCGCAGAAGTGATTCTACGTCGGGGATCTCTTTTCTTTCCTTCCCCCCCCCCCCCCCTTAAATTTAATTATTATTATTATTATTTATTTTATTTATTTATTTTTATTCTATTTTTTTTCATTTTTACTATATTTGTTTTGCTTTTGTTTTTTTTTTTTCTATCACAAAATTTCATATTCTTTTCTTTTTCATACCCTTTTCCCATTGATGTACATAGTATATAGCTATTTACAATACAAGTGTATCACAAGAATTTACAATCATAAATATCTCCGTTTTAAAAAACGTCCTTTAAAAAGACTGGTTTGTGACCGAAACATTCTGAACAGGCCCGCATTCCTTCCTTCTCCTCGTGAGTTCGGTGGCAGGGAATCATTGCTTGTAATTCTGGAACTCTATCCTCCACTTCTGTTAAACAAGAACTATCTTTAAAAAAAAGATGTACGACGAAACACAAATATTATATTCTTCTACGAACAGTATTTCACTGAAATAATCTAAACATATTGGTTTTATAGGATTTGATAAAACATGTAAAACCTTGCATCCTACTTAATGTGCAAGGAATCGTTAATAAATAGTAACAGCGTCCACTGATCTTGGCCCGAGGACGGGACTGCCAGACAAAATTTTGAAAGGGGATCACCAAAGGATTATTTTAGCAAAGCTTGAATCCATGATTGGCCCAGTAGTTTAAGAGGATAACAATTAAAATTTCATCCATCTTTTCTGTTTTTAGCAACAGTGGCCATGTTGGCTGGATGTCTGGATTGCCGGACATAATTTTGAAAGGGGGTCATCAAAGGACTAAGCAAAGTTTAATTCCAATTGGCCCAGTAGTTTCAGGGATGAAGATTTTTTAAATTTCATCCTCCTTTTTTATTTTTAGTAACAGTGACCATGTTGGTTGGAGGTCGGGACTGCCGGAAACAATTTTGGAAGGGGATCACCCACGGACCATTCCACCAAAGGTTGGTCTTAAGTGGCCAAGTGGTTTCAGAAGAGAATGTTCTTAGTAATTTTTAGATGAAAGATAGGTGTGATGTGCAAACTTATGGGGTGTGCTATAAATAGATCTAGGTGCGATGTGCCATGTGCAAGTTTATAGGGTCTGTACCGCTCGGACTATACTACTAACACAGACAACACAATGGCCAAAAGAAAACGAACAAAAGGAAAAACAACGATCTACAAAACATACACATAAAACTAAAGATCGAGTAACACGAACCCCACTAAAAACTGGGGATGAACTCAGGTGCTTCGGAACAGTCCCTGCTCCACTAGTGGCACCCGTTGTGTTAATCTAGTTACAAACCCGGTGATAAGTCATGAATGAGGAAAGGACAGGGAAGTGTAACGACAAACGGAACATATCCGTGGTCATTTGTGACACAGATATTCCATAACGGTCAACCAAGTTATGGTGGCGACCGTAAAAATTTCGAAGTGATGACTTCAACTTAACCAATAGGAACCCTTGGTTCAGTAACTTCCTTGTTAGCAGCAACCCTCTATCAAGGACATCCTGATAGGAACCACAAACTCTGAAAAATCATTTTGTTCTCCATAAATGTTATTGCATACATAATTTTGTCCGGAAAAAGTACAGGACAAAATTACAGTGATATTTTTTCTTTGGAGATTATTTTATATGAAGTGTGTCTGTGTAGATAATACTAAAGGACATTGTTATGTCTTACATATTCAGCAATAAAAAGAGTTTGAAGATACCAAAAGGGTAATCAGAATCCGTATATCGAGAAGAACAAACAACACAATGGCATAAAGAAAAAGTACAAAAGGACAAACAACGATCCACAAAACATGCACATAAAACTAAAGATCAAGTAACACGAACCCTACTAAAAACCGGGGGTGAACTCAGGTGCTCCGGAAGGGTAAACAATGTTACACAGTACGTCCATTTATTAAAGATTAGAAACTCTGAAATCACAAATACAATTTAAATAATCTGAACATTGCTGATTATATTCCCAAGTAAAACCACAGATTGCATTATAATCTGACTGTCGTACTTTTATATAGTTTGACATTTTTATCCTTTCATACGTTAAAGGCTGAGATTATCTCTTGCTCATTCTGAGCAGATTCTGTATCCGATATCGTGATATCAATATTTTTAATATAAAATCGGGATTATCTAAGAAAAGTTTGAAGATATCAAAGGGGTAATCAAAAGCCATAAATCAAAGGGAGGTAATCAAAAGTCATAAATCAAAGGGAGGTAATCAAAAGCCATAAATCAAAGAACAGACAAAACAATGGCCAAATGAAAAAGGACAAATGACACACAACGATCCTCAAAACATTACATAGAAAACTAAAGACAAGCAACACGTGAACCCCACTGAAGATCGGGGATGAACTTAGGTGCTCTGGAAGGGTTAGTAGTTCCTGCTCCACATACGACACCCGTCGTGTTACTGTAAGTATTAGGATTGCAGTTGTTTTCAAAGGACATGATTTCATAAGGACATTATTTTATGCTATATCACAACATCAGTGGTGGCAGGCATTGATTGCATAGGTAGTTGTAAATTCAACTACCATACGATCACCAACCACGACAGCCCCCAGTAGAGTCTTCGACAATGAGGAATAATACTAAATATAAAACGTCTGATATAAGTATCAAAGAATCTATAAGAACAAACGTAAGCATGAATGAAAATCATCAGAAACCCAAGTAAAGGCTTATGATGAAAATCATCAGAAACCCAAGTAAAGGCTTAAGATGAAAATCATCAGAAACCCAAGTAAAGGCTAAAGATGAAAATCTTCAGAAACCCAAGTAAAGGCTTAAGATGAAAATCTTCAGAAACCCAAGTAAAGGCTTAAGATGAAAATCATTAGAAACCCAAGTAAAGGCTTAAGATGAAAATCATCAGAAACCCAAGTAAAGGCTAAAGATGAAAATCTTCAGAAACCCAAGTAAAGGCTTAAGATGAAAATCATTAGAAACCCAAGTAAAGGCTTAAGATGAAAATCATCAGAAACCCAAGTAAAGGCTAAAGATGAAAATCATCAGAAACCCAAGTAAAGACTAAAGATGAAAATCATCAGAAACCCAAGTAAAGACTAAAGATGAAAATCATTAGAAACCCAAGTAAAGGCTTAAGATGAAAATCATCAGAAACCCAAGTAAAGGCTTAAAATGAAAATCATCAGAAACCCAAGTAAAGACTAAAGATGAAAATCATCAGAAACCCAAGTAAAGGCTTATGATGAAAATCATCAGAAACCCAAGTAAAGGCTTAAGATGAAAATCATCAGAAACCCAAGTAAAGGCTTAAGATGAAAATCATCAGAAACCCAAGTAAAGGCTTAAGATGAAAATCATCAGAAACCCAAGTAAAGGCTAAAGATGAAAATCTTCAGAAACCCAAGTAAAGACTAAAGATGAAAATCATCAGAAACCCAAGTAAAGGCTTATGATGAAAATCATCAGAAACCCAAGTAAAACCTTATGATGAAAATCATCAGAAACCCAAGTAAAGGCTAAAGATGAAAATCATTAGAAACCCAAGTAAAGGCTAAAGATGAAAATCATTAGAAACCCAAGTAAAGGCTAAAGATGAAAATCATCAGAAACACAAGTAAAGGCTAAAGATGAAAATCTTCAGAAACCCAAGTAAAGGCTAAAGATGAAAATCATCAGAAACCCAAGTAAAGGCTTAAGATGAAAATCATCAGAAACCTAAGTAAAGGCTAAAGATGAAAATCATTAGAAACCCAAGTAAAGGCTAAAGATGAAAATCGTCAGAAACACAAGTAAAGGCTAAAGATGAAAATCATCAGAAACCCAAGTAAAGGCTTAAGATGAAAATCATCAGAAACCCAAGTAAAGGCTAAAGATGAAAATCATTAGAAACCCAAGTAAAGGCTTAAGATGAAAATCATCAGAAACCCAAGTAAAGGCTTAAGATGAAAATCATCAGAAACCCAAGTAAAGGCTAAAGATGAAAATCATCAGAAACCCAAGTAAAGGCTTATGATGAAAATCATCAGAAACCCAAGTAAAGGCTAAAGATGAAAATCATCAGAAACCCAAGTAAAGGCTTAACATGAAAATCATCAGAAACCCAAGTAAAGGCTTAAGATGAAAATCATCAGAAACCCAAGTAAAACCTTATGATGAAAATCATCAGAAACCCAAGTAAAGGCTAAAGATGAAAATCATTAGAAACCCAAGTAAAGGCTAAAGATGAAAATCATCAGAAACCCAAGTAAAGGCTAAAGATGAAAATCATTAGAAACCCAAGTAAAGGCTAAAGATGAAAATCATCAGAAACCCAAGTAAAGGCTTATGATGAAAATCATCAGAAACCCAAGTAAAACCTTATGATGAAAATCATCAGAAACCCAAGTAAAGACTTAAGATGAAAATCATCAGAAACCCAAGTAAAACCTTAAGATGAAAATCATCAGAAACCCAAGTAAAGGCTAAAGATGAAAATCATTAGAAACCCAAGTAAAGGCTAAAGATGAAAATCATCAGAAACCCAAGTAAAACCTTATGATGAAAATCATCAGAAACCCAAGTAAAGGCTAAAGATAAAAATCATTAGAAACCCAAGTAAAGGCTAAAGATGAAAATCATCAGAAACCCAAGTAAAGGCTTAAGATGAAAATCATCAGAAACCCAAGTAAAGGCTTAAGATGAAAATCATTAGAAACCCAAGTAAAGGCTTAAGATGAAAATCATCAGAAACCCAAGTAAAGACTTAAGATGAAAATCATCAGAAACCCAAGTAAAGGCTTAAGATGAAAATCATCAGAAACCCAAGTAAAGGCTAAAGATGAAAATCATCAGAAACCCAAGTAAAGGCTAAAGATGAAAATCATTAGAAACCCAAGTAAAGGCTTAAGATGAAAATCATCAGAAACCCAAGTAAAGACTTAAGATGAAAATCATCAGAAACCCAAGCAAAGGCTAAAGATGAAAATCATCAGAAACCCAAGTAAAGACTTAAGATGAAAATCATCAGAAACCCAAGTAAAGGCTAAAGATGAAAATCATTAGAAACCCAAGTAAAGGCTTAAGATGAAAATCATCAGAAACCCAAGTAAAGGCTAAAGATGAAAATCATCAGAAACCCAAGAAAAGGCTAAAGATGAAAATCATTAGAAACCCAAGTAAAGGCTTAAGATGAAAATCATCAGAAACCCAAGTAAAGGCTTAAGATGAAAATCTTCAGAAACCCAAGTAAAGGCTTAAGATGAAAATCATCAGAAACCCAAGTAAAGGCTAAAGATGAAAATCATCAGAAACCCAAGTAAAGGCTAAAGATGAAAATCATCAGAAACCCAAGTGAAGGCTAAAGATGAAAATCATTAGAAACCCAAGTAAAGGCTTAAGATAAAAATCATCAGAAACCCAAGTAAAGGCTTAAGATGAAAATCATCAGAAACCCAAGTAAAGGCTAAAGATGAAAATCTTCAGAAACCCAAGTAAAGGCTAAAGATGAAAATCTTCAGAAACCCAAGTAAAGGCTTAACATGAAAATCATCAGAAACCTAAGTAAAGGCTTAAGATGAAAATCATCAGAAACACAAGTAAAGGCTTAAGATGAAAATCATTAGAAACCCAAGTAAAGGCTAAAGATGAAAATCTTCAGAAACCCAAGTAAAGGCTAAAGATGAAAATCATTAGAAACCCAAGTAAAGGCTTAAGATGAAAATCATCAGAAACCCAAGAAAAGGCTAAAGATGAAAATCATTAGAAACCCAAATAAACAAGTAAAGGCTTAAGATGAAAATCATCAGAAACCCAAGTAAAGGCTTAAGATGAAAATCATCAGAAACCCAAGTAAAGGCTAAAGATGAAAATCATTAGAAACACAAGAAAAGGCTTAAGATGAAAATCATCAGAAACCCAAGTAAAGGCTTAAGATGAAAATCATCAGAAACCCAAGTAAAGGCTTAAGATGAAAATCATCAGAAACCCAAGTAAAGGCTAAAGATGAAAATCATTAGAAACACAAGTAAAGGCTTAAGATGAAAATAATCAGAAACCCAAGTAAAGGCTTAAGATGAAAATCATCAGAAACCCAAGTAAAGGCTTAAGATGAAAATCATCAGAAACCCAAGTAAAGGCTAAAGATGAAAATCATCAGAAATCCAAGTAAAGGCTTAAGATGAAAATCATCAGAAACCCAAGTAAAGGCTTAAGATGAAAATCATCAGAAACCCAAGAAAAGGCTAAAGATGAAAATCATTAGAAACCCAAGTAAAGGCTAAAGATGAAAATCATCAGAAACCCAAGTAAAGGCTTAAGATGAAAATCATTAGAAACCCAAGTAAAGGCTTAAGATGAAAATCATCAGAAACCCAAGTAAAACCTTATGATGAAAATCATCAGAAACCCAAGAAAAGGCTAAAGATGAAAATCATTAGAAACCCAAGTAAAGGCTAAAGATGAAAATCATCAGAAACCCAAGAAAAGGCTTAAGATGAAAATCATTAGAAACCCAAGTAAAGGCTTAAGATGAAAATCACCAGAAACCCAAGTAAAGGCTAAAGATGAAAATCATCAGAAACCCAAGTAAAGACTAAAGATGAAAATCATCAGAAACCCAAGTAAAGACTAAAGATGAAAATCATTAGAAACCCAAGTAAAGGCTTAAGATGAAAATCATCAGAAACCTAAGTAAAGGCTTAAGATGAAAATCATCAGAAACCCAAGTAAAGACTAAAGATGAAAATCATCTGAAACCCAAGTAAAGGCTTATGATGAAAATCATCAGAAACCCAAGTAAAGGCTTAAGATGAAAATCATCAGAAACCCAAGTAAAGGCTAAAGATGAAAATCATTAGAAACCCAAGTAAAGACTAAAGATGAAAATCATCAGAAACCCAAGTAAAGGCTTATCATGAAAATCATCAGAAACCCAAGTAAAGGCTTAAGATGAAAATCATCAGAAACCCAAGTAAAGGCTTAAGATGAAAATCATCAGAAACCCAAGTAAAGGCTTAAGATGAAAATCATCAGAAACCCAAGTAAAGGCTAAAGATGAAAATCTTCAGAAACCCAAGTAAAGACTAAAGATGAAAATCATCAGAAACCCAAGTAAAGGCTTATGATGAAAATCATCAGAAACCCAAGTAAAACCTTATGATGAAAATCATCAGAAACCCAAGTAAAGGCTAAAGATGAAAATCATTAGAAACCCAAGTAAAGGCTAAAGATGAAAATCATTAGAAACCCAAGTAAAGGCTAAAGATGAAAATCATCAGAAACACAAGTAAAGGCTAAAGATGAAAATCTTCAGAAACCCAAGTAAAGGCTAAAGATGAAAATCATCAGAAACCCAAGTAAAGGCTTAAGATGAAAATCATCAGAAACCCAAGTAAAGGCTAAAGATGAAAATCATTAGAAACCCAAGTAAAGGCTAAAGATGAAAATCATTAGAAACCCAAGTAAAGGCTAAAGATGAAAATCATCAGAAACACAAGTAAAGGCTAAAGATGAAAATCTTCAGAAACCCAAGTAAAGGCTAAAGATGAAAACCATCAGAAACCCAAGTAAAGGCTTAAGATGAAAATCATCAGAAACCCAAGTAAAGGCTAAAGATGAAAATCATTAGAAACCCAAGTAAAGGCTAAAGATGAAAATCATCAGAAACACAAGTAAAGGCTAAAGATGAAAATCATCAGAAACCCAAGTAAAGGCTTAAGATGAAAATCATCAGAAACCCAAGTAAAGGCTTAAGATGAAAATCATCAGAAACCCAAGTAAAACCTTATGATGAAAATCATCAGAAACCCAAGTAAAGGCTAAAGATGAAAATCATCAGAAACCCAAGTAAAGGCTTATGATGAAAATCATCAGAAACCCAAGTAAAGGCTAAAGATGAAAATCATCAGAAACCCAAGTAAAGGCTTAACATGAAAATCATCAGAAACCCAAGTAAAGGCTTAAGATGAAAATCATCAGAAACCCAAGTAAAACCTTATGATGAAAATCATCAGAAACCCAAGTAAAGGCTAAAGATGAAAATCATTAGAAACCCTAGTAAAGGCTAAAGATGAAAATCATCAGAAACCCAAGTAAAGGCTAAAGATGAAAATCATTAGAAACCCAAGTAAAGGCTAAAGATGAAAATCATCAGAAACCCAAGTAAAGGCTTATGATGAAAATCATCAGAAACCCAAGTAAAACCTTATGATGAAAATCATCAGAAACCCAAGTAAAGACTTAAGATGAAAATCATCAGAAACCCAAGTAAAACCTTAAGATGAAAATCATCAGAAACCCAAGTAAAGGCTAAAGATGAAAATCATTAGAAACCCAAGTAAAGGCTAAAGATGAAAATCATCAGAAACCCAAGTAAAACCTTATGATGAAAATCATCAGAAACCCAAGTAAAGGCTAAAGATGAAAATCATTAGAAACCCAAGTAAAGGCTAAAGATGAAAATCATCAGAAACCCAGTAAAGGCTTAAGATGAAAATCATCAAAAACCCAAGTAAAGGCTAAAGATGAAAATCATTAGAAACCCAAGTAAAGGCTAAAGATGAAAATCATCAGAAACCCAAGTAAAGGCTAAAGATGAAAATCATCAGAAACCCAAGTAAAACCTTATGATGAAAATCATCAGAAACCCAAGTAAAGGCTAAAGATGAAAATCATTAGAAACCCAAGTAAAGGCTAAAGATGAAAATCATCAGAAACCCAAGTAAAGGCTTAAGATGAAAATCATCAGAAACCCAAGTAAAGGCTAAAGATGAAAATCATTAGAAACCCAAGTAAAGGCTAAAGATGAAAATCATTAGAAACCCAAGTAAAGGCTAAAGATGAAAATCATCAGAAACACAAGTAAAGGCTAAAGATGAAAATCTTCAGAAACCCAAGTAAAGGCTAAAGATGAAAATCATCAGAAACCCAAGTAAAGGCTTAAGATGAAAATCATCAGAAACCCAAGTAAAGGCTAAAGATGAAAATCATTAGAAACCCAAGTAAAGGCTAAAGATGAAAATCATCAGAAACACAAGTAAAGGCTAAAGATGAAAATCATCAGAAACCCAAGTAAAGGCTTAAGATGAAAATCATCAGAAACCCAAGTAAAGGCTTAAGATGAAAATCATCAGAAACCCAAGTAAAACCTTATGATGAAAATCATCAGAAACCCAAGTAAAGGCTAAAGATGAAAATCATCAGAAACCCAAGTAAAGGCTTATGATGAAAATCATCAGAAACCCAAGTAAAGGCTAAAGATGAAAATCATCAGAAACCCAAGTAAAGGCTTAACATGAAAATCATCAGAAACCCAAGTAAAGGCTTAAGATGAAAATCATTAGAAACCCAAGTAAAACCTTATGATGAAAATCATCAGAAACCCAAGTAAAGACTTAAGATGAAAATCATCAGAAACCCAAGTAAAACCTTAAGATGAAAATCATCAGAAACCCAAGTAAAGGCTAAAGATGAAAATCATTAGAAACCCAAGTAAAGGCTAAAGATGAAAATCATCAGAAACCCAAGTAAAACCTTATGATGAAAATCATCAGAAACCCAAGTAAAGGCTGAAGATGAAAATCATTAGAAACCCAAGTAAAGGCTAAAGATGAAAATCATCAGAAACCCAGTAAAGGCTTAAGATGAAAATCATCAGAAACCCAAGTAAAGGCTAAAGATGAAAATCATTAGAAACCCAAGTAAAGGCTAAAGATGAAAATCATCAGAAACCCAAGTAAAGGCTAAAGATGAAAATCATCAGAAACCCAAGTAAAACCTTATGATGAAAATCATCAGAAACCCAAGTAAAGACTTAAGATGAAAATCATCAGAAACCCAAGTAAAGGCTAAAGATGAAAATCATCAGAAACCCAAGTAAAGACTTAAGATGAAAATCATCAGAAACCCAAGTAAAGGCCAAAGATCAAAATCATTAGAAACCCAAGTAAAGGCTTAAGATGAAAATCATCAGAAACCCAAGTAAAGGCTAAAGATGAAAATCATCAGAAACCCAAGAAAAGGCTAAAGATGAAAATCATTAGAAACCCAAGTAAAGGCTAAAGATGAAAATCATCAGAAACCCAAGTAAAGGCTTAAGATGAAAATCTTCAGAAACCCAAGTAAAGGCTTAAGATGAAAATCATCAGAAACCCAAGTAAAGGCTAAAGATGAAAATCATCAGAAACCCAAGTAAAGGCTAAAGATGAAAATCATCAGAAACCCAAGTGAAGGCTAAAGATGAAAATCATTAGAAACCCAAGTAAAGGCTTAAGATGAAAATCATCAGAAACCCAAGTAAAGGCTTAAGATGAAAATCTTCAGAAACCCAAGTAAAGGCTTAAGATGAAAATCATCAGAAACCCAAGTAAAGGCTAAAGATGAAAATCTTCAGAAACCCAAGTAAAGGCTAAAGATGAAAATCTTCAGAAACCCAAGTAAAGGCTTAACATGAAAATTATCAGAAACCCAAGTAAAGGCTTAAGATGAAAATCATCAGAAACACAAGTAAAGGCTTAAGATGAAAATCATTAGAAACCCAAGTAAAGGCTAAAGATGAAAATCTTCAGAAAACCAAGTAAAGGCTAAAGATGAAAATCATCAGAAACCCAAGTAAAGGCTTAAGATGAAAATCATCAGAAACCCAAGAAAAGGCTAAAGATGAAAATCATTAGAAACCCAAGTAAAGGCTTAAGATGAAAATCATCAGAAACCCAAGTAAAGGCTTAAGATGAAAATCATCAGAAACCCAAGTAAAGGCTAAAGATGAAAATCATTAGAAACACAAGAAAAGGCTTAAGATGAAAATCATCAGAAACCCAAGTAAAGGCTTAAGATGAAAATCATCAGAAACCCAAGTAAAGGCTTAAGATGAAAATCATCAGAAACCCAAGTAAAGGCTAAAGATGAAAATCATTAGAAACACAAGAAAAGGCTTAAGATGAAAATAATCAGAAACCCAAGTAAAGGCTTAAGATGAAAATCATCAGAAACCCAAGTAAAGGCTTAAGATGAAAATCATCAGAAACCCAAGTAAAGGCTAAAGATGAAAATCATCAGAAACCCAAGAAAAGGCTAAAGATGAAAATCATTAGAAACCCAAGTAAAGGCTAAAGATGAAAATCATCAGAAACCCAAGTAAAGGCTTAAGATGAAAATCATTAGAAACCCAAGTAAAGGCTTAAGATGAAAATCATCAGAAACCCAAGTAAAACCTTATGATGAAAATCATCAGAAACCCAAGTAAAGACTTAAAATGAAAATCATTAGAAACACAAGAAAAGGCTTAAGATGAAAATCATCAGAAACCCAAGAAAAGGCTTAAGATGAAAATCATTAGAAACCCAAGTAAAGGCTTAAGATGAAAATCATTAGAAACCCAAGTAAAGACTTAAGATGAAAATCATCAGAAACCCAAGTAAAGGCTTAAGATGAAAATCATCAGAAACCCAAGAAAAGGCTAAAGATGAAAATCTTCAGAAACCCAAGTAAAGGCTAAAGATGAAAATCTTCAGAAACCCAAGTAAAGGCTTAACATGAAAATCATCAGAAACCCAAGTAAAGGCTTAAGATGAAAATCATCAGAAACACAAGTAAAGGCTTAAGATGAAAATCATTAGAAACCCAAATAAACAAGTAAAGGCTTAAGATGAAAATCATCAGAAACCCAAGTAAAGGCTTAAGATGAAAATCATCAGAAACCCAAGTAAAGGCTAAAGATGAAAATCATTAGAAACACAAGAAAAGGCTTAAGATGAAAATCATCAGAAACCCAAGTAAAGGCTTAAGATGAAAATCATCAGAAACCCAAGTAAAGGCTTAAGATGAAAATCATCAGAAACCCAAGTAAAGGCTAAAGATGAAAATCATTAGAAACACAACAAAAGGCTTAAGATGAAAATAATCAGAAACCCAAGTAAAGGCTTAAGATGAAAATCATCAGAAACCCAAGTAAAGGCTTAAGATGAAAATCATCAGAAACCCAAGTAAAGGCTAAAGATGAAAATCATCAGAAATCCAAGTAAAGGCTTAAGATGAAAATCATCAGAAACCCAAGTAAAGGCTTAAGATGAAAATCATCAGAAACCCAAGAAAAGGCTAAAGATGAAAATCATCAGAAACCCAAGTAAAGGCTAAAGATGAAAATCATCAGAAATCCAAGTAAAGGCTTAAGATGAAAATCATCAGAAACCCAAGTAAAGGCTAAAGATGAAAATCATTAGAAACACAACAAAAGGCTTAAGATGAAAATCATTAGAAACCCAAGTAAAGGCTAAAGATGAAAATCATCAGAAACCCAAGTAAAGGCTTAAGATGAAAATCATTAGAAACCCAAGTAAAGGCTTAAGATCAAAATCATCAGAAACCCAAGTAAAACCTTATGATGAAAATCATCAGAAACCCAAGAAAAGGCTAAAGATGAAAATCATTAGAAACCCAAGTAAAGGCTAAAGATGAAAATCATCAGAAACCCAAGTAAAGGCTAAAGATGAAAATCATTAGAAACCCAAGTAAAGGCTAAAGGTGAAAATCATCAGAAACCCAAGTAAAGGCTTATGATGAAAATCATCAGAAACCCAAGTAAAGGCTTAAGATGAAAATCATCAGAAACCCAAGTAAAGGCTAAAGATGAAAATCATTAGAAACCCAAGTAAAGGCTAAAGATGAAAATCATCAGAAACCCAAGTAAAGGCTTATGATGAAAATCATTAGAAACACAAGTAAAGGCTAAAGATGAAAATCATCAGAAACCCAAGTAAAGGCTAAAGATGAAAATCATTAGAAACCCAAGTAAAGGCTAAAGGTGAAAATCATCAGAAACCCAAGTAAAGGCTTATGATGAAAATCATCAGAAACCCAAGTAAAGGCTAAAGATGAAAATCATCAGAAACCCAAGTAAAGGCTAAAGATGAAAATCATTAGAAACCCAAGTAAAGGCTAAAGATGAAAATCATCAGAAACCCAAGTAAAGGCTTATGATGAAAATCATTAGAAACCCAAGTAAAGGCTAAAGATGAAAATCATCAGAAACCCAAGTAAAGGCTAAAGATGAAAATCATCAGAAACCCAAGTAAAGGCTTAAGATGAAAATCATTAGAAACCCAAGTAAAGGATTAAGATGAAAATCATCAGAAACCCAAGTAAAGGCTTAAGATGAAAATCATCAGAAACCCAAGTAAAGGCTTAAGATGAAAATCATCAGAAACCCAAGTAAAGGCTAAAGATGAAAATCATCAGAAACCCAAGTAAAGGCTTAAGATGAAAATCATTAGAAACCCAAGTAAAGGCTTAACATGAAAATCATCAGAAACCCAAGAAAAGGCTAAAGATGAAAATCATTAGAAACACAAGAAAAGGCTTAAGATGAAAATCATCAGAAACCCAAGTAAAGGCTTATGATGAAAATCATCAGAAACCCAAGTAAAGGCTTAAGATGAAAATCATCAGAAACCCAAGTAAAGGCTTATGATGAAAATCATTAGAAACCCAAGTAAAGGCTAAAGATGAAAATCATCAGAAACCCAAGTAAAGGCTAAAGATGAAAATCATCAGAAACCCAAGTAAAGGCTAAAGATGAAAATCATCAGAAACCCAAGTAAAGGCTTAAGATGAAAATCATTAGAAACCCAAGTAAAGGCTAAAGATGAAAATCATCAGAAACCCAAGTAAAGGCTAAAGATGAAAATCATTAGAAACCCAAGTAAAGGCTAAAGGTGAAAATCATCAGAAACCCAAGTAAAGGCTTATGATGAAAATCATCAGAAACCCAAGTAAAGGCTTAAGATGAAAATCATCAGAAACCCAAGTAAAGGCTAAAGATGAAAATCATTAGAAACCCAAGTAAAGGCTAAAGATGAAAATCATCAGAAACCCAAGTAAAGGCTTATGATGAAAATCATTAGAAACAAAAGTAAAGGCTAAAGATGAAAATCATCAGAAACCCAAGTAAAGGCTAAAGATGAAAATCATTAGAAACCCAAGTAAAGGCTAAAGGTGAAAATCATCAGAAACCCAAGTAAAGGCTTATGATGAAAATCATCAGAAACCCAAGTAAAGGCTAAAGATGAAAATCATCAGAAACCCAAGTAAAGGCTAAAGATGAAAATCATTAGAAACCCAAGTAAAGGCTAAAGATGAAAATCATCAGAAACCCAAGTAAAGGCTTATGATGAAAATCATTAGAAACCCAAGTAAAGGCTAAAGATGAAAATCATCAGAAACCCAAGTAAAGGCTAAAGATGAAAATCATCAGAAACCCAAGTAAAGGCTTAACATGAAAATCATCAGAAACCCAAGAAAAGGCTAAAGATGAAAATCATTAGAAACACAAGAAAAGGCTTAAGATGAAAATCATCAGAAACCCAAGTAAAGGCTTATGATGAAAATCATCAGAAACCCAAGTAAAGGCTTAAGATGAAAATCATCAGAAACCCAAGTAAAGGCTTAAGATGAAAATCATCAGAAACCCAAGTAAAGGCTAAAGATGAAAATCATCAGAAATCCAAGTAAAGGCTTAAGATGAAAATCATCAGAAACCCAAGTAAAGGCTTAAGATGAAAATCATCAGAAACCCAAGAAAAGGCTAAAGATGAAAATCATTAGAAACCCAAGTAAAGGCTAAAGATGAAAATCATCAGAAACCCAAGTAAAGGCTTAAGATGAAAATCATTAGAAACCCAAGTAAAGGCTTAAGATGAAAATCATCAGAAACCCAAGTAAAACCTTATGATGAAAATCATCAGAAACCAAGAAAAGGCTTAAGATGAAAATCATTAGAAACCCAAGTAAAGGCTTAAGGTGAAAATCATTAGAAACCCAAGAAAAAGCTTAAGATGAAAATCATCAGAAACCAAGAAAAGGCTTAAGATGAAAATCATTAGAAACCCAAGTAAAGGCTTAAGGTGAAAATCATTAGAAACCCAAGTAAAGACTTAAGATGAAAATCATCAGAAACCCAAGTAAAGGCTTAAGATGAAAATCATCAGAAACCCAAGAAAAGGCTAAAGATGAAAATCATTAGAAACCCAAGTAAAGGCTTAAGATGAAAATCATCAGAAACCCAAGTAAAGGCTTAAGATGAAAATCATTAGAAACCCAAGTAAAGGCTAAAGATGAAAATCATCAGAAACCCAAGTAAAGGCTTAAGATGAAAATCATCAGAAACCCAAGTAAAGGCTTAAGATGAAAATCATTAGAAACCCAAGTAAAGGCTAAAGATGAAAATCATCAGAAACCCAAGTAAAGGCTTAAGATGAAAATCATTAGAAACCCAAGTAAAGGCTTAACATGAAAATCATCAGAAACCCAAGAAAAGGCTAAAGATGAAAATCATTAGAAACACAAGAAAAGGCTTAAGATGAAAATCATCAGAAACCCAAGTAAAGGCTTATGATGAAAATCATCAGAAACCCAAGTAAAGGCTTAAGATGAAAATCATCAGAAACCCAAGTAAAGGCTTATGATGAAAATCATCAGAAACCCAAGTAAAGGCTTAAGATGAAAATCATCAGAAACCCAAGTAAAGGCTTAAGATGAAAATCATCAGAAACCCAAGTAAAGGCTTAAGATGAAAATCATCAGAAACCCAAGTAAAGGCTAAAGATGAAAATCATCAGAAATCCAAGTAAAGGCTTAAGATGAAAATCATCAGAAACCCAAGTAAAGGCTTAAGATGAAAATCATCAGAAACCCAAGAAAAGGCTAAAGATGAAAATCATTAGAAACCCAAGTAAAGGCTAAAGATGAAAATCATCAGAAACCCAAGTAAAGGCTTAAGATGAAAATCATTAGAAACCCAAGTAAAGGCTTAAGATGAAAATCATCAGAAACCCAAGTAAAGGCTTAAGATGAAAATCATTAGAAACCCAAGTAAAGGCTAAAGATGAAAATCATCAGAAACCCAAGTAAAGGCTTAAGATGAAAATCATCAGAAACCCAAGTAAAGGCTTAAGATGAAAATCATTAGAAACCCAAGTAAAGGCTAAAGATGAAAATCATCAGAAACCCAAGTAAAGGCTAAAGATGAAAATCATCAGAAACACAAGTAAAGGCTAAAGATGAAAATCATCAGAAACCCAAGTAAAGGCTTAAGATGAAAATCATTAGAAACCCAAGTAAAGGCTAAAGATGAAAATCATCAGAAACCCAAGTAAAGGCTAAAGATGAAAATCATTAGAAACCCAAGTAAAGGCTAAAGGTGAAAATCATCAGAAACCCAAGTAAAGGCTTATGATGAAAATCATCAGAAACCCAAGTAAAGGCTAAAGATGAAAATCATCAGAAACCCAAGTAAAGGCTAAAGATGAAAATCATTAGAAACCCAAGTAAAGGCTAAAGATGAAAATCATCAGAAACCCAAGTAAAGGCTTATGATGAAAATCATTAGAAACCCAAGTAAAGGCTAAAGATGAAAATCATCAGAAACCCAAGTAAAGGCTAAAGATGAAAATCATCAGAAACCCAAGTAAAGGCTTAAGATGAAAATCATTAGAAACCCAAGTAAAGGATTAAGATGAAAATCATCAGAAACCCAAGTAAAGGCTTAAGTTGAAAATCATCAGAAACCCAAGTAAAGGCTTAAGATGAAAATCATCAGAAACCCAAGTAAAGGCTAAAGATGAAAATCATCAGAAACCCAAGTAAAGGCTTAAGATGAAAATCATTAGAAACCCAAGTAAAGGCTTAACATGAAAATCATCAGAAACCCAAGAAAAGGCTAAAGATGAAAATCATTAGAAACACAAGAAAAGGCTTAAGATGAAAATCATCAGAAACCCAAGTAAAGGCTTATGATGAAAATCATCAGAAACCCAAGTAAAGGCTTAAGATGAAAATCATCAGAAACCCAAGTAAAGGCTTATGATGAAAATCATCAGAAACCCAAGTAAAGGCTTAAGATGAAAATCATCAGAAACCCAAGTAAAGGCTAAAGATGAAAATCATCAGAAACCCAAGTAAAGGCTTAAGATGAAAATCATCAGAAACCCAAGTAAAGGCTTAAGATGAAAATCATTAGAAACCCAAGTAAAGGCTTAAGATGAAAATCTTCAGAAACCCAAGTAAAGGCTAAAGATGAAAATCTTCAGAAACCCAAGTAAAGGCTTAAGATGAAAATCATTAGAAACCCAAGTAAAGGCTTAACATGAAAATCATCAGAAACCCAAATAAAGGCTTAAGATGAAAATCATTAGAAACCCAAGTAAAGGCTTAACATGAAAATCATCAGAAACCCAAGAAAAGGCTAAAGATGAAAATCATTAGAAACACAAGAAAAGGCTTAAGATGAAAATCATCAGAAACCCAAGTAAAGGCTTATGATGAAAATCATCAGAAACCCAAGAAAATGCTAAAGATGAAAATCATTAGAAACCCAAGAAAAGGCTAAAGATGAAAATCATCAGAAACCCAAGTAAAGGCTAAAGATGAAAATCATCAGAAACCCAAGTAAAGACTAAAGATGAAAATCATCAGAAACCCAAGTAAAGGCTTAACATGAAAATCATCAGAAACCCAAGAAAAGGCTAAAGATGAAAATCATTAGAAACCCAAGTAAAGGCTTAAGATGAAAATCATCAGAAACCCAAGTAAAGGCTTAAGATGAAAATCATCAGAAACCCAAGTAAAGGCTAAAGATGAAAATCATCAGAAACCCAAGTAAAGGCTAAAGATTAAAATCATTAGAAACCCAAGTAAAGGCTTAAGATGAAAATCATCAGAAACCCAAGTAAAGGCTAAAGATGAAAATCATTAGAAACCCAAGTAAAGGCTTAAGATGAAAATCATCAGAAACCCAAGTAAAGGCTTAAGATGAAAATCATCAGAAACCCAAGTAAAGGCTTAAGATGAAAATCATCAGAAACCCAAGAAAAGGCTAAAGATGAAAATCATTAGAAACCCAAGTAAAGGCTTAAGATGAAAATCATCAGAAACCCAAGTAAAGGCTTAAGATGAAAATCATCAGAAACCCAAGTAAAGGCTAAAGATGAAAATCATTAGAAACACAAGAAAAGGCTTAAGATGAAAATCATCAGAAACCCAAGTAAAGGCTTAAGATGAAAATCATCAGAAACCCAAGTAAAGGCTTAAGATGAAAATCATCAGAAACCCAAGTAAAGGCTAAAGATGAAAATCATTAGAAACACAAGAAAAGGCTTAAGATGAAAATAATCAGAAACCCAAGTAAAGGCTTAAGATGAAAATCATCAGAAACCCAAGTAAAGGCTTAAGATGAAAATCATCAGAAACCCAAGTAAAGGCTAAAGATGAAAATCATCAGAAATCCAAGTAAAGGCTTAAGATGAAAATCATCAGAAACCCAAGTAAAGGCTTAAGATGAAAATCATCAGAAACCCAAGAAAAGGCTAAAGATGAAAATCATTAGAAACCCAAGTAAAGGCTAAAGATGAAAATCATCAGAAACCCAAGTAAAGGCTTAAGATGAAAATCATTAGAAACCCAAGTAAAGGCTTAAGATGAAAATCATCAGAAACCCAAGCAAAACCTTATGATGAAAATCATCAGAAACCCAAGTAAAGACTTAAGATGAAAATCATTAGAAACACAAGAAAAGGCTTAAGATGAAAATCATCAGAAACCCAAGAAAAGGCTTAAGATGAAAATCATTAGAAACCCAAGTAAAGGCTTAAGATGAAAATCATTAGAAACCCAAGTAAAGACTTAAGATGAAAATCATCAGAAACCCAAGTAAAGGCTTAAGATGAAAATCATCAGAAACCCAAGAAAAGGCTAAAGATGAAAATCATTAGAAACCCAAGTAAAGGCTTAAGATGAAAATCATCAGAAACCCAAGTAAAGGCTTAAGATGAAAATCATTAGAAACCCAAGTAAAGGCTAAAGATGAAAATCATCAGAAACCCAAGTAAAGGCTTAAGATGAAAATCATCAGAAACCCAAGTAAAGGCTTAAGATGAAAATCATTAGAAACCCAAGTAAAGGCTAAAGATGAAAATCATCAGAAACCCAAGTAAAGGCTAAAGATGAAAATCATCAGAAACCCAAGTAAAGGCTAAAGATGAAAATCATCAGAAACCCAAGTAAAGGCTTAAGATGAAAATCATTAGAAACCCAAGTAAAGGCTAAAGATGAAAATCATCAGAAACCCAAGTAAAGGCTAAAGATGAAAATCATTAGAAACCCAAGTAAAGGCTAAAGGTGAAAATCATCAGAAACCCAAGTAAAGGCTTATGATGAAAATCATCAGAAACCCAAGTAAAGGCTAAAGATGAAAATCATCAGAAACCCAAGTAAAGGCTAAAGATGAAAATCATTAGAAACCCAAGTAAAGGCTAAAGATGAAAATCATCAGAAACCCAAGTAAAGGCTTATGATGAAAATCATTAGAAACCCAAGTAAAGACTAAAGATGAAAATCATCAGAAACCCAAGTAAAGGCTAAAGATGAAAATCATTAGAAACCCAAGTAAAGGCTAAAGGTGAAAATCATCAGAAACCCAAGTAAAGGCTTATGATGAAAATCATCAGAAACCCAAGTAAAGGCTAAAGATGAAAATCATCAGAAACCCAAGTAAAGGCTAAAGATGAAAATCATTAGAAACCCAAGTAAAGGCTTAAGATGAAAATCATCAGAAACCCAAGTAAAGGCTTATGATGAAAATCATTAGAAACCCAAGTAAAGGCTAAAGATGAAAATCATCAGAAACCCAAGTAAAGGCTAAAGATGAAAATCATCAGAAACCCAAGTAAAGGCTTAAGATGAAAATCATTAGAAACCCAAGTAAAGGATTAAGATGAAAATCATCAGAAACCCAAGTAAAGGCTTAAGATGAAAATCATCAGAAACCCAAGTAAAGGCTTAAGATGAAAATCATCAGAAACCCAAGTAAAGGCTAAAGATGAAAATCATCAGAAACCCAAGTAAAGGCTTAAGATGAAAATCATTAGAAACCCAAATAAAGGCTTAACATGAAAATCATCAGAAACCCAAGAAAAGGCTAAAGATGAAAATCATTAGAAACACAAGAAAAGGCTTAAGATGAAAATCATCAGAAACCCAAGTAAAGGCTTATGATGAAAATCATCAGAAACCCAAGTAAAGGCTTAAGATGAAAATCATCAGAAACCCAAGTAAAGGCTTATGATGAAAATCATCAGAAACCCAAGTAAAGGCTTAAGATGAAAATCATCAGAAACCCAAGTAAAGGCTTAAGATGAAAATCATCAGAAACCCAAGTAAAGGCTAAAGATGAAAATCATCAGAAATCCAAGTAAAGGCTTAAGATGAAAATCATCAGAAACCCAAGTAAAGGCTTAAGATGAAAATCATCAGAAACCCAAGAAAAGGCTAAAGATGAAAATCATTAGAAACCCAAGTAAAGGCTAAAGATGAAAATCATCAGAAACCCAAGTAAAGGCTTAAGATGAAAATCATTAGAAACCCAAGTAAAGGCTTAAGATGAAAATCATCAGAAACCCAAGTAAAACCTTATGATGAAAATCATCAGAAACCCAAGTAAAGACTTAAGATGAAAATCATTAGAAACACAAGAAAAGGCTTAAGATGAAAATCATCAGAAACCCAAGAAAAGGCTTAAGATGAAAATCATTAGAAACCCAAGTAAAGGCTTAAGATGAAAATCATTAGAAACCCAAGTAAAGACTTAAGATGAAAATCATCAGAAACCCAAGTAAAGGCTTAAGATGAAAATCATCAGAAACCCAAGAAAAGGCTAAAGATGAAAATCATTAGAAACCCAAGTAAAGGCTTAAGATGAAAATCATCAGAAACCCAAGTAAAGGCTTAAGATGAAAATCATTAGAAACCCAAGTAAAGGCTAAAGATGAAAATCATCAGAAACCCAAGTAAAGGCTTAAGATGAAAATCATCAGAAACCCAAGTAAAGGCTTAAGATGAAAATCATTAGAAACCCAAGTAAAGGCTAAAGATGAAAATCATCAGAAACCCAAGTAAAGGCTAAAGATGAAAATCATCAGAAACACAAGTAAAGGCTAAAGATGAAAATCATCAGAAACCCAAGTAAAGGCTTAAGATGAAAATCATTAGAAACCCAAGTAAAGGCTAAAGATGAAAATCATCAGAAACCCAAGTAAAGGCTAAAGATGAAAATCATCAGAAACCCAAGTAAAGGCTTAAGATGAAAATCATCAGAAACCCAAGTAAAGGCTAAAGATGAAAATCATTAGAAACCCAAGTAAAGGCTTAAGATGAAAATCATCAGAAACCCAAGTAAAGGCTTAAGATGAAAATCATCAGAAACCCAAGTAAAGGCTTAAGATGAAAATCATCAGAAACCCAAGTAAAGGCTAAAGATGAAAATCATTAGAAACACAAGAAAAGGCTTAAGATGAAAATAATCAGAAACCCAAGTAAAGGCTTAAGATGAAAATCATCAGAAACCCAAGTAAAGGCTTAAGATGAAAATCATCAGAAACCCAAGTAAAGGCTAAAGATGAAAATCATCAGAAATCCAAGTAAAGGCTTAAGATGAAAATCATCAGAAACCCAAGTAAAGGCTTAAGATGAAAATCATCAGAAACCCAAGAAAAGGCTAAAGATGAAAATCATTAGAAACCCAAGTAAAGGCTAAAGATGAAAATCATCAGAAACCCAAGTAAAGGCTTAAGATGAAAATCATTAGAAACCCAAGTAAAGGCTTAAGATGAAAATCATCAGAAACCCAAGTAAAACCTTATGATGAAAATCATCAGAAACCCAAGTAAAGACTTAAGATGAAAATCATTAGAAACACAAGAAAAGGCTTAAGATGAAAATCATCAGAAACCCAAGAAAAGGCTTAAGATGAAAATCATTAGAAACCCAAGTAAAGGCTTAAGATGAAAATCATTAGAAACCCAAGTAAAGACTTAAGATGAAAATCATCAGAAACCCAAGTAAAGGCTTAAGATGAAAATCATCAGAAACCCAAGAAAAGGCTAAAGATGAAAATCATTAGAAACCCAAGTAAAGGCTTAAGATGAAAATCATCAGAAACCCAAGTAAAGGCTTAAGATGAAAATCATTAGAAACCCAAGTAAAGGCTAAAGATGAAAATCATCAGAAACCCAAGTAAAGGCTTAAGATGAAAATCATCAGAAACCCAAGTAAAGGCTTAAGATGAAAATCATTAGAAACCCAAGTAAAGGCTAAAGATGAAAATCATCAGAAACCCAAGTAAAGGCTAAAGATGAAAATCATCAGAAACACAAGTAAAGGCTAAAGATGAAAATCATCAGAAACCCAAGTAAAGGCTTAAGATGAAAATCATTAGAAACCCAAGTAAAGGCTAAAGATGAAAATCATCAGAAACCCAAGTAAAGGCTAAAGATGAAAATCATTAGAAACCCAAGTAAAGGCTAAAGGTGAAAATCATCAGAAACCCAAGTAAAGGCTTATGATGAAAATCATCAGAAACCCAAGTAAAGGCTAAAGATGAAAATCATCAGAAACCCAAGTAAAGGCTAAAGATGAAAATCATTAGAAACCCAAGTAAAGGCTAAAGATGAAAATCATCAGAAACCCAAGTAAAGGCTTATGATGAAAATCATTAGAAACCCAAGTAAAGGCTAAAGATGAAAATCATCAGAAACCCAAGTAAAGGCTAAAGATGAAAATCATTAGAAACCCAAGTAAAGGCTAAAGGTGAAAATCATCAGAAACCCAAGTAAAGGCTTATGATGAAAATCATCAGAAACCCAAGTAAAGGCTAAAGATGAAAATCATCAGAAACCCAAGTAAAGGCTAAAGATGAAAATCATTAGAAACCCAAGTAAAGGCTTAAGATGAAAATCATCAGAAACCCAAGTAAAGGCTTATGATGAAAATCATTAGAAACCCAAGTAAAGGCTAAAGATGAAAATCATCAGAAACCCAAGTAAAGGCTAAAGATGAAAATCATCAGAAACCCAAGTAAAGGCTAAAGATGAAAATCATTAGAAACCCAAGTAAAGGATTAAGATGAAAATCATCAGAAACCCAAGTAAAGGCTTAAGATGAAAATCATCAGAAACCCAAGTAAAGGTTTAAGATGAAAATCATCAGAAACCCAAGTAAAGGCTAAAGATGAAAATCATCAGAAACCCAAGTAAAGGCTTAAGATGAAAATCATTAGAAACCCAAATAAAGGCTTAACATGAAAATCATCAGAAACCCAAGAAAAGGCTAAAGATGAAAATCATTAGAAACACAAGAAAAGGCTTAAGATGAAAATCATCAGAAACCCAAGTAAAGGCTTATGATGAAAATCATCAGAAACCCAAGTAAAGGCTTAAGATGAAAATCATCAGAAACCCAAGTAAAGGCTTATGATGAAAATCATCAGAAACCCAAGTAAAGGCTTAAGATGAAAATCATCAGAAACCCAAGTAAAGGCTTAAGATGAAAATCATCAGAAACCCAAGTAAAGGCTTAAGATGAAAATCATCAGAAACCCAAGTAAAGGCTAAAGATGAAAATCATCAGAAATCCAAGTAAAGGCTTAAGATGAAAATCATTAGAAACCCAAGTAAAGGCTTAAGATGAAAATCATCAGAAACCCAAGTAAAGGCTTAAGATGAAAATCATCAGAAACCCAAGTAAAGGCTAAAGATGAAAATCATCAGAAACCCAAGTAAAGGCTTAAGATGAAAATCATTAGAAACCCAAATAAAGGCTTAACATGAAAATCATCAGAAACCCAAGAAAAGGCTAAAGATGAAAATCATTAGAAACACAAGAAAAGGCTTAAGATGAAAATCATCAGAAACCCAAGTAAAGGCTTATGATGAAAATCATCAGAAACCCAAGTAAAGGCTTAAGATGAAAATCATCAGAAACCCAAGTAAAGGCTTATGATGAAAATCATCAGAAACCCAAGTAAAGGCTTAAGATGAAAATCATCAGAAACCCAAGTAAAGGCTTAAGATGAAAATCATCAGAAACCCAAGTAAAGGCTAAAGATGAAAATCATCAGAAATCCAAGTAAAGGCTTAAGATGAAAATCATCAGAAACCCAAGTAAAGGCTTAAGATGAAAATCATCAGAAACCCAAGAAAAGGCTAAAGATGAAAATCATTAGAAACCCAAGTAAAGGCTAAAGATGAAAATCATCAGAAACCCAAGTAAAGGCTTAAGATGAAAATCATTAGAAACCCAAGTAAAGGCTTAAGATGAAAATCATCAGAAACCCAAGTAAAACCTTATGATGAAAATCATCAGAAACCCAAGTAAAGACTTAAGATGAAAATCATTAGAAACACAAGAAAAGGCTTAAGATGAAAATCATCAGAAACCCAAGAAAAGGCTTAAGATGAAAATCATTAGAAACCCAAGTAAAGGCTTAAGATGAAAATCATTAGAAACCCAAGTAAAGACTTAAGATGAAAATCATCAGAAACCCAAGTAAAGGCTTAAGATGAAAATCATCAGAAACCCAAGAAAAGGCTAAAGATGAAAATCATTAGAAACCCAAGTAAAGGCTTAAGATGAAAATCATCAGAAACCCAAGTAAAGGCTTAAGATGAAAATCATTAGAAACCCAAGTAAAGGCTAAAGATGAAAATCATCAGAAACCCAAGTAAAGGCTTAAGATGAAAATCATCAGAAACCCAAGTAAAGGCTTAAGATGAAAATCATTAGAAACCCAAGTAAAGGCTAAAGATGAAAATCATCAGAAACCCAAGTAAAGGCTAAAGATGAAAATCATCAGAAACACAAGTAAAGGCTAAAGATGAAAATCATCAGAAACCCAAGTAAAGGCTTAAGATGAAAATCATTAGAAACCCAAGTAAAGGCTAAAGATGAAAATCATCAGAAACCCAAGTAAAGGCTAAAGATGAAAATCATCAGAAACCCAAGTAAAGGCTTAAGATGAAAATCATCAGAAACCCAAGTAAAGGCTAAAGATGAAAATCATTAGAAACCCAAGTAAAGGCTTAAGATGAAAATCATCAGAAACCCAAGTAAAGGCTTAAGATGAAAATCATCAGAAACCCAAGTAAAGGCTTAAGATGAAAATCATCAGAAACCCAAGTAAAGGCTAAAGATGAAAATCATTAGAAACACAAGAAAAGGCTTAAGATGAAAATAATCAGAAACCCAAGTAAAGGCTTAAGATGAAAATCATCAGAAACCCAAGTAAAGGCTTAAGATGAAAATCATCAGAAACCCAAGTAAAGGCTAAAGATGAAAATCATCAGAAATCCAAGTAAAGGCTTAAGATGAAAATCATCAGAAACCCAAGTAAAGGCTTAAGATGAAAATCATCAGAAACCCAAGAAAAGGCTAAAGATGAAAATCATTAGAAACCCAAGTAAAGGCTAAAGATGAAAATCATCAGAAACCCAAGTAAAGGCTTAAGATGAAAATCATTAGAAACCCAAGTAAAGGCTTAAGATGAAAATCATCAGAAACCCAAGTAAAACCTTATGATGAAAATCATCAGAAACCCAAGTAAAGACTTAAGATGAAAATCATTAGAAACACAAGAAAAGGCTTAAGATGAAAATCATCAGAAACCCAAGAAAAGGCTTAAGATGAAAATCATTAGAAACCCAAGTAAAGGCTTAAGATGAAAATCATTAGAAACCCAAGTAAAGACTTAAGATGAAAATCATCAGAAACCCAAGTAAAGGCTTAAGATGAAAATCATCAGAAACCCAAGAAAAGGCTAAAGATGAAAATCATTAGAAACCCAAGTAAAGGCTTAAGATGAAAATCATCAGAAACCCAAGTAAAGGCTTAAGATGAAAATCATTAGAAACCCAAGTAAAGGCTAAAGATGAAAATCATCAGAAACCCAAGTAAAGGCTTAAGATGAAAATCATCAGAAACCCAAGTAAAGGCTTAAGATGAAAATCATTAGAAACCCAAGTAAAGGCTAAAGATGAAAATCATCAGAAACCCAAGTAAAGGCTAAAGATGAAAATCATCAGAAACACAAGTAAAGGCTAAAGATGAAAATCATCAGAAACCCAAGTAAAGGCTTAAGATGAAAATCATTAGAAACCCAAGTAAAGGCTAAAGATGAAAATCATCAGAAACCCAAGTAAAGGCTAAAGATGAAAATCATTAGAAACCCAAGTAAAGGCTAAAGGTGAAAATCATCAGAAACCCAAGTAAAGGCTTATGATGAAAATCATCAGAAACCCAAGTAAAGGCTAAAGATGAAAATCATCAGAAACCCAAGTAAAGGCTAAAGATGAAAATCATTAGAAACCCAAGTAAAGGCTAAAGATGAAAATCATCAGAAACCCAAGTAAAGGCTTATGATGAAAATCATTAGAAACCCAAGTAAAGGCTAAAGATGAAAATCATCAGAAACCCAAGTAAAGGCTAAAGATGAAAATCATTAGAAACCCAAGTAAAGGCTAAAGGTGAAAATCATCAGAAACCCAAGTAAAGGCTTATGATGAAAATCATCAGAAACCCAAGTAAAGGCTAAAGATGAAAATCATCAGAAACCCAAGTAAAGGCTAAAGATGAAAATCATTAGAAACCCAAGTAAAGGCTTAAGATGAAAATCATCAGAAACCCAAGTAAAGGCTTATGATGAAAATCATTAGAAACCCAAGTAAAGGCTAAAGATGAAAATCATCAGAAACCCAAGTAAAGGCTAAAGATGAAAATCATCAGAAACCCAAGTAAAGGCTAAAGATGAAAATCATTAGAAACCCAAGTAAAGGATTAAGATGAAAATCATCAGAAACCCAAGTAAAGGCTTAAGATGAAAATCATCAGAAACCCAAGTAAAGGTTTAAGATGAAAATCATCAGAAACCCAAGTAAAGGCTAAAGATGAAAATCATCAGAAACCCAAGTAAAGGCTTAAGATGAAAATCATTAGAAACCCAAATAAAGGCTTAACATGAAAATCATCAGAAACCCAAGAAAAGGCTAAAGATGAAAATCATTAGAAACACAAGAAAAGGCTTAAGATGAAAATCATCAGAAACCCAAGTAAAGGCTTATGATGAAAATCATCAGAAACCCAAGTAAAGGCTTAAGATGAAAATCATCAGAAACCCAAGTAAAGGCTTATGATGAAAATCATCAGAAACCCAAGTAAAGGCTTAAGATGAAAATCATCAGAAACCCAAGTAAAGGCTTAAGATGAAAATCATCAGAAACCCAAGTAAAGGCTTAA
The DNA here is from genome assembly GCA_963680875.1 of Bathymodiolus brooksi. Classification (NCBI taxonomy): domain Eukaryota; kingdom Metazoa; phylum Mollusca; class Bivalvia; order Mytilida; family Modiolidae; genus Bathymodiolus; species Bathymodiolus brooksi. The sequence continues at coordinate 3,171,807 of OY804577.1, forward strand.
GATGAAAATCATCAGAAACCCAAGTAAAGGCTAAAGATGAAAATCATCAGAAATCCAAGTAAAGGCTTAAGATGAAAATCATCAGAAACCCAAGTAAAGGCTTAAGATGAAAATCATCAGAAACCCAAGAAAAGGCTAAAGATGAAAATCATTAGAAACCCAAGTAAAGGCTAAAGATGAAAATCATCAGAAACCCAAGTAAAGGCTTAAGATGAAAATCATTAGAAACCCAAGTAAAGGCTTAAGATGAAAATCATCAGAAACCCAAGTAAAACCTTATGATGAAAATCATCAGAAACCCAAGTAAAGACTTAAGATGAAAATCATTAGAAACACAAGAAAAGGCTTAAGATGAAAATCATCAGAAACCCAAGAAAAGGCTTAAGATGAAAATCATTAGAAACCCAAGTAAAGGCTTAAGATGAAAATCATTAGAAACCCAAGTAAAGACTTAAGATGAAAATCATCAGAAACCCAAGTAAAGGCTTAAGATGAAAATCATCAGAAACCCAAGAAAAGGCTAAAGATGAAAATCATTAGAAACCCAAGTAAAGGCTTAAGATGAAAATCATCAGAAACCCAAGTAAAGGCTTAAGATGAAAATCATTAGAAACCCAAGTAAAGGCTAAAGATGAAAATCATCAGAAACCCAAGTAAAGGCTTAAGATGAAAATCATCAGAAACCCAAGTAAAGGCTTAAGATGAAAATCATTAGAAACCCAAGTAAAGGCTAAAGATGAAAATCATCAGAAACCCAAGTAAAGGCTAAAGATGAAAATCATCAGAAACACAAGTAAAGGCTAAAGATGAAAATCATCAGAAACCCAAGTAAAGGCTTAAGATGAAAATCATTAGAAACCCAAGTAAAGGCTAAAGATGAAAATCATCAGAAACCCAAGTAAAGGCTAAAGATGAAAATCATTAGAAACCCAAGTAAAGGCTAAAGATGAAAATCATCAGAAACCCAAGTAAAGGCTTATGATGAAAATCATCAGAAACCCAAGTAAAGGCTAAAGATGAAAATCATCAGAAACCCAAGTAAAGGCTAAAGATGAAAATCATTAGAAACCCAAGTAATGGCTAAAGATGAAAATCATCAGAAACCCAAGTAAAGGCTTATGATGAAAATCATTAGAAACCCAAGTAAAGGCTAAAGATGAAAATCATCAGAAACCCAAGTAAAGGCTAAAGATGAAAATCAACAGAAACCCAAGTAAAGGCTTAAGATGAAAATCATTAGAAACCCAAGTAAAGGATTAAGATGAAAATCATCAGAAACCCAAGTAAAGGCTTAAGTTGAAAATCATCAGAAAACCAAGTAAAGGCTTAAGATGAAAATCATCAGAAACCCAAGTAAAGGCTTAAGATGAAAATCATCAGAAACCCAAGTAAAGGCTAAAGATGAAAATCATCAGAAACCCAAGTAAAGGCTTAAGATGAAAATCATTAGAAACCCAAGTAAAGGCTTAACATGAAAATCATCAGAAACCCAAGAAAAGGCTAAAGATGAAAATCATTAGAAACACAAGAAAAGGCTTAAGATGAAAATCATCAGAAACCCAAGTAAAGGCTTATGATGAAAATCATCAGAAACCCAAGTAAAGGCTTAAGATGAAAATCATCAGAAACCCAAGTAAAGGCTTATGATGAAAATCATCAGAAACCCAAGTAAAGGCTTAAGATGAAAATCATCAGAAACCCAAGTAAAGGCTAAAGATGAAAATCATCAGAAACCCAAGTAAAGGCTTAAGATGAAAATCATCAGAAACCCAAGTAAAGGCTTAAGATGAAAATCATTAGAAACCCAAGTAAAGGCTTAAGATGAAAATCTTCAGAAACCCAAGTAAAGGCTTAAGATGAAAATCATTAGAAACCCAAGTAAAGGCTAAAGATGAAAATCATCAGAAACCCAAGTAAAGGCTAAAGATGAAAATCATCAGAAACACAAGTAAAGGCTAAAGATGAAAATCATCAGAAACCCAAGTAAAGGCTTAAGATGAAAATCATTAGAAACCCAAGTAAAGGCTAAAGATGAAAATCATCAGAAACCCAAGTAAAGGCTAAAGATGAAAATCATTAGAAACCCAAGTAAAGGCTAAAGGTGAAAATCATCAGAAACCCAAGTAAAGGCTTATGATGAAAATCATCAGAAACCCAAGTAAAGGCTAAAGATGAAAATCATCAGAAACCCAAGTAAAGGCTAAAGATGAAAATCATTAGAAACCCAAGTAAAGGCTAAAGATGAAAATCATCAGAAACCCAAGTAAAGGCTTATGATGAAAATCATTAGAAACCCAAGTAAAGGCTAAAGATGAAAATCATCAGAAACCCAAGTAAAGGCTAAAGATGAAAATCATTAGAAACCCAAGTAAAGGCTAAAGGTGAAAATCATCAGAAACCCAAGTAAAGGCTTATGATGAAAATCATCAGAAACCCAAGTAAAGGCTAAAGATGAAAATCATCAGAAACCCAAGTAAAGGCTAAAGATGAAAATCATTAGAAACCCAAGTAAAGGCTTAAGATGAAAATCATCAGAAACCCAAGTAAAGGCTTATGATGAAAATCATTAGAAACCCAAGTAAAGGCTAAAGATGAAAATCATCAGAAACCCAAGTAAAGGCTAAAGATGAAAATCATCAGAAACCCAAGTAAAGGCTAAAGATGAAAATCATTAGAAACCCAAGTAAAGGATTAAGATGAAAATCATCAGAAACCCAAGTAAAGGCTTAAGATGAAAATCATCAGAAACCCAAGTAAAGGTTTAAGATGAAAATCATCAGAAACCCAAGTAAAGGCTAAAGATGAAAATCATCAGAAACCCAAGTAAAGGCTTAAGATGAAAATCATTAGAAACCCAAATAAAGGCTTAACATGAAAATCATCAGAAACCCAAGAAAAGGCTAAAGATGAAAATCATTAGAAACACAAGAAAAGGCTTAAGATGAAAATCATCAGAAACCCAAGTAAAGGCTTATGATGAAAATCATCAGAAACCCAAGTAAAGGCTTAAGATGAAAATCATCAGAAACCCAAGTAAAGGCTTATGATGAAAATCATCAGAAACCCAAGTAAAGGCTTAAGATGAAAATCATCAGAAACCCAAGTAAAGGCTTAAGATGAAAATCATCAGAAACCCAAGTAAAGGCTTAAGATGAAAATCATCAGAAACCCAAGTAAAGGCTAAAGATGAAAATCATCAGAAATCCAAGTAAAGGCTTAAGATGAAAATCATCAGAAACCCAAGTAAAGGCTTAAGATGAAAATCATCAGAAACCCAAGAAAAGGCTAAAGATGAAAATCATTAGAAACCCAAGTAAAGGCTAAAGATGAAAATCATCAGAAACCCTAGTAAAGGCTTAAGATGAAAATCATTAGAAACCCAAGTAAAGGCTTAAGATGAAAATCATCAGAAACCCAAGTAAAACCTTATGATGAAAATCATCAGAAACCCAAGTAAAGACTTAAGATGAAAATCATTAGAAACACAAGAAAAGGCTTAAGATGAAAATCATCAGAAACCCAAGAAAAGGCTTAAGATGAAAATCATTAGAAACCCAAGTAAAGGCTTAAGATGAAAATCATTAGAAACCCAAGTAAAGACTTAAGATGAAAATCATCAGAAACCCAAGTAAAGGCTTAAGATGAAAATCATCAGAAACCCAAGAAAAGGCTAAAGATGAAAATCATTAGAAACCCAAGTAAAGGCTTAAGATGAAAATCATCAGAAACCCAAGTAAAGGCTTAAGATGAAAATCATTAGAAACCCAAGTAAAGGCTAAAGATGAAAATCATCAGAAACCCAAGTAAAGGCTTAAGATGAAAATCATCAGAAACCCAAGTAAAGGCTTAAGATGAAAATCATTAGAAACCCAAGTAAAGGCTAAAGATGAAAATCATCAGAAACCCAAGTAAAGGCTAAAGATGAAAATCATCAGAAACACAAGTAAAGGCTAAAGATGAAAATCATCAGAAACCCAAGTAAAGGCTTAAGATGAAAATCATTAGAAACCCAAGTAAAGGCTAAAGATGAAAATCATCAGAAACCCAAGTAAAGGCTAAAGATGAAAATCATTAGAAACCCAAGTAAAGGCTAAAGATGAAAATCATCAGAAACCCAAGTAAAGGCTTATGATGAAAATCATCAGAAACCCAAGTAAAGGCTAAAGATGAAAATCATCAGAAACCCAAGTAAAGGCTAAAGATGAAAATCATTAGAAACCCAAGTAATGGCTAAAGATGAAAATCATCAGAAACCCAAGTAAAGGCTTATGATGAAAATCATTAGAAACCCAAGTAAAGGCTAAAGATGAAAATCATCAGAAACCCAAGTAAAGGCTAAAGATGAAAATCAACAGAAACCCAAGTAAAGGCTTAAGATGAAAATCATTAGAAACCCAAGTAAAGGATTAAGATGAAAATCATCAGAAACCCAAGTAAAGGCTTAAGTTGAAAATCATCAGAAAACCAAGTAAAGGCTTAAGATGAAAATCATCAGAAACCCAAGTAAAGGCTTAAGATGAAAATCATCAGAAACCCAAGTAAAGGCTAAAGATGAAAATCATCAGAAACCCAAGTAAAGGCTTAAGATGAAAATCATTAGAAACCCAAGTAAAGGCTTAACATGAAAATCATCAGAAACCCAAGAAAAGGCTAAAGATGAAAATCATTAGAAACACAAGAAAAGGCTTAAGATGAAAATCATCAGAAACCCAAGTAAAGGCTTATGATGAAAATCATCAGAAACCCAAGTAAAGGCTTAAGATGAAAATCATCAGAAACCCAAGTAAAGGCTTATGATGAAAATCATCAGAAACCCAAGTAAAGGCTTAAGATGAAAATCATCAGAAACCCAAGTAAAGGCTAAAGATGAAAATCATCAGAAACCCAAGTAAAGGCTTAAGATGAAAATCATCAGAAACCCAAGTAAAGGCTTAAGATGAAAATCATTAGAAACCCAAGTAAAGGCTTAAGATGAAAATCTTCAGAAACCCAAGTAAAGGCTTAAGATGAAAATCATTAGAAACCCAAGTAAAGGCTAAAGATGAAAATCATCAGAAACCCAAGTAAAGGCTAAAGATGAAAATCATCAGAAACACAAGTAAAGGCTAAAGATGAAAATCATCAGAAACCCAAGTAAAGGCTTAAGATGAAAATCATTAGAAACCCAAGTAAAGGCTAAAGATGAAAATCATCAGAAACCCAAGTAAAGGCTAAAGATGAAAATCATTAGAAACCCAAGAAAAGGCTAAAGGTGAAAATCATCAGAAACCCAAGTAAAGGCTTATGATGAAAATCATCAGAAACCCAAGTAAAGGCTAAAGATGAAAATCATCAGAAACCCAAGTAAAGGCTAAAGATGAAAATCATTAGAAACCCAAGTAAAGGCTAAAGATGAAAATCATCAGAAACCCAAGTAAAGGCTTATGATGAAAATCATTAGAAACCCAAGTAAAGGCTAAAGATGAAAATCATCAGAAACCCAAGTAAAGGCTAAAGATGAAAATCATTAGAAACCCAAGTAAAGGCTAAAGGTGAAAATCACCAGAAACCCAAGTAAAGGCTTATGATGAAAATCATCAGAAACCCAAGTAAAGGCTAAAGATGAAAATCATCAGAAACCCAAGTAAAGGCTAAAGATGAAAATCATTAGAAACCCAAGTAAAGGCTTAAGATGAAAATCATCAGAAACCCAAGTAAAGGCTTATGATGAAAATCATTAGAAACCCAAGTAAAGGCTAAAGATGAAAATCATCAGAAACCCAAGTAAAGGCTAAAGATGAAAATCATCAGAAACCCAAGTAAAGGCTAAAGATGAAAATCATTAGAAACCCAAGTAAAGGATTAAGATGAAAATCATCAGAAACCCAAGTAAAGGCTTAAGATGAAAATCATCAGAAACCCAAGTAAAGGTTTAAGATGAAAATCATCAGAAACCCAAGTAAAGGCTAAAGATGAAAATCATCAGAAACCCAAGTAAAGGCTTAAGATGAAAATCATTAGAAACCCAAATAAAGGCTTAACATGAAAATCATCAGAAACCCAAGAAAAGGCTAAAGATGAAAATCATTAGAAACACAAGAAAAGGCTTAAGATGAAAATCATCAGAAACCCAAGTAAAGGCTTATGATGAAAATCATCAGAAACCCAAGTAAAGGCTTAAGATGAAAATCATCAGAAACCCAAGTAAAGGCTTATGATGAAAATCATCAGAAACCCAAGTAAAGGCTTAAGATGAAAATCATCAGAAACCCAAGTAAAGGCTTAAGATGAAAATCATCAGAAACCCAAGTAAAGGCTTAAGATGAAAATCATCAGAAACCCAAGTAAAGGCTAAAGATGAAAATCATCAGAAATCCAAGTAAAGGCTTAAGATGAAAATCATCAGAAACCCAAGTAAAGGCTTAAGATGAAAATCATCAGAAACCCAAGAAAAGGCTAAAGATGAAAATCATTAGAAACCCAAGTAAAGGCTAAAGATGAAAATCATCAGAAACCCAAGTAAAGGCTTAAGATGAAAATCATTAGAAACCCAAGTAAAGGCTTAAGATGAAAATCATCAGAAACCCAAGTAAAACCTTATGATGAAAATCATCAGAAACCCAAGTAAAGACTTAAGATGAAAATCATTAGAAACACAAGAAAAGGCTTAAGATGAAAATCATCAGAAACCCAAGAAAAGGCTTAAGATGAAAATCATTAGAAACCCAAGTAAAGGCTTAAGATGAAAATCATTAGAAACCCAAGTAAAGACTTAAGATGAAAATCATCAGAAACCCAAGTAAAGGCTTAAGATGAAAATCATCAGAAACCCAGGAAAAGGCTAAAGATGAAAATCATTAGAAACCCAAGTAAAGGCTTAAGATGAAAATCATCAGAAACCCAAGTAAAGGCTTAAGATGAAAATCATTAGAAACCCAAGTAAAGGCTAAAGATGAAAATCATCAGAAACCCAAGTAAAGGCTTAAGATGAAAATCATCAGAAACCCAAGTAAAGGCTTAAGATGAAAATCATTAGAAACCCAAGTAAAGGCTAAAGATGAAAATCATCAGAAACCCAAGTAAAGGCTAAAGATGAAAATCATCAGAAACACAAGTAAAGGCTAAAGATGAAAATCATCAGAAACCCAAGTAAAGGCTTAAGATGAAAATCATTAGAAACCCAAGTAAAGGCTAAAGATGAAAATCATCAGAAACCCAAGTAAAGGCTAAAGATGAAAATCATTAGAAACCCAAGTAAAGGCTAAAGATGAAAATCATCAGAAACCCAAGTAAAGGCTTATGATGAAAATCATCAGAAACCCAAGTAAAGGCTAAAGATGAAAATCATCAGAAACCCAAGTAAAGGCTAAAGATGAAAATCATTAGAAACCCAAGTAATGGCTAAAGATGAAAATCATCAGAAACCCAAGTAAAGGCTTATGATGAAAATCATTAGAAACCCAAGTAAAGGCTAAAGATGAAAATCATCAGAAACCCAAGTAAAGGCTAAAGATGAAAATCAACAGAAACCCAAGTAAAGGCTTAAGATGAAAATCATTAGAAACCCAAGTAAAGGATTAAGATGAAAATCATCAGAAACCCAAGTAAAGGCTTAAGTTGAAAATCATCAGAAAACCAAGTAAAGGCTTAAGATGAAAATCATCAGAAACCCAAGTAAAGGCTTAAGATGAAAATCATCAGAAACCCAAGTAAAGGCTAAAGATGAAAATCATCAGAAACCCAAGTAAAGGCTTAAGATGAAAATCATTAGAAACCCAAGTAAAGGCTTAACATGAAAATCATCAGAAACCCAAGAAAAGGCTAAAGATGAAAATCATTAGAAACACAAGAAAAGGCTTAAGATGAAAATCATCAGAAACCCAAGTAAAGGCTTATGATGAAAATCATCAGAAACCCAAGTAAAGGCTTAAGATGAAAATCATCAGAAACCCAAGTAAAGGCTTATGATGAAAATCATCAGAAACCCAAGTAAAGGCTTAAGATGAAAATCATCAGAAACCCAAGTAAAGGCTAAAGATGAAAATCATCAGAAACCCAAGTAAAGGCTTAAGATGAAAATCATCAGAAACCCAAGTAAAGGCTTAAGATGAAAATCATTAGAAACCCAAGTAAAGGCTTAAGATGAAAATCTTCAGAAACCCAAGTAAAGGCTAAAGATGAAAATCTTCAGAAACCCAAGTAAAGGCTTAAGATGAAAATTATTAGAAACCCAAGTAAAGGCTTAACATGAAAATCATCAGAAACCCAAGTAAAGGCTTAAGATGAAAATCATCAGAAACCCAAGTAAAGGCTTAAGATGAAAATCATCAGAAACCCAAGTAAAGGCTTAAGATGAAAATCATCAGAAACCCAAGTAAAGGCTAAAGATGAAAATCATCAGAAATCCAAGTAAAGGCTTAAGATGAAAATCATCAGAAACCCAAGTAAAGGCTTAAGATGAAAATCATCAGAAACCCAAGAAAAGGCTAAAGATGAAAATCATTAGAAACCCAAGTAAAGGCTAAAGATGAAAATCATCAGAAACCCAAGTAAAGGCTTAAGATGAAAATCATTAGAAACCCAAGTAAAGGCTTAAGATGAAAATCATCAGAAACCCAAGTAAAACCTTATGATGAAAATCATCAGAAACCCAAGTAAAGACTTAAGATGAAAATCATTAGAAACACAAGAAAAGGCTTAAGATGAAAATCATCAGAAACCCAAGAAAAGGCTTAAGATGAAAATCATTAGAAACCCAAGTAAAGGCTTAAGATGAAAATCATTAGAAACCCAAGTAAAGACTTAAGATGAAAATCATCAGAAACCCAAGTAAAGGCTTAAGATGAAAATCATCAGAAACCCAAGAAAAGGCTAAAGATGAAAATCATTAGAAACCCAAGTAAAGGCTTAAGATGAAAATCATCAGAAACCCAAGTAAAGGCTTAAGATGAAAATCATTAGAAACCCAAGTAAAGGCTAAAGATGAAAATCATCAGAAACCCAAGTAAAGGCTTAAGATGAAAATCATCAGAAACCCAAGTAAAGGCTTAAGATGAAAATCATTAGAAACCCAAGTAAAGGCTAAAGATGAAAATCATCAGAAACCCAAGTAAAGGCTAAAGATGAAAATCATCAGAAACACAAGTAAAGGCTAAAGATGAAAATCATCAGAAACCCAAGTAAAGGCTTAAGATGAAAATCATTAGAAACCCAAGTAAAGGCTAAAGATGAAAATCATCAGAAACCCAAGTAAAGGCTAAAGATGAAAATCATTAGAAACCCAAGTAAAGGCTAAAGATGAAAATCATCAGAAACCCAAGTAAAGGCTTATGATGAAAATCATCAGAAACCCAAGTAAAGGCTAAAGATGAAAATCATCAGAAACCCAAGTAAAGGCTAAAGATGAAAATCATTAGAAACCCAAGTAATGGCTAAAGATGAAAATCATCAGAAACCCAAGTAAAGGCTTATGATGAAAATCATTAGAAACCCAAGTAAAGGCTAAAGATGAAAATCATCAGAAACCCAAGTAAAGGCTAAAGATGAAAATCATCAGAAACCCAAGTAAAGGCTTAAGATGAAAATCATTAGAAACCCAAGTAAAGGATTAAGATGAAAATCATCAGAAACCCAAGTAAAGGCTTAAGTTGAAAATCATCAGAAACCCAAGTAAAGGCTTAAGATGAAAATCATCAGAAACCCAAGTAAAGGCTTAAGATGAAAATCATCAGAAACCCAAGTAAAGGCTAAAGATGAAAATCATCAGAAACCCAAGTAAAGGCTTAAGATGAAAATCATTAGAAACCCAAGTAAAGGCTTAACATGAAAATCATCAGAAACCCAAGAAAAGGCTAAAGATGAAAATCATTAGAAACACAAGAAAAGGCTTAAGATGAAAATCATTAGAAACCCAAGTAAAGACTTAAGATGAAAATCATCAGAAACCCAAGTAAAGGCTTAAGATGAAAATCATCAGAAACCCAAGAAAAGGCTAAAGATGAAAATCATTAGAAACCCAAGTAAAGGCTTAAGATGAAAATCATCAGAAACCCAAGTAAAGGCTTAAGATGAAAATCATTAGAAACCCAAGTAAAGGCTAAAGATGAAAATCATCAGAAACCCAAGTAAAGGCTTAAGATGAAAATCATCAGAAACCCAAGTAAAGGCTTAAGATGAAAATCATTAGAAACCCAAGTAAAGGCTAAAGATGAAAATCATCAGAAACCCAAGTAAAGGCTAAAGATGAAAATCATCAGAAACACAAGTAAAGGCTAAAGATGAAAATCATCAGAAACCCAAGTAAAGGCTTAAGATGAAAATCATTAGAAACCCAAGTAAAGGCTAAAGATGAAAATCATCAGAAACCCAAGTAAAGGCTAAAGATGAAAATCATTAGAAACCCAAGTAAAGGCTAAAGATGAAAATCATCAGAAACCCAAGTAAAGGCTTATGATGAAAATCATCAGAAACCCAAGTAAAGGCTAAAGATGAAAATCATCAGAAACCCAAGTAAAGGCTAAAGATGAAAATCATTAGAAACCCAAGTAATGGCTAAAGATGAAAATCATCAGAAACCCAAGTAAAGGCTTATGATGAAAATCATTAGAAACCCAAGTAAAGGCTAAAGATGAAAATCATCAGAAACCCAAGTAAAAGATAAAGATGAAAATCATCAGAAACCCAAGTAAAGGCTTAAGATGAAAATCATTAGAAACCCAAGTAAAGGATTAAGATGAAAATCATCAGAAACCCAAGTAAAGGCTTAAGTTGAAAATCATCAGAAACCCAAGTAAAGGCTTAAGATGAAAATCATCAGAAACCCAAGTAAAGGCTTAAGATGAAAATCATCAGAAACCCAAGTAAAGGCTAAAGATGAAAATCATCAGAAACCCAAGTAAAGGCTTAAGATGAAAATCATTAGAAACCCAAGTAAAGGCTTAACATGAAAATCATCAGAAACCCAAGAAAAGGCTAAAGATGAAAATCATTAGAAACACAAGAAAAGGCTTAAGATGAAAATCATCAGAAACCCAAGTAAAGGCTTATGATGAAAATCATCAGAAACCCAAGTAAAGGCTTAAGATGAAAATCATCAGAAACCCAAGTAAAGGCTTATGATGAAAATCATCAGAAACCCAAGTAAAGGCTTAAGATGAAAATCATCAGAAACCCAAGTAAAGGCTAAAGATGAAAATCATCAGAAACCCAAGTAAAGGCTTAAGATGAAAATCATCAGAAACCCAAGTAAAGGCTTAAGATGAAAATCATTAGAAACCCAAGTAAAGGCTTAAGATGAAAATCTTCAGAAACCCAAGTAAAGGCTAAAGATGAAAATCTTCAGAAACCCAAGTAAAGGCTTAAGATGAAAATTATTAGAAACACAAGTAAAGGCTTAACATGAAAATCATCAGAAACCCAAATAAAGGCTTAAGATGAAAATCATTAGAAACCCAAGTAAAGGCTTAACATGAAAATCATCAGAAACCCAAGAAAAGGCTAAAGATGAAAATCATTAAAAACACAAGAAAAGGCTTAAGATGAAAATCATCAGAAACCCAAGTAAAGGCTTATGATGAAAATCATCAGAAACCCAAGAAAATGCTAAAGATGAAAATCATCAGAAACCCAAGTAAAGGCTTAAGATGAAAATCATCAGAAACCCAAGTAAAGGCTTAAGATGAAAATCATTAGAAACCCAAGTAAAGACTAAAGATGAAAATCATCAGAAACCCAAGTAAAGGCTTAAGATGAAAATCTTCAGAAACCCAAGTAAAGGCTAAAGATGAAAATCATTAGAAACCCAAGAAAAGGCTAAAGATGAAAATCATCAGAAACCCAAGTAAAGGCTAAAGATGAAAATCATCAGAAACCCAAGTAAAGACTAAAGATGAAAATCATCAGAAACCCAAGTAAAGGCTTAAGATGAAAATCTTCAGAAACCCAAGTAAAGGCTAAAGATGAAAATCATCAGAAACCCAAGTAAAGGCTAAAGATGAAAATCATCAGAAACCCAAGTAAAGGCTTAAGATGAAAATCATTAGAAACCCAAGTAAAGGCTTAAGATGAAAATCATTAGAAACCCAAGTAAAGGCTTAACATGAAAATCATCAGAAACCCAAGAAAAGGCTAAAGATGAAAATCATTAGAAACCCAAGTAAAGGCTTAAGATGAAAATCATCAGAAACCCAAGTAAAGGCTTAAGATGAAAATCATCAGAAACCCAAGTAAAGGCTAAAGATGAAAATCATCAGAAACCCAAGTAAAGGCTAAAGATGAAAATCATTAGAAACCCAAGTAAAGGCTTAAGATGAAAATCATCAGAAACCCAAGTAAAGGCTAAAGATGAAAATCATTAGAAACCCAAGTAAAGGCTTAAGATGAAAATCATCAGAAACCCAAGTAAAGGCTTAAGATGAAAATCATCAGAAACCCAAGTAAAGGCTTAAGATGAAAATCATCAGAAACCCAAGTAAAGGCTAAAGATGAAAATCATCAGAAACCCAAGTAAAGGCTAAAGATGAAAATCTTCAGAAACCCAAGTAAAGACTAAAGATGAAAATCTTTAGAAACCCAAGTAAAGACTTAAGATGAAAATCATCAGAAACCCAAGTAAAGGCTTATGATGAAAATCATCAGAAACCCAAGTAAAGGCTTAAGATGAAAATCATCAGAAACCCAAGTAAAGGCTAAAGATGAAAATCATCAGAAACCCAAGTAAAGGCTTAAGATGAAAATCATCAGAAACCCAAGTAAAGGCTTAAGATGAAAATCATTAGAAACCCAAGTAAAGGCTTAAGATGAAAATCTTCAGAAACCCAAGTAAAGGCTAAAGATGAAAATCTTCAGAAACCCAAGCAAAGGCTTAAGATGAAAATCATTAGAAACCCAAGTAAAGGCTTAACATGAAAATCATCAGAAACCCAAATAAAGGCTTAAGATGAAAATCATTAGAAACCCAAGTAAAGGCTTAACATGAAAATCATCAGAAACCAAAGAAAAGGCTAAAGATGAAAATCATTAGAAACACAAGAAAAGGCTTAAGATGAAAATCATCAGAAACCCAAGTAAAGGCTTATGATGAAAATCATCAGAAACCCAAGAAAATGCTAAAGATGAAAATCATCAGAAACCCAAGTAAAGGCTTAAGATGAAAATCATCAGAAATCCAAGTAAAGGCTTAAGATGAAAATCATTAGAAACCCAAGTAAAGACTAAAGATGAAAATCATCAGAAACCCAAGTAAAGGCTTAAGATGAAAATCTTCAGAAACCCAAGTAAAGGCTAAAGATGAAAATCATTAGAAACCCAAGAAAAGGCTAAAGATGAAAATCATCAGAAACCCAAGTAAAGGCTAAAGATGAAAATCATCAGAAACCCAAGTAAAGACTAAAGATGAAAATCATCAGAAACCCAAGTAAAGGCTTAAGATGAAAATCTTCAGAAACCCAAGTAAAGGCTAAAGATGAAAATCATCAGAAACCCAAGTAAAGGCTAAAGATGAAAATCATCAGAAACCCAAGTAAAGGCTAAAGATGAAAATCATCAGAAACCCAAGTAAAGGCTTAAGATGAAAATCATTAGAAACCCAAGTAAAGGCTTAAGATGAAAATCATTAGAAACCCAAGTAAAGGCTTAACATGAAAATCATCAGAAACCCAAGAAAAGGCTAAAGATGAAAATCATTAGAAACCCAAGTAATGGCTTAAGATGAAAATCATCAGAAACCCAAGTAAAGGCTTAAGATGAAAATCATCAGAAACCCAAGTAAAGGCTAAAGATGAAAATCATCAGAAACCCAAGTAAAGGCTAAAGATGAAAATCATTAGAAACCCAAGTAAAGGCTTAAGATGAAAATCATCAGAAACCCAAGTAAAGGCTAAAGATGAAAATCATTAGAAACCCAAGTAAAGGCTTAAGATGAAAATCATCAGAAACCCAAGTAAAGGCTTAAGATGAAAATCATCAGAAACCCAAAGTAAAGGCTTAAGATGAAAATCATCAGAAACCCAAGTAAAGGCTAAAGATGAAAATCATCAGAAACCCAAGTAAAGGCTAAAGATGAAAATCTTCAGAAACCCAAGTAAAGACTAAAGATGAAAATCATTAGAAACCCAAGTAAAGACTTAAGATGAAAATCATCAGAAACCCAAGTAAAGGCTTAAGATGAAAATCATCAGAAACCCAAGTAAAAGCTTAAGATGAAAATCATCAGAAACCCAAGTAAAGGCTTAAGATGAAAATCATCAGAAACCCAAGTAAAGGCTTAAGATGAAAATCATCAGAAACCCAAGTAAAGGCTTAAGATGAAAATCATCAGAAACCCAAGTAAAGGCTTAAGATGAAAATCATCAGAAACCCAAGTAAAGGCTTAAGATGAAAATCATCAGAAACCCAAGTAAAGGCTTAAGATGAAAATCATTAGAAACCAAAGAAAAGGCTTAAGTATAAAGCTAAAGAATAACTCTTTTATTGCTGTTCTTCGTCTGATAGTCACCGTGGTAAATATATTTTTACATTTAAATTTTTATATTTTGTAAAGTTTTTCGATAAAAACGAAGCTTAATTGTATCGGTGATATGTGTTTATGCGAACTTCTTGTGTAAGTCTCTCCTTGAATATATCAACAGTGTCATTTGTAGTTATAGTTTCTGTGAGTTTGTTACAGTCTCATATTGTACAGCAAAAAAAAAAATGAATCCGTTTTTTTTTGCTTAATAATTGTTTTAGAGTGGGTAATTCTGGTTTTGGAATGGCTCTGTATAAGAATATCAGACTCAGAGTGAGGTTTTGCCATTTCTCCACCGTTTTTACATACGCTACAACATAGTACTCTTTAACAAGTAAATAGATACAATACAACACAGTATCCTTTGACAAGTAAATACATACAATACAACATAGTACCCTTTGACAAGTAAATACATACAATACAACACAGTATCCTTTGACAAGTAAATACATACAATACAACAAAGTATCCTTTGACAAGTAAATACATACAATACAACACAGTATCCTTTGACAAGTAAATACATACAATACAACACAGTATCCTTTGACAAGTAAATACATACAATACAACACAGTATCCTTTGACAAGTAAATACATACAATACAACACAGTATCCTTTGACAAGTAAATACATACAATACAACATAGTACCCTTTGACAAGTAAATACATACAATACAACACAGTATCCTTTGACAAGTAAATACATACAATACAACATAGTACCCTTTGACAAGTAAATACATACAATACAACACAGTATCCTTTGACAAGTAAATACATACAATACAACATAGTACCCTTTGACAAGTAAATACATACAATACAACATAGTACCCTTTGACAAGTAAATACATACAATACAACACAGTATCCTTTGACAAGTAAATACATACAATACAACACAGTATCCTTTGACAAGTAAATACATACAATACAACATAGTACCCTTTGACAAGTAAATACATACAATACAACACAGTATCCTTTGACAAGTAAATACATACAATACAACACAGTATCCTTTGACAAGTAAATACATACAATACAACACAGTATCCTTTGACAAGTAAGTACATACAATACAACACAGTATCCTTTGACAAGTAAATACATACAATACAACATAGTACCCTTTGACAAGTAAATACATACAATACAACACAGTATCCTTTGACAAGTAAATACATACAATACAACATAGTACCCTTTGACAAGTAAATACATACAATACAACATAGTACCCTTTGACAAGTAAATACATACAATACAACACAGTATCCTTTGACAAGTAAATACATACAATACAACACAGTATCCTTTGACAAGTAAATACATACAATACAACATAGTTACCTTTGACAAGTAAATACATACAATACAACACAGTATCCTTTGACAAGTAAATACATACAATACAACACAGTATCCTTTGACAAGTAAATACATACAATACAACATAGTACCCTTTGACAAGTAAATACATACAATACAACATAGTACCCTTTGACAAGTAAATACATACAATACAACACAGTATCCTTTGACAAGTAAATACATACAATACAACAAAGTATCCTTTGACAAGTAAATACATACAATACAACACAGTATCCTTTGACAAGTAAATACATACAATACAACACAGTATCCTTTGACAAGTAAGTACATACAATACAACACAGTATCCTTTGACAAGTAAATACATACAATACAACATAGTACCCTTTGACAAGTAAATACATACAATACAACACAGTATCCTTTGACAAGTAAATATATACAATACAACAAAGTATCCTTTGACAAGTAAATACATACAATACAACACAGTATCCTTTGACAAGTAAATACATACAATACAACACAGTATCCTTTGACAAGTAAATGCATACAATACAACATAGTACCCTTTGACAAGTAAATACATACAATACAACACAGTATCCTTTGACAAGTAAATACATACAATACAACATAGTACCCTTTGACAAGTAAATACATACAATACAACACAGTATCCTTTGACAAGTAAATACATACAATACAACACAGTATCCTTTGACAAGTAAATACATACAATACAACATAGTACCCTTTGACAAGTAAATACATACAATACAACACAGTATCCTTTGACAAGTAAATACATACAATACAACACAGTATCCTTTGACAAGTAAATATATACAATACAACATAGTACCCTTTGACAAGTAAATACATACAATACAACACAGTATCCTTTGACAAGTAAATACATACAATACAACATAGTACCCTTTGACAAGTAAATACATACAATACAACATAGTACCCTTTGACAAGTAAATACATACAATACAACACAGTATCCTTTGACAAGTAAATACATACAATACAACACAGTATCCTTCGACAAGTAAATACATACAATACAACATAGTACCCTTTGACAAGTAAATACATACAATACAACATAGTACCCTTTGACAAGTAAATACATACAATACAACACAGTATCCTTTGACAAGTAAATACATACAATACAACACAGTATCCTTTGACAAGTAAATACATACAATACAACATAGTACCCTTTGACAAGTAAATACATACAATACAACACAGTATCCTTTGACAAGTAAATACATACAATACAACACAGTATCCTTTGACAAGTAAATACATACAATACAACACAGTATCCTTTGACAAGTAAGTACATACAATACAACACAGTATCCTTTGACAAGTAAATACATACAATACAACATAGTACCCTTTGACAAGTAAATACATACAATACAACACAGTATCCTTTGACAAGTAAATACATACAATACAACATAGTACCTTTTGACAGGTAAATACATACAATACAACATAGTACCCTTTGACAAGTAAATACATACAATACAACACAGTATCCTTTGACAAGTAAATACATACAATACAACACAGTATCCTTTGACAAGTAAATACATACAATACAACATAGTTACCTTCGACAAGTAAATACATACAATACAACACAGTATCCTTTGACAAGTAAATACATACAATACAACACAGTATCCTTCGACAAGTAAATACATACAATACAACATAGTACCCTTTGACAAGTAAATACATACAATACAACATAGTACCCTTTGACAAGTAAATACATACAATACAACACAGTATCCTATGACAAGTAAATACATACAATACAACAAAGTATCCTTTGACAAGTAAATACATACAATACAACACAGTATCCTTTGACAAGTAAATACATACAATACAACACAGTATCCTTTGACAAGTAAGTACATACAATACAACACAGTATCCTTTGACAAGTAAATACATACAATACAACATAGTACCCTTTGACAAGTAAATACATACAATACAACACAGTATCCTTTGACAAGTAAATACATACAATACAACAAAGTATCCTTTGACAAGTAAATACATACAATACAACACAGTATCCTTTGACAAGTAAATACATACAATACAACACAGTATCCTTTGACAAGTAAATGCATACAATACAACATAGTACCCTTTGACAAGTAAATACATACAATACAACACAGTATCCTTTGACAAGTAAATACATACAATACAACATAGTACCCTTTGACAAGTAAATACATACAATACAACACAGTATCCTTTGACAAGTAAATACATACAATACAACACAGTATCCTTTGACAAGTAAATACATACAATACAACATAGTACCCTTTGACAAGTAAATACATACAATACAACATAGTATCCTTTGACAAGTAAATACATACAATACAACACAGTATCCTTTGACAAGTAAATACATACAATACAACATAGTACCCTTTGACAAGTAAATACATACAATACAACACAGTATCCTTTGACAAGTAAATACATACAATACAACATAGTACCCTTTGACAAGTAAATACATACAATACAACACAGTATCCTTTGACAAGTAAATACATACAATACAACACAGTATCCTTTGACAAGTAAATACATACAATACAACACAGTATCCTTTGACAAGTAAATACATACAATACAACATAGTACCCTTTGACAAGTAAATACATACAATACAACACAGTATCCTTTGACAAGTAAATACATACAATACAACATAGTGCCCTTTGACAAGTAAATACATACAATACAACACAGTATCCTTTGACAAGTAAATACATACAATACAACACAGTATCCTTTGACAAGTAAATGCATACAATACAACATAGTACCCTTTGACAAGTAAATACATACAATACAACATAGTATCCTTTGACAAGTAAATACATACAATACAACATAGTACCCTTTGACAAGTAAATACATACAATACAACATAGTACCCTTTGACAAGTAAATACATACAATACAACACAGTATCCTTTGACAAGTAAATACATACAATACAACACAGTATCCTTTGACAAGTAAATACATACAATACAACACAGTATCCTTTGACAAGTAAATACATACAATACAACATAGTACCCTTTGACAAGTAAATACATACAACACAACATAGTTACCTTCGACAAGTAAATACATACAGTACAACTTAGTTACCTTCGACAAACAAATACATACAATACAACATAGTACCCTTTGACAAGTAAATACATACAATACAACACAGTTACCTTCGACAAGTAAATACATACAATACAACTTAGTTATCTTCGACAAACAAATACATACAATACAACATAGTACCCTTTGACAAGTAAATACATACAATACAACACAGTGCCCTTTGACAAGTAATAAGATACAATACAACATAGTACCCTTTGACAAGTAAATACATACAATACAACATAGTACCCTTTGACAAGTAAATACATACAATACAACACAGTATCCTTTGACAAGTAAATACATACAATACAACACAGTATCCTTTGACAAGTAAATACATACAATACAACATAGTACCCTTTGATAAGTAAATACATACAATACAACATAGTACCCTTTGACAAGTAAATACATACAATACAACATAGTTACCTTCGGCAAACAAAGACATACAATACAACATAGTACCCTTTGACAAGTAAATACATACAACACAACATAGTTACCTTTGACAAGTAAATACATACAATACAACACAGTATCCTTTGACAAGTAAATACATACAATACAACATAGTACACTTTGACAAGTAAATACATACAATACAACATAGTACCCTTTGACAATTAAATACATACAATACAACATAGTACCCTTTGACAAGTAAATACATACAATACAACACAGTATCTTTTGACAAGTAAATACATACAATACAACATAGTACCCTTTGACAAGTAAATACATACAATACAACACAGTATCCTTTGACAAGTAAATACATACAATACAACACAGTATCCTTTGACAAGGAAATACATACAATACAACACAGTATCCTTTGACAAGTAAATACATACAATACAACACAGTATCCTTTGACAAGTAAATACATACAATACAACATAGTACCCTTTGACAAGTAAATACATACAATACAACACAGTATCCTTTGACAAGTAAATACATACACTACAACACAGTATCCTTTGACAAGTAAATACATACAATACAACACAGTATCCTTTGACAAGTAAATACATACAATACAACACAGTACCCTTTGACAAGTAAATACATACAATACAACATAATACCCTTTGACAAGTAAATACATACAATACAACATAGTACCCTTTGACAAGTAAATACATACAATACAACACAGTACCCATTGACAAGTAAATACATACAATACAACACAATATCCTTTGACAAGTAAATACATACAATACAACACAGTATCCTTTGACAAGTAAATACATACAATACAACACAGTACCCTTTGACAAGTAAATACATACAATACAACACAGTATCCTTTGACAAGTAAATACATACAATACAACACAGTATCCTTTGACAAGTAAATACATACAATACAACACAGTATCCTTTGACAAGTAAATACATACAATACAACACAGTATCCTTTGACAAGTAAATACATACAATACAACACAGTATCCTTTGACAAGTAAATACATACAATACAACACAGTACCCTTTGACAAGTAAATACATACAATACAACATAGTACCCTTTGACAAGTAAATACATACAATACAACACAGTATCCTTTGACAAGTAAATACATACAATACAACATAGTACCCTTTGACAAGTAAATACATACAATACAACATAGTACCCTTTGACAAGTAAATACATACAATACAACACAGTATCCTTTGACAAGTAAATACATACAATACAACACAGTATCCTTTGACAAGTAAATACATACAATACAACATAGTACCCTTTGACAAGTAAATACATACAATACAACACAGTATCCTTTGACAAGTAAATACATACAATACAACACAGTATCCTTTGACAAGTAAATACATACAATACAACACAGTATCCTTTGACAAGTAAGTACATACAATACAACACAGTATCCTTTGACAAGTAAATACATACAATACAACATAGTACCCTTTGACAAGTAAATACATACAATACAACACAGTATCCTTTGACAAGTAAATACATACAATACAACATAGTACCCTTTGACAAGTAAATACATACAATACAACATAGTACCCTTTGACAAGTAAATACATACAATACAACACAGTATCCTTTGACAAGTAAATACATACAATACAACACAGTATCCTTTGACAAGTAAATACATACAATACAACATAGTTACCTTCGACAAGTAAATACATACAATACAACACAGTATCCTTTGACAAGTAAATACATACAATACAACACAGTATCCTTTGACAAGTAAATACATACAATACAACATAGTACCCTTTGACAAGTAAATACATACAATACAAAATAGTACCCTTTGACAAGTAAATACATACAATACAACACAGTATCCTTTGACAAGTAAATACATACAATACAACACAGTACCCTTTGACAAGTAAATACATACAATACAACATAGTACCCTTTGACAAGTAAATACATACAATACAACACAGTATCCTTTGACAAGTAAATACATACAATACAACATAGTACCCTTTGACAAGTAAATACATACAATACAACATAGTACCCTTTGACAAGTAAATACATACAATACAACACAGTATCCTTTGACAAGTAAATACATACAATACAACACAGTATCCTTTGACAAGTAAATACATACAATACAACATAGTACCCTTTGACAAGTAAATACATACAATACAACACAGTATCCTTTGACAAGTAAATACATACAATACAACACAGTATCCTTTGACAAGTAAATACATACAATACAACACAGTATCCTTTGACAAGTAAGTACATACAATACAACACAGTATCCTTTGACAAGTAAATACATACAATACAACATAGTACCCTTTGACAAGTAAATACATACAATACAACACAGTATCCTTTGACAAGTAAATACATACAATACAACATAGTACCCTTTGACAAGTAAATACATACAATACAACATAGTACCCTTTGACAAGTAAATACATACAATACAACACAGTATCCTTTGACAAGTAAATACATACAATACAACACAGTATCCTTTGACAAGTAAATACATACAATACAACATAGTTACCTTCGACAAGTAAATACATACAATACAACACAGTATCCTTTGACAAGTAAATACATACAATACAACACAGTATCCTTTGACAAGTAAATACATACAATACAACATAGTACCCTTTGACAAGTAAATACATACAATACAACATAGTACCCTTTGACAAGTAAATACATACAATACAACACAGTATCCTTTGACAAGTAAATACATACAATACAACATAATACCCTTTGACAAGTAAATACATACAATACAACATAGTACCCTTTGACAAGTAAATACATACAATACAACACAGTACCCATTGACAAGTAAATACATACAATACAACACAATATCCTTTGACAAGTAAATACATACAATACAACACAGTATCCTTTGACAAGTAAATACATACAATACAACACAGTACCCTTTGACAAGTAAATACATACAATACAACACAGTATCCTTTGACAAGTAAATACATACAATACAACACAGTATCCTTTGACAAGTAAATACATACAATACAACACAGTACCCTTTGACAAGTAAATACATACAATACAACACAGTATCCTTTGACAAGTAAATACATACAATACAACACAGTATCCTTTGACAAGTAAATACATACAATACAACACAGTATCCTTTGACAAGTAAATACATACAATACAACACAGTATCCTTTGACAAGTAAATACATACAATACAACACAGTACCCTTTGACAAGTAAATACATACAATACAACATAGTACCCTTTGACAAGTAAATACATACAATACAACACAGTATCCTTTGACAAGTAAATACATACAATACAACATAGTACCCTTTGACAAGTAAATACATACAATACAACATAGTACCCTTTGACAAGTAAATACATACAATACAACACAGTATCCTTTGACAAGTAAATACATACAATACAACACAGTATCCTTTGACAAGTAAATACATACAATACAACATAGTACCCTTTGACAAGTAAATACATACAATACAACACAGTATCCTTTGACAAGTAAATACATACAATACAACACAGTATCCTTTGACAAGTAAATACATACAATACAACACAGTATCCTTTGACAAGTAAGTACATACAATACAACACAGTATCCTTTGACAAGTAAATACATACAATACAACATAGTACCCTTTGACAAGTAAATACATACAATACAACACAGTATCCTTTGACAAGTAAATACATACAATACAACATAGTACCCTTTGACAAGTAAATACATACAATACAACATAGTACCCTTTGACAAGTAAATACATACAATACAACACAGTATCCTTTGACAAGTAAATACATACAATACAACACAGTATCCTTTGACAAGTAAATACATACAATACAACATAGTTACCTTCGACAAGTAAATACATACAATACAACACAGTATCCTTTGACAAGTAAATACATACAATACAACACAGTATCCTTTGACAAGTAAATACATACAATACAACATAGTACCCTTTGACAAGTAAATACATACAATACAAAATAGTACCCTTTGACAAGTAAATACATACAATACAACACAGTATCCTTTGACAAGTAAATACATACAATACAACACAGTACCCTTTGACAAGTAAATACATACAATACAACATAGTACCCTTTGACAAGTAAATACATACAATACAACACAGTATCCTTTGACAAGTAAATACATACAATACAACATAGTACCCTTTGACAAGTAAATACATACAATACAACATAGTACCCTTTGACAAGTAAATACATACAATACAACACAGTATCCTTTGACAAGTAAATACATACAATACAACACAGTATCCTTTGACAAGTAAATACATACAATACAACATAGTACCCTTTGACAAGTAAATACATACAATACAACACAGTATCCTTTGACAAGTAAATACATACAATACAACACAGTATCCTTTGACAAGTAAATACATACAATACAACACAGTATCCTTTGACAAGTAAGTACATACAATACAACACAGTATCCTTTGACAAGTAAATACATACAATACAACATAGTACCCTTTGACAAGTAAATACATACAATACAACACAGTATCCTTTGACAAGTAAATACATACAATACAACATAGTACCCTTTGACAAGTAAATACATACAATACAACATAGTACCCTTTGACAAGTAAATACATACAATACAACACAGTATCCTTTGACAAGTAAATACATACAATACAACACAGTATCCTTTGACAAGTAAATACATACAATACAACATAGTTACCTTCGACAAGTAAATACATACAATACAACACAGTATCCTTTGACAAGTAAATACATACAATACAACACAGTATCCTTTGACAAGTAAATACATACAATACAACATAGTACCCTTTGACAAGTAAATACATACAATACAACATAGTACCCTTTGACAAGTAAATACATACAATACAACACAGTATCCTTTGACAAGTAAATACATACAATACAACAAAGTATCCTTTGACAAGTAAATACATACAATACAACACAATATCCTTTGACAAGTAAATACATACAATACAACACAGTATCCTTTGACAAGTAAGTACATACAATACAACACAGTATCCTTTGACAAGTAAATACATACAATACAACATAGTACCCTTTGACAAGTAAATACATACAATACAACACAGTATCCTTTGACAAGTAAATATATACAATACAACAAAGTATCCTTTGACAAGTAAATACATACAATACAACACAGTATCCTTTGACAAGTAAATACATACAATACAACACAGTATCCTTTGACAAGTAAATGCATACAATACAACATAGTACCCTTTGACAAGTAAATACATACAATACAACACAGTATCCTTTGACAAGTAAATACATACAATACAACATAGTACCCTTTGACAAGTAAATACATACAATACAACACAGTATCCTTTGACAAGTAAATACATACAATACAACACAGTATCCTTTGACAAGTAAATACATACAATACAACATAGTACCCTTTGACAAGTAAATACATACAATACAACACAGTATCCTTTGACAAGTAAATACATACAATACAACACAGTATCCTTTGACAAGTAAATACATACAATACAACATAGTACCCTTTGACAAGTAAATACATACAATACAACACAGTATCCTTTGACAAGTAAATACATACAATACAACATAGTACCCTTTGACAAGTAAATACATACAATACAACATAGTACCCTTTGACAAGTAAATACATACAATACAACACAGTATCCTTTGACAAGTAAATACATACAATACAACACAGTATCCTTTGACAAGTAAATACATACAATACAACATAGTACCCTTTGACAAGTAAATACATACAATACAACACAGTATCCTTTGACAAGTAAATACATACAATACAACACAGTATCCTTTGACAAGTAAATACATACAATACAACACAGTATCCTTTGACAAGTAAGTACATACAATACAACACAGTATCCTTTGACAAGTAAATACATACAATACAACATAGTACCCTTTGACAAGTAAATACATACAATACAACACAGTATCCTTTGACAAGTAAATACATACAATACAACATAGTACCTTTTGACAGGTAAATACATACAATACAACATAGTACCCTTTGACAAGTAAATACATACAATACAACACAGTATCCTTTGACAAGTAAATACATACAATACAACACAGTATCCTTTGACAAGTAAATACATACAATACAACATAGTTACCTTCGACAAGTAAATACATACAATACAACACAGTATCCTTTGACAAGTAAATACATACAATACAACACAGTATCCTTCGACAAGTAAATACATACAATACAACATAGTATCGTTTGACAAGTAAATACATACAATACAACACAGTATCCTTTGACAAGTAAATACATACAATACAACACAGTATCCTTTGACAAGTAAATGCATACAATACAACATAGTACCCTTTGACAAGTAAATACATACAATACAACACAGTATCCTTTGACAAGTAAATACATACAATACAACATAGTACCCTTTGACAAGTAAATACATACAATACAACACAGTATCCTTTGACAAGTAAATACATACAATACAACACAGTATCCTTTGACAAGTAAATACATACAATACAACATAGTACCCTTTGACAAGTAAATACATACAATACAACACAGTATCCTTTGACAAGTAAATACATACAATACAACATAGTACCCTTTGACAAGTAAATACATACAATACAACATAGTACCCTTTGACAAGTAAATACATACAATACAACACAGTATCCTTTGACAAGTAAATACATACAATACAACACAGTATCCTTTGACAAGTAAATACATACAATACAACATAGTACCCTTTGACAAGTAAATACATACAATACAACACAGTATCCTTTGACAAGTAAATACATACAATACAACACAGTATCCTTTGACAAGTAAATACATACAATACAACACAGTATCCTTTGACAAGTAAGTACATACAATACAACACAGTATCCTTTGACAAGTAAATACATACAATACAACATAGTACCCTTTGACAAGTAAATACATACAATACAACACAGTATCCTTTGACAAGTAAATACATACAATACAACATAGTACCCTTTGACAAGTAAATACATACAATACAACATAGTACCCTTTGACAAGTAAATACATACAATACAACACAGTATCCTTTGACAAGTAAATACATACAATACAACACAGTATCCTTTGACAAGTAAATACATACAATACAACATAGTTACCTTCGACAAGTAAATACATACAATACAACACAGTATCCTTTGACAAGTAAATACATACAATACAACACAGTATCCTTTGACAAGTAAATACATACAATACAACATAGTACCCTTTGACAAGTAAATACATACAATACAACATAGTACCCTTTGACAAGTAAATACATACAATACAACACAGTATCCTTTGACAAGTAAATACATACAATACAACACAGTACCCTTTGACAAGTAAATACATACAATACAACATAGTACCCTTTGACAAGTAAATACATACAATACAACACAGTATCCTTTGACAAGTAAATACATACAATACAACATAGTACCCTTTGACAAGTAAATACATACAATACAACATAGTACCCTTTGACAAGTAAATACATACAATACAACACAGTATCCTTTGACAAGTAAATACATACAATACAACACAGTATCCTTTGACAAGTAAATACATACAATACAACATAGTACCCTTTGACAAGTAAATACATACAATACAACACAGTATCCTTTGACAAGTAAATACATACAATACAACACAGTATCCTTTGACAAGTAAATACATACAATACAACACAGTATCCTTTGACAAGTAAGTACATACAATACAACACAGTATCCTTTGACAAGTAAATACATACAATACAACATAGTACCCTTTGACAAGTAAATACATACAATACAACACAGTATCCTTTGACAAGTAAATACATACAATACAACATAGTACCCTTTGACAAGTAAATACATACAATACAACATAGTACCCTTTGACAAGTAAATACATACAATACAACACAGTATCCTTTGACAAGTAAATACATACAATACAACACAGTATCCTTTGACAAGTAAATACATACAATACAACATAGTTACCTTCGACAAGTAAATACATACAATACAACACAGTATCCTTTGACAAGTAAATACATACAATACAACACAGTATCCTTTGACAAGTAAATACATACAATACAACATAGTACCCTTTGACAAGTAAATACATACAATACAACATAGTACCCTTTGACAAGTAAATACATACAATACAACACAGTATCCTTTGACAAGTAAATACATACAATACAACAAAGTATCCTTTGACAAGTAAATACATACAATACAACACAATATCCTTTGACAAGTAAATACATACAATACAACACAGTATCCTTTGACAAGTAAGTACATACAATACAACACAGTATCCTTTGACAAGTAAATACATACAATACAACATAGTACCCTTTGACAAGTAAATACATACAATACAACACAGTATCCTTTGACAAGTAAATATATACAATACAACAAAGTATCCTTTGACAAGTAAATACATACAATACAACACAGTATCCTTTGACAAGTAAATACATACAATACAACACAGTATCCTTTGACAAGTAAATGCATACAATACAACATAGTACCCTTTGACAAGTAAATACATACAATACAACACAGTATCCTTTGACAAGTAAATACATACAATACAACATAGTACCCTTTGACAAGTAAATACATACAATACAACACAGTATCCTTTGACAAGTAAATACATACAATACAACACAGTATCCTTTGACAAGTAAATACATACAATACAACATAGTACCCTTTGACAAGTAAATACATACAATACAACACAGTATCCTTTGACAAGTAAATACATACAATACAACACAGTATCCTTTGACAAGTAAATACATACAATACAACATAGTACCCTTTGACAAGTAAATACATACAATACAACACAGTATCCTTTGACAAGTAAATACATACAATACAACATAGTACCCTTTGACAAGTAAATACATACAATACAACATAGTACCCTTTGACAAGTAAATACATACAATACAACACAGTATCCTTTGACAAGTAAATACATACAATACAACACAGTATCCTTTGACAAGTAAATACATACAATACAACATAGTACCCTTTGACAAGTAAATACATACAATACAACACAGTATCCTTTGACAAGTAAATACATACAATACAACACAGTATCCTTTGACAAGTAAATACATACAATACAACACAGTATCCTTTGACAAGTAAGTACATACAATACAACACAGTATCCTTTGACAAGTAAATACATACAATACAACATAGTACCCTTTGACAAGTAAATACATACAATACAACACAGTATCCTTTGACAAGTAAATACATACAATACAACATAGTACCTTTTGACAGGTAAATACATACAATACAACATAGTACCCTTTGACAAGTAAATACATACAATACAACACAGTATCCTTTGACAAGTAAATACATACAATACAACACAGTATCCTTTGACAAGTAAATACATACAATACAACATAGTTACCTTCGACAAGTAAATACATACAATACAACACAGTATCCTTTGACAAGTAAATACATACAATACAACACAGTATCCTTCGACAAGTAAATACATACAATACAACATAGTACCCTTTGACAAGTAAATACATACAATACAACATAGTACCCTTTGACAAGTAAATACATACAATACAACACAGTATCCTTTGACAAGTAAATACATACAATACAACAAAGTATCCTTTGACAAGTAAATACATACAATACAACACAGTATCCTTTGACAAGTAAATACATACAATACAACACAGTATCCTTTGACAAGTAAGTACATACAATACAACACAGTATCCTTTGACAAGTAAATACATACAATACAACATAGTACCCTTTGACAAGTAAATACATACAATACAACACAGTATCCTTTGACAAGTAAATACATACAATACAACAAAGTATCCTTTGACAAGTAAATACATACAATACAACACAGTATCCTTTGACAAGTAAATACATACAATACAACACAGTATCCTTTGACAAGTAAATGCATACAATACAACATAGTACCCTTTGACAAGTAAATACATACAATACAACACAGTATCATTTGACAAGTAAATACATACAATACAACATAGTACCCTTTGACAAGTAAATACATATAATACAACACAGTATCCTTTGACAAGTAAATACATACAATACAACACAGTATCCTTTGACAAGTAAATACATACAATACAACATAGTACCCTTTGACAAGTAAATACATACAATACAACATAGTATCCTTTGACAAGTAAATACATACAATACAACACAGTATCCTTTGACAAGTAAATACATACAATACAACATAGTACCCTTTGACAAGTAAATACATACAATACAACACAGTATCCTTTGACAAGTAAATACATACAATACAACACAGTATCCTTCGACAAGTAAATACATACAATACAACATAGTACCCTTTGACAAGTAAATACATACAATACAACATAGTACCCTTTGACAAGTAAATACATACAATACAACACAGTATCCTTTGACAAGTAAATACATACAATACAACAAAGTATCCTTTGACAAGTAAATACATACAATACAACACAGTATCCTTTGACAAGTAAATACATACAATACAACACAGTATCCTTTGACAAGTAAGTACATACAATACAACACAGTATCCTTTGACAAGTAAATACATACAATACAACATAGTACCCTTTGACAAGTAAATACATACAATACAACACAGTATCCTTTGACAAGTAAATACATACAATACAACAAAGTATCCTTTGACAAGTAAATACATACAATACAACACAGTATCCTTTGACAAGTAAATACATACAATACAACACAGTATCCTTTGACAAGTAAATGCATACAATACAACATAGTACCCTTTGACAAGTAAATACATACAATACAACACAGTATCATTTGACAAGTAAATACATACAATACAACATAGTACCCTTTGACAAGTAAATACATATAATACAACACAGTATCCTTTGACAAGTAAATACATACAATACAACACAGTATCCTTTGACAAGTAAATACATACAATACAACATAGTACCCTTTGACAAGTAAATACATACAATACAACATAGTATCCTTTGACAAGTAAATACATACAATACAACACAGTATCCTTTGACAAGTAAATACATACAATACAACATAGTACCCTTTGACAAGTAAATACATACAATACAACACAGTATCCTTTGACAAGTAAATACATACAATACAACATAGTACCCTTTGACAAGTAAATACATACAATACAACACAGTATCCTTTGACAAGTAAATACATACAATACAACACAGTATCCTTTGACAAGTAAATACATACAATACAACACAGTATCCTTTGACAAGTAAATACATACAATACAACATAGTACCCTTTGACAAGTAAATATATACAATACAACACAGTATCCTTTGACAAATAAATACATACAATACAACATAGTGCCCTTTGACAAGTAAATACATACAATACAACACAGTATCCTTTGACAAGTAAATACATACAATACAACACAGTATCCTTTGACAAGTAAATGCATACAATACAACATAGTACCCTTTGACAAGTAAATACATACAATACAACATAGTATCCTTTGACAAGTAAATACATACAATACAACATAGTACCCTTTGACAAGTAAATACATACAATACAACATAGTACCCTTTGACAAGTAAATACATACAATACAACACAGTATCCTTTGACAAGTAAATACATACAATACAACACAGTATCCTTTGACAAGTAAATACATACAATACAACACAGTATCCTTTGACAAGTAAATACATACAATACAACATAGTACCCTTTGACAAGTAAATACATACAACACAACATAGTTACCTTCGACAAGTAAATACATACAGTACAACTTAGTTACCTTCGACAAACAAATACATACAATACAACATAGTACCCTTTGACAAGTAAATACATACAATACAACACAGTTACCTTCGACAAGTAAATACATACAATACAACTTAGTTACCTTCGACAAACAAATACATACAATACAACATAGTACCCTTTGACAAGTAAATACATACAATACAACACAGTGCCCTTTGACAAGTAATAAGATACAATACAACATAGTACCCTTTGACAAGTAAATACATACAATACAACATAGTACCCTTTGACAAGTAAATACATACAATACAACACAGTATCCTTTGACAAGTAAATACATACAATACAACACAGTATCCTTTGACAAGTAAATACATACAATACAACATAGTACCCTTTGACAAGTAAATACATACAATACAACACAGTATCCTTTGACAAGTAAGTACATACAATACAACACAGTATCCTTTGACAAGTAAATACATACAATACAACATAGTACCCTTTGACAAGTAAATACATACAATACAACACAGTATCCTTTGACAAGTAAATACATACAATACAACATAGTACCCTTTGACAAGTAAATACATACAATACAACATAGTACCCTTTGACAAGTAAATACATACAATACAACACAGTATCCTTTGACAAGTAAATACATACAATACAACACAGTATCCTTTGACAAGTAAATACATACAATACAACATAGTTACCTTCGACAAGTAAATACATACAATACAACACAGTATCCTTTGACAAGTAAATACATACAATACAACACAGTATCCTTTGACAAGTAAATACATACAATACAACATAGTACCCTTTGACAAGTAAATACATACAATACAACATAGTACCCTTTGACAAGTAAATACATACAATACAACACAGTATCCTTTGACAAGTAAATACATACAATACAACAAAGTATCCTTTGACAAGTAAATACATACAATACAACACAATATCCTTTGACAAGTAAATACATACAATACAACACAGTATCCTTTGACAAGTAAGTACATACAATACAACACAGTATCCTTTGACAAGTAAATACATACAATACAACATAGTACCCTTTGACAAGTAAATACATACAATACAACACAGTATCCTTTGACAAGTAAATATATACAATACAACAAAGTATCCTTTGACAAGTAAATACATACAATACAACACAGTATCCTTTGACAAGTAAATACATACAATACAACACAGTATCCTTTGACAAGTAAATGCATACAATACAACATAGTACCCTTTGACAAGTAAATACATACAATACAACACAGTATCCTTTGACAAGTAAATACATACAATACAACATAGTACCCTTTGACAAGTAAATACATACAATACAACACAGTATCCTTTGACAAGTAAATACATACAATACAACACAGTATCCTTTGACAAGTAAATACATACAATACAACATAGTACCCTTTGACAAGTAAATACATACAATACAACACAGTATCCTTTGACAAGTAAATACATACAATACAACACAGTATCCTTTGACAAGTAAATACATACAATACAACATAGTACCCTTTGACAAGTAAATACATACAATACAACACAGTATCCTTTGACAAGTAAATACATACAATACAACATAGTACCCTTTGACAAGTAAATACATACAATACAACATAGTACCCTTTGACAAGTAAATACATACAATACAACACAGTATCCTTTGACAAGTAAATACATACAATACAACACAGTATCCTTTGACAAGTAAATACATACAATACAACATAGTACCCTTTGACAAGTAAATACATACAATACAACACAGTATCCTTTGACAAGTAAATACATACAATACAACACAGTATCCTTTGACAAGTAAATACATACAATACAACACAGTATCCTTTGACAAGTAAGTACATACAATACAACACAGTATCCTTTGACAAGTAAATACATACAATACAACATAGTACCCTTTGACAAGTAAATACATACAATACAACACAGTATCCTTTGACAAGTAAATACATACAATACAACATAGTACCTTTTGACAGGTAAATACATACAATACAACATAGTACCCTTTGACAAGTAAATACATACAATACAACACAGTATCCTTTGACAAGTAAATACATACAATACAACACAGTATCCTTTGACAAGTAAATACATACAATACAACATAGTTACCTTCGACAAGTAAATACATACAATACAACACAGTATCCTTTGACAAGTAAATACATACAATACAACACAGTATCCTTCGACAAGTAAATACATACAATACAACATAGTACCCTTTGACAAGTAAATACATACAATACAACATAGTACCCTTTGACAAGTAAATACATACAATACAACACAGTATCCTTTGACAAGTAAATACATACAATACAACAAAGTATCCTTTGACAAGTAAATACATACAATACAACACAGTATCCTTTGACAAGTAAATACATACAATACAACACAGTATCCTTTGACAAGTAAGTACATACAATACAACACAGTATCCTTTGACAAGTAAATACATACAATACAACATAGTACCCTTTGACAAGTAAATACATACAATACAACACAGTATCCTTTGACAAGTAAATACATACAATACAACAAAGTATCCTTTGACAAGTAAATACATACAATACAACACAGTATCCTTTGACAAGTAAATACATACAATACAACACAGTATCCTTTGACAAGTAAATGCATACAATACAACATAGTACCCTTTGACAAGTAAATACATACAATACAACACAGTATCATTTGACAAGTAAATACATACAATACAACATAGTACCCTTTGACAAGTAAATACATATAATACAACACAGTATCCTTTGACAAGTAAATACATACAATACAACACAGTATCCTTTGACAAGTAAATACATACAATACAACATAGTACCCTTTGACAAGTAAATACATACAATACAACATAGTATCCTTTGACAAGTAAATACATACAATACAACACAGTATCCTTTGACAAGTAAATACATACAATACAACATAGTACCCTTTGACAAGTAAATACATACAATACAACACAGTATCCTTTGACAAGTAAATACATACAATACAACACAGTATCCTTCGACAAGTAAATACATACAATACAACATAGTACCCTTTGACAAGTAAATACATACAATACAACATAGTACCCTTTGACAAGTAAATACATACAATACAACACAGTATCCTTTGACAAGTAAATACATACAATACAACAAAGTATCCTTTGACAAGTAAATACATACAATACAACACAGTATCCTTTGACAAGTAAATACATACAATACAACACAGTATCCTTTGACAAGTAAGTACATACAATACAACACAGTATCCTTTGACAAGTAAATACATACAATACAACATAGTACCCTTTGACAAGTAAATACATACAATACAACACAGTATCCTTTGACAAGTAAATACATACAATACAACAAAGTATCCTTTGACAAGTAAATACATACAATACAACACAGTATCCTTTGACAAGTAAATACATACAATACAACACAGTATCCTTTGACAAGTAAATGCATACAATACAACATAGTACCCTTTGACAAGTAAATACATACAATACAACACAGTATCATTTGACAAGTAAATACATACAATACAACATAGTACCCTTTGACAAGTAAATACATATAATACAACACAGTATCCTTTGACAAGTAAATACATACAATACAACACAGTATCCTTTGACAAGTAAATACATACAATACAACATAGTACCCTTTGACAAGTAAATACATACAATACAACATAGTATCCTTTGACAAGTAAATACATACAATACAACACAGTATCCTTTGACAAGTAAATACATACAATACAACATAGTACCCTTTGACAAGTAAATACATACAATACAACACAGTATCCTTTGACAAGTAAATACATACAATACAACATAGTACCCTTTGACAAGTAAATACATACAATACAACACAGTATCCTTTGACAAGTAAATACATACAATACAACACAGTATCCTTTGACAAGTAAATACATACAATACAACACAGTATCCTTTGACAAGTAAATACATACAATACAACATAGTACCCTTTGACAAGTAAATACATACAATACAACACAGTATCCTTTGACAAATAAATACATACAATACAACATAGTGCCCTTTGACAAGTAAATACATACAATACAACACAGTATCCTTTGACAAGTAAATACATACAATACAACACAGTATCCTTTGACAAGTAAATGCATACAATACAACATAGTACCCTTTGACAAGTAAATACATACAATACAACATAGTATCCTTTGACAAGTAAATACATACAATACAACATAGTACCCTTTGACAAGTAAATACATACAATACAACATAGTACCCTTTGACAAGTAAATACATACAATACAACACAGTATCCTTTGACAAGTAAATACATACAATACAACACAGTATCCTTTGACAAGTAAATACATACAATACAACACAGTATCCTTTGACAAGTAAATACATACAATACAACATAGTACCCTTTGACAAGTAAATACATACAACACAACATAGTTACCTTCGACAAGTAAATACATACAGTACAACTTAGTTACCTTCGACAAACAAATACATACAATACAACATAGTACCCTTTGACAAGTAAATACATACAATACAACACAGTTACCTTCGACAAGTAAATACATACAATACAACTTAGTTACCTTCGACAAACAAATACATACAATACAACATAGTACCCTTTGACAAGTAAATACATACAATACAACACAGTGCCCTTTGACAAGTAATAAGATACAATACAACATAGTACCCTTTGACAAGTAAATACATACAATACAACATAGTACCCTTTGACAAGTAAATACATACAATACAACACAGTATCCTTTGACAAGTAAATACATACAATACAACACAGTATCCTTTGACAAGTAAATACATACAATACAACATAGTACCCTTTGACAAGTAAATACATACAATACAACATAGTACCCTTTGACAAGTAAATACATACAATACAACATAGTTACCTTCGGCAAACAAAGACATACAATACAACATAGTACCCTTTGACAAGTAAATACATACAACACAACATAGTTACCTTTGACAAGTAAATACATACAATACAACACAGTATCCTTTGACAAGTAAATACATACAATACAACATAGTACACTTTGACAAGTAAATACATACAATACAACATAGTACCCTTTGACAAGTAAATACATACAATACAACATAGTACCCTTTGACAAGTAAATACATACAATACAACACAGTATCTTTTGACAAGTAAATACATACAATACAACATAGTACCCTTTGACAAGTAAATACATACAATACAACACAGTATCCTTTGACAAGTAAATACATACAATACAACACAGTATCCTTTGATAAGGAAATACATACAATACAACACAGTATCCTTTGACAAGTAAATACATACAATACAACACAGTATCCTTTGACAAGTAAATACATACAATACAACATAGTACCCTTTGACAAGTAAATACATACAATACAACACAGTATCCTTTGACAAGTAAATACATACACTACAACATAGTATCCTTTGACAAGTAAATACATACAATACAACACAGTATCCTTTGACAAGTAAATACATACAATACAACACAGTACCCTTTGACAAGTAAATACATACAATACAACACAGTATCCTTTGACAAGTAAATACATACAATACAACACAGTACCCTTTGACAAGTAAATACATACAATACAACACAGTATCCTTTGACAAGTAAATACATACAATACAACACAGTATCCTTTGACAAGTAAATACATACAATACAACACAGTACCCTTTGACAAGTAAATACATACAATACAACACAGTATCCTTTGACAAGTAAATACATACAATACAACACAGTATCCTTTGACAAGTAAATACATACAATACAACACAGTATCCTTTGACAAGTAAATACATACAATACAACACAGTACCCTTTGACAAGTAAATACATACAATACAACATAGTACCCTTTGACAAGTAAATACATACAATACAACACAGTATCCTTTGACAAGTAAATACATACAATACAACATAGTACCCTTTGACAAGTAAATACATACAATACAACATAGTACCCTTTGACAAGTAAATACATACAATACAACATAATACCCTTTGACAAGTAAATACATACAATACAACATAGTACCCTTTGACAAGTAAATACATACAATACAACATAGTACCCTTTGACAAGTAAATACATACAATACAACATAGTTGCCTTCGACAAACAAATACATACAATACAACATAGTACCCTTTGACAAGTAAATACATACAATACAACACAGTATCCTTTGACAAGTAAATACATACAATACAACATAGTACCCTTTGACAAGTAAATACATACAATACAACACAGTATCCTTTGACAAGTAAATACATACAATACAACACAGTATCCTTTGACAAGTAAATACATACAATACAACACAGTATCCTTTGACAAGTAAATACATACAATACAACACAGTACCCTTTGACAAGTAAATACATACAATACAACATAATACCCTTTGACAAGTAAATACATACAATACAACATAGTACCCTTTGACAAGTAAATACATACAATACAACACAGTACCCTTTGACAAGTAAATACATACAATACAACACAGTATCCTTTGACAAGTAAATACATACAATACAACGCAGTATCCTTTGACAAGTAAATACATACAATACAACACAGTACCCTTTGACAAGTAAATACATACAATACAACACAGTAACCTTTGACAAGTAAATACATACAATACAACATAGTACCCTTTGACAAGTAAATACATACAATACAACATAGTACCCTTTGACAAGTAAATACATACAATACAACACAGTATCCTTTGACAAGTAAATACATACAATACAACACAGTATCCTTTGACAAGTAAATACATACAATACAACACAGTATCCTTTGACAAGTAAATACATACAATACAACATAGTACCCTTTGACAAGTAAATACATACAATACAACACAGTATCCTTTGACAAGTAAATACATACAATACAACACAGTATCCTTTGACAAGTAAATACATACAATACAACACAGTATCCTTTGACAAGTAAATACATACAATACAACACAGTATCCTTTGACAAGTAAATACATACAATACAACATAGTACCCTTTGACAAGTAAATACATACAATACAACACAGTATCCTTTGACAAGTAAATACATACAATACAACACAGTATCCTTTGACAAGTAAATACATACAATACAACACAGTACCCTTTGACAAGTAAATACATACAATACAACATAGTACCCTTTGACAAGTAAATACATACAATACAACAAAGTATCCTTTGACAAGTAAATACATACAATACAACACAGTATCCTTTGACAAGTAAATACATACAATACAACATAGTACCCTTTGACAAGTAAATACATACAATACAACATAGTACCCTTTGACAAGTAAATACATACAATACAACATAATACCCTTTGACAAGTAAATACATACAATACAACATAGTTACCTTCGACAAGTAAATACATACAATACAACATAGTACCCTTTGACAAGTAAATACATACAATACAACATAGTTGCCTTCGACAAACAAATACATACAATACAACATAGTACCCTTTGACAAGTAAATACATACAATACAACACAGTATCCTTTGACAAGTAAATACATACAATACAACATAGTACCCTTTGACAAGTAAATACATACAATACAACACAGTATCCTTTGACAAGTAAATACATACAATACAACACAGTATCCTTTGACAAGTAAATACATACAATACAACACAGTATCCTTTGACAAGTAAATACATACAATACAACACAGTACCCTTTGACAAGTAAATACATACAATACAACATAATACCCTTTGACAAGTAAATACATACAATACAACATAGTACCCTTTGACAAGTAAATACATACAATACAACACAGTACCCTTTGACAAGTAAATACATACAATACAACACAGTATCCTTTGACAAGTAAATACATACAATACAACGCAGTATCCTTTGACAAGTAAATACATACAATACAACACAGTACCCTTTGACAAGTAAATACATACAATACAACACAGTAACCTTTGACAAGTAAATACATACAATACAACATAGTACCCTTTGACAAGTAAATACATACAATACAACATAGTACCCTTTGACAAGTAAATACATACAATACAACACAGTATCCTTTGACAAGTAAATACATACAATACAACACAGTATCCTTTGACAAGTAAATACATACAATACAACACAGTATCCTTTGACAAGTAAATACATACAATACAACATAGTACCCTTTGACAAGTAAATACATACAATACAACACAGTATCCTTTGACAAGTAAATACATACAATACAACACAGTATCCTTTGACAAGTAAATACATACAATACAACACAGTATCCTTTGACAAGTAAATACATACAATACAACACAGTATCCTTTGACAAGTAAATACATACAATACAACATAGTACCCTTTGACAAGTAAATACATACAATACAACACAGTATCCTTTGACAAGTAAATACATACAATACAACACAGTATCCTTTGACAAGTAAATACATACAATACAACACAGTACCCTTTGACAAGTAAATACATACAATACAACATAGTACCCTTTGACAAGTAAATACATACAATACAACAAAGTATCCTTTGACAAGTAAATACATACAATACAACATAGTACCCTTTGACAAGTAAATACATACAATACAACATAGTACCCTTTGACAAGTAAATACATACAATACAACACAGTACCCTTTGACAAGTAAATACATACAATACAACATAGTATCCTTTGACAAGTAAATACATACAATACAACATAGTACCCTTTGACAAGTAAATACATACAATACAACACAGTATCCTTTGACAAGTAAATACATACAATACAACATAGTTACCTTCGACAAGTAAATACATACAATACAACATAGTACCCTTTGACAAGTAAATACATACAATACAACATAGTTGCCTTCGACAAACAAATACATACAATACAACATAGTACCCTTTGACAAGTAAATACATACAACACAACATAGTATCCTTTGACAAGTAAATACATACAATACAACATAGTACCCTTTGACAAGTAAATACATACAATACAACATAGTACTCTTTGACAAGTAAATACATACAACACAACATAGTACCCTTTGACAAGTAAATACATACAACACAACATAGTATCCTTTGACAAGTAAATACATACAATACAACATAGTACCCTTTGACAAGTAAATACATACAATACAACACAGTATCCTTTGACAAGTAAATACATACAATACAACATAGTTACCTTCGACAAGTAAATACATACAATACAACATAGTACCCTTTGACAAGTAAATACATACAATACAACATAGTTACCTTCGACAAACAAATACATACAATACAACATAGTACCCTTTGACAAGTAAATACATACAATACAACACAGTATCCTTTGACAAGTAAATACATACAATACAACATAGTACCCTTTGACAAGTAAATACATACAATACAACACAGTATCCTTTGACAAGTAAATACATACAATACAACACAGTATCCTTTGACAAGTAAATACATACAATACAACACAGTATCCTTTGACAAGTAAATACATACAATACAACATAGTACCCTTTGACAAGTAAATACATACAATACAACACAGTATCCTTTGACAAGTAAATACATACAATACAACATAGTGCCCTTTGACAAGTAAATACATACAATACAACACAGTATCCTTTGACAAGTAAATACATACAATACAACACAGTATCCTTTGACAAGTAAATGCATACAATACAACATAGTACCCTTTGACAAGTAAATACATACAATACAACATAGTATCCTTTGACAAGTAAATACATACAATACAACATAGTACCCTTTGACAAGTAAATACATACAATACAACATAGTACCCTTTGACAAGTAAATACATACAATACAACACAGTATCCTTTGACAAGTAAATACATACAATACAACACAGTATCCTTTGACAAGTAAATACATACAATACAACACAGTATCCTTTGACAAGTAAATACATACAATACAACATAGTACCCTTTGACAAGTAAATACATACAACACAACATAGTTACCTTCGACAAGTAAATACATACAGTACAACTTAGTTACCTTCGACAAACAAATACATACAATACAACATAGTACCCTTTGACAAGTAAATACATACAATACAACACAGTTACCTTCGACAAGTAAATACATACAATACAACTTAGTTACCTTCAACAAACAAATACATACAATACAACATAGTACCCTTTGACAAGTAAATACATACAATACAACACAGTGCCCTTTGACAAGTAATAAGATACAATACAACATAGTACCCTTTGACAAGTAAATACATACAATACAACATAGTACCCTTTGACAAGTAAATACATACAATACAACACAGTATCCTTTGACAAGTAAATACATACAATAAAACACAGTATCCTTTGACAAGTAAATACATACAATACAACATAGTACCCTTTGACAAGTAAATACATACAATACAACATAGTACCCTTTGACAAGTAAATACATACAATACAACATAGTTACCTTCGGCAAACAAAGACATACAATACAACATAGTACCCTTTGACAAGTAAATACATACAACACAACATAGTTACCTTTGACAAGTAAATACATACAATACAACACAGTATCCTTTGACAAGTAAATACATACAATACAACATAGTACACTTTGACAAGTAAATACATACAATACAACATAGTACCCTTTGACAAGTAAATACATACAATACAACATAGTACCCTTTGACAAGTAAATACATACAATACAACACAGTATCTTTTGACAAGTAAATACATACAATACAACATAGTACCCTTTGACAAGTAAATACATACAATACAACACAGTATCCTTTGACAAGTAAATACATACAATACAACACAGTATCCTTTGATAAGGAAATACATACAATACAACACAGTATCCTTTGACAAGTAAATACATACAATACAACACAGTATCCTTTGACAAGTAAATACATACAATACAACATAGTACCCTTTGACAAGTAAATACATACAATACAACACAGTATCCTTTGACAAGTAAATACATACACTACAACACAGTATCCTTTGACAAGTAAATACATACAATACAACACAGTATCCTTTGACAAGTAAATACATACAATACAACACAGTACCCTTTGACAAGTAAATACATACAATACAACACAGTATCCTTTGACAAGTAAATACATACAATACAACACAGTACCCTTTGACAAGTAAATACATACAATACAACACAGTATCCTTTGACAAGTAAATACATACAATACAACACAGTATCCTTTGACAAGTAAATACATACAATACAACACAGTACCCTTTGACAAGTAAATACATACAATACAACACAGTATCCTTTGACAAGTAAATACATACAATACAACACAGTATCCTTTGACAAGTAAATACATACAATACAACACAGTATCCTTTGACAAGTAAATACATACAATACAACACAGTATCCTTTGACAAGTAAATACATACAATACAACACAGTACCCTTTGACAAGTAAATACATACAATACAACATAGTACCCTTTGACAAGTAAATACATACAATACAACACAGTATCCTTTGACAAGTAAATACATACAATACAACATAGTACCCTTTGACAAGTAAATACATACAATACAACATAGTACCCTTTGACAAGTAAATACATACAATACAACACAGTACCCTTTGACAAGTAAATACATACAATACAACATAGTATCCTTTGACAAGTAAATACATACAATACAACATAGTACCCTTTGACAAGTAAATACATACAATACAACACATTATCCTTTGACAAGTAAATACATACAATACAACATAGTTACCTTCGACAAGTAAATACATACAATACAACATAGTACCCTTTGACAAGTAAATACATACAATACAACATAGTTGCCTTCGACAAACAAATACATACAATACAACATAGTACCCTTTGACAAGTAAATACATACAATACAACACAGTATCCTTTGACAAGTAAATACATACAATACAACATAGTACCCTTTGACAAGTAAATACATACAATACAACACAGTATCCTTTGACAAGTAAATACATACAATACAACACAGTATCCTTTGACAAGTAAATACATACAATACAACACAGTATCCTTTGACAAGTAAATACATACAATACAACACAGTACCCTTTGACAAGTAAATACATACAATACAACATAATACCCTTTGACAAGTAAATACATACAATACA
This sequence comes from Bathymodiolus brooksi, assembly GCA_963680875.1. Taxonomy (NCBI): domain Eukaryota; kingdom Metazoa; phylum Mollusca; class Bivalvia; order Mytilida; family Modiolidae; genus Bathymodiolus; species Bathymodiolus brooksi. Next base: position 3,216,022 of record OY804577.1, read on the forward strand.
ACATAGTACCCTTTGACAAGTAAATACATACAATACAACACAGTACCCTTTGACAAGTAAATACATACAATACAACACAGTATCCTTTGACAAGTAAATACATACAATACAACGCAGTATCCTTTGACAAGTAAATACATACAATACAACACAGTACCCTTTGACAAGTAAATACATACAATACAACACAGTAACCTTTGACAAGTAAATACATACAATACAACATAGTACCCTTTGACAAGTAAATACATACAATACAACATAGTACCCTTTGACAAGTAAATACATACAATACAACACAGTATCCTTTGACAAGTAAATACATACAATACAACACAGTATCCTTTGACAAGTAAATACATACAATACAACACAGTATCCTTTGACAAGTAAATACATACAATACAACATAGTACCCTTTGACAAGTAAATACATACAATACAACACAGTATCCTTTGACAAGTAAATACATACAATACAACACAGTATCCTTTGACAAGTAAATACATACAATACAACACAGTATCCTTTGACAAGTAAATACATACAATACAACACAGTATCCTTTGACAAGTAAATACATACAATACAACATAGTACCCTTTGACAAGTAAATACATACAATACAACACAGTATCCTTTGACAAGTAAATACATACAATACAACACAGTATCCTTTGACAAGTAAATACATACAATACAACACAGTACCCTTTGACAAGTAAATACATACAATACAACATAGTACCCTTTGACAAGTAAATACATACAATACAACAAAGTATCCTTTGACAAGTAAATACATACAATACAACATAGTACCCTTTGACAAGTAAATACATACAATACAACATAGTACCCTTTGACAAGTAAATACATACAATACAACACAGTACCCTTTGACAAGTAAATACATACAATACAACATAGTATCCTTTGACAAGTAAATACATACAATACAACATAGTACCCTTTGACAAGTAAATACATACAATACAACACAGTATCCTTTGACAAGTAAATACATACAATACAACATAGTTACCTTCGACAAGTAAATACATACAATACAACATAGTACCCTTTGACAAGTAAATACATACAATACAACATAGTTGCCTTCGACAAACAAATACATACAATACAACATAGTACCCTTTGACAAGTAAATACATACAACACAACATAGTATCCTTTGACAAGTAAATACATACAATACAACATAGTACCCTTTGACAAGTAAATACATACAATACAACATAGTACTCTTTGACAAGTAAATACATACAACACAACATAGTACCCTTTGACAAGTAAATACATACAACACAACATAGTATCCTTTGACAAGTAAATACATACAATACAACATAGTACCCTTTGACAAGTAAATACATACAATACAACACAGTATCCTTTGACAAGTAAATACATACAATACAACATAGTTACCTTCGACAAGTAAATACATACAATACAACATAGTACCCTTTGACAAGTAAATACATACAATACAACATAGTTACCTTCGACAAACAAATACATACAATACAACATAGTACCCTTTGACAAGTAAATACATACAACACAACATAGTTACCGTCGACAAGTAAATACATACAATACAACACAGTACCCTTTGACAAGTAAATACATACAATACAACACAGTGCCCTTTGACAAGTAATAAGATACAATACAACATAGTATCCTTTGACAAGTAAATACATACAATACAACACAGTGCCCTTCGACAAGCAAATATATACAATACAACATCGTAGCCTTTGACAAGTAAATACATGTACTTACAATACAACATAGTACCCTTTGACAAGTAAAATGAAAGTCTCCAGGGGAGTAGCCAGAATAATGGAGAAGCATAGGCACAAGTTCTTTCGGCGGGGGGGGGGGGGGGGGGGACCTGGGGGTGCTCAAGGGGGTACATGGGGCAAAGCCTCCTGAAGCTCACGTGTTATACAACAGAAAGGGTGACGTTTTTGATCATTTTGGAAGTGCTTTTAACAGCATGAAATTCAGATTATGTTGTCCCTTTTTGACAATACCACTACGGATTAACTAGAACTTTAGCGTCATTGACTACCCAGACAGACCTCTCCCGGCCCGGACGGATGGTCACGCAACTAGGCAAAACAAAATAAAATAAGCATTAGCAATAAATAAAAGTAGTTGATCAATGCGTTTCTTCCATTTAAGGTCAGGTTGAAGTGTAATGCCAAAGTATTTGTTGTATATTGGTCACCTTGGTACCCGTTAATGTCAGCGGGAGAAGGAATATAACGACTGGATTATTCGGGTTGGTTAATGAATAAATTAAGAACGTTTTGTTTCAACACTTTACAATGAAAATGTATACGATTTTTCTTTAGAATGAGAGAGAGAAAACAAATAAGTGAGTTGATTTGTGGAAATGAGACTAAATATTACGTTTTGTACATGTAATTAGGGACTAGTTTGCCTCTGGTATAATGTACTGACCAGTATTGTTACTACTGTGTTTATAAAAAACTAAAATATTTAAATCAACACTTTACAACTGAAAGAGAAAATAGGAGAAGCAAGATGAGTTTCTGCAGTCCAGATATCAAAGGAGTTATTTTAGATATAACAGGTGTCTTGTTCGAAAGTGGTGAAATGAAAGAAATCCCTGGATCTATTGATGCAGTTAAAAAGTATGAATACTCAACAAAATAAATCGTTCATCATGTTCAAGTCTAGTCCGAGATTCCTCTGCCGTCCGGCGTCTTTTTGTATGACTTGCTGGAGCCGTGGGACGTCAGAGCGCTCTCCATAAGGAAAACAGCGGATTTACCGCTTCAATTCTGGATCGGCACATTTCTACGTTTCATGGCTATCGGATTTTATTTTCTATCCGAAACCCTTATAAAAATCGCTTCACCAATCATTTTTCTATTCATTCATAACCATCTTACCCTCAGAAAGTGGTGTTACACTCGATTACAGCACGATTTTGCCTTAGACCCTATCATTTTGCCATTTGAAATTCACTTTCAAACATTTGTCATATGACTTCAAGAAAGCTACGATTACCGCAATGTATCATGGGAGATGATTTGCATATATAATCTTACCTTGTCCAAAATGAGAGGGGGGAAGAATGTAACACATGCTCTTTCCAAAGCCAGTGGGTAACACTGCCATTGAATCTTTTCTTTCCAACACATTTTGTATTATTTCCTTCTGCTCTGATTTGAGCTGTAGATGGAACTGTTTGTCCTGCAGAATGCGCTTTATATCACCTTCCATGTGATTTGTATGTTGTTGTTTACGTATGCAAATAATTTGGCATGCTGCATTAAGTAGCTCTCATCATGCAATGCGTTGCTGTCATCATTCAGTTAGTATCGCGAGATCACGTTTGTAGGTTCGAAAACGAAAGTCAAATGGCGAAATGATAGGATCTAAGGCAAAATCGTGCTGTAATCGAGTGTAACACCGGTGACTTTCTGAGGGTAAGATGGTTATGTTCAGAAAAATGATTGGTGAAGCGATTTATATAAGGGTTTCGGATAGAAAATAAAATCAGATAGCCACGAAACGTGGAAATGTGCCGACCCAGAGTTGGAGCGGCAAATCCGCTGTTTTCCTTATAGAGAGCGCTCTGACGTCCCACGGCTCCAGCAATTCGAACAAAAAGCCATCAGACGGCAGAGGATTCTCGGACTAGTTCAAGTCAAGTGAAACTGGCAGATCCCGATCGATTAACCATTTCAACGGTATCGATCACCTGTGCCCTGCCCTTGTTTTTCATGACAAAGTTTATTTAGGTGAAGGGGAGCTAAAAGTTAAAATGCATGTTTTTTTTTACAAATAGACTCAATAATGCCAGTAAACAGCATCAATAACTAATCAACGTATGATGACAAAATATTTGATTATCTATGAAATACTTGTGTCATTCAATTTGGTACTGGCGTTCGAAATATCACAGAGTTTTTTAAATTCATCGGACCTAGGGGGCAGAAAATCATGAGGTCCGCCAATAACGTCGGTAATGCAGGTCCCCATGTCCGCCAAACATATTTGAATGATGTGTTTACTTTTTTAACGGTAGTCGAAGCGCAGGTCGTATTGTAAATACCGGAACAAGTTCGGGCAACTCGGAATTCGTAACCGCATTGAATACGTGATATTTTATCTGTTTTTGGTAAATATTATTGGTAACTGTCATGAAAATAAATATATTTGAATATATTGTGATGCGTAAAATGATCTTTTTGAGTGAAAAGCCCCCAAAAAATTAATAAAATAAAAAAACACGACATCCCTGATTTGTATCGTTCCCTTCACCGAATCCGTTTCTATTTAGAATTTTGTTTACAGTTCCGGCAACATGGCAATGTGTCGATCATAAAAATGTGGTCGTTCCTGAAGCATTACGACGGAGCTCAGCCGGGCAAACTGGAGATTGAGAGAGTCTAATGACTTTTAGAATATTGTTATTGTAATCTCAATAAAAATTAAAAAAATTATGTTTTAAATCTGGTAAATTTTTCAAAGTTTGAGGGTATCCTTAGTTGGATTTGGCTACTCTTTTGGTGCATGGTTTCAACTTTTTGGTTTATTCTGGATGGTGACTGGTCTTCTTATTTTTAGACCTCTACCAGTACTAATGAATTTAAATACAGAAAGTGCTCTGCTAGACTAAAATAATAATAATGGTATGACATTGCTTGGCTTTAAAACAATTTTACATAAAAAATGTAGGTCCGGCAAAAATTCAGAGGGTCCAGCAGAAAATTCCTGGGTGCTGAACCTATGTCAAGCAACATGAAAACAAATTTCAAAAAGTCTGATATCAGTGATTTTTTGTGGTCCTGGGTTATTTGCTTTCTTCCACCTATAAAACTGCCAATCACAAAATAACTGAAATATAGTTGAAAATGTCTTTTAGCCCTAATTACATTTTTAATTCCTAATCACATACTTTTTTTTTTTTTTTTTTTTTTTTTTCCCCTATAGTCAGGATTTTATAAATTCCCTTACATCACCACCTGACTAGGGTGTGACAGGAGTTTTCAAAAATAAGTTTTGTGACTACATTGGTTTTACATTATGATAAACAAAATAAAGAAATAATAATATATAATAGTAATAAACACTTTCATTCATCTTTCACACACTCTCTTACCATTTTGTTTTTCTAAAATATTTGATTGCTCCTGACATTTTGTACTTAATCAAAAAAGCTGAAAAAAGAATCTCATCACTATACATGTTGTATGAATCAAACAAACAAAAAATATTATGATTAGTTGAAAATATATTGTAATCACATACTTAGCCAATGCAATGTTTAAACTCTGTTGCTGTAACTGTTTTTAATCAATGTATTAACTAATCATATTTAATCATTGCATTAGCTAATTATGTGATTAGCAATTAAAAATGTAATTAGGGCTAATCATGTGATTAGTTTAATCATACATCTGTAAGTTCAACAACGGACCCCAGTAATCCTTAATTCATAACTGTTCACATTATCAGAATATCAACCTTAATTCATAACTGTTCACATTATCAGAATATCAACCTTAATTCACAACTGTTCACATTATCAGAATATCAACCTTAATTCATAACTGTTCACATTATCAGAATATCAACCTTAATTTATAACTGTTCACATTATCAGAATATCAACCTTAATTCATAACTGTTCACATTATCAGAATATCAAATTTATGGGTTTTGGTATGTAACAGTAGAGCAAGTTTTACCATTGAAAAATGCAATGTCCCTGATGGGATTCCATCCTGAGACCTCTCGTATTGTAAGTCACCGCTCTACCAACTTAACTAATGGAGATATCTCCACTAACGCAGTTAGCAGAGGTGGTTATGAATCTACTACTGTTTCTATAATCTTAGGTAGTGGAGCGTTCCTGAGGTGGTTATGAATCCACTACTGTTCCTATAATCTTAGGTAGTGGAGCGTTCCTGAGGTGGTTATGAATCCACTACTGTTCCTATAATCTTAGGTAGGGGAGTGTTCCTGAGGTGGTTATGAATCTACTACTGTTCCTATGATCTTAGGTAGGGGAGCGTTCCTGGGGTGGTTATGAATCTACTACTGTTCCTATAATCTTAGTAGGAGAGCGTTCCTGAGGTGGTTATGAATCTACTACTGTTCCTATGATCTTAGGTAGGGGAGTGTTCCTGAGGTGGTTATGAATCTACTACTGTTCCTATGATCTTAGGTAGGAGAGCGTTCCTGAGGTGGTTATGAATCTACTACTGTTCAATATAATCTTAGGTAGGATAGCGTTCCTGAGGTGGTTATGAATCTACTACTGTTCCTATGATCTTAGGTAGGGGAGCGTTCCTGAGGTGGTTATGAATCTACTACTGTTCCTATGATCTTAGGTAGCGGAGTGTTTCTGAGCCGAGGTGGTTATAAATATACTACTGTTCCTATGATCTTAGGTAGGATAGCGTTCCTGAGGTGGTTATGAATCTACTACTGTTCCTATGATCTTTGGTAGGAGAGCGTTCCTGAGGTGGTTATGAATCTACTACTGTTCCTATCATCTTAGGTAGGGGAGCGTTCCTGAGGTGGTTATGAATCTACTACTGTTCCTATAATCTTAGGTAGGAGAGCGTTCCTGAGGTGGTTATGAATCTACTACTGTTCCTATGATCTTAGGTAGGAGAGCGTTCCTGAGGTGGTTATGAATCTACTACTGTTTAATATAATCTTAGGTAGGAGAGCGTTCCTGAGGTGGTTATGAATCTACTACTGTTCCTATGATCTTAGGTAGGAGAGCGTTCCTGAGGTGGTTATGAATCTACTACTGTTCCTATCATCTTAGGTAGGGGAGCGTTCCTGAGGTGGTTATGAATCTACTACTGTTCCTATAATCTTAGATAGGAGAGCGTTCCTGAGGTGGTTATGAATCTACTACTGTTCCTATAATCTTAGGTAGGAGAGCATTCCTGAGGTGGTTATGAATCTACTACTGTTCCTATCATCTTAGGTAGGGGAGCGTTCCTGAGGTGGTTATGAATCTACTACTGTTCCTATAATCTTAGGTAGGAGAGCGTTCCTGAGGTGGTTATGAATCTACTACTGTTCCTATGATCTTAGGTAGGAGAGCGTTCCTGAGGTGGTTATGAATCTACTACTGTTTAATATAATCTTAGGTAGGAGAGCGTTCCTGAGGTGGTTATGAATCTACTACTGTTCCTATGATCTTAGGTAGGAGAGCGTTCCTGAGGTGGTTATGAATCTACTACTGTTCCTATCATCTTAGGTAGGGGAGCGTTCCTGAGGTGGTTATGAATCTACTACTGTTCCTATAATCTTAGATAGGAGAGCGTTCCTGAGGTGGTTATGAATCTACTACTGTTCCTATAATCTTAGGTAGGAGAGCATTCCTGAGGTGGTTATGAATCTACTACTGTTCCTATGATCTTAGGTAGGGGAGCGTTCCTGAGGTGGTTATGAATCTACTACTGTTCCTATCATCTTAGTTAGGGGAGCGTTCCTTAGGTGGTTATGAATCTACTACTGTTCAATATAATCTTAGGTAGGGGGACGTTCCTGAGGTGGTTATGAATCTACTACTGTTCCTATAATCTTAGGTGGGAGAGCGTTCCTGAGGTGGTTATGAATCTACTACTGTTCCTATGATCTTAGGTAGCGGAGCATTCCTAAGGTGGTTATGAATCTACTACTGTTCCTATGATCTTAGGTAGCGGAGCGTTCCTGAGGTGGTTATGTATCTACTACTGTTCCCATCATCTTAGGTAGGAGAGCGTTCCTGAGGTGGTTATGAATCTACTACTGTTCCTATGATCTTAGGTAGGAGAGCGTTCCTGAGGTGGTTATGAATCTACTACTGTTCAATATAATCTTAGGTAGGGGAGCGTTCCTGAGGTGGTTATGAATCTACTACTGTTCCTATGATCTTAGGAAGGGGAGTGTTTCTGAGCCGAGGTGGTTATAAATCTACTACTGTTCCTATGATCTTAGGTAGGAGAGCGTTCCTGAGGTGGTTATGAATCTACTACTGTTCCTATGATCTTAGGTAGGATAGCGTTCCTGAGGTGGTTATGAATCTACTACTGTTCCTATGATCTTAGGTAGCGGAGCGTTCCGGAGGTGGTTATGAATCTACTACTGTTCCTATGATCTTAGGTAGGGGAGCGTTCCTGAGGTGGTTATGAATCTACTACTGTTCCTATGATCTTAGGTACATGTAGGGGAGCGTTCCTTAGGTGGTTATGAATCTACTACTGTTCCTATGATCTTAGGTAGCGGAGCGTTCCTGAGGTGGTTATGAATCTACTACTGTTCCTATGATCTTAGGTAGGGGAGCATTCCTGAGGTGGTTATGAATCTACTACTGTTCCTATGATCTTGGGTAGGGGAGCGTTCCTTAGGTAGTTATGAATCTACTACTGTTCCTATAATCTTAGGTGGGAGAGCGTTCCTGAGGTGGTTATGAATCTACTACTGTTCCTATGATCTTAGGTAGCGGAGCGTTCCTGAGGTGGTTATGAATCTACTACTGTTCCCATCATCTTAGGTAGGAGAGCGTTCCTGAGGTGGTTATGAATCTACTACTGTTCCTATGATCTTAGGTAGGAGAGCGTTCCTGAGGTGGTTATGAATCTACTACTGTTCAATATAATCTTAGGTAGGGGAGCGTTCCTGAGGTGGTTATGAATCTACTACTGTTCCTATGATCTTAGGAAGGGGAGTGTTTCTGAGCCGAGGTGGTTATAAATCTACTACTGTTCCTATGATCTTAGGTAGGAGAGCGTTCCTGAGGTGGTTATGAATCTACTACTGTTCCTATGATCTTAGGTAGGATAGCGTTCCTGAGGTGGTTATGAATCTACTACTGTTCCTATGATCTTAGGTAGCGGAGCGTTCCGGAGGTGGTTATGAATCTACTACTGTTCCTATGATCTTAGGTAGCGGCGCGTTCCTGAGGTGGTTATGAATCTACTACTGTTCCTATGATCTGAGGTAGGGGAGCGTTCCTGAGGTGGTTATGAATCTACTACTGTTCCTATGATCTTAGGTAGGGGAGCGTTCCTTAGGTGATTATGAATCTACTACTGTTCCTATGATCTTAGGTAGCGGAGCGTTCCTGAGGTGGTTATGAATCTACTACTGTTCCTATGATCTTGGGTAGGGGAGCATTCTTGAGGTGGTTATGAATCTACTACTGTTCCTATAATCGTAGGTGGGAGAGCGTTCCTGAGGTGGTTATGAATCTACTACTGTTCCTATGATCTTAGGTAGCGGAGCGTTCCTGAGGTGGTTATGAATCTACTAGTACTGTTCCTATGATCTTAGGTAGCGGAGTGTTCCTGAGGTGGTTATGAATCTACTACTGTTCCTATGATCTTAGGTAGGAGAGCGTTCCTGAGGTGGTTATGAATCTACTACTGTTCCTATGATCTTAGGTAGGAGAGCGTTCCTGAGGTGGTTATGAATCTACTACTGTTCAATATAATCTTAGGTAGGGGAGCGTTCCTGAGGTGGTTATGAATCTACTACTGTTCCTATGATCTTAGGTAGGGGAGTGTTTCTGAGCCGAGGTGGTTATAAATCTACTACTGTTCCTATGATCTTAGGTAGGAGAGCGTTCCTGAGGTGGTTATGAATCTACTACTGTTCCTATGATCTTAGGTAGGAGAGCGTTCCTGAGGTGGTTATGAATCTACTACTGTTCCTATGATCTTAGGTAGCGGAGCATTCCTGAGGTGGTTATGAATCTACTACTGTTCCTATGATCTTAGGTAGGGGAGCGTTCCTGAGGTGGTTATGAATCTACTACTGTTCCTATGATCTTAGGTAGGGGAGCGTTCCTTAGGTGGTTATGAATCTACTACTGTTCCTATGATCTTAGGTAGCGAAGGATTCCTGAGGTGGTTATGAATCTACTACTGTTCCTATGATCTTAGGTAGGGGAGCATTCCTGAGGTGGTTATGAATCTACTACTGTTCCTATGATCTTGGGTAGGGGAGCGTTCCTTAGGTGGTTATGAATCTACTACTGTTCCTATGATCTTGGGTAGGGGAGCGTTCCTTAGGTGGTTATGAATCTACTACTCTTCCTATAATATTAGGTAGGGGAGCGTTCCTGAGGTGGTTATGAATCTACTACTGTTCCTATGATCTTGGGTAGGGGAGCATTCCTGAGGTGGTTATGAATCTACTACTGTTCCTATGATCTTAGGTAGGGGAGCGTTCCTGGGGTGGTTATGAATCCACTACTGTTCCTATGATCTTAGGTAGGAGAGCGTTCCTGAGGTGGTTATGAATCTACTACTGTTCCTATGATCTTGGGTAGGGGAGCGTACCTTAGGTGGTTATGAATCTACTACTCTTCCTATAATATTAGGTAGGGGAGCGTTCCTGAGGTGGTTATGAATCTACTACTGTTCCTATGATCTTGGGTAGGGGAGCATTCCTGAGGTGGTTATGAATCTACTACTGTTCCTATGATCTTAGGTAGGGGAGCGTTCCTGGGGTGGTTATGAATCCACTACTGTTCCTATGATCTTAGGTAGGAGAGCGTTCCTGAGGTGGTTATGAATCTACTACTGTTCCTATAATCTTAGGTAGGGGGGCATTCCTGAGGTGGTTATGAATCTACTATTGTTCAATATAATCTTAGGTAGGGGGGCGTTCCTGAGGTGGTTATGAATCTACTACTGTTCCTATGATCTTAGGTAGGGGAGCGTTCCTGAGGTGGTTATGAATCTACTACTGTTCCTATAATCTTAGGTAGGGGAGCGTTCCCGTTACAGGTTGATATAGCTGTTTATAGCAGAGCACCAAAGATGTTCAGATGTTAATGTTCTTTAAAAGAGAGTGTAATCTATCTTACGATTCTTATTTTCATACATATGTTAATAATTAGGTGCTAGCCCTTATACATATGAATGGTGATGACTGTGAAGGTTTAGACCCTCACTACCAAGATTCCCTCAAGAATGTTTAACTTTTAGAATTAAGTGACATTTTATTACTCATGCTACCGTTACATTGTACCTTCATAGGATGGCCTTTTTTAGTTTTTATTATTGTACCGTTTAGTTTAAACGTATTTTATTTGTCACAAAATAACAAATTGGACAGGACACAAGTACAACGTACTTACGAGGTCTTCTCCTACATACAATTTCACAACAAGCATGCAAAATGAACATAGTTTTAAATATTACTGATATTTAGACGTTTATACCAAAATTTGAAAGAAGGAAGGAGAGTAAAAGTAGTAAAAATTGTACCGTGCTTTTATAGGATGGCCTTTTTATTATTGTACCATGCTTCATAGAATGGTCTTTTTATTATTGTACCATGCTTCATAGAATGGTCTTTTTATTATTGTACCGTGCTTCATAGGATGGTCATTATATTATTGTACCGTGCTTCATAGGATGGTCATTATATTATTGTACCAAACTTCATAGGATGGTCATTATATTATTGTACCAAGCTGCATAGGATGATCATTATATTATTGTACCGTGCTTCATAGGATGGCCTTTTTATTATTGTACCATGCTTTTATAGGATGGCCTTTTTATTATTGTACCATGCTTCATAGAATGGTCTTTTTATTATTGTACCGTGCTTCATAGGATGGTCATTATATTATTGTACCGTGCTTCATAGGATGGTCATTATATTATTGTACCAAACTTCATAGGATGGTCATTATATTATTGTACCAAGCTGCATAGGATGATCATTATATTATTGTACCAAGCTTCATAGGATGGTCATTATATTATTGTACCAAGCTTCATAGGATGGTCTTTTTATTATTGTACCGTGCTTCATAGGATGGCCTTTTTATTATTGTACCGTGCTTCATAGGATGGTCTTTTTATTATTGTACCATGCTTCATAGGATGGTCATTATATTATTGTACCGTGCTTCATAGGATGGTCATTATATTACTGTACTGTGCTTCATAGGATGGTCATTATATTATTGTACCGTGCTTCATATGATGGTCATTATATTATTGTACCGTGCTTCATATGATGGTCAATATATTATTGTACCAAGCTTCATAGGATGGTCATTATATTATTGTATCATGCTTCATAGGATGGCCTTTTTATTATTGTACCATGCTTCATAGGATGGTCATTATATTATTGTACCGTGCTTCATAGGATGGCCTTTTTATTATTGTACCGTGCTTCATAGGATGGTCTTTTTATTATTGTACCGTGCTTCATAGGATGGTCTTTTTATTATTGCACCCTGCTTCATATGATGGTCATTATATTATTGTACCAAGCTGCATAGGATGATCATTATATTATTGTACCAAGCTTCATAGGATGGTCATTATATTATTGTACCAAGCTTCATAGGATGGTCATTATATTATTGTACCGTGCTTCATAGGATGGCCTTTTTATTATTGTACCATGCTTCATAGGATGGTCATTATATTATTGTACCATGCTTCATAGGATGGTCATTATATTATTGTACCAAGCTGCATAGGATGATCATTATATTATTGTACCAAGCTTCATAGGATGGTCATTATATTATTGTACCAAGCTTCATAGGATGGTCATTATATTATTGTACCAAGCTTCATAGGATGGTCATTATATTATTGTACCAAGCTTCATAGAATGGTCATTATATTATTGTACCAAGCTGCATAGGATGATCATTATATTATTGTACCAAGCTTCATAGGATGGTCATTATATTATTGTACCAAGCTTCATAGGATGGTCATTATATTATTGTACCAAGCTTCATAGGATGGTCATTATATTATTGTACCAAGCTTCATAGGATGGTCATTATATTATTGTACCAAGCTGCATAGGATGATCATTATATTATTGTACCAAGCTTCATAGGATGGTCATTATATTATTGTACCAAGCTTCATAGGATGGTCATTATATTATTGTACCAAGCTTCATAGGATGGTCATTATATTATTGTACCAAGCTTCATAGGATGGCCTTTTTATTATTGTACCATGCTTCATAGGATGGTCATTATATTATTGTACCATGCTTCATAGGATGGTCATTATATTATTGTACCATGCTTCATAGGATGGTCATGATATTATTGTACCAAGCTTCATAGGATGGTCATTATATTATTGTACCAAGCTTCATAGAATGGTCATTATATTATTGTACCAAGCTGCATAGGATGATCATTATATTATTGTACCAAGCTTCATAGGATGGTCATTATATTATTGTACCAAGCTTCATAGGATGGTCTTTTTATTATTGTACCGTGCTTCATAGGATGGCCTTTTTATTATTGTACCGTGCTTCATAGGATGGTCTTTTTATTATTGTACCATGCTTCATAGGATGGTCATTATATTATTGTACCGTGCTTCATAGGATGGTCATTATATTACTGTACTGTGCTTCATAGGATGGTCATTATATTATTGTACCGTGCTTCATATGATGGTCATTATATTATTGTACCGTGCTTCATATGATGGTCAATATATTATTGTACCAAGCTTCATAGGATGGTCATTATATTATTGTATCATGCTTCATAGGATGGCCTTTTTATTATTGTACCATGCTTCATAGGATGGTCATTATATTATTGTACCGTGCTTCATAGGATGGCCTTTTTATTATTGTACCGTGCTTCATAGGATGGTCTTTTTATTATTGTACCGTGCTTCATAGGATGGTCTTTTTATTATTGCACCCTGCTTCATAGGATGGTCATTATATTATTGTACCAAGCTGCATAGGATGATCATTATATTATTGTACCAAGCTTCATAGGATGGTCATTATATTATTGTACCAAGCTTCATAGGATGGTCATTATATTATTGTACCGTGCTTCATAGGATGGCCTTTTTATTATTGTACCATGCTTCATAGGATGGTCATTATATTATTGTACCATGCTTCATAGGATGGTCATTATATTATTGTACCAAGCTGCATAGGATGATCATTATATTATTGTACCAAGCTTCATAGGATGGTCATTATATTATTGTACCAAGCTTCATAGGATGGTCATTATATTATTGTACCAAGCTTCATAGGATGGTCATTATATTATTGTACCAAGCTTCATAGAATGGTCATTATATTATTGTACCAAGCTGCATAGGATGATCATTATATTATTGTACCAAGCTTCATAGGATGGTCATTATATTATTGTACCAAGCTTCATAGGATGGTCATTATATTATTGTACCAAGCTTCATAGGATGGTCATTATATTATTGTACCAAGCTTCATAGGATGGTCATTATATTATTGTACCAAGCTGCATAGGATGATCATTATATTATTGTACCAAGCTTCATAGGATGGTCATTATATTATTGTACCAAGCTTCATAGGATGGTCATTATATTATTGTACCAAGCTTCATAGGATGGTCATTATATTATTGTACCAAGCTTCATAGGATGGCCTTTTTATTATTGTACCATGCTTCATAGGATGGTCATTATATTATTGTACCATGCTTCATAGGATGGTCATTATATTATTGTACCATGCTTCATAGGATGGTCATGATATTATTGTACCAAGCTTCATAGGATGGTCATTATATTATTGTACCAAGCTTCATAGAATGGTCATTATATTATTGTACCAAGCTTCATAGGATGGTCATTATATTAGTGTACCAAGCTTCATAGGATGGTCATTATATTATTGTACCAAGCTTCATAGGATGGTCATTATATTATTGTACCAAGCTTCATAGAATGGACATTATATTATTGTACCAAACTTCATAGGATGGTCATTATATTATTGTACCAAGCTTCATAGGATGGTCATTATATTATTGTACCAAACTTCATAGGATGGTCATTATATTATTGTACCAAGCTTCATAGGATGGTCATTATATTATTGTACCATGCTTCATAGGATGGTCATTATATTATTGTACCAAGCTTCATAGGATGGTCATTATATTATTGTACCAAGCTTCATAGGATGGTCATTATATTATTGTACCAAGCTTCATAGAATGGTCATTATATTATTGTACCAAGCTTCATAGGATGGTCATTATATTATTGTACCAAACTTCATAGGATGGTCATTATATTATTGTACCAAGCATCATAGGATGGCCTTTTTATTATTGTACCAAGCTTCATAGGATGGTCATTATATTATTGTACCAAGCTTCATAGGATGGCCTTTTTATTATTGTACCAAACTTCATAGGATGGTCATTATATTATTGTACCAAGCTTCATAGGATGGTCATTATATTATTGTACCAAGCTTCATAGGATGGTCATTATATTATTGTACCAAGCTTCATAGGATGGTCATTATATTATTGTACCAAGCTTCATAGGATGGTCATTATATTATTGTACCAAACTTCATAGGATGGTCATTATATTATTGTACCAAGCTTCATAGGATGGCCTTTTTATTATTGTACCAAGCTTCATAGGATGGTCATTATATTATTGTACCGTGCTTCATAGGATGGCCTTTTTATTATTGTACCATGATTCATAGGATGGCCTTTTTATTATTGTGCCGTGCTTCATAGGATGGTCTTTTTATTATTGTACCATGCTTCATAGGATGGCCTTTTTATTATTGTACCGTGCTTCAGAGGATGGTCTTTTTATTATTGTACGAAGCTTCATAGGATGGCCTTTTTATTATTGTACTGTGCTTCATAGGATGGCCTTTTTATTATTGTACCGTGCTTCATAGGATGGCCTTTTTATTATTGTACCGTGCTTCATAAGATGGTCTTTTTATCATTGTACCGTGCTTCATAGGATGGCCTTTTTATTATTGTACCGTGCTTCATAGGATGGCCTTTTTATTATTGTACCATGCTTCATAGGATGGCCTTTTTATTATTGTACCGTGCTTCATAGGATGGTCTTTTTATTATTGTACCATGCTTCATAGGATGGTCATTATATTATTGTACCGTGCTTCATATGATGGCCTTTTTATTATTGTACCAAGCTTCATAGGATGGTCTTTTTATCATTGTACCATGCTTCATAGGATGGTCTTTTTATTATTGTACCATGCTTCATAGGATGGTCATTATATTATTGTACCGTGCTTCATATGATGGCCTTTTTATTATTGTACCAAGCTTCATAGGATGGCCTTTTTATTATTGTACCGTGCTTCATAGGATGGTCTTTTTATTATTGTACCATGCTTCATAGGATGGTCATTATATTATTGTACCATGCTTCATATGATGGCCTTTTTATTATTGTACCATGCTTCATAGGATGGCCTTTTTATTATTGTACCGTGTTTCATAGGATGGCCTTTTTATTATTGTACCGTGTTTCATAGGATGGTCTTTTTATTATTGTACCAAGCTTCATAGGATGGCCTTTTTATTATTGTACCGTGCTTCATAGGATGGTCATTATATTATTGTACCGTGCTTCATATGATGGCCTTTTTATTATTGTACCGTGCTTCATAGGATGGTCTTTTTATTATTGTACCGTGCTTCATAGGATGGCCTTTTTTATTATTGTACCATGCTTCATAGGATGGTCTTTTTATTATTGTACCGTGCTTCATAGGATGGCCTTTTTATTATTGTAACGTGCTTCATAGGATGGTCATTATATTATTGTACCAAGCTTCATAGGATGGTCATTATATTATTGTACCAAGCTTCATAGGATGGTCTTTTTATCATTGTACCATGCTTCATAGGATGGCCTTTTTATTATTGTACCGTGCTTCATAGGATCGCCTTTTTATTATTGTACCGTGTTTCATAGGATGGTCTTTTTATTATTGTACCATGCTTCATAGGATGGCCTTTTTATTATTGTACCGTGCTTCATAGGATGGTCATTATATTATTGTACCGTGCTTCATATGATGGCCTTTTTATTATTGTACCGTGCTTCATAGGATGGTCTTTTTATTATTGTACCGTGCTTCATAGGATGGCCTTTTTTATTATTGTACCATGCTTCATAGGATGGTCTTTTTATTATTGTACCGTGCTTCATAGGATGGCCTTTTTATTATTGTACCGTGCTTCATAGGATGGTCATTATATTATTGTACCAAGCTTCATAGGATGGTCATTATATTATTGTACCAAGCTTCATAGGATGGTCTTTTTATTATTGTACCATGCTTCATAAGATGGCCTTTTTATTATTGTACCGTGCTTCATAGGATGGCCTTTTTATTATTGTACCAAGCTTCATAGGATGGCCTTTTTATTATTGTACCGTGCTTCATAGGATGGCCTTTTTATTATTGTACTGTGCTTCATAGGATGGCCTTTTTATTATTGTACCATGCTTCATAGGATGGCCTTTTTATTATTGTACCGTGCTTCATAGGATGGTCTTTTTATCATTGTACCGTGCTTCATAGGATGGCCTTTTTATTATTGTGCCGTGCTTCATAGGATGGCCTTTTTATTATTGTACCGTGCTTCATAGGATGGTCTTTTTATTATTGTACCGTGCTTCATAGGATGGTCATTATATTATTGTACCGTGCTTCATATGATGGCCTTTTTATTATTGTACCGTGCTTCATAGGATGGTCATTTTATTATTGTACCAAGCTGCATAGGATGATCATTATAATATTGTGTTTAATATTATCATGGTCTAATAGTGCGTTTAATATTATCATGGTCTAATATTGTGTTTAATATTATCATGGTCTAATAGTGTGTTTAATATTATCATGGTCTAATATTGTGTTTAATATTATCATGGTCTAATATTGTGTTTAATATTATCATGGTCTAATATTGTGTTTAATATTATCATGGTCTAATATTGTGTTTAATATTATCATGGTCTAATATTGTGTTTAATATTATCATGGTCTAATATTGTGTTTAATATTATCATGGTCTAATAGTGCGTTTAATATTATCATGGTCTAATATTGTGTTTAATATTATCATGGTCTAATAGTGTGTTTAATATTATCATGGTCTAATATTGTGTTTAATATTATCATGGTCTAATATTGTGTTTAATATTATCATGGTCTAATATTGTGTTTAATATTATCATGGTCTAATATTGTGTTTAATATTATCATGGTCTAATATTGTGTTTAATATTATCATGGTCTAATATTGTGTTTAATATTATCATGGTCTAATAGTGTGTTTAATATTATCATGGTCTAATATTGTGTTTAATATTATCATGGTCTAATAGTGTGTTTAATATTATCATGGTCTAATATTTTGTTTAATATTATCATGGTCTAATATTGTGTTTAATATTATCATGGTCTAATATTGTGTTTAATATTATCATGGTCTAATAGTGTGTTTAATATTATCATGGTCTAATATTGTGTTTAATATTATCATGGTCTAATATTGTGTTTAATATTATCATGGTCTAATATTGTGTTTAATATTATCATGGTCTAATATTGTGTTTAATATTATCATGGTCTAATATTGTGTTTAATATTATCATGGTCTAATAGTGTGTTTAATATTATCATGGTCTAATATTTTGTTTAATATTATCATGGTCTAATATTGTGTTTAATATTATCATGGTCTAATATTGTGTTTAATATTATCATGGTCTAATAGTGTGTTTAATATTATCATGGTCTAATATTGTGTTTAATATTATCATGGTCTAATATTGTGTTTAATATTATCATGGTCTAATAGTGTGTTTAATATTATCATGGTCTAATATTGTGTTTAATATTATCATGGTCTAATATTGTGTTTAATATTATCATGGTCTAATATTGTGTTTAATATTATCATGGTCTAATATTGTGTTTATTATAAGAAAGGTATACTGTACATTTATTTATAGCACTTATTTGTACATATTTCAGGCTTAAGGACAGTAACATATCAGTGAGGTTTTGTACAAATGAAACGTCAAAGACAAGACAGATGTTGATTCAAAAGTTACAAAGTATTGGGTTTTCTGTGACAGAGAATGAGGTCTTTCCTCCAATACCAGCTGTCTGCCATATTCTCAAATCTAGAGGACTTAGGCCTTATCTTGTAGTAAATCATAGTAAGTTATCACATCCAGAGGCCTTAGAGTTAGACTGTACCTTGTAGTAAATTCTGGTAAGTTATCACTTCAAGAGGCCTTAGGTTGTACCTTGTGGTAAATCCTGGTAAGTTATCACATCCAGAGGCCCTAAGCTGTACCTTGTGGTAAATCCTGGTAAGTTATCACATCCAGAGGCCTTAAGCTGTACCTTGTAGTAAATCCTGGTAGGTTGTCACATCCAGAGGCCTTAGGCTGTACCTTGTAGTAAATCCTGGTAAGTTATCACATCCAGAGGCCTTAGGATGTACCTTGTAGTAAATCCTGGTAGGTTATCACATCCAGAGGCCTAAGGCTGTACCTTGTAGTAAATCCTGGTAAGTTATCACATCCAGAGGCCTTAGACTACCTTGTAGTAAATCCTGGTGAGTCATCACATTCAGAGGCCTTAGGATGTACCTTGTAGTAAATCCTGGTAAGTTATCACATCCAGAGGCCTTAGGATGTACATTGTAGTAAATCCTGGTAAGTTATCACATCCAGAGGACTAAGGCTGTACCTTGTAGTAAATCCTGGTAAGTTATCACATCCAGAGGCCTTAGACTATACCTTGTAGTAAATCCTGGTAAGTCATCATATTCAGAGGCCTTAGGCTGTACCTTGTAGTAAATCCTGGTGGGTTAGCACATCCAGAGGTCTTAGGCTGTACCTTGTAGTAAATCCTGGTAAGTTATCACATTCAGAGGCCTTAGACTGTACCTTGTAGTAAATCCTGGTAAGTTATCACATCCAGAGGCCTTAGACTGTACCTTGTAGTAAATCCTGGTAAGTTATCACATCCAGAGGCCTTAGGCTGTACCTTGTAGTAAATCCTAGTAGGTTATCACATCCAGAGGCCTTAGACTGTACCTTGTAATAAATCCTGGTATGTTATCACATTCAGAGGCTTTAGACTGTACCTTGTAGTAAATCCTTGTCAGTTATTACATCCAGAGGCCTTAGACTGTACCTTGTAGTAAATCCTGGTGATTTATCACATCCAGAGGCCTTAGACTGTACCTTGTAGTAAATCCTGGTGATGTATCACACCCAGAGGCCTTAGGCTGTACCTTGTAGTAAATCCTGGTAGGTTATCACATCCAGAGGCCTTAGGCTGTACCTTGTAGTAAATCCTAGTAGGTTATCACATCCAGAGGCCTTAGGCTGTACCTTGTAGTAAATCCTGGTAGGCTATCACATCCAGAGGCCTTATGCTGTACCTTGTGGTAAATCCTGGTAAGTTATCACATCCAGAGGCCTTAGACTGTACCTTGTAGTTAATCCTGGTAGGTTATCACATCCAGAGATCTTAGGCTGTACCTTGTAGTAAATCCTAGTAGGTTATCACATCCAGAGGCCTTAGGCTGTACCTTGTAGTAAATCATGGTAAGTTATCACATCCAGAGGCCATATGCTGTACCTTGTAGTAAATCCAGGTATGTTATCACATCCAGAGTCCTTAGGCTGTACCTTGTAGTAAATCCTGGTAAGTTATCACATCCAGAGGCCTTAGACTGTACCTTGTAGTAAATGCTGGTAAGTTATCACACCCAGAGGCCTTAGGCTGTACCTTGTAGTAAATCCTGGTAAGTTATCACATCCAGAGGCCTTAGGCTGTACCTTGTAGTAAATCATGGTAAGTTATCACATTCAGAGGCCTTAG
Source organism: Bathymodiolus brooksi (assembly GCA_963680875.1). NCBI lineage: Eukaryota > Metazoa > Mollusca > Bivalvia > Mytilida > Modiolidae > Bathymodiolus > Bathymodiolus brooksi. The sequence goes on from OY804577.1 coordinate 3,236,783, forward strand.
ATTGTACCTTGTAGTAATTCCTGGTAAGTTATCACACCCAGAGGCCTTAGACTGTACCTTGTAGTAAATCCTTTTAAGTTATTACATCCAGAGTCCTTAGACTGTACCTTGTAGTAAATCCTGGTAGGTTATCACATCCAGAGGCATTAGGCTGTACCTTGTAGTAAATCCTGGTAAGTTATCACATCCAGAGGCCTTAGACAGTACCTTGTAGTAAATCCTGGTTGGTTATCACATCCAGAGGCCTTAGACTATACCTTGTAGTAAATCCTGGTAAGTTATCACATCCAGAGCACTTAGACTGTACCTTGTAGTAAATGCTGGGAAGTTATCACATCCAGAGGCCTTAGGCTGTGCCTTGTAGTAAATCCTAGTAGGTTATCACATCCAGAGGCCTAAGGCTGTACCTTGTAGTAAATCCTGGTATATTGTCACATCCAGAGGCCTTAGACTGTACCTTGTAGTAAATGGTGGTAAGTTATCACATCCAGAGGCCTTAGGCTGTACCTTGTAGTAAATGCTTGTAAGTTATCACACCCAGAGGCCTTAGACTGTACCTTGTAGTAAATCCTAGTAGGTTATCACATCCAGAGGCCTTAGACTGTACCTTGTAGTAAATGCTGGTATGTTATCAAATCCAGAGGACTGTACCTTGTAATAAATCCTGGTATGTTATCACATCCAGAGGCCTTATGCTGTACCTTGGAGTAAATCCTGGTAAGTTATCACATCCAGAGGCCTTAGACAGTACCTTGTAGTAAATTCTTGTATGTTATGCAATCCGACACCCGACTTTTCCAACATCTTGTGACATTCGACACAATTTCATGGTCCCAAAGTATTTCTTTAACACTCTCTGTTAAAAAACCTTGTGTATTCCGAAACCTGTCATTTCTGCCATTTCATACTGTTTTACAGTCCCATGTACTTGATACCCATAGACAATGGGAGGTCTAGGGGTACATAAGAACATCTTTTGAGATCACAAATACTTTTTTCTGAATGTTAAGTAAAAATAAAAAAAGTGGAACGTTTCAGAAAATCCTTAGATATTTAGCGATTTAAAATCTGCCTTTTACAGGATCCAGGCTACTGACATGTACTCTTTGTTTATTTTCAGATTGTTTACCAGATTTCAGTGGAGTGAGTCAGGAGAACCCTAACTGTGTTGTCCTGGGAGATGCTACAGAGAATTTCTCCTACCAAAATCTCAATAAAGCTTTTCATGTCTTAATGTCACTAGAAAAACCTATTTTGTTTTCTCTTGGAAAAGGGTAAATAAATTGTATTTGATTTATGATTTAATTAAATATATTTTTGTGTATCTCATCATAAATTTGGGGAGATGAACCATATTTTTAGCTCACCTTGCCAAAGGTAAAGTGAGTGTTTGCCATCACTTGGCGTTCGTCGTCCGTTAACTTTTCGCATTTTAATCTTCTCCTCTGAAACCCCTCAGCCAAATGAACTGAAACTTGGTAGGAAGCTTCTATAGAAGGTCCTCTCTAACGTTTGCACATTTTGTCCCGATCCATTAACAAACATGGCCGCCACAGGCAGATCTTGTTTCTGATTGGCCGATTTTTAAAAATCTTCTCCTCTGAAACCGCTTGGCCAAATGAACCGAAACTTAGTAGGAAACATTCATGGAAGGTCCTCTATAAAGATTGCTAATTTTGACCCAATTGGTTGATTTCTAAAAAGTCTTCTCCTCTGTTAAAAGAAAGATAACTCTTGCCTAAGCTGTTAAAAGAAAGATAACTCTTGCCATTATCTCCCTTAGAAATTAACTAATGCTGATATAGTGTAAGATGTTTATTCTATACATTACAAGTAGGTATTCACATTTTAATATTCTTTTTAGCAAACCTTGACAAAGGCAATATGAGCTTTTGCCATCACTTGGTGTCCGTCGTCTGTCATCCGTTTACTTTTCACATTTTAATCTTCTCCTCTGAAAATCCTCAGTCAAATGAACTGAAACTTGGTAGGAAGCATCTATGCAAGGTCCTCTCTAAAGAGTGCACATTTTGTTATGATCCATTACCAAACATGGCTGCCACAGGCAAATCTTGTTTCTGATTGGTCAATTTTTAAAAATCTTCTCCTCTGAAACCGCTTGACCAAATGAACCGAAACTTGGTAGGAAGCATCTATGGAATGTCCTCTATGAAGATTGCTCATTTCGTCCCGATCGGTTAGCAAACATGGCTACCACCGAAACTTGGTAGGAATCATCTATGGAATGTCCTCTATGAAGAGTTTTCATGGCTACCACCGAAACTTGGTAGGAAACATCTATGGAATGTCCTCTATGAAGATTGCTCATTTCGTCCCGATCAGTTAGCAAACATGGCTACCACCGAAACTTGGTAGGAATCATCTATGGAATGTCCTCTATGAAGAGTTCTCATTTCGTCCTGTTCTGTTAACAAACATGGCTACCACCGAAACTTGGTAGGAAGCATCTATGGAATGTCCTCTATGAAGATTGCTCATTTCGTCCCGATCGGTTAGCAAACATGGCCACCACATGCAATTCTTGTTTATGATTTGTCGATTTCTAAAAAATCTTCTCCTTTGAAACTGCTTAGCCATATGAACCGAAACTTGGTAGGAAGCATCTACATGTATGGAAGGTTTTGTATTAAGTTTCCTCAAAGCAGAATGAAAGGTGAGTGACACAGGCTCAGCCCACTGAGCCACTGAGCCTCTAGTTAGTCATAATAACATAATTTAGAAAAACTAAATTACATACATTTTATGACAATAGATCTTATGTGACAGAAACAATATAAAACATGATGTAAACGTGCACAGATTTACTTCACCTCAAAATATAATGTAAACGTGCACAGATTTACTTCACCTCAAAACATGATGTAAACGTGCACAGATTTACTTCACCTCAAAACATAATGTAAACGTGCACAGATTTACTTCACCTCAAAACATAATGTAAACGTGCACAGATTTACTTCACCTCAAAACATAATGTAAACGTACACAGATTTACTTCACCTCAAAACATAAAGTAAACGTGCACAGATTTACTTCACCTCAAAACATAATGTAAACGTGCACAGATTTACTTCACCTCAAAACATAATGTAAACGTACACAGATTTACTTCACCTCAAAACATAATGTAAACGTGCACAGATTTACTTCACCTCAAAACATAATGTAAACGTGCACAGATTTACTTCACCTCAAGACATAATGTAAATGTACACAGATTTACTTCACCTCAAAACATAATATAAATGTACACAGATTTACTTCACCTCAAAACATAATGTAAATGTACACAGATTTACTTGACCTCAAAAAATAATGTAAACGTGCACAGATTTACTTCACCTCAAAACATAAGGTAAACGTGCACAGATTTACTTCACCTCAAAACATAATGTAAATGTACACAGATTTACTTCACCTCTAAACACTTAATATAATGTACTGTCATAGAAATATGTAATGATCTAATAATAGAGAAGGCTAAAAAGTAAGACAGATGAATGCCATGTCCTCTATTGATCAGAGTAAGACAGATGAATGCCATGTCCTCTATTGATCAGAAAAGTAAGATAGATGAATGCCATGTCCTCTATTGATCAGAGTAAGACAGATGAATGCCATGTCCTCTATTGATCAGAGTAAGACAGATGAATGACATGTCCTCTATTGATCAGAAGGTGTGAAACCTATAATTAATTTCTTTAAGGTTTTCTACTAAATTTGTGTTTTTTCAAGCCTACCTGGCCATTTTATCTTAAGTCTAACCTTTCGAAGACCATACATTTTCTGAAACGTCCATGATTCCTCTACGTTCTGGCAAAATATCAGGCCATGTTTAAAGTCTTGCAGTGAAATGCCAGGCTATGGAAAATACCTACTCTAAAAATAGCTCTGTCATCCCCCAGAAATTCCCTATTTATAGGTCATGCATCAAATCTTCCATATCCATATTAAAATACAACTAAATCAATCAAATTTGGGCTCAAAATAATCCTTATACATTTAACTTCAATTATCAATGTAATCATTCCATTCCATTCAGTATTTGTCACAATACACCAAAGTAAAAGGAACTTTTTTCTTTAAAAGGTACTACTTTTGTATATGTTGTTAGCTCTGATTGGTTGAATTACTGGTTTGACACCTAAAGAGCAACACAACTTGCTTCTCTAACCCTTTATTGACCTTATTTCTATTCCTTAGGCAATATCAACCACAAAAAACCTCATAAGGTATGTGGCTGTTTAATATTTGCAAGTATAAGTGTTCAAATGCAAAGGTACCCCCCTTGAAGATTTTTAATGAAAATATCTCCATTTACAGCTGTTGAGTTCAGACTGTGTAATATACCAAAACTTACCTATTCTCTTATATATTACAGTTATTAAGCTAATTTCTAACATAATAAGCAATTTTTACACATATATATGCCTCGGTTGTATATTTAATAGCTAAATACTATGAAATGTTTGCATTTAGACCCCTTTTTTTGTCCCATAAAATGAGTTCACATCATTCTTAATTTTGTTAATTCATGCTTTAACCCCATAAATTATGTAGTTTAAGGCATAAAATAAGTTTTTGTATATAGATCTAGTTGAAATTCCTTCTAATTCCATCAAATATGCAAAAATATGATTTATTGATATTCAAGTTTTGGAATTTCTTATGGTACAAAACTATAATTCCCCCCAAAACTCAATAAATATATGCTTCCACATCATTTTCCCCCACTTTTTAAGTAAGCTGGATGTTCAAATGTACTGTTACAGCCAAATAATACTCTAAAACATGAAATCCAAATTGACAATTTGAAAAATTTACAGAAAATGCTAAGCAGTCAAAATATTTTTTCTGAGATCACTTAAATTACCAGGTTTTTACTACATAATTTTCAATTAAAACTGCTTTCTATAGCCTTATATTATTTTATAAGTACATTGTACATGTAATCTAACTGAAACTATCAAAATTTACCAGGAAAAATTTGTAGGATTGAAAAAAATCCAATCATGATATCACCATATTCTATATTTGAAGTCAACTAACTGCTGCATGATGAAATTTTTTAATTCTTAATATCAACCATATTTTCAATATTATATGCCCTTCTACTGCAAAACCACATTCAATAACATATTCCCAATAATTATAAAGTCATAAATAAAAATAAATTGAGTTGCAATACCCTCTGTCCATGTATATCCAGTGTTTGGGAGCAATATTCCAAAATATTACATAACATGCATTTCGACCATGTAATCTGACACCACAATGCATTTTGTAATATTTTTGTATGAAAAATGTCACTCTGTGTCTGTTGTGACATTATTAGGCTAATTTGAACATGATAGCAACAAAAGTTCAATTTGATGTTTTTTAACTTAAGGTGTGAAACCTATAATTAATTTCTTTAAGGTTTTCTACTAAATTTGTATTTTTTCGAGCCTACCTGGCCATTTTATCTTAAGTTTAACCTTTCGAAGACCATACATTTTCTGAAACGTCCATGATTCCTCTACGTTCTGTCAAAATATCAGGCCATGTTTAAAGTCTTGCAGTGAAATGCCAGGCTATGGAAAATACCTACTCTAAAAATAGCTCTGTCATCCCCCAGAAATTCCCTATTTATAGGTCATGCATCAAATCTTCCATATCCATATTAAAATACAACTAAATCAATCAAATTTGGGCTCAAAATAATCCTTATACATTTAGCTTCAATTATCAATGTAATCATTCCATTCCATTCAGTATTTGTCACAATACACCAAAGTGAAAGGAACTTTTTTCTTTTATATATGTTCTTAGCTCTGATTGGTTGAATTACTGGTTTGACACCAGAAAAGTAAGACAGATGAATGCCATGTCCTCTATTGATCAAATGCCATGTCCTCTATTGATCAAATGACATGTCCTCTATTGATCAAATGACATGTCCTCTATTGATCAAATGCCATGTCCTCTATTGATCAAATGACATGTCCTCTATTGATCAAATGCCATGTCCTCTATTGATCAAATGACATGTCCTCTATTGATCAAATGCCATGTCCTCTATTGATCAAATGACATGTCCTCTATTGTTCAAATGACATGTCCTATATTGATCAAATGACATGTCCTCTTGATCAAATGACATGTCCTCTATTGATCAAATGACATGTCCTCTATTGATCAAATGACATGTCCTCTATTGATCAAATGACATGTCCTCTATTGATCAAATGACCTGTCCTTTATTGATCAAATGGCATGTCCTCTATTGATCAAATGACATGTCCTCTATTGATCAAATGACATGTCCTCTATTGATCAAATGACATGTCCTCTATTGATCAAATGACATGTCCTCTTGATCAAATGACATGTCCTCTATTGATCAAATGACATGTCCTCTATTGATCAATAAATGTTAGAGAACAAAGGGATAATCAAGAACAAAGATAAACAAAGCAGCAAAAAACTTAACACAGAAAAGTAAAACGATGGCACCACAGACAATATAAAACATGCACAGATAAACAATGAGCACCACAGACAATATAAAACATGCACAGATAAACGATGGCACCACAGACAATATAAAACATGCACAGATAAACGATGGCACCACAGACAATATAAAACATGCACAGATAAACAATGGCACCACAGACAATATAAAACATGCACAGATAAACAATGAGCACCACAGACAATATAAAACATGCACAGATAAACAATGAGCACCACAGACAATATAAAACATGCACAGATAAACAATGAGCACCACAGACAATATAAAACATGCACAGATAAACGATGGCACCACAGACAATATAAAACATGCACAGATAAACGATGGCACCACAGACAATATAAAACATGCACAGATAAACAATGGCACCACAGACAATATAAAACATGCACAGATAAACAATGAGCACCACAGACAATATAAAACATGCACAGATAAACAATGAGCACCACAGACAATATAAAACATGCACAGATAAACAATGAACACCACAGACAATATAAAACATGCACAGATAAACGATGGCACCACAGACAATATAAAACATGCACAGATAAACAATGAACACCACAGACAATATAAAACATGCACAGATAAACGATGGCACCACAGACAATATAAAACATGCACAGATAAACAATGAGCACCACAGACAATATAAAACATGCACAGATAAACAATGAGCACCACAGACAATATAAAGCATGCACAGATAAACAATGAGCACCACAGACAATATAAAACATGCACATATAAACAATGGCACCACAGACAATATAAAACATGCACAGATAAACAATGAGCACCACAGACAATATAAAACATGCACAGATAAACAATGAGCACCACAGACAATATAAAACATGCACAGATAAACAATGAGCACCACAGACAATATAAAACATGCACAGATAAACAATGAGTACCACAGACAATATAAAACATGCACAGATAAACGATGGCACCACAGACAATATAATACATGCACAGATAAACAATGAGCACCACAGACAATATAAAACATGCACAGATAAACAATGAGCACCATAGACAATATAAAACATGCACAGATAAACAATGAGCACCACAGACAATATAAAACATGCACAGATAAACAATGAGCACCACAGACAATATAAAACATGCACAGATAAACAATGAGCACCACAGACAATATAAAACATGCACAGATAAACAATGAGCACCACAGACAATATAAAACATGCACAGATAAACGATGGCACCACAGACAATATAAAACATGCACAGATAAACAATAAGCACCACAGACAATATAAAACATGCACAGATAAACAATGAGCACCACAGACAATATAAAACATGCACAGATAAACAATGAGCACCACAGACAATATAAAACATGCACAGATAAACGATGACACCACAGACAATATAAAACATGCACAGATAAACAATGAGCACCACAGACAATATAAAACATGCACAGATAAACGATGACATCACAGACAATATAAAACATGCACAGATAAACGATGGCACCACAGACAATATAAAACATGCACAGATAAACAATAAGCACCACAGACAATATAAAACATGCACAGATAAACAATGAGCACCACTGACAATATAAAACATGCACAGATAAACAATGAGCACCACAGACAATATAAAACATGCACAGATAAACAATGAGCACCACAGACAATATAAAACATGCACAGATAAACGATGGCACCACAGACAATATAAAACATGCACAGATAAACAATGAGCACCACAGACAATATAAAACATGCACAGATAAACAATGAGCACCACAGACAATATAAAACATGCACAGATAAACAATGAGCACCACAGACAATATAAAACATGCACAGATAAACGATGGCACCACAGACAATATAAAACATGCACAGATAAACGATGGCACCACAGACAATATAAAACATGCACAGATAAACGATGGCACCACAGACAATATAAAACATGCACAGATAAACGATGGCACCACAGACAATATAAAACATGCACAGATAAATGATGGCACCACAGACAATATAAAACATGCACAGATAGACGATGGCACCACAGACAATATAAAACATGCACAGATAAACGATGGCACCACAGACAATATAAAACATGCACAGATAAACAATGGCACCACAGACAATATAAAACATGCACAGATAAACAATGAGCACCACAGACAATATAAAACATGCACAGATAAACAATGAGCACCACACACAATATAAAACATGCACAGATAAACAATGAACACCACAGACAATATAAAACATGCACAGATAAACGATGGCACCACAGACAATATAAAACATGCACAGATAAACAATGAACACCACAGACAATATAAAACATGCACAGATAAACGATGGCACCACAGACAATATAAAACATGCACAGATAAACGATGGCACCACAGACAATATAAAACATGCACAGATAAACAATGAGCACCACAGACAATATAAAACATGCACAGATAAACAATGAGCACCACAGACAATATAAAACATGCACAGATAAACAATAAAGGTAATAACAAAATTACCGAACTCCGAACAATCTTACAAAGGGAAAGTCAAAACTCATAATTATATAAACAGACAAAATCAGTCAACAACCGGAAAACTGTGAAAACCGTAATGACCCTGACTTGGTACAGGCATTTCTAAAGAAATGGTGGGTTGAATCAGATTTTAAGGTGCCAAACCTCCCGCTCTCATTACGGTTCAAAGGTTCCGGCTGTCACTGTAACAGTATTTAAATACAGGAACAAAATAGGTAAAATAGTTGTCAAAGCAGTACCATATTCGGTGACGTAAATGTCAAAAATATTTTTACGTCACACATTGACAAAAAAAATTCTTGACATATTTGACTCTTTATCTTTATACATTTTCACTATATGAAAATGCATCGCTTATAATTTTTTCTGCAGAGACGGAATATATTTCGACAAGATATTGGTATCGGAATATAAACTTTTTAAGAGATCGAATAAGGCGAATCTTTTTATAGCCCTGGTCCAGTAGCCTGTTTCTCAGATGAAGATGACGTTTCAGGAAATCAGAATAATTGCTACTGCCCCTTGCATAGCGAATCAATTGCGAGATGTAAACACCATATGCAGGAGAAGCTGGTATATTGCTGCACATATTTGGAAAATTTATGATTTTAAAATTGAAGTCGTCCCGCTTATCATAAATTTTAGTACTGAGTTGACCACTGTCGTCAAATTCGAGGTATAAGTCCAAAAATGATGCGGACGAAGCTGTATCGGTGGTCTCTTTAACTTCCAGCTCTGGAGGATATATCAATGGAAGAAATTCTGCAAATCTAGAATTATTGATAGATAAAACGTCATCAATATACCTGTATGTGAAATTAAAGGCTCTAGCCTCATGAATCTTCTTATCTTTTACAAGCTTTTGAAGAAACTCCGACTCATATGAGTATAAAAATAAATCGGCTAGAAGAGGGGCACAATTCGTACCCATTGGTATGCCGACGACCTGCTGAAACAGTGTCCCTCCAAAGGAGACAAATATGTTATCGATGAGGAACTCCAGAATACTGATCACTTGTTCCTCGGAGTAGCATGTTTTACCTTTATGAATTTTGTTTGAAAAATATGTGGAATTGTAGCCTAACACAACAAATTTTGAGCCATAGTTTCTATGACTAAAAGCTTTATGAATTGTTTCTTTTAAGCGGGTTTTTAATTTGTCATGCGGTAGGGTGGTATATAGAGTTGAAAAATCAAAGGTTTTGATGGAGGATACCTGAGAGAAAGATCTTGATTTCAGGTTATCCAAAAGATCTTTAGAGTTTTTCAAAATCCACATGTGATTTATGCCACTATGCGAGTAAACAGTTTCACAATATTTCTGTTGTCCCTCTTTTACTGCAGACAGAATCTTTGTTAGGTGAATAGACAATTCTTTCGTCGAACAAGTTGATGATCCCGTGAGCACCACAGACAATATAAAGCATGCACAGATAAACAATGAGCACCACAGACAATATAAAACATGCACAGATAAACGATGGCACCACAGACAATATAAAACATGCACATATAAACAATGGCACCACAGACAATATAAAACATGCACAGATAAACAATGAGCACCACAGACAATATAAAACATGCACAGATAAACAATGAGCACCACAGACAATATAAAACATGCACAGATAAACAATGAGCACCACAGACAATATAAAACATGCACAGATAAACAATGAGTACCACAGACAATATAAAACATGCACAGATAAACGATGGCACCACAGACAATATAATACATGCACAGATAAACAATGAGCACCACAGACAATATAAAACATGCACAGATAAACAATGAGCACCATAGACAATATAAAACATGCACAGATAAACAATGAGCACCACAGACAATATAAAACATGCACAGATAAACAATGAGCACCACAGACAATATAAAACATGCACAGATAAACAATGAGCACCACAGACAATATAAAACATGCACAGATAAACAATGAGCACCACAGACAATATAAAACATGCACAGATAAACGATGGCACCACAGACAATATAAAACATGCACAGATAAACAATAAGCACCACAGACAATATAAAACATGCACAGATAAACAATGAGCACCACAGACAATATAAAACATGCACAGATAAACAATGAGCACCACAGACAATATAAAACATGCACAGATAAACGATGACACCACAGACAATATAAAACATGCACAGATAAACAATGAGCACCACAGACAATATAAAACATGCACAGATAAATGATGACACCACAGACAATATAAAACATGCACAGATAAACGATGGCACCACAGACAATATAAAACATGCACAGATAAACAATAAGCACCACAGACAATATAAAACATGCACAGATAAACAATGAGCACCACTGACAATATAAAACATGCACAGATAAACAATGAGCACCACAGACAATATAAAACATGCACAGATAAACAATGAGCACCACAGACAATATAAAACATGCACAGATAAACGATGGCACCACAGACAATATAAAACATGCACAGATAAACGATGGCACCACAGACAATATAAAACATGCACAGATAAATGATGGCACCACAGACAATATAAAACATGCACAGATAAACGATGGCACCACAGACAATATAAAACATGCACAGATAAACGATGGCACCACAGACAATATAAAACATGCACAGATAAATGATGGCACCACAGACAATATAAAACATGCACAGATAGACGATGGCACCACAGACAATATAAAACATGCACAGATAAACGATGGCACCACAGACAATATAAAACATGCACAGATAAACAATGGCACCACAGACAATATAAAACATGCACAGATAAACGATGGCACCACAGACAATATAAAACATGCACAGATAAACGATGGCACCACAGACAATATAAAACATGCACAGATAAACAATGGCACCACAGACAATATAAAACATGCACAGATAAATGATGGCACCACAGACAATATAAAACATGCACAGATAAACGATGGCACCACAGACAATATAAAACATGCACAGATAAACAATGGCACCACAGACAATATAAAACATGCACAGATAAACAATGGCACCACAGACAATATAAAACATGCACAGATAAACAATGAGCACCACAGACAATATAAAACATGCACAGATAAACAATGAGCACCACAGACAATATAAAACATGCACAGATAAACAATGAGCACCACAGACAATATAAAACATGCACAGATAAACGATGGCACCACAGACAATATAAAACATGCACAGATAAACGATGGCACCACAGACAATATAAAACATGCACAGATAAACGATGGCACCACAGACAATATAAAACATGCACAGATAAACGATGGCACCACAGACAATATAAAACATGCACAGATAAACGATGGCACCACAGACAATATAAAACATGCACAGATAAACGATGGCACCACAGACAATATAAAACATGCACAGATAAACGATGGCACCACAGACGATATAAAACATGCACAGATAAACAATGGCACCACAAACAATATAAAACATGCACAGATAAACGATGGCACCAGACAATATAAAACATGCACAGATAAACGATGGCACCACAGACAATATAAAACATGCACAGATAAACGATGGCACCACAGACAATATAAAACATGCACAGATAAACGATGGCACCACAGACAATATAAAACATGCACAGATAAACGATGGCACCACAGACAATATAAAACATGCACAGATAAACGATGGCACCACAGACAATATAAAACATGCACAGATAAACGATGGCACCACAGACAATATAAAACATGCACAGATAAACAATGAGCACCACAGACAATATAAAACATGCACAGATAAACGATGGCACCACAGACAATATAAAACGTGCACAGATAAACGATGGCACCACAGACATTATAAAACATGCACAGATAAACGATGGCACCACAGACGATATAAAACATGCACAGATAAACGATGGCACCACAGACAATATAAAACATGCACAGATAAACGATGGCACCACAGATAATATAAAACATGCACAGATAAACGATGGCACCACAGACATTATAAAACATGCACAGATAAACGATGGCACCACAGACAATATAAAACATGCACAGATAAACGATGGCACCACAGACAATATAAAACATGCACAGATAAACGATGGCACCACAGACGATATAAAACATGCACAGATAAACGATGGCACCACAGACAATATAAAACATGCACAGATAAACGATGGCACCACAGACAATATAAAACATGCACAGATAAACGATGGCACCACAGACAATATAAAACATGCACAGATAAACAATGGCACCACAGACAATATAAAACATGCACAGATAAACGATGGCACCACAGACAATATAAAACATGCACAGATAAACAATGGCACCACAGACAATATAAAACATGCACAGATAAACGATGGCACCACAGACAATATAAAACATGCACAGATAAACAATAAGCACCACAGACAATATAAAACATGCACAGATAAACAATGAGCACCACTGACAATATAAAACATGCACAGATAAACAATGAGCACCACAGACAATATAAAACATGCACAGATAAACAATGAGCACCACAGACAATATAAAACATGCACAGATAAACGATGGCACCACAGACAATATAAAACATGCACAGATAAACGATGGCACCACAGACAATATAAAACAGGCACAGATAAACGATGGCACCACAGACAATATAAAACATGCACAGATAAACAATGGCACCACAGACAATATAAAACATGCACAGATAAACGATGGCACCACAGACAATATAAAACATGCACAGATAAACAATGGCACCACAGACAATATAAAACATGCACAGATAAATGATGGCACCACAGACAATATAAAACATGCACAGATAAACGATGGCACCACAGACAATATAAAACATGCACAGATAAACAATGGCACCACAGACAATATAAAACATGCACAGATAAATGATGGCACCACAGACAATATAAAACATGCACAGATAAACGATGGCACCACAGACAATATAAAACATGCACAGATAAACAATGGCACCACAGACAATATAAAACATGCACAGATAAACAATGGCACCACAGACAATATAAAACATGCACAGATAAACAATGAGCACCACAGACAATATAAAACATGCACAGATAAACAATGAGCACCACAGACAATATAAAACATGCACAGATAAACAATGAGCACCACAGACAATATAAAACATGCACAGATAAACGATGGCACCACAGACAATATAAAACATGCACAGATAAACGATGGCACCACAGACAATATAAAACATGCACAGATAAACGATGGCACCACAGACAATATAAAACATGCACAGATAAACGATGGCACCACAGACAATATAAAACATGCACAGATAAACGATGGCACCACAGACAATATAAAACATGCACAGATAAACGATGGCACCACAGACAATATAAAACATGCACAGATAAACGATGGCACCACAGACGATATAAAACATGCACAGATAAACAATGGCACCACAAACAATATAAAACATGCACAGATAAACGATGGCACCAGACAATATAAAACATGCACAGATAAACGATGGCACCACAGACAATATAAAACATGCACAGATAAACGATGGCACCACAGACAATATAAAACATGCACAGATAAACGATGGCACCACAGACAATATAAAACATGCACAGATAAACGATGGCACCACAGACAATATAAAACATGCACAGATAAACGATGGCACCACAGACAATATAAAACATGCACAGATAAACAATGAGCACCACAGACAATATAAAACATGCACAGATAAACAATGAGCACCACAGACAATATAAATCATGCACAGAAAAACGATGGCACCACAGACAATATAAAACATGCACAGATAAACAATGGCACCACAGACAATATAAAACATGCACAGATAAACGATGGCACCACAGACAATATAAAACATGCACAGATAAACAATGGCACCACAGACAATATAAAACATGCACAGATAAACGATGGCACCACAGACAATATAAAACATGCACAGATAAACAATAAGCACCACAGACAATATAAAACATGCACAGATAAACAATGAGCACCACTGACAATATAAAACATGCACAGATAAACAATGAGCACCACAGACAATATAAAACATGCACAGATAAACAATGAGCACCACAGACAATATAAAACATGCACAGATAAACGATGGCACCACAGACAATATAAAACATGCACAGATAAACGATGGCACCACAGACAATATAAAACATGCACAGATAAACGATGGCACCACAGACAATATAAAACATGCACAGATAAACAATGGCACCACAGACAATATAAAACATGCACAGATAAACGATGGCACCACAGACAATATAAAACATGCACAGATAAACAATGGCACCACAGACAATATAAAACATGCACAGATAAATGATGGCACCACAGACAATATAAAACATGCACAGATAAACGATGGCACCACAGACAATATAAAACATGCACAGATAAACAATGGCACCACAGACAATATAAAACATGCACAGATAAATGATGGCACCACAGACAATATAAAACATGCACAGATAAACGATGGCACCACAGACAATATAAAACATGCACAGATAAACAATGGCACCACAGACAATATAAAACATGCACAGATAAACAATGGCACCACAGACAATATAAAACATGCACAGATAAACAATGAGCACCACAGACAATATAAAACATGCACAGATAAACAATGAGCACCACAGACAATATAAAACATGCACAGATAAACAATAAGCACCACAGACAATATAAAACATGCACAGATAAACGATGGCACCACAGACAATATAAAACATGCACAGATAAACAATGGCACCACAGACAATATAAAACATGCACAGATAAACGATGGCACCACAGACAATATAAAACATGCACAGATAAACAATGGCACCACAGACAATATAAAACATGCACAGATAAATGATGGCACCACAGACAATATAAAACATGCACAGATAAACGATGGCACCACAGACAATATAAAACATGCACAGATAAACAATGGCACCACAGACAATATAAAACATGCACAGATAAACAATGAGCACCACAGACAATATAAAACATGCACAGATAAACGATGGCACCACAGACAATATAAAACATGCACAGATAAACGATGGCACCACAGACAATATAAAACATGCACAGATAAACGATGGCACCACAGACAATATAAAACATGCACAGATAAACGATGGCACCACAGACGATATAAAACATGCACAGATAAACAATGGCACCACAAACAATATAAAACATGCACAGATAAACGATGGCACCAGACAATATAAAACATGCACAGATAAACGATGGCACCACAGACAATATAAAACATGCACAGATAAACGATGGCACCACAGACAATATAAAACATGCACAGATAAACGATGGCACCATAGACAATATAAAACATGCACAGATAAACGATGGCACCACAGACAATATAAAACATGCACAGATAAACGATGGCACCACAGAAAATATAATACATGCACAGATAAACGATGGCACCACAGACAATATAAAACATGCACAGATAAACAATGAGCTCCAGACAATATAAAACATGCACAGATAAACGATGGCACCACAGACAATATAAAACATGCACAGATAAACGATGGCACCACAGACATTATAAAACATGCACAGATAAACGATGGCACCACAGACGATATAAAACATGCACAGATAAACGATGGCACCACAGACAATATAAAACATGCACAGATAAACGATGGCACCACAGACAATATAAAACATGCACAGATAAACGATGGCACCACAGACATTATAAAACATGCACAGATAAACGATGGCACCACAGACAATATAAAACATGCACAGATAAACGATGGCACCACAGACAATATAAAACATGCACAGATAAACGATGGCACCACAGACAATATAAAACATGCACAGATAAACGATGGCACCACAGACAATATAAAACATGCACAGATAAACAATGGCACCACAGACAATATAAAACATGCACAGATAAACGATGGCACCACAGACAATATAAAACATGCACAGATAAACGATGGCACCACAGACAATATAAAACATGCACAGATAAACGATGGCACCACAAACAATATAAAACATGCACAGATAAACGATGGCACCACAGACAATATAAAACATGCACAGATAAACGATGGCACCACAAACAATATAAAACATGCACAGATAAACGATGGCACCACAGACAATATAAAACATGCACAGATAAACGATGGCACCACAGACAATAAAAAACATGCACAGATAAACGATAGCACCACAGACAATATAAAACATGCACAGATAAACGATGTCACCACAGACAATATAAAACATGCACAGATAAACGATGGCACCACAGACAATATAAAACATGCACAGAAAAACGATGAGCACCACAGACAATATAAAACATAAAACATGCACAGATAAACGATGGCACCACAGACAATATAAAACATGCACAGATAAACGATGGCACCACAGACAATATAAAACATGCACAGATAAACGATGGCACCACAGACAATATAAAACATGCACAGATAAACGATGGCACCACAGACAATATAAAACATAAAACATGCACAGATAAAAGATGGCACCACAGACAATATAAAACATAAAACATGCACAGATAAACGATGGCACCACAGACAATATAAAACATGCACAGATAAACGATGGCACCACAGACAATATAAAACATGCACAGATAAACGATGGCACCACAGACAATATAAAACATGCACAGATAAACGATGGCACCACAGACAATATAAAACATGCACAGATAAACGATGGCACCACAGACAATATAAAACATAAAACATGCACAGATAAACGATGAGCACCACAGACAATATAAAACATAAAACATGCACAGATAAACGATGGCACCACAGACAATATAAAACATGCACAGATAAACGATGGCACCACAGACAATATAAAACATGCACAGATAAACGATGGCACCACAGACAATATAAAACATGCACAGATAAACGATGGCACCACAGACAATATAAAACATGCACAGATAAACGATGGCACCACAGACAATATAAAACATGCACAGATAAACGATGGCACCACAGACAATATAAAACATGCACAGATAAACAATGGCACCACAGACAATATAAAACATGCACAGATAAACGATGGCACCACAGACAATATAAAACATGCACAGATAAACAATGAGCACCACAGACAATATAAAACATGCACAGATAAACGATGGCACCACAGACAATATAAAACATGCACAGATAAACAATGGCACCACAGACAATATAAAACATGCACAGATAAACGATGGCACCACAGACAATATAAAACATGCACAGATAAACGATGGCACCACAAACAATATAAAACATGCACAGATTCAATTGAAATTTTAAATGAATTGAAAAGAACTGAGGATATTGTTGAGAAATGTAAATATATTGCCTTCTGGTCCACCTTCTCTTCATTAATCTAATGTATCAAAACCATGTTCTACTCTGTCATAATTCAGCTAACTAATATTTTACAGGAAATACTACAGAGAAGGTCAAGATCTTACTTTAGATGTAGGACCCTACATGAAAGCTCTTGAGGTAATTAATAAAATTCTCATTAATTTTGGTAGGTACCTTTACTCTGGTGTTATTAAAGGAAAATGCCATGGTCTTAACAAGTTAGCGTGAAAATTTAAATGACAGTAAATAAAAGACATTTGTATTAATGAATGTTAAAAATAGTATACCGTAAGGTAGAATTTGGTCATTGAAGTTGCATGTAGCACCAAATAATGGGGATCACCATTTTTCGTAACTCTTCAATGTGAGGAGACAAAAGGCATAATCCATTCTCGGATTATACCTGCAATTAAAGCTCTTCCAAAAGAGCCGTGATGTCATGCAATCGGCATCGTATATTATAGCAGCATTGCTCAGTTGCAATTTTATCATTAAAAATTATGTAAATCATAAAATAACGTCGTATATTTATCTTTTGATATTTACAAAATCATTATGACTTCGTTGTCAAGCATTTCATTGCACTAACGAAAAGGGAAAGTGTGAGAAGAATTTTTTGTAATTACCGATCAGGACTACCCTAGTTAACACATCGACCAGTGACCACGAAAAACACGGGAAAGTACGACAGCATTGGCGACAAAAAGAAAAAAACATATGTACGCATAAAACGAGTTAAAAGTGACAGTTATTTATCCTACGGCCAATCATGTAAAGCATGGAATTATACGTAGATACCCCCCCATTTGTTTTATGAAAATGTAACATGGGATGGGAATAATAAGAAAACAAATTAGGACGATATGCAAATTGTTAACATTGTATTGCAGTTGATCTGATATTAAAACATAACCAAAAGGGCTCGATGGTGGGAAGAGTCAAAATTTATTTATTTATTCAACTAACATGATCTGTCTCCGTGACGTCACATGAAGAGGTGTCATGGCCGCTTACACTACGACAGGAAATTCCAAATATTCATATTTCTAATTGGGTATATTAATGTTAATAAAGGTGTCTTTTATTTAATAATTAGTTATTTACGAATAAAAAATTACAATGTATTGAATAATAACAATTGTTTTCCTTTAAGGTTAGGCTTATTTTTGATTATCGCTTTAGCAATTTCAAGCAAGTTGCAATAAACTTGCTCTCAGCTTTGAAGAAAGGCAGACTTGTTTGTATCCTAAGAAGAAAGTCAGACTCTTGTGTATCCTAAGAAGAAAGGCAGACTCGTGTGTATCCTAAGAAGAAAGGCAGACTTGTGTGTATCCTAAGAAAAAAGGCAGACTCGTGAGTATCCTAAGAAGAAAGGCAGACTCGTGTGTATCCTAAGAAGAAAGGCAGACTCGTGTGTATCCTAAGAAGAAAGTCAGACTCGTGTGTATCCTAAGAAGAAAGGCAGACTTGTGTGTATCCTAAGAAGAAAGGCAGACTCGTGTGTATCCTAAGAAGAAAGTCAGACTCGTGTGTAACCTAAGAAGAAAGGCAGACTCGTGTGTATCCTAAGAAGAAAGTCAGACTCGTGTGTATCCTAAGAAGAAAGGCAGACTCGTGTGTATCCTAAGAAGAAAGTCAGATTTGTGTGTATCCTAAGAAGAAAGGCAGACTCGTGTGTATCCTAAGAAGAAAGGCAGACTCGTGTGTATCCTAAGAAGAAAGGCAGACTTGTTTTGTGTATCCTAAGAAGAAAGGCAGACTTGTTTTGTGTATCCTAAGAAGAAAGGCAGACTTGTGTGTATCCTAAGAAGAAAGGCAGACTCGTGTGTATCCTAAGAAGAAAGGCAGACTCGTGTGTATCCTAAGAAGAAAGGCAGACTCATGTGTGTCCTAAGAAGAAAGTCAGACTCGTGTGTATCCTAAGAAGAAAGGCAGACTTGTGTGTATCCTAAGAAGAAAGTCAGACTCGTGTGTATCCTAAGAAGAAAGGCAGACTCGTGTGTATCCTAAGAAGAAAGGCAGACTTGTGTGTATCCTAAGAAGAAAGGCAGACTCTTGTGTATCCTAATTGGAAAGTCAGACTCGTGTGTATCCTAAGAAGAAAGGCAGACTCGTGTGTATCCTAAGAAGAAAGGCAGACTCGTGTGTCTGCTCTCTAACTAATTCATTCTTTGACAAATTCTCACCAGATTAATACAATTTTTTTTCAAGAATAGCTTGGGTTAGTTGGAAAATGAGTGGCCTTGAAATACTTTTTTGGGAGTAAAATGTTTTTAATGAAAAACTGTGAATTTTGAGAATTGTTGCTTGTGGGTACTCTAGTTAATTCATTCTATGACACATTCTCACCAAATTAAAACAACATTTTTATTTCATGAATATTTGAGTTAATTCACAACTCATTTGATCACACTTGATTGAATTTAATCCAACTTTACCACCTTCATTTTTATTTTAGATTTCTCATGTCTGATATAAAGGCCATTATGTCTCAGATAAAAGACAGCTGTGTGTAATGATATGCACTTCTTTATTCTGCACCAATTTATATACATGCTAGAATTTTTTATTCTACACTTATTTATATTAATATCAAAGTGCACAGGGTTCTTTTTTAGGACCTTTACTCTTTCTAGTATACATTAATGATATAGTAGATAGTATTGAATCACTAACTCATATTTTAGTCTGGTCACACATTCTTAATGTACAGTTCAATTTCACAATTCCCTGCAATATAATATTCTGCTTGAGACAATATTCATCAATATTTGTGTAATAACTCTATAATATTATGCACTGGTATTTAGTTGTACCAAGAAATTTAAACTGTTAAGCTGCAGTTGTGAATTTCCCTGATGAATTTTGTTTTTTAAGAATTCCCATTTATATATTATGAAGTCAAGTGTATATTATTCAAGAAAATGAAATAAAACTTGACTGTGATGGCTTTTGTGTGGTCCCTTTCCAAACTGTAATCTGATAACCTATGCCCGCCATCCATCTTTATATGACCCAGATTCTCACATTTTAATCTGGAATCAACTGATATTCAAGCTGTAACTACATTATGAAGAGTTATACCTGGATAATTTTTCAAAATTTAATATTTTGAATAATTAAAAAAAAATACTAAATAATTTATTTAAATTTTTCTTTCAAGTTGTAGAATATATTTATATCTCAATAACAAATATTTTTTCCCAAATGATCAAGCTGAAAATGGCTACAAGACTTTCCCATGCAGTAGATGTGTTTTGACTTTCTCTGTAGATAGGAGGTCAGAAGACTATGACATTCTGTCCCTCTGAGGTATATTTAATAAGTAGAATAACCTATATTAATTACATGATGTCTCTGATTTGTATGTTCAATGATAATAGAGTCAGTTTATATATTGTTGCAGTATGCTTGTGATATTGAAGCTGAGATTGTTGGTAAGCCGTCTAATGCTTTCTTCAACGCTGTACTACAAGATATGGGTCAACCTGCAGAAAGTGTAAGTTTTATACTATAGAGAATATAATGTATTTATTGCATATCAGAATAAAAAGTGTATTGTCGTTGAGTTTGGTAATTTTTTTGAAATTTTTTTTTGTGTTGAAAGTTAGTATTTATCTTCAAAACATGAGTATAAAATGTTGTTTGGCGAAATTCGACCAAAAAACGTGTATTTTCGTTGTTTTTTATGTGCAACTTGTCTCCCAGCATCATTAATTATGAATGTCCCAATTTCCGAACTGCATGATCAATGGCACTGATGTTTACACTTCAGCATGAGTTTGAACTCTCAACACTTCCTTTAATTCCATCCAACAGTCATGTTGGTGGCCTATGTTAATTCTTGTTTTATTATTTTCGCCAAAGCTTCTTTCTGGTTCCTTTTACTAGCAGAATCAGTTAAAATTCTCGTATGACCTCGTGCAGGTTTTCAATCGGCAGACATTTTTTCCCCAGCAACAGACTTCCCTCATGCGTAATAAAAAGTCATATATCGTTGTACAGACAGGAATTTATGATCGAGATGTGTTTTCATGAAAATAAAAGATAACAGATGGACTTTTAATAAAAGATAACAGATGGACTTTTAATAAAAGATAACAGATGGACTTTTAATAAAAGATAACAGATGGACTTTTAATAAAAGATAACAGATGAACTTTTTACTTAAAAAATTTAATAATTAGTCTTAATTTATGTTTCTAATGTATTCCTTGAAAAAAATATCTGGACAAAAAAAATCCACCAATATCAATGATATTATACCTTTATTGTTTTATGTTAAGTTGCTACGATTGGTGATGACATTCTGTAATGTTGATATTTATGTTTTATGTTAGGTTGTTTTGATTGGCGATGACATTCTGTAATGTTGGTATTTATGTTGTTAGGTTGTTATGATTGGTGATGATGACATTCTGTAATGTTGATATTTATGTTGTTAGGTTGTTATGTTTGGTGATGACATTCTGTAATGTTGATATTTATGTTGTTAGGTTATGATTGGTGATGATGACATTCTGTAATGTTGATATTTATGTTGTTAGGTTGTTATGATTGATGATGACATTCTGTAATGTTGGTATTTATGTTGTTAGGTTGTTATGTTTGGTGATGACATTCGGTAATGTTGGTATTTATGTTGTTAGGTTGTTATGATTGGTGATGACATTCTGTAATGTTGATATTTATGTTTTATGTTAGGTTGTTATGATTGGTGATGACATTCTGTAATGTTGATATTTATGTTGTTAGGTTGTTATGATTGGTGATGATGACATTCTGTAATGTTGATATTTATGTTGTTAAGTTTGTTATGATTGATGATGACATTCTGTAATGTTGATATTTATGTTTTGTGTTAGGTTGTTATGATTGGTGATGACATTCTGTAATGTTGATATTGATGTTTTATGTTAGGTTATGATTCGTGATGATGACATTCTGTAATGTTGGTATTTATGTTGTTAGGTTGTTATGATTGGTGATGACATTCTGTAATGTTGATATTTATGTTGTTAGGTTGTTATGATTGGTGATGACATTCTGTAATGTTGATATTTATGTTGTTAGGTTGTTATGATTGGTGATGATGACATTCTGTAATGTTGATATTTATGTTGTTAAGTTTGTTATGATTGATGATGACATTCTGTAATGTTGATATTTATGTTTTGTGTTAGGTTGTTATGATTGGTGATGACATTCTGTAATGTTGATATTGATGTTTTATGTTAGGTTATGATTCGTGATGATGACATTCTGTAATGTTGGTATTTATGTTGTTAGGTTGTTATGATTGGTGATGACATTCTATAATGTTGATATTTATGTTGTTAGGTTGTTATGATTGGTGATGACATTCTGTAATGTTGATATTTATGTTGTTAAGTTGTTATGATTGGTGATGACATTCTGTAATGTTGATATTTATGTTGTTAAGTTGTTATGATTGGTGATGACATTCTGTAATGTTGGTATTTATGTTGTTAGGTTGTTATGATTGATGATGACATTCTGTAATGTTGGTATTTATGTTGTTAGGTTGTTATGATTGGTGATGACATTCTGTAATGTTGATATTTATGTTGTTAGGTTGTTATGATTGGTGATGGCATTCTGTAATGTTGATATTTATGTTGTTAAGTTGTTATGATTGGTGATGACATTCTGTAATGTTGGTATTTATGTTTTATGTTAAGTTGTTATGATTGGTGATGACATTCTGTAATGTTGATATTGATGTTTTGTGTTAGGTTGTTATGATTGATGATGACATTCTGTAATGTTGATATTTATGTTGTTAGGTTGTTATGTTTGGTGATGACATTCTGTAATGTTGATATTTATGTTGTTAGGTTGTTATGATTGATGATGACATTCTGTAATGTTGGTATTGATGTTTTGTGTTAGGTTGTTATGATTGATGATGACATTCTGTAATGTTAGTATTTATGTTGTTAGGTTGTTATGTTTGGTGATGACATTCTGTAATGTTGGTATTTATGTTGTTAGGTTGTTATGATTGGTGATGACATTCTGTAATGTTGATATTTATGTTGTTAGGTTGTTATGATTGGTGATGATGACATTCTGTAATGTTGATATTTATGTTGTTAAGTTGTTATGATTGATGATGACATTCTGTAATGTTGGTATTGATGTTTTGTGTTAGGTTGTTATGATTGGTGATGACATTCTGTAATGTTGGTATTTATGTTGTTAGGTTGTTATGATTGATGATGACATTCTGTAATGTTGATATTTATGTTTTGTGTTAGGTTGTTATGATTGGTGATGACATTCTGTAATGTTGATATTGATGTTTTATGTTAGGTTATGATTCGTGATGATGACATTCTGTAATGTTGATATTTATGTTTTACGTTAGGTTATGATTCGTGATGATGACATTCTGTAATGTTGGTATTTATGTTTTATGTTAAGTTGTTATGATTGGTGATGACATTCTGTAATGTTGATATTGATGTTTTGTGTTAGGTTGTTATGATTGATGATGACATTCTGTAATGTTGATATTTATGTTGTTAGGTTGTTATGTTTGGTGATGACATTCTGTAATGTTGATATTTATGTTGTTAGGTTGTTATGATTGATGATGACATTCTGTAATGTTGGTATTGATGTTTTGTGTTAGGTTGTTATGATTGATGATGACATTCTGTAATGTTGATATTTATGTTGTTAGGTTGTTATGATTGGTGATGACATTCTGTAATGTTGGTATTTATGTTGTTAGGTTGTTATGATTGATGATGACATTCTGTAATGTTGGTATTTATGTTGTTAGGTTGTTATGTTTGGTGATGACATTCTGTAATGTTGGTATTTATGTTGTTAGGTTGTTATGATTGGTGATGACATTCTGTAATGTTGATATTTATGTTTTATGTTAGGTTGTTATGATTGGTGATGACATTCTGTAATGTTGATATTTATGTTGTTAGGTTGTTATGATTGGTGATGATGACATTCTGTAATGTTGATATTTATGTTGTTAGGTTGTTATGATTTGTGATGATGACATTCTGTAATGTTGATATTTATGTTGTTAAGTTTGTTATGATTGATGATGACATTCTGTAATGTTGATATTTATGTTTTGTGTTAGGTTGTTATGATTGGTGATGACATTCTGTAATGTTGATATTGATGTTTTATGTTAGGTTATGATTCGTGATGATGACATTCTGTAATGTTGGTATTTATGTTGTTAGGTTGTTATGATTGGTGATGACATTCTGTAATGTTGATATTTATGTTGTTAGGTTGTTATGATTGGTGATGACATTCTGTAATGTTGATATTTATGTTGTTAGGTTGTTATGATTGGTGATGATGGCATTCTGTAATGTTGATATTTATGTTGTTAAGTTGTTATGATTGGTGATGACATTCTGTAATGTTGGTATTTATGTTTTATGTTAAGTTGTTATGATTGGTGATGACATTCTGTAATGTTGATATTGATGTTTTGTGTTAGGTTGTTATGATTGATGATGACATTCTGTAATGTTGATATTTATGTTGTTAGGTTGTTATGTTTGGTGATGACATTCTGTAATGTTGATATTTATGTTGTTAGGTTGTTATGATTGATGATGACATTCTGTAATGTTGGTATTGATGTTTTGTGTTAGGTTGTTATGATTGATGATGACATTCTGTAATGTTAGTATTTATGTTGTTAGGTTGTTATGTTTGGTGATGACATTCTGTAATGTTGGTATTTATGTTGTTAGGTTGTTATGATTGGTGATGACATTCTGTAATGTTGGTATTGATGTTTTGTGTTAGGTTGTTATGATTGGTGATGACATTCTGTAATGTTGGTATTTATGTTGTTAGGTTGTTATGATTGATGATGACATTCTGTAATGTTGATATTTATGTTTTGTGTTAGGTTGTTATGATTGGTGATGACATTCTGTAATGTTGATATTGATGTTTTATGTTAGGTTATGATTGGTGATGATGACATTCTGTAATGTTGATATTTATGTTGTTAAGTTGTTATGATTGATGATGACATTCTGTAATGTTGGTATTGATGTTTTGTGTTAGGTTGTTATGATTGGTGATGACATTCTGTAATGTTGGTATTTATGTTGTTAGGTTGTTATGATTGATGATGACATTCTGTAATGTTGATATTTATGTTTTGTGTTAGGTTGTTATGATTGGTGATGACATTCTGTAATGTTGATATTGATGTTTTATGTTAGGTTATGATTCGTGATGATGACATTCTGTAATGTTGATATTTATGTTTTACGTTAGGTTATGATTCGTGATGATGACATTCTGTAATGTTGGTATTTATGTTTTATGTTAAGTTGTTATGATTGGTGATGACATTCTGTAATGTTGATATTGATGTTTTGTGTTAGGTTGTTATGATTGATGATGACATTCTGTAATGTTGATATTTATGTTGTTAGGTTGTTATGTTTGGTGATGACATTCTGTAATGTTGATATTTATGTTGTTAGGTTGTTATGATTGATGATGACATTCTGTAATGTTGGTATTGATGTTTTGTGTTAGGTTGTTATGATTGATGATGACATTCTGTAATGTTGATATTTATGTTTTGTGTTAGGTTGTTATGATTGGTGAGGACATTCTGTAATGTTGATATTTATGTTGTTAGGTTGTTATGATTGGTGATGACATTCTGTAATGTTGATATTTATGTTGTTAAGTTGTTATGATTGGTGATGACATTCTGTAATGTTGATATTTATGTTGTTAGGTTGTTATGATTGGTGATGACATTCTGTAATGTTGATATTTATGTTGTTAAGTTGTTATGATTGGTGATGACATTCTGTAATGTTGATATTTATGTTGTTAAGTTGTTATGATTGGTGATGACATTCTGTAATGTTGGTATTTATGTTGTTAGGTTGTTATGATTGATGATGACATTCTGTAATGTTGGTATTTATGTTGTTAGGTTGTTATGATTGGTGATGACATTCTGTAATGTTGATATTTATGTTGTTAGGTTGTTATGATTGGTGATGGCATTCTGTAATGTTGATATTTATGTTGTTAAGTTGTTATGATTGGTGATGACATTCTGTAATGTTGGTATTTATGTTTTATGTTAAGTTGTTATGATTGGTGATGACATTCTGTAATGTTGATATTGATGTTTTGTGTTAGGTTGTTATGATTGATGATGACATTCTGTAATGTTGATATTTATGTTGTTAGGTTGTTATGTTTGGTGATGACATTCTGTAATGTTGATATTTATGTTGTTAGGTTGTTATGATTGATGATGACATTCTGTAATGTTGGTATTGATGTTTTGTGTTAGGTTGTTATGATTGATGATGACATTCTGTAATGTTAGTATTTATGTTGTTAGGTTGTTATGTTTGGTGATGACATTCTGTAATGTTGGTATTTATGTTGTTAGGTTGTTATGATTGGTGATGACATTCTGTAATGTTGATATTTATGTTGTTAGGTTGTTATGATTGGTGATGATGACATTCTGTAATGTTGATATTTATGTTGTTAAGTTGTTATGATTGATGATGACATTCTGTAATGTTGGTATTGATGTTTTGTGTTAGGTTGTTATGATTGGTGATGACATTCTGTAATGTTGGTATTTATGTTGTTAGGTTGTTATGATTGATGATGACATTCTGTAATGTTGATATTTATGTTTTGTGTTAGGTTGTTATGATTGGTGATGACATTCTGTAATGTTGATATTGATGTTTTATGTTAGGTTATGATTCGTGATGATGACATTCTGTAATGTTGATATTTATGTTTTACGTTAGGTTATGATTCGTGATGATGACATTCTGTAATGTTGGTATTTATGTTTTATGTTAAGTTGTTATGATTGGTGATGACATTCTGTAATGTTGATATTTATGTTGTTAGGTTGTTATGATTGATGATGACATTCTGTAATGTTGGTATTGATGTTTTGTGTTAGGTTGTTATGATTGATGATGACATTCTGTAATGTTGATATTTATGTTGTTAGGTTGTTATGATTGGTGATGACATTCTGTAATGTTGGTATTTATGTTGTTAGGTTGTTATGATTGATGATGACATTCTGTAATGTTGATATTTATGTTTTATGTTAGGTTGTTATGATTGGTGATGACATTCTGTAATGTTGATATTTATGTTGTTAGGTTGTTATGATTGGTGATGATGACATTCTGTAATGTTGATATTTATGTTGTTAGGTTGTTATGATTTGTGATGATGACATTCTGTAATGTTGATATTTATGTTGTTAAGTTTGTTATGATTGATGATGACATTCTGTAATGTTGATATTTATGTTGTTAGGTTGTTATGATTGGTGATGACATTCTGTAATGTTGATATTGATGTTTTATGTTAGGTTATGATTCGTGATGATGACATTCTGTAATGTTGGTATTGATGTTGTTAGGTTGTTATGATTGGTGATGACATTCTGTAATGTTGATATTTATGTTGTTAGGTTGTTATGATTGGTGATGACATTCTGTAATGTTGATATTTATGTTGTTAGGTTGTTATGATTGGTGATGATGGCATTCTGTAATGTTGATATTTATGTTGTTAAGTTGTTATGATTGGTGATGACATTCTGTAATGTTGGTATTTATGTTTTATGTTAAGTTGTTATGATTGGTGATGACATTCTGTAATGTTGATATTGATGTTTTGTGTTAGGTTGTTATGATTGATGATGACATTCTGTAATGTTGATATTTATGTTGTTAGGTTGTTATGTTTGGTGATGACATTCTGTAATGTTGATATTTATGTTGTTAGGTTGTTATGATTGATGATGACATTCTGTAATGTTGGTATTGATGTTTTGTGTTAGGTTGTTATGATTGATGATGACATTCTGTAATGTTAGTATTTATGTTGTTAGGTTGTTATGTTTGGTGATGACATTCTGTAATGTTGGTATTTATGTTGTTAGGTTGTTATGATTGGTGATGACATTCTGTAATGTTGGTATTGATGTTTTGTGTTAGGTTGTTATGATTGGTGATGACATTCTGTAATGTTGGTATTTATGTTGTTAGGTTGTTATGATTGATGATGACATTCTGTAATGTTGATATTTATGTTTTGTGTTAGGTTGTTATGATTGGTGATGACATTCTGTAATGTTGATATTGATGTTTTATGTTAGGTTATGATTGGTGATGATGACATTCTGTAATGTTGATATTTATGTTGTTAAGTTGTTATGATTGATGATGACATTCTGTAATGTTGGTATTGATGTTTTGTGTTAGGTTGTTATGATTGGTGATGACATTCTGTAATGTTGGTATTTATGTTGTTAGGTTGTTATGATTGATGATGACATTCTGTAATGTTGATATTTATGTTTTGTGTTAGGTTGTTATGATTGGTGATGACATTCTGTAATGTTGATATTGATGTTTTATGTTAGGTTATGATTCGTGATGATGACATTCTGTAATGTTGATATTTATGTTTTACGTTAGGTTATGATTCGTGATGATGACATTCTGTAATGTTGGTATTTATGTTTTATGTTAAGTTGTTATGATTGGTGATGACATTCTGTAATGTTGATATTGATGTTTTGTGTTAGGTTGTTATGATTGATGATCACATTCTGTAATGTTGATATTTATGTTGTTAGGTTGTTATGTTTGGTGATGACATTCTGTAATGTTGATATTTATGTTGTTAGGTTGTTATGATTGATGATGACATTCTGTAATGTTGGTATTGATGTTTTGTGTTAGGTTGTTATGATTGATGATGACATTCTGTAATGTTGATATTTATGTTTTGTGTTAGGTTGTTATGATTGGTGAGGACATTCTGTAATGTTGATATTTATGTTGTTAGGTTGTTATGATTGGTGATGACATTCTGTAATTTTGGTATTTATGTTTTGTGTTAGGTTGTTATGATTGATGATGACATTCTGTAATGTTGGTATTGATGTTTTGTGTTAGGTTGTTATGGTTGGTGATGACATTCTGTAATGTTGATATTGATGTTTTGTGTTAGGTTGTTATGATTGATGATGACATTCTGTAATGTTGATATTGATGTTTTGTGTTAGGTTATGATTGATGATGACATTCTGTAATGTTGGTATTTATGTTGTTAGGTTGTTATGATTGATGATGACATTCTGTAATGTTGGTATTGATGTTTTGTGTTAGGTTGTTATGATTGATGATGACATTCTGTAATGTTGGTATTGATGTTTTGTGTTAGGTTGTTATGTTTGGTGATGACATTCTGTAATGTTGATATTGATGTTGTTAGGTTGTTATGATTGATGATGACATTCTGTAATGTTGGTATTGATGTTTTGTGTTAGGTTGTTATGATTGATGATGACATTCTGTAATGTTGATATTTATGTTTTGTGTTAGGTTGTTATGATTGGTGATGACATTCTGTAATGTTGATATTGATGTTTTATGTTAGGTTGTTATGATTGGTGAGGACATTCTGTAATGTTGATATTTATGTTGTTAGGTTGTTATGATTGGTGATGACATTCTGTAATGTTGATATTGATGTTTTATGTTAGGTTGTTATGATTGGTGAGGACATTCTGTAATGTTGGTATTTATGTTGTTAGGTTGTTATGATTGATGATGACATTCTGTAATGTTGATATTTATGTTTTGTGTTAGGTTGTTATGATTGATGATGACATTCTGTAATGTTGGTACTTATGTTGTTAGGTTGTTATGATTGATGATGACATTCTGTAATGTTGATATTTATGTTTTGTGTTAGGTTGTTATGATTGGTGATGACATTCTGTAATGTTGATATTGATGTTTTATGTTAGGTTGTTATGATTGGTGAGGACATTCTGTAATGTTGATATTTATGTTGTTAGGTTGTTATGATTGATGATGACATTCTGTAATGTTGGTATTGATATTTATGTTGTTAGTTGTTATGATTGATGATGACATTCTGTAATGTTGATATTGATATTTATGTTGTTAGTTGTTGGTGATGACATTCTGTAATGTTGGTATTTATGTTGTTAGGTTGTTATGATTGGTGATGATGACATTCTGTAATGTTGGTATTTATGTTGTTAGTTGTTATGATTGGTGATGACATTCTGTAATGTTGATATTGATGTTTATGTTGTTAGTTGTTATGATTGATGATGACATTCTGTAATGTTGGTATTTATGTTGTTAGGTTGTTATGATTGGTGATGACATTCTGTAATGTTGATATTGATATTTATGTTGTTAGTTGTTATGATTGGTGATGACATTCTGTAATGTTGATATTGATATTTTTGTTGTTAGTTGTTATGATTGATGATGACATTCTGTAATGTTGATATTGATATTTATGTTGTTATTTGTTATGATTGATGATGACATTCTGTAATGTTGATATTGATATTTATGTTGTTAGTTGTTATGATTGGTGATGACATTCTGTAATGTTGATATTGATATTTATGTTGTTAGTTGTTATGATTGATGATGACATTCTGTAATGTTGATATTGATATTTATGTTGTTAGTTGTTATGATTGGTGATGACATTCTGTAATGTTGATATTGATGTTTTATGTTAGGTTATGATTGGTGATGATGACATTCTGTAATGTTGGTATTTATGTTGTTAGGTTGTTATGATTGGTGATGATGACATTCTGTAATGTTGGTATTTATGTTGTTAGGTTGTTATGATTGGTGATGATGACATTCTGTAATGTTGATATTTATGTTGTTAGGTTGTTATGATTGGTGATGACATTCTGTAATGTTGATATTTATGTTTTGTGTTAGGTTGTTATGATTGGTGATGACATTCTGTAATGTTGATATTGATGTTTTATGTTAGGTTATGATTGGTGATGATGACATTCTGTAATGTTGGTATTTATGTTGTAGGTTGTTATGATTGGTGGTGATGACATTCTGTAATGTTGATATTTATGTTTTATGTTAAGTTGTTATGATTGAGGATGACATTCTGTAATGTTGATATGTATGTTGTTAGGTTGTTATGATTGGTGATGACATTCTGTAATGTTGATATTTATGTTTTGTGTTAGGTTGTTATGATTGGTGAGGACATTCTGTAATGTTGATATTGATGTTTTATGTTAGGTTATGATGACATTCTGTAATGTTGGTATTTATGTTTTATGTTAGGTTGTTATGATTGGTGATGACATTCTGTAATGTTGATATTTATGTTTTGTTTTAGGTTATGATTGGTGATGACATTCTGTAATGTTGATATTTATGTTGTTAGGTTGTTATGATTGGTGGTGATGACATTCTGTAATGTTGATATTTATGTTTTATGTTAAGTTGTTATGATTGAGGATGACATTCTGTAATGTTGATATTTATGTTGTTAGGTTGTTATGATTGGTGATGACATTCTGTAATGTTGGTATTTATGTTTTATGTTAGGTTGTTATGATTGGTGATGACATTCTGTAATGTTGATATTTATGTTTTGTTTTAGGTTATGATTGGTGATGACATTCTGTAATGTTGGTATTGATGTTTTGTGTTAGGTTGTTATGATTGGTGATGATGACATTCTGTAATGTTGATATTTATGTTGTTAGGTTGTTATGATTGATGATGACATTCTGTAATGTTGGTATTGATGTTTTGTGTTAGGTTGTTATGATTGGTGATGACATTCTGTAATGTTGATATTTATGTTGTTAGGTTGTTATGATTGGTGATGATGACATTCTGTAATGTTGATATGTATGTTGTTAGGTTGTTATGATTGGTGATGATGACATTCTGTAATGTTGATATTGATGTTTTGTGTTAGGTTGTTATGATTGGTGATGATGACATTCTGTAATGTTGGTATTAATGTTTTGTGTTAGGTTGTTACGATTGGTGATGACATTCTGTAATGTTGGTATTTATGTTGTTAGGTTGTTACGATTGGTGATGACATTCTGTAATGTTGATATTTATGTTTTGTGTTAGGTTATGATTGGTGATGATGACATTCTGTAATGTTGGTATTGATGTTTTGTGTTAGGTTGTTATGATTGGTGATGATGACATTCTGTAATGTTGATATTGATGTTTTGTGTTAGGTTGTTATGATTGGTGATGATGACATTCTGTAATGTTGGTATTGATGTTTTGTGTTAGGTTGTTATGATTGGTGATGATGACATTCTGTAATGTTGATATTGATGTTTTGTGTTAGGTTGTTATAATTGGTGATGATGACATTCTGTAATGTTGGTATTGATGTTTTGTGTTAGGTTGTTATGATTGGTGATGATGACATTCTGTAATGTTGATATTGATGTTTTGTGTTAGGTTGTTATGATTGGTGATGATGACATTCTGTAATGTTGGTATTGATGTTTTGTGTTAGGTTGTTATGATTGGTGATGATGACATTCTGTAATGTTGGTATTGATGTTTTGTGTTAGGTTGTTATGATTGGTGATGATGACATTCTGTAATGTTGATATTGATGTTTTGTGTTAGGTTGTTAAGATTGGTGATGATGACATTCTGTAATGTTGATATTTATGTTGTTAGGTTGTTATGATTGATGATGATGACATTCTGTAATGTTGATATTTATGTTTTATGTTAGGTTATGATTGGTGATGATGACATTCTGTAATGTTGGTATTGATGTTTTGTGTTAGGTTGTTTTGATTGATGATGACATTCTGTAATGTTGATATTTATGTTGTTAGGTTGTTATGATTGGTGATGACATTCTGTAATGTTGGTATTGATGTTTTGTGTTAGGTTGTTATGATTGGTGATGACATTCTGTAATGTTGATATTTATGTTGTTAGGTTGTTATGATTGATGATGACATTCTGTAATGTTGATATTTATGTTGTTAGGTTGTTATGATTGATGATGACATTCTGTAATGTTGGTATTGATGTTTTGTGTTAGGTTGTTATGATTGGTGATGACATTCTGTAATGTTGATATTTATGTTGTTAGGTTGTTATGATTGATGATGACATTCTGTAATGTTGATATTTATGTTTTTTGGTTGTTATGATTGGTGATGACATTCTGTAATGTTGGTATTGATGTTTTGTGTTAGGTTGTTATGATTGGTGATGACATTCTGTAATGTTGATATTTATGTTGTTAGGTTGTTATGATTGGTGATGATGACATTCTGTAATGTTGATATGTATGTTGTTAGGTTGTTATGATTGGTGATGACATTCTGTAATGTTGATATTTATGTTGTTAGGTTGTTATGATTGGTGATGACATTCTGTAATGTTGATATTTATGTTTTGTGTTAGGTTGTTATGATTGGTGATGACATTCTGTAATGTTGATATTTATGTTTTGTGTTAGGTTGTTATGATTGGTGAAGACATTCTGTAATGTTGATATGTATGTTTTGTGTTAGGTTGTTATGATTGGTGATGACATTCTGTAATGTTGATATTTATGTTTTGTGTTAGGTTGTTATGATTGGTGATGACATTCTGTAATGTTGATATTTATGTTTTGTGTTAGGTTGTTATGATTGGTGATGACATTCTGTAATGTTGATATGTATGTTTTGTGTTAGGTTGTTATGATTGGTGATGACATTCTGTAATGTTGATATTTATGTTGTTAGGTTGTTATGATTGGTGATGACATTCTGTAATGTTGATATTTATGTTTTGTGTTAGGTTGTTATGATTGGTGATGACATTCTGTAATGTTGATATTTATGTTGTTAGGTTGTTATGATTGGTGATGACATTCTGTAATGTTGATATTTATGTTGTTAGGTTGTTATGATTGGTGATGACATTCTGTAATGTTGATATTTATGTTGTTAGGTTGTTATGATTGGTGATGACATTCTGTAATGTTGATATTTATGTTTTATGTTAGGTTGTTATGATTGGTGATGACATTCTGTAATGTTGATATTTATGTTTTGTGTTAGGTTGTTATGATTGGTGATGGCATTCTGTAATGTTGATATTTATGTTGTTAGGTTGTTATGATTGGTGATGACATTCTGTAATGTTGATATTTATGTTGTTAGGTTGTTATGATTGGTGATGACATTCTGTAATGTTGATATTTATGTTGTTAGGTTGTTATGATTGGTGATGACATTCTGTAATGTTGATATTTATGTTTTGTGTTAGGTTGTTATGATTGGTGATGACATTCTGTAATGTTGATATTTATGTTGTTAGGTTGTTATGATTGGTGATGACATTCTGTAATGTTGATATTTATGTTGTTAGGTTGTTATGATTGGTGATGACATTCTGTAATGTTGATATTTATGTTGTTAGGTTGTTATGATTGGTGATGACATTCTGTAATGTTGATATTTATGTTGTTAGGTTGTTATGATTGGTGATGACATTCTGTAATGTTGATATTTATGTTGTTAGGTTGTTATGATTGGTGATGACATTCTGTAATGTTGATATTTATGTTGTTAGGTTGTTATGATTGGTGATGACATTCTGTAATGTTGATATTTATGTTGTTAAGTTGTTATGATTGGTGATGACATTCTGTAATGTTGATATTTATGTTTTATGTTAGGTTGTTATGATTGGTGATGACATTCTGTAATGTTGATATTTATGTTGTTAGGTTGTTATGATTGGTGATGACATTATGAGTGACGTTGGTGGAGCACAGGCCTGTGGAATGAGAGGAGTACAAGTTCGTACTGGCAAATACAGGTACCATATCAGTTTGACTGTGACTGTACTTCATTTATAACAGTAGCCCTCCTTCCTCTTTATAACACCATCTGAACAAAATCATGCATTTCACAAGATCTTCTTGATTGTACAATTATTGGATAGCAAAGAGTCCATTCAACATTGCTATAACCATCTTTTCACTGCAGAAAGTATGACCCAATTATTATTATGGGTGTAACAATACCACTTTCTCACGATACGATACATATCACGATACGATCCATATCACGATACGATACATATCGCGATACTTAAAAACTAAGGAAAATGCTTTTTTTTATTAATAAGGAGGTGTACACTGTTCATTGGTTCAGTTGCTGTAAAATATTTTAATTTATTGTAGGTTATTTGTAATATCAGTGTTTTATTTTGTTTGTAGTAATAATATTTCTAAATTTAATTGAATAAAGTAATATAGCACATGTTTTAGTAGACTTTGTTTCACTAGAATCTATAGAACTAACACACTCTTGGCTAGAATGTTTCACTAGAATCTATAGAACTAACACACTCTTGGTTAGAATGTTTCACTAGAATCTATAGAACTAACACACTCTTGGTTAGAATGTTTCACTAGAATCTATAGAACTAACACACTCTTGGCTAGAATGTTTCACTAGAATCTATAGAACTAACACACTCTTGACTAGAATGTTTCACTAGAATCTATAGAACTAACACACTCTTGGTTAGAATGTTTCACTAGAATCTATAGAACTAACATACTCTTGGCTAGAATGTTTCACTAGAATCTATAGAACTAACACACTCTTGGTTAGAATGTTTCACTAGAATCTATAGAACTAACACACTCTTGGCTAGAATGTTTCACTAGAATCTATAGAACTAACACACTCTTGGCTAGAATGTTTCACTAGAATCTATAGAACTAACACACTCTTGGCTAGAATGTTTCA
Organism: Bathymodiolus brooksi; assembly: GCA_963680875.1. Lineage (NCBI taxonomy): Eukaryota > Metazoa > Mollusca > Bivalvia > Mytilida > Modiolidae > Bathymodiolus > Bathymodiolus brooksi. Next base: position 3,274,164 of record OY804577.1, read on the forward strand.
CTAGAATCTATAGAACTAACACACTCTTGACTAGAATGTTTCACTAGAATCTATAGAACTAACACACTCTTGGCTAGAATGTTTCACTAGAATCTATAGAACTAACACACTCTTGGCTAGAATGTTTCACTAGAATCTATAGAACTAACACACTCTTGGCTAGAATGTTTCACTAGAATCTATAGAACTAACACACTCTTGGCTAGAATGTTTCACTAGAATCTATAGAAATAACACACTCTTGGTTAGAATGTTTCACTAGAATCTATATAACTAACACACTCTTGGCTAGAATGTTTCACTAGAATCTATAGAACTAACACACTCTTGGTTAGAATGTTTCACTAGAATCTATAGAACTAACACACTCTTGGTTAGAATGTTTCACTAGAATCTATAGAACTAACACACTCTTGGCTAGAATGTTTCACTAGAATCTATAGAACTAACACACTCTTGACTAGAATGTTTCACTAGAATCTATAGAACTAACACACTCTTGGTTAGAATGTTTCACTAGAATCTATAGAACTAACACACTCTTGGCTAGAATGTTTCACTAGAATCTATAGAACTAACATACTCTTGGCTAGAATGTTTCACTAGAATCTATAGAACTAACACACTCTTGGTTAGAATGTTTAACTAGAATCTATAGAACTAACACACTCTTGGCTAGAATGTTTCACTAGAATCTATAGAACTAACACACTCTTGGTTAGAATGTTTCACTAGAATCTATAGAACTAACACACTCATGGCTAGAATGTTTCACTAGAATCTATAGAACTAATACACTCTTGGCTAGAATGTTCCACTAGAATCTATAGAACTAACACACTCTTGGTTAAAATGTTTCACTAGAATCTATAGAACTAACACACTCTTGGTTAGAATGTATTATGTTAGTAAGCCTGGTGGGTAAGAAGAAAAGGTTTTTGTAAAATTAAATACTAAAATTGAACTGCTTCTGTCAAAGAATCATCCATGAATGTTCTTTTTATCCCCTGCCAACGAAGTTGCGAAGGGATATAGCAACGCTACCGTCTGTCCTTCTGTCCTTCCGTAACATCCTTGTGAACACTCTAGGATCAACATCCTTCAATGGATTTTGACCAAACTTGGTACATATTTAGTTCTTAAGAGAATCTGGAACCCTATTGATTTTCAAGGTCAAGGTCACCGGGTCAAATATTTACCGCATAACATCCTTGTGAAGACTCTAGAATCAACATCCTTCAATGGATTTTGACTAAACTTGGTACATACTTAGTCCTTAGGAGATTCTAGAACTCTATTGATTTTCAAGGTCATAGGTCAAGGTCACTGTGTATTTTTTTTTACTGTGTAACATCCTTGTGAACACTCTAGAATCAACATCCTTCAATGGATTTTGACCAAACTTGGTACATACTTAGTCCTTAGGAGAGTCTGGAACCCTATTGATTTTCAAGGTCATAGGTCAAAGGTCGATGTCACCAGGTCAAATTTGTACTGCGTAACATCCTTGTGAACACTCTAGAATCAACATCCTTCAATGGATTTTGACCAAACTTGGTACATACATAGTCCTTAGGAGTCTGGAACCCTATTGATTTTCAAGGTCAAAGGTCAAAGGGTCAAATTTTTACCGCATAACATCCTTGTGAACACTCTAGAATCAACATCCTTCAATGGATTTTGACCAAACTTGGTACATACTTAGGCCATAGGAGAGTCTGGAACCCTATTGATTTTCAAGGTCAAAGGTCAAGGTCACTGGGTCAAATTTGTACTGCATAACATCCATGTGAACACTCTAGAATCAAGATCCTTCAATGGATTTTGACCAAACTTGGTACATACTTATTCCTTAGGAGAGTCTGGAACCCTATTGATTTTCAAGGTCATAGGTCAAAGGTCAATATCACAGGGTCAAATTTTTACTGCATAACATCCTTGTGAGCACTCTAGAATCAACATCCTTCAATGGATTTTGACCAAACTTGGTACATACATAGTCCTTGGGTGAGTCTGGAACCCTCAAAGGTCAAGGGGTCAAATTTTTGCCGCATAACATCCTTGTGAACACTCTAGAATCAACATCCTTCAATGGATTTTGACCAAACTTGGTACATACTTAGACCTTAAGAGAATCTGGAACCCTATTGATTTTCAAGGTCACAGGGTCTAATTTTTAGGCGAGGGGATATGCCACGCTTTGTGTTGCCCTTGTTTAAAAATATAAGTAAATCTACTTGGATTGGTCTTAAGGGGGACCACTGTGCTGTGTCTATGTCACCTGCTGTTGAAAACACTCTCTCACATGGTCCAGAAGAAAGAAGTGGGTATTTACAACTATCAGCCTGTCACCACAATAATGGATTTAATTCAAGAGATGCAGGTTCTTCTCTACTGACACATCCTCATTTCCACTATCTACAATAATCTTAGACTTACTTGGCTACTCAACATGACTGAAAACAATCAGTGTTTTCTAGTTACACCCCTAATTAGTATACAGGTTTGACTAGAGATGTATACAGGTTTGACTAGAGATGTATACAGGTTTGACTAGAGATGTATACAGGTTTGACTAGAGATGTATACAGGTTTGACTAGAGATGTATACATGTTTGACAAGAGATGTATACAGGTTTGACTAGAGATGTATACAGGTTTGACTAGAGATGTATACATCTTTGACAAGAGATGTATACAGGTTTGACTAGAGATGTATATTTTAATTTTTTAGTATACAGGTTTGACTACAGATGTATATTATTTCAGGGTATCAGATGAAAACCATCCTACTGTCAAACCAAATGGTTATGTTGATAACTTAGCACAGGCAATAGATGTGATTTTAGAATCCAAGTCATGATGAAGTACAGAATCAAAGGAACAACAGTCTGATATATAAGTGCCATGAGTAGAAAGCTGGAAGGAGCTACGTAATTGTGGTGTATTAACTTTTATCTAACATTAAGTACTCTTTAGAAATACAGGATTTAAACTGTTAGATACAACCCTTCAGATACAAATTATTATAAATATGTACGTGATACAAGATATGACACAGCGTTTGATGAATTAAATGTTTAAATGAATGTTGTGCTGTGAAGCAACACCATCTGTGAACTATTTTGAATGTCAGAACATTTATATCTTCAAATAATAAAACTATTTATGAAACCCAACAGTATAACTATCTTTTGTCTTAAGAAAATGTTAAATGTGTTGATACAATAGTTTGTATAATGTCTCATAGTCATACTTTATATGTATAATGTCTCATAGTCATACTTTATGAAAAGAAAGTTTAAACAGTGATGGTCAACAATTTACACAACTGACTTGGCACAATACAGAATGTTGTACATATAACAGCATGAACTTTGTCCAGGATGGGTACTACATGTATTACTATAAATATAGTTTTTTGGGGAAATAACCATAACTGCTACATTTTAAATTATACTTAACTGTAATTTATTTAAACTGTAGCTTTATGCAAATGAGTTGTTTAATACATTTCAAGTTTTTCCATATAATCCCCAAGTGTGAACAATTAACCTTTCAATTGTGATCAGTTTGAAAGTGTCACAAAATCCGGAAATTGTCATTGCACAAAGCATATGAAATCACCATAGACAGCTATATACGGGGTATGTCATAATTAAAATATATACTGTACATTATCTGAAAAAGGGTACTAATATTATTTATTCTGAAATAATCTTTACTGAATAGTAAATCCCTTGCTATTTAGTGATTAACAACTAGGTATACTAGGTAATAGCTTGATTAATAACTAGGTATACTAGGTAAAAGCTGTATACCTTGTAAATTGTTTACAGTCAAATTTAGTTGTGTTTAATAAAAAAAAATTTTTACCATAAAATTTGTAATTTTGATAAATGTTTGTTGAATTAAGTCATATTTTAACAAAATTTTATTTGAAAAACTTCTCTGAAACCACTTGGCTAAATAAAAGACTTGGATAGTCTTTATGTGATCCCCTTTCAAAACGATTACAGCCTTCCATCCAATATGGCCACCACTGCTAAACATACAAATATACTTTAACGTAGGACCCTTTGCTGAAATGTTTCAAATGTCTCTTTCTCAGACAGTACTACATTGATGAAGCCCAGACTCTACATTAAACATCATAGTATATTTAAAGTTTGTCCTTTTTATGTTGATTGAAAAAAGGAAAATGTCATCATCAGTGTTGACTATAGGTCATCATAGGACTTTATTTGGGAAAATGTAACAAATGCCTTCTTCTGATTGATTTGGTTTGATAGTGTTTAACGCCACTTTCAACAATATTTTAGTTATATCGTGGCAGTCAGTTTTATTGGTGGAGGAAGTTGGAGGACATGGAGAAAACCACAGACCTGTCTTCTGATTGAAGCCCAAATTGTATGAGTGATCATTACAAGGTCCTTTTTAAAGTTAAGATTTCTTTTGTAGATCAGAAGTCTTAGATAACTGTTATTATATATATAATATTTAAGAAATAATTCATGGCAGCCGTAGATTTGTGATCATTTAACCATGGGTTGGGCATTTATATTCGATTATTTTTTCCCCGAGCACTAGCGAGGGATAAAATACGAATATAAATGCCCAATCCATGGTTAAATGTACACAAATCTACGGCTGCCATAAATTATTTCTTTTCTAATATGACAAATACGGTAATTTTTATGACCCTAGGCTACCGTAGAATCTGCCACACAACGGCTGTTCCGTTTAGCCCCCTTTACATATGAATACGAATATTGGTTGTTTACGTCGTCAAAATTTCACATGGGAGGTGGCCGGAACATCCGTCGGGGAAAACCCCAGATGAGTGCGTTTTCATCGCATATTTGTGTATACATGTAAGCAAAGTAATATAATGTGTAGTTATTGTGTATGACCTCACGGAAACGGCCTTGTAGGCTTTTATTCATTACAGAAACTTTTTAAATTATGTTTTTTTGTTTCCAATCGATAATTTGAGTGTGCAGGCGCTAAAGGTAGATATATACCGACATATACTGGTTGACGATATATAGGCCGTCATATTAGAAATGTAGTTAAAGGACAAGTCCTAAATTCTTTTTCTTAAAGACTTCATAACTGATTTTCATAAATGGTCATTTACTAACTACAGTCAAACCTGCTTTAGTGACCACCTCTTATAAGTTACAGTCAAACCTGCTTTAGTGACCACCTCTTATAAGTTACAGTCAAACCTGCTTTAGTGACCACCTCTTATAAGTTACAGTCAAACCTGCTTTAGTGACCACCTCTTATAAGTTACAGTCAAACCTGCTTTAGTGACCACCTCTTATAAGTTACAGTCAAACCTGCTTTAGTGACCACCTCTTATAAGTTACAGTCAAACCTGCTTTAGTGACCACCTCTTATAAGTTACAGTCAAACCTGCTTTAGTGACCACCTCTTATAAGCAATAACTTGTATTATGTGACCTTAATTTTAATATTACTTCACAGTGCATTTCATACTACTCCACCCTATTTAGTGACCACCTGTCTTATTTGGTCCTATTTCATTGCAACTTTAGAAAGTCAAATAAGAAACTTTAGAAGGTCAAATAGGAAACTTTAGAAGGTCAAATAAGAAATTTTCGAAGGTCAAATAAGAAACTTTAGAAAGTCAAATAAGAAACTTTAGAAGGTCAAATAAGAAACTTTAGAAGGTCAAATAAGAAACTTTAGAAGGTCAAATAAGAAACTTTAGAAGGTCAAATAAGAAACTTTAGAAGGTCAAATAAGACAGGTTTGACTGTAATGACATAAACTTTTATTTTTTGTTTATCAATAGTCAGCCATTTTAAAATGATGACAACCAAGTGATATATGCTACTGTGAACTATTTTATAAAACAAGGACAAATTAACTACGAAACAGATGGACACACATTTATTCACGGGTACTGCACAAATAACGTAGATCCATTGACATACATTCCTCTAGGTGTTGTAAACAATACATAAAGTTAAAACATGAGTTTATTGTCAACTTAAAGCCTTCTCTAACTGACCACAAACAGCTGAGGTTTTATCTAGTGATTTGTCTTTACATGTGAAAGTCAAAAATACTAAATTCTGTTTCAAAGTTTTCTTCATTTTGATTTTACTGTCATGATTTCTTTGTAACCCTTTATCAAGGCTGTCTTCTAACTTCAAGTCCTGAAAAAAACCCATTAATAAAAAGATCCATGTGTTGTAAACAAAAATATTTGTATACTGTGTTCTATTTCTTGGGTTCCTACATGTTAATGAATTAATGTCATGCCACATTTCAACTATTAATTTTACCTGCAGGTGCCACATTGCCTTTTTATCTTTATTGTATGATATTAACACAATATTTTCTATTCATTTTTATCAGTAAATTCAAGTTTTAACACCATACAAAATATTGGAAATGTCAAGAAAAAAAAAAAATTGTGTTTCTATGGATCTTTACTGTAAGTTTTTTTTAGCTACTTTTAGACAAATATCTCCTAAAAATGCATCAACTTTTGAGTCAAATTTTTGGAAAACCAAGAACTGGCACTTACACTGCAGGTTATTTGCATTTTTTAAAACCATAAGTGTTAAAGTTACATGAATGGATGGTTTTCATTAAGGTACCTACATCTTTCCCCATCACTGACCTTTGTTACTACAATATAGCTGGAAGTTTGATTAAAGTGGCATTAAGTTACCCTTCAATCAATCAATCATGTCATTTATTACTAAATAATAGTTACCTCACTAAAACAAACAAAGATTGGTGCAGTTTTATCTTGAATTGATACGACCACTACAGGCCTGCTTGGTTTTATATCTAGCAAAACCTGATTCATCTGAAAAAAATATGTATATAATATGGTCTTAATCAAATTACATATCCATTTTTGTGATAGGTTTTTAGTGGAAGGGAATGTGTGAAGGTTTTTAGTGGAAGGGAATGTGTGAAGGTTTTTAGTGGAAGGGAATGTGTGAAGGTTTTTAGTGGAAGGGAATGTGTGAAGGTTTTTAGTGGAAGGGAATGTGTGAAGGTTTTTAGTGGAAGGGAATGTGTGAAGGTTTTTAGTGGAAGGGAATGTGTGAAGGTTTTTAGTGGAAGGGAATGTGTGAAGGTTTTTAGTGGAAGGGAATGTGTGAAGGTTTTAGTGGAAGGGAATGTGTGAAGGTTTTTAGTGGAAGGGAATGTGTGAAGGTTTTTAGTGGAAGGGAATGTGTGAAGGTTTTTAGTGGAAGGGAATGTGTGAAGGTTTTTACTGGAAGGTAATGTGTGAAGGTTTTTACTGGAAGGGAATGTGTGAAGGTTTTTACTGGAAGGGAATGTGTGAAGGTTTTTAGTGGAAGGGAATGTGTGAAGGTTTTTAGTGGAAGGGAATATGTGAAGGTTTTTAGTGGAAGGGAATGTGTGAAGGTTTTTAGTGGAAGGGAATGTGTGAAGGTTTTTAGTGGAAGGGAATGTGTGAAGGTTTTTAGTGGAAGGGAATGTGTGAAGGTTTTTAGTGGAAGGGAATGTGTGAAGGTTTTAGTGGAAGGGAATGTGTGAAGGTTTTTAGTGGAAGGGAATGTGTGAAGGTTTTTAGTGGAAGGGAATGTGTGAAGGTTTTTAGTGGAAGGGAATGTGTGAAGGTTTTTAGTGGAAGGGAATGTGTGAAGGTTTTTAGTGGAAGGGAATGTGTGAAGGTTTTTAGTGGAAGGGAATGTGTGAAGGTTTTTGGTGGAAGGGAATGTGTGAAGGTTTTTGGTGGAAGGGAATGTGTGAAGGTTTTTGGTGGAAGGGAATGTGTGAAGGGTTTTAGTGGAAGGGAATGTGTGAAGGTTTTTAGTGGAAGGGAATGTGTGAAGGTTTTTAGTGGAAGGGAATGTGTGAAGGTTTTTAGTGGAAGGGAATGTGTGAAGGTTTTTAGTGGAAGGGAATGTGTGAAGGTTTTTAGTGGAAGGGAATGTGTGAAGGTTTTTAGTGGAAGGGAATGTGTGAAGGTTTTTAGTGGAAGGGAATGTGTGAAGGTTTTTAGTGGAAGGGAATGTGTGAAGGTTTTTAGTGGAAGGGAATGTGTGAAGGTTTTTAGTGGAAGGGAATGTGTGAAGGTTTTTAGTGGAAGGGAATGTGTGAAGGTTTTTAGTGGAAGGGAATGTGTGAAGGTTTTTAGTGGAAGGGAATGTGTGAAGGTTTTTAGTGGAAGGGAATGTGTGAAGGTTTTTAGTGGAAGGGAATGTGTGAAGGTTTTTAGTGGAAGGGAATGTGTGAAGGTTTTTAGTGGAAGGGAATGTGTGAAGGTTTTTAGTGGAAGGGAATGTGTGAAGGTTTTTAGTGGAAGGGAATGTGTGAAGGTTTTTAGTGGAAGGGAATGTGTGAAGGTTTTTAGTGGAAGGGAATGTGTGAAGGTTTTTATTGGAAGGGAATGTGTGAATGTTTTTAGTGGAAGGGAATGTGTGAAGGTTTTTAGAGGAAGGGAATGTGTGAAGGTTTTTAGTGGAAGGGAATGTGTGAAGCTTTTTAGTGGAAGGGAATGTGTGAAGGTTTTTAGTGGAAGGGAATGTGTGAAGGTTTTTAGTGGAAGGGAATGTGTGAAGGTTTTTAGTGGAAGGGAATGTGTGAAGGTTTTTAGTGGAAGGGAATGTGTGAAGGTTTTAGTGGAAGGGAATGTGTGAAGGTTTTTAGTGGAAGGGAATGTGTGAAGGTTTTTAGTGGAAGGGAATGTGTAAAGGTTTTTAGTGGAAGGGAATGTGTGAAGGTTTTTAGTGGAAGGGAATGTGTGAAGGTTTTTAGTGGAAGGGAATGTGTGAAGGTTTTTAGTGGAAGGGAATGTGTAAAGGTTTTTAGTGGAAGGGAATGTGTGAAGGTTTTTAGTGGAAGGGAATGTGTGAAGGTTTTTAGTGGAAGGGAATGTGTGAAGGTTTTTAGTGGAAGGGAATGTGTGAAGGTTTTTAGAGGAAGGGAATGTGTAAAGGTTTTTAGTGGAAGGGAATGTGTGAAGGTTTTTAGAGGAAGGGAATGTGTAAAGGTTTTTAGTGGAAGGGAATGTGTGAAGGTTTTTAGAGGAAGGGAATGTGTAAAGGTTTTTAGTGGAAGGGAATGTGTGAAGGTTTTTAGTGGAAGGGAATGTGTGAAGGTTTTTAGTGGAAGGGAATGTGTGAAGGTTTTTAGTGGAAGGGAATGTGTGAAGGTTTTTAGAGGAAGGGAATGTGTGAAGGTTTTTAGAGGAAGGGAATGTGTGAAGGTTTTTAGTGGAAGGGAATGTGTGAAGGTTTTTAGAGGAAGGGAATGTGTGAAGGTTTTTAGTGGAAGGGAATGTGTGAAGGTTTTTAGAGGAAGGGAATGTGTGAAGGTTTTTAGTGGAAGGGAATGTGTGAAGGTTTTTAGAGGAAGGGAATGTGTGAAGGTTTTTAGAGGAAGGGAATGTGTGAAGGATTTTAGAGGAAGGGAATGTGTGAAGGTTTTTAGTGGAAGGGAATGTGTGAAGGTTTTTAGAGGAAGGGAATGTGTGAAGGTTTTTAGTGGAAGGGAATGTGTGAAGGTTTTTAGTGGAAGGGAATGTGTGAAGGTTTTTAGAGGAAGGGAATGTGTGAAGGTTTTTAGTGGAAGGGAATGTGTGAAGGTTTTTAGTGGAAGGGAATGTGTAAAGGTTTTTAGTGGAAGGGAATGTGTGAAGGTTTTTAGTGGAAGGGAATGTGTGAAGGTTTTTAGTGGAAGGGAATGTGTGAAGGTTTTTAGTGGAAGGGAATGTGTGAAGGTTTTTAGTGGAAGGGAATGTGTAAAGGTTTTTAGTGGAAGGGAATGTGTGAAGGTTTTTAGTGGAAGGGAATGTGTGAAGGTTTTTAGAGGAAGGGAATGTGTGAAGGTTTTTAGAGGAAGGGAATGTGTGAAGGTTTTTAGTGGAAGGGAATGTGTGAAGGTTTTTAGTGGAAGGGAATGTGTGAAGGTTTTTAGAGGAAGGGAATGTGTGAAGGTTTTTAGTGGAAGGGAATGTGTGAAGGTTTTTAGTGGAAGGGAATGTGTGAAGGTTTTTAGAGGAAGGGAATGTGTGAAGGTTTTTAGTGGAAGGGAATGTGTGAAGGTTTTTAGTGGAAGGGAATGTGTGAAGGTTTTTACTGGAAGGGAATGTGTGAAGGTTTTTAGAGGAAGGGAATGTGTGAAGGTTTTTAGAGGAAGGGAATGTGTGAAGGTTTTTAGTGGAAGGGAATGTGTGAAGGTTTTTAGAGGAAGGGAATGTGTGAAGGTTTTTAGAGGAAGGGAATGTGTGAAGGTTTTTAGTGGAAGGGAATGTGTGAAGGTTTTTAGTGGAAGGGAATGTGTGAAGGTTTTAGTGGAAGGGAATGTGTGAAGGTTTTTAGAGGAAGGGAATGTGTGAAGGTTTTTAGTGGAAGGGAATGTGTGAAGGTTTTTAGAGGAAGGGAATGTGTGAAGGTTTTTAGAGGAAGGGAATGTGTGAAGGTTTTTAGTGGAAGGGAATGTGTGAAGGTTTTTAGTGGAAGGGAATGTGTGAAGGTTTTTAGTGGAAGGGAATGTGTGAAGGTTTTTAGTGGAAGGGAATGTGTGAAGGTTTTTAGTGGAAGGGAATGTGTGAAGGTTTTTTTAGTATTTGTTTACATCTGTATTGTTAAAAATCCAATTATAAAAAATAAAGGAAGTTTTGGATCCCATTTAAAACAGTTTAAACTCCACCACATATTTGTGTCAGCTATGTCACAGTTTTTTTGTGTTCAAACCTTTGTTGACATTGGTGGAATTGTTGACCATCACTGTTTATTGGTTGAATTGTTGACCATCACTGTTTAGACTTTCTTTTCCTTATACATGTAGGTAAAAACAGGAAGAAATTTAATAAGAGGAAAGAAAGCAACACAGGTGTTGGTAATCTTTATCTGAGCAGCATAAGAGTGATAGAAAAGGAGCACATTTAATTTCATATGATTAGGAGTGAGTGTGAAACTGTCCCTTGTCAGTAGTAGACTACTAAGTGCCATATATTTATCAAATATACCTAGATTTATTTATAAATTAAATGTTTACATGTCATTCATACACTATAAAAATCTGATTCAACCCACCATTTCTTTAGAAATGCCTGTACCAAGTCAGGGTCATTACGGTTTTCACAGTTTTCCGGTTGTTGACTGATTTTGTCTGTTTATATAATTATGAGTTTTGACTTTCCCTTTGTAAGATTGTTCGGAGTTCGGTAATTTTGTTATTACCTTTACACTATATATTGTTTTTCTTTAACATCAGAAAAGTTTCAAGATACCAAAGGGGTAATCAAGGGGTAATCAGAAGATACCAAAGGGGTAATCAAAAGCCATACATTGAACAAGAAGAGACAATACAATGGCCAAATGAAAAAAGGACAAACAAAATATTACAGAAAAAACTAAAGATTGAGCAACAATAATTACATACTTCCGTTTTTCATTGAAATGTTACAATATGATTGGTTATGAAGTGGTCACATGATTATAAAAGAGATGTTTTACATCCCAATAAAACTCAAACTCGAACTTGCACGTGCCTCCATGACGACGTCAGATGTAAACAATCAATGGCGTAGTAATTTCCAACAGCAAATAATCTAACACAAATACAATTCACAACAGAAAATGCAACTATATTAAATTTTGGTGTGATTTAAATGTAATTATAAGAATTGAATGCATTTTTTTGTAGTTTTATAGGCGTGTAAAAGCATGGACCGAGGCACATTTTTTGTATGAAGTGCTAGCGTGCACTTCATACAAAATGTGCTTCGGTCCACGCTTTTACACGCCAATAAAACTACAAAAAAAGGCATTCAATTCTTAAATGAAATATCAAATTTACACAAACATACTGATGAACTGATTCTGAATATCACATGTACATTCAGCTAAATCCTGATGATGTGGTATATATATGTACATTGTCAGAAAATATAAAATTTACAATGTTTTTGTAAGAGCTTTAGAAACAGGTACAAAAGCAAACCTTTCTGGTCTGTTTCGCAGCGAGCACAAATTAATTTTTTTTTAACAAAAAATGTACGTATATTGTGTTTATCCTGTAATGTCAAAAAATCCAAAAACAAATGCCAACTTGTTTGAAAATAGCTGAAACAAGCGTCATTATAATCGTTTTCAATGGTGTCCTCTCTGAAGTTTGTGCTTAAACTGTTACCGTTTCTTAGTGTCGCCATACATCAGGTACCTGAAGAGCTTTATTAAGTCCATAACTAAACATCACTGAAGTTTGTTTTCCCCTTTTATTACTACTCAAAATCACACAATTGCAGGTTAATAGTATGAACAATTCTATGTAGATATAAATATTATATTAACTTACAACTTGAGGTGTTACACTGATATCTGTAGAAACTTGACAAAAAGTAGATCTTGAGTCTTCTAATTTGGCTGATATAACCTAAAATAGACAAGATCAAACTAAGTAAAATTAGAAGTTTGTTGGAGAGATGTTATAAACATTCAAGCCAAGTTTGTTGGAGAGATGTTATAAACATTCAAGTCAAGTTTGTTGGAGAGATGTTATAAACATTCAAGCCAAGTTTGCTGGAGAGATGTTATAAACATTCAAGTCAAGTTTGTTGTAGAGATGTTATAAACATTCAAGTCAAGTTTGCTGGAGAGATGTTATAAACATTCAAGTCAAGTTTGTTGGAGAGATGTTATAAACATTCAAGCCATGTTTGCTGGAGAGATGTTATAAACATTCAAGCCAAGTTTGTTGGAGAGATGTTATAAACATTCAAGCCAAGTTTGTTGGAGAGATGTTATAAACATTCAAGCCAAGGTTGCTGGAGAGATGTTATAAACATTCAAGCCAAGGTTGCTGGAGAGATGTTATAAACATTCAAGCCAAGTTTGTTGGAGAGATGTTATAAACATTCAAGCCATGTTTGCTGGAGAGATGTTATAAACTTTCAAGCCAAGTTTGTTGGAGAGATGTTATAAACATTCAAGCCAAGGTTGCTGGAGAGATGTTATAAACATTCAAGCCAAGGTTGCTGGAGAGATGTTATAAACATTCAAGCCAGGTTTGTTGGAGAGATGTTATAAACATTCAAGCCATGTTTGCTGGAGAGATGTTATAAACATTCAAGCCATGTTTGTTGGAGAGATGTTATAAACATTCAAGCCAAGTTTGCTGGAGAGATGTTATAAACATTCAAGCCATGTTTGCTGGAGAGATGTTATAAACATTCAAGCCAAGTTTGTTGGAGAGATGTTATAAACATTCAAGCCAAGGTTGCTGGAGAGATGTTATAAACATTCAAGCCAAGTTTGTTGGAGAGATGTTATAAACATTCAAGCCATGTTTGCTGGAGAGATGTTATAAACATTCAAGCCATGTTTGTTGGAGAGATGTTATAAACATTCAAGCCAAGTTTGCTGGAGAGATGTTATAAACATTCAAGCCAAGTTTGTTGGAGAGATGTTATAAACATTCAAGCCAAGTTTGTTGAAGAGATGTTATAAACATTCAAGCCAAGTTTGCTGGAGAGATGTTATAAACATTCAAGCCAAGTTTGTTGGAGAGATGTTATAAACATTCAAGCCAAGTTTGTTGGAGAGATGTTATAAACATTCAAGCCAAGTTTGCTGGAGAGATGTTATAAACATTCAAGCCAAGTTGGTTGGAGAGATGTTATAAACATTCAAGCCAAGTTTGCTGGAGAGATGTTATAAACATTCAAGCCAAGTTTGCTGGAGAGATGTTATAAACATTCAAGCCAAGTTTGCTGGAGAGATGTTATAAACATTCAAGCCAAGTTTGCTGGAGAGATGTTATAAACATTCAAGCCAAGTTTGTTGGAGAGATGCTATAAACATTCAAGCCATGTTTGTTGGAGAGATGTTATAAACATTCAAGCTAAGTTTGTTGGAGAGATGTTATAAACATTCAAGCCAAGTTTGCTGGAGAGATGTTATAAACATTCAAGCCAAGTTTGCTGGAGAGATGCTTTAAACATTCAAGCAATGTTTGTTGGAGAGATGTTATAAACATTCAAGCCAAGTTTGCTGCAAGGAAAACAATGATTAATCAATAAAATGATTCTTTATATAAAGTGGTCTGTGATCACATGGTATATTAACCTGTACATTTGGTGTCTGTCACCACTAAAGTTGTGAGTTTGAATCCTGCACATTACAAGGTGTACTTGATACAACATTATGTGAATAAGTTTGTTAGTGATTTGTTACAGGTCAATGGTTTTCCCCCAGATACTCCCGTTTCCTTTACCAATAAAAATTGGCTGCCAAGATATAACTTAAGTATTGCTAAGAGTGGCATTTTACAACCATGACTCTTAACTAAATCAATATGAAAAATTCAAATGCCTGTCCAAAACAAATCACAGTAGTTCCCCTCTTAAAAGACCATGCCTTCTGCAATGAAAATCTGGCCTGATGAGAGGGGGTGACCCCTCTTGTGGGTGACAATTTTGTAATATCTCAGAGTATTTGAAATATGGCCTAATAAGAGGGGTGGCCTTTGGTGGTAGTAACCTTAAAAGAGGAGGAAACAGTGTATTATTCTTAAGTCAAAATCAATCATTAAAAACAGCGAACCATTTTTTTTTTCATTTTTCCAGCAAAATGAGATTCTAAAAATACATAAATAAATAATATCTTTTTGACCCAAATTTCCTTTTGCCACCAAACAAACAGAATACCATCGATGGTGTAATGGTTAGCATGCTTACCTCAAGTGTGGTTGATCATGGGTTCAAGCCCCTGTTGCATTAAACCAAAGACATTAATTAGTATTTGCTCCTTCTCAACTAATCGCACAACATTTAAGGAGTAAGAGCAAAGACTTAATCAGCATAATTTGTCTGAGTGAAGCAACACGTTTACCAGTGGACTGTTGTTTCAGTAATCTACCACTATAAAAATTTAACTAAGCCTGTTGGTCTAGTACAATGCGGATATCATCTCATTGAAATTTAACATGTTCTTGCCATGACCTAGCTGAAAATTGCTGAATTGGGTGTTATACAACAATCACTTGTTAACTCCAAAAACAAAAACAAATTTTCTTGACCTCTTTTACACAATTCATATTCATGGTAATTCAAAGAAAACATTTAAGCCTACCTTTCTAAGTTGTTCTTTCTTTATCTTATTTAACCCCGTCTTCATGGGTTCACCAAGTCTATCCACTTTACGTCTCAGATCATCAAAAACTGTTTTTGGCATATCTTTCTCTAATTCCTATGAAAAATAGTAAAAAAATGAAATATTTGCATATTTCTACATATTTCTGTAAGACTAGAAATTTCTCCTATATATGGCTTTACGGTTATCATTAAAGGTGTATAATCTACTACTGTTAAAGTTATCATTAAAGGTGTATAATCTACTAATGTTAAAGTTATCATTAAAGGTGTATAATCTACTAATGTTAAAGTTATCATTAAAGGTGTATAATCTACTACTGTTAAAGTTATCATTAA
The DNA here is from genome assembly GCA_963680875.1 of Bathymodiolus brooksi. Taxonomy (NCBI): domain Eukaryota; kingdom Metazoa; phylum Mollusca; class Bivalvia; order Mytilida; family Modiolidae; genus Bathymodiolus; species Bathymodiolus brooksi. The sequence goes on from OY804577.1 coordinate 3,289,623, forward strand.
AGGTGTATAATCTACTACTGTTAAAGTTATCATTAAAGGTGTATAATCTACTACTGTTAAAGTTATCATTAAAGGTGTATAATCTACTACTGTTAAAGTTATCATTAAAGGTGTATAATCTACTACTGTTAAAGTTATCATTAAAGGTGTATAATCTACTACTGTTAAAGTTATCATTAAAGGTGTATAATCTACTAATGTTAAAGTTATCATTAAAGGTGTATAATCTACTACTGTTAAAGTTATCATTAAAGGTGTATAATCTACTACTGTTAAAGTTATCATTAAAGGTGTATAATCTACTACTGTTAAAGTCATCATTAAAGGTGTATAATCTACTACTGTTAAAGTTATCATTAAAGGTGTATAATCTACTACTGTTAAAGTTATCATTAAAGGTATATAATCTACTACTGTTAAAGTTATCATTAAAGGTGTATAATCTACTACTGTTAAAGTCATCATTAAAGGTGTATAATCTACTACTGTTAAAGTTATCATTAAAGGTGTATAATCTACTACTGTTAAAGTTATCATTAAAGGTATATAATCTACTACTGTTAAAGTTATCATTAAAGGTGTATAATCTACTACTGTTAAAGTTATCATTAAAGGTGTATAATCTACTACTGTTAAAGTCATCATTAAAGGTGTATAATCTACTACTATTAAAGTCATCATTAAAGGTGTATAATCTACTACTGTTAAAGTTATCATTAAAGGTGTATAATCTACTACTGTTAAAGTTATCATTAAAGGTGTATAATCTACTACTGTTAAAGTTATCATTAAAGGTGTATAATCTACTACTGTTAAAGTTATCATTAAAGGTGTATAATCTACTACTGTTAAAGTTATCATTAAAGGTGTATAATCTACTACTGTTAAAGTTATCATTAAAGGTATATAATCTACTACTGTTAAAGTTATCATTAAAGGTGTATAATCTACTACTGTTAAAGTCATCATTAAAGGTGTATAATCTACTACTGTTAAAGTTATCATTAAAGGTGTATAATCTACTACTGTTAAAGTCATCATTAAAGGTGTATAATCTACTACTGTTAAAGTCATCATTAAAGGTGTATAATCTACTACTGTTAAAGTCATCATTAAAGGTGTATAATCTACTACTGTTAAAGTTATCATTAAAGGTGTATAATCTACTACTGTTAAAGTTATCATTAAAGGTGTATAATCTACTACTGTTAAAGTTATCATTAAAGGTGTATAATCTACTACTGTTAAAGTCATCATTAAAGGTGTATAATCTACTAATGTTAAAGTTATCATTAAAGGTGTATAATCTACTACTGTTAAAGTTATCATTAAAGGTGTATAATCTACTACTGTTAAAGTTATCATTAAAGGTGTATAATCTACTACTGTTAAAGTTATCATTAAAGGTGTATAATCTACTACTGTTAAAGTTATCATTAAAGGTGTATAATCTACTACTGTTAAAGTCATCATTAAAGGTGTATAATCTACTACTGTTAAAGTTATCATTAAAGGTGTATAATCTACTACTGTTAAAGTTATCATTAAAGGTGTATAATCTACTACTGTTAAAGTTATCATTAAAGGTGTATAATCTACTACTGTTAAAGTTATCATTAAAGGTGTATAATCTACTACTGTTAAAGTCATCATTAAAGGTATATAATCTACTACTGTTAAAGTTATCATTAAAGGTGTATAATCTACTACTGTTAAAGTCATCATTAAAGGTGTATAATCTACTACTGTTAAAGTTATCATTAAAGGTGTATAATCTACTACTGTTAAATTATCATTAAAGGTGTATAATCTACTACTGTTAAAGTTATCATTAAAGGTGTATAATCTACTACTGTTAAAGTTATCATTAAAGGTGTATAATCTACTACTGTTAAAGTAGAGTTGTTTTATTGCATGGTTCTAGTGCTACTGTTAAAGTAGTGTTGTTTTATTGCATGGTTCTAGTGCTACTGTTAAAGTAGTGTTATTTTATTGCATGGTTCTAGTGCTACTGTTAAAGTAGTGTTGTTTTATTGCATGGTTCTAGTGCTACTGTTAAGGTAGTGTTGTTTTATTGCATGGTTCTAGTGCTACTGTTAAAGTAGTGTTGTTTTATTGCATGGTTCTAGTGCTACTGTTAAAGTAGAGTTGTTTTATTGCATGGTTCTAGTGCTATGGTGAAAATAGCAAAACAAAATTAGATGTTTATTGTATCATGTCAGCTGACCTTTCATTCATTTTTGACTGTCCAATCATTCTTGTTTAAGACAGTTTAAAAAAAGCTCTCATCGTGTGGTCAGTTTTAATACTGGTAGGCTCGTCGCTGATTGGCCAGTTCAAAATATGAACCCTGAGGTGACCATGAGAATGATTACAATCCCAGAATGCCACAGTATAAATGTATTACATGCAATGCAAATAGTGTAAAAATGTATATGTACCACATTTTCCTGACAAAAAGTCAACACTTTTTACCCTAAAACAGATGATTTTCCTACTTTTAAGTCTGGACAATTTGTCAAATAGGCCTATAGCTAATATTCACAGATTTTTAGTCAACTTAATAAGATGGTACTCTGTCATAAACCTACTTTCTTGATGTATTTTAATCTGTCTAGCCAGCTTTCTGGATTAGTTTCAGATCTTATCATGGATTCCAACTGTTTGTATTCATCCTCTATTTTCATGCCACGATCAATAGCCTATAAATAGACAAATATTATCTCTTAGCCTATAAATAGAATAATATCTATAAATATAGACAAATATTATCTCTTCAAACTTACATTATAAAATCAAGTTTCAATTGTAATAACACATTATTATCATCTTAGTTTATTATGAGTTAAAATCTGAACATGTATTTCCACCAGACTAGACAAGTTTTTTCAGACTAGACAAGTTATTTCTGTATATTTCCACCAGACTAGACAAGTTTTTTCTGTATATTTCCACCAGATTAGACAAGTTTTTTCTGTATATGGAGTCTTTCCATGTGAAACAGTTCATAGACAGCTGGTTGTGATACAATAAGATAATGTTACCCATGTTAAAATGTCATACAAATTAATGGCTACCATGAATAATTTTGAGGGGCTGTCATGGTAGTGATCATATGGTAGTTGGATTTACAACTACCTGGTCAATCAGTGCCTATCACCACTGAAGTTGTGAGTGGCGAGGTGTACTCGATACAACATCATGTGATCAAGTTTGTCAATGACTTGTGACAGGTCGGTGGATTTCTCCTAGTACTCTGGTTTCCTCCACAAATAAAACTGACTGTCACGATATAACTGAAATATTGTTGAGAGTGGTGTTAAATACCCTAACCCTAACCCCATGAATTATTTTGATTCTAATTGGACAAATCTACTTATTTTCTGAAGCAGAAGTGAGTATGTTCATCTCACAACAAAATCCATGAAGATTCATGTTTACAGTTGTTTTTATTTCTTTTGTACAAATATCCAGAGCTGTTATTAAGTTACTGACAGTTTTCAGTTTGATAGCATTTGGAATTTAGCAGTTAATACAAGAGAAATTGTAAAATAATCTTAAAATATAACAGTTACCAGAAGTCAAGGCCTCCATTAACTCTTGTAAACCATGTTACCAGAAGTTGACAATTTACAAAAGATCAAATAGATAGATAGATAGATAGTTGTATTTAGTACGATATCAACTATTTGTCTGGCAATATGCATGTGTGACGCATAATGTATCAGGAATTGTATGAAAGCATTATCTAATTAGCCGATAAAGAATGTCATAGTAGAATTCAAAATAAATAATTAGTCAAATATTAAAAAAAATAATAATAAGTAATGGAGAATACACTCTAACTGTAGATTCTTAAAAATAATCAACGAGACAAAATTTTATATGGTATTCGTGCTTTCGATTCTCATTTATATTTAGATATTTCAAGGTCTTTCAAATGAAAAGAATCGTTTATATTTAGATATTTCAAGGTCTTTCAAGTGTCCCAAATGTTCACCTGTGGTCTGTCTGATTTGTTATTACTTGCGGTCGGTTTGTTAGTTGTTTTTGTACTGCGAGAATATATTTTAAAAGTTCACATACTCGTTAGTTCTGAACAAAAATTATGGCAGATCTGAAATACTTTTTATCGTGTCTTGTATATATTGATCAATTGCTTTTTTAAACAAATTGTTGATATTTTTTTTTAACAAAGCTTACTATCAAGAGTCATATATACTAATTATACAGTATAGTAGTGTGGTCGCTGTAGCCGAGTGGTTAGATGGAAGTTTTGGAAGTAATAAAGCCCAGCAGTAGTTCGATACCCAAAAGTCCCAAAATATGTATATCACGTTTTTAAGCCTAAAACAGTAAAAGATTAAAGTTCATATATTCAAGAACAAAAGAATGAACTGTAGATTCTTAAGAATAATCCACTGTTCGAACAATAGTGTGACATCAGAGAAATGTATTATAATGTAAGAATTTTGAGATTTTTGAGTTCATATACTCACCTTCTTAGCATGAGTTCCTGTTAAACATATCAGACGTTTTATACCTTGTGGTGACAAAGATGCAGAAATTATACAAAAAGCCTCAATATCACTAGTACAGGTCACATGACTGAAATAGAAAACATGGATGTCTGGATTTCTAACAGAATGTAAAATAGTTACAATTTCTTTAAATTAAAGATTTGATACATTAATAATTCCTTATGATGGATTGCACAGTTCAAGGCAGTAATTTATAATAAAGGGAAATAACTCCTTTTAAAATGTTCTTTATTGACAATATGCAGAGTCTTGTAAGTATTCAGTTTTATGGAGAATGGATTAATTTTAAATTCAGTTCTCTATAATTGATAAATCTTTTTAATTAAAGGGCAGTACTTTCTTTAAAAACTGCTGATCTCTGTATGGTAATAAACAAGCATGTTTCAATGAGAAGCTGAGTTCCATTGAAGCAGAGGAGATGATGACAGCATTAATACTTACGTTCCACCACATAATTCTGTTGAGAATGTATCCATGTCTTTGATTAAACTTACAGTATACACTTCACCTGGGTATTCCTGAAACAGTAAATGATGATTATTTTATGTATGAAAATCTACAGATGAAGCAGACATATAAATAATATTTACCTTAATACCAAAGAAATATAAGTCAGTATGACCACTGATACACAGAACACTCACTATGGTCATGGTCAGGCTTTCCTATTCCTAATGATGACCTCATGAAAGTTTAATCTGATTTGTCAATTTATCCCTCAAGAAACCCACCTACTAAAGTTTGACTACGACTTGTAAAATAGAACTGTCAAATGATGTCACTGTTGTGAAGTTAACGGAACAACCATAAATGCTGTTTGTGGAGGACTGCCCCATTTAAGAAAATATGACTTTTTAAACATAGTTAAGACAAATATTCCATTCAGATTCAAAGAAAACATTATTAAATTCTATTTTTATTGCTTTAATTGTTGGTTTATGCGATCAAATAGTGAAATTCACTAATAGGACATCGTGCATGTGCTAAAATAATTGTGCTATTTAGAGAACAGTTTTGTTTATGAAGCCATGTAATACACAAAATCTAATGAATCAACATTTATTTACCTCGTTCTTTAAGGAGATAAGTTTAGGTATTTGTAGGGCTACATCCAGTGGTAAAAGATCTCTGCAGACCATCAGATCAGACTCTATACAAGCTTGTACCTGGTCTTGTATCACAATCAAATCTTCTGGTTTCACTTTAGTCTGTATGAGAGAAAAGAGAAATCAATAAGTCTTTCCACATCGAAAGATGGAGGGTTAGGCTTATGGTGTTTAATGCCACTTTCAATATAATTTCAGGTATTTCGAAGCAGTCAGTACCTGGAAAAAACCACCAACCTGTTACAAGTCACTGACAAACTTTATCATATAATGTTGTATCAAGTACACATCGTCATGAGTGGGATTTGAACTCACAACTTTAGTGGTGATAGTCACTAATTGCACAGGTAGTTCTAAACCCAACTAACATACAAACACAACCATGACAGCTCTTTTGAAAGATGGAAATTTCTAATTAAAACTCATTGTCAATAGGTATGTTTATGTTTATGTATTTCAATGACACATAATTTCAATGGAGTAGACTCACAAACATATATCATTTTATATACTCAACTTAAAATTTTATAAACACAATTTTATGATTTTTATTTTTTAATACATCATATTATGCTGCATCAATATTTGTGTTTTAGATGTGAAAGGATATACTGTATAAAGTTTTATGTCAAACATTTTAAAGGCAGTTATTATTAAAAATTCTGTTTTTTTTTGGCTTTATCAAGTTTTTGTCCTCCTCTAAGAATTATGATCACTACATGGACAATGGAATCCCGTTATCTCTGATAAGTCGTTTCCTTAAGGAGTAAGAGCAAAGACTGGTTGGCTCAGAATCAAGATATGTTCCAGTGGACTGTTATGTCTTTGAGTTAGCACTATAAAAATCCAACTCAGCATGTTGGTCTGGTACAAAATAGACATCAACATCTTCTCATCAAAAACTAACCTTTTTTCACCATGGCATAGCTAAAATATTGCCCACTTGGTGTTAAACAACAATAACTCACTAATTCACTCATTCATTAACTTTTCACACAAGTTCAGAAGGATTATCTCTCATGTTAACTTCTTAACACCCAGAAGGATTATCTCTCATGTTAACTTCTTAACACCCAGAAGGATTATCTCTCATGTTAACTTCTTAACACCCAGAAGGATTATCTCTCATGTTAACTTCTTAACACCCAGAAGGATTATCTCTCATGTTAACTTCTTAACACCCAGAAGGATTATCTCTCATGTTAACTTCTTAACACCCAGAAGTATTATCTCTCATGTTAACTTCTTAACACCCAGAAGGATTTTCTCTCATGTTAACTTCTTAACACCCAATCTTGGAGAAAATCAAGCAAAACAGTCCACATAGGGGGGTATGTAGATTTTCATTAAATTTTGTGTTGATTGGCTATGGTATAAGAAGTCTTCAGAATTATTTTTTTTATTTGGTTCTCATTGCATTTGGATGTGGTAGCTCTAGATGTGTCAGAAACCACTCTATTCTGGTTTTGGACATAGAAAAACAATGAAAATAGCTAAATTTCAAGGGCTAAAAAGGAAAACAAACAAGGAAGATATTAAAAAAAATGAATATCAATTACCATTTTCAGCATGCAAGAGAAGACAACTTTTCAGTGCATGAACACTTACTGTTGAAGAGAAACTAAATGAAAATTTATCTGGATAAATTCTAGAGCCCTGTTGGCTGACGTTTTTATACAATCTTCTTAAACTTGTATTAAGTATATGTGTAGCAGTGTGGTTCCTCATACACCCTAATCTATGTTCCTAAAACATAAAGAAAATGTACTGTAAATACACAGATGTATCAAGTAATACTGTAATTCAGTATATATTGTATTACATTGTCCTTCACACAAACACATTTTAGAGAAAAAACTCTAAAATACAAAATTGCATAATTCTAAAGGATTGAAGACAATATTTGGTGTTAAATATTCATTGTGAGGTCATTAATCAGTTATTGTGATGTCCTGGTTTAGAAAGCAATACAGAATAAAGGGAGGTAAATCTCATCAGTAAAAGATATTGGTATTTATTATTGTAAATAGATTACAGTAGTCTCCCTTTATTACGTCATCCCTTCTACAATGAAAAAGTAGTTATATAACAGGATGGTCTCTCGTGAGGGGACAATTTAGTATTTCACAGATGGTCTCTTGTGAGAGGACAGATTAGTATTTTACAGATGGTCTATCATGAGAGGACAATTTAGTATTTTACAGATAGTCTCTTGTGAGGGGGCAATTTAGTATTTCACAATTACAGTGTATCTGAAATCTATCCTGATCAAAGAGGTGGACATTGGTTTGAGTCTTATAAGAGGTGGACGTTGGTTTGAGTCTTATAAGAGGAGGACGTTGGTTTGAATCTTATAAGAGGTGGACGTTGGTTTGAGTCTTATAAAAGGTGGACGTTGGTTTGAGTCTTATAAGAGGTGGATGTTGGTTTGAGTCTTATAAGAGGTGGACGTTGGTTTGAGTCTTATAAGAGGTGGATGTTGGTTTGAGTCTTATAAGAGGTGGACGTTGGTTTGAGTCTTATAAGAGGTGGACGTTGGTTTGAGTCTTATAAGAGGTGGATGTTGGTTTGAGTCTTATAAGAGGAGGACGTTGGTTTGAGTCTTATAAGAGGAGGACGTTGGTTTGAGTCTTATAAGAGGTGGACGTTGGTTTGAGTCTTATAAGAGGAGGACGTTGGTTTGAGTCTTATAAGATGTGGACATTGGTTTGAGTCTTATAACAGGAGGACGTTGGTTTGAGTCTTATAAGAAGAGGACGTTGGTTTGAGTCTTATGAGAGGTGGACGTTGGTTTGAGTCTTATAAGAGGTGGACGTTGGTTTGAGTCTTATAACAGGAGGACGTTGGTTTGAGTCTTATAAGAGGAGGACGTTGGTTTGAGTCTTATAAGAGGTGGACGTTGGTTTAAGTCTTATAAGAGGTGGACGTTGGTTGGAGTCTTATAAGAGGAGGATGTTGGTTTGAGTCTTATAAGAGGAGGATGTTGGTTTGAGTCTTATAAGAGGTGGACATTGGTTTGAGTCTTATAAGAGGTGGACGTTGGTTGGAGTCTTATAAGAGGAGGACGTTGGTTTGAGTCTTATAAGAGGTGGACGTTGGTTGGAGTCTTATAAGAGGTGGACATTGGTTTGAGTATAAAAAGAGGTGGACGTTGGTTTGAGTATTATAACAGGAGGACGCTGGTTTCAGTCTTATAAGAGGAGGACGTTGGTTTGAGTCTTATAAGAGGAGAACGTTGGTTTGAGTATTATAAGAGGTGGACGTTGGTTTGAGTCTTATAAGAGGTGGACGTTGGTTTGAGTCTTATAAGAGGAGGACATTAGTTTGAGTCTTATAAGAGGTGGACTTTGGTTTGAGTCTTATAAGAGGAGGACGTTGGTTTGAGTCTTATAAGAGGTGGACGTTGGTTTGAGTCTTATAAGAGGTGGACGTTGGTTTGAGTCTTATAAGAGGTGGACGTTGGTTTGAGTCTTATAAGAGGAGGACGTTGGTTTGAGTCTTATAAGAGGTGGACGCTGGTTTGAGTCTTATAAGAGGTGGACGTTGGTTTGAGTCTTATAAGAGGTGGACGTTGGTTTGAGTCTTATAACAGGAGGACGTTGGTTTGAGTCTTATAAGAGGAGGACGTTGGTTTGAGTCTTATAAGAGGTGGACGTTGGTTTGAGTCTTATAAGAGGTGGACGTTGGTTGGAGTCTTATAAGAGGAGGATGTTGGTTTGAGTCTTATAAGAGGTGGATGTTGGTTCGAGTCTTATAAGAGGTGGACGTTGGTTGGAGTCTTATAAGAGGAGGACGTTGGTTTGAGTCTTATAAGAGGTGGACGTTGGTTTGAGTCTTATAAGAGGTGGACGTTGGTTGGAGTCTTATAAGAGGAGGATGTTGGTTTGAGTCTTATAAGAGGTGGATGTTGGTTTGAGTCTTATAAGAGGTGGACGTTGGTTGGAGTCTTATAAGAGGAGGACGTTGGTTGGAGTCTTATAAGAGGTGGACATTGGTTTGAGTCTTATAAGAGGTGGACGTTGGTTTGAGTCTTATAAGAGGTGGACGTTGGTTTGAGTCTTATAACAGGAGGACGTTGGTTGGAGTCTTATAAGAGGTGGACGTTGGTTTGAGTATTCTTATAAGAGGTGGACATTGGTTTGAGTCTTATAAGAGGTGGACGTTGGTTGGAGTCTTATAAAAGGTGGACGTTGGTTTGAGTCTTATAAGAGGAGGATGTTGGTTTGAGTCTTATAAGAGGTGGACGTTGGTTGGAGTCTTATAACAGGAGGACGTTGGTTTGAGTCTTATAAGAGGTGGACATTGGTTTGAGTCTTATAAGAGGTGGACGTTGGTTTGAGTCTTATAACAGGAGGACGTTGGTTTGAGTATTCTTATAAGAGGTGGACATTGGTTTGAGTCTTATAAGAGGTGGACATTGGTTTGAGTCTTATAAGAGGTGGACGTTGGTTTGAGTCTTATAAGAGGTGGACGTTGGTTTGAGTCTTATAACAGGAGGACGTTGGTTTGAGTCTTATAAGAAGAGGACGTTGGTTTGAGTCTTATAAGAGGTGGACTTTGGTTTGAGTCTTATAAGAGGTGGACATTGGTTTGAGTCTTATAAGAGGAGGACGTTGGTTTGAGTCTTATAAGAGGTGGACGTTGGTTTGAGTCTTATAAGAGGTGGACGTTGGTTTGAGTCTTATAACAGGAGGACGTTGGTTGGAGTCTGATAAGAGGTGGACATTGGTTTGAGTCTTATAAGAGGTGGACGTTGGTTTGAGTCTTATAACAGGAGGACGTTGGTTTGAGTCTTATAAGAAGAGGACGTTGGTTTGAGTCTTATAAGAGGTGGACATTGGTTTGAGTCTTATAAGAGGTGGACGTTGGTTTGAGTCTTATAACAGGAGGACGTTGGTTGAAGTCTGATAAGAGGTGGACATTGGTTTGAGTCTTATAAGAGGTGGACGTTGGTTTGAGTCTTATAACAGGAGGACGTTGGTTGGAGTCTGATAAGAGGTGGACATTGGTTTGAGTCTTATAACAGGAGGACGTTGGTTGGAGTCTGATAAGAGGTGGACATTGGTTTGAGTCTTATAACAGGAGGACATTGGTTTGAGTCTTATAAGATGTGGACATTGGTTTGAGTCTGATAAGAGGTGGACGTTGGTTTGAGTCTTATAAGAGGTGGACGTTGGTTTGAGTCTTATAAGAGGTGGACGTTGGTTTGAGTCTTGTAAGAGGTGGACGTTGGTTTGAGTCTTATAAGAGGTGGACGTTGGTTTGAGTCTTATAAGAGGAGGACGTTGGTTTCAGTCTTATAAGAGGTGGACATTGGTTTGAGTCTTATAAGAGGTGGACGTTGGTTTGAGTCTTATAAGAGGTGGACATTGGTTTGAGTCTTATAAGAGGTGGACGTTGGTTTGAGTCTTATAAGAGGTGGACGTTGGTTTGAGTCTTATAACAGGAGGACGTTGGTTGGAGTCTGATAAGAGGTGGACATTGGTTTGAGTCTTATAAGAGGTGGACGTTGGTTTGAGTCTTATAACAGGAGGACGTTGGTTGGAGTCTTATAAGAGGAGGACGTTGGTTTGAGTATTCTTATAAGGGGTGGACATTGGTTTGAGTCTTATAAGAGGTGGACGTTGGTTTGAGTCTTATAAGAAGAGGACGTTGGTTTGAGTCTTATAAGAGGTGGACATTGGTTTGAGTCTTATAAGAGGTGGACGTTGGTTTGAGTCTTATAAGAGGTGGACGTTGGTTTGAGTCTGATAAGAGGTGGACGTTGGTTTGAGTCTTATAAGAGGTGGACGTTGGTTTGAGTCTTATAAGAGGTGGACGTTGGTTTGAGTCTTGTAAGAGGTGGACGTTGGTTTGAGTCTTATAAGAGGTGGAGGTTGGTTTCAGTCTTATAAGAGGTGGACGTTGGTTTGAGTCTTATAAGAGGAGGACGTTGGTTTGAGTCTTATAACAGGAGGACGTTGGTTGGAGTCTTATAAGAGGAGGACGTTGGTTTGAGTCTTATAAGAGGAGGACGTTGGTTTGAGTCTTATAACAGGAGGACGTTGGTTGGAGTCTTATAAGAGGTGGACGTTGGTTGGAGTCTTATAAGAGGAGGACGTTGGTTTGAGTCTTATAACAGGAGGACATTAGTTTGAGTCTTATAAGAGAAGGACATTAGTTTGAGTCTTATAAGAGGTGGACTTTGGTTTGAGTCTTATAAGAGGTGGACGTTGGTTTGAGTCTTATAAGCGGTGGACGTTGGTTTGAGTCTTATAAGAGGAGGACGTTGGTTTGAGTCTTATAAGAGGTGGACGTTGGTTTGAGTCTTATAAGAGGTGGACGTTGGTTTGAGTCTGATAAGAGGTGGACATTGGTTTGAGTCTTATAAGAGGTGGACGTTGGTTTGAGTCTTATAAGAGGAGGACGTTGGTTTGAGTCTTATAAGAGGTGGACGTTGGTTTGAGTCTGATAAGAGGTGGACGTTGGTTTGAGTCTTATAAGATGTGGACATTGGTTTGAGTCTTATAAGAGGTGGACGTTGGTTTGAGTCTTATAAGAGGTGGACGTTGGTTTGAGTCTTATAAGATGTGGACATTGGTTTGAGTCTTATAAGCGGTGGACGTTGGTTTGAGTCTTATAAGAGGAGGACGTTGGTTTGAGTCTGATAAGAGGTGGACGTTGGTTTGAGTCTTATAAGAGGAGGACGTTGGTTTGAGTCTTATAAGAGGTGGACGTTGGTTTGAGTCTTATAAGAGGTGGACGTTGGTTTGAGTCTGATAAGAGGTGGACGTTGGTTTGAGTCTTATAAGATGTGGACATTGGTTTGAGTCTGATAAGAGGTGGACGTTGGTTTGAGTCTTATAAGAGGTGGACGTTGGTTTGAGTCTTATAAGAGGTGGACGTTGGTTTGAGTCTTATAAGATGTGGACATTGGTTTGAGTCTTATAAGCGGTGGACGTTGGTTTGAGTCTTATAAGAGGAGGACGTTGGTTTGAGTCTTATGAGCGGTGGACGTTGGTTTGAGTCTTATAAGAGGTGGACGTTGGTTGGAGTCTTATAAGAGGAGGACGTTGGTTTGAGTCTTATAAGAGGTGGACGTTGGTTTGAGTCTTATAAGAGGTGGACGTTGGTTTGAGTCTTATAAGATGTGGACATTGGTTTGAGTCTTATAAGAGGTGGACATTGGTTTGAGTCTTATAAGAGGTGGACGCTGGTTTGAGTCTTATAAGAGGTGGACGTTGGTTTGAGTCTTATAACAGGAGGACGTTGGTTTGAGTCTTATAAGAGGTGGACATTGGTTTGAGTCTTATAAGAGGTGGACATTGGTTTGAGTGTTATAAGAGGTGGACGTTGGTTTGAGTCTTATAAGAGGTGGACATTGGTTTGAGTCTTATAAGAGGTGGACATTGGTTTGAGTCTTATAAGAGGTGGACGTTGGTTTGAGTCTTATAAGATGTGGACATTGGTTTGAGTCTTATAAGCGGTGGACGTTGGTTTGAGTCTTATAAGAGGAGGACGTTGGTTTGAGTCTTATGAGCGGTGGACGTTGGTTTGAGTCTTATAAGAGGTGGACGTTGGTTGGAGTCTTATAAGAGGAGGACGTTGGTTTGAGTCTTATAAGAGGTGGACGTTGGTTTGAGTCTTATAAGAGGTGGACGTTGGTTTGAGTCTTATAAGATGTGGACATTGGTTTGAGTCTTATAAGAGGTGGACATTGGTTTGAGTCTTATAAGAGGTGGACGCTGGTTTGAGTCTTATAAGAGGTGGACGTTGGTTTGAGTCTTATAACAGGAGGACGTTGGTTTGAGTCTTATAAGAGGTGGACATTGGTTTGAGTCTTATAAGAGGTGGACATTGGTTTGAGTGTTATAAGAGGTGGACGTTGGTTTGAGTCTTATAAGAGGTGGACATTGGTTTGAGTCTTATAAGAGGTGGACATTGGTTTGAGTCTTATAACAGGAGGACGTTGGTTTGAGTATTCTTATAAGAAGAGGACGTTGGTTTGAGCATTATAAGAGGTGGACTATTGTATATGAAAATTGCAGTTCACAGCAACAAATTTTTTGAAAATACTAAAGCACAATTTTGAAAAATTCAAGAAAAGATATCAATATAAATGTAATTTTAAAATATTATTTAAATCTGATGTCTGAAATTTAAGATAATGCTGGAAAACCAAAAGTGGCATAATCAGCTATGGTGGCCATCTTGGATAATTGACAGGATCAACAGACACAATTTTATTAGGAGACCAACCTAGAAGGATTGATTAAGAGGAACATAGGTTATTGTGGAGAAACATTATGCCTACAGATGGGAAATGACAATGACGATGGCATGCCAACACCATAATATGGTTGGAACAATAATGATGTTGCATAAAGAGTACCTGATCAATGTTAAGAGTGACAGAATCGCCAACTTCTAGTTTTCCAAATTCCATGTTACCAATATGAAGAACATATTTCTCATGTATCTGTACATCACAAACTTTAAAAACTCCATTCTAAAATTAATTAAAAATAAAAACTCCATTCTAAAATTAATTAAAAATAAAAACTCCATTCTAAAATTAATTAAAAATAAAATCTCCATTCTAAAATTAATTAAAAATTAAAACTCCATTCTAAAATTAATTAAGAATAAAAACTCCATTCTAAAATTAATTAAAAATTAAAAATTCATTATATACTACAAATCATATAAATATGAATTATCATAAAACATTACAAAACAATTATATTTTTCCATATTTAAAATTCTATGCAACATCTATATATAACTTGTACAGTTATTATCATATTATTTTATTCTACCTTAAAGAAGTTTCTATATTTAGTAAATGCAGACTTCTCTGATAAGAGATCAATGGACATGAGATAAACTATGCCAGATTTGGTTTAAATTGGCCTGGCAGTTTCTGAGGAGAGGATTTTTACTTTTTAATTTTGTCTAAAACCTTGCAATCTGGTTTGAACAACTCATTGTCATGCATCTACTGTTAAAATTTTAACCCATTCTAAATTTAAATACACAATTTTTAGCCTTTTGAATAAATTTTTATTTCTAATAATTGCATTCATTCTTTAAAAACGACTACAAAATATTCCTATCATCCAGAATTAGTTAAAAGTGGACTGGTGTTTACATAGGATAACAGAGATGAAGTTTTCTTATTAAGCAACAACAATAATAAAAACAATGGACATATTTAGATTGCCATATTTGACGTACACTAGATTTGATATACCCTACATCTGCAGCCTGCCCTCCTCCTTCCCCATAAAATAATGTCTTGTCAAGTAGAATACCAAAATCACCACTCCCCAAGGCTACAGTAAACATACTGTCATCTTTTATTATGTTAGCTATATCAGCCCTGGTCTCCTGAGGAAAATCTGAAAAAAAACAAAAACAAATGAAAATCATTTACTAGATGAATGACAGTGAAATCTAAATGAAGACCAAATAACTGACCTCTTTAAAATGATGAGGGCATATATATATGGCCTTTTTTTTTTTTATAAATCTGGACTGAATTACATAAACTTTTATTAAATTTATGTTTCAATTAAACCTCAACTAAACATTAAGTGCATGTAAGTTTCAAGAATTTTAAGTGGCAAGTTTTATGTGACACTTAAATTTAATGTAGGTTTGTGCAACACAGTCCTGATCATTTCAAAAAGTTTCTTGCAAGTAAATATTCTCCTTCTATTTCATTTAAAGCCATTCATTTAATCATTTTATCAGACAAAATTTCAAATACCCTAAAAGAGTAAAATACTACTAATTGCCCCCCCCCCCCCTAAATAAAAACCACCCCTCCTATAAGCTTAAGGCCACGTTTTCATTGCAGAAGGGATGACTTTATAAGAGGAGGACTATTGAGGAGTGATTATTTTATGACATTTACCATTTAATTTTCAGTGCTGATGTTTGTAAGGGGAAGTAACTATTTACCCTATACTAAGGGGAGGTAACTATTTACCCTATACTAAGGGGAAGTAACTATTTACCCTATACTTTAACAGTATATAATTACTACTGTTCATAGGGGCCGTCGTGGCCATGATCGTATGGTAGTTAGATTTACAACTACCTATACAATCAGTGCCTATCACCACTAATGTTCAGGGCGAGGTGTACAACATTATGTAATAAAGTTTGTCAGTGACTTGCAACAGGTCGGTGGTTTTCTCCGGTTTCCTCCACCAATAAAACTCACCGCCAGGATATAACAGAAATATTGTTGAAAGTGGCGATAAACATCATAACCAAACGAAACCAACTATTGTTCATCAATCAACTCAGTGGTATAATGGTTAGCATGCTTGGCTTAAGTGTGGTAGATTGTGAGTTCATTCCCAGTTCAGGTCAAAACAAAGACTACAAATAAAGATTGATTGATTGATTTTTGGTGCTTAATGCCACTTTCAGCTATATCATGGCGACCAGTTTTAGTGGTGGAAGAAGCCGGAGTACCCGGAGAGAACCACCAATCATGGGCAAGCAACTGGTAAGCTTTATCACTTGCGGTTGTGAGTCGAGTGCACCTTTTTTTGTAATTTACAAAGCCGGGAGCGAACCCACACTGTATTGG
Source organism: Bathymodiolus brooksi (assembly GCA_963680875.1). Taxonomy (NCBI): domain Eukaryota; kingdom Metazoa; phylum Mollusca; class Bivalvia; order Mytilida; family Modiolidae; genus Bathymodiolus; species Bathymodiolus brooksi. Next base: position 3,305,855 of record OY804577.1, read on the forward strand.
TGATAGGCTTGTATGAGTTGTCAGGTAATCCAACTACCTAACTCATTGAGCCACCCGGGCCCCTCTACAAATAAACGTTGGAGAGACCCACATGGGAAATTAAAAATGGACAATATCTATAAACACAATACACAGAAGAAGACAAACAAAATGACAAAAACAACACAGAAAACTAAAAAGATGAGCAATAGATTGTTTCCCTTTTACATAGATTTCTTCTTCATCTATCACCCACAAGGTTTATTATCAGACATTACTATGAGTAACAAAGAGGATGTCTTATAAGAAACAGGAACTGCTTACCATTTGTGAGCACCTGAGTTCGTCCCCTTTTTTTTTGTGGGAGCCATTTTGCTCATTTTTGTGTGATGTTTTTTGCTTTGTTTGTCTTTGTTCTGTGTCCAGTGTTGCCTGTGTCTCTGCATTATACATTCTAGATTGACCAGTTTCCTCATTAAACATTCTAGATTGACCAGTTTCCTCATTATACATTCTAGATTGACCAGTTTCTCATTATACATTCTAGATTGACCAGTTTCCTCAATATACATTCTAGATTGACCAGTTTCCTCATTATACATTCTAGATTGACCAGTCTCCTCATTATACATTCTAGATTGACCAGTCTCCTCATTATACATTCTATATTGACCAGTCTCCTCATTATACATTCTAGATTGACCAGTTTCCTCATTAAACATTCTAGATTGACCAGTTTCCTCATTATACATTCTAGATTGACCAGTCTCCTCATTATACATTATTGATCAGTTTCCTCATTAAACATTCTAGATTGACCAGTCTCCTCATTATACATTCTAGATTTACCAGTCTCCTCATTATACATTCTAGATTGACCAGTTTCCTCATTATACATTCTAGATTGACCAGTTTCCTCATTATACATTCTAGATTGACCAGTTTCCTCATTATACATTCTAGATTGACCAGTCTCCTCATTATACATTCTAGATTGACCAGTTTCCTCATTATACATTCTAGATTGACCAGTTTCCTCATTATACATTCTAGATTGACCAGTTTCCTCATTATACATTCTAGATTGACCAGTTTCCTCAATATACATTCTAGATTGACCAGTTTCCTCATTATACATTCTAGATTGACCAGTCTCCTCATTATACATTCTAGATTGACCAGTCTCCTCATTATACATTCTATATTGACCAGTCTCCTCATTATACATTCTAGATTGACCAGTTTCCTCATTAAACATTCTAGATTGACCAGTTTCCTCATTATACATTCTAGATTGACCAGTCTCCTCATTATACATTATTGATCAGTTTCCTCATTAAACATTCTAGATTGACCAGTCTCCTCATTATACATTCTAGATTGACCAGTCTCCTCATTATACATTCTAGATTGACCAGTTTCCTCATTATACATTCTAGATTGACCAGTTTCCTCATTATACATTCTAGATTGACCAGTTTCCTCATTATACATTCTAGATTGACCAGTTTCCTCATTAAACATTCTAGATTGACCAGTTTCCTCATTATACATTCTAGATTGACCAGTTTCCTCATTATACATTCTAGATTGACCAGTCTTCTCATTATACATTCTAGATTGACCAGTTTCCTCATTATACATTCTAGATTGACCAGTCTCCTCATTATACATTCTAGATTGACCAGTTTCCTCATTATACATTCTAGATTGACCAGTCTTCTCATTATACATTCTAGATTGACCAGGTTCCTCATTATACATTCTAGATTGACCAGTCTCCTCATTATACATTCTAGATTGACCAGTCTCCTCATTATACATTCTAGATTGACCAGTCTCCTCATTATACATTCTAGATTGACCAGTTTCCTCATTATACATTCTAGATTGACCAGTTTCCTCATTATACATTCTAGATTGACCAGTTTCCTCATTATACATTCTAGATTGACCAGTTTCCTCATTATACATTCTAGATTGACCAGTTTCCTCATTATACATTCTAGATTGACCAGTTTCCTCATTATACATTCTAGATTGACCAGTTTCCTCATTATACATTCTAGATTGACCAGTCTCCTCATTATACATTCTAGATTGACCAGTCTACTCATTATACATTCTAGATTGATCAGTTTCCTCATTATACATTCTAGATTGACCAGTTTCCTCATTAAACATTCTAGATTGACCAGTTTCCTCATTATACATTCTAGATTGACCAGTTTCCTCATTATACATTCTAGATTGACCAGTCTCCTCATTATACATTCTAGATTGACCAGTTTCCTCATTATACATTCTAGATTGACCAGTTTCCTCATTATACATTCTAGATTGACCAGTTTCCTCATTATACATTCTAGATTGACCCGTTTCCTCATTATACATTCTAGATTGACCAGTCTCCTCATTATACATTCTAGATTGACCAGTTTACTCATTAAACATTCTAGATGGACCAGTTTCCTCATTATATATTCTAGATTGACCAGTTTCCTCATTATACATTCTAGATTGACCAGTTTCCTCATTATACATTCTAGATTGACCAGTTTCCTCATTATACATTCTAGATTGACCAGTTTCCTCATTATACATTCTAGATTGACCAGTTTCCTCATTATACATTCTAGATTGACCAGTTTCCTCATTATACATTCTAGATTGACCAGTTTCCTCATTATACATTCTAGATTGACCAGTTTCCTCATTATACATTCTAGATTGACCAGTTTCCTCATTATACATTCTAGATTGACCAGTTTCCTCATTATACATTCTAGATTGACCAGTTTCCTCATTATACATTCTAGATTGACCAGTCTCCTCATAATACATTCTAGATTGATCAGTTTCCTCATTATACATTCTAGATTGACCAGTCTCCTCATTATACATTCTAGATTGACCAGTTTCCTCATTATACATTCTAGATTGACCAGTTTCCTCATTATACATTCTAGATTGACCAGTTTCCTCATTAAACATTCTAGATTGACCAGTTTCCTCTAACATTTAATTTTTGCTATATTATATGTTATTCAGCTATCAGACACCCAAAGGGAATATATATCTGAAGTCGGGAATGTCACATTGTATACCCTGTCTGATAGCTGAATAACAGATATATTACGGATTTAACCATTATTTTTTAAATACAGAACCCAATTGTCGTATTAAAGAAAGTCATGGATTGTTTGTTTTTATTTTCCTTTTTTTTTTTTTTTTACCACTTCATATGTAAAACCATATTAAATATTTTGTGTCTTTTATTCTCTTTTTTTCGTATTTCTAAATCATAAATGTCCCTTTCCGTACATCTGACATTCTTTCTACAATGACGTCACAATATGCATCACGTTATATTTCATGTATGAGGTGTCTTATGAGAGAAACCAGTTTTTAAAACAATTCCAATAATTTCAATGTTAACAACATGTAAACAAAAACTTGGTGTGGCCCTGTACTTTGAAATTTTTCAAGGCATAAAGCTTAACACACTTTAACTTGTTTATTGTGATGTTCAAGTTTGTTATGGTACATCCATGTCTGACATACAGTAGGAGTTTGCTGAATCAATCTGGTTTTTGTGACAGAATTAACTGTTGTAATATTTTTTTTGTTCATACCGCCGTTTTGAGTATAAAAACAGCATTTGATTTGGTAGAAATATATTTATTATTCCATATGATATGATGTTATTGATTCAGTGAAGCCAAAATATTTCTATTTTTGTCAGCCATGTTGTCATTTCTTTTTTTGGGAAGACTGAAGATGTACATATATACCCCATCTGTTTTCAGAATATATACTGACATTCATGGTTGAAGAACCAATGAAAATTTGTGTAACAAACTAAATCCATAGTATATACAAATATTTAGTACTCTTAACCATACTTACAGTATACATTTTCCTTCCTGGTATAGTTATATACATGTAGTATCGTTTATTGGTACTTACAGTATACATTTTCCTTCCTGGTATATTTATATTTCAGGCTATCATCAGTTTGTTTGACACCCATATAAACCACATCTCTCAAAGTCTCTGGTGAAAAGATTACTCTCTCTGTATCTTTAACCTAACATAAAAAACATTCTATTTTGGTACATAACTTATGGAAATACTTTAAATTATTCAGATTTTTTTTCTTCACATCAGTATTTTAGCAACTTGATCATCGTGAACCCATAAGGATTTAGTAAGTAAGTGAGTGATTGATTGTTACTCAATGCCAAGTGAGTCATTTATTAGGTATATCATGGCAACACTTTTTGATGAAACAAGGATGTTATCAGTTTTATATTAGACAAATATGGGAAGTTGGTTTTTGATAGTGTAAGTTCACTGAAATAACAGTCCACAGATAGACATGCCATTTCACTCTAGGACAAATGTTCCTAATTAAGAGCCAACCATTCTCTGCTCTTACTCCTTAATGTTGTATATAATGCATACAATTACAGCTCTGGGGTGGTTTACAATAGTCATTGACATATAAGGTTGTATTACAGCCCTGGGGTGGTTTACAATAGTAATTGACATATAAGATTGTATTACAGCCCTGTGGTGGTTTACAATAGTCATTGACATATAAGATTGTATTACAGCCCTGTGGTGGTTTACAATAGTAATTGACATATAAGATTGTATTACAGCCCTGTGGTGGTTTACAATAGTCATTGACATATAAGACTGTATTACAGCCCTGTGGTGGTTTACAATAGTCATTGACATATAAGATTGTATTACAGCCCTGGGGTGGTTTACAATAGTCATTGATATATAAGATCGTATTACAGCACTGAGGTGGTTTACAATAGTCATTGACATATAAGATCGTATTACAGCCCTGGGGTGGTTTACAATAGTCATTGACATATAAGATTGTATTCTGTATAGAACTGTAGAATAACAGTGGTGTATATGTCAGACTTATAATATCAATCAAGACATAACTTAATATAGTCAGACCAGTGTTCTTGTAACTTAATACAGTCAGACCAGTGTTCTTGTAACTTAATATAGTCAGACCAGTGTTCTTGTAACTTAATATAGTCAGACCAGTGTTCTTGTAACTTAATATAGTCAGACCAATGTTCTTGTAACTTAATATAGTCAGACCAGTGTTCTTGTAACTTAATATAGTTAGACCAGTGTTCTTGTAACTTAATATAGTCAGACCAGTGTTCTTGTAACTTAATATAGTCAGACCAGTGTTCTTGTAATTTAATATAGTCAGACCAGTGTTCTTGTAACTTAATATAGTCAGACCAGTGTTCTTGTAACTTAATATAGTCAGACCAGTGTTCGTGTAACTTAATATAGTCAGACTAGTGTTCTTGTAACTTAATATAGTCATACCAGTGTTCTTGTAACTTAATATAGTCAGACCAGTGATCTTGTAACTTAATATAGTCAGACCAGTGTTCTTGTAGCTTAATATAGTCAGAGCAGTGTTCTTGTAACTTAATATAGTCAGACCAGTGTTCTTGTAACTTAATATAGTCAGACCAGTGTTATTGTAACTTAATATAGTCAGACCAATGTTCTTGTAATTTAATATAGTCAGACCAGTGTTCTTGTAACTTAATATAGTCAGACCAATGTTCTTGTAATTTAATATAGTCAGACCAGTGTTCTTGTAACTTAATATAGTAAGACCAGTGTTCTTGTAACTTAATATAGTCAGACCAGTGTTCTTGTAACTTAATACAGTCAGACCAGTGTTCTTGTAATTTAATATAGTTAGACCAGTGTTCTTGTAACTTAATACAGTCAGACCAGTGTTCTTGTAATTTAATACAGTCAGACTAGTGTTCTTGTAACTTAATATAGTCAGACCAGTGTTCTTGTAACTTAATATAGTCAGACCAGTGTTCTTGTAACTTAATATAGTCAGACCAGTGTTCTTGTAACTTAATATAGTCAGACCAGTAATCTTGTAACTTAATATAGTCAGACCAGTGTTCTTGTAACTTAATATAGTCAGACCAGTAATCTTGTAACTTAATATAGTCAGACCAGTGTTCTTGTAACTTAATATAGTCAGACCAGTAATCTTGTAACTTAATATACTCAGACCAGTAATCTTGTAACTTAATATAGTCAGACCAGTGTTCTTGTAACTTAATATAGTTAGACCAGTAATCTTGTAACTTAATATACTCAGACCAGTGTTCTTGTAACTTAATATAGTCAGACCAGTAATCTTGTAACTTAATATACTCAGACCAGTGTTCTTGTAACTTAATATAGTCAGACCAGTAATCTTGTAACTTAATATAGTTAGACCAGTGTTCTTGTTTTATATGAACATTTAACATACTATTTGTATCATATTGTCATTTGTAATAATTATCTTTATCTAACATTATGTACGTTTTCTTTGAGATTAAAGAAAGTAGCCTGTCTGATACAAGATGTTGTATCACCACACTGTGTTGATAAGAGAATGGTGCAAACTACTGTATCATGACATCATATCTTTAGAATGAGGGGAAAAACATGTCAATGTAAGCAACGTAAACAAAGAGACTGTTTAATGTTCATTCATTCCTATTTTCATTTCCAATGACATAGTTTCAAGATTTCCTGCAGCTGTACGGTCCACATTAAAAAAAAAAAGCATTGTCGGACGATTGTACAGTGACACCGAAAGTGATCGGACAGTGACATGACTTTGGTGAATGAATGGCAACAACTAACGTGACATCATGTACAAAATGTCGTATTGTACAAATTTGTTAATTTTGATTTAACCCTTGTTATTTGTTTAAAATTTGTTTTAATTGAAATGTTAGATAAACTTATTACATACATAGTGTGTTGGTACAAGACTTTGTATCAGGTCTTGCCTGTTGTGTGAACATACCTTATCACAACTAGTCACTATCACGACTCGTAGTGATACTGGTTCACAGAACAGACTCGACCTGATACAAAGTCTTGTACCAACACACTATGTATGTAATGGGTATGTATCTGATACAAAGTCTTGTACCAACACACTATGTATGTAATGGGTATGTATCTGATACAAAGTCTTGTACCAACACACTATGTATGTAATGGGTATATATCTGATACAAAGTCTTGTACCAACACACTATGTATGTAATGGGTATGTATCTGATACAAAGTCTTGTACCAACACACTATGTATGTAATGGGTATATATCTGATACAAAGTCTTGTACCAACACACTATGTATGTAATGGGTATGTATCTGATACAAAGTCTTGTACCAACACACTATGTATGTAATGGGTATTTATCTGATACAAAGTCTTGTACCAACACACTATGTATGTAATGGGTATGTATCTGATACAAAGTCTTGTACCAACACACTATGTATGTAATGGGTATATATCTGATACAAAGTCTTGTACCAACACACTATGTATGTAATGGGTATATATCTGATACAAAGTCTTGTACCAACACAGTATGTATGTAATGGGTATGTATCTGATACAAAGTCTTGTACCAACACACTGTATGTAATGGGTATGTATCTGATACAAAGTCTTGTACCAACACACTATGTATGTAATGGGTATGTATCTGATACAAAGTCTTGTACCAACACACTATGTATGTAATGGGTATGTATCTGATACAAAGTCTTGTACCAACACACTATGTATGTAATGGGTATGTATCTGATACAAAGTCTTGTACCAACACACTATGTATGTAATGGGTATATATCTGATACAAAGTCTTGTACCAACACACTATGTATGTAATGGGTATGTATCTGATACAAAGTCTTGTACCAACACACTATGTATGTAATGGGTATGTATCTGATACAAAGTCTTGTACCAACACACTGTATGTAATGGGTATGTATCCACCTCGTCGCTATCACGACTCGTAGTGATATACTGGTTCACAGAACAGACTCGACCTGATACAAAGTCTTGTACCAACACACTATGTATGTAATGGGTATGTATCTGATACAAAGTCTTGTACCAACACACTATGTATGTAATGGGTATGTATCTGATACAAAGTCTTGTACCAACACACTATGTATGTAATGGGTATGTATCTGATACAAAGTCTTGTACCAACACACTATGTATGTAATGGGTATGTATCTGATACAAAGTCTTGTACCAACACACTATGTATGTAATGGGTATGTATCTGATACAAAGTCTTGTACCAACACACTATGTATGTAATGGGTATGTATCTGATACAAAGTCTTGTACCAACACATTATGTATGTAATGGGTATGTATCTGATACAAAGTCTTGTACCAACACACTGTATGTAATGGGTATGTATCCACCTCGTCGCTATCACGACTCGTAGTGATATACTGGTTCACAGAACAGACTCGACCTGATACAAAGTATTGTACCACCACACTATGTATATAATGGGTATGTATCATACTGTTAATTGTAATAATTATTTGTAACAAGGAGAAAATTAATTTACTGACATAAAATCTCTTATGCTGGATGCTGTTTGAATACCTGTTGTTCAGAGACTTTTTGATTATTTTCAATAAGATGATGGAGATCTTCCATGTCTAATGTTACATTATACAAAGTACCCAGGTCAGGTAACATCTCTACAGGTATACTGTATCCTCTTGTAAAACGTCCATCTACAATGTCCATCAAACTCAGAGCTGAAAGTAAACAACAAAACAATTAATTTTTTAATGATGATCTATTTAGTTCTTTCATATCAATCAATACTTTATACAGACACAAATCACGTTTTATGCTTTCTTAATAAAACAAATATTCAACATTAGTTGGCATTCATTTCAGGAAATAATTCAACAGACTATGTTCTGAAATTATTAAGAGGCACAGCCATAAGATAAAAATGTAACACAAGATCTAGATATATTAAAATTATAAATATTTGTTGATATTTATCATACAATGAAAGTCTACAGCAATTGATAATATAAATAGATATTAAATGGAAGAGGGGTTCTAATAAAATTGGAACACAGACAATGACAGACACAAAGGGATGACACCATGTAGTAACAGAAGACAGACATATAGAGATGACAACCCTACAGGACACAGATGATGACACACAAAATGACGGCACCATGCAGGCACAGACGACAGACATAAAGAAATGACAACCCTGCAGGGCACAGACAACAGCAGACATATAGAGATGACATCCCTACAGGACACAGACCAAGACAGACACAAAGTGATGACAACCCTACAGGGCACATACAACAATAGACATAAAGAAATGACAACCGTACAGGACACAGACCAAGACAGACACAAAGTGATGACAACCCTACAGGACACAGACAACAAGACATAAAAAAATGACAACCCTACAGGACACAGACTAAGACAGACACAAAGTGATGACAACCCTATAGGGCACATACAACAACAGACATAAAGAAATGACAACCCTACAGGACACAGACCAAGACAGACACAAAGTAATGACAACCCTACAGGGCACATACAACAACAGAAATAAAGAAATGACAACCTTACAGGACACAGACCAAGACAGACACAAAGTGATGACAACCCTACAGGACACAGACAACAAGACATAAAAAATGACAACCCTACAGGACACAGACCAAGACAGACACAAAGTGATGACAACCCTACAGGGCACATACAACAACAGACATAAAGAAATGACAACCCTACAGGACACATACCAAGACAGACATAAAGTGATGACAACCCTACAGGGCACATACAACACCAGACAAAGAAATGACAACCTTACAGGACACAGACCAAGACAGACACAGAGTGATGACAACCCTACAGAGCACATACAACAACAGACATAAAGAAATGACAACCCTACAGGACAGAGACAGACACAAAGTGATGACAACCCTACAGGGCACATACAACAACAGACAAAGCAATGACAACCCTACAGGACACAGACCAAGACAGACACAAAGTGATGACAACCCTATAGGGCACATACAACAGCAGACATAAAGAAATAACAACCCTACATGACACAGACCAAGACAGACACAAAGTGATGACAACTCTACAGGGCACATACAACAAGACATAAAAATATGACAACCCTACAGGACACAGACCAAGACAGAAACAAAGTGATGACAACTCTACAGGGCACATACAACAACAGACATAAAGAAATGACAACCCTACAGGACACAGACAGACAAAAAGTGATGACAACTCTACAGGGCACATACAACAACAGACAAAGAAATGACAACCCTACAGGACACAGACCAAGACAGACACAAAGTGATGACAACCCTACAGGGCACATACAACAACAGACATAAAGAAATGACAACCCTACAGGACACAGACCAAGACAGACATAAAGTGATGACAACCCTACAGGGCACATACAACAGGACATAAAGAAATGACAACCCTACAGGACAGAGACAGACACAAAGTGATGACAACCCTACAGGGCACATACAACAACAGACAAAGAAATGACAACCCTACAGGACACAGACCAAGACAGACACAAAGTGATGACAACCCTACAGGGCACATACAACAACAGACATAAAGAAATGACAACCCTACAGGACACATACCAAGACAGACATAAAGTGATGACAACCCTACAGGGCACATACAACACCAGACAAAGAAATGACAACCTTACAGGACACAGACCAAGACAGACACAGAGTGATGACAACCCTACAGAGCACATACAACAACAGACATAAAGAAATGACAACCCTACAGGACAGAGACAGACACAAAGTGATGACAACCCTACAGGGCACATACAACAACAGACAAAGCAATGACAACCCTACAGGACACAGACCAAGACAGACACAAAGTGATGACAACCCTACAGGGCACATACAACAGACATAAAGAAATGACAACCCTACAGGACACAGACCAAGACAGACACAAAGTGATGACAACCCTACAGGGCACATACAACAACAGACATAAAGAAATAACAACCCTACATGACACAGACCAAGACAGACACAAAGTGATGACAACTCTACAGGGCACATACAACAAGACATAAAAATATGACAACCCTACAGGACACAGACCAAGACAGACACAAAGTGATGACAACTCTACAGGGCACATACAACAACAGACATAAAGAAATGACAACCCTACAGGACACAGACAGACAAAAAGTGATGACAACTCTACAGGGCACATACAACAACAGACAAAGAAATGACAGCCCTACAGGACACAGACCAAGACAGACACAAAGTGATGACAACCCTACAGGGCACATACAACAACAGACATAAAGAAATGACAACCCTACAGGACACAGACCAAGACAGACATAAAGTGATGACAACCCTACAGGGCACATACAACAGGACATAAAGAAATGACAACCCTACAGGACAGAGACAGACACAAAGTGATGACAACCCTACAGGGCACATACAACAACAGACAAAGAAATGACAACCCTACAGGACACAGACCAAGACAGACACAAAGTGATGACAACCCTACAGGGCACATACAACAACAGACATAAAGAAATGACAACCCTACAGGACACAGACCAAGACAGACACAAAGTGATGACAACCCTACAGGGCACATACAACAACAGACATAAAGAAATGACAACCCTACAGGACACATACCAAGACAGACATAAAGTGATGACAACCCTACAGGGCACATACAACACCAGAAAAAGAAATGACAACCTTACAGGACACAGACCAAGACAGACACAAAGTGATGACAACCCTACAGAGCACATACAACAACAGACATAAAGAAATGACAACCCTACAGGACAGAGACAGACACAAAGTGATGACAACCCTACAGGGCACATACAACAACAGACAAAGCAATGACAACCCTACAGGACACAGACCAAGACAGACACAAAGTGATGACAACCCTACAGGGCACATACAACAGACATAAAGAAATGACAACCCTACAGGACACAGACCAAGACAGACACAAAGTGATGACAACCCTACAGGGCACATACAACAACAGACATAAAGAAATGACAACCCTACAGGACACAGACCAAGACAGACACAAAGTGATGACAACCCTACAGGGCACATACAACAACCGAAATAAAGAAATGACAACCTTACAGGACACAGACCAAGACAGACACAAAGTGATGACAACCCTACAGGGCACATACAACAACAGACATAAAGAAATGACAACCCTACAGGACAGAGACAGACACAAAGTGATGACAACCCTACAGGGCACATACAACAACAGACATAAAGAAATGACAACCCTACAGGACACAGACCAAGACAGACACAAAGTGATGACAACCCTACAGGGCACATACAACAACAGACATAAAGAAATGAAAACCCTACAGGACACATACCAAGACAGACATAAAGTGATGACAACCCTACAGGGCACATACAACACCAGACAAAGAAATGACAACCTTACAGGACACAGACCAAGACAGACACAAAGTGATGACAACCCTACAGGGCACATACAACAACAGACATAAAGAAATGACAACACTACAGGACAGAGACAGACACAAAGTGATGACAACCCTACAGGGCACATACAACAACAGACAAAGCAATGACAACCCTACAGGACACAGACCAAGACAGACACAAAGTGATGACAACCCTACAGGGTACATACAACAGACATAAAGAAATGACAACCCTACAGGACACAGACCAAGACAGACACAAAGTGATGACAACCCTACAGGGCACATACAACAACAGACATAAAGAAATGACAACCCTACAGGACACAGACCAAGACAGACACAAAGTGATGACAACCCTACAGGGCACACACAACAACAGAAATAAAGAAATGACAACCTTACAGGACACAGACCAAGACAGACACAAAGTGATGACAACCCTACAGGACACAGACAACAAGACATAAAGAAATGACAACCCTACAGGACAGAGACAGACACAAAGTGATGACAACCCTACAGGGCACATACAACAACAGACATAAAGAAATGACAACCCTACAGGACACAGACCAAGACAGACATAAAGTGATGACAACCCTACAGGGCACATACAACAAGACATAAAGAAATGACAACCCTACAGGACAGAGACAGACACAAAGTGATGACAACCCTACAGGGCACATACAACAACAGACAAAGAAATGACAACCCTACAGGACACAGACCAAGACAGACACAAAGTGATGACAACCCTACAGGGCACATACAACAACAGAAATAAAGAAATGACAACCCTACAGGACACAGACCAAGACAGACATAAAGTGATGACAACCCTACAGGGCACATACAACACCAGACAAAGAAATGACAACCTTACAGAACACAGACCAAGACAGACACAAAGTGATGACAACCCTACAGGGCACATACAACAACAGACATAAAGAAATGACAACCCTACAGGACAGAGACAGACATAAAGTGATGACAACCCTACAGGGCACATACAACAACAGACATAAAGAAATGACAACCCTACAGGACACAGACCAAGACAGACACAAAGTGATGACAACCCTACAGGGCACATACAACAGACATAAAGAAATGACAACCCTACAGGACAGAGACAGACACAAAGTGATGACAACCCTACAGGGCACATACAACAACAGACAAAGCAATGACAACCCTACAGGACACAGACCAAGACAGACATAAAGTGATGACAACCCTACAGGGCACATACAACAGCAGACATAAAGAAATGACAACCCTACAGGACACAGACCAAGACAGACACAAAGTGATGACAACCCTACAGGGCACATACAACAGACATAAAGAAATGACAACCCTACAGGACACATACAACAACAGAAATAAAGAAATGACAACCCTACAGGACACAGACAACAAGACATAAAGAAATGACAACCCTACAGGACAGAGACAGACACAAAGTGATGACAACCCTACAGGGCACATACAACAACAGACATAAAGAAATGACAACCCTACAGGACACAGACCAAGACAGACATAAAGTGATGACAACCCTACAGGGCACATACAACAAGACATAAAGAAATGACAACCCTACAGGACAGAGACAGACACAAAGTGATGACAACCCTACAGGGCACATACAACAACAGACAAAGAAATGACAACCCTACAGGACACAGACCAAGACAGACACAAAGTGATGACAACCCTACAGGGCACATACAACAACAGACATAAAGAAATGACAACCCTACAGGACACAGACCAAGACAGACATAAAGTGATGACAACCCTACAGGGCACATACAACACCAGACAAAGAAATGACAACCTTACAGGGCACAGACCAAGACAGACACAAAGTGATGACAACCCTACAGGGCACATACAACAACAGACATAAAGAAATGACAACCCTACAGGACAGAGACAGACACAAAGTGATGACAACACTACAGGGCACATACAACAACAGACATAAAGAAATGACAACCCTACAGGACAGAGACAGACACAAAGTGATGACAACCCTACAGGGCACATACAACAACAGACAAAGCAATGACAACCCTACAGGACACAGACCAAGACAGACACAAAGTGATGACAACCCTACAGGGCACATACAACAGACATAAAGAAATGACAACCCTACAGGACACAGACCAAGACAGACACAAAGTGATGACAACCCTACAGGGCACATACAACAACAGACATAAAGAAATGACAACCCTACAGGACACAGACCAAGACAGACATAAAGTGATGACAACCCTACAGGGCACATACAACAACAGACATAAAGAAATGACAACCCTACAGGACACAGACCAAGACAGACACAAAGTGATGACAACCCTACAGGGCACATACAACAGACATAAAGAAATGACAACCCTACAGGACAGAGACAGACACAAAGTGATGACAACCCTACAGGGCACATACAACAACAGACAAAGCAATGACAACCCTACAGGACACAGACCAAGACAGACATAAAGTGATGACAACCCTACAGGGCACATACAACAGCAGACATAAAGAAATGACAACCCTACAGGACACAGACCAAGACAGACACAAAGTGATGACAACCCTACAGGGCACATACAACAGACATAAAGAAATGACAACCCTACAGGACACATACAACAACAGAAATAAAGAAATGACAACCCTACAGGACACAGACAACAAGACATAAAGAAATGACAACCCTACAGGACAGAGACAGACACAAAGTGATGACAACCCTACAGGGCACATACAACAACAGACATAAAGAAATGACAACCCTACAGGACACAGACCAAGACAGACATAAAGTGATGACAACCCTACAGGGCACATACAACAAGACATAAAGAAATGACAACCCTACAGGACAGAGACAGACACAAAGTGATGACAACCCTACAGGGCACATACAACAACAGACAAAGAAATGACAACCCTACAGGACACAGACCAAGACAGACACAAAGTGATGACAACCCTACAGGGCACATACAACAACAGACATAAAGAAATGACAACCCTACAGGACACAGACCAAGACAGACATAAAGTGATGACAACCCTACAGGGCACATACAACACCAGACAAAGAAATGACAACCTTACAGGACACAGACCAAGACAGACACAAAGTGATGACAACCCTACAGGGCACATACAACAACAGACATAAAGAAATGACAACCCTACAGGACAGAGACAGACACAAAGTGATGACAACACTACAGGGCACATACAACAACAGACATAAAGAAATGACAACCCTACAGGACAGAGACAGACACAAAGTGATGACAACCCTACAGGGCACATACAACAACAGACAAAGCAATGACAACCCTACAGGACACAGACCAAGACAGACACAAAGTGATGACAACCCTACAGGGCACATACAACAGACATAAAGAAATGACAACCCTACAGGACACAGACCAAGACAGACACAAAGTGATGACAACCCTACAGGGCACATACAACAACAGACATAAAGAAATGACAACCCTACAGGACACAGACCAAGACAGACACAAAGTGATAACAACCCTACAGGGCACATACAACAACAGAAATAAAGAAATGACAACCTTACAGGCCACAGACCAAGACAGACACAAAGTGATGACAACCCTACAGGACACAGACCAAGACAGACACAAAGTGATGACAACCCTACAGGGTACAGTCAAAAACAGACATAAAGAAATGACAACCCTACAGGACACAGACCAAGACAGACACAAAGTGATGACAACCCTACAGGGCACATACAACAGCAGACATAAAGAAATGACAACCCTACATGACACAGACCAAGACAGACACAAAGTGATGACAACTCTACAGGGCACATACAACAAGACATAAAAATATGACAACCTTACAGGACACAGACCAAGACAGACACAAAGTGATGACAACTCTACCGGGCACATACAACAACAGACATAAAGAAATGACAACCCTACAGGACAGAGACAGACACAAAGTGATGACAACCCTACAGGGCACATACAACAACAGACAAAGCAATGACAACCCTACAGGACACAGACCAAGACAGACACAAAGTGATGACAACCCTACAGGGCACATACAACAACAGACATAAAGAAATGACAACCCTACAGGACACAGACCAAGACAGACACAAAGTGATGACAACCCTACAGGGCACATATAACAAGACATAAAGAAATGACAACCCTACAGGACACAGACCAAGACAGACACAAAGTGATGACAACCCTACAGGGCACATACAACAACAGACATAAAGAAATGACAACCCTACAGGACACAGACCAAGACAGACACAAAGTGATGACAACCCTACAGGGCACATACAACAACAGACATAAAGAAATGACAACCCTACAGGACACAGACCAAGACAGACACAAAGTGATGACAACCCTACAGGGCACATACAACAACAGACATAAAGAAATGACAACCCTACAGGACACAGACCAAGACAGACACAAAGTGATGACAACCCTACAGGGCACATACAACAGCAGACATAAAGAAATGACAATCCTACAGGACACAGACCAAGACAGACACAAAGTGATGACAACCCTATAGGGCACATACAACAACAGACATAAAGAAATGACAACCCTACAGGACACAGACCAAGACAGACATAAAGTGATGACAACCCTATGGGGTGCATACAACAACAGACATAAAGAAATGACAACCCTACAGGACACAGACCAAGACAGACACAAAGTGATGACAACCCTACAGGGCACATACAACAGACATAAAGAAATGACAACCCTACAGGACACAGACCAAGACAGACACAAAGTGATGACAACCCTACAGGGCACATACAACAACAGACATAAAGAAATGACAACCCTACAGGACACAGACCAAGACAGACACAAAGTGATGACAACCCTACAGGGCACATACAACAACAGACATAAAGAAATGACAACCCTACAGGACACAGACCAAGACAGACATAAAGTGATGACAACCCTACAGGGCACATACAACAGCAGACATAAAGAAATGACAACCCTACAGGACACAGACCAAGACAGACACAAAGTGATGACAACCCTACAGGGCACATACAACAACAGACATAAAGAAATGACAACCCTACAGGACACAGACCAAGACAGACACAAAGTGATGACAACCCTACAGGGCACAGACAACAGCAGACATAAAGAAATGACAACCCTACAGGACACAGACCAAGACAGACACAAAGTGATGACAACCCTACAGGGCACATACAACAACAGACATAAAGAAATGACAACCCTACAGGACACAGACCAAGACAGACACAAAGTGATGACAACCCTACAGGGCACATACAACAGCAGACATAAAGAAATGACAACCCTACAGGACACAGACCAAGACAGACACAAAGTGATGACAACCCTACAGGGCACATACAACAACAGACAAAGCAATGACAACCTTACAGGACACAGACCAAGACAGACACAAAGTGATGACAACCCTACAGAGCACATACAACAACAGACATAAAGAAATGACAACCTTACAGGACACAGACCAAGACAGACACAAAGTGATGACAACCCTACAGAGCACATACAACAACAGACATAAAGAAATGACAACCTTACAGGACACAGACCAAGACAGACATAAAGTGATGACAACCCTACAGGGCACATACAACAACAGACATAAAGAAATGACAACCCTACAGGACACAGACCAAGACAGACATAAAGTGATGACAACCCTACAGGGCACATACAACAGCAGACATAAAGAAATGACAACCCTACAGGACACAGACCAAGACAGACACAAAGTGATGACAACCCTACAGGGCACATACAACAACAGACAAAGCAATGACAACCTTACAGGACACAGACCAAGACAGACACAAAGTGATGACAACCCTACAGAGCACATACAACAACAGACATAAAGAAATGACAACCTTACAGGACACAGACCAAGACAGACATAAAGTGATGACAACCCTACAGGGCACATACAACAACAGACATAAAGAAATGACAACCCTACAGGACACAGACCAAGACAGACATAAAGTGATGACAACCCTACAGGGTACAGACGATGACAAACACAACATGATGACAACCATGCAGGGCACAGACAACGACAGCCACAGAGTGATGGAAATTGCTCACCTATAAATGGTTACCTGATAAATGTTTTTGATTAGGGTATTTCCTCAGATATCTTTGGAAGGCTTTTTCTCCAATCTGAATGGTTTTATCATACCAATCTTCAGCCTCAGAAACAATATCTTTTATCTACAAAATTCAATATTGTCATTTGTTATTAAAAGTAACTGCAGAGTAATGTAAGCAATAATACTGTGAATCTCTTATCTAAATTTACCTACAGATACAAATTTATACTGAAACATTGAAACACATCTATCTTATTCAGTTTTTATTATTGAGGGTTTAAGGATATTACAAAAAAAAAACAGAATTCTTATAAAAAAAAGATGGCTTGAATGTCACAATTTGTAACTACATTTGTAGTTGTTGAAATAAATGTGCTTTTTTTTTTAAATTGTTGAAGTCAATCACATACTTATTTCTTATTTTTTGTGTGAGAAACCTTGTATTTACATTGTATCTTGAACAAGCTTTGATTTTTGCCTAGCTCTGAAACAAAGTATATAGTGATCTATTTTTGTGTTCTGTGATTCAAGGTTAGAAATGTTTGTTTGTTTTGTTGATATTGGTGGAATTGTTGATTATCACTGTTTAAACTTTCTTTATAGGTATAGCTGAATTTCCTGGAATCCTTATGTAAACATCAAAACATCTGTCAACCCTGAAAGTGTTAAATATATAATCCATACATTTGTCTATGTCAAACAAACTGTATGTCACAAGGCTGTTATAAACAAGTTTCACAGATTTCTGTAAGTTACTGAAACAAACCTGTTAATTGATTTTGAACAGTTATATAAACATGACACAAACCTTGTACTTATTTTCAGCTAATTCAGGAAAAGTTTCTCCCTAGAAATACAAAAATTATTAATATTATTCTAAAAATTGATAAAACAGAAATGTTAAATTTGTATTAATCTCTGGAAAAAATGTATTAAGTTTATAACCTGTGGCAAGGTGAGCTAACAATTTATTAAGTTTATAACCTGTGGCAAGGTGAGCAAACAATTTATTAAGTTTATAACCTGTGGCAAGGTGAGCTAACAATGTATTAAGTTTATAACCTGTGGCAAGGTGAGCTAACAATGTATTAAGTTTATAACCTGTGGCAAGGTGAGCTAACAATGTATTAAGTTTATAACCTGTGGCAAGGTGAGCTAACAATTTATTAAGTTTATAACCTGTGGCAAGGTGAGCAAACATTATTAAGTTTATAACTTGTGACAAGGTGAGCAAACATTATTAAGTTTATAACCTGTGGCAAGGTGAGCTAACAATTTATTAAGTTTATAACCTGTGGCAAGGTAAGCAAACAATTTATTAAGTTGATAACCTGTGGCAAGGTGAGCAAACATTATTAAGTTTATAACCTGTGGCAAGGTGAGCTAACAATTTATTAAGTTTATATCCTGTGGCAAGGTGAGCTAACAATTTATTAAGTTTATAACCTGTGGCAAGGTGAGCAAACAATTTTTTAAGTTTATAACCTGTGGCAAGGTGAGCAAACATTATTAAGTTTATAACCTGTGGCAAGGTGAGCTAACAATTTATTAAGTTTATAACCTGTGGCAAGGTGAGCAAACATTATTAAGTTTATAACTTGTGGCAAGGTGAGCAAACATTATTAAGTTTATAACCTGTGGCAAGGTGAGCTAACAATTTATTAAGTTTATAACCTGTGGCAAGGTAAGCAAACAATTTATTAAGTTTATAACCTGTGGCAAGGTGAGCAAACATTATTAAGTTTATAACCTGTGGCAAGGTGAGCTAACAATTTATTAAGTTTATATCCTGTGGCAAGGTGAGCTAACAATTTATTAAGTTTATAACCTGTGGCAAGGTGAGCAAACAATTTTTTAAGTTTATAACCTGTGGCAAGGTGAGCAAACATTATTAAGTTTATAACCTGTGGCAAGGTGAGCTAACAATTTATTAAGTTTATAACCTGTGGCAAGGTGAGCAAACATTATTAAGTTTATAACCTGTGGCAAGGTGAGCAAACAATTTATTAAGTTTATAACCTGTGGCAAGGTGAGCTAACAATGTATTAAGTTTATAACCTGTGGCAAGGTGAGCTAACAATCTATTAAGTTTATAACCTGTGGCAAGGTGAGCTAACAATGTATTAAGTTTATAACCTGTGGCAAGGTGAGCTAACAATTTATTAAGTTTATAACCTGTGGCAAGGTGAGCAAACATTATTAAGTTTATAACTTGTGGCAAGGTGAGCAAACATTATTAAGTTTATAACCTGTGGCAAGGTGAGCTAACAATTTATTAAGTTTATAACCTGTGGCAAGGTAAGCAAACAATTTATTAAGTTGATAACCTGTGGCAAGGTGAGCAAACATTATTAAGTTTATAACCTGTGGCAAGGTGAGCTAACAATTTATTAAGTTTATATCCTGTGGCAAGGTGAGCTAACAATTTATTAAGTTTATAACCTGTGGCAAGGTGAGCAAACAATTTTTTAAGTTTATAACCTGTGGCAAGGTGAGCAAACATTATTAAGTTTATAACCTGTGGCAAGGTGAGCTAACAATTTATTAAGTTTATAACCTGTGGCAAGGTGAGCAAACATTATTAAGTTTATAACTTGTGGCAAGGTGAGCAAACATTATTAAGTTTATAACCTGTGGCAAGGTGAGCTAACAATTTATTAAGTTTATAACCTGTGGCAAGGTAAGCAAACAATTTATTAAGTTGATAACCTGTGGCAAGGTGAGCAAACATTATTAAGTTTATAACCTGTGGCAAGGTGAGCTAACAATTTATTAAGTTTATATCCTGTGGCAAGGTGAGCTAACAATTTATTAAGTTTATAACCTGTGGCAAGGTGAGCAAACAATTTTTTAAGTTTATAACCTGTGGCAAGGTGAGCAAACATCATTAAATTTATAACCTGTGGCAAGGTGAGCTAACAATTTATTAAGTTTATAACCTGTGGCAAGGTGAGCAAACATTATTAAGTTTATAACCTGTGGCAAGGTGAGCAAACAATTTATTAAGTTTATAACCTGTGGCAAGGTGAGCTAACAATTTATTAAGTTTATAACCTGTGGCAAGGTGAGCAAACATTATTAAGTTTATAACCTGTGGCAAGGTGAGCAAACATTATTAAGTCTATAACCTGTGGCCAGGTGAGCTAACAATTTATTAAGTTTATAACCTGTGGCAAGGTGAGCAAACATTATTAAGTTTATAACCTGTGGCAAGGTGAGCAAACATTATTAAGTTTATAACCTGTGGCAAGGTGAGCAAACATTATTAAGTCTATAACCTGTGGCCAGGTGAGCTAACAATTTATTAAGTTTATAACCTGTGGCAAGGTGAGCAAACATTATTAAGTTTATAACCTGTGGCAAGGTGAGCAAACATTATTAAGTTTATAACCTGTGGCAAGGTGAGCTAACAATTTATTAAGTTTATAACCTGTGGCAAGGTGAGCAAACATTATTAAGTTTATAACCTGTGGCAATGTGAGCAAACATTATTAAGTTTATAACCTGTGGCAAGGTGAGCAAACATTATTAAGTTTATAACCTGTGGCAAGGTGAGCAAACATTATTAAGTTTATAACCTGTGGCAAGGTAAGCTAACAATTTATTAAGTTTATAACCTGTGGCAAGGTGAGCAAACATTATTAAGTTTATAACCTGTGGCAAGGTGAGCAAACATTATTAAGTTTATAACCTGTGGCAAGGTGAGCAAACATTATTAAGTTTATAACCTGTGGCAAGGTGAGCTAACAAGCCTAATAATATGAGATGATGACCATCCATACTAGCAATCAAAATTGTGGTTTTATTTTTGGATGAATGTTCAGGACATTTTAATGCTTACCTTATAGGTTTACACATATCTTATATTAATGTCAAATCAAATATCAACTCTAAAAAGACATTGAAGTAAGGGTTCATGTATTGAGAGAATACACCATTATTAATATTAATAATATTAAGTGGAAATGGGAGTTATCACTAATATAAACTATTTATATGTGAGTCTAACATAATTATCTCCCCTACCTTTTTATACTCAGTAACTTAAAAATGTTTGTATTACGTACATCTATGAAGAAGACTTACAAATAATAAATAGGTTTAATTCCTCCCTTTTGAACCACACTAAAAATACCTGTTCTGTTCAGGAAAAACATAAATCAATTTGATTACAAAATAAATAATAGGTGCATGACTTCAGTTCCTGTAAAATAAAATGTGTAAATGTGGTTGGCTTCTATAGGATGGTCTATGAGGAGAGCTGTGGATAAAAATAATGTTTGGCTCTGGGCCACCCCAGAAAATGTAACATAGAAATCTTCATATTATGGCATATTCAGAACAAATGATGTATATAAGGGAACGACCATTTAACTTGAAGGGGGGGTTATGGTTTTTTTCTAAAAAAAATATTCTGATTCCCAATGTTGCTGAAAAAAATATTCTGATTTTGGTGGAGGAAAATAAAATAAACTGATTCAGAGTTTTTGTCATATAAGCTAATGTTAAATATTGGAAAAAAAATTTGCGCTTCATGCGACAAAAAAAATAAATATTCTAACTCTTGTGTTGTCCGAAAAAAAAATTCTGAACGAAACAATAAAACCATAACCCCCCCCCTTCAAGTTAAATGGTCGGTCCCTAAGTGATAATTTTAGCATACCAGACTGTCAACAACAACATCAACAAGACCAGGTATTGATCCATCAGGCATACTTAAAATCTTCTTAGACTGATAAAGACAACGGAACAACACAGATCTCAGCTTATGTCTGTGAAAATATAAAACAAAACAGATCTCAGTTTATGTCTGTGAAAATATAAAACAAAAACAGATCTCAGCTTATGTCTGTGAAAATATGACAAAAGTCAATATCAAATTATCACTTTTGTACAAGTTATTTACATAATCGGTATAAAGTGGCTGAAAGAAAAAAACAAAACAAAACAGAATATATGTTAAAATGCTCATTGCCATGTAGCTGCAGTTAAAATTTGTGCTCATTTGATCTATAATAAAGCAGCAATGGACAATTGAAGACATTTCTATTTTTAGCAACAGCAGCCACCTTGAATGGAGGGTGGGGCTGTCAGACACAATTTTGAAAGGGGACCATCCAAGGACCATTCCAGCCAAATTTGGTTTAATTTGGTTTAGTGGTTTAAGAGGAGAAGATCTAAATGTGTAAGTTTACAATGTATGACGGACACCAAGTAATGACAAAAGTTTACATGGCCTTTGGCGTGAACTAAAAAGCATGTCATCTTAATGTTCAATCTTCTTTGTAAACATGTTCTCATTATGAACTTCACTGAAATAGTACTCATATAAAGTTAAATGACAATCAATTAATCTTTGTTGGTTGAATGCATAAAAAGCAGTAAAATACCAATCAAGTCTGAATCGATATGGAATCGCTAAATGGCTTAAAATTATTGAAAACTAAACAGAGAGAAAATATGGTGATTCATTGAAACAAAAAAAGAAAATCATTTCTCCATTAAATATCAGATTTTCCTTGATATGTCTTATAGTGTTTCTACATGTTTAATTTAAAGCATACCCTTGGTGTTTATTTCCTGGTAGTAAACCGTCTGCTATACATACACATGCCATCCTAATATGGTCTGCTATGATTCTATAGGCTACATCAATATCATTATCTGTCTGTCCTCCATAGGGTGTGATATTACATGACTTAAATAATAAATAAAAAACATGGTCAGCTACATCAATATCATTATCTGTCTGTCCTCCATAGGGTGTGATATTATATGACTTAAATAATAAAAAAAAAACATGGTCAGCTACATCAATATCATTATATGTCTGTCCTCCATAGGGTGTGATATTATATGACTTAAATAATAAAAAAAAAACATGGTCAGCTACATCAATATCATTATATGTCTGTCCTCCATAGGGTGTGATATTATATGACTTAAATAATAAAAAAAAAACATGGTCAGCTACATCAATATCATTATATGTCTGTCCTCCATAGGGTGTGATATTATATGACTTAAATAATAAAAAAAAAACATGGTCAGCTACATCAATATCATTATATGTCTGTCCTCCATAGGGTGTGATATTATATGACTTAAATAATAAAAAAAAAACATGGTCAGCTACATCAATATCATTATATGTCTGTCCTCCATAGGGTGTGATATTACATGACTTAAATAATAAAAAAAAACATGGTCAGCTACATCAATATCATTATCTGTCTGTCCTCCATAGGGTGTGATATTACTTCAATATAACAATAATATTGTCAGCTAAATTTGTTTCATTATAAAATGCTTTCTACTCAAGAAATACAACATTAACAAAATTATGAATGATTTTCACAATAATAATCTGTGTGATGCATGATTTCATAAAACATCTATTAAAAGTTATATTTATAAGTAAAGGCTGTTTCAACATCTTCAGCCAAATATCATATCCTAGTAAGTGCTACGTGTTTCATTCATGACAAACTTTAAACAAGTTCACCACAATTGTAACTCAAAGCAAAATTGCAAAAAATGTTTAATACCTCGAGTGTGGTAGATCACGGGTTCGAGCCCTGTTCAGAACAAATCAAAATCTATAAAATGTATATTTGCTGCTTCTCCACTAAGCATGCAGCATTAAGGAGTATGAACAAAGTCTGCAGCTCATTGGCTTGGAATCAGGATAATGTGTCCAAGTGGAGAGACATGTCTTTTTCCCCAAAAAAAATTTCAGTCAGCTAGCAGTAAAAAAATCTAATAAAACATGTTGTTCTAATACAAAGTGGACATCATCATTTCATTAAATGTAATTTGTTTTCACCATGATATAGCTGAAAAATTGCTCATTTAGGATTAAACAACAATCACTCATTCAAATAATAAATAAAATTTGTATTAACAATAAGTAATATATATATTACCACTGTTGTGCGAGCTAAACAGTTATAAACAATCGAACGTGAAATGTGAGATTGTTTAACCGTTTAACTCGGAAAACCGTGGTATAAATGATTTGTAACATGAAGCCATGCAATATCACAACTAGGTTGTTGATTATTGAACAGCTTTCTGAGAGTAATCAAATTACAGCCAAGATTTAAAGTGTGCAATATCTCGTATCTGTGTATATTATATCATAGTTCTTAGCTGTTGCTTACATTCTGGTATATAAACCATAAAAAGATCAAAGGAAAAGAATGCATTCATGTTACAATCAAATGTATAGCATAGTAATAGACTATTTCATGTAGAATGTAACTAAAACTAAGTGTGTGATATTCCTCTATATTTGTGTAATACAGGTTATAAGGCCATTAATAGGCAAAAACAATGATTTCATCTTTTTTTTTTAACTTCTGCTTTACAATAACAGGGCTTTTGCATGAATATTGAAAAATATTGTGCCTCACAGAATATTAATTGTGCTCGCATGCTCGTGCTTTATAATATTATTTTGTTTGGGAAAATATTCACCAATATTACTGCAATAAACATATAATACAGTAGTTTAATGAAAATGGGAAAATGTTCAGCAATAACAAGACAAGAATAAATATTTTGATTAGCATACTAGGGTACTTAAATGTATGGCAGTTAGTGTTATGGTGGTTAACGCCACTTTCAACAATATTTCAGTTATATCATGACAGTCAATTTTATTGGTGGAGGAAACCGGAGTACCCAGAGAAAACCACCGACCTGTCGCAAGTGACTGACTTTATCACATAATGTTGTATCAAGTACACCTCGCCTGAGAGGGATTCGAACTCACAACGTTAGTGGTGATAGGCACTGAATGCATAGGAAGTTGTAAATCAAACTACCATACAATAATGACAATGACAGCCTTTTTAAAGGTATGATCATACTAGATCAGGTTATTGTATTGAACTTGTAAAGTGTTAGTAAACTGTTATCATGTAATGTCACCATGACAACTTGTTCTGACATTGTCCACTCTCTTCATGCTCACCCATTTATATGTGAGGATCTGCATATTTCTCACTTGTAGAAAACACTTGTATGACCATATTATTTCACTAAAACAAGAGGTTTGGGCCTCTAAAACTAGTTTAACCCTGCCACTTTTGATTGAAGTGCCTGTAACAAACCAGAATGTGAGCAGTCATGATATGTGTATTAGAGGTATTGATCTTGCCTCTTGTCTTTACAATTTTTTAGTTTATATTTTGGACTGTTCTGATGTTACAGCAAAAAAAACATTTTTCATTTTATCGTCTTGAATCACCAGACATGTACATGACCAAATTAACCATTACAAATATTATATGACTTCAGATAATGTCTTTTCTGATTGGCTGACATCCCTAGTAACGATCTTTGATAAAAACATTATATTCACCTCGCATGACGTAAGGCGCAGTGAATTAATAACATTTATTCACATCGTATGACGTAACGCGAGTTGAATATAACATTCTAACGTCTTGCATTAATCTCAACCAAAACAAACGTTATGATAAAAGCTTATTTTAAGGGTGAAAGAAACACATAAAATGTGTCATATAATAAAACAATTAACGACTTTCAATACGATGGATACTAGGATTTATTAACCCAAGAATAATTTATATACCTCGGGCACTGACCTCGGTAAATATGATATTCTTGGGTTAATAAATCCTTGTATCCATCTCATTAAAAGTCATCAATAGTATAATATCTACTTATACAACAAACAACAAATTAACAACATGTACAAATGATGAACCTTTTGTATAGCAGTAAACGTTGGTATAAATAGATCTGTATTATATGTAGAAGAAGTCTGATACATAACAGCTAACATTCTCTCTAATCCCATCCCTGTATCTACGTGTACTTTACTTAGAGCTTCTAAACTTCCATCAGTTCTTCTGTAAAATATAATTGTCACAGAATTTATATTTATAAGCAACAGATTTTAAATCATGTTATTTTTTTATCACTACACATGTACAGTAAAAAGAAAAAACATCAGAGATGAACATGAATAAATTGAGAGAAAAGGTTTGTGAGGAAAAAAGGGTGGTATGTGTGAACACATTTATTAATAGACAATGAACTTTGACCTACTGACCTCAAAATAAAAAGTTCTTTCCTTTCCAACAAGGCTCTGGTCTGGTAAATTTAGTGAAGAATGGATTTTAAATACTTAAATTAAAGTCTGCAAAACAAATTTTGACACCAGGTTATAATGACCTGGACCTGAAAGCCTAAAGGGTTACTTCCCCTACCATAGGAGTATAACATAACTCTGTGTGGTAAACATAAGATGTAGGGAACTCAAGTTATGTTGATGCAGATTTTCAATGTCACGGTAACCTTGGCCTTTGACTTATTAACTCCAAAATCAATAGGCTTCTCTCCCTCCCATTATGATGTCACATGATCAAGTTTGAAGAGCATAGATTGTAAGGAACTTCAAGTTACTATTCCACATGTTGTCATCAAACCTCCATCAAACCAACAGACAACTTGGACTTTATTACAACTTGGCTAACAACTTTTCAATTGAACTATAGCTCATATAATGCTTTTCATTAATAAAAGTGAAATCATTTTGCATGACAATATAATCACAACCATCATTCTGGTGTTAGTGAAATTATCACAGACACAGTGTATCACTTAAGGTTAGTATTGTCATTATTTAACACCACATTCAATAATATTTAAGCTATGTCATGTGTGTCAGTTTTATTAAGTTATGTCATGCATGTCAGTTTTATTAAGTTATGTCATGTGTGTCAGTTTTATTAAGTTATGTCATGTGTGTCAGTTTTATTAAGTTATGTCATGTGTGTCAGTTTTATTAAGTTATGTCATGTGTGTCAGTTTTATTCAGTTATGCCATGTGTGTCAGTTTTATTAAGTTATGCCATGCATGTCAGTTTTATTAAGTTATGCCATGGGTGTCAGTTTTATTAAGTTATGCCATGCATGTCAGTTTTATTAAGTTATGTCATGTGTGTCAGTTTTATTAAGTTATGTCATGCATGTCAGTTTTATTAAGTTATGTCATGTGTGTCAGTTTTATTAAGTTATGTCATGCATGTCAGTTTTATTAAGTTATGTCATGCATGTCAGTTTTATTAAGCTATGTCATGCATGTCAGTTTTATTAAGTTATGTCATGCATGTCAGTTTATTAAGTTATGTCATGTGTGTCAGTTTTATTAAGCTATGTCATGTGTGTCAGTTTTATTAAATTATGTCATGTGTGTCAGTTTTATTCAGCTATGTCATGTGTCAGTTTTATTAAGTTATGTCATGCATGTCAGTTTTATTAAGTTATGTCATGTGTGTCAGTTTTATTAAGTTATGTCATGTGTGTCAGTTTTATTCAGTTATGTCATGTGTGTCAGTTTTATTCAGTTATGTCATGTGTGTCAGTTTTATTAAGCTATGTCATGTGTGTCAGTTTAATTAAGTTATGTCATGCATGTCAGTTTTATTAAGTTATGTCATGCATGTCAGTTTTATTCAGTTATGTCATGTGTGTCAGTTTTATTAAGTTATGTCATCTGTGTCAGTTTTATTCAGTTATGTCATGTGTGTCAGTTTTATTAAGTTATGTCATGCATGTCAGTTTTATTAAGTTATGTCATGTGTGTCAGTTTTACTAAGTTATGTCATGTGTGTCAGTTTTATTATGTTGTGTCATGCATGTCAGTTTTATTAAGTTATGTCATGCATGTCAGTTTTATTCAGTTATTTCATATGTGTCAGTTTTATTAAGTTATGTCATGTGTGTCAGTTTTATTAAGTTGTGTCATGCATGTCAGTTTTATTAAGTTATGTCATGCGTGTCAGTTTTATTAAGCTATGTCATGCATGTCAGTTTTATTAAGTTATGACATGCATGTCAGTTTTATTAAGTTATGTCATGCATGTCAGTTTTATTCAGTTATGTCATGTGTGTCAGTTTTATTAAGTTATGTCATCTGTGTCAGTTTTATTCAGTTATGTCATGTGTGTCAGTTTTATTCAGTTATGTCATGTGTCAGTTTTATTAAGTTATGTCATGCATGTCCGTTTTATTAAGTTATGTCATGTGTCAGTTTTATTAAGTTATGTCATGTGTCAGTTTTATTAAGTTATGTCATGTGTGTCAGTTTTATTAAGTTATGTCATGCATGTCAGTTTTATTAAGTTATGTCATGTGTGTCAGTTTTATTAAGTTATGTCATGTGTGTCAGTTTTATTATGTTGTGTCATGCATGTCAGTTTTATTAAGTTATGTCATGCATGTCAGTTTTATTCAGTTATTTCATGTGTGTCAGTTTTATTAAGTTATGTCATGTGTGTCAGTTTTATTAAGTTGTGTCATGCATGTCAGTTTTATTAAGTTATGTCATGCGTGTCAGTTTTATTAAGCTATGTCATGCATGTCAGTTTTATTAAGTTATGTCATGCATGTCAGTTTATTAAGTTATGTCATGTGTGTCAGTTTTATTAAGTTATGTCATGTGTGTCAGTTTTATTAAGTTATGTCATGCATGTCAGTTTTATTAAGTTATGTCATGTGTGTCAGTTTTATTAAGTTATGTCATGCGTGTCAGTTTTATTAAGTTATGTCATGTGTGTCAGTTTTATTAAGTTATGTCATGTGTGTCAGTTTTATTAAGTTATGCCATGTGTGTCAGTTTTATTAAGTTATGCCATGCGTGTCAGTTTTATTAAGTTATGCCATGGGTGTCAGTTTTATTAAGTTATGCCATGCATGTCAGTTTTATTAAGTTATATCATTTGTGTCAGTTTTATTAAGTTATGTCATGCGTGTCAGTTTTATTAAGTTATGTCATGTGTGTCAGTTTTATTAAGTTATGTCATGCAAGTCAGTTTTATTAAGTTATGTCATGTGTGTCAGTTTTATTAAGTTATGTCATGTGTGTCAGTTTTATTAAGTTATGTCATGTATGTCAGTTTTATTAAGTTATGTCATGTGTGTCAGTTTTATTCAGTTATGCCATGTGTGTCAGTTTTATTAAGTTATGTCATGCGTGTCAGTTTTATTAAGTTATGCCATGGGTGTCAGTTTTATTAAGTTATGCCATGCATGTCAGTTTTATTAAGTTATGTCATGTGTGTCAGTTTTATTAAGTTATGTCATGTGTGTCAGTTTTATTAAGTTATGCCATGCATGTCAGTTTTATTAAGCTATGTCATGCATGTCAGTTTTATTAAGTTATGTCATGCATGTCAGTTTTATTAAGCTATGTCATGCATGTCAGTTTTATTAAGTTCTGTCATGCATGTCAGTTTTATTAAGTTATGTCATGCATGTCAGTTTTATTAAGTTATGTCATGTGTATCAGTTTTATTAAGCTATGTCATGTGTGTCAGTTTTATTAAATTATGTCATGTGTGTCAGTTTTATTCAGTTATGTCATGTGTCAGTTTTATGAAGTTATGTCATGCATGTCAGTTTTATTAAGTTATGTCATGTGTGTCAGTTTCATTAAGTTATGTCATGTGTGTCAGTTTTATTAAGTTATGTCATGCATGTCAGTTTTATTCAGTTATGTCATGTGTGTCAGTTTTATTAAGCTATGTCATGTGTGTCAGTTTTATTCAGTTATGTCATGCATGTCAGTTTTATTAAGTTATGTCATGCATGTCAGTTTTATTCAGTTATGTCATGCATGTCAGTTTTATTCAGTTATGTCATCTGTGTCAGTTTTATTCAGTTATGTCATGTGTGTCAGTTTTATTAAGTTATGTCATGTGTGTCAGTTTTATTAAGTTATGTCATGTGTGTCAGTTTTATTATGTTGTGTCATGCATGTCAGTTTTATTAAGTTATGTCATGCATGTCAATTTTATTCAGTTATTTCATGTGTGTCAGTTTTATTAAGTTATGTCATGCATGTCAGTTTTATTAAGTTATGTCATGTGTGTCAGTTTTATTAAGTTATGTCATGTGTGTCAGTTTTATTATGTTGTGTCATGCATGTCAGTTTTATTAAGTTATGTCATGCATGTCAATTTTATTCAGTTATTTCATGTGTGTCAGTTTTATTAAGTTATGTCATGTGTGTCAGTTTTATTAAGTTGTGTCATGCATGTCAGTTTTATTAAGTTATGTCATGCGTGTCAGTTTTATTAAGCTATGTCATGCATGTCAGTTTTATTAAGTTATGTCATGCATGTCAGTTTTATTAAGTTATGTCATGCATGTCAGTTTATTAAGTTATGTCATGTGTGTCAGTTTTATTAAGTTATGTCATGTGTGTCAGTTTTATTAAGCTATGTCATGCATGTCAGTTTTATTAAGTTATGTCATGTGTGTCAGTTTTATTAAGTTATGTCATGCGTGTCAGTTTTATTAAGTTATGTCATGTGTGTCAGTTTTATTAAGTTATGTCATGTGTGTCAGTTTTATTAAGTTATGCCATGTGTGTCAGTTTTATTAAGTTATGCCATGCATGTCAGTTTTATTAAGTTATGCCATGGGTGTCAGTTTTATTAAGTTATGCCATGCATGTCAGTTTTATTAAGTTATATCATTTGTGTCAGTTTTATTAAGTTATGTCATGCATGTCAGTTTTATTAAGTTATGTCATGTGTGTCAGTTTTATTAAGTTATGTCATGCATGTCAGTTTTATTAAGTTATGCCATGCATGTCAGTTTTATTAAGTTATGCCATGGGTGTCAGTTTTATTAAGTTATGCCATGCATGTCAGTTTTATTAAGTTATGTCATGTGTGTCAGTTTTATTAAGTTATGTCATGTATGTCAGTTTTATTAAGTTATGTCATGTGTGTCAGTTTTATTCAGTTATGCCATGTGTGTCAGTTTTATTAAGTTATGCCATGCATGTCAGTTTTATTAAGTTATGCCATTGGTGTCAGTTTTATTAAGTTATGCCATGCATGTCAGTTTTATTAAGTTATGTCATGTGTGTCAGTTTTATTAAGTTATGTCATGTGTGTCAGTTTTATTAAGTTATGCCATGCATGTCAGTTTTATTAAGCTATGTCATGCATGTCAGTTTTATTAAGTTATGTCATGCATGTCAGTTTTATTAAGCTATGTCATGCATGTCAGTTTTATTAAGTTCTGTCATGCATGTCAGTTTTATTAAGTTATGTCATGCATGTCAGTTTTATTAAGTTATGTCATGTGTATCAGTTTTATTAAGCTATGTCATGTGTGTCAGTTTTATTAAATTATGTCATGTGTGTCAGTTTTATTCAGTTATGTCATGTGTCAGTTTTATGAAGTTATGTCATGCATGTCAGTTTTATTAAGTTATGTCATGTGTGTCAGTTTCATTAAGTTATGTCATGTGTGTCAGTTTTATTAAGTTATGTCATGCATGTCAGTTTTATTCAGTTATGTCATGTGTGTCAGTTTTATTAAGCTATGTCATGTGTGTCAGTTTAATTAAGTTATGTCATGCATGTCAGTTTTATTCAGTTATGTCATGCATGTCAGTTTTATTCAGTTATGTCATCTGTGTCAGTTTTATTAAGTTATGTCATGTGTGTCAGTTTTATTAAGTTATGTCATGTGTGTCAGTTTTATTATGTTGTGTCATGCATGTCAGTTTTATTAAGTTATGTCATGCATGTCAATTTTATTCAGTTATTTCATGTGTGTCAGTTTTATTAAGTTATGTCATGTGTGTCAGTTTTATTAAGTTGTGTCATGCATGTCAGTTTTATTAAGCTATGTCATGCATGTCAGTTTTATTAAGTTATGTCATGCATGTCAGTTTTATTAAGTTATGTCATGCATGTCAGTTTTAATCAGTTATGTCATGTGTGTCAGTTTTATTAAGTTATGTCATCTGTGTCAGTTTTATTCGGTTATGTCATGTGTGTCAGTTTTATTCAGTTATGTCATGTGTCAGTTTTATTAAGTTATGTCATGCATGTCAGTTTTATTAAGTTATGTCATGTGTCAGTTTTATTAAGTTATGTCATGTGTCAGTTTTATTAAGTTATGTCATGTGTGTCAGTTTTATTAAGTTATGTCATGCATGTCAGTTTTATTAAGTTATGTCATGTGTGTCAGTTTTATTAAGTTATGTCATGTGTATCAGTTTTATTAAGCTATGTCATGTGTGTCAGTTTTATTAAATTATGTCATGTGTGTCAGTTTTATTCAGTTATGTCATGTGTCAGTTTTATGAAGATATGTCATGCATGTCAGTTTTATTAAGTTATGTCATGTGTGTCAGTTTCATTAAGTTATGTCATGTGTGTCAGTTTTATTAAGTTATGTCATGCATGTCAGTTTTATTCAGTTATGTCATGTGTGTCAGTTTTATTAAGCTATGTCATGTGTGTCAGTTTAATTAAGTTATGTCATGCATGTCAGTTTTATTAAGTTATGTCATGCATGTCAGTTTTATTCAGTTATGTCATGCATGTCAGTTTTATTCAGTTATGTCATCTGTGTCAGTTTTATTAAGTTATGTCATGTGTGTCAGTTTTATTAAGTTATGTCATGTGTGTCAGTTTTATTAAGTTATGTCATGTGTGTCAGTTTTATTATGTTGTGTCATGCATGTCAGTTTTATTAAGTTATGTCATGCATGTCAATTTTATTCAGTTATTTCATGTGTGTCAGTTTTATTAAGTTATGTCATGTGTGTCAGTTTTATTAAGTTGTGTCATGCATGTCAGTTTTATTAAGCTATGTCATGCATGTCAGTTTTATTAAGTTATGTCATGCATGTCAGTTTTATTAAGTTATGTCATGCATGTCAGTTTTAATCAGTTATGTCATGTGTGTCAGTTTTATTAAGTTATGTCATCTGTGTCAGTTTTATTCGGTTATGTCATGTGTGTCAGTTTTATTCAGTTATGTCATGTGTCAGTTTTATTAAGTTATGTCATGCATGTCAGTTTTATTAAGTTATGTCATGTGTCAGTTTTATTAAGTTATGTCATGTGTCAGTTTTATTAAGTTATGTCATGTGTGTCAGTTTTATTAAGTTATGTCATGCATGTCAGTTTTATTAAGTTATGTCATGTGTGTCAGTTTTATTAAGTTATGTCATGTGTGTCAGTTTTATTATGTTGTGTCATGCATGTCAGTTTTATTAAGTTATGTCATGCATGTCAGTTTTATTCAGTTATTTCATGTGTGTCAGTTTTATTAAGTTATGTCATGTGTGTCAGTTTTATTAAGTTGTGTCATGCATGTCAGTTTTATTAAGTTATGTCATGTGTGTCAGTTTTATTAAGTTATGTCATGCATGTCAGTTTTATTCAGTTATTTCATGTGTGTCAGTTTTATTAAGTTATGTCATGTGTGTCAGTTTTATTAAGTTATGTCATGTGTCAGTTTTATTAAGTTATGTCATGTGTCAGTTTTATTAAGTTATGTCATGTGTGTCAGTTTTATTAAGTTATGTCATGCATGTCAGTTTTATTAAGTTATGTCATGTGTGTCAGTTTTATTAAGTTATGTCATGTGTGTCAGTTTTATTATGTTGTGTCATGCATGTCAGTTTTATTAAGTTATGTCATGCATGTCAGTTTTATTCAGTTATTTCATGTGTGTCAGTTTTATTAAGTTATGTCATGTGTGTCAGTTTTATTAAGTTATGTCATGTGTGTCAGTTTTATTATGTTGTGTCATGCATGTCAGTTTTATTAAGTTATGTCATGCATGTCAGTTTTATTCAGTTATTTCATGTGTGTCAGTTTTATTAAGTTATGTCATGTGTGTCAGTTTTATTAAGTTGTGTCATGCATGTCAGTTTTATTAAGTTATGTCATGTGTGTCAGTTTTATTAAGCTATGTCATGCATGTCAGTTTTATTAAGTTATGTCATGCATGTCAGTTTTATTAAGTTATGTCATGCATGTCAGTTTATTAAGTTATGTCATGTGTGTCAGTTTTATTAAGTTATGTCATGCGTGTCAGTTTTATTCAGTTATGTCATGTGTGTCAGTTTTATTCAGTTATGTCATGTGTGTCAGTTTTATTATGTTGTGTCATGCATGTCAGTTTTATTAAGTTATGTCATGCATGTCAGTTTTATTCAGTTATTTCATGTGTGTCAATTTTATTAAGTTATGTCATGTGTGTCAGTTTTATTAAGTTGTGT
Source organism: Bathymodiolus brooksi (assembly GCA_963680875.1). Classification (NCBI taxonomy): domain Eukaryota; kingdom Metazoa; phylum Mollusca; class Bivalvia; order Mytilida; family Modiolidae; genus Bathymodiolus; species Bathymodiolus brooksi. Next base: position 3,341,610 of record OY804577.1, read on the forward strand.
CATGCATGTCAGTTTTATTAAGTTATGTCATGCATGTCAGTTTTATTAAGCTATGTCATGCATGTCAGTTTTATTAAGTTATGTCATGCATGTCAGTTTTATTAAGTTATGTCATGCATGTCAGTTTATTAAGTTATGTCATGTGTGTCAGTTTTATTAAGTTATGTCATGTGTGTCAGTTTTATTAAGTTATGTCATGCATGTCAGTTTTATTAAGTTATGTCATGTGTGTCAGTTTTATTAAGTTATGTCATGCGTGTCAGTTTTATTAAGTTATGTCATGTGTGTCAGTTTTATTAAGTTATGTCATGTGTGTCAGTTTTATTAAGCTATGTCATGCATGTCAGTTTTATTAAGTTATGTCATGTGTGTCAGTTTTATTAAGTTGTGTCATGCGTGTCAGTTTTATTAAGTTATGTCATGCGTGTCAGTTTTATTGGTAGAGGAAATGGAAGTACAATTTATACTCGGATAAGATTGACACCAATAACAGGTAGAGTGGCGTACAATTTATACTCAGATAAGACACCAATAACAGGTAGAGTGGAGTACAATTTATACTCAGATAAGACACCAATAACAGGTAGAGTGGAGTACAATTTATACTCAGATAAGACACCAATAACAGGTAGAGTGGAGTACAATTTATACTCAGATAAGACACCAATAACAGGTATAGTGGAGTACAATTTATACTCAGATAAGACACCAATAACAGGTAGAGTGGAGTACAATTTATACTCAGATAAGACACCAATAACAGGTAGAGTGAAGTACAATTTATACTCAGATAAGACACCAATAACAGGTAGAGTGGAGTACAATTTATACTCAGATAAGACACCAATAACAGGTAGAGTGGAGTACAATTTATACTCAGATAAGACACCAATTACAGGTAGAGTGGAGTACGATTTATACTCAGATAAGACTCCAATAACAGGTAGAGTGGAGTACAATTTATACTCAGATAAGACACCAATTACAGGTAGAGTGGAGTACAATTTATACTCAGATAAGACACCAATAACAGGTAGAGTGGAGTACAATTTATACTCAGATAAGACACCAATAACAGGTAGAGTGGAGTACAATTTATACTCAGATAAGACACCAATAACAGGTAGTGGAGTACAATTTATACTCAGATAAGACACCAATAACAGGTAGAGTGGAGTACAATTTATACTCAGATAAGACACCAATAACAGGTAGAGTGAAGTACAATTTATACTCAGATAAGACACCAATAACAGGTAGAGTGGAGTACAATTTATACTCAGATAAGACATCAATAACAGGTAGAGTGGAGTACAATTTATACTCAGATAAGACACTAATAACAGGTAGAGTGAAGTACAATTTATACTCAGATAAGACACCAATAACAGGTAGAGTGAAGTACAATTTATACTCAGATAAGACACCAATAACAGGTAGAGTGGAGTACAATTTATACTCAGATAAGACACCAATAACAGGTAGAGTGGAGTACAATTTATACTCAGATAAGACACCAATTACAGGTAGAGTGGAGTACAATTTATACTCAGATAAGACACCAATAACAGGTAGAGTGAAGTACAATTTATACTCAGATAAGACACCAATAACAGGTAGAGTGGAGTACAATTTATACTCAGATAAGACACCAATTACAGGTAGAGTGGAGTACAATTTATACTCAGATAAGACACCAATAACAGGTAGAGTGGAGTACAATTTATACTCAGATAAGACACCAATAACAGGTAGAGTGGAGTACAATTTATACTCAGATAAGACACCAATAACAGGTAGAGTGGAGTACAATTTATACTCAGATAAGACACCAATAACAGGTAGAGTGAAGTACAATTTATACTCAGATAAGACACCAATAACAGGTAGAGTGAAGTACAATTTATACTCAGATAAGACACCAATAACAGGTAGAGTGGAGTACAATTTATACTCAGATAAGACACCAATAACAGGTAGAGTGAAGTACAATTTATACTCAGATAAGACACCAATAACAGGTAGAGTGGAGTACAATTTATACTCAGATAAGACACCAATAACAGGTAGAGTGAAGTACAATTTATACTCAGATAAGACACCAATAACAGGTAGAGTGGAGTACAATTTATACTCAGATAAGACACCAATAACAGGTAGATTGAAGTACAATTTATACTCAGATAAGACACCAATAACAGGTAGAGTGGAGTACAATTTATACTCAGATAAGACACCAATAACAGGTAGAGTGAAGTACAATTTATACTCAGATAAGACACCAATAACAGGTAGAGTGGAGTACAATTTATACTCAAATAAGACACCAATAACAGGTAGAGTGAAGCACAATTTATACTCAGATAAGATACCAATAACAGGTAGAGTGAAGTACAATTTATACTCAGATAAGACACCAATAACAGGTAGAGTGAAGTACAATTTATACTCAGATAAGACACCAATAACAGGTAGAGTGAAGTACAATTTATACTCAGATAAGACACCAATAACAGGTAGTGGAGTACAATTTATACTCAGATAAGACACCAATAACAGGTAGAGTGAAGTACAATTTATACTCAGATAAGACACCAATAACAGGAAGAGTGGAGTACAATTTATACTCAGATAAGACACCAATAACAGGTAGAGTGGAGTACAATTTATACTCAGATAAGACACCAATAACAGGTAGAGTGAAGTACAATTTATACTCAGATAAGACACCAATAACAGGTAGTGGAGTACAATTTATACTCAGATAAGACACCAATAACAGGTAGAGTGAAGTACAATTTATACTCAGATAAGACACCAATAACAGGAAGAGTGGAGTACAATTTATACTCAGATAAGACACCAATAACAGGTAGAGTGAAGTACAATTTATACTCAGATAAGACACCAATAACAGGTAGAGTGGAGTACAATTTATACTCAGATAAGACACCAATAACAGGTAGAGTGAAGTACAATTTATACTCAGATAAGACACCAATAACAGGTAGAGAGGAGTACAATTTATACTCAGATAAGACACCAATAACAGGTAGAGTGAAGTACAATTTATACTCAGATAAGACACCAATAACAGGTAGAGTGGAGTACAATTTATACTCAGATAAGACACCAATAACAGGTAGAGTGGAGTACAATTTATACTCAGATAAGACACCAATTACAGGTAGAGTGGAGTACAATTTATACTCAGATAAGACACCAATAACAGGTAGAGTGGAGTACAATTTATACTCAGATAAGACACCAATTACAGGTAGAGTGGAGTACAATTTATACTCAGATAAGACACCAATAACAGGTAGAGTGGAGTACAATTTATACTCAGATAACACACCAATAACAGGTAGAGTGGAGTACAATTTATACTCAGATAAGACACCAATAACAGGTAGAGTGGAGTACAATTTGTGAGATTTTGCATGACAGACATAAAATGTTGCATTATTCAGCAATCCTGTCTCATACTTGTAAATGTATATTAACATTGATATTTGAATGGACTAAACAGTTCTCTGTATATTAACATTGATATTTGAATGGACTAAACAGTTCTCTGTATATTAACATTGATATTTGAATGGACTAAACAGTTCTCTACATTTGAATGGACTAAACAGTTCTCACTCAACAAAATATTTCTTCAATAATATATTAAACCAAAAGCCTTAATCTGGACCCAAACATATTGATAAAAAAACAAGACTAGATTTCCTATGTAAAATCAATATTTGTTTTAAAGTTAAATCAAGATGTGTGTAAAGATATACCTATTGTATTGCATAAACACTAGATTCCATATTTCTAGTACTTCAGGAGAACCCATGTTGACTAATTTTATTGAATCTGAATGTCCAGTATGATCATAATGTATTTCTGTACAAGGTCCACAAGGACCTGTGTCTCCCATATCCCAGAAATTATCCTTCATTCCGCATGGTATGATTCTGTCAACTGGTACACTGAAAAATGTCATACATTTTATACATTGATACATATGTAGTATTATTGACTACTGGAACACTGATAAATGTCATACATTGATACATATGTAGTATTATTGTCTACTGGAACACTGATAAATGTCATACATTGATACATATGTAGTATTATTGTCTACTGGAACACTGATAAATGTCATACATTGATACATATGTAGTATTATTGTCTACTGGAACACTGATAAATGTCATACATTGATACATATGTAGTATTATTGTCTACTGGAACACTGATAAATGTCATACATTGATACATATGTAGTATTATTGTCTACTGGTACACTGATAAATGTCATACATTTGATACATGTGTAGTATTATTGTCTACTGGTACACTGATAAATGTCATACATTTGATACATATGTAGTATTATTGTCTACTGGAACACTGATAAATGTCATACATTGATACATATGTAGTATTATTGTCTACTGGAACACTGATAAATGTCATACATTGATACATATGTAGTATTATTGTCTACTGGAACACTGATAAATGTCATACATTGATACATATGTAGTATTATTGTCTACTGGAACACTGATAAATGTCATACATTGATACATATGTAGTATTATTGTCTACTGGAACACTGATAAATGTCATACATTGATACATATGTAGTATTATTGTCTACTGGAACACTGATAAATGTCATACATTGATACATATGTAGTATTATTGTCTACTGGAACACTGATAAATGTCATACATTGATACATATGTAGTATTATTGTCTACTGGAACACTGATAAATGTCATACATTGATACATATGTAGTATTATTGTCTACTGGAACACTGATAAATGTCATACATTGATACATATGTAGTATTATTGTCTACTGGAACACTGATAAATGTCATACATTGATACATATGTAGTATTATTGTCTACTGGAACACTGATAAATGTCATACATTGATACATATGTAGTATTATTGTCTACTGGAACACTGATAAATGTCATACATTGATACATATATAGTATTATTGTCTACTGGAACACTGATAAATGTCATACATTGATACATATGTAGTATTATTGTCTACTGGAACACTGATAAATGTCATACATTGATACATATGTAGTATTATTGACTACTGGAACACTGATAAATGTCATACATTGATACATATGTAGTATTATTGTCTACTGGAACACTGATAAATGTCATACATTGATACATATGTAGTATTATTGTCTACTGGAACACTGATAAATGTCATACATTGATACATATGTAGTATTATTGTCTACTGGAACACTGATAAATGTCATACATTGATACATATGTAGTATTATTGTCTACTGGAACACTGATAAATGTCATACATTGATACATATGTAGTATTATTGTCTACTGGAACACTGATAAATGTCATACATTGATACATATGTAGTATTATTGTCTACTGGAACACTGATAAATGTCATACATTGATACATATGTAGTAGTATTGTCTACTGGAACACTGATAAATGTCATACATTGATACATATGTAGTATTATTGACTACTGGAACACTGATAAATGTCATACATTGATACATATGTAGTATTATTGTCTACTGGAACACTGATAAATGTCATACATTGTTACATATGTGGTATTATTGTCTACTGGTACACTGATAAATGTCATACATTGATACATATATAGTATTATTGTCTACTGGAACACTTATAAATGTCATACATTGATACATATATAGTATTATTGTCTACTGGAACACTGATAAATGTCATACATTGATACATATGTAGTATTATTGTCTACTGGTACACTGATAAATGTCATACATTTGATACATGTGTAGTATTATTGTCTACTGGTACACTGATAAATGTCATACATTTGATACATATGTAGTATTATTGTCTACTGGAACACTGATAAATGTCATACATTGATACATATGTAGTATTATTGTCTACTGGAACACTGATAAATGTCATACATTGATACATATGTAGTATTATTGTCTACTGGAACACTGATAAATGTCATACATTGATACATATGTAGTATTATTGACTACTGGAACACTGATAAATGTCATACATTGATACATATGTAGTATTATTGTCTACTGGAACACTGATAAATGTCATACATTGATACATATGTAGTATTATTGTCTACTGGAACACTGATAAATGTCATACATTGATACATATGTAGTATTATTGTCTACTGGAACACTGATAAATGTCATACATTGATACATATGTAGTATTATTGACTACTGGAACACTGATAAATGTCATACATTGATACATATGTAGTATTATTGTCTACTGGAACACTGATAAATGTCATACATTGTTACATATGTGGTATTATTGTCTACTGGTACACTGATAAATGTCATACATTGATACATATATAGTATTATTGTCTACTGGAACACTTATAAATGTCATACATTGATACATATATAGTATTATTGTCTACTGGAACACTGATAAATGTCATACATTGATACATATGTAGTATTATTGTCTACTGGTACACTGATAAATGTCATACATTTGATACATGTGTAGTATTATTGTCTACTGGTACACTGATAAATGTCATACATTTGATACATATGTAGTATTATTGTCTACTGGAACACTGATAAATGTCATACATTGATACATATGTAGTATTATTGTCTACTGGAACACTGATAAATGTCATACATTGATACATATGTAGTATTATTGTCTACTGGAACACTGATAAATGTCATACATTGATACATATGTAGTATTATTGACTACTGGAACACTGATAAATGTCATACATTGATACATATGTAGTATTATTGTCTACTGGAACACTGATAAATGTCATACATTGATACATATGTAGTATTATTGTCTACTGGAACACTGATAAATGTCATACATTGATACATATGTAGTATTATTGTCTACTGGAACACTGATAAATGTCATACATTGATACATATGTAGTATTATTGTCTACTGGAACACTGATAAATGTCATACATTGTTACATATGTGGTATTATTGTCTACTGGTACACTTATAAATGTCATACATTGATACATATATAGTATTATTGTCTACTGGAACACTGATAAATGTCATACATTGATACATATGTAGTATTATTGTCTACTGGTACACTGATAAATGTCATACATTTGATACATATGTAGTATTATTGTCTACTGGAACACTGATAAATGTCATACATTGATACATATGTAGTATTATTGTCTACTGGAACACTTATAAATGTCATACATTGATACATATATAGTATTATTGTCTACTGGAACACTGATAAATGTCATACATTGATACATATGTAGTATTATTATCTACTGGTACACTGATAAATGTCATACATTTGATACATGTGTAGTATTATTGTCTACTGGTACACTGATAAATGTCATACATTTGATACATATGTAGTATTATTGTCTACTGGAACACTGATAAATGTCATACATTGATACATATGTAGTATTATTGTCTACTGGAACACTGATAAATGTCATACATTGATACATATGTAGTATTATTGTCTACTGGAACACTGATAAATGTCATACATTGATACATATGTAGTATTATTGACTACTGGAACACTGATAAATGTCATACATTGATACATATGTAGTATTATTGTCTACTGGAACACTGATAAATGTCATACATTGATACATATGTAGTATTATTGTCTACTGGAACACTGATAAATGTCATACATTGATACATATGTAGTATTATTGTCTACTGGAACACTGATAAATGTCATACATTGATACATATGTAGTATTATTGTCTACTGGAACACTGATAAATGTCATACATTGATACATATGTAGTATTATTGTCTACTGGAACACTGATAAATGTCATACATTGATACATATGTAGTATTATTGTCTACTGGAACACTGATAAATGTCATACATTGATACATATGTAGTATTATTGTCTACTGGAACACTGATAAATGTCATACATTGTTACATATGTGGTATTATTGTCTACTGGTACACTTATAAATGTCATACATTGATACATATGTAGTATTATTGTCTACTGGTACACTGATAAATGTCATACATTGATACATATGTAGTATTATTGTCTACTGGAACACTTATAAATGTCATACATTGATACATATATAGTATTATTGTCTACTGGAACACTGATAAATGTCATACATTGATACATATGTAGTATTATTGTCTACTGGTACACTGATAAATGTCATACATTTGATACATGTGTAGTATTATTGTCTACTGGTACACTGATAAATGTCATACATTTGATACATATGTAGTATTATTGTCTACTGGAACACTGATAAATGTCATACATTGATACATATGTAGTATTATTGTCTACTGGAACACTGATAAATATCATACATTGATACATATGTAGTATTATTGTCTACTGGAACACTGATAAATGTCATACATTGATACATATGTAGTATTATTGTCTACTGGAACACTGATAAATGTCATACATTGATACATATGTAGTATTATTGTCTACTGGAACACTGATAAATGTCATACATTGATACATATGTAGTATTATTGTCTACTGGAACACTGATAAATGTCATACATTGATACATATGTAGTATTATTGTCTACTGGAACACTGATAAATGTCATACATTGTTACATATGTGGTATTATTGTCTACTGGTACACTGATAAATGTCATACATTGATACATATATAGTATTATTGTCTACTGGAACACTGATAAATGTCATACATTGATACATATATAGTATTATTGTCTACTGGAACACAGTAAAGTATTTTCTAGAAGTGATAAAAACTACCATTGAAAATATTGATTTTTTTTCAGCATTAAACTTGTATTTTCTAGATGCTACAAAACTATAGATATCTTGTAATGTAATTAGACTTAAAGTCATGTATCTACAGGTACAATGTAATTAGACTTAAAGTCATGTATCTACAGGTACAATGTAATTAGACTTAAAGTCATGTATCTACAGGTACAATGTAATTGGACTTAGAGTCGTGTATTTACAGGTACAATGTAGTTAGACTTAAAGTCATGTCTCTACTTGTACAATGTAATCAGACTTAAAGTCATGTGTCTACAGGTACAATGCAATTGGACTTAAAGTTATGTCTCTACATGAACAATGTAATTACATTTAGTCATTTATCTACAGGTACAATGTAATTAGACTTAGTGAATTCTCTACAGGAACAATGTAATTAGACTTAAAGTCATGTGTCTACAGGTGCAATGTAGTTAGACTTAAAAGTCATGTATCTACAGGTACAATGTAATAAAACTTAGTCATGTATCTACAGGTACAATGTAGTTAGACTTAAAGTTGTGTATCTACAGGTACAATGTAGTTAGACTTAGTCATGTATCTACAGGTACAATGTAGTTAGACTTAGTCATGTATCTACAGGTAAAATGTATTTAGACTTAAAGTCATGTATCTACAGGTACATTGTAGTTAGACTTAGTCATGTATCTACAGGTACAATGTATTTAGACTTAAAGTCATGTATCTACAGGTACAATGTAATTAGACTTAAAGTCATGTATCTACAGGTACAATGTAATTAGACTTAAAGTCATGTCTCTACTTGTACAATGTAATTAGACTTAGTCATGTATCTACAGGTACAATGTAGTTAGACTTAAAGTCATGTCTCTACAGGTACAATGTAGTTACTTAAAATCATATATCTACAGGTACAATGTAGCTAGACTTAGTTGTGTATCTACAGGTACAATATAGTTAGACTTAAAGTCAAGTATCTACAGGTACAATGTAGTTAGACTTAAAGTCATGTCTCTACTTGTACAATGTAATCAGACTTAAAGTCATGTGTCTACAGGTACAATGTAGTTAGACTTAAAGTCATGTATCTACAGGTACAATGTAGTTAGACTTAAAGTCATGTCTCTACTTGTACAATGTAGTTACATTTAAAGTCATGTCTCTACAGGTACAATGTAGTTACTTAAAGTCATGTATCTACAGGTACAATGTAATTAGACTTAGTTGTGTATCTACAGGTACAATGTAGTTAGACTTAAAGTTGTGTATCTACAGGAACAAGGTAGTTAGACTTAGAGTCATGTATCTACAGGTACAATGTAATTAGACTTAAAGTCATGTCTCTACATGAACAATGTAATTACATTTAGTCATCTATCTACAGGTACAATGTAATTAGACTTAAAGTCATGTATCTACAGGTAGAATGTACTTAGACTTAAATTCATGTGTCTACATGTACAATGTAGTTAGACTTAAAGTCATGTATCTACAGGTACAATGTAATCAGACTTAGTCATGTATCTACAGGTACAATGTAGTTAGACTTAAAGTCATGTATCTACAGGTACAATGTAGTTAGACTTAAAGTCAAGTATCTACAGGTACAATGTAATTAGACTTAAAGTCATGTCTCTACTTGTACAATGTAATTAGACTAAAAGTCATGTATCTACAGGTACAATGTAGTTAGACTTAGTCATGTATCTACAGGTACAATGTAATTAGACTTAAAGTCATGTATCTACAGGTACAATGTCATTAGACTTAAAGTCATGTATCTAGAGGTACAATGTAGTTAGACTTAAAGTCATGTATCTACAGGTACAATGTAATTAGACTTAGTCATGTATCTACAGGTACAATGTAGTTAGACTTAAAGTCATGTATCTACAGATACAATGTATTTAGACTTAAAGTCATGTATCTACAGGTACAATGTAATTAGACTTAAAGTCATGTATCTACAGGTATAGTGTAGTTAGACTTAAAGTCATGTATCTACAGGTACAATGTAATTAGACTTAGTCATGTATCTACAGGTACAATGTAGTTAGACTTAAAGTCATGTCTCTACAGGTACAATGTAGTTAGACTAAGTCATGTATCTACAGGTACAATGTAGTTAGACTTAGTCATGTATCTACATGTACAATGCATTTAGACTTAAAGTCATGTATCTACAGGTACAATGTAGTTAGACTTAAATTCATGTATCTACAGATACAATGTAATTAGACTTAAAGTCATGTATCTACAGGTACAATGTAGTTAGACTTAGTCATGTATCTACAGGTACAATGTATTTAGACTTAAAGTCATGTATCTACAGGTACAATGTAATTAGACTTAAAGTTGTGTATCTACAGGTACAATGTAGTTAGACTTAAAGTCAAGTATCTACAGGTACAATGTAATTAGACTTAAAGTCATGTCTCTACTTGTACAATGTAATTAGACTTAAAGTCATGTATCTACAGGTACAATGTAGTTAGACTTAAAGTCATGTATCTACAGGTACAATGTAGTTAGACTTAGTCATGTATCTACAGGTACAATGTAGTTAGACTTAGTCATGTATCTACAGGTACAATGTAATTAGATTTAAAGTCATGTATCTACAGGTACAATGTCATTAGACTTAAAGTCATGTATCTACAGGTACAATGTAGTTAGACTTAAAGTCATGTATTTACAGGTACAATGTAATTAGACTTAGTCATGTATCTACAGGTACAATCTAGTTAGACTTAAAGTCATGTATCTACAGGTACAATGAATTTAGACTTAAAGTCATGTATCTACAGGTACAATGTAATTAGACTTAAAGCCATGTATCTACAGGTACAGTGTAGTTAGATTTAAAGTCATGTATCTACAGGTACAATGTAATTAGACTTAGTCATGTATCTACATGTACAATGTAGTTAGACTTAAAGTCATGTCTCTACAGGTACAATGTAATTAGACTTAAAGTCATGTATCTACAGGTACAATGTAGTTAGACTTAGTCATGTATCTACAGGTACAATGTAATTAGACTTAAAGTCATGTATCTACAGGTACAATGTAATTAGACTTAAAGTCATGTATCTACAGGTACAATGTAGTTAGACTTAGTCATGTATCTACAGGTACAATGTATTTAGACTTAAAGTCATGTATCTACAGGTACAATGTAATTAGACTTAAAGTCATGTATCTACAGGTACAATGTAATTAGACTTAAAGTCATGTATCTACAGGTACAATGTAGTTAGACTTAAAGTCATGTCTCTACTTGTACAATGTAATCAGACTTAAAGTCATGTGTCAACAGGTACTATGTAGTTAGACTTAAAGTCATGTATCTACAGGTACAATGTAGTTAGACTTAAAGTCATGTCTCTACTGGTACAATGTAATTAGACTTAACGTCATGTATCTACATGCACAATGTAGTTACATTTAAAGTCATGTCTCTACAGGTACAATGTAGTTACTTAAAGTCATGTATCTACAGGTACAATGTAATTAGACTTAGTTGTGTATCTACAGGTACAATGTAGTTAGACTTAAAGTTGTGTATCTACAGGAACAAGGTAGTTAGACTTAAAGTCATGTATCTACAGGTACAATGTAATTAGACTTAAAGTCATGTATCTACCGGTACAATGTACTTAGACTTAAATTCATGTGTCTACAGGTACAATGTAGTTAGATTTAAAGTCATGTATCTACAGGTACAATGTAATCAGACTTAGTCATGTATCTACAGGTACAATGTAGTTAGACTTAAAGTCATGTATCTACAGGTACAATGTAGTTAGACTTAAAGTCAAGTATCTACAGGTACAATGTAATTAGACTTAAAGTCATGTCTCTACTTGTACAATGTAATTAGACTAAAAGTCATGTATCTACAGGTACAATGTAGTTAGACTTAGTCATGTATCTACAGGTACAATGTAGTTAGACTTAGTCAGGTATCTACAGGTACAATGTAGTTAGACTTAGTCATGTATCTACAGGTACAAGGTATTTAGACTTAGTCATGTATCTACAGGTACAATGTATTTAGACTTAAAGTCATGTATCTACAGGTACAATGTAATTAGACTGAAAGTCATGTATCTACAGGTACAATGTAGTTAGACTTAGTGAATTCTCTAAAGGAACAATGTAATTAGACTTAAAGTCATGTGTCTACAGGTACAATGTAGTTAGACTTAAAAGTCATGTATCTACAGGTACAATGTAATAAAACTTGGTCATGTATCTACAGGTACAATGTAGTTAGACTTAAAGTTGTGTATCTACAGGTACAATGTAGTTAGACTTAGTCATGTATCTACAGGTACAATGTATTTAGACTTAAAGTCATGTATCTACAGGTACAATGTAATTAGACTTAAAGTCATGTATCTACAGGTACAATGTAGTTAGACTTAGTCATGTATCTACAGGTACAATGTAGTTAGACTTAGTCATGTATCTACAGGTAGAATGTATTTAGACTTAGTCATGTATCTACAGGTACAATGTAGTTAGACTTAGTCATGTATCTACAGGTACAATGTATTTAGACTTAAAGTCATGTATCTACAGGTACAATGTAATTAGACTTAAAGTCATGTATCTACAGGTACAATGTAATTAGACTTAAAGTCATGTCTCTACTTGTACAATGTAATTAGACTTAGTCATGTATCTACAGGTACAATGTAGTTAGACTTAAAGTCATGTCTCAACAGGTACAATGTAGTTACTTAAAATCATGTATCTACAGGTACAATGTAGTTAGACTTAGTTGTTTATCTACAGGTACAATATAGTTAGACTTAAAGTCATGTATCTACAGGTACAATGTAGTTAGACTTAAAGTCATATCTCTACTTGTACAATGTAATCAGACTTAAAGTCATGTGTTTACAGGTACAATGTAGTTAGACTTAAAGTCATGTATCTACAGGTACAATGTAGTTAGACTTAAAGTCATGTCTCTACTTGTACAATGTAATTAGACTTAACGTCATGTATCTACAGGCACAATGTAGTTAGATTTAAAGTCATGTCTCTACAGGTACAATGTAGTTACTTAAAGTCATGTATCTACAGGTACAATGTAATTAGACTTAAAGTCATGTCTCTACATGAACAATGTAATTTCATTTAGTCATCTATCTACAGGTACAATGTAATTAGACTTAAAGTCATGTATCTACAGGTACAATGTAATTAGACTTAAAGTCATGTGTCTACAGGTACAATGTAGTTAGACTTAAAGTCATGTATCTACAGGTACAATGTAATCAGACTTAGTCATGTATCTACAGGTACAATGTAGTTAGACTTAGTCATGTATCTACAGGTACAATGTATTTAGACTTAAAGTCATGTATCTACAGGTACAATGTAATTAGACTTAAAGTCATGTATCTACAGGTACAATGTTGTTAGACTTAGTCATGTATCTACAGGTACAATGTATTTAGACTTAAAGTCATGTATCTACAGGTACAATGTAGTTAGACTTAGTCATGTATCTACAGGTACAATGTATTTAGACTTAAAGTCATGTATCTACAGGTACAATGTAATTAGACTTAAAGTCATGTATCTACAGGTACAATGTAATTAGACTTAAAGTCATGTATCTACAGGTACAATGTATTTAGACTTAAAGTCATGTATCTACAGGTACAATGTAATTAGACTTAAAGTCATGTATCTACAGGTACAATGTAATTAGACTTAAAGTCGTGTATCTACAGGTACAATGTATTTAGACTTAAAGTCATGTATCTACAGGGACAATGTAGTTAGACTTAAAATCATGTATCTACAGGTACAATGTAGTTAGACTTATTCATGTATCTACAGGTACAATGTAGTTAGACTTAGTCATGTATCTACAGGTACAATGTATTTAGACTTAAAGTCATGTATCTACAGGTACAAGGTAGTTAGACTTAGTCATGTATCTACAGGTACAATGTATTTAGACTTAAAGTCATGTATCTACAGGTACAATGTAATTAGACTTAAAGTCATGTATCTACAGGTACAATGTAATTAGACTTAAAGTCATGTATCTACAGGTACAATGTATTTAGACTTAAAGTCATGTATCTACAGGTACAATGTAGTTAGACTTAAAGTCATGTATCTACAGGTACAATGTAGTTAGACTTAAAGTCATATATCTACAGGTACAATGTAATTAGACTTAAAGTTGTGTATCTACAGGTACAATGTAGTTAGACTTAAAGTCAAGTATCTACAGGTACAATGTAATTAGACTTAAAGTCATGTCTCTACTTGTACAATGTAATTAGACTTAAAGTCATGTATCTACAGGTACAATGTAGTTAGACTTAAAGTCATGTATCTACAGGTACAATGTAGTTAGACTTAGTCATGTATCTACAGGTACAATGTAGTTAGACTTAGTCATGTATCTACAGGTACAATGTAATTAGATTTAAAGTCATGTATCTACAGGTACAATGTCATTAGACTTAAAGTCATGTATCTACAGGTACAATGTAGTTAGACTTAGTCATGTATCTACAGGTACAATGTAATTAGATTTAAAGTCATGTATCTACAGGTACAATGTAATTAGACTTAAAGTCATGTCTCTACTTGTACAATGTAATTAGACTTAAAGTCATGTATCTACAGGTACAATGTAGTTAGACTTAAAGTCATGTATCTACAGGTACAATGTAGTTAGACTTAGTCATGTATCTACAGGTACAATCTAGTTAGACTTAAAGTCATGTATCTACAGGTACAATGAATTTAGACTTAAAGTCATGTATCTACAGGTACAATGTAATTAGACTTAAAGCCATGTATCTACAGGTACAGTGTAGTTAGATTTAAAGTCATGTATCTACAGGTACAATGTAATTAGACTTAGTCATGTATCTACATGTACAATGTAGTTAGACTTAAAGTCATGTCTCTACAGGTACAATGTAATTAGACTTAAAGTCATGTATCTACAGGTACAATGTAGTTAGACTTAGTCATGTATCTACAGGTACAATGTAATTAGACTTAAAGTCATGTATCTACAGGTACAATGTAATTAGACTTAAAGTCATGTATCTACAGGTACAATGTAGTTAGACTTAGTCATGTATCTACAGGTACAATGTATGTAGACTTAGTCATGTATCTACAGGTACAATGTAATTAGATTTAAAGTCATGTATCTACAGGTACAATGTAGTTAGACTTAGTCATGTATCTACAGGTACAATGTAGTTAGACTTAGTCATGTATCTACAGGTACAATGTAATTAGATTTAAAGTCATGTATCTACAGGTACAATGTAATTAGACTTAAAGTCATGTCTCTACTTGTACAATGTAATTAGACTTAAAGTCATGTATCTACAGGTACAATGTAGTTAGACTTAAAGTCATGTATCTACAGGTACAATGTAGTTAGACTTAGTCATGTATCTACAGGTACAATGTAGTTAGACTTAGTCATGTATCTACAGGTACAATGTAATTAGATTTAAAGTCATGTATCTACAGGTACAATGTCATTAGACTTAAAGTCATGTATCTACAGGTACAATGTAGTTAGACTTAGTCATGTATCTACAGGTACAATCTAGTTAGACTTAAAGTCATGTATCTACAGGTACAATGTAATTAGACTTAAAGCCATGTATCTACAGGTACAGTGTAGTTAGATTTAAAGTCATGTATCTACAGGTACAATGTAATTAGACTTAGTCATGTATCTACATGTACAATGTAGTTAGACTTAAAGTCATGTCTCTACAGGTACAATGTAATTAGACTTAAAGTCATGTATCTACAGGTACAATGTAGTTAGACTTAGTCATGTATCTACAGGTACAATGTAATTAGACTTAAAGTCATGTATCTACAGGTACAATGTAATTAGACTTAAAGTCATGTATCTACAGGTACAATGTAGTTAGACTTAGTCATGTATCTACAGGTACAATGTATGTAGACTTAAAGTCATGTATCTACAGGTACAATGTAATTAGACTTAAAGTCATGTATCTACAGGTACAATGTAATTAGACTTAAAGTCATGTATCTACAGGTACAATGTAGTTAGACTTAAAGTCATGTCTCTACTTGTACAATGTAATCAGACTTAAAGTCATGTGTCAACAGGTACTATGTAGTTAGACTTAAAGTCATGTATCTACAGGTACAATGTAGTTAGACTTAAAGTCATGTCTCTACTTGTACAATGTAATTAGACTTAACGTCATGTATCTACATGCACAATGTAGTTACATTTAAAGTCATGTCTCTACAGGTACAATGTAGTTACTTAAAGTCATGTATCTACAGGTACAATGTAATTAGACTTAGTTGTGTATCTACAGGTACAATGTAGTTAGACTTAAAGTTGTGTATCTACAGGAACAAGGTAGTTAGACTTAGAGTCATGTATCTACAGGTACAATGTAATTAGACTTAAAGTCATGTATCTACCGGTACAATGTACTTAGACTTAAATTCATGTGTCTACAGGTACAATGTAGTTAGATTTAAAGTCATGTATCTACAGGTACAATGTAATCAGACTTAGTCATGTATCTACAGGTACAATGTAGTTAGACTTAAAGTTATGTATCTACAGGTACAATGTAGTTAGACTTAGTCAGGTATCTACAGGTACAATGTAGTTAGACTTAGTCATGTATCTACAGGTACAAGGTATTTAGACTTAGTCATGTATCTACAGGTACAATGTATTTAGACTTAAAGTCATGTATCTACAGGTACAATGTAATTAGACTGAAAGTCATGTATCTACAGGTACAATGTAGTTAGACTTAGTGAATTCTCTACAGGAACAATGTAATTAGACTTAAAGTCATGTGTCTACAGGTACAATGTAGTTAGACTTAAAAGTCATGTATCTACAGGTACAATGTAATAAAACTTGGTCATGTATCTACAGGTACAATGTAGTTAGACTTAAAGTTGTGTATCTACAGGTACAATGTAGTTAGACTTAGTCATGTATCTACAGGTACAATGTATTTAGACTTAAAGTCATGTATCTACAGGTACAATGTAATTAGACTTAAAGTCATGTATCTACAGGTACAATGTAGTTAGACTTAGTCATGTATCTACAGGTACAATGTAGTTAGACTTAGTCATGTATCTACAGGTAGAATGTATTTAGACTTAGTCATGTATCTACAGGTACAATGTAGTTAGACTTAGTCATGTATCTACAGGTACAATGTATTTAGACTTAGAGTCATGTATCTACAGGTACAATGTAATTAGACTTAAAGTCATGTATCTACAGGTACAATGTAATTAGACTTAAAGTCATGTCTCTACTTGTACAATGTAATTAGACTTAGTCATGTATCTACAGGTACAATGTAGTTAGACTTAAAGTCATGTCTCAACAGGTACAATGTAGTTACTTAAAATCATGTATCTACAGGTACAATGTAGTTAGACTTAGTTGTTTATCTACAGGTACAATATAGTTAGACTTAAAGTCATGTATCTACAGGTACAATGTAGTTAGACTTAAAGTCATATCTCTACTTGTACAATGTAATCAGACTTAAAGTCATGTGTCTACAGGTACAATGTAGTTAGACTTAAAGTCATGTATCTACAGGTACAATGTAGTTAGACTTAAAGTCATGTCTCTACTTGTACAATGTAATTAGACTTAACGTCATGTATCTACAGGCACAATGTAGTTAGATTTAAAGTCATGTCTCTACAGGTACAATGTAGTTACTTAAAGTCATGTATCTACAGGTACAATGTCATTAGACTTAAAGTCATGTATCTACAGGTACAATGTAGTTAGACTTAAAGTCATGTATTTACAGGTACAATGTAATTAGACTTAGTCATGTATCTACAGGTACAATCTAGTTAGACTTAAAGTCATGTATCTACAGGTACAATGAATTTAGACTTAAAGTCATGTATCTACAGGTACAATGTAATTAGACTTAAAGCCATGTATCTACAGGTACAGTGTAGTTAGATTTAAAGTCATGTATCTACAGGTACAATGTAATTAGACTTAGTCATGTATCTACATGTACAATGTAGTTAGACTTAAAGTCATGTCTCTACAGGTACATTGTAATTAGACTTAAAGTCATGTATCTACAGGTACAATGTAGTTAGACTTAGTCATGTATCTACAGGTACAATGTAATTAGACTTAAAGTCATGTATCTACAGGTACAATGTAATTAGACTTAAAGTCATGTATCTACAGGTACAATGTAGTTAGACTTAGTCATGTATCTACAGGTACAATGTATTTAGACTTAAAGTCATGTATCTACAGGTACAATGTAATTAGACTTAAAGTCATGTATCTACAGGTACAATGTAATTAGACTTAAAGTCATGTATCTACAGGTACAATGTAGTTAGACTTAAAGTCATGTCTCTACTTGTACAATGTAATCAGACTTAAAGTCATGTGTCAACAGGTACTATGTAGTTAGACTTAAAGTCATGTATCTACAGGTACAATGTAGTTAGACTTAAAGTCATGTATCTACTTGTACAATGTAATTAGACTTAACGTCATGTATCTACATGCACAATGTAGTTACATTTAAAGTCATGTCTCTACAGGTACAATGTAGTTACTTAAAGTCATGTATCTACAGGTACAATGTAATTAGACTTAGTTGTGTATCTACAGGTACAATGTAGTTAGACTTAAAGTTGTGTATCTACAGGAACAAGGTAGTTAGACTTAGAGTCATGTATCTACAGGTACAATGTAATTAGACTTAAAGTCATGTATCTACCGGTACAATGTACTTAGACTTAAATTCATGTGTCTACAGGTACAATGTAGTTAGATTTAAAGTCATGTATCTACAGGTACAATGTAATCAGACTTAGTCATGTATCTACAGGTACAATGTAGTTAGACTTAAAGTTATGTATCTACAGGTACAATGTAGTTAGACTTAAAGTCAAGTATCTACAGGTACAATGTAATTAGACTTAAAGTCATGTCTCTACTTGTACAATGTAATTAGACTAAAAGTCATGTATCTACAGGTACAATGTAGTTAGACTTAGTCATGTATCTACAGGTACAATGTAGTTAGACTTAGTCAGGTATCTACAGGTACAATGTAGTTAGACTTAGTCATGTATCTACAGGTACAAGGTATTTAGACTTAGTCATGTATCTACAGGTACAATGTATTTAGACTTAAAGTCATGTATCTACAGGTACAATGTAATTAGACTGAAAGTCATGTATCTACAGGTACAATGTAGTTAGACTTAGTGAATTCTCTACAGGAACAATGTAATTAGACTTAAAGTCATGTGTCTACAGGTACAATGTAGTTAGACTTAAAAGTCATGTATCTACAGGTACAATGTAATAAAACTTGGTCATGTATCTACAGGTACAATGTAGTTAGACTAAAAGTTGTGTATCTACAGGTACAATGTAGTTAGACTTAGTCATGTATCTACAGGTACAATGTATTTAGACTTAAAGTCATGTATCTACAGGTACAATGTAATTAGACTTAAAGTCATGTATCTACAGGTACAATGTAGTTAGACTTAGTCATGTATCTACAGGTACAATGTAGTTAGACTTAGTCATGTATCTACAGGTAGAATGTATTTAGACTTAGTCATGTATCTACAGGTACAATGTAGTTAGACTTAGTCATGTATCTACAGGTACAATGTATTTAGACTTAGAGTCATGTATCTACAGGTACAATGTAATTAGACTTAAAGTCATGTATCTACAGGTACAATGTAATTAGACTTAAAGTCATGTCTCTACTTGTACAATGTAATTAGACTTAGTCATGTATCTACAGGTACAATGTAGTTAGACTTAAAGTCATGTCTCAACAGGTACAATGTAGTTACTTAAAATCATGTATCTACAGGTACAATGTAGTTAGACTTAGTTGTTTATCTACAGGTACAATATAGTTAGACTTAAAGTCATGTATCTACAGGTACAATGTAGTTAGACTTAAAGTCATATCTCTACTTGTACAATGTAATCAGACTTAAAGTCATGTGTCTACAGGTACAATGTAGTTAGACTTAAAGTCATGTATCTACAGGTACAATGTAGTTAGACTTAAAGTCATGTCTCTACTTGTACAATGTAATTAGACTTAACGTCATGTATCTACAGGCACAATGTAGTTAGATTTAAAGTCATGTCTCTACAGGTACAATGTAGTTACTTAAAGTCATGTATCTACAGGTACAATGTCATTAGACTTAAAGTCATGTATCTACAGGTACAATGTAGTTAGACTTAAAGTCATGTATTTACAGGTACAATGTAATTAGACTTAGTCATGTATCTACAGGTACAATCTAGTTAGACTTAAAGTCATGTATCTACAGGTACAATGAATTTAGACTTAAAGTCATGTATCTACAGGTACAATGTAATTAGACTTAAAGCCATGTATCTACAGGTACAGTGTAGTTAGATTTAAAGTCATGTATCTACAGGTACAATGTAATTAGACTTAGTCATGTATCTACATGTACAATGTAGTTAGACTTAAAGTCATGTCTCTACAGGTACAATGTAATTAGACTTAAAGTCATGTATCTACAGGTACAATGTAATTAGACTTAGTCATGTATCTACAGGTACAATCTAGTTAGACTTAAAGTCATGTATCTACAGGTACAATGAATTTAGACTTAAAGTCATGTATCTACAGGTACAATGTAATTAGACTTAAAGTCATGTATCTACAGGTACAATGTAATTAGACTTAAAGTCATGTATCTACAGGTACAATGTAGTTAGACTTAAAGTCATGTCTCTACTTGTACAATGTAATCAGACTTAAAGTCATGTGTCAACAGGTACTATGTAGTTAGACTTAAAGTCATGTATCTACAGGTACAATGTAGTTAGACTTAAAGTCATGTATCTACTTGTACAATGTAATTAGACTTAACGTCATGTATCTACATGCACAATGTAGTTACATTTAAAGTCATGTCTCTACAGGTACAATGTAGTTACTTAAAGTCATGTATCTACAGGTACAATGTAATTAGACTTAGTTGTGTATCTACAGGTACAATGTAGTTAGACTTAAAGTTGTGTATCTACAGGAACAAGGTAGTTAGACTTAGAGTCATGTATCTACAGGTACAATGTAATTAGACTTAAAGTCATGTATCTACCGGTACAATGTACTTAGACTTAAATTCATGTGTCTACAGGTACAATGTAGTTAGATTTAAAGTCATGTATCTACAGGTACAATGTAATCAGACTTAGTCATGTATCTACAGGTACAATGTAGTTAGACTTAAAGTTATGTATCTACAGGTACAATGTAGTTAGACTTAAAGTCAAGTATCTACAGGTACAATGTAATTAGACTTAAAGTCATGTCTCTACTTGTACAATGTAATTAGACTAAAAGTCATGTATCTACAGGTACAATGTAGTTAGACTTAGTCATGTATCTACAGGTACAATGTAGTTAGACTTAGTCAGGTATCTACAGGTACAATGTAGTTAGACTTAGTCATGTATCTACAGGTACAAGGTATTTAGACTTAGTCATGTATCTACAGGTACAATGTATTTAGACTTAAAGTCATGTATCTACAGGTACAATGTAATTAGACTGAAAGTCATGTATCTACAGGTACAATGTAGTTAGACTTAGTGAATTCTCTACAGGAACAATGTAATTAGACTTAAAGTCATGTGTCTACAGGTACAATGTAGTTAGACTTAAAAGTCATGTATCTACAGGTACAATGTAATAAAACTTGGTCATGTATCTACAGGTACAATGTAGTTAGACTAAAAGTTGTGTATCTACAGGTACAATGTAGTTAGACTTAGTCATGTATCTACAGGTACAATGTATTTAGACTTAAAGTCATGTATCTACAGGTACAATGTAATTAGACTTAAAGTCATGTATCTACAGGTACAATGTAGTTAGACTTAGTCATGTATCTACAGGTACAATGTAGTTAGACTTAGTCATGTATCTACAGGTAGAATGTATTTAGACTTAGTCATGTATCTACAGGTACAATGTAGTTAGACTTAGTCATGTATCTACAGGTACAATGTATTTAGACTTAGAGTCATGTATCTACAGGTACAATGTAATTAGACTTAAAGTCATGTATCTACAGGTACAATGTAATTAGACTTAAAGTCATGTCTCTACTTGTACAATGTAATTAGACTTAGTCATGTATCTACAGGTACAATGTAGTTAGACTTAAAGTCATGTCTCAACAGGTACAATGTAGTTACTTAAAATCATGTATCTACAGGTACAATGTAGTTAGACTTAGTTGTTTATCTACAGGTACAATATAGTTAGACTTAAAGTCATGTATCTACAGGTACAATGTAGTTAGACTTAAAGTCATATCTCTACTTGTACAATGTAATCAGACTTAAAGTCATGTGTCTACAGGTACAATGTAGTTAGACTTAAAGTCATGTATCTACAGGTACAATGTAGTTAGACTTAAAGTCATGTCTCTACTTGTACAATGTAATTAGACTTAACGTCATGTATCTACAGGCACAATGTAGTTAGATTTAAAGTCATGTCTCTACAGGTACAATGTAGTTACTTAAAGTCATGTATCTACAGGTACAATGTCATTAGACTTAAAGTCATGTATCTACAGGTACAATGTAGTTAGACTTAAAGTCATGTATTTACAGGTACAATGTAATTAGACTTAGTCATGTATCTACAGGTACAATCTAGTTAGACTTAAAGTCATGTATCTACAGGTACAATGAATTTAGACTTAAAGTCATGTATCTACAGGTACAATGTAATTAGACTTAAAGCCATGTATCTACAGGTACAGTGTAGTTAGATTTAAAGTCATGTATCTACAGGTACAATGTAATTAGACTTAGTCATGTATCTACATGTACAATGTAGTTAGACTTAAAGTCATGTCTCTACAGGTACAATGTAATTAGACTTAAAGTCATGTATCTACAGGTACAATGTAGTTAGACTTAGTCATGTATCTACAGGTACAATGTAATTAGACTTAAAGTCATGTATCTACAGGTACAATGTAATTAGACTTAAAGTCATGTATCTACAGGTACAATGTAGTTAGACTTAGTCATGTATCTACAGGTACAATGTATTTAGACTTAAAGTCATGTATCTACAGGTACAATGTAATTAGACTTAAAGTCATGTATCTACAGGTACAATGTAATTAGACTTAAAGTCATGTATCTACAGGTACAATGTAGTTAGACTTAAAGTCATGTCTCTACTTGTACAATGTAATCAGACTTAAAGTCATGTGTCAACAGGTACTATGTAGTTAGACTTAAAGTCATGTATCTACAGGTACAATGTAGTTAGACTTAAAGTCATGTATCTACTTGTACAATGTAATTAGACTTAACGTCATGTATCTACATGCACAATGTAGTTACATTTAAAGTCATGTCTCTACAGGTACAATGTAGTTACTTAAAGTCATGTATCTACAGGTACAATGTAATTAGACTTAGTTGTGTATCTACAGGTACAATGTAGTTAGACTTAAAGTTGTGTATCTACAGGAACAAGGTAGTTAGACTTAGAGTCATGTATCTACAGGTACAATGTAATTAGACTTAAAGTCATGTATCTACCGGTACAATGTACTTAGACTTAAATTCATGTGTCTACAGGTACAATGTAGTTAGATTTAAAGTCATGTATCTACAGGTACAATGTAATCAGACTTAGTCATGTATCTACAGGTACAATGTAGTTAGACTTAAAGTTATGTATCTACAGGTACAATGTAGTTAGACTTAAAGTCAAGTATCTACAGGTACAATGTAATTAGACTTAAAGTCATGTCTCTACTTGTACAATGTAATTAGACTAAAAGTCATGTATCTACAGGTACAATGTAGTTAGACTTAGTCATGTATCTACAGGTACAATGTAGTTAGACTTAGTCAGGTATCTACAGGTACAATGTAGTTAGACTTAGTCATGTATCTAGAGGTACAAGGTATTTAGACTTAGTCATGTATCTACAGGTACAATGTATTTAGACTTAAAGTCATGTATCTACAGGTACAATGTAATTAGACTGAAAGTCATGTATCTACAGGTACAATGTAGTTAGACTTAGTGAATTCTCTACAGGAACAATGTAATTAGACTTAAAGTCATGTGTCTACAGGTACAATGTAGTTAGACTTAAAAGTCATGTATCTACAGGTACAATGTAATAAAACTTGGTCATGTATCTACAGGTACAATGTAGTTAGACTTAAAGTTGTGTATCTACAGGTACAATGTAGTTAGACTTAGTCATGTATCTACAGGTACAATGTATTTAGACTAAAGTCATGTATCTACAGGTACAATGTAATTAGACTTAAAGTCATGTATCTACAGGTACAATGTAGTTAGACTTAGTCATGTATCTACAGGTACAATGTAGTTAGACTTAGTCATGTATCTACAGGTAGAATGTATTTAGACTTAGTCATGTATCTACAGGTACAATGTAGTTAGACTTAGTCATGTATCTACAGGTACAATGTATTTAGACTTAAAGTCATGTATCTACAGGTACAATGTAATTAGACTTAAAGTCATGTATCTACAGGTACAATGTAATTAGACTTAAAGTCATGTCTCTACTTGTACAATGTAATTAGACTTAGTCATGTATCTACAGGTACAATGTAGTTAGACTTAAAGTCATGTCTCAACAGGTACAATGTAGTTACTTAAAATCATGTATCTACAGGTACAATGTAGTTAGACTTAGTTGTTTATCTACAGGTACAATATAGTTAGACTTAAAGTCATGTATCTACAGGTACAATGTAGTTAGACTTAAAGTCATATCTCTACTTGTACAATGTAATCAGACTTAAAGTCATGTGTCTACAGGTACAATGTAGTTAGACTTAAAGTCATGTATCTACAGGTACAATGTAGTTAGACTTAAAGTCATGTCTCTACTTGTACAATGTAATTAGACTTAACGTCATGTATCTACAGGCACAATGTAGTTAGATTTAAAGTCATGTCTCTACAGGTACAATGTAGTTACTTAAAGTCATGTATCTACAGGTACAATGTAATTAGACTTAAAGTCATGTCTCTACATGAACAATGTAATTTCATTTAGTCATCTATCTACAGGTACAATGTAATTAGACTTAAAGTCATGTATCTACAGGTACAATGTAATTAGACTTAAAGTCATGTGTCTACAGGTACAATGTAGTTAGACTTAAAGTCATGTATCTACAGGTACAATGTAATCAGACTTAGTCATGTATCTACAGGTACAATGTAGTTAGACTTAGTCATGTATCTACAGGTACAATGTATTTAGACTTAAAGTCATGTATCTACAGGTACAATGTAATTAGACTTAAAGTCATGTATCTACAGGTACAATGTTGTTAGACTTAGTCATGTATCTACAGGTACAATGTATTTAGACTTAAAGTCATGTATCTACAGGTACAATGTAGTTAGACTTAGTCATGTATCTACAGGTACAATGTATTTAGACTTAAAGTCATGTATCTACAGGTACAATGTAATTAGACTTAAAGTCATGTATCTACAGGTACAATGTAATTAGACTTAAAGTCATGTATCTACAGGTACAATGTATTTAGACTTAAAGTCATGTATCTACAGGTACAATGTAATTAGACTTAAAGTCATGTATCTACAGGTACAATGTAATTAGACTTAAAGTCGTGTATCTACAGGTACAATGTATTTAGACTTAAAGTCATGTATCTACAGGGACAATGTAGTTAGACTTAAAATCATGTATCTACAGGTACAATGTAGTTAGACTTATTCATGTATCTACAGGTACAATGTAGTTAGACTTAGTCATGTATCTACAGGTACAATGTATTTAGACTTAAAGTCATGTATCTACAGGTACAAGGTAGTTAGACTTAGTCATGTATCTACAGGTACAATGTATTTAGACTTAAAGTCATGTATCTACAGGTACAATGTAATTAGACTTAAAGTCACGTATCTACAGGTACAATGTAATTAGACTTAAAGTCATGTATCTACAGGTACAATGTATTTAGACTTAAAGTCATGTATCTACAGGTACAATGTAGTTAGACTTAAAGTCATGTATCTACAGGTACAATGTAGTTAGACTTAAAGTCATATATCTACAGGAACAATGTAATTAGACTTAAAGTTGTGTATCTACAGGTACAATGTAGTTAGACTTAAAGTCAAGTATCTACAGGTACAATGTAATTAGACTTAAAGTCATGTCTCTACTTGTACAATGTAATTAGACTTAAAGTCATGTATCTACAGGTACAATGTAGTTAGACTTAAAGTCATGTATCTACAGGTACAATGTAGTTAGACTTAGTCATGTATCTACAGGTACAATGTAGTTAGACTTAGTCATGTATCTACAGGTACAATGTAATTAGATTTAAAGTCATGTATCTACAGGTACAATGTCATTAGACTTAAAGTCATGTATCTACAGGTACAATGTAGTTAGACTTAGTCATGTATCTACAGGTACAATGTAATTAGATTTAAAGTCATGTATCTACAGGTACAATGTAATTAGACTTAAAGTCATGTCTCTACTTGTACAATGTAATTAGACTTAAAGTCATGTATCTACAGGTACAATGTAGTTAGACTTAAAGTCATGTATCTACAGGTACAATGTAGTTAGACTTAGTCATGTATCTACAGGTACAATCTAGTTAGACTTAAAGTCATGTATCTACAGGTACAATGAATTTAGACTTAAAGTCATGTATCTACAGGTACAATGTAATTAGACTTAAAGCCATGTATCTACAGGTACAGTGTAGTTAGATTTAAAGTCATGTATCTACAGGTACAATGTAATTAGACTTAGTCATGTATCTACATGTACAATGTAGTTAGACTTAAAGTCATGTCTCTACAGGTACAATGTAATTAGACTTAAAGTCATGTATCTACAGGTACAATGTAGTTAGACTTAGTCATGTATCTACAGGTACAATGTAATTAGACTTAAAGTCATGTATCTACAGGTACAATGTAATTAGACTTAAAGTCATGTATCTACAGGTACAATGTAGTTAGACTTAGTCATGTATCTACAGGTACAATGTATGTAGACTTAGTCATGTATCTACAGGTACAATGTAATTAGATTTAAAGTCATGTATCTACAGGTACAATGTAGTTAGACTTAGTCATGTATCTACAGGTACAATGTAGTTAGACTTAGTCATGTATCTACAGGTACAATGTAATTAGATTTAAAGTCATGTATCTACAGGTACAATGTCATTAGACTTAAAGTCATGTATCTACAGGTACAATGTAGTTAGACTTAGTCATGTATCTACAGGTACAATGTAATTAGATTTAAAGTCATGTATCTACAGGTACAATGTAATTAGACTTAAAGTCATGTCTCTACTTGTACAATGTAATTAGACTTAAAGTCATGTATCTACAGGTACAATGTAGTTAGACTTAGTCATGTATCTACAGGTACAATGTAGTTAGACTTAAAGTTATGTATCTACAGGTACAATGTAGTTAGACTTAAAGTCAAGTATCTACAGGTACAATGTAATTAGACTTAAAGTCATGTCTCTACTTGTACAATGTAATTAGACTAAAAGTCATGTATCTACAGGTACAATGTAGTTAGACTTAGTCATGTATCTACAGGTACAATGTAGTTAGACTTAGTCAGGTATCTACAGGTACAATGTAATTAGACTGAAAGTCATGTATCTACAGGTACAATGTAGTTAGACTTAGTGAATTCTCTACAGGAACAATGTAATTAGACTTAAAGTCATGTGTCTACAGGTACAATGTAGTTAGACTTAAAAGTCATGTATCTACAGGTACAATGTAATAAAACTTGGTCATGTATCTACAGGTACAATGTAGTTAGACTTAAAGTTGTGTATCTACAGGTACAATGTAGTTAGACTTAGTCATGTATCTACAGGTACAATGTATTTAGACTAAAGTCATGTATCTACAGGTACAATGTAATTAGACTTAAAGTCATGTATCTACAGGTACAATGTAGTTAGACTTAGTCATGTATCTACAGGTACAATGTAGTTAGACTTAGTCATGTATCTACAGGTAGAATGTATTTAGACTTAGTCATGTATCTACAGGTACAATGTAGTTAGACTTAGTCATGTATCTACAGGTACAATGTATTTAGACTTAAAGTCATGTATCTACAGGTACAATGTAATTAGACTTAAAGTCATGTATCTACAGGTACAATGTAATTAGACTTAAAGTCATGTCTCTACTTGTACAATGTAATTAGACTTAGTCATGTATCTACAGGTACAATGTAGTTAGACTTAAAGTCATGTCTCAACAGGTACAATGTAGTTACTTAAAATCATGTATCTACAGGTACAATGTAGTTAGACTTAGTTGTTTATCTACAGGTACAATATAGTTAGACTTAAAGTCATGTATCTACAGGTACAATGTAGTTAGACTTAAAGTCATATCTCTACTTGTACAATGTAATCAGACTTAAAGTCATGTGTCTACAGGTACAATGTAGTTAGACTTAAAGTCATGTATCTACAGGTACAATGTAGTTAGACTTAAAGTCATGTCTCTACTTGTACAATGTAATTAGACTTAACGTCATGTATCTACAGGCACAATGTAGTTAGATTTAAAGTCATGTCTCTACAGGTACAATGTAGTTACTTAAAGTCATGTATCTACAGGTACAATGTAATTAGACTTAAAGTCATGTCTCTACATGAACAATGTAATTTCATTTAGTCATCTATCTACAGGTACAATGTAATTAGACTTAAAGTCATGTATCTACAGGTACAATGTAATTAGACTTAAAGTCATGTGTCTACAGGTACAATGTAGTTAGACTTAAAGTCATGTATCTACAGGTACAATGTAATCAGACTTAGTCATGTATCTACAGGTACAATGTAGTTAGACTTAGTCATGTATCTACAGGTACAATGTATTTAGACTTAAAGTCATGTATCTACAGGTACAATGTAATTAGACTTAAAGTCATGTATCTACAGGTACAATGTTGTTAGACTTAGTCATGTATCTACAGGTACAATGTATTTAGACTTAAAGTCATGTATCTACAGGTACAATGTAGTTAGACTTAGTCATGTATCTACAGGTACAATGTATTTAGACTTAAAGTCATGTATCTACAGGTACAATGTAATTAGACTTAAAGTCATGTATCTACAGGTACAATGTAATTAGACTTAAAGTCATGTATCTACAGGTACAATGTATTTAGACTTAAAGTCATGTATCTACAGGTACAATGTAATTAGACTTAAAGTCATGTATCTACAGGTACAATGTAATTAGACTTAAAGTCGTGTATCTACAGGTACAATGTATTTAGACTTAAAGTCATGTATCTACAGGGACAATGTAGTTAGACTTAAAATCATGTATCTACAGGTACAATGTAGTTAGACTTATTCATGTATCTACAGGTACAATGTAGTTAGACTTAGTCATGTATCTACAGGTACAATGTATTTAGACTTAAAGTCATGTATCTACAGGTACAAGGTAGTTAGACTTAGTCATGTATCTACAGGTACAATGTATTTAGACTTAAAGTCATGTATCTACAGGTACAATGTAATTAGAGTTAAAGTCATGTATCTACAGGTACAATGTAATTAGACTTAAAGTCATGTATCTACAGGTACAATGTATTTAGACTTAAAGTCATGTATCTACAGGTACAATGTAGTTAGACTTAAAGTCATGTATCTACAGGTACAATGTAGTTAGACTTAAAGTCATATATCTACAGGTACAATGTAATTAGACTTAAAGTTGTGTATCTACAGGTACAATGTAGTTAGACTTAAAGTCAAGTATCTACAGGTACAATGTAATTAGACTTAAAGTCATGTCTCTACTTGTACAATGTAATTAGACTTAAAGTCATGTATCTACAGGTACAATGTAGTTAGACTTAAAGTCATGTATCTACAGGTACAATGTAGTTAGACTTAGTCATGTATCTACAGGTACAATGTAGTTAGACTTAGTCATGTATCTACAGGTACAATGTAATTAGATTTAAAGTCATGTATCTACAGGTACAATGTCATTAGACTTAAAGTCATGTATCTACAGGTACAATGTAGTTAGACTTAGTCATGTATCTACAGGTACAATGTAATTAGATTTAAAGTCATGTATCTACAGGTACAATGTAATTAGACTTAAAGTCATGTCTCTACTTGTACAATGTAATTAGACTTAAAGTCATGTATCTACAGGTACAATGTAGTTAGACTTAAAGTCATGTATCTACAGGTACAATGTAGTTAGACTTAGTCATGTATCTACAGGTACAATCTAGTTAGACTTAAAGTCATGTATCTACAGGTACAATGAATTTAGACTTAAAGTCATGTATCTACAGGTACAATGTAATTAGACTTAAAGCCATGTATCTACAGGTACAGTGTAGTTAGATTTAAAGTCATGTATCTACAGGTACAATGTAATTAGACTTAGTCATGTATCTACATGTACAATGTAGTTAGACTTAAAGTCATGTCTCTACAGGTACAATGTAATTAGACTTAAAGTCATGTATCTACAGGTACAATGTAGTTAGATTTAGTCATGTATCTACAGGTACAATGTAATTAGACTTAAAGTCATGTATCTACAGGTACAATGTAATTAGACTTAAAGTCATGTATCTACAGGTACAATGTAGTTAGACTTAGTCATGTATCTACAGGTACAATGTATGTAGACTTAGTCATGTATCTACAGGTACAATGTAATTAGATTTAAAGTCATGTATCTACAGGTACAATGTAGTTAGACTTAGTCATGTATCTACAGGTACAATGTAGTTAGACTTAGTCATGTATCTACAGGTACAATGTAATTAGATTTAAAGTCATGTATCTACAGGTACAATGTAATTAGACTTAAAGTCATGTCTCTACTTGTACAATGTAATTAGACTTAAAGTCATGTATCTACAGGTACAATGTAGTTAGACTTAAAGTCATGTATCTACAGGTACAATGTAGTTAGACTTAGTCATGTATCTACAGGTACAATGTAGTTAGACTTAGTCATGTATCTACAGGTACAATGTAATTAGATTTAAAGTCATGTATCTACAGGTACAATGTCATTAGACTTAAAGTCATGTATCTACAGGTACAATGTAGTTAGACTTAGTCATGTATCTACAGGTACAATCTAGTTAGACTTAAAGTCATGTATCTACAGGTACAATGTAATTAGACTTAAAGCCATGTATCTACAGGTACAGTGTAGTTAGATTTAAAGTCATGTATCTACAGGTACAATGTAATTAGACTTAGTCATGTATCTACATGTACAATGTAGTTAGACTTAAAGTCATGTCTCTACAGGTACAATGTAATTAGACTTAAAGTCATGTATCTACAGGTACAATGTAGTTAGACTTAGTCATGTATCTACAGGTACAATGTAATTAGACTTAAAGTCATGTATCTACAGGTACAATGTAATTAGACTTAAAGTCATGTATCTACAGGTACAATGTAGTTAGACTTAGTCATGTATCTACAGGTACAATGTATGTAGACTTAAAGTCATGTATCTACAGGTACAATGTAATTAGACTTAAAGTCATGTATCTACAGGTACAATGTAATTAGACTTAAAGTCATGTATCTACAGGTACAATGTAGTTAGACTTAAAGTCATGTCTCTACTTGTACAATGTAATCAGACTTAAAGTCATGTGTCAACAGGTACTATGTAGTTAGACTTAAAGTCATGTATCTACAGGTACAATGTAGTTAGACTTAAAGTCATGTCTCTACTTGTACAATGTAATTAGACTTAACGTCATGTATCTACATGCACAATGTAGTTACATTTAAAGTCATGTCTCTACAGGTACAATGTAGTTACTTAAAGTCATGTATCTACAGGTACAATGTAATTAGACTTAGTTGTGTATCTACAGGTACAATGTAGTTAGACTTAAAGTTGTGTATCTACAGGAACAAGGTAGTTAGACTTAGAGTCATGTATCTACAGGTACAATGTAATTAGACTTAAAGTCATGTATCTACTGGTACAATGTACTTAGACTTAAATTCATGTGTCTACAGGTACAATGTAGTTAGATTTAAAGTCATGTATCTACAGGTACAATGTAATCAGACTTAGTCATGTATCTACAGGTACAATGTAGTTAGACTTAAAGTTATGTATCTACAGGTACAATGTAGTTAGACTTAGTCAGGTATCTACAGGTACAATGTAGTTAGACTTAGTCATGTATCTACAGGTACAAGGTATTTAGACTTAGTCATGTATCTACAGGTACAATGTATTTAGACTTAAAGTCATGTATCTACAGGTACAATGTAATTAGACTGAAAGTCATGTATCTACAGGTACAATGTAGTTAGACTTAGTGAATTCTCTACAGGAACAATGTAATTAGACTTAAAGTCATGTGTCTACAGGTACAATGTAGTTAGACTTAAAAGTCATGTATCTACAGGTACAATGTAATAAAACTTGGTCATGTATCTACAGGTACAATGTAGTTAGACTTAAAGTTGTGTATCTACAGGTACAATGTAGTTAGACTTAGTCATGTATCTACAGGTACAATGTATTTAGACTTAAAGTCATGTATCTACAGGTACAATGTAATTAGACTTAAAGTCATGTATCTACAGGTACAATGTAGTTAGACTTAGTCATGTATCTACAGGTACAATGTAGTTAGACTTAGTCATGTATCTACAGGTAGAATGTATTTAGACTTAGTCATGTATCTACAGGTACAATGTAGTTAGACTTAGTCATGTATCTACAGGTACAATGTATTTAGACTTAAAGTCATGTATCTACAGGTACAATGTAATTAGACTTAAAGTCATGTTTCTACAGGTACAATGTAATTAGACTTAAAGTCATGTCTCTACTTGTACAATGTAATTAGACTTAGTCATGTATCTACAGGTACAATGTAGTTAGACTTAAAGTCATGTCTCAACAGGTACAATGTAGTTACTTAAAATCATGTATCTACAGGTACAATGTAGTTAGACTTAGTTGTTTATCTACAGGTACAATATAGTTAGACTTAAAGTCATGTATCTACAGGTACAATGTAGTTAGACTTAAAGTCATATCTCTACTTGTACAATGTAATCAGACTTAAAGTCATGTGTCTACAGGTACAATGTAGTTAGACTTAAAGTCATGTATCTACAGGTACAATGTAGTTAGACTTAAAGTCATGTCTCTACTTGTACAATGTAATTAGACTTAACGTCATGTATCTACAGGCACAATGTAGTTAGATTTAAAGTCATGTCTCTACAGGTACAATGTAGTTACTTAAAGTCATGTATCTACAGGTACAATGTAATTAGACTTAAAGTCATGTCTCTACATGAACAATGTAATTTCATTTAGTCATCTATCTACAGGTACAATGTAATTAGACTTAAAGTCATGTATCTACAGGTACAATGTAATTAGACTTAAAGTCATGTGTCTACAGGTACAATGTAGTTAGACTTAAAGTCATGTATCTACAGGTACAATGTAATCAGACTTAGTCATGTATCTACAGGTACAATGTAGTTAGACTTAGTCATGTATCTACAGGTACAATGTATTTAGACTTAAAGTCATGTATCTACAGGTACAATGTAATTAGACTTAAAGTCATGTATCTACAGGTACAATGTTGTTAGACTTAGTCATGTATCTACAGGTACAATGTATTTAGACTTAAAGTCATGTATCTACAGGTACAATGTAGTTAGAATTAGTCATGTATCTACAGGTACAATGTATTTAGACTTAAAGTCATGTATCTACAGGTACAATGTAATTAGACTTAAAGTCATGTATCTACAGGTACAATGTAATTAGACTTAAAGTCATGTATCTACAGGTACAATGTATTTAGACTTAAAGTCATGTATCTACAGGTACAATGTAATTAGACTTAAAGTCATGTATCTACAGGTACAATGTAATTAGACTTAAAGTCGTGTATCTACAGGTACAATGTATTTAGACTTAAAGTCATGTATCTACAGTGACAATGTAGTTAGACTTAAAATCATGTATCTACAGGTACAATGTAGTTAGACTTATTCATGTATCTACAGGTACAATGTAGTTAGACTTAGTCATGTATCTACAGGTACAATGTATTTAGACTTAAAGTCATGTATCTACAGGTACAAGGTAGTTAGACTTAGTCATGTATCTACAGGTACAATGTATTTAGACTTAAAGTCATGTATCTACAGGTACAATGTAATTAGACTTAAAGTCATGTATCTACAGGTACAATGTAATTAGACTTAAAGTCATGTATCTACAGGTACAATGTATTTAGACTTAAAGTCATGTATCTACAGGTACAATGTAGTTAGACTTAAAGTCATGTATCTACAGGTACAATGTAGTTAGACTTAAAGTCATATATCTACAGGTACAATGTAATTAGACTTAAAGTTGTGTATCTACAGGTACAATGTAGTTAGACTTAAAGTCAAGTATCTACAGGTACAATGTAATTAGACTTAAAGTCATGTCTCTACTTGTACAATGTAATTAGACTTAAAGTCATGTATCTACAGGTACAATGTAGTTAGACTTAAAGTCATGTATCTACAGGTACAATGTAGTTAGACTTAGTCATGTATCTACAGGTACAATGTAGTTAGACTTAGTCATGTATCTACAGGTACAATGTAATTAGATTTAAAGTCATGTATCTACAGGTACAATGTCATTAGACTTAAAGTCATGTATCTACAGGTACAATGTAGTTAGACTTAGTCATGTATCTACAGGTACAATGTAATTAGATTTAAAGTCATGTATCTACAGGTACAATGTAATTAGACTTAAAGTCATGTCTCTACTTGTACAATGTAATTAGATTTAAAGTCATGTATCTACAGGTACAATGTAGTTAGACTTAAAGTCATGTATCTACAGGTACAATGTAGTTAGACTTAGTCATGTATCTACAGGTACAATCTAGTTAGACTTAAAGTCATGTATCTACAGGTACAATGAATTTAGACTTAAAGTCATGTATCTACAGGTACAATGTAATTAGACTTAAAGCCATGTATCTACAGGTACAGTGTAGTTAGATTTAAAGTCATGTATCTACAGGTACAATGTAATTAGACTTAGTCATGTATCTACATGTACAATGTAGTTAGACTTAAAGTCATGTCTCTACAGGTACAATGTAATTAGACTTAAAGTCATGTATCTACAGGTACAATGTAGTTAGACTTAGTCATGTATCTACAGGTACAATGTAATTAGACTTAAAGTCATGTATCTACAGGTACAATGTAATTAGACTTAAAGTCATGTATCTACAGGTACAATGTAGTTAGACTTAGTCATGTATCTAC
This sequence comes from Bathymodiolus brooksi, assembly GCA_963680875.1. Classification (NCBI taxonomy): domain Eukaryota; kingdom Metazoa; phylum Mollusca; class Bivalvia; order Mytilida; family Modiolidae; genus Bathymodiolus; species Bathymodiolus brooksi. Next base: position 3,378,015 of record OY804577.1, read on the forward strand.
AGGTACAATGTATGTAGACTTAGTCATGTATCTACAGGTACAATGTAATTAGATTTAAAGTCATGTATCTACAGGTACAATGTAGTTAGACTTAGTCATGTATCTACAGGTACAATGAGGTTAGACTTAGTCATGTATCTACAGGTACAATGTAATTAGATTTAAAGTCATGTATCTACAGGTACAATGTAATTAGACTTAAAGTCATGTCTCTACTTGTACAATGTAATTAGACTTAAAGTCATGTATCTACAGGTACAATGTAGTTAGACTTAAAGTCATGTATCTACAGGTACAATGTAGTTAGACTTAGTCATGTATCTACAGGTACAATGTAGTTAGACTTAGTCATGTATCTACAGGTACAATGTAATTAGATTTAAAGTCATGTATCTACAGGTACAATGTCATTAGACTTAAAGTCATGTATCTACAGGTACAATGTAGTTAGACTTAGTCATGTATCTACAGGTACAATCTAGTTAGACTTAAAGTCATGTATCTACAGGTACAATGTAATTAGACTTAAAGCCATGTATCTACAGGTACAGTGTAGTTAGATTTAAAGTCATGTATCTACAGGTACAATGTAATTAGACTTAGTCATGTATCTACATGTACAATGTAGTTAGACTTAAAGTCATGTCTCTACAGGTACAATGTAATTAGACTTAAAGTCATGTATCTACAGGTACAATGTAGTTAGACTTAGTCATGTATCTACAGGTACAATGTAATTAGACTTAAAGTCATGTATCTACAGGTACAATGTAATTAGACTTAAAGTCATGTATCTACAGGTACAATGTAGTTAGACTTAGTCATGTATCTACAGGTACAATGTATGTAGACTTAAAGTCATGTATCTACAGGTACAATGTAATTAGACTTAAAGTCATGTATCTACAGGTACAATGTAATTAGACTTAAAGTCATGTATCTACAGGTACAATGTAGTTAGACTTAAAGTCATGTCTCTACTTGTACAATGTAATCAGACTTAAAGTCATGTGTCAACAGGTACTATGTAGTTAGACTTAAAGTCATGTATCTACAGGTACAATGTAGTTAGACTTAAAGTCATGTCTCTACTTGTACAATGTAATTAGACTTAACGTCATGTATCTACATGCACAATGTAGTTACATTTAAAGTCATGTCTCTACAGGTACAATGTAGTTACTTAAAGTCATGTATCTACAGGTACAATGTAATTAGACTTAGTTGTGTATCTACAGGTACAATGTAGTTAGACTTAAAGTTGTGTATCTACAGGAACAAGGTAGTTAGACTTAGAGTCATGTATCTACAGGTACAATGTAATTAGACTTAAAGTCATGTATCTACCGGTACAATGTACTTAGACTTAAATTCATGTGTCTACAGGTACAATGTAGTTAGATTTAAAGTCATGTATCTACAGGTACAATGTAATCAGACTTAGTCATGTATCTACAGGTACAATGTAGTTAGACTTAAAGTTATGTATCTACAGGTACAATGTAGTTAGACTTAGTCAGGTATCTACAGGTACAATGTAGTTAGACTTAGTCATGTATCTACAGGTACAAGGTATTTAGACTTAGTCATGTATCTACAGGTACAATGTATTTAGACTTAAAGTCATGTATCTACAGGTACAATGTAATTAGACTGAAAGTCATGTATCTACAGGTACAATGTAGTTAGACTTAGTGAATTCTCTACAGGAACAATGTAATTAGACTTAAAGTCATGTGTCTACAGGTACAATGTAGTTAGACTTAAAAGTCATGTATCTACAGGTACAATGTAATAAAACTTGGTCATGTATCTACAGGTACAATGTAGTTAGACTTAAAGTTGTGTATCTACAGGTACAATGTAGTTAGACTTAGTCATGTATCTACAGGTACAATGTATTTAGACTTAAAGTCATGTATCTACAGGTACAATGTAATTAGACTTAAAGTCATGTATCTACAGGTACAATGTAGTTAGACTTAGTCATGTATCTACAGGTACAATGTAGTTAGACTTAGTCATGTATCTACAGGTAGAATGTATTTAGACTTAGTCATGTATCTACAGGTACAATGTAGTTAGACTTAGTCATGTATCTACAGGTACAATGTATTTAGACTTAAAGTCATGTATCTACAGGTACAATGTAATTAGACTTAAAGTCATGTATCTACAGGTACAATGTAGTTAGACTTAGTCATGTATCTACAGGTACAATGTAGTTAGACTTAGTCATGTATCTACAGGTAGAATGTATTTAGACTTAGTCATGTATCTACAGGTACAATGTAGTTAGACTTAGTCATGTATCTACAGGTACAATGTATTTAGACTTAAAGTCATGTATCTACAGGTACAATGTAATTAGACTTAAAGTCATGTATCTACAGGTACAATGTAATTAGACTTAAAGTCATGTCTCTACTTGTACAATGTAATTAGACTTAGTCATGTATCTACAGGTACAATGTAGTTAGACTTAAAGTCATGTCTCAACAGGTACAATGTAGTTACTTAAAATCATGTATCTACAGGTACAATGTAGTTAGACTTAGTTGTTTATCTACAGGTACAATATAGTTAGACTTAAAGTCATGTATCTACAGGTACAATGTAGTTAGACTTAAAGTCATATCTCTACTTGTACAATGTAATCAGACTTAAAGTCATGTGTCTACAGGAACAAGGTAGTTAGACTTAAAGTCATGTATCTACAGGTACAATGTAGTTAGACTTAAAGTCATGTATCTACCGGTACAATGTACTTAGACTTAAATTCATGTGTCTACAGGTACAATGTAGTTAGATTTAAAGTCATGTATCTACAGGTACAATGTAATCAGACTTAGTCATGTATCTACAGGTACAATGTAGTTAGACTTAAAGTTATGTATCTACAGGTACAATGTAGTTAGACTTAGTCAGGTATCTACAGGTACAATGTAGTTAGACTTAGTCATGTATCTACAGGTACAAGGTATTTAGACTTAGTCATGTATCTACAGGTACAATGTATTTAGACTTAAAGTCATGTATCTACAGGTACAATGTAATTAGACTGAAAGTCATGTATCTACAGGTACAATGTAGTTAGACTTAGTGAATTCTCTACAGGAACAATGTAATTAGACTTAAAGTCATGTGTCTACAGGTACAATGTAGTTAGACTTAAAAGTCATGTATCTACAGGTACAATGTAATAAAACTTGGTCATGTATCTACAGGTACAATGTAGTTAGACTTAAAGTTGTGTATCTACAGGTACAATGTAGTTAGACTTAGTCATGTATCTACAGGTACAATGTATTTAGACTTAAAGTCATGTATCTACAGGTACAATGTAATTAGACTTAAAGTCATGTATCTACAGGTACAATGTAGTTAGACTTAGTCATGTATCTACAGGTACAATGTAGTTAGACTTAGTTATGTATCTACAGGTAGAATGTATTTAGACTTAGTCATGTATCTACAGGTACAATGTAGTTAGACTTAGTCATGTATCTACAGGTACAATGTATTTAGACTTAAAGTCATGTATCTACAGGTACAATGTAATTAGACTTAAAGTCATGTATCTACAGGTACAATGTAGTTAGACTTAGTCATGTATCTACAGGTACAATGTAGTTAGACTTAGTCATGTATCTACAGGTAGAATGTATTTAGACTTAGTCATGTATCTACAGGTACAATGTAGTTAGACTTAGTCATGTATCTACAGGTACAATGTATTTAGACTTAAAGTCATGTATCTACAGGTACAATGTAATTAGACTTAAAGTCATGTATCTACAGGTACAATGTAATTAGACTTAAAGTCATGTCTCTACTTGTACAATGTAATTAGACTTAGTCATGTATCTACAGGTACAATGTAGTTAGACTTAAAGTCATGTCTCAACAGGTACAATGTAGTTACTTAAAATCATGTATCTACAGGTACAATGTAGTTAGACTTAGTTGTTTATCTACAGGTACAATATAGTTAGACTTAAAGTCATGTATCTACAGGTACAATGTAGTTAGACTTAAAGTCATATCTCTACTTGTACAATGTAATCAGACTTAAAGTCATGTGTCTACAGGTACAATGTAGTTAGACTTAAAGTCATGTATCTACAGGTACAATGTAGTTAGACTTAAAGTCATGTCTCTACTTGTACAATGTAATTAGACTTAACGTCATGTATCTACAGGCACAATGTAGTTAGATTTAAAGTCATGTCTCTACAGGTACAATGTAGTTACTTAAAGTCATGTATCTACAGGTACAATGTAATTAGACTTAAAGTCATGTCTCTACATGAACAATGTAATTTCATTTAGTCATCTATCTACAGGTACAATGTAATTAGACTTAAAGTCATGTATCTACAGGTACAATGTAATTAGACTTAAAGTCATGTGTCTACAGGTACAATGTAGTTAGACTTAAAGTCATGTATCTACAGGTACAATGTAATCAGACTTAGTCATGTATCTACAGGTACAATGTAGTTAGACTTAGTCATGTATCTACAGGTACAATGTATTTAGACTTAAAGTCATGTATCTACAGGTACAATGTAATTAGACTTAAAGTCATGTATCTACAGGTACAATGTTGTTAGACTTAGTCATGTATCTACAGGTACAATGTATTTAGACTTAAAGTCATGTATCTACAGGTACAATGTAGTTAGACTTAGTCATGTATCTACAGGTACAATGTATTTAGACTTAAAGTCATGTATCTACAGGTACAATGTAATTAGACTTAAAGTCATGTATCTACAGGTACAATGTAATTAGACTTAAAGTCATGTATCTACAGGTACAATGTATTTAGACTTAAAGTCATGTATCTACAGGTACAATGTAATTAGACTTAAAGTCATGTATCTACAGGTACAATGTAATTAGACTTAAAGTCGTGTATCTACAGGTACAATGTATTTAGACTTAAAGTCATGTATCTACAGGGACAATGTAGTTAGACTTAAAATCATGTATCTACAGGTACAATGTAGTTAGACTTATTCATGTATCTACAGGTACAATGTAGTTAGACTTAGTCATGTATCTACAGGTACAATGTATTTAGACTTAAAGTCATGTATCTACAGGTACAAGGTAGTTAGACTTAGTCATGTATCTACAGGTACAATGTATTTAGACTTAAAGTCATGTATCTACAGGTACAATGTAATTAGACTTAAAGTCATGTATCTACAGGTACAATGTAATTAGACTTAAAGTCATGTATCTACAGGTACAATGTATTTAGACTTAAAGTCATGTATCTACAGGTACAATGTAGTTAGACTTAAAGTCATGTATCTACAGGTACAATGTAGTTAGACTTAAAGTCATATATCTACAGGTACAATGTAATTAGACTTAAAATCATGCATCTACAGGTACAATATAGTTAGACTTAGTCATGTATCTACAGGTACAATGTATTTAGACTTAAAGTCATGTATCTACAGGTACAATGTCATTAGACTTAAAGTCGTGTATCTACAGGTACAATGTAGTTAGACTTAGTCATGTATCTACAGGTACAATGTAGTTAGACTTAAAGTCATGTCTCTACAGGTACAATGTAATTAGACTTAAAGTCATGTATCTACAGGTACAATGTAATTAGACTTAAAGTCATGTATCTACAGGTACAATGTCATTAGACTAGTGTACTTAAAGTCCTGTATCTACAGGTACAATGTAATTAGATTTTGTCATGTATCTACAGGTACAATGTAATTAGACTTAATGTCATGTATCTACAGGTACAATGTAATTAATACACACTTTGTTTGTTTGTAGTTGTTTTGGAATTTTATTGGGAGGGTAAATTTAAACATAAAATAAAATTAATCACTACATCTTCCGTATAATTCTCACAGGTTTTCTATTTATCCATAGCAACATACAGTACAGTCAGAGATATAGCATGATAAATCACTGTGATAGACGTATCACTCATCTTGGTGATTTGGATATATCTTTTGTTCTATTAAATATATTTTCAAAATTTCTTTTACATTTAGAGTGTTACTTACTATCACCCAAAAGGCATATCAAAATAATAAGTCAATAGATTAAACAGACCAAAAGATATATTAGTATCACTAAGAAGAGTGATACGTCTATCACAGTGATTTATCACGCTAAAATTTGTCCAAAAAATATGAATGTCATTTTTTCAAACTACAATTAAGGAATATTTGAAATTGTTGAACAGGTTATACGATATAACCTGGTTTGGGTCAGTTTACGCTTAATAAACCGTGAAGAGCTATATGAAATGCGTAAACTGAACAATTTCAAATATTCCTTATAATTTAATTTTTACAACAAAATTTAATGATTCCTCGATTTTGATTACGATTATTTCATGTGACTATTTGAATTTTTCATTGACGGATGAACATGTTGGTGACTTCACAATACCAACCCAGCTTATGGAGTATAACCAAAATTTTCTCAAGGCGGATTAGCCAATCAGATTGAAATATTCAAATAAAATTAAATTATTTTGTTTTATTTTACCCAAAACTTCTCCATATATCTCTAGTTTCCTGATCAGGATCTAGTCCTAACTGATTATCACCACCAAAGTATGTAAAGTATAGTCTATTTATAGGTATTCTGTACACTGTCGTCAGAAGTTCCAGTGCCATACTACATGCTTCTCTCTGAAACAACATCCAATTAAACAGAGTAATATATCAGTAATGTATTAAGTGATTAACGATGTTTTTTAAAACGAGATGACTGAGAAACGTCCTCGAGTTTTAAAAAACATCTTTAATTATTTTATCGCTATTTTGTATTCATAATTAAATAATTTTTGTTGAGATACTGACATTTTAAACACAATAAATATTTTATATCGTTAATCACTTAATATCGTCAATCACTTATTATCAAGGTCATTTGGTAATGTGACGTCATTACAAGATGTTGCACGCTACGTCGTGCTAAGAATACCCCCACTCGTTCATTTGTAAGTCTCATGGTAAACAGGAAGTAGATGTGCGGTAAACCTGGAAAGGGGAGACATGGTACAAGTCACCATGCCAAAGCCATATATCAAATATAAATTCTTCCAGTACTGAGTAGAAGCTGAGATATCTGTTACGAAAGTGTGAACGGACAGACAAACGGATGGACGGACAAGGTGATTGCAATATAGCCCCCTCTCCACGAGTGGGGGTATAATAACGTCATATTAGAAAACAGCGATAACAGTACACTATGTGCGTCCTTGACAACGTTTAGCGATTAGCAATAATTGGAATCATCTCATGCGCGTATGTGATATGAAATATATTGATTTAAACATCAAAGGGAAAATAAACAAAATAGCGATAAAGAGATATACTGTAAATTTGCAGGGGCCGTCGTGGTCGTGATCGTATGGTAGTTGAATTTACAATTACCTGTGCAATCAGTGCATATCAACACTAACATTGTGAGTTTGAATCCTGTTCAGGTGAGGTGTACTCGATACAACATTATGTGATAAAGTTTGTCAGTGACTTGCAGCAGGTCTGTGGTTTTGTCTAGGGACTACGGTCTCCTCCACCATTAAAACTGACCGACACGATATAACTGAAATACTGTTGAAAGTGGCATTAAACACCATAAACCTAAACCTACTGTAAATTTGCCTATTATCAATTTCCTTTAATATATATTTTCAAATTTCTGCAATTCTGCTATATGTTTCAGTATTGTGTATGTTGCAAAAATACTTTCATTAATTAAAGGAAATCTCAGTTTGTAAAATATTAGTTGATGAAAGAAAAATTAAAAAGTCTACCTACACACCCACTTCATAAGTTAAGAATCGAACACAGCAAACCAACTATTTTTCTCAGGATAGCTTAATAAGATTAATAAAACAGGGATGTCAAGTTTTGACAATCAAAAAGTGTCAGATGCCACGACTTTGTCTCTTTTTGATGAAACCTCAAAGGAAAGTTTTGAAAAGCATTTTAAATTGTGAACAAAAATGTGTGATTCTCCCCTAGTTGTAGATAAACGAGACTTGATAGCACTAATAATATTACCTTAAAATAATCTCCAAACGACCAACTGCCCAGCATTTCAAAGAATGATAGCATTGATAATATTACCTTAAAATAATCTCCAAACAACCAACTGTCCAGCATTTCAAAGAATGATAGCACTGCCACTGATAATATTACCTTAAAATAATCACCAAATGACCAACTGTCCAGCATTTCAAAGAATGATAGCACTGATAATATTACCTTAAAATAATCTCCAAATGACCAACTGTCCAGCATTTCAAAGAATGATAGCACTGATAATATTACCTTAAAATAATCTACAAACGACCAACTGCCCAGCATTTCAAAGAATGATAGCACTGATAATATTACCTTAAAATAATCTCCAAATGACCAACTATCCAGCATTTCAAAGAATGATAGCACTGATAATATTACCTTAAAATAATCTCCAAACGACCAACTATCCAGCATTTCAAAGAATGATAGCACTGATAATATTACCTTAAAATAATCTCCAAACGACCAACTGTCCAGCATTTCAAAGAATGATAGCACTGATAATATTACCTTAAAATAATCTCCAAACGACCAACTATCCAGCATTTCAAAGAATGATAGCACTGATAATATTACCTTAAAATAATCTCCAAACGACCAACTATCCAGCATTTCAAAGAATGATAGCACTAATAATATTACCTTAAAATAATCTCCAAACGAACAACTGTCCAGCATTTCAAAGAATGATAGCACTGATAATATTACCTTAAAATAATCTCCAAACGACCAACTGTCCAGCATTTCAAAGAATGATAGCACTGATAATATTACCTTAAAATAATCTCCAAACGACCAACTGTCCAGCATTTCAAAGAAGGATAGCACTGATAATATTACCTTAAAATAATCTCCAAACAACCAACTGTCCAGCATTTCAAAGAATGATAGCACTGATAATATTACCTTAAAATAATCTCCAAATGACCAACTGTCCAGTATTTCAAAGAATGATAGCACTGCCACTGATAATATTACCTTAAAATAATCTCCAAACGACCAACTGTCCAGCATTTCAAAGAATGATAGCACTGATAATATTACCTTAAAATAATCTCCAAACGACCAACTACCCAGCATTTCAAAGAATGATAGCACTGATAATATTACCTTAAAATAATCTCCAAATGACCAACTGTCCAGCATTTCAAAGAATGATAGCACTGATAATATTACCTTAAAATAATCTCCAAACGACCAACTGTCCAGCATTTCAAAGAATGATAGCACTGATAATATTACCTTAAAATAATCTCCAAATGACCAACTGTCCAGTATTTCAAAGAATGATAGCACTGCCACTGATAATATTACCTTAAAATAATCTCCAAACGACCAACTGTCCAGCATTTCAAAGAATGATAGCACTGATAATATTACCTTAAAATAATCTCCAAACAACCAACTGTCCAGCATTTCAAAGAATGATAGCATTGATAATATTACCTTAAAATAATCTCCAAACACCAACTGTTCAGCATTTCAAAGAATGATAGCACTGATAATATTACCTTAAAATAATCTCCAAATGACCAACTGTTCAGCATTTCAAAGAATGATAGCACTGATAATATTACCTTAAAATAATCTCCAAACAACCAACTGTTCAGCATTTCAAAGAATGATAGCACTGATAATATTACCTTAAAATAATCTCCAAACAACCAACTGTTCAGCATTTCACAGAATGATAGCACTGATAATATAACCTTAAAATAATCTCATAACGACCAACTGTCCAGCATTTCAAAGAATGATAGCACTGATAATATTACCGTAAAATAATCTCCAAACAACCAACTGTTCAGCATTTCAAAGAATGATAGCACTGATAATATTACCTTAAAATAATCTCCAAACGACCAACTATCCAGCATTTCAAAGAATGATAGCACTGATAATATTACCTTAAAATAATCTCCAAACGACCAACTATCCAGCATTTCAAAGAATGATAGCACTGATAATATTACCTTAAAATAATCTCCAAACAACCAACTGTTCAGCATTTCAAAGAATGATAGCACTGATAATATTACCTTAAAATAATCTCCCAACGACCAACTATCCAGCATTTCAAAGAATGATAGCACTGATAATATTACCTTAAAATAATCTCCAAACGACCAACTATCCAGCATTTCAAAGAATGATAGCACTGATAATATTACCTTAAAATAATCTCCAAATGACCAACTATCCAGCATTTCAAAGAATGATAGCACTGATAATATTACCTTAAAATAATCTCCAAACAACCAACTGTCCAGCATTTCAGAGAATGATAGCACTGATAATATTACCTTAAAATAATCTCCAAACGACCAACTGTCCAGCATTTCAAAGAATGATAGCACTGATAATATTACCTTAAAATAATCTCCAAACAACCAACTGTCCAGCATTTCAAAGAATGATAGCACTGATAATATTACCTTAAAATAATCTCCAAACGACCAACTATCCAGCATTTCAAAGAATGATAGCACTGATAATATTACCTTAAAATAATCTCCAAATGACCAACTGCCCAGCATTTCAAAGAATGATAGCACTGATAATATTACCTTAAAATAATCTCCAAATGACCAACTGTCCAGCATTTCAAAGAATGATAGCACTGATAATATTACCTTAAAATAATCTCCAAACGACCAACTGCCCAGCATTTCAAAGAATGATAGCACTGATAATATTACCTTAAAATAATCTCCAAATGACCAACTATCCAGCATTTCAAAGAATGATAGCACTGATAATATTACCTTAAAATAATCTCCCAACGACCAACTGCCCAGCATTTCAAAGAATGATAGCACTGATAATATTACCTTAAAATAATCTCCAAACGACCAACTGTCCAGCATTTCAAAGAATGATAGCACTGATAATATTACCTTAAAATAATCTCCAAATGACCAACTGTCCAGTATTTCAAAGAATGATAGCACTGCCACTGATAATATTACCTTAAAATAATCTCCAAACGACCAACTGTTCAGCATTTCAAAGAATGATAGCACTGATAATATTACCTTAAAATAATCTCCAAACAACCAACTGTCCAGCATTTCAAAGAATGATAGCACTGATAATATTACCTTAAAATAATCTCCAAACAACCAACTGTTCAGCATTTCAAAGAATGATAGCACTGATAATATTACCTTAAAATAATCTCCAAATGACCAACTGTTCAGCATTTCAAAGAATGATAGCACTGATAATATTACCTTAAAATAATCTCCAAACAACCAACTGTTCAGCGTTTCAAAGAATGATAGCACTGATAATATTACCTTAAAATAATCTCCAAACAACCAACTGTTCAGCATTTCAAAGAATGATAGCACTGATAATATAACCTTAAAATAATCTCCTAACGACCAACTGTCCAGCATTTCAAAGAATGATAGCACTGATAATATTACCTTAAAATAATCTCCAAACAACCAACTGTTCAGCATTTCAAAGAATGATAGCACTGATAATATTACCTTAAAATAATCTCCAAACGACCAACTATCCAGCATTTCAAAGAATGATAGCACTGATAATATTACCTTAAAATAATCTCCAAACGACCAACTGTCCAGCATTTCAAAGAATGATAGCACTGATAATATTACCTTAAAATAATCTCCTAACGACCAACTACCCAGCATTTCAAAGAATGATAGCACTGATAATATTACCTTAAAATAATCTCCAAACAACCAACTGTTCAGCATTTCAAAGAATGATAGCACTGATAATATTACCTTAAAATAATCTCCCAACGACCAACTATCCAGCATTTCAAAGAATGATAGCACTGATAATATTACCTTAAAATAATCTCCAAACGACCAACTATCCAGCATTTCAAAGAATGATAGCACTGATAATATTACCTTAAAATAATCTCCAAACGACCAACTATCCAGCATTTCAAAGAATGATAGCACTGATAATATTACCTTAAAATAATCTCCAAACAACCAACTGTCCAGCATTTCAGAGAATGATAGCACTGATAATATTACCTTAAAATAATCTCCAAACGACCAACTGTCCAGCATTTCAAAGAATGATAGCACTGATAATATTACCATAAAATAATCTCCAAACAACCAACTGTCCAGCATTTCAAAGAATGATAGCACTGATAATATTACCTTAAAATAATCTCCAAACGACCAACTATCCAGCATTTCAAAGAATGATAGCACTGATAATATTACCTTAAAATAATCTCCAAATGACCAACTGCCCAGCATTTCAAAGAATGATAGCACTGATAATATTACCTTAAAATAATCTCCCAACGACCAACTGCCCAGCATTTCAAAGAATGATAGCACTGATAATATTACCTTAAAATAATCTCCCCAACGACCAACTGTCCAGCATTTCAGAGAATGATAGCACTGATAATATTACCTTAAAATAATCTCCAAACAACCAACTGTTCAGCATTTCAAAGAATGATAGCACTGATAATATTGCCTTAAAATAATCTCCAAACGACCAACTGTCCAGCATTTCAAAGAATGATAGCACTGATAATATTACCTTAAAATAATCTCCCCAACGACCAACTGTCCAGCATTTCAGAGAATGATAGCACTGATAATATTACCTTAAAATAATCTCCAAACGACCAACTGCCGAGCATTTCAAAGAATGTATGATGATAAAGGTCTTTACCGACATCTTCTAAATCATTGTGTTTGCCACCGACACGGACACACTTCTGACTGTTTACAACACGCTTGTAGTCTGCCATGGGGTGGTTCTTGTCAACGGTGCCCAGGAATAGAGGTTTAAACTGTTATAAAAGATATCATAGACTTAATACTAAAGACAGCAACACAAGAGAAGATCATTTAGTACATGCATTAATTACCTAGGAAGATATCAATATCAGCCACAGTGACACATTCTTTTATATATTTTATGTATATGATCAATTGTATGTGACAAGACTTTTTCAATATGACACCTTTATCAACCCTTGAACCATATAATCCCTCGAGAAGAGCTCATGAGAGTTATACTGGTATCTTGTGTTAATAAGGGTGTGATATCAGAAGCCATGTTCTCTAAATATCACATGTACCCTATATATGTATAATTTGTTTAAACTCTAGATTCTCTTTTGCTTTGTTCAATTCATCTCACGTCACCAGCACCAGTTAGAGCCAGTAATATCAATGTCATCGTCTCTTTTTATTGTGTGTTCAACCAGTTAAAGCCAGTAATATCAATGTCATCGTCTCTTTTTATTGTGTGTTCAACCAGTTAGAGCTAGTAATATCAATGTCATCGTCTCTTTTTATTGTGTGTTCAACCAGTTAGAGCCAGTAATATCAATGTCATCGTCTCTTTTTATTGTGTGTTCAACCAGTTAGAGCCAGTATTATCAATGTCATCGTCTCTTTTTATTGTGTGTTCAACCAGTTAGAGCCAGTAATATCAATGTCATCGTCTCTTTATTGTGTGTTCAACCAGTTAGAGCCAGTAATATCAATGTCTTCGTCTCTTTTTATTGTGTGTTCAACCAGTTAGAGCCAGTAATATCAATGTCATCGTCTCTTTTTATTGTGTGTTCAACCAGTTAGAGCCAGTAATATCAATGTCATCGTCTCTTTTTATTGTGTGTTCAACCAGTTAGAGCCAGTAATATCAATGTCATCGTCTCTTTATTGTGTGTTCAACCAGTTAGAGCCAGTAATATCAATGTCTTCGTCTCTTTTTATTGTGTGTTCAACCAGTTAGAGCCAGTAATATCAATGTCATCGTCTCTTTATTGTGTGTTCAACCAGTTAGAGCCAGTAATATCAATGTCTTCGTCTCTTTTTATTGTGTGTTCAACCAGTTAGAGCCAGTAATATCAATGTCATCGTCTCTTTATTGTGTGTTCAACCAGTTAGAGCCAGTAATATCAATGTCATCGTCTCTTTTTATTGTGTGTTCAACCAGTTAGAGCCAGTAATATAAATGTCATCGTCTCTTTTTATTGTGTGTTCAACCAGTTAGAGCCAGTAATATCAATGTCATCGTCTATTTTTATTGTGTGTTCAGTGAGTGAAGATGAAAGGTAATTGTTCGTCTTGTTGATATTGGTGGAATGTTGACCATCACTGTTTAAACTTTCTTTTATAATTTAAATTTAGAATAAATATCATTCTGTTAGTGGTTCTCGCCAACTATCAATTTTCGCCCTTGTGCTCACTTTACATGGACAAACACAATATTTGTGTCAATTTTTTTTTTACATCGTAAAGAAGATGCTACGGTTGCTACCTTGACAATTTTTATACCAACAAATATAAAAAATAAACCAACAAACTTCTAAAATTCTTTCGTAGATAGAGGGCCCAGGTGGTTCAATGAGTTAGGTAGTTGGATTACCTAACAACTCATACAAGCCTATCACCAATACGGCGTGGGTTCACGCTCGGCTTTGTAAATTACAAAAAAGGGTGCATTCGACTCGCAGCCGCAAGTGATCAAGTTTACCAGTTGTTTGCCCATGGTCGGTGGTTCTCTCCAGGTACTCCGGCTTCTTCCACCACTAAAACTGGTCGTCATGATATAGCTGAAATATTGCTGAAAGTGGCGTTAAACACAAAAATCAAATCAATCAAAAAAATCAATCTTTCATAGATACTTTTCATAGAAGTGCTAATATAGGAATGCCACCATGTACATTTTTCTGGTGTTGCTTGTCTCTATTAGCTCTGTACATATTAGACTTTTCCTTCATAGGTTATGCCTTAATTTAGTGTAATTGAATTAAATACAGGAAAATATACCGGGGTATAGTGTATTTTCTGGACTTAAAGCCTGTGAATTATATATATGCTTTCACTGGTATATTCTCCATATTTGTGGTGGTAAAAAAGATTTTGAAGTAAATATATCTCTACTGGTTAATCTGAAATATACAGAAATAACAAATATTTCATGATTTATTCTCACCCGACAGTAATTACAGATAATTCATGAGTTATTCTCACCTGATTCATTCCAGCATTAGTAAAATAAGTTCCTTGATCTTTGTAGGGGATGACTGGAGAAGACTTGACAAATGTATGGTCATGGTTCTGACAGAAGAAGTCTATAAATGACTGTCGTACTGTTGTTGCTGTCCATTTTGATCGTATAAATTGCTTAGAACCAACAAATAATGTCCTTAAACAGTTTTTACATATCTGATGTGGTCCAATCTGAAGCATTGTCTGACAAATAATGAAAACATATCAATAATTTATTGAACATTTTGATTATTAAAATTGAGTAATGAAAATCAGTAATGGTTTGACTCTATTTAACAAGTTGTTGGCACACCCAGTATATACTCCATGACACACCCAATATATACTCCATGGCACACCCAGTATATACTCCATGACACACCCAATATATACTCCATGGCACACCCAGTATATACTCCATGACACACCCAATATATACTCCATGGCACACCCAGTATATACTCCATGACACACCCAATATATACTCCATGGCACACCCAGTATATACTCCATGACACACCCAATATATACTCCATGACACACCCAATATATACTCCATGGCACACCCAGTATATACTCCATGGCACACCCAGTATATACTCCATGACACACCCAATATATACTCCATGGCACACCCAGTATATACTCCATGACACACCCAATATATACTCCATGGCACACCCAGTATATACTCCATGACACACCCAATATATACTCCATGGCACACCCAGTATATACTCCATGACACACCCAATATATACTCCATGACACACCCAATATATACTCCATGGCACACCCAGTATATACTCCATGACACACCCAATATATACTCCATGGCACACCCAGTATATACTCCATGGCACACCCAGTATATACTCCATGACACACCCAATATATACTCCATGGCACACCCAGTATATACTCCATGACACACCCGATATATACTCCATGGCACACCCAGTATATACTCCATGACACACCCAATATATACTCCATGGCACACCCAGTATATACTCCATGACACACCCAATATTTACTCCATGAAAATCAACACATGTAGAGTTATAAAAGGGGAATTATAATTTACCAATGAAATATCAGTAGTAAAGGGTCAACTCTAGCCTTTTCCACATGCCAGCCATTGTGTTTTTGTTCTCACATGCCAGCCATTGTGTTTATACATAAAAATAAAAAAGATCAAACACGAGTGTCCTGTTTGTTATGGTCAATAATGCTACAGCAGTCCCCCTCTTATAAGGACACTCCTACTAAAGGACACCCCTCTTATCAGGCCAGATTTGAAATGCACTGAGATAGTAAAATAGTACTAAATTATCTCCTTCAAGAGGGGCCCCCCTCTTATAAGGACGTTCCCACTAAAGGACACCCCTCTTATCAGGCTAGATTTGAAATGCACTGAGATAGTAGAATACTACTAAATTATCCCCTCAAGAGGGGCCCCCCTCTAATAAGGACATTCCCACTAAAGGACACCCCTCTTATCAGGCCAGATTTGAAATGCACTGAGATAGTAAAATACTACTAAATTATCCCCTCAAGAGGGGCCCCCCTCTTATAAGGACATTCCCACTAAAGGACACCCCTCTTATCAGGCCAGATTTGAAATGCAATGAGATAGTAAAATACTACTAAATTATCCCCTCAAGAGGGGCCCCCCTCTTATAAGGACGTTCCCACTAAAGGACACCCCTCTTATCAGGCCAGATTTGAAATGCACTGAGATAGTAAAATACTACTAAATTATCCCCTCAAGAGGGGCCCCCCTCTTATAAGGACGTTCCCACTTTTCATTTTTTAATTTTTAACAATTTATTTTGATTTTATATTGGCAGTCATTTTGAAAATTTTAAAAACAAAGAGCACAACTTTGAGTGATGATCTATTTTTGTGTCAAGTTTCAAAAGGATCTGCTGTACGGAGTGAATTTAACATTTTTTGCACCTTGGTTACCATGGCAACGACAGCCATTTTGAATTTTTTCAACCCGCTAAAAGCTGCCACACACTACGGTGGATATTCCTACAAAGTTTCATGAAGTTTGATGATAAGAATCCAAAATTTGTTTAAATAAGAATAATAATAATAATAGTGAAAAAGAAACGTAGAATAGCAATACATCACCCGACAGCAGTCGGGGTGATGTAATAATAACTAGAATTGCCATTGCAAAGCAATAGCGGACATCACCCCACCCTATGGCTCCCAATTCCAAAAACGATGACGAGTATCAATTCGCAAGAGCAAGATCTACTTGGAAACCAAATTTTGCCCAAATTGGAGGATTTTTGTATTTTGGTGGCCATTTTGGATTCAAAATGGCCGCCATAGCTAACCAAAATGGTTGCCATATGGTGCAGCATGTCTTACTCCCTGTAAATATCCATTTCCATTGAAATCTTTTCACTTTTGAATTTTTAACAATTTATTTTGATTTTATATTGGCAGCCATTTTGAAATGGTGGCCATTTTGAAAATTTTAAAAGCAAAGAGCACAACTTTGAGTGATGATCTATTTTTGTGTCAAGTTTCAAAAGGATCTTTTTGCACCTTGGTTACCATGGCAACGGCCGCCATTTTGAATTTTTACAACCCACCAAAAGCTGCCACACACTACGGTGGATATTCCTACAAAGTTTCATCAAGTTTGATGAAAGGAATCCAAAAAATGTTTAAATCCCCCCTTTTTTGTTTCCATGGCAACTGTGGCAAAGTTTGTCCAACCGATTCCGATTTTTTTGTCTTATATCGTTCCACTAGATGTGGATGTTGTTCCTATCATGTTTCATCAATTTCTGTTTGGCGAGTAACCTGCTATGATCATTTTTGTGTTTTTCAATTTTTTAGCATTTTGGCCATTTCCATGGCAATGGCAGCCATTTTGAAAAAATCAACCCTTAAAAGCACAACTTCACATGGCATATGATATTCCTACAAGGTTTCATAAAGTTTGATCAAGGCATCTCCGAGAAATCGAGCGGACAAAAATGTGTGGAAGAAGAATAATAATAATAATAGTGAAAAAGAAACGTGGACTAGCAATACATTACCCGACAACAGTCGGGGTGATGTAATAAAATTTTGTAAGCTGGGCATCAACAAATTAAGAATTTCACTGGCACATACAATTTGTATCACTATGTCATCTTTACCGACACATACAATTTGTATCACTATGTGATCTTTACTGACACATACAATTTGTATCACTATGTGATCTTTACTGACATATACAATTTGTATCACTATGTGATCTTTACTGACATATACAATTTGTATCACTATGTGAACTTTACTGACACATACAATTTGTATCACTATGTGATCTTTACTTACACATACAATTTGTATCACTATGTGATCTTTACTGACATATACAATTTGTATCACTATGTGATCTTTACTGGCACATACAATTTGTATCACTATGTGATCTTTACTGACACATACAATTTGTATCACTATGTGATCTTTACTGACACATACAATTTATATCACTATGTGATCTTTACTGACACATACAATTTGCATCACTATGTGATCTTTGCTGGCACATACAATTTGTATTACTATGTGATCTTTACTGACACATACAATTTGTATCACTATGTGATCTTTACTGACACATACAATTTGTATCACTATGTGATCTTTACTGGCACATACAATTTGCATCACTATGTGATCTTTACTGATACATACAATTTGTATCACTATGTGATCTTTACTGACACATACAATTTGTATCACTATGTGATCTTTACTGGCACATACAATTTGTATCACTATGTGATCTTTACTGACATATACAATTTGTATCACTATGTGATCTTTACTGACATATACAATTTGTATCACTATGTGATCTTTACTGACATATACAATTTGTATCACTATGTGATCTTTACTTACACATACAATTTGTATCACTATGTGATCTTTACTGACATATACAATTTGTATCATTATGTGATCTTTACTGACATATACAATTTGTATCACTATGTGATCTTTACTGACACATACAATTTGTATCACTATGTGATCTTTACTGACACATACAATTTATATCACTATGTGATCTTTACTGACATATACAATTTGCATCACTATGTGATCTTTGCTGGCACATACAATTTGTATCACTATGTGATCTTTACTGACACATACAATTTGTATCACTATGTGATCTTTACTGGCACATACAATTTGTATCACTATGTGATCTTTACTGGCACATACAATTTGCATCACTATGTGATCTTTACTGATACATACAATTTGTATCACTATGTGATCTTTACTGGCACATACAATTTGTATCACTATGTGATCTTTACTGACACATACAATTTGTATCACTATGTGATCTTTACTGGCACATATAATTTGTATCACTATGTGATCTTTACTGACACATACAATTTGTATCACTATGTGATCTTTATTGGCACATACAATTTGTATCACTATGTGATCTTTACTGATACATACAATTTGTATCACTATGTGATCTTTACTGACACATACAATTTGTATCACTATGTGATCTTTACTGGCACATACAATTTGCATCACTATGTGATCTTTACTGATACATACAATTTGTATCACTATGTGATCTTTACTGACACATACAATTTGTATCACTATGTGATCTTTACTGGCACATACAATTTGTATCACTATGTGATCTTTACTGGCACATACAATTTGTATCACTATGTGATCTTTACTGACACATACAATTTGTATCACTATGTGATCTTTACTGACATACAATTTGTATCACTATGTGATCTTTACTGACACATACAATTTGAATCACTATGTGATCTTTACTGACATATACAATTTGTATCACTATGTGATCTTTACTGGCATATACAATTTGTATCACTATGTGATCTTTACTGACATACAATTTGTATCACTATGTGATCTTTACTGGCATATACAATTTGTATCACTATGTGATCTTTACTGACATAAAATTTGTATCACTATGTGATCTTTACTGACACATACAATTTGTATCACTATGTGATCTTTACTGACATATACAATTTGTATCACTATGTGATCTTTACTGGCACATACAATTTGTATCACTATGTGATCTTTACTGACACATACAATTTGTATCACTATGTGATCTTTACTGACATATACAATTTGTATCACTATGTGATCTTTACTGACACATACAATTTGTATCACTATGTGAACTTTACTGACACATACAATTTGTATCACTATGTGATCTTTACTTACACATACAATTTGTATCACTATGTGATCTTTACTGACACATACAATTTGTATCACTATGTGATCTTTACTGGCACATACAATTTGTATCACTATGTGATCTTTACTGACACATACAATTTGTATCACTATGTGATCTTTACTGACACATACAATTTATATCACTATGTGATCTTTACTGACACATACAATTTGCATCACTATGTGATCTTTGCTGGCACATACAATTTGTATTACTATGTGATCTTTACTGACACATACAATTTGTATCACTATGTGATCTTTACTGACACATACAATTTGTATCACTATGTGATCTTTACTGGCACATACAATTTGCATCACTATGTGATCTTTACTGATACATACAATTTGTATCACTATGTGATCTTTACTGACACATACAATTTGTATCACTATGTGATCTTTACTGGCACATACAATTTGTATCACTATGTGATCTTTACTGACATATACAATTTGTATCACTATGTGATCTTTACTGACATATACAATTTGTATCACTATGTGATCTTTACTGACATATACAATTTGTATCACTATGTGATCTTTACTTACACATACAATTTGTATCACTATGTGATCTTTACTGACATATACAATTTGTATCATTATGTGATCTTTACTGACATATACAATTTGTATCACTATGTGATCTTTACTGACACATACAATTTGTATCACTATGTGATCTTTACTGACACATACAATTTATATCACTATGTGATCTTTACTGACATATACAATTTGCATCACTATGTGATCTTTGCTGGCACATACAATTTGTATCACTATGTGATCTTTACTGGCACATACAATTTGTATCACTATGTGATCTTTACTGGCACATACAATTTGCATCACTATGTGATCTTTACTGATACATACAATTTGTATCACTATGTGATCTTTACTGGCACATGCAATTTGTATCACTATGTGATCTTTACTGACACATACAATTTGTATCACTATGTGATCTTTACTGGCACATACAATTTGTATCACTATGTGATCTTTACTGACACATACAATTTGTATCACTATGTGATCTTTATTGGCACATACAATTTGTATCACTATGTGATCTTTACTGATACATACAATTTGTATCACTATGTGATCTTTACTGACACATACAATTTGTATCACTATGTGATCTTTACTGGCACATACAATTTGCATCACTATGTGATCTTTACTGATACATACAATTTGTATCACTATGTGATCTTTACTGACACATACAATTTGTATCACTATGTGATCTTTACTGGCACATACAATTTGTATCACTATGTGATCTTTACTGGCACATACAATTTGTATCACTATGTGATCTTTACTGACACATACAATTTGTATCACTATGTGATCTTTACTGACATACAATTTGTATCACTATGTGATCTTTACTGACACATACAATTTGAATCACTATGTGATCTTTACTGACATATACAATTTGTATCACTATGTGATCTTTACTGGCATATACAATTTGTATCACTATGTGATCTTTACTGACATACAATTTGTATCACTATGTGATCTTTACTGGCATATACAATTTGTATCACTATGTGATCTTTACTGACATAAAATTTGTATCACTATGTGATCTTTACTGGCACATACAATTTGTATCACTATGTGATCTTTACTGACATACAATTTGTATCACTATGTGATCTTTACTGACACATACAATTTGTATCACTATGTGATCTTTACTGACACATACAATTTGTATCACTATGTGATCTTTACTGACATATACAATTTGTATCACTATGTGATCTTTACTGGCACATACAATTTGTATCACTATGTGATCTTTACTGACACATACAATTTGTATCACTATGTGATCTTTACTGACACATACAATTTGTATCACTATGTGATCTTTACTGGCACATACAATTTGTATCACTATGTGATCTTTACTGACACATACAATTTGTATCACTATGTGATCTTTACTGACACATACAATTTGCATCACTATGTGATCTTTACTGACACATACAATTTGTATCACTATGTGATCTTTACTGACACATACAATTTGTATCACTATGTGATCTTTACTGACACATACAATTTGCATCACTATGTAATCTTTACTGACACATACAATTTGTATCACTATATGATCTTTACTGACACATACAATTTGTATCACTATGTGATATTTACTGACACATACAATTTGTATCACTATGTGATCTTTACTGACATATACAATTTGTATCACTATGTGATCTTTACTGGCACATACAATTTGTATCACTATATGATCTTTACTGACACATACAATTTGTATCACTATGTGATATTTACTGACACATACAATTTGTATCACTATGTGATCTTTACTGACATAAAATGTATATCACTATGTGATCTTTACTGACACATACAATTTGTATCACTATGTGATCTTTACTGGCACATACAATTTGTATCACTATGTGATCTTTCCTAGCACATACAATTTGTATCACTATGTGATCTTTACTGACATACAATTTGTATCACTATGTGATCTTTACTGACATATACAATTTGTATCACTATGTGATCTTTACTGGCACATACAATTTGTATCACTATGTGATCTTTACTGACATATACAATGTCTATCACTATGTGATCTTTACTGGCACATACAATTTGTATCACTATGTGATCTTTACTGGCACATACAATTTGTATCAATATGTGATCTTTACTGACATACAATTTGTATTACTATGTGATCTTTACTGACACATACAATTTGTACCACTATGTGATCTTTACTGGCACATACAATTTGTATCACTATGTGATCTTTACTGACACATACAATTTGTATCACTATGTGATCTTTACTGGCACATACAATTTGTATCACTATGTGATCTTTACTGGCACATACAATTTGTATCACTATGTGATCTTTACTGGCACATACAATTTGTATCACTATGTGATCTTTACTGACACATACAATTTGTATCACTATGTGATCTTTACTGACACATACAATTTGTATCACTATGTGATCTTTACTGGCACATACAATTTGTATCACTATGTGATCTTTACTGACATATACAATTTGTATCACTATGTGATCTTTACTGACATAAAATTTATATCACTATGTGATCTTTACTGACACATACAATTTGTATCACTATGTGATCTTTACTGGCACATACAATTTGTATCACTATGTGATCTTTCCTAGCACATACAATTTGTATCACTATGTGATCTTTACTGACATACAATTTGTATCACTATGTGATCTTTACTGACATATACAATTTTTATCACTATGTGATCTTTACTGGCACATACAATTTGTATCACTATGTGATCTTTACTGACATATACAATGTGTATCACTATGTGATCTTTACTGGCACATACAATTTGTATCACTATGTGATCTTTACTGGCACATACAATTTGTATCAATATGTGATCTTTACTGATATACAATTTGTATCACTATGTGATCTTTACTGACACATACAATTTGTACCACTATGTGATCTTTACTGGCACATACAATTTGTATCACTATGTGATCTTTACTGACACATACAATTTGTATCACTATGTGATCTTTACTGGCACATACAATTTGTATCACTATGTGATCTTTACTGGCACATACAATTTGTATCACTATGTGATCTTTACTGGCACATACAATTTGTATCTCTATGTGATCTTTACTGACACATACAATTTGTATCACTATGTGATCTTTACTGACACATACAATTTGTATCACTATGTGATCTTTACTGGCACATACAATTTGTATCACTATGTGATCTTTACTGACATACAATTTGTATCACTATGTGATCTTTACTGGCACATACAATTTGTATCACTATGTGATCTTTACTGGCACATACAATTTGTATCACTATGTGATCTTTACTGACACATACAATTTGTATCACTATGTGATCTTTACTGGCACATACAATTTGTATCACTATGTGATCTTTATTGGCACATACAATTTGTATCACTATGTGATCTTTACTGACATATACAATTTGTATCACTATGTGATCTCCAAGGTTTAATAATAAATGTTGTTTGTCTCTAAAGTGGATTTTTGAGCCAATTTACCGGGAAGACCTTTAAAAGTACTTACATTACATTTTGCTGAACGAGAAGATTATGTTACACTACATTGATAATTTATTTCGATAGTAAAAAAAAACAAAAAAACACAATGTTTACAGGTCCTGGAGATGTAACATATTATCCTCAGTTTGGTAAAATTCATGTTTGTGATTCGTCCATAAAAGAAATCTGTATACCCCGACTTTGCAAACCATTACCCAAGAAAACTTCATGTGTTTTTCTACACAGTAATTTTACTTGAAAATAGAATAATTTAGTTGTTTGTTTTTAAATGTTGTTATTCCATTAATATTTTATAATTTTTTATGTCCACTAATACTTGGTTGCTTGATGAAAATGTCTTGATTATCAATATTTTAATGAATGGAATTCCTGGCCTATTAAATAACTACCCACATCAACGTCACATTGTGTATGACGTTTCAACATCAAGAACCAAATAAATTGGTCAGATTTCTCATGTGCTATGAAAGTGCAACATCTTGTATTTGAATAGTGTATATAAGTGTTTTACCATGTAGGAAGTACCCTATATTTTGCAATGAGTATCTAAATTTTTCAAATTTCAAACAATCTTTTCCCGATGATTGAAAAGAACGTTACTTTTACAATGCATTTGTTTTAATCAATCCCCTAAATTGTCTGATTTACACTCAGATCTGGAATAGAACTACCAGTATTGTTCCTGTTCCTGTATCCAGAGTGACATTACATTATGTAATTGCTAGATCAATCATTGATTACTTTTTTTTTTTATATGAAGAAAATATTGGCAGTTGAAGCCAATGATAATCCTCAGGAAACTGTACCAGTGGTATGATGGTTAGCATGCTCGGCTCTAGTGCTGTAAATTGTGGGTTTGAGCTTTGGTGGTGTCACATAAAACAATTTAGAATTGGTACAGTCAAACCTGTCTTATGTGACCTTCCAAGGGAACAGTAAAATATGGTCACATAGGACAGGTGGTCGCTTAATACAGGTTTATATATGAAATACACTGTGAAGGGAAATAATTAAGGTCACATACACAAGTTATTGCTTAATAGAGGTGGTCACTAAAGCAGGTTTGACTATTTGTTTTATCTCCACTAACCATGCAGCATTAAGGAGAAAGAGCAGAGACTGATTGGCTCGGAATCAGAATAATGTTTCTGAGTGGAGCGACATATCTACAGAAAAAATCACCTCTGCGGCTCTGTTTTTGTTGAAATTATGATACACAGATACATGTATCCAGTTTTTCTTCATTTCTAGGTTTTCTTCAATTTATAAATAACTTATGTATTTGACCATACAATTAAACCTATCTTACTGTATGGATGTGACATATGGAGGAGTTTTAATCCAACTACAGCAAGATTTAGAAATGAAACAATAACATTGGATAAGATATATCAAAAATTAACATGTGAATTACTACATACCAAATTCTGCAGATTTATTTTGGGAGTTCATAAAAAATTTACAAATTTTGGTTTCCTGTCAGAGTTGGGAAGATTTCCCATTTATTATGATATATTCAAATCTATGCTTAATTACTGGCATCGATTAGAGACTTTAGATTCAACATTTCCAATTCTTCAAGATGCATATATAACATCTAAAACACTTTTCGAATCTAAGACAACTTCTTAGTATGGTTCAATCCATACAATTTTAGAACAAATACCAGAAATTAAAAATTTGGACCAATTTTGTATATAGTTAAGTAGCTTCAAAAATAAAGCAAAAATTCATTTAAAAACAAAATTTATTGAATTGTGGAGAGACCAAATCCTTCAACAAACAAATGGAAAACTTAGAACTTATATTACATTCAAATTTCCTGTCATCAATTGAAAATTGAGACTGGTAGATACCAGGGTACTCTCCTACAAGATAGAAAATGTGAGCATTGCTCCTCTGGGAAGTGGAAGATGAATATCATTTTCTATTTCACTGTAATAAACTTGAAAATGACAGAAATCTCTTACTTAAGGGTGTAGGCCTGGGGTATGGGAGATAACTCTATTTTCAGTGTCTTCTCAAATATATGATAATCTGTGCATTTGAAAATTCTCCCTCAATTCCAAGCTTCTTGGTGACAAAGATTGTTTACATTGGATATGGCCAGTTAAAAAAAATTACTCCTTTTCCTTTTACCTTTCCATAGCTGTGCTCCTTGTATTTTTATATCTTATTGCTGCTTATGCCAGTGTCAGGCAGTGTGTTATTATTATATGTCGGTGCCCACAAAATATCATTGAAATATCTCTTTCCAGAAAAAATGTTCATCGAAATATGTTGTCAAAAATGCCAGAAATGTAACACAATTTGTGTGACAACCTTTTTCTATTGAATTTCAAGGGCTTGTCCAAAAACAAATTAAATATATACACCAGAATCTTAGATATTATGAAACTATAGAACAAATTCATTTTATGGTAGTAAAAAATAGAAAGCTATGTTTGGGGAAAAAATTGTAATATCTGATCCTCTCTTATACCGCCGCCCCCTTTCTCCTAAGACAACTAAAGAATAACCAGAATCAAATGAATACAACTGGAGCACGCAATTTGAAGGAATTTAACAATACAGCTGGGTGGCTGTCTGTGGGTTTTTTGGGGGGTTCTTTTGTGCTTTGTAATGAATTAATCAAGTAGTCACCCTCAAACCACCCCTCCCCCTCCCCAGCCGACCTGAAAATAAAAAAGACAAATGCAGTCATTTGGTAATTTGGACATCCACTGTGTCAATTATAAGAATTCAAAAGCTTTTTGTTATTGGTAACTAGTTATTTTTTATCTCACAAACAAAGAAACTAGCAAAGAATGTAACTTTCCTCGACAATTTCATTTTTTTCTGGGTGCCATCCATGAAAAACATAAATTTAAATATTTTAAAAATCTGACAGTAAAAGTTTGTAAAATTTGGTGCAATGATGTCCATATGTCTATTCTTCAGTGTGACATTTTTTGGTGGAAATTAATCAACAGGAATTTTTTTAATCCGATTTTTAATACCAAGGTGGTCCTCAGGGCTTCCCCCTTTTTTGCAATTTCCACTGTTTTGCACGTGATTATCTCCAAACAGGATATTCAGATATGCTAAATATTTCATATTTATTCAACAACAACACTCTCAAGTGTATTAAAGCCAAAATATTCTCTTTCAATCAGAAATAAATGTGCATATCTATTAGAATCTTCCGAAACTAGTATTACCATCTGGCGTCAAGAATACCCCCAAAATTGCTATAATTATGTAGGATGTGCTAAGGAGAAAACAGCACGGTGAAATTTTTTGAAACATTGGCAGATAATGTATTTAGACATAACTATTCCATGATACAAATTTAAAAAAAATTGAACGATGGCAAAATTTTAGGGTAACCCAGGTCTACACCCTTAAGGAGATAGCAAAGAGCTGTCCTAATTTCAAATGTTTAAATTCAAAGGACAAACTTGTTTGGTTAATGAATACAGAGGAAAAATCAGTCCTCACTACTATAGCAACATTTATTCTAAAGAACATGAAATAGCATGGCTCTCTTTTTTGCTCTGGACACGAGGTCTGCATATAACAGTACCTTGAGCATCGTCCCTTGGTGTCCTTAGCTGAAATGAGACCTCTACAGTTACTATTAATATGTTTGAATATGATTCTCTTTTTTTATTTTATATCTTTAAACATAATAATTAATGACAACACATAATAATTTTAATTATTTTATTACATACATGTATATTGTTTTCCTGCATTGGACACGAGGAGGTTTTGTTACAATTTCAACAAACCTTAGCACTGTCCCTTGGTGCCCATTGCAGCAAAACAATATTCTATTAAACATTGCTTCCATTACCCAGATTGGCCAGAGTAGCAACACAGCTGCACATACCTTATTCAATATTGGTCAACATTAATTGACAATTCATTTTATTGTTCAACAAATTATTTTATTATTTAGTCCTTGATATGTACTGATTTTGCTGCCATATGCTGTTTTAAATATGTTAAACAATCATGACTGTTAAATGTAAATGACCCCTTGGGGACCTGATTTGGAAAATAAAATTATTCTATTCTATAAAAATGTAAAATGAAATTTTATGGTAAAATCATCTCCTTTGGTAAAATCTATGTAAAAACCCGAGGATATCTGCTGATTTTACCCCGTCACTTGTCAGGATGTTCTGATAAGAAAATAGTATAGAGTACCCGTCACGGAAACGTTGCAGTTTTATTTGTGCACAATATTTTTAATTTCTCAATAATTAAAATCAGAACTTGTATATTAACATGATTTTGTGTTTGTTATACCTGAATTAGTCAAGGGGATGTATAGTGTCGGGGAAAAACGAATATTATATCAATGTCGGAGAAAGAAACGTAAAAAGTGCGTGACTGGTAGCATCGTGTTATCGGTTTTCGTGCTATTATCGATTTTCCGATATAGCGATCAACAGTGTTGACCCTTCATTCATATGACGATTGGAATTTTCAAAGAATGGCTAGTTAAATATTTCTTTGTACATAAGATTGTTTTTAAGCCATTCTTGTATTTTAATATACTCTCGATTATCTGGCAACTGACAGTAAAATGGCGTCATCTGTTTTCGTGTGAAGTAAAAACAAGGCCGATATACGGGATGGAAACGGAATATATAATCCGGAAATGGCTGGTTTTAAAATTTCATGGTTCTGGCCATCTACCAAATCATACTACATCTAAATAAAATAACAGAATGTTTGAAAATTACCACTTTCAAAATTGTGTTTACTTTTGATGTTTTTTTTAGTGCTGAAACCAAAATGCACTGCAAAGTGACATGTATTTTATATAAGAAACAGGCACATTTCAGTCAGCTCTTTTGTTTACAAGTACGATCAGTGACCCCATGACAGTTTCATGACAGGAAGAGCCGGTGTCTGAGAGGCAGATGACATAGTTAAATTTTATGTAGCCCTTCTGGATTTTTTTCCAGCTACTTTATAAAAGAAGTAAATTTTTAGCATTACAAAAAGTATGGTTCAGTAGGTAGGTTCACTGTTCTTGGTACTTACGTCTTTAAAAGCAAACTTTAACATCTTTTACAGATGTCACGCTGTAGTCTTGTTTATGTTCCATAAATAGAAACCGGAAGACACGTCAAAAATAATGCGTGCGCTGTGGAAATCAAAATAAAATGGATAAAACGAAAACAGATGACACACGAAAACATACCGTGACGATACTAATGAAAGCACAGAAATTATTAGGATTTTTGAGAAAAAACCTCCAAATAAAGAATGAACATACTAAGAGCATGGCATATAAATCCTTAGTTAGATCAAACCTGGAATACTGCTCAACCATCTGGTCACCTTAGGAGTCTTGTTCAGTCCTGGACCACAGGCACTCGGGTACACTTTGTGATTTTCGTTATTTTCATTCAAATTAAATATTTTCCCTTTTAGTGCCTCTATTTTAACCTTCTCTACGCAGAATCACCTTATTTTGAAATATTTTACAAATTTTGATACAACCCATTTTTTTCTAATCTAGACTTGAAAACACGAATATTATATTAATGACCAAAAAGTCAAGGATAAAATGAGGTTACAAGATACTTGAAACAGGACGACTTAATTATTCATTATCACTGTTTAATTACTATATCAGAGTTAAATAATGATTCATTTCTTACAGTGAGTGGTGACTCGGAAATCATAAGTTACGTCCATATTAGATTAAATACTTTAAAAAAAATAAAAATATCACATTTACTAAAGATTGACTTGAATCAGAGACAGCAAATTTTTTTAATCGATCGAATTGCATACCTTTATACATTTTGTATATCCTTTTATTCTCAAACGGACAGTGCATAACATATCTATAGAGAGAAATTACAATAACAAATAAAAAGACTTATTATGTTCAGATGCGGAAGACTGACTAATGAAACTAGCTGGGAGGACAGACTACCTTGTTAATATACAATTAATATGTACCAGGATGTCGAATATTGAATAAAGTTGAAAGTTGATCTGTTTGTCGCCATTCTGCTAAAATATTGATCTTGTTTAACTTCAGTAAGATGCCTCCATTCTATCAATTACAAAAAACGACAACAAAACTGCACACGAATTCAAAGCAACATCATTACATTTTACAACTGAAATTGTCTGGGGTTTTATGTAGAAGATACTATATGCGAAATGGAACATGATTCGAACTTGAAATTCAACACATGGTAAATTTAAAAAAAAGAAACAATTTTAAAGGGCGAATAAGTATAATCTTGTAACCCATAAAAAAATAAAAGTTAAAAAGGCAGAATAAAAATAATCTTTTTGTGCTTGCATTCTGCTTGCATATTTTATAGACGTTACGCGCGATGTTCGTACGTTTAACCATAATTAAGCTTGCCGCTTTATGAAGACCGTGCAGCCAAGATAGAAAAGAAATATTGCATTGAGAAATGTATATTGATGGAAAGTCTAAGTCCGTCCCCATTACTCTTTGTAATTAATTCCGATTTAAAATGTGTTATTTTGTAATTATAAGCCGTGAAATGTTGATTTCGGTGAAAAAAGTCGTTGTCCCGTGTAACATTTTATGCTACAAATAAAAGTTAAAGCCTTGTTAACGTTTTAATTTCTTGTCAGATTTCTTATTTTTTTTTGCCACGAAGTGCCCAGAGTGACAATCTTTGATGACGTAACTTATGCTGTCATTATGACGTCATTTGCCGATTTGCCAGGCAAGTTCGAGAACAGTTACAACTCAGACTTCACAAACAAGACAAAAATACAGCTGTATCATGAAAATTGGTGAGTAAATAATGTAACTATCAAAATGTTGTTTTTAAGGAGTTCAAAATTTGAAAAGGACAAATAGAAAAAAGGCAAAATCCAAAAAAATATGTTATTTTCATTTTGGGTGAACAAAATGTCCCGAGCCCGATTTTTGAATAAAATAATGTAGGCAACCGTTTTCCGGATGGCTTTGTTAATACCAATTCAAGGCATAGAGCAATCAAAAATAAATGATGAAATGTTGTTTTTCTCTTCTTTTTAAATCTGAAAAAACTGCGTTGTTATTCATGACTATTCTGAAAATTATGGTTGCAAAGAAAAGTTTGAATTATAACAAACATATTTTCAGCGCACCGAGGTGTCCATACATGTATCCGTAATTTATAGACATGCTATTCTAGAAGTTGACGGTGTTGAAAGTTTACCCGATATACCGTTTATCGGCGTAACAGAACACTTTTTCGTGATTAGCCCTGATGACAAACACGATCAATTTTTCACTGAAAAAGTTCAAAACTTTATTCGGGAATATTTAGACTCTATTCAATATAACGTGAAAGTAATACACGAATTCACAGACCGTGGGATGCCCCGTTCAGTATAAATCTAGAATTTGTTTTGGACTTATTAAAAACATTTGCACTGAACATGACTACGATCTCTTCATAAGAAATTATTTTGAGACAAGTCATGCTAAGCATAGCCAGAAATCATGGGTACTTTTGCTCATGAATATTCATAAGCCAAATCGCGTCATGTATGACGTCAGCAAATAAACGTTGAACCATATTTGGAAGACGCTGATCAATGTAACGCTGATGAAAACTCGTATCTATTTTTTTTTAATAATATTTCATCAGTTTTGATCACATAAATAACCCCCCCCTTTTTTTCACGATCAATTAAATAAATAAAAATATGTAAATAAAAAATATATTGTGCATTTTTTCAATATCTGCCCCACATAAGTATTAACTATGTCATTGAAATCGCTTAGTATATAGATTTTATATTGTTCATTTTTTTTAATGTGATTACTACAAGTATTCAATGTTTTGTTGATATTGTGTGATAAACATTCATCGAATTCAAATGTATCATTATAAAAAGTTTATTCACCCTTCATGGAGCCTCGACTTAATTATTTTTTATATTTAAACCGGTGTCGACAATGATTGACTATTTTTCAGCAGATAACAATTCGAGTTTTAATGAAAACACTCGTTACCCTTCAAGTGGCCCTTACAGAAGCTGACATTTCCCAAAATCTGACCATTTCAATCTTCCTGGGAACCGTGGAAACAAATTTTATTCAAAAAATGTGTGAAAAAAGAGATATATCTACACCGGAAGTTTCCGTATTTGGTTCAGAAAATAGTGTGCATCCATGGTAAACAATTAAAAAAATGGTCAGAAGTCGACTAAGATTTGAATTCTGCAGTGATATCCATATTAGAATTCACAGAACAAATATGCCTTGTTGTTAAAATAGTGTGGGAACCGCGAATAATTTATACATCTAACTAAAATTTGCTGTGCTTGTTTCTACCGGTGTAATGTCAAATATTTCACCTCAGAAAAATGCCCGCACCCCCGAACAAAATATTTCTTTAAGAAATCTTTGTAAAAAATTCTGGCTTGAAGAAACCGCCATCTTGGATATGCAAATGAGCAAACTACCCATGATTTCTGGATATGGGGTCCGCAGGATGCCGCTGGTGGCTTTTTAAAGAATCAGGTGGATTTGGCAGTTTATCATGGAAGCGAAATAATACAATCAGCATCCGATTTTTTCAATTATTGTGAAAATCATTTAAATGTTACTAAGTCTACTTATTGTAAGCGCCGTATCTTTCGCTATGTTGAAAAAATTGACAGAAACAATATTTCATTCAAAGCAGTCCCTGGCATTAGGCGTCTACATCAAGTCGTTTCGACAAAATCAAATAATGATACTTTAGCAGTTCGCAATATGTCGTGTTATACGTGTGAAAACTGTATTACTGGTAATTATAATAACTGTAAAATCAATGCCATTGGAGGTAAGGTGACAATTACTGTTGATAATAACCGGAATTCTCGATCTGTTTAAAGCACGGAAAACGACGAGTATGAAATGGCGGACCTTATCGCGGAAGGAACTATTCTTGCGGTGTACACGGATGAATCGGACTCCAATTATTATCTATTTAGGGCAAGTTCATGTCCTCAAGTTCTCACGAAAGACACTACCGATGACTGGGGTATAACTTACGGAAAAGGAAGTAAAATTGTCCATGGTTGTTATTTTGACCGAACCAGAAAACTTTTATCATTCCTATTGTTGGATAAAAAACGTTCGATTATTTCAGTTGCGTCTATAATTTATATTTCTCCAATACTTCAGTGCCTGAATGGGGCATTAAATCTTACTGAAACTACACATTTGGATATTTTATCAGTTTTAGATGAAATGGAAGTATAATGTGATAAAACGACTTGCATATATGTTTTGATATTTATATTGTATTTTTTAACCGATTGAATAAAAATCATTTTATTTCTTGAAGAAAAGGATAAATGTACATGAGACAAAATCAACACCGGGACCTGACATTTTTAATTGTTCTTTTAGAATTATTTGGTTAGTCATGTAAAAGTCAACATTTTTTTAATTCGAAGGAAAATTATTTTCGAGATCCATTTACTACGCAGTTTAGTGTAAAAACACATCCATTATTTTATACAAACTACGATATACAAACACAAAACATAAAAAAAAACTTTAAAAAACGTCGTTCATTTTGTTTTACGTCTGTTACGTTTATAGGAACGAACATCGCGCGTAACGTCATAACATGTGATTTTATTAACACATGAAACGTAATGAAAACTTATGTATCTTGGGGTATTACTTTTCCAATGTTTACTATAGCCTGTACGTATTTAGTAATTAAAATAATTTCTAAATGACATCCTTAATTTCGTTTTATTCTCCCAAGTATCGTGCATTTAACTTAATTATCTGTCATAATTTTACCAATTCAAAAAAAAAATTGCATATTTTGTTAAACATGTTAAAGATATTTCACCAAAATCATACATATTTTGGCAAATTTGTAAGAAATTTCGTCAAAATTGTATAAGTTTTGCAAATTTTGTTATTAAAATTAAGCATATTTCTACAGAGTTTGTGAAAGATTTATTTTTAAAATGTGCATATTTCACTTAATTCAATAGTAAATTATATAATTCTCTACAAAATTTTACAGTTAAAATACAGGTAAAAATATAACTACATTTCAGAAACAAACTTTAATTGTTAAAACAACATAACCCCCTATGTTTATTTATACCTGTAATTAAAAGTGGGCAAACCAGGGTGACACCTTCGATACAAACCCTTCAGCACATCCACTGACTACTTCAAATTCATGTTCTTCCCTCATACAGTTGTCTTTTGGAACCATTTTGCCCACTGTACAGAAAATAACTTATACATTTAGATCAAATCTGGTATATATAAAGGTCTTTAATCAGGCTGATCTGTGCGTAATAAAACAGTAGGTTACATAAATGCCAACTCTCTATTAAGAGTATCTAGGGACGGCACATGCAAGCTGTATAGTTACCATATACGATTTGTGGAAATGGACACGAATACGTTAAATAAAGGAGTAACAAAGATGATAGAATATAGAAATTGTATTGAAAATATGATGTAAACTGATATCATGTTACACCATGGTTTATATGTTCAACCTATAAATGATGAGCCTACTAAAACACCGATGTTGTCAGTATGGTTTATAGAAGTTCTGTCTTGTATATGATGGGACAGTCATAGATGAATTGTTACCTGATGACACCCATAATCTTGTCATAGTCACAGGTACGTGTATCATTGTATGACATAGAAAGTTGCAAAATGTTGTGTAGATGGAAAAAAAATCGATGTTAAAAAAAAAGTGGGGAGGGGCAAGAAGAGCACCATCGGGTATCCTGTCCACACGTACCTGTGGTCATAGTTTTACATTAAAATAATCTCCAAACCCCGTTGGCTATTCCCACCTTCTATAATACAAAGAAATTTGAGCATAAGCTATAATATATATGTGTTCGGTTACAGAAAGCTGATGACAGGAGGAGTTGTACCCCCAAAAAATGACGAGGAGTTTTAACCCCAAAAATGACAGGAGTTGTACCCAAAAAATTAACAAAAATAGAGAGCCCCCAACATTTTTGGTAAACAAAATAACTGACAGTTGCCACGCCAAATGTTTATCTCTGCCTTAATCAGCAAACAATCCTAGATCATAATAAACCTGTAGATTGACAGAGAAATTGTGATACATGTAGAATATAGAAGAAGAAGAAGAAGAAGAAGAAGAAGAATACTTTATTGACCAATTAAGGACCCACAAGGGGCATAGCAATTACAATGATTGACAATATGGAATACAAACATACAATGTACATAATAACAACAAGGAAATATTGATAATGTCATATAATTACATAAGCCACCAGTGCAATTTGTTTGAATATAAATAGTTTTATTTCCAGCAAAATAAACTTTTAAAAATATAAGTAAAATATAACGAATTATGTAGGAATTATATATATTTCGTTTTGTCGCAATAATTAAATATTATGATATGAAATGGTTTGTTTACGCCTCGGTTGAATCGGAAAACCATCTACCCATGTACCGCGTCGATCACTCTTTCTGTCCGACTACTTACATGGTATTTTAGGCTTCGACTATAGCGTGGATCTGCTGGGAAAGGTTTAAGGTGGCATCCGTGAACGGACATTTCTCATAAGCGTGATACCACGTGAAACTTGATTTTTAGCTCAATGTGATCCGTAAAAGAACTGTTTTACTCCAATCTCTATCACAGAGCTTGTTTCACCTACATGATTTATTGTTTGTAAATTTGCTCTTGTCACGATCACAGATGAAATACTGCTGACTAGACGTTAAACGACAATTTGTCGATCGCGTAAAAAACGTCTCCCTCGGGTCACAAGCAGGAGCGAGCCCAGACTCTCCGAAAAGGTCTCTAAGGGGTCTTCTACTTTAATGACACTAAACAATGGAGGGGGGGGGGAGGGGACAAGAATAATTCTTTATACGTTTTACAGTTAAGGATGACCGGGATGTCTTCTCTCTTTTGACAAGCTTATTAAAACTAAGATAGTACAAGAGGGAAAGAGACTGTCCGGCGGTTTTAATCACCTTGACTGCCTTAGAGACCGGTCATTTAACTTTTTGTGGGGAGGGGGCTATACAGTTACTTTCTCTCCAAGTCTGACTATTTTTCACGCAAAACATAAAAGTAATTATTCTTTTTATGGAAAATCTTATATTTTTTTAATTTCACCAAAATTATTCTTTGAGAACTGCGGGTTAATTGAGATTATTCATTATTTCTATATGGTCGTTTCATTATAACCATGCAAGAATGGATATCTAAGAGTGATTGAGTATGAGTCAATGTTGTTTAACGTCAACTCACCAGTTTTCAGCTATATCATGACGAGAACAAGTTTTCCATGAGATGATGAGGCCCTCGTTTTACACGCTTAGCTGAATTTTTATACTGCTAGTTCATTGAAACAACAGTCCGCGGATAGCCATGTCGCCCCACTCGGACACATTATCCTGATTTCGAGTCAGATATCTAAGACACCAGTAAATAAGAGTGCATGTACATATAGAAGGTGCATGTTCTTTCTTTGATATACGGATTCTTATTACCCCTTTGGTATCTTCAAACTCTTCTTGACACAACCTTTCGGAACATCTTACCTCATTCTCCGTTTTCTGGGGTTCATGTTGACAGATTACGGACCATCTTACCTCATTCTCCGTTTTCTGGGGTTCATGTTGACAGATTGAGTCTTGTTTGTGTGTGTGCTTTATTATCGTTGTGAATCACGAGAGTGATTGATTGTTTGTAGCTGGGTTTTTTCCCCTTCTAATTAGCATTTTACCTTTATCTTAACAACGACGCTTCTGTCCTGTCCGTCTCCCCATGAATAAATTAAATTGTTTTCTTGAAGAACGACTATGTTGAATAAAATGTTTATAAATATTTGTACTGTATTTATACCATATCATTCGAAATGAACCAGCTCCGTTCCCTCAGGTGCACATGTGAAAATCAATAGTAGATACAATAAAATAGTGTCGCATATTAAAATAAAGAAAAGGTTTGTATAATTATAATTTTGAAAAAAAATCAGAAACCGAAATATTTTTCTTAATTAATATGAAAACTTAGCCTTTCTATCTGAAGACTCCTTTGTGACTTTCTCATAAGGAACAGTATAATTTATAGACTATCTAACAATAAATTGTGATTGATTGATTGATTAATTGATTTTTAGCGTTTTAACGCCACTTTTAGTGGTGGAAGAAGCCGGAGTACCAGGAGAGAACCACGGACCATGGGCAATCAACTGGTAAATTTTATCACTTGCGACTGCGAGTCGAGTGCACCCTTTTTTGTAATTTATAAAGCCGAGCACGAACCCACGCCGTATTGGTGATAGGCTTGTATGAGTTGTTAGGTAATCCAACTACCTAACTGATTGAGCCACCCTCGGGCCCTACAACAATAAATTGTGAAAAAATTGAATTTTATAGGAATTCGAAAACAAGTTTAAAAATTAATAAATTTAAGAAGAAGCATAATTGTTATTGTTTTAATAGCATATTATTCTCCATCGGGCATAATTAAGCAGCTCATATAAAAATTGTGTCAACTACAATTGCGAAAAGAAAGTACTGTTAATCTAGACTAGCCGTTATCACAGATAATAAAGTAATAAATAAATCTCCGTTCTGTTTGAAGGAGGTAAACAAGTGCATGTGTACATGAACATATTATACATAAATACAAGTTAACAGATCTCTAGTTACATTATGATTTGTATTCCCCAAAAATTTTAAATAAAATTTATCACAAAAAGATGGAAAAAACATGACATGATCAACTACAAGATTATAAGATTAGATTAAGATTTGTATTGGTCCAAATTAAAGGGCCCACGAAGGAGCATATAAACATAATAAAACATAAGGTGATTGCATAAAATATGATATAAATTGTAAATACAAGAATGAGAGACCTGACTGTAGTGTTAAAATATGAATAAGAATTGTTATTGTCCAATATGAGATACCAGCTATCCGAAACAGTGACTTTTAACTACAGGAAAAACATGTAATAAAACATGTAATACATATTATATTATTGAAAAATCTCAAATAATGGATTCAATATTTATGACCACGCTAATAAAATAAAACTCAACTATAAAATGTTGTATACAAATAAAGGCAATAAAATATCCCAACGGAACCCCACACATGATCCATGCGCAGACTCTCTGTGATGCTAAATGTCGTTTCCGTTTGATATCACTGATGTACAAGTCATTTTCTTTATATAATTTGTACAAATATTAAGGACAATCACATGTTGTCAGTGTCTAGACATAAACGTAAAAAGCATCAAAGTCAACGGCTGTAATCTATCGTTTGAGAATGCAGCTACGATGTCTGAGGGGTAAATATTATTTTTTATCTATTAATGGGGCTCCCAAGGGTATTTCACGAAAGCATATTATTGATCTATTGGTACAAATAAATTAACTGTATGAATTTACCGTAAAGAAAATATTGAAAGAGATAGGAACACATATTATTTTGAAAAAATGTAATATAAAAGTATACAATAATTAAGGACTGGAAATAACACGCCGGTCCCCTGTTCAAAAAATTAAAAGGACACCTTAGGAGGTCCTTGTTGTTAAACAAAATAATCTTCAAAAATACCTTTAATCCAACAGAATTGTTACATTAGTACAATGTAACGTATGGGTGGGCGTTAGCCGCTGGACCGTAAAGGACATTCCTACCATTCCGGAAGGATATCATTTTTATAATGACATGCATAAAGATCATGCACACCAATGTATACGTACATGTAGTCCGAGATTCCTCTGCCGTCTAACGGCTTTTATGGATTTGCTGTAGCTACGTACATGTACAGTAAGTGGACATAATATTCCTCATTTCTTATTTTAATTACATATAAAAACACCGGCGCTAGTAGCACGGAATTACCCCTCCCCCATTTGTGTTTTGTACAATTAACACATATGTAAGTTGCTGTTAACATAAGATTGTATGAATATGGACGCCAACAAGGAAAAAGATGAAATAATATAAATAAAGACGAAGAAATTTTATTGAAAATAAATATGTAATCAGAAAGTTTTTTTTAGAAAAAGGGGGAGGGGAGTAATTCTGTGTATAAAACCACAATTTTCAACAAAACAATATACAGAGGTCATTTCTGGACCAATTTTCTTGAAATTTTCGCTCACAAACGTAAATTATATAAAGTTTTCTTTATAATTCTTTTATAATTGAAGGGGCTCACCCTGTCGTGATCGTATGGTAGTTGGATCTACAACTACCTATGCAATCAGTGCCTATCACCATTAAAGTTGTGAGTTCGAATCCCGCTCAGGCGAGGTATACTTGATACAACATTATGTGATAAAGTTTGTCAGTGACTTGCGACAGGTCGGTGGTTTTCACCGGATACTCGATATATATCCGGTTTCCTCCACCAATAAAACTGACCGCAACGATATAACTGAAATAATGTTGAAAGTGGCCAGGTGCGTAGCAACCCGTACGCAAAAACGCAGTTGCGTACACATCGAAAATTTTGACAAAAATGAAAACATGGTAAATCTAGAACATAAGGTAGAATAAAACTGAATTAATAAACTAAATCAAATTCAAACAAATACAAACATGTTAATAATTACTTAATGTACCTATATTCAATTCCGGAAACTACGCTTATCATTTACGGAATCAGCATAGAACGGTGTGTGTTATATAAGTGCAATGCCGATCGATGGTCGTGCACATGTTTTAGGAATGGAGTTTGGGGTGGGGGATTTGTTGTTAAGGTATGATTTTTTTTTTATTTTGCTTGAACAAACAAACTAATCGTATTTCTTTTTAAAGGAAAACC
The DNA here is from genome assembly GCA_963680875.1 of Bathymodiolus brooksi. NCBI lineage: Eukaryota > Metazoa > Mollusca > Bivalvia > Mytilida > Modiolidae > Bathymodiolus > Bathymodiolus brooksi. Next base: position 3,418,431 of record OY804577.1, read on the forward strand.
ACAACGCACACCCAAAAACAAAGAGCACATGGGATCGTTAACGTTATTGGAAGCATATTGATATTAGTTTACTTTTAATAAACTTTTAAAATCTTCTGGTAACCTGGATACGTATCATATGGAACGAACCGGAATAAGAAAAAAAGTATTGGTTTAAGAATATTTGATTTTCTGTTTGAAACATTGCATTTTATTCTCCATTCAATACAAATGACAATGCCAAAATCTTCTTTTTTGAAAATGTGTTTTTAGAACATAGGAGGTCTCAAATCTAAGGGGATGGATAAAACTAAAGATATATTATTTATGCAATCAATCGAAAAATATGATTTAGTATTTTTAGCAGAAACACATGTTGGCTATGATTCTGGCATTAAGCACATAGGTCAATTTTTATATCACTCCATAACACTGGCGTTAAACACCATGACCCTAACCCCTCATATATTTTTGATAAAGATTTTTTAATCTTTTTCAATACAAATATTAATTTAAAAGTGTCAAACGACTGTAGTATTAATTTGAAGGTGTCAAACGACTGTAGTATTAATTTAAAGGTGTCAAACGACTGTAGTATTAATTTGAAGGTGTCAAACGACTGTAGTATTAATTTAAAGGTGTCAAACGACTAGTATTAATTTGAAGGTGTCAAACGACTGTAGTATTAATTTTGAGGTGTCAAACGACTGTAGTATTTATTTAAAGGTGTCAAACGACTGTAGTATTAATTTAAAGGTGTCAAACGACTGTAGTATTTAAAGGTGTCAAACGACTGCAGTATTAATTTGAAGGTGTCAAATGACTGTAGTATTAATTTAAAGGTGTCAAACGACTGTAGTATTTAAAGGTGTCAAACGATTGTAGTATTAATTTAAAGGTGTCAAACGACAGTAGTATTAATTTAAAGGTGTCAAACGACTATTATTTAAAGGTGTCGAACGACTGTAGTATTAATTTAAAGGTGTCAAACGACTGTAGTATTTAAAGGTGTCAAACGACTGTAGTATTAATTTAAAGGTGTCAAACGACTGTAGTATTAATTTAAAGGTGTCAAACGACTGTAGTATTAATATAAAGGTGTCAAACGACTGTAGTATTTAAAGGTGTCAAACGACTGTAGTATTAATATAAAGGTGTCAAACGACTGTAGTATTTAAAGGTGTCAAACGACTGTAGTATTTTTGAACATCAAGATTTCAAGACTGTGTTTAAATTGTTAAAAGTTGAAAACTATGAATAATAAAATATATGAAGATTGTGAAGAAAAACTTCTAAGCAAAATTACAAGTATATTAGTGAAAACTATGAATAATAAAATATATGAAGATTGTGAAGAAAAATTTCTAAACAAAATTACAAGTATATTAGTGAAAACTATGAATAATAAAATATATGAAGATTGTGAAGAAAAACTTCTAAACAAAATTACAAGTATATTAGTGAAAACTATGAATAATAAAATATATGAAGATTGTGAAGAAAAACTTCTAAGCAAAATTACAAGTATATTAGTGAAAACTATGAATAATAAAATATATGAAGATTGTGAAGAAAAACTTCTAAACAAAATTACAAGTATATTAGTGAAAACTATGAATAATAAAATATATGAAGATTGTGAAGAAAAATTTCTAAACAAAATTACAAGTATATTAGTGAAAACTATGAATAATAAAATTTGTCATACTGCAATAGAAAATCTAAGTGATCCGATTGGTTATTTACTCGATTTTACTAATCCATATTATACGGCTCTAGCCGGTAATATGAAAGCACGTGCCAAGAAAGATAACTCATTTAGAAATCATACGTAATCAAGATGGCGACCCCCAGGTTCGCCTGTCACTCTGACGCCGATATTGAGGCAATTCTAAATCATTTGTTATTTTTCTGTTAAAATTGTTAAGTTGTTTATTAAATATGTTGAAGAATCAATTTCTTCTTTAAAGCAAAGTCATATCTGGGGTTAAATGTTCATGAGACAATACATGTATAGTAGTTATGTTCTTTATTTAGGCTTTACACAGGTAATATGGACCCATGGTATTGCATTATGACAAATTCGTTATATAGGCTTTAGACAGGTAATACGGGCTCATATAACCTGTCTGAGTTGTATATTTCCCTCGCCTTCGGCTCAGGAAATATAAAACACAGACAGGTTATATGAGCTTGTTTGTATTACCTGTCTAAAGCCTATATAACTAATAATATGAAGATTGTGAAGAAAAACTTCTAAACAAAATTACAAGTATATTAGTGAAAACTATGAATAATAAAATATATGAAGATTGTGAAGAAAAACTTCTAAACAAAATTACAAGTATATTAGTGAAAACTATGAATAATAAAATATATGAAGATTGTGAAGAAAAACTTCTAAACAAAATAACAAGTATATTAGTGAAAACTATGAATAATAAAATATATGAAGATTGTGAAGAAAAACTTCTAAACAAAATTACAAGTATATTAGTGAAAACTATGAATAATAAAATATATGAAGATTGTGAAGAAAAACTTCTAAACAAAATTACAAGTATATTAGTGAAAACTATGAATAATAAAATATATGAAGATTGTGAAGAAAAACTTCTAAACAAAATTACAAGTATATTAGTGAAAACTATGAATAATAAAATATATGAAGATTGTGAAGAAAAACTTCTAAATAAAATTACAAGTATATTAGTGAAAACTATGAATAATAAAATATATGAAGAATGTGAAGAAAAACTTCTAAACAAAATTACAAGTTTATTAGTACCCTTGTCCTCTCCTAAATTGGGAGTGTAGTCTGATAATCACATGTTGTTGTCCAGCCAACAAAGACAATAAATAGCCTACGGATTTGGTGGATGTTTGTTTGTTTGATGGTGTTTAACGCCACTTTCAACAATATATCCGTGGTGGTCAGTTTTATTGGTGGAGGAATCCGGAGAACACGGAGAAAACCACCGACCTGTCGCAAGTCACTGACAAACTTTATCACATAATGTTGTACACCTCACCCTGATCGAGATTCGAACTGATTGCATAGGTAGTGTGATGATAATTCTGTCTAATAAAAACATACTTTTTCTCTCTTTCAGTCAGACGGAACTGTTGTGGATGTAGCTTTTTAAACAAGAGATTCGTAAAGCATTGTATCCTTCTATTACTCCTGACATTTTTAGTGATTCTTCCGACATTCTGTTACCGTCTACGTTTTTCATTGTATTCGTTGATGTGGAAAAAGAATGTCACTCAGGGCCGAAAAATACTCAGGCAGGAAAACTATGAAAGATTGAAGTTCGCGGACAGTTTCTTCAGTCATTTGGAAAATAAAAGCCAATATTTTGATAGTGGGAATGTGGATGTTGGAATATCAATAATAACAGTATCAAGAAACCGACATGACTTTGATAAATACGAACCAAGATATTTAACTCAAGTTGTTTCATATTTACTTCACCAGATACAAAAAAATAAAAATCTGAATTTAAGGTATCAATTATATATATGTAACGTTGATGAGGAACCCTCGACATTTTATGAGGCTTCAAACCTATCAAAAATAATACCATCATTTAATCGTTTTACAAATTCTTCCGTTACCACGTGGAAGACTATGAACAAAATACTGGAAAAAGAAAAACAAGATTACGTTTATTGTGGTGAGCAGACCCTACTACAGAATGTCTCCTATGTGTTCCTTGTTGAAGACGATGCTTTACCACATAAAGATCTGTTACATGTATTAGATTATTTATTGACAGAATATCCAAACAAAATGAACACTACCTTTGTAAAATTTTATCACCCAGACAGACTTCTTGGATATATTAGTTTTGAACATGAGCGAATTCCTGAATTGTTAGGATTAAGTTCAATGATGGGTGCCTTATTAGTATCTATATATCAGAAATTCCGCATATCAAACAGCGTTCATCGGTATGTACTCTGGACATCTGCAGTCCTCTACTTTATTCTCGTTTTTCTGTCCATTGGACGACAGAATCTCCTTGAATTAAGACGGATTTCCAAGTATTTTTACCAACTGACACCAGCTCCATCTTGTTGTACACCTGCAAATTTATATCCAAGACACGGTATGCAACAGATAATTAATTATCTGAAATCTGTAAAATGTTATTCTAAATTTGGCAAAGACACTGCCATAGATAGTTTTCGTAAACAATCAAAACTAACTGCCTCTATGGTACAACCCAATCTCTTTCAACATATAGGAATGTATTCTTCTTTAAGGAACAGCATTTTGAATCCTTTTATTGTGTAAGTTTGTGCTCAATCGAATCTCCATTAATCCAACAAATATGTGATACTTTGTACTGTAGTTGTTATAATGTATTCCTAATAGCCGTTTTGTAATGCACGATAACTTGCCACAATCTTCCTGGAAATATTTAATATCATTTTTTAAGTCTTTCTCTTGACAATTCGTACATTTAATAAGCAAGTTATTATCATATTTGTTCATTGTAGGGAAGCCACGGCTGGTCAGTACTCGACACCCGTGGGGTGCTTACCAGAAAACTTCTTATACTCATGAATAATTCATATCGGATCTGATTAGTTATTGGCTCCAATACGTTTTCATGATGAGAATTATTTACATTTATATTAAATTCTGCTGGAATTGATAATTATTTTACACTAATCTGATACTTTATTTGGATAGTAATCGAAAAACATGGTTTTATATTTAAAGTAATTTTGCTTTGTGTTTTACCGACACATTTTCTATGCAAGTTATTTATATATCTATTTAATTCAACATATGCATTTATTAAATACTCAGTATTCCCCAGGGATCATTTGTCAACAAAGTCAAAATGTTAATGGCACAGACGCATGTGACCTGGAATTACCGCGTACAATCTATGGTGTTTGGAAATAGAAATGTGACAAGTTATAGACATATGATCCGTTTATCTTGGGGATAGGTAAATACTCTTGCTGTGTTTACCTCACTGTAAAGATATTGCTATGACTTTTGTATTTTATATTTTTTGTGACATTCTCTTTGTATTATAAAAGACTAAGGAAACTTTTGTTTTTATTTTGTTGATTACATAGAAATAAGTTTGAAGATATCAAAAGAGCAACCAGCAGCCGTAAATTAAAGGACAGACAATATCCTATTAACCGGTTTTTAGAAGCCCGCCACATTATTGTGCTTGTCCAAAGGCATGAGATGGATTGCCAAGAGCATATGTAGTGGTCTATTTTGTTTTCGATGGTTTGATGTGAAGGGTGGTTGTTCCTTTTGTTAGCGTTGATGACATTGTTGACCGTCACTAATAGTCACTATTAAACATTCTTTTCATAGTACAAAGGTCAATGAAAAGAGACAAAAATACAAACAACTTCGACTGAAAACTACACAGAAAAACAATTGAGCAACAATAACCTGACTAAAAACTGGTGATGAGCCCAGGTGCTCTGGAAGAGTGAAATTTCCTGCTCCACTAATGACACCCATATGGTGTTCCTCTTATTTAAGATCCGGCAATAAATGATGAACGAGGAAAGAAGAACAATATTGTGACTACGACAAAGGGAAAATTCGTGGTCAACTATGACATGTATTCAGTAACGGTTAAGAAATGTTTGAAGATGCCAAAGGGGTAATCAGAAACCGTAAATCAAGAAAGATCAACAGACAATACAATGGTCAAAAGAAAAATGACAAAAAGACAAACAACGGTCAACAAAACATTACACAGAAAACTAAAAATCGAGCAACACGAACGGCACTAAAAACCGGGGTGAACTCGGGTATCCCGGAATGGAAAGAAGTTCCTGTTCCACATGTAGCACCCGTCGTGTTGCTCTTGTTAAGGAATCCAGGAGAGTGACGATAGCCACAATTCTTCATCTTTGGTTGTAATTCCAAAAATAACACAAAGCAGTTGTATGATTGTCCAGGATTTTCTCTTTCGTAAGTGTCGTCGGTATATGTAGGTTGCCAAATGAGTGAATTATCACTACCTAATTCCTACGCTATTGTTAGGGTCCTTGTCTGCAGGAACTATAACGTATTTATTTTTTATGTGAGACAGTTGTTTTAACGACCCTCTTCGCCCATTCAAAAGGAGAATCTACGTCATATTTCTCACGTTCAGTCCATTATCTAGCATAATCCCCGAAAAAATCCATAAGAAATTTGAAGTTACTTTTCCAATTTATGGATGTAGGCTCACGATTTTGGTCCTTTAGCGAACACATCTTGTAGAGAGATGCTGTTTATATTGCTAAGGTCACCAGTTATAACGTGGCCAGTCGGATTATATATGAAAGGGAACTTGCACAGGTGCAATCGGCAAGTTTAGACTGAAGTTGTCATGCCGCCCCGCAATATAACGTGCAGTGTATGTATCCAGTATGATTGACCAAGATTCCCTTTTTCTAAAGTGTCGTCGAGGTATATGGAGGGTTGCCAACTTTTCTAAAGTGTCGTCGAGGTATATGGAGGGTTGCCAACTTTTCTAAAGTGTCGTCGAGGTATATGGAGGGTTGCCAACTTTTCTAAAGTGTCGTCGAGGTATATGGAGGGTTGCCAACTTTTCTAAAGTGTCGTCGAGGTATATGGAGGGTTGCCAACTTTTCCAAAGTGTCGAGGTATATGGAGGGTTGCCAACTTTTCTAAAGTGTCGTCGAGGTATATGGAGGGTTGCCAACTTTTCTAAAGTGTTGTCGAGGTATATGGAGGGTTGCCAACTTTTCTAAAGTGTTGTCGAGGTATATGGAGGGTTGCCAACTTTTCTAAAGTGTCGTCGAGGTATATGGAGGGTTGCCAACTTTTCTAAAGTGTCGTCGAGGTATATGGAGGGTTGCCAACTTTTCTAAAGTGTTGTCGAGGTATATGGAGGGTTGCCAACTATGTATTGTTGAACTACGAATATCCATTAAATATTTGTTGATAATGAGAATCCAACGAAACTACTAAAAATGGCCACATTCAGCAGGATCTGTATATGGAGTATATATATCTCAGTTCATACGATATTCCAGAGCTTGTGGTTCATATATCGATTTTCTTGATAGAGGGTTGCTGCAAACAAGAAGGCTACTGAACCAAGTGTTCCTAATGGTTAGGTTGGAATCATCACTTCGAAAGTTTTACTGTCGCAACCCTGACTTGGTTAACCGTTACGGAATACTAAAGTCTTGTGTCACAAATGGCCAGGGATAAGTTCCGTTTGTCGTAATCACAACCCGGTCCTTTAGAATGCTAAAGTCTTGTGTCCCAAATGACCACGAATAAGTTCCGTTTGTCGTAATCACAACCCGGTCCTTTAGAATACTAAAATCTTGTGTTACAAATGACCACGAATAAGTTCCGTTTGTCGTAATCACAACCCGGTCCTTTAGAATACTAAAGTCTTGTGTCACAAATGACCACGGATAAGTTCCGTTTGTCGTAATCACAACCCGGTCCTTTAGAATACTAAAGTCTTGTGTCACAAATGACCACGGATAAGTTCTGTTTGTCGTAATCACAACCCGGTCCTTTAGAATACTAAAGTCTTGTGTTACAAATGACCACGAATAAGTTCCGTTTGTCGTAATCACAACCCTGTCCTTTAGAATACTAAAGTCTTGTGTCACAAGTGACCACGAATAAGTTCCGTTTGTCGTAATCACAACCCGGTCCTTTAAAATACTAAAGTCTTGTGTCACAAATGACCACGGATAAGTTCTGTTTGTCGTAATCACATCTCCCGGTCCTTTAGAATACTAAAGTCTTGTGTCACAAATGACCACGGATAAGTTCCGTTTGTCGTAATCACAACCCCCGGTCCTTTAGAATACTAAAGTCCTGTGTCACAAATGACCACGGATAAGTTCTGTTTGTCGTAATCACAACCCCCGGTCCTTTAGAATACTAAAGTCTTGTGTCACAAATGACCACGGATAAGTTCTGTTTGTCGTAATCACAACCCGGTCATTTAGAATACTAAAGTCTTGTGTCACAAATGACCACGGATAAGTTCTGTTTGTCGTAATCACAACCCGGTCCTTTAGAATACTAAACTATTGTGCCACAAATGGCCAGGGATAAGTTCCGTTTGTCGTAATCACAACCCGGTCCTTTAGAATGCTAAAGTCTTGTGTCACAAATGACCACGAATAAGTTCCGTTTGTCGTAATCACAACCCGGTCCTTTAGAATACTAAAGTCTTGTGTCACAAATGACCACGGATAAGTTCTGTTTGTCGTAATCACAACCCGGTCCTTTAGAATACTAAAATCTTGTGTTACAAATGACCACGAATAAGTTCCGTTTGTCGTAATCACAACCCGGTCCTTTAGAATACTAAAGTCTTGTGTCACAAATGACCATGGATAAGTTCTGTTTGCCGTAATCACAACCCTGTCCTTTAAAATACTAAAGTCTTGTGTCACAAATGACCATGAATAAGTTCCGTTTGTCGTAATCACAACCCGGTCCTTTAGAATGCTAAAGTCTTGTGTCACAAAAGACCACGAATAAGTTCCGTTTGTCGTAATCACAACTCGGTCCTTTAGAATACTAAAGTCTTGTGTCACAAATGACCAGGGATAAGTTATGTTTGTCGTAATCACAACCCGGTCCTTTAGAATACTAAAGTCTTGTGTCACAAATGACCACGGATAAGTTATGTTTGTCGTAATCACAACTCGGTCCTTTAGAATACTAAAGTCTTGTGTCACAAATGACCACGGATAAGTTCTGTTTGTCGTAATCACAACCCAGTCCTTTAGAATACTAAAGTCTAGTGTCACAAATGACCACGGATAAGTTCTGTTTGTCGTAATCACAACTCGGTCCTTTAGGATACTAAAGTCTTGTGTCACAAGTGACCACGGATAAGTTCCGTTTGTCGTAATCACAACCCCCGGTCCTTTAGAATGCTAAAGTCTTGTGTCACAAATGACCACGGATAAGTTCTGTTTGTCGTAATCACAACCCGGTCCTTTAGAATGCTAAAGTCTTGTGTCACAAATGACCACGGATAAGTTCTGTTTGTCGTAATCACAACCCCCGGTCCTTTAGAATGCTAAAGTCTTGTGTCACAAATGACCACGGATAAGTTCTGTTTGTCGTAATCACAACTCGGTCCTTTAGAATGCTAAAGTCTTGTGTCACAAATGACCACGGATAAGTTCTGTTTGTCGTAATCACAACTCGGTCCTTTAGGATACTAAAGTCTTGTGTCACAAATGACCACGGATAAGTTCTGTTTGTCGTAATCACAACCCAGTCCTTTAGAATACTAAAGTCTAGTGTCACAAATGACCACGGATAAGTTCTGTTTGTCGTAATCACAACTCGGTCCTTTAGGATACTAAAGTCTTGTGTCACAAATGACCACGGATAAGTTCCGTTTGTCGTAATCACAACCCCCGGTCCTTTCTAATTTGCCTCTTTCTGTGATTTTTCTGTTGAACTTTTGAATTGTTCCGACAGTGTCGTATGTTTGTTTTTGTTTTTTTCATCTTATTTCCCCATTCAAACTTATCATCGGGTTTGTAACAAGAATAGGAGGACGGGTTCCACTAGTGAAGCAGGAACTGCTTACACTTTCGGAGCACCTGGGTTCACCACCTGTTTTAGTTGGGTTCGTGTTTCCCAATCTTTTGTTTTCTTTGTAGTGTTTTGTAGATCATTGTTTGTCCTTTTTCATTTGGTCATTGTATTGTCTGTTCTTCTTTGATTTACTGCTTCTTAATACTCCTATGGTATCTTCAAACATGTTTGTATATCTATTTCTACATATAACCAATAAATAATAGCCCTCTATCGTGCAGATGGTTGCTACATTTGGTTGAAGCTTACCACAGTACTCTATAGGAAAATGTAAAAATCTCAATAATAATTGAATATTATACTATTACAGACTTTTGTAGAAGTGAATATGAGTTTGTATTGACCTGTAAAATAATATTGACCGAAGCCGAAGACTGAGGTCAATATTGGTTTTGCAGGTCAATAAAAACTCATATTCACTGATACAAAAGTCTAATTTTTTTATTACATATACTATAATGCTTATGACGTCATACGGTGAATATCACTTCCAGTAGGTGAATACCATTATTTATTGACTTCTAATCTTTACTCACCTAAGTATGGATACTTATACTCAGTATGTAATAGTACTTGTGATTGTGTTTTGCTATATATTGAATATCTAAGATGTGTACCTTCGTGGAATATAACTATGTGTACCTCCGTGGAATATAGCTATGTGTACCTCCGTGGAATATAACTATGTGTACCTCCGTGGAATATAACTATGTGTACCTCCGTGGAATATAACTATGTGTACCTCCGTGGAATATAACTATGTGTACCTCTGTGGAATATAACTATGTGTACCTCCGTGGAATATAACTATGTGTACCTCCGTGGAATATAGCTATGTGTACCTCCGTGGAATATAACTATGTGTACCTCCGTGGAATATAACTATGTGTACCTCCGTGGAATATAACTATGTGTACCTCCGTGGAATATAACTATGTGTATAGTCTGTTTGGTGACTCTGAAAATAGGGAAAACAATTCCTACAAAATCAACAGGTTATCAGATTTATTTTTTAATTATATTTATATTAGGGACTGATTAATACATATTATAGGTGAATTTTTCAAAATAATTCATTAAAGAATAAAAAAGTTTGCCATAGGACTTAATTGTAAAATTCTGTCATTTTGTCATGTAACAAACATGGGAGTAAGTACATCTGAAATGAACAGCAACATGTGGTCAGTATTGACAAACAGCAAGTCAGCTGATTTCATCATTAGCATGTTATATCAGATGTTGACATACTGACCATACCAAATATGGACAATATTCAAATTAGATTCACACCTGTTCAGGTAAAAATCAATAATGATGATACATTATTACATAACTGATTGTGGAGCATTTAAAATACATGCAAATTACCCATTCTCTTTATGTGTATAGAGGTTAATAAAAGAGAACAACATTACCTGAAAACGTTGTATATTCTGACCAGTACATATCAGTAGTTTCAACCTCACTGTCATGATTTGATTTTGATATTTGATTTTTGGTGTTTTAACGCCACTTTCAATAATATTTCAGCTATATCATGGCGACCAGTTTTAGTGGTGGAGGAAGCCGGAGTACCCGGAGAGAACCACCAACCATGGGCAAGCAACTGGTAAACTTTATCACTTGCGGTTGCGAGTCGAGTGCACCCTTTTTGTAATTTACAAATTTAAAAAACCATTGAGCCATCCGGGGCCCCCACTGTCATGAAAAAAATGTTTATCTAATTTGCCTATAAGAAATTAACGTTGTATATGAATTGTTTAATTTTTGGAAGAAAACAATTATCAAATAAGAATATTATTTAATTTATATATTTATAAAAAATATACTTTCACGAAATTAGCATTTATTTTATTTTGGTATCATTTTTTTTAAGTGTTAATTTAAAATTTGTTATAAATCAGCATGAGTGAATAACAAGGGACATTTCCATATAAGGGTCTCATGTGACCAGCAGTTATTAATTGTTTACAAACAAATATCATATGGTCAAATTGTTTATCAATTATTCAAAACGTCTTGAATCTTTAACCTAATATGACATTCCCATGTGACTGAAATTAGCATAACAACAGACAGGAGAGAACAGGTAATGCTGTTCATTATAATGGCAGCCTCCTTTACTTACAATCTGATAAAATTAGTATTGGGCCCTATGGAGATTTTTTTTATTATTTGAATTATTTCTTTGACAATTTTTTCTCAGATATGTATTAAATAATGTGTGCCTAAAATGTTAAAAACAGCAATAGAAAGCAAAGCCCTGATTTTTAAATAATTGTTTTCCCTATTTTCAGAGTCACCAAACAGACTATACCTCCGTGGAATATAACTATGTGTACCTCCGTGGAATATAACTATGTGTACCTCCGTGGAATATAACTATGTGTACCTCCGTGGAATATAACTATGTGTACCTCCGTGGAATATATAACTATGTGTACCTCCGTGGAATATAACTATGTGTACCTCCGTGGAATATAACTATGTGTACCTCCGTGGAATATAACTATGTGTACCTCCGTGGAATATAACTATGTGTACCTCCGTGGAATATAACTATGTGTACCTCCGTGGAATATAACTATGTGTACCTCCGTGGAATATATAACTATGTGTACCTCCGTGGAATATAACTATGTGTACCTCCGTGGAATATAACTATGTGTACCTCCGTGGAATATAACTATGTGTACCTCCGTGGAATATAACTATGTGTACCTCCGTGGAATATAACTATGTGTACCTCCGTGGAATATAACTATGTGTACCTCCGTGGAATATAACTATGTGTACCTCCGTGGAATATATAACTATGTGTACCTCCGTGGAATATAACTATGTGTACCTCCGTGGAATATAACTATGTGTACCTCCGTGGAATATAACTATGTGTACCTCCGTGGAATATAACTATGTGTACCTCCGTGGAATATAACTATGTGTACCTCCGTGGAATATAACTATGTGTACCTCCGTGGAATATAACTATGTGTACCTCCGTGGAATATAACTATGTGTACCTCCGTGGAATATATAACTATGTGTACCTCCGTGGAATATAACTATGTGTACCTCCGTGGAATATAACTATGTGTACCTCCGTGGAATATAACTATGTGTACCTCCGTGGAATATAACTATGTGTACCTCCGTGGAATATAACTATGTGTACCTCCGTGGAATATAACTATGTGTACCTCCGTGGAATATAACTATGTGTACCTCCGTGGAATATAACTATGTGTACCTCCGTGGAATATAACTATGTGTACCTCTGTGGAATATAACTATGTGTACCTCCGTGGAATATAACTATGTGTACCTCCGTGGAATATAACTATGTGTACCTCCGTGGAATATAACTATGTGTACCTCCGTGGAATATAACTATGTGTACCTCCGTGGAATATAACTATGTGTACCTCCGTGGAATATAACTATGTGTACCTCCGTGGAATATAACTATGTGTACCTCCGTGGAATATAACTATGTGTACCTCCGTGGAATATAACTATGTGTACCTCCGTGGAATATAACTATGTGTACCTCTGTGGAATATAACTATGTGTACCTCCGTGGAATATAACTATGTGTACCTCCGTGGAATATAACTATGTGTACCTCCGTGGAATATAACTATGTGTACCTCCGTGGAATATAACTATGTGTACCTCCGTGGAATATAACTATGTGTACCTCTGTGGAATATAACTATGTGTACCTCCGTGGAATATAACTATGTGTACCTCCGTGGAATATAACTATGTGTACCTCCGTGGAATATAACTATGTGTACCTCTGTGGAATATAACTATGTGTACCTCCGTGGAATATAACTATGTGTACCTCCGTGGAATATAACTATGTGTACCTCCGTGGAATATAACTATGTGTACCTCTGTGGAATATAACTATGTGTACCTCCGTGGAATATAACTATGTGTACCTCCGTGGAATATAACTATGTGTACCTCTGTGGAATATAACTATGTGTACCTCTGTGGAATATAACTATGTGTACCTCCGTGGAATATAACTATGTGTACCTCTGTGGAATATAACTATGTGTACCTCCGTGGAATATATAACTATGAATCCTATTGGATGTTAATCCTACTATACACAGTTGGTAGTGAATGTTTGTTGAACCAGATTACAGTTGGTAGTGAATGTTTGTTGAACCAGATTACAGTTGGTAGTGAATGTTTGTTGAACCAGATTACAGTTGGTAGTAAATGTTTGTTGAACCAGATTACAGTTGGTAGTGCATGTTTGTTGAACCAGATTACAGTTGGTAGTGCATGTTTGTTGAACCAGATTACAGTTGGTAGTGAATGTTTGTTGAACCAGATTACAGTTGGTAGTGAATGTTTGTTGAACCAGATTACAGTTGGTAGTGAATGCTTGTTGAACCAGATTACAGTTGGTAGTGAATGTTTGTTGAACCAGATTACAGTTGGTAGTGAATGTTTGTTGAACCAGATTACAGTTGGTAGTGAATGTTTGTTGAACCAGATTACAGTTGGTAGTGAATGTTTGTTGAACCAGATTACAGTTGGTAGTGAATGTTTGTTGAACCAGATTACAGTTGGTAGTGAATGTTTGTTGAACCAGATTACAGTTGGATTTTCTTTATGTATTCTCTGTCTCGTGTTATGATCAGGTCCTTGGTATTAAATTCATGCAACTGTTGTCTGGTGCCAAACTTCAGTTTTTAGTCGGCGATATTGGCTATGCTTTTAATAATGGTATTTGTTACTTTTATGAACACTATGGGAAAATGTATATTTCAAACTGTTTTGAAACAAGAACTGTCTTATGTAATTAAATACAGGTCTGTGATAGTATTAGTCACACAGTGTACAATTGTCCTAATACGGAAAAATATCGGGTCAATAAAATTCATATCGGGCGAGGCTTCGATATGAATTTTATTGACCCGATATTTTTCCGTATTAGGACAATTGTACACTGTGTAACGAATTTATCCTGATTTTGCAACCAAAACCTCATATCTAATGTTTTCCATATTAGGACAATGAATTTATCATGATTTTGAATCCATACAACCATGTATCTCATCTTTCAGTTTTCCATGGGATATGGAATTTGTCATGGTTTTGTCTCCATATTTCACCTCTGACTCCATTTTTTTTTTTTTTTTGCTTTTATATCCATATCATCAAATTTAATATTAAGTCAACGGTGTAAGGGAGATAATTCGAGTTGACTTAATAAAATCAATATTAAGTCAACGGTGTAAGGGAGATAATTCGAGTTGACTTAATAAAATCAATATTAAGTCAACGGTGTAAGGGAGATAATTCGAATTGACTTAATAAAATATTGCACTGAAATTTATTAGGACAATATCAACCAATCATATTTAACCTAAAATCAGGATAAGATGTTATGTATGTATTCAACTTTATATATAGCTATTAATATGAAACCGGCACGGCCTTGAATGCTCGCGCATCTGAAAATTATCTGGCAATTTCATCAAAAAGTGTCGAGATTTTTTGGGCCGAGATATATTGGGGACGACTTTTTTTTAGGGCCGAATCTAGTCTCATTCAATCGAGCTGTCGTTCCTTTATTCGAGTTATCGTTCCTTACGAGAGAGGGTACGAGACTTCAGGATCACCTTTGCGCTTTATGTTAAGAAGATCTTCATTAGTTGAGTGTGTTAGTGTGTTACCCGGAAACCGGTGTTTACAAAACGTAAATAAATAAATAAATAAAATAAATAAATAAGCTTTATTTAGAGTCGGCATGGTTAAAACAACATACAACATAAGCTCTGTTGAGCTTTTAACCGACGTAGAATTTTTTTTTCTTCGACAATATGTTCAGCCATGTTTGTTAAAAAATCCTAAGTACACATTTTATACCATAAAGAGCTCGCTTAAGCTCGCATATTATCTTTTTGTTTATGAAACGAATGGTTTTTTTCGAGAATCATATCATATTCATTCTTTTATTGGAAAGTTGTAATATTTTAGTGTATCACCTACATTTTACATCACAATATTGTGTTCATATGTAACTGTTTTTAAATTGTAATAGACGCACCGTCTCATATATACCCTGGTGATCGGTGTCCCCGTTGTATAGGGGTAGCTTCTTAATAAATAAATAAAATATATATATATATGTATATATGTTACAGTCAATGTGTCAATAAAGGTAATAACAAACTTACCGAACTCCGAACAATCTTACAAAGGGAAAGTCAAAACTCATAATTATATAAACAGACAAAATCAGTCAACAACCGGAAAACTGTGAAAACCGTAATGACCCTGACTTGGTACAGGCATTTCTAAAGAAATGGTGGGTTGAATCAGATTTTAAGGCGCCAAACCTCCCGCTCTCATTACGGTTCAAAGGTTCCGGCTGTCACTGTAACAGTATTTAAATACAGGAACAAAATAGGTAAAATAGTTGTCAAAGCAGTACCATATTCGGTGACGTAAATGTCAAAAATATTTTTACGTCACACATTGACAAAAAAAATTCTTGACATATTTGACTCTTTATCTTTATACATTTTCACTATATGAAAATGCATCGCTTATAATTTTTTCTGCAGAGACGGAATATATTTCGACAAGATATTGGTATCGGAATATAAACTTTTTAAGAGATCGAATAAGGCGAATCTTTTTATAGCCCTGGTCCAGTAGCCTGTTTCTCAGATGAAGATGACGTTTCAGGAAATCAGAATAATTGCTACTGCCCCTTGCATAGCGAATCAATTGCGAGATGTAAACACCATATGCAGGAGAAGCTGGTATATTGCTGCACATATTTGGAAAATTTATGATTTTAAAATTGAAGTCGTCCCGCTTATCATAAATTTTAGTACTGAGTTGACCACTGTCGTCAAATTCGAGGTATAAGTCCAAAAATGATGCGGACGAAGCTGTATCGGTGGTCTCTTTAACTTCCAGCTCTGGAGGATATATCAATGGAAGAAATTCTGCAAATCTAGAATTATTGATAGATAAAACGTCATCAATATACCTGTATGTGAAATTAAAGGCTCTAGCCTCATGAATCTTCTTATCTTTTACAAGCTTTTGAAGAAACTCCGACTCATATGAGTCATTTGGCCAAATGACTGAAATTTTCAGTCATTTGGTCAAATGCCTCTGACCGCTAGTCATTTGGCCAAATGCCTAAAATTTCCAGTCATTTGGCCAAATGACTAAAGGGTATTTCTTGGGTGTTTTCTAATAACTAAACTATGTTTCATCTCTATTTATGTTTATTATAACAAAAATGAATAATCAAATTCATGTAACAACAAATTTACCAGTATAATGCATTTGTGACACATAATACATACTTCATTTATTTAAACAATTTACACTGTTGTGACATCTGCTATTACACAAAACATTATTTTTGAAACAAGCACATCGCTTACTCCTACATCTCCTAGGTCCATTACAATTGCACTTGACGAAACCCTGACCACCGTGTTGAGACTCCTTTTTGTTGGCTTGACGAAGCGACACACTGCTATCACTGTTAGTGTCAGATTCACTCAGGAGTTGCTGAGGACATAAATCAAACTAGTGTCGACTCTATTTCCCTTTCAGAATACCAGAAGGGCAACCAATGGTATATTGTCCGTTTTCTACAGCTAATATAACACCTAGAATATTTCTGGGATCACCACGTCCCCTGTCAACAGACGGAATGGGCACAGCTACGTTATCACCAACGGTACAATCCTTCATAATCACACGACTTCGCTTAACAACACGCTCGGCTTGTTTCTGTTGTGCGGCTATTGCAAGCTTTCTTTTTTTGTCTATGCTGCTCGTTGGTTGAGTCGTTTCTAGTAGAGGTTGAGTTGTTTCTGATAGAGGTTGAGGTGTTTCTAGTAGAGGTTGAGTTGTTTCTGGTAGAGGTTGAGTCGTTTCTGGTAGAGGTTGAGTCGTTTCTAGTAGAGGTGGAGTCATTTCTGGTAGAGGTTGAGTGTCTGGTTGAGTTGAGCTGCTGGACAGAATGGCTAGTAAGTCATCTTCCGTCTGTAACTTCTGGATAACATCATGCGGTAACGACGAGGAAGTCAAACCAATCCTGGCTTCGATGCCAAATAAGGTTGCATAAGGTGACTGTTTTATTCCAGCATTGAAACTCGAGTTCTTGCGAAACTGAACAAATTTAACACCAACAGTCCAATCTGCGGTATCATTCTCACTCATCCACGCAACAAGCATGTCTTTAATGTCATAATTTGCACGTTCTACAGAACCTTGACTCTGTGGGTGGCGCGGTTTACCATGCACTATAACTAGCTCTGGCCACAACTCCTTCAAATCGGAAATTATTTGAGCTGTAAATTCGGAACCGTTGTCGCTCTGTAATATATGTGGCGCACCGAATAGCAAAAATATGTCCATGAGTTGGTATGCAACCTCTGCAGCTCGCTTTGATGTCAGTGGGCGGATAACAACGAACTTTGTAAGATGGTCCTGATACACCATAATCCACTTGAAAGAACCATGCGGTTAACGATTGCATATCGATGAGATCTACTTGGCCACGAGCGGAGAATTCTTTAGACAAGATCGGTCGGACAACCACACCCTTTGTCATCGGTCGAACACGTTCACGCTGACAGTCAATGCACATTGACTTAAACAGTTCAATAGAATCCCTGGTAACATTGGCATACTTCTTGCCTAACTCCTTTACCATTCGATCGCGACCACCGTGGCCAGTGGCAATGTGGGCACGTTTGATAACATCAAATGTCTCTTCGATGTGCACGTAATACTGTATCGGGTCATCGTTGGATTTGCGACGTCTTATCAACTTCTCAACATCACCACACTGTAGAATCTCATACTTGGACAGAATATAATAACCTTGGTGTGACTTAGTTGATGATTGTTCATTTAAATGCTTCAGTTCATTTATCAACAAAAAGTACTCTGGTTTTGGTATAAGTACCTTTTTCAGAGATTCATATTTCTTATATAGCTCAATTTTGAACGTATCTTCTACTGAAAGCTCCATACTGACAACTGATACCTGAACCATAATGGCCCAAATATGTATAGGCCAAGGGATTTGGATGTTCAATGAAGTGTAATCTAATTGTTGCTTTAAGGACACAGGCTAATTAGTACAAAACAAAGACAAAAAAGTTCAAAGAAGATGAAAAATAAACAGTTGTAAGAACTGTTCACAAAGTGTAATCTTAGTGTTGCTTTAAGGACACAGACTGATTAGTACAAAACAAAAACAAAAAAGTGTTTACAATATTTGACATAATGACTGAAATAAATTCCCATTCAGGCAATCTGTCAAATTATATACAAACAAAACATGAAAACAACAAACAAAAAAATAGTTTTTTACAATACTTGACATATTGACTGAATTCAAAATTCCCTATCAGGCAATCTGTCAAACTGAGGGCACTCATTTACAGTCATTTGGCCAAATGACTGGAAATTTTAGGCATTTGGCCAAATGACTAGCGGTCAGAGGCATTTGACCAAATGACTGAAAATTTCAGTCATTTGGCCAAATGACTGGTTTGACACATTGACTGTAACATATATACGATAAGGCTGATATAGCATTGCGTTTGCTAAACTAGTATTCTTGGTAGAAATAATAATGGATGACCAGTCCGAAGTGCATATTATTTTTTGTCCTTTTTTTTTCTTTTAGTCATTGTATTATCTGTTCATCTTCGATTTACGCGTTTGGTCAATCAATCAATCAATCAAAGTTTTATTTAAAGTCGGTACATTTTATAACAATACAACATAAGCTCTCAAGACTTTTCCTATTCCACACTTATCTTTTTTCGTGGAGGATTAACCGAAGATTAATCAGTATTACTACACATTACATCGTTTTTAGTCGAAATTTAACTTCCCAGCATCTGACTGACTTGTCATGAATAGTCATCAGTGTGGAGATATAATGTGTTGTTGACTTTGTCATGAATAGTCATCAGTGTGGAGATGTGTTTGTTTTACTATCAATGTTTACGTCAGTTGATAGATCACTCCACGTGTTATGACTACATACATCATCACACTCCACGCTTTACAGCTCACGTAAGACAGGTCTATATTAGTAGATCAAATAGCAAACTCACGTTGTAATTATTGATAGGTATGTCAACAATAATAGTAAGAATAGTACGGGAGCTACCATTTACTTATATTGTTTAAATAATATAGTCGATAACAATCTACTCAAAATACAGCACTACAACTGAAATATCTTATAAAAAGTCTTTTTAAAAGCGTTATGCATCGCCAAATAAAGCAAGTTCAATTGTTAATAATTGGTAGTCCTACAATAAACACCTTGTATGTTTACTAATAAAGTAAATATACAAAAGTGCCACACGGTCGAAACGGTTCCAAACTCCAATCAAAACATCGTAGACAAAACAAAATCCATATCCCCAGCACATGACCGCTCACTTCCCTGTAATGTAATGAAATTCATCGCTTATTTCCGTGGTATTTATTTGATTTTTGTTTCGTGTAAAAAAAATTCTGGTTGGAGGAAAAACGTAGCCATTACGATTTGTTCCAAGCAAATATAGTCTCAGATCCGTCTTGTCGTTGTGGTGCCAATCGCGAAGACTCCTTTCATTTCTTCTTCAATTGTTCCTATTATACAACTATGAGATATACATTGTTTCATAAACTCAGCTGGCTACATAATTATTGTGTTTTAGACCTCAAACTTTTGACCAGTGGTAATCCTACACTCTCAAACGAATAGACCGAAATTATTCTTAAGCACGTGTTTGAATATATAAAGAGGTCTGAAATGTTTCTTGTTGTCTAGTAGTCCATCAAGAGAACAATAGCACACACCATCACCACCAACCCCTCTCCCTCATTCCTTTCTTCATTATCTGTTTTCGTTCAATTTACACATATTAATGTAAGAAATATTCATATAATGCATGCTCTATCAAATAATGTTGTAACTAACTGTATATAGGAGAAGACTTCATAAGTTTGATCAACTTGTGTCTTTTCCTTTTTGCACATTTGAGCAAATAAAATATGTTTAAGCTAAACTGAAACATAGCCCATGCCCTAAAAGTTAAATGGTCAGTCACTTAGTGCAATAACATCAATACATGTACTTGTAGACGGCATGTACTTCACATAATCACAATAATATTAAAGCACTGGTTTGTATGTAGACTAATCAATCTCTTAAATGTTTTAGATTAACATAAAATATCACCCATGGGCATTGTGTATAATAATATACAATTATTGCTTGCACTTAAGGTGAACATCATAATTGTTCACCCGAAGGGTGTTGTTTTCCCCGAAGGAAAACAACATCCCAAGGGTGAAAAATTATGATGTTCACCGCAAGTGCAGGCAATAATTGTTTTATTATACCGAAACTCTATTTACAATAATGTTGGATGCAATAAACACTTATTTGTGTGTTTTTATCTTGTGTTTTTATAAACTTCATATTTGTTTTTAACATCCGGTCAAGATTGTAATTCCGGAATGCAAAAACGGATACATTTCCGGACAGACATGGAACATAACATTTGTCGACCGGTGAACAACAGTGATGTTTCCCTGGAGTACAAATTTTGTAAAAACATCACTTTTATTTTATATATAATATACAATGTAAGGTATAATAATTATACTATAACTAATTGACGAGTTTCATTAAAACGAAGCGCATGAGTGAGTTACAACGTTATTTGGTCATGAGTGACATATTTTTGATAATGAAACTCGTCAATTAGTTATAGTATTTATTATATAGATAAAAAAAATGTTTCGAATCGAATTTAATATAAAATGAGTTTAATTGCACTATATTACGTGTGTAGCGTAGGGATATACTATAATGTGTATCGCTTCAAAAAACATGGCGCCACCCACCCACGACAATAAAATAATTAAAATGCTTACCTTGAAATATTATTTTAGTTAAATTTGATCCAAATTGAAGCGTACACGAAGCCAAATAACGTCTAATTTTTACGTTTCAAACTGGAAGTCTTCATATGACGTCGACAACGAAATGGCGCGAAACATAGCGAGAGTGAAATAAAAATGGTGATTTCACTAGTGAAATTATCGTTTTTATTTAACTCGGAAATCACGGTATTTCATCGATATCTATATAATAACATCAAATATCATACATTACATATGTATAATAACATAAAATATCACCCATTACATCGTGTATAATAACATAAACTATCACCACATTGCATTGTGTATAATAACATAAAATATCACCCATTACATTGTGTATAATAACATAAAATATCACCCATTACATGGTGTATATTAACATAAAATATCACCCATTACATTGTGTATAATAACATAAAATATCACCCTTTACGTTGTGTATGATAACATAAAATATCACCCATTACATTGTGTATAATAACATGAAATATCACCCATTACATGGTGTATAATAACATAAAATATCACCCATTACATGGTGTATAATAACATAAAATATCACCCATTACATTGTGTATAATAACATAAAATGTCACCCTTTACAATGTGTATGATAGCATAAAATATCACCCATTACATGGTGTATAATAACATAAAATATCACCCTTTACATTGTGTATGATAACATAAAATATCACCCATTACATGGTGTATAATAACATAAAATATCACCCATTACATGGTGTATAATAACATAAAATATCACCCTTTACATTGTGTATGATAATATACAGTTATTTAATGGGTGTGGATGCAATAGACCAATCATTCGGGTTGTGAGTCTCGAATCATTTATTACTATTCAATGTAATTAAGAACTGCACGTTATATATATTTATTTACTATTGCATTTTGTATTATTTTGTATTTTTTGTTTGTGTATATTCTGTGTATATTTGTTCTTGTGAACAGATATCAAGATGTCAAAACCTAATGAAGGTTTTGATCTTGATAGTTATGATTTTACCGAATACGCTAGCGCTTTAGACGGTGAAAATCCGTCTAGTACCGATTGCGATATGGAATCGGAAAGTATATGGACACCTGCTCGTCGCCATAAAAAAAGGAAGGCTTCTGCTTCTCCTTTAAACCAGGCTTCATACAGTGAAGCTGTGCAAAGCACAATCAAAAAGGTACCCCAAATCCCAAAACAAATAAATGTGAACTCAACTAAAGTATCCAAATATATATGTATTGTTTCATGTAACTCGGATAAACTTGGTCTACAAAACCAAATTAAAGTACAAAAATTATTGTCAAACCTGATTGGCTCTGTTAAAAGTATTAACAGCACAAAGGCAGGTAATTTAATTGTTGAATGTATTGATAACCAACAATACAAAACATTGTTAAAATCAACTCACCTTGGTGAGTGGGTAATCAAGGTATATGTACCTAAATCTATGAATACTTCAATAGGGTGTATTTATAATGTACCTTTAAATATTACAGAGGATGAAATAAAAGATGTACTAAAACAACAAAATGTATCAAATTGTGTGAGACTTACATATTTTGACAAAGAAAAAAAAGAAAGACAGCCCTCCAATACTGTCAAATTATATTTTAATGTACCTGAACTCCCTATTAGAATATCCCTTGGTTTTAGGATGTACAAAACCAAGTTATTTATACCCAGACCTATCCAATGTTTTAATTGCCAACAGTTTGGCCACATGCAATCAGACTGTAGCAAGCCCAGAGTGTGTTTTAAATGTGGTCAACAGCATGAAAATAAACAATGTACGGTTGATAAACCAAAATGTGCCAACTGTAAAGGAGAACACCCCTCTAGTAGTAAAACCTGCCCCAAAAAAATCGAAAAATTACTAGTTATGAAAAAAGTATTAGTGGACAAATGTACTCCACAACAGGCTAGAGTGGAGATAAAAACTCAACTAAAACCTGCAAATAAACCCAAAGTCAAATTAACCAAAGTCACCATAACCTCTGACACTGAAAACACAAATAATATTGTTTTGTTTTTGGCACTTATTTTGGGTAAGTAACCCAAAATGAAGGACCCAAAAACCAAAATTGAATATTTAACAGAATTAGCTGTCAAAATATTTGACGTTAAACTTAATGTTGAACATATCCTAACTAAGTATTTATCACTGTATTAATACCAGTCGAACTATTTTCTACTTATATGTTATTAATTATTTCAAGTGCATTCATATCGTAATGTATTTTAAAAAATATCTATATTCATAATGACAGACTCAGTTAATATTGTACACTGGAATTGTCAGGGTTTTAATGCTCATGGGCCGGAATATATCTGGTCTCTGAGTAAACAAAAACATATACCTGACATTATATGTTTACAGGAAACTTTTTTTCTTAATGAAAAAGACCATCCTGATATCACAGGATTCATATTAGCAAACTTCTCCACAAGTAATATTAAAAGAGGAGGTACTGCTATTTACTGTAAAAACCATTTAAATTATACTGTAAGAAATATTGACACCTTGTTAGAAGTGTCAGCAATAGACATCAAACTAAACAATAAATTAACTACTATAGTAAATATATATGATACAGATAGTAAAACTACACAAAGTGAATACCAAAAAATATTCACTCAAATTAGTGACCAATATGTCGTTTGTGGAGATTTTAAGCCCACCATAAACTATGGGGGGGGGGGGGGGGGGGGGGGTAGACGACGAAATGATACAAAGGGCAACCATTTGTATAACCATGTTATTGAAAATAATATGGTCGTTCTAAATGACGGTACCGGTGTTACATACTCATTTTTCCCCCTACTCATGTTTCCCCCCAGAAAAATGAGTATATACTAGTTTTTCCCCCGGAAAGATCAGTATATACTCATTTTTCCCCTCCGGAAAGATCAGTATATACTCATCTTTCCCCCTGATTTTTAGGGGGGAAATCTGAGTATATACTGAAGTTTCCCCCTCATACTCAATTCTCCCCCTTTGCACTGATAGACTATACAAGTGCAATAACTCCTATAAGGGGTCGACCCTATGGAGACTTTAGTAGAGCTTTTGATGCTGAAGAAGGAAGATCACCTCTATTTTTCTCTATCTGTAATACTTTTTGAAATATTAGCCAATGACTGCAGTTTGACCCCTATGTTCTATTTTTAGCCATGGCGGCCATATCTTTTCATCGACGGATATATAATTCACAAACTATAGTCTACACACCCTAAGGATCATTCATACCAAGTTTGGTTAAATTATGTTCAGTGGTTCTCAAGAAGAATATCAAAATGTAAAAAGTTAACGGACAGACGACGGACGGACGGGAGGACGACGAACGCAATGTGATGGCAAAAGCTCACCCTGACTTTTAGTCAGGTGAGCTAAAAAGGGGGGTTCCAGTCTAATCTTTGCCGAATTTCACGGATTTTTCAAAATTTGCCGAGCAAAAGGAGGGGGGGTTTCCGACCACCGGAACCCCCCTGGATCCGCCAATGGTTATCTGTTAATTTATTCTTAAGAATTTTAACTGTTTACACTACACCGAGACACAACATAATTAGCTTTAAACTAAACAAACTATTTTGTGGTAGCTTGTTTGTTTGTAATCGATCATTTTAAATAAAGATCAGTAACTATAGAATGGCAGTGTGGATTTGTTTTACCGAACATAATGATACCAATTTATCATATTATGTTCATTTCAAATGATGAACTAAACGGTAACAGTATTCTCTAAATTAAATTACTACTATGAGGGGGAAAGGACCCTTTTCAGGACTCCGGGATGGTGTTTTTTTAAGCTCGAGAATTCGGGATTGACCATTTCGGGATTCGGGATTGAAATTTTATTATATTCGGGACTTCTGGATTTCAAGTTTTTTTAGTTCGGGACTAAGGGGATTTCAAGTTTTTTAGTTCGGGGTTTCGGGGTCAGACCCCCTCCTAACCCCCTCTACTATATCAGCACAACTATTTTTTGCTTCGTTTCATGATCAAATTATTATAAAATTGAGCCATCTTGATAAATGCGTTTGCCTCCATCTTTTTTTTATTGATCTACCGAAAGTGGTAGCACTATAATACCATATTCACACGTATTCCGGATTGAAATCGAATCATTAAATCGAATTTAAATCCGTTATAATTGTCGTATCGGATTTGAAATCAGTTAGCGTTCGCATATGGTCAACCAATGCGTAATTGTTCGTCTGCATTGAATTTATCTGTGGTTTGCATATTGACTAGAAATTGTACTGAGGGATCTGGTGTTTGTTTAGATCGGATGAGGGATTGTTTCCGATTCGTCAACAAATGGTCATCAGGAGACATTGGAAACATTGTTAGTTTTTCAATAATCTTTTTTCAAGAACCACTGAAGCGATGGTATGGAAATGTGATTTGCATGTTCATTTTAAGGTCCTTGACAGGTCTTGTTACTTTTTGAACCCATCGGAAATTCAAAATCGTTGCCAGCGGAGGTCAAAGTTTGCTTTTTTGAAACCATATGTAAAGCAACATTTTCATGGTCTACTTGAAAAACACTGAACAGAATTTAACCACGCTTGGCAGAGGTGTTCACTATTATGTCCTACGCAAGTTTTTTACTTTTCATGCCGATTTGTTAAAAAATGAATAAAAGAAGAATGTGTCTGAGGACACGGAGTTCCCCGTTTTCAGCTAAGTGGGCCTAACTTCCAAGCCGTATATGGGATCTGGCTGAAATTGAACTTGACCTGCATATTATGGTTGTAAACATTGTCTTGAAATTTCAGAGTCCTTTACAGGTGATAATGGTTTTTATGCCGATCGGAAATTCAAAATGGTCGACAGCGAAGGTCAAAATTGCTTTGAAAACCTATGAATTACATTTTCGTAATATCCTTGAGAACCACTGAACATAATTTAACCAATTTAAGTGTTGTTTCTTTGGTGCAGATTGATAGGAGACTTTGAACATTCTGATTGATCGATTTTCAAGAACCACTGAAGGCAATGTCGGGGGAAATTTATTAAAGTAGTCGTCCTCCTCACTACCTTTCTCACCCTTCCTCTCCATCCTCTTCCTCACTGCCTCTCTCTCTCCTTCCTCGCCCTCATTCCTCTTCATCCTCCTCCCCACTACCTCTCTCCCTCCTTCCTTCACATCCTCCTCCTCACTACCTCTCTCTCTACTTCTCCATCCTTCTCCGCACTAGCTCTCTCCCTCCTTCCTCTGTCATCCTCCTCACTACCGTTCTCCTTCCTTCCTCTCAATCCTCCTCACTACTTCTCTCCTTGCTTCCTCTCCCTCATTCCTATCCATCCTCCTCACTACCTCTCTCCCTCCTTCCTCTCAGTCATCCTCACCACCTCTCCATCCTTCATTCCTTTCAATCCGCCACCTCATTACCTCTTCTCTTTCCTGTAATATTATCATCCACCTCATTACCTCTGTCTTTCTTCCGTCTCCATCCTCCTTATTAACTCTTCCTAATTACCTTCTCCGTATACTTTTCTCCTCCGTCCTCATCACCATCATCCTTATTACCTCCTCCTCACTACTTCTCTCCTTCTCGTTTACCTTTGTCACTTCGTCCTTTCTAACTTCTAACCTCTTCCTTCAAATCTCCTCTTCACTACCTGTTTCACTACTTCTTCATCATTATCCTCCTCACTATTTCCATCCTTTTCCATATTGACTCCCTCCCTAATTCCTCCCCGTAATCCTCCTTATTTTATACCTCTAGTATCTCACCTTCCTGTCCATCATCTTTTTACCATTCTCCCTCCGTCCTCTCTATCCTTCTCTTTATATTCCTTCCTTCCTGCCCTCTTCCTCATACCTGTCAGCTGTGCCTTCCAGCACTTAGCAAACTTGAGTTTTTCTCACTTGCACTAAGGAGGATCGCTTTATCACTCAAAAGTGTTTTTCCCATCCTTTCCTCCTACCTCCTTATCCGTTCTCACTCCATGTTCATGCTTGCCTTAGTTATTACTATTATCATTGTTGATACCCTCTTTCGTCCACATTTAACTATTATGTCTTCCACCATATACATGTATATAAGTGTACACAAGAAAAACCCTATTAAAATAGGAGAGGGGAAAAACTAGTATGGGGGGAAAAATGAGTATGTGTTAACACATACTTGGTTTTCCGGGGGGAAAATTCAGTATATACTCATTTTTCCGGGGGGGAAATCTCAGTATATACTCATTTTTCCGGGGGGAAAACTCAGTATATACTCATTTTTCCGGGGAGAAAAATGAGTATGGGGGAAAAATGAGTATGTAACACCGGTACTATATTGAACCCTATTAACATGTAAACATCTAGTATTGATTTAAGTTTAGTAAATACATCAATCGGTCCTCATTGTACTTGGTATGTAGACCAAAAATCTACACATGGAAGTGACCATTTTGTAGTCAATATTAAAATTTCTTATAAACCCATGATTTATAGTAACCAATATAATAGTCTTAAATGGAATTATAAAAATGCAGATTGGAAGGGATTCACCAATGCATGTGATATTAAATTTAGTTGTAACATGGTTTCTGATAATATACAAGAAACTAACACAACTTTAACTAAAGAATTAATTAATATTGCTGGTGATTATATCCCAGTGAAAAAATTCAACAATAAAAATCAAAAGCCATGTGTCCCATGGTGGGATCAAAATTGTACAAAACTTGTTCGACAAAGGAACAAGGCTAGAAACAGGGCCAGTCATACTGGTAGGGGGGGGAGGATTTCAAAAATTATAAAGAAAAAGAAAAACTGTGTAAAAAAAACTGTTACATGATACCCAGCAAACATACTGGGAAAATTATTGTAATTCATTGAACAACAATAGCAATTTATCTCAAGTATGGTACAATGTTAAAAAAATGTTGGGTCATGCACCCAGTAAAAAAGAAATCCCTACCCTAAAGCAAAACGATATTCCCTATGAGTCATCCACTGACAAATCCAACTTATTTGCTGAAAATTTCAGTAAAGTCAGTAGCACTGACAACTACAGTAGTCAGTTTAAAATACATAAACAACAAGTTGAAAATAATGATCATAACAATATTACAGATCATTTTAACAATAATAGTAATTGTTATAATGATAAATTTACTTTACAGGAAATGCAAGATGCAATCGCAGATACTAACAATAGTGCACCTGGCAAAGACAGGTTAAGCTATAATATGTTTAAACATCTGTCAGAAAAAACGCTTAGTATATTTTTATTGTTTATTAATAAAATATGGTTTTTACAGGAAATTCCAAAAGATTGGAAACACTCTATTATAATCCCAATCCACAAAACTGGTAAAAACCCAAGTGACCCCCTCTCATATAGACCTATTTCACTCACCTCAAATTTAAATAAAATTATGGAAAAAATGGTCAATAATAGACTGCAATGGTATTTGGAAAAACATAAACTATATAATCCCAATCAAAGTGGATTCAGGAAAAATAGAAACACTATGGAACAATGTATACGATTAGAAAATGATATACAAAAATCTTTTGTTAATAAATATATTACAGTTGGAGTGTTTATAGACTTTCAAAAGGCATTTGATATGTTATGGAAACATGGTCTACTGCAAAAAATGGTATCTCTAAATATATATGGTAATATGCTATCATATGTAAATGGTTATTTAAGCAATAGAACATTACAAGTAAGAATTAATAACACTTGTTCAGATATATATATTGTTCAAAATGGTACTCCTCAAGGTAGTTGTATTAGTCCGACACTTTTTAATATTATGGTTAATGATCTATCATCCTGTATCAAGAATTGTGAAATGTCTCAATTTGCTGATGATGGAGCAATATGGAAATCAGGTCCTAATTTAAAACACCTACAAAATAAAATACAGCAAGATCTTGATAATATCAATAAATGGTGTTCTACATGGGGATTTTTATTATCTCCAAACAAAACTGTAGGTATTATTTTTTCCAGGAAACGAAACTTAGGTAAATTAGTTTTAAAAATAGGCACACATATACTTGAAATTGTCAAGGAAGTTAAATTCCTTGGTATAATATTTGATTGTAGATTGACATGGTTAAACCATATACAATATATACATACAAAATGTATTAAAATACTCAACTGTATGAGACTACTTACAGGTACCAAGTGGGGTGCAAATAGCTACACGCTACGAACCATCTACTTTGCACTAATAAGATCAAAAATTGATTATGGATGTGAAGTATATAACTCTGCATCGCATGCTGTTAAAAAACTATTAGAAAATATACAACTTCAATGCCTATGCATTTGTACAGGATCAATGAAAAAAGCCTCATTGGCTAGTTTACAAGTAGAAATGGGTGACCCCCCATATGAGGAACGAAGAAAAGGCTTAATAGCAAAGTCTTTCCTTAATATTTGTAGTTTTGATAATAACCACCCTACAAAAATTACCCTCCAGGATGATGTAAAGTTTAGTTTTTATAGTAAAAACATAAAAACTAAACAAAAACCATATTATATAACTGCCCAAGAAGTTCTTAAAGAAAATAATTACATCCCTGATAATATATATTCACATAGTGAGTGTCCCACTCCCCCATGGCATTTACAAAAACCCCTTGTCAAAACCCAATTGCATGATGTTATTTCTAAAAAGGACCTCCCTCATCTAATAAAAAGTGAGGGAGATATCCTTATTGACACTGAGTATCAAAACTTTTTAAAAATGTATACAGATGGATCAAAAGATCCCCAAAATAATACAAATGGTTGTGCATTTGTGATTCCAGAACTAAAGGTTAGTAAAGGATTCAAATTACAACCTTACATATCTATATTTATGTGTGAACTTACTGCCATATTTTTAGCGTTAAACTGGATTCAAGATTTCAAACCATTAAATACTGTAATATTTGTGGATTCACTTTCAGCATTACAGGCAATCAAAGGTTCTATATATAAAGTAAAAAATTACATTATTTATGATATATACAATATTTTTACATCACTAAATAATATCGGAATAAATGTTATTTTAGAATGGATACCCAGCCATGTTGGTATACTGGGAAATGAATTAGCTGATAAAGAAGCTAAACATTCTTTAAGTTTTAAAAATATATATGTATTTAATCCTCTATTTAAAGAGGACATTAAGACATTAAGCAGAACTTTTTTGAAAGATATGTGGCAAAACAAATGGGACATCAACCTAAAAGGAAGACATTTATATGATATTAATAAAACTGTTTCATTTGCTATTACAGCACCCAAACTATACAGGTATAATGAAATATTATTTTTCAGGTTACGGACAGGCTATATAAAACTTAATAGCTACTTAAATAAAATAGGATTTAACCCAACAAATCTATGCGACACTTGTCAACAGGAAGAAACAGTGGAGCATTTCCTTTTAAATTGTAAACTATATGACACATACAGAAAAACTATGATTGATCGACTTCACTTCTACAATTGGGTGTCACTAATTTCAATCTGATTACTTTACTATCGGGCAAAAATTTTCAACCAGTTGCTGATTATATTAATCAAACTAATAGATTTTAATTATATTTTCAGTTGAGAGCTGTACAGAACACCCTCTACACCATAGAGACCTGTGACTAATGACCCTTGTCGAATTACTAATTAAACTTCAATTTAATTTCTAAAATTAATTTTTTTTTTTTATTTTTTTTTTTTTTTTTTTTTTACTTTAATATTGATAAGAGTCATTAGTTTATTTTAACTATAATTTTTGATATACATAAAATATTATTTTAAACTATTTATATATATGGTCTATAAAAACCATATTTAATTCTGAACTTAACTTGTAAATAACTAAAAATAATTAACACAAGTCAAAGTATAAAGAGAATTAGGAACTAGCCATGTGGCTACAGTTAAGCTCTATAACATAGACTAGAGCAATGAAAGTTATATAAAACTCTTTTTTTTTTTTTTTCTTTCTTTTTTTTTTTTTTCTTCTTCTATTTTATATAATAGATAATTTTTTCCTTTTATATGATCCAATAATAAGTACATTGGTTCAATAAATATTATATTAATAATAATCTTCAGTTTTCTTCCATAATATCAGTTACTTCAGTAAGCTAATATTTATGACATTTCCCGGTACATTCTAGGGTAAATTATTACTATCAAATGCGATAACATCACTTTGTAAAAATATTATTAAATGTATCATTCCGTAGCTATATATCTAATCAATCACTAATCCTATATAGCTCATGAAATTATACAAACTATCATTATTTATTTCCAATATTAGTCACGATGTTATTATGTTTCATAGATAATACCAAAAACGTGCTCTCACCACGAGGTATATCGTGGGAGAACGGCGTACAAAACATTTTTTATTTTTATTTTCTAGTTAATAACTGGGATTATGTAATATAACTCCTGGTAATTTACCTTAGTATGTAAGGGCTTGACATCTATATATCTCAAAACTAAAGGTAAACACACGTATAACGAGTTGCCATGCGGTGTCTGGAATCATTGTTGGCGGACAGTCAGTGTGGGCATGCGTAAACAACACTAGTTTCCGTGTATCCACACTGAACGTGGGGCAACAATCCAGACATCAAACTGGTAACTCCGTATATAGTAATTAAATCATTTGGCGTAAATGCTAAATACATATTATTATTATTTACTTTATTAAATTAATTATTGATTTATTTTTCTATGTTAACAAAGTTATAATTTTGGCAATTTTTGCGCGGAGATGCTATCGATGTCAAGTACCTCATTAACACCAAAATAGGGTTAATGTGTATCTAGAGGAAGGTCGTAGTGCCCAACTCATTATGATACACTATACCTATTAAACTGGGATTTGTCACACTATTTAAACAACTTGTACGCTAAATTCATAAATGACAGCAATTAAAATTTTTGGTTCACATAATAAATATGACAAACTATATACTAAAGTCAATCATTTAATTAAATATTTAAAATAAACTTCATCATTTACAAATTTCAATTATTCTAAAATCTCACAATATGTAATAATAAGGCATAAAAAGTATGTAAATAATAAGAGAATCTCCAAAAACTCAAATAATTTTTTTAAGGGCGCAATTTCTCATTGAGAAAGTCGGCGTCTAAATCCAAATCAATTCAATAGACCAATCTATTTGTCCTGAGGTGCTGGGAATGACCAAGTGTTATATTGCATGAGGCCAACGGCCTCATGCAATATAACACTTGGTCATTCCCAGCACCGAAGGACAAATAGTTTGGTCTATTGCATCCACACCCATTAAATAACTGTTTTATTTCCTAATTAAACAGAAGCAAGGTAGCGGACATGACTTAAATATATTCATCCATATATTGTAGAAAAACTGATGAAAATGATTTATTTGTTGAATTAGATAACAATAAACAAGTGGAATACAGAGTAAAAAGTCCTGAATTTTTATTACATGTTTTTCAATATCATTATTTAAATATTGAAATTTTGAAATTTTATGAAAACTGAAATTTTTGAAAATTTTGAACTTTAAATTTTTTTTATTTTTTTTTTTATTTTAGAATTTTGAAATTTTTTGAAAATTTTAGAAATTTTGAAATATTTTGAAATTTCGAAATTTTTGAAGTTTTGAAATTTTTTGTCCAATGAAAAAAAGGTTCAAAGGTCAGTTCAATAGTCTGTCGTGCAATAGTCTCTTGAAGACTATTGACGCGTCAATAGATCACAGGGGAGCAAAAAACGCAAACATATCTAAAAATATGTAGTTACTTAATAAACAAGAAAAAATTTACAATTATGTAATAACATAAAATATCACCCTTTACATTGTGTATAATAACATAAAATATCACCAATTACATTGTGTATAATAACATGAAAAATCACCCATTATTAATTAACTCTATGTTATTGTTGTCAATACAACCTAAACTGTCTTTACAATATAAAATCATAGAAATCACCATTAAAACGTTCGGAGGCTAAACAAAGTGACATCCGCCATTTTGTGCATTTCGCGTCCATCTAAGCTTATTTTAGAGTGCTAACAACACACTTTTGTTATTTCCAAGTGAAATAAACGTTAGAGAAAACCGAAAGGGCTATCACAAATGGACAACCTAGAGATACAGACAAATGAAAAACCAATATTGAAGTTAAAAATAATAATTAAGTTAATTAAATATATTACATGAATGATTAACATAACATTATGTGTGGAGTGGCTGTTGAATATTTGGAACTAGTCTGCTTTGCTTACAGCAATTAATGAAAACGTAGATATCTTTAGTGCACACGCCGCGTTTCTGTAATATCCTTCACAAGGTACGCTCAAAAGTCAAAATATATGATGAACACATAGGCAATGCTAAATGAGGGCACCATACATCCAGTAGTCAGGGATTCGGTACTGACATGGCGTACCATCCAACCAGTAGTCAGGGTTTCGGTACTGACATGGTGTACCATACATCCAGTAGTCAGGGATTCGGTACTGACATGGCGTACCATACATCCAATAGTCAGGGATTCGGCCTTGACATTGCGTACCATCCAACCAGTAGTCAGGGATTCGGCACTGACATGGTGTACCATACGCCCAGTAGTCAGGGATTCGGTACTGACATGGTGTACCATACATCCAGTAGTCAGGGATTCGGTACTGACATGGTGTACCATACATCCAGTAGTCAGGGACTCGGTACTGACATGGTGTACCATACATCCAGTAGTCAGGGATTCGGTACTGACATGGTGTACCATACATCCAGTAGTCAGGGATTCGGTACTGACATGGTGTACCATACATCCAGTAGTCAGGGATTCGGCACTGACATTGCGTACCATCCAACCAGTAGTCAAGGTTTCGGTACTGACATGGTGTACCATACATCCAGTAGTCAGGGATTCGGTACTGACATGGTGTACCATACATCCAGTAGTCAGGGATTCGGTACTGACATGGTGTACCATACATCCAGTAGTCAGGGATTTGGTACTGACATGGTGTACCATACATCCAGTAGACAGGATTTCGGTACTGACATGGTGTACCATCCAACCAGTAGGCATAGTTTCGGCACTGACATGGTGTACCATCCAACCAGTAGTCATAGTTTCGGCACTGATATGGTGTGCCATACATACACCCATTAGTCAGGGTTTCGGCCCTGACACGGTGTACCATACACCCAGTAGTCATAGTTTCGGCCCTGACATGGTGTACCATCCAACCAGTAGTCATAGTTTCGACACTGACATGGTGTACCATCCAACCGGTAGTCATAGTTTCGACACTGACATGGTGTACCATCCACTCAGTGGTCAGGGTTTCGGCACTGACATGGAGTACCATCCAACCAGTAGTCATAGTTTCGGCCCTGACATGGTGTGCCATCCACCCAGTAGTCAGGGTTTCGGCACTGACACGGTGTACCATCCACCCAGTAGTCGGGGTTTCGGCACTTACATGCCCCCATCCACCCAGTGGTCAGGGTTTCGGCACTGGCATGCCCCCATCAGTCCAGTAGTCAGGGTTTCGGCACTGCCATGGTGTACCATCCACCCAGTAGTCGGGGGTTTCGGCACTGACATCGCTTATATATATATGTTGGTTTTTTTTAACAACATGATATCTTTTATTCAAATGCTTGCTACAATTAACACGCCAACAGTCCAAGCTCCTTTTGGTGTTTCCCTGTTACATCCTGTTCTGAGTATCCAGGGCTATGATCAGAATTACATGAACTATTTACAAACTAAATACAAATTCTATTTAATACCTTTTGGAAACATTTATTTATTTTCCATTTATGATGTTATTTTAATTAAAACCAAGGTTCTTCTCCCTCAGTCATATTATTTGGCTTTTGACCTTTGGCTTTTGACCTTTACTCTACCAGAAGACGGTTGTTCCAGAAACGCGTTGTGTGTACTAATGTCGATAGTAACGTTTTTATTACTATAACTGTGTCGATATCTGATGGTGGTCTAGAATTCCCTGGGGTATCATACAACCAGTAGTAAGGGGTTCGGCACTGACATCGGGTACCATACAACCAGTAGTAAGGGGTTCAGCACTGACATCGGGTACCATACAACCAGTAGTAAGGGGTTCGGCACTTACATCGAGTATCATACAACCAGTAGTAAGGGGTTCGGCGCTGACATCGGGTATCATACAACCAGTAGTAAGGGGTTCGGCACTGACATCGGGTACCATGCAACCAGTAGTAAGGGGTTCAGCACTGACATCGGGTATCATACAACCAGTAGTAAGGGGTTCGGACCTGACATCGGGTACCATACAACCAGTAGTAAGGGGTTCGGCACTGACATCGGGTACCATACAACCAGTAGTAAGGGGTTCGGCACTGACATCGGGTACCATTCAACCAGTAGTAAGGGGTTCAGCACTGACATCGGGTACCATACAACCAGTAGTAAGGGGTTCGGCACTGACATCGGGTATTATACAACCAGTAGTAAGGGGTTCGGCGCTGACATCGGGTACCATACAACCAGTAGTAAGGGGTTCGGAACTGACATCGGGTACCATACAACCAGTAGTAAGGGGTTCGGCACTGACATCGGGTACTATACAACCAGTCAGTAGTAAGGGGTTCGGCACTGACATCGGGTACCATACAACCAGTAGTAAGGGGTTCGGCACTGACATCGGGTATTATACAACCAGTAGTAAGGGGTTCGGCGCTGACATCGGGTACCATACAACCAGTAGTAAGGGGTTCGGCACTGACATCGGGTATCATACAACCAGTAGTAAGGGGTTCAGCACTGACATCGGGTACCATACAACCAGTAGTAAGGGGTTTGGCACTGACATCGGGTATCATACAACCAGTAGTAAGGGGTTCGGCGCTGACATCGGGTACCATACAACAAGTAGAAAGGGGTTCGGAACTGACATCGGGTACCATACAACCAGTAGTAAGGGGTTCGACACTGACATCAAGTACCATACAACCAGTAGTAAGGGGTTCGGCACTGACACCGGGTACCATACAACCAGTAGTAAGGGGTTCGGCACTGACATTGGGTACCATACAACCAGTAGTAAGGGGTTCGGCACTGACATCGGGTACCATACAACCAGTAGTAAGGGGTTCGGCACTGACATCGGGTACCATACAACCAGTAGTAAGGGGTTCGGCACTGACATCGGGTACCATACAACCAGTAGTAAGGGGTTCAGCACTGACATCGGGTACCATACAACCAGTAGTAAGGGGTTCGGCACTGACATTGGGTACCATACAACCAGTAGTAAGGGGTTCGGCAATGACATCGGGTACCATACAACTAGTAGTAAGGGGTTCAGCACTGACATCGGGTACCATACAACTAGTAGTAAGGGGTTCAGCACTGACATCGGGTACCATACAACCAGTAGTAAGGGGTTCGGCACTGACATCGGGTATCATACAACTAGTAGTAAGGGGTTCAGCACTGACATCGGATATCATACAACCAGTAGTAAGGGGTTCGGCACTGACATCGGGTACCATACAACCACTAGTAAGGGGTTCGGCACTGACATCGGGTACCATACAACCAGTAGTAAGTGGTTCGGCGCTGACATCGGGTACCATACAACCAGTAGTAAGGGGTTCGGTACTGACATCGGGTACCATACAACTAGTGGTAAGGGGTTCAGCACTGACATCGGGTACCATACAACTAGTAGTAAGGGGTTCAGCACTGACATCGGGTACCATACAACCAGTAGTAAGGGGTTCGGCACTGACATCGGGTATCATACAACTAGTAGTAAGGGGTTCAGCACTGACATCGGGTATCATACAACCAGTAGTAAGGGGTTCGGCACTGACATCGGGTACCATACAACCAGTAGTAAGGGGTTCGGCACTGACATCGGGTACCATACAACCAGTAGTAAGGGGTTCGGCGCTGAAATCGGGTACCATACAACCAGTAGTAAGGGGTTCGGCACTGACATCGGGTACCATACAACTAGTAGTAAGGGGTTCAGCACTGACATCGGGTACCATACAACCAGTAGTAAGGGGTTCAACACTGACATCGGGTATCATACAACCAGTAGTAAGGGGTTCAGCACTGACATCGGGTACCATACAACCAGTAGTAAGGGGTTCGGCACTGACATCGGGTACCATACAACTAGTAGTAAGGGGTTCGGCACTGACATCGGGTACCATACAACTAGTAGTAAGGGGTTCAGCACTGACATCGGGTATCATACAAACAGTAGTAAGGGGTTCAACACTGACATCGGGTACCATACAACCAGTAGTAAGGGGTTCGGCACTGACTTCGGGTACCATACAACCAGTAGTAAGGGGTTCAACACTGACATCGGGTATCATACAACCAGTAGTAAGGGGTTCAGCACTGACATCGGGTACCATACAACCAGTAGTAAGGGGTTCGGCACTGACATCGGGTACCATACAACCAGTAGTAAGGGGTTCAGCACTGACATCGGGTATCATACAACTAGTAGTAAGGGGTTCAGCACTGACATCGGGTACCATACAACTAGTAGTAAGGGGTTCGGCACTGACATCGGGTACCATACAACCAGTAGTAAGGGGTTCGGCACTGACATCGGGTACCATACAACTAGTAGTAAGGGGTTCAGCACTGACATCGAGTATCATACAAACAGTAGTAAGGGGTTCAGCACTGACATCGGGTATCATACAACCAGTAGTAAGGGGTTCAGCACAGACATCGGGTATCATACAACCGGTAGTAAGGGGTTCAGCACTGACATCGGGTATCATACAACCAGTAGTAAGGGGTTCAGCACTGACATCGGGTATCATACAACCAGTAGTAAGGGGTTCAGCACTGACATCGGGTATCATACAACCAGTAGTAGGGGGTTCAGCACTGACATCGGGTATCATACAACCAGTAGAAAGGGGTTCGGCACTGACATCGGGTACCATACAACCAGTAGTAAGGGGTTCAGCACTGACATCGGGTATCATACAACCAGTAGAAAGGGGTTCGGCACTGACATCGGGTACCATACAACCAGTAGAAAGGGGTTCGGCACTGACATCGGGTATCATACAACCAGTAGTAAGGGGTTCAGCACTGACATCGGGTTTCATACAACCAGTAGAAAGGGGTTCGGCACTGACATCGGGTACCAAACAACCAGTAGAAAGGGGTTCGGCACTGACATCGGGTACCATACAACCAGTAGTAAGGGGTTCAGCACTGACATCGGGTATCATACAACCAGTAGTAAGGGGTTCGGCACTGACTTCGGGTATCATACAACCAGTAGTAAGGGGTTCGGCACTGACATCGGGTATCATACAACCAGTAGTAAGGGGTTCGGCGCTGACATCGGGTACCATACAACCAGTAATAAGGGGTTCGGCACTGACATCGGGTACCATACAACCAGTAGTAAGGGGTTCGGCACTGACATCGGGTACCATACAACCAGTTGAAAGGGGTTCGGCACTGACATCGGGTATCATACAGCCAGTAGTAAGGAGTTCAGCACTGACATCGGGTACCATGCAACCAGTAGTAAGGAGTTCGGCACTGACATCGGGTACCATACAACCAGTAGTAAGGGGTTCGGCACTGATATCGGGTACCATACAACCAGTAGTAAGGGGTTCGGCACTGACATCGGGTACCATACAACCAGTAGTAAGGGGTTCGGCACTGACATCGGGTACCATACAACCAGTAGAAAGGGATTCGGTACTGACATCGGGTATCATACAACCAGTAGTAAGGGGTTCAGCACTGACATCGGGTATCATACAACCAGTAGTAAGGGGTTCGGTACTGACATCGGGTATCATACAACCAGTAGTAAAGGGTTCGGCACTGACATCGGGTATCATACAACCAGTAGTAAGGGGTTCGGCGCTGATATCGGGTACCATACAACCAGTAGTAAGGGGTTCGGCACTGATATCGGGTACCATACAACCAGTAGTAAGGGGTTCGGCACTGACATCGGGTACCATACAACCAGTAGTAAGGGGTTCGGCACTGACATCGGGTATTATACAAACAGTAGTAAGGGGTTCAGCACTGACATTGGGTATCATACAACCAGTAGTAAGGGGTTCGCCACTGACATCGGGTATCATACAACCAGTAGTAAGGGGTTCGGCACTGACATCGGGTATCATACAACCAGTAGTAAGGGGTTCAGCACTGACATCGGGTACCATACAAACAGTAGTAATGGGTTCTGCACTGACATCGGGTACCATACAACCAGTAGTAGGGGTTCGGCACTGACATCGGGTACCATACAACTAGTAGTAAGGG
The DNA here is from genome assembly GCA_963680875.1 of Bathymodiolus brooksi. NCBI lineage: Eukaryota > Metazoa > Mollusca > Bivalvia > Mytilida > Modiolidae > Bathymodiolus > Bathymodiolus brooksi. Next base: position 3,458,313 of record OY804577.1, read on the forward strand.
GTTCAGTACTGACATCGGGTACCATACAACCAGTAGTAAGGGGTTCGGCACTGACATCGGGTACCATACAACCAGTAGTAAGGGGTTCGGCACTGACATCGGGTATCATACAAACAGTAGTAAGGGGTTCGGCACTGACATCGGGTATCATACAACCAGTAGTAAGGGGTTCAGCACTGACATCGGGTACCATACAACCAGTAGTAAGGGGTTCGGCACTGACATCGGGTACCATACAACCAGTAGTAAGGGGTTCGGCACTGACATCGGGTACCATACAACCAGTAGTAAGGGGTTCAGCACTGACATCGGGTACCATACAACCAGTAGTAAGGGGTTCGGCACTGACATCGGGTACCATACAACCAGTAGTAAGGGGTTCAGCACTGACAACGGGTACCATACAACCAGTAGTAAGGGGTTCGGCACTGACATCGGGTACCATACAACCAGTAGAAAGGGGTTCGGCACTGACATTGGGTACCATATAACCAGTAGTAAGGGGTTCAGCACTGACATCGGGTACCATACAACCAGTAGTAAAGGGTTCAGCACTGACATTGGGTATCATACAACCAGTAGTAAGGGGTTCAGCACTGACATCGGGTACCATACAACTAGTAATAAGGGGTTCAGCACTGACATCGGGTACCATACAACCAGTAGTAAGGGGTTCAGAACTGACATCGGGTACCATACAACCAGTAGTAAGGGGTTTGGCACTGACATCGGGTACCATACAACCAGTAGTAAGGGGTTCGGCACTGACATCGGGTACCATACAACTAGTAGTAAGGGGTTCAGCACTGACATCGGGTACCATACAACCAGTAGTAAGGGGTTCGGCACTGACATCGGGTACCATACAACCAGTAGTATGGGGTTCAACACTGACATCGGGTATCATACAACCAGTAGTAAGGGGTTCAGCACTGACATCGGGTACCATACAACCAGTAGTAAGGGGTTCGGCACTGACATCGGGTACCATACAACTAGTAGTAAGGGGTTCGGCACTGACATCGGGTACCATACAACTAGTAGTAAGGGGTTCAGCACTGACATCGGGTATCATACAAACAGTAGTAAGGGGTTCAACACTGACATCGGGTACCATACAACCAGTAGTAAGGGGTTCGGCACTGACATCGGGTACCATACAACCAGTAGTAAGGGGTTCAACACTGACATCGGGTATCATACAACCAGTAGTAAGGGGTTCAGCACTGACATCGGGTACCATACAACCAGTAGTAAGGGGTTCTGCACTGACATCGGGTACCATACAACCAGTAGTAAGGGGTTCAGCACTGACATCGGGTATCATACAACTAGTAGTAAGGGGTTCAGCACTGACATCGGGTACCATACAACTAGTAGTAAGGGGTTCGGCACTGACATCGGGTACCATACAACCAGTAGTAAGGGGTTCGGCACTGACATCGGGTACCATACAACTAGTAGTAAGGGGTTCAGCACTGACATCGAGTATCATACAAACAGTAGTAAGGGGTTCAGCACTGACATCGGGTATCATACAACCAGTAGTAAGGGGTTCAGCACTGACATCGGGTATCATACAACTGGTAGTAAGGGGTTCAGCACTGACATCGGGTATCATACAACCAGTAGAAAGGGGTTCGGCACTGACATCGGGTACCATACAACCAGTAGTAAGGGGTTCAGCACTGACATCGGGTATCATACAACCAGTAGAAAGGGGTTCGGCACTGACATCGGGTACCATACAACCAGTAGAAAGGGGTTCGGCACTGACATCGGGTATCATACAACCAGTAGTAAGGGGTTCAGCACTGACATCGGGTTTCATACAACCAGTAGAAAGGGGTTCGGCACTGACATCGGGTACCAAACAACCAGTAGAAAGGGGTTCGGCACTGACATCGGGTACCATACAACCAGTAGTAAGGGGTTCAGCACTGACATCGGGTATCATACAACCAGTAGTAAGGGGTTCGGCACTGACTTCGGGTATCATACAACCAGTAGTAAGGGGTTCGGCACTGACATCGGGTATCATACAACCAGTAGTAAGGGGTTCGGCGCTGACATCGGGTACCATACAACCAGTAATAAGGGGTTCGGCACTGACATCGGGTACCATACAACCAGTTGAAAGGGGTTCGGCACTGACATCGGGTATCATACAGCCAGTAGTAAGGAGTTCAGCACTGACATCGGGTACCATGCAACCAGTAGTAAGGAGTTCGGCACTGACATCGGGTACCATACAACCAGTAGTAAGGGGTTCGGCACTGATATCGGGTACCATACAACCAGTAGTAAGGGGTTCGGCACTGACATCGGGTACCATACAACCAGTAGTAAGGGGTTCGGCACTGACATCGGGTACCATACAACCAGTAGAAAGGGATTCGGTACTGACATCGGGTATCATACAACCAGTAGTAAGGGGTTCAGCACTGACATCGGGTATCATACAACCAGTAGTAAGGGGTTCGGTACTGACATCGGGTATCATACAACCAGTAGTAAAGGGTTCGGCACTGACATCGGGTATCATACAACCAGTAGTAAGGGGTTCGGCGCTGATATCGGGTACCATACAACCAGTAGTAAGGGGTTCGGCACTGACATCGGGTACCATACAACCAGTAGTAAGGGGTTCGGCACTGACATCGGGTACCATACAACCAGTAGTAAGGGGTTCGGCACTGACATCGGGTATTATACAAACAGTAGTAAGGGGTTCAGCACTGACATTGGGTATCATACAACCAGTAGTAAGGGGTTCGCCACTGACATCGGGTATCATACAACCAGTAGTAAGGGGTTCGGCACTGACATCGGGTATCATACAACCAGTAGTAAGGGGTTCAGCACTGACATCGGGTACCATACAAACAGTAGTAATGGGTTCTGCACTGACATCGGGTACCATACAACCAGTAGTAGGGGTTCGGCACTGACATCGGGTACCATACAACTAGTAGTAAGGGGTTCAGCACTGACATCGGGTACCATACAACCAGTAGTAAGGGGTTCGGCACTGACATCGGGTACCATACAACCAGTAGTAAGGGGTTCGGCACTGACATCGGGTATCATACAAACAGTAGTAAGGGGTTCGGCACTGACATCGGGTATCATACAACCAGTAGTAAGGGGTTCAGCACTGACATCGGGTACCATACAACCAGTAGTAAGGGGTTCGGCACTGACATCGGGTACCATACAACCAGTAGTAAGGGGTTCGGCACTGACATCGGGTACCATACAACCAGTAGTAAGGGGTTCAGCACTGACATCGGGTACCATACAACCAGTAGTAAGGGGTTCGGCACTGACATCGGGTACCATACAACCAGTAGTAAGGGGTTCAGCACTGACAACGGGTACCATACAACCAGTAGTAAGGGGTTCGGCACTGACATCGGGTACCATACAACCAGTAGAAAGGGGTTCGGCACTGACATTGGGTACCATATAACCAGTAGTAAGGGGTTCAGCACTGACATCGGGTACCATACAACCAGTAGTAAAGGGTTCAGCACTGACATCGGGTACCATACAACTAGTAGTAAGGGGTTCAGCACTGACATTGGGTATCATACAACCAGTAGTAAGGGGTTCAGCACTGACATCGGGTACCATACAACTAGTAATAAGGGGTTCAGCACTGACATCGGGTACCATACAACCAGTAGTAAGGGGTTCAGAACTGACATCGGGTACCATACAACCAGTAGTAAGGGGTTTGGCACTGACATCGGGTACCATACAACCAGTAGTAAGGGGTTCGGCACTGACATCGGGTACCATACAACTAGTAGTAAGGGGTTCAGCACTGACATCGGGTACCATACAACCAGTAGTAAGGGGTTCGGCACTGACATCGGGTACCATACAACCAGTAGTATGAGGTTCAACACTGACATCGGGTATCATACAACCAGTAGTAAGGGGTTCAGCACTGACATCGGGTACCATACAACCAGTAGTAAGGGGTTCGGCACTGACATCGGGTACCATACAACTAGTAGTAAGGGGTTCGGCACTGACATCGGGTACCATACAACTAGTAGTAAGGGGTTCAGCACTGACATCGGGTATCATACAAACAGTAGTAAGGGGTTCAACACTGACATCGGGTACCATACAACCAGTAGTAAGGGGTTCGGCACTGACATCGGGTACCATACAACCAGTAGTAAGGGGTTCAACACTGACATCGGGTATCATACAACCAGTAGTAAGGGGTTCAGCACTGACATCGGGTACCATACAACCAGTAGTAAGGGGTTCGGCACTGACATCGGGTACCATACAACCAGTAGTAAGGGGTTCAGCACTGACATCGGGTATCATACAACTAGTAGTAAGGGGTTCAGCACTGACATCGGGTACCATACAACTAGTAGTAAGGGGTTCGGCACTGACATCGGGTACCATACAACCAGTAGTAAGGGGTTCGGCACTGACATCGGGTACCATACAACTAGTAGTAAGGGGTTCAGCACTGACATCGAGTATCATACAAACAGTAGTAAGGGGTTCAGCACTGACATCGGGTATCATACAACCAGTAGTAAGGGGTTCAGCACTGACATCGGGTATCATACAACTGGTAGTAAGGGGTTCAGCACTGACCTCGGGTATCATACAACCAGTAGTAAGGGGTTCAGCACTGACATCGGGTATCATACAACCAGTAGTAAGGGGTTCAGCACTGACATCGGGTATCATACAACCAGTAGTAGGGGGTTCAGCACTGACATCGGGTATCATACAACCAGTAGAAAGGGGTTCGGCACTGACATCGGGTACCATACAACCAGTAGTAAGGGGTTCAGCACTGACATCGGGTATCATACAACCAGTAGAAAGGGGTTCGGCACTGACATCGGGTACCATACAACCAGTAGAAAGGGGTTCGGCACTGACATCGGGTATCATACAACCAGTAGTAAGGGGTTCAGCACTAACATCGGGTTTCATACAACCAGTAGAAAGGGGTTCGGCACTGACATCGGGTACCAAACAACCAGTAGAAAGGGGTTCGGCACTGACATCGGGTACCATACAACCAGTAGTAAGGGGTTCAGCACTGACATCGGGTATCATACAACCAGTAGTAAGGGGTTCGGCACTGACTTCGGGTATCATACAACCAGTAGTAAGGGGTTCGGCACTGACATCGGGTATCATACAACCAGTAGTAAGGGGTTCGGCGCTGACATCGGGTACCATACAACCAGTAATAAGGGGTTCGGCACTGACATCGGGTACCATACAACCAGTAGTAAGGGGTTCGGCACTGACATCGGGTACCATACAACCAGTTGAAAGGGGTTCGGCACTGACATCGGGTATCATACAGCCAGTAGTAAGGAGTTCAGCACTGACATCGGGTACCATGCAACCAGTAGTAAGGAGTTCGGCACTGACATCGGGTACCATACAACCAGTAGTAAGGGGTTCGGCACTGATATCGGGTACCATACAACCAGTAGTAAGGGGTTCGGCACTGACATCGGGTACCATACAACCAGTAGTAAGGGGTTCGGCACTGACATCGGGTACCATACAACCAGTAGAAAGGGATTCGGTACTGACATCGGGTATCATACAACCAGTAGTAAGGGGTTCAGCACTGACATCGGGTATCATACAACCAGTAGTAAGGGGTTCGGTACTGACATCGGGTATCATACAACCAGTAGTAAAGGGTTCGGCACTGACATCGGGTACCATACAACCAGTAGTAAGGGGTTCGGCGCTGATATCGGGTACCATACAACCAGTAGTAAGGGGTTCGGCACTGACATCGGGTACCATACAACCAGTAGTAAGGGGTTCGGCACTGACATCGGGTACCATACAACCAGTAGTAAGGGGTTCGGCACTGACATCGGGTATCATACAAACAGTAGTAAGGGGTTCAGCACTGACATCGGGTATCATACAACCAGTAGTAAGGGGTTCGCCACTGACATCGGGTATCATACAACCAGTAGTAAGGGGTTCGGCACTGACATCGGGTATCATACAACCAGTAGTAAGGGGTTCAGCACTGACATCGGGTACCATACAACCAGTAGTAAGGGGTTCAGCACTGACATCGGGTACCATACAACCAGTAGTAAGGGGTTCGGCACTGACATCGGGTACCATACAACCAGTAGTAAGGGGTTCAGCACTGACATCGGGTACCATACAACCAGTAGTAAGGGGTTCGGCACTGACATCGGGTACCATACAACCAGTAGTAAGGGGTTCAGCACTGACAACGGGTACCATACAACCAGTAGTAAGGGGTTCGGCACTGACATCGGGTACCATACAACCAGTAGAAAGGGGTTCGGCACTGACATTGGGTACCATATAACCAGTAGTAAGGGGTTCAGCACTGACATCGGGTACCATACAACCAGTAGTAAAGGGTTCAGCACTGACATTGGGTACCATACAACTAGTAGTAAGGGGTTCAGCACTGACATTGGTATCATACAACCAGTAGTAAGGGGTTCAGCACTGACATCGGGTACCATACAACTAGTAATAAGGGGTTCAGCACTGACATCGGGTACCATACAACCAGTAGTAAGGGGTTCAGAACTGACATCGGGTACCATACAACCAGTAGTAAGGGGTTTGGCACTGACATTGGGTATCATACAACCAGTAGTAAGGGGTTCGGCACTGACATTGGGTATCATACAACCAGTAGTAAGGGGTTTAGCACTGATATCGGGTACCATACAACCAGTAGTAAGGGGTTTGGCACTGACATTGGGTACCATACAACCAGTAGTAAGGGGTTCGGCACTGACATTGGGTACCATACAACCAGTAGTAAGGGGTTCAGTACTGACATCGGGTACCATACAACCAGTAGTAAAGGGTTCAGCACTGACATTGGGTACCATACAACTAGTAGTAAGGGGTTCAGCACTGACATCGGGTACCATACAACTAGTTGAAAGGGGTTCGTCACTGACATCGGGTATCATACAGCCAGTAGTAAGGAGTTCAGCACTGACATCGGGTATCATACAACCAGTAGTAAAGGGTTCGGCACTGACATCGGGTATCATACAACCAGTAGTAAGGGTTTCGGCGCTGACATCGGGTACCATACAACCAGTAGTAAGGGGTTCGGCACTGACATCGGGTATCATACAACCAGTAGTAAGGGGTTCGGCACTGACATCGGGTACCATACAACCAGTAGTAAGGGGTTCGGCACTGACATCGGGTACCATACAACCAGTAGTAAGGGGTTCGGCACTGACATCGGGTACCATACAACCAGTAGTAAGGGGTTCGGCACTGACATCGGGTACCATACAACCAGTAGTAAGGGGTTCGGCACTGACATCGGGTACCATACAACCAGTAGTAAGGGGTTCTGCGCTGACATAGGGTACCATACAACCAGTAGAAAGGGATTCGGCACTGACATCGGGTATCATACAACCAGTAGTAAGGGGTTCGGCACTGACATCGGGTATCATACAACCAGTAGTAAGGGGTTCGGCACTGACATCGGGTATCATACAACCAGTAGTAAAGGGTTCGGCACTGACATCGGGTATCATACAATCAGTAGTAAGGGGTTCGGCGCTGATATCGGGTACCATTCAACCAGTAGTAAGGGGTTCGGCACTGACATCGGGTACCATACAACCAGTAGTAAGGGGTTCGGCACTGACATTGGGTATCATACAAACAGTAGTAAGGGGTTCAGCACTGACATCAGGTATCATACAACCAGTAGTAAGGGGTTCGCCACTGACATCGGGTATCATACAACCAGTAGTAAGGGGTTCGGCACTGACATCGGGTATCATACAACCAGTAGTAAGGGGTTCAGCACTGACATCGGGTACCATACAACCAGTAGTAATGGGTTCTGCACTGACATCGGGTACCATACAACCAGTAGTAGGGGTTCGGCACTGTAATCGGGTACCATACAACCAGTAGTAGGGGTTCGGCACTGTAATCGGGTACCATACAACTAGTAATAAGGGGTTCAGCACTGACATCGGGTACCATACAACCAGTAGTAAGGGGTTCAGAACTGACATCGGGTACCATACAACCAGTAGTAAGGGGTTTGGCACTGACATTGGGTATCATACAACCAGTAGTAAGGGGTTCGGCACTGACATTGGGTATCATACAACCAGTAGTAAGGGGTTTAGCACTGATATCGGGTACCATACAACCAGTAGTAAGGGGTTTGGCACTGACATTGGGTACCATACAACCAGTAGTAAGGGGTTCGGCACTGACATTGGGTACCATACAACCAGTAGTAAGGGGTTCAGTACTGACATCGGGTACCATACAACCAGTAGTAAAGGGTTCAGCACTGACATTGGGTACCATACAACTAGTAGTAAGGGGTTCAGCACTGACATCGGGTACCATACAACTAGTTGAAAGTGGTTCGTCACTGACATCGGGTATCATACAGCCAGTAGTAAGGAGTTCAGCACTGACATCGGGTATCATACAACCAGTAGTAAGGGGTTCGGCACTGACATCGGGTATCATACAACCAGTAGTAAAGGGTTCGGCACTGACATCGGGTATCATACAACCAGTAGCAAGGGTTTCGGCGCTGACATCGGGTACCATACAACCAGTAGTAAGGGGTTCGGCACTGACATCGGGTATCATACAACCAGTAGTAAGGGGTTCGGCACTGACATCGGGTACCATACAACCAGTAGTAAGGGGTTCGGCACTGACATCGGGTACCATACAACCAGTAGTAAGGGGTTCGGCACTGACATCGGGTACCATACAACCAGTAGTAAGGGGTTCGGCACTGACATCGGGTACCATACAACCAGTAGTAAGGGGTTCGGCACTGACATCGGGTACCATACAACCAGTAGAAAGGGATTCGGCACTGACATCGGGTATCATACAACCAGTAGTAAGGGGTTCGGCACTGACATCGGGTATCATACAACCAGTAGTAAGGGGTTCGGCACTGACATCGGGTATCATACAACCAGTAGTAAATGGTTCGGCACTGACATCGGGTATCATACAATCAGTAGTAAGGGGTTCGGCGCTGATATCGGGTACCATTCAACCAGTAGTAAGGGGTTCGGCACTGACATCGGGTACCATACAACCAGTAGTAAGGGGTTCGGCACTGACATCGGGTATCATACAAACAGTAGTAAGGGGTTCAGCACTGACATCAGGTATCATACAACCAGTAGTAAGGGGTTCGCCACTGACATCGGGTATCATACAACCAGTAGTAAGGGGTTCGGCACTGACATCGGGTATCATACAACCAGTAGTAAGGGGTTCAGCACTGACATCGGGTACCATACAACCAGTAGTAATGGGTTCTGCACTGACATCGGGTACCATACAACTAGTAGTAGGGGTTCGGCACTGTAATCGGGTACCATACAACCAGTAGTAAGGGGTTCAGCACTGACATCGGGTACCATACAACCAGTAGTAAGGGGTTCGGCACTGACATCGGGTACCATACAACCAGTAGTAAGGGGTTCGGCACTGACATCGGGTATCATACAACCAGTAGTAAGGGGTTCAGCACTGACATCGGGTACCATACAACCAGTAGTAAGGGGTTCGGCACTGACATCGGGTACCATACAACCAGTAGAAAGGGGTTCGGCACTGACATTGGGTACCATACAACCAGTAGTAAGGGGTTCTGCGCTGACATCGGGTACCATACAACCAGTAGAAAGGGATTCGGCACTGACATCGGGTATCATACAACCAGTAGTAAGGGGTTCGGCACTGACATCGGGTATCATACAACCAGTAGTAAGGGGTTCGGCACTGACATCGGGTATCATACAACCAGTAGTAAATGGTTCGGCACTGACATCGGGTATCATACAATCAGTAGTAAGGGGTTCGGCGCTGATATCGGGTACCATTCAACCAGTAGTAAGGGGTTCGGCACTGACATCGGGTACCATACAACCAGTAGTAAGGGGTTCGGCACTGACATCGGGTATCATACAAACAGTAGTAAGGGGTTCAGCACTGACATCAGGTATCATACAACCAGTAGTAAGGGGTTCGCCACTGACATCGGGTATCATACAACCAGTAGTAAGGGGTTCGGCACTGACATCGGGTATCATACAACCAGTAGTAAGGGGTTCAGCACTGACATCGGGTACCATACAACCAGTAGTAATGGGTTCTGCACTGACATCGGGTACCATACAACTAGTAGTAGGGGTTCGGCACTGTAATCGGGTACCATACAACCAGTAGTAAGGGGTTCAGCACTGACATCGGGTACCATACAACCAGTAGTAAGGGGTTCGGCACTGACATCGGGTACCATACAACCAGTAGTAAGGGGTTCGGCACTGACATCGGGTATCATACAACCAGTAGTAAGGGGTTCAGCACTGACATCGGGTACCATACAACCAGTAGTAAGGGGTTCGGCACTGACATCGGGTACCATACAACCAGTAGAAAGGGGTTCGGCACTGACATTGGGTACCATACAACCAGTAGTAAGGGGTTCAGCACTGACATCGGGTACCATACAACCAGTAGTAAAGGGTTCAGCACTGACATTGGGTACCATACAACTAGTAGTAAGGGGTTCAGCACTGACATTGGGTATCATACAACCAGTAGTAAGGGGTTCAGCACTGACATCGGGTACCATACAACTAGTAGTAAGGGGTTCAGCACTGACATCGGGTACCATACAACCAGTAGTAAGGGGTTCAGAACTGACATCGGGTATTATACAACCAGTAGTAAGGGGTTCAGAACTGACATCGGGTACCATACAACCAGTAGTAAGGGGTTCGGCACTGACATTGGGTACCATACAACCAGTAGTAAGGGGTTCAGCACTGACATCGGGTACCATACAACCAGTAGTAAAGGGTTCAGCACTGACATTGGGTACCATACAACTAGTAGTAAGGGGTTCAGCACTGACATCGGGTACCATACAACTAGTAGTAAGGGGTTCAGCACTGACATCGGGTATCATAAAACCAGTAGTAAGGGGTTCAGCACTGACATCGGGTATCATACAACCAGTAGAAAGGGGTTCTGCACTGACATCGGATATCATACAAACAGTAGTAAGGGGTTCAGCACTGACATCGGGTATCATACAACCAGTAGTAAGGGGTTCGCCACTGACATCGGGTATCATACAACCAGTAGTAAGGGGTTCAGCACTGACATCGGGTATCATACAACCAGTAGTAAGGGGTTCGGCGCTGACATCGGGTACCATACAACCAGTAGTAAGGGGTTCGGCACTGACATTGGGTACCATACAACCAGTAGTAAGGGGTTCGGAACTGACATCGGGTACCATACAACCAGTAGTAAGGGGTTCGGCACTGACATCGGGTACCATACAACCAGTAGTAAGGGGTTCGGCACTGACATCGGGTATCATACAACCAGTAGTAAGGGGTTCGGCACTGACATCGGGTACCATACAACCAGTAGTAAGGGGTTCGGCACTGACATTGGGTACCATACAACCAGTAGTAAGGGGTTCGGCACTGACATTGGGTACCATACAACCAGTAGTAAAGGGTTCAGCACTGACATAGTTTTCTATATGTATTTATTATGGACATTTAAAGTTCCTAAATGTAATGTCACGAAGATTGAATATAGTATTTATAATGTTCAAGATTATAACGTGCTTTATGATAACACTATTCGCCCTGTTGTAATATAGTATTTATAATGTTCAAGATTATAACGTGCTTTATGATAACACTATTCGCCCTGTTGTAATATAGTATTTATAATGTTCAAGATTATAACGTGCTTTATGATAACACTATTCACCCTGTTGTAATATAGTATTTATAATGTTGAAGATTATAACGTGCTTTATGATAACACTATTCGCCCTGTTGTAATATAGTATTTATAATGTTCAAGATTATAACGTGCTTTATGATAACACTATTCACCCTGTTGTAATATAGTATTTATAATGTTCAAGATTATAACGTGCTTTATTATAATACTATTCACCCTGTTGTAATATAGTATTTATAATGTTCAAGATTATAACGTGCTTTATGATAACACTATTCGCCCTGTTGTAATATAGTATTTATAATGTTCAAGATTATAACGTGCTTTACGATAACACTATTCACCCTGTTGTAATATAGTATTTATAATGTTCAAGATTATAACGTGCTTTATGATAACACTATTAGCCCTGTTGTAATATAGTATTTATAATGTTCAAGATTATAACGTGCTTTATGATAACACTATGCGCCCTGTTGTAATATAGTATTTATAATGTTCAAGATTATAACGTGCTTTATGATAACACTATTTACCCTGTTGTAATATAGTATTTATAATGTTCACGATTATAACGTGCTTTATGATAACACTATTCGCCCTGTTGTAATATAGTATTTATAATGTTCAAGATAATAACGTGCTTTATGATAACACTATTCACCCTGTTGTAATATAGTATTTATAATGTTAAAGATTATAACGTGCTTTATGATAATACTATTCACCCTGTTGTAATATAGTATTTATAATGTTCAAGATTATAACGTGCTTTATGATAACACTATTCGGCCTGTTGTAATATAGTATTTATAATGTTCAAGATTATAACGTGCTTTATGATAACACTATTCGCCCTGTTGTAATATAGTATTATAATGTTCAAGATAATAACGTGCTTTATGATAACACTATTCACCCTGTTGTAATATAGTATTTATAATGTTCAAAATTATAACGTGCTTTATGATAACACTATGCGCCCTGTTGTAATATAGTATTTATAATGTTCAAGATTATAACGTGCTTTATGATAACACTATTCGCCCTGTTGTAATATAGTATTTATAATGTTCAAGATTATAACGTGCTTTATGATAACACTATTCGCCCTGTTGTAATATAGTATTTATAATGTTCAAGATTATAACGTGCTTTATGATAACACTATTCGGCCTGTTGTAATATAGTATTTATAATGTTCAAGATTATAACGTGCTTTATGATAACACTATTCGCCCTGTTGTAATATAGTATTATAATGTTCAAGATAATAACGTGCTTTATGATAACACTATTCACCCTGTTGTAATATAGTATTTATAATGTTCAAAATTATAACGTGCTTTATGATAACACTATGCGCCCTGTTGTAATATAGTATTTATAATGTTCAAGATTATAACGTGCTTTATGATAACACTATTCGCCCTGTTGTAATATAGTATTTATAATGTTCAAGATTATAACGTGCTTTATGATAACACTATTCGCCCTGTTGTAATATAGTATTTATAATGTTGAAGATTATAACGTGCTTTATGATAACACTATTCGCCCTGTTGTATGTCAGAGTTGTCATTTTACTCACACTTGACCACATGTATACTTGCTTGACCACATGTATACTTGCTTGACCACATGTATGCTTGCTTGACCACATGTATACTTGCTTGACCACACCATGTTACTTAGATGGGAGTTTTTAGCCCTGGTTTAACCCTGCCATCTTTTCTTTAGAGTGTCTGGACCAAGCCAGGAATATAATTTGTGTGTTGGTGTATCATTTTTCCCTCTGTTTGCATAATTTTTCTATTAGTGTTTGGAACTGTTCCGACAGAGTGGGGTATTTTTTCTATTAGTGTTTGGAACTGTTCCGACAGAGTGAGGGTATTTTCTCTATTAGTGTTTGGAACTGTTCCGACAGAGTGGGGGTATTTTTTCTATTAGTGTTTGGAATCGTTCCGACAGAGTGGGGGTATTTTTTCTATTAATGTTTGGAACTGTTCCGACAGAGTGGGGGTATTTTTTCTATTAATTTTTGGAACTGTTCCAACAGAGTGGGGGTATTTTCTCTATTAGTGTTTGGAACTGTTCCGACAGATGTGAGAGTATTTTTTCTATTAGTGTTTGGAAATGTTCCGACAGATTGAGGGTATTTGTTCTATTAGTGTTTGGAACTGTTCCGACAGAGTGGGGGTATTTTTTCTATTAGTGTTTGGAACTGTTCCGACAGATTGAGGGTATTTGTTCTATTAGTGTTTGGAACTGTTCCGACAGAGTGGGGGTATTTTTTCTATTAGTGTTTGGAACTGTTCCGACAGAGTGGGGATATTTTTTCTATTAGTGTTTGAAAATGTTCCGACAGAGTGAGGGTATTTGTTCTATTAGTGTTTGGAACTGCCCGGCAGAGTGGGGGTAATTTTTATATTAATGTTTGGGACTGTTCCAACAGAGGGAGGGTATTTGTTCTATTAATGTTTGGAACTGTTCCGACAGAGTGGGGGTATTTTTTCTATTAGTGTTTGGAACTGTTCCGACAGAGTGGGGATATTTTTTCTATTAATGTTTGGAACTGTTCCAACAGAGTGGGGGTATTTGTTCTATTAGTGTTTGGAACTGTTCAGACAGAGTGGGGGTATTTTTTTTATTAGTGTTTGGAACTGTTCCGACAGATTGAGGGTATTTGTTCTATTAGTGTTTGGAACTGTTCCGACAGAGTGGGGGTATTTTTTCTATTAGTGTTTGGAACTGTTCCGACAGAGTGGGGATATTTTTTCTATTAGTGTTTGAAAATGTTCCGACAGAGTGAGGGTATTTGTTCTATTAGTGTTTGGAACTGCCCGGCAGAGTGGGGGTAATTTTTATATTAATGTTTGGGACTGTTCCAACAGAGGGAGGGTATTTGTTCTATTAATGTTTGGAACTGTTCCGACAGAGTGGGGGTATTTTTTCTATTAGTGTTTGGAACTGTTCCGACAGAGTGGGGATATTTTTTCTATTAATGTTTGGAACTGTTCCAACAGAGTGGGGGTATTTGTTCTATTAGTGTTTGGAACTGTTCAGACAGAGTGGGGGTATTTTTTCTATTAGTGTTTGGAACTGTTCCGACAGATTGAGGGTATTTGTTCTATTAGTGTTTGGAACTGTTCCGACAGAGTGAGGGTATTTGTTCTATTAGTGTTTGGAACTGCTCGACAGATTGGGGGTATTTTTTATATTAATGTTTGGAACTGTTCCGACAGAGTGAGGGTATTTGTTCTATTAGTGTTTGGAACTGTTCCGACAGAGTGGGGGTATTTTTTCTATTAGTGTTTGGAAGTGTTCCGACAGAGTGAGGGTATTTTTTCTATTAGTGTTTGGAACTGTTCCGACAGAGTGGGGGTATTTTTTCTATTAGTGTTTAGAACTGTTCCGACAGAGTGGAGGTATTTTTTCTATTAGTGTTTGCAAATGTTCCGACAGTGTGATGCTATTTGTTCTATTAGTGTTTGGAACTGCCCCGACAGAGTGGGGGTATTTTTTATATTAATGTTTGGAACTGTTTCGACAGAGTGAGGGTATTTGTTTTATTAGTTTTTGGAACTGTTCCGACAGAGTGGGTTTTTTTTTCTATTAGTGTTTGGAACTGTTCCGACAGAGTGGGGGTATTTTTTCTATTAGTGTTTGGAACTGTTCCGACAGAGTGAGGGTATTTGTTCTATTAGTGTTTGGAACTGTTCCGACAGAGTGGGGGTATTTTGTCTATTAGTGTTTGGAACTGTTCCGACAGAGTGAGGGTATTTGTTCTATTAGTGTTTGGAACTGCCCGACAGATTGGGGGTATTTTTTATATTAATGTTTGGAACTGTTCCGACAGAGTGAGGGTATTTGTTCTATTAGTGTTTGGAACTGTTCCGACAGAGTGGGGGTATTTTTTCTATTAGTGTTTGGAAGTGTTCCGACAGAGTGAGGGTATTTTTTCTATTAGTGTTTGGAACTGTTCCGACAGAGTGGGGGTATTTTTTCTATTAGTGTTTAGAACTGTTCCGACAGAGTGGAGGTATTTGTTCTATTAGTGTTTGGAACTGCCCCGACAGAGTGGGGGTATTTTTTATATTAATGTTTGGAACTGTTTCGACAGAGTGAGGGTATTTGTTCTATTAGTTTTTGGAACTGTTCCGACAGAGTGGGTTTTTTTTCCTATTAGTGTTTGGAACTGTTCCGACAGAGTGGGGGTATTTTTTTTATTACTTTTTGGAACTGTTCCGACAGAGTGGGGGTATTTTTTCTATTAGTGTTTGGAACTGTTCCAACAGTGTGAGGGTAATTTTTCTATTAGTGCTTGGAACTGCCCCGACAGAGTAGGGGTATTTTTTATATTAATGTTTGGAACTGTTCCGACAGAGTGGGGGTATTTTTTCTATTATAGTTTGGAAATGTTCCGACAGAGTGGGGGTATTTTTTCTTTTAGTGTTTGGAACTGTTCCGACAGTGGGGGTATTTTTCCTATTAGTGTTTGGAACTGTTCCGACAGAGTGAGGGTATTTTTTTCTATTAGTGTTTGGAACTGTTCCGACAGAGTGAGGGTATTTGTTCTATTAGTGTTTGGAATTGTTCCGACAGAGTGAGGGTATTTGTTCTATTAGTGTTTGGAACTGTTCCGACAGAGTGAGGGTATTTGTTCTATTAGTGTTTGGAACTGTTCCGAGAGAGTGGGGGTATTTTTTCTTTTAATTTTTGGAACTTTTCCGACAGAGTGGGGGTATTTTTTCTATTAGTGTTTGGAACTGTTCCAACAGTGTGAGGGTAATTTTTCTATTAGTGTTTGGAACTGTCCCGACAGAGTAGGGGTATTTTTTATATTAATGTTTGGAACTGTTCCGACAGAGTGGGGGTATTATTTCTATTAGTGTTTGGAACTGTTCCGACAGAGTAGGGGTATTT
The DNA here is from genome assembly GCA_963680875.1 of Bathymodiolus brooksi. Classification (NCBI taxonomy): domain Eukaryota; kingdom Metazoa; phylum Mollusca; class Bivalvia; order Mytilida; family Modiolidae; genus Bathymodiolus; species Bathymodiolus brooksi. The sequence continues at coordinate 3,475,062 of OY804577.1, forward strand.
TTTATATTATAGTTTGGAACTGTTCGACAGAGTGGGGGTATTTTTTCTATTAGTGTTTGGAACTTCCCGACAGAGTAGGGGTATTTTTTATATTAATGTTTGGAACTGTTCCGACAGAGTGGGGGTATTTTTTCTATTAGTGTTTGGAACGGTTCCGACAGAGTGGGGGTATTTTTTCTTTTAGTGTTTGGAACTGTTCCGACAGTGGGGGTATTATTCCTATTCGTGTTTGGAACTGTTCCGACAGAGTGAGTGTATTTTTTCTTTTAGTGTTTGGAACTGTTCCGACAGAGTGGGAGTATTTTTTCTATTAGTGTTTGGAACTGTTCCGACAGAGTGGGGGTATTTTTTCTATTAGTGTTTGAAACTGTTCCGACAGAGTAGGGGTGTTTTTTCTATTAATTTTTGGAACTGTTCCGACAGAGTGGGGGTATTTTTTCTATTAGTGTTTGGAATTGTTCCAACAGAGTGAGGGTATTTTTTTTATTAGTGTTTGGAACTGTTCCGACAGAGTGGGGTATTTTTTCTATTAGTGTTTGGAACTTCGCGACAGAGTAGGGGTATTTTTTATATTAATGTTTGGAACTGTTCCGACAGAGTGGGGGTATTTTTTCTATTAGTGTTTGGAACTGTTCCGACAGAGTGGGGATATTTTTTCTATTAATGTTTGGAACTGTTCCAACAGAGTGGGGGTATTTGTTCTATTAGTGTTTGGAACTGTTCAGACAGAGTGGGGGTATTTTTTCTATAAGTGTTTGGGACTGTTCCGACAGAGTGGGAGTATTTTTTCTATTAGTGTTTGGAACTGTTCCAACAGAGTGAGGGTATTTTTTCTATTAGTGTTTGGAACTGCCCCGACAGAGTTGAGGTATTCTTTATATTAATGTTTGAAACTGTTCCGACAGAGTGGGAGTATTTTTTCTATTAGTGTTTGAAACTGTTGCGACAGAGTGGGGGTGTTTTTTCTATTAGTGTTTGGAACTGTTCCGACAGAGTGGGGGTATTTTTCTATTAGTGTTTGGAACTGTTCCGACAGAGTGAGGGTATTTGTTCTATTAGTGTTTGGAACTGTTCCGACAGAGTGGGGGTATTTTTTTCTATTAGTGTTTGGAACTGTTCCGACAGAGTGGGGGTATTTTTTCTATTAGTGTTTGGAAATGTTCCGACAGAGTGAGGGTATTTGTTCTATTAATATTTGGAACTGCCCCGACAGAGTGGGGGTATTTTTTATATTAATGTTTGGAACTGTTCCGACAGAGTGAGGGTATTTTTTCTATTAGTGTTTGGAACTTCCGACAGAGTGAGGATGTTTTCTCTATTAGCGTTTGGAACTGTTCCGACAGAGTGAGGGTATTTTTTCTATTAGTGTTTAGAACTGTTCCGACGGAGTGGGGGTATTTTTTCTATTAGTGTTTGGAACTGTTCCGACAGAGTGGGGGTATTTTTTCTGTTGGTGTTTGGAACTGTTCCGACAGAGTGGGGGTATTTTTTCTATTAGTATTTGGAACTGTTCCAACAGAGTGAGGGTTTTTTTTCTATTAGTGTTTGGAACTGCCCTGACAGAGTAGGAGTATTTTTTATATTAATGTTTGGAACTTTTCCGACAGAGTGGGGGTATTTTTTCTATTAGTGTTTAGAACTGTTCCGACAGAGTGGGGATATTTTTTCTATTAGTGTTTGGAACTGTTCCGACAGTGGGGGTATTTTTTCTATTAGTGTTTGGAACTGTTCCGACAGAGTGAGGGTATTTTTTCTATTAGTGTTTGGAACTGTTCCGACAGAGTGTTTTTTTTTTCTTTTAGTGTTTGGAACTGTTCCGACAGAGTGAGGGTATTTTTTCTGTTAGTGTCTGGAACTGTTCCGACAGAGTGGGGGCATTTTTTCTATTAGTGTTTGGAACTGTTCGAACAGAGTGAGGGTATTTGTTCTATTAGTGTTTGGAACTGTTCCGACAGAGTGAGGGTATTTTCTCTATTAGTGTTTGGAACTGTTCCGACAGAGTGAGGGTATTTTTTCTATTAGTGTTTGGAACTGTTCCGACAGAGTGTTTTTTTTTTTCTTTTAGTGTTTGGAACTGTTCCGACAGAGTGAGGGTATTTTTTCTGTTAGTGTCTGGAACTGTTCCGACAGAGTGGGGGCATTTTTTCTATTAGTGTTTAGAACTGTTCGAACAGAGTGAGGGTATTTTTTCTATTAGTGTTTGGAACTGTTCCGACAGAGTGGGGGTATTTTTTCTATTAGTGTTTGGAACTGTTCCGACAGAGTGGGGGTATTTTTTCTATTAGTGTTTGGAACTTCCCGACAGAGTAGGGGTATTTTTTATATTAATGTTTGGAACTGTTCCCACAGAGTGGGGGTATTTTTTCTATTAGTGTTTGAAACTGTTCCGACAGAGTGGGGGTATTTTTTCTTTTAGTGTTTGAAAATGTGCCGACAGTGGGGGTATTTTTCCTATTAGTGTTTGGAACTGTTCCGACAGAGTGAGGGTATTTTTTCTATTAGTGTTTGGAAGTGTTCCGACAAAGTGGGGGTATTTTTTCTGTTAGTGTTTGGAACTGCCCCGACAGAGTGGGGGTATTTTTTATATTAATGTTTGGAACTGTTCCGACAGAGCGAGGGTATTTGTTCTATTAGTGTTTGGAAGTGTTCAGACAGAGTGGGGGTATTTTTTCTATTAGTGATTGGAACTGTTCCGACAGAGTGGGGGTATTTTTTCTATTAGTGTTTGAAAATGTTCCGACAGAGTGAGGATATTTGTTCTATTAGTGTTTGGAACTGCCCCGACAGAGTGGGGGTATTTGTTCTATTAGTGTTTGGAACTGTTCCGACAGAGTGAGAGTATTTTTTCTATTAGAGTTTGGAACTGTTCCGACAGAGTGGGGATATTTTTTCTATTATTTTTTGGAACCGTTCCGACATTGTGAGTGTATTTGTTCTATTAATATTTGGAAATGCCCCGATAGAGTGGGGGTATTTTTTTCTATTAATGTTTGGAACTGTTCCGATAGAGTGAGAGTATTTGTTCTATTAGTGTTTGGAACTGTTCCGACAGAGTGGAGGTATTTTTTCTTTTAGTGTTTGGAACTGTTCCGACAGAGTGGGGGTATTTTTTCTATTAGTGTTTGGAACTGTTCCGACAGAGTGAGGGTATTTTTTCTATTAGTGTTTGGAACTGTTCCGACAGAGTGGGGGTATTTTTTCTATTAGTGTTTGGAACTGTTCCGACAGAGTGGGGGTATTTTTTCTATTAGTGTTTGGAACTGTTCCAACAGAGTGAGGGTATTTTTTTAATTAGTGTTTGGAACTGCCCCGACAGAGTAGGGGTATTTTTTATATTAATGTTTGAAACTGTTCCGACAGAGTTGGGGTATTATTTCTATTAGTGTTTGAAACTGTTCCGACAGAGCGGGGTTTTTTTTCTATTAGTGTTTGGAACTGTTCCGACAGAGTGGGGGTATTTTTTCTTTTAGTGTTTGGAACTGTTCCGACAGTGGTGGTATTTTTTCTATTAGTGTTTGGAACTGTTCCGACAGAGTGAGGGTATTTGTTCTATTAGTGTTTGGAACTGTTCCGACAGAGTGGGATTATTTTTTCTATTAGTGTTTGGAACTGTTCCGACAGAGTGGGGGTATTTTTTCTATTAGTGTTTGCAAATGTTCCGACAGAGTGAGGGTATTTGTTCTATTAGTATTTGGAACTGCCCCGACAGAGTGGGGGTATTTTTTATATTAATATTTGGAACTGTTCCTACAGAGTGAGGGTATTTTTTCTATTAGTGTTTGGAACTGTTCCGACAAAGTGAGGGTATTTTCTCTATTAGTGTTTGGAACTGTTCCGACAGAGTGAGGGTATTTTTTCTATTAGTGTTTGGAACTGTTTCGACAGAGTAATGGTATTTTTTCTTTTAGTGTTTGGAACTGTTCCGACAGTGGGGGTATTTTTCCTATTAGTGTTTGGAACTGTTCCGACAGAGTGAGGGTATTTTTTTCTATTAGTGTTTGGAACTGTTCCAACAGAGTGAGGGTATTTTTTCTATTAGTGTTTGGAACTGCCCTGACAGAGTAGGGGTATTTTTTATATTAAAGTTTGAAACTGTTCCGACAGAGTGGGGGTGTTTTTTCTATTATTGTTTAGAACGGTTCCGACAGAGTGGGGGTATTTTTTCTTTTAGTGTTTGGAACTGTTCCGACAGAGTGAGGCTATTTGTTCTATTAGTGTTTGGAACTGTTCCGACAGAGTGGGGGTATTTTTTTCTATTAGTGTTTGGAACTGTTCCGACAGAGTGGGGGTATTTTTTCTATTAGTATTTGGAAATGTTCCGACAGAGTGAGGGTATTTGTTCTATTAGTGTTTGGAACTGTTCCGACAAAGTGAGGGTATTTTTTCTATTAGTGTTTGGAACTGTTCCGACAGAGTGGAGGTATTTTTTCTATTAGTGTTTGGAACTGTTCCGACAGAGTGGGGGTATTTTTTCTGTTAGTGTTTGAAACTGTTCCGACAGAGTGGGGGTATTTTTTCTGTTAGTGTTTGGAACTGTTCCGACAGAGTGGGGGTATTTTATCTATTAGTGTTTGGAACTGTTCCAACAGAGTGAGGGTATTTTTTCTATTAGTGTTTGGAACTGTCCCGACAGAGTAGGGGTATTTTTATATTAGTGTTTGGAACTGTTCCGACAAAGTGGGGGTATTTTTTCTATTAGTGTTTAGAACTGTTCCGACAGAGTGAGGGTATTTGTTTTATTAGTGTTTGGAACTGTTCCGACAGAGTGGGGTTATTTTTTCTTTTAGTGTTTGGAACTTTTCCGACAGTGGGGGTATTTTTTCTATTAGTGTTTGGAACTGTTCCGACAGAGTGAGGGTATTTGTTTTATTAGTGTTTGGAACTGTTCCGACAGAGTGGGGGTATTTTTTCTATTAGTGTTTGGAACTGTTCCGACAGAGTGGGGGTATTTTTTCTATTAGTGTTTGGAAATGTTCCGACAGAGTGGGGGTATTTGTTCTATTAGTGTTTGGAACTGTTCCGACAGAGTGAGGGTATTTTCTCTATTAGTGTTTGGAAGTGTTCCGACAGAGTGAGGGTATTTGTTCTATTAGTGTTTGGAACTGTTCCGACAGAGTGAGGGTATTTTCTCTATTAGTGTTTGGAACTGTTCCGACAGAGTGAGGGTATTTTTTCTATTAATGTTTGGAACTGTTCCGAAAGAGTGGGGGTATTTTTTCTATTAGTGTTTGGAACTGTTCCGACAGAGTGAGTGTATTTTTTCTATTAGTGTTTGGAACTGTTCCGACAGAGTGGGGGTATTTTTTCTATTAGCGTTTGGAACTGTTCCGACAGAGTGGGGGTATTTTTTCTATTAGTGTTTGGAAATGTTCCGACAGTGTGAGGGTATTTGTTCTATTAGTGTTTGGAACTGCCCCGACAGGGTGGGGGTATTTTTTATACTAATGTTTGGAACTGTTCCGACAGAGTGAGGGTATTTGTTCTATTAGTGTTTGGAACTGTTCCGACAGAGTGGGGGTATTTTTTCTATTAGTGTTTGGAACTTCCCGACATAGTAGGGGTATTTTTTATATTAATGTTTGGAACTGTTCCGACAGAGTGGGGTTATTTTTTCTATTAGTGTTTGAAACTGTTCCGACAGAGTGGGGGTATTTTTTCTATTAGTGTTTGGAAGTGTTCCGACAGAGTGGGGGTATTTTTTCTGTTAGTGTTTGGAACTGTTCCGACAGATTGAGGGTATTTGTTCTATTAGTGTTTGGAACTGTTCCGACAGAGTGGGGGTATTTTTTCTATTAGTGTTTGGAACTGTTCCGACAGAGTGGGGGTATTTTTTCTATTAGTCTTTGAAAATGTTCCGACAGAGTGAGGATATTTGTTCTATTAGTGTTTGGAACTGCCCCGACAGAGTGGGGGTATTTTTTATATTAATGTTTGGAACTGTTCCGACAGAGTGAGGGTATTTGTTCTATTAGTGTTTGGAACTGTTCCGAAAGAGTGGGGGTATTTTTTCTATTAGAGTTTGGAACTGTTCCGACAGAGTGGGGGTATTTTTTCTATTAATTTTGGTAACTGTTCCGACATAGTTAAGGTATTTGTTCTATTAATATTTGGAACTGCCCAGACAGAGTGGGGGTATTTTTTTCTATTAATGTTTGGAACTGTTCCGACAGAGTGAGAGTATTTGTTCTATTAGTGTTTGGAACTGTTCCGACAGAGTGGAGGTATTTTTTCTTTTATTGTTTGGAACTGTTCCGACAGTGGGGGTATTTTTCCTATTAGTGTTTGGAACTGTTCCGACAGAGTGAGGGTATTTTTTCTATTAGTGTTTGGAACTGTTCCGACAGAGTGGGGGTATTTTTTCTATTAGTGTTTGGAACTGTTCCGACAGAGTGGGGGTATTTTTTTCTATTAGTGTTTGGAACTGTTCCAACAGGGATAGGGTATTTTTTTTATTAATGATTGGAACTGTTCCGACAGAGTGGGGGTATTTGTTCTATTAGTGTTTGGAAATGTTCCGACGGAGTGAGGGTATTTGTTCTATTAGTGTTTGGAACTGCCCCGACAGAGTGGGGGTATTTTTTATATTAATGATTGGAACTGTTCCGACAGAGTGGGGGTATTTGTTCTATTAGTGTTTGGAACTGTTCCGAGAGAGTGGGGGTATTTTTTCTATTAGTGTTTGGAACTGTTCCGACAGAGTGGGGGTATTTTTTCTATTAATTTTTGGAACTGTTCCGACAGAGTGGGGGTATTTTTTCTATTAGTGTTTGGAACTGTTCCAACAGAGTGAGGCTATTTTTTCTATTAGTGTTTGGAACTGCCCCGACAGATTAGGGGTATTTTTTCTATTAATGTTTGGAACTGTTCCGACAGAGTGGGTGTATTTTTTCTATTAGTGTTTGGAACTTCCCGACAGAGTAGGGGTATTTTTTATATTAATGTTTGGAACTGTTCCGACAGAGTAGGGGTATTTTTTCTATTAGTGTTTGGAACTGTCCCGACAGAGTGGGGGTATTTTTTCTTTTAGTGTTTGGAACTATTCCGACAGTGGGGGTATTTTTCTTATTAGTGTTTGGAACTGTTCCGACAGAGTGAGGGTATTTTTTCTATTAGTGTTTGGAACTGTTCCGACAGAGTGGGGGTATTTTTTCTATTAGTGTTTGGAACTGTTCCGACAGAGTGGGGGTATTTTTTCTATTAGTGTTTGGAACTGTTCCAACAGAGTGAGGGTATTTTTTCTATTAGTGTTTGGAACTGCCCCGACAGAGTAGGGGTATTTTTTATATTAATGTTTGAAACTGTTCCGACAGAGTGGGGGTATTTTTTCTATTAGTGTTTGAAACTGTTCCGACAGAGTGGGGGTGTTTTTTCTATTAGTGTTTAGAACTGTTCCGACAGAGTGGGGGTATTTTTTCTATTAGTATTTGAAAATGTTCCGACAGAGTGAGGATATTTGTTCTATTAGTGTTTGGAACTGCCCCGACAGAGTGGGGGTATTTTTTATATTAATGTTTGGAACTGTTCCGACAGAGTGAGGGTATTTGTTCTATTAGTGTTTGGAAGTGTTCCGACAGAGTGAGGCTATTTTTTCTATTAGTGTTTGGAACTGCCCCGACAGATTAGGGGTATTTTTTCTATTAATGTTTGGAACTGTTCCGACAGAGTGGGTGTATTTTTTCTATTAGTGTTTGGAACTTCCCGACAGAGTAGGGGTATTTTTTATATTAATGTTTGGAACTGTTCCGACAGAGTAGGGGTATTTTTTCTATTAGTGTTTGGAACTGTCCCGACAGAGTGGGGGTATTTTTTCTTTTAGTGTTTGGAACTATTCCGACAGTGGGGGTATTTTTCTTATTAGTGTTTGGAACTGTTCCGACAGAGTGAGGGTATTTTTTCTATTAGTGTTTGGAACTGTTCCGACAGAGTGGGGGTATTTTTTCTATTAGTGTTTGGAACTGTTCCGACAGAGTGGGGGTATTTTTTCTATTAGTGTTTGGAACTGTTCCAACAGAGTGAGGGTATTTTTTCTATTAGGGTTTGGAACTGCCCCGACAGAGTAGGGGTATTTTTTATATTAATGTTTGAAACTGTTCCGACAGAGTGGGGGTATTTTTTCTATTAGTGTTTGAAACTGTTCCAACAGAGTGAGGGTATTTTTTCTATTAGGGTTTGGAACTGCCCCGACAGAGTAGGGGTATTTTTTATATTAATGTTTGAAACTGTTCCGACAGAGTGGGGGTATTTTTTCTATTAGTGTTTGAAACTGTTCCGACAGAGTGGGGGTGTTTTTTCTATTAGTGTTTAGAACTGTTCCGACAGAGTGGGGGTATTTTTTCTATTAGTGTTTGAAAATGTTCCGACAGAGTGAGGATATTTGTTCTATTAGTGTTTGGAACTGCCCCGACAGAGTGGGGGTATTTTTTATATTAGTGTTTGGAAGTGTTCCGACAGAGTGGGGGTATTTGTTCTATTAGTGTTTGGAAGTGTTCAGACAGAGTGGGGGTATTTGTTCTATTAGTGTTTGGAAGTGTTCCGACAGAGTGGGGGTATTTTTTCTATTAGTGTTTGGAACTGTTCCGACAGAGTGAGGGTATTTGTTCTATTAGTGTTTGGAAGTGTTCCGACAGAGTGGGGGTATTTGTTCTATTAGTGTTTGGAAGTGTTCCGACAGAGTGGGGGTAATTTTTCTATTAGTGTTTGGAACTGTTCAGACAGAGTGAGGGTATTTTTTCTATTAGTGTTTGGAAGTGTTCCGACAGAGTGAGGGTATTTGTTCTATTAGTGTTTGGAAGTGTTCCGACAGAGTGGGGGTATTTGTTCTATTAGTGTTTGGAAGTGTTCAGACAGAGTGGGGGTATTTGTTCTATTAGTGTTTGGAAGTGTTCCGACAGAGTGGGGGTATTTTTTCTATTAGTGTTTGGAACTGTTCAGACAGAGTGGGGGTATTTTTTCTATTAGTGTTTGGAAGTGTTCCGACAGAGTGAGGGTATTTTTTCTACTAGTGTTTGGAAGTGTTCCGACAGAGTGGGGGTATTTTTTCTTTTAGTGTTTGGAATTATTCCGACAGTGGGGTTATTTTTCTTATTAGTGTTTGGAACTGTTCCGACAGAGTGAGGGTATTTTTTCTATTAGTGTTTGGAACTGTTCCGACAGAGTGGGGGTATTTTTTCTATTAGTGTTTGGAACTGTTCCAACAGAGTGAGGGTATTTGTTCTATTAGTGTTTGGAACTGCCCCGACAGAGTAGGGGTATTTTTTATATTAATGTTTGAAACTGTTCCGACAGAGTTGGGGTATTTTTTCTATTAGTGTTTGAAACTGTTCCGACAGAGTCGGGGTGTTTTTTCTATTAATGTTTAGAACTGTTCCGACAGAGTGGGGGTATTTTTTCTATTAGTGTTTGAAAATGTTCCGACAGAGTAAGGATATTTGTTCTATTAGTGTTTGGAACTGCCCCGACAGAGTGGGGGTATTTTTTATATTAATGTTTGGAACTGTTCCGACAGAGTGAGGGTATTTGTTCTATTAGTGTTTGGAAGTGTTCCGACAGAGTGGGGGTATTTTTTCTATTAGTGTTTGGAACTGTTCAGACAGAGTGGGGGTATTTTTTCTATTAGTGTTTGGAAGTGTTCCGACAGAGTGAGGGTATTTTTTCTATTAGTGTTTGGAAGTGTTCCGACAGAGTGGGAGTATTTTTTCTATTAGTGTTTGGAAGTGTTCCGACAGAGTGGGGGTATTTGTTCTATTAGTGTTTGGAAGTGTTCCGACAGAGTAGGGGTATTTTTTCTATTAGTGTTTGGAAGTGTTCCGACAGAGTGAGGGTATTTGTTCTATTAGTGTTTGGAAGTGTTCCGACGGAGTGAGGGTATTTGTTCTATTAGTGTTTGGAAGTGGTCCGACAGAGTGAGGGTATTTTTTCTATTAGTGTTTGGAAGTGTTCCGACAGAGTGAGGGTATTTTTTCTATTAGTGTTTGGAAGTGTTCCGATAGAGTGAGGGTATTTGTTCTATTAGTGTTTGGAAGTGTTCCGACAGAGTGGGGGTATTTGTTCTATTAGTGTTTGGAAGTGTTCCGACAGAGTGGGGGTATTTGTTCTATTAGAGTTTGGAAGTGTTCCGACAGAGTGGGGGTATTTTTTCTATTAGTGTTTGGAACTGTTCAGACAGAGTGGGGGTATTTTTTCTATTAGTGTTTGGAAGTGTTCCGACAGAGTGAGGGTATTTTTTCTATTAGTGTTTGGAAGTGTTCCGACAGAGTGGGGGTATTTTTTCTATTAGTGTTTGGAAGTGTTCCGACAGAGTGGGGGTATTTCTTCTATTAGTGTTTGGAACTGTTCCGACAGAGTGGGGGTATTTTTTCTATTAGTGTTTGGAACTGTTCCGACAGAGTGGGGGTATTTTTTCTATTAGTGTTTGGAACTGTTCCAACAGAGTGAGGGTATTTTTTCTATTAGTGTTTGGAACTGCCCCGACAGAGTAGGGGTATTTGTTCTATTAGTGTTTGGAAGTGTTCCGACAGAGTGGGGGTATTTGTTCTATTAGTGTTTGGAATTGTTCCGACAGAGTGGGGGTATTTTTTCTATTAGTGTTTGGAACTGTTCAGACAGAGTGGGGGTATTTTTTCTATTAGTGTTTGGAAGTGTTCCGACAGAGTGAGGGTATTTTTTCTATTAGTGTTTGGAAGTGTTCCGACAGAGTGGGGGTATTTTTTCTATTAGTGTTTGGAAGTGTTCCGACAGAGTGGGGGTATTTTTTCTATTCGTGTTTGGAAGTGTTCCGACAGAGTGGGGGTATTTTTTCTATTAGTGTTTGGAAGTGTTCCGACAGAGTGGGGGTATTTTTTCTATTAGTGTTTGGAACTGTTCAGACAGAGTGGGGGTATTTTTTCTATTAGTGTTTGGAAGTGTTCCGACAGAGTGGGGGTATTTTTTCTATTAGTGTTTGGAAGTGTTCCGACAAAGTGGGGGAATTTTTTCTATTAGTGTTTGGAACTGTTCAGACAGAGTGGGGGTATTTTTTCTATTAGTGTTTGGAAGTGTTCCGACAGAGTGGGGGTATTTTTTCTATTAGTGTTTGGAAGTGTTCCGACAAAGTGGGGGTATTTTTTCTATTAGTGTTTGGAAGTGTTCCGACAGAGTGGGGGTATTTTTTCTATTAGTGTTTGGAACTGTTCAGACAGAGTGGGGGTATTTTTTCTATTAGTGTTTGGAAGTGTTCCGACAGAGTGAGGGTATTTGTTCTATTAGTGTTTGGAACTGTTCCGAGAGAGTGGGGGTATTTTTTCTATTAGTGCTTGGAACTGTTCCGACAGAGTGGGGGTATTTTTTCTATTAATTTTTGGAACTGTTCCGACAGAGTGGGGGTATTTTTTCTATTAGTGTTTAGAACTGTTCCGACAGAGTGGGGGTATTTTTTCTATTAGTGTTTGAAAATGTTCCGACAGAGTGAGGATATTTGTTCTATTAGTGTTTGGAACTGCCCCGACAGAGTGGGGGTATTTTTTATATTAATGTTTGGAACTGTTCCGACAGAGTGAGGTTATTTGTTCTATTAGTGTTTGGAAGTGTTCCGACAGAGTGGGGGTATTTGTTCTATTAGTGTTTGGAAGTGTTCCGACAGAGTGGGGGTATTTTTTCTATTAGTGTTTGGAACTGTTCAGACAGAGTGGGGGTATTTTTTCTATTAGTGTTTGGAAGTGTTCCGACAGAGTGAGGGTATTTTTTCTATTAGTGTTTGGAAGTGTTCCGACAGAGTGGGGGTATTTTTTCTATTAGTGTTTGGAAGTGTTCCGACAGAGTGGGGGTATTTTTTCTATTAGTGTTTGGAAGTGTTCCGACAGAGTGGGGGTATTTTTTCTATTAGTGTTTGGAACTGTTCAGACAGAGTGGGGGTATTTTTTTCTATTAGTGTTTGGAAGTGTTCCCACAGAGTGAGGGTATTTTTTCTATTAGTGTTTGGAAGTGTTCCGACAGAGTGGGGGTATTTTTTCTATTAGTGTTTGGAAGTGTTCCGACAGAGTGGGGGTATTTTTTCTATTAGTGTTTGGAAGTGTTCCGACAGAGTGGGGGTATTTTTTCTATTAGTGTTTGGAACTGTTCAGACAGAGTGGGGGTATTTTTTCTATCAGTGTTTGGAAGTGTTCCGACAGACTGAGGGTATTTGTTCTATTAGTGTTTGGAACTGTTCCGAGAGAGTGGGGGTATTTTTTCTATTAGTATTTGGAACTGTTCCGACAGAGTGGGGGTATTTTTACTATTAATTTTTGGAACTGTTCCGACAGAGTGGGGGTATTTTTTCTATTAGTGTTTGGAACTGTTCCGACAGAGTGAGGCTATTTTTTCTATTAGTTTTTGGAACTGCCCCGACAGAGTAGGGGTATTTTTTCTATTAATGTTTGGAACTGTTCCGACAGAGTGGGTGCATTTTTTCTATTAGTGTTTGGAACTTCCCGACAGAGTAGGGGTATTTTTTATATTAATGTTTGGAACTGTTCCGACAGAGTGGGGGTATCTTTTCTATTAGTGTTTGGAACTGTTCAGACAGAGTGGGGGTATTTTTTCTTTTAGTGTTTGGAACTATTCCGACAGTGGGGGTATTTTTCTTATTAGTGTTTGGAACTGTTCCGACAGAGTGAGGGTATTTTTTCTATTCGTGTTTGGAACTGTTCCGACAGAGTGAGGGTATTTGTTCTATTAGTGTTTGGAACTGTTCCGACAGAGTGAGGGTATTTTTTCTATTAGTGTTTGGAACTGTTCCAACAGAGTGAGGGTATTTTTTCTATTAGTGTTTGGAACTGCCCCAACAGAGTAGGGGTATTTTTTATATTAATGTTTGAAACTGTTCCGACAGAGTGGGGGTATTTTTTCTATTAGTGTTTGAAACTGTTCCGACAGAGTGGGGGTGTTTTTTCTATTAGTGTTTGAAAATGTTCCGACAGAGTGAGGAAATTTGTTCTATTAGTGTTTGGAACTGCCCAGACAGAGTGGGGGTATTATTTATATTAATGTTTGGAACTGTTCCGAAAGAGTGAGGGTATTTGTTCTATTAGTGTTTGGAACTGTTCCGACAGAGTGAGGTTATTTTCTCTATTAGTGTTTGGAACTGTTCCGACAGAGTGAGGGTATTTGTTCTATTAGTGTTTGGAAGTGTTCCGACAGAGTGGGGGTAATTTTTCTATTAGTGTTTGGAACTGTTCAGACAGAGTGGGGGTCTTTTTTCTATTAGTGTTTGGAAGTGTTCCGACAGAGTGAAGGTATTTTTTCTATTAGTGTTTGGAAGTGTTCCGACAGAGTGGGAGTATTTTTTCTATTAGTGTTTGGAAGTGTTCCGACAGAGTGGGGGTATTTGTTCTATTAGTGTTTGGAAGTGTTCCGACAGAGTAGGGGTATTTTTTCTATTAGTGTTTGGAAGTGTTCCGACAGAGTGAGGGTATTTGTTCTATTAGTGTTTGGAAGTGTTCCGACGGAGTGAGGGTATTTGTTCTATTAGTGTTTGGAAGTGGTCCGACAGAGTGAGGGTATTTTTTCTATTAGTGTTTGGAACTGTTCCGACAGAGTGAGGGTATTTTTTCTATTAGTGTTTGGAAGTGTTCCGACAGAGTGAGGGTGTTTGTTCTATTAGTGTTTGGAAGTGTTCCGACAGAGTGGGGGTATTTGTTCTATTAGTGTTTGGAAGTGTTCCGACAGAGTGGGGGTATTTGTTCTATTAGAGTTTGGAAGTGTTCCGACAGAGTGGGGGTATTTTTTCTATTAGTGTTTGGAACTGTTCAGACAGAGTGGGGGTATTTTTTCTATTAGTGTTTGGAAGTGTTCCGACAGAGTGAGGGTATTTTTTCTATTAGTGTTTGGAAGTGTTCCGACAGAGTGGGGGTATTTTTTCTATTAGTGTTTGGAAGTGTTCCGACAGAGTGGGGGTATTTTTTCTATTAGTGTTTGGAACTGTTCCGACAGAGTGGGGGTATTTTTTCTATTAGTGTTTGGAACTGTTCCGACAGAGTGGGGGTATTTTTTCTATTAGTGTTTGGAACTGTTCCAACAGAGTGAGGGTATTTTTTCTATTAGTGTTTGGAACTGCCCCGACAGAGTAGGGGTATTTGTTCTATTAGTGTTTGGAAGTGTTCCGACAGAGTGGGGGTATTTGTTCTATTAGTGTTTGGAATTGTTCCGACAGAGTGAGGGTATTTTTTCTATTAGTGTTTGGAACTGTTCAGACAGAGTGGGGGTATTTTTTCTATTAGTGTTTGGAAGTGTTCCGACAGAGTGAGGGTATTTTTTTTATTAGTGTTTGGAAGTGTTCCGACAGAGTGGGGGTATTTTTTCTATTAGTGTTTGGAAGTGTTCCGACAGAGTGGGGGTATTTTTTCTATTCGTGTTTGGAAGTGTTCCGACAGAGTGGGGGTATTTTTTCTATTAGTGTTTGGAAGTGTTCCGACAGAGTGGGGGTATTTTTTCTATTAGTGTTTGGAACTGTTCAGACAGAGTGGGGGTATTTATTTTATTAGTGTTTGGAAGTGTTCCGACAGAGTGGGGGTATTTTTTCTATTAGTGTTTGGAAGTGTTCCGACAAAGTGGGGGTATTTTTTCTATTAGTGTTTGGAAGTGTTCCGACAGAGTGGGGGTATTTTTTCTATTAGTGTTTGGAACTGTTCAGACAGAGTGGGGGTATTTTTTCTATTAGTGTTTGGAAGTGTTCCGACAGAGTGAGGGTATTTGTTCTATTAGTGTTTGGAACTGTTCCGAGAGAGTGGGGGTATTTTTTCTATTAGTGTTTGGAACTGTTCCGACAGAGTGGGGGTATTTTTTCTATTAATTTTTGGAACTGTTCCGACAGAGTGGGGGTATTTTTTCTATTAGTGTTTAGAACTGTTCCGACAGAGTGGGGGTATTTTTTCTATTAGTGTTTGAAAATGTTCCGACAGAGTGAGGATATTTGTTCTATTAGTGTTTGGAACTGCCCCGACAGAGTGGGGGTATTTTTTATATTAATGTTTGGAACTGTTCCGACAGAGTGAGGTTATTTGTTCTATTAGTGTTTGGAAGTGTTCCGACAGAGTGGGGGTATTTGTTCTATTAGTGTTTGGAAGTGTTCCGACAGAGTGGGGGTATTTTTTCTATTAGTGTTTGGAACTGTTCAGACAGAGTGGGGGTATTTTTTCTATTAGTGTTTGGAAGTGTTCCGACAGAGTGAGGGTATTTTTTCTATTAGTGTTTGGAAGTGTTCCGACAGAGTGGGGGTATTTTTTCTATTAGTGTTTGGAAGTGTTCCGACAGAGTGGGGGTATTTTTTCTATTAGTGTTTGGAAGTGTTCCGACAGAGTGGGGGTATTTTTTCTATTAGTGTTTGGAACTGTTCAGACAGAGTGGGGGTATTTTTTCTATTAGTGTTTGGAAGTGTTCCCACAGAGTGAGGGTATTTTTTCTATTAGTGTTTGGAAGTGTTCCGACAGAGTGGGGGTATTTTTTCTATTAGTGTTTGGAAGTGTTCCGACAAAGTGGGGGTATTTTTTCTATTAGTGTTTGGAAGTGTTCCGACAGAGTGGGGGTATTTTTTCTATTAGTGTTTGGAACTGTTCAGACAGAGTGGGGGTATTTTTTCTATCAGTGTTTGGAAGTGTTCCGACAGACTGAGGGTATTTGTTCTATTAGTGTTTGGAACTGTTCCGAGAGAGTGGGGGTATTTTTTCTATTAGTGTTTGGAACTGTTCCGACAGAGTGGGGGTATTTTTACTATTAATTTTTGGAACTGTTCCGACAGAGTGGGGGTATTTTTTCTATTAGTGTTTGGAACTGTTCCAACAGAGTGAGGCTATTTTTTCTATTAGTTTTTGGAACTTCCCCGACAGAGTAGGCGTATTTTTTCTATTAATGTTTGGAACTGTTCCGACAGAGTGGGTGCATTTTTTCTATTAGTGTTTGGAACTTCCCGACAGAGTAGGGGTATTTTTTATATTAATGTTTGGAACTGTTCCGACAGAGTGGGGGTATTTTTTCTATTAGTGTTTGGAACTGTTCAGACAGAGTGGGGGTATTTTTTCTTTTAGTGTTTGGAACTATTCCGACAGTGGGGGTATTTTTCTTATTAGTGTTTGGAACTGTTCCGACAGAGTGAGAGTATTTTTTCTATTCGTGTTTGGAACTGTTCCGACAGAGTGAGGGTATTTGTTCTATTAGTGTTTGGAAGTGTTCCGACAGAGTGAGGGTATTTTTTCTATTAGTGTTTGGAACTGTTCCAACAGAGTGAGGGTATTTTTTCTATTAGTGTTTGGAACTGCCCCAACAGAGTAGGGGTATTTTTTATATTAATGTTTGAAACTGTTCCGACAGAGTGGGGGTGTTTTTTCTATTAGTGTTTAGAACTGTTCTGACAGAGTGGGGGTATTTTTTCTATTAGTGTTTGAAAATGTTCCGACAGAGTGAGGAAATTTGTTCTATTAGTGTTTGGAACTGCCCAGACAGAGTGGGGGTATTTTTTATATTAATGTTTGGAACTGTTCCGAAAGAGTGAGGGTATTTGTTCTATTAGTGTTTGGAACTGTTCCGACAGAGTGAGGTTATTTTCTCTATTAGTGTTTGGAACTGTTCCGACAGAGTGAGGGTATTTGTTCTATTAGTGTTTGGAAGTGTTCCGACAGAGTGGGGGTAATTTTTCTATTAGTGTTTGGAACTGTTCAGACAGAGTGGGGGTCTTTTTTCTATTAGTGTTTGGAAGTGTTCCGACAGAGTGAAGGTATTTTTTCTATTAGTGTTTGGAAGTGTTCCGACAGAGTGGGAGTATTTTTTCTATTAGTGTTTGGAAGTGTTCCGACAGAGTGGGGGTATTTGTTCTATTAGTGTTTGGAAGTGTTCCGACAGAGTAGGGGTATTTTTTCTATTAGTGTTTGGAAGTGTTCCGACAGAGTGAGGGTATTTGTTCTATTAGTGTTTGGAAGTGTTCCGACGGAGTGAGGGTATTTGTTCTATTAGTGTTTGGAAGTGGTCCGACAGAGTGAGGGTATTTTTTCTATTAGTGTTTGGAACTGTTCCGACAGAGTGAGGGTATTTTTTCTATTAGTGTTTGGAAGTGTTCCGACAGAGTGAGGGTGTTTGTTCTATTAGTGTTTGGAAGTGTTCCGACAGAGTGGGGGTATTTGTTCTATTAGTGTTTGGAAGTGTTCCGACAGAGTGGGGGTATTTGTTCTATTAGAGTTTGGAAGTGTTCCGACAGAGTGGGGGTATTTTTTCTATTAGTGTTTGGAACTGTTCAGACAGAGTGGGGGTATTTTTTCTATTAGTGTTTGGAAGTGTTCCGACAGAGTGAGGGTATTTTTTCTATTAGTGTTTGGAAGTGTTCCGACAGAGTGGGGGTATTTTTTCTATTAGTGTTTGGAAGTGTTCCGACAGAGTGGGGGTATTTTTTCTATTAGTGTTTGGAACTGTTCCGACAGAGTGGGGGTATTTTTTCTATTAGTGTTTGGAACTGTTCCGACAGAGTGGGGGTATTTTTTCTATTAGTGTTTGGAACTGTTCCAACAGAGTGAGGGTATTTTTTCTATTAGTGTTTGGAACTGCCCCGACAGAGTAGGGGTATTTGTTCTATTAGTGTTTGGAAGTGTTCCGACAGAGTGGGGGTATTTGTTCTATTAGTGTTTGGAATTGTTCCGACAGAGTGAGGGTATTTTTTCTATTAGTGTTTGGAACTGTTCAGACAGAGTGGGGGTATTTTTTCTATTAGTGTTTGGAAGTGTTCCGACAGAGTGAGGGTATTTTTTTTATTAGTGTTTGGAAGTGTTCCGACAGAGTGGGGGTATTTTTTCTATTAGTGTTTGGAAGTGTTCCGACAGAGTGGGGGTATTTTTTCTATTCGTGTTTGGAAGTGTTCCGACAGAGTGGGGGTATTTTTTCTATTAGTGTTTGGAAGTGTTCCGACAGAGTGGGGGTATTTTTTCTATTAGTGTTTGGAACTGTTCAGACAGAGTGGGGGTATTTATTTTATTAGTGTTTGGAAGTGTTCCGACAGAGTGGGGGTATTTTTTCTATTAGTGTTTGGAAGTGTTCCGACAAAGTGGGGGTATTTTTTCTATTAGTGTTTGGAAGTGTTCCGACAGAGTGGGGGTATTTTTTCTATTAGTGTTTGGAACTGTTCAGACAGAGTGGGGGTATTTTTTCTATTAGTGTTTGGAAGTGTTCCGACAGAGTGAGGGTATTTGTTCTATTAGTGTTTGGAACTGTTCCGAGAGAGTGGGGGTATTTTTTCTATTAGTGTTTGGAACTGTTCCGACAGAGTGGGGGTATTTTTTCTATTAATTTTTGGAACTGTTCCGACAGAGTGGGGGTATTTTTTCTATTAGTGTTTAGAACTGTTCCGACAGAGTGGGGGTATTTTTTCTATTAGTGTTTGAAAATGTTCCGACAGAGTGAGGATATTTGTTCTATTAGTGTTTGGAACTGCCCCGACAGAGTGGGGGTATTTTTTATATTAATGTTTGGAACTGTTCCGACAGAGTGAGGTTATTTGTTCTATTAGTGTTTGGAAGTGTTCCGACAGAGTGGGGGTATTTGTTCTATTAGTGTTTGGAAGTGTTCCGACAGAGTGGGGGTATTTTTTCTATTAGTGTTTGGAACTGTTCAGACAGAGTGGGGGTATTTTTTCTATTAGTGTTTGGAAGTGTTCCGACAGAGTGAGGGTATTTTTTCTATTAGTGTTTGGAAGTGTTCCGACAGAGTGGGGGTATTTTTTCTATTAGTGTTTGGAAGTGTTCCGACAGAGTGGGGGTATTTTTTCTATTAGTGTTTGGAAGTGTTCCGACAGAGTGGGGGTATTTTTTCTATTAGTGTTTGGAACTGTTCAGACAGAGTGGGGGTATTTTTTCTATTAGTGTTTGGAAGTGTTCCCACAGAGTGAGGGTATTTTTTCTATTAGTGTTTGGAAGTGTTCCGACAGAGTGGGGGTATTTTTTCTATTAGTGTTTGGAAGTGTTCCGACAGAGTGGGGGTATTTTTTCTATTAGTGTTTGGAAGTGTTCCGACAGAGTGGGGGTATTTTTTCTATTAGTGTTTGGAACTGTTCAGACAGAGTGGGGGTATTTTTTCTATCAGTGTTTGGAAGTGTTCCGACAGACTGAGGGTATTTGTTCTATTAGTGTTTGGAACTGTTCCGAGAGAGTGGGGGTATTTTTTCTATTAGTGTTTGGAACTGTTCCGACAGAGTGGGGGTATTTTTACTATTAATTTTTGGAACTGTTCCGACAGAGTGGGGGTATTTTTTCTATTAGTGTTTGGAACTGTTCCAACAGAGTGAGGCTATTTTTTCTATTAGTTTTTGGAACTTCCCCGACAGAGTAGGCGTATTTTTTCTATTAATGTTTGGAACTGTTCCGACAGAGTGGGTGCATTTTTTCTATTAGTGTTTGGAACTTCCCGACAGAGTAGGGGTATTTTTTATATTAATGTTTGGAACTGTTCCGACAGAGTGGGGGTATTTTTTCTATTAGTGTTTGGAACTGTTCAGACAGAGTGGGGGTATTTTTTCTTTTAGTGTTTGGAACTATTCCGACAGTGGGGGTATTTTTCTTATTAGTGTTTGGAACTGTTCCGACAGAGTGAGAGTATTTTTTCTATTCGTGTTTGGAACTGTTCCGACAGAGTGAGGGTATTTGTTCTATTAGTGTTTGGAAGTGTTCCGACAGAGTGAGGGTATTTTTTCTATTAGTGTTTGGAACTGTTCCAACAGAGTGAGGGTATTTTTTCTATTAGTGTTTGGAACTGCCCCAACAGAGTAGGGGTATTTTTTATATTAATGTTTGAAACTGTTCCGACAGAGTGGGGGTGTTTTTTCTATTAGTGTTTAGAACTGTTCTGACATAGTGGGGGTATTTTTTCTATTAGTGTTTGAAAATGTTCCGACAGAGTGAGGAAATTTGTTCTATTAGTGTTTGGAACTGCCCAGACAGAGTGGGGGTATTTTTTATATTAATGTTTGGAACTGTTCCGAAAGAGTGAGGGTATTTGTTCTATTAGTGTTTGGAACTGTTCCGACAGAGTGAGGTTATTTTCTCTATTAGTGTTTGGAACTGTTCCGACAGAGTGAGGGTATTTGTTCTATTAGTGTTTGGAACTGTTCCGACAGAGTGGGGGTAATTTTTCTATTAGTGTTTGGAACTGTTCAGACAGAGTGGGGGTATTTTTTCTATTAGTGTTTGGAAGTGTTCCGACAGAGTGAGGGTATTTTTTCTATTAGTGTTTGGAAGTGTTCCGACAGAGTGGGGGTATTTTTTCTATTAGTGTTTGGAAGTGTTCCGACAGAGTGGGAGTATTTTTTCTATTAGTGTTTGGAACTGTTCTGACAGAGTGGGGGAATTTTTTCTATTAGTGTTTGGAACTGTTCCGACAGAGTGGGGGTATTTTTTCTATTAGTGTTTGGAACTGTTCCGACAGAGTGAGGGTATTTTTTCTATTAGTGTTTGGAAGTGTTCCGACAGAGTGGGTGTATTTTTTCTATTAGTGTTTGGAAGTGTTCCGACAGAGTGGGTGTATTTGTTCTATTAGTGTTTGGAAGTGTTCCGACAGAGTGGGGGTATTTTTTCTATTAGTGTTTGGAACTGTTCAGACAGAGTGGGGGTATTTTTTCTATTAGTGTTTGGAAGTGTTCCGACAGAGTGGGGGTATTTTTTCTATTAGTGTTTGGAAGTGTTCCGACAGAGTGAGGCTATTTGTTCTATTAGTGTTTGGAAGTGTTCCGACAGAGTGAGGGTATTTTTTCTATTAGTGTTTGGAACTGTTCCGACAGAGTGAGGGTATTTTTTCTATTAGTGTTTGGGAGTGTTCCGACAGAGTGAGGGTATTTGTTCTATTAGTGTTTGGAAGTGTTCCGACAGAGTGGGGGTATTTGTTCTATTAGTGTTTGGAACTGTTCCGACAGAGTAGGGGTATTTGTTCTATTAGTGTTTGGAAGTGTTCCGACAGAGTGGGGGTATTTTTTCTATTAGTGTTTGGAACTGTTCAGACAGAGTGGGGGTATTTTTTCTATTAGTGTTTGGAAGTGTTCCGACAGAGTGAGGGTATTTTTTCTATTAGTGTTTGGAAGTGTTCCGACAGAGTGGGGGTATTTTTTCTATTAGTGTTTGGAACTGTTCCGACAGAGTGGGGGTATTTTTTCTATTAGTGTTTGGAACTGTTCCGACAGAGTGGGGGTATTTTTTCTATTAGTGTTTGGAACTGTTCCGACAGAGTGGGGGTATTTTTTCTATTAGTGTTTGGAACTGTTCCGACAGAGTGGGGGTATTTTTTCTATTAGTGTTTAGAACTGTTCCGACAGAGTGGGGATATTTGTTCTATTAGTGTTTGAAAATGTTTCGACAGAGTGAGGATATTTGTTCTATTAGTGTTTGGAACTGCCCCGACAGAGTGGAGGTATTTTTTATATTAATGTTTGGAACTGTTCCGACAGAATGAGGGTATTTGTTCTATTAGTGTTTGGAAGTGTTCCGACAGAGTGGGGGTATTTGTTCTATTAGTGTTTGGAAGTGTTCCGACAGAGTGGGGGTATTTTTTCTATTAGTGTTTGGAACTGTTCAGACAGAGTGGGGGTATTTTTTCTATTAGTGTTTGGAAGTGTTCCGACAGAGTGGGGGTATTTTTTCTATTAGTGTTTGGAAGTGTTCCGACAGAGTGAGGGTATTTGTTCTATTAGTGTTTGGAAGTGTTCCGACAGAGTGGGGGTATTTTTTCTATTAGTGTTTGGAACTGTTCCGACAGAGTGGGGGTATTTTTTTTATTAGTGTTTGGAACTGTTCCGACAGAGTGAGGGTATTTTTTCTATTAGTGTTTGGAAGTGTTCCGACAGAGTGGGTGTATTTTTTCTATTAGTGTTTGGAAGTGTTCCGACAGAGTGGGGGTATTTGTTCTATTAGTGTTTGGAAGTGTTCCGACAGAGTGGGGGTATTTTTTCTATTAGTGTTTGGAACTGTTCAGACAGAGTGGGGGTATTTTTTCTATTAGTGTTTGGAAGTGTTCCGACAGAGTGGGGGTATTTTTTCTATTAGTGTTTGGAAGTGTTCCGACAGAGTGAGGGTATTTGTTCTATTAGTGTTTGGAAGTGTTCCGACAGAGTGGGGGTATTTGTTCTATTAGTGTTTGGAAGTGTTCCGACAGAGTGGGGGTATTTGTTCTATTAGTGTTTGGAAGTGTTCCGACAGAGTGGGGGTATTTGTTCTATTAGTGTTTGGAAGTGTTCCGACAGAGTGGGGGTATTTTTTCTATTAGTGTTTGGAACTGTTCAGACAGAGTGGGGGTATTTTTTCTATTAGTGTTTGGAAGTGTTCCGACGGAGTGGGGGTATTTTTTCTATTAGTGTTTGGAAGTGTTCCGACAGAGTGAGGGTATTTGTTCTATTAGTGTTTGGAAGTGTTCCGACAGAGTGAGGGTATTTGTTCTATTAGTGTTTGGAAGTGTTCCGACAGAGTGAGGGTATTTTTTCTATTAGTGTTTGGAACTGTTCCTACAGAGTGAGGGTATTTTTTCTATTAGTGTTTCGAAGTGTTTCGACAGAGTGAGGGTATTTGTTCTATTAGTGTTTGGAAGTTTTCCGACAGAGTGGGGGTATTTGTTCTATTAGTATTTGGAACTGCCCCGACAGAGTAGGGGTATTTGTTCTATTAGTGTTTGGAAGTGTTCCGACAGAGTGGGGGTATTTGTTCTATTAGTGTTTGGAATTGTTCCGACAGAGTGGGGGTATTTTTTCTATTAGTGTTTGGAACTGTTCAGACAGAGTGGGGGTATTTTTTCTATTAGTGTTTGGAAGTGTTCCGACAGAGTGAGGGTATTTTTTCTATTAGTGTTTGGAAGTGTTCCGACAGAGTGGGGGTATTTTTTCTATTAGTGTTTGGAAGTGTTCCGACAGAGTGGGGGTATTTTTTCTATTCGTGTTTGGAAGTGTTCCGACAGAGTGGGGGTATTTTTTCTATTAGTGTTTGGAAGTGTTCCGACAGAGTGGGGGTATTTTTTCTATTAGTGTTTGGAACTGTTCAGACAGAGTGGGGGTATTTTTTCTATTAGTGTTTGGAAGTGTTCCGACAGAGTGGGGGTATTTTTTCTATTAGTGTTTGGAAGTGTTCCGACAAAGTGGGGGTATTTTTTCTATTAGTGTTTGGAAGTGTTCCGACAGAGTGGGGGTATTTTTTCTATTAGTGTTTGGAACTGTTCAGACAGAGTGGGGGTATTTTTTCTATTAGTGTTTGGAAGTGTTCCGACAGAGTGAGGGTATTTGTTCTATTAGTGTTTGGAACTGTTCCGAGAGAGTGGGGGTATTTTTTCTATTAGTGTTTGGAACTGTTCCGACAGAGTGGGGGTATTTTTTCTATTAATTTTTGGAACTGTTCCGACAGAGTGGGGGTATTTTTTCTATTAGTGTTTAGAACTGTTCCGACAGAGTGGGGGTATTTTTTCTATTAGTGTTTGAAAATGTTCCGACAGAGTGAGGATATTTGTTCTATTAGTGTTTGGAACTGCCCCGACAGAGTGGGGGTATTTTTTATATTAATGTTTGGAACTGTTCCGACAGAGTGAGGTTATTTGTTCTATTAGTGTTTGGAAGTGTTCCGACAGAGTGGGGGTATTTGTTCTATTAGTGTTTGGAAGTGTTCCGACAGAGTGGGGGTATTTTTTCTATTAGTGTTTGGAACTGTTCAGACAGAGTGGGGGTATTTTTTCTATTAGTGTTTGGAAGTGTTCCGACAGAGTGAGGGTATTTTTTCTATTAGTGTTTGGAAGTGTTCCGACAGAGTGGGGGTATTTTTTCTATTAGTGTTTGGAAGTGTTCCGACAGAGTGGGGGTATTTTTTCTATTAGTGTTTGGAAGTGTTCCGACAGAGTGGGGGTATTTTTTCTATTAGTGTTTGGAACTGTTCAGACAGAGTGGGGGTATTTTTTCTATTAGTGTTTGGAAGTGTTCCCACAGAGTGAGGGTATTTGTTCTATTAGTGTTTGGAACTGTTCCGACAGAGTGGGGGTATTTGTTCTATTAGTGTTTGGAAGTGTTCCGACAGAGTGGGGGTATTTTTTCTATTAGTGTTTGGAAGTGATCCGACAGAGTGGGGGTATTTTTTCTATTAGTGTTTGGAAGTGTTCCGACAGAGTGGGGGTATTTTTTCTATTAGTGTTTGGAAGTGTTCCGACAGAGTGGGGGTATTTTTTCTATTAGTGTTTGGAAGTGTTCCGACAGAGTGGGGGTATTTTTTTCTATTAGTGTTTGGAACTGTTCAGACAGAGTGGGGGTATTTTTTCTATTAGTGTTTGGAAGTGTTCCGACAGAGTGGGGGTATTTTTTCTATTAGTGTTTGGAAGTGTTCCGACAAAGTGGGGGTAATTTTTCTATTAGTGTTTGGAAGTGTTCCGACAGAGTGGGGGTATTTTTTCTATTAGTGTTCGGAACTGTTCAGACAGAGTGGGGGTATTTTTTCTATTAGTGTTTGGAAGTGTTCCGACAGAGTGAGGGTATTTGTTCTATTAGTGTTTGGAACTGTTCCGAGAGAGTGGGGGTATTTGTTCTATTAGTGTTTGGAAGTGTTCCGACAGAGTGGGGGTATTTTTTCTATTAGTGTTTGGAACTGTTCAGACAGAGTGGGGGTATTTTTTCTATTAGTGTTTGGAAGTGTTCCGACAGAGTGAGGGTATTTTTTCTATTAGTGTTTGGAAGTGTTCCGACAGAGTGGGGGTATTTTTTCTATTAGTGTTTGGAAGTGTTCCGACAGAGTGGGGGTATTTTTTCTATTAGTGTTTGGAAGTGTTCCGACAGAGTGGGGGTATTTTTTCTATTAGTGTTTGGAACTGTTCAGACAGAGTGGGGGTATTTTTTCTATTAGTGTTTGGAAGTGTTCCCACAGAGTGAGGGTATTTTTTCTATTAGTGTTTGGAAGTGTTCCGACAGAGTGGGGGTATTTTTTCTATTAGTGTTTGGAAGTGTTCCGACAGAGTGGGGGTATTTTTTCTATTAGTGTTTGGAAGTGTTCCGACAGAGTGGGGGTATTTTTTCTAATAGTGTTTGGAACTGTTCAGACAGAGTGGGGGTATTTTTTCTATCAGTGTTTGGAAGTGTTCCGACAGACTGAGGGTATTTGTTCTATTAGTGTTTGGAACTGTTCCGAGAGAGTGGGGGTATTTTTTCTATTAGTGTTTGGAACTGTTCCGACAGAGTGGGGGTATTTTTACTATTAATTTTTGGAACTGTTCCGACAGAGTGGGGGTATTTTTTCTATTAGTGTTTGGAACTGTTCCAACAGAGTGAGGCTATTTTTTCTATTAGTTTTTGGAACTGCCCCGACAGAGTAGGGGTATTTTTTCTATTAATGTTTGGAACTGTTCCGACAGAGTGGGTGCATTTTTTCTATTAGTGTTTGGAACTTCCCGACAGAGTAGGGGTATTTTTTATATTAATGTTTGGAACTGTTCCGACAGAGTGGGGGTATTTTTTCTATTAGTGTTTGGAACTGTTCAGACAGAGTGGGGGTATTTTTTCTTTTAGTGTTTGGAACTATTCCGACAGTGGGGGTATTTTTCTTATTAGTGTTTGGAACTGTTCCGACAGAGTGAGGGTATTTTTTCTATTCGTGTTTGGAACTGTTCCGACAGAGTGAGGGTATTTGTTCTATTAGTGTTTGGAACTGTTCCGACAGAGTGAGGGTATTTTTTCTATTAGTGTTTGGAACTGTTCCAACAGAGTGAGGGTATTTGTTCTATTAGTGTTTGGAACTGCCCCAACAGAGTAGGGGTATTTTTTATATTAATGTTTGAAACTGTTCCGACAGAGTGGGGGTATTTTTTCTATTAATGTTTGAAACTGTTCCGACAGAGTGGGGGTGTTTTTTCTATTAGTGTTTAGAACTGTTCTGACATAGTGGGGGTATTTTTTCTATTAGTGTTTGAAAATGTTCCGACAGAGTGAGGAAATTTGTTCTATTAGTGTTTGGAACTGCCCAGACAGAGTGGGGGTATTTTTTATATTAATGTTTGGAACTGTTCCGAAAGAGTGAGGGTATTTGTTCTATTAGTGTTTGGAACTGTTCCGACAGAGTGAGGTTATTTTCTCTATTAGTGTTTGGAACTGTTCCGACAGAGTGAGGGTATTTGTTCTATTAGTGTTTGGAACTGTTCCGACAGAGTGGGGGTAATTTTTCTATTAGTGTTTGGAACTGTTCAGACAGAGTGGGGGTATTTTTTCTATTAGTGTTTGGAAGTGTTCCGACAGAGTGAGGGTATTTTTTCTATTAGTGTTTGGAAGTGTTCCGACAGAGTGGGGGTATTTTTTCTATTAGTGTTTGGAAGTGTTCCGACAGAGTGGGAGTATTTTTTCTATTAGTGTTTGGAACTGTTCTGACAGAGTGGGGGAATTTTTTCTATTAGTGTTTGGAACTGTTCCGACAGAGTGGGGGTATTTTTTCTATTAGTGTTTGGAACTGTTCCGACAGAGTGAGGGTATTTTTTCTATTAGTGTTTGGAAGTGTTCCGACAGAGTGGGTGTATTTTTTCTATTAGTGTTTGGAAGTGTTCCGACAGAGTGGGTGTATTTGTTCTATTAGTGTTTGGAAGTGTTCCGACAGAGTGGGGGTATTTTTTCTATTAGTGTTTGGAACTGTTCAGACAGAGTGGGGGTATTTTTTCTATTAGTGTTTGGAAGTGTTCCGACAGAGTGGGGGTATTTTTTCTATTAGTGTTTGGAAGTGTTCCGACAGAGTGAGGCTATTTGTTCTATTAGTGTTTGGAAGTGTTCCGACAGAGTGAGGGTATTTTTTCTATTAGTGTTTGGAACTGTTCCGACAGAGTGAGGGTATTTTTTCTATTAGTGTTTGGGAGTGTTCCGACAGAGTGAGGGTATTTGTTCTATTAGTGTTTGGAAGTGTTCCGACAGAGTGGGGGTATTTGTTCTATTAGTGTTTGGAACTGTTCCGACAGAGTAGGGGTATTTGTTCTATTAGTGTTTGGAAGTGTTCCGACAGAGTGGGGGTATTTTTTCTATTAGTGTTTGGAACTGTTCAGACAGAGTGGGGGTATTTTTTCTATTAGTGTTTGGAAGTGTTCCGACAGAGTGAGGGTATTTTTTCTATTAGTGTTTGGAAGTGTTCCGACAGAGTGGGGGTATTTTTTCTATTAGTGTTTGGAACTGTTCCGACAGAGTGGGGGTATTTTTTCTATTAGTGTTTGGAACTGTTCCGACAGAGTGGGGGTATTTTTTCTATTAGTGTTTGGAACTGTTCCGACAGAGTGGGGGTATTTTTTCTATTAGTGTTTAGAACTGTTCCGACAGAGTGGGGATATTTGTTCTATTAGTGTTTGAAAATGTTTCGACAGAGTGAGGATATTTGTTCTATTAGTGTTTGGAACTGCCCCGACAGAGTGGAGGTATTTTTTATATTAATGTTTGGAACTGTTCCGACAGAATGAGGGTATTTGTTCTATTAGTGTTTGGAAGTGTTCCGACAGAGTGGGGGTATTTGTTCTATTAGTGTTTGGAAGTGTTCCGACAGAGTGGGGGTATTTTTTCTATTAGTGTTTGGAACTGTTCAGACAGAGTGGGGGTATTTTTTCTATTAGTGTTTGGAAGTGTTCCGACAGAGTGGGGGTATTTTTTCTATTAGTGTTTGGAAGTGTTCCGACAGAGTGAGGGTATTTGTTCTATTAGTGTTTGGAAGTGTTCCGACAGAGTGGGGGTATTTTTTCTATTAGTGTTTGGAACTGTTCCGACAGAGTGGGGGTATTTTTTTTATTAGTGTTTGGAACTGTTCCGACAGAGTGAGGGTATTTTTTCTATTAGTGTTTGGAAGTGTTCCGACAGAGTGGGTGTATTTTTTCTATTAGTGTTTGGAAGTGTTCCGACAGAGTGGGGGTATTTGTTCTATTAGTGTTTGGAAGTGTTCCGACAGAGTGGGGGTATTTTTTCTATTAGTGTTTGGAACTGTTCAGACAGAGTGGGGGTATTTTTTCTATTAGTGTTTGGAAGTGTTCCGACAGAGTGGGGGTATTTTTTCTATTAGTGTTTGGAAGTGTTCCGACAGAGTGAGGGTATTTGTTCTATTAGTGTTTGGAAGTGTTCCGACAGAGTGGGGGTATTTGTTCTATTAGTGTTTGGAAGTGTTCCGACAGAGTGGGGGTATTTGTTCTATTAGTGTTTGGAAGTGTTCCGACAGAGTGGGGGTATTTGTTCTATTAGTGTTTGGAAGTGTTCCGACAGAGTGGGGGTATTTTTTCTATTAGTGTTTGGAACTGTACAGACAGAGTGGGGGTATTTTTTCTATTAGTGTTTGGAAGTGTTCCGACGGAGTGGGGGTATTTTTTCTATTAGTGTTTGGAAGTGTTCCGACAGAGTGAGGGTATTTGTTCTATTAGTGTTTGGAAGTGTTCCGACAGAGTGAGGGTATTTGTTCTATTAGTGTTTGGAAGTGTTCCGACAGAGTGAGGGTATTTTTTCTATTAGTGTTTGGAACTGTTCCTACAGAGTGAGGGTATTTTTTCTATTAGTGTTTCGAAGTGTTTCGACAGAGTGAGGGTATTTGTTCTATTAGTGTTTGGAAGTTTTCCGACAGAGTGGGGGTATTTGTTCTATTAGTATTTGGAACTGCCCCGACAGAGTAGGGGTATTTGTTCTATTAGTGTTTGGAAGTGTTCCGACAGAGTGGGGGTATTTGTTCTATTAGTGTTTGGAATTGTTCCGACAGAGTGGGGGTATTTTTTCTATTAGTGTTTGGAACTGTTCAGACAGAGTGGGGGTATTTTTTCTATTAGTGTTTGGAAGTGTTCCGACAGAGTGAGGGTATTTTTTCTATTAGTGTTTGGAAGTGTTCCGACAGAGTGGGGGTATTTTTTCTATTAGTGTTTGGAAGTGTTCCGACAGAGTGGGGGTATTTTTTCTATTCGTGTTTGGAAGTGTTCCGACAGAGTGGGGGTATTTTTTCTATTAGTGTTTGGAAGTGTTCCGACAGAGTGGGGGTATTTTTTCTATTAGTGTTTGGAACTGTTCAGACAGAGTGGGGGTATTTTTTCTATTAGTGTTTGGAAGTGTTCCGACAGAGTGGGGGTATTTTTTCTATTAGTGTTTGGAAGTGTTCCGACAAAGTGGGGGTATTTTTTCTATTAGTGTTTGGAAGTGTTCCGACAGAGTGGGGGTATTTTTTCTATTAGTGTTTGGAACTGTTCAGACAGAGTGGGGGTATTTTTTCTATTAGTGTTTGGAAGTGTTCCGACAGAGTGAGGGTATTTGTTCTATTAGTGTTTGGAACTGTTCCGAGAGAGTGGGGGTATTTTTTCTATTAGTGTTTGGAACTGTTCCGACAGAGTGGGGGTATTTTTTCTATTAATTTTTGGAACTGTTCCGACAGAGTGGGGGTATTTTTTCTATTAGTGTTTAGAACTGTTCCGACAGAGTGGGGGTATTTTTTCTATTAGTGTTTGAAAATGTTCCGACAGAGTGAGGATATTTGTTCTATTAGTGTTTGGAACTGCCCCGACAGAGTGGGGGTATTTTTTATATTAATGTTTGGAACTGTTCCGACAGAGTGAGGTTATTTGTTCTATTAGTGTTTGGAAGTGTTCCGACAGAGTGGGGGTATTTGTTCTATTAGTGTTTGGAAGTGTTCCGACAGAGTGGGGGTATTTTTTCTATTAGTGTTTGGAACTGTTCAGACAGAGTGGGGGTATTTTTTCTATTAGTGTTTGGAAGTGTTCCGACAGAGTGAGGGTATTTTTTCTATTAGTGTTTGGAAGTGTTCCGACAGAGTGGGGGTATTTTTTCTATTAGTGTTTGGAAGTGTTCCGACAGAGTGGGGGTATTTTTTCTATTAGTGTTTGGAAGTGTTCCGACAGAGTGGGGGTATTTTTTCTATTAGTGTTTGGAACTGTTCAGACAGAGTGGGGGTATTTTTTCTATTAGTGTTTGGAAGTGTTCCCACAGAGTGAGGGTATTTGTTCTATTAGTGTTTGGAACTGTTCCGACAGAGTGGGGGTATTTGTTCTATTAGTGTTTGGAAGTGTTCCGACAGAGTGGGGGTATTTTTTCTATTAGTGTTTGGAAGTGATCCGACAGAGTGGGGGTATTTTTTCTATTAGTGTTTGGAAGTGTTCCGACAGAGTGGGGGTATTTTTTCTATTAGTGTTTGGAAGTGTTCCGACAGAGTGGGGGTATTTTTTCTATTAGTGTTTGGAAGTGTTCCGACAGAGTGGGGGTATTTTTTTCTATTAGTGTTTGGAACTGTTCAGACAGAGTGGGGGTATTTTTTCTATTAGTGTTTGGAAGTGTTCCGACAGAGTGGGGGTATTTTTTCTATTAGTGTTTGGAAGTGTTCCGACAAAGTGGGGGTAATTTTTCTATTAGTGTTTGGAAGTGTTCCGACAGAGTGGGGGTATTTTTTCTATTAGTGTTCGGAACTGTTCAGACAGAGTGGGGGTATTTTTTCTATTAGTGTTTGGAAGTGTTCCGACAGAGTGAGGGTATTTGTTCTATTAGTGTTTGGAACTGTTCCGAGAGAGTGGGGGTATTTGTTCTATTAGTGTTTGGAAGTGTTCCGACAGAGTGGGGGTATTTTTTCTATTAGTGTTTGGAACTGTTCAGACAGAGTGGGGGTATTTTTTCTATTAGTGTTTGGAAGTGTTCCGACAGAGTGAGGGTATTTTTTCTATTAGTGTTTGGAAGTGTTCCGACAGAGTGGGGGTATTTTTTCTATTAGTGTTTGGAAGTGTTCCGACAGAGTGGGGGTATTTTTTCTATTAGTGTTTGGAAGTGTTCCGACAGAGTGGGGGTATTTTTTCTATTAGTGTTTGGAACTGTTCAGACAGAGTGGGGGTATTTTTTCTATTAGTGTTTGGAAGTGTTCCCACAGAGTGAGGGTATTTTTTCTATTAGTGTTTGGAAGTGTTCCGACAGAGTGGGGGTATTTTTTCTATTAGTGTTTGGAAGTGTTCCGACAGAGTGGGGGTATTTTTTCTATTAGTGTTTGGAAGTGTTCCGACAGAGTGGGGGTATTTTTTCTAATAGTGTTTGGAACTGTTCAGACAGAGTGGGGGTATTTTTTCTATCAGTGTTTGGAAGTGTTCCGACAGACTGAGGGTATTTGTTCTATTAGTGTTTGGAACTGTTCCGAGAGAGTGGGGGTATTTTTTCTATTAGTGTTTGGAACTGTTCCGACAGAGTGGGGGTATTTTTACTATTAATTTTTGGAACTGTTCCGACAGAGTGGGGGTATTTTTTCTATTAGTGTTTGGAACTGTTCCAACAGAGTGAGGCTATTTTTTCTATTAGTTTTTGGAACTGCCCCGACAGAGTAGGGGTATTTTTTCTATTAATGTTTGGAACTGTTCCGACAGAGTGGGTGCATTTTTTCTATTAGTGTTTGGAACTTCCCGACAGAGTAGGGGTATTTTTTATATTAATGTTTGGAACTGTTCCGACAGAGTGGGGGTATTTTTTCTATTAGTGTTTGGAACTGTTCAGACAGAGTGGGGGTATTTTTTCTTTTAGTGTTTGGAACTATTCCGACAGTGGGGGTATTTTTCTTATTAGTGTTTGGAACTGTTCCGACAGAGTGAGGGTATTTTTTCTATTCGTGTTTGGAACTGTTCCGACAGAGTGAGGGTATTTGTTCTATTAGTGTTTGGAACTGTTCCGACAGAGTGAGGGTATTTTTTCTATTAGTGTTTGGAACTGTTCCAACAGAGTGAGGGTATTTGTTCTATTAGTGTTTGGAACTGCCCCAACAGAGTAGGGGTATTTTTTATATTAATGTTTGAAACTGTTCCGACAGAGTGGGGGTATTTTTTCTATTAGTGTTTGAAACTGTTCCGACAGAGTGGGGGTGTTTTTTCTATTAGTGTTTAGAACTGTTCTGACAGAGTGGGGGTATTTTTTCTATTAGTGTTTGAAAATGTTCCGACAGAGTGAGGAAATTTGTTCTATTAGTGTTTGGAACTGCCCAGACAGAGTGGGGGTATTTTTTATATTAATGTTTGGAACTGTTCCGAAAGAGTGAGGGTATTTGTTCTATTAGTGTTTGGAACTGTTCCAACAGAGTGAGGCTATTTTTTCTATTAGTTTTTGGAACTGCCCCGACAGAGTAGGGGTATTTTTTCTATTAATGTTTGGAACTGTTCCGACAGAGTGGGTGCATTTTTTCTATTAGTATTTGGAACTTCCCGACAGAGTAGGGGTATTTTTTATATTAATGTTTGGAACTGTTCCGACAGAGTGGGGGTATTTTTTCTATTAGTGTTTGGAACTGTTCAGACAGAGTGGGGGTATTTTTTCTTTTAGTGTTTGGAACTATTCCGACAGTGGGGGTATTTTTCTTATTAGTGTTTGGAACTGTTCCGACAGAGTGAGGGTATTTTTTCTATTCGTGTTTGGAACTGTTCCGACAGAGTGAGGGTATTTGTTCTATTAGTGTTTGGAACTGTTCCGACAGAGTGAGGGTATTTTTTCTATTAGTGTTTGGAACTGTTCCAACAGAGTGAGGGTATTTGTTCTATTAGTGTTTGGAACTGCCCCAACAGAGTAGGGGTATTTTTTATATTAATGTTTGAAACTGTTCCGACAGAGTGGGGGTATTTTTTCTATTAGTGTTTGAAACTGTTCCGACAGAGTGGGGGTGTTTTTTCTATTAGTGTTTAGAACTGTTCTGACAGAGTGGGGGTATTTTTTCTATTAGTGTTTGAAAATGTTCCGACAGAGTGAGGAAATTTGTTCTATTAGTGTTTGGAACTGCCCAGACAGAGTGGGGGTATTTTTTATATTAATGTTTGGAACTGTTCCGAAAGAGTGAGGGTATTTGTTCTATTAGTGTTTGGAACTGTTCCGACAGAGTGAGGTTATTTTCTCTATTAGTGTTTGGAACTGTTCCGACAGAGTGAGGGTATTTGTTCTATTAGTGTTTGGAACTGTTCCGACAGAGTGGGGGTAATTTTTCTATTAGTGTTTGGAACTGTTCAGACAGAGTGGGGGTATTTTTTCTATTAGTGTTTGGAAGTGTTCCGACAGAGTGAGGGTATTTTTTCTATTAGTGTTTGGAAGTGTTCCGACAGAGTGGGGGTATTTTTTCTATTAGTGTTTGGAAGTGTTCCGACAGAGTGGGAGTATTTTTTCTATTAGTGTTTGGAACTGTTCTGACAGAGTGGGGGAATTTTTTCTATTAGTGTTTGGAACTGTTCCGACAGAGTGGGGGTAATTTTTCTATTAGTGTTTGGAAGTGTTCCGACAGAGTGGGGGTATTTTTTCTATTAGTGTTCGGAACTGTTCAGACAGAGTGGGGGTATTTTTTCTATTAGTGTTTGGAAGTGTTCCGACAGAGTGAGGGTATTTGTTCTATTAGTGTTTGGAACTGTTCCGAGAGAGTGGGGGTATTTGTTCTATTAGTGTTTGGAAGTGTTCCGACAGAGTGGGGGTATTTTTTCTATTAGTGTTTGGAACTGTTCAGACAGAGTGGGGGTATTTTTTCTATTAGTGTTTGGAAGTGTTCCGACAGAGTGAGGGTATTTTTTCTATTAGTGTTTGGAAGTGTTCCGACAGAGTGGGGGTATTTTTTCTATTAGTGTTTGGAAGTGTTCCGACAGAGTGGGGGTATTTTTTCTATTAGTGTTTGGAAGTGTTCCGACAGAGTGGGGGTATTTTTTCTATTAGTGTTTGGAACTGTTCAGACAGAGTGGGGGTATTTTTTCTATTAGTGTTTGGAAGTGTTCCCACAGAGTGAGGGTATTTTTTCTATTAGTGTTTGGAAGTGTTCCGACAGAGTGGGGGTATTTTTTCTATTAGTGTTTGGAAGTGTTCCGACAGAGTGGGGGTATTTTTTCTATTAGTGTTTGGAAGTGTTCCGACAGAGTGGGGGTATTTTTTCTAATAGTGTTTGGAACTGTTCAGACAGAGTGGGGGTATTTTTTCTATCAGTGTTTGGAAGTGTTCCGACAGACTGAGGGTATTTGTTCTATTAGTGTTTGGAACTGTTCCGAGAGAGTGGGGGTATTTTTTCTATTAGTGTTTGGAACTGTTCCGACAGAGTGGGGGTATTTTTACTATTAATTTTTGGAACTGTTCCGACAGAGTGGGGGTATTTTTTCTATTAGTGTTTGGAACTGTTCCAACAGAGTGAGGCTATTTTTTCTATTAGTTTTTGGAACTGCCCCGACAGAGTAGGGGTATTTTTTCTATTAATGTTTGGAACTGTTCCGACAGAGTGGGTGCATTTTTTCTATTAGTGTTTGGAACTTCCCGACAGAGTAGGGGTATTTTTTATATTAATGTTTGGAACTGTTCCGACAGAGTGGGGGTATTTTTTCTATTAGTGTTTGGAACTGTTCAGACAGAGTGGGGGTATTTTTTCTTTTAGTGTTTGGAACTATTCCGACAGTGGGGGTATTTTTCTTATTAGTGTTTGGAACTGTTCCGACAGAGTGAGGGTATTTTTTCTATTCGTGTTTGGAACTGTTCCGACAGAGTGAGGGTATTTGTTCTATTAGTGTTTGGAACTGTTCCGACAGAGTGAGGGTATTTTTTCTATTAGTGTTTGGAACTGTTCCAACAGAGTGAGGGTATTTGTTCTATTAGTGTTTGGAACTGCCCCAACAGAGTAGGGGTATTTTTTATATTAATGTTTGAAACTGTTCCGACAGAGTGGGGGTATTTTTTCTATTAGTGTTTGAAACTGTTCCGACAGAGTGGGGGTGTTTTTTCTATTAGTGTTTAGAACTGTTCTGACAGAGTGGGGGTATTTTTTCTATTAGTGTTTGAAAATGTTCCGACAGAGTGAGGAAATTTGTTCTATTAGTGTTTGGAACTGCCCAGACAGAGTGGGGGTATTTTTTATATTAATGTTTGGAACTGTTCCGAAAGAGTGAGGGTATTTGTTCTATTAGTGTTTGGAACTGTTCCAACAGAGTGAGGCTATTTTTTCTATTAGTTTTTGGAACTGCCCCGACAGAGTAGGGGTATTTTTTCTATTAATGTTTGGAACTGTTCCGACAGAGTGGGTGCATTTTTTCTATTAGTATTTGGAACTTCCCGACAGAGTAGGGGTATTTTTTATATTAATGTTTGGAACTGTTCCGACAGAGTGGGGGTATTTTTTCTATTAGTGTTTGGAACTGTTCAGACAGAGTGGGGGTATTTTTTCTTTTAGTGTTTGGAACTATTCCGACAGTGGGGGTATTTTTCTTATTAGTGTTTGGAACTGTTCCGACAGAGTGAGGGTATTTTTTCTATTCGTGTTTGGAACTGTTCCGACAGAGTGAGGGTATTTGTTCTATTAGTGTTTGGAACTGTTCCGACAGAGTGAGGGTATTTTTTCTATTAGTGTTTGGAACTGTTCCAACAGAGTGAGGGTATTTGTTCTATTAGTGTTTGGAACTGCCCCAACAGAGTAGGGGTATTTTTTATATTAATGTTTGAAACTGTTCCGACAGAGTGGGGGTATTTTTTCTATTAGTGTTTGAAACTGTTCCGACAGAGTGGGGGTGTTTTTTCTATTAGTGTTTAGAACTGTTCTGACAGAGTGGGGGTATTTTTTCTATTAGTGTTTGAAAATGTTCCGACAGAGTGAGGAAATTTGTTCTATTAGTGTTTGGAACTGCCCAGACAGAGTGGGGGTATTTTTTATATTAATGTTTGGAACTGTTCCGAAAGAGTGAGGGTATTTGTTCTATTAGTGTTTGGAACTGTTCCGACAGAGTGAGGTTATTTTCTCTATTAGTGTTTGGAACTGTTCCGACAGAGTGAGGGTATTTGTTCTATTAGTGTTTGGAACTGTTCCGACAGAGTGGGGGTAATTTTTCTATTAGTGTTTGGAACTGTTCAGACAGAGTGGGGGTATTTTTTCTATTAGTGTTTGGAAGTGTTCCGACAGAGTGAGGGTATTTTTTCTATTAGTGTTTGGAAGTGTTCCGACAGAGTGGGGGTATTTTTTCTATTAGTGTTTGGAAGTGTTCCGACAGAGTGGGAGTATTTTTTCTATTAGTGTTTGGAACTGTTCTGACAGAGTGGGGGAATTTTTTCTATTAGTGTTTGGAACTGTTCCGACAGAGTGGGGGTATTTTTTCTATTAGTGTTTGAAACTGTTCCGACAGAGTGGGGGTGTTTTTTCTATTAGTGTTTAGAACTGTTCTGACAGAGTGGGGGTATTTTTTCTATTAGTGTTTGAAAATGTTCCGACAGAGTGAGGAAATTTGTTCTATTAGTGTTTGGAACTGCCCAGACAGAGTGGGGGTATTTTTTATATTAATGTTTGGAACTGTTCCGAAAGAGTGAGGGTATTTGTTCTATTAGTGTTTGGAACTGTTCCGACAGAGTGAGGTTATTTTCTCTATTAGTGTTTGGAACTGTTCCGACAGAGTGAGGGTATTTGTTCTATTAGTGTTTGGAACTGTTCCGACAGAGTGGGGGTAATTTTTCTATTAGTGTTTGGAACTGTTCAGACAGAGTGGGGGTATTTTTTCTATTAGTGTTTGGAAGTGTTCCGACAGAGTGAGGGTATTTTTTCTATTAGTGTTTGGAAGTGTTCCGACAGAGTGGGGGTATTTTTTCTATTAGTGTTTGGAAGTGTTCCGACAGAGTGGGAGTATTTTTTCTATTAGTGTTTGGAACTGTTCTGACAGAGTGGGGGAATTTTTTCTATTAGTGTTTGGAACTGTTCCGACAGAGTGGGGGTATTTTTTCTATTAGTGTTTGGAACTGTTCCGACAGAGTGAGGGTATTTTTTCTATTAGTGTTTGGAAGTGTTCCGACAGAGTGGGTGTATTTTTTCTATTAGTGTTTGGAAGTGTTCAGACAGAGTGGGGGTATTTGTTCTATTAGTGTTTGGAAGTGTTCCGACAGAGTGGGGGTATTTTTTCTATTAGTGTTTGGAACTGTTCAGACAGAGTGGAGGTATTTTTTCTATTAGTGTTTGGAAGTGTTCCGACAGAGTGGGGGTATTTTTTCTATTAGTGTTTGGAAGTGTTCCGACAGAGTGAGGGTATTTGTTCTATTAGTGTTTGGAAGTGTTCCGACAGAGTGAGGGTATTTGTTCTATTAGTGTTTGGAAGTGTTCCGACAGAGTGAGGGTATTTTTTCTATTAGTGTTTGGAACTGTTCCGACAGAGTGAGGGTATTTTTTCTATTAGTGTTTGGGAGTGTTCCGACAGAGTGAGGGTATTTGTTCTATTAGTGTTTGGAAGTGTTCCGACAGAGTGGGGGTATTTGTTCTATTAGTGTTTGGAAGTGTTCCGACAGAGTAGGGGTATTTGTTCTATTAGTGATTGGAAGTGTTCCGACAGAGTGGGGGTATTTTTTCTATTAGTGTTTGGAACTGTTCAGACAGAGTGGGGGTATTTTTTCTATTAGTGTTTGGAAGTGTTCCGACAGAGTGAGGGTATTTTTTCTATTAGTGTTTGGAAGTGTTCCGACAGAGTGAGGGTATTTGTTCTATTAGTGTTTGGAACTGTTCCGACAGAGTGGGGGTAATTTTTCTATTAGTGTTTGGAACTGTTCAGACAGAGTGGGGGTATTTTTTCTATTAGTGTTTGGAAGTGTTCCGACAGAGTGAGGCTATTTTTTCTATTAGTTTTTGGAACTGCCCCGACAGAGTAGGGGTATTTTTTCTATTAATGTTTGGAACTGTTCCGACAGAGTGGGTGCATTTTTTCTATTAGTGTTTGGAACTTCCCGACAGAGTAGGGGTATTTTTTATATTAATGTTTGGAACTGTTCCGACAGAGTGGGGGTATTTTTTCTATTAGTGTTTGGAACTGTTCAGACAGAGTGGGGGTATTTTTTCTTTTAGTGTTTGGAACTATTCCGACAGTGGGGGTATTTTTCTTATTAGTGTTTGGAACTGTTCCGACAGAGTGAGGGTATTTTTTCTATTCGTGTTTGGAACTGTTCCGACAGAGTGAGGGTATTTGTTCTATTAGTGTTTGGAACTGTTCCGACAGAGTGAGGGTATTTTTTCTATTAGTGTTTGGAACTGTTCCAACAGAGTGAGGGTATTTGTTCTATTAGTGTTTGGAACTGCCCCAACAGAGTAGGGGTATTTTTTATATTAATGTTTGAAACTGTTCCGACAGAGTGGGGGTATTTTTTCTATTAGTGTTTGAAACTGTTCCGACAGAGTGGGGGTGTTTTTTCTATTAGTGTTTAGAACTGTTCTGACAGAGTGGGGGTATTTTTTCTATTAGTGTTTGAAAATGTTCCGACAGAGTGAGGAAATTTGTTCTATTAGTGTTTGGAACTGCCCAGACAGAGTGGGGGTATTTTTTATATTAATGTTTGGAACTGTTCCGAAAGAGTGAGGGTATTTGTTCTATTAGTGTTTGGAACTGTTCCAACAGAGTGAGGCTATTTTTTCTATTAGTTTTTGGAACTGCCCCGACAGAGTAGGGGTATTTTTTCTATTAATGTTTGGAACTGTTCCGACAGAGTGGGTGCATTTTTTCTATTAGTATTTGGAACTTCCCGACAGAGTGGGGGTATTTTTTATATTAATGTTTGGAACTGTTCCGACAGAGTGGGGGTATTTTTTCTATTAGTGTTTGGAACTGTTCAGACAGAGTGGGGGTATTTTTTCTTTTAGTGTTTGGAACTATTCCGACAGTGGGGGTATTTTTCTTATTAGTGTTTGGAACTGTTCCGACAGAGTGAGGGTATTTTTTCTATTCGTGTTTGGAACTGTTCCGACAGAGTGAGGGTATTTGTTCTATTAGTGTTTGGAACTGTTCCGACAGAGTGAGGGTATTTTTTCTATTAGTGTTTGGAACTGTTCCAACAGAGTGAGGGTATTTGTTCTATTAGTGTTTGGAACTGCCCCAACAGAGTAGGGGTATTTTTTATATTAATGTTTGAAACTGTTCCGACAGAGTGGGGGTATTTTTTCTATTAGTGTTTGAAACTGTTCCGACAGAGTGGGGGTGTTTTTTCTATTAGTGTTTAGAACTGTTCTGACAGAGTGGGGGTATTTTTTCTATTAGTGTTTGAAAATGTTCCGACAGAGTGAGGAAATTTGTTCTATTAGTGTTTGGAACTGCCCAGACAGAGTGGGGGTATTTTTTATATTAATGTTTGGAACTGTTCCGAAAGAGTGAGGGTATTTGTTCTATTAGTGTTTGGAACTGTTCCGACAGAGTGAGGTTATTTTCTCTATTAGTGTTTGGAACTGTTCCGACAGA
This sequence comes from Bathymodiolus brooksi, assembly GCA_963680875.1. Taxonomy (NCBI): domain Eukaryota; kingdom Metazoa; phylum Mollusca; class Bivalvia; order Mytilida; family Modiolidae; genus Bathymodiolus; species Bathymodiolus brooksi. The sequence goes on from OY804577.1 coordinate 3,514,197, forward strand.
GTGAGGGTATTTGTTCTATTAGTGTTTGGAACTGTTCCGACAGAGTGGGGGTAATTTTTCTATTAGTGTTTGGAACTGTTCAGACAGAGTGGGGGTATTTTTTCTATTAGTGTTTGGAAGTGTTCCGACAGAGTGAGGGTATTTTTTCTATTAGTGTTTGGAAGTGTTCCGACAGAGTGGGGGTATTTTTTCTATTAGTGTTTGGAAGTGTTCCGACAGAGTGGGAGTATTTTTTCTATTAGTGTTTGGAACTGTTCTGACAGAGTGGGGGAATTTTTTCTATTAGTGTTTGGAACTGTTCCGACAGAGTGGGGGTATTTTTTCTATTAGTGTTTGAAACTGTTCCGACAGAGTGGGGGTGTTTTTTCTATTAGTGTTTAGAACTGTTCTGACAGAGTGGGGGTATTTTTTCTATTAGTGTTTGAAAATGTTCCGACAGAGTGAGGAAATTTGTTCTATTAGTGTTTGGAACTGCCCAGACAGAGTGGGGGTATTTTTTATATTAATGTTTGGAACTGTTCCGAAAGAGTGAGGGTATTTGTTCTATTAGTGTTTGGAACTGTTCCGACAGAGTGAGGTTATTTTCTCTATTAGTGTTTGGAACTGTTCCGACAGAGTGAGGGTATTTGTTCTATTAGTGTTTGGAACTGTTCCGACAGAGTGGGGGTAATTTTTCTATTAGTGTTTGGAACTGTTCAGACAGAGTGGGGGTATTTTTTCTATTAGTGTTTGGAAGTGTTCCGACAGAGTGAGGGTATTTTTTCTATTAGTGTTTGGAAGTGTTCCGACAGAGTGGGGGTATTTTTTCTATTAGTGTTTGGAAGTGTTCCGACAGAGTGGGAGTATTTTTTCTATTAGTGTTTGGAACTGTTCTGACAGAGTGGGGGAATTTTTTCTATTAGTGTTTGGAACTGTTCCGACAGAGTGGGGGTATTTTTTCTATTAGTGTTTGGAACTGTTCCGACAGAGTGAGGGTATTTTTTCTATTAGTGTTTGGAAGTGTTCCGACAGAGTGGGTGTATTTTTTCTATTAGTGTTTGGAAGTGTTCAGACAGAGTGGGGGTATTTGTTCTATTAGTGTTTGGAAGTGTTCCGACAGAGTGGGGGTATTTTTTCTATTAGTGTTTGGAACTGTTCAGACAGAGTGGGGGTATTTTTTCTATTAGTGTTTGGAAGTGTTCCGACAGAGTGGGGGTATTTTTTCTATTAGTGTTTGGAAGTGTTCCGACAGAGTGAGGGTATTTGTTCTATTAGTGTTTGGAAGTGTTCCGACAGAGTGAGTGTATTTGTTCTATTAGTGTTTGGAAGTGTTCCGACAGAGTGAGGGTATTTTTTCTATTAGTGTTTGGAACTGTTCCGACAGAGTGAGGGTATTTTTTCTATTAGTGTTTGGGAGTGTTCCGACAGAGTGAGGGTATTTGTTCTATTAGTGTTTGGAAGTGTTCCGACAGAGTGGGGGTATTTGTTCTATTAGTGTTTGGAAGTGTTCCGACAGAGTAGGGGTATTTGTTCTATTAGTGATTGGAAGTGTTCCGACAGAGTGGGGGTATTTTTTCTATTAGTGTTTGGAACTGTTCAGACAGAGTGGGGGTATTTTTTCTATTAGTGTTTGGAAGTGTTCCGACAGAGTGAGGGTATTTTTTCTATTAGTGTTTGGAAGTGTTCCGACAGAGTGGGGGTATTTTTTCTATTAGTGTTTGGAACTGTTCCGACAGAGTGGGGGTATTTTTTCTATTAGTGTTTGGAACTGTTCCGACAGAGTGGGGGTATTTTTTCTATTAGTGTTTGGAACTGTTCCGACAGAGTGGGGGTATTTTTTCTATTAGTGTTTAGAACTGTTCCGACAGAGTGGGGGTATTTGTTCTATTAGTGTTTGAAAATGTTTCGACAGAGTGAGGATATTTGTTCTATTAGTGTTTGGAACTGCCCGACAGAGTGGAGGTATTTTTTATATTAATGTTTGGAACTGTTCCGACAGAGTGAGGGTATTTGTTCTATTAGTGTTTGGAAGTGTTCCGACAGAGTGGGGGTATTTGTTCTATTAGTGTTTGGAAGTGTTCCGACAGAGTGGGGGTATTTTTTCTATTAGTGTTTGGAACTGTTCAGACAGAGTGGGGGTATTTTTTCTATTAGTGTTTGGAAATGTTCCGACAGAGTGGGGGTATTTTTTCTATTAGTGTTTGGAAGTGTTCCGACAGAGTGAGGGTATTTGTTCTATTAGTGTTTGGAAGTGTTCCGACAGAGTGGGGGTATTTTTTCTATTAGTGTTTGGAACTGTTCCGACAGAGTGGGGGTATTTTTTTTATTAGTGTTTGGAACTGTTCCGACAGAGTGAGGGTATTTTTTCTATTAGTGTTTGGAAGTGTTCCGACAGAGTGGGTGTATTTTTTCTATTAGTGTTTGGAAGTGTTCCGACAGAGTGGGGGTATTTGTTCTATTAGTGTTTGGAAGTGTTCCGACAGAGTGGGGGTATTTTTTCTATTAGTGTTTGGAACTGTTCAGACAGAGTGGGGGTATTTTTTCTATTAGTGTTTGGAAGTGTTCCGACAGAGTGGGGGTATTTTTTCTATTAGTGTTTGGAAGTGTTCCGACAGAGTGAGGGTATTTGTTCTATTAGTGTTTGGAAGTGTTCCGACAGAGTGGGGGTATTTGTTCTATTAGTGTTTGGAAGTGTTCCGACAGAGTGGGGGTATTTGTTCTATTAGTGTTTGGAAGTGTTCCGACAGAGTGGGGGTATTTGTTCTATTAGTGTTTGGAAGTGTTCCGACAGAGTGGGGGTATTTTTTCTATTAGTGTTTGGAACTGTTCAGACAGAGTGGGGGTATTTTTTCTATTAGTGTTTGGAAGTGTTCCGACGGAGTGGGGGTATTTTTTCTATTAGTGTTTGGAAGTGTTCCGACAGAGTGAGGGTATTTGTTCTATTAGTGTTTGGAAGTGTTCCGACAGAGTGAGGGTATTTGTTCTATTAGTGTTTGGAAGTGTTCCGACAGAGTGAGGGTATTTTTTCTATTAGTGTTTGGAACTGTTCCTACAGAGTGAGGGTATTTTTTCTATTAGTGTTTCGAAGTGTTTCGACAGAGTGAGGGTATTTGTTCTATTAGTGTTTAGAAGTTTTCCGACAGAGTGGGGGTATTTGTTCTATTAGTATTTGGAACTGTTCCGACAGAGTGGGGGTATTTTTTCTATTAGTGTTTGGAACTGTTCCGACAGAGTGGGGGTATTTTTTCTATTAGTGTTTGGAACTGTTCCGACAGAGTGAGGGTATTTTTTCTATTAGTGTTTGGAACTGTTCCGACAGAGTGGGGGTATTTGTTCTATTAGTGTTTGGAAGTGTTCCGACAGAGTGGGGGTATTTTTTCTATTAGTGTTTGGAACTGTTCCGACAGAGTGGGGGTATTTTTTCTATTAGTGTTTGGAACTGTTCCGACAGAGTTGGGGTATTTTTTCTATTAGTGTTTGGAAGTGTTCCGACAGAGTGAGGGTATTTGTTCTATTAGTGTTTGGAACTGTTCCGACAGAGTGGGGGTATTTGTTCTATTAGTGTTTGGAAGTGTTCCGACAGAGTGGGGGTATTTTTTCTATTAGTGTTTGGAAGTGTTCCGACAGAGTGGGGGTATTTTTTCTATTAGTGTTTGGAAGTGTTCCGACAGAGTGGGGGTATTTTTTCTATTAGTGTTTGGAAGTGTTCCGACAGAGTGGGGGTATTTTTTCTATTAGTGTTTGGAAGTGTTCCGACAGAGTGGGGGTATTTTTTCTATTAGTGTTTGGAACTGTTCAGACAGAGTGGGGGTATTTTTTCTATTAGTGTTTGGAAGTGTTCCGACAGAGTGGGGGTATTTTTTCTATTAGTGTTTGGAAGTGTTCCGACAAAGTGGGGGTATTTTTCCTATTAGTGTTTGGAAGTGTTCCGACAGAGTGGGGGTATTTTTTCTATTAGTGTTTGGAACTGTTCAGACAGAGTGGGGGTATTTTTTCTATTAGTGTTTGGAAGTGTTCCGACAGAGTGAGGGTATTTGTTCTATTAGTGTTTGGAACTGTTCCGAGAGAGTGGGGGTATTTGTTCTATTAGTGTTTGGAAGTGTTCCGACAGAGTGGGGGTATTTTTTCTATTAGTGTTTGGAACTGTTCAGACAGAGTGGGGGTATTTTTTCTATTAGTGTTTGGAAGTGTTCCGACAGAGTGAGGGTATTTTTTCTATTAGTGTTTGGAAGTGTTCCGACAGAGTGGGGGTATTTTTTCTATTAGTGTTTGGAAGTGTTCCGACAGAGTGGGGGTATTTTTTCTATTAGTGTTTGGAAGTGTTCCGACAGAGTGGGGGTATTTTTTCTATTAGTGTTTGGAACTGTTCAGACAGAGTGGGGGTATTTTTTCTATTAGTGTTTGGAAGTGTTCCCACAGAGTGAGGGTATTTTTTCTATTAGTGTTTGGAAGTGTTCCGACAGAGTGGGGGTATTTTTTCTATTAGTGTTTGGAAGTGTTCCGACAGAGTGGGGGTATTTTTTCTATTAGTGTTTGGAAGTGTTCCGACAGAGTGGGGGTATTTTTTCTATTAGTGTTTGGAACTGTTCAGACAGAGTGGGGGTATTTTTTCTATCAGTGTTTGGAAGTGTTCCGACAGACTGAGGGTATTTGTTCTATTAGTGTTTGGAACTGTTCCGAGAGAGTGGGGGTATTTTTTCTATTAGTGTTTGGAACTGTTCCGACAGAGTGGGGGTATTTTTACTATTAATTTTTGGAACTGTTCCGACAGAGTGGGGGTATTTTTTCTATTAGTGTTTGGAACTGTTCCAACAGAGTGAGGCTATTTTTTCTATTAGTTTTTGGAACTGCCCCGACAGAGTAGGGGTATTTTTTCTATTAATGTTTGGAACTGTTCCGACAGAGTGGGGGTATTTTTTCTATTAGTGTTTGGAACTGTTCAGACAGAGTGGGGGTATTTTTTCTTTTAGTGTTTGGAACTATTCCGACAGTGGGGGTATTTTTCTTATTAGTGTTTGGAACTGTTCCGACAGAGTGAGGGTATTTTTTCTATTCGTGTTTGGAACTGTTCCGACAGAGTGAGGGTATTTGTTCTATTAGTGTTTGGAACTGTTCCGACAGAGTGAGGGTATTTTTTCTATTAGTGTTTGGAACTGTTCCAACAGAGTGAGGGTATTTGTTCTATTAGTGTTTGGAACTGCCCCAACAGAGTAGGGGTATTTTTTATATTAATGTTTGAAACTGTTCCGACAGAGTGGGGGTATTTTTTCTATTAGTGTTTGAAACTGTTCCGACAGAGTGGGGGTGTTTTTTCTATTAGTGTTTAGAACTGTTCTGACAGAGTGGGGGTATTTTTTCTATTAGTGTTTGAAAATGTTCCGACAGAGTGAGGAAATTTGTTCTATTAGTGTTTGGAACTGCCCAGACAGAGTGGGGGTATTTTTTATATTAATGTTTGGAACTGTTCCGAAAGAGTGAGGGTATTTGTTCTATTAGTGTTTGGAACTGTTCCGACAGAGTGAGGTTATTTTCTCTATTAGTGTTTGGAACTGTTCCGACAGAGTGAGGGTATTTGTTCTATTAGTGTTTGGAACTGTTCCGACAGAGTGGGGGTAATTTTTCTATTAGTGTTTGGAACTGTTCAGACAGAGTGGGGGTATTTTTTCTATTAGTGTTTGGAAGTGTTCCGACAGAGTGAGGGTATTTTTTCTATTAGTGTTTGGAAGTGTTCCGACAGAGTGGGGGTATTTTTTCTATTAGTGTTTGGAAGTGTTCCGACAGAGTGAGAGTATTTTTTCTATTAGTGTTTGGAACTGTTCTGACAGAGTGGGGGAATTTTTTCTATTAGTGTTTGGAACTGTTCCGACAGAGTGGGGGTATTTTTTCTATTAGTGTTTGAAACTGTTCCGACAGAGTGGGGGTGTTTTTTCTATTAGTGTTTAGAACTGTTCTGACAGAGTGGGGGTATTTTTTCTATTAGTGTTTGAAAATGTTCCGACAGAGTGAGGAAATTTGTTCTATTAGTGTTTGGAACTGCCCAGACAGAGTGGGGGTATTTTTTATATTAATGTTTGGAACTGTTCCGAAAGAGTGAGGGTATTTGTTCTATTAGTGTTTGGAACTGTTCCGACAGAGTGAGGTTATTTTCTCTATTAGTGTTTGGAACTGTTCCGACAGAGTGAGGGTATTTGTTCTATTAGTGTTTGGAACTGTTCCGACAGAGTGGGGGTAATTTTTCTATTAGTGTTTGGAACTGTTCAGACAGAGTGGGGGTATTTTTTCTATTAGTGTTTGGAAGTGTTCCGACAGAGTGAGGGTATTTTTTCTATTAGTGTTTGGAAGTGTTCCGACAGAGTGGGGGTATTTTTTCTATTAGTGTTTGGAAGTGTTCCGACAGAGTGGGAGTATTTTTTCTATTAGTGTTTGGAACTGTTCTGACAGAGTGGGGGAATTTTTTCTATTAGTGTTTGGAACTGTTCCGACAGAGTGGGGGTATTTTTTCTATTAGTGTTTGGAACTGTTCCGACAGAGTGAGGGTATTTTTTCTATTAGTGTTTGGAAGTGTTCCGACAGAGTGGGTGTATTTTTTCTATTAGTGTTTGGAAGTGTTCAGACAGAGTGGGGGTATTTGTTCTATTAGTGTTTGGAAGTGTTCCGACAGAGTGGGGGTATTTTTTCTATTAGTGTTTGGAACTGTTCAGACAGAGTGGGGGTATTTTTTCTATTAGTGTTTGGAAGTGTTCAGACAGAGTGGGGGTATTTTTTCTATTAGTGTTTGGAAGTGTTCCGACAGAGTGAGGGTATTTGTTCTATTAGTGTTTGGAAGTGTTCCGACAGAGTGAGGGTATTTGTTCTATTAGTGTTTGGAAGTGTTCCGACAGAGTGAGGGTATTTTTTCTATTAGTGTTTGGAACTGTTCCGACAGAGTGAGGGTATTTTTTCTATTAGTGTTTGGGAGTGTTCCGACAGAGTGAGGGTATTTGTTCTATTAGTGTTTGGAAGTGTTCCGACAGAGTGGGGGTATTTGTTCTATTAGTGTTTGGAAGTGTTCCGACAGAGTAGGGGTATTTGTTCTATTAGTGTTTGGAAGTGTTCCGACAGAGTGGGGGTATTTTTTCTATTATTGTTTGGAACTGTTCAGACAGAGTGGGGGTATTTTTTCTATTAGTGTTTGGAAGTGTTCCGACAGAGTGGGGGTATTTGTTCTATTAGTGTTTGGAAGTGTTCCGACAGAGTGGGGGTATTTTTTCTATTAGTGTTTGGAACTGTTCAGACAGAGTGGGGGTATTTTTTCTATTAGTGTTTGGAACTGTTCAGACAGAGTGGGGGTATTTTTTCTATTAGTGTTTGGAAGTGTTCCGACAGAGTGAGGGTATTTTTTCTATTAGTGTTTGGAAGTGTTCCGACAGAGTGGGGGTATTTTTTCTATTAGTGTTTGGAAGTGTTCCGACAGAGTGGGGGTATTTTTTCTATTAGTGTTTGGAAGTGTTCCGACAGAGTTGGGGTATTTTTTCTATTAGTGTTTGGAAGTGTTCCGACAGAGTGGGGGTATTTTTTCTATTAGTGTTTGGAACTGTTCCGACAGAGTGGGTGTATTTTTTTTATTATTGTTTGGAACTGTTCCGACAGAGTGAGGGTATTTTTTCTATTAGTGTTTGGAAGTGTTCCGACAGAGTGGGTGTATTTTTTCTATTAGTGTTTGGAAGTGTTCCGACAGAGTGGGGGTATTTGTTCTATTAGTGTTTGGAAGTGTTCCGACAGAGTGGGGGTATTTTTTCTATTAGTGTTTGGAACTGTTCAGACAGAGTGGGGGTATTTTTTCTATTAGTGTTTGGAAGTGTTCCGACAGAGTGGGGGTATTTTTTCTATTAGTGTTTGGAAGTGTTCCGACAGAGTGAGGGTATTTGTTCTATTAGTGTTTGGAAGTGTTCCGACAGAGTGGGGGTATTTGTTCTATTAGTGTTTGGAAGTGTTCCGACAGAGTGGGGGTATTTGTTCTATTAGTGTTTGGAAGTGTTCCGACAGAGTGGGGGTATTTGTTCTATTAGTGTTTGGAAGTGTTCCGACAGAGTGGGGGTATTTTTTCTATTAGTGTTTGGAACTGTTCCGACAGAGTGGGGGTATTTTTTCTATTAGTGTTTGGAACTGTTCCGACAGAGTGGGGGTATTTTTTCTATTAGTGTTTGGAACTGTTCCGACAGAGTGGGGGTATTTTTTCTATTAGTGTTTAGAACTGTTCCGACAGAGTGGGGGTATTTGTTCTATTAGTGTTTGAAAATGTTTCGACAGAGTGAGGATATTTGTTCTATTAGTGTTTGGAACTGCCCCGACAGAGTGGAGGTATTTTTTATATTAATGTTTGGAACTGTTCCGACAGAGTGAGGGTATTTGTTCTATTAGTGTTTGGAAGTGTTCCGACAGAGTGGGGGTATTTGTTCTATTAGTGTTTGGAAGTGTTCCGACAGAGTGGGGGTATTTTTTCTATTAGTGTTTGGAACTGTTCAGACAGAGTGGGGGTATTTTTTCTATTAGTGTTTGGAAGTGTTCCGACAGAGTGAGGGTATTTTTTCTATTAGTGTTTGGAAGTGTTCCGACAGAGTGGGGGTATTTTTTCTATTAGTGTTTGGAAGTGTTCCGACAGAGTGGGGGTATTTTTTTTATTAGTGTTTGGAAGTGTTCCGACAGAGTTGGGGTATTTTTTCTATTAGTGTTTGGAAGTGTTCCGACAGAGTGGGGGTATTTTTTCTATTAGTGTTTGGAACTGTTCCGACAGAGTGGGGGTATTTTTTTTATTAGTGTTTGGAACTGTTCCGACAGAGTGAGGGTATTTTTTCTATTAGTGTTTGGAAGTGTTCCGACAGAGTGGGTGTATTTTTTCTATTAGTGTTTGGAAGTGTTCCGACAGAGTGGGGGTATTTGTTCTATTAGTGTTTGGAAGTGTTCCGACAGAGTGGGGGTATTTTTTCTATTAGTGTTTGGAAGTGTTCCGACAGAGTGGGGGTATTTTTTCTATTAGTGTTTGGAAGTGTTCCGACAGAGTGAGGGTATTTGTTCTATTAGTGTTTGGAAGTGTTCCGACAGAGTGGGGGTATTTGTTCTATTAGTGTTTGGAAGTGTTCCGACAGAGTGGGGGTATTTGTTCTATTAGTGTTTGGAAGTGTTCCGACAGAGTGGGGGTATTTGTTCTATTAGTGTTTGGAAGTGTTCCGACAGAGTGGGGGTATTTTTTCTATTAGTGTTTGGAACTGTTCAGACAGAGTGGGGGTATTTTTTCTATTAGTGTTTGGAAGTGTTCCGACGGAGTGGGGGTATTTTTTCTATTAGTGTTTGGAAGTGTTCCGACAGAGTGAGGGTATTTGTTCTATTAGTGTTTGGAAGTGTTCCGACAGAGTGAGGGTATTTGTTCTAGTAGTGTTTGGAAGTGTTCCGACAGAGTGAGGGTATTTTTTCTATTAGTGTTTGGAACTGTTCCTACAGAGTGAGGGTATTTTTTCTATTAGTGTTTCGAAGTGTTCCGACAGAGTGAGGGTATTTGTTCTATTAGTGTTTGGAAGTTTTCCGACAGAGTGGGGGTATTTGTTCTATTAGTATTTGGAACTGTTCCGACAGAGTGGGGGTATTTTTTCTATTAGTGTTTGGAAGTGTTCCGACAGAGTGGGGGCATTTTTTCTATTAGTGTTTGGAACTGTTCCGACAAAGTGGGGGTAATTTTTCTATTAGTGTTTGGAACTGTTCCGACAGAGTGGGGGTATTTTTTCTATTAGTGTTTGGAACTGTTCCAACAGAGTGGGGGTATTTATTCTATTAGTGTTTGGAACTGTTCCGACAGAGTGGGGGTATTTTTTCTATTAGTGTTTGGAACTGTTCCGACAGAGTGGGGGTATTTTTTCTATTAGTGTTTGGAACTGTTCCGACAGAGTGGGGGTATTTATTCTATTAGTGTTTGGAACTGTTCCGACAGAGTGGGGGTATTTTTTCTATTAGTGTTTGGAACTGTTCCGACAGAGTGGGGGTATTTTTTCTATTAGTGTTTGGAAGTGTTCCGACAAAGTGGGGGTATTTTTTCTATTAGTGTTTGGAAGTGTTCCGACAGAGTGGGGGTATTTTTTCTATTAGTGTTTGGAACTGTTCAGACAGAGTGGGGGTATTTTTTCTATTAGTGTTTGGAAGTGTTCCGACAGAGTGAGGGTATTTGTTCTATTAGTGTTTGGAACTGTTCCGAGAGAGTGGGGGTATTTTCTCTATTAGTGTTTGTAACTGTTCCGACAGAGTGGGGGTATTTTTTCTATTAATTTTTGGAACTGTTCCGACAGAGTGGGGGTATTTTTTCTATTAGTGTTTAGAACTGTTCAGACAGAGTGGGGGTATTTTTTCTATTAGTGTTTGAAAATGTTCCGACAGAGTGAGGATATTTGTTCTATTAGTGTTTGGAACTGCCCCGACAGAGTGGGGGTATTTTTTATATTAATGTTTGGAACTGTTCCGACAGAGTGAGGTTATTTGTTCTATTAGTGTTTGGAAGTGTTCCGACAGAGTGGGGGTATTTGTTCTATTAGTGTTTGGAAGTGTTCCGACAGAGTGGGGGTATTTTTTCTATTAGTGTTTGGAACTGTTCAGACAGAGTGGGGGTATTTTTTCTATTAGTGTTTGGAAGTGTTCCGACAGAGTGAGGGTATTTTTTCTATTAGTGTTTGGAAGTGTTCCGACAGAGTGGGGGTATTTTTTCTATTAGTGTTTGGAAGTGTTCCGACAGAGTGGGGGTATTTTTTCTATTAGTGTTTGGAAGTGTTCCGACAGAGTGGGGGTATTTTTTCTATTAGTGTTTGGAACTGTTCAGACAGAGTGGGGGTATTTTTTCTATTAGTGTTTGGAAGTGTTCCCACAGAGTGAGGGTATTTTTTCTATTAGTGTTTGGAAGTGTTCCGACAGAGTGGGGGTATTTTTTCTATTAGTGTTTGGAAGTGTTCCGACAGAGTGGGGGTATTTTTTCTATTAGTGTTTGGAAGTGTTCCGACAGAGTGGGGGTATTTTTTCTATTAGTGTTTGGAAGTGTTCCGACAGAGTGAGAGTATTTTTTCTATTAGTGTTTGGAACTGTTCTGACAGAGTGGGGGAATTTTTTCTATTAGTGTTTGGAACTGTTCCGACAGAGTGGGGGTATTTTTTCTATTAGTGTTTGAAACTGTTCCGACAGAGTGGGGGTGTTTTTTCTATTAGTGTTTAGAACTGTTCTGACAGAGTGGGGGTATTTTTTCTATTAGTGTTTGAAAATGTTCCGACAGAGTGAGGAAATTTGTTCTATTAGTGTTTGGAACTGCCCAGACAGAGTGGGGGTATTTTTTATATTAATGTTTGGAACTGTTCCGAAAGAGTGAGGGTATTTGTTCTATTAGTGTTTGGAACTGTTCCGACAGAGTGAGGTTATTTTCTCTATTAGTGTTTGGAACTGTTCCGACAGAGTGAGGGTATTTGTTCTATTAGTGTTTGGAACTGTTCCGACAGAGTGGGGGTAATTTTTCTATTAGTGTTTGGAACTGTTCAGACAGAGTGGGGGTATTTTTTCTATTAGTGTTTGGAAGTGTTCCGACAGAGTGAGGGTATTTTTTCTATTAGTGTTTGGAAGTGTTCCGACAGAGTGGGGGTATTTTTTCTATTAGTGTTTGGAAGTGTTCCGACAGAGTGGGAGTATTTTTTCTATTAGTGTTTGGAACTGTTCTGACAGAGTGGGGGAATTTTTTCTATTAGTGTTTGGAACTGTTCCGACAGAGTGGGGGTATTTTTTCTATTAGTGTTTGGAACTGTTCCGACAGAGTGAGGGTATTTTTTCTATTAGTGTTTGGAAGTGTTCCGACAGAGTGGGTGTATTTTTTCTATTAGTGTTTGGAAGTGTTCAGACAGAGTGGGGGTATTTGTTCTATTAGTGTTTGGAAGTGTTCCGACAGAGTGGGGGTATTTTTTCTATTAGTGTTTGGAACTGTTCAGACAGAGTGGGGGTATTTTTTCTATTAGTGTTTGGAAGTGTTCAGACAGAGTGGGGGTATTTTTTCTATTAGTGTTTGGAAGTGTTCCGACAGAGTGAGGGTATTTGTTCTATTAGTGTTTGGAAGTTTTCCGACAGAGTGAGGGTATTTGTTCTATTAGTGTTTGGAAGTGTTCCGACAGAGTGAGGGTATTTTTTCTATTAGTGTTTGGAACTGTTCCGACAGAGTGAGGGTATTTTTTCTATTAGTGTTTGGGAGTGTTCCGACAGAGTGAGGGTATTTGTTCTATTAGTGTTTGGAAGTGTTCCGACAGAGTGGGGGTATTTGTTCTATTAGTGTTTGGAAGTGTTCCGACAGAGTAGGGGTATTTGTTCTATTAGTGTTTGGAAGTGTTCCGACAGAGTGGGGGTATTTTTTCTATTATTGTTTGGAACTGTTCAGACAGAGTGGGGGTATTTTTTCTATTAGTGTTTGGAAGTGTTCCGACAGAGTGGGGGTATTTGTTCTATTAGTGTTTGGAAGTGTTCCGACAGAGTGGGGGTATTTTTTCTATTAGTGTTTGGAACTGTTCAGACAGAGTGGGGGTATTTTTTCTATTAGTGTTTGGAACTGTTCAGACAGAGTGGGGGTATTTTTTCTATTAGTGTTTGGAAGTGTTCCGACAGAGTGAGGGTATTTTTTCTATTAGTGTTTGGAAGTGTTCCGACAGAGTGGGGGTATTTTTTCTATTAGTGTTTGGAAGTGTTCAGACAGAGTGGGGGTATTTTTTCTATTAGTGTTTGGAAGTGTTCCGACAGAGTTGGGGTATTTTTTCTATTAGTGTTTGGAAGTGTTCCGACAGAGTGGGGGTATTTTTTCTATTAGTGTTTGGAACTGTTCCGACAGAGTGGGTGTATTTTTTTTATTATTGTTTGGAACTGTTCCGACAGAGTGAGGGTATTTTTTCTATTAGTGTTTGGAAGTGTTCCGACAGAGTGGGTGTATTTTTTCTATTAGTGTTTGGAAGTGTTCCGACAGAGTGGGGGTATTTGTTCTATTAGTGTTTGGAAGTGTTCCGACAGAGTGGGGGTATTTTTTCTATTAGTGTTTGGAACTGTTCAGACAGAGTGGGGGTATTTTTTCTATTAGTGTTTGGAAGTGTTCCGACAGAGTGGGGGTATTTTTTCTATTAGTGTTTGGAAGTGTTCCGACAGAGTGAGGGTATTTGTTCTATTAGTGTTTGGAAGTGTTCCGACAGAGTGGGGGTATTTTTTCTATTAGTGTTTGGAAGTGTTCCGACAGAGTGGGGGTATTTTTTCTATTAGTGTTTGGAACTGTTCCGACAGAGTGGGGGTATTTTTTCTATTAGTGTTTGGAACTGTTCCGACAGAGTGGGGGTATTTTCTCTATTAGTGTTTAGAACTGTTCCGACAGAGTGGGGGTATTTGTTCTATTAGTGTTTGAAAATGTTTCGACAGAGTGAGGATATTTGTTCTATTAGTGTTTGGAACTGCCCCGACAGAGTGGAGGTATTTTTTATATTAATGTTTGGAACTGTTCCGACAGAGTGAGGGTATTTGTTCTATTAGTGTTTGGAAGTGTTCCGACAGAGTGGGGGTATTTGTTCTATTAGTGTTTGGAAGTGTTCCGACAGAGTGGGGGTATTTTTTCTATTAGTGTTTGGAACTGTTCAGACAGAGTGGGGGTATTTTTTCTATTAGTGTTTGGAAGTGTTCCGACAGAGTGAGGGTATTTTTTCTATTAGTGTTTGGAAGTGTTCCGACAGAGTGGGGGTATTTTTTCTATTAGTGTTTGGAAGTGTTCCGACAGAGTGGGGGTATTTTTTCTATTAGTGTTTGGAAGTGTTCCGACAGAGTTGGGGTATTTTTTCTATTAGTGTTTGGAAGTGTTCCGACAGAGTGGGGGTATTTTTTCTATTAGTGTTTGGAACTGTTCCGACAGAGTGGGGGTATTTTTTTTATTAGTGTTTGGAACTGTTCCGACAGAGTGAGGGTATTTTTTCTATTAGTGTTTGGAAGTGTTCCGACAGAGTGGGTGTATTTTTTCTATTAGTGTTTGGAAGTGTTCCGACAGAGTGGGGGTATTTGTTCTATTAGTGTTTGGAAGTGTTCCGACAGAGTGGGGGTATTTTTTCTATTAGTGTTTGGAACTGTTCAGACAGAGTGGGGGTATTTTTTCTATTAGTGTTTGGAAGTGTTCCGACAGAGTGGGGGTATTTTTTCTATTAGTGTTTGGAAGTGTTCCGACAGAGTGAGGGTATTTGTTCTATTAGTGTTTGGAAGTGTTCCGACAGAGTGGGGGTATTTGTTCTATTAGTGTTTGGAAGTGTTCCGACAGAGTGGGGGTATTTGTTCTATTAGTGTTTGGAAGTGTTCCGACAGAGTGGGGGTATTTGTTCTATTAGTGTTTGGAAGTGTTCCGACAGAGTGGGGGTATTTTTTCTATTAGTGTTTGGAACTGTTCAGACAGAGTGGGGGTATTTTTTCTATTAGTGTTTGGAAGTGTTCCGACGGAGTGGGGGTATTTTTTCTATTAGTGTTTGGAAGTGTTCCGACAGAGTGAGGGTATTTGTTCTATTAGTGTTTGGAAGTGTTCCGACAGAGTGAGGGTATTTTTTCTATTAGTGTTTGGAACTGTTCCTACAGAGTGAGGGTATTTTTTCTATTAGTGTTTCGAAGTGTTCCGACAGAGTGAGGGTATTTGTTCTATTAGTGTTTGGAAGTTTTCCGACAGAGTGGGGGTATTTGTTCTATTAGTATTTGGAACTGTTCCGACAGAGTGGGGGTATTTTTTCTATTAGTGTTTGGAAGTGTTCCGACAGAGTGGGGGCATTTTTTCTATTAGTGTTTGGAACTGTTCCGACAAAGTGGGGGTAATTTTTCTATTAGTGTTTGGAACTGTTCCGACAGAGTGGGGGTATTTTTTCTATTAGTGTTTGGAACTGTTCCAACAGAGTGGGGGTATTTATTCTATTAGTGTTTGGAACTGTTCCGACAGAGTGGGGGTATTTTTTCTATTAGTGTTTGGAACTGTTCCGACAGAGTGGGGGTATTTTTTCTATTAGTGTTTGGAACTGTTCCGACAGAGTGGGGGTATTTATTCTATTAGTGTTTGGAACTGTTCCGACAGAGTGGGGGTATTTTTTCTATTAGTGTTTGGAACTGTTCCGACAGAGTGGGGGTATTTTTTCTATTAGTGTTTGGAAGTGTTCCGACAAAGTGGGGGTATTTTTTCTATTAGTGTTTGGAAGTGTTCCGACAGAGTGGGGGTATTTTTTCTATTAGTGTTTGGAACTGTTCAGACAGAGTGGGGGTATTTTTTCTATTAGTGTTTGGAAGTGTTCCGACAGAGTGAGGGTATTTGTTCTATTAGTGTTTGGAACTGTTCCGAGAGAGTGGGGGTATTTTCTCTATTAGTGTTTGGAACTGTTCCGACAGAGTGGGGGTATTTTTTCTATTAATTTTTGGAACTGTTCCGACAGAGTGGGGGTATTTTTTCTATTAGTGTTTAGAACTGTTCAGACAGAGTGGGGGTATTTTTTCTATTAGTGTTTGAAAATGTTCCGACAGAGTGAGGATATTTGTTCTATTAGTGTTTGGAACTGCCCCGACAGAGTGGGGGTATTTTTTATATTAATGTTTGGAACTGTTCCGACAGAGTGAGGTTATTTGTTCTATTAGTGTTTGGAAGTGTTCCGACAGAGTGGGGGTATTTGTTCTATTAGTGTTTGGAAGTGTTCCGACAGAGTGGGGGTATTTTTTCTATTAGTGTTTGGAACTGTTCAGACAGAGTGGGGGTATTTTTTCTATTAGTGTTTGGAAGTGTTCCGACAGAGTGAGGGTATTTTTTCTATTAGTGTTTGGAAGTGTTCCGACAGAGTGGGGGTATTTTTTCTATTAGTGTTTGGAAGTGTTCCGACAGAGTGGGGGTATTTTTTCTATTAGTGTTTGGAAGTGTTCCGACAGAGTGGGGGTATTTTTTCTATTAGTGTTTGGAACTGTTCAGACAGAGTGGGGGTATTTTTTCTATTAGTGTTTGGAAGTGTTCCCACAGAGTGAGGGTATTTTTTCTATTAGTGTTTGGAAGTGTTCCGACAGAGTGGGGGTATTTTTTCTATTAGTGTTTGGAAGTGTTCCGACAGAGTGGGGGTATTTTTTCTATTAGTGTTTGGAAGTGTTCCGACAGAGTGGGGGTATTTTTTCTATTAGTGTTTGGAACTGTTCAGACAGAGTGGGGGTATTTTTTCTATCAGTGTTTGGAAGTGTTCCGTCAGACTGAGGGTATTTGTTCTATTAGTGTTTGGAACTGTTCCGAGAGAGTGGGGGTATTTTTTCTATTAGTGTTTGGAACTGTTCCGACAGAGTGGGGGTATTTTTACTATTAATTTTTGGAACTGTTCCGACAGAGTGGGGGTATTTTTTCTATTAGTGTTTGGAACTGTTCCAACAGAGTGAGGCTATTTTTTCTATTAGTTTTTGGAACTGCCCCGACAGAGTAGGGGTATTTTTTCTATTAATGTTTGGAACTGTTCCGACAGAGTGGGTGCATTTTTTCTATTAGTGTTTGGAACTTCCCGACAGAGTGGGGGTATTTTTTATATTAATGTTTGGAACTGTTCCGACAGAGTGGGGGTATTTTTTCTATTAGTGTTTGGAACTGTTCAGACAGAGTGGGGGTATTTTTTCTTTTAGTGTTTGGAACTATTCCGACAGTGGGGGTATTTTTCTTATTAGTGTTTGGAACTGTTCCGACAGAGTGAGGGTATTTTTTCTATTCGTGTTTGGAACTGTTCCGACAGAGTGAGGGTATTTGTTCTATTAGTGTTTGGAACTGTTCCGACAGAGTGAGGGTATTTTTTCTATTAGTGTTTGGAACTGTTCCAACAGAGTGAGGGTATTTTTTCTATTAGTGTTTGGAACTGCCCCAACAGAGTAGGGGTATTTTTTATATTAATGTTTGAAACTGTTCCGACAGAGTGGGGGTATTTTTTCTATTAGTGTTTGAAACTGTTCCGACAGAGTGGGGGTGTTTTTTCTATTAGTGTTTAGAACTGTTCTGACAGAGTGGGGGTATTTTTTCTATTAGTGTTTGAAAATGTTCCGACAGAGTGAGGAAATTTGTTCTATTAGTGTTTGGAACTGCCCAGACAGAGTGGGGGTATTTTTTATATTAATGTTTGGAACTGTTCCGAAAGAGTGAGGGTATTTGTTCTATTAGTGTTTGGAACTGTTCCGACAGAGTGAGGTTATTTTCTCTATTAGTGTTTGGAACTGTTCCGACAGAGTGAGGGTATTTGTTCTATTAGTGTTTGGAACTGTTCCGACAGAGTGGGGGTATTTTTTCTATTAGTGTTTGGAACTGTTCCGACAGAGTGGGGGTATTTTTTCTATTAGTGTTTGGAAGTGTTCCGACAGAGTGAGGGTATTTTTTCTATTAGTGTTTGGAAGTGTTCCGACAGAGTGGGGGTATTTTTTCTATTAGTGTTTGGAAGTGTTCCGACAGAGTGGGAGTATTTTTTCTATTAGTGTTTGGAACTGTTCTGACAGAGTGGGGGAATTTTTTCTATTAGTGTTTGGAACTGTTCCGACAGAGTGGGGGTATTTTTTCTATTAGTGTTTGGAAGTGTTCCGACAGAGTGGGGGTATTTTTTCTATTAGTGTTTGGAACTGTTCAGACAGAGTGGGGGTATTTTTTCTATTAGTGTTTGGAAGTGTTCCCACAGAGTGAGGGTATTTTTTCTATTAGTGTTTGGAAGTGTTCCGACAGAGTGGGGGTATTTTTTCTATTAGTGTTTGGAAGTGTTCCGACAGAGTGGGGGTATTTTTTCTATTAGTGTTTGGAAGTGTTCCGACAGAGTGGGGGTATTTTTTCTATTAGTGTTTGGAACTGTTCAGACAGAGTGGGGGTATTTTTTCTATCAGTGTTTGGAAGTGTTCCGTCAGACTGAGGGTATTTGTTCTATTAGTGTTTGGAACTGTTCCGAGAGAGTGGGGGTATTTTTTCTATTAGTGTTTGGAACTGTTCCGACAGAGTGGGGGTATTTTTACTATTAATTTTTGGAACTGTTCCGACAGAGTGGGGGTATTTTTTCTATTAGTGTTTGGAACTGTTCCAACAGAGTGAGGCTATTTTTTCTATTAGTTTTTGGAACTGCCCCGACAGAGTAGGGGTATTTTTTCTATTAATGTTTGGAACTGTTCCGACAGAGTGGGTGCATTTTTTCTATTAGTGTTTGGAACTTCCCGACAGAGTGGGGGTATTTTTTATATTAATGTTTGGAACTGTTCCGACAGAGTGGGGGTATTTTTTCTATTAGTGTTTGGAACTGTTCAGACAGAGTGGGGGTATTTTTTCTTTTAGTGTTTGGAACTATTCCGACAGTGGGGGTATTTTTCTTATTAGTGTTTGGAACTGTTCCGACAGAGTGAGGGTATTTTTTCTATTCGTGTTTGGAACTGTTCCGACAGAGTGAGGGTATTTGTTCTATTAGTGTTTGGAACTGTTCCGACAGAGTGAGGGTATTTTTTCTATTAGTGTTTGGAACTGTTCCAACAGAGTGAGGGTATTTTTTCTATTAGTGTTTGGAACTGCCCCAACAGAGTAGGGGTATTTTTTATATTAATGTTTGAAACTGTTCCGACAGAGTGGGGGTATTTTTTCTATTAGTGTTTGAAACTGTTCCGACAGAGTGGGGGTGTTTTTTCTATTAGTGTTTAGAACTGTTCTGACAGAGTGGGGGTATTTTTTCTATTAGTGTTTGAAAATGTTCCGACAGAGTGAGGAAATTTGTTCTATTAGTGTTTGGAACTGCCCAGACAGAGTGGGGGTATTTTTTATATTAATGTTTGGAACTGTTCCGAAAGAGTGAGGGTATTTGTTCTATTAGTGTTTGGAACTGTTCCGACAGAGTGAGGTTATTTTCTCTATTAGTGTTTGGAACTGTTCCGACAGAGTGAGGGTATTTGTTCTATTAGTGTTTGGAACTGTTCCGACAGAGTGGGGGTAATTTTTCTATTAGTGTTTGGAACTGTTCAGACAGAGTGGGGGTATTTTTTCTATTAGTGTTTGGAAGTGTTCCGACAGAGTGAGGGTATTTTTTCTATTAGTGTTTGGAAGTGTTCCGACAGAGTGGGGGTATTTTTTCTATTAGTGTTTGGAAGTGTTCCGACAGAGTGGGAGTATTTTTTCTATTAGTGTTTGGAACTGTTCTGACAGAGTGGGGGAATTTTTTCTATTAGTGTTTGGAACTGTTCCGACAGAGTGGGGGTATTTTTTCTATTAGTGTTTGGAACTGTTCCGACAGAGTGAGGGTATTTTTTCTATTAGTGTTTGGAAGTGTTCCGACAGAGTGGGTGTATTTTTTCTATTAGTGTTTGGAAGTGTTCCGACAGAGTGGGGGTATTTGTTCTATTAGTGTTTGGAAGTGTTCCGACAGAGTGGGGGTATTTTTTCTATTAGTGTTTGGAACTGTTCAGACAGAGTGGGGGTATTTTTTCTATTAGTGTTTGGAAGTGTTCCGACAGAGTGGGGGTATTTTTTCTATTAGTGTTTGGAAGTGTTCCGACAGAGTGAGGGTATTTGTTCTATTAGTGTTTGGAAGTGTTCCGACAGAGTGAGGGTATTTGTTCTATTAGTGTTTGGAAGTGTTCCGACAGAGTGAGGGTATTTTTTCTATTAGTGTTTGGAACTGTTCCGACAGAGTGAGGGTATTTTTTCTATTAGTGTTTGGGAGTGTTCCGACAGAGTGAGGGTATTTGTTCTATTAGTGTTTGGAAGTGTTCCGACAGAGTGGGGGTATTTGTTCTATTAGTGTTTGGAAGTGTTCCGACAGAGTAGGGGTATTTGTTCTATTAGTGTTTGGAAGTGTTCCGACAGAGTGGGGGTATTTTTTCTATTAGTGTTTGGAACTGTTCAGACAGAGTGGGGGTATTTTTTCTATTAGTGTTTGGAAGTGTTCCGACAGAGTGAGGGTATTTTTTCTATTAGTGTTTGGAAGTGTTCCGACAGAGTGGGGGTATTTTTTCTATTAGTGTTTGGAACTGTTCCGACAGAGTGGGGGTATTTTTTCTATTAGTGTTTGGAACTGTTCCGACAGAGTGGGGGTATTTTTTCTATTAGTGTTTGGAACTGTTCCGACAGAGTGGGGGTATTATTTCTATTAGTGTTTAGAACTGTTCCGACAGAGTGGGGGTATTTGTTCTATTAGTGTTTGAAAATGTTTCGACAGAGTGAGGATATTTGTTCTATTAGTGTTTGGAACTGCCCCGACAGAGTGGAGGTATTTTTTATATTAATGTTTGGAACTGTTCCGACAGTGGGGGTATTTTTCTTATTAGTGTTTGGAACTGTTCCGACAGAGTGAGGGTATTTTTTCTATTCGTGTTTGGAACTGTTCCGACAGAGTGAGGGTATTTGTTCTATTAGTGTTTGGAACTGTTCCGACAGAGTGAGGGTATTTTTTCTATTAGTGTTTGGAACTGTTCCAACAGAGTGAGGGTATTTTTTCTATTAGTGTTTGGAACTGCCCCAACAGAGTAGGGGTATTTTTTATATTAATGTTTGAAACTGTTCCGACAGAGTGGGGGTATTTTTTCTATTAGTGTTTGAAACTGTTCCGACAGAGTGGGGGTGTTTTTTCTATTAGTGTTTAGAACTGTTCTGACAGAGTGGGGGTATTTTTTCTATTAGTGTTTGAAAATGTTCCGACAGAGTGAGGAAATTTGTTCTATTAGTGTTTGGAACTGCCCAGACAGAGTGGGGGTATTTTTTATATTAATGTTTGGAACTGTTCCGAAAGAGTGAGGGTATTTGTTCTATTAGTGTTTGGAACTGTTCCGACAGAGAGAGGTTATTTTCTCTATTAGTGTTTGGAACTGTTCCGACAGAGTGAGGGTATTTGTTCTATTAGTGTTTGGAACTGTTCCGACAGAGTGGGGGTAATTTTTCTATTAGTGTTTGGAACTGTTCAGACAGAGTGGGGGTATTTTTTCTATTAGTGTTTGGAAGTGTTCCGACAGAGTGAGGGTATTTTTTCTATTAGTGTTTGGAAGTGTTCCGACAGAGTGGGGGTATTTTTTCTATTAGTGTTTGGAAGTGTTCCGACAGAGTGGGAGTATTTTTTCTATTAGTGTTTGGAACTGTTCTGACAGAGTGGGGGAATTTTTTCTATTAGTGTTTGGAACTGTTCCGACAGAGTGGGGGTATTTTTTCTATTAGTGTTTGGAACTGTTCCGACAGAGTGAGGGTATTTTTTCTATTAGTGTTTGGAAGTGTTCCGACAGAGTGGGTGTATTTTTTCTATTAGTGTTTGGAAGTGTTCCTACAGAGTGGGGGTATTTGTTCTATTAGTGTTTGGAAGTGTTCCGACAGAGTGGGGGTATTTTTTCTATTAGTGTTTGGAACTGTTCAGACAGAGTGGGGGTATTTTTTCTATTAGTGTTTGGAAGTGTTCCGACAGAGTGGGGGTATTTTTTCTATTAGTGTTTGGAAGTGTTCCGACAGAGTGAGGGTATTTGTTCTATTAGTGTTTGGAAGTGTTCCGACAGAGTGAGGGTATTTGTTCTATTAGTGTTTGGAAGTGTTCCGACAGAGTGAGGGTATTTTTTCTATTAGTGTTTGGAACTGTTCCGACAGAGTGAGGGTATTTTTTCTATTAGTGTTTGGGAGTGTTCCGACAGAGTGAGGGTATTTGTTCTATTAGTGTTTGGAAGTGTTCCGACAGAGTGGGGGTATTTGTTCTATTAGTGTTTGGAAGTGTTCCGACAGAGTAGGGGTATTTGTTCTATTAGTGTTTGGAAGTGTTCCGACAGAGTGGGGGTATTTTTTCTATTAGTGTTTGGAACTGTTCAGACAGAGTGGGGGTATTTTTTCTATTAGTGTTTGGAAGTGTTCCGACAGAGTGAGGGTATTTTTTCTATGAGTGTTTGGAAGTGTTCCGACAGAGTGGGGGTATTTTTTCTATTAGTGTTTGGAACTGTTCCGACAGAGTGGGGGTATTTTTTCTATTAGTGTTTGGAACTGTTCCGACAGAGTGGGAGTATTTTTTCTATTAGTGTTTGGAACTGTTCCGACAGAGTGGGGGTATTATTTCTATTAGTGTTTAGAACTGTTCCGACAGAGTGGGGGTATTTGTTCTATTAGTGTTTGAAAATGTTTCGACAGAGTGAGGATATTTGTTCTATTAGTGTTTGGAACTGCCCCGACAGAGTGGAGGTATTTTTTATATTAATGTTTGGAACTGTTCCGACAGAGTGAGGGTATTTGTTCTATTAGTGTTTGGAAGTGTTCCGACAGAGTGGGGGTATTTGTTCTATTAGTGTTTGGAAGTGTTCCGACAGAGTGGGGGTATTTTTTCTATTAGTGTTTGGAACTGTTCAGACAGAGTGGGGGTATTTTTTCTATTAGTGTTTGGAAGTGTTCCGACAGAGTGAGGGTATTTTTTCTATTAGTGTTTGGAAGTGTTCCGACAGAGTGGGGGTATTTTTTCTATTATTATTTGGAAGTGTTCCGACAGAGTGGGGGTATTTTTTCTATTAGTGTTTGGAAGTGTTCCGACAGAGTTGGGGTATTTTTTCTATTAGTGTTTGGAAGTGTTCCGACAGAGTGGGGGTATTTTTTCTATTAGTGTTTGGAACTGTTCCGACAGAGTGGGGGTATTTTTTTTATTAGTGTTTGGAACTGTTCCGACAGAGTGAGGGTATTTTTTCTATTAGTGTTTGGAAGTGTTCCGACAGAGTGGGTGTATTTTTTCTATTAGTGTTTGGAAGTGTTCCGACAGAGTGGGGGTATTTGTTCTATTAGTGTTTGGAAGTGTTCCGACAGAGTGGGGGTATTTTTTCTATTAGTGTTTGGAACTGTTCAGACAGAGTGGGGGTATTTTTTCTATTAGTGTTTGGAAGTGTTCCGACAGAGTGGGGGTATTTTTTCTATTAGTGTTTGGAAGTGTTCCGACAGAGTGAGGGTATTTGTTCTATTAGTGTTTGGAAGTGTTCCGACAGAGTGGGGGTATTTGTTCTATTAGTGTTTGGAAGTGTTCCGACAGAGTGGGGGTATTTGTTCTATTAGTGTTTGGAAGTGTTCCGACAGAGTGGGGGTATTTGTTCTATTAGTGTTTGGAAGTGTTCCGACAGAGTGGGGGTATTTTTTCTATTAGTGTTTGGAACTGTTCAGACAGAGTGGGGGTATTTTTTCTATTAGTGTTTGGAAGTGTTCCGACGGAGTGGGGGTATTTTTTCTATTAGTGTTTGGAAGTGTTCCGACAGAGTGAGGGTATTTGTTCTATTAGTGTTTGGAAGTGTTCCGACAGAGTGAGGGTATTTGTTCTATTAGTGTTTGGAAGTGTTCCGACAGAGTGAGGGTATTTTTTCTATTAGTGTTTGGAACTGTTCCTACAGAGTGAGGGTATTTTTTCTATTAGTGTTTCGAAGTGTTCCGACAGAGTGAGGGTATTTGTTCTATTAGTGTTTGGAAGTTTTCCGACAGAGTGAGGGTATTTGTTCTATTAGTATTTGGAACTGTTCCGACAGAGTGGGGGTATTTTTTCTATTAGTGTTTGGAACTGTTCCGACAGAGTGGGGGTATTTTTTCTATTAGTGTTTGGAACTGTTCCGACAAAGTGGGGGTAATTTTTCTATTAGTGTTTGGAACTGTTCCGACAGAGTGGGGGTATTTTTTCTATTAGTGTTTGGAACTGTTCCGACAGAGTGGGGGTATTTATTCTATTAGTGTTTGGAACTGTTCCGACAGAGTGGGGGTATTTTTTCTATTAGTGTTTGGAACTGTTCCGACAGAGTGGGGGTATTTTTTCTATTAGTGTTTGGAACTGTTCCGACAGAGTGGGGGTATTTATTCTATTAGTGTTTGGAACTGTTCCGACAGAGTGGGGGTATTTTTTCTATTAGTGTTTGGAACTGTTCCGACAGAGTGGGGCTATTTATTCTATTAGTGTTTGGAACTGTTCCGACAGAGTGGGGGTATTTTTTCTATTAGTGTTTGGAACTGTTCCGACAGAGTGAGGGTATTTTTTCTATTAGTGTTTGGAACTGTTCCGACAGAGTGGGGGTATTTGTTCTATTAGTGTTTGGAACTGTTCCGACAGAGTGGGGGTATTTTTTCTATTAGTGTTTGGAACTGTTCCGACAGAGTGGGGGTATTTTTTCTATTAGTGTTTGGAACTGTTCCGACAGAGTTGGGGTATTTTTTCTATTAGTGTTTGGAAGTGTTCCGACAGAGTGAGGGTATTTGTTCTATTAGTGTTTGGAACTGTTCCGACAGAGTGGGGGTATTTGTTCTATTAGTGTTTGGAACTGTTCCGACAGAGTGGGGGTATTTTTTCTATTAGTGTTTGGAACTGTTCCGACAGAGTGGGGGTATTTTTTCTATTAGTGTTTGGAACTGTTCCGACAGAGTGGGGGTATTTGTTCTATTAGTGTTTGGAACTGTTCCGACAGAGTGGGGGTATTTTTTCTATTAGTGTTTGGAACTGCTCCGACAGAGAGGGGGTATTTTTTCTATTAGTGTTTGGAACTGTTCCGACAGAGTGGGGGTATTTTTTCTATTAGTGTTTGGAACTGTTCCGACAGAGTGGGGCTATTTTTTCTATTAGTGTTTGGAACTGTTCCGACAGAGTGGGGGTATTTTTTCTATTAGTGTTTGGAACTGTTCCGACAGAGTGGGGGTATTTTTTCTATTAGTGTTTGGAACTGTTCCGACAGAGTGGGGGTATTTTTTCTATTAGTGTTTAGAACTGTTCCGACAGAGTGGGGGTATTTGTTCTATTAGTGTTTGGAAGTGTTTCGACAGAGTGAGGATATTTGTTCTATTAGTGTTTGGAACTGCCCCGACAGAGTGGAGGTATTTTTTATATTAATGTTTGGAACTGTTCCGACAGAGTGAGGGTATTTGTTCTATTAGTGTTTGGAAGTGTTCCGACAGAGTGGGGGTATTTGTTCTATTAGTGTTTGGAAGTGTTCCGACAGAGTGGGGGTATTTTTTCTATTAGTGTTTGGAACTGTTCAGACAGAGTGGGGGTATTTTTTCTATTAGTGTTTGGAAGTGTTCCGACAGAGTGAGGGTATTTTTTCTATTAGTGTTTGGAAGTGTTCCGACAGAGTGGGGGTATTTTTTCTATTAGTGTTTGGAAGTGTTCCGACAGAGTGGGGGTATTTTTTCTATTAGTGTTTGGAAGTGTTCCGACAGAGTTGGGGTATTTTTTCTATTAGTGTTTGGAAGTGTTCCGACAGAGTGGGGGTATTTTTTCTATTAGTGTTTGGAACTGTTCCGACAGAGTGGGGGTATTTTTTTTATTAGTGTTTGGAACTGTTCCGACAGAGTGAGGGTATTTTTTCTATTAGTGTTTGGAAGTGTTCCGACAGAGTGGGTGTATTTTTTCTATTAGTGTTTGGAAGTGTTCCGACAGAGTGGGGGTATTTGTTCTATTAGTGTTTGGAAGTGTTCCGACAGAGTGGGGGTATTTTTTCTATTAGTGTTTGGAACTGTTCAGACAGAGTGGGGGTATTTTTTCTATTAGTGTTTGGAAGTGTTCCGACAGAGTGGGGGTATTTTTTCTATTAGTGTTTGGAAGTGTTCCGACAGAGTGAGGGTATTTTTTCTATTAGTGTTTGGAAGTGTTCCGACAGAGTGGGGGTATTTGTTCTATTAGTGTTTGGAAGTGTTCCGACAGAGTGGGGGTATTTGTTCTATTAGTGTTTGGAAGTGTTCCGACAGAGTGGGGGTATTTGTTCTATTAGTGTTTGGAAGTGTTCCGACAGAGTGGGGGTATTTTTTCTATTAGTGTTTGGAACTGTTCAGACAGAGTGGGGGTATTTTTTCTATTAGTGTTTGGAAGTGTTCCGACGGAGTGGGGGTATTTTTTCTATTAGTGTTTGGAAGTGTTCCGACAGAGTGAGGGTATTTGTTCTATTAGTGTTTGGAAGTGTTCCGACAGAGTGAGGGTATTTGTTCTAGTAGTGTTTGGAAGTGTTCCGACAGAGTGAGGGTATTTTTTCTATTAGTGTTTCGAAGTGTTCCGACAGAGTGAGGGTATTTGTTCTATTAGTGTTTGGAAGTTTTCCGACAGAGTGGGGGTATTTGTTCTATTAGTATTTGGAACTGTTCCGACAGAGTGGGGGTATTTTTTCTATTAGTGTTTGTAACTGTTCCGACAGAGTGGGGGTATTTTTTCTATTAGTGTTTGGAACTGTTCCGACAAAGTGGGGGTAATTTTTCTATTAGTGTTTGGAACTGTTCCGACAGAGTGGGGGTATTTTTTCTATTAGTGTTTGGAACTGTTCCGACAGAGTGGGGGTATTTATTCTATTAGTGTTTGGAACTGTTCCGACAGAGTGGGGGTATTTTTTCTATTAGTGTTTGGAACTGTTCCGACAGAGTGGGGGTATTTTTTCTATTAGTGTTTGGAACTGTTCCGACAGAGTGGGGGTATTTATTCTATTAGTGTTTGGAACTGTTCCGACAGAGTGGGGGTATTTTTTCTATTAGTGTTTGGAACTGTTCCGACAGAGTGGGGGTATTTTTTCTATTAGTGTTTGGAAGTGTTCCGACAAAGTGGGGGTATTTTTTCTATTAGTGTTTGGAAGTGTTCCGACAGAGTGGGGGTATTTTTTCTATTAGTGTTTGAAACTGTTCAGACAGAGTGGGGGTATTTTTTCTATTAGTGTTTGGAAGTGTTCCGACAGAGTGAGGGTATTTGTTCTATTAGTGTTTGGAACTGTTCCGAGAGAGTGGGGGTATTTTTTCTATTAGTGTTTGGAACTGTTCCGACAGAGTGGGGGTATTTTTTCTATTAATTTTTGGAACTGTTCCGACAGAGTGGGGGTATTTTTTCTATTAGTGTTTAGAACTGTTCAGACAGAGTGGGGGTATTTTTTCTATTAGTGTTTGAAAATGTTCCGACAGAGTGAGGATATTTGTTCTATTAGTGTTTGGAACTGCCCCGACAGAGTGGGGGTATTTTTTATATTAATGTTTGGAACTGTTCCGACAGAGTGAGGTTATTTGTTCTATTAGTGTTTGGAAGTGTTCCGACAGAGTGGGGGTATTTGTTCTATTAGTGTTTGGAAGTGTTCCGACAGAGTGGGGGTATTTTTTCTATTAGTGTTTGGAACTGTTCAGACAGAGTGGGGGTATTTTTTCTATTAGTGTTTGGAAGTGTTCCGACAGAGTGAGGGTATTTTTTCTATTAGTGTTTGGAAGTGTTCCGACAGAGTGGGGGTATTTTTTCTACTAGTGTTTGGAAGTGTTCCGACAGAGTGGGGGTATTTTTTCTATTAGTGTTTGGAAGTGTTCCGACAGAGTGGGGGTATTTTTTCTATTAGTGTTTGGAACTGTTCAGACAGAGTGGGGGTATTTTTTCTATTAGTGTTTGGAAGTGTTCCCACAGAGTGAGGGTATTTTTTCTATTAGTGTTTGGAAGTGTTCCGACAGAGTGGGGGTATTTTTTCTATTAGTGTTTGGAAGTGTTCCGACAGAGTGGGGGTATTTTTTCTATTAGTGTTTGGAAGTGTTCCGACAGAGTGGGGGTATTTTTTCTATTAGTGTTTGGAACTGTTCAGACAGAGTGGGGGTATTTTTTCTATCAGTGTTTGGAAGTGTTCCGTCAGACTGAGGGTATTTGTTCTATTAGTGTTTGGAACTGTTCCGAGAGAGTGGGGGTATTTTTTCTATTAGTGTTTGGAACTGTTCCGACAGAGTGGGGGTATTTTTACTATTAATTTTTGGAACTGTTCCGACAGAGTGGGGGTATTTTTTCTATTAGTGTTTGGAACTGTTCCAACAGAGTGAGGCTATTTTTTCTATTAGTTTTTGGAACTGCCCCGACAGAGTAGGGGTATTTTTTCTATTAATGTTTGGAACTGTTCCGACAGAGTGGGTGCATTTTTTCTATTAGTGTTTGGAACTTCCCGACAGAGTGGGGGTATTTTTTTATATTAATGTTTGGAACTGTTCCGACAGAGTGGGGGTATTTTTTCTATTAGTGTTTGAAACTGTTCAGACAGAGTGGGGGTATTTTTTCTTTTAGTGTTTGGAACTATTCCGACAGTGGGGGTATTTTTCTTATTAGTGTTTGGAACTGTTCCGACAGAGTGAGGGTATTTTTTCTATTCGTGTTTGGAACTGTTCCGACAGAGTGAGGGTATTTGTTCTATTAGTGTTTGGAACTGTTCCGACAGAGTGAGGGTATTTTTTCTATTAGTGTTTGGAACTGTTCCAACAGAGTGAGGGTATTTTTTCTATTAGTGTTTGGAACTGCCCCAACAGAGTAGGGGTATTTTTTATATTAATGTTTGAAACTGTTCCGACAGAGTGGGGGTATTTTTTCTATTAGTGTTTGAAACTGTTCCGACAGAGTGGGGGTGTTTTTTCTATTAGTGTTTAGAACTGTTCTGACAGAGTGGGGGTATTTTTTCTATTAGTGTTTGAAAATGTTCCGACAGAGTGAGGAAATTTGTTCTATTAGTGTTTGGAACTGCCCAGACAGAGTGGGGGTATTTTTTATATTAATGTTTGGAACTGTTCCGAAAGAGTGAGGGTATTTGTTCTATTAGTGTTTGGAACTGTTCCGACAGAGTGAGGTTATTTTCTCTATTAGTGTTTGGAACTGTTCCGACAGAGTGAGGGTATTTGTTCTATTAGTGTTTAGAACTGTTCCGACAGAGTGGGGGTAATTTTTCTATTAGTGTTTGGAACTGTTCAGACAGAGTGGGGGTATTTTTTCTATTAGTGTTTGGAACTGTTCCGACAGAGTGGGGGTATTTTTACTATTAATTTTTGGAACTGTTCCGACAGAGTGGGGGTATTTTTTCTATTAGTGTTTGGAACTGTTCCAACAGAGTGAGGCTATTTTTTCTATTAGTTTTTGGAACTGCCCCGACAGAGTAGGGGTATTTTTTCTATTAATGTTTGGAACTGTTCCGACAGAGTGGGTGCATTTTTTCTATTAGTGTTTGGAACTTCCCGACAGAGTGGGGGTATTTTTTATATTAATGTTTGGAACTGTTCCGACAGAGTGGGGGTATTTTTTCTATTAGTGTTTGGAACTGTTCAGACAGAGTGGGGGTATTTTTTCTTTTAGTGTTTGGAACTATTCCGACAGTGGGGGTATTTTTCTTATTAGTGTTTGGAACTGTTCCGACAGAGTGAGGGTATTTTTTCTATTCGTGTTTGGAACTGTTCCGACAGAGTGAGGGTATTTGTTCTATTAGTGTTTGGAACTGTTCCGACAGAGTGAGGGTATTTTTTCTATTAGTGTTTGGAACTGTTCCAACAGAGTGAGGGTATTTTTTCTATTAGTGTTTGGAACTGCCCCAACAGAGTAGGGGTATTTTTTATATTAATGTTTGAAACTGTTCCGACAGAGTGGGGGTATTTTTTCTATTAGTGTTTGAAACTGTTCCGACAGAGTGGGGGTGTTTTTTCTATTAGTGTTTAGAACTGTTCTGACAGAGTGGGGGTATTTTTTCTATTAGTGTTTGAAAATGTTCCGACAGAGTGAGGAAATTTGTTCTATTAGTGTTTGGAACTGCCCAGACAGAGTGGGGGTATTTTTTATATTAATGTTTGGAACTGTTCCGAAAGAGTGAGGGTATTTGTTCTATTAGTGTTTGGAACTGTTCCGACAGAGTGAGGTTATTTTCTCTATTAGTGTTTGGAACTGTTCCGACAGAGTGAGGGTATTTGTTCTATTAGTGTTTGGAACTGTTCCGACAGAGTGGGGGTATTTTTTCTATTAGTGTTTGGAACTGTTCCGACAGAGTGGGGGTATTTTTTCTATTAGTGTTTGGAAGTGTTCCGACAGAGTGAGGGTATTTTTTCTATTAGTGTTTGGAAGTGTTCCGACAGAGTGGGGGTATTTTTTCTATTAGTGTTTGGAAGTGTTCCGACAGAGTGGGAGTATTTTTTCTATTAGTGTTTGGAACTGTTCTGACAGAGTGGGGGAATTTTTTCTATTAGTGTTTGGAACTGTTCCGACAGAGTGGGGGTATTTTTTCTATTAGTGTTTGGAAGTGTTCCGACAGAGTGGGGGTATTTTTTCTATTAGTGTTTGGAACTGTTCAGACAGAGTGGGGGTATTTTTTCTATTAGTGTTTGGAAGTGTTCCCACAGAGTGAGGGTATTTTTTCTATTAGTGTTTGGAAGTGTTCCGACAGAGTGGGGGTATTTTTTCTATTAGTGTTTGGAAGTGTTCCGACAGAGTGGGGGTATTTTTTCTATTAGTGTTTGGAAGTGTTCCGACAGAGTGGGGGTATTTTTTCTATTAGTGTTTGGAACTGTTCAGACAGAGTGGGGGTATTTTTTCTATCAGTGTTTGGAAGTGTTCCGTCAGACTGAGGGTATTTGTTCTATTAGTGTTTGGAACTGTTCCGAGAGAGTGGGGGTATTTTTTCTATTAGTGTTTGGAACTGTTCCGACAGAGTGGGGGTATTTTTACTATTAATTTTTGGAACTGTTCCGACAGAGTGGGGGTATTTTTTCTATTAGTGTTTGGAACTGTTCCAACAGAGTGAGGCTATTTTTTCTATTAGTTTTTGGAACTGCCCCGACAGAGTAGGGGTATTTTTTCTATTAATGTTTGGAACTGTTCCGACAGAGTGGGTGCATTTTTTCTATTAGTGTTTGGAACTTCCCGACAGAGTGGGGGTATTTTTTATATTAATGTTTGGAACTGTTCCGACAGAGTGGGGGTATTTTTTCTATTAGTGTTTGGAACTGTTCAGACAGAGTGGGGGTATTTTTTCTTTTAGTGTTTGGAACTATTCCGACAGTGGGGGTATTTTTCTTATTAGTGTTTGGAACTGTTCCGACAGAGTGAGGGTATTTTTTCTATTCGTGTTTGGAACTGTTCCGACAGAGTGAGGGTATTTGTTCTATTAGTGTTTGGAACTGTTCCGACAGAGTGAGGGTATTTTTTCTATTAGTGTTTGGAACTGTTCCAACAGAGTGAGGGTATTTTTTCTATTAGTGTTTGGAACTGCCCCAACAGAGTAGGGGTATTTTTTATATTAATGTTTGAAACTGTTCCGACAGAGTGGGGGTATTTTTTCTATTAGTGTTTGAAACTGTTCCGACAGAGTGGGGGTGTTTTTTCTATTAGTGTTTAGAACTGTTCTGACAGAGTGGGGGTATTTTTTCTATTAGTGTTTGAAAATGTTCCGACAGAGTGAGGAAATTTGTTCTATTAGTGTTTGGAACTGCCCAGACAGAGTGGGGGTATTTTTTATATTAATGTTTGGAACTGTTCCGAAAGAGTGAGGGTATTTGTTCTATTAGTGTTTGGAACTGTTCCGACAGAGTGAGGTTATTTTCTCTATTAGTGTTTGGAACTGTTCCGACAGAGTGAGGGTATTTGTTCTATTAGTGTTTGGAACTGTTCCGACAGAGTGGGGGTAATTTTTCTATTAGTGTTTGGAACTGTTCAGACAGAGTGGGGGTATTTTTTCTATTAGTGTTTGGAAGTGTTCCGACAGAGTGAGGGTATTTTTTCTATTAGTGTTTGGAAGTGTTCCGACAGAGTGGGGGTATTTTTTCTATTAGTGTTTGGAAGTGTTCCGACAGAGTGGGAGTATTTTTTCTATTAGTGTTTGGAACTGTTCTGACAGAGTGGGGGAATTTTTTCTATTAGTGTTTGGAACTGTTCCGACAGAGTGGGGGTATTTTTTCTATTAGTGTTTGGAACTGTTCCGACAGAGTGAGGGTATTTTTTCTATTAGTGTTTGGAAGTGTTCCGACAGAGTGGGTGTATTTTTTCTATTAGTGTTTGGAAGTGTTCCGACAGAGTGGGGGTATTTGTTCTATTAGTGTTTGGAAGTGTTCCGACAGAGTGGGGGTATTTTTTCTATTAGTGTTTGGAACTGTTCAGACAGAGTGGGGGTATTTTTTCTATTAGTGTTTGGAAGTGTTCCGACAGAGTGGGGGTATTTTTTCTATTAGTGTTTGGAAGTGTTCCGACAGAGTGAGGGTATTTGTTCTATTAGTGTTTGGAAGTGTTCCGACAGAGTGAGGGTATTTGTTCTATTAGTGTTTGGAAGTGTTCCGACAGAGTGAGGGTATTTTTTCTATTAGTGTTTGGAACTGTTCCGACAGAGTGAGGGTATTTTTTCTATTAGTGTTTGGGAGTGTTCCGACAGAGTGAGGGTATTTGTTCTATTAGTGTTTGGAAGTGTTCCGACAGAGTGGGGGTATTTGTTCTATTAGTGTTTGGAAGTGTTCCGACAGAGTAGGGGTATTTGTTCTATTAGTGTTTGGAAGTGTTCCGACAGAGTGGGGGTATTTTTTCTATTAGTGTTTGGAACTGTTCAGACAGAGTGGGGGTATTTTTTCTATTAGTGTTTGGAAGTGTTCCGACAGAGTGAGGGTATTTTTTCTATTAGTGTTTGGAAGTGTTCCGACAGAGTGGGGGTATTTTTTCTATTAGTGTTTGGAACTGTTCCGACAGAGTGGGGGTATTTTTTCTATTAGTGTTTGGAACTGTTCCGACAGAGTGGGGGTATTTTTTCTATTAGTGTTTGGAACTGTTCCGACAGAGTGGGGGTATTATTTCTATTAGTGTTTAGAACTGTTCCGACAGAGTGGGGGTATTTGTTCTATTAGTGTTTGAAAATGTTTCGACAGAGTGAGGATATTTGTTCTATTAGTGTTTGGAACTGCCCCGACAGAGTGGAGGTATTTTTTATATTAATGTTTGGAACTGTTCCGACAGTGGGGGTATTTTTCTTATTAGTGTTTGGAACTGTTCCGACAGAGTGAGGGTATTTTTTCTATTCGTGTTTGGAACTGTTCCGACAGAGTGAGGGTATTTGTTCTATTAGTGTTTGGAACTGTTCCGACAGAGTGAGGGTATTTTTTCTATTAGTGTTTGGAACTGTTCCAACAGAGTGAGGGTATTTTTTCTATTAGTGTTTGGAACTGCCCCAACAGAGTAGGGGTATTTTTTATATTAATGTTTGAAACTGTTCCGACAGAGTGGGGGTATTTTTTCTATTAGTGTTTGAAACTGTTCCGACAGAGTGGGGGTGTTTTTTCTATTAGTGTTTAGAACTGTTCTGACAGAGTGGGGGTATTTTTTCTATTAGTGTTTGAAAATGTTCCGACAGAGTGAGGAAATTTGTTCTATTAGTGTTTGGAACTGCCCAGACAGAGTGGGGGTATTTTTTATATTAATGTTTGGAACTGTTCCGAAAGAGTGAGGGTATTTGTTCTATTAGTGTTTGGAACTGTTCCGACAGAGAGAGGTTATTTTCTCTATTAGTGTTTGGAACTGTTCCGACAGAGTGAGGGTATTTGTTCTATTAGTGTTTGGAACTGTTCCGACAGAGTGGGGGTAATTTTTCTATTAGTGTTTGGAACTGTTCAGACAGAGTGGGGGTATTTTTTCTATTAGTGTTTGGAAGTGTTCCGACAGAGTGAGGGTATTTTTTCTATTAGTGTTTGGAAGTGTTCCGACAGAGTGGGGGTATTTTTTCTATTAGTGTTTGGAAGTGTTCCGACAGAGTGGGAGTATTTTTTCTATTAGTGTTTGGAACTGTTCTGACAGAGTGGGGGAATTTTTTCTATTAGTGTTTGGAACTGTTCCGACAGAGTGGGGGTATTTTTTCTATTAGTGTTTGGAACTGTTCCGACAGAGTGAGGGTATTTTTTCTATTAGTGTTTGGAAGTGTTCCGACAGAGTGGGTGTATTTTTTCTATTAGTGTTTGGAAGTGTTCCTACAGAGTGGGGGTATTTGTTCTATTAGTGTTTGGAAGTGTTCCGACAGAGTGGGGGTATTTTTTCTATTAGTGTTTGGAACTGTTCAGACAGAGTGGGGGTATTTTTTCTATTAGTGTTTGGAAGTGTTCCGACAGAGTGGGGGTATTTTTTCTATTAGTGTTTGGAAGTGTTCCGACAGAGTGAGGGTATTTGTTCTATTAGTGTTTGGAAGTGTTCCGACAGAGTGAGGGTATTTGTTCTATTAGTGTTTGGAAGTGTTCCGACAGAGTGAGGGTATTTTTTCTATTAGTGTTTGGAACTGTTCCGACAGAGTGAGGGTATTTTTTCTATTAGTGTTTGGGAGTGTTCCGACAGAGTGAGGGTATTTGTTCTATTAGTGTTTGGAAGTGTTCCGACAGAGTGGGGGTATTTGTTCTATTAGTGTTTGGAAGTGTTCCGACAGAGTAGGGGTATTTGTTCTATTAGTGTTTGGAAGTGTTCCGACAGAGTGGGGGTATTTTTTCTATTAGTGTTTGGAACTGTTCAGACAGAGTGGGGGTATTTTTTCTATTAGTGTTTGGAAGTGTTCCGACAGAGTGAGGGTATTTTTTCTATTAGTGTTTGGAAGTGTTCCGACAGAGTGGGGGTATTTTTTCTATTAGTGTTTGGAACTGTTCCGACAGAGTGGGGGTATTTTTTCTATTAGTGTTTGGAACTGTTCCGACAGAGTGGGAGTATTTTTTCTATTAGTGTTTGGAACTGTTCCGACAGAGTGGGGGTATTATTTCTATTAGTGTTTAGAACTGTTCCGACAGAGTGGGGGTATTTGTTCTATTAGTGTTTGAAAATGTTTCGACAGAGTGAGGATATTTGTTCTATTAGTGTTTGGAACTGCCCCGACAGAGTGGAGGTATTTTTTATATTAATGTTTGGAACTGTTCCGACAGAGTGAGGGTATTTGTTCTATTAGTGTTTGGAAGTGTTCCGACAGAGTGGGGGTATTTGTTCTATTAGTGTTTGGAAGTGTTCCGACAGAGTGGGGGTATTTTTTCTATTAGTGTTTGGAACTGTTCAGACAGAGTGGGGGTATTTTTTCTATTAGTGTTTGGAAGTGTTCCGACAGAGTGAGGGTATTTTTTCTATTAGTGTTTGGAAGTGTTCCGACAGAGTGGGGGTATTTTTTCTATTATTATTTGGAAGTGTTCCGACAGAGTGGGGGTATTTTTTCTATTAGTGTTTGGAAGTGTTCCGACAGAGTTGGGGTATTTTTTCTATTAGTGTTTGGAAGTGTTCCGACAGAGTGGGGGTATTTTTTCTATTAGTGTTTGGAACTGTTCCGACAGAGTGGGGGTATTTTTTTTATTAGTGTTTGGAACTGTTCCGACAGAGTGAGGGTATTTTTTCTATTAGTGTTTGGAAGTGTTCCGACAGAGTGGGTGTATTTTTTCTATTAGTGTTTGGAAGTGTTCCGACAGAGTGGGGGTATTTGTTCTATTAGTGTTTGGAAGTGTTCCGACAGAGTGGGGGTATTTTTTCTATTAGTGTTTGGAACTGTTCAGACAGAGTGGGGGTATTTTTTCTATTAGTGTTTGGAAGTGTTCCGACAGAGTGGGGGTATTTTTTCTATTAGTGTTTGGAAGTGTTCCGACAGAGTGAGGGTATTTGTTCTATTAGTGTTTGGAAGTGTTCCGACAGAGTGGGGGTATTTGTTCTATTAGTGTTTGGAAGTGTTCCGACAGAGTGGGGGTATTTGTTCTATTAGTGTTTGGAAGTGTTCCGACAGAGTGGGGGTATTTGTTCTATTAGTGTTTGGAAGTGTTCCGACAGAGTGGGGGTATTTTTTCTATTAGTGTTTGGAACTGTTCAGACAGAGTGGGGGTATTTTTTCTATTAGTGTTTGGAAGTGTTCCGACGGAGTGGGGGTATTTTTTCTATTAGTGTTTGGAAGTGTTCCGACAGAGTGAGGGTATTTGTTCTATTAGTGTTTGGAAGTGTTCCGACAGAGTGAGGGTATTTGTTCTATTAGTGTTTGGAAGTGTTCCGACAGAGTGAGGGTATTTTTTCTATTAGTGTTTGGAACTGTTCCTACAGAGTGAGGGTATTTTTTCTATTAGTGTTTCGAAGTGTTCCGACAGAGTGAGGGTATTTGTTCTATTAGTGTTTGGAAGTTTTCCGACAGAGTGAGGGTATTTGTTCTATTAGTATTTGGAACTGTTCCGACAGAGTGGGGGTATTTTTTCTATTAGTGTTTGGAACTGTTCCGACAGAGTGGGGGTATTTTTTCTATTAGTGTTTGGAACTGTTCCGACAAAGTGGGGGTAATTTTTCTATTAGTGTTTGGAACTGTTCCGACAGAGTGGGGGTATTTTTTCTATTAGTGTTTGGAACTGTTCCGACAGAGTGGGGGTATTTATTCTATTAGTGTTTGGAACTGTTCCGACAGAGTGGGGGTATTTTTTCTATTAGTGTTTGGAACTGTTCCGACAGAGTGGGGGTATTTTTTCTATTAGTGTTTGGAACTGTTCCGACAGAGTGGGGGTATTTATTCTATTAGTGTTTGGAACTGTTCCGACAGAGTGGGGGTATTTTTTCTATTAGTGTTTGGAACTGTTCCGACAGAGTGGGGCTATTTATTCTATTAGTGTTTGGAACTGTTCCGACAGAGTGGGGGTATTTTTTCTATTAGTGTTTGGAACTGTTCCGACAGAGTGAGGGTATTTTTTCTATTAGTGTTTGGAACTGTTCCGACAGAGTGGGGGTATTTGTTCTATTAGTGTTTGGAACTGTTCCGACAGAGTGGGGGTATTTTTTCTATTAGTGTTTGGAACTGTTCCGACAGAGTGGGGGTATTTTTTCTATTAGTGTTTGGAACTGTTCCGACAGAGTTGGGGTATTTTTTCTATTAGTGTTTGGAAGTGTTCCGACAGAGTGAGGGTATTTGTTCTATTAGTGTTTGGAACTGTTCCGACAGAGTGGGGGTATTTGTTCTATTAGTGTTTGGAACTGTTCCGACAGAGTGGGGGTATTTTTTCTATTAGTGTTTGGAACTGTTCCGACAGAGTGGGGGTATTTTTTCTATTAGTGTTTGGAACTGTTCCGACAGAGTGGGGGTATTTGTTCTATTAGTGTTTGGAACTGTTCCGACAGAGTGGGGGTATTTTTTCTATTAGTGTTTGGAACTGTTCCGACAGAGAGGGGGTATTTTTTCTATTAGTGTTTGGAACTGTTCCGACAGAGTGGGGGTATTTTTTCTATTAGTGTTTGGAACTGTTCCGACAGAGTGGGGCTATTTTTTCTATTAGTGTTTGGAACTGTTCCGACAGAGTGGGGGTATTTTTTCTATTAGTGTTTGGAACTGTTCCGACAGAGTGGGGGTATTTTTTCTATTAGTGTTTGGAACTGTTCCGACAGAGTGGGGGTATTTTTTCTATTAGTGTTTAGAACTGTTCCGACAGAGTGGGGGTATTTGTTCTATTAGTGTTTGGAAGTGTTTCGACAGAGTGAGGATATTTGTTCTATTAGTGTTTGGAACTGCCCCGACAGAGTGGAGGTATTTTTTATATTAATGTTTGGAACTGTTCCGACAGAGTGAGGGTATTTGTTCTATTAGTGTTTGGAAGTGTTCCGACAGAGTGGGGGTATTTGTTCTATTAGTGTTTGGAAGTGTTCCGACAGAGTGGGGGTATTTTTTCTATTAGTGTTTGGAACTGTTCAGACAGAGTGGGGGTATTTTTTCTATTAGTGTTTGGAAGTGTTCCGACAGAGTGAGGGTATTTTTTCTATTAGTGTTTGGAAGTGTTCCGACAGAGTGGGGGTATTTTTTCTATTAGTGTTTGGAAGTGTTCCGACAGAGTGGGGGTATTTTTTCTATTAGTGTTTGGAAGTGTTCCGACAGAGTTGGGGTATTTTTTCTATTAGTGTTTGGAAGTGTTCCGACAGAGTGGGGGTATTTTTTCTATTAGTGTTTGGAACTGTTCCGACAGAGTGGGGGTATTTTTTTTATTAGTGTTTGGAACTGTTCCGACAGAGTGAGGGTATTTTTTCTATTAGTGTTTGGAAGTGTTCCGACAGAGTGGGTGTATTTTTTCTATTAGTGTTTGGAAGTGTTCCGACAGAGTGGGGGTATTTGTTCTATTAGTGTTTGGAAGTGTTCCGACAGAGTGGGGGTATTTTTTCTATTAGTGTTTGGAACTGTTCAGACAGAGTGGGGGTATTTTTTCTATTAGTGTTTGGAAGTGTTCCGACAGAGTGGGGGTATTTTTTCTATTAGTGTTTGGAAGTGTTCCGACAGAGTGAGGGTATTTTTTCTATTAGTGTTTGGAAGTGTTCCGACAGAGTGGGGGTATTTGTTCTATTAGTGTTTGGAAGTGTTCCGACAGAGTGGGGGTATTTGTTCTATTAGTGTTTGGAAGTGTTCCGACAGAGTGGGGGTATTTGTTCTATTAGTGTTTGGAAGTGTTCCGACAGAGTGGGGGTATTTTTTCTATTAGTGTTTGGAACTGTTCAGACAGAGTGGGGGTATTTTTTCTATTAGTGTTTGGAAGTGTTCCGACGGAGTGGGGGTATTTTTTCTATTAGTGTTTGGAAGTGTTCCGACAGAGTGAGGGTATTTGTTCTATTAGTGTTTGGAAGTGTTCCGACAGAGTGAGGGTATTTGTTCTAGTAGTGTTTGGAAGTGTTCCGACAGAGTGAGGGTATTTTTTCTATTAGTGTTTCGAAGTGTTCCGACAGAGTGAGGGTATTTGTTCTATTAGTGTTTGGAAGTTTTCCGACAGAGTGGGGGTATTTGTTCTATTAGTATTTGGAACTGTTCCGACAGAGTGGGGGTATTTTTTCTATTAGTGTTTGTAACTGTTCCGACAGAGTGGGGGTATTTTTTCTATTAGTGTTTGGAACTGTTCCGACAAAGTGGGGGTAATTTTTCTATTAGTGTTTGGAACTGTTCCGACAGAGTGGGGGTATTTTTTCTATTAGTGTTTGGAACTGTTCCGACAGAGTGGGGGTATTTATTCTATTAGTGTTTGGAACTGTTCCGACAGAGTGGGGGTATTTTTTCTATTAGTGTTTGGAACTGTTCCGACAGAGTGGGGGTATTTTTTCTATTAGTGTTTGGAACTGTTCCGACAGAGTGGGGGTATTTATTCTATTAGTGTTTGGAACTGTTCCGACAGAGTGGGGGTATTTTTTCTATTAGTGTTTGGAACTGTTCCGACAGAGTGGGGGTATTTTTTCTATTAGTGTTTGGAAGTGTTCCGACAAAGTGGGGGTATTTTTTCTATTAGTGTTTGGAAGTGTTCCGACAGAGTGGGGGTATTTTTTCTATTAGTGTTTGAAACTGTTCAGACAGAGTGGGGGTATTTTTTCTATTAGTGTTTGGAAGTGTTCCGACAGAGTGAGGGTATTTGTTCTATTAGTGTTTGGAACTGTTCCGAGAGAGTGGGGGTATTTTTTCTATTAGTGTTTGGAACTGTTCCGACAGAGTGGGGGTATTTTTTCTATTAATTTTTGGAACTGTTCCGACAGAGTGGGGGTATTTTTTCTATTAGTGTTTAGAACTGTTCAGACAGAGTGGGGGTATTTTTTCTATTAGTGTTTGAAAATGTTCCGACAGAGTGAGGATATTTGTTCTATTAGTGTTTGGAACTGCCCCGACAGAGTGGGGGTATTTTTTATATTAATGTTTGGAACTGTTCCGACAGAGTGAGGTTATTTGTTCTATTAGTGTTTGGAAGTGTTCCGACAGAGTGGGGGTATTTGTTCTATTAGTGTTTGGAAGTGTTCCGACAGAGTGGGGGTATTTTTTCTATTAGTGTTTGGAACTGTTCAGACAGAGTGGGGGTATTTTTTCTATTAGTGTTTGGAAGTGTTCCGACAGAGTGAGGGTATTTTTTCTATTAGTGTTTGGAAGTGTTCCGACAGAGTGGGGGTATTTTTTCTACTAGTGTTTGGAAGTGTTCCGACAGAGTGGGGGTATTTTTTCTATTAGTGTTTGGAAGTGTTCCGACAGAGTGGGGGTATTTTTTCTATTAGTGTTTGGAACTGTTCAGACAGAGTGGGGGTATTTTTTCTATTAGTGTTTGGAAGTGTTCCCACAGAGTGAGGGTATTTTTTCTATTAGTGTTTGGAAGTGTTCCGACAGAGTGGGGGTATTTTTTCTATTAGTGTTTGGAAGTGTTCCGACAGAGTGGGGGTATTTTTTCTATTAGTGTTTGGAAGTGTTCCGACAGAGTGGGGGTATTTTTTCTATTAGTGTTTGGAACTGTTCAGACAGAGTGGGGGTATTTTTTCTATCAGTGTTTGGAAGTGTTCCGTCAGACTGAGGGTATTTGTTCTATTAGTGTTTGGAACTGTTCCGAGAGAGTGGGGGTATTTTTTCTATTAGTGTTTGGAACTGTTCCGACAGAGTGGGGGTATTTTTACTATTAATTTTTGGAACTGTTCCGACAGAGTGGGGGTATTTTTTCTATTAGTGTTTGGAACTGTTCCAACAGAGTGAGGCTATTTTTTCTATTAGTTTTTGGAACTGCCCCGACAGAGTAGGGGTATTTTTTCTATTAATGTTTGGAACTGTTCCGACAGAGTGGGTGCATTTTTTCTATTAGTGTTTGGAACTTCCCGACAGAGTGGGGGTATTTTTTTATATTAATGTTTGGAACTGTTCCGACAGAGTGGGGGTATTTTTTCTATTAGTGTTTGAAACTGTTCAGACAGAGTGGGGGTATTTTTTCTTTTAGTGTTTGGAACTATTCCGACAGTGGGGGTATTTTTCTTATTAGTGTTTGGAACTGTTCCGACAGAGTGAGGGTATTTTTTCTATTCGTGTTTGGAACTGTTCCGACAGAGTGAGGGTATTTGTTCTATTAGTGTTTGGAACTGTTCCGACAGAGTGAGGGTATTTTTTCTATTAGTGTTTGGAACTGTTCCAACAGAGTGAGGGTATTTTTTCTATTAGTGTTTGGAACTGCCCCAACAGAGTAGGGGTATTTTTTATATTAATGTTTGAAACTGTTCCGACAGAGTGGGGGTATTTTTTCTATTAGTGTTTGAAACTGTTCCGACAGAGTGGGGGTGTTTTTTCTATTAGTGTTTAGAACTGTTCTGACAGAGTGGGGGTATTTTTTCTATTAGTGTTTGAAAATGTTCCGACAGAGTGAGGAAATTTGTTCTATTAGTGTTTGGAACTGCCCAGACAGAGTGGGGGTATTTTTTATATTAATGTTTGGAACTGTTCCGAAAGAGTGAGGGTATTTGTTCTATTAGTGTTTGGAACTGTTCCGACAGAGTGAGGTTATTTTCTCTATTAGTGTTTGGAACTGTTCCGACAGAGTGAGGGTATTTGTTCTATTAGTGTTTAGAACTGTTCCGACAGAGTGGGGGTAATTTTTCTATTAGTGTTTGGAACTGTTCAGACAGAGTGGGGGTATTTTTTCTATTAGTGTTTGGAAGTGTTCCGACAGAGTGAGGGTATTTTTTCTATTAGTGTTTGGAAGTGTTCCGACAGAGTGGGGGTATTTTTTCTATTAGTGTTTGGAAGTGTTCCGACAGAGTGGGAGTATTTTTTCTATTAGTGTTTGGAACTGTTCTGACAGAGTGGGGGAATTTTTTCTATTAGTGTTTGGAACTGTTCCGACAGAGTGGGGGTATTTTTTCTATTAGTGTTTGGAACTGTTCCGACAGAGTGAGGGTATTTTTTCTATTAGTGTTTGGAAGTGTTCCGACAGAGTGGGTGTATTTTTTCTATTAGTGTTTGGAAGTGTTCCGACAGAGT
This sequence comes from Bathymodiolus brooksi, assembly GCA_963680875.1. Taxonomy (NCBI): domain Eukaryota; kingdom Metazoa; phylum Mollusca; class Bivalvia; order Mytilida; family Modiolidae; genus Bathymodiolus; species Bathymodiolus brooksi. The sequence continues at coordinate 3,555,624 of OY804577.1, forward strand.
GGGGGTATTTGTTCTATTAGTGTTTGGAAGTGTTCCGACAGAGTGGGGGTATTTTTTCTATTAGTGTTTGGAACTGTTCAGACAGAGTGGGGGTATTTTTTCTATTAGTGTTTGGAAGTGTTCCGACAGAGTGGGGGTATTTTTTCTATTAGTGTTTGGAAGTGTTCCGACAGAGTGAGGGTATTTGTTCTATTAGTGTTTGGAAGTGTTCCGACAGAGTGAGGGTATTTGTTCTATTAGTGTTTGGAAGTGTTCCGACAGAGTGAGGGTATTTTTTCTATTAGTGTTTGGAACTGTTCCGACAGAGTGAGGGTATTTGTTCTATTAGTGTTTGGAAGTGTTCCGACAGAGTGGGGGTATTTGTTCTATTAGTGTTTGGAAGTGTTCCGACAGAGTAGGGGTATTTGTTCTATTAGTGTTTGGAAGTGTTCCGACAGAGTGGGGGTATTTTTTCTATTAGTGTTTGGAACTGTTCAGACAGAGTGGGGGTATTTTTTCTATTAGTGTTTGGAAGTGTTCCGACAGAGTGAGGGTATTTTTTCTATTAGTGTTTGGAAGTGTTCCGACAGAGTGGGGGTATTTTTTCTATTAGTGTTTGGAACTGTTCCGACAGAGTGGGGGTATTTTTTCTATTAGTGTTTGGAACTGTTCCGACAGAGTAGGGTGTATTTTTTCTATTAGTGTTTGGAACTGTTCCGACAGAGTGGGGGTATTTTTTCTATTAGTGTTTAGAACTGTTCCGACAGAGTGGGGGTATTTGTTCTATTAGTGTTTGAAAATGTTTCGACAGAGTGAGGATATTTGTTCTATTAGTGTTTGGAACTGCCCCGACAGAGTGGAGGTATTTTTTATATTAATGTTTGGAACTGTTCCGACAGAGTGAGGGTATTTGTTCTATTAGTGTTTGGAAGTGTTCCGACAGAGTGGGGGTATTTGTTCTATTAGTGTTTGGAAGTGTTCCGACAGAGTGGGGGTATTTTTTCTATTAGTGTTTGGAACTGTTCAGACAGAGTGGGGGTATTTTTTCTATTAGTGTTTGGAAGTGTTCCGACAGAGTGAGGGTATTTTTTCTATTAGTGTTTGGAAGTGTTCCGACAGAGTGGGGGTATTTTTTCTATTAGTGTTTGGAAGTGTTCCGACAGAGTGGGGGTATTTTTTCTATTAGTGTTTGGAAGTGTTCCGACAGAGTTGGGGTATTTTTTCTATTAGTGTTTGGAAGTGTTCCGACAGAGTGGGGGTATTTTTTCTATTAGTGTTTGGAACTGTTCCGACAGAGTGGGTGTATTTTTTTTATTAGTGTTTGGAACTGTTCCGACAGAGTGAGGGTATTTTTTCTATTAGTGTTTGGAAGTATTCCGACAGAGTGGGTGTATTTTTTCTATTAGTGTTTGGAAGTGTTCCGACAGAGTGGGGGTATTTGTTCTATTAGTGTTTGGAAGTGTTCCGACAGAGTGGGGGTATTTTTTCTATTAGTGTTTGGAACTATTCAGACAGAGTGGGGGTATTTTTTCTATTAGTGTTTGGAAGTGTTCCGACAGAGTGGGGGTATTTTTTCTATTAGTGTTTGGAAGTGTTCCGACAGAGTGAGGGTATTTGTTCTATTAGTGTTTGGAAGTGTTCCGACAGAGTGGGGGTATTTGTTCTATTAGTGTTTGGAAGTGTTCCGACAGAGTGGGGGTATTTGTTCTATTAGTGTTTGGAAGTGTTCCGACAGAGTGGGGGTATTTGTTCTATTAGTGTTTGGAAGTGTTCCGACAGAGTGGGGGTATTTTTTCTATTAGTGTTTGGAACTGTTCAGACAGAGTGGGGGTATTTTTTCTATTAGTGTTTGGAAGTGTTCCGACGGAGTGGGGGTATTTTTTCTATTAGTGTTTGGAAGTGTTCCGACAGAGTGAGGGTATTTGTTCTATTAGTGTTTGGAAGTGTTCCGACAGAGTGAGGGTATTTGTTCTATTAGTGTTTGGAAGTGTTCCGACAGAGTGAGGGTATTTTTTCTATTAGTGTTTGGAACTGTTCCTACAGAGTGAGGGTATTTTTTCTATTAGTGTTTCGAAGTGTTCCGACAGAGTGAGGGTATTTGTTCTATTAGTGTTTGGAAGTTTTCCGACAGAGTGAGGGTATTTGTTCTATTAGTATTTGGAACTGTTCCGACAGAGTGGGGGTATTTTTTCTATTAGTGTTTGGAACTGTTCCGACAGAGTGGGGGTATTTTTTCTATTAGTGTTTGGAACTGTTCCGACAAAGTGGGGGTAATTTTTCTATTAGTGTTTGGAACTGTTCCGACAGAGTGGGGGTATTTATTCTATTAGTGTTTGGAACTGTTCCGACAGAGTGGGGGTATTTTTTCTATTAGTGTTTGGAACTGTTCCGACAGAGTGGGGGTATTTTTTCTATTAGTGTTTGGAACTGTTCCGACAGAGTGGGGGTATTTATTCTATTAGTGTTTGGAACTGTTCCGACAGAGTGGGGGTATTTTTTCTATTAGTGTTTGGAACTGTTCCGACAGAGTGGGGCTATTTATTCTATTAGTGTTTGGAACTGTTCCGACAGAGTGGGGGTATTTTTTCTATTAGTGTTTGGAACTGTTCCGACAGAGTGAGGGTATTTTTTCTATTAGTGTTTGGAACTGTTCCGACAGAGTGGGGGTATTTGTTCTATTAGTGTTTGGAACTGTTCCGACAGAGTGGGGGTATTTTTTCTATTAGTGTTTGGAACTGTTCCGACAGAGTGGGGGTATTTTTTCTATTAGTGTTTGGAACTGTTCCGACAGAGTTGGGGTATTTTTTCTATTAGTGTTTGGAAGTGTTCCGACAGAGTGAGGGTATTTGTTCTATTAGTGTTTGGAACTGTTCCGACAGAGTGGGGGTATTTGTTCTATTAGTGTTTGGAACTGTTCCGACAGAGTGGGGGTATTTTTTCTATTAGTGTTTGGAACTGTTCCGACAGAGTGGGGGTATTTTTTCTATTAGTGTTTGGAACTGTTCCGACAGAGTGGGGGTATTTGTTCTATTAGTGTTTGGAACTGTTCCGACAGAGTGGGGGTATTTTTTCTATTAGTGTTTGGAACTGTTCCGACAGAGAGGGGGTATTTTTTCTATTAGTGTTTGGAACTGTTCCGACAGAGTGGGGGTATTTTTTCTATTAGTGTTTGGAACTGTTCCGACAGAGTGGGGCTATTTGTTCTATTAGTGTTTGGAACTGTTCCGACAGAGTGGGGGTATTTTTTCTATTAGTGTTTGGAACTGTTCCGACAGAGTGGGGGTATTTTTTCTATTAGTGTTTGGAACTATTCCGACAGAGTGGGGGTATTTGTTCTATTAGTGTTTGGGACTGTTCCGACAGAGTGGGGGTATTTTTTCTATTAGTGTTTGGAACTGTTCCGACAGTGTGGGGGTATTTTTTCTATTAGTGTTTGGAACTGTTCCGACAGAGTGGGGGTATTTTTTCTATTAGTGTTTGGAAGTGTTCCGACAGAGTGAGGGTATTTGTTCTATTAGTGTTTGGAACTGTTCCGACAGAGTGGGGGTATTTGTTCTATTAGTGTTTGGAACTGTTCCGACAGAGTGGGGGTATTTTTTCTATTAGTGTTTGGAACTGTTCCGACAGAGTGGGGGTATTTTTTCTATTAGTGTTTGGAAGTGTTCCGACAGAGTGAGGGTATTTGTTCTATTAGTGTTTGGAACTGTTCCGACAGAGTGGGGGTATTTGTTCTATTAGTGTTTGGAACTGTTCCGACAGAGTGGGGGTATTTTTTCTATTAGTGTTTGGAAGTGTTCCGACAGAGTGGGGGTATTTTTTCTATTAGTGTTTGGAACTGTTCCGACAGAGTGGGGGTATTTTTTCTATTAGTGTTTGGAACTGTTCCGACAGATTTGGGGTATTTTTTCTATTAGTGTTTGGGACTGTTCCGACAGAGTGGGGGTATTTTTTCTATTAGTGTTTGGAAGTGTTCCGACAGAGTGAGGGTATTTGTTCTATTAGTGTTTGGAAGTGTTCCGACAGAGTGAGGGTATTTGTTCTATTAGTGTTTGGAAGTGTTCCGACAGAGTGAGGGTATTTTTTCTATTAGTGTTTGGAACTGTTCCGACAGAGTGAGGGTATTTTTTCTATTATTGTTTGGGAGTGTTCCGACAGAGTGAGGGTATTTGTTCTATTAGTGTTTGGAAGTGTTCCGACAGAGTGGGGGTATTTGTTCTATTAGTGTTTGGAAGTGTTCCGACAGAGTAGGGGTATTTGTTCTATTAGTGTTTGGAAGTGTTCCGACAGAGTGGGGGTATTTTTTCTATTAGTGTTTGGAACTGTTCCGACAGAGTGGGGGTATTTTTTCTATTAGTGTTTGGAAGTGTTCCGACAGAGTGAGGGTATTTTTTCTATTAGTGTTTGGAAGTGTTCCGACAGAGTGGGGGTATTTTTTCTATTAGTGTTTGGAACTGTTCCGACAGAGTGGGGGTATTTTTTCTATTAGTGTTTGGAACTGTTCCGACAGAGTAGGGGTATTTTTTCTATTAGTGTTTGGAACTGTTCCGACAGAGTGGGGGTATTTTTTCTATTAGTGTTTAGAACTGTTCCGACAGAGTGGGGGTATTTGTTCTATTAGTGTTTGAAAATGTTTCGACAGAGTGAGGATATTTGTTCTATTAGTGTTTGGAACTGCCCCGACAGAGTGGAGGTATTTTTTATATTAATGTTTGGAACTGTTCCGACAGAGTGAGGGTATTTGTTCTATTAGTGTTTGGAAGTGTTCCGACAGAGTGGGGGTATTTGTTCTATTAGTGTTTGGAAGTGTTCCGACAGAGTGGGGGTATTTTTTCTATTAGTGTTTGGAACTGTTCAGACAGAGTGGGGGTATTTTTTCTATTAGTGTTTGGAAGTGTTCCGACAGAGTGAGGGTATTTTTTCTATTAGTGTTTGGAAGTGTTCCGACAGAGTGGGGGTATTTTTTCTATTAGTGTTTGGAAGTGTTCCGACAGAGTGGGGGTATTTTTTCTATTAGTGTTTGGAAGTGTTCCGACAGAGTTGGGGTATTTTTTCTATTAGTGTTTGGAAGTGTTCCGACAGAGTGGGGGTATTTTTTCTATTAGTGTTTGGAACTGTTCCGACAGAGTGGGTGTATTTTTTTTATTAGTGTTTGGAACTGTTCCGACAGAGTGAGGGCATTTTTTCTATTAGTGTTTGCAAGTGTTCCGACAGAGTGGGTGTATTTTTTCTATTAGTGTTTGGAAGTGTTCCGACAGAGTGGGGGTATTTGTTCTATTAGTGTTTGGAAGTGTTCCGACAGAGTGGGGGTATTTTTTCTATTAGTGTTTGGAACTGTTCAGACAGAGTGGGGGTATTTTTTCTATTAGTGTTTGGAAGTGTTCCGACAGAGTGGGGGTATTTTTTCTATTAGTGTTTGGAAGTGTTCCGACAGAGTGAGGGTATTTGTTCTATTAGTGTTTGGAAGTGTTCCGACAGAGTGGGGGTATTTGTTCTATTAGTGTTTGGAAGTGTTCCGACAGAGTGGGGGTATTTGTTCTATTAGTGTTTGGAAGTGTTCCGACAGAGTGGGGGTATTTGTTCTATTAGTGTTTGGAAGTGTTCCGACAGAGTGGGGGTATTTTTTCTATTAGTGTTTGGAACTGTTCAGACAGAGTGGGGGTATTTTTTCTATTAGTGTTTGGAAGTGTTCCGACGGAGTGGGGGTATTTTTTCTATTAGTGTTTGGAAGTGTTCCGACAGAGTGAGGGTATTTGTTCTATTAGTGTTTGGAAGTGTTCCGACAGAGTGAGGGTATTTGTTCTATTAGTGTTTGGAAGTGTTCCGACAGAGTGAGGGTATTTTTTCTATTAGTGTTTGGAACTGTTCCTACAGAGTGAGGGTATTTTTTCTATTAGTGTTTCGAAGTGTTCCGACAGAGTGAGGGTATTTGTTCTATTAGTGTTTGGAAGTTTTCCGACAGAGTGAGGGTATTTGTTCTATTAGTATTTGGAACTGTTCCGACAGAGTGGGGGTATTTTTTCTATTAGTGTTTGGAACTGTTCCGACAGAGTGGGGGTATTTTTTCTATTAGTGTTTGGAAGTGTTCCGACAAAGTGGGGGTAATTTTTCTATTAGTGTTTGGAACTGTTCCGACAGAGTGGGGGTATTTTTTCTATTAGTGTTTGGAACTGTTCCGACAGAGTGGGGGTATTTATTCTATTAGTGTTTGGAACTGTTCCGACAGAGTGGGGGTATTTTTTCTATTAGTGTTTGGAACTGTTCCGATAGAGTGGGGGTATTTTTTCTATTAGTGTTTGGAACTGTTCCGGCAGAGTGGGGGTATTTATTCTATTAGTGTTTGGAACTGTTCCGACAGAGTGGGGGTATTTTTTCTATTAGTGTTTGGAACTGTTCCGACAGAGTGGGGCTATTTATTCTATTAGTGTTTGGAACTGTTCCGACAGAGTGGGGGTATTTTTTCTATTAGTGTTTGGAACTGTTTCGACAGAGTGAGGGTATTTTTTCTATTAGTGTTTGGAACTGTTCCGACAGAGTGGGGGTATTTGTTCTATTAGTGTTTGGAACTGTTCCGACAGAGTGGGGGTATTTTTTCTATTAGTGTTTGGAACTGTTCCGACAGAGTGGGGGTATTTTTTCTATTAGTGTTTGGAACTGTTCCGACAGAGTTGGGGTATTTTTTCTATTAGTGTTTGGAAGTGTTCCGACAGAGTGAGGGTATTTGTTCTATTAGTGTTTGGAACTGTTCCGACAGAGTGGGGGTATTTGTTCTATTAGTGTTTGGAACTGTTCCGACAGAGTGGGGGTATTTTTTCTATTAGTGTTTGGAACTGTTCCGACAGAGTGGGGGTATTTTTTCTATTAGTGTTTGGAACTGTTCCGACAGAGTGGGGGTATTTGTTCTATTAGTGTTTGGAACTGTTCCGACAGAGTGGGGGTATTTTTTCTATTAGTGTTTGGAACTGTTCCGACAGAGAGGGGGTATTTTTTCTATTAGTGTTTGGAACTGTTCCGACAGAGTGGGGGTATTTTTTCTATTAGTATTTGGAACTGTTCCGACAGAGTGGGGCTATTTGTTCTATTAGTGTTTGGAACTGTTCCGACAGAGTGGGGGTATTTTTTCTATTAGTGTTTGGAACTGTTCCGACAGAGTGGGGGTATTTTTTCTATTAGTGTTTGGAACTATTCCGACAGAGTGGGGGTATTTGTTCTATTAGTGTTTGGAACTGTTCCGACAGAGTGGGGGTATTTTTTCTATTAGTGTTTGGAACTGTTCCGACAGTGTGGGGGTATTTTTTCTATTAGTGTTTGGAACTGTTCCGACAGAGTGGGGGTATTTTTTCTATTAGTGTTTGGAAGTGTTCCGACAGAGTGAGGGTATTTGTTCTATTAGTGTTTGGAACTGTTCCGACAGAGTGGGGGTATTTGTTCTATTAGTGTTTGGAACTGTTCCGACAGAGTGGGGGTATTTTTTCTATTAGTGTTTGGAACTGTTCCGACAGAGTGGGGGTATTTTTTCTATTAGTGTTTGGAAGTGTTCCGACAGAGTGAGGGTATTTGTTCTATTAGTGTTTGGAACTGTTCCGACAGAGTGGGGGTATTTGTTCTATTAGTGTTTGGAACTGTTCCGACAGAGTGGGGGTATTTTTTCTATTAGTGTTTGGAACTGTTCCGACAGAGTGGGGGTATTTTTTCTATTAGTGTTTGGAACTGTTCCGACAGATTTGGGGTATTTTTTCTATTAGTGTTTGGGACTGTTCCGACAGAGTGGGGGTATTTTTTCTATTAATGTTTGGAACTGTTCCGACAGAGTGGGGGTATTTTTTCTATTAGTGTTTGGAACTGTTCCGACAGAGTGGGGGTATTTTTTCTATTAGTGTTTGGAACTGTTCCGACAGAGTGGGGGTATTTGTTCTATTAGTGTTTGGAACTGTTCCGACAGAGTGGGGGTATTTGTTCTATTAGTGTTTGGAACTGTTCCGACAGAGTGGGGGTATTTTTTCTATTAGTGTTTGGAACTGTTCCGACAGAGTGGGGGTATTTTTTCTATTAGTGTTTGGAACTGTTCCGACAGAGTGGGGCTATTTGTTCTATTAGTGTTTGGAACTGTTCCGACAGAGTGGGGGTATTTTTTCTATTAGTGTTTGGAACTGTTCCGACAGAGTGGGGGTATTTTTTCTATTAGTGTTTGGAACTGTTCCGACAGAGTGGGGGTATTTTTTCTATTAGTGTTTGGAACTATTCCGACAGAGTGGGGGTATTTGTTCTATTAGTGTTTGGAACTGTTCCGACAGAGTGGGGGTATTTTTTCTATTAGTGTTTGGAACTGTTCCGACAGAGTGGGGGTATTTTTTCTATTAGTGTTTGGAACTATTCCGACAGAGTGGGGGTATTTGTTCTATTAGTGTTTGGAACTGTTCCGACAGAGTGGGGGTATTTTTTCTATTAGTGTTTGGAACTGTTCCGACAGTGTGGGGGTATTTTTTCTATTAGTGTTTGGAACTGTTCCGACAGAGTGGGGGTATTTTTTCTATTAGTGTTTGGAAGTGTTCCGACAGAGTGAGGGTATTTGTTCTATTAGTGTTTGGAACTGTTCCGACAGAGTGGGGGTATTTGTTCTATTAGTGTTTGGAACTGTTCCGACAGAGTGGGGGTATTTTTTCTATTAGTGTTTGGAACTGTTCCGACAGAGTGGGGGTATTTTTTCTATTAGTGTTTGGAAGTGTTCCGACAGAGTGAGGGTATTTGTTCTATTAGTGTTTGGAACTGTTCCGACAGAGTGGGGGTATTTGTTCTATTAGTGTTTGGAACTGTTCCGACAGAGTGGGGGTATTTTTTCTATTAGTGTTTGGAACTGTTCCGACAGAGTGGGGGTATTTTTTCTATTAGTGTTTGGAACTGTTCCGACAGATTTGGGGTATTTTTTCTATTAGTGTTTGGGACTGTTCCGACAGAGTGGGGGTATTTTTTCTATTAATGTTTGGAACTGTTCCGACAGAGTGGGGGTATTTTTTCTATTAGTGTTTGGAACTGTTCCGACAGAGTGGGGGTATTTTTTCTATTAGTGTTTGGAACTGTTCCGACAGAGTGGGGGTATTTGTTCTATTAGTGTTTGGAACTGTTCCGACAGAGTGGGGGTATTTGTTCTATTAGTGTTTGGAACTGTTCCGACAGAGTGGGGGTATTTTTTCTATTAGTGTTTGGAACTGTTCCGACAGAGTGGGGGTATTTTTTCTATTAGTGTTTGGAACTGTTCCGACAGAGTGGGGCTATTTGTTCTATTAGTGTTTGGAACTGTTCCGACAGAGTGGGGGTATTTTTTCTATTAGTGTTTGGAACTGTTCCGACAGAGTGGGGGTATTTTTTCTATTAGTGTTTGGAACTATTCCGACAGAGTGGGGGTATTTGTTCTATTAGTGTTTGGAACTGTTCCGACAGAGTGGGGGTATTTTTTCTATTAGTGTTTGGAACTGTTCCGACAGAGTGGGGGTATTTTTTCTATTAGTGTTTGGAAGTGTTCCGACAGAGTGGGGGTATTTTTTCTATTAGTGTTTGGAAGTGTTCCGACAGAGTGAGGGTATTTGTTCTATTAGTGTTTGGAACTGTTCCGACAGAGTGGGGGTATTTTTTCTATTAGTGTTTGGAACTGTTCCGACATAGTGGGGGTATTTTTTCTATTAGTGTTTGAAACTGTTCCGACAGAGTGGGGGTGTTTTTTCTATTAGTGTTTAGAACTGTTCTGACAGAGTGGGGGTATTTTTTCTATTAGTGTTTGAAAATGTTCCGACAGAGTGAGGAAATTTGTTCTATTAGTGTTTGGAACTGCCCAGACAGAGTGGGGGTATTTTTTATATTAATGTTTGGAACTGTTCCGAAAGAGTGAGGGTATTTGTTCTATTAGTGTTTGGAACTGTTCCGACAGAGTGAGGTTATTTTCTCTATTAGTGTTTGGAACTGTTCCGACAGAGTGGGGGTAATTTTTCTATTAGTGTCTGGAACTGTTCCGACAGAGTGGGGGTATTTGTTCTATTAGTGTTTGGAACTGTTCCGACAGAGTGGGGGTATTTTTTCTATTAGTGTTTGGAACTGTTCCGACAGAGTGGGGGTATTTTTTCTATTAGTGTTTGGAACTGTTCCGACAGAGTGGGGGTATTTGTTCTATTAGTGTTTGGAACTGTTCCGACAGAGTGGGGGTATTTTTTCTATTAGTGTTTGGAACTGTTCCGACAGAGAGGGGGTATTTTTTCTATTAGTGTTTGGAACTGTTCCGACAGAGTGGGGGTATTTTTTCTATTAGTATTTGGAACTGTTCCGACAGAGTGGGGCTATTTGTTCTATTAGTGTTTGGAACTGTTCCGACAGAGTGGGGGTATTTTTTCTATTAGTGTTTGGAACTGTTCCGACAGAGTGGGGGTATTTTTTCTATTAGTGTTTGGAACTGTTCCGACAGAGTGGGGCTATTTGTTCTATTAGTGTTTGGAACTGTTCCGACAGAGTGGGGGTATTTTTTCTATTAGTGTTTGGAACTGTTCCGACAGAGTGGGGGTATTTTTTCTATTAGTGTTTGGAACTGTTCCGACAGAGTGGGGGTATTTTTTCTATTAGTGTTTGGAACTATTCCGACAGAGTGGGGGTATTTGTTCTATTAGTGTTTGGAACTGTTCCGACAGAGTGGGGGTATTTTTTCTATTAGTGTTTGGAACTGTTCCGACAGAGTGGGGGTATTTTTTCTATTAGTGTTTGGAACTATTCCGACAGAGTGGGGGTATTTGTTCTATTAGTGTTTGGAACTGTTCCGACAGAGTGGGGGTATTTTTTCTATTAGTGTTTGGAACTGTTCCGACAGTGTGGGGGTATTTTTTCTATTAGTGTTTGGAACTGTTCCGACAGAGTGGGGGTATTTTTTCTATTAGTGTTTGGAACTGTTCCGACAGAGTGGGGGTATTTTTTCTATTAGTGTTTGGAACTGTTCCGACAGAGTGGGGGTATTTTTTCTATTAGTGTTTGGAAGTGTTCCGACAGAGTGAGGGTATTTGTTCTATTAGTGTTTGGAACTGTTCCGACAGAGTGGGGGTATTTGTTCTATTAGTGTTTGGAACTGTTCCGACAGAGTGGGGGTATTTTTTCTATTAGTGTTTGGAACTGTTCCGACAGAGTGGGGGTATTTTTTCTATTAGTGTTTGGAACTGTTCCGACAGATTTGGGGTATTTTTTCTATTAGTGTTTGGGACTGTTCCGACAGAGTGGGGGTATTTTTTCTATTAATGTTTGGAACTGTTCCGACAGAGTGGGGGTATTTTTTCTATTAGTGTTTGGAACTGTTCCGACAGAGTGGGGGTATTTTTTCTATTAGTGTTTGGAACTGTTCCGACAGAGTGGGGGTATTTGTTCTATTAGTGTTTGGAACTGTTCCGACAGAGTGGGGGTATTTGTTCTATTAGTGTTTGGAACTGTTCCGACAGAGTGGGGGTATTTTTTCTATTAGTGTTTGGAACTGTTCCGACAGAGTGGGGGTATTTGTTCTATTAGTGTTTGGAAGTGTTCCGACAGAGTGGGGGTATTTTTTCTATTAGTGTTTGGAAGTGTTCCGACAGAGTGGGGGTATTTTTTCTATTAGTGTTTGGAAGTGTTCCGACAGAGTTGGGGTATTTTTTCTATTAGTGTTTGGAAGTGTTCCGACAGAGTGGGGGTATTTTTTCTATTAGTGTTTGGAACTGTTCCGACAGAGTGGGTGTATTTTTTTTATTAGTGTTTGGAACTGTTCCGACAGAGTGAGGGCATTTTTTCTATTAGTGTTTGCAAGTGTTCCGACAGAGTGGGTGTATTTTTTCTATTAGTGTTTGGAAGTGTTCCGACAGAGTGGGGGTATTTGTTCTATTAGTGTTTGGAAGTGTTCCGACAGAGTGGGGGTATTTTTTCTATTAGTGTTTGGAACTGTTCAGACAGAGTGGGGGTATTTTTTCTATTAGTGTTTGGAAGTGTTCCGACAGAGTGGGGGTATTTTTTCTATTAGTGTTTGGAAGTGTTCCGACAGAGTGAGGGTATTTGTTCTATTAGTGTTTGGAAGTGTTCCGACAGAGTGGGGGTATTTGTTCTATTAGTGTTTGGAAGTGTTCCGACAGAGTGGGGGTATTTGTTCTATTAGTGTTTGGAAGTGTTCCTACAGAGTGGGGGTATTTGTTCTATTAGTGTTTGGAAGTGTTCCGACAGAGTGGGGGTATTTTTTCTATTAGTGTTTGGAACTGTTCAGACAGAGTGGGGGTATTTTTTCTATTAGTGTTTGGAAGTGTTCCGACGGAGTGGGGGTATTTTTTCTATTAGTGTTTGGAAGTGTTCCGACAGAGTGAGGGTATTTGTTCTATTAGTGTTTGGAAGTGTTCCGACAGAGTGAGGGTATTTGTTCTATTAGTGTTTGGAAGTGTTCCGACAGAGTGAGGGTATTTTTTCTATTAGTGTTTGGAACTGTTCCTACAGAGTGAGGGTATTTTTTCTATTAGTGTTTCGAAGTGTTCCGACAGAGTGAGGGTATTTGTTCTATTAGTGTTTGGAAGTTTTCCGACAGAGTGAGGGTATTTGTTCTATTAGTATTTGGAACTGTTCCGACAGAGTGGGGGTATTTTTTCTATTAGTGTTTGGAACTGTTCCGACAGAGTGGGGGTATTTTTTCTATTAGTGTTTGGAAGTGTTCCGACAAAGTGGGGGTAATTTTTCTATTAGTGTTTGGAACTGTTCCGACAGAGTGGGGGTATTTTTTCTATTAGTGTTTGGAACTGTTCCGACAGAGTGGGGGTATTTATTCTATTAGTGTTTGGAACTGTTCCGACAGAGTGGGGGTATTTTTTCTATTAGTGTTTGGAACTGTTCCGATAGAGTGGGGGTATTTTTTCTATTAGTGTTTGGAACTGTTCCGGCAGAGTGGGGGTATTTATTCTATTAGTGTTTGGAACTGTTCCGACAGAGTGGGGGTATTTTTTCTATTAGTGTTTGGAACTGTTCCGACAGAGTGGGGCTATTTATTCTATTAGTGTTTGGAACTGTTCCGACAGAGTGGGGGTATTTTTTCTATTAGTGTTTGGAACTGTTTCGACAGAGTGAGGGTATTTTTTCTATTAGTGTTTGGAACTGTTCCGACAGAGTGGGGGTATTTGTTCTATTAGTGTTTGGAACTGTTCCGACAGAGTGGGGGTATTTTTTCTATTAGTGTTTGGAACTGTTCCGACAGAGTGGGGGTATTTTTTCTATTAGTGTTTGGAACTGTTCCGACAGAGTTGGGGTATTTTTTCTATTAGTGTTTGGAAGTGTTCCGACAGAGTGAGGGTATTTGTTCTATTAGTGTTTGGAACTGTTCCGACAGAGTGGGGGTATTTGTTCTATTAGTGTTTGGAACTGTTCCGACAGAGTGGGGGTATTTTTTCTATTAGTGTTTGGAACTGTTCCGACAGAGTGGGGGTATTTTTTCTATTAGTGTTTGGAACTGTTCCGACAGAGTGGGGGTATTTGTTCTATTAGTGTTTGGAACTGTTCCGACAGAGTGGGGGTATTTTTTCTATTAGTGTTTGGAACTGTTCCGACAGAGAGGGGGTATTTTTTCTATTAGTGTTTGGAACTGTTCCGACAGAGTGGGGGTATTTTTTCTATTAGTATTTGGAACTGTTCCGACAGAGTGGGGCTATTTGTTCTATTAGTGTTTGGAACTGTTCCGACAGAGTGGGGGTATTTTTTCTATTAGTGTTTGGAACTGTTCCGACAGAGTGGGGGTATTTTTTCTATTAGTGTTTGGAACTATTCCGACAGAGTGGGGGTATTTGTTCTATTAGTGTTTGGAACTGTTCCGACAGAGTGGGGGTATTTTTTCTATTAGTGTTTGGAACTGTTCCGACAGTGTGGGGGTATTTTTTCTATTAGTGTTTGGAACTGTTCCGACAGAGTGGGGGTATTTTTTCTATTAGTGTTTGGAAGTGTTCCGACAGAGTGAGGGTATTTGTTCTATTAGTGTTTGGAACTGTTCCGACAGAGTGGGGGTATTTGTTCTATTAGTGTTTGGAACTGTTCCGACAGAGTGGGGGTATTTTTTCTATTAGTGTTTGGAACTGTTCCGACAGAGTGGGGGTATTTTTTCTATTAGTGTTTGGAAGTGTTCCGACAGAGTGAGGGTATTTGTTCTATTAGTGTTTGGAACTGTTCCGACAGAGTGGGGGTATTTGTTCTATTAGTGTTTGGAACTGTTCCGACAGAGTGGGGGTATTTTTTCTATTAGTGTTTGGAACTGTTCCGACAGAGTGGGGGTATTTTTTCTATTAGTGTTTGGAACTGTTCCGACAGATTTGGGGTATTTTTTCTATTAGTGTTTGGGACTGTTCCGACAGAGTGGGGGTATTTTTTCTATTAATGTTTGGAACTGTTCCGACAGAGTGGGGGTATTTTTTCTATTAGTGTTTGGAACTGTTCCGACAGAGTGGGGGTATTTTTTCTATTAGTGTTTGGAACTGTTCCGACAGAGTGGGGGTATTTGTTCTATTAGTGTTTGGAACTGTTCCGACAGAGTGGGGGTATTTGTTCTATTAGTGTTTGGAACTGTTCCGACAGAGTGGGGGTATTTTTTCTATTAGTGTTTGGAACTGTTCCGACAGAGTGGGGGTATTTTTTCTATTAGTGTTTGGAACTGTTCCGACAGAGTGGGGCTATTTGTTCTATTAGTGTTTGGAACTGTTCCGACAGAGTGGGGGTATTTTTTCTATTAGTGTTTGGAACTGTTCCGACAGAGTGGGGGTATTTTTTCTATTAGTGTTTGGAACTGTTCCGACAGAGTGGGGGTATTTTTTCTATTAGTGTTTGGAACTATTCCGACAGAGTGGGGGTATTTGTTCTATTAGTGTTTGGAACTGTTCCGACAGAGTGGGGGTATTTTTTCTATTAGTGTTTGGAACTGTTCCGACAGAGTGGGGGTATTTTTTCTATTAGTGTTTGGAACTATTCCGACAGAGTGGGGGTATTTGTTCTATTAGTGTTTGGAACTGTTCCGACAGAGTGGGGGTATTTTTTCTATTAGTGTTTGGAACTGTTCCGACAGTGTGGGGGTATTTTTTCTATTAGTGTTTGGAACTGTTCCGACAGAGTGGGGGTATTTTTTCTATTAGTGTTTGGAAGTGTTCCGACAGAGTGAGGGTATTTGTTCTATTAGTGTTTGGAACTGTTCCGACAGAGTGGGGGTATTTGTTCTATTAGTGTTTGGAACTGTTCCGACAGAGTGGGGGTATTTTTTCTATTAGTGTTTGGAACTGTTCCGACAGAGTGGGGGTATTTTTTCTATTAGTGTTTGGAAGTGTTCCGACAGAGTGAGGGTATTTGTTCTATTAGTGTTTGGAACTGTTCCGACAGAGTGGGGGTATTTGTTCTATTAGTGTTTGGAACTGTTCCGACAGAGTGGGGGTATTTTTTCTATTAGTGTTTGGAACTGTTCCGACAGAGTGGGGGTATTTTTTCTATTAGTGTTTGGAACTGTTCCGACAGATTTGGGGTATTTTTTCTATTAGTGTTTGGGACTGTTCCGACAGAGTGGGGGTATTTTTTCTATTAATGTTTGGAACTGTTCCGACAGAGTGGGGGTATTTTTTCTATTAGTGTTTGGAACTGTTCCGACAGAGTGGGGGTATTTTTTCTATTAGTGTTTGGAACTGTTCCGACAGAGTGGGGGTATTTGTTCTATTAGTGTTTGGAACTGTTCCGACAGAGTGGGGGTATTTGTTCTATTAGTGTTTGGAACTGTTCCGACAGAGTGGGGGTATTTTTTCTATTAGTGTTTGGAACTGTTCCGACAGAGTGGGGGTATTTTTTCTATTAGTGTTTGGAACTGTTCCGACAGAGTGGGGCTATTTGTTCTATTAGTGTTTGGAACTGTTCCGACAGAGTGGGGGTATTTTTTCTATTAGTGTTTGGAACTGTTCCGACAGAGTGGGGGTATTTTTTCTATTAGTGTTTGGAACTATTCCGACAGAGTGGGGGTATTTGTTCTATTAGTGTTTGGAACTGTTCCGACAGAGTGGGGGTATTTTTTCTATTAGTGTTTGGAACTGTTCCGACAGAGTGGGGGTATTTTTTCTATTAGTGTTTGGAAGTGTTCCGACAGAGTGGGGGTATTTTTTCTATTAGTGTTTGGAAGTGTTCCGACAGAGTGAGGGTATTTGTTCTATTAGTGTTTGGAACTGTTCCGACAGAGTGGGGGTATTTTTTCTATTAGTGTTTGGAACTGTTCCGACATAGTGGGGGTATTTTTTCTATTAGTGTTTGAAACTGTTCCGACAGAGTGGGGGTGTTTTTTCTATTAGTGTTTAGAACTGTTCTGACAGAGTGGGGGTATTTTTTCTATTAGTGTTTGAAAATGTTCCGACAGAGTGAGGAAATTTGTTCTATTAGTGTTTGGAACTGCCCAGACAGAGTGGGGGTATTTTTTATATTAATGTTTGGAACTGTTCCGAAAGAGTGAGGGTATTTGTTCTATTAGTGTTTGGAACTGTTCCGACAGAGTGAGGTTATTTTCTCTATTAGTGTTTGGAACTGTTCCGACAGAGTGGGGGTAATTTTTCTATTAGTGTCTGGAACTGTTCCGACAGAGTGGGGGTATTTGTTCTATTAGTGTTTGGAACTGTTCCGACAGAGTGGGGGTATTTTTTCTATTAGTGTTTGGAACTGTTCCGACAGAGTGGGGGTATTTTTTCTATTAGTGTTTGGAACTGTTCCGACAGAGTGGGGGTATTTGTTCTATTAGTGTTTGGAACTGTTCCGACAGAGTGGGGGTATTTTTTCTATTAGTGTTTGGAACTGTTCCGACAGAGAGGGGGTATTTTTTCTATTAGTGTTTGGAACTGTTCCGACAGAGTGGGGGTATTTTTTCTATTAGTATTTGGAACTGTTCCGACAGAGTGGGGCTATTTGTTCTATTAGTGTTTGGAACTGTTCCGACAGAGTGGGGGTATTTTTTCTATTAGTGTTTGGAACTGTTCCGACAGAGTGGGGGTATTTTTTCTATTAGTGTTTGGAACTGTTCCGACAGAGTGGGGCTATTTGTTCTATTAGTGTTTGGAACTGTTCCGACAGAGTGGGGGTATTTTTTCTATTAGTGTTTGGAACTGTTCCGACAGAGTGGGGGTATTTTTTCTATTAGTGTTTGGAACTGTTCCGACAGAGTGGGGGTATTTTTTCTATTAGTGTTTGGAACTATTCCGACAGAGTGGGGGTATTTGTTCTATTAGTGTTTGGAACTGTTCCGACAGAGTGGGGGTATTTTTTCTATTAGTGTTTGGAACTGTTCCGACAGAGTGGGGGTATTTTTTCTATTAGTGTTTGGAACTATTCCGACAGAGTGGGGGTATTTGTTCTATTAGTGTTTGGAACTGTTCCGACAGAGTGGGGGTATTTTTTCTATTAGTGTTTGGAACTGTTCCGACAGTGTGGGGGTATTTTTTCTATTAGTGTTTGGAACTGTTCCGACAGAGTGGGGGTATTTTTTCTATTAGTGTTTGGAACTGTTCCGACAGAGTGGGGGTATTTTTTCTATTAGTGTTTGGAACTGTTCCGACAGAGTGGGGGTATTTTTTCTATTAGTGTTTGGAAGTGTTCCGACAGAGTGAGGGTATTTGTTCTATTAGTGTTTGGAACTGTTCCGACAGAGTGGGGGTATTTGTTCTATTAGTGTTTGGAACTGTTCCGACAGAGTGGGGGTATTTTTTCTATTAGTGTTTGGAACTGTTCCGACAGAGTGGGGGTATTTTTTCTATTAGTGTTTGGAACTGTTCCGACAGATTTGGGGTATTTTTTCTATTAGTGTTTGGGACTGTTCCGACAGAGTGGGGGTATTTTTTCTATTAATGTTTGGAACTGTTCCGACAGAGTGGGGGTATTTTTTCTATTAGTGTTTGGAACTGTTCCGACAGAGTGGGGGTATTTTTTCTATTAGTGTTTGGAACTGTTCCGACAGAGTGGGGGTATTTGTTCTATTAGTGTTTGGAACTGTTCCGACAGAGTGGGGGTATTTGTTCTATTAGTGTTTGGAACTGTTCCGACAGAGTGGGGGTATTTTTTCTATTAGTGTTTGGAACTGTTCCGACAGAGTGGGGGTATTTTTTCTATTAGTGTTTGGAACTGTTCCGACAGAGTGGGGCTATTTGTTCTATTAGTGTTTGGAACTGTTCCGACAGAGTGGGGGTATTTTTTCTATTAGTGTTTGGAACTGTTCCGACAGAGTGGGGGTATTTTTTCTATTAGTGTTTGGAACTATTCCGACAGAGTGGGGGTATTTGTTCTATTAGTGTTTGGAACTGTTCCGACAGAGTGGGGGTATTTTTTCTATTAGTGTTTGGAACTGTTCCGACAGAGTGGGGGTATTTTTTCTATTAGTGTTTGGAACTGTTCCGACAGAGTGGGGGTATTTTTTCTATTAGTGTTTGGAAGTGTTCCGACAGAGTGAGGGTATTTGTTCTATTAGTGTTTGGAACTGTTCCGACAGAGTGGGGGTATTTTTTCTATTAGTGTTTGGAACTGTTCCGACATAGTGGGGGTATTTTTTCTATTAGTGTTTGAAACTGTTCCGACAGAGTGGGGGTGTTTTTTCTATTAGTGTTTAGAACTGTTCTGACAGAGTGGGGGTATTTTTTCTATTAGTGTTTGAAAATGTTCCGACAGAGTGAGGAAATTTGTTCTATTAGTGTTTGGAACTGCCCAGACAGAGTGGGGGTATTTTTTATATTAATGTTTGGAACTGTTCCGAAAGAGTGAGGGTATTTGTTCTATTAGTGTTTGGAACTGTTCCGACAGAGTGAGGTTATTTTCTCTATTAGTGTTTGGAACTGTTCCGACAGAGTGAGGGTATTTGTTCTATTAGTGTTTAGAACTGTTCCGACAGAGTGGGGGTAATTTTTCTATTAGTGTCTGGAACTGTTCCGACAGAGTGGGGGTATTTGTTCTATTAGTGTTTGGAACTGTTCCGACAGAGTGGGGGTATTTTTTCTATTAGTGTTTGGAACTGTTCCGACAGAGTGGGGGTATTTTTTCTATTAGTGTTTGGAACTGTTCCGACAGAGTGGGGGTATTTGTTCTATTAGTGTTTGGAACTGTTCCGACAGAGTGGGGGTATTTTTTCTATTAGTGTTTGGAACTGTTCCGACAGAGAGGGGGTATTTTTTCTATTAGTGTTTGGAACTGTTCCGACAGAGTGGGGGTATTTTTTCTATTAGTATTTGGAACTGTTCCGACAGAGTGGGGCTATTTGTTCTATTAGTGTTTGGAACTGTTCCGACAGAGTGGGGGTATTTTTTCTATTAGTGTTTGGAACTGTTCCGACAGAGTGGGGGTATTTTTTCTATTAGTGTTTGGAACTATTCCGACAGAGTGGGGGTATTTGTTCTATTAGTGTTTGGAACTGTTCCGACAGAGTGGGGGTATTTTTTCTATTAGTGTTTGGAACTGTTCCGACAGTGTGGGGGTATTTTTTCTATTAGTGTTTGGAACTGTTCCGACAGAGTGGGGGTATTTTTTCTATTAGTGTTTGGAAGTGTTCCGACAGAGTGAGGGTATTTGTTCTATTAGTGTTTGGAACTGTTCCGACAGAGTGGGGGTATTTGTTCTATTAGTGTTTGGAACTGTTCCGAAAGAGTGGGGGTATTTTTTCTATTAGTGTTTGGAACTGTTCCGACAGAGTGGGGGTATTTTTTCTATTAGTGTTTGGAAGTGTTCCGACAGAGTGAGGGTATTTGTTCTATTAGTGTTTGGAACTGTTCCGACAGAGTGGGGGTATTTGTTCTATTAGTGTTTGGAACTGTTCCGACAGAGTGGGGGTATTTTTTCTATTAGTGTTTGGAACTGTTCCGACAGAGTGGGGGTATTTTTTCTATTAGTGTTTGGAACTGTTCCGACAGATTTGGGGTATTTTTTCTATTAGTGTTTGGGACTGTTCCGACAGAGTGGGGGTATTTTTTCTATTAATGTTTGGAACTGTTCCGACAGAATGGGGGTATTTTTTCTATTAGTGTTTGGAACTGTTCCGACAGAGTGGGGGTATTTTTTCTATTAGTGTTTGGAACTGTTCCGACAGAGTGGGGGTATTTGTTCTATTAGTGTTTGGAACTGTTCCGACAGAGTGGGGGTATTTGTTCTATTAGTGTTTGGAACTGTTCCGACAGAGTGGGGGTATTTTTTCTATTAGTGTTTGGAACTGTTCCGACAGAGTGGGGGTATTTTTTCTATTAGTGTTTGGAACTGTTCCGACAGAGTGGGGCTATTTGTTCTATTAGTGTTTGGAACTGTTCCGACAGAGTGGGGGTATTTTTTCTATTAGTGTTTGGAACTGTTCCGACAGAGTGGGGGTATTTTTTCTATTAGTGTTTGGAACTATTCCGACAGAGTGGGGGTATTTGTTCTATTAGTGTTTGGAACTGTTCCGACAGAGTGGGGGTATTTTTTCTATTAGTGTTTGGAACTGTTCCGACAGAGTGGGGGTATTTTTTCTATTAGTGTTTGGAACTGTTCCGACAGAGTGGGGGTATTTTTTCTATTAGTGTTTGGAAGTGTTCCGACAGAGTGAGGGTATTTGTTCTATTAGTGTTTGGAACTGTTCCGACAGAGTGGGGGTATTTTTTCTATTAGTGTTTGGAACTGTTCCGACATAGTGGGGGTATTTTTTCTATTAGTGTTTGAAACTGTTCCGACAGAGTGGGGGTGTTTTTTCTATTAGTGTTTAGAACTGTTCTGACAGAGTGGGGGTATTTTTTCTATTAGTGTTTGAAAATGTTCCGACAGAGTGAGGAAATTTGTTCTATTAGTGTTTGGAACTGCCCAGACAGAGTGGGGGTATTTTTTATATTAATGTTTGGAACTGTTCCGAAAGAGTGAGGGTATTTGTTCTATTAGTGTTTGGAACTGTTCCGACAGAGTGAGGTTATTTTCTCTATTAGTGTTTGGAACTGTTCCGACAGAGTGAGGGTATTTGTTCTATTAGTGTTTAGAACTGTTCCGACAGAGTGGGGGTAATTTTTCTATTAGTGTTTGGAACTGTTCAGACAGAGTGGGGGTATTTTTTCTATTAGTGTTTGGAAGTGTTCCGACAGAGTGAGGGTATTTTTTCTATTAGTGTTTGGAAGTGTTCCGACAGAGTGGGGGTATTTTTTCTATTAGTGTTTGGAAGTGTTCCGACAGAGTGGGAGTATTTTTTCTATTAGTGTTTGGAACTGTTCTGACAGAGTGGGGGAATTTTTTCTATTAGTGTTTGGAACTGTTCCGACAGAGTGGGGGTATTTTTTCTATTAGTGTTTGGAACTGTTCCGACAGAGTGAGGGTATTTTTTCTATTAGTGTTTGGAAGTGTTCCGACAGAGTGGGTGTATTTTTTCTATTAGTGTTTGGAAGTGTTCCGACAGAGTGGGGGTATTTGTTCTATTAGTGTTTGGAAGTGTTCCGACAGAGTGGGGGTATTTTTTCTATTAGTGTTTGGAACTGTTCAGACAGAGTGGGGGTATTTTTTCTATTAGTGTTTGGAAGTGTTCCGACAGAGTGGGGGTATTTTTTCTATTAGTGTTTGGAAGTGTTCCGACAGAGTGAGGGTATTTGTTCTATTAGTGTTTGGAAGTGTTCCGACAGAGTGAGGGTATTTGTTCTATTAGTGTTTGGAAGTGTTCCGACAGAGTGAGGGTATTTTTTCTATTAGTGTTTGGAACTGTTCCGACAGAGTGAGGGTATTTTTTCTATTATTGTTTGGGAGTGTTCCGACAGAGTGAGGGTATTTGTTCTATTAGTGTTTGGAAGTGTTCCGACAGAGTGGGGGTATTTGTTCTATTAGTGTTTGGAAGTGTTCCGACAGAGTAGGGGTATTTGTTCTATTAGTGTTTGGAAGTGTTCCGACAGAGTGGGGGTATTTTTTCTATTAGTGTTTGGAACTGTTCAGACAGAGTGGGGGTATTTTTTCTATTAGTGTTTGGAAGTGTTCCGACAGAGTGAGGGTATTTTTTCTATTAGTGTTTGGAAGTGTTCCGACAGAGTGGGGGTATTTTTTCTATTAGTGTTTGGAACTGTTCCGACAGAGTGGGGGTATTTTTTCTATTAGTGTTTGGAACTGTTCCGACAGAGTAGGGGTATTTTTTCTATTAGTGTTTGGAACTGTTCCGACAGAGTGGGGGTATTTTTTCTATTAGTGTTTAGAACTGTTCCGACAGAGTGGGGGTATTTGTTCTATTAGTGTTTGAAAATGTTTCGACAGAGTGAGGATATTTGTTCTATTAGTGTTTGGAACTGCCCCGACAGAGTGGAGGTATTTTTTATATTAATGTTTGGAACTGTTCCGACAGAGTGAGGGTATTTGTTCTATTAGTGTTTGGAAGTGTTCCGACAGAGTGGGGGTATTTGTTCTATTAGTGTTTGGAAGTGTTCCGACAGAGTGGGGGTATTTTTTCTATTAGTGTTTGGAACTGTTCAGACAGAGTGGGGGTATTTTTTCTATTAGTGTTTGGAAGTGTTCCGACAGAGTGAGGGTATTTTTTCTATTAGTGTTTGGAAGTGTTCCGACAGAGTGGGGGTATTTTTTCTATTAGTGTTTGGAAGTGTTCCGACAGAGTGGGGGTATTTTTTCTATTAGTGTTTGGAAGTGTTCCGACAGAGTTGGGGTATTTTTTCTATTAGTGTTTGGAAGTGTTCCGACAGAGTGGGGGTATTTTTTCTATTAGTGTTTGGAACTGTTCCGACAGAGTGGGTGTATTTTTTTTATTAGTGTTTGGAACTGTTCCGACAGAGTGAGGGTATTTTTTCTATTAGTGTTTGGAAGTGTTCCGACAGAGTGGGTGTATTTTTTCTATTAGTGTTTGGAAGTGTTCCGACAGAGTGGGGGTATTTGTTCTATTAGTGTTTGGAAGTGTTCCGACAGAGTGGGGGTATTTTTTCTATTAGTGTTTGGAACTGTTCAGACAGAGTGGGGGTATTTTTTCTATTAGTGTTTGGAAGTGTTCCGACAGAGTGGGGGTATTTTTTCTATTAGTGTTTGGAAGTGTTCCGACAGAGTGAGGGTATTTGTTCTATTAGTGTTTGGAAGTGTTCAGACAGAGTGGGGGTATTTGTTCTATTAGTGTTTGGAAGTGTTCCGACAGAGTGGGGGTATTTGTTCTATTAGTGTTTGGAAGTGTTCCGACAGAGTGGGGGTATTTTTTCTATTAGTGTTTGGAACTGTTCAGACAGAGTGGGGGTATTTTTTCTATTAGTGTTTGGAAGTGTTCCGACGGAGTGGGGGTATTTTTTCTATTAGTGTTTGGAAGTGTTCCGACAGAGTGAGGGTATTTGTTCTATTAGTGTTTGGAAGTGTTCCGACAGAGTGAGGGTATTTGTTCTATTAGTGTTTGGAAGTGTTCCGACAGAGTGAGGGTATTTTTTCTATTAGTGTTTGGAACTGTTCCTACAGAGTGAGGGTATTTTTTCTATTAGTGTTTCGAAGTGTTCCGACAGAGTGAGGGTATTTGTTCTATTAGTGTTTGGAAGTTTTCCGACAGAGTGAGGGTATTTGTTCTATTAGTATTTGGAACTGTTCCGACAGAGTGGGGGTATTTTTTCTATTAGTGTTTGGAACTGTTCCGACAGAGTGGGGGTATTTTTTCTATTAGTGTTTGGAACTGTTCCGACAAAGTGGGGGTAATTTTTCTATTAGTGTTTGGAACTGTTCCGACAGAGTGGGGGTATTTTTTCTATTAGTGTTTGGAACTGTTCCGACAGAGTGGGGGTATTTATTCTATTAGTGTTTGGAACTGTTCCGACAGAGTGGGGGTATTTTTTCTATTAGTGTTTGGAACTGTTCCGACAGAGTGGGGGTATTTTTTCTATTAGTGTTTGGAACTGTTCCGACAGAGTGGGGCTATTTATTCTATTAGTGTTTGGAACTGTTCCGACAGAGTGGGGGTATTTTTTCTATTAGTGTTTGGAACTGTTCCGACAGAGTGAGGGTATTTTTTCTATTAGTGTTTGGAACTGTTCCGACAGAGTGGGGGTATTTGTTCTATTAGTGTTTGGAACTGTTCCGACAGAGTGGGGGTATTTTTTTTATTAGTGTTTGGAACTGTTCCGACAGAGTGGGGGTATTTTTTCTATTAGTGTTTGGAACTGTTCCGACAGAGTTGGGGTATTTTTTCTATTAGTGTTTGGAAGTGTTCCGACAGAGTGAGGGTATTTGTTCTATTAGTGTTTGGAACTGTTCCGACAGAGTGGGGGTATTTGTTCTATTAGTGTTTGGAACTGTTCCGACAGAGTGGGGGTATTTTTTCTATTAGTGTTTGGAACTGTTCCGACAGAGTGGGGGTATTTTTTCTATTAGTGTTTGGAACTGTTCCGACAGAGTGGGGGTATTTGTTCTATTAGTGTTTGGAACTGTTCCGACAGAGTGGGGGTATTTTTTCTATTAGTGTTTGGAACTGTTCCGACAGAGTGGGGCTATTTGTTCTATTAGTGTTTGGAACTGTTCCGACAGAGTGGGGGTATTTTTTCTATTAGTGTTTGGAACTGTTCCGACAGAGTGGGGGTATTTTTTCTATTAGTGTTTGGAACTATTCCGACAGAGTGGGGGTATTTTTTCTATTAGTGTTTGGAACTGTTCCGACAGAGTGGGGGTATTTTTTCTATTAGTGTTTGGAACTGTTCCGACAGTGTGGGGGTATTTTTTCTATTAGTGTTTGGAACTGTTCCGACAGAGTGGGGGTATTTTTTCTATTAGTGTTTGGAAGTGTTCCGACAGAGTGAGGGTATTTGTTCTATTAGTGTTTGGAACTGTTCCGACAGAGTGAGGGTATTTGTTCTATTAGTGTTTGGAACTGTTCCGACATAGTGGGGGTATTTTTTCTATTAGTGTTTGAAACTGTTCCGACAGAGTGGGGGTGTTTTTTCTATTAGTGTTTAGAACTGTTCTGACAGAGTGGGGGTATTTTTTCTATTAGTGTTTGAAAATGTTCCGACAGAGTGAGGAAATTTGTTCTATTAGTGTTTGGAACTGCCCAGACAGAGTGGGGGTATTTTTTATATTAATGTTTGGAACTGTTCCGAAAGAGTGAGGGTATTTGTTCTATTAGTGTTTGGAACTGTTCCGACAGAGTGAGGTTATTTTCTCTATTAGTGTTTGGAACTGTTCCGACAGAGTGAGGGTATTTGTTCTATTAGTGTTTAGAACTGTTCCGACAGAGTGGGGGTAATTTTTCTATTAGTGTTTGGAACTGTTCAGACAGAGTGGGGGTATTTTTTCTATTAGTGTTTGGAAGTGTTCCGACAGAGTGAGGGTATTTTTTCTATTAGTGTTTGGAAGTGTTCCGACAGAGTGGGGGTATTTTTTCTATTAGTGTTTGGAAGTGTTCCGACAGAGTGGGAGTATTTTTTCTATTAGTGTTTGGAACTGTTCTGACAGAGTGGGGGAATTTTTTCTATTAGTGTTTGGAACTGTTCCGACAGAGTGGGGGTATTTTTTCTATTAGTGTTTGGAACTGTTCCGACAGAGTGAGGGTATTTTTTCTATTAGTGTTTGGAAGTGTTCCGACAGAGTGGGTGTATTTTTTCTATTAGTGTTTGGAAGTGTTCCGACAGAGTGGGGGTATTTGTTCTATTAGTGTTTGGAAGTGTTCCGACAGAGTGGGGGTATTTTTTCTATTAGTGTTTGGAACTGTTCAGACAGAGTGGGGGTATTTTTTCTATTAGTGTTTGGAAGTGTTCCGACAGAGTGGGGGTATTTTTTCTATTAGTGTTTGGAAGTGTTCCGACAGAGTGAGGGTATTTGTTCTATTAGTGTTTGGAAGTGTTCCGACAGAGTGAGGGTATTTGTTCTATTAGTGTTTGGAAGTGTTCCGACAGAGTGAGGGTATTTTTTCTATTAGTGTTTGGAACTGTTCCGACAGAGTGAGGGTATTTTTTCTATTATTGTTTGGGAGTGTTCCGACAGAGTGAGGGTATTTGTTCTATTAGTGTTTGGAAGTGTTCCGACAGAGTGGGGGTATTTGTTCTATTAGTGTTTGGAAGTGTTCCGACAGAGTAGGGGTATTTGTTCTATTAGTGTTTGGAAGTGTTCCGACAGAGTGGGGGTATTTTTTCTATTAGTGTTTGGAACTGTTCAGACAGAGTGGGGGTATTTTTTCTATTAGTGTTTGGAAGTGTTCCGACAGAGTGAGGGTATTTTTTCTATTAGTGTTTGGAAGTGTTCCGACAGAGTGGGGGTATTTTTTCTATTAGTGTTTGGAACTGTTCCGACAGAGTGGGGGTATTTTTTCTATTAGTGTTTGGAACTGTTCCGACAGAGTAGGGGTATTTTTTCTATTAGTGTTTGGAACTGTTCCGACAGAGTGGGGGTATTTTTTCTATTAGTGTTTAGAACTGTTCCGACAGAGTGGGGGTATTTGTTCTATTAGTGTTTGAAAATGTTTCGACAGAGTGAGGATATTTGTTCTATTAGTGTTTGGAACTGCCCCGACAGAGTGGAGGTATTTTTTATATTAATGTTTGGAACTGTTCCGACAGAGTGAGGGTATTTGTTCTATTAGTGTTTGGAAGTGTTCCGACAGAGTGGGGGTATTTGTTCTATTAGTGTTTGGAAGTGTTCCGACAGAGTGGGGGTATTTTTTCTATTAGTGTTTGGAACTGTTCAGACAGAGTGGGGGTATTTTTTCTATTAGTGTTTGGAAGTGTTCCGACAGAGTGAGGGTATTTTTTCTATTAGTGTTTGGAAGTGTTCCGACAGAGTGGGGGTATTTTTTCTATTAGTGTTTGGAAGTGTTCCGACAGAGTGGGGGTATTTTTTCTATTAGTGTTTGGAAGTGTTCCGACAGAGTTGGGGTATTTTTTCTATTAGTGTTTGGAAGTGTTCCGACAGAGTGGGGGTATTTTTTCTATTAGTGTTTGGAACTGTTCCGACAGAGTGGGTGTATTTTTTTTATTAGTGTTTGGAACTGTTCCGACAGAGTGAGGGTATTTTTTCTATTAGTGTTTGGAAGTGTTCCGACAGAGTGGGTGTATTTTTTCTATTAGTGTTTGGAAGTGTTCCGACAGAGTGGGGGTATTTGTTCTATTAGTGTTTGGAAGTGTTCCGACAGAGTGGGGGTATTTTTTCTATTAGTGTTTGGAACTGTTCAGACAGAGTGGGGGTATTTTTTCTATTAGTGTTTGGAAGTGTTCCGACAGAGTGGGGGTATTTTTTCTATTAGTGTTTGGAAGTGTTCCGACAGAGTGAGGGTATTTGTTCTATTAGTGTTTGGAAGTGTTCAGACAGAGTGGGGGTATTTGTTCTATTAGTGTTTGGAAGTGTTCCGACAGAGTGGGGGTATTTGTTCTATTAGTGTTTGGAAGTGTTCCGACAGAGTGGGGGTATTTTTTCTATTAGTGTTTGGAACTGTTCAGACAGAGTGGGGGTATTTTTTCTATTAGTGTTTGGAAGTGTTCCGACGGAGTGGGGGTATTTTTTCTATTAGTGTTTGGAAGTGTTCCGACAGAGTGAGGGTATTTGTTCTATTAGTGTTTGGAAGTGTTCCGACAGAGTGAGGGTATTTGTTCTATTAGTGTTTGGAAGTGTTCCGACAGAGTGAGGGTATTTTTTCTATTAGTGTTTGGAACTGTTCCTACAGAGTGAGGGTATTTTTTCTATTAGTGTTTCGAAGTGTTCCGACAGAGTGAGGGTATTTGTTCTATTAGTGTTTGGAAGTTTTCCGACAGAGTGAGGGTATTTGTTCTATTAGTATTTGGAACTGTTCCGACAGAGTGGGGGTATTTTTTCTATTAGTGTTTGGAACTGTTCCGACAGAGTGGGGGTATTTTTTCTATTAGTGTTTGGAACTGTTCCGACAAAGTGGGGGTAATTTTTCTATTAGTGTTTGGAACTGTTCCGACAGAGTGGGGGTATTTTTTCTATTAGTGTTTGGAACTGTTCCGACAGAGTGGGGGTATTTATTCTATTAGTGTTTGGAACTGTTCCGACAGAGTGGGGGTATTTTTTCTATTAGTGTTTGGAACTGTTCCGACAGAGTGGGGGTATTTTTTCTATTAGTGTTTGGAACTGTTCCGACAGAGTGGGGCTATTTATTCTATTAGTGTTTGGAACTGTTCCGACAGAGTGGGGGTATTTTTTCTATTAGTGTTTGGAACTGTTCCGACAGAGTGAGGGTATTTTTTCTATTAGTGTTTGGAACTGTTCCGACAGAGTGGGGGTATTTGTTCTATTAGTGTTTGGAACTGTTCCGACAGAGTGGGGGTATTTTTTTTATTAGTGTTTGGAACTGTTCCGACAGAGTGGGGGTATTTTTTCTATTAGTGTTTGGAACTGTTCCGACAGAGTTGGGGTATTTTTTCTATTAGTGTTTGGAAGTGTTCCGACAGAGTGAGGGTATTTGTTCTATTAGTGTTTGGAACTGTTCCGACAGAGTGGGGGTATTTGTTCTATTAGTGTTTGGAACTGTTCCGACAGAGTGGGGGTATTTTTTCTATTAGTGTTTGGAACTGTTCCGACAGAGTGGGGGTATTTTTTCTATTAGTGTTTGGAACTGTTCCGACAGAGTGGGGGTATTTGTTCTATTAGTGTTTGGAACTGTTCCGACAGAGTGGGGGTATTTTTTCTATTAGTGTTTGGAACTGTTCCGACAGAGTGGGGCTATTTGTTCTATTAGTGTTTGGAACTGTTCCGACAGAGTGGGGGTATTTTTTCTATTAGTGTTTGGAACTGTTCCGACAGAGTGGGGGTATTTTTTCTATTAGTGTTTGGAACTATTCCGACAGAGTGGGGGTATTTTTTCTATTAGTGTTTGGAACTGTTCCGACAGAGTGGGGGTATTTTTTCTATTAGTGTTTGGAACTGTTCCGACAGTGTGGGGGTATTTTTTCTATTAGTGTTTGGAACTGTTCCGACAGAGTGGGGGTATTTTTTCTATTAGTGTTTGGAAGTGTTCCGACAGAGTGAGGGTATTTGTTCTATTAGTGTTTGGAACTGTTCCGACAGAGTGGGGGTATTTGTTCTATTAGTGTTTGGAACTGTTCCGACAGAGTGGGGGTATTTTTTCTATTAGTGTTTGGAACTGTTCCGACAGAGTGGGGGTATTTTTTCTATTAGTGTTTGGAAGTGTTCCGACAGAGTGAGGGTATTTGTTCTATTAGTGTTTGGAACTGTTCCGACAGAGTGGGGGTATTTGTTCTATTAGTGTTTGGAACTGTTCCGACAGAGTGGGGGTATTTTTTCTATTAGTGTTTGGAACTGTTCCGACAGAGTGGGGGTATTTTTTCTATTAGTGTTTGGAACTGTTCCGACAGAGTGGGGGTATTTTTTCTATTAGTGTTTGGAACTGTTCCGACAGATTTGGGGTATTTTTTCTATTAGTGTTTGGGACTGTTCCGACAGAGTGGGGGTATTTTTTCTATTAATGTTTGGAACTGTTCCGACAGAGTGGGGGTATTTTTTCTATTAGTGTTTGGAACTGTTCCGACAGAGTGGGGGTATTTTTTCTATTAGTGTTTGGAACTGTTCCGACAGAGTGGGGGTATTTGTTCTATTAGTGTTTGGAACTGTTCCGACAGAGTGGGGGTATTTGTTCTATTAGTGTTTGGAACTGTTCCGACAGAGTGGGGGTATTTTTTCTATTAGTGTTTGGAACTGTTCCGACAGAGTGGGGGTATTTTTTCTATTAGTGTTTGGAACTGTTCCGACAGAGTGGGGCTATTTGTTCTATTAGTGTTTGGAACTGTTCCGACAGAGTGGGGGTATTTTTTCTATTAGTGTTTGGAACTGTTCCGACAGAGTGGGGGTATTTTTTCTATTAGTGTTTGGAACTATTCCGACAGAGTGGGGGTATTTGTTCTATTAGTGTTTGGAACTGTTCCGACAGAGTGGGGGTATTTTTTCTATTAGTGTTTGGAACTGTTCCGACAGAGTGGGGGTATTTTTTCTATTAGTGTTTGGAACTGTTCCGACAGAGTGGGGGTATTTTTTCTATTAGTGTTTGGAAGTGTTCCGACAGAGTGAGGGTATTTGTTCTATTAGTGTTTGGAACTGTTCCGACAGAGTGGGGGTATTTTTTCTATTAGTGTTTGGAACTGTTCCGACAGAGTGGGGGTATTTTTTCTATTAGTGTTTGGAACTGTTCCGACAGATTTGGGGTATTTTTTCTATTAGTGTTTGGGACTGTTCCGACAGAGTGGGGGTATTTTTTCTATTAATGTTTGGAACTGTTCCGACAGAGTGGGGGTATTTTTTCTATTAGTGTTTGGAACTGTTCCGACAGAGTGGGGGTATTTTTTCTATTAGTGTTTGGAACTGTTCCGACAGAGTGGGAGTATTTGTTCTATTAGTGTTTGGAACTGTTCCCACAGAGTGGGGGTATTTGTTCTATTAGTGTTTGGAACTGTTCCGACAGAGTGGGGGTATTTTTTCTATTAGTGTTTGGAACTGTTCCGACAGAGTGGGGGTATTTTTTCTATTAGTGTTTGGAAGTGTTCCGACAGAGTGAGGGTATTTGTTCTATTAGTGTTTGGAAGTGTTCCGACAGAGTGGGGGTATTTGTTCTATTAGTGTCTGGAACTGTTCCGACAGAGTGGGGGTATTTTTTCTATTAGTGTTTGGAACTGTTCCGACAGAGTGGGGGTATTTGTTCTATTAGTGTTTGGAACTGTTCCGACATAGTGGGGGTATTTTTTCTATTAGTGTTTGGAACTGTTCCGACAGAGTGGGGGTATTTTTTCTATTAGTGTTTGGAACTGTTCCGACAGAGTGGGGGTATTTTTTCTATTAGTGTTTGGAACTGTTCCGACAGAGTGGGGGTATTTTTTCTATTAGTGTTTGGAACTGTTCCGACAGAGTGGGGGTATTTTTTCTATTAGTGTTTGGGACTGTTCCGACAGAGTGGGGGTATTTTTTCTATTAATGTTTGGAACTGTTCCGACAGAGTGGGGGTATTTTTTCTATTAGTGTTTAGAACTGTTCCGACAGAGTGGGGGTATTTGTTCTATTAGTGTTTGGAACTGTTCCGACAGAGTGGGGGTATTTTTTCTATTATTGTGTGGAACTGTTCCGACAGAGTGGGGGTATTTTTTCTATTAGTGTTTGGAATTGTTCCGACAGAGTGGGGGTGTTTTTTCTATTAGTGTTTGGAACTGTTCCGACAGAGTGGGGGTATTTTTTCTATTAGTGTTTGGAACTGTTCCGACAGAGTGGGGCTATTTGTTCTATTAGTGTTTGGAACTGTTCCGACAGAGTGGGGGTATTTTTTCTATTAGTGTTTGGAACTGTTCCGACAGAGTGAGGGTATTTTTTCTATTAGTGTTTGGAACTGTTCCGACAGAGTGGGGGTATTTGTTCTATTAGTGTTTGGAAGTGTTCCGACAGAGTGGGGGTATTTGTTCTATTAGTGTTTGGAACTGTTCCGAGAGAGTGGGGGTATTTTTTCTATTAGTGTTTGGAACTGTTCCGACAGAGTGGGGGTATTTTTTCTATTAGTGTTTGGAAGTGTTCCGACAGAGTGAGGGTATTTGTTCTATTAGTGTTTGGAACTGTTCCGACAGAGTGGGGGTATTTGTTCTATTAATGTTTGGAACTGTTCCGACAGAGTGGGGGTATTTTTTCTATTAGTGTTTGGAACTGTTCCGACAGAGTGGGGGTATTTTTTCTATTAATGTTTGGAACTGTTCCGACAGAGTGGGGGTATTTGTTCTATTAGTGTTTGGAACTGTTCCGACAGAGTGGGGGTATTTGTTCTATTAGTGTTTGGAACTGTTCCGACAGAGTGGGGGTATTTGTTCTATTAGTGTTTGGAACTGTTCCGACAGAGTGGGGGTATTTTTTCTATTAGTGTTTGGAACTGTTCCGACAGAGTGGGGGTATTTTTTCTATTAGTGTTTGGAACTGTTCCGACAGAGTGGGGGTATTTTTTCTATTAGTGTTTGGAACTGTTCCGAAAGAGTGGGGGTATTTTTTCTATTAGTGTTTGGAACTGTTCCGACAGAGTGGGGGTATTTGTTCTATTAGTGTTTGGGACTGTTCCGACAGAGTGGGAGTATTTTTTCTATTAATGTTTGGAACTGTTCCGACAGAGTGGGGGTATTTTTTCTATTAGTGTTTGGAACTGTTCCGACAGAGTGGGGGTATTTTTTCTATTAGTGTTTGGAAGTGTTCCGACAGAGTGGGGGTATTTGTTCTATTAGTGTTTGGAACTGTTCCGACAGAGTGGGGGTATTTTTCTATTAGTGTTTGGAACTGTTCCGACAGAGTGGGGGTATTTTTTCTATTAGTGTTTGGAAGTGTTCCGACAGAGTGGGGGTATTTTTTCTATTAGTGTTTGGAACTGTTCCGACAGAGTGGGGGTATTTTTTCTATTAGTGTTTGGAAGTGTTCCGACAGAGTGGGGGTATTTTTTCTATTAGTGTTTGGAACTGTTCCGACAGAGTGGGGGTATTTTTTCTATTAGTGTTTGGGACTGTTCCGACAGAGTGGGGGTATTTTTTCTATTAGTGTTTGGAACTGTTCCGCAGAGTGGGGGTATTTGTTCTATTAGTGTTTGGAAGTTTTCCGACAGAGTGGGGGTATTTGTTCTATTAGTATTTGGAACTGTTCCGACAGAGTGGGGGTATTTTTTCTATTAGTGTTTGGAACTGTTCCGACAGAGTGGGGGTATTTTTTCTATTAGTGTTTGGAACTGTTCCTACAAAGTGGGGGTAATTTTTCTATTAGTGTTTGGAACTGTTCCGACAGAGTGGGGGTATTTTTTCTATTAGTGTTTGGAACTGTTCCGACAGAGTGGGGGTATTTATTCTATTAGTGTTTGGAACTGTTCCGACAGAGTGGGGGTATTTTTTCTATTAGTGTTTGGAACTGTTCCGACAGAGTGGGGGTATTTTTTCTATTAGTGTTTGGAACTGTTCCGACAGAGTGGGGGTATTTATTCTATTAGTGTTTGGAACTGTTCCGACAGAGTGGGGGTATTTTTTCTATTAGTGTTTGGAACTGTTCCGACAGAGTGGGGGTATTTTTTCTATTAGTGTTTGGAAGTGTTCCGACAAAGTGGGGGTATTTTTTCTATTAGTGTTTGGAAGTGTTCCAACAGAGTGGGGGTATTTTTTCTATTAGTGTTTGAAACTGTTCAGACAGAGTGGGGGTATTTTTTCTATTAGTGTTTGGA
The DNA here is from genome assembly GCA_963680875.1 of Bathymodiolus brooksi. Taxonomy (NCBI): domain Eukaryota; kingdom Metazoa; phylum Mollusca; class Bivalvia; order Mytilida; family Modiolidae; genus Bathymodiolus; species Bathymodiolus brooksi. The sequence goes on from OY804577.1 coordinate 3,588,739, forward strand.
AGTGATCCGACAGAGTGAGGGTATTTGTTCTATTAGTGTTTGGAACTGTTCCGACAGAGTGGGGGTATTTTTTCTATTAGTGTTTGGAACTGTTCCGACAGAGTGGGGGTATTTGTTCTATTAGTGTTTGGAACTGTTCCGACATAGTGGGGGTATTTTTTCTATTAGTGTTTGGAACTGTTCCGACAGAGTGGGGGTATTTTTTCTATTAGTGTTTGGAACTGTTCCGACAGAGTGGGGGTATTTTTTCTATTAGTGTTTGGAACTGTTCCGACAGAGTGGGGGTATTTTTTCTATTAGTGTTTGGAACTGTTCCGACAGAGTGGGGGTATTTTTTCTATTAGTGTTTGGGACTGTTCCGACAGAGTGGGGGTATTTTTTCTATTAATGTTTGGAACTGTTCCGACAGAGTGGGGGTATTTTTTCTATTAGTGTTTAGAACTGTTCCGACAGAGTGGGGGTATTTGTTCTATTAGTGTTTGGAACTGTTCCGACAGAGTGGGGGTATTTTTTCTATTATTGTGTGGAACTGTTCCGACAGAGTGGGGGTATTTTTTCTATTAGTGTTTGGAATTGTTCCGACAGAGTGGGGGTATTTTTTCTATTAGTGTTTGGAACTGTTCCGACAGAGTGGGGGTATTTTTTCTATTAGTGTTTGGAACTGTTCCGACAGAGTGGGGCTATTTGTTCTATTAGTGTTTGGAACTGTTCCGACAGAGTGGGGGTATTTTTTCTATTAGTGTTTGGAACTGTTCCGACAGAGTGAGGGTATTTTTTCTATTAGTGTTTGGAACTGTTCCGACAGAGTGGGGGTATTTGTTCTATTAGTGCTTGGAACTGTTCCGACAGAGTGGGGGTATTTTTTCTATTAGTGTTTGGAACTGTTCCGAGAGAGTGGGGGTATTTTTTCTATTAGTGTTTGGAACTGTTCCGACAGAGTGGGGGTATTTTTTCTATTAGTGTTTGGAAGTGTTCCGACAGAGTGAGGGTATTTGTTCTATTAGTGTTTGGAACTGTTCCGACAGAGTGGGGGTATTTGTTCTATTAATGTTTGGAACTGTTCCGACAGAGTGGGGGTATTTTTTCTATTAGTGTTTGGAACTGTTCCGACAGAGTGGGGGTAATTTTTCTATTAATGTTTGGAACTGTTCCGACAGAGTGGGGGTATTTGTTCTATTAGTGTTTGGAACTGTTCCGACAGAGTGGGGGTATTTGTTCTATTAGTGTTTGGAACTGTTCCGACAGAGTGGGGGTATTTGTTCTATTAGTGTTTGGAACTGTTCCGACAGAGTGGGGGTATTTTTTCTATTAGTGTTTGGAACTGTTCCGACAGAGTGGGGGTATTTTTTCTATTAGTGTTTGGAACTGTTCCGACAGAGTGGGGGTATTTTTTCTATTAGTGTTTGGAACTGTTCCGAAAGAGTGGGGGTATTTTTTCTATTAGTGTTTGGAACTGTTCCGACAGAGTGGGGGTATTTGTTCTATTAGTGTTTGGGACTGTTCCGACAGAGTGGGAGTATTTTTTCTATTAATGTTTGGAACTGTTCCGACAGAGTGGGGGTATTTTTTCTATTAGTGTTTGGAACTGTTCCGACAGAGTGGGGGTATTTTTTCTATTAGTGTTTGGAAGTGTTCCGACAGAGTGGGGGTATTTGTTCTATTAGTGTTTGGAACTGTTCCGACAGAGTGGGGGTATTTTTCTATTAGTGTTTGGAACTGTTCCGACAGAGTGGGGGTATTTTTTCTATTAGTGTTTGGAAGTGTTCCGACAGAGTGGGGGTATTTTTTCTATTAGTGTTTGGAACTGTTCCGACAGAGTGGGGGTATTTTTTCTATTAGTGTTTGGAAGTGTTCCGACAGAGTGGGGGTATTTTTTCTATTAGTGTTTGGAACTGTTCCGACAGAGTGGGGGTATTTTTTCTATTAGTGTTTGGGACTGTTCCGACAGAGTGGGGGTATTTTTTCTATTAGTGTTTGGAACTGTTCCGCAGAGTGGGGGTATTTGTTCTATTAGTGTTTGGAAGTTTTCCGACAGAGTGGGGGTATTTGTTCTATTAGTATTTGGAACTGTTCCGACAGAGTGGGGGTATTTTTTCTATTAGTGTTTGGAACTGTTCCGACAGAGTGGGGGTATTTTTTCTATTAGTGTTTGGAACTGTTCCGACAAAGTGGGGGTAATTTTTCTATTAGTGTTTGGAACTGTTCCGACAGAGTGGGGGTATTTTTTCTATTAGTGTTTGGAACTGTTCCGACAGAGTGGGGGTATTTATTCTATTAGTGTTTGGAACTGTTCCGACAGAGTGGGGGTATTTTTTCTATTAGTGTTTGGAACTGTTCCGACAGAGTGGGGGTATTTTTTCTATTAGTGTTTGGAACTGTTCCGACAGAGTGGGGGTATTTATTCTATTAGTGTTTGGAACTGTTCCGACAGAGTGGGGGTATTTTTTCTATTAGTGTTTGGAACTGTTCCGACAGAGTGGGGGTATTTTTTCTATTAGTGTTTGGAAGTGTTCCTACAAAGTGGGGGTATTTTTTCTATTAGTGTTTGGAAGTGTTCCGACAGAGTGGGGGTATTTTTTCTATTAGTGTTTGAAACTGTTCAGACAGAGTGGGGGTATTTTTTCTATTAGTGTTTGGAAGTGTTCCGACAGAGTGAGGGTATTTGTTCTATTAGTGTTTGGAACTGTTCCGAGAGAGTGGGGGTATTTTTTCTATTAGTGTTTGGAACTGTTCCGACAGAGTGGGGGTATTTTTTCTATTAATTTTTGGAACTGTTCCGACAGAGTGGGGGTATTTTTTCTATTAGTGTTTAGAACTGTTCAGACAGAGTGGGGGTATTTTTTCTATTAGTGTTTGAAAATGTTCCGACAGAGTGAGGATATTTGTTCTATTAGTGTTTGGAACTGCCCCGACAGAGTGGAGGTATTTTTTATATTAATGTTTGGAACTGTTCCGACAGAGTGAGGTTATTTGTTCTATTAGTGTTTGGAAGTGTTCCGACAGAGTGGGGGTATTTGTTCTATTAGTGTTTGGAAGTGTTCCGACAGAGTGGGGGTATTTTTTCTATTAGTGTTTGGAACTGTTCAGACAGAGTGGGGGTATTTTTTCTATTAGTGTTTGGAAGTGTTCCGACAGAGTGAGGGTATTTTTTCTATTAGTGTTTGGAAGTGTTCCGACAGAGTGGGGGTATTTTTTCTATTAGTGTTTGGAAGTGTTCCGACAGAGTGGGGGTATTTTTTCTATTAGTGTTTGGAAGTGTTCCGACAGAGTGGGGGTATTTTTTCTATTAGTGTTTGGAACTGTTCAGACAGAGTGGGGGTATTTTTTCTATTAGTGTTTGGAAGTGTTCCCACAGAGTGAGGGTATTTTTTCTATTAGTGTTTGGAAGTGTTCCGACAGAGTGGGGGTATTTTTTCTATTAGTGTTTGGAAGTGTTCCGACAGAGTGGGGGTATTTTTTCTATTAGTGTTTGGAAGTGTTCCGACAGAGTGGGGGTATTTTTTCTATTAGTGTTTGGAACTGTTCAGACAGAGTGGGGGTATTTTTTCTATCAGTGTTTGGAAGTGTTCCGTCAGACTGAGGGTATTTGTTCTATTAGTGTTTGGAACTGTTCCGAGAGAGTGGGGGTATTTTTTCTATTAGTGTTTGGAACTGTTCCGACAGAGTGGGGGTATTTTTTCTATTAGTGTTTGGAACTGTTCCGACAGAGTGGGGGTATTTATTCTATTAGTGTTTGGAACTGTTCCGACAGAGTGGGGGTATTTTTTCTATTAGTGTTTGGAACTGTTCCGACAGAGTGGGGGTATTTTTTCTATTAGTGTTTGGAAGTGTTCCGACAAAGTGGGGGTATTTTTTCTATTAGTGTTTGGAAGTGTTCCGACAGAGTGGGGGTATTTTTTCTATTAGTGTTTGAAACTGTTCAGACAGAGTGGGGGTATTTTTTCTATTAGTGTTTGGAAGTGTTCCGACAGAGTGAGGGTATTTGTTCTATTAGTGTTTGGAACTGTTCCGAGAGAGTGGGGGTATTTTTTCTATTAGTGTTTGGAACTGTTCCGACAGAGTGGGGGTATTTTTTCTATTAATTTTTGGAACTGTTCCGACAGAGTGGGGGTATTTTTTCTATTAGTGTTTAGAACTGTTCAGACAGAGTGGGGGTATTTTTTCTATTAGTGTTTGAAAATGTTCCGACAGAGTGAGGATATTTGTTCTATTAGTGTTTGGAACTGCCCCGACAGAGTGGGGGTATTTTTTATATTAATGTTTGGAACTGTTCCGACAGAGTGAGGTTATTTGTTCTATTAGTGTTTGGAAGTGTTCCGACAGAGTGGGGGTATTTGTTCTATTAGTGTTTGGAAGTGTTCCGACAGAGTGGGGGTATTTTTTCTATTAGTGTTTGGAACTGTTCAGACAGAGTGGGGGTATTTTTTCTATTAGTGTTTGGAAGTGTTCCGACAGAGTGAGGGTATTTTTTCTATTAGTGTTTGGAAGTGTTCCGACAGAGTGGGGGTATTTTTTCTATTAGTGTTTGGAAGTGTTCCGACAGAGTGGGGGTATTTGTTCTATTAGTGTTTGGAAGTGTTCCGACAGAGTGGGGGTATTTTTTCTATTAGTGTTTGGAACTGTTCAGACAGAGTGGGGGTATTTTTTCTATTAGTGTTTGGAAGTGTTCCCACAGAGTGAGGGTATTTTTTCTATTAGTGTTTGGAAGTGTTCCGACAGAGTGGGGGTATTTTTTCTATTAGTGTTTGGAAGTGTTCCGACAGAGTGGGGGTATTTTTTCTATTAGTGTTTGGAAGTGTTCCGACAGAGTGGGGGTATTTTTTCTATTAGTGTTTGGAACTGTTCAGACAGAGTGGGGGTATTTTTTCTATCAGTGTTCGGAAGTGTTCCGTCAGACTGAGGGTATTTGTTCTATTAGTGTTTGGAACTGTTCCGAGAGAGTGGGGGTATTTTTTCTATTAGTGTTTGGAACTGTTCCGACAGAGTGGGGGTATTTTTACTATTAATTTTTGGAACTGTTCCGACAGAGTGGGGGTATTTTTTCTATTAGTGTTTGGAACTGTTCCAACAGAGTGAGGCTATTTTTTCTATTAGTTTTTGGAACTGCCCCGACAGAGTAGGGGTATTTTTTATATTAATGTTTGGAACTGTTCCGACAGAGTGGGTGCATTTTTTCTATTAGTGTTTGGAACTTCCCGACAGAGTGGGGGTATTTTTTATATTAATGTTTGGAACTGTTCCGACAGAGTGGGGGTATTTTTTCTATTAGTGTTTGGAACTGTTCAGACAGAGTGGGGGTATTTTTTCTTTTAGTGTTTGGAACTATTCCGACAGTGGGGGTATTTTTCTTATTAGTGTTTGGAACTGTTCCGACAGAGTGAGGGTATTTTTTCTATTCGTGTTTGGAACTGTTCCGACAGAGTGAGGGTATTTGTTCTATTAGTGTTTGGAACTGTTCCGACAGAGTGAGGGTATTTTTTCTATTAGTGTTTGGAACTGTTCCAACAGAGTGAGGGTATTTTTTCTATTAGTGTTTGGAACTGCCCCAACAGAGTAGGGGTATTTTTTATATTAATGTTTGAAACTGTTCCGACAGAGTGGGGGTGTTTTTTCTATTAGTGTTTAGAACTGTTCTGACAGAGTGGGGGTATTTTTTCTATTAGTGTTTGAAAATGTTCCGACAGAGTGAGGAAATTTGTTCTATTAGTGTTTGGAACTGCCCAGACAGAGTGGGGGTATTTTTTATATTAATGTTTGGAACTGTTCCGAAAGAGTGAGGGTATTTGTTCTATTAGTGTTTGGAACTGTTCCGACAGAGTGAGGTTATTTTCTCTATTAGTGTTTGGAACTGTTCCGACAGAGTGAGGGTATTTGTTCTATTAGTGTTTAGAACTGTTCCGACAGAGTGGGGGTAATTTTTCTATTAGTGTTTGGAACTGTTCAGACAGAGTGGGGGTATTTTTTCTATTAGTGTTTGGAAGTGTTCCGACAGAGTGAGGGTATTTTTTCTATTAGTGTTTGGAAGTGTTCCGACAGAGTGGGGGTATTTTTTCTATTAGTGTTTGGAAGTGTTCCGACAGAGTGGGAGTATTTTTTCTATTAGTGTTTGGAACTGTTCTGACAGAGTGGGGGAATTTTTTCTATTAGTGTTTGGAACTGTTCCGACAGAGTGGGGGTATTTTTTCTATTAGTGTTTGGAACTGTTCCGACAGAGTGAGGGCATTTTTTCTATTAGTGTTTGGAAGTGTTCCGACAGAGTGGGTGTATTTTTTCTATTAGTGTTTGGAAGTGTTCCGACAGAGTGGGGGTATTTGTTCTATTAGTGTTTGGAAGTGTTCCGACAGAGTGGGGGTATTTTTTCTATTAGTGTTTGGAACTGTTCAGACAGAGTGGGGGTATTTTTTCTATTAGTGTTTGGAAGTGTTCCGACAGAGTGGGGGTATTTTTTCTATTAGTGTTTGGAAGTGTTCCGAGAGAGTGAGGGTATTTGTTCTATTAGTGTTTGGAAGTGTTCCGACAGAGTGAGGGTATTTGTTCTATTAGTGTTTGGAAGTGTTCCGACAGAGTGAGGGTATTTTTTCTATTAGTGTTTGGAACTGTTCCGACAGAGTGAGGGTATTTTTTCTATTATTGTTTGGGAGTGTTCCGACAGAGTGAGGGTATTTGTTCTATTAGTGTTTGGAAGTGTTCCGACAGAGTGGGGGTATTTGTTCTATTAGTGTTTGGAAGTGTTCCGACAGAGTAGGGGTATTTGTTCTATTAGTGTTTGGAAGTGTTCCGACAGAGTGGGGGTATTTTTTCTATTAGTGTTTGGAACTGTTCAGACAGAGTGGGGGTATTTTTTCTATTAGTGTTTGGAAGTGTTCCGACAGAGTGAGGGTATTTTTTCTATTAGTGTTTGGAAGTGTTCCGACAGAGTGGGGGTATTTTTTCTATTAGTGTTTGGAACTGTTCCGACAGAGTGGGGGTATTTTTTCTATTAGTGTTTGGAACTGTTCCGACAGAGTAGGGGTATTTTTTCTATTAGTGTTTGGAACTGTTCCGACAGAGTGGGGGTATTTTTTCTATTAGTGTTTAGAACTGTTCCGACAGAGTGGGGGTATTTTTTCTATTAGTGTTTGAAAATGTTTCGACAGAGTGAGGATATTTGTTCTATTAGTGTTTGGAACTGCCCCGACAGAGTGGAGGTATTTTTTATATTAATGTTTGGAACTGTTCCGACAGAGTGAGGGTATTTGTTCTATTAGTGTTTGGAAGTGTTCCGACAGAGTGGGGGTATTTGTTCTATTAGTGTTTGGAAGTGTTCCGACAGAGTGGGGGTATTTTTTCTATTAGTGTTTGGAACTGTTCAGACAGAGTGGGGGTATTTTTTCTATTAGTGTTTGGAAGTGTTCCGACAGAGTGAGGGTATTTTTTCTATTAGTGTTTGGAAGTGTTCCGACAGAGTGGGGGTATTTTTTCTATTAGTGTTTGGAAGTGTTCCGACAATGTGGGGGTATTTTTTCTATTAGTGTTTGGAAGTGTTCCGACAGAGTTGGGGTATTTTTTCTATTAGTGTTTGGAAGTGTTCCGACAGAGTGGGGGTATTTTTTCTATTAGTGTTTGGAACTGTTCCGACAGAGTGGGTGTATTTTTTTTATTAGTGTTTGGAACTGTTCCGACAGAGTGAGGGTATTTTTTCTATTAGTGTTTGGAAGTGTTCCGACAGAGTGGGTGTATTTTTTCTATTAGTGTTTGGAAGTGTTCCGACAGAGTGAGGGTATTTGTTCTATTAGTGTTTGGAAGTGTTCCGACAGAGTGGGGGTATTTTTTCTATTAGTGTTTGGAACTGTTCAGACAGAGTGGGGGTATTTTTTCTATTAGTGTTTGGAAGTGTTCCGACAGAGTGGGGGTATTTTTTCTATTAGTGTTTGGAAGTGTTCCGACAGAGTGAGGGTATTTGTTCTAATAGTGTTTGGAAGTGTTCCGACAGAGTGGGGGTATTTGTTCTATTAGTGTTTGGAAGTGTTCGAACAGAGTGGGGGTATTTGTTCTATTAGTGTTTGGAAGTGTTCCGACAGAGTGGGGGTATTTGTTCTATTAGTGTTTGGAAGTGTTCCGACAGAGTGGGGGTATTTTTTCTATTAGTGTTTGGAACTGTTCAGACAGAGTGGGGGTATTTTTTCTATTAGTGTTTGGAAGTGTTCCGACGGAGTGGGGGTATTTTTTCTATTAGTGTTTGGAAGTGTTCCGACAGAGTGAGGGTATTTGTTCTATTAGTGTTTGGAAGTGTTCCGACAGAGTGAGGGTATTTGTTCTATTAGTGTTTGGAAGTGTTCCGACAGAGTGAGGGTATTTTTTCTATTAGTGTTTGGAACTGTTCCTACAGAGTGAGGGTATTTTTTCTATTAGTGTTTCGAAGTGTTCCGACAGAGTGAGGGTATTTGTTCTATTAGTGTTTGGAAGTTTTCCGACAGAGTGAGGGTATTTGTTCTATTAGTATTTGGAACTGTTCCGACAGAGTGGGGGTATTTTTTCTATTAGTGTTTGGAACTGTTCCGACAGAGTGGGGGTATTTTTTCTATTAGTGTTTGGAACTGTTCCGACAAAGTGGGGGTAATTTTTCTATTAGTGTTTGGAACTGTTCCGACAGAGTGGGGGTATTTTTTCTATTAGTGTTTGGAACTGTTCCGACAGAGTGGGGGTATTTATTCTATTAGTGTTTGGAACTGTTCCGACAGAGTGGGGGTATTTTTTCTATTAGTGTTTGGAACTGTTCCGACAGAGTGGGGGTATTTTTTCTATTAGTGTTTGGAACTGTTCCGACAGAGTGGGGGTATTTATTCTATTAGTGTTTGGAACTGTTCCGACAGAGTGGGGGTATTTTTTCTATTAGTGTTTGGAACTGTTCCGACAGAGTGGGGCTATTTATTCTATTAGTGTTTGGAACTGTTCCGACAGAGTGGGGGTATTTTTTCTATTAGTGTTTGGAACTGTTCCGACAGAGTGAGGGTATTTTTTCTATTAGTGTTTGGAAGTGTTCCGACAGAGTGGGGGTATTTGTTCTATTAGTGTTTGGAACTGTTCCGACAGAGTGGGGGTATTTTTTCTATTAGTGTTTGGAACTGTTCCGACAGAGTGGGGGTATTTTTTCTATTAGTGTTTGGAACTGTTCCGACAGAGTTGGGGTATTTTTTCTATTAGTGTTTGGAAGTGTTCCGACAGAGTGAGGGTATTTGTTCTATTAGTGTTTGGAACTGTTCCGACAGAGTGGGGGTATTTGTTCTATTAGTGTTTGGAACTGTTCCGACAGAGTGGGGGTATTTTTTCTATTAGTGTTTGGAACTGTTCCGACAGAGTGGGGGTATTTTTTCTATTAGTGTTTGGAACTGTTCCGACAGAGTGGGGGTATTTGTTCTATTAGTGTTTGGAACTGTTCCGACAGAGTGGGGGTATTTTTTCTATTAGTGTTTGGAACTGTTCCGACAGAGAGGGGGTATTTTTTCTATTAGTGTTTGGAACTGTTCCGACAGAGTGGGGGTATTTTTTCTATTAGTGTTTGGAACTGTTCCGACAGAGTGGGGCTATTTGTTCTATTAGTGTTTGGAACTGTTCCGACAGAGTGGGGGTATTTTTTCTATTAGTGTTTGGAACTGTTCCGACAGAGTGGGGGTATTTTTTCTATTAGTGTTTGGAACTATTCCGACAGAGTGGGGGTATTTGTTCTATTAGTGTTTGGAACTGTTCCGACAGAGTGGGGGTATTTTTTCTATTAGTGTTTGGAACTGTTCCGACAGTGTGGGGGTATTTTTTCTATTAGTGTTTGGAACTGTTCCGACAGAGTGGGGGTATTTTTTCTATTAGTGTTTGGAAGTGTTCCGACAGAGTGAGGGTATTTGTTCTATTAGTGTTTGGAACTGTTCCGACAGAGTGGGGGTATTTGTTCTATTAGTGTTTGGAACTGTTCCGACAGAGTGGGGGTATTTTTTCTATTAGTGTTTGGAACTGTTCCGACAGAGTGGGGGTATTTTTTCTATTAGTGTTTGGAAGTGTTCCGACAGAGTGAGGGTATTTGTTCTATTAGTGTTTGGAACTGTTCCGACAGAGTGGGGGTATTTGTTCTATTAGTGTTTGGAACTGTTCCGACAGAGTGGGGGTATTTTTTCTATTAGTGTTTGGAACTGTTCCGACAGAGTGGGGGTATTTTTTCTATTAGTGTTTGGAACTGTTCCGACAGAGTGGGGGTATTTTTTCTATTAGTGTTTGGAACTGTTCCGACAGATTTGGGGTATTTTTTCTATTAGTGTTTGGGACTGTTCCGACAGAGTGGGGGTATTTTTTCTATTAGTGTTTGGAAGTGTTCCGACAGAGTGAGGGTATTTGTTCTATTAGTGTTTGGAAGTGTTCCGACAGAGTGAGGGTATTTGTTCTATTAGTGTTTGGAAGTGTTCCGACAGAGTGAGGGTATTTTTTCTATTAGTGTTTGGAACTGTTCCGACAGAGTGAGGGTATTTTTTCTATTATTGTTTGGGAGTGTTCCGACAGAGTGAGGGTATTTGTTCTATTAGTGTTTGGAAGTGTTCCGACAGAGTGGGGGTATTTGTTCTATTAGTGTTTGGAAGTGTTCCGACAGAGTAGGGGTATTTGTTCTATTAGTGTTTGGAAGTGTTCCGACAGAGTGGGGGTATTTTTTCTATTAGTGTTTGGAACTGTTCAGACAGAGTGGGGGTATTTTTTCTATTAGTGTTTGGAAGTGTTCCGACAGAGTGAATGTATTTTTTCTATTAGTGTTTGGAAGTGTTCCGACAGAGTGGGGGTATTTTTTCTATTAGTGTTTGGAACTGTTCCGACAGAGTGGGGGTATTTTTTCTATTAGTGTTTGGAACTGTTCCGACAGAGTAGGGGTATTTTTTCTATTAGTGTTTGGAACTGTTCCGACAGAGTGGGGGTATTTTTTCTATTAGTGTTTAGAACTGTTCCGACAGAGTGGGGGTATTTGTTCTATTAGTGTTTGAAAATGTTTCGACAGAGTGAGGATATTTGTTCTATTAGTGTTTGGAACTGCCCCGACAGAGTGGAGGTATTTTTTATATTAATGTTTGGAACTGTTCCGACAGAGTGAGGGTATTTGTTCTATTAGTGTTTGGAAGTGTTCCGACAGAGTGGGGGTATTTGTTCTATTAGTGTTTGGAAGTGTTCCGACAGAGTGGGGGTATTTTTTCTATTAGTGTTTGGAACTGTTCAGACAGAGTGGGGGTATTTTTTCTATTAGTGTTTGGAAGTGTTCCGACAGAGTGAGGGTATTTTTTCTATTAGTGTTTGGAAGTGTTCCGACAGAGTGGGGGTATTTTTTCTATTAGTGTTTGGAAGTGTTCCGACAGAGTGGGGGTATTTTTTCTATTAGTGTTTGGAAGTGTTCCGACAGAGTTGGGGTATTTTTTCTATTAGTGTTTGGAAGTGTTCCGACAGAGTGGGGGTATTTTTTCTATTAGTGTTTGGAACTGTTCCGACAGAGTGGGTGTATTTTTTTTATTAGTGTTTGGAACTGTTCCGACAGAGTGAGGGTATTTTTTCTATTAGTGTTTGGAAGTGTTCCGACAGAGTGGGTGTATTTTTTCTATTAGTGTTTGGAAGTGTTCCGACAGAGTGGGGGTATTTGTTCTATTAGTGTTTGGAAGTGTTCCGACAGAGTGGGGGTATTTTTTCTATTAGTGTTTGGAACTGTTCAGACAGAGTGGGGGTATTTTTTCTATTAGTGTTTGGAAGTGTTCCGACAGAGTGGGGGTATTTTTTCTATTAGTGTTTGGAAGTGTTCCGACAGAGTGAGGGTATTTGTTCTATTAGTGTTTGGAAGTGTTCCGACAGAGTGGGGGTATTTGTTCTATTAGTGTTTGGAAGTGTTCCGACAGAGTGGGGGTATTTGTTCTATTAGTGTTTGGAAGTGTTCCGACAGAGTGGGGGTATTTGTTCTATTAGTGTTTGGAAGTGTTCCGACAGAGTGGGGGTATTTTTTCTATTAGTGTTTGGAACTGTTCAGACAGAGTGGGGGTATTTTTTCTATTAGTGTTTGGAAGTGTTCCGACGGAGTGGGGGTATTTTTTCTATTAGTGTTTGGAAGTGTTCCGACAGAGTGAGGGTATTTGTTCTATTAGTGTTTGGAAGTGTTCCGACAGAGTGAGGGTATTTGTTCTATTAGTGTTTGGAAGTGTTCCGACAGAGTGAGGGTATTTTTTCTATTAGTGTTTGGAACTGTTCCTACAGAGTGAGGGTATTTTTTCTATTAGTGTTTCGAAGTGTTCCGACAGAGTGAGGGTATTTGTTCTATTAGTGTTTGGAAGTTTTCCGACAGAGTGAGGGTATTTGTTCTATTAGTATTTGGAACTGTTCCGACAGAGTGGGGGTATTTTTTCTATTAGTGTTTGGAACTGTTCCGACAGAGTGGGGGTATTTTTTCTATTAGTGTTTGGAACTGTTCCGACAAAGTGGGGGTAATTTTTCTATTAGTGTTTGGAACTGTTCCGACAGAGTGGGGGTATTTTTTCTATTAGTGTTTGGAACTGTTCCGACAGAGTGGGGGTATTTATTCTATTAGTGTTTGGAACTGTTCCGACAGAGTGGGGGTATTTTTTCTATTAGTGTTTGGAACTGTTCCGACAGAGTGGGGGTATTTTTTCTATTAGTGTTTGGAACTGTTCCGACAGAGTGGGGGTATTTATTCTATTAGTGTTTGGAACTGTTCCGACAGAGTGGGGGTATTTTTTCTATTAGTGTTTGGAACTGTTCCGACAGAGTGGGGCTATTTATTCTATTAGTGTTTGGAACTGTTCCGACAGAGTGGGGGTATTTTTTCTATTAGTGTTTGGAACTGTTCCGACAGAGTGAGGGTATTTTTTCTATTAGTGTTTGGAACTGTTCCGACAGAGTGGGGGTATTTGTTCTATTAGTGTTTGGAACTGTTCCGACAGAGTGGGGGTATTTTTTCTATTAGTGTTTGGAACTGTTCCGACAGAGTGGGGGTATTTTTTCTATTAGTGTTTGGAACTGTTCCGACAGAGTTGGGGTATTTTTTCTATTAGTGTTTGGAAGTGTTCCGACAGAGTGAGGGTATTTGTTCTATTAGTGTTTGGAACTGTTCCGACAGAGTGGGGGTATTTGTTCTATTAGTGTTTGGAACTGTTCCGACAGAGTGGGGGTATTTTTTATATTAGTGTTTGGAACTGTTCCGACAGAGTGGGGGTATTTTTTCTATTAGTGTTTGGAACTGTTCCGACAGAGTGGGGGTATTTGTTCTATTAGTGTTTGGAACTGTTCCGACAGAGTGGGGGTATTTTTTCTATTAGTGTTTGGAACTGTTCCGACAGAGAGGGGGTATTTTTTCTATTAGTGTTTGGAACTGTTCCGACTGAGTGGGGGTATTTTTTCTATTAGTGTTTGGAACTGTTCCGACAGAGTGGGGCTATTTGTTCTATTAGTGTTTGGAACTGTTCCGACAGAGTGGGGGTATTTTTTCTATTAGTGTTTGGAACTGTTCCGACAGAGTGGGGGTATTTTTTCTATTAGTGTTTGGAACTATTCCGACAGAGTGGGGGTATTTGTTCTATTAGTGTTTGGAACTGTTCCGACAGAGTGGGGGTATTTTTTCTATTAGTGTTTGGAACTGTTCCGACAGTGTGGGGGTATTTTTTCTATTAGTGTTTGGAACTGTTCCGACAGAGTGGGGGTATTTTTTCTATTAGTGTTTGGAAGTGTTCCGACAGAGTGAGGGTATTTGTTCTATTAGTGTTTGGAACTGTTCCGACAGAGTGGGGGTATTTGTTCTATTAGTGTTTGGAACTGTTCCGACAGAGTGGGGGTATTTTTTCTATTAGTGTTTGGAACTGTTCCGACAGAGTGGGGGTATTTTTTCTATTAGTGTTTGGAAGTGTTCCGACAGAGTGAGGGTATTTGTTCTATTAGTGTTTGGAACTGTTCCGACAGAGTGGGGGTATTTGTTCTATTAGTGTTTGGAACTGTTCCGACAGAGTGGGGGTATTTTTTCTATTAGTGTTTGGAACTGTTCCGACAGAGTGGGGGTATTTTTTCTATTAGTGTTTGGAACTGTTCCGACAGAGTGGGGGTATTTGTTCTATTAGTGTTTGGAACTGTTCCGACAGAGTGGGGGTATTTGTTCTATTAGTGTTTGGAACTGTTCCGACAGAGTGGGGGTATTTTTTCTATTAGTGTTTGGAACTGTTCCGACAGAGTGGGGGTATTTTTTCTATTAGTGTTTGGAACTGTTCCGACAGAGTGGGGCTATTTGTTCTATTAGTGTTTGGAACTGTTCCGACAGAGTGGGGGTATTTTTTCTATTAGTGTTTGGAACTGTTCCGACAGAGTGGGGGTATTTTTTCTATTAGTGTTTGGAACTATTCCGACAGAGTGGGGGTATTTGTTCTATTAGTGTTTGGAACTGTTCCGACAGAGTGGGGGTATTTTTTCTATTAGTGTTTGGAACTGTTCCGACAGAGTGGGGGTATTTTTTCTATTAGTGTTTGGAACTGTTCCGACAGAGTGGGGGTATCTTTTCTATTAGTGTTTGGAAGTTTTCCGACAGAGTGAGGGTATTTGTTCTATTAGTGTTTGGAAGTGTTCCGACAGAGTGGGGGTATTTTTTCTATTAGTGTTTGGAAGTGTTCCGACAGAGTGGGGGTATTTTTTCTATTAGTGTTTGGAACTGTTCAGACAGAGTGGGGGTATTTTTTCTATCAGTGTTTGGAAGTGTTCCGTCAGACTGAGGGTATTTGTTCTATTAGTGTTTGGAACTGTTCCGAGAGAGTGGGGGTATTTTTTCTATTAGTGTTTGGAACTGTTCCGACAGAGTGGGGGTATTTTTTCTATTAGTGTTTGGAACTGTTCCGACAGAGTGGGGGTATTTATTCTATTAGTGTTTGGAACTGTTCCGACAGAGTGGGGGTATTTTTTCTATTAGTGTTTGGAACTGTTCCGACAGAGTGGGGGTATTTTTTCTATTAGTGTTTGGAAGTGTTCCGACAAAGTGGGGGTATTTTTTCTATTAGTGTTTGGAAGTGTTCCGACAGAGTGGGGGTATTTTTTCTATTAGTGTTTGAAACTGTTCAGACAGAGTGGGGGTATTTTTTCTATTAGTGTTTGGAAGTGTTCCGACAGAGTGAGGGTATTTGTTCTATTAGTGTTTGGAACTGTTCCGAGAGAGTGGGGGTATTTTTTCTATTAGTGTTTGGAACTGTTCCGACAGAGTGGGGGTATTTTTTCTATTAATTTTTGGAACTGTTCCGACAGAGTGGGGGTATTTTTTCTATTAGTGTTTAGAACTGTTCAGACAGAGTGGGGGTATTTTTTCTATTAGTGTTTGAAAATGTTCCGACAGAGTGAGGATATTTGTTCTATTAGTGTTTGGAACTGCCCCGACAGAGTGGGGGTATTTTTTATATTAATGTTTGGAACTGTTCCGACAGAGTGAGGTTATTTGTTCTATTAGTGTTTGGAAGTGTTCCGACAGAGTGGGGGTATTTGTTCTATTAGTGTTTGGAAGTGTTCCGACAGAGTGGGGGTATTTTTTCTATTAGTGTTTGGAACTGTTCAGACAGAGTGGGGGTATTTTTTCTATTAGTGTTTGGAAGTGTTCCGACAGAGTGAGGGTATTTTTTCTATTAGTGTTTGGAAGTGTTCCGACAGAGTGGGGGTATTTTTTCTATTAGTGTTTGGAAGTGTTCCGACAGAGTGGGGGTATTTGTTCTATTAGTGTTTGGAAGTGTTCCGACAGAGTGGGGGTATTTTTTCTATTAGTGTTTGGAACTGTTCAGACAGAGTGGGGGTATTTTTTCTATTAGTGTTTGGAAGTGTTCCCACAGAGTGAGGGTATTTTTTCTATTAGTGTTTGGAAGTGTTCCGACAGAGTGGGGGTATTTTTTCTATTAGTGTTTGGAAGTGTTCCGACAGAGTGGGGGTATTTTTTCTATTAGTGTTTGGAAGTGTTCCGACAGAGTGGGGGTATTTTTTCTATTAGTGTTTGGAACTGTTCAGACAGAGTGGGGGTATTTTTTCTATCAGTGTTCGGAAGTGTTCCGTCAGACTGAGGGTATTTGTTCTATTAGTGTTTGGAACTGTTCCGAGAGAGTGGGGGTATTTTTTCTATTAGTGTTTGGAACTGTTCCGACAGAGTGGGGGTATTTTTACTATTAATTTTTGGAACTGTTCCGACAGAGTGGGGGTATTTTTTCTATTAGTGTTTGGAACTGTTCCAACAGAGTGAGGCTATTTTTTCTATTAGTTTTTGGAACTGCCCCGACAGAGTAGGGGTATTTTTTATATTAATGTTTGGAACTGTTCCGACAGAGTGGGTGCATTTTTTCTATTAGTGTTTGGAACTTCCCGACAGAGTGGGGGTATTTTTTATATTAATGTTTGGAACTGTTCCGACAGAGTGGGGGTATTTTTTCTATTAGTGTTTGGAACTGTTCAGACAGAGTGGGGGTATTTTTTCTTTTAGTGTTTGGAACTATTCCGACAGTGGGGGTATTTTTCTTATTAGTGTTTGGAACTGTTCCGACAGAGTGAGGGTATTTTTTCTATTCGTGTTTGGAACTGTTCCGACAGAGTGAGGGTATTTGTTCTATTAGTGTTTGGAACTGTTCCGACAGAGTGAGGGTATTTTTTCTATTAGTGTTTGGAACTGTTCCAACAGAGTGAGGGTATTTTTTCTATTAGTGTTTGGAACTGCCCCAACAGAGTAGGGGTATTTTTTATATTAATGTTTGAAACTGTTCCGACAGAGTGGGGGTATTTTTTCTATTAGTGTTTGAAACTGTTCCGACAGAGTGGGGGTGTTTTTTCTATTAGTGTTTAGAACTGTTCTGACAGAGTGGGGGTATTTTTTCTATTAGTGTTTGAAAATGTTCCGACAGAGTGAGGAAATTTGTTCTATTAGTGTTTGGAACTGCCCAGACAGTGGGGGTATTTTTTATATTAATGTTTGGAACTGTTCCGAAAGAGTGAGGGTATTTGTTCTATTAGTGTTTGGAACTGTTCCGACAGAGTGAGGTTATTTTCTCTATTAGTGTTTGGAACTGTTCCGACAGAGTGAGGGTATTTGTTCTATTAGTGTTTAGAACTGTTCCGACAGAGTGGGGGTAATTTTTCTATTAGTGTTTGGAACTGTTCAGACAGAGTGGGGGTATTTTTTCTATTAGTGTTTGGAAGTGTTCCGACAGAGTGAGGGTATTTTTTCTATTAGTGTTTGGAAGTGTTCCGACAGAGTGGGGGTATTTTTTCTATTAGTGTTTGGAAGTGTTCCGACAGAGTGGGAGTATTTTTTCTATTAGTGTTTGGAACTGTTCTGACAGAGTGGGGGAATTTTTTCTATTAGTGTTTGGAACTGTTCCGACAGAGTGGGGGTATTTTTTCTATTAGTGTTTGGAACTGTTCCGACAGAGTGAGGGCATTTTTTCTATTAGTGTTTGGAAGTGTTCCGACAGAGTGGGTGTATTTTTTCTATTAGTGTTTGGAAGTGTTCCGACAGAGTGGGGGTATTTGTTCTATTAGTGTTTGGAAGTGTTCCGACAGAGTGGGGGTATTTTTTCTATTAGTGTTTGGAACTGTTCAGACAGAGTGGGGGTATTTTTTCTATTAGTGTTTGGAAGTGTTCCGACAGAGTGGGGGTATTTTTTCTATTAGTGTTTGGAAGTGTTCCGAGAGAGTGAGGGTATTTGTTCTATTAGTGTTTGGAAGTGTTCCGACAGAGTGAGGGTATTTGTTCTATTAGTGTTTGGAAGTGTTCCGACAGAGTGAGGGTATTTTTTCTATTAGTGTTTGGAACTGTTCCGACAGAGTGAGGGTATTTTTTCTATTATTGTTTGGGAGTGTTCCGACAGAGTGAGGGTATTTGTTCTATTAGTGTTTGGAAGTGTTCCGACAGAGTGGGGGTATTTGTTCTATTAGTGTTTGGAAGTGTTCCGACAGAGTAGGGGTATTTGTTCTATTAGTGTTTGGAAGTGTTCCGACAGAGTGGGGGTATTTTTTCTATTAGTGTTTGGAACTGTTCAGACAGAGTGGGGGTATTTTTTCTATTAGTGTTTGGAAGTGTTCCGACAGAGTGAGGGTATTTTTTCTATTAGTGTTTGGAAGTGTTCCGACAGAGTGGGGGTATTTTTTCTATTAGTGTTTGGAACTGTTCCGACAGAGTGGGGGTATTTTTTCTATTAGTGTTTGGAACTGTTCCGACAGAGTAGGGGTATTTTTTCTATTAGTGTTTGGAACTGTTCCGACAGAGTGGGGGTATTTTTTCTATTAGTGTTTAGAACTGTTCCGACAGAGTGGGGGTATTTTTTCTATTAGTGTTTGAAAATGTTTCGACAGAGTGAGGATATTTGTTCTATTAGTGTTTGGAACTGCCCCGACAGAGTGGAGGTATTTTTTATATTAATGTTTGGAACTGTTCCGACAGAGTGAGGGTATTTGTTCTATTAGTGTTTGGAAGTGTTCCGACAGAGTGGGGGTATTTGTTCTATTAGTGTTTGGAAGTGTTCCGACAGAGTGGGGGTATTTTTTCTATTAGTGTTTGGAACTGTTCAGACAGAGTGGGGGTATTTTTTCTATTAGTGTTTGGAAGTGTTCCGACAGAGTGAGGGTATTTTTTCTATTAGTGTTTGGAAGTGTTCCGACAGAGTGGGGGTATTTTTTCTATTAGTGTTTGGAAGTGTTCCGACAATGTGGGGGTATTTTTTCTATTAGTGTTTGGAAGTGTTCCGACAGAGTTGGGGTATTTTTTCTATTAGTGTTTGGAAGTGTTCCGACAGAGTGGGGGTATTTTTTCTATTAGTGTTTGGAACTGTTCCGACAGAGTGGGTGTATTTTTTTTATTAGTGTTTGGAACTGTTCCGACAGAGTGAGGGTATTTTTTCTATTAGTGTTTGGAAGTGTTCCGACAGAGTGGGTGTATTTTTTCTATTAGTGTTTGGAAGTGTTCCGACAGAGTGAGGGTATTTGTTCTATTAGTGTTTGGAAGTGTTCCGACAGAGTGGGGGTATTTTTTCTATTAGTGTTTGGAACTGTTCAGACAGAGTGGGGGTATTTTTTCTATTAGTGTTTGGAAGTGTTCCGACAGAGTGGGGGTATTTTTTCTATTAGTGTTTGGAAGTGTTCCGACAGAGTGAGGGTATTTGTTCTATTAGTGTTTGGAAGTGTTCCGACAGAGTGGGGGTATTTGTTCTATTAGTGTTTGGAAGTGTTCGAACAGAGTGGGGGTATTTGTTCTATTAGTGTTTGGAAGTGTTCCGACAGAGTGGGGGTATTTGTTCTATTAGTGTTTGGAAGTGTTCCGACAGAGTGGGGGTATTTTTTCTATTAGTGTTTGGAACTGTTCAGACAGAGTGGGGGTATTTTTTCTATTAGTGTTTGGAAGTGTTCCGACGGAGTGGGGGTATTTTTTCTATTAGTGTTTGGAAGTGTTCCGACAGAGTGAGGGTATTTGTTCTATTAGTGTTTGGAAGTGTTCCGACAGAGTGAGGGTATTTGTTCTATTAGTGTTTGGAAGTGTTCCGACAGAGTGAGGGTATTTTTTCTATTAGTGTTTGGAACTGTTCCTACAGAGTGAGGGTATTTTTTCTATTAGTGTTTCGAAGTGTTCCGACAGAGTGAGGGTATTTGTTCTATTAGTGTTTGGAAGTTTTCCGACAGAGTGAGGGTATTTGTTCTATTAGTATTTGGAACTGTTCCGACAGAGTGGGGGTATTTTTTCTATTAGTGTTTGGAACTGTTCCGACAGAGTGGGGGTATTTTTTCTATTAGTGTTTGGAACTGTTCCGACAAAGTGGGGGTAATTTTTCTATTAGTGTTTGGAACTGTTCCGACAGAGTGGGGGTATTTTTTCTATTAGTGTTTGGAACTGTTCCGACAGAGTGGGGGTATTTATTCTATTAGTGTTTGGAACTGTTCCGACAGAGTGGGGGTATTTTTTCTATTAGTGTTTGGAACTGTTCCGACAGAGTGGGGGTATTTTTTCTATTAGTGTTTGGAACTGTTCCGACAGAGTGGGGGTATTTATTCTATTAGTGTTTGGAACTGTTCCGACAGAGTGGGGGTATTTTTTCTATTAGTGTTTGGAACTGTTCCGACAGAGTGGGGCTATTTATTCTATTAGTGTTTGGAACTGTTCCGACAGAGTGGGGGTATTTTTTCTATTAGTGTTTGGAACTGTTCCGACAGAGTGAGGGTATTTTTTCTATTAGTGTTTGGAAGTGTTCCGACAGAGTGGGGGTATTTGTTCTATTAGTGTTTGGAACTGTTCCGACAGAGTGGGGGTATTTTTTCTATTAGTGTTTGGAACTGTTCCGACAGAGTGGGGGTATTTTTTCTATTAGTGTTTGGAACTGTTCCGACAGAGTTGGGGTATTTTTTCTATTAGTGTTTGGAAGTGTTCCGACAGAGTGAGGGTATTTGTTCTATTAGTGTTTGGAACTGTTCCGACAGAGTGGGGGTATTTGTTCTATTAGTGTTTGGAACTGTTCCGACAGAGTGGGGGTATTTTTTCTATTAGTGTTTGGAACTGTTCCGACAGAGTGGGGGTATTTTTTCTATTAGTGTTTGGAACTGTTCCGACAGAGTGGGGGTATTTGTTCTATTAGTGTTTGGAACTGTTCCGACAGAGTGGGGGTATTTTTTCTATTAGTGTTTGGAACTGTTCCGACAGAGAGGGGGTATTTTTTCTATTAGTGTTTGGAACTGTTCCGACAGAGTGGGGGTATTTTTTCTATTAGTGTTTGGAACTGTTCCGACAGAGTGGGGCTATTTGTTCTATTAGTGTTTGGAACTGTTCCGACAGAGTGGGGGTATTTTTTCTATTAGTGTTTGGAACTGTTCCGACAGAGTGGGGGTATTTTTTCTATTAGTGTTTGGAACTATTCCGACAGAGTGGGGGTATTTGTTCTATTAGTGTTTGGAACTGTTCCGACAGAGTGGGGGTATTTTTTCTATTAGTGTTTGGAACTGTTCCGACAGTGTGGGGGTATTTTTTCTATTAGTGTTTGGAACTGTTCCGACAGAGTGGGGGTATTTTTTCTATTAGTGTTTGGAAGTGTTCCGACAGAGTGAGGGTATTTGTTCTATTAGTGTTTGGAACTGTTCCGACAGAGTGGGGGTATTTGTTCTATTAGTGTTTGGAACTGTTCCGACAGAGTGGGGGTATTTTTTCTATTAGTGTTTGGAACTGTTCCGACAGAGTGGGGGTATTTTTTCTATTAGTGTTTGGAAGTGTTCCGACAGAGTGAGGGTATTTGTTCTATTAGTGTTTGGAACTGTTCCGACAGAGTGGGGGTATTTGTTCTATTAGTGTTTGGAACTGTTCCGACAGAGTGGGGGTATTTTTTCTATTAGTGTTTGGAACTGTTCCGACAGAGTGGGGGTATTTTTTCTATTAGTGTTTGGAACTGTTCCGACAGAGTGGGGGTATTTTTTCTATTAGTGTTTGGAACTGTTCCGACAGATTTGGGGTATTTTTTCTATTAGTGTTTGGGACTGTTCCGACAGAGTGGGGGTATTTTTTCTATTAGTGTTTGGAAGTGTTCCGACAGAGTGAGGGTATTTGTTCTATTAGTGTTTGGAAGTGTTCCGACAGAGTGAGGGTATTTGTTCTATTAGTGTTTGGAAGTGTTCCGACAGAGTGAGGGTATTTTTTCTATTAGTGTTTGGAACTGTTCCGACAGAGTGAGGGTATTTTTTCTATTATTGTTTGGGAGTGTTCCGACAGAGTGAGGGTATTTGTTCTATTAGTGTTTGGAAGTGTTCCGACAGAGTGGGGGTATTTGTTCTATTAGTGTTTGGAAGTGTTCCGACAGAGTAGGGGTATTTGTTCTATTAGTGTTTGGAAGTGTTCCGACAGAGTGGGGGTATTTTTTCTATTAGTGTTTGGAACTGTTCAGACAGAGTGGGGGTATTTTTTCTATTAGTGTTTGGAAGTGTTCCGACAGAGTGAATGTATTTTTTCTATTAGTGTTTGGAAGTGTTCCGACAGAGTGGGGGTATTTTTTCTATTAGTGTTTGGAACTGTTCCGACAGAGTGGGGGTATTTTTTCTATTAGTGTTTGGAACTGTTCCGACAGAGTAGGGGTATTTTTTCTATTAGTGTTTGGAACTGTTCCGACAGAGTGGGGGTATTTTTTCTATTAGTGTTTAGAACTGTTCCGACAGAGTGGGGGTATTTGTTCTATTAGTGTTTGAAAATGTTTCGACAGAGTGAGGATATTTGTTCTATTAGTGTTTGGAACTGCCCCGACAGAGTGGAGGTATTTTTTATATTAATGTTTGGAACTGTTCCGACAGAGTGAGGGTATTTGTTCTATTAGTGTTTGGAAGTGTTCCGACAGAGTGGGGGTATTTGTTCTATTAGTGTTTGGAAGTGTTCCGACAGAGTGGGGGTATTTTTTCTATTAGTGTTTGGAACTGTTCAGACAGAGTGGGGGTATTTTTTCTATTAGTGTTTGGAAGTGTTCCGACAGAGTGAGGGTATTTTTTCTATTAGTGTTTGGAAGTGTTCCGACAGAGTGGGGGTATTTTTTCTATTAGTGTTTGGAAGTGTTCCGACAGAGTGGGGGTATTTTTTCTATTAGTGTTTGGAAGTGTTCCGACAGAGTTGGGGTATTTTTTCTATTAGTGTTTGGAAGTGTTCCGACAGAGTGGGGGTATTTTTTCTATTAGTGTTTGGAACTGTTCCGACAGAGTGGGTGTATTTTTTTTATTAGTGTTTGGAACTGTTCCGACAGAGTGAGGGTATTTTTTCTATTAGTGTTTGGAAGTGTTCCGACAGAGTGGGTGTATTTTTTCTATTAGTGTTTGGAAGTGTTCCGACAGAGTGGGGGTATTTGTTCTATTAGTGTTTGGAAGTGTTCCGACAGAGTGGGGGTATTTTTTCTATTAGTGTTTGGAACTGTTCAGACAGAGTGGGGGTATTTTTTCTATTAGTGTTTGGAAGTGTTCCGACAGAGTGGGGGTATTTTTTCTATTAGTGTTTGGAAGTGTTCCGACAGAGTGAGGGTATTTGTTCTATTAGTGTTTGGAAGTGTTCCGACAGAGTGGGGGTATTTGTTCTATTAGTGTTTGGAAGTGTTCCGACAGAGTGGGGGTATTTGTTCTATTAGTGTTTGGAAGTGTTCCGACAGAGTGGGGGTATTTGTTCTATTAGTGTTTGGAAGTGTTCCGACAGAGTGGGGGTATTTTTTCTATTAGTGTTTGGAACTGTTCAGACAGAGTGGGGGTATTTTTTCTATTAGTGTTTGGAAGTGTTCCGACGGAGTGGGGGTATTTTTTCTATTAGTGTTTGGAAGTGTTCCGACAGAGTGAGGGTATTTGTTCTATTAGTGTTTGGAAGTGTTCCGACAGAGTGAGGGTATTTGTTCTATTAGTGTTTGGAAGTGTTCCGACAGAGTGAGGGTATTTTTTCTATTAGTGTTTGGAACTGTTCCTACAGAGTGAGGGTATTTTTTCTATTAGTGTTTCGAAGTGTTCCGACAGAGTGAGGGTATTTGTTCTATTAGTGTTTGGAAGTTTTCCGACAGAGTGAGGGTATTTGTTCTATTAGTATTTGGAACTGTTCCGACAGAGTGGGGGTATTTTTTCTATTAGTGTTTGGAACTGTTCCGACAGAGTGGGGGTATTTTTTCTATTAGTGTTTGGAACTGTTCCGACAAAGTGGGGGTAATTTTTCTATTAGTGTTTGGAACTGTTCCGACAGAGTGGGGGTATTTTTTCTATTAGTGTTTGGAACTGTTCCGACAGAGTGGGGGTATTTATTCTATTAGTGTTTGGAACTGTTCCGACAGAGTGGGGGTATTTTTTCTATTAGTGTTTGGAACTGTTCCGACAGAGTGGGGGTATTTTTTCTATTAGTGTTTGGAACTGTTCCGACAGAGTGGGGGTATTTATTCTATTAGTGTTTGGAACTGTTCCGACAGAGTGGGGGTATTTTTTCTATTAGTGTTTGGAACTGTTCCGACAGAGTGGGGCTATTTATTCTATTAGTGTTTGGAACTGTTCCGACAGAGTGGGGGTATTTTTTCTATTAGTGTTTGGAACTGTTCCGACAGAGTGAGGGTATTTTTTCTATTAGTGTTTGGAACTGTTCCGACAGAGTGGGGGTATTTGTTCTATTAGTGTTTGGAACTGTTCCGACAGAGTGGGGGTATTTTTTCTATTAGTGTTTGGAACTGTTCCGACAGAGTGGGGGTATTTTTTCTATTAGTGTTTGGAACTGTTCCGACAGAGTTGGGGTATTTTTTCTATTAGTGTTTGGAAGTGTTCCGACAGAGTGAGGGTATTTGTTCTATTAGTGTTTGGAACTGTTCCGACAGAGTGGGGGTATTTGTTCTATTAGTGTTTGGAACTGTTCCGACAGAGTGGGGGTATTTTTTATATTAGTGTTTGGAACTGTTCCGACAGAGTGGGGGTATTTTTTCTATTAGTGTTTGGAACTGTTCCGACAGAGTGGGGGTATTTGTTCTATTAGTGTTTGGAACTGTTCCGACAGAGTGGGGGTATTTTTTCTATTAGTGTTTGGAACTGTTCCGACAGAGAGGGGGTATTTTTTCTATTAGTGTTTGGAACTGTTCCGACTGAGTGGGGGTATTTTTTCTATTAGTGTTTGGAACTGTTCCGACAGAGTGGGGCTATTTGTTCTATTAGTGTTTGGAACTGTTCCGACAGAGTGGGGGTATTTTTTCTATTAGTGTTTGGAACTGTTCCGACAGAGTGGGGGTATTTTTTCTATTAGTGTTTGGAACTATTCCGACAGAGTGGGGGTATTTGTTCTATTAGTGTTTGGAACTGTTCCGACAGAGTGGGGGTATTTTTTCTATTAGTGTTTGGAACTGTTCCGACAGTGTGGGGGTATTTTTTCTATTAGTGTTTGGAACTGTTCCGACAGAGTGGGGGTATTTTTTCTATTAGTGTTTGGAAGTGTTCCGACAGAGTGAGGGTATTTGTTCTATTAGTGTTTGGAACTGTTCCGACAGAGTGGGGGTATTTGTTCTATTAGTGTTTGGAACTGTTCCGACAGAGTGGGGGTATTTTTTCTATTAGTGTTTGGAACTGTTCCGACAGAGTGGGGGTATTTTTTCTATTAGTGTTTGGAAGTGTTCCGACAGAGTGAGGGTATTTGTTCTATTAGTGTTTGGAACTGTTCCGACAGAGTGGGGGTATTTGTTCTATTAGTGTTTGGAACTGTTCCGACAGAGTGGGGGTATTTTTTCTATTAGTGTTTGGAACTGTTCCGACAGAGTGGGGGTATTTTTTCTATTAGTGTTTGGAACTGTTCCGACAGAGTGGGGGTATTTGTTCTATTAGTGTTTGGAACTGTTCCGACAGAGTGGGGGTATTTGTTCTATTAGTGTTTGGAACTGTTCCGACAGAGTGGGGGTATTTTTTCTATTAGTGTTTGGAACTGTTCCGACAGAGTGGGGGTATTTTTTCTATTAGTGTTTGGAACTGTTCCGACAGAGTGGGGCTATTTGTTCTATTAGTGTTTGGAACTGTTCCGACAGAGTGGGGGTATTTTTTCTATTAGTGTTTGGAACTGTTCCGACAGAGTGGGGGTATTTTTTCTATTAGTGTTTGGAACTATTCCGACAGAGTGGGGGTATTTGTTCTATTAGTGTTTGGAACTGTTCCGACAGAGTGGGGGTATTTTTTCTATTAGTGTTTGGAACTGTTCCGACAGAGTGGGGGTATTTTTTCTATTAGTGTTTGGAACTGTTCCGACAGAGTGGGGGTATCTTTTCTATTAGTGTTTGGAAGTTTTCCGACAGAGTGAGGGTATTTGTTCTATTAGTGTTTGGAACTGTTCCGACAGAGTGGGGGTATTTTTTCTATTAGTGTTTGGAACTGTTCCGACATAGTGGGGGTATTTTTTCTATTAGTGTTTGAAACTGTTCCGACAGAATGGGGGTGTTTTTTCTATTAGTGTTTAGAACTGTTCTGACAGAGTGGGGGTATTTTTTCTATTAGTGTTTGAAAATGTTCCGACAGAGTGAGGAAATTTGTTCTATTAGTGTTTGGAACTGCCCAGACAGAGTGGGGGTATTTTTTATATTAATGTTTGGAACTGTTCCGAAAGAGTGAGGGTATTTGTTCTATTAGTGTTTGGAACTGTTCCGACAGAGTGAGGTTATTTTCTCTATTAGTGTTTGGAACTGTTCCGACAGAGTGAGGATATTTGTTCTATTAGTGTTTAGAACTGTTCCGACAGAGTGGGGGTAATTTTTCTATTAGTGTTTGGAACTGTTCAGACAGAGTGGGGGTATTTTTTCTATTAGTGTTTGGAAGTGTTCCGACAGAGTGAGGGTATTTTTTCTATTAGTGTTTGGAAGTGTTCCGACAGAGTGGGGGTATTTTTTCTATTAGTGTTTGGAAGTGTTCCGACAGAGTGGGAGTATTTTTTCTATTAGTGTTTGGAACTGTTCTGACAGAGTGGGGGAATTTTTTCTATTAGTGTTTGGAACTGTTCCGACAGAGTGAGGGTATTTTTTCTATTAGTGTTTGGAAGTGTTCCGACAGAGTGGGTGTATTTTTTCTATTAGTGTTTGGAAGTGTTCCGACAGAGTGGGGGTATTTGTTCTATTAGTGTTTGGAAGTGTTCCGACAGAGTGGGGGTATTTTTTCTATTAGTGTTTGGAACTGTTCAGACAGAGTGGGGGTATTTTTTCTATTAGTGTTTGGAAGTGTTCCGACAGAGTGGGGGTATTTTTTCTATTAGTGTTTGGAAGTGTTCCGACAGAGTGAGGGTATTTGTTCTATTAGTGTTTGGAAGTGTTCCGACAGAGTGAGGGTATTTGTTCTATTAGTGTTTGGAAGTGTTCCGACAGAGTGAGGGTATTTTTTCTATTAGTGTTTGGAACTGTTCCGACAGAGTGAGGGTATTTTTTCTATTATTGTTTGGGAGTGTTCCGACAGAGTGAGGGTATTTGTTCTATTAGTGTTTGGAAGTGTTCCGACAGAGTGGGGGTATTTGTTCTATTAGTGTTTGGAAGTGTTCCGACAGAGTAGGGGTATTTGTTCTATTAGTGTTTGGAAGTGTTCCGACAGAGTGGGGGTATTTTTTCTATTAGTGTTTGGAACTGTTCAGACAGAGTGGGGGTATTTTTTCTATTAGTGTTTGGAAGTGTTCCGACAGAGTGAGGGTATTTTTTCTATTAGTGTTTGGAAGTGTTCCGACAGAGTGGGGGTATTTTTTCTATTAGTGTTTGGAACTGTTCCGACAGAGTGGGGGTATTTTTTCTATTAGTGTTTGGAACTGTTCCGACAGAGTAGGGGTATTTTTTCTATTAGTGTTTGGAACTGTTCCGACAGAGTGGGGGTATTTTTTCTATTAGTGTTTAGAACTGTTCCGACAGAGTGGGGGTATTTGTTCTATTAGTGTTTGAAAATGTTTCGACAGAGTGAGGATATTTGTTCTATTAGTGTTTGGAACTGCCCCGACAGAGTGGAGGTATTTTTTATATTAATGTTTGGAACTGTTCCGACAGAGTGAGGGTATTTGTTCTATTAGTGTTTGGAAGTGTTCCGACAGAGTGGGGGTATTTGTTCTATTAGTGTTTGGAAGTGTTCCGACAGAGTGGGGGTATTTTTTCTATTAGTGTTTGGAACTGTTCAGACAGAGTGGGGGTATTTTTTCTATTAGTGTTTGGAAGTGTTCCGACAGAGTGAGGGTATTTTTTCTATTAGTGTTTGGAAGTGTTCCGACAGAGTGGGGGTATTTTTTCTATTAGTGTTTGGAAGTGTTCCGACAGAGTGGGGGTATTTTTTCTATTAGTGTTTGGAAGTGTTCCGACAGAGTTGGGGTATTTTTTCTATTAGTGTTTGGAAGTGTTCCGACAGAGTGGGGGTATTTTTTCTATTAGTGTTTGGAACTGTTCCGACAGAGTGGGTGTATTTTTTTTATTAGTGTTTGGAACTGTTCCGACAGAGTGAGGGTATTTTTTCTATTAGTGTTTGGAAGTGTTCCGACAGAGTGGGTGTATTTTTTCTATTAGTGTTTGGAAGTGTTCCGACAGAGTGGGGGTATTTGTTCTATTAGTGTTTGGAAGTGTTCCGACAGAGTGGGGGTATTTTTTCTATTAGTGTTTGGAACTGTTCAGACAGAGTGGGGGTATTTTTTCTATTAGTGTTTGGAAGTGTTCCGACAGAGTGGGGGTATTTGTTCTATTAGTGTTTGGAACTGTTCCGACAGAGTGGGGGTATTTGTTCTATTAGTGTTTGGAACTGTTCCGACAGAGTGGGGGTATTTTTTCTATTAGTGTTTGGAACTGTTCCGACAGAGTGGGGGTATTTTTTCTATTAGTGTTTGGAAGTGTTCCGACAGAGTGAGGGTATTTGTTCTATTAGTGTTTGGAACTGTTCCGACAGAGTGGGGGTATTTGTTCTATTAGTGTTTGGAACTGTTCCGACAGAGTGGGGGTATTTTTTCTATTAGTGTTTGGAACTGTTCCGACAGAGTGGGGGTATTTTTTCTATTAGTGTTTGGAACTGTTCCGACAGATTTGGGGTATTTTTTCTATTAGTGTTTGGGACTGTTCCGACAGAGTGGGGGTATTTTTTCTATTAATGTTTGGAACTGTTCCGACAGAGTGGGGGTATTTTTTCTATTAGTGTTTGGAACTGTTCCGACAGAGTGGGGGTATTTTTTCTATTAGTGTTTGGAACTGTTCCGACAGAGTGGGGGTATTTGTTCTATTAGTGTTTGGAACTGTTCCGACAGAGTGGGGGTATTTGTTCTATTAGTGTTTGGAACTGTTCCGACAGAGTGGGGGTATTTTTTCTATTAGTGTTTGGAACTGTTCCGACAGAGTGGGGGTATTTTTTCTATTAGTGTTTGGAACTGTTCCGACAGAGTGGGGCTATTTGTTCTATTAGTGTTTGGAACTGTTCCGACAGAGTGGGGGTATTTTTTCTATTAGTGTTTGGAACTGTTCCGACAGAGTGGGGGTATTTTTTCTATTAGTGTTTGGAACTATTCCGACAGAGTGGGGGTATTTGTTCTATTAGTGTTTGGAACTGTTCCGACAGAGTGGGGGTATTTTTTCTATTAGTGTTTGGAACTGTTCCGACAGAGTGGGGGTATTTTTTCTATTAGTGTTTGGAACTGTTCCGACAGAGTGGGGGTATCTTTTCTATTAGTGTTTGGAAGTTTTCCGACAGAGTGAGGGTATTTGTTCTATTAGTGTTTGGAACTGTTCCGACAGAGTGGGGGTATTTTTTCTATTAGTGTTTGGAACTGTTCCGACATAGTGGGGGTATTTTTTCTATTAGTGTTTGAAACTGTTCCGACAGAGTGGGGGTGTTTTTTCTATTAGTGTTTAGAACTGTTCTGACAGAGTGGGGGTATTTTTTCTATTAGTGTTTGAAAATGTTCCGACAGAGTGAGGAAATTTGTTCTATTAGTGTTTGGAACTGCCCAGACAGAGTGGGGGTATTTTTTATATTAATGTTTGGAACTGTTCCGAAAGAGTGAGGGTATTTGTTCTATTAGTGTTTGGAACTGTTCCGACAGAGTGAGGTTATTTTCTCTATTAGTGTTTGGAACTGTTCCGACAGAGTGAGGGTATTTGTTCTATTAGTGTTTAGTACTGTTCCGACAGAGTGGGGGTAATTTTTCTATTAGTGTTTGGAACTGTTCAGACAGAGTGGGGGTATTTTTTCTATTAGTGTTTGGAAGTGTTCCGACAGAGTGAGGGTATTTTTTCTATTAGTGTTTGGAAGTGTTCCGACAGAGTGGGGGTATTTTTTCTATTAGTGTTTGGAAGTGTTCCGACAGAGTGGGAGTATTTTTTCTATTAGTGTTTGGAACTGTTCTGACAGAGTGGGGGAATTTTTTCTATTAGTGTTTGGAACTGTTCCGACAGAGTGGGGGTATTTTTTCTATTAGTGTTTGGAACTGTTCCGACAGAGTGAGGGTATTTTTTCTATTAGTGTTTGGAAGTGTTCCGACAGAGTGGGTGTATTTTTTCTATTAGTGTTTGGAAGTGTTCCGACAGAGTGGGGGTATTTGTTCTATTAGTGTTTGGAAGTGTTCCGACAGAGTGGGGGTATTTTTTCTATTAGTGTTTGGAACTGTTCAGACAGAGTGGGGGTATTTTTTCTATTAGTGTTTGGAAGTGTTCCGACAGAGTGGGGGTATTTTTTCTATTAGTGTTTGGAAGTGTTCCGACAGAGTGAGGGTATTTGTTCTATTAGTGTTTGGAAGTGTTCCGACAGAGTGAGGGTATTTGTTCTATTAGTGTTTGGAAGTGTTCCGACAGAGTGGGGGTATTTTTTCTATTAGTGTTTGGAACTGTTCAGACAGAGTGGGGGTATTTTTTCTATTAGTGTTTGGAAGTGTTCCGACAGAGTGAGGGTATTTTTTCTATTAGTGTTTGGAAGTGTTCCGACAGAGTGGGGGTATTTTTTCTATTAGTGTTTGGAACTGTTCCGACAGAGTGGGGGTATTTTTTCTATTAGTGTTTGGAACTGTTCCGACAGAGTAGGGGTATTTTTTCTATTAGTGTTTGGAACTGTTCCGACAGAGTGGGGGTATTTTTTCTATTAGTGTTTAGAACTGTTCCGACAGAGTGGGGGTATTTGTTCTATTAGTGTTTGAAAATGTTTCGACAGAGTG
This sequence comes from Bathymodiolus brooksi, assembly GCA_963680875.1. Classification (NCBI taxonomy): domain Eukaryota; kingdom Metazoa; phylum Mollusca; class Bivalvia; order Mytilida; family Modiolidae; genus Bathymodiolus; species Bathymodiolus brooksi. Next base: position 3,619,370 of record OY804577.1, read on the forward strand.
AGGATATTTGTTCTATTAGTGTTTGGAACTGCCCCGACAGAGTGGAGGTATTTTTTATATTAATGTTTGGAACTGTTCCGACAGAGTGAGGGTATTTGTTCTATTAGTGTTTGGAAGTGTTCCGACAGAGTGGGGGTATTTGTTCTATTAGTGTTTGGAAGTGTTCCGACAGAGTGGGGGTATTTTTTCTATTAGTGTTTGGAACTGTTCAGACAGAGTGGGGGTATTTTTTCTATTAGTGTTTGGAAGTGTTCCGACAGAGTGAGGGTATTTTTTCTATTAGTGTTTGGAAGTGTTCCGACAGAGTGGGGGTATTTTTTCTATTAGTGTTTGGAAGTGTTCCGACAGAGTGGGGGTATTTTTTCTATTAGTGTTTGGAAGTGTTCCGACAGAGTTGGGGTATTTTTTCTATTAGTGTTTGGAAGTGTTCCGACAGAGTGGGGGTATTTTTTCTATTAGTGTTTGGAACTGTTCCGACAGAGTGGGTGTATTTTTTTTATTAGTGTTTGGAACTGTTCCGACAGAGTGAGGGTATTTTTTCTATTAGTGTTTGGAAGTGTTCCGACAGAGTGGGTGTATTTTTTCTATTAGTGTTTGGAAGTGTTCCGACAGAGTGGGGGTATTTGTTCTATTAGTGTTTGGAAGTGTTCCGACAGAGTGGGGGTATTTTTTCTATTAGTGTTTGGAACTGTTCAGACAGAGTGGGGGTATTTTTTCTATTAGTGTTTGGAAGTGTTCCGACAGAGTGGGGGTATTTTTTCTATTAGTGTTTGGAAGTGTTCCGACAGAGTGAGGGTATTTGTTCTATTAGTGTTTGGAACTGTTCCGACAGAGTGGGGGTATTTGTTCTATTAGTGTTTGGAACTGTTCCGACAGAGTGGGGGTATTTTTTCTATTAGTGTTTGGAACTGTTCCGACAGAGTGGGGGTATTTTTTCTATTAGTGTTTGGAAGTGTTCCGACAGAGTGAGGGTATTTGTTCTATTAGTGTTTGGAACTGTTCCGACAGAGTGGGGGTATTTGTTCTATTAGTGTTTGGAACTGTTCCGACAGAGTGGGGGTATTTTTTCTATTAGTGTTTGGAACTGTTCCGACAGAGTGGGGGTATTTTTTCTATTAGTGTTTGGAACTGTTCCGACAGATTTGGGGTATTTTTTCTATTAGTGTTTGGGACTGTTCCGACAGAGTGGGGGTATTTTTTCTATTAATGTTTGGAACTGTTCCGACAGAGTGGGGGTATTTTTTCTATTAGTGTTTGGAACTGTTCCGACAGAGTGGGGGTATTTTTTCTATTAGTGTTTGGAACTGTTCCGACAGAGTGGGGGTATTTGTTCTATTAGTGTTTGGAACTGTTCCGACAGAGTGGGGGTATTTGTTCTATTAGTGTTTGGAACTGTTCCGACAGAGTGGGGGTATTTTTTCTATTAGTGTTTGGAACTGTTCCGACAGAGTGGGGGTATTTTTTCTATTAGTGTTTGGAACTGTTCCGACAGAGTGGGGCTATTTGTTCTATTAGTGTTTGGAACTGTTCCGACAGAGTGGGGGTATTTTTTCTATTAGTGTTTGGAACTGTTCCGACAGAGTGGGGGTATTTTTTCTATTAGTGTTTGGAACTATTCCGACAGAGTGGGGGTATTTGTTCTATTAGTGTTTGGAACTGTTCCGACAGAGTGGGGGTATTTTTTCTATTAGTGTTTGGAACTGTTCCGACAGAGTGGGGGTATTTTTTCTATTAGTGTTTGGAACTGTTCCGACAGAGTGGGGGTATCTTTTCTATTAGTGTTTGGAAGTTTTCCGACAGAGTGAGGGTATTTGTTCTATTAGTGTTTGGAACTGTTCCGACAGAGTGGGGGTATTTTTTCTATTAGTGTTTGGAACTGTTCCGACATAGTGGGGGTATTTTTTCTATTAGTGTTTGAAACTGTTCCGACAGAGTGGGGGTGTTTTTTCTATTAGTGTTTAGAACTGTTCTGACAGAGTGGGGGTATTTTTTCTATTAGTGTTTGAAAATGTTCCGACAGAGTGAGGAAATTTGTTCTATTAGTGTTTGGAACTGCCCAGACAGAGTGGGGGTATTTTTTATATTAATGTTTGGAACTGTTCCGAAAGAGTGAGGGTATTTGTTCTATTAGTGTTTGGAACTGTTCCGACAGAGTGAGGTTATTTTCTCTATTAGTGTTTGGAACTGTTCCGACAGAGTGAGGGTATTTGTTCTATTAGTGTTTAGTACTGTTCCGACAGAGTGGGGGTAATTTTTCTATTAGTGTTTGGAACTGTTCAGACAGAGTGGGGGTATTTTTTCTATTAGTGTTTGGAAGTGTTCCGACAGAGTGAGGGTATTTTTTCTATTAGTGTTTGGAAGTGTTCCGACAGAGTGGGGGTATTTTTTCTATTAGTGTTTGGAAGTGTTCCGACAGAGTGGGAGTATTTTTTCTATTAGTGTTTGGAACTGTTCTGACAGAGTGGGGGAATTTTTTCTATTAGTGTTTGGAACTGTTCCGACAGAGTGGGGGTATTTTTTCTATTAGTGTTTGGAACTGTTCCGACAGAGTGAGGGTATTTTTTCTATTAGTGTTTGGAAGTGTTCCGACAGAGTGGGTGTATTTTTTCTATTAGTGTTTGGAAGTGTTCCGACAGAGTGGGGGTATTTGTTCTATTAGTGTTTGGAAGTGTTCCGACAGAGTGGGGGTATTTTTTCTATTAGTGTTTGGAACTGTTCAGACAGAGTGGGGGTATTTTTTCTATTAGTGTTTGGAAGTGTTCCGACAGAGTGGGGGTATTTTTTCTATTAGTGTTTGGAAGTGTTCCGACAGAGTGAGGGTATTTGTTCTATTAGTGTTTGGAAGTGTTCCGACAGAGTGAGGGTATTTGTTCTATTAGTGTTTGGAAGTGTTCCGACAGAGTGGGGGTATTTTTTCTATTAGTGTTTGGAACTGTTCAGACAGAGTGGGGGTATTTTTTCTATTAGTGTTTGGAAGTGTTCCGACAGAGTGAGGGTATTTTTTCTATTAGTGTTTGGAAGTGTTCCGACAGAGTGGGGGTATTTTTTCTATTAGTGTTTGGAACTGTTCCGACAGAGTGGGGGTATTTTTTCTATTAGTGTTTGGAACTGTTCCGACAGAGTAGGGGTATTTTTTCTATTAGTGTTTGGAACTGTTCCGACAGAGTGGGGGTATTTTTTCTATTAGTGTTTAGAACTGTTCCGACAGAGTGGGGGTATTTGTTCTATTAGTGTTTGAAAATGTTTCGACAGAGTGAGGATATTTGTTCTATTAGTGTTTGGAACTGCCCCGACAGAGTGGAGGTATTTTTTATATTAATGTTTGGAACTGTTCCGACAGAGTGAGGGTATTTGTTCTATTAGTGTTTGGAAGTGTTCCGACAGAGTGGGGGTATTTGTTCTATTAGTGTTTGGAAGTGTTCCGACAGAGTGGGGGTATTTTTTCTATTAGTGTTTGGAACTGTTCAGACAGAGTGGGGGTATTTTTTCTATTAGTGTTTGGAAGTGTTCCGACAGAGTGAGGGTATTTTTTCTATTAGTGTTTGGAAGTGTTCCGACAGAGTGGGGGTATTTTTTCTATTAGTGTTTGGAAGTGTTCCGACAGAGTGGGGGTATTTTTTCTATTAGTGTTTGGAAGTGTTCCGACAGAGTTGGGGTATTTTTTCTATTAGTGTTTGGAAGTGTTCCGACAGAGTGGGGGTATTTTTTCTATTAGTGTTTGGAACTGTTCCGACAGAGTGGGTGTATTTTTTTTATTAGTGTTTGGAACTGTTCCGACAGAGTGAGGGTATTTTTTCTATTAGTGTTTGGAAGTGTTCCGACAGAGTGGGTGTATTTTTTCTATTAGTGTTTGGAAGTGTTCCGACAGAGTGGGGGTATTTGTTCTATTAGTGTTTGGAAGTGTTCCGACAGAGTGGGGGTATTTTTTCTATTAGTGTTTGGAACTGTTCAGACAGAGTGGGGGTATTTTTTCTATTAGTGTTTGGAAGTGTTCCGACAGAGTGGGGGTATTTTTTCTATTAGTGTTTGGAAGTGTTCCGACAGAGTGAGGGTATTTGTTCTATTAGTGTTTGGAAGTGTTCCGACAGAGTGGGGGTATTTGTTCTATTAGTGTTTGGAAGTGTTCCGACAGAGTGGGGGTATTTGTTCTATTAGTGTTTGGAAGTGTTCCGACAGAGTGGGGGTATTTGTTCTATTAGTGTTTGGAAGTGTTCCGACAGAGTGGGGGTATTTTTTCTATTAGTGTTTGGAAGTGTTCAGACAGAGTGGGGGTATTTGTTCTATTAGTGTTTGGAAGTGTTCCGACAGAGTGAGGGTATTTGCTCTATTAGTGTTTGGAAGTGTTCCGACAGAGTGAGGGTATTTTTTCTATTAGTGTTTGGAACTGTTCCTACAGAGTGAGGGTATTTTTTCTATTAGTGTTTCGAAGTGTTCCGACAGAGTGAGGGTATTTGTTCTATTAGTGTTTGGAAGTTTTCCGACAGAGTGAGGGTATTTGTTCTATTAGTATTTGGAACTGTTCCGACAGAGTGGGGGTATTTTTTCTATTAGTGTTTGGAACTGTTCCGACAGAGTGGGGGTATTTTTTCTATTAGTGTTTGGAACTGTTCCGACAAAGTGGGGGTAATTTTTCTATTAGTGTTTGGAACTGTTCCGACAGAGTGGGGGTATTTTTTCTATTAGTGTTTGGAACTGTTCCGACAGAGTGGGGGTATTTATTCTATTAGTGTTTGGAACTGTTCCGACAGAGTGGGGGTATTTTTTCTATTAGTGTTTGGAACTGTTCCGACAGAGTGGGGGTATTTTTTCTATTAGTGTTTGGAACTGTTCCGACAGAGTGGGGGTATTTATTCTATTAGTGTTTGGAACTGTTCCGACAGAGTGGGGGTATTTTTTCTATTAGTGTTTGGAACTGTTCCGACAGAGTGGGGCTATTTATTCTATTAGTGTTTGGAACTGTTCCGACAGAGTGGGGGTATTTTTTCTATTAGTGTTTGGAACTGTTCCGACAGAGTGAGGGTATTTTTTCTATTAGTGTTTGGAACTGTTCCGACAGAGTGGGGGTATTTGTTCTATTAGTGTTTGGAACTGTTCCGACAGAGTGGGGGTATTTTTTCTATTAGTGTTTGGAACTGTTCCGACAGAGTGGGGGTATTTTTTCTATTAGTGTTTGGAACTGTTCCGACAGAGTTGGGGTATTTTTTCTATTAGTGTTTGGAAGTGTTCCGACAGAGTGAGGGTATTTGTTCTATTAGTGTTTGGAACTGTTCCGACAGAGTGGGGGTATTTGTTCTATTAGTGTTTGGAACTGTTCCGACAGAGTGGGGGTATTTTTTCTATTAGTGTTTGGAACTGTTCCGACAGAGTGGGGGTATTTTTTCTATTAGTGTTTGGAACTGTTCCGACAGAGTGGGGGTATTTGTTCTATTAGTGTTTGGAACTGTTCCGACAGAGTGGGGGTATTTTTTCTATTAGTGTTTGGAACTGTTCCGACAGAGTGGGGCTATTTGTTCTATTAGTGTTTGGAACTGTTCCGACAGAGTGGGGGTATTTTTTCTATTAGTGTTTGGAACTGTTCCGACAGAGTGGGGGTATTTTTTCTATTAGTGTTTGGAACTATTCCGACAGAGTGGGGGTATTTGTTCTATTAGTGTTTGGAACTGTTCCGACAGAGTGGGGGTATTTTTTCTATTAGTGTTTGGAACTGTTCCGACAGTGTGGGGGTATTTTTTCTATTAGTGTTTGGAACTGTTCCGACAGAGTGAGGGTATTTTTTCTATTAGTGTTTGGAAGTGTTCCGACAGAGTGGGTGTATTTTTTCTATTAGTGTTTGGAAGTGTTCCGACAGAGTGGGGGTATTTGTTCTATTAGTGTTTGGAAGTGTTCCGACAGAGTGGGGGTATTTTTTCTATTAGTGTTTGGAACTGTTCAGACAGAGTGGGGGTATTTTTTCTATTAGTGTTTGGAAGTGTTCCGACAGAGTGGGGGTATTTTTTCTATTAGTGTTTGGAAGTGTTCCGACAGAGTGAGGGTATTTGTTCTATTAGTGTTTGGAAGTGTTCCGACAGAGTGGGGGTATTTGTTCTATTAGTGTTTGGAAGTGTTCCGACAGAGTGGGGGTATTTGTTCTATTAGTGTTTGGAAGTGTTCCGACAGAGTGGGGGTATTTGTTCTATTAGTGTTTGGAAGTGTTCCGACAGAGTGGGGGTATTTTTTCTATTAGTGTTTGGAACTGTTCAGACAGAGTGGGGGTATTTTTTCTATTAGTGTTTGGAAGTGTTCCGACGGAGTGGGGGTATTTTTTCTATTAGTGTTTGGAAGTGTTCCGACAGAGTGAGGGTATTTGTTCTATTAGTGTTTGGAAGTGTTCCGACAGAGTGAGGGTATTTGCTCTATTAGTGTTTGGAAGTGTTCCGACAGAGTGAGGGTATTTTTTCTATTAGTGTTTGGAACTGTTCCTACAGAGTGAGGGTATTTTTTCTATTAGTGTTTCGAAGTGTTCCGACAGAGTGAGGGTATTTGTTCTATTAGTGTTTGGAAGTTTTCCGACAGAGTGAGGGTATTTGTTCTATTAGTATTTGGAACTGTTCCGACAGAGTGGGGGTATTTTTTCTATTAGTGTTTGGAACTGTTCCGACAGAGTGGGGGTATTTTTTCTATTAGTGTTTGGAACTGTTCCGACAAAGTGGGGGTAATTTTTCTATTAGTGTTTGGAACTGTTCCGACAGAGTGGGGGTATTTTTTCTATTAGTGTTTGGAACTGTTCCGACAGAGTGGGGGTATTTATTCTATTAGTGTTTGGAACTGTTCCGACAGAGTGGGGGTATTTTTTCTATTAGTGTTTGGAACTGTTCCGACAGAGTGGGGGTATTTTTTCTATTAGTGTTTGGAACTGTTCCGACAGAGTGGGGGTATTTATTCTATTAGTGTTTGGAACTGTTCCGACAGAGTGGGGGTATTTTTTCTATTAGTGTTTGGAACTGTTCCGACAGAGTGGGGCTATTTATTCTATTAGTGTTTGGAACTGTTCCGACAGAGTGGGGGTATTTTTTCTATTAGTGTTTGGAACTGTTCCGACAGAGTGAGGGTATTTTTTCTATTAGTGTTTGGAACTGTTCCGACAGAGTGGGGGTATTTGTTCTATTAGTGTTTGGAACTGTTCCGACAGAGTGGGGGTATTTTTTCTATTAGTGTTTGGAAGTGTTCCGACAGAGTGAGGGTATTTTTTCTATTAGTGTTTGGAACTGTTCCTACAGAGTGAGGGTATTTTTTCTATTAGTGTTTCGAAGTGTTCCGACAGAGTGAGGGTATTTGTTCTATTAGTGTTTGGAAGTTTTCCGACAGAGTGAGGGTATTTGTTCTATTAGTATTTGGAACTGTTCCGACAGAGTGGGGGTATTTTTTCTATTAGTGTTTGGAACTGTTCCGACAGAGTGGGGGTATTTTTTCTATTAGTGTTTGGAACTGTTCCGACAAAGTGGGGGTAATTTTTCTATTAGTGTTTGGAACTGTTCCGACAGAGTGGGGGTATTTTTTCTATTAGTGTTTGGAACTGTTCCGACAGAGTGGGGGTATTTATTCTATTAGTGTTTGGAACTGTTCCGACAGAGTGGGGGTATTTTTTCTATTAGTGTTTGGAACTGTTCCGACAGAGTGGGGGTATTTTTTCTATTAGTGTTTGGAACTGTTCCGACAGAGTGGGGGTATTTATTCTATTAGTGTTTGGAACTGTTCCGACAGAGTGGGGGTATTTTTTCTATTAGTGTTTGGAACTGTTCCGACAGAGTGGGGCTATTTATTCTATTAGTGTTTGGAACTGTTCCGACAGAGTGGGGGTATTTTTTCTATTAGTGTTTGGAACTGTTCCGACAGAGTGAGGGTATTTTTTCTATTAGTGTTTGGAACTGTTCCGACAGAGTGGGGGTATTTGTTCTATTAGTGTTTGGAACTGTTCCGACAGAGTGGGGGTATTTTTTCTATTAGTGTTTGGAACTGTTCCGACAGAGTGGGGGTATTTTTTCTATTAGTGTTTGGAACTGTTCCGACAGAGTTGGGGTATTTTTTCTATTAGTGTTTGGAAGTGTTCCGACAGAGTGAGGGTATTTGTTCTATTAGTGTTTGGAACTGTTCCGACAGAGTGGGGGTATTTGTTCTATTAGTGTTTGGAACTGTTCCGACAGAGTGGGGGTATTTTTTCTATTAGTGTTTGGAACTGTTCCGACAGAGTGGGGGTATTTTTTCTATTAGTGTTTGGAACTGTTCCGACAGAGTGGGGGTATTTGTTCTATTAGTGTTTGGAACTGTTCCGACAGAGTGGGGGTATTTTTTCTATTAGTGTTTGGAACTGTTCCGACAGAGTGGGGCTATTTGTTCTATTAGTGTTTGGAACTGTTCCGACAGAGTGGGGGTATTTTTTCTATTAGTGTTTGGAACTGTTCCGACAGAGTGGGGGTATTTTTTCTATTAGTGTTTGGAACTATTCCGACAGAGTGGGGGTATTTGTTCTATTAGTGTTTGGAACTGTTCCGACAGAGTGGGGGTATTTTTTCTATTAGTGTTTGGAACTGTTCCGACAGTGTGGGGGTATTTTTTCTATTAGTGTTTGGAACTGTTCCGACAGAGTGGGGGTATTTTTTCTATTAGTGTTTGGAAGTGTTCCGACAGAGTGAGGGTATTTGTTCTATTAGTGTTTGGAACTGTTCCGACAGAGTGGGGGTATTTGTTCTATTAGTGTTTGGAACTGTTCCGACAGAGTGGGGGTATTTTTTCTATTAGTGTTTGGAAGTGTTCCGACAGAGTGGGGGTATTTTTTCTATTAGTGTTTGGAAGTGTTCCGACAGAGTGAGGGTATTTGTTCTATTAGTGTTTGGAACTGTTCCGACAGAGTGGGGGTATTTGTTCTATTAGTGTTTGGAACTGTTCCGACAGAGTGGGGGTATTTTTTCTATTAGTGTTTGGAACTGTTCCGACAGAGTGGGGGTATTTTATCTATTAGTGTTTGGAACTGTTCCGACAGAGTGGGGGTATTTTTTCTATTAGTGTTTGGAACTGTTCCGACAGATTTGGGATATTTTTTCTATTAGTGTTTGGGACTGTTCCGACAGAGTGGGGGTATTTTTTCTATTAATGTTTGGAACTGTTCCGACAGAGTGGGGGTATTTTTTCTATTAGTGTTTGGAACTGTTCCGACAGAGTGGGGGTATTTTTTCTATTAGTGTTTGGAACTGTTCCGACAGAGTGGGGGTATTTGTTCTATTAGTGTTTGGAACTGTTCCGACAGAGTGGGGGTATTTGTTCTATTAGTGTTTGGAACTGTTCCGACAGAGTGGGGGTATTTTTTCTATTAGTGTTTGGAACTGTTCCGACAGAGTGGGGGTATTTTTTCTATTAGTGTTTGGAACTGTTCCGACAGAGTGGGGCTATTTGTTCTATTAGTGTTTGGAACTGTTCCGACAGAGTGGGGGTATTTTTTCTATTAGTGTTTGGAAATGTTCCGACAGAGTGGGGGTATTTTTTCTATTAGTGTTTGGAACTATTCCGACAGAGTGGGGGTATTTGTTCTATTAGTGTTTGGAACTGTTCCGACAGAGTGGGGGTATTTATTCTATTAGTGTTTGGAACTGTTCCGACAGAGTGGGGGTATTTTTTCTATTAGTGTTTGGAACTGTTCCGACAGAGTGGGGGTATTTTTTCTATTAGTGTTTGGAAGTGTTCCGACAGAGTGAGGGTATTTGTTCTATTAGTGTTTGGAACTGTTCCGACAGAGTGGGGGTATTTTTTCTATTAGTGTTTGGAACTGTTCCGACAGAGTGGGGGTATTTTTTCTATTAGTGTTTGGAACTGTTCCGACAGATTTGGGGTATTTTTTCTATTAGTGTTTGGGACTGTTCCGACAGAGTGGGGGTATTTTTTCTATTAATGTTTGGAACTGTTCCGACAGAGTGGGGGTATTTTTTCTATTAGTGTTTGGAACTGTTCCGACAGAGTGGGGGTATTTTTTCTATTAGTGTTTGGAACTGTTCCGACAGAGTGGGAGTATTTGTTCTATTAGTGTTTGGAACTGTTCCGACAGAGTGGGGGTATTTGTTCTATTAGTGTTTGGAACTGTTCCGACAGAGTGGGGGTATTTTTTCTATTAGTGTTTGGAACTGTTCCGACAGAGTGGGGGTATTTTTTCTATTAGTGTTTGGAAGTGTTCCGACAGAGTGAGGGTATTTGTTCTATTAGTGTTTGGAAGTGTTCCGACAGAGTGGGGGTATTTGTTCTATTAGTGTTTGGAACTGTTCCGACAGAGTGGGGGTATTTTTTCTATTAGTGTTTGGAACTGTTCCGACAGAGTGGGGGTATTTGTTCTATTAGTGTTTGGAACTGTTCCGACATAGTGGGGGTATTTTTTCTATTAGTGTTTGGAACTGTTCCGACAGAGTGGGGGTATTTTTTCTATTAGTGTTTGGAACTTTTCCGACAGAGTGGGGGTATTTTTTCTATTAGTGTTTGGAACTGTTCCGACAGAGTGGGGGTATTTTTTCTATTAGTGTTTGGGACTGTTCCGACAGAGTGGGGGTATTTTTTCTATTAATGTTTGGAACTGTTCCGACAGAGTGGGGGTATTTTTTCTATTAGTGTTTAGAACTGTTCCGACAGAGTGGGGGTATTTGTTCTATTAGTGTTTGGAACTGTTCCGACAGAGTGGGGGTATTTTTTCTATTAGTGTTTGGAACTGTTCCGACAGAGTGGGGGTATTTTTTCTATTAGTGTTTGGAATTGTTCCGACAGAGTGGGGGTATTTTTTCTATTAGTGTTTGGAACTGTTCCGACAGAGTGGGGGTATTTTTTCTATTAGTGTTTGGAACTGTTCCGACAGAGTGGGGCTATTTGTTCTATTAGTGTTTGGAACTGTTCCGACAGAGTGGGGGTATTTGTTCTATTAGTGTTTGGAACTGTTCCGACAGAGTGGGGGTATTTTTTCTATTAGTGTTTGGAACTGTTCCGACAGAGTGGGGGTATTTTTTCTATTAGTGTTTGGAAGTGTTCCGACAGAGTGAGGGTATTTGTTCTATTAGTGTTTGGAAGTGTTCCGACAGAGTGGGGGTATTTGTTCTATTAGTGTTTGGAACTGTTCCGACAGAGTGGGGGTATTTTTTCTATTAGTGTTTGGAACTGTTCCGACAGAGTGGGGGTATTTGTTCTATTAGTGTTTGGAACTGTTCCGACATAGTGGGGGTATTTTTTCTATTAGTGTTTGGAACTGTTCCGACAGAGTGGGGGTATTTTTTCTATTAGTGTTTGGAACTGTTCCGACAGAGTGGGGGTATTTTTTCTATTAGTGTTTGGAACTGTTCCGACAGAGTGGGGGTATTTTTTCTATTAGTGTTTGGGACGGTTCCGACAGAGTGGGGGTATTTTTTCTATTAATGTTTGGAACTGTTCCGACAGAGTGGGGGTATTTTTTCTATTAGTGTTTAGAACTGTTCCGACAGAGTGGGGGTATTTTTTCTATTAGTGTTTGGAATTGTTCCGACAGAGTGGGGGTATTTTTTCTATTAGTGTTTGGAACTGTTCCGACAGAGTGGGGGTATTTTTTCTATTAGTGTTTGGAACTGTTCCGACAGAGTGGGGCTATTTGTTCTATTAGTGTTTGGAACTGTTCCGACAGAGTGGGGGTATTTTTTCTATTAGTGTTTGGAACTGTTCCGACAGAGTGAGGGTAATTTTTCTATTAGTGTTTGGAACTGTTCCGACAGAGTGGGGGTATTTGTTCTATTAGTGTTTGGAACTGTTCCGACAGAGTGGGGGTATTTTTTCTATTAGTGTTTGGAACTGTTCCGAGAGAGTGGGGGTATTTTTTCTATTAGTGTTTGGAACTGTTCCGACAGAGTGGGGGTATTTTTTCTATTAGTGTTTGGAAGTGTTCCGACAGAGTGAGGGTATTTGTTCTATTAGTGTTTGGAACTGTTCCGACAGAGTGGGGGTATTTGTTCTATTAATGTTTGGAACTGTTCCGACAGAGTGGGGGTATTTTTTCTATTAGTGTTTGGAACTGTTCCGACAGAGTGGGGGTATTTTTTCTATTAATGTTTGGAACTGTTCCGACAGAGTGGGGGTATTTGTTCTATTAGTGTTTGGAACTGTTCCGACAGAGTGGGGGTATTTGTTCTATTAGTGTTTGGAACTGTTCCGACAGAGTGGGGGTATTTGTTCTATTAGTGTTTGGAACTGTTCCGACAGAGTGGGGGTATTTTTTCTATTAGTGTTTGGAACTGTTCCGACAGAGTGGGGGTATTTTTTCTATTAGTGTTTGGAACTGTTCCGACAGAGTGGGGGTATTTTTTCTATTAGTGTTTGGAACTGTTCCGAAAGAGTGGGGGTATTTTTTCTATTAGTGTTTGGAACTGTTCCGACAGAGTGGGGGTATTTGTTCTATTAGTGTTTGGGACTGTTCCGACAGAGTGGGAGTATTTTTTCTATTAATGTTTGGAACTGTTCCGACAGAGTGGGGGTATTTTTTCTATTAGTGTTTGGAACTGTTCCGACAGAGTGGGGGTATTTTTTCTATTAGTGTTTGGAAGTGTTCCGACAGAGTGGGGGTATTTGTTCTATTAGTGTTTGGAACTGTTCCGACAGAGTGGGGGTATTTTTCTATTAGTGTTTGGAACTGTTCCGACAGAGTGGGGGTATTTTTTCTATTAGTGTTTGGAAGTGTTCCGACAGAGTGGGGGTATTTTTTCTATTAGTGTTTGGAACTGTTCCGACAGAGTGGGGGTATTTTTTCTATTAGTGTTTGGAAGTGTTCCGACAGAGTGGGGGTATTTTTTCTATTAGTGTTTGGAACTGTTCCGACAGAGTGGGGGTATTTTTTCTATTAGTGTTTGGGACTGTTCCGACAGAGTGGGGGTATTTTTTCTATTAGTGTTTGGAACTGTTCCGCAGAGTGGGGGTATTTTTTCTATTAGTGTTTGGGACTGTTCCGACAGAGTGGGGGTATTTTTTCTATTAATGTTTGGAACTGTTCCGATAGAGTGGGGGTATTTTTTCTATTAATGTTTGGAACTGTTCCGACAGAGTGGGGATATTTTTTCTATTAATGTTTGGAAGTGTTCCGACAGAGTGGGGGTATTTTTTCTATTAGTGTTTGGAAGTGTTCCGACAGAGTGGGGGTATTTTTTCTATTAATGTTTGGAACTGTTCCGACAGAGTGGGGGTATTTTTTCTATTAGTGTTTGGAACTGTTCCGACAGAGTGGGGGTATTTTTTCTGTTAATGTTTGGAACTGTTCCGACAGAGTGAGGGTATTTGTTCTATTAGTGTTTGGGACTGTTCCGACAGAGTGGGGGTATTTTTTCTATTAATGTTTGGAACTGTTCCGACGGAGTGAGGGTATTTGTTTTATTAGTGTTTGGAAGTGTTCCGACAGAGTGGGGGTATTTTTTCTATTAGTGTTTGGAAGTGTTCCAACAGAGTGGGGGTATTTTTTCTATTAGTGTTTGGAAGTGTTCCGACAGAGTGGGGGTATTTTTTCTATTAGTGTTTGGAACTGTTCCGACAGAGTGAGGGTATTTGTTCTATTAGTGTTTGGAAGTGTTCCGACAGAGTGGGGGTATTTTTTCTATTAGTGTTTGGAAGTGTTCCGACAGAGTGGGGGTATTTTTTCTATTAGTGTTTGGAACTGTTCCGACAGAGTGGGGGTATTTTTTCTATTAGTGTTTGGAAGTGTTCCGACAGAGTGGGGGTATTTTTTCTATTAGTGTTTTGAATTGTTCCGACAGAGTGGGGGTATTTTTTCTATTAGTGTTTGGAACTGTTCCTACAGAGTAGGGGTATTTTTTCTATTAGTGTTTGGAAGTGTTCCGACAGAGTGGGGGTATTTTTTCTATTAGTGTTTGGAACTGTTCCGACAGAGTGAGGGTATTTTTTCTATTAGTGTTTGGAAGTGTTCCGACAGAGTGGGGGTATTTTTTCTATTAGTGTTTGGAATTGTTCCGACAGAGTGGGGGTATTTTTTCTATTAGTGTTTGGAACTGTTCCGACAGAGTGGGGGTATTTTTTCTATTAGTGTTTGGAACTGTTCCGACAGAGTAGGGGTATTTTTTCTATTAGTCTTTGGAACTGTTCCGGCAGAGTGGGGGTATTTGTTCTATTAGTGTTTGGAACTGTTCCGACAGAGTGGGGGTATTTGTTCTATTAGTGTTTGGAAGTGTTCTGACAGAGTGGGGGTATTTTTTCTATTAATGTTTGGAACTGTTCCGACAGAGTGGGGATATTTTTTATATTAATGTTTGGAACTGTTCCGACAGAGTGGGGGTATTTTTTCTATTAGTGTTTGGAACGGTTCCGACAGAGTGGGGGTATTTTTTCTATTAATGTTTGGAACTGTTCTGATAGAGTGGGGGTATTTTTTCTATTAGTGTTTGGAACTGTTCCGACAGAGTGGGGATATTTTTTCTATTAATGTTTGGAAGTGTTCCGACAGAGTGGGGGTATTTTTTCTATTAGTGTTTGGAAGTGTTCCGACAGAGTGGGGGTATTTTTTCTATTAGTGTTTGGAAGTGTTCCGACAGAGTGGGGGTATTTTTTCTATTAGTGTTTGGAACTGTTCCGACAGAGTGGGGGTATTTTTTCTATTAATGTTTGGAACTGTTCCGACAGAGTGAGGGTATTTGTTTTATTAGTGTTTGGAAGTGTTCCGACAGAGTGGGGGTATTTGTTTTATTAGTGTTTGGGACTGTTCCGACAGAGTGGGGGTATTTTTTCTATTAATGTTTGGAACTGTTCCGACAGAGTGAGGGTATTTGTTTTATTAGTGTTTGGAAGTGTTCCGACAGAGTGAGGGTATTTGTTCTATTAGTGTTTGGGACTGTTCCGACAGAGTGGGGGTATTTTTTCTATTAATGTTTGGAACTGTTCCGACAGAGTGAGGGTATTTGTTTTATTAGTGTTTGGAAGTGTTCCGACAGAGTGGGGGTATTTTTTCTATTAGTGTTTGGAAGTGTTCCGACAGAGTGGGGGTATTTTTTCTATTAGTGTTTGGAAGTGTTCCGACAGAGTGGGGGTATTTTTTCTATTAGTGTTTGGAACTGTTCCGACAGAGTGAGGGTATTTGTTCTATTAGTGTTTGGAAGTGTTCCGACAGAGTGGGGGTATTTTTTCTATTAGTGTTTGGAAGTGTTCAGACAGAGTGGGGGTATTTTTTCTATTAGTGTTTGGAAGTGTTCCGACAGAGTGGGGGTATTTTTTCTATTAGTGTTTTGAATTGTTCCGACAGAGTGGGGGTATTTTTTCTATTAGTGTTTGGAACTGTTCCGACAGAGTGGGGGTATTTTTTCTATTAGTGTTTGGAACTGTTCCGACAGAGTAGGGGTATTTTTTCTATTAGTGTTTGGAAGTGTTCCGACAGAGTGGGGGTATTTTTTCTATTAGTGTTTGGAACTGTTCCGACAGAGTGAGGGTATTTTTTCTATTAGTGTTTGGAAGTGTTCCGACAGAGTGGGGGTATTTTTTCTATTAGTGTTTGGAATTGTTCCGACAGAGTGGGGGTATTTTTTCTATTAGTGTTTGGAACTGTTCCGACAGAGTGGGGGTATTTTTTCTATTAGTGTTTGGAACTGTTCCGACAGAGTAGGGGTATTTTTTCTATTAGTGTTTGGAACTGTTCCGACAGAGTGGGGGTATTTGTTCTATTAGTGTTTGGAACTGTTCCGACAGAGTGGGGGTATTTGTTCTATTAGTGTTTGGAAGTGTTCCGACAGAGTGGGGGTATTTTTTCTATTAGTGTTTGGAAGTTTTCCGACAGAGTGGGGGTATTTTTTCTATTAGTGTTTGGAACTGTTCCGACAGAGTGAGGGTATTTTTTCTATTAGTGTTTGGAAGTGTTCCGACAGAGTGGGGGTATTTTTTCTATTAGTGTTTGGAATTGTTCCGACAGAGTGGGGGTATTTTTTCTATTAGTGTTTGGAACTGTTCCGACAGAGTGGGGGTATTTTTTCTATTAGTGTTTGGAACTGTTCCGACAGAGTAGGGGTATTTTTTCTATTAGTGTTTGGAACTGTTCCGACAGAGTGGGGGTATTTGTTCTATTAGTGTTTGGAACTGTTCCGACAGAGTGGGGGTATTTGTTCTATTAGTGTTTGGAACTGTTCCGACAGAGTGGGGGTATTTGTTCTATTAGTGTTTGGAACTGTTCCGACAGAGTGGGGGTATTTGTTCTATTAGTGTTTGGAACTGTTCCGACAGAGTGGGGGTATTTGTTCTATTAGTGTTTGGAACTGTTCCGACAGTGTGAGGGTAATTTTTGTTTTTTATTTTTATTTTATAATACTAGTAAATGTTTATCGTTCTCGTGCTGCGAACACACGAGCGAGCAGGGTTTCATATTGAGGGGATATATATATATATGGATGGGGTGTCCTATAGTTTATTCGTAACCCGCCTTCGTTATATTTTCATCAGTGGCGTACACGAGTTAAAGGAAGTGTGCGCACAAAGTAATTATCTACGAACGGTCGGTGGTACGTTGATTAATGTGGGTATAGCAAGCCTGACATATATTAAGTTTATTAATTTGTCTAGTTCTTGACGAATCTGATACCCTCATTACACCAAACATTTCCTCATTACATTTTCAGCATCAATAATTTTTGAAGTTTCTAAATGTTGCGAATGATTGATATTAAGATTATTGATTTCCAGACACAACTAGAGAGCCTCCATGGTGTGTTGTTACTTTTGGGCAGATATTTTTTGTCAAAATCGCCGATCGGTCATTGGAATGAGTTCTAGGAAAAACTATATAAATTTGTTTTTGATAGGCAGAACAGTCATCAACAATCATGCCGTTTAGCTACTCCCAGTGAGATTCCGTCGGTACATGGTCAATATGGGTTTTTTGAAAATAATTGTAATACTCAAATCTAATTTCAAACAAATACTTAAAAAAAATGACTTAAGCTTTGTTTTAAAGAAAACAACTTAAAAATGGTTTGTGTTTTATACACAATAGTCATTTGTTGCTTATCATAGGATAGTAACTTGGTTTCATGGATTTGACCTGATAGAGAAGGTATGTTCTTGTTAAGATTAGAATTAATGACACAGTTTTATAATAGAAGTCGGAAATGAAAATCATTAGCATCATGTAAATTTGAAAAAAGTAAAATTTCCCTAATTTGTATAACATTTCCTATAATGTAAACTTCGTACAATGTATGTCACATTTAAAATTTATCTCTCTATTGTTTCATGACTGGAATTTAAAATGAAATATTTAGGTTTTCAATCAGAATTCTATTGGTTTTTACATGTATGATCGCCATAAAGATTTAAGACCATGCTCTAATGGTTTGACCTTAGTTTGACGAATTGGTAGATAGAAGAGAAAATCAGAAATGTGTCATTTAATTATTAATTCTACATTAACATGATTCATGAATAAATTATCCCACTTTAGTCAAAGTTTAGTCTTCAATCATTACATGTCATTATGTCCTAGACAATAAAGAGGTAATACATTATAATTAGTATATAAAGACTAGAACTGGAGAGATCATTTGTAGAGGATCTTTAACTCCAGAACACACATTGTTCAAGTCAGGTAAGATAAAGAATCTTTTAAGGCGTTTATCTATTAAGATATATAGAATCTAACACCGGGGGGAGTACAAGATAGGAAAATCTCCGACACCCGAGGGTAAGATTTCAATCGTTCTCTTACGAGGCTTGCCGAGTTAGAGAACGATTGAAATCTCACCAATGGTGTCGGAGATTTCCCTATCTTGCACTTTTTCCGGTGTTTGATTTTATTTCTCACTAAACACCTAATTGTTTTGTTTACATTCCATCGAGCGTTTTCCGGCAATTTTTTTTCCATTGCTAAAGTAAATATTCGATTTATCCATATGCATCCATGTCTTGGCAGTATTTTAAATGTATTTCATAATAAAATAGGGGGGCAGTTGACATAAACTGTACAGCATGCATTTGCCGGTAAAACGCACGTGATTTTTTTGTCTTGCACTAGTGCAAGATAAGGAAATCTCACATCGCTAAAAATAGGAACTGGTCTGTCTCAAAAGTGAGAAATGTCGGTCAAAAGCCCACTAGGGCTTGTGTTGTATTGTTATTTAAATATGCCGACTATAAATAAAACGTATCTTATCTGTAGATTTCATCACACATTTCTGTATATATACAATTATATTTACCTTTTGATTTTTAAAGTAGATATATACAGTTGAATATTAGCCGATTTTGGCTATCCTGTTTGGGCCATTTATATTCTAGATCTCAAAGACTTTATGTTGTGAAAAGTCTGAATAAAAACTGCAAGTTTGTGAGTTGTGAAATATAAACTCCGCATTCGGGAGCGGTTGGTACATTAAAATCAAGGTGTGGAAAATTCATAATGGTTAAATTGAAGTCGTATCTTTTGTTATATAGTTTGGTAGAACAATGACCTATAGTGTCTTGATTCCAACTGAACATAATAACAAAGTTCTGAACTGAAAGCTGCTACACGCGCAGAAATGATAATTGAGATATTATATATTTCATAATTATAAAAAAAAACCACATGATGTCTTGATTCTAACGTAACGTAACAACAAGGTTCTGAAATGGGCGAGTGAGTGATTGTTGTTTAACGCCAACTCAGCAATTTTTCAGCTATATCATGATGAGAACAAAGTTTATTTTCAATGAGATGATGATGAGATCCGTTTTGTACTAGACCAGCATGCTTAGTTGGATATTAATAGTCCTAGCTAACTGAAACAACAGTCCGCGGATAGACATGTCGCTCCAATCGGACACATTATTCTGATTCCGAGCCAACCTGTCTTTGCTCTTTCTTCTTAATACTGCATGCTTAGCGAAGAAGCAACAAATACCAATTTTATAGACTTTGGTTTTACCCCATCGGGGCTCAAACCCACGATCTACCGCACTCGAGGCGAGCACGGTAACCATTATACCACCGATGCGGTTTTCTGGAAGCAGAACAATCGACTTAATAAAGTGTAATGGTTTAACAAAATTATCAGTCAAACGATCTTATACCATATATCTAGTGACTGTGTCTCTATATCAAGTAACACACAATCTACACGTGTATACAATCTATGTTGTCTGTATTCGTCTCTATATCAAGTAACACACAATCTACACGTGTATAAAATCGTTGTTGTCTGTATTCGTCTCTATATCAAGTAACACACAATCTACATGTGTATAAAATCTTTGTTGTCTGTATTCGTCTCTATATCAAGTAACACACAATCTACACGTGTATAAAATCTTTGTTGTCTGTATTCGTCTCTATATCAAGTAACACACAATCTACACGTGTATAAAATCTTTGTTGTCTGTATTCGTCTCTATATCAAGTAACACACAATCTACACGTGTATAAAATCTATGTTGTCTGTATTCGTCTCTATATCAAGTAACACACAATCTACACGTGTATAAAATCTATGTTGTCTGTATTCGTCTCTATATCAAGTAACACACAATCTACACGTGTATAAAATCTTTGTTGTCTGTATTCGTCTCTATATCAAGTAACACACAATCTACACGTGTATAAAATCTTTGTTGTCTGTATTTGTTTGTTTGTTTTCTTTTAGATACACATTTGTATTGTTTATAAACATGACATGGTCGTCATGACAACCCTAGATTTGACTTTGTTTTTGTAGATCTATTCATCCACATTAAGACGATGGAGTTGACACAGTGTATACTTTTCGTGTTAGTAATCCTCTACATAGCAACTGTTGCTGACGCTTTGCCTAGCTGGTACAACTTTTACAGACCTGCTTATAATAGGTTTAGACGTTTCTACAGATATGGCGGAGATGATGATGATGACGATTGGTATGGAGATGACTAAGTTGATGTTTATAAGACTAGGGTACGTTTATTAGGTGGATATTTCTGACGTTTCCTCGTATTTTTTGGTCGGATCACCTAGTTTTACTCCCTGGTTTTGTGTATGGTAATTTTATTTGACATTGTTTTGTATTTCTGATGCTTTTGTATGCATATCGTCCATTTATTAGAACATTTCCTGGTTATGTCCTTTGATAGTCTTGCTCTCAAGGATTTTAAAATAATTTCGGCTTAGAAATATTTTGGCTTTGGGCGTACATGATGAAGGTTATTGGTGCGTACTAAATTATATAACTACCACTGGATCGATACCACAGCTGGTGGACTATAAGGGTAATAACAAAATTACCGAACTCCGAACAATCTTACAAAGGGAAAGTCAAAACTCATAAGTATATAAACAGACAAAATCAGTCAACAACCGGAAAACTGTGAAAACCGTAATGACCCTGACTTGGTACAGGCATTTCTAAAGAAATGGTGGGTTGAATCAGATTTTAAAGCGCCAAACCTCCCGCTTTCATTACGTCTCAAAGGTTCCGGTTGTCACTATAACAGTATTTATAACAATACTGGAACAAAATAGGTAAAATAGTTGTCAAATCAGTACCAAACCCAGTGAAGCAAATGTCAAAAACAATTTTAATTCACACATTGATCAACAAATATTTTTGACATTTTTGTTGACTTCCTTATCTTTATACATTTTCACTATATGAAAATGCATCCTTTGTCATCGTCTGCAGAGACGGAATATATTTCGACAAGATCTTGGTATCGGAATATAAACTTTTTAAGAGATCGAATAAAGCGAATCTTTTAATAGCCCTGGTCCAGTAGCCTGTTTCTCAGATGAAGATGACGTTTCAGGAAATCAGAATAATTGCTACTGGCCTTTGCATAGCGAATCAATTGCGAGATGAAAACACCATATGCAGGAGAAGCTGGTATATTGCTGCACATATTTGGAAAATTTATGATTTTAAAATTGAAGTCGTCCCGTTTATCATAAATTTTAGTACTGAGTTGACCACTGTCGTCAAATTCGAGGCATAAGTCCAAAAATGATGCGGACGAAGTTGTATCTGTGGTCTCTTTAACTTCCAGCTCTGGAGGATATATCAATGGAAGAAATTCTGCAAATCTAGAATTATTGATAGATAAAACGTCATCAATATACCTGTATGTGAAATAAAAGGCTCTAGCCTCATGAATCTTCTTATCTTTTACAAATTTTGAAGAAACTCCGACTCATATAAGTATAAAAATTAATCGGCTAGAAGAGGGGCACAATTCGTACTCTTTGGTATGCCGACGACCTGCTGAAACAGTGTCCCTCCAAAGGAAACAAATATGTTATCGATGAGGAACTCCAGCATAATGTTTTACCTTTTTGAATTTTGTTTGAAAATTATGTGGAATTGTAGCCTAACACAACAAATTTTGCTGAAACAGTGTCCCTCCAAAGGAGACAAATATGTTATCGATGAGGAACTCCAGCATACTGATCACTTGTCTCGGTGTAGCATGTTTTACCTTTTTGAATTTTGTTTGAAAATTATGTGGAATTGTAGCCTAACACAACAAATTTTGAGCCATAGTTTCTATGACTGAAATCATTGTGAATTGTTTCTATTAAGCGGGTTTTTAATTTGTCATGCGGTAGGGTGGTATATAGAGTTGAAAAATCAAAAGTTTTGATGGAGGATACCTGAGAGAAAGATCTTGATTTAAGGTTATCCAAAAGATCTTTAGAGTTTTTCAAAATCCACATGTGATTTATGCCACTACGCGATAGTCCCCGAGGGTACCATCCGCCCAGTAGTCTGTGCTTGGGCACTGACATGGTTTATAAGATTGATTTATTATTGAAATTACTGTTCCTAATTAATGTTATTATTCCTAAAATTAAAGTTCTCCTCATTCAGACCTAGGTGATCACAGTAGATTTTGTCTAACCTTTTAGGCCTTTCGCCCTCAGACCTAGGTGATCATAGTCGATTTTCTTTAACCTTTTAGACCCTTCGGATTTCTTGCTCCCAAACACCTTTATATTATTTGACTTTCAATCTTTTGATTTTGGTCCAACCTGACGAAGGTTATTCCAGAAACGTGTCGTGCACACTAAATTAGATATCTACGTTCTTATTGTGACTATTATATTCTGCTTTTGTGTTAATGATGGTTGCAATTAGTAGGATAAACCATTCTCTGTGTCTATGAGAACGACTGGTCACACAAGATCAAATGATAGTAGGATAAACCATTCTCTGTGGCTATGAGAACAACTGGTAAAACAAGATCAAATGATAGTAGGATAAACCATTCTCTGTGACTATGAGAATGACTTGTCAAACAAGATCAAATGATAGTAGGATAAACCATTCTCTGTAGCTATGAGAATGACTTGTCAAACAAGATCAAATGATAGTAGGATAAACCATTCTCTGTGGCTATGAGAATGACTTGTCAAACAAGATCAAATGATAGTAGGATAAACCATTCTCTGTAGCTATGAGAACGACTGGTCACACAAGATCAAATGATAGTAGGATAAACCATTCTCTGTAGCTATGAGAACGACTTGTCAAACAAGATCAAATGATAGTAGGATAAACCATTCTCTGTGGCTAAGAGAACAACTGGTAAAACAAGATCAAATGATAGTAGGATAAACCATTCTCTGTGGCTATGAGAACGACTTGTCAAACAAGATCAAATGATAGTAGGATAAACCATTCTCTGTGGCTAAGAGAACAACTGGTAAAACAAGATCAAATGATAGTAGGATAAACAATTCTCTGTGTTATGAGAACGACTTGTCAAACAAGATCAAATGATAGTAGGATAAACCATTCTCTGTGACTATGAGAACAACTGGTAAAACAAGATCAAATGATAGTAGGATAAACAATTCTCTGTGTTATGAGAACGACTTGTCAAACAAGATCAAATGATAGTAGGATAAACCATTCTCTGTGACTATGAGAACAACTGGTAAAACAAGATCAAATGATAGTAGGATAAACCATTCTCTGTGGCTATGAGAACGACTGGTCACACAAGATCAAATGATAGTAGGATAAACCATTCTCTGTGGCTATGAGAACGACTTGTCAAACAAGAACAAATGATAGTAGGATAAACCATTCTCTGTGGCTATGAGAACAACTGGTAAAACAAGATCAAATGATAGTAGGATAAACCATTCTATGTGGCTATGAGAACGACTTGTCAAACAAGATCAAATGATAGTAGGATAAACCATTCTCTGTGGCTATGAGAACGACTGGTCACACAAGATCAAATGATAGTAGGATAAACCATTCTCTGTGGCTATGAGAACGACTGGTCAAACAAGATCAAATGATAGTAGGATAAACCATTCTCTGTGGCTATGAGAATGACTTGTCAAACAAGATCAAATGATAGTAGGATAAACCATTCTCTGTGGCTATGAGAACAACTGGTAAAACAAGATCAAATGATAGTAGGATAAACCATTCTCTGTGGCTATGAGAACGACTGGTCAAACAAGATCAAATGATAGTAGGATAAACCATTCTCTGTGGCTATGAGAACGACTGGTCAAACAAGATCAAATGATAGTAGGATAAACCATTCTCTGTGGCTATGAGAATGACTTGTCAAACAAGATCAAATGATAGTAGGATAAACCATTCTCTGTAGCTATGAGAACGACTAGTAAAACAAGATCATATGATAGTAGGATAAACCATTCTCTGTGGCTATGAGAACGACTGGTCACACAATATCAAATGATAGTAGGATAAACCATTCTCTGTGGCTATGAGAACGACTGGTAAAACAAGATCAAATGATAGTAGGATAAACCATTCTTTGTGGCTATGAGAACAACTGGTAAAACAAGATCAAATGATAGTAGGATAAACCATTCTCTGTGGCTATGAGAACGACTGGTCACACAAGATCAAATGATAGTAGGATAAACCATTCTCTGTGGCTATGAGAATGACTTGTCAAACAAGATCAAATGATAGTAGGATAAACCATTCTCTGTAGCTATGAGAATGACTTGTCAAACAAGATCAAATGATAGTTGGATAAACCATTCTCTGTAGCTATGAGAACGACTGGTCACACAAGATCAAATGATAGTAGGATAAACCATTCTCTGTGGCTATGAGAATGACTTGTCAAACAAGATCAAATGATAGTAGGATAAACCATTCTCTGTGGCTATGAGAACGACTGGTCACACAAGATCAAATGATAGTAGGATAAACCATTCTCTGTGGCTATGAGAACGACTTGTCAAACAAGATCAAATGATAGTAGGATAAACCATTCTCTGTGGCTATGAGAACGACTGGTCACACAAGATCAAATGATAGTAGGATAAACCATTCTCTGTGGCTATGAGAATGACTTGTCAAACAAGATCAAATGATAGTAGGATAAACCATTCTCTGTAGCTATGAGAACGACTGGTCACACAAGATCAAATGATAGTAGGATAAACCATTCTCTGTGGCTATGAGAATGACTTGTCAAACAAGATCAAATGATAGTAGGATAAACCATTCTCTGTGGCTATGAGAACGACTGGTCACACAAGATCAAATGATAGTAGGATAAACCATTCTCTGTGGCTATGAGAACGACTTGTCAAACAAGATCAAATGATAGTAGGATAAACCATTCTCTGTAGCTATGAGAACGACTGGTCACACAAGATCAAATGATAGTAGGATAAACCATTCTCTGTGGCTATGAGAATGACTTGTCAAACAAGATCAAATGATAGTAGGATAAACCATTCTCTGTGGCTATGAGAACGACTGGTCACACAAGATCAAATGATAGTAGGATAAACCATTCTCTGTGGCTAAGAGAACGACTGGTAAAACAAGATCAAATGATAGTAGGATAAACCATTCTCTGTGGCTATGAGAACGACTGGTCACACAAGATCAAATGATAGTAGGATAAACCATTCTCTGTGGCTATGAGAACGACTGGTAAAACAAGATCAAATGATAGTAGGATAAACCATTCTCTGTGGCTATAAGAACGACTGGTAAAACAAGATCAAATGATAGTAGGATAAACCATTCTCTGTAGCTATGAGAATGACTGATAAAAGAAGATCAAATGATAGTAGGATAAACCATTCTCTGTGGCTATGAGAACGACTGGTCACACAAGATCAAATGATAGTAGGATAAACCATTCTCTGTGGCTATGAGAACGACTGGTAAAACAAGATCAAATGATAGTAGGATAAACCATTCTCTGTAGCTATGAGAATGACTTGTCAAACAAGATCAAATGATAGTAGGATAAACCATTCTCTGTAGCTATGAGAACGACTGGTCACACAAGATTAAATGATAGTAGGATAAACCATTCTCTGTGGCTATGAGAATGACTTGTCAAACAAGATCAAATGATAGTAGGATAAACCATTCTCTGTGGCTATGAGAACGACTTGTCAAACAAGATCAAATGATAGTAGGATAAACCATTCTCTGTAGCTATGAGAACGACTGGTCACACAAGATCAAATGATAGTAGGATAAACCATTCTCTGTGGCTATGAGAATGACTTGTCAAACAAGATCAAATGATAGTAGGATAAACCATTCTCTGTGGCTATGAGAACGACTGGTCACACAAGATCAAATGATAGTAGGATAAACCATTCTCTGTGGCTAAGAGAACGACTGGTAAAACAAGATCAAATGATAGTAGGATAAACCATTCTCTGTGGCTATGAGAACGACTGGTCACACAAGATCAAATGATAGTAGGATAAACCATTCTCTGTGGCTATGAGAACGACTGGTAAAACAAGATCAAATGATAGTAGGATAAACCATTCTCTGTAGCTATGAGAACGACTGGTCAAACAAGATCAAATGATAGTAGGATAAACCATTCTCTGTGGCTATGAGAACGACTGGTCACACAAGATCAAATGATAGTAGGATAAACCATTCTCTGTGGCTATGAGAACGACTGGTAAAACAAGATCAAATGATAGTAGGATAAACCATTCTCTGTGGCTATAAGAACGACTGGTAAAACAAGATCAAATGATAGTAGGATAAACCATTCTCTGTAGCTATGAGAACGACTGATAAAAGAAGATCAAATGATAGTAGGATAAACCATTCTCTGTGGCTATGAGAACGACTGGTCAAACAAGATCAAATGATAGTAGGATAAACCATTCGCTGTGGCTATGAGAACGACTGGATAAACAAGATCAAATGATAGTAGGATAAACCATTCTCTGTGACTATGAGAACGACTTGTCAAACAAGATCAAATGATAGTAGGATAAACCATTCGCTGTGGCTATGAGAACGACTGGATAAACAAGATCAAATGATAGTAGGATAAACCATTCTCTGTGACTATGAGAACGACTTGTCAAACAAGATCAAATGATAGTAGGATAAACCATTCTCTGTGGCTATGAGAACGACTGGTCAAACAAGATCAAATGATAGTAGGATAAACCATTCTCTGTGGCTATGAGAACGACTGGTCAAACAAGATCAAATGATAGTAGGATAAACCATTCTCTGTGGCTATGAGAACGACTTGTCAAACAAGATCAAATGATAGTAGGATAAACCATTCTCTGTGGCTATGAGAACGACTGGTCAAACAAGATCAAATGATAGTAGGATAAACCATTCTCTGTGGCTATGAGAACGACTGGTCACACAAGATCAAATGATAGTAGGATAAACCATTCTCTGTGGCTATGAGAACGACTGGTCAAACAAGATCAAATGATAGTAGGATAAACCATTCTCTGTGGCTATGAGAACGACTGGTCAAACAAGATCAAATGATAGTAGGATAAACCATTCTCTGTGGCTATGAGAACGACTGGTCAAACAAGATCAAATGATAGTAGGATAAACCATTCTCTGTGGCTATGAGAACGACTGGTAAAACAAGATCAAATGATAGTAGGATAAACCATTCTCTGTGGCTATAAGAACGACTGGTAAAACAAGATCAAATGATAGTAGGATAAACCATTCTCTGTGGCTATGAGAACGACTGGTCAAACAAGATCAAATGATAGTAGGATAAACCATTCTCTGTGACTATGAGAACGACTGGTCAAACAAGATCAAATGATAGTAGGATAAACCATTCTCTGTGGCTATGAGAACGACTGGTCAAACAAGATCAAATGATAGTAGGATAAACCATTCTCTGTGGCTATGAGAACGACTGGTCACACAAGATCAAATGATAGTAGGATAAACCATTCTCTGTGGCTAAGAGAACGACTGGTAAAACAAGATCAAATGATAGTAGGATAAACCATTCTCTGTGGCTATGAGAACGACTGGTCACACAAGATCAAATGATAGTAGGATAAACCATTCTCTGTGGCTATGAGAACGACTGGTAAAACAAGATCAAATGATAGTAGGATAAACCATTCTCTGTAGCTATGAGAACGACTGGTCAAACAAGATCAAATGATAGTAGGATAAACCATTCTCTGTGGCTATGAGAACGACTGGTCACACAAGATCAAATGATAGTAGGATAAACCATTCTCTGTGGCTATGAGAACGACTGGTAAAACAAGATCAAATGATAGTAGGATAAACCATTCTCTGTGGCTATAAGAACGACTGGTAAAACAAGATCAAATGATAGTAGGATAAACCATTCTCTGTAGCTATGAGAACGACTGATAAAAGAAGATCAAATGATAGTAGGATAAACCATTCTCTGTGGCTATGAGAACGACTGGTCACACAAGATCAAATGATAGTAGGATAAACCATTCTCTGTAGCTATGAGAACGACTGGTAAAACAAGATCAAACGATAGTAGGATAAACCATTCTCTGTGGCTATGAGAACAACTGGTAAAACAAGATCAAATGATAGTAGGATAAACCATTCTCTGTGGCTATGAGAACGACTTGTCAAACAAGATCAAATGATAGTAGGATAAACCATTCTCTGTGGCTATGAGAACAACTTGTCAAACAAGATCAAATGATAGTAGGATAAACCATTCGCTGTGGCTATGAGAACGACTGGATAAACAAGATCAAATGATAGTAGGATAAACCATTCTCTGTGACTATGAGAACGACTTGTCAAACAAGATCAAATGATAGTAGGATAAACCATTCGCTGTGGCTATGAGAACGACTGGATAAACAAGATCAAATGATAGTAGGATAAACCATTCTCTGTGACTATGAGAACGACTTGTCAAACAAGATCAAATGATAGTAGGATAAACCATTCTCTGTGGCTATGAGAACGACTGGTCAAACAAGATCAAATGATAGTAGGATAAACCATTCTCTGTGGCTATGAGAACGACTGGTCAAACAAGATCAAAATGATAGTAGGATAAACCATTCTCTGTGGCTATGAGAACGACTTGTCAAACAAGATCAAATGATAGTAGGATAAACCATTCTCTGTGGCTATGAGAACGACTGGTCAAACAAGATCAAATGATAGTAGGATAAACCATTCTCTGTGGCTATAAGAACGACTGGTAAAACAAGATCAAATGATAGTAGGATAAACCATTCTCTGTGGCTATGAGAACGACTGGTCAAACAAGATCAAATGATAGTAGGATAAACCATTCTCTGTGACTATGAGAACGACTGGTCAAACAAGATCAAATGATAGTAGGATAAACCATTCTCTGTGACTATGAGAACGACTGGTCAAACAAAATCAAATGATAGTAGGATAAACCATTCTCTGTGGCTATGAGAACGACTGGTCAAACAAGATCAAATGATAGTAGGATAAACCATTCTCTGTGGCTATGAGAATGACTTGTCAAACAAGATCAAATGATAGTAGGATAAACCATTCGCTGTGGCTATGAGAATGACTTGTCAAACAAGATCAAATGATAGTAGGATAAACCATTCTCTGTGGCTATGAGAACGACTGGTCAAACAAGATCAAATGATAGTAGGATAAACCATTCTCTGTGGCTATGAGAATGACTTGTCAAACAAGATCAAATGATAGTAGGATAAACCATTCTCTGTGGCTATGAGAATGACTTGTCAAACAAGATCAAATGATAGTAGGATAAACCATTCTCTGTGGCTATGAGAACGACTGGTCAAACAAGATCAAATGATAGTAGGATAAACCATTCTCTGTGGCTATGAGAATGACTTGTCAAACAAGATCAAATGATAGTAGGATAAACCATTCTCTGTGGCTATGAGAATGACTTGTCAAACAAGATCAAATGATAGTAGGATAAACCATTCGCTGTGGCTATGAGAACGACTTGTCAAACAAGATCAAATGATAGTAGGATAAACCATTCGCTGTGGCTATGAGAACGACTGGTCAAACAAGATCAAATGATAGTAGGATAAACCATTCTCTGTGGCTATGAGAACGACTGGTCAAACAAGATCAAATGATAGTAGGATAAACCATTCGCTGTGGCTATGAGAACGACTGGTCAAACAAGATCAAATGATAGTAGGATAAACCATTCGCTGTGGCTATGAGAACGACTGGATAAACAAGATCAAATGATAGTAGGATAAACCATTCTCTGTGACTATGAGAACGACTTGTCAAACAAGATCAAATGATAGTAGGATAAACCATTCTCTGTGGCTATGAGAACGACTGGTCAAACAAGATCAAATGATAGTAGGATAAACCATTCTCTGTGGCTATGAGAACGACTGGTCAAACAAGATCAAAATGATAGTAGGATAAACCATTCTCTGTGGCTATGAGAACGACTTGTCAAACAAGATCAAATGATAGTAGGATAAACCATTCTCTGTGGCTATGAGAACGACTGGTCAAACAAGATCAAATGATAGTAGGATAAACCATTCTCTGTGGCTATAAGAACGACTGGTAAAACAAGATCAAATGATAGTAGGATAAACCATTCTCTGTGGCTATGAGAACGACTGGTCAAACAAGATCAAATGATAGTAGGATAAACCATTCTCTGTGACTATGAGAACGACTGGTCAAACAAGATCAAATGATAGTAGGATAAACCATTCTCTGTGACTATGAGAACGACTGGTCAAACAAAATCAAATGATAGTAGGATAAACCATTCTCTGTGGCTATGAGAACGACTGGTCAAACAAGATCAAATGATAGTAGGATAAACCATTCTCTGTGGCTATGAGAATGACTTGTCAAACAAGATCAAATGATAGTAGGATAAACCATTCGCTGTGGCTATGAGAATGACTTGTCAAACAAGATCAAATGATAGTAGGATAAACCATTCTCTGTGGCTATGAGAACGACTGGTCAAACAAGATCAAATGATAGTAGGATAAACCATTCTCTGTGGCTATGAGAATGACTTGTCAAACAAGATCAAATGATAGTAGGATAAACCATTCTCTGTGGCTATGAGAATGACTTGTCAAACAAGATCAAATGATAGTAGGATAAACCATTCTCTGTGGCTATGAGAACGACTGGTCAAACAAGATCAAATGATAGTAGGATAAACCATTCTCTGTGGCTATGAGAATGACTTGTCAAACAAGATCAAATGATAGTAGGATAAACCATTCTCTGTGGCTATGAGAATGACTTGTCAAACAAGATCAAATGATAGTAGGATAAACCATTCGCTGTGGCTATGAGAACGACTTGTCAAACAAGATCAAATGATAGTAGGATAAACCATTCGCTGTGGCTATGAGAACGACTGGTCAAACAAGATCAAATGATAGTAGGATAAACCATTCTCTGTGGCTATGAGAACGACTGGTCAAACAAGATCAAATGATAGTAGGATAAACCATTCGCTGTGGCTATGAGAACGACTGGTCAAACAAGATCAAATGATAGTAGGATAAACCATTCTCTGTGGCTATGAGAACGACTGGTCAAACAAGATCAAATGATAGTAGGATAAACCATTCTCTGTGGCTATGAGAACGACTGGTCAAACAAGATCAAATGATAGTAGGATAAACCATTCTCTGTGGCTATGAGAACGACTTGTCAAACAAGATCAAATGATAGTAGGATAAACCATTCTCTGTGGCTATGAGAACGACTGGTAAAACAAGATCAAATGATAGTAGGATAAACCATTCTCTGTGGCTATGAGAACGACTTGTCAAACAAGATCAAATGATAGTAGGATAAACCATTCTCTGTGGCTATGAGAACGACTGGTCAAACAAGATCAAATGATAGTAGGATAAACCATTCTCTGTGGCTATGAGAACGACTGGTCAAACAAGATCAAATGATAGTAGGATAAACCATTCTCTGTGGCTATGAGAACGACTGGTCAAACAAGATCAAATGATAGTAGGGTAAACCATTCTCTGTTGCTATGAGAACGACTTGTCAAACAAGATCAAATGATAGTAGGATAAACCATTCTCTGTGGCTATGAGAACGACTGGTCACACAAGATCAAATGATAGTAGGATAAACCATTCTCTGTGGCTATGAGAACGACTGGTCAAACAAGATCAAATGATAGTAGGATAAACCATTCTCTGTGGCTATGAGAACGACTGGTCAAACAAGATCAAATGATAGTAGAGTAAACCATTCTCTGTTGCTATGAGAACGACTGGTCAAACAAGATCAAATGATAGTAGGATAAACCATTCTCTGTGGCTATGAGAACGACTTGTCAAACAAGATCAAATGATAGTAGGATAAACCATTCTCTGTGGCTATGAGAACGACTGGTCAAACAAGATCAAATGATAGTAGGATAAACCATTCTCTGTTGCTATGAGAACGACTGGTAAAACAAGATCAAATGATAGTAGGATAAACCATTCTCTGTTGCTATGAGAACGACTGGTCAAACAAGATCAAATGATAGTAGGATAAACCATTCTCTGTGGCTATGAGAACGATTGGTCAAACAAGATCAAATGATATAATCAGGATCAGGCAAATTACAGAACGATACCAACACAAAATCCTCGTTAAAAACCGGAAACACTTATATAATCATTAATACTTTTCATCATTTCACACTTTTTGTCGATGATTGTACTTGGAAGTTAAAAAAACTCATTTAGACATATCTTCTAAAACGAACTATACTAAAAATGTAACAATGTCAATGATAGCACATTATAAGTTATGGTAGCCACTTCAGACGACGTTCACAGAAAGTTATACAGATGTAAGATAAAATTATATTTACTTAAAGACTGGCTATATACTGACTCGAAGTGGATTTCTGATTCAACCCACCGTTTCTTTAGAAATGCCTGTACCAAGTCGGGGTCATTACGGTTTTCACAGTTTTCCGGTTGTTGACTGATTTTGTCTGTTTATATAATTATGAGTTTTGACTTTACCTTTGTAAGATTGTTCGGAGTTCGGTAATTTTGTTATTACCCTTATTTCTTTTTATGATCAAATCTGAATATTAAAACAGAACCCTAATAACATGAAATAATAATGTTAATTAATTGATTTTTATAAGTAAATAAATGAGTGCCATAGTAATACAAATGTATACCCTTTTTGTCTATTTTCAGATCCGAATGTGCCGAGACAAGAATTACATATCCTTACAAGAAGAATGCAAAAAATCATATTGTTACCAATTATTCTGTGTTTTATTCTATAAATTAATGAAAGAATTTTCATGCAAACCTTGTGTTTCATATGTTAATCAAATGATTATGTACAAATAATGACAATTGCATCTCTATTATGTTCCACACACACACACACGTGGTGTTTGATTGTTATATATAACATAGTTATATGTGTTGTAAGCCTCCACATGACATGCGTTTGGTGAACTGAAAACACACAAGAACAGCTTCAAGATATCAAAGATGTCACCAGAAACATAAACCAAAGAAGGACTTATAATGTAATGGACAAACTATGGTTCACAAACCTGGGGTTTTATGTGCTTTATTTAGGAAGTTTACATCTATATCTTCTCTCCCAATCGAAAATCCAAGAATGACCGCAGCCACAAGTATAAAAAATTATGTCCCTACGGGAGAAATGTTTTTAAAAGACTACATCTCTGAAATGAGAAAAAACTAAATCAATCTAAGAAGGAATGTTTAATGGATGATGGATCTTTACAAAGTCTGTTTTTCTTTGTTCCAATTGGAAATCCAAGATGGCCATCAATGTCTGATGAAAGATATCAGTAATTGTTCTCAGAGTTCTTGTTCTTCATTCCCTCATATAAATTAATGTTTCAACTTTTACAAAATTCTTGTTAAACTGAATCTAAACTCACCCAAACGAACACCGTCGAATTGGAATCCGCCGATCTCTTGAACCTCTACTCTGATAGGCGTATGCATATGTATCAAACCGAAACTTTTTAATTCCTCTGAAGACGGTTTACTCGTGTTAATGTGCACATTAAAAATTGGAGGGCCCATCTTTTTCACGAATTTACATTTACAGAGTTAAACTTGACTTGAAGCTAAAATTGCTGGAGACTTTGGATCGTTATACGTTGACTGTTTTACCAACATCATTCTATGCCAAGCGTCACGTACAAAAATGTCGATGACAGCGAGCTTAGTGTTGAGCGCCGAAACATCCGAGGAGTTCCGAGTGGACAAACCTTCCTAGCTACATTGTAGCAAACAGTAATTAATCCTGCTATTGTATTGTACATGTTTATGTTGTCATTTATTTTTGTGATGGTATGTGGTCTATTTGAGTGAAAGCGAATCAATGCAGGTGATCAAAACTGATGAAATATTATTAAAAAAAATATAGATACGAGTTTTCATCAGCGTTCATTGATCAGCGTCTTCCAAATATGGTTCAACGTTTATTTGCTGACGTCATACATGACGCGATTTGGCTTATGAATATTCATGAGCAAAAAGTACCCATGATTGCTGGCTATGGTGAAGATCCCATTAATCGGTTTTAACCCACCACATTTTTGTGCATGTCCAAAGCCAGGACCGGGATTTTCAACATTTTATGTCGGGGTATTGTTTATGCTCAATGAGTTCAGGTGACTATTCGTTTTGTTGTCAGTGGAGAAAATGGTTGACCATCACCGCTTAAACTTTCTTTTCATAAGTCAATATCAAACAATATAAAAACCCAAAACGACAGAACGAGATTTAAATCAGCTACAATGTATCGTTTTGTCCTCTTGTCTTTATGGCGCGGTGAGAGAAAGTTTTTTTTTTGAAAACTTTATATTTATTGTACAAAACACATGTATAAATATTACAACATACAGAAAACAGACATGCATATTAGTATAAACAGAAGGATATTGAACTTAATAAAACATTTATAATTTGACTGCAAATGTAGCAAAGCCATAACCAAACACACATACAATTTGCGTAGATATCAATATAGCGCTGTTAATAAAAAAGTATACGAGGTAGGAAACAATACCTTAATACTATATAAATATTGATCAACGGCCCATTGTATTTTTCTAGAGTTAAGTTTTTGAAAGAAATGTGTTTTTCTAAAACCAGATTTTCTTTTAAATAATTCTTTAATGCTTCAAAGTTGACCATTCCTTCATTTACTTTTGTTTTAAAAATATAAAATTTTGTTAACAAGATTATCTTATTTTTAATTAAATTAGCATCATAAGGATGTAGTAGGCCAAACATAGCTATCTCCAAGTTCAATGGAATTTCAATATATGTCATTTCAAAAATCCATCTGTTCATTTCATGCCATAAGTCTGAGACTTGATGACACCCCCATAGTAGATGTTCAATAGTCTCTGGCTCTTCTTTACAAAAAGTACACAAGTTACAATCCTTTACTTTTATTTTGTAAAGAAAAGTGTTTTTTCCCAATATTCTATGGATAATTCTATATTGAAACCAGCAAAGTTTGTGTTTTTTGTATGCTTTGTACAATGAAAGTGAATATTTTTCCACCCAATATCATATTTGTTTAGGATGTTTTCCCACTTCCGTTCTGCAGATATTTGTACTGTCTTTCTATTTAAGACATTGTACATATCCTTTGAGCCTTTCCTAGATTTAAGAAAAAGGCCAATGTTGAATGGCATTAATGGCTGAGGATTGTACATTTACACCAGTATAATGCAGCCATTTTTTAACGGTAAGGGACCGACCATTTAACTTGAAGGGGTGGGGGGGGGGGGGGGGGTTATGGTTTTTTGTTTCGTTCAGAATTTTTTTTTCCGACAACACGAGAATTAGAATATTTATTTTTTTTGTCGCGCAAAGCGCGAAATTTTTTTTCCAGAATTCAACATTAGGTTATATGACAAAAACTCTGAATCAGATTTTTTTTTTCCTCCACCAAAATCAGAATATTTTTTTCAGCAACATTGGGAATCAGAATATTTTTTTTGAAAAAAACCATAACCCCCCCTTCAAGTTAAATGGTCGTGCCCTAAGAGTTATACCATAAAACTGCAAGAACATTGGTCTTCAATTATATGTCTGCTGGAAATCTTGAAATGACATAATATTGCCTTGATTATCAATGAGATCATTAACTGTCCAAATTCCCCTTTTTGCCCAATTTTTTTAATAAACCATAAAATTGCCAACTTTAATACTATTATTATTCCATAATGAAGTCGACAGGACATCTCCTGGATATCGAGGTAAATCTCCGTACCCAAGTAAGTTTAAGCCCTTGAATAAAAGCCTTTAAGTTTATCATTTTCAGGTCATCCCAGCAGTAGTCCTGAGAAATTAAATCTCTCTTTACTTTATTTGGTTTATCATCCCAAATAAATGAATAAATTTTACTGGTCAGTTGGCGTATCATATTCTCATCTGGTCCTGGGATGGCTAAAAACAGATGATTCAATTTGGACATGATTAAAGTTTTGATAATAGTAATTTTTCCAAATGGAGTAAGTGTTTGTTTTGACCATCTGTTTATAGTATTTTCTATTTCTTTGAGTCTAGGTTTGTAGTTAAGTACTATCATCTGATCTAAATCAACAGAAAAAGTAATTCCCAATAGTTTAAATGTACTGGAGCCCCATTTCAGTCCCCACTTGACACATATGTTGTCCTGACTATGTTTCTTACTACCTATCCAAATCACATTTGTTTTTTCTAAATTAATTTTGAGTCCCGAGATTTCAGCATAAAATTGGAGAAGGCGGAGAGATGCATCAAGTGAAGCAGGAGATCCATCCAGAATCAGTGAGGTATCATCAGCGTACTGAGACAATCTATATTCTGTGTCGTCAATTGTTATACCCTTTATTTCCCTACTCTTCTTCACTAAAATGCCTAAAATTTCATCACATAGTAAAAAGATGTAGGGAGAAAAAGGGCCCCTTGTCTGAAACCTATTTCTACATTAAAGAATTCTGACAAAGAGCAATTTTGTGTAACGGCTGAGGTAATATCCTTATAAAAAGTTTTTACCCATTCTATCACAGACTCTCCAAAATTAAAGAATATCAATGTGTCATAAATGAATGACCAAGAAATCGAATCAAATGCTTTTTCAAAATCAATAAGTAAAAGTATACCAGGAATGTCATTTTCTTCTGTAAAATGTAATATATCATAGATAAGACGACAATTTTCCCCAATGTATCTTCCTGGGATAAAACCAGTTTGATCAGTGCTGATTAAATGTGACAAAACTGATTTTATCCTTTCTGCTATACAACTAAAGGCCAATTTATATGTAGAATTCAAGAGGGTAATTGGACACCAATTTTTTTTAAGAATTCTTTCGATTTACCTTCTTTTGGGATACAAGTGATCACTCCCTGTCGCTGTGTGACAGACATTTTTTTTGTTGATATCCATAATTAACACATCTGAAGACAAATTTTCCCACATCGATCCAGAAAAATTTAAAGAAGTAAGCTGTAAAGCCATCTGATCCTGGGCTCTTGTTATTTTTCATGCGTTTTAACGCTGACGTCAATTCGGGTAAACTAATTTCCCCTTCCAATGATTGACTGCGAGCTAGCACTATAAAAATCCAACTTAGCGTGTTGGTCTTGTACAAAGCGGACCTCATCATCATCTCACTGAAAATTAACTTGTTCTCGCCATGACATAGCTGGAGAAAAAAATTGCTGAATTGGCGTTAAACAACTCTGTACTGTAACAATTTTTTTTATTGTAGAAATCCTAGTAGATATTTATAGTCTAGTGTTATTGCATAGACAATATTATTTACTACAAATTATTACTTGGCAGTAGACATATTTCAAATGCTTTCCAATAAACGGGAAATGCTCAAGTCAACTACAATAAAAAAAAATGTGTTCTTACAATTTATGATTGATTAATATGATAAAATATCTTTCCTAAAAGTAAAAAAAATATTTTTGAGAGAGAGAGAGAGAGAGAGAGAGAGAGCTGATGTTCTCAAATAGTGAATTATTATTATTATTATTACATTGTGGCACATTTAGGTGCATTTTGTTTTCCAATTGTTCTAAAGTAACAATTAATGTAAATAGCAGTGGCTAATATCACCTTCATTAAGCTTCATATTAATTTATTGAGATGGTGGGATGGGTAGATTTTTTTGGGGTAAATGATTATCCCTATATCCCAATAAACCCGATATTATTTTGTTAATATAATACAATAATTTATAAGAATAATGTTATTATTATATTATGGGTCTCGTTGATTATTTTTTAAGAATCTACAGTTGGAGTGTATTCTCCATTACTTATTTTAATGACAACAAATGATCTACAAAGATATTATTTTTCAGTAAGCACAAAGACAAATTATTTTATTTTCAGAGAAAATTCAATTTATAAATGTTTATTTACTTTTAGCTTGTTGATGGTGAAATTAATCATTTACCCCAAAAAATCTACCGATCCCACCACCTCAATAAATTAATATGAAAACACAGGGAACATAGATCACTTTTATGAAAATTCTAAAGCTCGATGTCACCCCACTTCCACTTTCTTGTCTAGCCTTACAGCTTGCCACCAGCACCACTTCTACTCCTATGCTTCTGAATATGAAAAACGTGTTCACAAAATGCCACTTTCTGTATGAAACAGTAGAATAGCAATAAAAGCGCTATTCCTTACTTTAATTTGTGTCTTTAGGTGTAATATTGGATAGTCTCTCATGTTCATTTACATCCCATATCCGTTCTTACTAATTTATCTGATATTAAAGGCACTTATTCACTTCTAGAGTCTATTTGTTTGAAGTACAACGTATTTTTGAGACAACTGAGAATTATTTTAGTCATCTCAAAAGGATTAAAGACAAAAATGGAATGACATTAACCTAGTCAGAAGAGAAAAATACAAAAAGAACATGTGATATTAGTGATACAGCACGACTACAAATACATACAAGATCGTGGACAGGATACAGCACGACTACAAATGTATACAAGATCGTGGACAGGATACAGCACGACTACAAATGTATACAAGATCGTGGACAGGATACAGCACGACTACAAATGTATACAAGATCGTGGACAGGATACAGCACGACTACAAATGTATACAAGATCGTGGACAGGATACAGCACGACTACAAATGTATACAAGATCGTGGACAGGATACAGCACGTCTACAAATGTATACAAGATCGTGGACAGGATACAGCACGACTACAAATGTATACAAGATCGTGGACAGGATACAGCACGACTACAAATGTATACAAGATCGTGGACAGGATACAGCACGACTACAAATGTATACAAGATCGTGGACAGGATATAGCACGACTACAAATGTATACAAGATCGTGGACAGGATACAGCACGACTACAAATGTATACAAGATCGTGGACAGGATACAGCACGACTACAAATGTATACAAGATCGTGGACAGGATACAGCACGACTACAAATGTATACAAGATCGTGGACAGGATACAGCACGACTACAAATGTATACAAGATCGTGGACAGGATACAGCACGACTACAAATGTATACAAGATCGTGGACAGGATACAGCACGACTACAAATGTATGCAAGATCGTGGACAGGATACAGCACGACTACAAATGTATACAAGATCGTGGACAGGATACAGCACGACTACAAATGTATACAAGATCGTGGACAGGATACAGCACGACTACAAATGCATACAAGATCGTGGACAGGATACAGCACGACTACAAATGTATACAAGATCGTGGACAGGATACAGCACGACTACAAATGTATACAAGATCGTGGACAGGATACAGCACGACTACAAATGTATACAAGATCGTGGACAGGATACAGCACGACTACAAATGTATACAAGATCGTGGACAGGATACAGCACGACTACAAATGTATACAAGATCGTGGACAGGATACAGCACGACTACAAATGTATGCAAGATCGTGGACAGGATACAGCACGACTACAAATGTATACAAGATCGTGGACAGGATACAGCACGACTACAAATGTATACAAGATCGTGGACAGGATACAACACGACTACAAATGTATACAAGATTGTGGACAGGATACAGCACGACTACAAATGTATACAAGATCGTGGACAGGATACAGCACGACTACAAATGTATACAAGATCGTGGACAGGATACAGCACGACTACAAATGTATACAAGATCGTGGACAGGATACAGCACGACTACAAATGTATACAAGATCGTGGACAGGATACAGCACGACTACAAATGTATACAAGATCGTGGACAGGATACAGCACGACTACAAATGTATACAAGATCGTGGGCAGGATACAGCACGACTACAAATGTATACAAGATCGTGGACAGGATACAGAACGACTACAAATGTATACAAGATCGTGGACAGGATACAGCACGACTACAAATGTATACAAGATCGTGGACAGGATACAGCACGACTACAAATGTATACAAGATCGTGGACAGGATACAGCACGACTACAAATGAATGCAAGATCGTGGACAGGATACAGCACGACTACAAATGTATACAAGATCGTGGACAGGATACAGCACGACTACAAATGTATACAAGATCGTGGACAGGATACAGCACGACTGCAAATGTATACAAGATCGTGGACAGGATACAGCACGACTACAAATGTATACAAGATCGTGGACAGGATACAGCACGACTACAAATGTATACAAGATCGCGGACAGGATACAGCACGACTACAAATGAATACAAGATCGCGGACAGGATACAGCACGACTACAAATGTATACAAGACCGCGGACAGGATACAGCACGACTACAAATGTATACAAGATCGTGGACAGGATACAGCACGACTACAAATGTATACAAGATCGTGGACAGGATACAGCACGACTACAAATGTATACAAGATCGTGGACAGGATACAGCACGAATACAAATGTATACAAGATCGTGGACAGGATACAGCACGACTACAAATGTATACAAGATCGTGGACAGGATACAGCACGACTACAAATGTATACAAGATCGTGGACAGGATACAGCACGACTACAAATGTATACAAGATCGTGGACAGGATACAGCACGACTACAAATGTATACAAGATCGTGGACAGGATACAGCACGACTACAAATGTATACAAGATCGTGGACAGGATACAGCACTACTACAAATGTATACAAGATCGTGGACAGGATACAGCACGACTACAAATGAATACAAGATCGTGGACATGTTACAGCACGACTACAAATGTATACAAGATCGTGGACAGGATACAGCACGACTACAAATGTATACAAGATCGTGAACAGGATACAGCACGACTACAAATGTATACAAGATCGTGGACAGGATACAGCACGACTACAAATGTATACAAGATCGTGGACAGGATACAGCACGACTACAAATATATACAAGATCGTGGACAGGATACAGCACGACTACAAATGTATACAAGATCGTGGACAGGATACAGCACGACTACAAATGTATACAAGATCGTGGACAGGATACAGCACGACTACAAATGTATACAAGATCGTGGACAGGATACAGCACGTCTACAAATGTATACAAGATCGTGGACAGGATACAGCACGACTACAAATGTATACAAGATCGTGGACAGGATACAGCACGACTACAAATGTATACAAGATCGTGGACAGGATACAGCACGACTACAAATGTATACAAGATCGTGGACAGGATACAGCACGACTACAAATGTATACAAGATCGTGGACAGGATACAGCACGACTACAAATGTATACAAGATCGTGGACAGGATACAGCACGACTACAAATGTATACAAGATCGTGGACAGGATACAGCACGACTACAAATGTATACAAGATCGTGGACAGGATACAGCACGACTACAAATGTATACAAGATCGTGGACAGGATACAGCACGACTACAAATGTATGCAAGATCGTGGACAGGATACAGCACGACTACAAATGTATACAAGATCGTGGACAGGATACAGCACGACTACAAATGTATACAAGATCGTGGACAGGATACAGCACGACTACAAATGCATACAAGATCGTGGACAGGATACAGCACGACTACAAATGTATACAAGATCGTGGACAGGATACAGCACGACTACAAATGTATACAAGATCGTGGACAGGATACAGCACGACTACAAATGTATACAAGATCGTGGACAGGATACAGCACGACTACAAATGTATACAAGATCGTGGACAGGATACAGCACGACTACAAATGTATGCAAGATCGTGGACAGGATACAGCACGACTACAAATGTATGCAAGATCGTGGACAGGATACAGCACGACTACAAATGTATACAAGATCGTGGACAGGATACAGCACGACTACAAATGTATACAAGATCGTGGACAGGATACAGCACGACTACAAATGTATACAAGATTGTGGACAGGATACAGCACGACTACAAATGTATACAAGATCGTGGACAGGATACAGCACGACTACAAATGTATACAAGATCGTGGACAGGATACAGCACGACTACAAATGTATACAAGATCGTGGACAGGATACAGCACGACTACAAATGTATACAAGATCGTGGACAGGATACAGCACGACTACAAATGTATACAAGATCGTGGGCAGGATACAGCACGACTACAAATGTATACAAGATCGTGGACAGGATACAGAACGACTACAAATGTATACAAGATCGTGGACAGGATACAGCACGACTACAAATGTATACAAGATCGTGGACAGGATACAGCACGACTACAAATGTATACAAGATCGTGGACAGGATACAGCACGACTACAAATGAATGCAAGATCGTGGACAGGATACAGCACGACTACAAATGTATACAAGATCGTGGACAGGATACAGCACGACTACAAATGTATACAAGATCGTGGACAGGATACAGCACGACTACAAATGTATACAAGATCGTGGACAGGATACAGCACGACTACAAATGTATACAAGATCGTGGACAGGATACAGCACGACTACAAATGTATACAAGATCGTGGACAGGATACAGTACGACTACAAATGAATACAAGATCGCGGACAGGATACAGCACGACTACAAATGTATACAAGACCGCGGACAGGATACAGCACGACTACAAATGTATACAAGACGCGGACAGGATACAGCACGACTACAAATGTATACAAGATCGTGGACAGGATACAGCACGACTACAAATGTATACAAGATCGTGGACAGGATACAGCACGACTACAAATGTATACAAGATCGTGGACAGGATACAGCACGACTACAAATGTATACAAGATCGTGGACAGGATACAGCACGACTACAAATGTATACAAGATCGTGGACAGGATACAGCACGACTACAAATGTATACAAGATCGTGGACAGGATACAGCACGACTACAAATGTATACAAGATCGTGGACAGGATACAGCACGACTACAAATGTATACAAGATCGTGGACAGGATACAGCACGACTACAAATGTATACAAGATCGTGGACAGGATACAGCACTACTACAAATGTATACAAGATCGTGGACAGGATACAGCACGACTACAAATGTATACAAGATCGTGGACAGGATACAGCACGACTACAAATGTATACAAGATCGTGGACATGATACAGCACGACTACAAATGTATACAAGATCGTGGACAGGATACAGCACGACTACAAATGTATACAAGATCGTGGACAGGATACAGCACGACTACAAATGTATACAAGATCGTGGACAGGATACAGCACGACTACAAATGAATACAAGATCGTGGACAGGATACAGCACGACTACAAATGTATACAAGATCGTGGACAGGATACAGCACGACTACAAATGTATACAAGATCGTGGACAGGATACAGCACGACTACAAATGTATACAAGATCGTGGACAGGATACAGCACGACTACAAATGTATACAAGATCGTGGACAGGATACAGCACGACTACAAATGTATACAAGATCGTGGACAGGATACAGCACGACAACAAATGTATACAAGATCGTGGACAGGATACAGCACGACTACAAATGTATACAAGATCGTGGACAGGATACAGCACGACT
This sequence comes from Bathymodiolus brooksi, assembly GCA_963680875.1. Classification (NCBI taxonomy): domain Eukaryota; kingdom Metazoa; phylum Mollusca; class Bivalvia; order Mytilida; family Modiolidae; genus Bathymodiolus; species Bathymodiolus brooksi. Next base: position 3,662,723 of record OY804577.1, read on the forward strand.
ACAAATGTATACAAGATCGTGGACAGGATACAGCACGACTACAAATGTATACAAGATCGTGGACAGGATACAGCACGACTACAAATGTATACAAGATCGTGGACAGGATACAGCACGACTACAAATGTATACAAGATCGTGGACAGGATACAGCACGACTACAAATGTATACAAGATCGTGGACAGGATACAGCACGACTACAAATGTATACAAGATCGTGGACAGGATACAGCACGACTACAAATGAATACAAGATCGTGGACAGGTAACAGCACGACTACAAATGTATACAAGATCGTGGAAAGGATACAGCACGACTACAAATGTATACAAGATCGTGGACAGGATACAGAACGACTACAAATGTATACAAGATCGTGGACAGGATACAGCACGACTACAAATGTATACAAGATCGTGGACAGGATACAGCACGACTACAAATGTATGCAAGATCGTGGACAGGATACAGCACGACTAAAAATGTATACAAGATCGTGGACAGGATACAGCACGACTACAAATGTATACAAGATCGTGGACAGGATACAGCACGACTACAAATGTATACAAGATCGTGGGCAGGATACAGCACGACTACAAATGTATACAAGATCGTGGACAGGATACAGAACGACTACAAATGTATACAAGATCGTGGACAGGATACAGCACGACTACAAATGTATACAAGATCGTGGACAGGATACAGCACGACTACAAATGTATACAAGATCGTGGACAGGATACAGCACGACTACAAATGAATGCAAGATCGTGGACAGGATACAGCACGACTACAAATGTATACAAGATCGTGGACAGGATACAGCACGACTACAAATGTATACAAGATCGTGGACAGGATACAGCACGACTACAAATGTATACAAGATCGTGGACAGGATACAGCACGACTACAAATGTATACAAGATCGTGGACAGGATACAGCACGACTACAAATGTATACAAGATCGTGGACAGGATACAGCACGACTACAAATGTATACAAGATCGCGGACAGGATACAGCACGACTACAAATGAATACAAGATCGCGGTCAGGATACAGCACGACTACAAATGTATACAAGACCGCGGACAGGATACAGCAAGACTACAAATGTATACAAGACGCGGACAGGATACAGCACGACTACAAATGTATACAAGATCGTGGACAGGATACAGCACGACTACAAATGTATACAAGATCGTGGACAGGATACAGCACGACTACAAATGTATACAAGATCGTGGACAGGATACAGCACGACTACAAATGTATACAAGATCGTGGACAGGATACAGCACGACTACAAATGTATACAAGATCGTGGACAGGATACAGCACGACTACAAATGTATACAAGATCGTGGACAGGATACAGCACGACTACAAATGTATACAGGATCGTGGACAGGATACAGCACGACTACAAATGTATACAAGATCGTGGACAGGATACAGCACGACTACAAATGTATACAAGATCGTGGACAGGATACAGCACGACTACAAATGTATACAAGATCGTGGACAGGATACAGCACGACTACAAATGTATACAAGATCGTGGACAGGATACAGCACGACTACAAATGTATACAAGATCGTGGACAGGATACAGCACGACTACAAATGTATACAAGATCGTGGACAGGATACAGCACGACTACAAATGTATACAAGATCGTGGACAGGATACAGCACGACTACAAATGAATACAAGATCGTGGACAGGATACAGCACGACTACAAATGTATACAAGATCGTGGACAGGATACAGCACGACTACAAATGTATACAAGATCGTGGACAGGATACAGCACGACTACAAATGTATACAAGATCGTGGGCAGGATACAGCACGACTACAAATGTATACAAGATCGTGGACAGGATACAGAACGACTACAAATGTATACAAGATCGTGGACAGGATACAGCACGACTACAAATGTATACAAGATCGTGGACAGGATACAGCACGACTACAAATGTATACAAGATCGTGGACAGGATACAGCACGACTACAAATGAATGCAAGATCGTGGACAGGATACAGCACGACTACAAATGTATACAAGATCGTGGACAGGATACAGCACGACTACAAATGTATACAAGATCGTGGACAGGATACAGCACGACTACAAATGTATACAAGATCGTGGACAGGATACAGCACGACTACAAATGTATACAAGATCGTGGACAGGATACAGCACGACTACAAATGTATACAAGATCGTGGACAGGATACAGTACGACTACAAATGAATACAAGATCGCGGACAGGATACAGCACGACTACAAATGTATACAAGACCGCGGACAGGATACAGCACGACTACAAATGTATACAAGACGCGGACAGGATACAGCACGACTACAAATGTATACAAGATCGTGGACAGGATACAGCACGACTACAAATGTATACAAGATCGTGGACAGGATACAGCACGACTACAAATGTATACAAGATCGTGGACAGGATACAGCACGACTACAAATGTATACAAGATCGTGGACAGGATACAGCACGACTACAAATGTATACAAGATCGTGGACAGGATACAGCACGACTACAAATGTATACAAGATCGTGGACAGGATACAGCACGACTACAAATGTATACAAGATCGTGGACAGGATACAGCACGACTACAAATGTATACAAGATCGTGGACAGGATACAGCACGACTACAAATGTATACAAGATCGTGGACAGGATACAGCACTACTACAAATGTATACAAGATCGTGGACAGGATACAGCACGACTACAAATGTATACAAGATCGTGGACAGGATACAGCACGACTACAAATGTATACAAGATCGTGGACATGATACAGCACGACTACAAATGTATACAAGATCGTGGACATGATACAGCACGACTACAAATGTATACAAGATCGTGGACAGGATACAGCACGACTACAAATGTATACAAGATCGTGGACAGGATACAGCACGACTACAAATGAATACAAGATCGTGGACAGGATACAGCACGACTACAAATGTATACAAGATCGTGGACAGGATACAGCACGACTACAAATGTATACAAGATCGTGGACAGGATACAGCACGACTACAAATGTATACAAGATCGTGGACAGGATACAGCACGACTACAAATGTATACAAGATCGTGGACAGGATACAGCACGACTACAAATGTATACAAGATCGTGGACAGGATACAGCACGACAACAAATGTATACAAGATCGTGGACAGGATACAGCACGACTACAAATGTATACAAGATCGTGGACAGGATACAGCACGACTACAAATGTATACAAGATCGTGGACAGGATACAGCACGACTACAAATGTATACAAGATCGTGGACAGGATACAGCACGACTACAAATGTATACAAGATCGTGGACAGGATACAGCACGACTACAAATGTATACAAGATCGTGGACAGGATACAGCACGACTACAAATGTATACAAGATCGTGGACAGGATACAGCACGACTACAAATGTATACAAGATCGTGGACAGGATACAGCACGACTACAAATGAATACAAGATCGTGGACAGGTAACAGCACGACTACAAATGTATACAAGATCGTGGAAAGGATACAGCACGACTACAAATGTATACAAGATCGTGGACAGGATACAGAACGACTACAAATGTATACAAGATCGTGGACAGGATACAGCACGACTACAAATGTATACAAGATCGTGGACAGGATACAGCACGACTACAAATGTATGCAAGATCGTGGACAGGATACAGCACGACTAAAAATGTATACAAGATCGTGGACAGGATACAGCACGACTACAAATGTATACAAGATCGTGGACAGGATACAGCACGACTACAAATGTATACAAGATCGTGGGCAGGATACAGCACGACTACAAATGTATACAAGATCGTGGACAGGATACAGAACGACTACAAATGTATACAAGATCGTGGACAGGATACAGCACGACTACAAATGTATACAAGATCGTGGACAGGATACAGCACGACTACAAATGTATACAAGATCGTGGACAGGATACAGCACGACTACAAATGAATGCAAGATCGTGGACAGGATACAGCACGACTACAAATGTATACAAGATCGTGGACAGGATACAGCACGACTACAAATGTATACAAGATCGTGGACAGGATACAGCACGACTACAAATGTATACAAGATCGTGGACAGGATACAGCACGACTACAAATGTATACAAGATCGTGGACAGGATACAGCACGACTACAAATGTATACAAGATCGTGGACAGGATACAGCACGACTACAAATGTATACAAGATCGCGGACAGGATACAGCACGACTACAAATGAATACAAGATCGCGGTCAGGATACAGCACGACTACAAATGTATACAAGATCGTGGACAGGATACAGCACGACTACAAATGTATACAAGATCGTGGACAGGATACAGCACGACTACAAATGTATACAAGATCGTGGACAGGATACAGCACGACTACAAATGTATACAAGATCGTGGACAGGATACAGCACGACTACAAATGTATACAAGATCGTGGACAGGATACAGCACGACTACAAATGTATACAGGATCGTGGACAGGATACAGCACGACTACAAATGTATACAAGATCGTGGACAGGATACAGCACGACTACAAATGTATACAAGATCGTGGACAGGATACAGCACGACTACAAATGTATACAAGATCGTGGACAGGATACAGCACGACTACAAATGTATACAAGATCGTGGACAGGATACAGCACGACTACAAATGTATACAAGATCGTGGACAGGATACAGCACGACTACAAATGTATACAAGATCGTGGACAGGATACAGCACGACTACAAATGTATACAAGATCGTGGACAGGATACAGCACGACTACAAATGAATACAAGATCGTGGACAGGATACAGCACGACTACAAATGTATACAAGATCGTGGACAGGATACAGCACGACTACAAATGTATACAAGATCGTGGACAGGATACAGCACGACTACAAATGAATACAAGATCGTGGACAGGTAACAGCACGACTACAAATGTATACAAGATCGTGGACAGGATACAGCACGACTACAAATGTATACAAGATCGTGGACAGGATACAGCACGACTACAAATGTATACAAGATCGTGGACAGGATACAGCACGACTACAAATGTATACAAGATCGTGGACAGGATACAGCATGACTACAAATGTATACAAGATCGTGGACAGGATACAGCACGACTACAAATGTATACAAGATCGTGGACAGGATACAGCACGACTACAAATGTATACAAGATCGTGGACAGGATACAGCACGACTACAAATGTATACAAGATCGTGGACAGGATACAGCACGACTACAAATGTATACAAGATCGTGGACAGGATACAGCACGACTACAAATGAATACAAGATCGTGGACAGGATACAGCACGACTACAAATGTATACAAGATCGTGGACAGGATACAGCACGACTACAAATGTATACAAGATCGTGGACAGGATACAGCACGACTACAAATGTATACAAGATCGTGGACAGGATACAGCACGACTACAAATGTATACAAGATCGTGGACAGGATACAGCACGACTACAAATGTATACAAGATCGTGGACAGGATACAGCACGACTACAAATGTATACAAGATCGTGGACAGGATACAGCACGACTACAAATGTATACAAGATCGTGGACAGGATACAGCACGACTACAAATGTATACAAGATCGTGGACAGGATACAGCACGACTACAAATGTATACAAGATCGTGGACAGGATACAGCACGACTACAAATGTATACAAGATCGTGGACAGGATACAGCACGACTACAAATGTATACAAGATCGTGGACAGGATACAGCACGACTACAAATGTATACAAGATCGTGGACAGGATACAGCACGACTACAAATGTATACAAGATCGTGGACAGGATACAGCACGACTACAAATGTATACAAGATCGTGGACAGGATACAGCACGACTACAAATGTATACAAGATCGTGGACATGATACAGCACGACTACAAATGTATACAAGATCGTGGACAGGATACAGCACGACTACAAATGTATACAAGATCGTGGACAGGATACAGCACGACTACAAATGTATACAAGATCGTGGACAGGATACAGCACGACTACAAATGAATACAAGATCGTGGACAGGATACAGCACGACTACAAATGTATACAAGATCGTGGACAGGATACAGCACGACTACAAATGTATACAAGATCGTGGACAGGATACAGCACGACTACAAATGTATACAAGATCGTGGACAGGATACAGCACGACTACAAATGTATACAAGATCGTGGACAGGATACAGCACGACTACAAATGTATACAAGATCGTGGACAGGATACAGCACGACTACAAATGTATACAAGATCGTGGACAGGATACAGCACGACTACAAATGTATACAAGATCGTGGACAGGATACAGCACGACTACAAATGTATACAAGATCGTGGACAGGATACAGCACGACTACAAATGTATACAAGATCGTGGACAGGATACAGCACGACTACAAATGTATACAAGATCGTGGACAGGATACAGCACGACTACAAATGTATACAAGATCGTGGACAGGATACAGCACGACTACAAATGTATACAAGATCGTGGACAGGATACAGCACGACTACAAATGTATACAAGATCGTGGACAGGATACAGCACGACTACAAATGAATACAAGATCGTGGACAGGTAACAGCACGACTACAAATGTATACAAGATCGTGGACAGGATACAGCACGACTACAAATGTATACAAGATCGTGGACAGGATACAGCACGACTACAAATGTATACAAGATCGTGGACAGGATACAGCACGACTACAAATGTATACAAGATCGTGGACAGGATACAGCACGACTACAAATGTATACAAGATCGTGGACAGGATACAGCACGACTACAAATGTATACAAGATCGTGGACAGGATACAGCACGACTACAAATGTATACAAGATCGTGGACAGGATACAGCACGACTACAAATGTATACAAGATCGTGGACAGGATACAGCACGACTACAAATGAATACAAGATCGTGGACAGGATACAGCACGACTACAAATGTATACAAGATCGTGGACAGGATACAGCACGACTACAAATGTATACAAGATCGTGGACAGGATACAGCACGACTACAAATGTATACAAGATCATGGACAGGATACAGCACGACTACAAATGTATACAAGATCGTGGACAGGATACAGCACGACTACAAATGTATACAAGATCGTGGACAGGATACAGCACGACTACAAATGTATACAAGATCGTGGACAGGATACAGCACGACTACAAATGAATACAAGATCGTGGATAGGTTACAGCACGACTACAAATGTATACAAGATCGTGGACAGGATACAGTACGACTACAAATGTATACAAGATCGTGGACAGGATACAGCACGACTACAAATGTATACAAGATCGTGGACAGGATACAGCACGACTACAAATGTATACAAGATCGTGGACAGGATACAGCACGACTACAAATGTATACAAGATCGTGGACAGGATACAGCACGACTACAAATGTATACAAGATCGTGGACAGGATACAGCACGACTACAAATGTATACAAGATCGTGGACAGGATACAGCACGACTACAAATGTATACAAGATCGTGGACAGGATACAGCACGACTACAAATGTATACAAGATCGCGGACAGGATACAGCACGACTACAAATGAATACAAGATCGCGGACAGGATACAGCACGACTACAAATGTATACAAGATCAGGGACAGGATACAGTACGACTACAAATGTATACAAGATCGTGGACAGGATACAGCACGACTACAAATGTATACAAGATCGTGGACAGGATACAGCACGACTACAAATGTATACAAGATCGTGGACAGGATACAGCACGACTACAAATGTATACAAGATCGTGGACAGGATACAGCACGACTACAAATGTATACAAGATCGTGGACAGGATACAGCACGACTACAAATGTATACAAGATCGTGGACAGGATACAGCACGACTACAAATGTATACAAGATCGTGGACAGGATACAGCACGACTACAAATGTATACAAGATCGTGGACAGGATACAGCACGACTACAAATGTATACAAGATCGTGGACAGGATACAGCACGACTACAAATGTATACAAGATCGTGGACAGGATACAGCACGACTACAAATGAATACAAGATCGTGTACAGGTTACAGCACGACTACAAATGTATACAAGATCGTGGACAGGATACAGCACGACTACAAATGTATACAAGATCGTGAACAGGATACAGCACGACTACAAATGTATACAAGATCGTGGACAGGATACAGCACGACTACAAATGTATACAAGATCGTGGACAGGATACAGCACGACTACAAATGTATACAAGATCGTGGACAGGATACAGCACGACTACAAATGTATACAAGATCGTGGACAGGATACAGCACGACTACAAATGTATACAAGATCGTGGACAGGATACAGCACGACTACAAATGAATACAAGATCGTGGACAGGATACAGCACGACTACAAATGTATACAAGATCGTGGACAGGATACAGCACGACTACAAATGTATACAAGATCGTGGACAGGATACAGCACGACTACAAATGTATACAAGATCGTGGACAGGATACAGCACGACTACAAATGTATACAAGATCGTGGACAGGATACAGCACGACTACAAATGTATACAAGATCGTGGACAGGATACAGCACGACTACAAATGTATACAAGATCGTGGACAGGATACAGCACGACAACAAATGTATACAAGATCGTGGACAGGATACAGCACGACTACAAATGTATACAAGATCGTGGACAGGATACAGCACGACTACAAATGTATACAAGATCGTGGACAGGATACAGCACGACTACAAATGTATACAAGATCGTGGACAGGATACAGCACGACTACAAATGAATACAAGATCGCGGACAGGATACAGCACGACTACAAATGTATACAAGATCGCGGACAAGATACAGCACGACTACAAATGTATACAAGATCGTGGACAGGATACAGCACGACTACAAATGTATACAAGATCGTGGACAGGATACAGCACGACTACAAATGTATACAAGATCGTGGACAGGATACAGCACGACTACAAATGTATACAAGATCGTGGACAGGATACAGCACGACTACAAATGTATACAAGATCGTGGACAGGATACAGCACGACTACAAATGTATACAATATCGTGGACAGGATACAGCACGACTACAAATGTATACAAGATCGTGGACAGGATACAGCACGACAACTAATGTATACAAGATCGTGGACAGGATACAGCACGACTACAAATTTATACAAGATCGTGGACATGATACAGCACGACTACAAATGTATACAAGATCGTGGACAGGATACAGCACGACTACAAATGTATACTAGATCGTGGACAGGATACAGCACGACTACAAATGTATACAAGATCGTGGACAGGATACAGCACGACTACAAATGTATACAAGATCGTGGACAGGATACAGCACGACTACAAATGAATACAAGATCGTGGACAGGATACAGCACGACTACAAATGTATACAAGATCGTGGACAGGATACAGCACGACTACAAATGTATACAAGATCGTGGACAGGATACAGCACGACTACAAATGTATACAAGATCGTGGACAGGATACAGCACGACTACAAATGTATATAAGATCGTGGACAGGATACAGCACGACTACAAATGTATACAAGATCGTGGACAGGATACAGCACGACTACAAATGTATACAAGATCGTGGACAGGATACAGCACGACTACAAATGTATACAAGATCGTGGACAGGATACAGCACGACTACAAATGTATACAAGATCGTGGACAGGATACAGCACGACTACAAATGTATACAAGATCGTGGACAGGATACAGCACGACTACAAATGTATACAAGATCGTGGACAGGATACAGCACGACTACAAATGTATACAAGATCGTGGACAGGATACAGCACGACTACAAATGTATACAAGATCGTGGACAGGATACAGCACGACTACAAATGTATACAAGATCCTGGACAGGATACAGCATGACAACAAATGTATACAAGATCGTGGACAGGATACAGCACGACTACAAATGTATACAAGATCGTGGACAGGATACAGCACGACTACAAATGTATACAAGATCGTGGACAGGATACAGCACGACTACAAATGTATACAAGATCGTGGACAGGATACAGCACGACTGCAAATGTATACAAGATCGTGGACAGGATACAGCACGACTACAAATGTATACAAGATCGTGGACAGGATACAGCACGACTACAAATGTATACAAGATCGTGGACAGGATACAGCACGACTACAAATGTATACAAGATCGCGGACAGGATACAGCACGACTACAAATGAATACAAGATCGCGGACAGGATACAGCACGACTACAAATGTATACAAGATCGCGGACAGGATACAGCACGACTACAAATGTATACAAGATCGTGGACAGGATACAGCACGACTACAAATGTATACAAGATCGTGGACAGGATACAGCACGACTACAAATGTATACAAGATCGTGAACAGGATACAGCACGATTACAAATGTATACAAGATCGTGGACAGGATACAGCACGACTACAAATGTATACAAGATCGTGGACAGGATACAGCACGACTACAAATGTATACAAGATCGTGGACAGGATACAGCACGACTACAAATGTATACAAGATCGTGGACAGGATACAGCACGACTACAAATGTATACAAGATCGTGGACAGGATACAGCACGACTACAAATGTATACAAGATCGTGGACAGGATACAGCACGACTACAAATGTATACAAGATCGTGGACAGGATACAGCACGACTACACATGTATACAAGATCGTGGACAGGATACAGCACGACTACACATGTATACAAGATCGTGGACAGGATACAGCACGACTACAAATGTATACAAGATCGTGGACAGGATACAACACGACTACAAATGTATACAAGATCGTGGACAGGATACAGCACGACTACAAATGTATACAAGATCGTGGACAGGTTACAGCACGACTACAAATGTATACAAGATCGTGGACAGGATACAGCACGACTACAAATGTATACAAGATCGTGGACAGGATACAGCACGACTACAAATGTATACAAGATCGTGGACAGGATACAGCACGACTACAAATGTATACAAGATCCTGGACAGGATACAGCATGACAACAAATGTATACAAGATCGTGGACAGGATACAGCACGACTACAAATGTATACAAGATCGTGGACAGGATACAGCACGACTACAAATGTATACAAGATCGTGGACAGGATACAGCACGACTACAAATGTATACAAGATCGTGGACAGGATACAGCACGACTACAAATGTATACAAGATCGTGGACAGGATACAGCACGACTACAAATGTATACAAGATCGTGGACAGGATACAGCACGACTACAAATGTATACAAGATCGTGGACAGGATACAGCACGACTACAAATGTATACAAGATCGTGGACAGGATACAGCACGACTACAAATGTATACAAGATCGCGGACAGGATACAGCACGACTACAAATGAATACAAGATCGCGGACAGGATACAGCACGACTACAAATGTATACAAGATCGCGGACAGGATACAGCACGACTACAAATGTATACAAGATCGTGGACAGGATACAGCACGACTACAAATGTATACAAGATCGTGGACAGGATACAGCACGACTACAAATGTATACAAGATCGTGGACAGGATACAGCACGATTACAAATGTATACAAGATCGTGGACAGGATACAGCACGACTACAAATGTATACAAGATCGTGGACAGGATACAGCACGACTACAAATGTATACAAGATCGTGGACAGGATACAGCACGACTACAAATGTATACAAGATCGTGGACAGGATACAGCACGACTACAAATGTATACAAGATCGTGGACAGGATACAGCACGACTACAAATGTATACAAGATCGTGGACAGGATACAGCACTACTACAAATGTATACAAGATCGTGGACAGGATACAGCACTACTACAAATGAATACAAGATCGTGGACAGGATACAGCACGACTACAAATGTATACAAGATCGCGGACAGGATACAGCACGACTATAAATGAATACAAGATCGCGGACAGGATACAGCACGACTACAAATGTATACAAGATCGCGGACAGGATACAGCACGACTACAAATGTATACAAGATCGTGGACAGGATACAGCACGACTACAAATGTATACAAGATCGTGGACAGGATACAGCACGACTACAAATGTATACAAGATCGTGGACAGGATACAGCACGACTACAAATGTATACAAGATCGTGGACAGGATACAGCACGACTACAAATGTATACAAGATCGTGGACAGGATACAGCACGACTACAAATGTATACAATATCGTGGACAGGATACAGCACGACTACAAATGTATACAAGATCGTGGACAGGATACAGCACGACAACAAATGTATACAAGATCGTGGACAGGATACAGCACGACTACAAATGTATACAAGATCGTGGACAGGATACAGCACGACTACAAATGTATACAAGATCGTGGACAGGATACAGCACGACTACAAATGAATACAAGATCGTGGACAGGTTACAGCACGACTACAAATGTATACAAGATCGTGGACAGGATACAGCACGACTACAAATGTATACAAGATCGTGGACAGGATACAGCACGACTACAAATGTATACAAGATCGTGAACAGGATACAGCACGACTACAAATGTATACAAGATCGTGGACAGGATACAGCACGACTACAAATGTATACAAGATCGTGGACAGGATACAGCACGACTACAAATGTATACAAGATCGTGGACAGGATACAGCACGACTACAAATGTATACAAGATCGTGGACATGATACAGCACGACTACAAATGTATACAAGATCGTGGACAGGATACAGCACGACTACAAATGAATACAAGATCGTGGACAGGATACAGCACGACTACAAATGTATACAAGATCGTGGACAGGATACAGCACGACTACAAATGTATACAAGATCGTGGACAGGATACAGCACGACTACAAATGTATACAAGATCGTGGACAGGATACAGCACGACTACAAATGTATACTAGATCGTGGACAGGATACAGCACGACTACAAATGTATACAAGATCGTGGACAGGATACAGCACGACTACAAATGTATACATGATCGTGGACAGGATACAGCACGACTACAAATGTATACATGATCGTGGACAGGATACAGCACGACTACAAATGTATACAAGATCGTGGACAAAGCAACAAGTAGATATTTCCATTTTGATTTTGAAATACTGAAAGGTTTCTGCTTGTTATTACAAGTTGAATGGTTTTAAGTAATAAAAGTACACAGACGTTGAAAAGTAACGTGGTTTCCACTGGAAGACAACAACCATGTATAATGTTCGTACTATTGTTGGGTTGATTAAATGTGTAATGAGAACTACAAATGCCTATCAGAGGATTCCCTATCCCGTCTAAATATAACAGAGGTTTTGGAGGACTCTGATTAATTAAAGTTCGGGGAGACCATGTTGAGGCTAACCCAGAATCAGTTGACAACAGACGCGCAATAAAAAGGCGTGTTCGGATAACTGACTTTTATCTTCTTCCAGTGAATATTTAAATTGTACAAAACAGGTACCGTAATAGAATTGCAAGAAAATGGAAAGGAATTTAAAGAAAGCGAGCCGCGAATACTTAATTTATGCACAAATGCTAGAAACATTTCATCTACATGTTTAACGAGGTCTCCGGAAGGATAAAACGGAGTATTAACTGTAACTTTGACCAGTATATATACGTCCTTGACATAATCATAATATACAAATATAGAAGTAATAGTTGTTTTTCTTTTTGTACTTTTTGAAGATTTGTACTTAATATTGATTGAAGGGATAATTTTATATGTCTAAGACATATACAATACTTCACAGTATGGGTACCTGTGCGACGCAACTGACGTGTTTACGTAAAGTTTGTGGGCACGTTATCGTTTCCGATCGTCGACTGTCAAAACCGGAAGGGTTCAATGTAAGTTTTTATGTTGATATGTGGTAGTAAACATTGCTAATGGAGACAAAAAAATTACAGACACCCGCTGATATAATACCTTTATACGCCAGGAAAATTTAAAGCATATATGTTGAACGGGAATATCCTTTTTTTACACTTAAACTTTATTTTGATGTTGCATAAACATTGACATCATTGTTTTCTCGCTGAATTCAGCAAGGACGACCCTGATTTTTTTAAAGAAGCTTCTTAGTACAACCAATTATCACCACACAAAGTCATGTCTCGTTCCAATTTACAGTTTTTGTATAATTATAATCTTATCATTTACAATGACTGTGGGCATTTTAATGTTACACTGTGGGCTAGGAATACGTAATACGAACACATTTTCCACATTTAGATGCCCAGGGGCGGATCCAGAGACTCTGTTTACGGGGGGGGGGGGCTCAGTTATGGAGCAATATTTTCAATAATTGATGGAACCAACTGTAGTCCCAAAGCGGTTCTGGCGTGTAGGTCGGTAAACCTTGTTTTCATTTCATTTAGCGTACAGTAGAGAAGAGGTACAGTTATTGACTTCCTAAAGTAGTCTTCCGGACTCTGCTTCAACATTATCTCTCATTATTTGTCTCCCGCATATTCTAGGTTTTTTTAACCTCTATGTCTAGCGGTTCACATATTTTAGCACTCTCTCAAAACACTGGTGGATGAATTGTTCAACATTTGCTCTGCAGTCTAGTGAGCTCTGAATTAAATTTACGTTTTTTAAGGCTCTTCCTATGTCAAGTGATCTCTCTTGTAGTGATCTTGTAGAGGACCTTTGTAAGTTGGAATAACTTGTGTCCGATCCAAATGTTATATAGTTAACAATAAAATAAGTTTAATCTAAATCTAGTGATCTGCTGAGCCCTTTCTTAAAAGCCAGGCACATTTGAACAATAACAATGGTTACGACAAAATCAAAGTTGCAAATGGAATTCAACAAAGAAGTTACATCAGCTTCTTCTGGTCTGGTGTATGTGTGTTTTGGCAGTTTTGTAAAGCGCTCAAAGGTTTGAGCAATAGCAGGGGAAAAATCTAATTTAAGTCTGTTTTATTTCTAATTAATTTCAATTATTTTATATGTATTTATATTTTCATTTAGAGTATAAAATATGCTGTATACATATATTCAAAACGGAAACTCGTGTATTTTTTTTTTTTTTTTTGTAATACAGCAACATTTGCCTTTATTTTTTTTGGTTAAAATAAATGATATTTAAACAAAAAAATCCTTGAAAGAGCCTCAATTTACAGGTGTTGGTGGTTATACCTATATGAAATTGTGACACTAGACATGTATATATAATGGTTTAAGACAATACCTGATTAATTGGTATTTTGACAATACATTCATAAAAACTTCAAATGAACTTGTAAATTTGATTTAGTATAATTACCTCTTTGAATATTAATTCAATACAAAGAAATTAATTTGTATATTCTTTTACTTCCATCACACAGATCGAAACCATTCGATTAAAAGCCATATCGTGACGTTAATTAGCCTTGAAAAGCGTATGTTAATATTTGTGCTTGATTTATTCGACGAGGGGGGGGGGGGGGGGGGGGGGTAGGGGGCTAAAGCCCCCAATGCCCCCCCCTTGAATCCGCCACTGATGTCCACAGTCATTGGAAATGATAAGATTATATTTATACAAAAAATGTGAATTGGAACGAGACATGACTTTGTGTGGTGATAATTGGTTGTACTAAGAAGCTTCTTTGAAAAAATCAGGGTCGTCCTTGCTGAATTCAGGGGGAAAACATCAAAATAAAGTTTAAGTGTAAAAAAAGGATATTCCCGTTCAACATATATGCTTTAAATTTTCCTGGCGTATAAAGGTATTATATCAGCGGGTGTCTGTAATTTTTTTGTCTCCATTAGCAATGTTTACTACCACATATCAACATAAATACTTACATTGAACCCTTCCGGTTTTGACAGTCGATGATCGGAAACGGTAACGTGCCCACAAACTTTACGTAAACACGTCAGTTGCGTCGCACAGGTACACATACTGTGATACTTGTGCACTGTCGAAGCTAGTTCTAATAATAAAACCCTAAATGCTCGCTTACTCGCAAGGGTTATAACGGCAGGGGTTTCAAAGTTTTTTATAATAGGAGGTACTTCTTAAATTTTAGGAGGTACCTAAAAAATTAGACTGAGGGCCGTAAGGGGTCCAGGGGGCGGAAGCTCCCGAAATCTAGCATTTTGTGGACCAAAAAATGTACTTCAGAGACTGCAAAACATTAAGTGTTTATGAAAGGAAAATCCCATTAACTTTAGAGTTCAGATTTCACCAAGAGTGAAGACCATGCATAATGCCTGGATCCCCCCCCCACCCCCCCCACAATTTCTTTATTGAATATTTCAGTTTACAGAATTTAGCCAAGATTATTCATAGATAGTCTGCCACATCTTAAAAAAACCCAAAAGGACCATAAAGAGCTACGGTTCCGCAGCTAGACTTGACCAAGCCATTGTTATCAAAGCTTAAACTTCTCAAAATTCTTTTGTTGGCTTTGTCCTTTTCTTTTTCACAATACCTTGGCTTGTGTGTTTTTTTTACTTTATTACCAGTAATTAAACTCATCAAAGACCATTGGCAGGATCAAGACATAAGTGTCTTAGTTAATGAAACCAAGGACGTATATAGAATACGTCCTTGATGAAACATATAAATTTAATTTGCAATCATCAATCTTTAATAAAATTTATAATTTTTTAATAGATCAATACAAATATAATTAAACAAAAACAATATATATATTGTTACTTTCACGACTTATGTGCAAAAAAAATGTTCGAACAAAAACGATTTATTAACATTTGAATCACAAAAGTTAAATTATTTTGGAAAAAAGGGGGGCCGGTGTTACATACTCATTTTTCCCCCTACTCATTCTTCCCCCCGGAAAAATGAGTATATACTAGTTTTTCCCCCGGAAAGATCAGTATATACTCATTTTTCCCCCTGATTTTTAGGGGGGAAATCTGAGTATATACTGAAGTTTCCCCCTCATACTCAATTCTCCCCCTTTGCACTGATAGACTATACAAGGGCAATAACTCCTATAAGGGGTCGACCCTATGGAGACTTTTGTAGAGCTTTTGATGCTGAAGAAGGAAGATCACCTCTATTTTTCTCTATATGTAATACTTTTTGAAATATTAGCCAATGACTGCAGTTTGACCCCTATGTTCTATTTTTAGCCATGGCGGCCATGTTTTTTCATCGACGGATATATAATTCACAAACTATAGTCTACACACCCTAAGGATCATTCATACCAAGTTTGGTTAAATTATGTTCAGTGGTTCTCAAGAAGAATATCAAAATGTAAAAAGTTAACGGACGGACGACGGACGGACGGAAGGACGACGAACGCAATGTGAAGGACGGGGGGGGGGGTTCCGACCACCGGAACCCCCCTGGATTCTCCAATGGTTATCTGTTAATTTATTCTTAAGAATTTCAACTGTTTACAGTACACCGAGACACAACATAATTAGCTTTAAACTAAACAAACTATTTTGTGGTAGCTTGTTTGTTTGTAATCGATCATTTTAAATAAAGATCAGTAACTATAGAATGGCAGTGTCCATCAATGACGCATAACTATGAACGATACAATTATTAGTTCTACTGTCAAGAGTGTGGATTTGTTTTACCGAACATAATTATACCAATTTATCATATTATGTTCATTTCAAATAATGAACTAAACGGTAACAGTATTCTCTAAATTAAACTACTACTATGAGGGGGGAAGGACCCTTTTCAGGACTCCGGGATGGTGTTTTTTTAAGCTCGAGAATTCGGGATTGACCATTTCGGGATTCGGGATTGAAATTTTATTATATTCGGGACTTCTGGATTTCATAGAGGGGAAAAACTAGTATGAGGGGAAAAATGAGTATGTGTTAACACATACTTGGATTTCCGGGGGGAAAATTCAGTATATACTCATTTTTCCGGGGGGAAATCTCAGTATATACTCATTTTTCCGGGGGGAAAACTGAGTATGGGGGAAAAATGAGTATGAACACCGGCGTTTTGACATTACAATGGGGAAGGTCTAAAACGCGGAAGTGGGAAAACACGGAAGTAAGCCCAAAATGAGTACTTGAAAGATCATATCTTGATAAGTACTCAACCTAGGATAAAAATCTAAACGGATTCTTAAAGCTATTATTAAGATCTATCTTTTCAAGAAATAAATAATACAATATTTTATTATTTAGGTACTTAAAAGTTGACCGGAAGTGTCAAAAATGAGAACGGGCAATGGACAAATTTTTGACTTTGATCTCAAATGTATCAAAATTAAAAGACCCCGGTCAAAAACCGTTTAGATATTCTTAAAAACAATTTTATACTCTATCAGACGATATAAAATTCTGTTTGCTAAAATATTAGATAAAAGCACAATCTTGACCGGAAGCTTACCTTTTCAGAGTTAGCAGTCGCTAATTTTCAACTTTGATTTCAAATTTCTCAAAATTCAATGAACCCGGTCAAAAACCGTTTAAATATTCTTAAAGACAATTTTATACTCTATCAGATGATATAAATTTGATTTTATGGAAATATTGGTGGAAAGCACAATCTTGACCGGAAGCCTACTTTTTCAGAGTTAGTCAACGACGAATTTTCAACTTTGATCTCAAATTTCTCAAAATTCAAGGAACCCGGTCAAAAACTGTTTACATATTCTCAAAGACAATTTTATACTCTATCTGATGATATACAAATATTTTTGTTAAGGTATTAGATAAAAGCACAATGTTGACCGGAAGCCTAACTTTTCATAGTTGGTCGCTGATAATTGGACACGTTTTTCTCCAAATCTGCTTCAAGTAAAAGGTAGGCTTCCAGTCAAGTTTGTGTTTTTCAGCAATATTTTAATGAAATCAAACATATATGATCTTATAGGGTATACGATTGTCTTTAAGAATATCTAACCGGTTTTTGACCGGATTCTTTGAATTTTGAGAAATTTGATATCTCAAAAAATTATTTGAAAATTTGCCGATGGCTAACTCTGAAAAGGTAGGCTTCCGGTCAAGATTGTGCTTTCCACCAATATTTCCATAAAATCAAATTTATATCATCTGATAGAGTATAACATTGTCTTTAAGAATATTTAAACGGTTTTTGACCGGGTTCATTGAATTTTGAGAAATTTGAAATCAAAGTTGAAAATTAGACGACTGCTAACTCTGAAAAGGTAGGCTTCCAGTCAAGATTGTTCTTTTATCTAATATTTTAGCAAACAGATTTTTATATCGTCTGATAGAGTATAAAATTGTCTTTAAGATTATCTAAACGGTTTTTGACCGGGGTCTTTTAATTTTGATACATTTGAGATCAAAGTCAAACATTTGTCCATTGCCCGTTCTCATTTTTGACACTTCCGGTCAACTTTTAAGTACCTAAATAATAAAATATTGTATTATCTTGAAAAGATAGATCTTAACAATAGCTTTTAGAATCCGTTTAGATTTTTATCCTAGGTTGAGTACTTTTCAAGATATGATCTTTCAAGTACCCATTTTGGGCTTACTTCCGTGTTTTCCCACTTCCGCGTTTTAGACCTTCCCATTACAATGCAATTCGTATTTGAGCCATGTCCGGTCCTTTTTCAAGATTTCTAGTAATTTTCTATCCCTTATCTCCTCGTACCCCCTTTTAAAAATGTTTTTCAGCACACTTTCATTTCTGTGAACAACCGCGGTAGTGCCCCGTCAAAATATGTAAATAAATTAGCCATAGGTTTTTATTTTTTTATACCGGAAGTTAAACAATATGGACGGAGTTAAGCAACAAGACAGTACGCCCCAGAATGATTCGACCCTGTGTTTTAAATGGATAAAAAACATCGCACAAAATATTGTGTAGTCATATATTCATAATAATCATACTTATATTACTGGAGATTACACTAAATTGTGTTTGAACATAATTTGTAATCGGTCATTTTTTTATTTTGAAATGATGTAAGCTTTGTTCCGGTCCGAGTTTTACACAAGGATGAAAAGATATTGGGGCGAAAACATATCTATTTACCGCATGCGCAAACTGCTATTTACGATTCTAAGGTAAAGTTATTTTTAAAACAGGGAATATCCCATCAACTTGGTCGTGACGCAGTTGTTCGATTTGAATGCGAGAATTCAGCAATTGACGTGATCATTAATTTTTTATGAAAAATGTTCCACAAGCCTATCGACCATCGTACTTGTGGTTTTGACCACCGCTAATTTTGGGGGGTTCAGTAATTTCTACCGGTACTATACACGATCTCAGGCGGGTAAAAGTACCGGGTACCGGCCCACTTTGAAACCCCTGTAACGGGATGCCATTACACGTAATGGAGCAGCCGCCGAGATTTTTTGCGCTCGCTTACAGAGCTTCTGACGCCTGCATTTGTCAATAATAAGACATAACCTTTCCTTTTGTTCACATAGCCAGAAATGATGGGTACTTTGCTCATTTGCATATCTAAGATGGCGACGCCGGGACGTCTGCAGTATTCATATGATCTATATAGACGATATCATTCATAATTGCATGTGTGTCATTTTCTGAACTTGAAAATGATACATTGAATCAAGCTGAATTAAATGAAATAAAAATTAATGAAAACATTAAATATTCGAGGTTCCTGGACTAAATGAAAATCCGAGGCGACGAACCCTTTTTTGGCCTTAAGAGTCTATGTAAAAATGTCTGAAATACATGAAACTGGTGGCGTGTGACACAAAATTTAACAATGAATGACATTTGGCGACATATTTTCTGAAATTAATTTAGATTCCTCAATAATATATGTAATTATATTAACTAACCTTATATTTCTAGCTTCTAAACTCGGGGTTCCCACATTAAATATAATATGATCATTTTTGCATGATCGCGATATCAAAGACATGTCTAAAATCGTTACAAAACAAAAATATTTGAATTTTGACAGAAGAAAAACTTTGCGGAAATAAACAATAACTTTTAATTTTCGAATCATTGACGGACACATTGAATTTCCGTACTATAGGCTATTTTTGACAAATCTAATAAACGATCCATCAAGCTTGAAACTGCAGTCACGTGATCAAAATCTTATTTAAATATGATGAATATTTATGAGGAAAGTACCCTCAATTTCTGGATATGATTATTATAACAAGTTTTTATCACCTACCAGTATTTTAGAATGTAATTCCCACAAAATAAAAATCTTCTCTCTGAACATTTTGAATTTCGTCATTTCCGGCCTCACTATTTGGATGTCGATACCATATTTGGCGATTTAGGCGTGAATGTTTACATCAGCCGTCGTAAGCATCGTAGTAAGAAATACCATATTTAGAAAAGCTCCGCCTTCCGTAGTTTCCGGTTATGGAAAACGATCGATAAATTTGAACAAGGTTGTTGCTACCTTTGAAAAGCATATATTTCTCAGCCAAACCGATTTAACAAGGACTGGGATCATCAGTAATAGTTATAATGAAATGTTTGAAGCGTAAATAGTGAGTTTTTATGTTTCAACTGCAACTTTTTTTTTTGCTCCATTGTGATGAATGGGACCGCGTTGTAGCTTTGCCGAGACATAAGTTTGTCACAGGAGCTACATTATTGCAGCTATGTCGAAGCATATAGGTAATATGTGTATGAGGCTTAGAAACGGGGGAAAAGGCGAGGCTTTGCCGAGCCCTTTCAAGCGTTTCGCGCCGAATACACATATTTACCTATATACTTCGACAGTGCACATGTATTGTATTTATCCTGCAATTTTAAATCGTAAATAAACGTTTACTGGACGATGATAAAAGTATTTGAAATAATTTTGTATATGTATTTGAAAACAATATCCCCCGATGTGCCCCGATGTGGGCGGAGCTAATTACATTTGTAGTTCTATAAATTTATAACTGGCCAATATCAACAAAAATATTGGGCAGGCTATATTGGTCGGTAAATGCTGTCATTGCAGGATAAAAATAAATAGTAGTACCTGACAAAAGTTATTATTATTGGAGGAACCAATTAATACTACACAATGACCAAGGATGCTATGCTTTTTATTAATTAAAATCCCCGTGCTGTTTTATAACTTAAATTTGACGATTGGTGAAAACAGAGTCAAAGTAATTTTTCTGGTGAAAAGCCAAATGCATTTCGAAGTATTATTTAAGCTTGACAAATTTGTACACTATTCTGTATTTTTTAAACGGAAGTTATTTCTAATCAGACTGTATAAAGAACATTCTAAAATGAAATGTTCTTCTTTCTCTACTTTATTTTAGGTATAAAAACCGCAAATCCAATGCTGTAACCGGTAATTGGTTTTAGTTTAGAATTTCATAATGGAGGGCACATGCTGAAAACCCCCTGAAAAAACGCGAAAAAAACGAAACAAGTTGCACAAATATTTGCGGGAGATTGGCATTGGTACACTTAAAGATAGTCCTGTGAAGTAAATATGCTATTGCATCTACATATCATAAAACAATGTTGAATATCTTGTCCCGACGCGTGTTTATAATGGCATGCTGAGCATCATGCATGAAGCTCACAGGCACTTGTTTCTGGTAAAAAAAATATACCTAGATACACGCGATGACCTAGATTTTTTACAAATGAACCGTTACGTACCTTGTGGTATATATAGTATCTACGTATATTTTTTTTACCAGAAACAAGTGCCTGTGATGAAGCTCTCAATTTCAAATCGCAAAAAAAAAAAAAAAACAACAAACAACCAAACTTGTGATTTTGTATGAATTGAATGCATATCTTATTATCTATGCTTTATGCACTGTCAGCCATTCAAAATTACCATAAAACTGTTAGAAATGGTAATAACTTGCAACGTTTCATCGAACCAAAATATATAGCAAATTCAGTTCAAACAGATGTTTTAATTATGGACTTTTCTAAAGTTTTCTACAAAATTAGTCACAATCATCTCACACTAAAACTAAATTACTACGGGAGACAGTGTAAAGCGAACACTTGGATACATAACTTTTTATCTAATCTTATACAGGCTGTTTTACTGGAAGGAGAGACGTCAGATAATTACATACCAGTAATGTCTGGTGTGCCCCAAGGCTCTGTTCTGGGACCAAGTCTGTTCCTTTTTTACATTAACGGCATTCCTGATGGTACAACATCAACTGTTCGATCGTTTGCAGATGATGCAATAGCCTACCTGACAATAAAATCCAACAGGGATTGTACCACCCTTCAAGATGATCTAGATAAACTTAGTACATGTATATGGGGGGGGGGGGGGGGGAATGGAAAACACACACACACCATCTTGAACATGCAGATAAAGCAAAGTATTTGGTTGTCACATATCAGTCAGATAATAAATGGGATAGCCATATCACAACAAAAGCAAACAAGACACTTGGGTTCCTCCGAAGAAACATTAACATCAGTTCTACCAAAGTCAAAGCAACAGGCATATAAATCCTTAGTTCGACCATCACTTGAGTATGCCTGTTCTGTATGGGACCCATATACCAAAGAAGACATAACCCAATTTGAACAGGTACAACGTAGGACTGCTAGGTATGTTACTAACTGCTATCATAACAGCTCTAGCGTTAGTTACATGATAGGACATCTAAACTGGCGAAGCTTAGCAGATGGAAGAACAGATGCACGCCTAGTCATGCTATATAAGATCACACATGAACTAGTAGCTATATCAAAAACAGACATACTCATACCACCAGTTAGATTCTCCAGGAACATGCACTCTCTCTCATATCAAATACCATCCACACGTATACAACTTAGACAGCAATCATTCTTTCCGTGATCGATACGAAATTGGAACAGTCTCCCCCTGAACTCTGTGAAGAGTGACTGTTGAATCATTCAAATCAGCTGTTTCAGTTTTATCTTAAAATCTAAAATAAAACAAAATCTTTTTTGTAAAATTTGTTAATAATAGCGCTTGATGCGCAGTACCGCTAGTAATTGGCGGAACCTTCAATTAGTTGAAGGCGGCCTCTTATGAAGTAGAAGTAGAAGAACCAAAGATTTACTTTTACATTTGATTTAGTTGATCCGATATTCTAATGTTGTTTAGTCTCGTTGAAATTTTCCAAAGAAATTTTATGTTCTATATCTCCAGTCAAATCTCGTCACAAGCCATGACTGGGATGAGAAAGGTATCCCGGAATTTTTTTAATTGATCTCCCTAGGCATTTCGTAATCTTATTGAGATTAGACTTCTGAAGAAATTTTCTGTCTGTATTTCCATCCTAATCTCGTCACAAGCCGTATCAAAGGTATTCTGGAAATTTGAAATTTTACCCCAGTGCATTCAGATGTATATTTTGGCATGGACGGATTGTTGGACCAAGTGCAGGTAAGCTTTGATATATGGACCTATTTTCTTGTTCAAATCTGCAAAAATAATGATAATGTTGTATGGTTTTAAGTAGTTAAAGATGCATATTAGAAGATATCGCCCTAGAGTTGCTCGCCATCTTTGTTAACCTCAATAAATGTACCACATAATCAATTTCATGACGTTTTTAGCTATGGTACGTAATTCCATGTCAAATTTTATAAAGGTGTTGAATAATTTTTCCAATTATTGACATCGAGAAATGGACTATACTAAAAAACGTCATGAAATTGATCATATGATAATTATGTCTCTCCTTCAAATGAAGGGAGACATATAGAATCTAACACCGGGGAGAGTACAAGATAGGGAAATCTCCGACACCCGAGGGTAAGATTTCAATCGATCTCTTTACGAGGCTTGCCGAGTTAGAGAACGATGGTAATCTTACCCAAGGGTGTCGGAGATTTCCCTATCTTGTACTTTTTCCGGTGTTTGATTTTATTTCTCACTAAACACCTAATTGTATTTGTTTACATTCCATCGAGCGTGTTCCCGCAATTTATTTTTCCATTGCTGAAATAAATATTCGATTTATCCATATGCAACCGTATCTCGGCAGTATTTCAAATGTATTTCATCATAAAGTACAATGTATTTAATCAATATATTATAAATGTTACTACAACAGATAAATACCTGTAAACAAATATTTGAATTTGGTCAAAGGGAGGTAATTTCTATCTTTACGTTAGTTACTAACAAGGGAGAGCACTCTATTATTTACTCAAAGTAAACAAACATTGATTGGAAGAGAGCCTGAAAAAAAGAATCAAACACCGTGAAAGGTGCACGGTAGCTAGCCGAATATAATACATAAATGAATTTAGAAATACTTATGTAGTAGAATCGTGGTTGATTGTTTATTTTAAAAAGGAAAAGCATGGAGAATTGGGGGGCAGTTGACATAAACTGTACAGCATGCATTTGCCGGTAAAACGCACGTGATTTTTTTGTCTTGCACTAGTGCAAGATAAGAAAATCTCACATCGCTAAAAATAGGAACTGGTCTGTCTCAAAAGTGAGAAATATTGTTTTAGTCTGATTTTTTCTTCTGCTTCTTCTCAGCGAAGCTTGTCTGGACCATAACTTTTTTGTCTTTCCAGATAGGTCAATTATATTTGGTATGTGGGTGCATGACCATAAGGCGGTGTGTCACATACCATAATGACCTTCATGGGACCTTGACCTTTGACCTCAAGGTCAAATAATTGTTTTTTAAATAGTATTTTCTTGTCCGGTCCATAACATTTTTGTCTTTCGAAATAGGTCAATGATATTTGGTATGTGGGTGGATGACCATAAGGCAGTGTGTCGTGTACCATAATGACCTTCGTGGGACCTACACCTTAGACCTCAAGGTCAAATAATTGTTTTTTAAATAGTATTTTCTTGTCCAGGCCATAACATTTTTGTCTTTCGAGATAGGTCAGGGTTGGCCGGGAAATACATGTGTACCAGTGGCGGGAATTCCCAGTGGTAATTACCGGGAAATATCGTCCTGGGAAATACTCTAAATTTTAGCTCAAGTGAGAAATACTGGGAAATATGATTTTTAGATGTGATTAATTTCTTCAAAGTTGCTAAAAACTTAACATTTTAACACACAGTGTTGAAAATTACATCAGTTTAATAAATATGGATATACAGCCTAGGTGTAGGACCATTAAGAAGGACTTCAGGCAACTTTTAAAATTGTAATCTACATATAAACATAATATTTATACAAAAGACTTTTAAAAACATGTTAAAACTGTCACCACAATTTTATATCTACACTTTTCAGTTCAACCATACAGTTTCAGAGTTCACCAACCTATTTCATCTTTCCCCCTTAACATTCTGTAGCAAAAAACAAGCTTTCCTGCTTTAACATGACCAAGTCTATTTCTTAATTTTGACTGAATCATGACAAAGTTTGAGAAGATTCTCTCAATAGCAGCCAAACTTGATGGCATTTCTAACAATAGCTGATTGTTTTGCCAGGTTGTATACATGTAATCTAATATCCTAAGGGCATTTCCTTTATGCTATAGTATAATAATGACTAACTTTTTTAATTTGTTTTTACAAACTAATTAACACATCTTCAATAACCTTTAGAAATCAAATAGTCCATTTTGTAAAGACAAACAATAAACATGTCAAAAGCAGGTCAGAATAGGGTTTTAATCACTAAACAAAGGAGGTACAAAGTGAGGATTACAAGTAAAGAATAATTTTCTTAATATTTCTATCAAAATCAATATTTTTTTTAACAAATATCAATTTTCCAATATCAATTTTATATATCTGTACATTAACACTATCCATTATTTTTTTTTTTCTTTTCTGTAAGGCCAATATAGTTATATTTGTATCCATTAAAGATTTTTTATATGCAATTTTGGCCATACATGCAAAACATAAATATCAATTTAGAAGTTTCCTGTACCATTATATTTGCAAATTAAGAATCAATCTTATTTCCCAGTATTTCCCGCTTTTTTGCCAACCCAGAGATAGGTCAATGATATTTGGTGTGTGGGTGCATGACCATAAGGTGGTGTGTCACGTACCGTAATGACCTTCGTGGGACCTTGACCTTTGACCTCTAGGTCAAATAATTGTTTTTTAAATAGTATTTATTTAGTATGTGGGTGCATGACCATAAGGCAGTTTGTCGCATACCGTAATGACCTTCGTGGGACCTTGGCCTTTGACCTCAAGGTCAAATAATTGTTTTTTAAATAGTATTTTCTTGTCTGGGCCATAACAGTAAAATAATTGTTTTTTTAAATAGTATTTTCTTGTCTGGGCCATAACATTTTTGTCTTTCGAGATAGGTCAATGATATTTGGTATTCGAGATAGGTCAATGATATTTGGTATGTGGGTGCATGACCATAAGGCGGTGTGTCGCGTACTGTAATGACCTTCATTGGACCTTGACCTTTGACCTCAAGGTCAAATAATTGTTTTTTAAATAGTATTTTCTTGCCCGGGCCATAACATTTTTGTCTTTCAAGATAGGTTGTTGTACAGATGGCCGCATTAAGGGGAGACATAAGTTTTAGATATCTAAAACAGTTCTTCCTAGTTTTTATTTAGATCACAATATGTCGGACAACTCAAACTAAATTTTGCTCTTTATGGATCTTTAACTACATCAATCTGGTTCTTCTAACCCTATCAACCCCAAATTTATTATTGCCATTTATGGACAAGCACTAAACAGTGGTTATTATTAAATTAAGTATTAAAAAATGATAATAAAGACTTTTGGCTACCTACCTACCCTATTTTTTCTTCAAGAATGTTAAGCAGTTAATGGAAAAACAGGTTTGTTTTATTTTGGCCTTACACATATTAATTACAACTCTATATTACTATTGTAATGATTAAACTAAAAGATTCAATACTTGTACAACTCTATATTACTATTGTAATGATTAAACTAAAAGATTCAATACTTGTACAACTCTATATTACTATTGTAATGATTAAACTAAAAGATTCAATACTTGTACAACTCTATATTACTATTGTAATGATTAAACTAAAAGATGCAATACTTGTACAACTCTATATTACTATTGTAATGATTAAACTAAAAGATTCAATACTTGTACAACTCTATATTACTATTGTAATGATTAAACTAAAAGATTCAATACTTGTACAACTCTATATTACTATTGTAATGATTAAACTAAAAGATTCAATACTTGTACAACTCTATATTACTATTGTAATGATTAAACTAAAAGATTCAATACTTAATATTTCAGACTATGTGTCTTATATTTGTTGAAAATCACCATGACAACAGTTCCAAACCACATCACTAGTATTAATAATTAAAGATTCAATACTTGCTATTCCATACTATGTTATGTATCTTATATTTGTAGAAAATCACAATGACAACAATTCCTGACCACATCAAGAAAAATGTTAGAGCAGTACTTCTGTCAAAGGTTGGGGGAATCTTGGTCAGTGATTTTTGCAAAGACTACAAGAGCCTCCTCAGAGAACAACTGAACTACAAACAGTTGAAATATAACAATATTAATGACTTTATCAAGGCAATGCCTGATGTTGTAAGGTATATAGTATGATATATAATACTCAATTAATAGCTTTCAGTAACATGATCAGGGATCGAATTTCACAGGAAATACTTGCAAAATGTGAGGGAAAATTCTATTTATCGATTTCAAGCTAAAGAATACTATAATTTACATAGTTGCTAAATCACACGCTTTCTTGTCTGTTTACACGTGCTGTTTTCTTCATACGCCAGGTACACGCTTTCCAAAACTTTACATGCATTTTCGTAAAAATTAATTTCCGGTTTTTAGCTGTACCGCAATTCTCTGGATTTTTCCATCTCTCTGTTTTTGTCGATCATCGTTAATGCCAAGGTCGCGATTCGTGAATGGTTTCTTTTGTACCTGTCAGGTAAGTTTGTGAGTAGTTTTTACGATCCCCTTAACAAAATCATTTTGGGAAAATGTCCAGTGGTAGGAAGAGATCAATTTCTGGACTGGCAGCTTCATCCATTGAGCCTAATGCAAAAAGGAAACGATATTTCTGTACCTATCAAAAAGATTGGGAATCAAAGTTTAAGTGGATAAAAGGAAGCGATCGAGGGTCGAGTAATGCGTTTTGCACCCTTTGTAGCACACCTATTTACATTGAATCTTCTGCCAAAAGTGATGTAATCAAACATGCTAAAACTCAGAATCACTTGAAACTTGTTTCTTTCCAAAACCAATCAAAGCCTATTTCATCATTCCTGCCAGGTGCAAACAGTACCCTCAATGATAAGATCATTAAAGCTGAGACATTATTTTCTAACTTTGTTGCAGAACATAACCTTCCGTTTGCAATTTCTGATCATTTCAAAAATATTTGTAAGAAAATTGAAGAATGATACACTTTGCTCATTGCTATCATGTAAATTTAATCAAAATCGCCATTGTTATGAATATGCACCACTACAGTATAATAAAAGTTTACAGTAATAATGTGTTTTATTTGAAAGACTTTTAATTGGTGAAAAAACAAAGGATATGTGGGTAATGGCATAAAGACAACACAAAATCATCAAATTGTATGATTACAGATCAAAAAAGCTCATCACACGTTTTTACACGCTTTTTGGCATCTCATGTCATGTCATGACATGATTTCTCATTGCTGAAGGTTGACAACTATGACTATAATAGTATGCTTAAGAACCAGCAAGGATTTTGGAGTTGGACAGATTAATATACATGATATAAACTGATAGGGAAGCTTAAATACAAAATGTTTATCTTAAGAACCAGGGATGAAAATGCAATATAGTAAATAGTATAAATCATCATTGTGATATTTACATTCAAGTTGGCACACATTTAGACCTAGGGTATATGAGGTCTGAACTCTTGTGGTCCAAAAATTGAAATAGACTACAAAGAGGAAATTAAACAAAAATTCATAGAAGAACCAAGAATGGAAATGCAATTGTATTTGGTATGTTATATTAATGAATGTTTGAGGGATTACATTTGTTTTACATGGTACAATAAGTTATAAAATAAACATTCTTACCAGATAAGTTATACAGGCTCATGTTTGTGTAAATAGTGTCAATATATTATAATCAGTTTTAATCTAGACAATAAATTATATAAATTATATTAATTATATAAATACTCAATGTTCTCGACTGATGCATTTTTTCCCCTTTTATTCTCCATCAATAAAAGTCACTGCAAAAATATGACCTAAATGTTATTGAAAGTGGCATTAAACACACATAGCCTAATCCAATCTTTATTGAAAAGTTAAAATATATATGTTGTACTGCTTGTTACTTTATTTGACTTCTTTGTTTTATTGTAGACTAGAGTTCAGTAATAAAGACATGGCTTACAGGATGTTTGGAATTGTTGATCCTGCGAGTAGTTACACACCATTGGTTGCCAAGATGGCTGCAGGTAGTTCTATTGTTTACAATCTATATATAATAGTAAATGTGATGTTTTCATCATGAGTGTAATGGACTATAATCAGCAGTCTCTTTCTTCCTCGGTAAATGGATCTTTTCTATGTGAAACAACTCATAGAAGACAGTTGTACATGATACTTTCTTCCGTTTTGATGCGTTTTCTATGTAAGACAAGCCATAAAGACAGCTGCGCGTGACCTTGTCTTACATGGCATTGTCAGCCAATCAAATCGGCTGAGTATAATCAATGGAGTCCGCTTCTACGACTGCTGTAGTAATATAAATTGTCGTCTTAGTAGATCTAAAAAAGCTTCAAATATCAATTTTACCTGAATTTTAACTGATTTCCCTTATAGATTTAATGCGGTTTTAAATAAGTGTTTATTTACTGCATTGCACGTGGCATTGTAATATTTTATGTAGTAAACATGACATTGACATGCGAATGAATGAATGAATGAATGAAATAGACATGCTTTGTTTTTAAGATGAAACGGAAGAAACGGGTACTTGCACTCGTCCTTATTGAAGATCTGGGATTTATTCCACTCGTGAGAGAAATTCAGCGTATTTCCACTCGTTCCGCTACGCTCCACTCGTGAAAAGACGGAATTTCTCACACTCGTGGAAGAAATCCCAGATCTTCAATAGGGACTCGTGTAAGAACCTATTAGTCTTGTATGGGGCACTTGTTCAATTAATTATAAATATCTCACAGCTTAAATTATCTAGGAGATAGCCTGAAATTTACCACATTTTGTCATGTATGCAAAAATTTTACAGTTGTATTAGGCTAGTTATAATAGTTTGTGTGCAATAACTTTTGTTCTAGTTGACCGATTCTTATGAAATATAACACAATGATCATTGAAACAGAATAATTGTTGGGAAAGATTGAGAGAAAAAAAGGGGGGGCTGTTTTCTTTTGTTTTGTCTGTGGAGTGTTTATTGTTCATCTGATTTTAAATCACCTCACCCAAAGGGTCCTGTAAGCTTTTTCCATCACTTGATGTCCACTGTCGTCGTCCATGTTCATTATCATATATAACTATTTTATAAATCTCCTGTAGCATCTCTAGGCCCAATTTGAACCAAGCTTGAAAGTAGTTGAAGTCTTGTTGTGAACATTTGAGATCTATAATAATAACTTCTTTAAGGAGATCTTTGAGTTATGTCCTTGAAAAATAATAGTAATTATGATATATGATCCCTATCCATATATACTAGAGTTATTGCACTTTGTTGAACAAAATAGATCTGTTTGTTATTATTTGATTCTCTATGTAAACACATTTATTAGAATCTTTAATTTGGTGTCATTTTCTCAGATCAAGCTAAAATATAAAATTAGGTCGATTTAATGTATTGTAATGTTTATCATGAGTTAAGAACTTCAGTGTGAAGGTTTCATACGAGTTCCTAAATGAAAAGTACATAAAATTTGTTTTGAACTTTCCATCTTTTAGATATTAGGGCAGGTCTTAAAGTTGCTATAATAGTTCATACAAATAAAATGCATCACATACAATGTATGCTAAAAAGAATTCTACAAGTTGTATTGTACTCGACCACGTTGGTGATGTAATGAATAGTGTGCTCGTCCTAAATGCGGTAGATCATAGGTTCGATCTCTGGTCTGGTCAAACAAAAGACTATGAAATTGGTATTTGTTGCTTTTCCGCTAAGCATGCAGCAATAATGAGAAAATGGAGAAACTGGATGACTCAGAATCAGGATAGTGTGTCTGAGTGGAGCTACGGACTCGTTTCAGTGTGAATTACTATAAATATCCAACTAAGGATGTTAGTTTAATACAAATTACACATCCTTATTATCTCATCGAATGCAACTTGTTCTCGCCATGTTGCGATAGTTGAAATATTGCTCATTTGATGTTAAACAACGATCACTCACTCTCAAATTGTCCTGTCTAAAGTTATGCGCCTTAAATTTATTAAAAATGTACAAAAATGCTATATCACAACAATTTTTCCCTCAAACATATCACTTATTTCTAACAGCATGCATTTTAAAGTTATCTGCCCTGTCAACCACACAAAAGTTCAAAATACCAACAGTCATAAGAAAAATACATGGTGATATCTTTAAAAAAAAATGAGATCTTTTTTAAAATAATATTTGAACATTGTTGTTAGTAACCACGACAGCGAAACTTGTTTATTTTGCTAATATAATAATAATAGAGAAACATTTCAGATGGAATTTATCTATATGATATCAGACAATTTATCTATATGATATCAGACAATTTATACTGTGGCAGACAGTTTTAGTGTTGGATAAAACCAGATTACCCACAGATAACCACTGACCTGTTGTAAGTCACTGACAAATTTGATCATGTAAAGTTATATCAAGTACAGCTGGTTACTTTAATGGTTATAGGAACTGATTGCATGGAAACTACTAGACTAGTGTGGTCACAATGAACCCTACTATCAGATAGAATGGTCCATATAAAAAACACATCTGTTCAAATATATGATTAGTTGTGATTATTTTATCATATGTAATACACAAAGCCACAAGGAGTTTTAACTTTCACTTTCAATTTATTGTATGTTGTCTGTTTTTGGTAGAAAATCAATTTTGAAAGCACTGGTTCAGTTTAAAACAAACTTGGCTATTTTTCTTGAGAGGTCCCCATTCAAACTTAAGTCCGACAATCTATTCATCCATGAATAAAATCTTTATAGAATATAAACTGAATGTTATTTTGACAGGAGGATGTTCGTCTGAGGGGAATTCGGGCAGAAGGAGAAATAATAACACTAACCACAGTAGCTCAGGTAGCAAAAACTACCCAGACATTGTACCTAATATGAGGGGGCACTATACCCTGTGTTATCCTAGGTTTAAAGAAAGTGATGATGCTACAAAAGAGGTAAATATTATTGTTGGCTATTCTGTACAAAGTAAAACAGGTAAATATTATTGTTGGCTATTCTGTACAAAGTAAAACAGGTAAATATTATTGTTGGCTATTCTGTACAAAGTAAAACAGGTAAATATTATTGTTGGCTATTCTGTACAAAGTAAAACAGGTAAATATTATTGTTGACTATTCTGTACAAAGTAAAACAGGTAAATATAATTGTTGACTATTCTGTACAAAGTAAAACAGGTAAATATTATTGTTGGCTATTCTGTACAAAGTAAAACAGGTAAATAATATTGTTGGCTATTCTGTACAAAGTAAAACAGGTAAATATTATTGTTGGCTATTCTGTACAAAGTAAAACAGGTAAATATTATTGTTGGCTATTCTGTACAAAGTAAAACAGGTAAATATTATTGTTGGCTATTCTGTACAAAGTAAAACAGGTAAATGTTATTGTTGGCTATTCTGTACAAAGTAAAACAGGTAAATATTATTGTTGGCTATTCTGTACAAAGTAAAACAGTAAATATTATTGTTGGCTATTCTGTACAAAGTAAAACAGGTAAATATTATTGTTGACTATTCTGTACAAAGTAAAACAGGTAAATATTATTGTTGGCTATTCTGTACGAAGTAAAACAGGTAAACATTATTGTTGACTATTCTGTACAAACTAAAACAGGTAAATGTTATTGTTGGTTCATATTCTGTAAAAAGTATAATAGGTAAATATTATTTTTGGCCATTGTCTAGAAAGTTGTTCCATCCATAATAAAATATTGGTTTATTGTTTCCCAACCGAACCACCAGAAACTGTCCATATCAAAGTATTTTATGATTAGTTTTGAAATTATGGCACGTTTTTACTTTATAAATGTGCTATTTTGGTATTATTTTTTAGAAGAAATAAAGGTAAATAGCCAGCCTGACTACCTATACACTTCTCAAGTTATGGGTTGGGGAAACTGCAAAGTCCATTTTTTTTATGGTGACCTTTAAAAGCAAAGCTTTTCCTGCTGTTCATAATTTGACAGGGGTATTTTCAATGATGATTACAAATCATATTTTGTTGTGATCTTTACACAATATCACTGGATGTTTGGTTATTTCTATTTCAGAGTTTAGAAGAAAAATTTAAAGAATTCCCAGGATTGTTTGAAGTTCATTTAATTCCAAGGTAAGTGAAATATTCATTACAATATTTAAATATTTGTAAATTTAGGAAAAATGATATATGCAGTAGAGATGGGAATCTGTGACAATTACCTACTAAATGCATTTACTGGTTTTAATTACTAAAATAATTTTATTTCTATAGTAAGTTTGATTGGTTTGGTTTATGGTGTTTAATGCCACTTTCAAGAATATTTCAGTTATATCGTGGCAGTCAGTTTTATTGGTGGAGGAAACCAGACTACCTGGAGAAAACCACCGACCTGTTGGAAGTCACTGACAAACTTTATCACATAATATTGAATCAAGTACACCTTGCCATGAACGGGGTTAGAACTAACAATGTTAGTGATGATAGGCACTGATTGCACAGACAAAAACAAAGAATAAAGTTATCATATATATATTTTTCAACAATAGCAATCAGAATCGACCACAAGGCTTAAGAATTGATCATCGGATTGGACGCTGACATTCGACTGATTAGTCAATGTTTCCGATGATCGATGCACCACTAATATGCAGGTGTATATAATTATTTTTGGGAGTATAGAAAAAGGATATTTTGTGAGAAGACATACTGATTCAAATAATAAAGCACTGGAGAGTTTATTTAGAAACTCTGAATTAAGTAACCATAAAACAACATGATCCAGTTCCATAAATTTATTGAATTTTTTTTTGTAGAATGATCTTCGTCAGATTTACTAATAAGGAGAGCTGCATCGCCTGTATGGAAAAATATTCAAATGAATTAACTATAAGAATAGCAGAAGAAAAATGTCCAGCAAAGGGAGCATCTAAAAACACTAGGAGAGATGATGATACTATTATAAAAAAAAACAAGTCAAATGGTAAATTAAGAAAAATTATATTCTTTTTAATTTTGTCATATTTGTATTATTGTTATGTGAGGATACAAATTTATACAAATAAGTCCCCCTAGGTCTATCTGAAACAAAGAGTAACATAGAAAAATACAATTATCTGTTTAAATAACCAATCAAGGAAATAAAATACATTAGCAGTCTTCACGAACAACTTTTTGACCCACAAGCCATTCAGACTTCTTGAGTTGTAGAATTCAGGAGTCCGAATGCAAATTTACTGGCCGAATAAAAACAAAAATAATTTCACATGTTTATTATTATATCAATTGGTAGCTAATTAGTCTATTCTCTCACTAAAATATCAAGCTTTTCCTGCAGTGGTTGCTTTCAACCAAGGGCTACCAATTTTCCATTTCTTGTTTTAGTAGTGCAAATTAACTGTATATATGTTGTGTACATGTTATTATTTTGTACAAGTTATAACTGGTACAAAATATTTATACAAGTTATAACTTGTATAACACCATCATACAAGTTATAACTTGTCCAATTATTGCTATACAAGTTATAACTTGTACAATTGTGATTGAATATACATCATAACTTGTACAGTTTTATTTACAGTGGCCTATATGTGTAATTAACCCATATGATAACATTCATTGGCCTAAGATTACCTTATATTATTTAATTACTACTATGGTGAGTATTTTTAAGGAGTTAATATATTGTAAACATTGTTGGTCAGTCTTTTGAATTATTTGGAAGTGTAAAGATGGCAAATACTGTTGGAACCAAATTTCATGATGAAGTTATAAAACTATTGGATGACAACAAGTCTACACATAATATTATATTTACATGTGAAAGATATAATGAGACAATTCATAGTGTAAAGGAAGTAAAATCAACAACCAAAAAGACACAACTTCAGAGATATTTGACAAAAAAGTATGATGTTTTGGAGATAGCAGGAATTGAAAAGCTTGTTCGTAAAGGGACGGACGTAATCTATTACTGTACTACCGAAGAGCTGTACCGTTTGATCAAGACAGCTCATTCTGGAATAGGACATGGCGGGATTCATAAAACCTATAAGGAATTAAAGAAACAATTTGCCAACATCAGCAGAGAAGTCATCAAACTCTTTATTCAACTCTGTGAACAATGTATCTTGAAGAAAAAACGCTCGGAAACTAGCAAGTTAATAGTTCGTCCAATAACTTCTTCAGACTTTAATAGTCGTGGACAAGTAGATCTTGTAGACTATCAATCGTGTCCGGATGGTGACTTTAAGTGGGTAATGCATTACCAGGACCATTTAGCAAAGTTTAGTATATTGCGTCCGTTGAAGTCGAAAAGAGCTGCTGAAGTTGCGTATCAACTTACTGACATTTTTCAGCTTCTTGGTGCCCACACATCTTAGTAGGGAATTTACTGCAAATATCATCACCGAGTTAAAACTTCTTTGGCCAGAGCTTAAACTGGTACACGGAAGACTGTGCCATCCTCAGAGCTAAGGATCGGTAGAACGGGCAAATGCTGACATTAAAAGTATGATTATTTCTTGGACTCATGAGAACAATAATACCCACTGGTCAGAAGGACTAAGATTCGTCCAATTTAAAAAAAAACAGATCGTATCATAGAACAATCGATCAATCACCATACAGTGTATTATTCGGTAGTGATCCGAAAGTTGGCTTGTCCTCGTCGGCCATTCCAAAAGAAATATTGGACACACTTGAAACCGAGGAGGACCTATATGCACTGACAACGACTGAAACGCTTATCCTACCAATAGAAATGACACTAATCAAACAAATCCCGAAGCGGACAATGACATTGAAACTGAAACCAACACCGAACCTGAAACTGAAACCAACACCGAAACAGGAACAAACACCGCAACCGATGCTCATTTCGACATAGACACAAACTCTGAAACGGGACCTGAAATTGTGAGCGATGTGAATATGAATATTGTACAAGAATCAACAGATAGAACAGTAATTTACGACAAAATTGTACGTGCTAGGAAAAGAGCCCTATCTGGACAACAGATCCAAGCAGAAGAAATGATGTCATCAAGTAAAAGGAGATTAGTGGACTTAAAAGTTAATGATAACATTATAATACCTGTTCCAATTGTAGATCGTGGTCCGATAGAGTGTAGAAACATTAGAGGAATCATTGTAGACAAAACTGTAAATGGATACAAAATTGGTACAACAGTTGGGGTAATAAGTGGACTTTTGAGTCGAAATCAAATTGAGAAAATTCATGGACATGAATTAACTATCTTAGATGTTCCTGATAATACAGAAATAAGTGTGAGAAAAGCCGTACAGTTGCTTTCTTTGTATGGTGGTCAAGGGCATATTCATTGCAGCTGTCGTAGTGGCTGCAAAACTGGGAAATGCAAGTGTAAACGGAAAAATATATTGTGTAATTCCAGATGTCATGCATCTTTGTCATGTGCCAACAAATGCATTTCAAGAGACATTCAATGTCTCTATGAGATATGTGTTTCTTGACAATAAATGTTTGAAAAATTCATTTAGTCTAATTAAATTTGATTTAAATCTCAAGAAATTTCAAAGTTTCTATTTATAATGCGATCCGATCTTTCGTCAACGCTGGGTATACAAATAAATATGTAATTACCCCAAAATAACAACAAAAATAAAATGAGAAATTGGATATTGAATATCTACTGTCAATACAGTTGACATACATGTAGCTGTCATGTTTCCAACACAAATAATGCAAATAGGCCTATGCACAACAAAGTTGTACAAGTTATGATGTATTTTCAATCACAATTGTACAAGTTATAACTTGTATAGCAATAATTGGACAAGTTATAACTTGTATGATGGTGTTATACAAGTTATAACTTGTATAAATATTTTGTACCAGTTATAACTTGTACAAAATAATAACATGTACACAACATATATATATATATTTTTCTGAACATTGT
Organism: Bathymodiolus brooksi; assembly: GCA_963680875.1. Taxonomy (NCBI): domain Eukaryota; kingdom Metazoa; phylum Mollusca; class Bivalvia; order Mytilida; family Modiolidae; genus Bathymodiolus; species Bathymodiolus brooksi. The sequence continues at coordinate 3,701,297 of OY804577.1, forward strand.
TTGTTTCAATTTTGCATAGAATCAAACTTTTATTTAAAACAGTGTTTTTCAGACGAGATCGTCATTAGTAGTATGAGGGGATATTATAGTGTCTGGGAAGGAAACACATATGTTGTTGTCATCAATGTCAGGGAAATGTTTGTTCCGTTCTTGTGTTTTCCTCCGGTAATTTAACACTCCCACTTTTTTTATCCTATCTTAACTTACTTGAATTTTTTGAGTAAAAGTTAAATTTGCATTAGTTAAAAAAACAAGTAGGAGTTGGACTGCGGTATTTTGTGACCTTTTTATCAAACTTGGACAAGACGTTTCCTTGGATATCTCAAAGTCAAATATTTGATCTGTTCTTAATAACTTTACGCTTAATTTATCCTGGATACCAAGAATACATGGATAATTAGATGTAAAATCATATGTTCATTTCCCCCCCCCCCCCCCGACATAACCACGTTTTACTGTATATCATTATTCTGTTTTATTTTACAGATAAATCCACTGAAGATGGTGTATATGAAGTCTATATAGGAAATCTAGCTAAAGATGTCACTGATGTAAGTATCTTGTCATAATTTGTTTTAATGGACGAAATTGAATAGGAAATATATCGTCCTTATGATTAATAGCAGTGTATATGTACTGAAACTTCCTAGAGATATAGTTGTGAGAAAATTGGGTCAATTTTAATAAGCGAAAAGAAAATTTCAGATAAAAAGTCACAAGTTATGAAGGTAAAAAAATACACTTGGTTCTCAGACCGACTCACATGTTTATTTTGAGATCACATTACCAGATAAGAATCACACTTGTGATCAACTTCATTCTCTCTCTTGATGTTGTACTTTATACAAGTTCATCCATGTGTAATTTCTTAAGCTAGGATGCTAGTACATGTATTCCAAACAAAGTCAATATTATATCAAACCCAGAAATTAATCCTGCATCATTTCTTTCTTCAATTAATTATTTATTATGTGGAAAGGACCCTTGTAAGTTGATATAACTTGTGTCTGATCCAGTTGTTAAAATGTTTAGCAAAATAAAATATGTTTTTTCTAATAAAAAGGGAAAAAATGATAGCCCGTCAAATCTTTTAAAGGGATATTAAAGCTCATTTTGGTAATTTTTTGTATCTCATGAAAACTTGCAATTGGTTCAATAAATGATATTTATGAAACATTAACCTGGTTTTTATCAATGAAACTTTGTAAATTTGACATAATTCGTTGATAATTCTGTCATATCTTGCGGTTTTTCCAATAATTGAATTTATGCTTCCTGGACAAAAATTCATTTCGACCCTTTTAAGTGATATATTAACGATATTAGGGATTATATGGGCATGCAAAGTATTTTTGGATTGTTTTTACAATTAAATTGAAAAGAAACAACCTTCGTCACGAGTTGAAAAAATATATGTTAAAATGAGCTTTAATATCCCTTTAACAGAAAATGCGGCCTGAGAACCAAGTAATTAATTAGGCGGTATATATACTGTTTTATTATACCCTCGCTCCTTGAAGGGGGAGGGGGGTATACTGTTTATACCCCCGCTCCCCGAAGGGGGAGAGGGGTATACTGTTTTACCTCTGTCCTTCCGTCTGTCCAAGATATTTTTCATCACATTTTTCTCAGTAACTGTTGATGGCAGAAATCTGATATTTGGTCACAAGCGTCATATAGGTATACCATATTGTGGGTAGCGTTTTTGGACCCGTCAGATTCCTACTTCCTGTTTGCCAACTTTGTTGATTTTTATGCACATTGAACATATATGCTCATTTTTCGTCGCATTTTTCTCAGCCACTATTGATGACAGAAATCTGATATTTGGTCACAAGCTTCATATAGGTACCCCATATCGTGGGAAGTGTTTTTGGACACATCAGATTCCTACTTCCTGTTTACCGACTTTGTTGATTTTTATACACATTGAACATACATTTTGTATATGCCCATTTTTATTTCACATTTTTCTCAGCAACTATTGATGGCAGAAATCTGATATTTGATCACAAGCTTTATATAGGTACCCCATATCGTGGGAAGCGTTTTTTGACTCGTCAGATTCCTACTTCCTGTTTGCCGAAGAGCGGGGGTATCATAAGTGAGCTCACAGTACATCTTGTTTTATTTGGCCTTCAACTTGTTTCCTACGACTTTCTTTTCTTCATCATATTTTATTTCCTCTCAATATCGTCTTGTCCATTTCTAAAAACTTTGTTAATGAATTTAAGTAAATGTTTATTATTTTATATTTAGGATGACATTCAGGCTATGTGCAGTGAATTTGGACCAACTGCTGTTCGATGCTGTAAGAGAAAAGGTGACGCAAGGAAAGTGTATGTACACAATTTTTTTCAGTTAAACATTAAGCTTTTATTTGGACGGGATTTTTCTGTTTGATCAGAAAATGTCCATGTATAATATTAACCTTTGAGTATTCTAGATTTAAGTATTTGGGACAAAAGTTAATATTTTTCTAATTTGATGGCACACTGGAGTAGTTAGCTGAAAAGTTAAATGTCAGTCCCTGAGAGGACAGGATAATATTATAAATTAAGATTCCATGTGTACAATAAAGAATGGATGAATTATACAAGTCAAAAACACTTGTTTGATCCACCTTTTGTAGTAAAGGAGGAAACAGGGGAGGTATTTTGATCATTTTATGAAACAAAGAGGTGAAGAGGGAAATGAAATGGGTACCAATGTTAAACCGTACATTGATCTGATTAAACCATCTTTTGATCTGTCCCTGGATGCTTCGGTATCAAATATCAACCATTTATTTACCAGTTATTACTTTCGTAGGAAAGTGTCATTTCAAACCATAAATACAGACAAATACTGTATTACCTTTAAATGTAGGAATTTCTTCTGAGAGAACTATATTATCAGGAAATGTGTCCATTCTACTTGGTCGGTTGGAAACTAACAGCAAAAAACAGCTGACACCTTTTTAAAAACAAATAACAAAATAACTACAATCAATTTTATCAGTACAGAGTTTTTTTTATATGGTACCAGGAAATATTCTGAAGCTCATAAGTGAATACCCCCTTCCATAACCAACAACAGTATTCTTTAAATCCCCCCCCCCCCCCCCCCCCCCCCTTTAGGAATGGAAACATGATCAACACTTCAACCAATAGTAAAATAATTATGGCGTCCTACAGTTAGAATTCATTTATTGTTATCTCTTTTTATACCCCCGCTCCCCGAAGGGGGAGGGGGGTATGCTGTTTTACCTCTGTCCTTCCGTCCGTCCAAGATATTTTTCGTCACATTTTTCTCAGTAACTGTTGATGGCAGAAATCTGATATTTGGTCACAAGCGTCATATAGGTATACCATATTGTGGGTAGCGTTTTTGGACCCGTCAGATTCCTACTTCCTGTTTGCCGACTTAGTTGGTTTGTATACACATTGAACATATATGCACATTTTTGTCACATTTTTCTCAGCAACTATTGATGGCAGAAATCTGATATTTGGTCACAAGCTTCATGTAGGTACCCCATATCGTGGGAAGCGTTTTTGGACCCATCAGATTCCTACTTCCTGTTTGCCGACTTTGTTGACTTTTACTATATCTGGTTTTTAACTTAAATGTTTTTTTGCTAGAACAAGAGCAAGGTAAGATATTTGGGAACCAGTATCTACAGCTTCAGTATATTATATATCTTACAGTAACGAATGAGTAGTAATAGTTAAATATATGTTTGTTTAACATACAAAAATGATTTTTTTTTAAATATTATATATCAAATGGTGTAGATTGGTGTAAGTTCTTAAGGAATACTAAAGCTATTTATCAGTAGAAATTGAAATGTCTTCATCTTTCATAGTTGTTATTGATTTAAACTTATTTTATTGTTCATAATAACAACAGTATTAAGAACAGTATTAAATACATAATAATAAAATATTTGTTCAGAATATGAAGACGAAAAAAAAACAAAAAAAACATACAATAGAACAAAAAATGCAAATTTCAAAAGTCGATGAAACATACTGTGTGCTAAGGTATAATATATTGCAAGTCGAGCACACCTCAAAGACAATTCTTAAACATGTGGTGTATGTGTGTTGCATACTTGGATCGTATTACGATTAGACATAGTTTATATGTTGGGATTTGGGATCTTGCATACCTAGGTAAGTACAATTTGAACTGAATAACACATGTATATTTCATCGACTTGTGACACGTCAATCAATCAATACCCCAAGTGCGACCAAGAAAAGAATATACATACATGTAGAAGTACACAATGTTGACAATTGTCAATAATGTTATACATGTTGACTTGTTAGTTCAAGAGAAACGTTGCGTATCTTTTATGTATTTTTGTACACATGAAAATATAAACATGTTTATTTCTACAGACAGGTTATCATTTCCAAATAACAAAATATCGATATTTACCGGTAGACCCCCCCATACCAAGCATATTTAATTCAATTAGCATGTTATTTCTAAGTAAATTGAATTTATTACAATATAATAGAAAATGTTCGGAACCTTCGTTTTTATATCCACACGAACAAGAAGCACTAGGCACCAAATTCGATTTAAATAAATCGCTGTTCAGAGAACTACATTTATTTCTAAGCCTAGCATGCAATACACTAAGATATCGGTCTCCAAAAGAAAAATAAGAAGGTACAGTTTTCGGTTGAAAATATTTTTGTTGCAATTTGGATTTAAAAGACGGAAGTGTCGGCAGTTGACGAAGGTTCAGATCTAGAGTGTTCCATAATTTATTAGTACTTGGAAAATAAGACTGTTGATGTGTAGATAATCGGTATGATGGTTGTGAAATATTTAGTCTGTTCCTTAAATTATAATTATTAGTGTCAGCGACTGTAGGTGGTACCAATTCTGTTAAATAATCAGGTACTTGACCGTTAACGATTTTATAAAATAAGACCAATTTTCTTACCTCCCTTCTAGTTTTCAACTTTTCCCACCCCGTCTCGATATAATTAGAATTTATACTGGCAAACGATGGTAATCCCATAACAATATGCGCAGTTTAAGTTGTACTTTTTCTAATCTGTCCGAATTTATTTGTCCACAATTCTCCCACATTTCAGATGCATATTCCAATACAGGTCTAATAAATGTTAAGTAAATTTTTTCTAAGTAATTTCTGTTAAGACGGTATTTTAATTTTCTGAGTATATTAAGTTGTTTCGAAGCTAATTCAATTAATTTGTCTATGTGCTTAGTCCACTTACAGTCGCTGCTGAATACAATCCCTAAATGTTTGTGTGTACGTACTGGATCAATAGTTGTTTGGTCAAAATTAAATGTTAAATTACATTCAACGCCATTGACATTAAAAATAATAATTTCAGTTTTGGTGGGATTAAACTTTAATAACCACCTGTTTGACCATTTTTTCAGGTGATTCAGATCTGTATTAATCATATTTCTTAGTGTGCTTTCATCTTGTACTATATGTCCAATAGACGTGTCATCAGCAAAAAGACGACCTAGACCTACTATCTCATCAGTAATATCGTTTATGAAGATCAAGAACATTAAAGGACCCAATACTGACCCCTGAGGCACACCTGCATGCAAATGACCAATCCCGGATAAAGCATCTTTTATCATAACCCTTAGTATGGTTAGAAAGATAACTGTTTAATCAACAAAGCAGATCCCCTTTAATACCATATTTGCCAAGTTTATATAAAAGTGCTTTTACCCAAACTGTATCAAATGCTTTGCTTATATCAGCAAATGTAATGCTGGTCACTTGTTTTGCCTCTAATGCAAGTAATATTCTATGATACAACTCTATTAGTTGATGACTTGTAGAGTTACCTGGTATAAATCCCGACTGGAACTTGTATAATAGTTTATTTTCAAGTAGGTGATTAAACACATGCTTGAAAATAATTTTTTCCAGCACCTTACTTGCACAAGAAAGTAAAGAAATAGGTCTATAGTTAGACGGTAAAGATTTGTCCCCATTTTAAACAGAGGGATTACATGGGCGATTTTCCAGTCCGATGGAAATACTTTTTCACGTAAGGATTTATTAAATAAACTACACAATGGTTTCGATATATCCTCCTTTACCGACACCAACATCCTATTACTAATTATATCGGGACCAACAGCTTTATTAGCATTAAGAGTACATAACATATCGATTACTTCTTATTCAGTAACGATAACTTGGGATAGAATATTTTCACATCTGTCATGAAAATCTGGCAAGACAGCATCATCGTCGTTCAACTTGGTAATCGAGCGAAAATATTTGTTCAAAACATTGGATAGTTGTTATTGAATCATGTCTAGCATGTTTTATAGAGAATGAAAGCCTTGCTTATTTATTGCATGAGAATCTGCTCACCTTGTTCAGTGCTTTGGAAAACCCTTTCACTTAAGGTGTCTGCCCTGAAAAAATGCTTGTTACTTGTCCACACAATTGCCTTGTTACACAACGAGAAATTATACTTTGTGAACCTTCTCATTTGAAGCCAACAGCTGGCTAACTTGCCTTCTACTTAATGCTGAGCAGTCTACTTCTTGTCATGAGCTGCCCTCATATCCCCTGCTGCCTTTTACTTGTTTTGAATTGGCCTTCTACTTAAAAATATAGTGAGATGGCTGCTTTGTATAATAGGGGAATATTATTTTGATTTATTTTACCGATAGTTTAGTTATACACAGCATTATTTACTAGTTTGTGCATCCACCACAAAGAGAAATGGTTACATTATTCTAAAACATGACATTCTAATTCTGTTTTTTGACTTGCATACAATAGTCAGATATTTGAAGAACATCACTACAGGAGGAATATGATTAACTGCTTATACAATAACAAACTTATTACTTTCAATTTGCTTACAATTGTATGTTGAATCATTTGTCATTTGGCCATCTTAAGCTAAACCAATTTTAATAAACTTAGAAATGATTGGGCTGTTCAAACTATCAAACTAAACCTTTGCATAAATTATCTATGATTGGTCATAAAATATGTTTTTTATTTCATTAATTGTTGCTTATTAATGGTATGGCATTTTATTATTTTGATGTCCTAAGCTTTTCTGCATGGCATACAGAATATGTTGAAATTGTATGTGCAAAAATATATGCAATATCCTGTTTAGGCCATCTAAAAAAAATGTTCTGGTTATCAGACAATGGATTTAAAAAAAAAGGACAAGGTAGTTAGGGTTTTTATTTTTATTTCCAATCCAACATGGGAAGGGTTTTTATATTTTGTTTTTATTTTCAGCAGTTTAAAAACATAACGCAAACCAGTTCAATTCTACTATTTTGGCAAACAAACAACACAATAGTGCTTACTCTGTCAACAGGCAGGATCCACGGAACTATTTGTTTGGAACATAACTGTACATTAAACAGACTTGCTTACCCTTACGATTTTGGCGTAAGGCTCACGATGCGCCCTTGCGATTGTTGTCAATTTCCTTACGATTTGGCAAATTTGTGGTATTTCTGGAAAGTTTTCGGTTCCGGTCCGTCATTTCATTGCGGTTCCGTATATTATAGATCGTATCGACATTTCCGGTTATTAAACCCAAAATCGATTTGAAATGTTAACATTATATGGTTATATCATGTGCCATTCACAATATGTGTAGTTTCTGTGCTTAAAATTGCATTTTGTGACCAAAAAAAGAGCCTTACTATTATCTCAACTTACTATTTTTTTTCAAGCATCTTACGATTTTTAACAAAAAGGGGTAGGCAAGTCTGATTAAAACTGACAAGGACAGTGTTTTCACTCGTAGCCATGCTGAATTTTTACTTTCGTTTTCGATTGATCAGTCATCTAAACGTTTGTCAAAACTCGTCCGCGTCACCGGCACGCTTGAAAACTTAAATTTGGCGGTAAATTTGAATTTTTTTTTTCTTCAAAAATACGGCGCGGTGGTTTTTTTTTTCTGTACGGCAATAAAAACGTCCCATCGGCCGAAATTTTGAGGGGGAGGCGTTGTCTGAGAACCAGAACTTTTATTTTATTTGGCCTTGCCATGCAGAACACATATCTGAACTTCTAAATAAATTTGAACAAAGGATTGAAATTTGAAACATGGAAAATTAAATTCTACAATTATTGATATAATTTAAAACAGTTGATGTTATATTTATAGATTTGCTTTTGTGGACTTTGCTAATCACGAGAATGCTCAAAGTTGTATTGACAAGTATGATCAGTTTGAGCATAAAGGTCGTACCTTAAATGTTAGACTGACTGAAGAGGACGGACCACCTCAACAAAATTCACAGCCACACAGTCGAGGTAAATCAGCTGTTTCTAATGTATTACATTTTTAAGATTTAAACAGCTATCCGTTCTGCATTTAACTTGATCTGTCTCTTATATGATCATATGGTAGTTGGATTTACAACTACCTGTGCAATCAATGCCTATCACCACTAAAGTTGTTTGTTTGAAATCCTGTTGATGGTGAGGTGTACTGGATACAGCATTATTTGGTAAAGTTTGTCAGTGACTTGTGACAGGTCGGTAGTTTTCTCTATACAGCATTATTTGGTAAAGTTTGTCAGTGACTTGTGACAGGTCGGTAGTTTTCTACTAGTCTTTTGGTTTCCTCCACTTATCAAACTGACTGCCACGATATAACTGAAATATATTGTTGAAAATGGCGTTAAACACTTTAAACCAAAGCTTAGAAAGTTAGCTGAAATAAAGATGAGAAATTATAGTGTTGCAAAATATGAAAGAGAAATAGCTACAGAATTGCCATGGTTGAAAGTAAGGGGGAAATGATTCACAGTATGTACCGAAATTGTGATTATTTTGGGGACGGTTCGGTTCACGATACGTGGAGGCCGCTTACGATACAAACGATATGATGCTCATTTTTTGAAAAAAAAGTACTGTTGAACTTCCGTTTTCTTCTTTTGGTGATCATTTAATTGATATTTTGAGAAAAGTGAATCGATTAATTTACGCTTTTAAAATTAATTAATCAAATATCATATAAAAGAAAAAACATGTTGACCAGCATGGACTTCAAGGAATAGTTACAGTTTCCTATAAAGCGTATCGTGATACGTATCGTAATACATATCAAATATTGCGATACGTATCGCTTGTGGAAAAAGTGTATCGTTACACCCCTAGTTGAAAGGAATTTTAACCACTTTCAGTGAAGAATATGTTTAATCACAACAGAAATGAAAACTTGTGTCATGAAATTATCCTAATAAAAATATAAAATTCAGGAAAACGTAAATACACAACCCAATAACCCATGATATTTTAATAGAATACACAATCTCAGTGATAAATACCATATCATATTTTCAGGGTATGGAGGATTTGTTTTGTCTTTAAAACAGTTTTTGATTTTCTATTTACCTCACACATAGATTATGGCAATCAAACCTACCTATATCCAAAATGGTAGCAAAAATATTATAGGGAGTCATGAAGGATTATCAACCATGAAATAATCTCAAGTTTAAAAGACACAGAACCAATAATTTATAACAAAAATTTATTATTTATATTTGTTATCATATAGATTTAAAAACTTCATTTTATTTTGAGATATAGAGCATATTTATTGATTTTACTTTTTTATAGGAGGAAAAAGACAAATAAGAGAAAAGAAGATTGACAAGGCTCTTATTTAATATATATGTTTCTAATATTTTTTAAAAATAAAATATTGTTTTTATAAATGTATTGTTTATATTTTAGCATCGGCAGCACCCTCTGGTGGTAAAATTTCGTGGAGGTCCAGTGGAGGTCAGACATCTAGTAGTGGTGCTTCTGGTATAGCTGCATTAGATAATAATGATGAGTCATGGGATTCTAATAATAACAGTAACAATGCTTCTGGTACTGTGTTAAGCTAGAATTAATTGAATGTATATTCTGTTCTTAATATGCTAAATGTTGGTTAAGGTTGGTTAAGACAGGATTCACGAAATTGTATATGGGTTTGGTGGTCCTAGTGAAAAAAATGTCAGTATTCATTAATTAATGAATTAAGTCTTCCAAACAAAGTTTGGGGGACTTATTGTTTTTGCTCCGTTTCTTATTATTATTATTATTATTATTCTTATTCTTCTCCTTTCTTTCCGCGCACCATGAACTTGTCCACAGCAGATCTCAGGAACTACTGGACAGAATTTCGTGAAACTTGGTGGAGTTATAGATATATGTTTCTAGTTGGTCCTAAAGTTTTCAGCTTTGTGGTAAAGGGGGTCAAAGTCATATTTTGAGGGGTTCAAAGGGGGTGGGGGTTACTATAGAATCCTATGGGAAAGTTGAAATTTCGTACATTAATGTTGATAACTTCTAAATGTATAATGATAGAGACATAAAATTTGACATAGTGATAGGTCACCATTAGAGGAGCAATTCTGCGTTTTCAAAATATCGAGATGTCTCCCATTTTCAAAATGGCTGCCAAAATACGGTATAAAAAATGGGCGGTAAAAATTCAACATTGTCCGATATCATCAAAATTTGATATGTGGATAGATAATGATGTCCCTAATTGATTCCCGACATTGAAAAATTTCTACCGGTCGCCATTTTCAAAATGGCCACCACAATACCGCACAAATTCAACATTGTCCGATATCATCAAAATTTGATATGTGGGTAGATAATGATGTCCCGAATTGATTCCCGACATTGAAAAATTTCTACCGGTCGCCATTTTCAAAATGGCCACCACAATACCGCACAAATTCAACATTGTTCGATTTCAAAGGTAGTTTTTAATTTATTTTTCAAACCGGTTGTCAGTGGCCGGTTTGGGAGACTTCATAATCGTTAGATTATAATCATATCTTGTTTTCTATTGCAAAACAACAATCTTGTGTCAGTCCTCAACAAAATATTCCCAAAGTTTCCTGGTCATGTCTAACAGGACTGACAAATTTCTTCAACTCTGGTTAAGATCACATTTATTGTTTGATTTTGTTTCCTGACATATTTTAAATTGCATATGTATTTTAGTACAGAACCTCTTTGTTTTTATGATATTAGTATGTGGATCTATAATGGAGACATCAGAGTTATAGTGGCAGTGATTGTATGGTGTGGAAACAAACTTTTTTTAGTGTTGCATTAAATTTAACCTATGCACAAAAATAAGAGAATATAGACAATTAACTACAATGGGAAAAATACATATGACAGTTCTTTAGAGATATATTTCTTGTGCTTTAATATATTTTTGATAAATATTATACATGTAAAATACATACCGTTAATAATTAAAAACTAAAACTAAAAGAAAGACTAAGAATATTGTTTGTATTTTATAAATAAATAAGATTAACTTTGAAGTTTGATAGCAGCAGATTTATAATCTTTAGAACCTCTTTGTGACAATCTACATCAATAATTAATAACCATATTGCTTATATGATAATCTTGTTAGTGATACCATGTAAATCAGGAGGGAACAAGGAACAAAAAAACAATTATGATTCAGTCAGATGATCAGCTGATGGTGAAAAACTCTTTTGTTGATAAAAGAGGACTACTTATACAGAGGTTCTGAGTTCTGGTTGTTGGGTTTATTGTTTATTCCTAAGCAATCAATATTTATCTTTTTTAACAAGGTTCATCATCGTTTGGACAAAGCCCCCCATCAACTTTTGGACAGAGTAGTTCTTCCTTTGGACAAAAAATGTCATCACCACCTGGACAGAGTGCTTCCTTTGGACAAAAAACTTCACCACCAGGACAGAGTGTTTCCTTGTATGATAAAGGTATACAATTATTTACAATCTCTAATATGTGCATTCTATATCTATACAGTGAAATTTGTCTGACCTAAACACAGGAAGCTAAAATTAATCCCCCCCCCCCCCCTCGAATAGATAGATGTCTAGATTAAAACAGCAAGAATAAATTAGAATGATAAATTTGAATACAATCATTCCTGTATTACCCCCCCAAATCATAAATAAATTAGAATGTTAAATTTTAATACGATCATTCCTGTATTACCCTCCCAAACCATAAATAAATTAGAATGGTAAATTTTAATACAATCATTCCTGAAGTACCCTCCCAAACCATAAATAAATTAGAATGGTAAATTTGAATACAATCATTCCTGTATTACCCTCCCAAACCATAAATAAATTAGAATGGTAAATTTTAATACAATCATTCCTGTATTACTCTCCCAAACCATAAATAAATTAGAATGGTAAATTTTAATACAATCATTCCTGTATTACCCTCCCAAATCATAAATAAATTAGAATGGTAAATTTTAATACAATCATTCCTGTATTACCCTCCCAAACCATAAATAAATTAGAATGGTAAATTTTAATACAATCATTCCTGTATTACCCTCCCAAACCATAAATAAATTAGAATGGTAAATTTTAATACAATCATTCCTGTATTACCCTCCCAAACCATAAATAAATTAGAATGGTAGATTTTAATACAATCATTCCTGTATTACCCTCCCAAACCATAAATAAATTAGAATGGTAAATTTTAATACAATCATTCCTGTATTACCCTCCCAAACCATAAATAAATTAGAATGGTAAATTTTAATACAATCATTCCTGAAGTACCCTCCCAAACCATAAATAAATTAGAATGGTAAATTTTAATACAATCATTCCTGTATTACCCTCCCAAACCATAAATAAATTAGAATGGTAAATTTTAATACAATCATTCCTGTATTACCCTCCCAAACCATAAATAAATTAGAATGGTAAATTTTAATACAATCATTCCTGAAGTACCCTCCCAAACCATAAATAAATTAGAATGGTAAATTTTAATACAATCATTCCTGTATTACCCTCCCAAACCATAAATAAATTAGAATGATGTGTAAACAGAACCTTGAATAAAATGAAATCCTTTAAAAGTCAAACTAAGCTTCAAAGAAAGTCTTGATTAATATATTTAATCTGTATTTACCAAACACCTGTCTATTCTGAACACAAAAGTTGATCTATAGAGGGTTTTCTTTAGACAGGTTTCACTGTTGATGTTTAAACTAGAGGGATTGTTCTTGATAAACCCACACCTCTTTGAAATGTTCTATTTTTATCCAATATGCTGCAATAAAAAAATAGCTCATGCCTGAATAGGTTAATTTGGAGTTGTTGCTTTGTGGCAATGAGTTTATGAGATTTAATTTCTGGTTTCATATAAAGTAATTCTTTTACAACTGTAAAGATAAATCAGACTATATGAACCAGCAATAAAAATAAAATATGAATGCCAATCCAGTGTTATTGCAGTTTCCATAAGACATAACAATTTTTTAATGGTTGAAATATGAAAACCACTGATACACTGACATAAAACATTTTCTTCTACACAAGGTACATACAAATGTATGATTTATAAAATATATCTATTTATAGGTAATTTGTGTAGTTTTCCTTTGAAGTGTGTCGATTGATAAAGCTTATCTCAGCGTACTGGTCGTGATATCAAAATTATTAGGTCAGTCCACATTAGGCATGCGTCAACTACCGCGCATGAATATACTCTTGTTTAAAAAAAAGATTGGTTGTGTCATCAAAATCAATAATACGGGAAAAGGTCAATGTCGTGATCTCAAAACCAAAATGATAGAAAACCAAGAAATAACTAGGCCTACTTTGTAAAGATTGAACATCCTGAGGTTTATTGTATATACACTGCAATATCTAATGATGATTTAAAATTGAAATCGATCCAATTACCGAAAAGAGCTAAAATTTAATACAACATAGCACTGATCAGTAACAGGGCCGGGAAGATTCAACTAAAACTTCTGTATTCTGGATATGCAAATATATATACAACAATGTACATTAATTAACTTTCTAAAATTAATAACATAAAATCTTAAATGCCTTCCGAGTGGGATTGTTATGGATGTTAATTGATTTGACCTACATTCACAGAATATTTCAGTGAAACGTATTCGATACGGTTTTAGCACAAGTTTTTATGACAAAAATTATTTACCGGTATCATATTCGAACATTATAATTTCCAAAACACACTTAAATCCAACAAAACCATCATATTGTACAACACACGTCAAATAGTAAAAATCACATCTTGCCGCCTCGTTAACTAGTTTTTGAATAAACATCGCGCGCCAGAACCAAATCACATTTACAAAACCAGATCCATCCGTAAAAAAATAATCCCATCAAAATATCGTTTTAAAGAATTCATTTTATTATTTTTTTGAAAGTTAATTATAAATTATCGATAAACAGAATATTAGACATTTTGTTTTTGGGACTGACTTTATTACGGGGTATATCAGGCTCGCCATTCCGGCTCACCTGATATACCCCGTGATAAAGTCAGTCCCAAAAACAAAATGCCTAATATTCTGTATTTATTAATCTGAGAGCAAAAGCAAATAAATGTAGAAATTTATGTGTTGTATATTTTACAGCATCAACGACTAATACTGAAAGTGGTGGAATTAAAACAATATATTTTGGTAACTTGCATTCTAGTACGACACAGGTAACTGATTTTGATTGATTGATAAGATTGATTAGTTTTATATATTAAGTGAGCAGTTTTTCTATATATATGACAAAAACAAGTTTTACAAACAGTAAATAATAATGTAAATAAATCATTATAGCTGGGATATGCCTATGGATGCTGTTGTGATTGTCACAAGTAACATGGGAGATACTGAATATGGTTGGAAAATTCTTTGGCAAAAATTTGTATTTTTTATTCCACACAGCAACAAGTGCCCTCGTTATAAATATATCCTGAGGTTTTCTACAGCACAAGTTAATTAATTTGATGTAGTTTATAGGACAAATGAGGCCATATTTAAAAATATTTTTGTTTCCCCTCTCCCTACCCACATTTTCACACTTGGGTAGGTAGGTTTTTTTTTCCTGGCAGCAGTTATTTGTATAATGAAATGAAACTACATTTAGAAAAACATCCTGCTCTGACAATGCACAATAGTTTAATAAACTAATAAAAACACTAAACAGTAACAACAAACTTAAGAAGAATGTTGATGAGAAATGACTAGAGAATATGTGTCACTGGTACATTAATCAAGAATGTTGATGAGAAATGACTAGAGAATATGTGTCACTGGTACATTAATCAAGAATGTTGATGAGAAATGACTAGAGAATATGTGTCACTGGTACATTAATCAAGAATGTTGATGAGAAATGACTAGAGAATATGTGTCACTGTTACATTAATCAAGAATGTTGATGAGAAATGACTAGAGAATATGTGTCACTGGTACATTAATCAAGAATGTTGATGAGAAATGACTAGAGAATATGTGTCACTGGTACATTAATCAAGAATGTTGATGAGAAATGACTAGAGAATATGTGTCACTGTTACATTAATCAAGAATGTTGATGAGAAATGACTAGAGAATATGTGTCACTGGTACATTAATCAAGAATGTTGATGAGAAATGACTAGAGAATATGTGTCACTGTTACATTAATCAAGAATGTTGATGAGAAATGACTAGAGAATATGTGTCACTGTTACATTAATCAAGAATGTTGATGAGAAATGACTAGAGAATATGTGTCACTGTTACATTAATCAAGAATGTTGATGAGAAATGACTAGAGAATATGTGTCACTGGTACATTAATCAAGAATGTTGATGAGAAATGACTAGAGAATATGTGTCACTGTTACATTAATCAAGAATGTTGATGAGAAATGACTAGAGAATATGTGTCACTGTTACATTAATCAAGAATGTTGATGAGAAATGACTAGAGAATATGTGTCACTGGTACATTAATCAAGAATGTTGATGAGAAATGACTAGAGAATATGTGTCACTGGTACATTAATCAAGAATGTTGATGAGAAATGACTAGAGAATATGTGTCACTGGTACATTAATCAAGAATGTTGATGAGAAATGACTAGAGAATATGTGTCACTGTTACATTAATCAAGAATGTTGATGAGAAATGACTAGAGAATATGTGTCACTGTTACATTAATCAAGAATGTTGATGAGAAATGACTAGAGAATATGTGTCACTGGTACATTAATCAAGAATGTTGATGAGAAATGACTAGAGAATATGTGTCACTGGTACATTAATCAAGAATGTTGATGAGAAATGACTAGAGAATATGTGTCACTGTTACATTAATCAAGAATGTTGATGAGAAATGACTAGAGAATATGTGTCACTGGTACATTAATCAAGAATGTTGATGAGAAATGACTAGAGAATATGTGTCACTGGTACATTAATCAAGAATGTTGATGAGAAATGACTAGAGAATATGTGTCACTGTTACATTAATCAAGAATGTTGATGAGAAATGACTAGAGAATATGTGTCACTGGTACATTAATCAAGAATGTTGATGAGAAATGACTAGAGAATATGTGTCACTGTTACATTAATCAAGAATGTTGATGAGAAATGACTAGAGAATATGTGTCACTGTTACATTAATCAAGAATGTTGATGAGAAATGACTAGAGAATATGTGTCACTGTTACATTAATCAAGAATGTTGATGAGAAATGACTAGAGAATATGTGTCACTGGTACATTAATCAAGAATGTTGATGAGAAATGACTAGAGAATATGTGTCACTGGTACATTAATCAAGAATGTTGATGAGAAATGACTAGAGAATATGTGTCACTGGTACATTAATCAAGAATGTTGATGAGAAATGACTAGAGAATATGTGTCACTGTTACATTAATCAAGAATGTTGATGAGAAATGACTAGAGAATATGTGTCACTGGTACATTAATCAAGAATGTTGATGAGAAATGACTAGAGAATATGTGTCACTGGTACATTAATCAAGAATGTTGATGAGAAATGACTAGAGAATATGTGTCACTGGTACATTAATCAAGAATGTTGATGAGAAATGACTAGAGAATATGTGTCACTGTTACATTAATCAAGAATGTTGATGAGAAATGACTAGAGAATATGTGTCACTGTTACATTAATCAAGAATGTTGATGAGAAATGACTAGAGAATATGTGTCACTGGTACATTAATCAAGAATGTTGATGAGAAATGACTAGAGAATATGTGTCACTGGTACATTAATCAAGAATGTTGATGAGAAATGACTAGAGAATATGTGTCACTGTTACATTAATCAAGAATGTTGATGAGAAATGACTAGAGAATATGTGTCACTGGTACATTAATCAAGAATGTTGATGAGAAATGACTAGAGAATATGTGTCACTGGTACATTAATCAAGAATGTTGATGAGAAATGACTAGAGAATATGTGTCACTGGTACATTAATCAAGAATGTTGATGAGAAATGACTAGAGAATATGTGTCACTGTTACATTAATCAAGAATGTTGATGAGAAATGACTAGAGAATATGTGTCACATTAATCAAGTATGTTGATGAGAAATGACTAGAGAATATGTGTCACATTAATCAAGAATGTTGATGAGAAATGACTAGAGAATATGTGTCACTGGTACATTAATCAAGAATGTTGATGAGAAATGACTAGAGAATATGTGTCACTGGTACATTAATCAAGAATGTTGATGAGAAATGACTAGAGAATATGTGTCACTGGTACATTAATCAAGAATGTTGATGAGAAATGACTAGAGAATATGTGTCACTGGTACATTAATCAAGAATGTTGATGAGAAATGACTAGAGAATATGTGTCACTGGTACATTAATCAAGAATGTTGATGAGAAATGACTAGAGAATATGTGTCACTGTTACATTAATCAAGAATGTTGATGAGAAATGACTAGAGAATATGTGTCACTGTTACATTAATCAAGAATGTTGATGAGAAATGACTAGAGAATATGTGTCACATTAATCAAGAATGTTGATGAGAAATGACTAGAGAATATGTGTCACATTAATCAAGAATGTTGATGAGAAATGACTAGAGAATATGTGTCACTGGTACATTAATCAAGAATGTTGATGAGAAATGACTAGAGAATATGTGTCACTGGTACATTAATCAAGAATGTTGATGAGAAATGACTAGAGAATATGTGTCACTGTTACATTAATCAAGAATGTTGATGAGAAATGACTAGAGAATATGTGTCACTGTTACATTAATCAAGAATGTTGATGAGAAATGACTAGAGAATATGTGTCACTGTTACATTAATCAAGAATGTTGATGAGAAATGACTAGAGAATATGTGTCACATTAATCAAGAATGTTGATGAGAAATGACTAGAGAATATGTGTCACTGTTACATTAATCAAGAATGTTGATGAGAAATGACTAGAGAATATGTGTCACATTAATCAAGAATGTTGATGAGAAATGACTAGAGAATATGTGTCACTGGTACATTAATCAAGAATGTTGATGAGAAATGACTAGAGAATATGTGTCACATTAATCAAGAATGTTGATGAGAAATGACTAGAGAATATGTGTCACTGTTACATTAATCAAGAATGTTGATGAGAAATGACTAGAGAATATGTGTCACTGTTACATTAATCAAGAATGTTGATGAGAAATGACTAGAGAATATGTGTCACTGTTACATTAATCAAGAATGTTGATGAGAAATGACTAGAGAATATGTGTCACTGTTACATTAATCAAGAATGTTGATGAGAAATGACTAGAGAATATGTGTCACTGTTACATTAATCAAGAATGTTGATGAGAAATGACTAGAGAATATGTGTCACTGGTACATTAATCAAGAATGTTGATGAGAAATGACTAGAGAATATGTGTCACTGTTACATTAATCAAGAATGTTGATGAGAAATGACTAGAGAATATGTGTCACTGTTACATTAATCAAGAATGTTGATGAGAAATGACTAGAGAATATGTGTCACTGGTACATTAATCAAGAATGTTGATGAGAAATGACTAGAGAATATGTGTCACTGTTACATTAATCAAGAATGTTGATGAGAAATGACTAGAGAATATGTGTCACTGTTACATTAATCAAGAATGTTGATGAGAAATGACTAGAGAATATGTGTCACTGTTACATTAATCAAGAATGTTGATGAGAAATGACTAGAGAATATGTGTCACATTAATCAAGAATGTTGATGAGAAATGACTAGAGAATATGTGTCACTGTTACATTAATCAAGAATGTTGATGAGAAATGACTAGAGAATATGTGTCACATTAATCAAGAATGTTGATGAGAAATGACTAGAGAATATGTGTCACTGGTACATTAATCAAGAATGTTGATGAGAAATGACTAGAGAATATGTGTCACATTAATCAAGAATGTTGATGAGAAATGACTAGAGAATATGTGTCACTGTTACATTAATCAAGAATGTTGATGAGAAATGACTAGAGAATATGTGTCACTGTTACATTAATCAAGAATGTTGATGAGAAATGACTAGAGAATATGTGTCACTGTTACATTAATCAAGAATGTTGATGAGAAATGACTAGAGAATATGTGTCACATTAATCAAGAATGTTGATGAGAAATGACTAGAGAATATGTGTCACTGTTACATTAATCAAGAATGTTGATGAGAAATGACTAGAGAATATGTGTCACTGTTACATTAATCAAGAATGTTGATGAGAAATGACTAGAGAATATGTGTCACTGTTACATTAATCAAGAATGTTGATGAGAAATGACTAGAGAATATGTGTCACATTAATCAAGAATGTTGATGAGAAATGACTAGAGAATATGTGTCACTGTTACATTAATCAAGAATGTTGATGAGAAATGACTAGAGAATATGTGTCACTGTTACATTAATCAAGAATGTTGATGAGAAATGACTAGAGAATATGTGTCACTGTTACATTAATCAAGAATGTTGATGAGAAATGACTAGAGAATATGTGTCACTGTTACATTAATCAAGAATGTTGATGAGAAATGACTAGAGAATATGTGTCACATTAATCAAGAATGTTGATGAGAAATGACTAGAGAATATGTGTCACTGGTACATTAATCAAGAATGTTGATGAGAAATGACTAGAGAATATGTGTCACTGGTACATTAATCAAGAATGTTGATGAGAAATGACTAGAGAATATGTGTCACTGGTACATTAATCAAGAATGTTGATGAGAAATGACTAGAGAATATGTGTCACTGTTACATTAATCAAGAATGTTGATGAGAAATGACTAGAGAATATGTGTCACTGTTACATTAATCAAGAATGTTGATGAGAAATGACTAGAGAATATGTGTCACTGTTACATTAATCAAGAATGTTGATGAGAAATGACTAGAGAATATGTGTCACTGGTACATTAATCAAGAATGTTGATGAGAAATGACTAGAGAATATGTGTCACTGGTACATTAATCAAGAATGTTGATGAGAAATGACTAGAGAATATGTGTCACTGGTACATTAATCAAGAATGTTGATGAGAAATGACTAGAGAATATGTGTCACTGGTACATTAATCAAGAATGTTGATGAGAAATGACTAGAGAATATGTGTCACTGTTACATTAATCAAGAATGTTGATGAGAAATGACTAGAGAATATGTGTCACTGTTACATTAATCAAGAATGTTGATGAGAAATGACTAGAGAATATGTGTCACTGGTACATTAATCAAGAATGTTGATGAGAAATGACTAGAGAATATGTGTCACTGGTACATTAATCAAGAATGTTGATGAGAAATGACTAGAGAATATGTGTCACTGTTACATTAATCAAGAATGTTGATGAGAAATGACTAGAGACTATGTGTCACTGTCACATTAATCAAGAATGTTCATGAGAAATGACTAGAGAATATGTGTCACATTAATCAAGAATGTTGATGAGAAATGACTAGAGAATATGTGTCACATTAATCAAGAATGTTGATGAGAAATGACTAGAGAATATGTGTCACTGTTACATTAATCAAGAATGTTGATGAGAAATGACTAGAGACTATGTGTCACTGTCACATTAATCAAGAATGTTCATGAGAAATGACTAGAGAATATGTGTCACATTAATCAAGAATGTTGATGAGAAATGACTAGAGAATATGTGTCACATTAATCAAGAATGTTGATGAGAAATGACTAGAGAATATGTGTCACATTAATCAAGAATGTTGATGAGAAATGACTAGAGAATATGTGTCACATTAATCAAGAATGTTGATGAGAAATGACTAGAGAATATGTGTCACTGTTACATTAATCAAGAATGTTGATGAGAAATGACTAGAGACTATGTGTCACTGTCACATTAATCAAGAATGTTCATGAGAAATGACTAGAGAATATGTGTCACATTAATCAAGAATGTTGATGAGAAATGACTAGAGAATATGTGTCACATTAATCAAGAATGTTGATGAGAAATGACTAGAGAATATGTGTCACATTAATCAAGAATGTTGATGAGAAATGACTAGAGAATATGTGTCACATTAATCAAGAATGTTGATGAGAAATGACTAGAGAATATGTGTCACATTAATCAAGAATGTTGATGAGAAATGACTAGAGAATATGTGTCACATTAATCAAGAATGTTGATGAGAAATGACTAGAGAATATGTGTCACATTAATCAAGTATGTTGATGAGAAATGACTAGAGAATATGTGTCACATTAATCAAGAATGTTGATGAGAAATGACTAGAGAATATGTGTCACATTAATCAAGAATGTTGATGAGAAATGACTAGAGAATATGTGTCACATTAATCAAGAATGTTGATGAGAAATGACTAGAGAATATGTGTCACATTAATCAAGAATGTTGATGAGAAATGACTAGAGAATATGTGTCACTGTTACATTAATCAAGAATGTTGATGAGAAATGACTAGAGACTATGTGTCACTGTCACATTAATCAAGAATGTTCATGAGAAATGACTAGAGAATATGTGTCACATTAATCAAGAATGTTGATGAGAAATGACTAGAGAATATGTGTCACATTAATCAAGAATGTTGATGAGAAATGACTAGAGAATATGTGTCACATTAATCAAGAATGTTGATGAGAAATGACTAGAGAATATGTGTCACATTAATCAAGAATGTTGATGAGAAATGACTAGAGAATATGTGTCACATTAATCAAGAATGTTGATGAGAAATGACTAGAGAATATGTGTCACATTAATCAAGAATGTTGATGAGAAATGACTAGAGAATATGTGTCACATTAATCAAGAATGTTGATGAGAAATGACTAGAGAATATGTGTCACATTAATCAAGAATGTTGATGAGAAATGACTAGAGAATATGTGTCACATTAATCAAGAATGTTGATGAGAAATGACTAGAGAATATGTGTCACATTAATCAAGTATGTTGATGAGAAATGACTAGAGAATATGTGTCACATTAATCAAGAATGTTGATGAGAAATGACTAGAGAATATGTGTCACATTAATCAAGAATGTTGATGAGAAATGACTAGAGAATATGTGTCACATTAATCAAGAATGTTGATGAGAAATGACTAGAGAATATGTGTCACATTAATCAAGAATGTTGATGAGAAATGACTAGAGAATATGTGTCACATTAATCAAGAATGTTGATGAGAAATGACTAGAGAATATGTGTCACATTAATCAAGTATGTTGATGAGAAATGACTAGAGAATATGTGTCACATTAATCAAGAATGTTGATGAGAAATGACTAGAGAATATGTGTCACATTAATCAAGAATGTTGATGAGAAATGACTAGAGAATATGTGTCACATTAATCAAGTACATTTTCAATCTTTATTTGATTGTCATCCTTTTGGGAATATCTTTTTACTTACAAGACATAAATTGTACACAGGCAAAACAACTCAGAATCATTTTAAAAGTTCTTTATCTTGTTGGTAATCTGGTGCAGCACGGTGTGCACATATGTCTGGTTGCCTTATGCCTGAAGCATAATATGGGAATTCCACAGGACTTTGGCATAACAACTGAAGGCGAACAAACACTTTCCCTTGGAGGAGATGCCCTAGAATGACAAAGATATGTAAACATGTTTAATAACGAGGAATCAGTGTAACAGAAACATCAAAACCATTGTTATAGTTTCATCAATGAATGGTACAATAAAATGCTATAAAACAACCAATATTTTAAATATTATTTACGGACATATTCCGGTTTTACAACATGAATACGTTTGCCAGCAAAATAATTGCAAAGTAAAATTATGACTTCAACCTTTTCACAGGTTACACCTGCCTCATATTATAAACACTTACACTGTTTTAAACCTGTCAGGGGTTACCCTGGTATTTAACTTGGGAACGGATTACCTGTTTGTCCTGGGTTGCTTCGCATTCCATGAAAAAAACTAAGTCTAAATTAAAAAAAAATTGGGCAGGGTTCCCCTGTATTTTAAGCTTTTAGTCCCCCACCCATGCATCCCAGGCCAAAAACAGAGATGGGGCAAGTTCACCCCCGGCATTCCATGAAAAAAACCCAAGTCCAATTCTAAAAAAAAATTGGGCAAGGGTTCCCCTGTATTTTAGGATTTCAGTCCCACCATCCATGCATCCCAGGCCACAAAACATTTGTATGAAAACAGAGGAGATGGGACAGGTTCCACTTATCCTAATGAAACCATTCCCCTCTGCACAAAGAACATATTTTATTACTATACCGGTATATATTTTACCTATGGAACATTCAGCTTTTTGATCCTTAGTGGTAGGGCTTTTTGTGGAATTGCAACTCTGCATCAAGACATCAAATGCTGACCGTACTATGCATTTGCTGCGGGTCTGGCAGAACTTTTTAAACCAATGTCCACGTCTCTTGACGCTTTGAAAGATGCATATTTCAAACTGGGATCGAATTTTTTGACAATGCGTAGAGGTTCGTCAATATCAGGGGTAAAAACTGTTGTTCCCGATAGTTTGTCAGACACAGTCACAGAAAATGTGTCAGTTTTATGAGATTCAAAATCGTCATCTGAATGTGGCATGTTGGACTCCTTTAATAACTCCTGCAAAACATCTGCCCATGTTTCGTCAGCATTGTATTCATACAGACGCTGATAATTGATGCCATGTTACAACGGTGCATTGTGGTAAAAAAAATTTAAACATGTTAAAGGATAATTCTCTTTATCAGGTCACCACCATCAAAGGATAATTCTCTTTATAAGGTCACCACCATCAAAGGATAATTCTCTTTATCGGGCCACTACCATCAAAGGATAATTCTCTTTATCAGGTCACCACCATCAAAGGATAATTCTCTTTATCAGGCCACTACCATCAAAGGATAATTCTCTTTATCGGGCCACTACCATCAGAGGATAATTCTCTTTATCAGGTCACCACCATCAAAGGATAATTCTCTTTATCAGGTCACCACCATCAAATGATAATTCTCTTTATAAGGCCACTACCATCAAAGGATAATTCTCTTTATAAGGTCACTACCATCAAAGGATAATTCTCTTTATAAGGTCACTACCATCAAAGGATAATTCTCTTTATAAGGTCACTACCATCAAAGGATAATTCTCTTTATCAGGCCACTACCATCAAAGGATAATTCTCTTTATAAGGTCACTACCATCAAAGGATAATTCTCTTTATCAGGCCGCCACCATCAAAGGATAATTCTCTTTATAAGGTCACTACCATCAAAGGATAATTCTCTTTATCAGGCCACTACCATCAAAGGATAATTCTCTTTATCAGGCCACTACCATCAAAGGATAATTCTCTTTATCAGGCCACTACCATCAAAGGATAATTCTCTTTATCAGGCCACTACCATCAAAGGATAATTCTCTTTATCAGGTCACCACCATCAAAGGATAATTCTCTTTATCAGGCCACTACCATCAAAGGATAATTCTCTTTATAAGGTCACTACCATCAAAGGATAATTCTCTTTATAAGGCCACTACCATCAAAGGATAATTCTCTTTATAAGGTCACTACCATCAAAGGATAATTCTCTTTATAAGGTCACTACCATCAAAGGATAATTCTCTTTATAAGGTCACTACCATCAAAGGATAATTCACTTTATAAGGCCACTACCATCAAAGGATAATTCTCTTTATCAGGCCACTACCATCAAAGGATAATTCTCTTTATCAGGCCACTACCATCAAAGGATAATTCTCTTTATCAGGTCACCACCATCAAAGGATAATTCTCTTTATCAGGCCACTACCATCAAAGGATAATTCTCTTTATAAGGTCACTACCATCAAAGGATAATTCTCTTTATAAGGCCACTACCATCAAAGGATAATTCTCTTTATCAGGCCACCACCATCAAAGGATAATTCTCTTTATCAGGCCACTACCATCAAAGGATAATTCTCTTTATCAGGCCACTACCATCAAAGGATAATTCTCTTTATCAGGCCACTACCATCAAAGGATAATTCTCTTTATCAGGTCACTACCATCAAAGGATAATTCTCTTTATCAGGCCACTACCATCAAAGGATAATTCTCTTAACAAAAAATATCAGGTCACCACCATCAAAGAATAATTCTCTTTATCAGGCCGCCACCATCAAAGGATAATTCTCTTTATCAGGCCCCTACCATCAAAGGATAATTCTCTTTATAAGGTCACCACCATCAAAGGATAATTCTCTTTATCAGGTCACTACCATCAAAGGATAATTATCTTTATCAGGCCACTACCATCAAAGGATAATTCTCTTTATAAGGCCACTACCATCAAAGGATAATTCTCTTTATCAGGTCACTACCATCAAAGGATAATTCTCTTTATCAGGCCACTACCATCAAAGGATAATTCTCTTTATCAGGCCACTACCATCAAAGGATAATTCTCTTTATCAGGCCACTACCATCAAAGGATAATTCTCTTTATAAGGTCACTACCATCAAAGGATAATTCTCTTTATCAGGCCGCCACCATCAAAGGATAATTCTCTTTATAAGGTCACTACCATCAAAGGATAATTCTCTTTATCAGGCCACTACCATCAAAGGATAATTCTCTTTATCAGGCCACTACCATCAAAGGATAATTCTCTTTATCAGGCCACTACCATCAAAGGATAATTCTCTTTATCAGGCCACTACCATCAAAGGATAATTCTCTTTATCAGGTCACCACCATCAAAGGATAATTCTCTTTATCAGGCCACTACCATCAAAGGATAATTCTCTTTATAAGGTCACTACCATCAAAGGATAATTCTCTTTATAAGGCCACTACCATCAAAGGATAATTCTCTTTATAAGGTCACTACCATCAAAGGATAATTCTCTTTATAAGGTCACTACCATCAAAGGATAATTCTCTTTATAAGGTCACTACCATCAAAGGATAATTCACTTTATAAGGCCACTACCATCAAAGGATAATTCTCTTTATCAGGCCACTACCATCAAAGGATAATTCTCTTTATCAGGCCACTACCATCAAAGGATAATTCTCTTTATCAGGTCACCACCATCAAAGGATAATTCTCTTTATCAGGCCACTACCATCAAAGGATAATTCTCTTTATAAGGTCACTACCATCAAAGGATAATTCTCTTTATAAGGCCACTACCATCAAAGGATAATTCTCTTTATCAGGCCACCACCATCAAAGGATAATTCTCTTTATCAGGCCACTACCATCAAAGGATAATTCTCTTTATCAGGCCACTACCATCAAAGGATAATTCTCTTTATCAGGCCACTACCATCAAAGGATAATTCTCTTTATCAGGTCACTACCATCAAAGGATAATTCTCTTTATCAGGCCACTACCATCAAAGGATAATTCTCTTAACAAAAAATATCAGGTCACCACCATCAAAGAATAATTCTCTTTATCAGGCCGCCACCATCAAAGGATAATTCTCTTTATCAGGCCCCTACCATCAAAGGATAATTCTCTTTATAAGGTCACCACCATCAAAGGATAATTCTCTTTATCAGGTCACTACCATCAAAGGATAATTATCTTTATCAGGCCACTACCATCAAAGGATAATTCTCTTTATAAGGCCACTACCATCAAAGGATAATTCTCTTTATCAGGTCACTACCATCAAAGGATAATTCTCTTTATCAGGCCACTACCATCAAAGGATAATTCTCTTTATCAGGCCACTACCATCAAAGGATAATTCTCTTTATCAGGCCACTACCATCAAAGGATAATTCTCTTTATCAGGCCACCACCATCAAAGGATAATTCTCTTTATCAGGCCACTACCATCAAAGGATAATTCTCTTTATAAGGTCACTACCATCAAAGGATAATTCTCTTTATAAGGCCACTACCATCAAAGGATAATTCTCTTTATCAGGCCACCACCATCAAAGGATAATTCTCTTTATCAGGCCACTACCATCAAAGGATAATTCTCTTTATCAGGCCACTACCATCAAAGGATAATTCTCTTTATCAGGCCACTACCATCAAAGGATAATTCTCTTTATCAGGTCACTACCATCAAAGGATAATTCTCTTTATCAGGCCACTACCATCAAAGGATAATTCTCTTAACAAAAAATATCAGGTCACCACCATCAAAGAATAATTCTCTTTATCAGGCCGCCACCATCAAAGGATAATTCTCTTTATCAGGCCCCTACCATCAAAGGATAATTCTCTTTATAAGGTCACCACCATCAAAGGATAATTCTCTTTATCAGGTCACTACCATCAAAGGATAATTATCTTTATCAGGCCACTACCATCAAAGGATAATTCTCTTTATAAGGCCACTACCATCAAAGGATAATTCTCTTTATCAGGTCACTACCATCAAAGGATAATTCTCTTTATCAGGCCACTACCATCAAAGGATAATTCTCTTTATCAGGCCACTACCATCAAAGGATAATTCTCTTTATCAGGCCACTACCATCAAAGGATAATTCTCTTTATCAGGCCACCACCATCAAAGGATAATTCTCTTTATCAGGCCGCTACCATCAAAGAATAATTCTCTTTATAAGGTGACTACCATCAAAGGATAATTCTCTTTATAAGGTCACTACCATCAAAGGATAGTTCTCTTTATGAGGTCGCTACCATCAAAGGATAATTCTCTTTATAAGGTCACCACCATCAAAGGATAATTCTCTTTATCAGGCCACTACCATCAAAGGATAATTCTCTTTATAAGGCCACCACCATCAAATGATAATTCTCTTTATCAGGCCACTACCATCAAAGGATAATTCTCTTTATCAGGCCACCACCATCAAAGGATAATTCTCTTTATCAGGTCACTACCATCAAAGGATAATTCTCTTTATCAGGCCACCACCATCAAAGGATAATTCTCTTTATCAGGCCGCTACCATCAAAGGATAATTCTCTTTATAAGGTGACTACCATCAAAGGATAGTTCTCTTTATAAGGTCACTACCATCAAAGGATAATTCTCTTTATAAGGCCACTACCATCAAAGGATAATTCTCTTTATCAGGCCACCACCATCAAAGGATAATTCTCTTTATCAGGCCGCTACCATCAAAGGATAATTCTCTTTATAAGGTGACTACCATCAAAGGATAGTTCTCTTTATAAGGTCACTACCATCAAAGGATAATTCTCTTTATAAGGCCACCACCATCAAAGGATAATTCTCTTTATCAGGCCGCTACCATCAAAGGATAATTCTCTTTATAAGGTCTCACTACCATCAAAGGATAATTCTCTTTATCAGGCCACTACCATCAAAGGATAATTCTCTTTATCAGGCCACTACCATCAAAGGATAATTCTCTTTATCAGGCCACTACCATCAAAGGATAATTCTCTTTATAAGGTCTCACTACCATCAAAGGATAATTCTCTTTATCAGGCCACTACCATCAAAGGATAATTCTCTTTATAAGGTCACTACCATCAAAGGATAATTCTCTTTATCAGGCCACTACCATCAAAGGATAATTCTCTTTATAAGGCCACTACCATCAAAGGATAATTCTCTTTATCAGGCCACTACCATCAAATGATAATTCTCTTTATCAGGCCACTACCATCAAAGGATAATTCTCTTTATAAGGTCACCACCATCAAAGGATAATTCTCTTTATAAGGTCTCACTACCATCAAAGGATAATTCTCTTTATCAGGCCACTATCATCAAAGGATAATTCTCTTTATCAGGCCGCCACCATCAAAGGATAATTCTCTTTATCAGGCCACTACCATCAAAGGATAATTCTCTTTATAAGGTCACTACCATCAAAGGATAATTCTCTTTATAAGGTCACCACCATCAAAGGATAATTCTCTTTATCAGGCCACTACCATCAAAGAATAATTCTCTTTATAAGGTCACTACCATCAAAGGATAATTCTCTTTATCAGGCCACTACCATCAAAGGATAATTCTCTTTATAAGGTCGCTACCATCAAAGGATAATTCTCTTTATAAGGTCACCACCATCAAAGGATAATTCTCTTTATCAGGCCACTACCATTAAAGGATAATTCTCTTTATAAGGTCACTACCATCAAAGGATAATTCTCTTTATCAGGCCACCACCATCAAAGGATAATTCTCTTTATTAGGCGCCACCATCAAAGGATAATTCTCTTTATCAGGCCGCCACCATCAAAGGATAATTCTCTTTATTAGGCCACTACCATCAAAGGATAATTCTCTTTATCAGGCCACCACCATCAAAGGATAATTCTCTTTATCAGGCCACTACCATCAAAGGATAATTCTCTTTATAAGGTCACTACCATCAAAGGATAATTCTCTTTATAAGGTTTCACTACCATCAAAGGATAATTCTCTTTATCAGGCCACTACCATCAAAGGATAATTCTCTTTATCAGGCCACTACCATCAAAGGATAATTCTCTTTATCAGTCCACTACCATCAAAGGATAATTCTCTTTATCAGGCCACTACCATCAAAGGATAATTCTCTTTATAAGGTCACATACCATCAAAGGATAATTCTCTTTATCAGGCCACTACCATCAAAGGATAATTCTCTTTATCAGGCCGCTACCATCAAAGGATAATTCTCTTTATAAGGTCTCACTACCATCAAAGGATAATTCTCTTTATAAGGCCACTACCATCAAAGGATAATTCTCTTTATCAGGCCACTACCATCAAAGGATAATTCTCTTGATCAGGCCACTACCATCAAAGGATAATTCTCTTTATCAGGCCGCTACCATCAAAGGATAATTCTCTTTTTAAGGTCTCGCTACCATCAAAGGATAATTCTCTTTATAAGGTCACTACCATCAAAGGATAATTCTCTTTATAAGGTCACCACCATCAAAGGATAATTCTCTTTATCAGGCCACTACCATCAAAGGATAATTCTCTTTATCAGGTCACCACCATCAAAGGATAATTCTCTTTATCAGGCCACTACCATCAAAGGATAATTCTCTTTATCAGGCCACTACCATCAAAGGTTAATTCTCTTTATCAGGCCACTACCATCAAAGGATAATTCTCTTTATAAGGTCACCACCATCAAAGGATAATTCTCTTTATCAGGTCACCACCATCAAATGATAATTCTCTTTATAAGGCCACTACCATCAAAGGATAATTCTCTTTATAAGGTCACTACCATCAAAGGATAATTCTCTTTATAAGGTCACTACCATCAAAGGATAATTCTCTTTATAAGGTCACTACCATCAAAGGATAATTCTCTTTATAAGGCCACTACCATCAAAGGATAATTCTCTTTATCAGGCAACTACCATCAAAGGATAATTCTCTTTATCAGGCCACTACCATCAAAGGATAATTCTCTTTATCAGGTCACCACCATCAAAGGATAATTCTCTTTATCAGGCCACTACCATCAAAGGATAATTCTCTTTATAAGGTCACTACCATCAAATGATAATTCTCTTTATAAGGCCACTACCATCAAAGGATAATTCTCTTTATAAGGTCACTACCATCAAAGGATAATTCTCTTTATAAGGTCACTACCATCAAAGGATAATTCTCTTTATAAGGTCACTACCATCAAAGGATAATTCTCTTTATCAGGTCACTACCATCAAAGGATAATTCTCTTTATAAGGCCACTACCATCAAAGGATAATTCTCTTTATCAGGCCACTACCATCAAAGGATAATTCTCTTTATCAGGCCACTACCATCAAAGGATAATTCTCTTTATCAGGCCACTACCATCAAAGGATAATTCTCTTTATCAGGTCACCACCATCAAATGATAATTCTCTTTATCAGGCCACTACCATCAAAGGATAATTCTCTTTATAAGGTCACTACCATCAAAGGATAATTCTCTTTATAAGGCCACTACCATCAAAGGATAATTCTCTTTATCAGGCCACTACCATCAAATGATAATTCTCTTTATAAGGTCACTACCATCAAAGGATAATTCTCTTTATAAGGCCACTACCATCAAAGGATAATTCTCTTTATCAGGCCACTACCATCAAATGATAATTCTCTTTATCAGGCCACCACCATCAAAGGATAATTCTCTTTATCAGGCCGCCACCATCAAAGGATAATTCTCTTTATCAGGCCACTACCATCAAAGGATAATTCTCTTTATCAGGCCACTACCATCAAAGGATAATTCTCTTTATCAGGCCACTACCGTCAAAGGATAATTCTCTTTATCAGGCCACTACCATCAAAGGATAATTCTCTTTATCAGGTCACTACCATCAAAGGATAATTCTCTTTATCAGGCCACTACCATCAAAGGATAATTCTCTTTATCAGGTCACCACCATCAAAGAATAATTCTCTTTATCAGGCCGCCACCATCAAAGGATAATTCTCTTTATCAGGCCACTACCATCAAAGGATAATTCTCTTTATAAGGTCACCACCATCAAAGGATAATTCTCTTTATCAGGTCACTACCATCAAAGGATAATTCTCTTTATCAGGCCACTACCATCAAAGGATAATTCTCTTTATAAGGCCACTACCATCAAAGGATAATTCTCTTTATCAGGCCACTACCATCAAAGGATAATTCTCTTTATCAGGTCACTACCATCAAAGGATAATTCTCTTTATAAGGTCACTACCATCAAAGGATAATTCTCTTTATCAGGCCACTACCATCAAAGGATAATTCTCTTTATAAGGCCACTACCATCAAAGGATAATTCTCTTTATAAGGCCACTACCATCAAATGATAATTCTCTTTATCAGGCCACTACCATCAAAGGATAATTCTCTTTATAAGGTCACCACCATCAAAGGATAATTCTCTTTATAAGGTCTCACTACCATCAAAGGATAATTCTCTTTATCAGGCCACTATTATCAAAGGATAATTCTCTTTATCAGGCCACTACCATCAAAGGATAATTCTCTTTATAAGGTCACTACCATCAAAGGATAATTCTCTTTATAAGGCCACTACCATCAAAGGATAATTCTCTTTATCAGGCAACTACCATCAAAGGATAATTCTCTTTATCAGGCCACTACCATCAAAGGATAATTCTCTTTATCAGGTCACCACCATCAAAGGATAATTCTCTTTATCAGGCCACTACCATCAAAGGATAATTCTCTTTATAAGGTCACTACCATCAAATGATAATTCTCTTTATAAGGCCACTACCATCAAAGGATAATTCTCTTTATAAGGTCACTACCATCAAAGGATAATTCTCTTTATAAGGTCACTACCATCAAAGGATAATTCTCTTTATAAGGTCACTACCATCAAAGGATAATTCTCTTTATCAGGTCACTACCATCAAAGGATAATTCTCTTTATAAGGCCACTACCATCAAAGGATAATTCTCTTTATCAGGCCACTACCATCAAAGGATAATTCTCTTTATCAGGCCACTACCATCAAAGGATAATTCTCTTTATCAGGTCACCATCATCAAAGGATAATTCTCTTTATCAGGCCACTACCATCAAAGGATAATTCTCTTTATAAGGTCACTACCATCAAAGGATAATTCTCTTTATAAGGCCACTACCATCAAAGGATAATTCTCTTTATCAGGCCACTACCATCAAATGATAATTCTCTTTATAAGGTCACTACCATCAAAGGATAATTCTCTTTATCAGGCCACTACCATCAAAGGATAATTCTCTTTATCAGGTCACTACCATCAAAGGATAATTCTCTTTATAAGGTCACTACCATCAAAGGATAATTCTCTTTATCAGGCCACTACCATCAAAGGATAATTCTCTTTATAAGGCCACTACCATCAAAGGATAATTCTCTTTATAAGGCCACTACCATCAAATGATAATTCTCTTTATCAGGCCACTACCATCAAAGGATAATTCTCTTTATAAGGTCACCACCATCAAAGGATAATTCTCTTTATAAGGTCTCACTACCATCAAAGGATAATTCTCTTTATCAGGCCACTATTATCAAAGGATAATTCTCTTTATCAGGCCACTACCATCAAAGGATAATTCTCTTTATAAGGTCACTACCATCAAAGGATAATTCTCTTTATAAGGCCACTACCATCAAAGGATAATTCTCTTTATCAGGCAACTACCATCAAAGGATAATTCTCTTTATCAGGCCACTACCATCAAAGGATAATTCTCTTTATCAGGTCACCACCATCAAAGGATAATTCTCTTTATCAGGCCACTACCATCAAAGGATAATTCTCTTTATAAGGTCACTACCATCAAATGATAATTCTCTTTATAAGGCCACTACCATCAAAGGATAATTCTCTTTATAAGGTCACTACCATCAAAGGATAATTCTCTTTATAAGGTCACTACCATCAAAGGATAATTCTCTTTATAAGGTCACTACCATCAAAGGATAATTCTCTTTATCAGGTCACTACCATCAAAGGATAATTCTCTTTATCAGGCCACTACCATCAAAGGATAATTCTCTTTATCAGGCCACTACCATCAAAGGATAATTCTCTTTATCAGGCCACTACCATCAAAGGATAATTCTCTTTATCAGGCCACTACCATCAAAGGATAATTCTCTTTATCAGGTCACCATCATCAAAGGATAATTCTCTTTATCAGGCCACTACCATCAAAGGATAATTCTCTTTATAAGGTCACTACCATCAAAGGATAATTCTCTTTATAAGGCCACTACCATCAAAGGATAATTCTCTTTATCAGGCCACTACCATCAAATGATAATTCTCTTTATAAGGTCACTACCATCAAAGGATAATTCTCTTTATAAGGCCACTACCATCAAAGGATAATTCTCTTTATCAGGCCACTACCATCAAATGATAATTCTCTTTATCAGGCCACCACCATCAAAGGATAATTCTCTTTATCAGGCCGCCACCATCAAAGGATAATTCTCTTTATCAGGCCACTACCATCAAAGGATAATTCTCTTTATCAGGCCACTACCATCAAAGGATAATTCTCTTTATCAGGCCACTACCGTCAAAGGATAATTCTCTTTATCAGGCCACTACCATCAAAGGATAATTCTCTTTATCAGGTCACTACCATCAAAGGATAATTCTCTTTATCAGGCCACTACCATCAAAGGATAATTCTCTTTATCAGGTCACCACCATCAAAGAATAATTCTCTTTATCAGGCCGCCACCATCAAAGGATAATTCTCTTTATCAGGCCACTACCATCAAAGGATAATTCTCTTTATAAGGTCACCACCATCAAAGGATAATTCTCTTTATCAGGTCACTACCATCAAAGGATAATTCTCTTTATAAGGTCACTACCATCAAAGGATAATTCTCTTTATAAGGCCACTACCATCAAAGGATAATTCTCTTTATCAGGCCACTACCATCAAAGGATAATTCTCTTTATCAGGTCACTACCATCAAAGGATAATTCTCTTTATAAGGTCACTACCATCAAAGGATAATTCTCTTTATCAGGCCACTACCATCAAAGGATAATTCTCTTTATAAGGCCACTACCATCAAAGGATAATTCTCTTTATAAGGCCACTACCATCAAATGATAATTCTCTTTATCAGGCCACTACCATCAAAGGATAATTCTCTTTATAAGGTCACCACCATCAAAGGATAATTCTCTTTATAAGGTCTCACTACCATCAAAGGATAATTCTCTTTATCAGGCCACTATTATCAAAGGATAATTCTCTTTATCAGGCCACTACCATCAAAGGATAATTCTCTTTATAAGGCCACTACCATCAAAGGATAATTCTCTTTATCAGGCCACTACCATCAAATGATAATTCTCTTTATCAGGCCACCACCATCAAAGGATAATTCTCTTTATCAGGCCGCCACCATCAAAGGATAATTCTCTTTATCAGGCCACTACCATCAAAGGATAATTCTCTTTATCAGGCCACTACCATCAAAGGATAATTCTCTTTATCAGGCCACTACCGTCAAAGGATAATTCTCTTTATCAGGCCACTACCATCAAAGGATAATTCTCTTTATCAGGTCACTACCATCAAAGGATAATTCTCTTTATCAGGCCACTACCATCAAAGGATAATTCTCTTTATCAGGTCACCACCATCAAAGAATAATTCTCTTTATCAGGCCGCCACCATCAAAGGATAATTCTCTTTATCAGGCCACTACCATCAAAGGATAATTCTCTTTATAAGGTCACCACCATCAAAGGATAATTCTCTTTATCAGGTCACTACCATCAAAGGATAATTCTCTTTATAAGGTCACTACCATCAAAGGATAATTCTCTTTATAAGGCCACTACCATCAAAGGATAATTCTCTTTATCAGGCCACTACCATCAAAGGATAATTCTCTTTATCAGGTCACTACCATCAAAGGATAATTCTCTTTATAAGGTCACTACCATCAAAGGATAATTCTCTTTATCAGGCCACTACCATCAAAGGATAATTCTCTTTATAAGGCCACTACCATCAAAGGATAATTCTCTTTATAAGGCCACTACCATCAAATGATAATTCTCTTTATCAGGCCACTACCATCAAAGGATAATTCTCTTTATAAGGTCACCACCATCAAAGGATAATTCTCTTTATCAGGCCACTACCATCAAAGGATAATTCTCTTTATAAGGCCACCACCATCAAATGATAATTCTCTTTATCAGGCCACTACCATCAAAGGATAATTCTCTTTATCAGGCCACCACCATCAAAGGATAATTCTCTTTATCAGGTCACTACCATCAAAGGATAATTCTCTTTATCAGGCCACCACCATCAAAGGATAATTCTCTTTATCAGGCCGCTACCATCAAAGGATAATTCTCTTTATAAGGTGACTACCATCAAAGGATAGTTCTCTTTATAAGGTCACTACCATCAAAGGATAATTCTCTTTATAAGGCCACTACCATCAAAGGATAATTCTCTTTATCAGGCCACCACCATCAAAGGATAATTCTCTTTATCAGGCCGCTACCATCAAAGGATAATTCTCTTTATAAGGTGACTACCATCAAAGGATAGTTCTCTTTATAAGGTCACTACCATCAAAGGATAATTCTCTTTATAAGGCCACCACCATCAAAGGATAATTCTCTTTATCAGGCCGCTACCATCAAAGGATAATTCTCTTTATAAGGTCTCACTACCATCAAAGGATAATTCTCTTTATCAGGCCACTACCATCAAAGGATAATTCTCTTTATCAGGCCACTACCATCAAAGGATAATTCTCTTTATCAGGCCACTACCATCAAAGGATAATTCTCTTTATAAGGTCTCACTACCATCAAAGGATAATTCTCTTTATCAGGCCACTACCATCAAAGGATAATTCTCTTTATAAGGTCACTACCATCAAAGGATAATTCTCTTTATCAGGCCACTACCATCAAAGGATAATTCTCTTTATAAGGCCACTACCATCAAAGGATAATTCTCTTTATCAGGCCACTACCATCAAATGATAATTCTCTTTATCAGGCCACTACCATCAAAGGATAATTCTCTTTATAAGGTCACCACCATCAAAGGATAATTCTCTTTATAAGGTCTCACTACCATCAAAGGATAATTCTCTTTATCAGGCCACTATCATCAAAGGATAATTCTCTTTATCAGGCCGCCACCATCAAAGGATAATTCTCTTTATCAGGCCACTACCATCAAAGGATAATTCTCTTTATAAGGTCACTACCATCAAAGGATAATTCTCTTTATAAGGTCACCACCATCAAAGGATAATTCTCTTTATCAGGCCACTACCATCAAAGAATAATTCTCTTTATAAGGTCACTACCATCAAAGGATAATTCTCTTTATCAGGCCACTACCATCAAAGGATAATTCTCTTTATAAGGTCGCTACCATCAAAGGATAATTCTCTTTATAAGGTCACCACCATCAAAGGATAATTCTCTTTATCAGGCCACTACCATTAAAGGATAATTCTCTTTATAAGGTCACTACCATCAAAGGATAATTCTCTTTATCAGGCCACCACCATCAAAGGATAATTCTCTTTATTAGGCGCCACCATCAAAGGATAATTCTCTTTATCAGGCCGCCACCATCAAAGGATAATTCTCTTTATTAGGCCACTACCATCAAAGGATAATTCTCTTTATCAGGCCACCACCATCAAAGGATAATTCTCTTTATCAGGCCACTACCATCAAAGGATAATTCTCTTTATAAGGTCACTACCATCAAAGGATAATTCTCTTTATAAGGTTTCACTACCATCAAAGGATAATTCTCTTTATCAGGCCACTACCATCAAAGGATAATTCTCTTTATCAGGCCACTACCATCAAAGGATAATTCTCTTTTTCAGTCCACTACCATCAAAGGATAATTCTCTTTATCAGGCCACTACCATCAAAGGATAATTCTCTTTATAAGGTCACATACCATCAAAGGATAATTCTCTTTATCAGGCCACTACCATCAAAGGATAATTCTCTTTATCAGGCCGCTACCATCAAAGGATAATTCTTTTTATAAGGTCTCACTACCATCAAAGGATAATTCTCTTTATAAGGCCACTACCATCAAAGGATAATTCTCTTTATCAGGCCACTACCATCAAAGGATAATTCTCTTGATCAGGCCACTACCATCAAAGGATAATTCTCTTTATCAGGCCGCTACCATCAAAGGATAATTCTCTTTTTAAGGTCTCGCTACCATCAAAGGATAATTCTCTTTATCAGGCCACTACCATCAAAGGATAATTCTCTTTATCAGGCCGCCACCATCAAAGGATAATTCTCTTTATCAGGCCACTACCATCAAAGGATAATTCTCTTTATAAGGTCACTACCATCAAAGGATAATTCTCTTTATAAGGTCACCACCATCAAAGGATAATTCTCTTTATCAGGCCACTACCATCAAAGGATAATTCTCTTTATAAGGTCACTACCATCAAAGGATAATTCTCTTTATAAGGTCACCACCATCAAAGGATAATTCTCTTTATCAGGCCACTACCATTAAAGGATAATTCTCTTTATAAGGTCACTACCGTCAAAGGATAATTCTCTTTATCAGGCTGCCACCATCAAAGGATAATTCTCTTTATCAGGCCGCCACCATCAAAGGATAATTCTCTTTATCAGGCCACCACCATCAAAGGATAATTCTCTTTATCAGGCCACTACCATCAAAGGATAATTCTCTTTATCAGGCCACTACCATCAAAGGATAATTCTCTTTATAAGGCCACTACCATCAAAGGATAATTCTCTTTATAAGGCCACTACCATCAAATGATAATTCTCTTTATCAGGCCACTACCATCAAAGGATAATTCTCTTTATAAGGTCACCACCATCAAAGGATAATTCTCTTTATAAGGTCTCACTACCATCAAAGGATAATTCTCTTTATCAGGCCACTATCATCAAAGGATAATTCTCTTTATCAGGCCACTACCATCAAAGGATAATTCTCTTTATAAGGTCACTACCATCAAAGGATAATTCTCTTTATAAGGTCACCACCATCAAAGGATAATTCTCTTTATCAGGCCACTACCATCAAAGAATAATTCTCTTTATAAGGTCACTACCATCAAAGGATAATTCTCTTTATCAGGCCACTACCATCAAAGGATAATTCTCTTTATAAGGTCGCTACCATCAAAGGATAATTCTCTTTATAAGGTCACCACCATCAAAGGATAATTCTCTTTATCAGGCCACTACCATTAAAGGATAATTCTCTTTATAAGGTCACTACCATCAAAGGATAATTCTCTTTATCAGGCCACCACCATCAAAGGATAATTCTCTTTATTAGGCGCCACCATCAAAGGATAATTCTCTTTATCAGGCCGCCACCATCAAAGGATAATTCTCTTTATTAGGCCACTACCATCAAAGGATAATTCTCTTTATCAGGCCACCACCATCAAAGGATAATTCTCTTTATCAGGCCACTACCATCAAAGGATAATTCTCTTTATAAGGTCACTACCATCAAAGGATAATTCTCTTTATAAGGTTTCACTACCATCAAAGGATAATTCTCTTTATCAGGCCACTACCATCAAAGGATAATTCTCTTTATCAGGCCACTACCATCAAAGGATAATTCTCTTTATCAGTCCACTACCATCAAAGGATAATTCTCTTTATCAGGCCACTACCATCAAAGGATAATTCTCTTTATAAGGTCACATACCATCAAAGGATAATTCTCTTTATCAGGCCGCTACCATCAAAGGATAATTCTCTTTATAAGGTCTCACTACCATCAAAGGATAATTCTCTTTATAAGGCCACTACCATCAAAGGATAATTCTCTTTATC
This sequence comes from Bathymodiolus brooksi, assembly GCA_963680875.1. Classification (NCBI taxonomy): domain Eukaryota; kingdom Metazoa; phylum Mollusca; class Bivalvia; order Mytilida; family Modiolidae; genus Bathymodiolus; species Bathymodiolus brooksi. The sequence continues at coordinate 3,740,980 of OY804577.1, forward strand.
AGGCCACTACCATCAAAGGATAATTCTCTTGATCAGGCCACTACCATCAAAGGATAATTCTCTTTATCAGGCCGCTACCATCAAAGGATAATTCTCTTTTTAAGGTCTCGCTACCATCAAAGGATAATTCTCTTTATAAGGTCACTACCATCAAAGGATAATTCTCTTTATAAGGTCACCACCATCAAAGGATAATTCTCTTTATCAGGCCACTACCATCAAAGGATAATTCTCTTTATCAGGTCACCACCATCAAAGGATAATTCTCTTTATCAGGCCACTACCATCAAAGGATAATTCTCTTTATCAGGCCACTACCATCAAAGGTTAATTCTCTTTATCAGGCCACTACCATCAAAGGATAATTCTCTTTATCAGGTCACCACCATCAAAGGATAATTCTCTTTATCAGGTCACCACCATCAAATGATAATTCTCTTTATAAGGCCACTACCATCAAAGGATAATTCTCTTTATCAGGCCACTACCATCAAAGGATAATTCTCTTTATCAGGTCACTACCATCAAAGGATAATTCTCTTTATAAGGTCACTACCATCAAAGGATAATTCTCTTTATCAGGCCACTACCATCAAAGGATAATTCTCTTTATAAGGCCACTACCATCAAAGGATAATTCTCTTTATAAGGCCACTACCATCAAATGATAATTCTCTTTATCAGGCCACTACCATCAAAGGATAATTCTCTTTATAAGGTCACCACCATCAAAGGATAATTCTCTTTATAAGGTCTCACTACCATCAAAGGATAATTCTCTTTATCAGGCCACTATTATCAAAGGATAATTCTCTTTATCAGGCCACTACCATCAAAGGATAATTCTCTTTATAAGGTCACTACCATCAAAGGATAATTCTCTTTATAAGGCCACTACCATCAAAGGATAATTCTCTTTATCAGGCCACTACCATCAAAGGATAATTCTCTTTATCAGGCCACTACCATCAAAGGATAATTCTCTTTATCAGGTCACCACCATCAAAGGATAATTCTCTTTATCAGGCCACTACCATCAAAGGATAATTCTCTTTATAAGGTCACTACCATCAAATGATAATTCTCTTTATAAGGCCACTACCATCAAAGGATAATTCTCTTTATAAGGTCACTACCATCAAAGGATAATTCTCTTTATAAGGTCACTACCATCAAAGGATAATTCTCTTTATAAGGTCACTACCATCAAAGGATAATTCTCTTTATCAGGTCACTACCATCAAAGGATAATTCTCTTTATAAGGCCACTACCATCAAAGGATAATTCTCTTTATCAGGCCACTACCATCAAAGGATAATTCTCTTTATCAGGCCACTACCATCAAAGGTTAATTCTCTTTATCAGGCCACTACCATCAAAGGATAATTCTCTTTATCAGGTCACCATCATCAAAGGATAATTCTCTTTATCAGGCCACTACCATCAATGGATAATTCTCTTTATAAGGTCACTACCATCAAAGGATAATTCTCTTTATAAGGCCACTACCATCAAAGGATAATTCTCTTTATCAGGCCACTACCATCAAATGATAATTCTCTTTATAAGGTCACTACCATCAAAGGATAATTCTCTTTATAAGGCCACTACCATCAAAGGATAATTCTCTTTATCAGGCCACTACCATCAAATGATAATTCTCTTTATCAGGCCACCACCATCAAAGGATAATTCTCTTTATCAGGCCGCCACCATCAAAGGATAATTCTCTTTATCAGGCCACTACCATCAAAGGATAATTCTCTTTATCAGGCCACTACCATCAAAGGATAATTCTCTTTATCAGGCCACTACCGTCAAAGGATAATTCTCTTTATCAGGCCACTACCATCAAAGGATAATTCTCTTTATCAGGTCACTACCATCAAAGGATAATTCTCTTTATCAGGCCACTACCATCAAAGGATAATTCTCTTTATCAGGTCACCACCATCAAAGAATAATTCTCTTTATCAGGCCGCCACCATCAAAGGATAATTCTCTTTATCAGGCCACTACCATCAAAGGATAATTCTCTTTATAAGGTCACCACCATCAAAGGATAATTCTCTTTATCAGGTCACTACCATCAAAGGATAATTCTCTTTATAAGGTCACTACCATCAAAGGATAATTCTCTTTATAAGGCCACTACCATCAAAGGATAATTCTCTTTATCAGGCCACTACCATCAAAGGATAATTCTCTTTATCAGGTCACTACCATCAAAGGATAATTCTCTTTATAAGGTCACTACCATCAAAGGATAATTCTCTTTATCAGGCCACTACCATCAAAGGATAATTCTCTTTATAAGGCCACTACCATCAAAGGATAATTCTCTTTATAAGGCCACTACCATCAAAGGATAATTCTCTTTATCAGGCCACTACCATCAAAGGATAATTCTCTTTATAAGGTCACCACCATCAAAGGATAATTCTCTTTATAAGGTCTCACTACCATCAAAGGATAATTCTCTTTATCAGGCCACTATTATCAAAGGATAATTCTCTTTATCAGGCCACTACCATCAAAGGATAATTCTCTTTATAAGGTCACTACCATCAAAGGATAATTCTCTTTATAAGGCCACTACCATCAAAGGATAATTCTCTTTATCAGGCAACTACCATCAAAGGATAATTCTCTTTATCAGGCCACTACCATCAAAGGATAATTCTCTTTATCAGGTCACCACCATCAAAGGATAATTCTCTTTATCAGGCCACTACCATCAAAGGATAATTCTCTTTATAAGGTCACTACCATCAAATGATAATTCTCTTTATAAGGCCACTACCATCAAAGGATAATTCTCTTTATAAGGTCACTACCATCAAAGGATAATTCTCTTTATAAGGTCACTACCATCAAAGGATAATTCTCTTTATAAGGTCACTACCATCAAAGGATAATTCTCTTTATCAGGTCACTACCATCAAAGGATAATTCTCTTTATAAGGCCACTACCATCAAAGGATAATTCTCTTTATCAGGCCACTACCATCAAAGGATAATTCTCTTTATCAGGCCACTACCATCAAAGGATAATTCTCTTTATCAGGCCACTACCATCAAAGGATAATTCTCTTTATCAGGCCGCCACCATCAAAGGATAATTCTCTTTATCAGGCCACTACCATCAAAGGATAATTCTCTTTATAAGGTCACTACCATCAAAGGATAATTCTCTTTATAAGGTCACCACCATCAAAGGATAATTCTCTTTATCAGGCCACTACCATCAAAGGATAATTCTCTTTATAAGGTCACTACCATCAAAGGATAATTCTCTTTATAAGGCCACTACCATCAAAGGATAATTCTCTTTATCAGGCAACTACCATCAAAGGATAATTCTCTTTATCAGGCCACTACCATCAAAGGATAATTCTCTTTATCAGGTCACCACCATCAAAGGATAATTCTCTTTATCAGGCCACTACCATCAAAGGATAATTCTCTTTATAAGGTCACTACCATCAAATGATAATTCTCTTTATAAGGCCACTACCATCAAAGGATAATTCTCTTTATAAGGTCACTACCATCAAAGGATAATTCTCTTTATAAGGTCACCACCATCAAAGGATAATTCTCTTTATCAGGCCACTACCATTAAAGGATAATTCTCTTTATAAGGTCACTACCGTCAAAGGATAATTCTCTTTATCAGGCTGCCACCATCAAAGGATAATTCTCTTTATCAGGCCGCCACCATCAAAGGATAATTCTCTTTATCAGGCCACCACCATCAAAGGATAATTCTCTTTATCAGGCCACTACCATCAAAGGATAATTCTCTTTATTTGACCACTACCATCAAAGGATAATTCTCTTTATCAGGCCACCACCATCAAAGGATAATTCTCTTTATCAGGCCACTACCATCAAAGGATAATTCTCTTTATAAGGTCACTACCATCAAAAGATAATTCTCTTTATATGGTCTCACTACCATCAAAGGATAATTCTCTTTATCAGGCCACTACCATCAAAGGATAATTCTCTTTATCAGGCCACTACCATCAAAGTATAATTCTCTTTATCAGTCCACTACCATCAAAGGATAATTCTCTTTATAAGGCCACTACCATCAAAGGATAAATCTCTTTATAAGGTCACTACCATCAAAGGATAATTCTCTTTATATGGCCACCACCATCAAAGGATAATTCTCTTTATCAGGCCGCCACCATCAAAGGATAATTCTCTTTATCAGGCCACTACCATCAAAGGATAATTCTCTTTATCAGGCCACTACCATCAAAGGATAATTCTCTTTATCAGGCCACTACCATCAAAGGATAATTCTCTTTATCAGGCCACTACCATCAAAGGATAATTCTCTTTATCAGGTCACTACCATCAGAGGATAATTCTCTTTATCAGGCCACTACCATCAAAGGATAATTCTCTTTATCAGGACGCTACCATCAAAGGATAATTCTCTTTATAAGGTCACCACCATTAAAGGATAATTCTCTTTATCAGGCAACTACCATCAAAGGATAATTCTCTTTATCAGGCCACTACCATCAAAGGATAATTCTCTTTATCAGGCCACTACCATCAAAGGATAATTCTCTTTATCAGGCCACTACCATCAAAGGATAATTCTCTTTATCAGGCCACTACCATCAAAGGATAATTCTCTTTATTAGGCCACTACCATCAAAGGATAATTCTCTTTTTCAGGCCACTACCATCAAAGGATATTTCTCTTTATCAGGCCACTACCATCAAAGGATAATTCTCTTTATCAGGCCACTACCATCAAAGGATAATTCTCTTTATACGGTCACCACCATCAAAGGATAATTCTCTTTATAAGGTCACTACCATCAAAGGATAATTCTCTTTATCAGGCCACTACCATCAAAGGATAATTCTCTTTATCAGGTCACCACCATCAAAGGATAATTCTCTTTATCAGGCCACTACCATCAAAGGTTACCCCGCTTGTCTGACCAAATTGCAAATGCACTCTGACACTATAATACTTCTAAATTTCCCTCCTCAAGAGAGGTCACCCTATATTATGGCCACCTTTTTTCTTTGTTGAAGTGGTGACTTTATAAGAGCAGGACTATTGTAGAACCCATACATACTTTTGTAGTACAACATGTATTTTAAACATGCAATTTATAGGAAGAATTAACAGATCTGGTTAAAGACTTTTCACCATCTGAGGTCAGACTGAGAAGAGATAAAAGTGATAACCATAAAGTGTAAGTATTTGTAAATGAATATTTACTTAACTTGAAATGTTATCTGACTCCTACCATTTACTGTGTTAACTAATGGTATTTAATACAAAGTGCTGATTTCTGGTGACTGTTCTTAGAGCCTAACCCACAGATGCCTAGCTTGTCCCCAGATGACAGGTAGGGTTACCCTCTTGATGTGGGGTTGTCAGATTGAAATACGGAAAACCTTACGTGAACCATAGTTGGTAACATATATTATGTACAGTAAAATCATTTAGAATTACCCCCCCTTAATTTTATCTCGTGAAGAAAACATATGTCAAGGTGTCATTGGTAATCAGGTTACAATTAGATTGAAATATTAAACAAACCATGAACAAATTTGTTTTTAACAATTATTTAATATTCAGATTTGGGATAAAGGCCAAAACTACAAAAGGAATACAACTGTCAACTTGATGAAAATCAGGGTTGTCATATATCTGTGGAAAGGAGAAATCAATTATTAAAAGCACATTGTGTTCAGTTATTTAAAACAAAACGTCCATGAAAAAAATACCCAAATAATTATTAGTTAACCAGGTGAATGATACAAACTCCTAGGAGCCTCTTGTTTTTTTTATATGGATTGATATATTAAAAACTTACTGTTAATATTTCTATAATTAATTTATTTATATTCCCATGTTGTAGTTTTGCATTTGTTGTGGTGCGTTCAGAAACTGTTGCCAATGATTGCATACGCCAATTTAATCAAATGGATTGGAAAGGGAGAAAGATAAATTGCCGATTATCTACCAAGGAAACCCCAACACCAAAACAGAATGATGGTAAGATTAGTTTAATGACAGATGATGTTTTTTCATGGTGTCATTAGGTGCCATATTGGATTTTTCGTTCAGTTACATACAATGTACACCATCAACTTGATTGTGTATTGTACAGGAGACTGTATCAAGTAGTCATGGCAACATTGATATTGTTTGTATCAGGTCTGTTTGTAAGACAGTTTGTATTGATCAGTGGTAATAAAAGGAGGCTAAATTACACTGAATGAAGACAAAATATTGAGGAAATCCTTCCGTTCTTCTTTATTCTAAATGTAAAGTGTTTGTTTATAATATAGTATTATTACGTGATGTTTTTCATATTGGCCTAGTTATAGGTTCGAGGCCTGCTGTATTGGCCTGAGGCACAGCCGAATGCCAATACAGCATACCGAGGACCCATAACTAGGCCAATATGAAAAACATCACGTAATGATACCTTTATTAATTAACCAGTCCAATATCTCTCGTGATTTTTCCTTGCAATTGTCGAAATGTCTAGCGGATTCCGATCTAGTTGTTATTGGACTGACTGGAATTGGGCCAATACGGAAAATATCCGTATTGGACTGGTTTTTGCCGTATTGGCCCAATGAAAGTTTTTATATTGTATTGACAGATTTGATCATATAAAGGCTAATAAATCAAAGTTAATTAATAAGTAGAATATACATTAAAATCAAATTTAATGTCTAAAATTTCATAAAAGATGGAAATTTTTGATATTATTTGATGCTGACATATTTGATATTAACATTGATATTTCATGTCATAAATAATGCAGCACATGTAAATAAATTATACCAACTTTTATAGATCAGAACGATTTGTGTAGCACACACTATAATTATTTTTTGTTGCTTTACTCTTTTTAGTGAAAACTTCACCATCAGAAGGCAGTGTATCATGGAAATCTGGTGGAAAAAAGGATTCAATTCAAAATGGAGGAATGAAATCCCTGAATAATGATGATTCATGGGATATAGAAAACAGAAATGATCCAAATATATCAAACCCTGATATAAATAAGAGATTTGGTAGTCTATCTATACAAACTGAGGAATGTGTAAAAAATCAAAGTGCAATTTCTCCATCAGCCTATCAACATACTGCAAGTAAGTCTCCACAGAAAACTTCGCCAAAAGCTAGTATGCAGCAGACAGCACAAACTTCTGCAAAAAACATGAAAAAGAGTCCAAAGAAACAAGCAGATTTTTCAGATATGCCACCATTAGAACCAGCTGTTGTTGATGAAATGCCGCCATTAGAACGGTCAGTTGTTGAGGAAATGCCATTATTAGAACAATCTATTCATGAATATTCAGATGGTTTAACCAGAGTGTGGGTTGGCAATTTCCCTTACTATGAGACCGAGGTAACTATACAGTATGTTCAGAAAAAAAAAGAAAGTGCAATCAAATTTATTTTATCCACTCCTTCCACAAAAGAAATTCATTTGTTATCCGACCTTACAACAGACAACATAGACGACACTTTGAAACAAGTATACCCCCAAGCTTTGTTACGGGGTATAATGAGTTTTCCAAACATGACATCTGTATTAAGGGAAGCAATTTTGCCTGGCTGAAATCACATGTAAGCATACTTACTGGTGATGCGAATCTCACATTTTCAGGATCGCTCGTCGTTATACCAACATCTGATTTATAAGTATAATAAGATAAACCAAGCATTTCCCAGACGACTTGAAGTCACACTTATATATCCTGGCGAGATGACATTTATACTGTGGCTGCAACTTTTACAAAGAAAGTCAGTTAGTTGTACTCACCTAGGACAAACAGACATCATAATATACAATACACAACATGATTTGACAGTTATGATATAGTTAATACTTTGTAATAAACAATATTCACAAGGTCAAAATTTCAAGGGCCATTGGTTACGTTATAGAAATTATTTGAATGTACCTGTGATGTAGTGGTGTATTAAAGGGGTATTTTGAAATCTGCCTTTATATACAGAGTAAATTTTGAATGAACTCTCTTTTTTGCAGTAATTTGGCTGAATTAATTAATAAAGCAACCTATCAATGCCAAATCACTGTCGATCCATCTGCTTATCAACATATTTTGTCCAAATGATAACTTTAGTCTCTTGTGTTCCCCATTCCTAAATTTGACAGGATCCCTCTTGTGTTCCCCATTCCTAAATTTGACAGGATCCCTCTTGTGTTCCCCATTCCTAAATTTGACAGGAACCCTCTTGTAATAGAAGGGTCCCTTATAATTTTGGGCTCTAATGGATTCAGGTTAATCAATGTCATCAATCAAAGAAGTGTGCCTTCACTTTAATTTTGTCCCACATTGATCTTTTATGATATCTTTCTAAATCATATGAGCATATGGTGAAAGTCCATTATACACAGAGAAAGTGTATACAGGGTAAAAGTCCATTATACACAGAGAAAGTGTATACAGGGTGAAAGTCCATTATACACAGAAAGTGTATACAGGGTGAAAGCCCATTATACACAGAGAAAGTGTATACAGGGTGAAAGTCCATTATACACAGAGAAAGTGTATATAGGGTGAAAGTCCATTATACACAGAGAAAGTGTATACAGGGTGAAAGTTCATTATACACAGAGAAGGTGTATACAGGGTGAAAGTCCATTATACACAGAGAAAGTGTATACAGGGTGAAAGTCCATTATACACAGAGAAAGTGTATATAGGGTGAAAGTCCATTATACCCAGAGAAAGTGTATACAGGGTGAAAGTCCATTATACACAGAGAAAGTGTATATAGGGTGAAAGTCCATTATACACAGAGAAAGTGTATACAGTGTGAAAGTCCATTATACACAGAGAAAGTGTATACAGGGTGAAAGTCCATTATACACAGAGAAAGTGTATATAGGGTGAAAGTCCATTATACACAGAGAAAGTGTATACAGGGTGAAAGTCCATTATACACAGAAAGTGTATACAGGGTGAAAGTCCATTATACACAGAGAAAGTGTATAGGGTGAAAGTCCATTATACACAGAGAAAGTGTATACAGGGTGAAAGTCCATTATACACAGAGAAAGTGTATACAGGGTGAAAGTCCATTATACACAGAGAAAGTGTATATAGGGTGAAAGTCCATTATACACAGAGAAAGTGTATACAGGGTGAAAGTCCATTATACACAGAGAAAGTGTATATAGGGTGAAAGTCCATTATACACAGAGAAAGTGTATACAGGGTGAAAGTCCATTATACACAGAAAGTGTATACAGGGTGAACGTCCATTATACACAGAGAAAGTGTATACAGGGTGAAAGTCCATTATACACAGAGAAAGTGTATACAGGGTGAAAGTTCATTATACACAGAGAAAGTGTATACAGGGTGAAAGTCCATTATACACAGAGAAAGTGTATACAGGGTGAAAGTCCATTATACAGAGAGAAAGTGTATACAGGGTGAAAGTCCATTATACACAGAGAAAGTGTATACAGGGTGAAAGTCCATTATACACAGAGAAAGTGTTTACAGGGTGAAAGTCCATTATACACAGAGAAAGTGTATACAGTGTGAAAGTCCATTATACACAGAGAAAGTGTATACATGGTGAAAGTCCATTATACACAGAGCAGGGTTCGTACAGGTGCTTGAAATCCTTGAAAGTACTTGAAAACGAAAGTAGCAAAATCAAGGACTTGAAAGAACTTGAATTCCAATAAAGGTGCTTGAAAACCCTTGAAAACTACTTTTTCATTTGAACAATCTTATTCCCGCGAAATAAGTGCATGTTAACAGTCATTTTCGATCTCCAAGACGTTGAATCGATGTCAACAACCTCAGTTGCCCGTGGAAATATGAATAGACCTTCCCGTATCACTACGCGCTATTTGTGGAAAATCGTGCTATTTCTATAAAACGGTGTTTTCCGGAATTTTACCGCTCAAATCAAAAATACGCATTAATGTAATCCCATCACCTGGCTTCAAGCTTGTCGTTTTAATTTGTTCCCGTGACGATTCATGGGTTTTCCTGAACGTATTTCTTAATGGGCATAACATCAAACGTGTCCACTTATGTTCTAAATTAAAAATCATGAAAATAAAAAATCATAATGTTGGTATCGCGTGATCAGCCGTCGGTCGCCAGTGACCTTGATCATTGCCAGTTAGATACGATAACGTAACCCTCAGTCCGCTTTTGCTCCCAGCGAGGGTTACGAATCGGTCCCATTCAACGTATGGGAGCAGCGCCCAGAGTGATTCACACCGGGCTGTTTTTTGTCCTAATTCCGTTGTAAGTGGTTGGAAAAATTAACGGGGGTGAAAGATAAATATATTTAGGTAAACCTTGAGGTGTTAAGTAAATGCTGCATCAATCCATGGTAGACTTATATCCATCTGAAAATTTGAATGCATGAAATCTTCTTTCTGTCTGACATTTTGTTTACAAGTTGCTATTTCACGTGCATTTGCCTCGTTTTAGAGATATCCTTATTTGGATCGATTGCTGTAAAATCGTAGTAAAAGTTTTCCATATTTGGCATTGAGATCCATATATGGATAGGCTCTGCCTATCGCGAGAGTCTACGTAAGGTGTCAAGGCGGACAAGAAAGAATTTTCGAATACGAAATCGACCGTGAAGGTAGAAACAGGTATTGTAACACTTATTTCGTATCACCATTACTTAAAAATTGTAGGGAATAATAAGTTATGACCAGATATGCAAAAAGAAAGTTGAAATATTCACTTAACGAAAATTTTAATTTGCTCCCATACGTTGAATGGGACCGATTCGTAACCCTAACTGGAGCACAAGCGGAATGAGGGTTACGTTATCGTATCTAATTGCCAGTTCAAGATGCCAGGAAAATGTAAATTCCTGAACAAATGGCTAGAGCAGCCACAATACCATGCCTGGCTTAGAAATAGCCCAGATATTCATAAAGCACACTGCAAATGCTGCAACAAAAGTTTTGACATTTCCTCCATGGGAGAATTGGCCCTCCAAAGTCATATGAAAGGTATTTTTATATCTTTATTTCTGCCATGTGTGAAAGGATCTGAAAGGGGGAGTTTCATATGTTTGAACAATAAATGTGAAAACAAAACTGAACAGAAAAGTAAAAAAGAAACACAAAACAAAAGACAAACAAAGTACCTTCACCCACAAAACCACTGACATTGGACATCCATCATTTTCCTGACTGGGTACAGGCATTTTCACTTGAAGAAAGGTAAGGTTCAACAAGGTTTTATATATGAAAATGCTCAGAAAAAGGTGCTTGAAAACTGTAATTTTTGTCCTGGAAAGTCCTTGAAAAGTCCTTGATTTTGCTCAACAAAAAAGTGTATGAACCTTGACAGAGAAAGTGTATACAGTGAAACCTGTCTAATCTGAACCCTCAATATACCGTATTCCTGTATAAATCAAACATGAAAACAAGTCAAAATGTAGGAAATCTTTGTTTAAATTACCTGTATAAACTGAACACCTGTCTATTCCGAACACATAAGCAGCAGCTGGTCCCAAAGAAGGTTGAGTTTAGACAAGTTTCACTATATTATGTAATATGGCTATTTCTTTGTGTTTTTTGTAGGAAGATCTGATGTACTGGTATGGACCTTTAGGAGCTGTGGATATCAAAGTAGTTAACGGCAACAACATCCAGAAAACGTAAAATAAGAATTGATAAATATTTGACTAAATTATTTTGTGTTAAGAAGAGTTTGAAGATACCAAAGGGGTAATCAGAATCTGTATATCGAAGAAGAACAGACAACACAATGGCCAAAAGAAAACGTACTGAAGGACAAACAACTTATTAGGGCCTCGCCACTGTGGCGGACGCCCTATAGTGATCAGTCTATCCGTCTGTGCGTCCGTAACAAATCGTGTCCGGGCTGTAACTTTTTTGTCGTTCAAGACAGGCTTTGCATATTTGGCATGTAGGTAGACCACCTCCAGACGATGTGTCGCATACCATTGTTGGTGACCTTTGACCTTGAACTTTAACCTCAAGGTCAAACTGGTCTGTGGGTCCATAACAAATCGTGTCTGGGCTGTAACTTTTTTGTCGTTCAAGACAGGCTTTTCATATTTGACATGTAGGTATACCACCTCCAGACGATGTGTCACCTACCTTGAATTTTGACCTCAAGGTCAAATTAGTGATTTTACCGTAACAAACTGTCATCTTGTTCGTGGCATTTTGATACTTCATCATTGACGCCTAAAGTGATTATTGATTAGGGCCCTGCCACGTCGTGGCGGACGCCCTATAGTGATCACTGTCCGTCCGTGCATCCGGTCCAAATCGTGTCCGCCCCAGAGATTTTTTATTTTTTCACATAGGTTTATGATATTTAACATGTAGGCGCATTACCATGAGATGATGTGTCGTGTACCAGTATTGCCTCTGTACGACCTTGACCTTTGACCTCAGACTCAATTATTAATTATGGAGGGATATATTCGTGTCAGCCCCAGAAATTTTTTATTTTTTCACATAGGTTTATGACATTTGGCATGTATGTGCATTTCCAGGAGACGATGTGCCGCATACCAATATTAAAAATTGTACACAATTACCATACATCCATTTTTCCTGTCCTTTAGGTACACAAATTCCATCTTCACATGACGCACTGGTGGGGCCCTCATGAGATGGCCCCCATCTCAATGGTATCTAGTTTATACTACTGAATTGGCCCCCTCAGAAGAGGCTGCTCCTCTTATACGGCCACTTTTTCATTGCAAAAGGGATGTCCTTATTAGAAGGGGACTACTATTAAGGCAGATTTCATTACAAGATACTTGCAAATATTAAATCAGTATTTTAGTTATTCTTAATTCTACATTCTACTTTTTACTTGATCCACAAGTACTGGGGCAATTGTTTTCTTTGAGGATGAGGAGACTGCAGATTATGCTATACAGAATACCCACCAATATATGTATAAAGGGAGATTACTCTGGGTGCAGTTATATGAGAGAGACCCCGAGAAAAGGTCAAATACAGCTGTCAACTTGAATATATCTATCAGTGCTGGTAAGTAAAATAAAAGATCCATGATATATATAATACTGTCAAACATGCATAACAGGCTCAGACTGGTTGGCTTGGAATCAGAATAATGTGTCCTAGTGGAGCAACATGTCTACCTACGTACTGCTCTATAAAAATCCAACTCAGTGTGTTGGTCTAGTACAAAGTGGACCTCATCATCATCTCATTGAAAATTAACTTGTTCTCGCCATGATATAGCTGCAAGATTGCTGAGTTGGCGTTAAACAACAATCACTCACTCACTATTTTCATTTTTTTCAGTACTGAAAATTTGTTTTTGTTTGAACATGTAATGGGGGGCAATATTAAGGATTTGGTCGACTGTATTGTGATGTTTGTATAGATGCTTCAGATTTACAATATGAACAAATGAAAATTTCAAAAATTTGTTTAATCAAAAACAATCGGTGTACAAATATATCATTGAATTTCAAAAGCTGATATATGTTTTATTGCTAAAACGGTTTGTCCTTTTAATCAAATCATTGTTCACATTTTTAATTATTTTATAAAAGAATTTTTTTAATTTTTTTTAAAGGATCCAATGGAGGGAGATCAGTCAGTTTGACACCTAGCACATCAACAGTCAGATCTCAACAAGAATCTCTAAATACTGGAATGAAAGGTATATGATAAATCAGTTTATCTACACTACCTTTTATGTTTGGTGTTCTGGCCTTGGAAATGAACTTGTTTTCATGAAAATTACAAAAATCTTCCAAAAAGAAACTTGAATTTTGTAACATTGGGCCTAAAATAAAATTTTATTTGTTTGGCATTGCCGCCCGACCCACTGAAAAACTTGCCGCCCAAATTATTTTATTTGCGTTTCAAACAATTTTTTTTTATTAAAAAAATCGGAATTGCACCGGAATTTCGAACGTGTCCGCAGAGTTTGTTCCTGGCTTTATTTATTTCAAATCTCGATCGTAAAAGCGCTTGATGTACACTGTATTGAGAACAAACGTTTAAACGACATAGAATAAAAAATGGTCTGCTGAAACGAAGAGGTCAGCAGTGGAAAGCATCCACCTATGCTGCAATGCATCAGTTAAGGGGGGTGAACATTTTATCAAAAATGAGATCTTCAGTTATTCTATGGACGAAACATGGGAGGACGTTCTGAAAGATCCTCTGTGTTCCTGTGAAAAAACAGTCTGAAAATATAAAGCTTTCAAATGTAAAAAAAAAAAAAAAATAATCCCTACCTACCTACCCACCTGCTGATAGTGTGGGTCGGCAATGCCAAACAAACAATATTTTAAGGGTGGCCTTGTGTAGTGCTTTTCAAATTTGTGTTATTTCACTGGTATAATTGGAATGGAAAGGGAGGCTTGACCAATGGTATCTTCACACATGTGGTAAAACTATTGATCTTTTCTACTGATGTCTCATTGAAAAAAAGAAGAATGTCATGGAAAAACACTGGAATTTTGTATTGCAAAATGTTATAAACCTTGTTATATAGATAGATTCAAAATAAATTTAATTTCTGTCCTTGTAAATAAGGTTGAGCAAACTGCATCCTTATTGTATCTCCTGTGTATTATGGATACATTTTTCCTGATGTGCTGCCTTATATATTTGTTATTGTATCTCCTGTGTATTATGGATACATTTTTCCTGATGTGCTGCCTTATATATTTGTTATTGTATCTCCTGTGTATTATGGATACATTTTTCCTGATGTGCTGCCTTATATATTTGTTATTGTATCTCCTGTGTATTATGGATACATTTTTCCTGATGTGCTGCCTTATATATTTGTTACACCCAACCTTTTGATTGCTACTCCTTATTTAAATGGGATTATTTTCTCATTTGTCATGCTTTTAATTGTTACTCCATAGAGATGTGCATATCTGAATATTTTTTATGTGAATAAAATGGTCCCCTTTTTTCCTCTTTTATTTTGTTAGAATTGCCTGGTTGTAAGTCAAAGCAAGTTTGTTATCACTGCATCTGTTGTCTGTTTAACTTTTACATTTTAATCTTCTCCTCTGAAACTACTGGGCGGCCAAATTCAACTTTGGTCTGATTCATTTTTTGGGTGTTTACTTTAAAAATCATATCCTATAATGCCAGCAATCGTACAAAATGGCTGCTGTTCTTATAAATAGATTACGGTACAAGGATAAAACACTAGAACAATAATAAACATAATGTGTCATTCTGTGTGTTTGCTGAAAAATATGCAAATTAGGCTGATTTCTACAAAAATTAACCTGAAAACATTCTCTTCTGAAAACTACTGAGTCAGTTTAGTCCAAACTAGACTGAGATAGTCATTTGATGGCCTCCTTATATTATTTTTTTTAAATTTCAGGTGCAGAAAGTTTAGAGTCTGTGTCATCCTCACATTCAGCTGGTGCAGTTGCCAAAAGTTTCCGCAATTTATTACATACATACAAGATCATCATGAACAAGTTAGGAATTCGTGTTCGTGATTTAGTATATAAACCTAACTCTCAACTTCTAGTTTACGTAACCTCTGTTTATGATGAACATAATTTCTGGGGACAAATCATAGAAGATGTAAGATGTTCAATATTTAATCAAAATACCATTCTTATTTAAAAAAAATATATTAAATATAGGTCGTTGTCAGGCAATCTAATTAAAATCATATCTCTCACTTGCTCATTTGTGGCATGGGAGATCTGAGGAAACCCCATTGTGGGTCATGTGCAAGTGACCCTATGTACCAGCCAATGAAAATGGTGATTGCAAAAATATGAAAATGTTAATAAACTGCTTTGCATGCTACAAGCTATCCGATTGGCCAAGACATGTATTTATCATATTATTATATATTCATGCCATAAGGTTACTCACATGTAACCTGTAATAGGATTTCCTCAGATCTGACATGGCAACATATCAATAAAGAGAAACAAGATGTGATTTTAATCAGATTGGTTGTCAGGAGATTTCATAGTAAATGTCACTGCTATTGATACAGTTTACTTGGAGATCTCAATTACTATTATATATTTCTTATACAGAGTAACTTGTTCACACTTTTAGTGGTACAAAGATATAACAAGATAATTATACCCCCGGGGAGGGGGGTATACTGTTTTATTATACCCCCGCTCCCCGAAGGGGGGTATACTGTTTTACCTCTGTCCGTCTGTCCGTCCTTCCGTCCGTCCAAGATATTTTTCCTCGCATTTTTCTCAGTAACTGTTGATGGCAGAAATATGATATTTGGTCACAAGCATCATATAGGTATACCATATTGTGGGTAGCGTTTTTGGACCTGTCAGATTCCTACTTCCTGTTTACCGACTTAGTTGGTTTCTATACACATTGAACATATATGCACATTTTTCGTCACATTTTTCTCAGCAACTATTGATGGCAGAGATCTGATATTTGGTCACAAGCTTCATATAGGTACCCCATATCGTGGGAAATGTTTTTGGACCCGTCAGATTCCTACTTCCTGTTTGCCGACTTTTTTAATTTTTATACACATTGAACATATATGCTCATTTCTCGTCGCATTTTTCTTAGCAACTATTGATGGCAGAAATCTGATATTTGGTCACAATCTTCATATAGGTACCCCATATCGTGGGAAGCGTTTTTTGATCCGTCAGATTCCTACTTCCTGTTTGCCGAAGAGCGGGGTATCATAGGTGAGCATTAGCTCACAGTTCATCTTGTTAAAGACAGGGTATAAAGAGGAATACCAAGTTTATTGTCTCTTTTAAACTGATTAGTTCCATCCACATCATGTCAGAAATATATCTTGATCTTGAGTGTGGTATTACAAGAAAATTGCTTTGTCATGAAATAGCTGAAAATTGCTCAAATGGAGTTAAGCAATGATCACACACTCACTCTTGTCAGAAAAATACTGTTTCTTAAGACTATTAAATTACTATTCCTAATAATTAGTCTTTAACCATATGATATTTATTATTTTATTTTAAAGGAAACTACCATATCAAATCTTGAAGAGACATTAGAAATACTTCAGTTACATGAATCTAAGATTGGTTATACAAAGGGGTTAGGAAGGTGTGCAGCAAAGATTGATGATGAGTGGTTTAGGTAAGTCTTACAAAAACAACATTAGAAGGTATGTGTTGTGTCAAGCTTTGTAATCAACTTGTGTAGAAATCAGTACACTGCATTGTCTGTATCAAGGTCAAATATGGTTCAAAGGTCAGAGAACTGATATGAAAAATACATGTACTATTAATCTTCTATTAACACATTACTCATCTTATTCTTATATTGCCTGGTGAAGTTCAGGTTGACATACCAGACCAGTCTGATGTGACTTTCAATCTCACTCTTTACAATCATCAAGATCGTGGTTTGCAGCATTGGTTTGGTTAAACCAAGGAGTATAAAATTGTAGCAATCAATGGTATGATTATATTTACTGACTGGTAAAACAATCAATAGTATGGTTATATTTACTGACTGGTAAAACAATCAATAGTATGATTATATTTACTGACTGGTAAAACAATCAATAGTATGGTTATATTTACTGACTGGTAAAACAATCAATAGTATGATTATATTTACTGACTGGTAAAACCATCAATAGTATGATTATATTTATTGACTGGTAAAACAATCAATAGTATGGTTATATTTACTGACTGGTAAAACAATCAATAGTATGATTATATTTACTGACTGGTAAAACAATCAATAGTATGATTATATTTACTGACTGGTAAAACAATCAATAGTATGGTTATATTTACTGACTGGTAAAACAATCAATAGTATGATTATATTTACTGACTGGTAAAACAATCAATAGTATGGTTATATTTACTGACTGGTAAAACAATCAATAGTATGGTTATATTTACTGACTGGTAAAACAATCAATGGTATGGTTATATTTACTGACTGGTAAAACAATCAATAGTATGATTATATTTACTGACTGGTAAAACAATCAATAGTATGGTTATATTTACTGACTGGTAAAACAATCAATAGTATGATTATATTTACTGACTGGTAAAACAATCAATAGTATGATTATATTTACTGACTGGTAAAACAATCAATAGTATGATTATATTTACTGACTGGTAAAACAATCAATAGTATGATTATATTTACTGACTGGTAAAACAATCAATCGTATGATTATATTTACTGACTGGTAAAACAATCAATAGTATGATTATATTTACTGACTGGTAAAACAATCAATAGTATGATTATATTTACTGACTGGTAAAACAATCAATAGTATGATTATATTTACTGACTGGTAAAACAATCAATAGTATGATTATATTTACTGACTGGTAAAACAATCAATAGTATGATTATATTTACTGACTGGTAAAACAATCAATAGTATGGTTATATTTACTGACTGGTAAAACAATCAATGGTATGGTTATATTTACTGACTGGTAAAACAATCAATAGTATGATTATATTTACTGACTGGTAAAACAATCAATAGTATGGTTATATTTACTGACTGGTAAAACAATCAATAGTATGATTATATTTACTGACTGGTAAAATAATCAATAGTATGGTTATATTTACTGATTGGTAAAACAATCAATAGTATGGTTATATTTACTGACTGGTAAAACAATCAATAGTATGATTATATTTACTGACTGGTAAAACAATCAATAGTATTGTTATATTTACTGACTGGTAAAACAATCAATAGTATGGTTATATTTACTGACTGGTAAAACAATCAATAGTATGGTTATATTTACTGACTGGTAAAACAATCAATAGTATGATTATATTTACTGACTGGTAAAACAATCAATAGTATGGTTATATTTACTGACTGGTAAAACAATCAATAGTATGGTTATATTTACTGACTGGTAAAACAATCAATGGTATGGTTATATTTACTGACTGGTAAAACAATCAATAGTATGATTATATTTACTGACTGGTAAAACAATCAATAGTATGGTTATATTTACTGACTGGTAAAACAATCAATCGTATGGTTATATTTACTGACTGGTAAAACAATCAATAGTATGATTATATTTACTGACTGGTAAAACAATCAATAGTATGGTTATATTTACTGATTGGTAAAACAATCAATAGTATGGTTATATTTACTGACTGGTAAAATAATCAATAGTATGATTATATTTACTGATTGGTAAAACAATCAATAGTATGGTTATATTTACTGACTGGTAAAACAATCGATAGTATGGTTACTGTAATTTTGTTATACTTCTCTTGTAGGTGTTGGATTGTAGCAAATCGACAAGAATCCACAGTTGAAGTATTCAATGTAGACTATGGAAACACAGCTGTTGTTAATAAGAAGGATACTTCATTAACCTTGCCAGATATTTGGGATTTACAACCTGCAGTACGACCCTTTAGGGCTACAGGTAAGTTGTGTAGCCAACTTTTTCTTGTGTAATTAAACAATTGTACACCACAATATGGTTGAGATATTACCGTAGATGGTATTAAACAACACTCCTTCAACTTACAATTTTTAAATGATATTTTCTAAAACATGTATGCAGTCCATTCAATTAGTCAGCCCACTTCAAACTATATTAAGCTGTCTAGTTTTCTTACTATTCAGTCCTCCGATCCAAGACTAGTCAATCTTTTTTGGGACCAGTAAATTTTTCAGTTTTAATTTAGAACTACATAAAAATAAATTCCAGAATTTGATTTGGAACAGTAAATTCAAATTTTCATTTTGAGGACTGCGATTTATCTGATTGTCTTTTTGTCTGTATTGTAACCTTGTCATGTGATGTTGGGCTCAATGATGACAGTATTTGTTAGATTGCTTCACCCTTGTTTTGTTTTCTTGTTATACCCCCCGCAACGAAGTTGTAGTGGGGTATACTGATTTCACCATGTCTGTCCGTCCGTCTGTAGACGAATCCTGTCGTATGATAACTTGAGTTGTGTTTCTCAGAATATTTTGAAATTTTATCAGCAGCTTACCGGTGAAGAGAGGAGGATCGCTTTCATTTTTGACGATTTTCACTTTTGTCGTTCCAGAGTTATTGGACTTGATTATGACGGAAAATAGGATTTTTACCCTATGTCGTATGATAACTTGAGTAGTGTTTCTCAGAATGTTTTGAGATTTTATCAACAGCTTACCGGTGAAGAGACGAGGATCCCTTTCATTTTTGACCATTTTCACTTTTGCCGTTCCAGAGTTATTGGACTTGATATGACGGAAAATAGGATTTTTACCCTATGTCGTATGATAACTTGAGTAGTGTTTCTCAGAATGTTTTGAAATTTTATCAGCAGCTTACCGGTGAAGAGAGGAGGGTCCCTTTCATTTTTGGTCGGAACAATCAGTAATGTTTTGGTTATGGAAATAGGTTAGACAGATGTGGGGGTATATCTTAATGAGCTGTGCTCACAGTAATACTAGTTGATAGCTCTGTGTCTGGGATATTATATGTTATTCAGCTATCAGACAGGGTATATAATGTGACATTCCCAGCTTAGGATCTATATTCCCTGAGGTGCAGCCGAAGGGAATATATATCATAAGCCGGGAATTTCACATTATATTACGAATTTAGTTTGTTACGCATATTTTCATTGGTTATTCAACCCTGAATGTCAGCATATATTCGGAAAACAGACGGGGTATATATGTACGTTTTCGGTCTCCCTCATTTGGGCCCCAAAAAACAATAACAACGTGGTTGACAAAAACAGAAATATTTATGCTTCACTGAATCAATATCATAATACGGAATAATAAATGTATTTTTACCAAATTAAATGCTGTTTTTAAACTCAAAACGGTTGTATGAACAAAAAAGATATTCTTTTCTTCAATAGAAAATTAAAATATACCTTTCACAAATCTACACCAACCACTCAATTCGTGCAATGGGTGCAACTATCCTCGGAAGAAACTGTTCAATGGCACACATTATGGCAGCTACCGGACACAAATCTGCCTCGTCAGTTGCAGTATATCAACGTGTTTCATCAAAGGAAAAACAAGTTATGGGAGACATTATCACAAGTTCTGTTCGTGGAGAGCAACCATCTCAACTATCCTCAATAATGCCACCGCACAGTACTTCCCGGTTGCAACTCATGCCGCCGACACAAAACAGTTCAAGTTCAACATCTCTTGTTCAAATGAGAGCCAATACACATGTTTCATCGTCGGTTACGGACGTCGTTGACATTTTGGATGTAAATTATGATGATTTATTTTGTGATTATAACACTCTTACAACAGTTAATTCCATCACAAACACCAGAACAATTCAGCAAACTCCCATGTTCCACGGCTGTACCATTACAAATTTGAACATAGCAATCAACAAGTGAAAGTGTGTTAAAGTTTCCGCCTTTAAAACTTTCGAGGTCACGGGGCCACACCAAGTTTTTGCTTATTGTTAACATTTTAATTATTGAAATTGTTTCACAAACCCGTTGTTTTGTTATGTAATATATTAATGTTATAATTATAAAGTTTATTAAATTTACTGCATATGAAATTGTGTTGATTTAGAAATATTGAACAGGATTTTCCTTTATGAGACACCTCAGTACATAAAATATCACGTGACAAATATTTGACGTCATTGAACAAAGAATGTCAGAGGTACGAAAAGGGACATCTAGAAATACGGAAAATGAAAATAAAAGATGTAAAATATTTAATAAGGTTTTAAATATGAATTGGGACTATGTACGTGTTAAAAAAAAACAAAAGGAAAATAAAAATAAACAAACAAACAAAAATAAATAAAAAAAAAATTAAAAAAAATTTATACGACAGTTTGGTTCTGTATTTAACAAAAAAATTGTTAAATCCGTAATATATTTGTTATTCAGCTATCAGACAGGGTATATAATGTGACATTATATACCCTGTCTGATAGCTGAATAACATATAATATACCCTGTCTGATAGCTGAATAACAGATATATTACGGATTTAACCATTGTTTTTTTTAAATACAACATCCAACTGTATTAAATAAATTTGCGTCTTTTATTTTCATTTTTTGTATCTCTAGATGTCCGTTTCCGTACCTTTGACATCATTCTTCAATGATGTCAAAATATGTGTCACGTCATATTTCATGTATGGGGTGTCTCATGAAGGAAAATACTGTACTAAATTGCTAAATCAATACAGTTTCATATATAGTAAATTTTATAAACTCTATAAATATAACATTAATATATCACATAACAAAACAACGGGTTTGCGAAACAGTTTCAATAATATAAATGTTAACAACATGTAAATAAAACCTTGGTGTGGCCCCATGATATCGAAAGTTTTCAAGGCTCAAAGTTTTGTTTATTTGTTATGGTACAGCCATGGAACATAGGAGTTTGCTGAATCGATCAGGTATTTGTGACAGAATTAACCGTTGTAATATTTTTTTGTTCATGCAGCCGTTTTGAGTATAAAAACAGCATTTAATTTGGTAAAAATACATTTATTATTCTGTATTATACCATTAATTCAGTGAAGCGTAATGTTTTGTCGTCCATGTTTTAATCGTTTTTATACCCCCCGCAACGAAGTTGTAGGGGGGGTATACTGGTTTCACCATGTCCGTCTGTAGACAAATCCTATGTTGTACGATAACTTGAGTTTTGTTTCTTAGAATCTTTTAAAATTTTATCAGCTGTTTACTGGTGAAGAGAGGAGGATCCCTTTCTTTTTTGACGATTTTCACTTTTGCCGTTCCAGAGTTATTGGACTTGATATGACGGAAAATAGGATTTTTACCCTATGTCATATGATAACATGAGTAGTGTTTCTCAGAATGTTTTGAAATTTTATCAGCAGCTTACCGGTGAAGAGAGGAGGATCCCTTTCATTTTTGACGATTTTCACTTTTTCCGTTCCAGAGTTATTGGACTTGATATGACGGAAAATATGATTTTTACCCTATGTCGTATGATAACTGAGTAGTGTTTCTCAGAATGTTTTGAAATTTTATCAACAGCTTACCGGTGAAGAGAGGAGGATCCCTTTCCTTTTTTGACGATTTTCACTTTTGCCGTTCCACAGTTATTGGACTTGATATGACGGAAAATAGGATTTTTACCCTATGTCGTATGATAAAATGAGTAGTGTTTCTCAGAAAGTTTTGAAATTTTATCAGCAGCTTACCGGTGAAGAGAGGAGCGTCCCTTTCATTTTTGGTCGTAACAATCAGTAATGTTTTGATTATGGAAATAGGTTGGACAGATGTGGGGAACGGGGGGTATATCTTAGTGAGCTGTGCTCACAGTAATACTAGTTGGGGACTGAAATATATACCCCGTCTGTTTTCCGAATATATGCTGACTTTCAGGGTTGAAGAACCAATGAAAATATGTGTAACAAACTAAATCCGTATTATTAAATTATATACACCAAGTAATATCGAAACGACAAAGATGCCCAGATTTATCATTTTATCGGCAGGAATAAAGAGTACCGCTCAACTCAGTTTAAGGGTCGTTTCACACTCATTTTATCGGCAGGAATAAAGAGTACCACTCAACTCAGTTTAAGGGTCGTTTCACACTCATTTTAGGGTAAACATTTCCCTCAATGTTGAAGTCCCTACTGTGACTGTGAAATGTAGAACAGCAGTATAAGTCCTGTTATTTTACTTTTATGTTTGAAGTGTAATGTTGAATAGTCTCTCATGTTCATTTACATCCATATAATTTCTTACAAATAAATATTATTTTGATGTTATTAGCTGAGCGCTAACTGAAAACTGGCTTTCATGTCAAAACAATTACAAGTTTTAAACAGAACTTCTTTGAATCCCATACCCTTCAACTGAGAATTACAAGTTTTAAACAGAACTTCTTTGAATCCCATACCCTTCAACTGAGAATTACAAGTTTTAAACAGAACTTCTTTGAATCCCATACCCTTCAACTGAGAATTACAAGTTTTAAACAGAACTTCTTTGAATCCCATACCCTTCAACTGAGAATTACAAGTTTTAAACAGAACTTCTTTGAATCCCATACCCTTCAACTGAGAATTACAAGTTTTAAACAGAACTTCTTTGAATCCCATACCCTTCAACTGAGAATTACAAGTTTTAAACAGAACTTCTTTGAATCCCATACCCTTCAACTGAGAATTACAAGTTTTAAACAGAACTTCTTTGAATCCCATACCCTTCAACTGAGAATTACAAGTTTTAAACAGAACTTCTTTGAATCCCATACCCTTCAACTGAGAATTACAAGTTTTAAACAGAACTTCTTTGAATCCCATACCCTTCAACTGAGAATTACAAGTTTTAAACAGAACTTCAATGAATCCCATACCCTTCAACTGAGAATTACAAGTTTTAAACAGAACTTCTTTGAATCCCATACCCTTCAACTGAGAATTACAAGTTTTAAATAGAACTTCTTTGAATCCCATACCCTTCAACTGAGAATTACAAGTTTTAAACAGAACTTCTTTGAATCCCATACCCTTCAACTGAGAATTACAAGTTTTAAACAGAACTTCTTTGAATCCCATACCCTTCAACTGAGAATTACAAGTTTTAAACAGAACTTCTTTGAATCCCATACCCTTCAACTGAGAATTACAAGTTTTAAACAGAACTTCTTTGAATCCCATACCCTTCAACTGAGAATTACAAGTTTTAAACAGAACTTCTTTGAATCCCATACCCTTCAACTGAGAATTACAAGTTTTAAACAGAACTTCTTTGAATCCCATACCCTTCAACTGAGAATTACAAGTTTTAAACAGAACTTCTTTGAATCCCATACCCTTCAACTGAGAATTACAAGTTTTAAACAGAACTTCAATGAATCCCATACCCTTCAACTGAGAATTACAAGTTTTAAACAGAACTTCTTTGAATCCCATACCCTTCAACTGAGAATTACAAGTTTTAAACAGAACTTCTTTGAATCCCATACCCTTCAACTGAGAATTACAAGTTTTAAACAGAACTTCTTTGAATCCCATACCCTTCAACTGAGAATTACAAGTTTTAAACAGAACTTCTTTGAATCCCATACCCTTCAACTGAGAATTACAAGTTTTAAACAGAACTTCTTTGAATCCCATACCCTTCAACTGAGAATTACAAGTTTTAAACAGAACTTCTTTGAATCCCATACCCTTCAACTGAGAATTACAAGTTTTAAACAGAACTTCTTTGAATCCCATACCCTTCAACTGAGAATTACAAGTTTTAAACAGAACTTCTTTGAATCCCATACCCTTCAACTGAGAATTACAAGTTTTAAACAGAACTTCTTTGAATCCCATACCCTTCAACTGAGAATTACAAGTTTTAAACAGAACTTCTTTGAATCCCATACCCTTCAACTGAGAATTACAAGTTTTAAACAGAACTTCTTTGAATCCCATACCCTTCAACTGAGAATTACAAGTTTTAAACAGAACTTCTTTGAATCCCATACCCTTCAACTGAGAATTACAAGTTTTAAACAGAACTTCTTTGAATCCCATACCCTTCAACTGAGAATTACAAGTTTTAAACAGAACTTCTTTGAATCCCATACCCTTCAACTGAGAATTACAAGTTTTAAACAGAACTTCTTTGAATCCCATACCCTTCAACTGAGAATTACAAGTTTTAAACAGAACTTCTTTGAATCCCATACCCTTCAACTGAGAATTACAAGTTTTAAACAGAACTTCTTTGAATCCCATACCCTTCAACTGAGAATTACAAGTTTTAAACAGAACTTCTTTGAATCCCATACCCTTCAACTGAGAATTACAAGTTTTAAACAGAACTTCTTTGAATCCCATACCCTTCAACTGAGAATTACAAGTTTTAAACAGAACTTCTTTGAATCCCATACCCTTCAACTGAGAATTACAAGTTTTAAACAGAACTTCTTTGAATCCCATACCCTTCAACTGAGAATTACAAGTTTTAAACAGAACTTCTTTGAATCCCATACCCTTCAACTGAGAATTACAAGTTTTAAACAGAACTTCTTTGAATCCCATACCCTTCAACTGAGAATTACAAGTTTTAAACAGAACTTCTTTGAATCCCATACCCTTCAACTGAGAATTACAAGTTTTAAACAGAACTTCTTTGAATCCCATACCCTTCAACTGAGAATTACAAGTTTTAAACAGAACTTCTTTGAATCCCATACCCTTCAACTGAGAATTACAAGTTTTAAACAGAACTTCTTTGAATCCCATACCCTTCAACTGAGAATTACAAGTTTTAAACAGAACTTCTTTGAATCCCATACCCTTCAACTGAGAATTACAAGTTTTAAACAGAACTTCTTTGAATCCCATACCCTTCAACTGAGAATTACAAGTTTTAAACAGAACTTCTTTGAATCCCATACCCTTCAACTGAGAATTACAAGTTTTAAACAGAACTTCTTTGAATCCCATACCCTTCAACTGAGAATTACAAGTTTTAAACAGAACTTCTTTGAATCCCATACCCTTCAACTGAGAATTACAAGTTTTAAACAGAACTTCTTTGAATCCCATACCCTTCAACTGAGAATTACAAGTTTTAAACAGAACTTCTTTGAATCCCATACCCTTCAACTGAGAATTACAAGTTTTAAACAGAACTTCTTTGAATCCCATACCCTTCAACTGAGAATTACAAGTTTTAAACAGAACTTCTTTGAATCCCATACCCTTCAACTGAGAATTACAAGTTTTAAACAGAACTTCTTTGAATCCCATACCCTTCAACTGAGAATTACAAGTTTTAAACAGAACTTCTTTGAATCCCATACCCTTCAACTGAGAATTACAAGTTTTAAACAGAACTTCTTTGAATCCCATACCCTTCAACTGAGAATTACAAGTTTTAAACAGAACTTCTTTGAATCCCATACCCTTCAACTGAGAATTACAAGTTTTAAACAGAACTTCTTTGAATCCCATACCCTTCAACTGAGAATTACAAGTTTTAAACAGAACTTCTTTGAATCCCATACCCTTCAACTGAGAATTACAAGTTTTAAACAGAACTTCTTTGAATCCCATACCCTTCAACTGAGAATTACAAGTTTTAAACAGAACTTCTTTGAATCCCATACCCTTCAACTGAGAATTACAAGTTTTAAACAGAACTTCTTTGAATCCCATACCCTTCAACTGAGAATTACAAGTTTTAAACAGAACTTCTTTGAATCCCATACCCTTCAACTGAGAATTACAAGTTTTAAACAGAACTTCTTTGAATCCCATACCCTTCAACTGAGAATTACAAGTTTTAAACAGAACTTCTTTGAATCCCATACCCTTCAACTGAGAATTACAAGTTTTAAACAGAACTTCTTTGAATCCCATACCCTTCAACTGAGAATTACAAGTTTTAAACAGAACTTCTTTGAATCCCATACCCTTCAACTGAGAATTACAAGTTTTAAACAGAACTTCTTTGAATCCCATACCCTTCAACTGAGAATTACAAGTTTTAAACAGAACTTCTTTGAATCCCATACCCTTCAACTGAGAATTACAAGTTTTAAACAGAACTTCTTTGAATCCCATACCCTTCAACTGAGAATTACAAGTTTTAAACAGAACTTCTTTGAATCCCATACCCTTCAACTGAGAATTACAAGTTTTAAACAGAACTTCTTTGAATCCCATACCCTTCAACTGAGAATTACAAGTTTTAAACAGAACTTCTTTGAATCCCATACCCTTCAACTGAGAATTACAAGTTTTAAACAGAACTTCTTTGAATCCCATACCCTTCAACTGAGAATTACAAGTTTTAAACAGAACTTCTTTGAATCCCATACCCTTCAACTGAGAATTACAAGTTTTAAACAGAACTTCTTTGAATCCCATACCCTTCAACTGAGAATTACAAGTTTTAAACAGAACTTCTTTGAATCCCATACCCTTCAACTGAGAATTACAAGTTTTAAACAGAACTTCTTTGAATCCCATACCCTTCAACTGAGAATTACAAGTTTTAAACAGAACTTCTTTGAATCCCATACCCTTCAACTGAGAATTACAAGTTTTAAACAGAACTTCTTTGAATCCCATACCCTTCAACTGAGAATTACAAGTTTTAAACAGAACTTCTTTGAATCCCATACCCTTCAACTGAGAATTACAAGTTTTAAACAGAACTTCTTTGAATCCCATACCCTTCAACTGAGAATTACAAGTTTTAAACAGAACTTCTTTGAATCCCATACCCTTCAACTGAGAATTACAAGTTTTAAACAGAACTTCTTTGAATCCCATACCCTTCAACTGAGAATTACAAGTTTTAAACAGAACTTCTTTGAATCCCATACCCTTCAACTGAGAATTACAAGTTTTAAACAGAACTTCTTTGAATCCCATACCCTTCAACTGAGAATTACAAGTTTTAAACAGAACTTCTTTGAATCCCATACCCTTCAACTGAGAATTACAAGTTTTAAACAGAACTTCTTTGAATCCCATACCCTTCAACTGAGAATTACAAGTTTTAAACAGAACTTCTTTGAATCCCATACCCTTCAACTGAGAATTACAAGTTTTAAACAGAACTTCTTTGAATCCCATACCCTTCAACTGAGAATTACAAGTTTTAAACAGAACTTCTTTGAATCCCATACCCTTCAACTGAGAATTACAAGTTTTAAACAGAACTTCTTTGAATCCCATACCCTTCAACTGAGAATTACAAGTTTTAAACAGAACTTCTTTGAATCCCATACCCTTCAACTGAGAATTACAAGTTTTAAACAGAACTTCTTTGAATCCCATACCCTTCAACTGAGAATTACAAGTTTTAAACAGAACTTCTTTGAATCCCATACCCTTCAACTGAGAATTACAAGTTTTAAACAGAACTTCTTTGAATCCCATACCCTTCAACTGAGAATTACAAGTTTTAAACAGAACTTCTTTGAATCCCATACCCTTCAACTGAGAATTACAAGTTTTAAACAGAACTTCTTTGAATCCCATACCCTTCAACTGAGAATTACAAGTTTTAAACAGAACTTCTTTGAATCCCATACCCTTCAACTGAGAATTACAAGTTTTAAACAGAACTTCTTTGAATCCCATACCCTTCAACTGAGAATTACAAGTTTTAAACAGAACTTCTTTGAATCCCATACCCTTCAACTGAGAATTACAAGTTTTAAACAGAACTTCTTTGAATCCCATACCCTTCAACTGAGAATTACAAGTTTTAAACAGAACTTCTTTGAATCCCATACCCTTCAACTGAGAATTACAAGTTTTAAACAGAACTTCTTTGAATCCCATACCCTTCAACTGAGAATTACAAGTTTTAAACAGAACTTCTTTGAATCCCATACCCTTCAACTGAGAATTACAAGTTTTAAACAGAACTTCTTTGAATCCCATACCCTTCAACTGAGAATTACAAGTTTTAAACAGAACTTCTTTGAATCCCATACCCTTCAACTGAGAATTACAAGTTTTAAACAGAACTTCTTTGAATCCCATACCCTTCAACTGAGAATTACAAGTTTTAAACAGAACTTCTTTGAATCCCATACCCTTCAACTGAGAATTACAAGTTTTAAACAGAACTTCTTTGAATCCCATACCCTTCAACTGAGAATTACAAGTTTTAAACAGAACTTCTTTGAATCCCATACCCTTCAACTGAGAATTACAAGTTTTAAACAGAACTTCTTTGAATCCCATACCCTTCAACTGAGAATTACAAGTTTTAAACAGAACTTCTTTGAATCCCATACCCTTCAACTGAGAATTACAAGTTTTAAACAGAACTTCTTTGAATCCCATACCCTTCAACTGAGAATTACAAGTTTTAAACAGAACTTCTTTGAATCCCATACCCTTCAACTGAGAATTACAAGTTTTAAACAGAACTTCTTTGAATCCCATACCCTTCAACTGAGAATTACAAGTTTTAAACAGAACTTCTTTGAATCCCATACCCTTCAACTGAGAATTACAAGTTTTAAACAGAACTTCTTTGAATCCCATACCCTTCAACTGAGAATTACAAGTTTTAAACAGAACTTCTTTGAATCCCATACCCTTCAACTGAGAATTACAAGTTTTAAACAGAACTTCTTTGAATCCCATACCCTTCAACTGAGAATTACAAGTTTTAAACAGAACTTCTTTGAATCCCATACCCTTCAACTGAGAATTACAAGTTTTAAACAGAACTTCTTTGAATCCCATACCCTTCAACTGAGAATTACAAGTTTTAAACAGAACTTCTTTGAATCCCATACCCTTCAACTGAGAATTACAAGTTTTAAACAGAACTTCTTTGAATCCCATACCCTTCAACTGAGAATTACAAGTTTTAAACAGAACTTCTTTGAATCCCATACCCTTCAACTGAGAATTACAAGTTTTAAACAGAACTTCTTTGAATCCCATACCCTTCAACTGAGAATTACAAGTTTTAAACAGAACTTCTTTGAATCCCATACCCTTCAACTGAGAATTACAAGTTTTAAACAGAACTTCTTTGAATCCCATACCCTTCAACTGAGAATTACAAGTTTTAAACATAACTTCTTTGAATCCCATACCCTTCAACTGAGAATTACATGTTTTAAACAGAACTTCTTTGAATCCCATACCCTTCAACTGAGAATTACAAGTTTTAAACAGAACTTCTTTGAATCCCATACCCTTCAACTGAGAATTACAAGTTTTAAACAGAACTTCTTTGAATCCCATACCCTTCAACTGAGAATTACAAGTTTTAAACAGAACTTCAATGAATCCCATACGCTTCAACTGAGAATTACAAGTTTTAAACAGAACTTCTTTGAATCCCATACCCTTCAACTGAGAATTACAAGTTTTAAACAGAACTTCTTTGAATCCCATACCCTTCAACTGAGAATTAAAAACAACAGTACAATGACCATCATTAAACCGGGAAAATTGAGTTGTAAAATAGAGCAACTGGTTTTTTTTCACTTTACATTTTTTATGGTCAATACAAATTGCCTAAATATGCTGTAAATTGGTGTCAACCCAAAATTACCAATGATAGCTATAGGTTAATAGCATGAATAATTATTTTGATAGCAAATTATAAAATCAGCTGTAAAATTAAGAGGACAAAAATCATTTAGTATTTGAGACATGAAGTATTCCGATACCAATATCTTGTCGAAATATATTCCGTCTCTGCAGAAATAATTATAAGCGATGCATTTTCATATAGTGAAAATGTATAAAGATAAAGAAGTCCAAAATGTCAAGAATGTTTTTGTAAATGTGTGACGTAAAAATATTTTTGACATTTACGTCACCGAATATGGTACTGCTTTGACTACTATTTTACCTATTTTGTTCCTGTATTTAAATACTGTTACAGTGACAGCCGGAACCTTTGAACCGTAATGAGAGCGGGAGGTTTGGTGCCTTAAAATCTGATTTAACCCACCATTTCTTTAGAAATGCCTGTACCAAGTCAGGGTCATTACGGTTTTCACAGTTTTCCGGTTGTTGACTGATTTTGTCTGTTTATATAATTATGAGTTTTGATTTTCCCTTTATAAGATTGTTCGGAGTTCGGTAATTTTGTTATTACCTTTATTATCTAATAAAGTAAAAAACAATGAAGTATTACTACATCAAAGATGTTGTCCTTACAGGTGGAACACAACAGGTGAACCAAAGTATGGAACAATCATTACTGAATGTACAGGTTACTGGTACCAATGTTGATGACACAGTAAGTTACCAGATTGTCTTCTGATTCTTTTTTTATTTATATACACTTTGACAAGATTTAATCACCACTTGACTTTTATGTCATAAAAATCTATTTTATGCCTGTATGTCTGTACATATGTCCTGCTGTTGGTTGCGGCTCATTAACCCTTTAGAAATCATTTGAAATTTATACATAATGTCAAGGATGATAACAGGCAGACCATGTTCAATTTGAACCTTACCACTTTTTTCAGTTCTAGAGTTATGCTCCTGTTTACTTTAGCTGGAAGCAGGGGCATCAGTGTCCTATGGAGTTATGCCCTGTTTACTTTAGCTGGAAGCAGGGGCATCAGTGTCCTATGGAGTTATGCCCCTGTTTACTTTAGCTGGAAGCAGGGGCATCAGTGTCCTATGGAGTTATGCCCCTGTTTACTATAGCTGGAAGCAGGGGCATCAGCGTCCTATGGAGTTATGCCCCTGTTTACTTTAGCTGGAAGCAGGGGCATCAGTGTCCTATGGAGTTATGCCCCTGTTTACTTTAGCTGGAAGCAGGGGCATCAGTGTCCTATGGAGTTATGCCCCTGTTTACTTTAGCTGGAAGCAGGGGCATCAGTGTCCTATGGAGTATGCCCCTGTTTACTTTAGCTGGAAGCAGGGGCATCAGTGTCCTATGGAGTTATGCCCCTGTTTACTATAGCTGGAAGCAGGGGCATCAGTGTCCTATGGAGTTATGCCCCTGTTTACTATAGCTGGAAGCAGGGGCATCAGCGTCCTATGGAGTTATGACCCTGTTTACTTTAGCTGGAAGCAGGGGCATCAGTGTCCTATGGAGTTATGACCCTGTTTACTTTAGCTGGAAGCAGGGGCATCAGTGTCCTATGCTCCTGTTTACTTTAGCTGGAAGCAGGGGCATCAGTGTCCTATGTCCCTGTTTACTATAGCTGGAAGCAGGGGCATCACTCCAGTTTACTATAGCTGGAAGCAGGGGTATCACTCCTGTTTACTATAGGTGGAAGCAGGGGCATCACTCCAGTTTACTATAGCTGGAAGCAGGGGTGTGATCACTCCTGTTTACTATAGCTGGAAGCAGGGGCATCACTCCTGTTTACTATAGCTGGAAGCAGGGGCATCACTCCTGTTTACTATAGCTGGAAGCAGGGGCATCACTCCAGTTTACTATAGCTGGAAGCAGGGGTGTGATCACTCCTGTTTACTATAGCTGGAAGCAAGGATGTGATCACTCCTGTTTACTATAGCTGGAAGCAGGGGTATCACTCCTGTTTACTATAGCTGGAAGCAGGGGCATCTCTCCTGTTTACTATAGCTGGAAGCAGGGGCAGCACTCCTGTTTACTATAGCTGGAAGCAGGGGTATCACTCCTGTTTACTATAGCTGGAAGCAGGGGCATCACTCCTGTTTACTATAGCTGGAAGCAGGGGCAGCACTCCTGTTTACTATAGCTGGAAGCAGGGGTATCACTCCTGTTTGCTATAGCTGGAAGCAGGGGTATCACTCCAGTTTACTATAGCTGGAAGCAGGGGTGTGATCACTCCTGTTTACTATAGCTGGAAGCAAGGATGTGATCACTCCTGTTTACTATAGCTGGAAGCAGGGGTATCACTCCTGTTTACTATAGCTGGAAGCAGGGGCATCTCTCCTGTTTACTATAGCTGGAAGCAGGGGCAGCACTCCTGTTTACTATAGCTGGAAGCAGGGGTATCACTCCTGTTTACTATAGCTGGAAGCAGGGGCATCACTCCTGTTTACTATAGCTGGAAGCAGGGGCAGCACTCCTGTTTACTATAGCTGGAAGCAGGGGTATCACTCCTGTTTGCTATAGCTGGAAGCAGGGGTATCACTCCTGTTTACTATAGCTGGAAGCAGGGGCATCACTCCAGTTTATTATAGCTGGAAGCAGGGGCAGCACTCCTGTTTATTATAGCTGGAAGCAGGGGCAGCACTCCTGTTTACTATAGGTAGAAGCAGGGGCATCACTCCAGTTTACTATAGCTGGAAGCAGGGGCATCACTCCTGTTTACTATAGCTGGAAGCAGGGGCATCAAATTGCGATCAATCCTTAAATATTATACAATTACAGACTTTTGTAGAAGCAAGGATTTATATAGTAGAAGGATATGAATCTCGTATTTTCTCGCTTTATCTCGCGTGGTGTGATTTTATGCTACTCGCGTTGAGAGATTTTATGCTACTAAAAAAAAAGCAGAGTTTCATACATCTAAAAACATCAAAAATGATCAAACAAAGCAACCAATCACGCCAAGTTTTGTGTTGTACATTGAATACACTCTAAACTACACATTTATACACTTTGGTATGTCAATTTCATGTAAACAAGGAAGTTTATTAATTTCTAAATAGGCCACCCCCATTTCCGCCCAGAACGCTGCCATTTTGACAAATGATGGTAAACAATCCTTAATAAATACAAATTGGGAGCACTGTTTTCAGTAAAACTCCTACTTAACATTGAAAAATATTATATTATCACAAAAATGATGGCTCTGCTTCAATATTCGGTATGATGGGAGAAGAGGAGTTTGAAATTTAAATTCGAGCTTTGACAGCCCATGAAGGTCAAAAGGGCAAATCGATTAATGTCAATTATTGATGAGATATGGGTGATACATCTACAAAAAGTCGATACTTTATCAATGATTGGTATTTAGAACAAATATTTTCACTTTATACCTGTAATTATGATTTTATATACTTACAAATACTGGTTTAAAATGTTGAAGCAATGAAAATTTCCACCATTAATCAAGGCACGCGCATCGTCAACGAATTGCACTATGGGTACGGTAATCTCACTTGTTCTCGCCACGCGACATACTTACATACAATCTATGTTAAATCTCCCGAGATTCATATCCTTCTACTTTATAAATCCTTGGTAGAAGTGAATATGAGTTTTTATTGACCTGTAAAATAATATTGACCGAAGCACACGGCTGAGGTCAATATTGGTTTTGCAGGTAAATAAAAACTCGTATTCACTGGTACAAAAGTCTGTAATTGCTTTATTAGTTATTAATATTACATACTATAATGCTTTATGACGTCAATGACATCATCCGGTGATTATTACTTCCAGCAGGTGAATACATTATTTATTGACTTCTAGACTTTACTTAGCTAAAGTACGGATATTTATAGTCATTATGTAATAAATATTTTTTTGTCGCCACAATTCATCATCACTATGACAGTTTTATTATTGTGGTTTGATACTTGTGATAATGTATGTCGAGAACTTTAAAACTGACATTATTGTTTTTATGGGTGAAATCATATTGTTTTTGACATATCAGACTGACCAATAATTTTCAGTATCAAAATGAGTTTGTTGATACTGACAGCATCACTCAGTGAGAATATTGTATCATTTTCTGATATAAATCTTGATTAATAGTTACAACCTAATGGAATATTATGTACAATTTCAGGGATTTTTGACAGAAGTGAAAGTAATTGGCCGGCCTCAGTAAGCATGGCCCAACCACAGTAAACATGGGCAAGCCTCAGTATTATGAGCAAGACTCAGTAATCATTTGACATGTGAATTAATCATATTGATACCAAGTAGTCATGTGATAAACTGACAGAAAGCCATAATAGAAAGAAAGTTGATACAGAATGAATTAAAGCCGATATTAAAATGGTATAAACATGTCAGACTTGGAAGATCTGAGCATAAATGAAATGACATATATTGTATGGTTACATTCTCTCTACTTTATAATGGGTAGAATCATTGTCCAATCATGTACAACATCCTGTTTATTGCATTGTGGGTACAATGTTCAAGAATCATTGTCCAATCATGTACAACATCCTGTTTATTGCATTGTGGGTACAATGTTCAAGAATCATTGTCCAATCATGTACAACATCCTGTTTATTGCATTGTGGGTACAATGTTCAAGGATCATTGTCCAATCATGTACAACATCCTGTTTATTGCATTGTGGGTACAATGTTCAAGAATCATTGTCCAATCATGTACAACATCCTGTTTATTGCATTGTGGGTACAATGTTCAAGAATCATTGTCCAATCATGTACAACATCCTGTTTATTGCATTGTGGGTACAATGTTCAAGAATCATTGTTCAATCATGTACAACATCCTGTTTATTGCATTGTGGGTACAATGTTCAAGAATCATTGTCCAATTATGTACAACATCCTGTTTATTGCAATGTGGATACACAATCTCTACCCAGAGTTGTCGGTCTCCAATCTCTGTCAACGCCTACATGTATATGCCAAGAATCTTGACAAAATCCGTTTATTAAAGGGTAACTTGATATAAACTGGTTATAATGACCCCATATATTGTAAAATATGTAAAGAATACCATATAACTAATATTTGAGAAGCTTCTTTGTTTATTTTCAAACGAAGATAAGGGATTATTTTTTATACGGTGATCAGTCATACAGCACATAAATTCCATGTAAACAAAAACAAAAAAATTATATTGTTTGGTGTATTGCAAACGAAACACTCTATTTTTAATCGTTTCACGGGAGTATTCATACTGAATGCAAACCCACATGTAACGAAAGTCAATCCACCATTTTGACTGCTTCCTGTCTGGTCACATGATAATTTTACGATCACATGATCAGAGAACACCGAACTACTTTTTAGGCATTGACAGAGATTGGATAGTGTAAGGACCGACAACTCGGTAGAGATTGGTGGATACAGTGTTCAAGAATCATTGTCCAATCATGTAAAACTTCCTGTTTATTGCATTGTGGGTACAATGTTCAAGAATCATTGTCCTAACATGTTTGTCATAGTAATTTCTTGTTTTGAAATAATGATAATTGTTATGTTTCATTATTCGATGGTTGCATGAGAACTAGAAATTTATATTTTCAAGTTTACATTTCTTTACTTAATTTCAAAACAGATCAAACTTTAGAAGAAGTTATTTAAAAAAGAAACTTTTACAATTTGATTTGTTAGAGTAAATATTATAATCATAATGGATATTCATTGATTTTTGTCAAAGGTTTAAGATTTTATGATTGTTTATTGTAAAAATACTTCCAGTGTATTTTAGAAATCTTTTCACATTCAAAAGTAAATTTGACATTTTTTAGCAAATTGATAGCCATAAGAAATACACATTTATAGTTAAAATGGGAAAATACTGAATTTTTTTTTTAATTCAACTGGAAATATTCATTAGTTACAGAAAATTTTATAGATAGAATAATATTGATTGTAACATAAATACGTATTTTTCCTTTGATGTTTTTATGCAATAATCAACTTAAAAATAGTGAACTTTTACAAACCATGGTCTAACATGAAGATCTTGATGTTATTCCATGATTTTGACATCATAGATCTTGATGTTATTCCATGATTTTGACATCATAGATCTGTTATTCCATGATTTTGACGTATTATATCTGTTATTCCATGATTTTGACATCATAAATCATGTAATTTCTGTTACAAAACATATATACCATGGATCTTACTCATGAACTTAATTAAACCAACTCATCCTTTGGATTCGTTGGTTTAAATAAGTTAATTCGTAAGATCCATGGTATATATAATACTCATTTAATTTCTCAAAACCATTGATATGTGAGGGACACAGCTGAAAAAAAAACTTTAATTTACTCATTTTAACAAACAATGATATTGATAACATAAAATAGCTAAGGAACAAAAAAAACAAAAAACCAACAGGAAATCAGTATAATTTCAGTATTTTATATTATGTTTCAGTGTAAAATTATATTCTGTTACATATTTAGAACATCGGGTGGCATCCATTGTTTTAAGCTTATTACACTTTGATCTTCTCCTCTGAAACTGATGAACCAAATTAAACCAGACTTCAACTTACTTGGCTGGGATGGTCCTGGAGTGGTACCCTTCAGAAATGTATCTTACAACTCCACCCTCCATCAAAGATGGCTGTCATTACTAATAATAGAATTTTTTTAGAAGGTCAACACAATTTCTACCTTTGGTGCTGGAATGAGCTGAAATTTTAATTGTTACTACATCATAATGTGTTATTTTACATATAATCAGGAATTATCTCTGAAATTTATATTTTATCCATTTTTGCTGATTATGAACTCAGATAAATCGTTTCCATGGGTACCATGATTATGGTAGTCGACATGTTTGTAATGGCTTTAACTTACTTACTTAAACCCTTAGCTATTTCAAAGTAAAACAGTATCTCATTATAGAAAATTGCTCCAATTGAACAAAGATAAGTTGTCAAGGTTGGTGATTACAGGCTGCAGGGAGCCTCTGGTTTTTATCTCATTGTTTATGCAGAAGTTAATTGATTGTGAACATAGACAAGTGTACTGTTATTATTTTTGTAAAGATGCAACAAATATGTTTTTTCCTGACGTTGTAAAATCTGGTGATTTTTTTTGTTAATAATAGACATGTGATATACCATTATTATTTATATGTCATACAGTAGGTATTGATATACATTTCACACATCTTCCATTGTTTTTTAGTTAATTGATTAAAATAGAACTATGTAATGTTTTCTGAGGTTTTTTTGTGTATAATAGTCATGAAGAATATACTACAGTTGAATTATTATGAAGACAAAAAATATTGTATTATACTTAATTAAGTTACATTGGTACATTATATAGAATGAATCGTGTTACTAAAGTTCACATGTTTAGAAAACACATAGGGAAAAGATTTAGTTATAAAACATTATGGGTACAGTAACACCCTTCATATAAGACCACTCCAAACAAGACCAAGCCTTGTATCAAGCCAGATTTCAGATTATCTGAGATAATGAAATATTACCAAATGATCATCCCTAAACAGAGACCACTCTTTGTATTAGGTCAAACCTTGTATCAGGCAAGATTTCAGATGTACTGAGATTATTGTTAACTGTCCCTCTCAGTAGAAGCGACTGCTCCTATAAGGCCACTATTTCATTACAAAAGGAGTGGTCTTATCAAAGGTGAACTAGAGTATCTATATTAAGTTAGTGTACATGATTTATATTTTATTTGTACTGTACATGTGGTAGTTTGGGCACACTACGTTTGAGCGCATTTTCAATTTTAGGTGTGTTACGTTTGAGCGTATTTTACCTGTGGTTTACCTGTGGAATTTAATATCTAAAAATGTGAAAAATAGAAATAAAAATATATACACTTTATTATAAAAGATTACAGCACTAAAAAACACATCATAAAAACATCATAGGATTTATTTAAAATGTTTTATGAAATAGATTTAAGAATGTTTAAAAATGTCTAAAAAAAAATTTCTCAGGTAAATAGTGGATTTTTTTGTGCTCAAATGTAGGACCAATGCACTCAAACGTCGTGCAACGGGTAGATTTGTTCAATATAACAAGTTGTTTTATATTTATAGACATAGCAAAAATATATGTTTTTCAGGCTTTTGTAGACACTGGTATATATTTTTGAATCTTAAATGTTACTAATATATATATTGATATATAAATAGTTGCCAACATATCATCCTAGTGTATCTAAGATCAGTTTTATTTATAGTCAGCATTTTAAATAACAATACAACACAAGCCCTACTGGGCTTTGTCTAATTTTATACTTTATGACAATTAAAAAAATTATATATATATAAATATTTGAATTATAAATGATAATTTTAATTTAAATTTGTACCTTTCCTTTGAGCCTATTTAGATATAATTAGTAACAATTAAGAAATAATATTATAAAATTAAACACGAAAAAATCTACATAATAATTGATGATACTCCGTAATGATAGATACATGACGTTTCTATTGATAGGTATCTTGTTTATTCTCAAGAGAATTATTTGAATTCTATTTCTCTTGATCTCTTGTCAGTCTTATAACAAGGTTATATACATTGTATAAGGAGAGAAATATTATAATTGTTTAAGATTTAATATTATTTTATTGTAAATAAAACAGCAATGGGATTGGACAAAAAGTTATCACAACTTATGGACTGTCCTCTCTCTATCCCCGTATTAAAGATGTTGGTTAATCTGTTTTTAACAGATTTTCCTTCTTCTCTTTTAACAGGATGTTTTCTGGTGCCTTACTGTAGTAATGTTTACACACTGGAAATGCAACGTCTTTTTTTCTAGTCAGTCTCAGTCTTCACACTAATTTTTTCAGACCACCCATCGGGCAAGTGACATTAATAGCCTACTTGTCCGAACCATATTGTATTAGCCCGAAAAGAAAAAATATATTTTATGGTATTACTTAGCAGTCGAGTTGAAATCTCCAAACAATAAAAAAAACATGTATAGTGATTTTTTATTTTTATTCTTTAAAGAACATTATCAAAGAAAAAACATACTGTCTTGTCTCATCACGGCACTGCCTTTTGCAAAAACAGAATCTTTTTCTGTCACCCCATCTTCCTTACATGCCATACAAGAACATGAGCCCATCTGTATATTTCAGCCATGGTCGGCTCTGCATCCAGCTGAACTGGAACGACCTCTCCCGCATTTTTTCATATTTCTTTTTACAATCAAGTCTTTGTGTCATCTTTTATTTTCCGTTTTTTGCCAGGTATGGCATCTTTGTGATATTTCAGAAACATTTTGAATTTTCAAACTCAACTTTTAACTTTCGGTACGTTTCTATTTAAATTGTTAGCATTTGGGTAAAATCCGGAACACGTGTTTGTATGAAAATATGTGCTTACGTCACTTTATGTGTCAATACATCGTACACAAATATGTGACATGTTTTGGAAAATACATTGTTAAAAATGTTCGAAATTGTCATTATAAAATTGAATTCTTTTGAAAAAACATTCTGATGATCATGTAAATACAAATCAAGAAGTAAAAAGTTTACTTGTCCGTTCAGGCTTGTGCCTATGAAATTTATCTTGTTCTACGGACGAATTACTTGTCGTGGGTTACGTCGAAGACTGCAGTCTGCATCACATAATTTTGTTTAATGTATTGGCACTTGATTGGGCAAAGAGAAATGGCATATAGCCAGTAGGCATTGTAAATATAAATGTATAACTTTTATGTGCATTATGAAAAAAAATGGACTTCACCTGTACTCTTTATTAATTGGTTGGTAACTTAATTCTCTATTTCATATTGTCCTGAATAAACATGAAATATTTGCTATTAAGCTACCAACAACAAATCTTGTCTTCATATTTGTCTATGTTAGTCTTTAAATAGTGACTTTTTCTCCATAACATCAAGTTTAGGCCATATTTGAAACTGTTATAATTTGTTTGTTTTAATTGTACATGGTCATCTTCTAAATCCACTGCAATTCTCAAAGTCTTCATACAAGTTGTTTATTTGATAAACAATTTGTTAGTTATATATACCATTACTGTTAATTATAAATACACCTCTTTATTTGTTAGTTATATATAATATTAGTGTTAATTATAAATAAACCTCTATAGACCTCTACCTTGACCAAGAGGTCAGTTGAGGTTATAAATAAACCTCTTTGTAGACCTCTATCTTGACCAAGATGTCAGTTGAGGTTATGAATAAACCTCCATCTTGACCAAGAAGTC
The DNA here is from genome assembly GCA_963680875.1 of Bathymodiolus brooksi. NCBI lineage: Eukaryota > Metazoa > Mollusca > Bivalvia > Mytilida > Modiolidae > Bathymodiolus > Bathymodiolus brooksi. Next base: position 3,782,325 of record OY804577.1, read on the forward strand.
AGTTGAGGTTTCAATAGTTTGCAACATCTTACAGTTTAAACGCTTTCTGATTTTTATTTGAGTAATTCCTGACATGGACTCACAATAAATAATTTTATTACATTAGGTTATATATTATATGCTTGGTGCCAATTTATTTTTAATATAAAATTCTGCTGGGAATATTGATAATTTTAAAGTTTTTGTCATCATTTTTAAAATTCCCAAGATGTGTCAAGAGACCGTCAGCAGTGTATATTCATGTGGTTATATGTTTGAAGAAGTCCATTTCTGCTTTTCTTTTTGCCTGTAAATGTGGGAAAAATTTACAAAGTATATTTTTTTACTACAAGTCTGTGGTATATTCTCCATATCTTAATAGTATTAAAAAAAATATTTGTGAAGTAAAAAATATCTTTTATTTTTGATATTAAAATAATGTTATTTAATTTTTTTTGCAAGTTATATTGGTCAGGAAAGATCATTTTGTGTTCTTCAAATGTTCGAGAGAATTATATAAAAAAAAACCTTGTAATCTTATCTTGTGTGGATTTCTGTTTATATACCAGTACATATCCATAATATGAAAAGAGATTTCTCTTTTTTCGGAAAGTTTCTGAATTTTTTCGAAGCCTTTTTTTATCTGCATTTTCTAAACTAAAAGCTTCAAAGAGGCAAGTTTTGCGATTAATTGGATCTGTATGCTGGTAAGAACTTCTAATTGTCTTCATTTTCAACTCTTGAGAAGAAAAAAAAAACTTTTTCCATAAAATTGTGTATATTAACTTTTATGATTTAAGAAATTTGTTTGAAAAAAAACAAAACAAAACACTTTTTTAATGTCAATGGAAGATTGTTTGTTTGAGCAAAGAAACAGCTCTATTAAAAAAAATGTTATTTAATTAATTTCCTTAAAGTCGATTATTATTAAAATAATGGATTGTATCTTGATTATTCTCAAGTCTTATTGTAATGAACAAAAACGTTGATGTTACTGTTCACCAATAAATCTTTTCTGCTATTAAAACACTTTCACCACCTTGATTTTGTTTGTCATTTCTCTGTACACAGATATAGGATGGATTTTATTTGTTTCAACAATATTTCAGCTCTATCCTGGCAGTAAATTTTATTGGTGAAAAAGACATGGGAGAAAACTACAAATCCTCAGTATGCCCCCAACTGACTTGTTGCGAGTTTAATTCCCATATTCATTTCGACAAGTTTGATGTCTGCTTTGTTCTAGACCAACATGCTTAGGTTGATTTTTATAGTGCTAGCTCACTGAACCACAATCAATGAATGGACATCAATAAGTCTGCCCCCGACTCTTTAATGTTGCATGATTATCCGATAAACAGAAAATAACAATTTTATAGCCTTTGGTTTGACCTAACCAGGCCTCAAACCCACGATGAACAAGCTCACCATTGATGCAGTTCATTAGCTGTGTTAGCGGTAGACGATTGCCACGTCACATTTTACGAATATAACGGTAGTGTGGCGAGGATAATTTGTGTAGCAGTAGCCACACTGGCGAACGAAAAACTTTTAGAGCTTGCATCTGACAAAGATCTTTTATTATGTAGAAAGTTAACTTCGAATAAAACGCGTCATAGACAATGATTTGATCAATGTATAATATCCAAAAGAATAAGAATATTTATTATTCCAATCAATGGGCCCACAATAGGGGCAAACAAATTGCATACATTGATTATTGTCATTGGAGGCAATTATACATATATATATAATTACAATGTTTCTGGTCGGGTTCAGAGCCTTAAAAAATAATTAATAATATAAACAGAAAGAGAAAAACATATTTCAGTATCATAAACCCTGTTTCAGTTTTCTTGTCTAAAGGCACTATTATACAGTTTCCAAAAATATTGATTATTGAAAGATCTTCATTGGTAAATAAATAATAGAATTTTGATTTATCCAACATATTATTGAAATTAGAACACAATTCTGAAATTTTCGGATAACAAATCTTTCTACCATTATGATATATGGGGCAATCGATTAAAAAATGATATTCATCCTCAATTTTTTGTGTTGTGCAGTTTACATAATCGTTTTTGTATCTACCAATTTCAATCATAAGAGGATGTGCACTAATTCTGATTTTACAAATTGCCTGTCTTACTTTGAAATCATTAAGAAATGTATATTTTTCTCTAATAAAATGTTCCTTGAATGTAAAATATGTATGGAGTTTTCCCTTTTTAATGATTTTAAAAGGTGGGTCAAATTGATTATTTCCGATAGTTTTTTTCAGTTGAAATAACATTATCCTGGTCCCATTCCGGAAATAGTTTCGAATTTAGTCACCGACTGACTGGTTTCCTAAATTACGTTTTATTCTGTCTACGCTTGAATCTAAAACCAGTATATTATTTGACAACGAGAAGGCCAAGCGCCAATGATCTATTTTATCCTTTTTTGGCAACGCCAACGGCCCCACACAGCAAAAAACAACAAAATCATACGAATATTGAATATCTAATGTTCAAAGTTCGTTGTTTATTATGATAATATATGAATTATTATTGTTAGTTAATTAAATAATAAAGTTTTGAACTTTCAACTGTTTTATGCTCTTTGTTTATAATTAGTGTGGCCAACTGAAATTGAGTGTGGCTAAAAGAAATTACCCACAGTGGCTAATGAAAAAAAAATGTCTACCGCTAACACAGATTAGGTTATGTCAAGTTCACCTCTCGGGCAAGCGGAACCAAACTTGTAAGATATGTAAAATTATTTGTGATTTTGGTTTCATAGGGATGAAGGGTGCTTAGCCAATAATGGTTTCTGATTGGCTGAAAATTATAAAAAAAAATTCATCTTGGATATCATGTGTGATGATGGACTTTTTATATTTATATGGCAAGAATGTTCCTTGTAAGTTGTTTTTTTTTATCAGAAGATGGCCATCACCATAGGACAAAGTTTCTACAAAAGATCATACTGACCCATTGAAAGCAAATTTGACTGGAATGTTCCTTTGAATTCCAAGATGATCACCACTGCTAGTTTTTTTCAACACATATTCTTATGTGAAAAATTATGTTCTTTGGAGTCCTGTGCAGCATTTCTTTGTTGCTTTTAGTGTATGTGTGTTGATCTGAAATCCAAAAAGGATGCAGGTTTATGGTGTTTAACGCTACTTTCAACAATATTTCAGCTATATCATGGAGGAAACCTGGAGAAAACCATACAATGGGTACAACCACAGGGCATTGCTTAACAAGGCTATATTGGAATATGAATAAGTTTTGCCACTATACAACTGAAATATTGTTCAAAGTGGCCAAAACCCTAACCCTAACCCAAAATAAAAAAAACAACTTAAAACTGGCAGTTATTGATTTTATTGACAAAAAACATTGCCACATTTGTCCACTTGAGATAGAACAATGTTTGATAGCTACAGTCATACAGTGACCAGCACATGGTAATGTGGCATTCTCTCATGAAAAACATACTGACCAGCACATGGCAACGTGGCATTCTCTCATGAAAAACATACTGACCAGCACATGGCATTCTCTCATGAAAAACATACTGACCAGCACATGGCATTTTCTCATGAAAAACACACTGTCAACTAATAACCAATGAAAACAATGAAACATGCTACTGTAAAGTTTATAAATGTGACCCAATAAGATGTGTATATAATTAGTTGTGTATTATCATGTAAAGACCAGACATGTTCATGTATATAAAAGATTTAACATTAGATGTGCTCCACAAGAGTTTTCTCTACCTAAACTGATATACTTTCTTCAATGGAAATGGTAATTTTAGTTTGTAATTTTGAGATACAAAACATAGAACACAATTACAGGTTAAGGGTGTAGGCCTGCGGTATGGGAGACAACTCTATTTTCATTGTCATCTCAAATATATGGGCATCTGTGCATTTGAAAATCCCCCCCCCCCCCCCCCCCCCATTTCCAAGCTTCTTGGCAACAGATTGTTTACATTGGATATGGGCAGTTTAAAAAAATGACCCCTTTTCCTTTTACCTTTCTGTAGCTGTGCTCCTTGTCTTTTTATAACTTGTTGCTTCTAATAAAAGTGTGTTATTATTATATGCTTTTGCCCTAAAAATTTCATTGATATATCTCTTTCTAGAAAAAATTGCCATCGAAATATGTTGGTAAAAATGCCAGGAGTGTAACACATTTTATGTGACAAACTTTTTTTCCTAATAAATTTCAAGGGTTTGTCAAATTAAAAATATTAAATATCATTTATAAAAATAAAATGGTCACATTGAAAAACTTAATACTAAAATATATTGGTATTAAAAATATCAATATATTGAAAAGAAAGTGACATGTAGGAATAAATGTAGTGTTTTTAGAAGTGATATTGAAACTGTGTGATGTATGTTTCATGAAAAACATTTTCATTGCCTCATGAACATGTTTGCACTGTTTTGACCTTCACATAATTATTAGGTGACCCAAAAATGTCAGGAGGGTAAACAAGATATTGTAGTCATTTTATACATTGTTATATTTTGTTGAATTTTGTATTATTTTTTAGCAGTTCATGACAGTCTGACTATTAGTAACACTCATACTCATTACAGAACATGAAAATAAATCATCTAATTTTCTTTTTTTGGCTTGTCTAGTTTTAATATAATTCCACTGTTACATTTAATGCTCAGTTTCATTGTTCAACATCATATCAGCTGAATTTTTTATACATCTATAAATAATAATGGCTATTTTCAAGAAATTTATGCATTGTGTCAACACACCATTTCACACACAAATGTTACATCTTTTTCAGTTTGCAGGTGAAATGTCAAATTCTCACATTTATAAATTCCCTCAAAATAACCTATATTCCTATATAGCTATAATATGATTGCTGACAGTTTGAGAGATTCATATTTCAGAAAACAGAGACAAAATAACTGTTCAAAGATTGATATACCAAGGTGTAAATTAATTTCATGGTAATAAAAAAATGGAAAGCTAAGTTTGAGGGAATTTTTTTTTGTAATATCTGATCCACTCCCCCCTCCCCCCACACTCAAATTTTTTTTTACCAAAGACAACTAAAGAATAACCAGAATCAAATGAATACAACTGGAGCACAGAATTTGAAGGAATTTAACAATACAGCTGGGTGGCTCTCTGGATTTTTGTAATGAATTAATCAAGTTGAGTCAACCTCAAACCACCGTCCCCCTCCCCAACCGACCTGAAAATAAAAAGGACAATTGCAGTAATTTGGACATCCACTATGACAAATATAAGAATTCAAAAGCTTTTTACTATTGGTAACTATTTTTTTTAATCTCACAAATAAAGAAACAGCAAAGCCTGAGTGTGTAATAACTTTCCTCGACAATTTCATTTTTTCTGGGTGCCATCCATGAAAAAGATAATTTTAAATATCTTAAAAATCAGACAGTAAGATTTGGTGCAATGATGTCTATATGTATATTCTTTACTGTGAGACAGTTTTTGGTGGAAATTAATTGACAGGATTTTTTTTTATCAGATTTTTAATACCAGGGTGGTATCTCAGGGCATCCCCCCTTTTTCCCCAATTTCAACTGTTTTGCACCCGATTATCTCCAAATAGGATATTCATATAGGCTAGATAATATTTCATAATTATTCAACAATAACACTGAAGTGTTAAAGCCAAAATATTTCCTTTCAACCAGAAATAAATGTGTATATTTATTAGAAGCTTCCGAAACTAGTATTACCATTTGGCATCAAGAATACTCCCAAATTGCTATATTTAGGATATACTATGGAGAAAACGGCACGGTGAAATTTCTTGAAACCTTGGCAGATAATGTATTTAGACACTAGTATTACTGTGAGCAGAGCTCACTAAGATATACCCCCCGCTCCCCACATCTGTCCAACCTATTTCCATAACCAAAACATTACTGATTGTTCCGACCAAAAATGAAAGGGACCCTCCTCTCTTCACCAGTAAGCTGCTGATAAAATTTCAAAACATTCTGAGAGACACTACTCAAGTTATCATACGACATAGTGTAAAAATCCTATTTTCCGTCATATCAAGTCCAATAACTCTGGAATGGCAAAAGTGAAAATCGTCAAAAAAGAAAGAGATCCTCCTCTCTTCACCAGTAAACAGCTGATAAAAATTTTAAAAGATTCTAAGAAACACAACTCAAGTTATCGTACGACATAGGATTTGTCTACAGACGGACGGATGGACATGGTGAAACCAGTATACCCCCCTACAACTTTGTTGCGGGGGGTATAATAACTATTCAATGATGCAAATTTAAAAAAAATTGAACTATGGGAAAATTTTGAGGTTACCCAGGTCTACACTCTTAAATTTTCACAAACATGTCTTTTTTCAGTTTTCACAAAATAATTTTTGTTGATATCCACATCCTGTTATTATGCAGATTTAGATTAAAATACAAATATTACAGCAACATGTCAAGATGTTCAAAGCACACAACAGAAAAAGATTTAATGCTTTGAAGGTTAATGATTCATTCAAACAGTAGGCATTAATGTACACTCATCATATTTACACACCCCAAAAAAAAAATACTTCCAAACTTTTATCACACAAAAATCACATATTAACATACAGGCTGTTACATTTAAATATACATGGTAACCAGGGATGGCATTTAAAATAGGGCGACCAACAATTTGCTGCATTTTCATTCAATAAAAATGCTTTAGACATTGATAACCGTGGAAATGATTAATACAATGGAATCCCTGGGGCCATGTATGTTTTAATAGAACAACCCTAAGAATAGTCTTTTTCTGTGGTTTTTGAAGTTAAATATTACAAAACTAGTCTTCTTCAAAACACATAACTGGTCAATAACAGCTTTGATATATTTTGAGATTTTCAAAAGTAAACAAATACAAAATTTTCATGTATTAATACAATACAAAATACATTTAGTTTTCCATTCAACAAGGGAAACAAATTACTACTAAATCAATTTTGGCACAACCAGGTGCAAGACCTAACCTTGATATACAAAGTCATAGCATAGTTTTGTTAGCAATCAAACATTTATTTTTTGTCGCTGAAAAATTCATTTTTTTTTTTTTTTTTTTTTTTTTTTTATACATTCAAATACATGATATGGTCAATATAAAAAATCATCCCAAATGAAATATTTCTAAAAAAGCAAAATTCTTGTCATAATGAAAACAGAAAAAAGATGATTACATGCTTACTGTTCTGGAAGAGTGAGGAATTAATGAAGCTACATTAATTTTTTTTGTCATATTGCAAATAAGGGTAATAACAAAATTACCGAACTCTGAACAATCTTACAAAGGGAGTCAAAACTCATAATCATATAAACAGACAAAATCAGTCAACAAATGAACTTTTGATGAAAAAAAATTGTGCTATAAACTTTTTAATTTTTCAATCAGTTTTATACTTTATAATTTGAAGGGGGAAAAAAACCATCTTCTTCACTGTAAATTTACAAGACTTGAAGATCAAACAAATTCAAGAAGTTCTGTAAACAATAAGTTTTTATATAACAAACTGTCACAAGTAAGAATAAGTAGATTTATATTTGTACAGGAATTGTGGGTTTCAACAAATTCATATTTGAAATTCTAGGATTAAAAATGAATGAAATTTTGTTATCGATAGTTCACATATTAATATTTTAAACAAGTACATTTTTTGCATCTGCATTTGTTTCACACAAAAAATGTATTTCAGAGAAATTAAATAGACAGCACTAATTATGAATAAATAATTATTTTTAATAAATATTAATAGTCAAGACTAGTAATTAGACCCTGCTACAACAGGTATGCATTATTGTCTAATAAAACCCATGTTTGTCCTTTGTTTCACAATAAACAAAAATGTTGATTTATGAACAGAAAAAAGTTATTAATGATTTCAAAGTAAACAAAATAACAGGATTGGTTTTTCTTTTAACCTTTTCAAATTAAACAAGATATGATTATAATCTAACGATTATGGAGTCTCCTAAACTGGCCACTGACAACAGGTTTAAAAAATAAATCAAAAGGTACCTTTGAAATCGAACAATGTTGAATTTTTGTGGTATTTGTGACGGCCATTTTGAAAATGGAGAACGGTAGAATTTTTTCGATGTCGGGAATCAATTCAGGACGTTGAAATCAAACAATGTGGAATTTGTGCGGCATGGTGGTGGCCATTTTGAAAATGGCGAGCGGTAGAAATTTTTCGATGTCGTGACATCATAATCTACCCACATATGAAATGGCGTTGAAATCGGACAATGTTGAATTTGTGCGGTATTGTGGTGGCCATTTTGAAAATGACGACCGGTAGAAATTTTTCAATGTCGGGAATCAATTCGGGACATCATTATCTACCCACATATCAAATTTTGATGATATCGGACAATGTTGAATTTGTGCGGTATTGTGGCAACCATTTTGAAAATGGCGACAGGTAGAAATTTTTCAATGTCGGGAATCACTTCGGGACATCATTATCTACCCACATATCAAATTTTGATGATATCGGACAATGTTGAATTTTTACCGCCCATTTTTCATGCCGTGTTTTGGCAGCCATTTTGAAAATGGGAGACATCTCGAAAATTTTGAAAATGCAGAATTGCTCCTCTAATGGTGACCTATCACTATGTCAAATTTTATGTCTCTATCATTATCTATTTAGAAGTTATCAACATTAATGTACGAAATTTAAACTTTCCCATAGGATTCCATAGTAACCCCCACCCCCTTTGAACCCCTCAAAATATAACTGACCCCCTTTACCACAAAGCTGAAAACTTTAGGACCAACTAGAAACATATATCTATAACTCCACCAAGTTTCATGAACTTCTGTCCAGTAGTTCCTGAGATCTGCCATGGACAAGTTCATGTTCATGGTCCATGGAAAGAAAGAAAGAAAGAAAGAGAAAGAGGAGAATAATAATAATAATAACAAGATATGAAGTCTCCCAAACCGGCCACTGACACTATCTACCCACATATCAAATTTTGATGATATCGGACAATGTTGAATTTTTACCGCCCATTTTTATGCCATGTTTTGGCAGCCATTTTGAAAATGGCAGACATCTTGAAAATTTTGAAAACTCAGAATTGCTCCTCTAATGGTGACCTATCACTATGTCAAAATTTATGTCTCTATCATTATCCAGTTAGAAGTTATCAACATTAATGTACGAAATTTCAAGTTTCCCATAGGATTCTATAGTAACCCCCACCCCCTTTGAACCCCCAAAAATATGGCTTTCACCCCCTTTACCACAAATCTGAAAACTTTAGGATCAACTAGAAACGTATATCTATAACTCCACCAAGTTTCATGAAATTCTGTCCTGTAGTTCCTGAGATCTGCCGTGGACAAGTTCATGCTTCGCGGAAAGAAAGAATAAGAATAATAATAATAATAAAAATAATAATAAGAAACGGAGCAAAAACAATAAGTCCCCCAAACTTTGTTTGGGAGACTTAATAATAAGAAACGGAGCAAAAACAATAAGTCTCCAAACGTTGTTTGGGAGATTTAATTACTACTATTAAATGGGGCCGTCATGGTAGTGATCATATGGTAGTTGGATATACAACTATCTATGCAATAAGTGCCTATTACCACTAAAGTTGTGAGTTTGAACCCCGTTTATGTCAAGGTGTATTCGATACAGCTTTATGTGATAAAGTTTGTCAGTGACTTGCGGCAGGTCTGTGGTTTTCTCCACCAATAATACTGACCGCCACGATATAACTGAAATGTTGTTGAAAGTGGCATTAAACACCATAAACCAACCAACCACTACTAAATGATATGATTCTGTAATTACTATGACAAGACTAAAATATGTAATATTGTCATTATGGTTAGTAAAACTGTCGTGAGTAAGAAAACAAAGTCCTAAAGTAGGGATTAATATAAGTTCTTGTAATTTGTTTCCCAATCCTATTAATTACTTCTTATTATGTAAGGCCAAAAAAAATATATGTGTTTACGGTCACCCGACCCACCCTATTTTTCAGCCGCCGACCCTAACCTTTTTAATCAGCAATTATTGGACCCTAATTTTTGCTAGCGACCCTATCAATTTTTACATAGAATTCGGATAACCATTTTTGTTGTTTAATCAGCAGCATTGTTTTTTTTATTCAACCGCTAGCTTTTTGTCGAAAATTGAGAGCAAAGAAGATAGAAAAACTGTGTAATTCGTCATAAAACAACTTCAACAAATGATGGCTTACCGGAAATTTGGAAAATGAAATACCGGAATCGGAACGACTATTTCCGGTTTTGCCGATAGTTTATTAAAAAAAAAAAAAATTAATGCCGACCGACCGACCCTAGATTTTTTTGACATGTGACAGTAAATACACATATATTTTGTTTTGGCCTAATGTATATAGCTGAATATTGTAATGTTATATTGAATTAATTAATAAAATATGTTTAAACTAAAGTAGTTCAAGTTCAATGTTGTGCCTTTCTTCTATACGATGTCTGATATTAGTCTACTATTAGAACAAATGATATAAAACTTCATATTTTCAGAAATATTCTATAACACTAGTCAACCAAGTCCTTTTTTCATTTCTTTCTCTAAAAGAAATCAATTCCAGAACGTCATTTTTCCTTTCATTTCATACATACTTCAATAGATTTATTCAACACAACTGCTACATTTTTATACTGATCAATAAGCACATGCATTTATCTTTCCTCACGTCTTTCAGTACTGGCTTACGTTGATAAAAAAAAAACATGTTTTCTACTTGCATTAAAACAGACACGTTTGAACACCTTTCCAAACATACACTTTTTATATTTTCTGGTACAAGTTTCATCTATGTGAATTCCCATTAAAGTTAAAATAATCTGGAATTTTAAACTCCTGTCGTATATAAAAGAGAATGTAAGCTTTACATCGAGCTACAATTGGTTCTTCACACATTGTTACTGTACTATCATTGAAATGATACCATTGTCCTACAAATAAAATAGTACACATCAGATACAGTGGCCATGACGATTTTATATCACCAAAATATGGTAAATAAAGCTTTACATGAGATTGTTAGATTAAATATGAGGTGAAATAAAGCTTGTATACAAGGGAATGTAAATTATTACAGAATTGCTTGTGAAATACGGAGATTTCCAAGAAAAATAACATTTATTTCAATGTGACATCACCTTACCAAAGTCGTGACAATAGAAAATATCATCAAGTGTCTGGCAATAAAAAAAAACACAAGCTCCTTTATAAACATCTTATTAACGAAATAAAAGTGTAAATCTACTTAATAAACAGTATAACTACTCTTGTATTGAGAAATAAATCACTTGTAACTGAACAATTCACTCATGCACCAGCACACATTCCTATATTTCTGTGTTGTTCATTCACTCATGCACCAGCACACATTCCTATATTTCTGTGTTGTTCATTCACTCATGCACCAGCACACATTCATATATTTCTGTATTGTTCATTCACTCATGCACCAGCACACATTCATATATTTCTGTGTTGTTCGTTCACTCATGCACCGGCACACATTCCTATATTTCTGTGTTGTTCATTCACTCATGCACCAGCACACATTCCTATATTTCTGTGTTGTTCATTCCCTCATGCACCAGCACAACATTCCTATATTTCTGTGTTGTTCATTCACTCATGCACCAGCACACATTCCTATATTTCTGTGTTGTTCATTCACTCATGCACCAGCACACATTCCTATATTTCTGTGTTGTTCATTCACTCATGCACCAGCACACATTCCTATATTTCTGTATTGTTCATTCACTCATGCACCAGCACACATTCCTATATTTCTGTGTTGTTCATTCACTCATGCACCAGCACACATTCCTATATTTCTGTGATGTTCATTCACTCATGCACCAGCACACATTCCTATATTTCTGTATTGTTCATTCACTCATGCACCAGCACACATTCCTATATTTCTGTGTTGTTCATTCACTCATGCACCAGCACACATTCCTATATTACTGTGTTGTTCATTCACTCATGCACCAGCACACATTCCTATATTTCTGTGTTGTTCATTCACTCATGTACCAGCACACATTCCTATATTTCTGTATTGTTCATTCACTCATGCACCAGCACACATTCCTATATTTCTGTGTTGTTCAGTTATTGGGGATTTATTTTCGATATTGAGAATACAAGAGTAGTTATACTGTATTTAATACAAAAGGAAATAAAAGTTTGCATGTACAGGATTGTCAATTCATCTATTTGAGTAAAAGTACATTAAATAATTATGTCTTCTACATTTAATCTTTTCAATTTTTCTTATAAATTGAAATTGTTTATATCTTACCATCATGTTGTGCATATGCTGTATAGTGGCCTGATCCAGCACTGAAAAATAAAATATTCTATATATGGGAAAAGAAACGTGCAAATAATATTAAATAATACAGATAAAGTTCAAGGGTGTATAGAGTTACGGTTATTAATCTTAATAGAGCATACCTCACCAAGAGTAGGAGTAAAACAACTCACAAATCTAATAGAGCACACCTCACCAAGAGTAGGAGTAAAACAACTCACAAATCTAATAGAGCACACCTCACCAAGAGTAGGAGTAAAACAACTCACAAATCTAATAGAGCACACCTCACCAAGAGTAGGAGTAAAACAACTCACAAATCTAATAGAGCACACCTCACCAAGAGTAAGAGTAAAACAACTCACAAATCTAAGAGCACACCTCACCAAGAGTAGGAGTAAAACAACTCACAAATCTAATAGAGCACACCTCACCAAGAGTAGGAGTAAAACAACTCACAAATCTAATAGAGCACACCTCACCAAGAGTAAGAGTAAAACAACTCACAAATCTAATAGAGCACACCTCACCAAGAGTAGGAGTAAAACAACTCACAAATCTAATAGAGCACACCTCACCAAGAGTAGGAGTAAAACAACTCACAAATCTAATAGAGCACACCTCACCAAGAGTAGGAGTAAAACAACTCACAAATCTAATAGAGCACACCTCACCAAGAGTAAGAGTAAAACAACTCACAAATCTAATAGAGCACACCTCACCAAGAGTAGGAGTAAAACAACTCACAAATCTAATAGAGCACACCTCACCAAGAGTAGGAGTAAAACAACTCACAAATCTAATAGAGCACACCTCACCAAGAGTAGGAGTAAAACAACTCACACATCTAATAGAGCACACCTCACCAAGAGTAGGAGTAAAACAACTCACAAATCTAATAGAGCACACCTCACCAAGAGTAGGAGTAAAACAACTCACAAATATAATAGAGCACACCTCACCAAGAGTAGGAGTAAAACAACTCACAAATCTAATAGAGCACACCTCACCAAGAGTAGGAGTAAAACAACTCACAAATCTAATAGAGCACACCTCACCAAGAGTAGGAGTAAAACAACTCACAAATCTAACAGAGTACACCTCACCAAGAGTAGGAGTAAAACAACTCACAAATCTAATAGAGCACACCTCACCAAGAGTAGGAGTAAAACAACTCACAAATCTAATAGAGCACACCTCACCAAGAGTAGGAGTAAAACAACTCACAAATCTAATAGAGCACACCTCACCAAGAGTAGGAGTAAAACAACTCACAAATCTAATAGAGCACACCTCACCAAGAGTAGGAGTAAAACAACTCACAAATCTAATAGAGCACACCTCACCAAGAGTAGGAGTAAAACAACTCACAAATCTAATAGAGCACACCTCACCAAGAGTAGGAGTAAAACAACTCACAAATCTAATAGAGCACACCTCACCAAGAGTAGGAGTAAAACAACTCACAAATCTAATAGAGCACACCTCACCAAGAGTAGGAGTAAAACAACTCACAAATCTAATAGAGCACACCTCACCAAGAGTAGGAGTAAAACAACTCACAAATATAATAGAGCACACCTCACCAAGAGTAGGAGTAAAACAACTCACAAATCTAACAGAGCACACCTCACCAAGAGTAGGAGTAAAACAACACACAAATCTAATAGAGCACACCTCACCAAGAGTAGGAGTAAAACAACTCACAAATCTAATAGAGCACACCTCACCAAGAGTAGGAGTAAAACAAATCACAAATCTAATAGAGCACACCTCACCAAGAGTAGGAGTAAAACAACTCACAAATCTAATAGAGCACACCTCACCAAGAGTAGGAGTAAAACAACTCACAAATCTAACAGAGCACACCTCACCAAGAGTAGGAGTAAAACAACACACAAATCTAATAGAGCACACCTCACCAAGAGTAGGAGTAAAACAACTCACAAATCTAATAGAGCACACCTCACCAAGAGTAGGAGTAAAACAAATCACAAATCTAATAGAGCACACCTCACCAAGAGTAGGAGTAAAACAACTCACAAATCTAACAGAGCACACCTCACCAAGAGTAGGAGTAAAACAACTCACAAATCTAATAGAGCACACCTCACCAAGAGTAGGAGTAAAACAACTCACAAATCTAACAGAGCACACCTCACCAAGAATAAGAGTAAAACAACTCACAAATCTAATAGAGCACACCTCACCAAGAGTAGGAGTAAAACAACTCACAAATCTAATAGAGCACACCTCACCAAGAGTAGGAGTAAAACAACTCACAAATCTAATAGAGCACACCTCACCAAGAGTAGGAGTAAAACAACTCACAAATCTAATAGAGCACACCTCACCAAGAGTAGGAGTAAAACAACTCACAAATATAATAGAGCACACCTCACCAAGAGTAGGAGTAAAACAACTCACAAATCTAACAGAGCACACCTCACCAAGAGTAGGAGTAAAACAACTCACAAATCTAATAGAGCACACCTCACCAAGAGTAGGAGTAAAACAAATCACAAATCTAATAGAGCACACCTCACCAAGAGTAGGAGTAAAACAACTCACAAATCTAATAGAGCACACCTCACCAAGAGTAAGAGTAAAACAACTCACAAATCTAATAGAGCACACCTCACCAAGAGTAGGAGTAAAACAACTCACAAATATAATAGAGCATACCTCACCAAGAGTAGGAGTAAAACAACTCACAAATCTAATAGAGCACACCTCACCAAGAGTAGGAGTAAAACAACTCACAAATCTAACAGAGCACACCTCACCAAGAATAAGAGTAAAACAACTCACAAATCTAATAGAGCACACCTCACCAAGAGTAGGAGTAAAACAACTCACAAATCTAATAGAGCACACCTCACCAAGAGTAGGAGTAAAACAAATCACAAATCTAATAGAGCACACCTCACCAAGAGTAGGAGTAAAACAACTCACAAATCTAATAGAGCACACCTCACCAAGAGTAGGAGTAAAACAACTCACAAATATAATAGAGCACACCTCACCAAGAGTAGGAGTAAAACAACTCACAAATCTAATAGAGCACACCTCACCAAGAGTAGGAGTAAAACAACTCACAAATCTAATAGAACACACCTCACCAAGAGTAGGAGTAAAACAACTTACAAATCTAATAGAGCACACCTCACCAAGAGTAGGAGTAAAACAACTCACAAATCTAAGAGCACACCTCACCAAGAGTAGGAGTAAAACAACTCACAAATCTAACAGAGCACACCTCACCAAGAGTAGGAGTAAAACAACTCACAAATCTAACAGAGCACACCTCACCAAGAGTAGGAGTAAAACAACTCACAAATCTAATAGAACACACCTCACCAAGAGTAGGAGTAAAACAACTCACAAATCTAACAGAGCACACCTCACCAAGAGTAGGAGTAAAACAACTCACAAATCTAATAGAGCACACCTCACCAAGAGTAGGAGTAAAACAACTCACAAATCTAATAGAGCACACCTCACCAAGAGTAGGAGTAAAACAAATCACAAATCTAAGAGCACACCTCACCAAGAGTAGGAGTAAAACAACTCACAAATCTAACAGAGCACACCTCACCAAGAGTAGGAGTAAAACAACTCACAAATCTAACAGAGCACACCTCACCAAGAGTAGGAGTAAAACAACTCACAAATCTAAGAGCACACCTCACCAAGAGTAGGAGTAAAACAACTCACAAATATAATAGAGCACACCTCACCAAGAGTAGGAGTAAAACAACTCACAAATCTAATAGAGCACACCTCACCAAGAGTAGGAGTAAAACAACTCACAAATCTAATAGAGCACACCTCACCAAGAGTAGGAGTAAAACAACTCACAAATCTAATAGAGCACACCTCACCAAGATTAGGAGTAAAACAACTCACAAATCTAATAGAGCACACCTCACCAAGAGTAGGAGTAAAACAACTCACAAATCTAATAGAGCACACCTCACCAAGAGTAGGAGTAAAACAACACACAAATCTAATAGAGCACACCTCACCAAGAGTAGGAGTAAAACAACTCACAAATCTAATAGAGCACACCTCACCAAGAGTAGGAGTAAAACAACTCACAAATCTAATAGAGCACACCTCACCAAGAGTAGGAGTAAAACAACTCACAAATCTAAGAGCACACCTCACCAAGAGTAGGAGTAAAACAACTCACAAATCTAATAGAGCACACCTCACCAAGAGTAGGAGTAAAACAACACACAAATCTAATAGAGCACACCTCACCAAGAGTAGGAGTAAAACAACTCACAAATCTAATAGAGCACACCTCACCAAGAGTAGGAGTAAAACAACTCACAAATCTAATAGAGCACACCTCACCAAGAGTAGGAGTAAAACAACTCACAAATCTAAGAGCACACCTCACCAAGAGTAGGAGTAAAACAACTCACAAATCTAATAGAGCACACCTCACCAAGAGTAGGAGTAAAACAACTCACAAATCTAATAGAGCACACCTCACCAAGAGTAGGAGTAAAACAAATCACAAATCTAATAGAGCACACCTCACCAAGAGTAGGAGTAAAACAACTCACAAATCTAATAGAGCACACCTCACCAAGAGTAGGAGTAAAACAACTCACAAATCTAACAGAGCACACCTCACCAAGAGTAGGAGTAAAACAACTCACAAATCTAATAGAGCACACCTCACCAAGAGTAGGAGTAAAACAACTCACAAATCTAATAGAGCACACCTCACCAAGAGTAGGAGTAAAACAACTCACAAATATAATAGAGCACACCTCACCAAGAGTAGGAGTAAAACAACTCACAAATCTAACAGAGCACACCTCACCAAGAGTAGGAGTAAAACAACTCACAAATATAATAGAGCACACCTCACCAAGAGTAGGAGTAAAACAACTCACAAATCTAACAGAGCACACCTCACCAAGAGTAGGAGTAAAACATCTCACAAATCTAATAGAGCACACCTCACCAAGAGTAGCAGTAAAACAACTCTCAAATCTAAGAGCACACCTCACCAAGAGTAGGAGTAAAACAACTCACAAATCTAACAGAGCACACCTCACCAAGAGTAGGAGTAAAACAACTCACAAATCTAAGAGCACACCTCACCAAGAGTAGGAGTAAAACAACTCACAAATCTAATAGAGCACACCTCACCAAGAGTAGGAGTAAAACAACTCACAAATCTAATAGAGCACACCTCACCAAGAGTAGGAGTAAAACAACTAACAAATCTAATAGAGCACACCTCACCAAGAGTAGGAGTAAAACAACTTACAAATCTAATAGAGCACACCTCACCAAGAGTAGGAGTAAAACAACTCACAAATCTAACAGAGCACACCTCACCAAGAGTAGGAGTAAAACAACTCACAAATCTAATAGAGCACACCTCACCAAGAGTAAGAGTAAAACAACTCACAAATCTAATAGAGCACACCTCACCAAGAGTAGGAGTAAAACAACTCACAAATCTAATAGAGCACACCTCACCAAGAGTAGGAGTAAAACAACTCACAAATCTAATAGAGCACACCTCACCAAGAGTAGGAGTAAAACAACTCACAAATCTAATAGAGCACACCTCACCAAGAGTAGGAGTAAAACAACTCACAAATCTAATAGAGCACACCTCACCAAGAGTAGGAGTAAAACAACTCACAAATCTAATAGAGCACACCTCACCAAGAGTAGGAGTAAAACAACTCACAAATATAATAGAGCACACCTCACCAAGAGTAGGAGTAAAACAACTCACAAATCTTACAGATGATATGAACTGATTGAACAGATCAAAACAAAATATCTTAACATCCAATATGTTAAAAAACAATAGTATTTACAACAGATCTCAGTCCTATCATCTAGATTATCACGGTTTATCAGATGATTAAGTATGTCTGCAGTTGGTTATCACCATTGATCTGTTTATGTCAAGAGTGGCTCGATTAAATAGGGTTAGGGCTAGGGTTACAATGTTTAATCCCAGTTTCAACAATATTTCAGTTATATTGTGGAGGTTTGTTTTATTGGTGGAGGAAACCGGAGTACCCGGAGAAAACCACAGAACTGCCGCAAGTCACTGACCCAATTCATCACACATTATTGTATCAAGTTCACCTCCCCTGAGTCGGATTTGAACTCACAACGTTAGTGGTGATAGGCACCGATTGCATAGGAAGTTATAAACCCAACTACCATACGATCATGACCACAACAGCCCCTCATGGGTGTATAAATATGTCTCTATAGATACAAATATACCATATGACATGTACATGCTAAACTTAACAAGAGTTTTATTTTACAAAATGTGGTTCCTGTCTCAACATTTGTCATAATTTACTCTTATTTTTGTGTCTTCTTCATTCTGAAAAGTGGAGATGTTAATAATTGTTTCTTATTTAACCCAAACCCTTTTAAGTTGCTGTACCAAGCCATGAGGTTGTGTGGTGCTTTAAATTACAGGTCAGTCATAATAGTATTTACCCTGATCCATGATGAACAATTACTGCTGCTAAATCATATTCATTAGCTGATCCTTTACCACTACCTCGAGTTTCATGCTAAAAAAAAAAATAATCAAAATATATGAGCTTCCTTACAAGAAAATCTGCATATAAAGTTTGTGTTCAAATGTAAAACGGTCCACATTTCAGTCAATCATTTAATGCCTCATCATAGCTATTTCTGTTATATCAATACAAGTTTTAAGATCTGAACAAACTAATGAAATCTCCCAAGACGACCATGTAAATATCTTGAAAGCTTGAGGGACAGAATGTGATCATTATAGGGAAATAAAATTGGCTTACACCTAAATTACATAAAAATATCTTTGGATACAAAATAGGTCATAAATACTAGAATTGACTCAATTTCTGTTTAACTGTTATTCTTTGTCACACCATAAAATCTACTATTTATCAAAACTAAAGCAAATAAAGGATTACGTGGAGTGCAGCATGAAATGATAACATTACTTACTAGATTATTTAATACATATTTGTTCATGTTAAGATTTTTCAGTGGGAACTCAACAAATGTATCTAACTTGACCCTGAAGTAGGATTGCCATCGAAACCTTTTGATGTGGAGACATAATACCTGAAAATATGTATAATATTCTATGTTAATAGACAGAAATATACAAATTAATATAAATCAATTACACAGTTTATGTCATGTGAACAACAGGACAAATTTCAAAATCAGTAATGTCTGACATGTTTGTGTAATGTGCACAATGATTACAGTATTTATACAATTACTTAACCCTGGTTGTGATAATCATTATGATGATTCCAAATCAGGGACTTGCATGATTACTTGATCCTGGGTACGATAATCTTTATGATCCCACATCTGGGACCTTTACAATTACTTGACTCTGGGTATGATAATCTTTATGATGATTCCACATCTGGGACTTGCCAATTCTGTTTTACATGAATCCTGATGTAAGTTATGGTTCTTGTTGAAAATCTTACTCGTAATTTATCAGACGAGTTAAGAATTTTCAGCAATAATGTATAATCATTACCCCTTAACAATGATGGGCCAACATAAAATAATAATACATGTACATATTCAAGTGACAACCACAAAGAAAATCTCCATAATATTTAAGATATCTGTTTCCCCAATGAAAATTGACAACTATTAAATTACAGATTGTCATGAAACAAATAAAGATAATAATGTCCAAATATAACAAGATGTTGCACGCTATGTCGTGCTAAGAGTACCCCCACTCGTTCATTTGTAAGGCGCACAGTAAACAGGAAGTAGATATGCGGTAAACCTGGAAAGGGGAGACAGGCTCAGACACGGTACAAGTCACCATGCCAAAGCCATATATAAAATATAAAATCATTTCTTCCAGTAGAAACTGAGATAACTGTTACGAAAGTTTTCATTACGGCAAACATGAAAAATTCTAAGTCGCACTGTAAACAGGAAGTAGATGTGCGGTAAACCTGGAAAGAGGAGACACGATACAAGTCACCCTGCCAAAGCCATATATCTGTTATGAAAGTGTGAACGGAGGGACAAGGTGATTTCAATATAGCCCCCACTCTATGAGTGGGGGTATAAAAATGTTACTCCATCAAATATATTTCAGCTAACTTATAGCAGTCTGTTGTAATACTTGTGGTGTAACATGTTATACCAAAAATGAAGAAACTGACCTTACAAAAGAAAACCACTGTTCGTACAAAGAAAACCACTGACCTTAGAAAAGAACCCAACATACCATACACATTAAGCCACATAGAGTATATCTTATCTTGAGTCGGAGTCAAAACTCACATATCTTAGAGATGATATGAACTGATTGAACAGATCAAAACAAAACATCTTAACATCCAATATATTAAAAAACAATAGTAGTTACAACAGATCTCAGTCCTATCATCTAGTTTATCACGGTTTATCAGATGATTAAGTATGTCTGCAGTTGGTTATCATCATTGATCTGTTTATGTCAAGAGTGGCTCAATTAAATAGGGTTAGGGCTAGGGTTACAGTGTTTAATAATATTTCAGCTATATCATGGCGGTCAGTTTTATATGTGGAGGAAACCGCAGTACCTGGAGAAAAACACAGACCTGCTGCATGTCACTGCAAACTTTATCACATAATGTTGTATCGAGCGGGATTTGAACTCACAACGTTAGTGGTGATGGGCACTAATTGCATAGGTAGTTATAAATCCAACAACCATCCGATCACGACCCCTTGATTAAATAATTTACAATGCTTGTTATATATTTAAGTTATAATAATTTCAGTTCAGAATTCCACTACCAGTTTTTAGTATTTAAGGGTAATTCTGCATACTGACTTAATATGAAAGTCAGTGAGATATCTACCATTCACTTTATAACTAAAATGTTACAGATAATATATTAATAGTCCCTAGATAAAGGTTTGAGAGCCAAATACAAAGCTACAATTAACTCTTTGAATACTGTGTAATTTTGTATGCATACACTTGAGTTCTATTTTGATACCATTTATAGATCTCAGTCCTATCATTTGATATCACAATTTATCAGATGAGTAAGGAATTGTCGGCTTTAAGTATCATCAATGATCTATATTATTTATGGTATAAGATAAAATAAACAGATACATGCACAAAAATTATTTTTGACAATCATAAGAAAATCTCTGTAATATTGAAGATATCTGATCCCAGTACTAGTAAAAACAATGAAAACTAGGAAGAACTGTTTTAGATACCTAAAACTTATGTCTCCCCTTAATGCGGCCATCTGTACAACAACCTATCTCGAAAGACAAAAATGTTATGGCCCGGGCAAGAAAATACTATTTAAAGAACAATTAATTGACCTTGAGGTCAAAGGTCAAGGTCCCACAAAGGTCCTTACGGTACGCGACACACCGCCTTATGGTCATGCACCCACATACCAAATATAATTGACCTATCTGGAAAGACAAAAAGTTATGGTCTGGACAAGCTTCGCTGAGAAGAAGCGGAAGAAAAAAATCAAGACTAAAACAATATGTCTCCCTTCGTTCGAAGGGGAGACATAATTAAGACACACAAGATACAGTATTAACTAGGAAGAACTGTTTTAGATACCTAAAACTTATGTCCCCCCTTAATGCGGCCATCTGTACAACAATAAGTTACACATTATGAGTTGAATGATACTATTTAAAAAAAAACAATTATTTGAACTTGAGGTCAAAGGTCAAGGTCCCACCAAGGTCATTACGGTATGCGACACGCCACCTTATGGTCATGCACCCACATACCAAATATCATTGACCTATCTCGAAAGACAAAAATGTTATGGCCTGGACAAGCTTTGCTGAGAAGAAGCGAAAGAAAAAATCAGACTAAAACAATATGTCTCCCTTCGTTCGAAGGCGAGACATAACAATAGTATTTACAACAGATCTCAGTCCTATCATCTAGATTATCACGGTTTATCAGATGATTAAGTATGTCTGCAGTTGGTTATCATCATTGATCTGTTTATGTCAAGAGTAGCTCAATTAAATAGGGTTAGGGCTAGGGTTACGATGTTTAACAATATTTCAGCTATATCATGGCGGTCATTTTTATTGGTGGAGGAAACCACAGTACCTGGAGAAAAACACAGACCTGCTGCATGTCACTGACAAACTTTATCACATAATGTTGTATCGAGCGGGATTTGAACTCGCAACGTTAGTGGTGATGGGCACTATTTGCATAGGTAGTTATAAATCCAACGATCTTCCGATCACGACCCCTTGATTAAATAATTTACAATGCTTGTTATATATTTAAGTTATAATAATTTCAGTTCAGAATTCCACTACCAGTTTTTAGTATTTAAGGGTAATTCTGCATACTGACTTAATATGAAAGTCAGTGAGATATCTACCATTCACTTTATAACTAAAATGTTACAGATAATATATTAATAGTCCCTAGATAAAGGTTTGAGAGCCAAATACAAAGCTACAATTAACTCTTTGAATACTGTGTAATTTTGTATGCATACACTTGAGTTCTATTTTGATACCATTTATAGATCTCAGTCCTATCATTTGATATCACAATTTATCAGATGAGTAAGGAATTGTCGGCTTTAAGTATCATCAATGATCTATATTATTTATGGTATAAGATAAAATAAACAGATACATGCACAAAAATTATTTTTGACAATCATAAGAAAATCTCTGTAATATTGAAGATATCTGATCCCAGTACTAGTAAAAACAATGAAAATTAAGACACACAAGATACAGTATTAACTAGGAAGAACTGTTTTAGATACCAAAACTTATGTCTCCCCTTAATGCGGCCATCTGTACAACAATAAGTTACACATTATGAGTTGAATGATTCTATTTAAAAAACAATTATTTGACCTTGAGGTCAAAGGTCCCATGAAGGTCATTACGGTATGCGACACACCACCTTATGGTCATGCACCCAGATACCAAATATCATTGACCTATCTCGAAAGACAAAAATGTTATGGCCTGGACAAGAAAATACTATTTAAAAAACATTTATTTGACCTTGAGGTCAAAGTCTCACGAAGATCATTATGGTACGCGACACAAAGCCTTATGGTCATGCATCCACATACCAAATATCATTGACCTATCTGGAAAGACAAAAAAGTTATGGTCCGGACAAGCTTCTCTGAGAGGCAGAAGAAGCAGAGAAAAAATCAGACTAAAACAATATGTCTCCCTTCATTCAAATTATCTAGAAAATTAATTTTCTAGATAATTTTTTACCACATCAAACAATTTGTTTTCAATTCTTGGTAAAACTAAAGATTACCATGGAATAAACTAAAAATAACAATGTCCAAAATGCTTAGATTCAAACCTTTCTTGAAATAATATATATTTTACTTAAACTGTAGCAGTCTGTAATGCTAGTTGTGTAATCTGTTATACGAAAAAGTAACCTTACAAAAGAAGCCAATATACTTTACACAACCACATAAGAGTAAGCAGAGGAGGGCAGACGCGTTGGTGTCGTGTGCAAAAATTTGCATGTTGTACAACCGGAAGTCGGCATCAATATATCGTTATCTGATGGGAGTGATATTATCGATTTTTCCTATCCTTTTTAGTATGACATAGATCAATCATAGTGCTTCTAATATTTCTTTAAGTCTCCATCCATTACGCCACAATTGACCTTGAAACCCCCCCCCCCCAATTTTTCGTGATTTGTCGTATCAAACATCTCTAGTGACAATTTGATTCCATAGAACATCATATTTTAGCCTTTTTAATAGTGATTATGTGATTTCACAGTAAAACATATTGAGGATCACTTGAACTTTATGATCTCAATACTTGTATACAAATACATTTGTATTGTTAACAATACTGTGATAAAAAAAAGTACAAGTATTGTCACTAAGTATTGTTCAAGTTTTGTTACCTGTATTTTACCTGAGAACTAATTAGTGCATATACTGTAGAGGTTATGTGATTTTTATTAGAATGTTTTAGTATTGTTGTGTAACTAAATGTAATCAAGTTTAATGATCTTTAATTATGATAAATGTTGTAGATGTGTATTGCAGAGACATGTTTGTGTATTGTGCAATAATTAAACTATAATCGTTTTTCTATAAAAAATGTCAAATAAGTGAAAAAAATTATGTATTTGGACAATTTATTATGATTCTTTAAATAAAAACACGATTTCATTAAAATTCCATAACAGAACAGAAAAAAAAATCATAATTATAGAGTTCAGCTTATTTTGGGAAAAAATAACAATACTTGTACACTTTTTTACTTGTATACAAGGATTGCGATCATAAAGTTCAAGAGATTAAAAACAAATTTAGACAGCTGGATAAATTCACGTTTAAGTAATTTTTTTAACAAGATGTTTTCACTTCAATGTCCATTTTTAAACTGAATCGTAAACATCCAGTTATCGATAATATACTTGCTATGTGCGTGTCGTGTGCAAAGCATTGTGCCTCCTCTGTTTACTGTAAAAGTATTATTTTTCACTGATTACAATTTCAACAGTTTTGAATTACATATATCTATATAATATAAACTAGAGGCTCCCAGGAGCCTGTAATCGCTCACCTGGTTTTCAATTTGACATCGAAAGTTGATAGAAAATGGGGGTGTTACACATAATTTTGAAAGTGGGCCATCCAAAGATCATTTTAACTCAAATTTCTGAGCAAAAGATTTTGATGTGATTTTTATCTCATAATATTCCTAAACGGAATAAACTGTCTGAAAAAATCTCACAGAAAAACCCAGAATATATGTTAAACTACTCATTGCCATGTAGCTGCAGTTAAAATTTGAGTTCATTTTGATTTGTAATAAAGCAGAAATTGACAACTAAAGAAATTTCTATATTTGGTAACAGCAGCCATTTTGAATGGAGGGCGGCGCTGTCGGACACAATATTGAAAAGGGACCACCCAGCCAAATTTGCTTTAATTTGGTTCAGCGGTTTCAGAGGAGAAGATTTAAATGCGATCTTTTATCAAAATACGCCTAATTTGCATAATCGGTATAAATCGGCTGAAAGAATAATTTCACAGAAAAACCCAGAATATATGCTAAACTACTCCTTGCCATTTAGCTGCAGTTAAAATTTGAGCTACTTTGAATTATACTAAAGCAGCAATGGAAAATTGAAGAAATTTCTATTTTTAGTAACAGCAGCCATCTTGAATGGAGGGCGGGGTTGTCGGACACAATTTTGAAAGGGACCCACCCTGCCAGGTTTGGTTTAATTTGGTTCAGCGGTTTCTGAGGAGAAGCTTTAAATGTGATCTTTTATCAAAATATGCCTAATTTGCATAATCGGTATAAATCGGCTGAAAGAAAAATTTCACAGAAAAAACTCAGAATATATACTCCTTGCCATGTAGCTGCAGTTAACATTTGAGCTCATTTTGACTTATACTAAAGCAGCAATGGACAATTGAAGAAATTTCTATTTTTAGTTAAACAGCAGCCATCTTGAACGGAGGACGGTCGGAACAAAAAGTAACAACACTTGATAAGGACCTTGCAAGGAACATTTCTGCCAAGAATGGTTCCAATCCATCCAGTGGTTCTTGAGAAGAAGTTTGTTTTACATATTTCCCATTGGGTCGCTATGTTAAATTATGTCCCCTGCTGGTGGCCATCTTGGATTTTCAATCGGTCCAAAAAGCAACAACACTTGTTTGGCAGCTTGCAATGATCAATCATGACAATTTTCAATTCCATCCTCCATGTAGTATCGGAGAAGAAGATCTTTGAAATTTCAGCCAAATCAGAGGCTATTATGTCCCCTGGCAGCCATATTGGATAACCGATCGGAACAAAAAGTAACAATAATTGATCAGAACCTTGTCAGGAACATATTTGCCAAGAATGGTTCCAATCCATCCTGTGGTTATTTATAAGAAGTTTGTTTTACATGTTTCCCAATGGAAATTCCCATAGGGTCGCTATGTTAAATTATGTCCCCCGCTGGTGGCCATCTTGGATTTCAATCGGTCCAAAAAGTAACAACACTTGGTTAGCAGCTTGCAATGATCATTCATGACAATTTTCAATTCCATCCTCCATGTAGTATCGGAGAAGAAGATCATTAAAAATTTCAGCCAATCAGAGGCTTTTATGGCCCCTGGCAGCCATGTTTGAAAACGAAAGTAACAACACTTGGTTAGACCATGCAAATGAACATTCCTGCCACGTTTGGTCCCATTTGCTTCAGTGGTTCTCTAGAGGAAGATTGAAATGTTTACGGATGGACGACGGACGCCAAGTGATGACAATAGCTCACCTGACCCTAAATATGGGACAATAAACTTGATTGTGTTTTCTTCAGATTTTGAAATCTTGTATATGTTCATATACATAAAAAAAAAACTAAATTTGATTAAAATTACATTTCTTTGATTTCCAAGAGTAGGTTCATATCAATAGAATTTTTCACGAGTATTGCATTTTGCGATTTCTTAATGACCTTGTAAATAGCAAAAATAAAAACACTGCAAATATTAATACTTTTTCAGTACCTAACCATGAGTAGGAGTCAAAACTTGCTCATCTTAATGATGACAGAAACTGATTGAAAATATGGATATCAAAACATAATATCCTTATATCTAATATATTAAAAAACAATAGTATTTACAACAGATCTCAGTCCTATCATCTAGATTATCACGGTTTATCAGATGATTAAGTATGTCTGCAGTTGGTTATCATCATTGATCTGTTTATGTCAAGAGTGGATTGATTAAGAATAATATCCACCAACCCATGTTAAAACTCAAAACACATTCTGGCTTCCATGAATTATTTCGATTCTGATATGTCTAAGAGTACAAATACTGTAGTATACTTTGATTGGAAGTCGGTAATTTATATTTACGTTTGTGGACAATGTCGCACACAGTTTATGCTGTCGAATTCGAATTCATCAACATGTACATTTACGATGGGAAAGTCAGTCACATGCACCGTCGCATGTGCTAATGAGATCATACCCAATCGATAAATCGCTCTTTGTTGACAAAGCGAAAGAAGAAAGAAGGACGTCATGTTAGTATTAAATATTTTACAAAGTTTATTATATATTTTTATACTGCAATGATTTGATTTTCAGTACAAATAAAGGGGACAGTTCTCATGTTTAACATGTTCATATTTGCGAAGGTTCGCCATTCAAATTCGCTTCAGATTTTGATCCATCCACATTGGGATTTTACAAAAAAAAAAAGAAACAGCATGGAAGTGGCACAGTTTCTAAGCAATATTGGTCTAAAAGACCTAATACAAACATTCCAAGGTAAATGAAAGGCATGAGTAGACAGTCAATGTAAAACGGCCATCCTTTTATAATACAATTAATACAAAGGCAAGCATTGACAAATTAAAAATTGAAACACTGTCATCGCGTGTTTCTTCTTCCCGGTCTATAAATCTGGATAACGTCACGATCCCTGTATTAAAGTTGAAGGAGAATCAAAGATAGCAAGCCATATTAACTCTCATGACCATTTTTATACATCACATTCAGATATTTATCCACAAATTGACAACATACCTGAAAAAAAAGGGGTATGTAACTAAGTGTAAGCCAAAATAAGTTCCAGATAGGGGGTGGGGTATGACCCCTCAGGGCCTGAGCTATAAGGCATTTAATTTGCCTAGTCATCCTGATCATAAATATATATGCCTTAGGGGTGGGGATCTCAACCATTAAAAAGTTTACTTCAGGTAGGGTATGACCCCCCGGGGCCTGAGCTATAAGGCATTTAATTTGCCTAGTCACCCTGATCATAAATATATATGGTTTAGGGATGGGGATCTCAACCATTAAAAAGTTCACCTCAGGTAGGGGGTGGGGTATGACCCCCGGGACCTGAGCTATAGGCATTTAATTTGCCTAGTCACCCTGATCATAAATATATATGGTTTAGGGGTGGGGATCTCAACCATCAAAAAGTTCACTTCAGGTAGGGGGTGGGGTATGACCCCCCGGGGCCTGAGCTATAAGGCATTTAATTTGCCTAGTCACCCTGATCATAAATATATATGGCTTAGGGGTGGGGATCTCAACCATTAAAAAGTTCACCTGAAGTAGGGGATAGGGTATGACCTCCAGGGCATGAGCTATAAGGAATTTCATTTGCCTAGTCACCCTGACCATAAATATATATGGTTTAGGGGTGGAGATCTCAACCATTAAAAAGTTCACTTCAGGTAGGGGGTGGGGTATAACCCCCAGGGCCTGAGCTATAAGGCATTTAATTTGCCTAGTCACCCTGATCATAAATATATATGGCTTAGGGGTGGGGATCTCAACCATTAAAAAGTTCACCTGAAGTAGGGGATAGGGTATGACCTCCGGGGCATGAGCTATAAGGAATTTCATTTGCCTAGTCACCCTGACCATAAATATATATGGTTTAGGGGTGGAGATCTCAACCATTAAAAAGTTCACCTGAAGTAGGGGATAGGGTATGACCTCCGGGGCATGAGCTATAAGGAATTTCATTTGCCTAGTCACCCTGACCATAAATATATATGGTTTAGGGGTGGAGATCTCAACCATTAAAAAGTTCACTTCAGGTAGGGGGTGGGGTATAACCCCCAGGGCCTGAGCTATAAGGCATTTAATTTGCCTAGTCACCCTGATCATAAATATATATGGCTTAGGGGTGGGGATCTCAACCATTAAAAAGTTCACCTGAAGTAGGGGATAGGGTATGACCTCCGGGGCATGAGCTATAAGGAATTTCATTTGCCTAGTCACCCTGACCATAAATATATATGGTTTAGGGGTGGAGATCTCAACCATTAAAAAGTTCACCTGAAGTAGGGGATAGGGTATGACCTCCGGGGCATGAGCTATAAGGAATTTCATTTGCCTAGTCACCCTGACCATAAATATATATGGTTTAGGGGTGGAGATCTCAACCATTAAAAAGTTCACTTCAGGTAGGGGGTGGGGTATAACCCCCAGGGCCTGAGCTATAAGGCATTTAATTTGCCTAGTCACCCTGATCATAAATATATATGGCTTAGTTAGGGGTGGGGATCTCAACCATTAAAAAGTTCACTTCAGGTAGGGGTGGGGTATGAGAAGATTTTTAAAAATAGGCCAATCAGAAACAAGAATTGACTGTGGCGGCCATGTTTGTTAATGGATCGGGACGAAATGAGCAATCATTTTAGAGGACCTTCCATAGATGCTTCCTACCAAGTTTCAATTCATTTGGCTGTGGGGTTTCAGAGGAGAAGATTAAAATGTGAAAAGTTAACGGACGAAGGACGACGGATGCCAAGTGATGGCAAAAGCTCACATTGCCTTTGGCAAGGTGAGCTAAAAAACAATAGTATTTACAACAGATCTCAGTCCTATCATCTAGATTATCACAGTTTGTCAGATGATTAAGTATGTCTGCAGTTGGTTATCATCATTGATCTGTTTATGTCAAGAGTGGCTTGATTTTGAGTACAAATAAAGGGGTCAAATAAACTTTAATGTTGAACCTAATAAAGCTTTTCTGGTAC
This sequence comes from Bathymodiolus brooksi, assembly GCA_963680875.1. Lineage (NCBI taxonomy): Eukaryota > Metazoa > Mollusca > Bivalvia > Mytilida > Modiolidae > Bathymodiolus > Bathymodiolus brooksi. The sequence continues at coordinate 3,812,275 of OY804577.1, forward strand.
CCGATTCATGTAGAGGTAAGAAACAGTAACAGTTTAAGAGCAAACCATTAGGTGTAGAGGACACAACTGTAGACAATTAGAACGATGTTTGTTTCTGCTCATTTCAAACAATGTCAGTTGTTTTGGGACTTTTGACTGCAGGATAAACATTGTATAAATACATGTAATATACTATAATTTATGTTCAGAATTTCACTGCCAGTTTTAATATTTAAGAGTAATTCTGCATATTTTGACTTAAAATGAATATCATCGTGATATCTACCATTCACTATTAAAATCAAAATGTTACAGATATTTTAATAGTTCCTTGTTATAGCTACAAAAATAACCCTTTCAGCACCTGTGCAACTTTATATGCATACATTTATTATTTGAAACATGAAAAAAGACCATTTGAGGTGCTATTCTATTAACATCACGGAAGGATTTAAAAAATTTAACTATCACTTGTGGAGAAATATTACAATCCACTGGTAGCAAAAAGAGAATCTACATTTCCTTTCCTGGGGTTCCAGGTCTACTCTACTTCAATATATTTCACCAAAATTGTAGCAGTCTGTTCTGTGACATGTAATGTCAAAAGAAAACAAATGACTTTACAAAAAAATCTACAAATTCTACACAATAAGCCATAGAGCACCATGAGTAAGAGTTACTAAAACACTCACAAATCTTACAGATGATATGAACTGATTGAACAGATCAAAACAAAATATCTTAACATCCAATATGTTAAAAAACAATAGTATTTACAACAGATCTCAGTCCTATCATCTAGATTATCACGGTTTATCAGATGATTAAGTATGTCTGCAGTTGGTCATCATCATTGATCTGTCTATGTCAAGAGTGGCTCGATTAAATAGGGTTAGGGCTAGGGTTACAATGTTTAATGCCAGTTTCAACAATATTTCAGCTATATTGTGGAGGTTTGTTTTATTGGTGGAGGAAACCGGAGTACCCGGAGAAAATACGTTACACATTAAGCCACATCGAGTATATCTCATCTTGAGTCAGAGTCAAAACTCACAAATCTTAGCAATGATAGAAACTGATTGAACAGATGGATATCAAAACAAAATATCCTAACATCCAATATATTAAAAAACAATAGTATTTACAACAGATCTCAGTCCTATCATCTAGATTATCACAGTTTATCAGATGATTAAGTATGTCTGCAGTTGGTTATCATCATAGATCTGTTTATTTTTTCAATTCAAATTCTAAATGAACAAATGTTTCATATTAAATTGATCATTTTTGTACTTGTATGTAAAAATGTATATTTTCATCGACTGATGTCACTAACAGCTACTGCGATTTTAAACAATACCTCTTATTCCCTCTGTAAATCAGCTTAACATACAAACTAAATAAAAAGAAGAAAAAACCCCAGAGATAATCATTTTTTACGTAAACTGATACATTTGATTTTGATTAGCCCTTCATTTGGCTCCAAAAACATTTCTTCCTTTCATTTAACTACAAAAACCATATCAATGATAAAAAAAGAACTTATTTGACCTTGAAATTAATACATTAATACCTCATTTATATATGCAACACACCATAATGTATTAATACCAGAGTTTCTGAAAAGTGTCGGTTTTGTCGGATTGGCCGACAAAAATATGTTAAGTCTGACAAAAATTGATTCTTTGTCGGTCTGCCGGACTGGTAAAGAATTTCCGTAAAAAGTTTGTTTCCTTTCCGATATTATTTTTCTATTCCGCAATTTACCTTGTCCGTTCAAGGACAAATATTCAGTAATGGCTGAATGGCCGATATCTTTCTCCCCAAACGCTAAACTTGGGGTAAAACGGAAGCAAGAAAATGTTGCCACCAAGGCGGACAAAAGAAAATATGAAGATAAACGTGATCGTTGTTTTCAGGACCATTGGCTTGAAAAAAATTCCATGGTTGCAACACGACGAGAGGGGTATGAGATGCACAATTTGTTGCAACTTTTACGATAATTTCAAACAACAGGGGTCTAGAAGAAAAAGAAAAGGAGACTTTGTGAGTCTGAGAGAAACAGAGACTGAGGTTACAGTTGTTGATGAGAATGAGGTTGAGGGAAGTGATAAAGAGAATGAGCAGGAAGAACAGACAGAACCAGTGTATGTTGTAGAGCAAACAGATGAGGAAGATAGTGAAAGTGAGATGAGTGAGGAGGAAACCTTTAGAAGCATCAACAGAATAATAGAGTATGAGATAGAATATGTGACAGTGTAGTTAAATGAGTTTTGTTATCATTAATGAACTGTTCATTGTCTAGATTCAATTAATACATAAAAATGATTTATATTAATAAAAATAGCAAAAATTATTCGGACTGACAAAACTTGCCCTCTTGTCAGTCCGAATGTCTGACAAGATCAAAATCTTTTCAAGAACTCTGTAATATATAAACGTACGAAGAGTTTAAACACTGGGCCTTAAGACTAAAACAGTTTTGCACCGGACAAGAAGTATCGACAGCCAGACAAAAGTTTAAAACCAGAATTCCCCTCCTCAACTTCCGCTGTACCACGTATAAAGAGGAATGGTTCCATCATTAGCAATTTATCACTTATATTACGACGACCAGTTTTTGAGTTAGAGCAACCCAGATTATCAAGATTCTACAGTGACACAACCAGTGAACCTCTCACAGATCAAACCTTTACCTCATTATGGATACAATATTAATGTATAAACAAATTATCTAGTAACTATTTACATTTGGCAACCGGCGAATCCAGAATTTTTTGGTGGAACGTTGTTTCTTTTTACAATTACTACACATGTACAGTTCTGAAGCTTCTAACTCCTCCAGTTCTGTAAAACTTGAAAGACAATCTGAAATTAAAATGGTAAGATTCAGAAAAAATAATAAAATAATAAAACAAATAGACCCCATTTATTTGACTAAATAATTGTTGAACAAGACATTCAACAATGTTCATGTACACTGTAGTCATGGTGTTTAAATACTGTATGATCAGTAGAAAGACAGCAAATAACAGTTTTATAGTCTGTGGTTTCACCCAAACAGGATTCAAACATATAACCTGCCACACTCGAAGTGATTCAACTTTATACAATAGGTAGTAATCAAATTCACAAACAATGTACTGGTTATATTGAAGTTATCAAAGTCACACAGTAATAAAACAAATATTTTTGTTCCTTGTGGTTAACTAGCTCAATATTGAAATGTATGACATATATCTACAACTTGTGTGTTCCATTTTACTTTTTACATCCACACATACATGTCCATTTTACTTTTTACATCCACACATACATGTCCATTTTACTTTTTACATCCACACATACATGTCCATTTTACTTTTTACATCCACACATACATGTCCATTTTACTTTTTACATCCACACATACATGTCCATTTTACTTTTTACATCCACACATACATGTCCATTTTACTTTTTACATCCACACATACATGTCCATTTTACTTTTTACATCCACACATACATGTCCATTTTACTTTTTACATCCACACATACATGTCCATTTTACTTTTTACATCCACACATACATGTCCATTTTACTTTTTACATCCACACATACATGTCCATTTTACTTTTTACATCCACACATACATGTCCATTTTACTTTTTACATCCACACATACATGTCCATTTTACTTTTTACATCCACACATACATGTCCATTTTACTTTTTACATCCACACATACATGTCCATTTTACTTTTTACATCCACACATACATGTCCATTTTACTTTTTACATCCACACATACATGTCCATTTTACATCCACACATACATGTCCATTTTACTTTTTACATCCACACATACATGTTCATTTTTGTTATCTAACAAAACAACATGTTGTATTCTGTTTGTCACACATGTCTTGTTTATGTGTATTTTTTTTTATAACCTCATTAAATTGAAACAATATTTCTTTGGTTTTATTTTTGTTGTCAACATCAGTAATATTATCATAGAGCAGTAGGATTAAGTGTATACCATAATCATGCATTGTATGTGTAAAGTTACCAACTAGAAAACTAGTCAAGCATAACAATTTCAAAACAATGATTTTATTACATGTATCAGCTATTTGTAGTGACAACATTCTTCTATATTTGACCAATGAAGTCATAAAACATCATAGATGCCAACCCCTTTTTGATGCAATCAGTAAGAAAACATTGAGATGTCAGTAATTTGTGATTTTTTTCAGTAATCATAATATTTCATAAAATTTTACCATAATCATGCTACATTGTGGTGCCGACAATCATCCCAACCACCGTGCTGAATGGAAAAGTCTTATTTGCAATAGGCCATAATGTTCCCATGTCTATTTCATAAGGCAAGGGAACTAAATACAATTTTCGTTGTCCCAGTTTCCTTTTCTTCGCTGCAGAAGCTTCACTTGTTCCCTCAGACATCGTGAAATTGACAAAAAAACGTGCTGTGTTCATTAACTACTCGGGATCGAACAAGAAATGGATAGATCGTTTTCTACTATAGATAGTCCCAAGAAACCCAAAAGTATTTAATAATCGGAATCCCTTGAGCGCTTATCATTACACGATTTTAACAGACAATGAAGCATCTAAATGATCACAATGATATTTAAATGGGGAACGGTTCCGGGCTGGCAATAATCGAAAATCTGTAACAAGTAGACTGTTTACCTAACACCGTAACTTTGGCCCGAAATTCGTAAAAATTATGGAAAAATCGTAATGGTTGGCATCTATGAAACATACATGTATTGCATAATTCCATGAAAACTAAATATTGTTTCATTAGCCATATATATATTTAAGTTACCTTCAAGACGACACACTGGGTCCCCTTCCTTTATTTTTGATGATCTAATTTGACTAAACTGGGCTGGAATATCTAACGAAAGATCTGTATGTAGAGAAGAAAAAATATGATGTTTCAACATAGCATGTACATAATGTCAATTATTAAATACAAGATAAATTCAATAGACTTCAAAATCATTTATAATCTGTGTAGTACTAAGAACAATTAAACTTGTACTTAATGGTGTTAAAGCTGTAATTATTGTCATTCATTTAACAATTAAATGCAATCTTTTGTAGTTTTAGCGGTATGTAAAAGTGTTGATCAAAGTATATTTAATATGAAGTGCTATCGTGCGTAGTTAGTTTTTATAATGTTAAAAAAATAGATTCCAGCATTGGGCGTGGTTGATTGGCTATAAACTTCATTGACTGATGAAGCTTCAATTCCAAAGTCAGATGTCCACCTTTTGACCAATCACATAAGGCTGTCTAAATGAACATAATGTACATGTAATTATTACAATTTAAGACTAACTATATACAAATTTTATATACCTATATCCAATATGTCATGCACAGACTTTAATATTGAAAAATAATAAAAATAGTATATCAAAATATCATCAGAATGCATCTTCTGGCATGAACTTAACTACATATTTAGTAACATATATATACTTACCTAAAAATGGGTCATGTTTTTTAGATTCCATTCGACATTCTAGACATGTTACTTCATTTTGAAGTAAACCACCAAATATAGCAGTAACAATAGTACTTTTGCCCTTTGGACCTATAAATGGGCTGTTATTGTTGGGATAAGGTAGAAGTGAAAGTAGTTCCGTATGAAGTCTATCTAATAAATATCTCATAAATTCATGGGCATCTTGTTGTTGATAACCTCTGAAATATAAATAAACAACCACATGTTACAGTAGTCAGGGGCAACATATCACTGTCATATCACCAAGAATTAGTGATACAATTTTATCTGCCAATCAACGGCACTAATATGATGAGCTTGAAAATCACATCAATTAGAATAAGTAAATAAATAAATAAAAGGTTAAACAGAAGATAAAAAAGTGATTTGTAGATGATTATGTTGATTTGAGAAAAAATATATAAAAATCATATAAATGACAATATACATCTGGTCTCTGATTGGTATTCTCTTGGACATTCCTGACAGTACACCACACACAAACATTGTGTAACCATAAAATTTAAAGACTCATCAAGGATGTCATTAGAAGCCGGTAACCGGTGAAAATCTCCGGTAACTCTAGCTGTCACCGCCAGTTACTTTTTCTCTTTAAAAAAAATAATGAGAGAAAATTTATCTAGTATCAGCAATACAACGTACAGTGTGTGTATCTACTGCAGAGTTGGCGAAAATCGTCGGACCTGACCGGCAGAATAACTGTCGATCCGATTAACTAATGAACCGTGTCTGTCCCAATGTCCGTCACGAAAATATTACTTTGTGGTCGTCCAGTTGGCGATTGAAATTTATTCACTCCCAGTTTCCACTGCCAATGGCATTAAATTCCGTTTTCAGTTTGATTAAAATGTCAGACAGAGACTTGAAATTTGTTTATTTATTCTGTCAGACCGACACGTTCCTATTTGTAATTGAAACTCCTTATACGTAAATGTAAACATCCTTTTAGTAGGAACGAGCACCTGCAAAACGTGGAACATTAAAACTGAAATATATTACTGAGTACAGAAATAAGTTGACTTCCACACTCCCCAAATATCAAAGATTGTTTGTGTTTAATTAAATATGTTTTGAGATGCTTATATATTGAAGATGACAACAGATTCATATTCTTAACTGAAATTAAAAATGTAGGTAAACCGGAAACTGACATTGATGTATAATATTCGGAACGTGATCGGACCATTAGATACGGATTGTTGGCTATATCTGCCTTATCTTTTTAGATAAAAATATGTATACAGAAAAACATTTAATTGAGTTGTTTAATGATCATGATTATATGTAATCTTGCATTCAGTTCTGTATAAAAAACAAAATTTGACAGGTTATATACAATATTACAAAAAAATGGTGGGACAGACACAAAGGCCATGGGTCAGACAGAACCCCAGTTCCTGTCTGACCCAATGTCAGACAGAAAAAAAAAGTTTTCGCCAACTCTGCTACTGATCAGCATGTTTACGTTTGCAGATCTTTACAAATAAACATCGCTACATATCCTCTAACACGAATAATATCAGTCGTTATTTTACGCTCATTGCAGATGAAATCGTAGACGGAGAAGGACTATCCGAGTTACATATTCTCGGTTTTTTTCTAATTTTTTTTAGGAATATTGTGATGAGTTCCGAATGACGCTTTACAAAATTATAAACGTTTCTCCTATACAGGAGCACCCTTATCAAACACGCTATGGCGGCACCAAGCAAAAAAAGATGTAAACAAGGTTCACTGGACGGCTTTTTCAAAAAGCAAAGAATAGACAGTGATGCAGGTAATTACAAATTGAAGTGCCTGAATCACTGCCACAATATTACGGACTATAGGTCGATGGGGACGATAGGTCGAATTGCTACTTTTCGGCTAAATTTTTTGGGAAATACTAAGATAGGTCGAAGCATTCCATAGGTCGAGGATGCCGATGACAACTTGGGTAAGTATCGTCACATCAAACTTTTTTTGTGTTTTTTTTTCACATCGCGTCATCGGTAAACATTTGTCCTATAACGATGTTCTTTGGTAAGTATATGTAAGTATTAACTCAAGAATACTATTCTTATGTGTCATAAACGAAATAATTATGAAAATTAAATTAAATAAAATTTTGTTTTTAAACTTGTTTTTTATGAGGAGTCTGGTTTGTAAAGCCAGACATCGACAATAGATGGTAAACGGATGTCCATACAATAAAATAATCAAGCTGTCAAAACAATGTATCACCTTGTGCAGTTTTATTGACATACCTTTAAACTGTGTTTAATTAGTAGTACACAAATTATGTGATGTCTCGGTCCAGTAAATTTTCAATCAGCTGATCAGGATAATTAAGTGCCGACTGATGTTCACCTGTGTTGATTATCTCGTGGTGATTATTTTATTTGTTCCTAATTGACCAATTCAAGTGTAGAACATTCTAGTTTAACGAAATCGATAATTATTTTCCAGTATATTTAGTATAAAAAGCTTGTTCTCCACGTGTATTCAAATTATTGTGAGATGTAATGCAACCGCCATTTTTTACTACAACCCCGTGTGCATGCTCGTGTTAGATGGAAAACCTATATAGCTATATTTAGATATTTTGTGACAATAATTTTATATTGTAAAACGATCCACCCTGTGATTTTTTTTCAACAACATACATTTTTTATAGTATATATTTTATTATACAATTCATTATTGAACTGATTTTCGCTAACACTTCAATCATCGAATATTATTGATTTTTTTCGGATGTTGAACATTTTTTCCCCGGAATTGCACCCCTTGTTAGTATACTTTTATTCCCCAAGAATATCGATGATTTCAATCTTCTTATTCAGAAAAAAAAACCTACAACAAATTCAAGGTATACTGTAAACAAAATCGTCATTTTTATCGAGATTTTTTTTTAGAGATTCCAGATTTTTTTAACTTCATCCTTGTATATGTCGATGTGGACGATAGGTCAAAGCCAGCGTGTTGAAAAAAAAAAATATCGACCTATCGTCCGTAAAATACGGTAGTAAAAAAGGGTCTTTTATCTTGAACAATTGCTGAAAATGTGAGAAAAATAGTACAAAAAAAATGAAGTTTCAATAATGAAATTAAATGCCAGGAGAGTCCTAGAATGCAGGATTTTGAACCATTTATCCCAGAGCTTCTGGGGGCCTTAAGCGGCCCCCAGACCCTCGGCTGTGCCGTCCGCTTCAATTTGCCTGCTACTTCAAAATCTATTGACATCCCTGCTCATACATTTGTAAATATATATAAAATTCTGAATGGAACAATATTACATATACTATTAAGTTACATATGTTCTCATTTGCATATATCTGTTTAAATTTAGTATATCAAGTAGCTGACAAATGGTTGATAAAATTTCTTTATCTTTGTTACTAATCAACCATATGAAAAGACTTATTATCAAGAGTAGACAAGTTTTTGTATCTAGTAAGTATTGTATATATGTACTCAAATTGTACATTTACAATTCAGCATTCACTGACCAAGTGCTTCAAGTTCAGGGATTTTTCAAGAAAAGTTCCACCAGGTCCGTAACAAGAGTAACTAGATAGGGGTCACTGAGGAATCAGAATACTGTTTACCATAGTGGTTTCATGTTGTTCATGGTGTCCAGTTAGATGCCTTGAGGTTTTTGGTTCTGTGTTGTGATGTCCAGTACAATTTCTGCATAAAAATGATTTTCAGTTCGTCTTTATTCCTACTGGTATTGTAGGGAGTTCATGTTTTATTTATGTTTGCTGGTGTCCAACATTATTTCCGTATCAGATGATGTTCATGTCAATTAAAAGTACCACGACAGGTGCTATTAGTAGTACAGGAACTACATATATCCTTCTTGAGCACTTAGTTCATCACTGGTTTTTAGCAGGTTTCGCTCTGTTCAAGCTTTACCTTTCTGTGTAATTTCCTTTTTCTTTTGGCCAAAATGTAGTGTCTTTATTTTGATTTAAATCTTCTGATTACAAATTTGGTATCTTCAAACTCATATAGATTGGAGGGGGTGGAATCGATTGCATACAAAATTGTATATGTTGTGTGGGATATAGAGTTGATAGCAAATTATATAAAATCCTTTTTATCTGCACCTACCTAAACCTAGGTACTACTTTCCATATAACACAGAATAAAGATTCTGGAGATATAGCTCCTTTTGTTCCCTGCCATAAAGATACTAGGGTTTTCCTCACTTCTTCTATTAATAATCTATAAAATATAAAGGATTTGTTAAATAAATGTCAGATTCGGTGATAATATATGCATAATCTTCTTTGGGACAAAATAAGCAGTTATATGTTATTTCCATATGACTAACTATATGGGTGACTTGTCTTATTGTTCCAGCTGTGCTATTTGAGACCAAAATACATTGATTGTATACATTTTTTTTTACGACACTTGTTTTCTTTTGAAATTTCACAATTTTTCTTAATTTGTTATCAATTTAGTGCTGCAAAATTAAGATATTATAATACCTTGTCATTTCTATCTGTTCCTAAGCCTCATATAAATAAACTCTATATTATGACACAAGGTATGCATATTCTATATGTCAGCTTTTAATCATTTAACAATTATTACTACTTAACTACCTGTATATTTACCAAAATAATATAGTAAATTAAAGCTGGATTGTGGTGGCTGAGTAGTTAAGGGTGTTGACTTCTGACCACAAGCCTAACGCCACTGACATAGGTGCGTGCCCTGATACCCACCCCTAAGTGTCTATGTTTCCAGACACCAACCTATGGTCAGGGGTTTTTATTAGTCAATTTGTTATACATGTTATAGCTGTCTTGCATCTCCTCTTCCATTAAGTCTGGAAGTCACAATATAACTAAAAAATTGCTGAAAGTGACAAAATAAACTCAAATAATTTAACCTAACCTAAAATTGAAGCTGTCAAACTGATAAGCTGCATGTTAATTTGATTTAATTATGTAACAGAGCAAAATATTTATGTACATTTTTTTCTTGCCAAATTGTGAAAACTTTACACAGACCAAGTAACCAGTTATACAGTATATTGTTCTTTAAATGAAACCTTACATGTCTTCCTCTGTTTTTGAGGCTTTCCTAGTGATGTGTTTCTTTTTTGTTGACTTTTCTTCTAAAGAAGGAAGCTGTTTAATATACCCACAGAACTGTTGAATGTTACTGAAAGATAAATCATATATGTCACACATGTGAGAAAACAATGAAATATTACATTTAAGATTACAAGTGAACTTCAAATCCTGCATCATAAACTGTTAAAGTAAATGTTCCAAGTAAAAATCTGAAGTCCAACTTTGTTTTAACCTAAAAAAACATGTCATTTTCTTGAATGTGAACTTGATGTGTTAGAATGAGTGAGCGACTGTTGTTCAATGCCAACTCAGCAATTTTTCAGCTATATCGTGGCGAGAACAATTTAATTTTCAATGAAATGATGATGAGGACAAGGTCCGCTTTGTACTAGACCAACACGTTTAGTTGGATTTTTATAGTGTTAGCTCACTAAAACAACAGTCTGTAGATAGACATGTCGTCCCACTTGGACACATTATCCTGATTCAGAACCAATCAGTCTTTGCTCTTTCTCCTTAATACTGCATGCTAAGGAGAAGAGCAACGAATACCAATTTTATAGTCTCTGGTTTGATACGATCGATGCTCGAACACACGATCTACCGCACTCTAGGCAAGTACGCTAACCATTACACCATACTTTAGATTGAGAACTTTTATTGTGATGAGTTGGAATATGAAGTATTATTGGGATGAGTTGGAGTGAATGATTGTTGTTTAACGCCAATTCAGCAATTTTTCAGCTATATCATGGCGAGAACAAGTTAATTTTCAATGAGATGACGACGAGGTCCGCTTTGTACTAGACCAACATGCCGAGTTGGATTTTTACAGTGATAGCTCACTGAAACAATAGTCCTCAGATAGACATGTCACTCCACTTGGACACATTATTCTGATTCCGAGCCAACCAGTCTTTGCTCTTTCTTCTTAATGCTGTGTGTTAAGGAGAAAAGCAACGAATACCAATTTTATAGTCTCTGGTTTGACCCGATCAGGGCTCAAACCCATGATCTACCGCACTCGAGGCAAGCATGCTGACCATTATGCCACTGATGTGGTTGTGATGAGTTGGAATGTGAACTTTTGTTGTGACGAGTTGGTATGTTAAATTTTGATGTGTTGTGTTGGAATGTGAACTTTTGTAATACATTGAAATGTGAACTTTTGTAATACATTGGAATGTGAACTTTTGTTGTGATGTGTTGGAATGTGAACTTCTGTTGTGATGAGTTGGAATGTGAACTTTTGTAATACATAGGAATGTGAACATTGTTGAAATGCATTGGAATGTGAACTTTTGTTGTGATGTGATTGGAATGTCAATTTTTGTTGTGATGAGTTGGTACGTAAACTTTTTGGGATGCTTTGGAATGTGAACTTTTGTTGCTTTTCCTTTCTTTCTGAATCTAAAGTAACCCTTTTCTTCATTTTACTTCTAGTACTCACGAGTGTCATTAATTGACTAGTATTGTGGTATCAATGAGATTACACTGACTAGCTTTATTTTATAACTAAAATATAGGTAATACTATATATTGGTCATGCCAGTTGTGGCATGTGCAGGGCTCCCACTACTTTCAAATTAGAGGGAGAAGTGACTTCTCTTTCAGAGAGCTCACAGGGAGAAGTGGGGAGACTTCTGGAAGAAGTTAATAGCGATTAATCGAAACATTGTTTCGCAACCCCTCTGACATTGCCCTGTCCAAATTTAGTAAATAGTTATAAAGCTGTCTGAACTGATTTGTTCTGGCTTTTTTTTATTCATAACTACCTCAAGGACATCTATTCAATGCCACATTTTTATTTCTGTCTACCTTGACTATTGGAGTCTTGCATACCAGTGATATTTATATGTAACCCCACCCCCCTTTTCCTTTTGAAATATTACTGTGTTGTGATCCAATATCACACAAATTGTAATAACTCATATTTGTGTGATCTTCAGCAGAAAAACGATGTCTCTGTCAATTTGCTCAATGGTCCAACTATATATAGTACAGTAAAATAGGGAATGAAAATATAGCACAAACGTAGATTGCCACCAATAATCAAAAATTGAAGAAAGTAAAGGCTGTAATTTTTATTTGCTAGACCTCAAATCAGATTGCAACAACGGAGGAAAGCTACTGTAGTTCAAAGTTTATTTTTTAATTGGATATGTGTTAACGTTTACACATGTCTGTATGTAAATAAACAGTTCGATAGATCATAATATTAACCTGGTGTCGAGTATAAAATACCAATGCGGATGGATAAATATCTGAAGCGTCTACGTTCATTTCAACGAATTTTGAATTGCAATCTTCGCATATATGAACATATTTGATATGAGAACTATGATTTTATGTCACAGAAATGAGAAAAAATAAATCAAAAGTTCGCTTTGTTGAAAGTAGCTTCGGACAAAAAGTTTGGTCAACATTTTCCGTAGCACAGTACCGCATTGCATCCCCTTACCAAAATGGCGCCATTGTTATTTGTTTACGAAAAAACAAATACAAATAGTTTTATTTTAAGCCGGGCATATTTAAACAATAAACAAAACCTCTAATGAACAAAAGTAAAGTTTCTATAAACTGTAATGGATTACTTTCCAAGAAAATAACTTTCAAAATACTTAATAACGGATATGATAGATTTCAATAAACATGTGCACGATATCGACATTTTCATAAATGACAAGTGGAGAAAATATGCGGGCAGCGACAGAGGACGACTCTTCAAAATTACAAGGCGACTTGAACTTAGCTTTTGACCAACGAGAAAGTGAAGTCAACCTTCACAAGGCGACTTCTTCGCCCTCCAACGTGAGCCATGATGTGAAACAACTACATACCTAAGTGATTGTAATACTGCATTCATAAAACAAGTGTTTCCAAGATTACGTAAACCAGATGACCTTGGCCGAGTTATTCTATCCTCCTAAAATTAAATTACATTGTTAATTATAAAATCTGACTAAAATCTGGATTTTTCACTACAAAACAAGATATCATCTCAAATCCCTTATAATTAGTTTACATGTTCAACTTATATTAAACAAAACATAAAACTAAAAATTGAATGCTTTTCTTTTTATACAATTTTAAACAATGAGTATCCAAGTCTAGTCCTTTTATTGTAATCGTCTATCAGCCACTCAACAGTTACATCTTTAAATGATATTGTGAAGAATTCTTAGTGATTAGACCACCTCAGTGGTATAATGGTTAGTATGGTCTCCAGTGTGGTAGATCAAAGATTTGATCCTCTGTCAGGTGAAACAAATGACTATATAATAGGTATTTACTCATTCTTAGCTCAGCATGCAGCATTAAGGAGTAAGACTGATTGGTTCGGTCAGAATAATGTGTCCAAGTGGAGTGACATGTGAAATGTTAATTCAGTGAGCTTGCTTGATAACAATGTTTCTCAGTTGCATAATCTTATCTGGAATGTGTTGTTGGTTCATCTCCTTCAGATAGAGATAACCTAAACTTTTAATTACTGGACTGACAAGAGTCTTCCCATTAAATTTGTCTATTGATCAACTCTTGCCCACTGTAATACTATTTTCCATCCACTTCAGATTACCTTTTTTAATCTTTTCATTTTCGGATCATTTTCTTGTGTTTCTGTTGAATTTCTACGTTTACACTTTGGGACATTTTCTTGTGATTCAGTCGAACTCCTTCTTTTAATTTTTGGTCGTAGAGTTAGATGTGTATGGTTCTCTGAACTGAAACATAAATCACATCTGGATAGGTTAAAACATTTATGCAGTCATAAAAAATAGAACAGAGACAGTCATCATATCAGTTCACTTTACACCTATGATCATATTATAAAGTTGAGAAGACCTATGATCGAACAAAATTTTGATTCATATACCTTTTATTTCTTCAAAGACTTGACATCATACCAAGTTTAAAAATAATCTAATGTAAAATCTACTTTTATGTTAAAGCAATTTTAACTGTGGATGTACATGTAAATAATAAAAGCCTCCTTAAAATACATAATACCAGAATGAAAACAAATAATAAGTATGGTAACTTGAAACATTCAAGGCAGTATGAACTGACTTGTAATAAATATGACAAAAGGAAGGCAAGGAATATTAATCAGTATTACTGTAAATTTGTATATTTTTGCATAACTGACGACAAAAAAACGAGATTAAATTTTAGCAATTGTGATTGATAATTCATCATGACACATCTGCTATTGTTGATTTCTCAGAGCAATCTCGTATCGAAGGCGAAGCACGAGATGTGAGATGCGATGAGAAGTCCATTTCGAACAAAGCATATCAATGATAGAATATTTATCGAGGATTTGGTAAGATGACGTCATATTAGAAAACAGCGATATTATGTTAATATCATGCTAGTTGTTTGATATTAGATATTATGTTAATATCATGCTAGTTGTTTGATATTAGATATTATCTTGTGTAAAGACCAAAGAGAAAATGTACAAATCATCTATAAACTGATATAACAACAATTAATAATTTACAGTTTTATTGCTTTTTATTAACACCATTCCAGAATATGACCTTTACAGGCCTAAAATATATGTTACTTTAATCTAATCTGCCATCAGTCATTGCTTTGTCTTGTGAATGCAGAAAACCACAGATGGCAATTGACCTGAATTTTAGCTGCAATAATTTAAATAAACAGACCATGTTACTTACTCATTTTCAGAATGTTCGCACGTCTCATGCTTAGTACATGTATCAACTCTGAAAATAACAAAAATCTCTTTTAGAAACAATTATTCTTCCGAACTGTTATTTATATTATAATATACTTTATAAATACATGTACATACATCTTGATCTTATACATTTAAACTTAATTGAATAGAAACACCAGTTTTATATCACTCTTTACCTGTATACCAGCTGCAAACTTTTGTAAATAAATCTGTAACCTCCTTTAGAAACCCTAAACATGAATATTACTTCAAGTTGAACCAGAGGATCATAAAGACATATAATTGCTCCCCTTGTTTCCATGTACATGTATAAACAATTCTAAATCTAAATATATATTCTACTACATTGTATTAAGATAAAAAACAGCTAAAAATTTGTTTTACTTGCACATGGTGGACAATTAAATGATATGCTGGGATACAGACACGGAAATGGCAGACATTATCCACAAACCGCAGGTAAGAAATCTATATTTTTCTACCATTTAATGCATTACATATATCAACGTGCTTCTAGTTACCTGATATGGCTTGATTGTTTGAAAGCTGACAAGGATATATCAGGGTAGAAGAAGTAATCTGTGCATACTGACTTTACAAATGTAATGCTTTAAATACAGGTCAATTTCTTCACTGCAGTTGGACGAAGTCTCATGTTGGATGGAAGATAGGAATGTCAGATAATATTTTAAAAGGTACGGTAATCTACAAAGGACCATCCCATGCCAGTTTCCTATAAATATGATGTCAAAAACTTTTCCCTTAAGATTCAGAATATGTGTCTCTCACCTTTCATTCTGCTTTGAGAAAACTTAATACAGAACCTTTCATAGGTGCTTCCCACCAAATTTCAGTTCATTTGGCTAAGCAGTTTCAGAGAAGAAGTATTTTAGAAATCGACCAATCAGAAACACGAATTGTCTATGGCAGCCATGTTTGTTAACGGATCGGGACGAAACAAGCAATCTTTATAGAGCACCTCCCATACATGTTTCCTTCCAAGTTTCGGTTCATTTGGCTATTAAGCAGTTTCAGAGAAGAATATTGTGAGAAATCGACCAATCTGAAACAAGAATTACCTGTGGTGGCCATGCTTGTAAACGGATCAAAACAAATTGAGCAATCTCTATAGAGGACCTTCCATAGATACTTCCTACATAGTTTCATTTCATTTCGCCAAGCAGTTTCAGAGGAAAAGCTTTTTCAGAAATCGACCAATCAGAAACAAGAATTGCCTATAGCGACCATGTTTGTTAGCGGATCAAAAAGAAATGAGCAATCCCTATAGAGGACCTTCCATAGATGCTTCCTACTAAGTTTCGGTCCATTTGGGCAAGCTGTTGCCGAGGATAAGATTTTTAGAAATCAACCAATCAGAAACAAGAATTGCTTATGGTGGCCATATTTGTTAATGGATCGGGACAAAATGAGCAGTCTTTATAGAGGACCTTCCATAGATGTTTCCTACCAAGTTTCGGTTCATTTAGCCAAGCGGTCTCAGAGAACAAGATTTTTAGAAATCGACTAATCAGAAACAAGAATTGCCTGAGGTGGCCATTTTTGTTAATGGATCGGGACGAAATGATCAATCCTTATAGAGGACCTTCCATAGATGCTTCCTATTAAGTTTCGGTTTATTTGGCTAAGCGGTTTCAGAGGAGACGATTTTTTTAAATCGACTAATCAGAAACAAGAATTGCCAGTGGCGGCCATATTTGTTAATGGATCGGGACAAAATGAGCAATCTTTATAGATGACTGCCCATAGATACTTTAAAAAATCAACCAATCAGAAACAAGAATTGTCTGTGGCGGCCATGTTTGTTAACGGATCGTACAAAATGAGCAATCTTTATAGAGGACCGCCCATAAATGCTTCCTACCAAGTTTCGGTTCATTTGGCCAAACGGTTTCAGAGGAGAAGAATTTTAAAAATCTGCCAATCAGAACCAAGAGTCGTCTGTGGTGGCCATGTTTGTTTACAGATCGGGACGAAATGAGCAATCTTTATAGAGGACCTTCCATAGATGCTTCCTACCAAGTTTCGATTCATTTGACCAAACGGTTTCAGAGGAGAAGAATCTAAAAAAATCTGCCAATCAGAAACAAGTCGTCTGTGGTGGCCATGTTTGTTTACGGATCGGGACGAAATGAGCAATCTTTATAGAAGATCTTCCATAGATGCTTCCTTATCAAGTTTCGGATAATTTAGCTAAGCAGTTTCAGAGGAGAAGATTTTTAGAAATCGACCAATCATAAACAAGAATTGCCTGTGGTGGTCATGTTTGTTAATGGATCGGGACAAAATGAGCAATCTTTATAAAGGACCTCCCATAGATGCTACTACCAAGTTTCGGTTCATTTGGCCAAATGGTTTCAGATGAGAAGAATTTTAACTAGAGGCTCCCAGGAGCCTGTAATCGCTCACCTGGTTTTCAATTTGACATCGAAAGTTGATAGAAGATGGGGGTGTTACACATAATTTTGAAAGTGGGCCACCCAAAGATCATTTTAACTCAAATTTCTGAGCAAAAGATTTTGATGTGATTTTTATCTCATAATATTCCTAAACGGAATAAACTGGCTGAAAAAATCTCACAGAAAAACCCAGAATATATGTTAAACTACTCATTGCCATGTAGCTGCAGTTAAAATTTGAGTTCATATTGATTTGTAATAAAGCAGAAATTGACAACTAGAGAAATTTCTATTTTTGGCAACAGTAGCCATTTTGAATGTCGGACACAATATTGAAAAGGGACCACCCAAGGACCATCCCAGCCAAATTTGCTTTAATTTGATTCAGCGGTTTCAGAGGAGAAGATTTAAATGTGATCTTTTATCAAAATATGCGTAATTTGCATCAGTATGCTCACAGGTTTTTTCATCTGGGGGTACATGTACCCTTTTACCTTCATTTTTGGGGGTACAAAGAAAATGAACTGCATTTTCTCCACACAAGGTCACGCACCATGCTGTTTTTTGTAAATATTAGGCAAAAAAAAAAATGTGTGTTTACTGTCATATGTCAAAAAAATCTAGGGTCGGTCAGTCGGGATTAAACAATTTTTTATTATCGGCAAAACCGGAAATAGTCGTTCCCGGTTCTGGAATCCGATATTTCATTTTCGAAATTTTCGGTTGAATGATGAACAATGCAGTTTTTCTACCTTCTTTGCTCTCAATTTCGACAAAAAGCTAGCAGTTGAAAAAATAAAACATTGCTGCTGGTTAAACAACAAAAATGGTTATTTAACTAATCAGAACTCTATTACGTACTTTGAAGTGAATTGTAAACAAAAGGTAATTTTTATAGTGCTCACAATGGGTTCTTTACGTGCACGCACGTAGGGTTTTTTCAATTATACGTGCATGCTTTTTATTCTACGTGAAACACGTACTGCAGTACGTGAATGGGCATGCTGTGCATAATCTGTATAAATCGGCTAAAGAAAAATTTCACAGAAAAACCTGGAATATATGTTAAACTACTCATTGTAGCTGTAGTTAAAATTTGAGCTCATTTTGACTTATACTAAAGCAGCAATTAATTGAAGAAATTTATATTTTTAGTAACAGCAGCCATCTTGAAAAGAGGGCGGTCAGAACAAAAAGTAACAACACTTGATAAGGACCTTGCAAGGGACATTTCTGCCAAGTATGGTTCCAATCCATCCAGTGGTTCTTGAGAAGAAGTTTGTTTTACATATTTCCCATAGGGTCGCTATGCTAAATTATGTCCCCCGCTGGCGGCCATCTTAGATTTTCAATCGTTCCAAAAAGCAACAACACTTGGTTAGCAGCTTGCAATGATCATTCATGACAATTTTCAATTCCATCCTCCATGTAGTATCAGAGAAGAAGATCATTAAAAATTTCAGCCAATCAAGAGGCTTTTATGGACCCTGGCAGCCATGTTGGATAACCGATCATAACAACACTTGGTTAGACCATGCAAATGAACATTCCTGCCACGTTTGGTCACATTTGCTTCAGTGGTTCTCTAGAAGAAGATTGAAATGTTTAAGGACGGACGTTAAGTGATGGCAATAGCTCACATGACCCGAAGGGTCAGGTGGGCTAAAAATCTGCCAATCAGAAACAAGAATCGCCTGTGGTGGCCATGTTTGTTAATGGATCGGGACGAATTGAGCAAACTATAATTTATAGAGTACCTTCCATAGATGCTTCCTACCAAGTTTCGGTTCATTTGGCAAAGCGGTTTTAGAGGAGAAGATTATTTTTAATCGGCCAATCAGAAACAAGAATTGCCTGTGGTGGCCATGTTTGTTACTGGATCGGGACGAAATGAGCAATCCTTATAGAGGACATTCCATAGATGCTTCCTACAAAGTTTCAGTTCATTTGGCTGAAGGGTTTCAGAGGAGAAGATTAAAATGTGAAAAGTTAACTGATGACAGATGGCGGATGCCAAGTGATGGCAAAAGCTCACGTTGCCTTTGGCAAGGTGAGCTGAAAAAATTGGATTTAAACCATATCTACATGTACACTGTATATATAATATGAAACAGGAACGGCCATGAATGCTCGCGAATCTGAAAATTATCTGCCAATTTCACGCTCATCCAGTGCATCAAAATAGTGTCAAGATATATCGGAGACGACTTTTTTAGGGTCAAATCTAGTCTCATTCAATCAAACTCTCATTCCTTACGAGATCTCAAAAGTTAACTTTCGTGCAGAACTTTTTTCCTTGTCAGTATGTTGGAAGAGATTTAATAAAATTTGAAAATAGCAATATAAGTAGTAGGGAGGTCTGACATTTTTCAATTTTATTTACACAATGGCAAATTCTGTAATTCTGTCTTACATTTGAAGACAGCTGCAGTGACAATGCACTAGATCACTATTATTTAAAGTCAATTATTTAAAAGGTGACATGTTGAAATAAATAAATAATGCACATGTTTGGAGAAAATTCTTCATTTGTCACAATTTTTTTATATTTAAACTGGACAGAAGCGACCAAAATTGAATGAAAACTTTGGAAATGGCACCGCTATTTTGAAACTATTTATTCCCTGAAACACATGTTGCTGACCAGTTAGACTGAAAGTAAAACTCTTCTGTAGTGGATAGTAGGCTAGGTTTTAATAATCTCATACAGTTTGATGAGAAAATTCAAAATTTTTATTTATACGTTCAATTTTATGGGTAAAATTTATCCAATTTTGGTGCCGTTTTCAATTTTCCCATTGAAATGCATGGTAAAAAATAATTTTAAAAATGTGTTTGGAAACACATGTTGCTGATGAAACAAAGACTACAACTATGCAATTTCTTTTAGAACAATGTCTAAACTACATTTATCAAGTACAGTTTCATTAGATTTCATTATTGTTTTCAAATAATTTCTGATATTCTATTTCTTGGTAAAGACAGATAAAATTCAAAATGGCCACCATTATAAAATATAAGTGGTCATTTTCCGAACTTCAAATTGTCATAACTTTTGAACCCACTTGACAGATATTAAAAAACTAAACACCACTGTAAATATCTTCAGGAGATCCGATCATTGGAGTGTACTTTAAGATATTTTAACACATTTTCAAAAAAAGTCTGACCTTCCTATAAGTAGAACAAGCTAACAAAATGACTTTTATTACACACGGGTTCCTGGTTTCAGTGGTATTCGACGTACGAGAGAGGGTCCAAGATTTAGTATCACCTTTGCACTTTATGTTAAGAAGATCTTCATTAGTAGAGTGTGTAAGTGTGTTACACGGAACGTGTTTACAATGTGCAGAAAAAATATATATCCATCAGTATGTGCAGCCATGTGAATATTGAAGAAGATTAAATTTGTCAAAAAATCCTAGGTACACATTTTTTATCATAAAGAGCTCGCTTCGCTCGCATATAACAAATGTCAGCCACAAAGAAACACTTGAAATTTGCAAACAAAATTATGTATACTACTAGTCTGCATTAACCATGGAAACAAATAAAACATTTAATGAAATATACTTTTATTACATCTCATACCTCATTAAGAGTTGAACCACTTGCTTTCGTAATTTGTCTAAGTGACCCTGTTCTGTATCATTAATGACAAATTCATCACACAAGTAACTGTAATAGAACATGCAAACAATGTAACTAAGTAAAATATATCTACATTATACATGATACATTGTTGTAACTTTTATATTATCATTGTATATTATGTATTTAAGTTCTTAATCTTACCTTAGCATCAAAAACAATTGTTATTTGACATTTTTTTTTATTCAGCACGGATGCAAGAGAAGACAGAGGCTAATTTGTTTCCCTACGCCCAAGATCCAACTCTCTATCTTTGTCTATGGCAGTCAGAGTTTGTTTCCCTACGCACAAGATCCAACTCTCTATCTTTGTCTATGGCAGTCAGTTTGTTTCCCTACGCACAAGATCCAACTCTCTATCTTTGTCTATGGCAGTCAGAGTTTGCTTCCCTACGCACAAGATCCAACTCTCTATCTTTGTCTATGGCAGTCAGTTTGTTTCCCTACGCACAAGATCCAACTCTCTATCTTTGTCTATGGCAGTCAGTTTGTTTCCTTACGAACAAAATCCAACTCTCTATCTTTGTCTATGGCAGTCAGAGTTTGTTTCCCTACGCACAAGATCCAACTCTCTATCTTTGTCTATGGCAGTCAGTTTGTTTCCCTACGCACAAGATCCAACTCTCTATCTTTGTCTATGGCAGTCAGTTTGTTTCCCTACGCACAAAATCCAACTCTCTATCTTTGTCTATGGCAGTCAGAGTTTGTTTCCCTACGCACAAGATCCAACTCTCTATCTTTGTCTATGGCAGTCAGAGTTTGTTTCCCTACGCACAAGATCCAACTCTCTATCTTTGTCTATGGCAGTCAGAGTTTGTTTCCCTACGCACAAGATCCAACTCTCTATCTTTGTCTATGGCAGTCAGAGTTTGTTTCCCTACGCACAAGATCCAACTCTCTATCTTTGTCTATGGCAGTCACAGTTTGTTTCCCTACGCACAAGATCCAACTCTCTATCTTTGTCTATGGCAGTCAGAGTTTGTTTCCCTATGCACAAGATCCAACTCTCTATCTTTGTCTATGGCAGTCAGAGTTTGTTTCCCTACGCACAAGATCCAACTCTCTATCTTTGTCTATGGCAGTCAGAGTTTGTTTCCTTACGCACAAGATCCAACTCTCTATCTTTGTCTATGGCAGTCACAGTTTGTTTCCCTACGCACAAGATCCAACTCTCTATCTTTGTCTATGGCAGTCAGAGTTTGTTTCCCTACGCACAAGATCCAACTCTCTATCTTTGTCTATGGCAGTCAGTTTGTTTCCCTACGCACAAGATCCAACTCTCTATCTTTGTCTATGGCAGTCACAGTTTGTTTCCCTACGCACAAGATCCAACTCTCTATCTTTGTCTATGGCAGTCAGACTTTGTTTCCTTACGCACAAGATCCAACTCTCTATCTTTGTCTATGGCAGTCAGAGTTTGTTTCCCTACGCACAAGATCCAACTCTATATCTTTGTCTATGGCAGTCAGAGTTTGTTTCCTTACGCACAAGATCCAACTCTCTATCTTTGTCTATGGCAGTCAGTTTGTTTCCCTACGCACAAGATCCAACTCTCTATCTTTGTCTATGGCAGTCAGAGTTTGTTTCCCTACGCACAAGATCCAACTCTCTATCTTTGTCTATGGCAGTCAGTTTGTTTCCTTACGCACAAAATCCAACTCTCTATCTTTGTCTATGGCAGTCAGTTTGTTTCCCTACGCACAAGATCCAACTCTCTATCTTTGTCTATGGCAGTCAGAGTTTGTTTCCCTACGCACAAGATCCAACTCTCTATCTTTGTCTATGGCAGTCAGAGTTTGTTTCCCTATGCACAAGATCCAACTCTCTATCTTTGTCTATGGCAGTCAGAGTTTGTTTCCCTACGCACAAGATCCAACTCTCTATCTTTGTCTATGTCAGTCAGAGTTTGTTTCCTTACGCACAAGATCCAACTCTCTATCTTTGTCTATGGCAGTCACAGTTTGTTTCCCTACGCACAAGATCCAACTCTCTATCTTTGTCTATGGCAGTCAGAGTTTGTTTCCCTACGCACAAGATCCAACTCTCTATCTTTGTCTATGGCAGTCAGTTTGTTTCCCTACGCACAAGATCCAACTCTCTATCTTTGTCTATGGCAGTCACAGTTTGTTTCCCTACGCACAAGATCCAACTCTCTATCTTTGTCTATGGCAGTCAGACTTTGTTTCCTTACGCACAAGATCCAACTCTCTATCTTTGTCTATGGCAGTCAGAGTTTGTTTCCCTACGCACAAGATCCAACTCTATATCTTTGTCTATGGCAGTCAGAGTTTGTTTCCTTACGCACAAGATCCAACTCTCTATCTTTGTCTATGGCAGTCAGTTTGTTTCCCTACGCACAAGATCCAACTCTCTATCTTTGTCTATGGCAGTCAGAGTTTGTTTCCCTACGCACAAGATCCAACTCTCTATCTTTGTCTATGGCAGTCAGTTTTTTTCCTTACGCACAAAATCCAACTCTCTATCTTTGTCTATGGCAGTCAGTTTGTTTCCCTACGCACAAGATCCAACTCTCTATCTTTGTCTATGGCAGTCAGAGTTTGTTTCCCTATGCACAAGATCCAACTCTCTATCTTTGTCTATGGCAGTCAGAGTTTGTTTCCCTATGCACAAGATCCAACTCTCTATCTTTGTCTATGGCAGTCAGAGTTTGTTTCCCTACGCACAAGATCCAACTCTCTATCTTTGTCTATGGCAGTCAGAGTTTGTTTCCTTACGCACAAGATCCAACTCTCTATCTTTGTCTATGGCAGTCACAGTTTGTTTCCCTACGCACAAGATCCAACTCTCTATCTTTGTCTATGGCAGTCAGAGTTTGTTTCCCTACGCACAAGATCCAACTCTCTATCTTTGTCTATGGCAGTCAGTTTGTTTCCCTACGCACAAGATCCAACTCTCTATCTTTGTCTATGGCAGTCAGAGTTTGTTTCCCTACGCAAAAGATCCAACTCTCTATCTTTGTCTATGGCAGTCAGACTTTGTTTCCTTACACACAAGATCCAACTCTCTATCTTTGTCTATGGCAGTCAGAGTTTGTTTCCCTACGCACAAGATCCAACTCTATATCTTTGTCTATGGCAGTCAGAGTTTGTTTCCTTACGCACAAGATCCAACTCTCTATCTTTGTCTATGGCAGTCAGTTTGTTTCCCTACGCACAAGATCCAACTCTCTATCTTTGTCTATGGCAGTCAGAGTTTGTTTCCCTCCGCGCAAGATCCAACTCTCTATCTTTGTCTATGGCAGTCAGTTTGTTTCCCTACGCACAAAATCCAACTCTCTATCTTTGTCTATGGCAGTCACAGTTTGTTTCCTTACGCACAAGATCCAACTCTCTATCTTTGTCTATGGCAGTCAGTTTGTTTCCCTACGCACAAAATCCAACTCTCTATCTTTGTCTATGGCAGTGAGAGTTTGTTTCCCTACGCACAAGATCCAACTCTCTATCTTTGTCTATGGCAGTGAGAGTTTGTTTCCCTACGCACAAGATCCAACTCTCTATCTTTGTCTATGGCAGTCAGAGTTTGTTTCCTTACGCACAAGATCCAACTCTCTATCTTTGTCTATGGCAGTCAGAGTTTGTTTCCCTATGCACAAGATCCAACTCTCTATCTTTGTCTATGGCAGTCAGAGTTTGTTTCCCTATGCACAAGATCCAACTCTCTATCTTTGTCTATGGCAGTCAGTTTGTTTCCCTACACACAAGATCCAACTCTCTATCTTTGTCTATGGCAGTCAGAGTTTGTTTCCTTACGCACAAGATCCAACTCTCTATCTTTGTCTATGGCAGTCAGAGTTTGTTTCCCTACGCACAAGATCCAACTCTCTATCTTTGTCTATGGCAGTCACAGTTTGTTTCCCTACGCACAAGATCCAACTCTCTATCTTTGTCTATGGCAGTCAGTTTGTTTCCCTACGCACAAGATCCAACTCTCTATCTTTGTCTATGGCAGTCAGTTTGTTTCCCTACACACAAGATCCAACTCTCTATCTTTGTCTATGGCAGTCAGAGTTTGTTTCCCTACGCACAAGATCCAACTCTCTATCTTTGTCTATGGCAGTCAGTTTGTTTCCTTACGCACAAAATCCAACTCTCTATCTTTGTCTATGGCAGTCAGTTTGTTTCCCTACGCACAAGATCCAACTCTCTATCTTTGTCTATGGCAGTCAGAGTTTGTTTCCCTACGCACAAGATCCAACTCTCTATCTTTGTCTATGGCAGTCAGAGTTTGTTTCCCTACGCACAAGATCCAACTCTCTATCTTTGTCTATGGCAGTCAGAGTTTGTTTCCTTACGCACAAGATCCAACTCTCTATCTTTGTCTATGGCAGTCAGAGTTTGTTTCCCTACGCACAAGATCCAACTCTCTATCTTTGTCTATGGCAGTCAGAGTTTGTTTCCTTACGCACAAGATCCAACTCTCTATCTTTGTCTATGGCAGTCAGTTTGTTTCCCTACGCACAAGATCCAACTCTCTATCTTTGTCTATGGCAGTCAGAGTTTGTTTCCTTACGCACAAGATCCAACTCTCTATCTTTGTCTATGGCAGTCAGAGTTTGTTTCCCTACGAACAAGATCCAACTCTCTATCTTTGTCTATGGCAGTCAGAGTTTGTTTCCCTACGCACAAGATCCAACTCTCTATCTTTGTCTATGGCAGTCAGAGTTTGTTTCCCTATGCACAAGATCCAACTCTCTATCTTTGTCTGTGGCAGTCAGAGTTTGTTTCCCTACGCACAAGATCCAACTCTCTATCTTTGTCTATGGCAGTCAGAGTTTGTTTCCTTACGCACAAGATCCAACTCTCTATCTTTGTCTATGGCAGTCACAGTTTGTTTCCCTACGCACAAGATCCAACTCTCTATCTTTGTCTATGGCAGTCAGAGTTTGTTTCCCTACGCACAAAATCCAACTCTCTATCTTTGTCTATGGCAGTCAGAGTTTGTTTCCTTACGCACAAGATCCAACTCTCTATCTTTGTCTATGGCAGTCAGAGTTTGTTTCCTTACGCACAAGATCCAACTCTCTATCTTTGTCTATGGCAGTCACAGTTTGTTTCCCTACACACAAGATCCAACTCTCTATCTTTGTCTATGGCAGTCAGAGTTTGTTTCCCTACGCACAAGATCCAACTCTCTATCTTTGTCTATGGCAGTCAGAGTTTGTTTCCTTACGCACAAGATCCAACTCTCTATCTTTGTCTATGGCAGTCAGAGTTTGTTTCCTTACGCACAAGATCCAACTCTCTATCTTTGTCTATGGCAGTCAGAGTTTGTTTCCTTACGCACAAGATCCAACTCTCTATCTTTGTCTATGGCAGTCACAGTTTGTTTCCCTACGCACAAGATCCAACTCTCTATCTTTGTCTATGGCAGTCAGAGTTTGTTTCCCTACGCACAAGATCCAACTCTCTATCTTTGTCTATGGCAGTCAGAGTTTGTTTCCTTACGCACAAGATCCAACTCTCTATCTTTGTCTATGGCAGTCAGAGTTTGTTTCCTTACGCACAAGATCCAACTCTCTATCTTTGTCTATGGCAGTCAGAGTTTGTTTCCTTACGCACAAGATCCAACTCTCTATCTTTGTCTATGGCAGTCACAGTTTGTTTCCCTACGCACAAGATCCAACTCTCTATCTTTGTCTATGGCAGTCAGAGTTTGTTTCCCTACGCACAAGATCCAACTCTCTATCTTTGTCTATGGCAGTCAGAGTTTGTTTCCTTACGCACAAGATCCAACTCTCTATCTTTGTCTATGGCAGTCAGAGTTTGTTTCCTTACGCACAAGATCCAACTCTCTATCTTTGTCTATGGCAGTCAGAGTTTGTTTCCTTACGCACAAGATCCAACTCTCTATCTTTGTCTATGGCAGTCAGAGTTTGTTTCCCTACGCACAAGATCCAACTCTCTATCTTTATCTATGGCAGTCAGAGTTTGTTTCCCTACGCACAAGATCCAACTCTCTATCTTTGTCTATGGCAGTCACAGTTTGTTTCCCTACGCACAAGATCCAACTCTCTATCTTTGTCTATGGCAGTCAGTTTGTTTCCCTACGCACAAGATCCAACTCTCTATCTTTGTCTATGGCAGTCAGAGTTTGTTTCCCTACGCACAAGATCCAACTCTCTATCTTTGTCTATGGCGGTCAGAGTTTGTTTCCCTACGCACAAGATCCAACTCTCTATCTTTGTCTATGGCAGTCACAGTTTGTTTCCTTACGCACAAGATCCAACTCTCTATCTTGTCTATGGCAGTCAGTTTGTTTCCCTACGCACAAGATCCAACTCTCTATCTTTGTCTATGGCAGTCAGTTTGTTTCCCTACGCACAAAATCCAACTCTCTATCTTTGTCTATGGCAGTCAGAGTTTGTTTCCCTACGCACAAGATCCAACTCTCTATCTTTGTCTATGGCAGTCACAGTTTGTTTCCCTACGCACAAGATCCAACTCTCTATCTTTGTCTATGGCAGTCAGAGTTTGTTTCCTTACGCACAAAATCCAACTCTCTATCTTTGTCTATGGCAGTCACAGTTTGTTTCCCTACGCACAAGATCCAACTCTCTATCTTTGTCTATGGCAGTCAGTTTGTTTCCCTACGCACAAGATCCAACTCTCTATCTTTGTCTATGGCAGTCAGAGTTTGTTTCCCTACGCACAAGATCCAACTCTCTATCTTTGTCTATGGCAGTCAGAGTTTGTTTCCTTACGCACAAGATCCAACTCTCTATCTTTGTCTATGGCAGTCAGAGTTTGTTTCCTTACGCACAAGATCCAACTCTCTATCTTTGTCTATGGCAGTCAGTTTGTTTCCCTACGCACAAGATCCAACTCTCTATCTTTGTCTATGGCAGTCAGAGTTTGTTTCCCTCATTGAATAAACACATAATGTTGTACAAGCACAGAAAAAAATATAAAATCATGCAAGAATTTAACTACAGATGTCTTAGGCACTCCTAGTACTTACCAGAATACTGCAAAGGATTCACAATCCATACATACTGAATGATTGGAATTTTCTTCATTGTGCAATTTTCCATGTGCATTTACATATCTGAAGGGGAAACAAATTCAACTGAATGTTAAAAGTAGGTGAAGAATAAAGTTATACAATTCTATATCTTAAACATTATTTATTAATGATATTTAAAATGAAGGAAATCAATAACAACAAATCTAAAAACAAAACCATACAAGAATTGGTAAAGAGATGTGAATAATTCTTCAAACAATTTACCATTATAAACTGCTTAAAGGGACTTCTGTACACAAAGACTAAAGGCTCACAGAGACACAGTAACATCATATGGTCTATTAAGTTTTAACCAATTTCAAATTCTGGCCATTTCCTGCCACATATTGAAAATAGTGTGTCAAAGAGTTTTTTTTATGAACTGTCATGATTTTCTTCAACATATTCAATAAAATATGCTAGACAAAAAACTGGTGATCTTTGGAAAGAACATGATCAGAAGGGATGAGAAAAGTCAACAGGGAATGATTGGTCAAGCACATGATCAGAAGATATTAGAAAAGTCAACAGGGAATGATTGGTCAAGAACATGATCAGAAGATATTAGAAAAGTCAACAGGGAATGATTGGTCAAGAACATGATCAGAAGATATTAGAAAAGTCAACAGGGAATGATTGGTCAAGAACAAGATCAGAAGATATTAGAAAAGTCAACAGGGAATGATTGGTCAAGAACATGATCATAAGATATTAGAAAAGTCAACAGGGAATTATTGGTCAAGAACATGATCAGAAGATATTAGAAAAGTCAACAGGGAATGATTGGTCAAGAACATGATCAGAAGATATTAGAAAAGTCGACAGGGAATGATTGGTCAAGAACATGATCAGAAGATATTAGAAAAGTCAACAGGGAATGATTGGTCAAGAACATGATCAGAAGATATCAGAAAAGTCAACAGGAAATGATTGGTCAAGAACATGATCAGAAGATATTAGAAAAGTCAACAGGGAATGATTGGTAAAGAACATGATCAGAAGATATTAGAAAAGTCGACAGGGAATGATTGGTCAAGAACATGATCAGAAGATATTAGAAAAGTCAACAGGGAATGATTGGTCAAGAACATGATCAGAAGATATCAGAAAAGTCAACAGGAAATGATTGGTCAAGAACATGATCAGAAGATATTAGAAAGGTCAACAGGGAATGATTGGTCAAGAACATGATCAGAAGATATTAGAAAAGTCGACAGGGAATGATTGGTCAAGAACATGATCAGAAGATATTAGAAAAGTCAACAGGGAATGATTGGTCAAGAACATGATCAGAAGATATTAGAAAAGTCAACAGGGAATGATTGGTAAAGAACATGATCAGAAGATATTAGAAAAGTCAACAGGGAATGATTGGTCAAGAACCTGATCAGAAGATATTAGAAAAGTCAACAGGGAATGATTGGTCAAGAACATGATCAGAAGATATTAGAAAAGTCAACAGGGAATGATTGGTCAAGAACATGATCAGAAGATATTAGAAAAGTCAACAGGGAATGATTGGTCAAGAACATGATCAGAAGATATTAGAAAAGTCGACAGGGAATGATTGGTCAAGAACATGATCATAAGATATTAGAAAAGTCAACAGGGAATGATTGGTCAAGAACCTGATCAGAAGATATTAGAAAAGTCAACAGGGAATGATTGGTCAAGAACATGATCAGAAGATATTAGAAAAGTCAACAGGGAATGATTGGTCAAGAACATGATCAGAAGATATTAGAAAAGTCAACAGGGAACGATTGGTCAAGAACATGATCAGAAGATATTAGAAAAGTCAACAGGGAATGATTGGTCAAGAACATGATCAGAAGATATTAGAAAAGTTAACAGGGAATGATTGGTCAAGAACATGATCAGAAGATATTAGAAAAGTCAACAGGGAATGATTGGTCAAGAACATGATCAGAAGGGATGAGAAAAGTCAACAGGGAATGATTGGTCAAGAACATGATCAGAAGATATTAGAAAAGTCAACAGGGAATGATTGGTCAAGAACATGATCAGAAGGGATAAGAAAAGTCGACAGGGAATGATTGGTCAAGAACATGATCAGAAGATATTAGAAAAGTCAACAGGGAATGATTGGTCAAGAACATGATCAGAAGGGATGAGAAAAGTCAACAGGGAATGATTGGTCAAGAACATGATCAGAAGATATTAGAAAAGTCAACAGGGAATGATTGGTCAAGAACATGATCAGAAGGGATAAGAAAAGTCGACAGGGAATGATTGGTCAAGAACATGATCAGAAGATATTAGAAAGGTCAACAGGGAATGATTGGTCAAGAACATGATCAGAAGATATTAGAAAAGTCAACAGGGAATGATTGGTCAAGAACATGATCAGAAGATATTAGAAAAGTCAACAGGGAACGATTGGTCAAGAACATGATCAGAAGATATTAGAAAAGTCAACAGGGAATGATTGGTCAAGAACATGATCAGAAGATATTAGAAAAGTCGACAGGGAATGATTGGTCAAGAACATGATCAGAAGATATTAGAAAAGTCAACAGGGAATGATTGGTCAAGAACATGAACAGAAGATATTAGAAAAGTCGACAGGGAATGATTGGTCAAGAACATGATCAGAAGATATTAGAAAAGTCAACAGGGAATGATTGGTCAAGAACATGATCAGAAGATATTAGAAAAGTCAACAGGGAATGATTGGTCAAGAACATATCAGAAGATATTAGAAAAGTCAACAGGGAATGATTGGTCAAGAACATGATCAGAAGATATTAGAAAGGTCAACAGGGAATGATTGGTCAAGAACATGATCAGAAGGGATGAGAAAAGTCGACAGGGAAAGATTGGTCAAGAACATGATCAGAAGATATTAGAAAAGTCAACAGGGAATGATTGGTCAAGAACATGATCAGAACGGATGAGAAAAGTCAACAGGGAATGATTGGTCAAGAACATGATCAGAAGATATTAGAAAAGTCAACAGGGAATGATTGGTCAAGAACATGATCAGAAGATATTAGAAAAGTCAACAGGGAATAATTGGTCAAGAACATGATCAGAAGATATTAGAAAAGTCAACAGGGAATGATTGGTCAAGAACATGATCAGAAGATATTAGAAAAGTCAACAGGAATGATTGGTCAAGAACATGATCAGAAGATATTAGAAAAGTCAACAGGGAATGATTGGTCAAGAACATGATCAGAAGATATTAGAAAAGTCAACAGAGAATGATTGGTCAAGAACATGATCAGAAGATATTAGAAAGGTCAACAGGGAATGATTGGTCAAGAACATGATCAGAAGATATTAGAAAAGTCAACAGGGAATGATTGGTCAAGAACATGATCAGAAGATATTAGAAAAGTCAACAGGGAATGATTGGTCAAGAACATGATAAGAAGATATTAGAAAAGTCGACAGGGAATGATTGGTCAAGAACATGATCAGAAGATATTAGAAAGGTCAACAGGGAATGATTGGTCAAGAACATGATCAGAAGATATTAGAAAAGTCAACAGGGAATGATTGGTCAAGAACATGATCAGAAGATATTAGAAAAGTCAACAGGGAACGATTGGTCAAGAACATGATCAGAAGATATTAGAAAAGTCAACAGGGAATGATTGGTCAAGAACATGATCAGAAGATATTAGAAAAGTCGACAGGGAATGATTGGTCAAGAACATGATCAGAAGATATTAGAAAAGTCGACAGGGAATGATTGGTCAAGAACATGAACAGAAGATATTAGAAAAGTCAACAGGGAATGATTGGTCAAGAACATGATCAGAAGATATTAGAAAAGTCAACAGGGAATGATTGGTCAAGAACATGATCAGAAGATATTAGAAAAGTCAACAGGGAATGATTGGTCAAGAACATATCAGAAGATATTAGAAAAGTCAACAGGGAATGATTGGTCAAGAACATGATCAGAAGATATTAGAAAGGTCAACAGGGAATGATTGGTCAAGAACATGATCAGAAGGGATGAGAAAAGTCGACAGGGAATGATTGGTCAAGAACATGATCAGAAGATATTAGAAAAGTCAACAGGGAATGATTGGTCAAGAACATGATCAGAAGATATTAGAAAAGTCAACAGGGAATGATTGGTCAAGAACATGATCAGAAGATATTAGAAAGGTCAACAGGGAATGATTGGTCAAGAACATGATCAGAAGATATTAGAAAGGTCAACAGGGAATGATTGGTCAAGAACATGATCAGAAGGGATGAGAAAAGTCAACAGGGAATGATTGGTCAAGAACATGATCAGAAGATATTAGAAAAATCAACAGGGAATGATTGGTCAAGAACATGATCAGAAGGGATGAGAAAAGTCAACAGGGAATGATTGGTCGAGAACATGATCAGAAGATATTAGAAAAGTCAACAGGGAATAATTGGTCAAGAACATGATCAGAAGATATTAGAAAAGTCAACAGGGAATGATTGGTCAAGAACATGATCAGAAGATATTAGAAAGGTCAACAGGGAATGATTGGTCAAGAACATGATCAGAAGATATTAGAAAAGTCAACAGGGAATGATTGGTCAAGAACATGATCAGAAGATATTAGAAAAGTCAACAGGGAATGATTGGTCAAGAACATGATAAGAAGATATTAGAAAAGTCGACAGGGAATGATTGGTCAAGAACATGATCAGAAGATATTAGAAAGGTCAACAGGGAATGATTGGTCAAGAACATGATCAGAAGATATTAGAAAAGTCAACAGGGAATGATTGGTCAAGAACATGATCAGAAGATATTAGAAAAGTCAACAGGGAACGATTGGTCAAGAACATGATCAGAAGATATTAGAAAAGTCAACAGGGAACGATTGGTCAAGAACATGATCAGAAGATATTAGAAAAGTCAACAGGGAATGATTGGTCAAGAACATGATCAGAAGATATTAGAAAAGTCGACACGGAATGATTGGTCAAGAACATGAACAGAAGATATTAGAAAAGTCAACAGGGAATGATTGGTCAAGAACATGATCAGAAGATATTAGAAAAGTCAACAGGGAATGATTGGTCAAGAACATGATCAGAAGATATTAGAAAAGTCAACAGGGAATGATTGGTCAAGAACATGATCAGAAGGGATGAGAAAAGTCAACAGGGAATGATTGGTCAGGAACATGATCAGAAGATATTAGAAAAGTCAACAGGGAATGATTGGTCAAGAACATGATCAGAAGGGATAAGAAAAGTCGACAGGGAATGATTGGTCAAGAACATGATCAGAAGATATTAGAAAAGTCAACAGGGAATGATTGGTCGAGACAAACTCATTCATGTAGGACAAAGTTGAAATAAATTGCTAATGAAACCATTTTTTTTTTAACTCAGTTCAAAATTAAGCACATCCCAATCTTTTGCACTTGAGGTGAGCTTGCTAACCACGACACCACAAAGGTAGTCCACAACAAACTGAGATAATTAATCTTCATTAATATGAACTATTATCAACTTACCTTCCACAATGTATTTTCCCACAATTAGTACATATCCAAGGGTTCTTTTCTGTATTACATACTAAAAGAGAAAAAAAAGACCTTAATTTATCATGTATATTTTTTTCTTTAGTGAAAACCTTTCCTTTTTACAGGACTACGATACTGGATCAAGTTGAGTTTGCTATCTCAGCTGGGTTATAAACCAAAAGAAGGTCGCCCTGTACCTTTTCCTTAATTAGTTATGGTCTTTATTGTGTTTATCAAAAACCATTTCTGTTCAAAGAAACTGTTATGGGAATATGTTGCCCAAAGCTACTTTCAGCCAAATAGTTTTAAAATAAATTTGATCATAATTTTGCAAAAACCAACATCTAAAAATTTAATATATTCAAATAGGTGACCTCATCACATATCAGTATTTGACGAAATGATTCATGATGTTTCTGTTTCCTACATCAAAATAAAACTTACTAGTTACAAAAAATGCACCACGATATAATTGAAATATTGTCGAGTTAAACTCTATAACCCTAACCCTTTAATAAACATATCTATAATAGGTAGTCAAACTCTTGATTATGCAATTAATTGTTATCAAATTGAACTGTGATGAAACTTTGTTTTTGAGATTGAGAAAAGAAAACCATCAATAATCAGACTTTTTATCCTTAGAGAAGTCAAATCAAGCCATAGACTGAACTCAGGAGTCAAATCAAGCCATAGACTGAACTCAAAATGTAAAGAATCTGCATAATGAACATCTTGGTAACCTGGGGCATTTTCCAGATTCCTCCATTTCCTCAATACAGGTACAAATGTCGTACATGCAGGGGTTTCAAAGTTTTTTTATAATAGGAGGTACTTCTTAAATTTTAGAAGGTACCTAAAAAATTAGGCTGAGGGCCGTAAGGGGTCCAGGGGACCAAAAAATGTACTTCAGAGACTGCAAAACATTAAGTGTTTTTGAAAGAAAAGTCCCATTAACTTTCTCTTTAGAGTTCAGATTTCACCAAGACCA
The DNA here is from genome assembly GCA_963680875.1 of Bathymodiolus brooksi. NCBI lineage: Eukaryota > Metazoa > Mollusca > Bivalvia > Mytilida > Modiolidae > Bathymodiolus > Bathymodiolus brooksi. Next base: position 3,847,167 of record OY804577.1, read on the forward strand.
TGCATAATGGATTTTTCCCCCCAATTTCTTTATTGAATATTTCAGTTTACAGACTTCAGCCAAGATTATTCATGGATAGTCCGCCATATCTTAAAAAAAAAAACCAAAAGGACCATAAAGAGCTACGGTTCCGCAGCTAGGCTTGACCAAGCCATTGTTATCAAACTCATCAAAGATCAAGACATATAAGTGTCATAATTAATGAAACATATAAATTTAATTTGCAATCATCATTAATAAAATTTATAATTCTAATAAATAGATCAATACAAATATAATTAAACAAGAACAATATATATTGCTACTTTCACGACTTATGTGCACAAAAAAATGTTTGAACAAAAAAGATTGGCGGGAAGACATTTATTAACATCTGAATCACAAAAGTTAAATTGTTTTGGAAAAAAAGTGGGGCCGGCGTTTTGACATTACAATGTAATTCGTATTTGAGCCATGTCCATCCTTTTTCAAGATTTCTAGTAATTTTCCATCCCTTATCTCCTCGTACTCCCTTTTAAAAATGTTTTTCAGCACACTTTCATTTCTGTGAACAACCGCGGTAGGGCCCCGTCAAAATATGTAAATAAATTAGCCATAGGTTTTAATTTTTTTATACCGGAAGTTAAACTATGGACGGAGTTAAGCAACAAGACAGTACGCCCCAAAATGATTTGACCCTGGGTTTTAAATGGATAAACAAAATCGCACAAAATATTGTGTAGTCATATATTCATAATACATTTATGATCATACTTATATTACTGAAGATTACACTAGTTTGTGTTTGAACATAATTTGTAATCGGTCATTTTTTATTTTGAAATGATGTCGGCTTTGTTCCGGTCCGAGTTTTACACAAGGATGAAAATATATCTATTTACCGCATGCGCAAACTGCTATTTACGATTCTAAGGTAAAGTTATTTTCAAAACAGGGAATACCCAGTCAACTTGGTCGTGGCTGAACGCAGTTGTTCGATTTGAATGCGAGAATTCAGCAATTGACGTGATCATTAATTTTTTATGAAAAATATTCCACAAGCCTATCGTACTTGTGGTTTTGACCACCGCTAATTTTGGGGGGTTCAGTAATTTCTGCCTGTACTATACACGATCTCAAGTACCGGGTACCGGCCCACTTTGAAACCCCTGTACATGTATGTAAATATGTATCAAAGAAAATACTTGTCAAGTAAAAATCTATACTGTCTTTCATGACATTAATAAACAAAGCAAAAGAAGCTGTTTATATATCATATGTAACTTGTGATATTAAAAAGTGTGAAATTCGTTCCTAAACCATGTGCAAAAAATACCTATATTACCATATAAACAATAAAGTTGTTTATCTATTTCTTAAAATGCAAGCATTTCACTGTAACCAAAATAATCTCAAATGATCTTCAACTTGTGTTCTAATAGATCAATGTATTTGGAATAAAGAATTTTATGACATTATTTATTTGGTTATAAAATATTCAGGACTGTAATTATCTGCAAGTTTTCAACATTCTGTACATGTGCATTGATTATTGCTGTCTTTCAAAAGGTTTTTCTTCAAACAATCTGTTCACTGTTGTATAGAATGAAACACAAAACCAGACATGACCTCATTCAATTGAGCATGTTTAAAGGGAAAATCTCAAAATAATGATTTAAAACATTGCTTCCTACTGATTTTGTCATGTAAATGGCTGCTCTTGTGTTTTATTCATACATGTATTATTTTCTAACAAAGCACATAAATCACTTTGAACAAGTAAAAAAATATATCTTGCTCATTTATCCTCTTATTACACGTAACAGTACAACTATTATTATTGCAGTGTCAACATTTTGTATTATATATATCTGTGCTTGGTTTTTCAAATTCAAAGCATGATTTACGGTTGGTTTATGATGTTTAACGCCACTTTCAACAATATTTCAGTTACCAGTATATCGTGGCCGATACCACTGACCTGTCACTGACAAACTTTCTCTTCGAGTACAACGTGCCATGAACAGGGTTCGAACTCACAACTTAAGTGGTGATACAATAATGTAGGCACTGATTGCACAGGTAGTTGTAAATCCAATTACCTATGATCACGACCATGATGGCTCCCAAAGCATGATTTTTCAAAATTAATTTACCTTCAATGTAAGGTGAATGTAATTTCACATTTTGATCAGTTAACAGGCTACATACAAATGAATGTACTGTACATGTATATAATCTCCATATACAGGGGACGTCGTGGCCGTGATTGTATGGTAGTTGGATTTACTACTACCTATGCAATCGGTGCCCGTCACCAATTGTGTTGCGAGTTCGAATCCCGCTCAGGTGTACAACATTATGTGATAAAGTTTGTCAGCGACTTGCGGAAGGTCGGTGGTTTTCTCCTGGTACTCCGGTTTACTCCACCCATAAAACTGACCGCCACGATATAACTGAAATATTGTTGAAACCTGTTTACCTCAGCCCACTGAAACAATAAGTCTGCATGTAGACATGTTATCCCACTCGGACACATTATCCTGATTCCAAGACAACCAATATTTGCTCTTTCTCCTTAACGCTGCATGCTTAGCGGAGAACCAACAAATAGTTGAAATACCAATTTAATACAGGCCTCGACAATAACGTTTGTCCGGGACAAGTGGAAACGTCCATTGGACAAGTGAAATTTGTTGGTCACTTGTCCGTCAGGACAAGTAAAACAAATAAGCCCATACAGAAATACCCAAAAGGATCATCGTAATTTTTCTTGCAAATGCGAGTTTGGTCAATAGTTTCATTTAATTTCATATTAAATAGTTCCAAAATCTGTTTTTTTTCATTGCCGATAACGTATATGCAAATTAGGTAAATGTTTGTATTACTGGTTATATTTCCTTGATACTACTTATGGTAGACAAAGGTTGACTGTGACGGGACCAGTACAAATCTGATTTCTGATCAAGAAAACGCTTGGAGAAACGGAACCTTCTCGCTATATACATTTACAATACAGTTGTTTCGAATCATGTCAATTCCGACCACGTTCCGTCTTTTTCGTGTCTTGACATCTGAACAAATCGGCAGGCTACTTCTGGTGTTTACGCTATTACTGTGACAACGTCAGCATATCATAGTCATAGATGCAGTAGATTATAAGTAATTGTAATATGGAGACGCCAAGGAAACCGCTGAATAAATACAGGCATGCAGTACCACTTGACGAGGAGGGGCATATAGATGAATCAACACTGAAACTGCCAAAAGTCATGTTTTGCCAGACTAGGAAAGCCTATCTAATAAAAACTAATTGCTGATGTTCAGTATATATCTTTATTAATAACATATATAACAAGTTGCTTAATGAGTAAATTCCGAAAAACCTCAGTCCTGGGTCAGGGTGATCACTGGATCTATAGATGCTTTCAAATTTTGTTTAAAATACCAGGGTACTAATTATTTATAGTCTTTTGATTCATATTTATGAAAAAACCAAAGTTTGGAGTACTTTTCAGGGGTTAAAAAATCCCCTAGCCCGACGCCCGGGGCTAGTAATTTCCACATTTGGGCTAGCTGAAATAATCAGCTGTATGCCCGACGGGCTAGTAAAAATATATATCGGATAATGACAAACTTGTCAATATTCGCGTATTTACTTATATTCATATATGTTGTTTAATCATCAGCAATGTTTTATTTATTCAACCGCTAGCTTTTTGTCGAAATTGAGAGCAAAGAAGGTAGAAAAACTGTGTATTCTCGTCATAGAACAGCTTCAACAAATGACGGCTTACCGGAAATTTCGAAAATGAAATACCGGAATCAGATTCTGGAACCGGGAACGACTATTTCCGGATTTGCCGATAGTAAAAAAAAAAAAATTAATGCAGACCGACCCTAGATTTTTTTGACATGTGACCATAAACACACATATTTTTTTTTTGGCCTTACAGTGACCTGAACTGTGGAAAATAAGTGAAAATAAAACGCAATACCAGATCTGAAAAGAAAGATAGTTGAACTAATATACATTGTACAAGGGTTCAAGTCTGCAAGTCGGATTCATGAAATCACGGTATTGACCAGGACTAGTGGTTCATAGATTCGGGCTAGTAATATTTGGGAGTATGCTAGCCCTGGGCTAGTGAGGTGGTCGAAGATTTTTTAACCCCTGACTTTTAGAACATTTTCAAGAATTTCATGAAAAGCCTACGTCTTGTTTCTACCAAATAACAAACTCTTTCATTTTTTGGATATTTGGGTCAAAATTTTTGGACAAGTGATGTTTTAATTCGGACAAGTCAATCTAGAAAGTTACTTGCCCAAAGGGACAAGTTTGAAAAAAAGTTATTGTAGAGGCCTGTAATAGTCCTTGGTTTGACCGGATCAGGGCTCAAACAACAATCACAATTATATATATTGATATATAACTCGTTTTCTTTGTTTGTTATGTATGTATTTCTCTTGTAATTACTGTACTTTATTGTCACATTGTGTTGTCTTGGTAACAATTCATGTTTTGTGAATTTTAAACCAAATAAAATTCTGTTCTGTTCTGTTCAAGGCAATTTCTTTACCAGAATCAACCAGTCAGTAGTGTGAGCCCTGCTATCATTAACATTTTTGAAAAGCCCAATTCAAGCAAAAAGCCAGATGTCATACATCAATGGAAGTTAAATATCTTCAATAGCATGATAAAAGTATCAGTGCATAGTTGTCAGATATTAAATAAATCATGGAGTGGAAAAATCTAGTAAGTGCAGGAAATTGATTGGTCTATTTAAGAAATAAATCATGGAAGCCAGAATGTGTTGTGAGTTTTAACATGGATTGGCGGGTATTAGTATTTTATCCTGAGCCAGAAGCGAGGAATAAAATTTACTAATATTCGCAATCCATGTTAAAACTCAAAACACATTCTGGCTTCCATAAATTATTTTGATTCTGATACGAGTACACATACGGTAGTATACTTTGATTGGAAGACGGTAATTTATATTTACGTTTGCGGAAAATGTCGCACACAATTTGTACTGCTAATGGAAAAGTCAGTCACATTCACCGGCGCATGTGCTAATGAGATTATACTGTATGGACAACTCGTTCGTTTGTTAACAAAGCGAAAGAAGGACGCCATGTTAGAATTTCAGATAATATTCTTCAATTATCTATGAAACAACCTTTTGAGATGGTCCCTTTCATTTATGGAAATGCCAACACTGCCTTTGTTTTGATTGCTCACGCCTATGAATAGTAACAGAGTCGTATACATTTTTGTATAATAAAATGGTGGCGAGTGTTTCTATATTTGTAACTCGGTCTTACTAGTATTAATACACTTAATTCACGTGTAGTGGTGCCAACTGCAAACGATTCTCACTTTTGTTTTGACAATTTTTTTCAATGACAGCGTTTGACCCACATTCGAGCACATGGTCGATGAAGAACCATTGTCAACACATGCATTTTGTCAACTGTCAATGGAATATAGCCTATATTCAAATAATATTCTTTGTTGTTTGATATTACTCGACACTGATCTCACCTGCACAAACAAAATTGGTTTGCGTATTATCAGCTTTTGTAGGTGGTGCTATTATTTGTACGGCTTCTTCAAGATGCGGGCACTCCATAAAATGCAAAATCTATGGTTCTTGGAAATATGTGTGGTACCCTTTACGAATTATGACTGAACACGTAAGCTATAAACTTCAAAACATAAAAATTGCTGTTAAATAATTTCAAGAGCACAGGTTCCACTCACACTGCGTGTCGTGAATATTTCAAGCAAATTATATCCATCCGCCTATTTATAATACTACGACATTGCGAATCATATATCACTCACGTTAAAGCCGTTATGTGTAATTTATTTTAATTATCAAACTTTTATATAATCTAATAAAATGCCATTTGAAGTTAATAAAAGAACAAAATAGAAATATTAGAAACTATATTTTCTTGCGTAGTTAATAGGTTCAGTCATGTGACTAGCATACGAAAAGACAAAATGAATGACCTCCCTTACCACATGAGCACTGTGTAAAACTGTATAATAGACACCAATATCTAACAAACGTAAAAAGATAGGATTGTCATATGATTTTTATCATAGAATCAATTTCTGTAAGAAGAAATGGAAGAATGTTTCCATAGGACACGGATTTCGTCACTTCCAACTAAAGTAAAGGGCTTACGTGTGGATTGGTTTATTGATTGATTGGTGTTTAACGCCAACTTTAGCAACATTTCTTTTCAGCATGTGGGTTGGGATGTGTGCATAATTCTGGAAGTCATAAAAGGAACAATCACCAAATTCAAACCTCACTTGTGTATTGTGGTAAAATAGATAGTGAAATAAATTTCAAAAAGCACTACAGTACTTGATTTATTAAACGGAAACCTGAGAAACCGAACTTGGCCTGCCTTTTTATGCTTCCTGACCTTTAGACCTAGCCCAACGTATCCCCCGTCACATTTGGGGACATGGCTTTGTGAAGGTGGGGGACACGGATCTGAAGCGGCGGTTTCAGGTAAGCTGGTGTGAAATCATAAATTATAGCATTATTACAATTACAGTTGACTCTCGTTATCTCGAATTCGATGGGACCATGTTCTTGTACACATTTAACCTGTGTCATAATAGATTATACCAAGGCAATTCAAATATTATCACTAATTAATTTGACAGATTGTTAAAATAAACATGTGAAATAGCCTAAGGTAAAAATGTCAAAGTCAATGACCGGATGTTTCACCTGTGATCCGATTTTAATCCCAAGGTAATACACATGTTTTGACAGATAAATTTGACTTAACGAATGTAAATAATATGGTTTTCTACATCTCGGGACCAAAACTTTTATTCGAGACAACCGAAATTTCGACTCATCCGAATTCGACTCAACAGGAGTCAAATTATATATATTTATACACAACGAAGTTCGGGACTTCGATAAAAATTCGACTCAACCGGAAATTCGAGTCAACCGAGTTCGAGACAACGAGAGTCAACTGTATTTAAAATATATGACTTATTTAGCGGAACACCAGGTTCATTTTTGTCAACAACATACAAAAGTTTAAGGACGACAGACGGACAACGTACTGCAAGTGAAGGCAAAAGCTCACCTGACTCTTTGGGTTAGGTGAGCTAAAAACGTACATTCTTCCGTAAATGGCCGTTTTCAGGTGAAGACGACCGAGGTAAGACGAGTCCACGTGCACTCGTCTTTACTCGTTGTGACATCCAATCAGAACGCCTCTAACAAGAAAAAAATCGTTTAAATATATATATACCCTAAACCGGGAATGTCACATTATATACCCTGTCTGATAGCTGAATAACAGATATATTATGGATTTAACCATTGTTTTTTTTTCAAATACCGACTCCAACCGTATTAAATATATTTGTGTTTTTAATTTTCATTTTTTCGTATTTCTAGATGTCCTTTTCCGTACCTTTGACGTCATTCTTCAATGACGTCAAAATATGTGTCACGTCATATTTCATGTATGGGGTGTCTCATGAAGGAAAATACTGTACTTTCAATAAAATATTAGTGAGAAAAGCTCAAATATCAGTAGAAAGCTACTTAGTTTATTAGTCGGTGTCACAAAAGTCAATTTTATGTGATGTATATTTCATAACGCTCAATGATATTGATCTGATAATTTATGCAAATTAGTTACTGATCAATGGCTAGTCCGAGATTCCTCTGTCGTTTAACGGCATTGATAAAGTTGCTTGTAGCCGTTCAACGACAGAGGGTGCTATATACGGAAACCATCGAATTTGCCTCACCGGCCATAGGATCGGCACATTTCCACGTTTCGTGGCTATCGGATTTTATTTTCTATCATAAACCTTATATAAATCGCTTCACCAATCATTTTTCTATTCATTCATAACCATCTTACCCTCAGAAAGTGGTGTTACACTCCATTACAGCACGATTTTGCCTTAGATCCTATTATTCCGCCATTTGACTTCCATTTTCGAATCTACACACGTGATCTCGCGATACTAACTGAATGATGACAGCAACGCATTGCATGATGGGAGCTAATTAATGCAGCGTGCCAAATTATTTGGAGCATTATTTGCATACGTAAACAACATTCAAATCACATGGAAGACGATACATTTAAGCGTATTCTGCAGGACAAACAGTCCATCTACGGATCAAAGCAGAGCAGAAGGAAATAATACAGAATGTGTTGGAAAGAAAAGATTCAATGGCAGAGTGTTACCAACGGGCTTCGGAAAGAGCATGTGTTACGTTCCCCCTTTTTGTTTTTGGACAAGGTACTACATTTTTTTTTCTTATGGTTATCTGTAATTCACTAAATTTGCTGTTAAAATCATTACCAATCAATATAATCAACTGTATTAAATTTTATGTTAATTGTTCTGCCTTAACAGGCGCCTATGATTGGCAATAAAAATATTTGTTTGTTTGTTTTTATGCAAATCATCTCCCATGATACATTGCGGTAATCGTAGTTTTCTCGTTGTCACGTGACAAATGTTTGAAAAATGGAAGACAAATGTCGAAATCATAGGATCTAAGGCAAAATTGTGCTGTAATGGAGTGTAACACCACTTTCTGAGGGTAAGATGTTTATGAATGAATAGAAAAATGATTGGTGAAGCGATTTATATAAGGTTTATGATAGAAAATAAAATCCGATAGCCACGAAACGTGGAAATGTGCTGACCCAGAGTTGGAGAAGCAAATCCGCTGTTTTCCGTATATAGCACGCTCTGTCGTTGAACGGCTACAAGCAACTTTATCAATGCCGTTAAACGACAGAGGAATCTCGGACTAATCAATGGCGGGCGTCTCTAGGAGTTCGCGATAGTAAAAGTTGCTGGTTTACGGAAGAAATAGGTACTTACATGCTTTGTTGGGAAAGTCCGGGTGATCTTCCTCTCGTGATAGAAATTTTTGTGTCTTTTCGCTCGTTTCGCTGCGCTCCACTCGCGAAAAGACATAAAATTTCTATCACTCGTGGAAGATCACCCGGTTTTTCCCACATAGCCAGAAATGATAGGTGATTTGCTTATTTGCATATTCAAAATGGCGGCTCAAAGAGAATTTGGAATTTAACATATAGTTGAACGGAAAACTTTCTGTTAGCTTGGGCTGGACAATTTTCCGGGATAGAAAATCAAACTATGCACCGGTTTGAACAATATCTCAAAATATTACAGCTGTACCATGAAAACTCAAGGTTCCCACCCAGTTTCAAATTTTGAAGCGTAAGCACCATTCAAAAGCATTGAGAAGAAGTGAAAAAATGCATCCTGCACGGTTTTCAAGACATTAAAGCACTTTTCTTACAATCCCCATTCTAGTTGCCGGGACAAATTCGGTCAGTTCCGGTAACATTGTTGAGGAATCTTTCTTCGATAAATATTTTGCTGAAAAATTAAAGGTTCCCACGATAATTTAAAAGAGGGCTTCACAAGTTTTTTTTTACCTTTCTAGTAGAGATTCAATAGGGGTTCATGCAAAAAAATCTACTATTTCGTAAAACTGCTTCTGCTAGACATAGCATTATTTGAGTAAGCACCGCATTCCATTGTAAATGTAAATAAACAATTAAAAAAAGGCTCCACAAGGGTATTTTTTTATTTCGACAAAACAACAGAAGAAGTAACTATAATACAATTGGTAACAATACTGCCGATATATAAAGTTCAAAAAATTTAACAATATATATACTAAACGATTTCAATGACATACTAATACTTATGTGGGACAGAAATTGAAAAAAAATGCACATTATATTTTTTATTTACATATTTTTATTTCGTGGAAAAAGGGGGGGGGGGGCAGTGCATTAAATATAATTTCGATCTTTTACACACATAATCGGATTCCTAATAAACATATGATGACAATTAATTTTGATACGATCACAAATAATTATGAAGTTATTTATGTAATCAAAACTGTGATGAAATATCATTTAAAAAAAATAGATACGAGTTTTCATCAGCCTCTTCCAAATATGGTTCAACGTTTATTTGCTGACGTCATAAATGACGCGATTTGGTTTATGAATATTCATGAGCAAAATCACCCATGATTTCTGGCTATGAAGAACGTATGTAAGAACCTATTATTCTTCTACACATCCATATGATAAATAAGGTCAAAATAAGATTAAATATAATTGACACGTGCCTTCATGCCCTGAATTGTGGTTTTTATTACACGAAGGCTGCTTTGCCTTTCGTGAAAAAGGGTAATATATTTTCAATTTTGACCACCCTCGTCATACATTGCAGAACTGTTCACCTATATACCGGACGAATAACGTGAGTAAAATGGGATCAACATTTCCCGAAATGAACCTGGTGTCCGGCTAAATAAATCATATATTTTAAATAATTGTACTAATGCTATAATTTATGATTTCACACCAGCTTGTAAACCTGAAACCGCCGCTTCAGATCCGTGTCCCCCACCTTTCTTAAATTCTTAAATTTAAATTTTCTCTTGGAGGCCCTGGCTACGTCTACAAAATTCATAGATCAATGCATATTGTTTTTCAATATATGCCGATATATATGCAATGGTAAGACACTAATTGTACCGGAGTGAGTGAGTGATTGTCGTTTAACATCAAAATGATAAATGTTTCAGCTATATCGTGGCGAGAACAAGTTACATTCGATGATATGATGATGTCCGCATTGTACTAGACCGAATAAGAACAACGATCTCAGTTGGAATTTTATAGTGCTAGGTAAATGAATCAACAGTCCCCTGGTGGACATGTCGCTCCACTCGGACACATATTTCTGATGCCGAGCCAAGCCGTCTTTGCTCTTACTCCTTAGTACTGCGTGCTTAGCGGAATATATTTTTGAATTCTCTGTAGGAACGTATTTTTTCACTTGTGTTCTTGTGTTCAGTTGTTGAGACTAACTTTTTTCAAATTTTAATTCTAGGCACTTCTTAATAGCTACTAATTTATTTATTTATTTTTGTATATATCAAGTATATTGTGTATATTGTTACAGTGGTATTCCGTATATAACGAGAGAACAAAGCAATACATTCTTATCATCTATTAGGTATCAGGAAGACCACGACATTCCCCGAGTATGACAGTGGTGGAGACATGAATGAAAAACTTGTCAATTAATAATAACTCTAATTAACAGCCATGGCAAACATTCTCTATATTACCTAGCTGCGGAACCGTAGCACTTAGGTCCGCAAATATCAGAAAACATTCTCTATATTACCTAGCTGCGGAACCGTAGCCCTTAGGTCGGCAAATATCAGAAAACATTCTCTATACTACCTAGCTGCGGAACCGTAGCCCTTAGGTCGGCAAATATCAGAAAACATTCTCTATACTACCTAGCTGCGGAACCGTAGCCCTTAGGTCGGCAAATATCAGAAAACATTCTCTATACTACCTAGCTGCGGAACCGTAGCCCTTAGGTCGGCAAATATCAGAAAACATTCTCTATATTACCTAGCTGCGGAACCGTAGCCCTTAGGTCGGCAAATATCAGAAAACATTCTCTATACTACCTAGCTGCGGAACCGTAGCCCTTAGGTCGGCAAATATCAGAAAGCATTCTCTATACTACCTAGCTGCGGAATCGTAGCCCTTAGGTCCGCAAATATCACAAAGCATTCTCTATATTACCAAGCGTTATCTAGTACTACCAGATATAGACTAGTGCTTACAGCTGTCATTCACATTTTATAAGCCCAGTAGGAATACAATTTTCATTTCTGACCTAAATAAATGCTCATTAAGCGCCACTAGTGTATTTCCAAAAATCCATCAGGGGTCAACCATTGGGGTTGAGGTAGTTCTAATAATAAAACCCTAAATGCTCGCTTACTCGCAAAGGGTTATAACGGGATGCCATTACACGTAATGGAGCAGCCGCCGAGATTTTTTGCGCTCGCTTACAGAGTTTCTGACGCCTGCATTTATCAATAATAAGACATAACCTGTCCTTTTGTCCATTATTATAACAAGTTTTTATCACCTACCAGTATTTTAGAATGTCATTCCCACAAAATAAAAATCCATGTTTACTAAACTCTCTGAACTTTTTGAATTTCGTCATTTCCCGCCTCACTATTTGGATGTCGATACCATATTTGGCGATTAAGGCGTGAATGTTTACATCAGCCGTCGTAAGCATCGTAGTAAGAAATACCATATTTAGAAAAGCTCCGCCTTCCGTAGTTTCCGGTTATGACAAACGATCGATCAATTTGAACAACGTTGTTGCTACCTTTGAAAAGCATATATTTCTCAGCCAAACCGATTTAACAAGGACTGGGATCATCAGTAATAGTTATAATAAAATGTTTGAAGCGTAAATAGTGAGTTTTTATGTTTCAACTGCAACTTTTTTTTTGCTCCATTGTGACGAATGGGACCGCGTTGTAGCTCTGCCGAGACACAAGTTTGTCACAGGAGCTACATTATTGCAGCTAGGGTTGAGGGTGCTGAGATTTTCTGTTCCGACAGAATTTTTCTTCTTCAAAATTTAAAAAGGGCATGAAGGGAAAAGGATTATATATTGTTTTGGACAAACAGGATACAAAATATTTTATACCCTGAAAATCATCGTCGGTAACCCACGGTTAATTCCGATACGTTCCTCTCTCTCTGTGGGTTACCGACGATGCCTGAAAATAAATTGTGGGTTTCTTGGAGCATGTTGTAAAACATGGAGTGGAGTCTGGAGTTTATTTTGGAGTCATTTTTGGAGTCAATTTTTGAGTGTCTTCCTAATCACACCTTACAGCAGATTCATATCATTACAATCAAAAACCATCAGACACGGGTACAAACCATCGTTTGACCAAATATGGTAAAAATCAATTTTTCTTCTATTTCACATGCATTGATTATTTTTCAAGTTAACATTCCCAGGGTAGAATATTTATAATTAAACTAATTTCACAATTTCTTTGATATAAAAAGGTAAAGATTAAATATCAAAAAGTAAAAAAATGGTAATTGATAAATGAACTACACTTGAAAGTTTAATTCATAGAGCAAAATCCAATAAATTTGAGAAAAGCTTGATATTGATTTTTACCATATTTGGTTTGTGACTGTGTCTGATGGTTTTTGACTGTAATGACACGATCTGTTGTAGTATGTGCTACTAAACGATATCAACATTCAAATTTTACAGGCAACAATTGGATCATAATATTTTTTTTTACATCTAAATGGGGTATTTTTTGTATTTTCATTGTTACGACATTACGAACTGAGTTTCGGTATGCAATAACGGTATACATAGCAGAACACAGGTACCTGGAGACATGTTACTGCAATAACGGTATACATAGCAGAACACAGGTACCTGGAGACATGTTACTGCAATAACGGTATACATAGCAGAACACAGGTACCTGGAGACATGTTACTGCAATAACGGTATATATAGCAGAACACAGGTACCTGGAGACATGAACGGTATACATAGCAGAACACAGGTACCTGGAGACATGTTACTGCAATAACGGTATACATAGCAGAACACAGGTACCTGGAGACAGGTTACTTTACAATAACGGTATACATAGCAGAACACAGGTACCTGGAGACATGTTACTGCAATAACGGTATACATAGCAGAACACAGGTACCTGGAGACAGGTTACTTTACAATAACGGTATACATAGCAGAACACAGGTACCTGGAGACATGTTACTTTACAATAACGGTATACATAGCAGAACACAGGTACCTGGGGACAGGTTACTTTACAATAACGGTATACATAGCAGAACACAGGTACCTGGAGACAGGTTACTTTACAATAACGGTATACATAGCAGAACACAGGTACCTGGAGACATGTTACTGCAATAACGGTATACATAGCAGAACACTGGTACCTGGAGACATGTTACTGCAATAACGGTATACATAGCAGAACACAGGTACCTGGAGACATGTTACTTTCTTACCACCCCCTTTGTTTCTTCATTTTTTTAAGTAATATTTGTTTTCATATTTCTTGTTGATATCATCATATATGTAATACTGTTATATACTTTGCATGACGATTTTATACAGTTTACAGCACAGTCGACCTGTAAAATCAGAAAAATATTCAACTTGTGACTGACAAACACGGATAATTAACTCATGTGCTATATCATTATGTATATGCATTCGTGAATTTTTCCATTGTTCGGTCACTCGTTGAATATTTTCAATATTTGGATTTTACAAGTAGTTGTCCTATATTATTTTCTCCATCTAATAATCCTGGAAACATTCATTGTACTAAGTTTACCAAATTCATTAAGGCAGCAAACATTGAATGTTCATTATCGAGGGGTATTTTCATTAAGGCAGCAAACATTGAATGTTCATTATCGAGGGGTATTTTCATTAAGACAGCAAACATTGAATGTTCATTATCGAGGGGTATTTTCATTAAGGCAGCAAACATTGAATGTTCATTATCGAGGGGTATTTTCATTAAGGCAGCAAACATTGAATGTTCATTATTGAGGGGTATTTTCATTAAGGCAGCAAACATTGAATGTTCATTATTGAGGGGTATTTTCATTAAGGCAGCAAACATTGAATGTTCATTATTGAGGGGTATTTTCATTAAGGCAGCAAGCATTGAATGTTCATTATTGAGGGGTATTTTCATTAAGGCAGCAAACATTGAATGTTCATTATTGAGGGGTATTTTCATTAAGGCAGCAAACATTGAATGTTCATTATTCAGGGGTATTTTCATTAAGGCAGCAAACATTGAATGTTCATTATTCAGGGGTATTTTCATTATGGCAGCAAACATTGAATGTTCATTATTGAGGGGTGTTTTCATGTGCGATCAAAGAAATTTTCATGTGAAAAGAAAGCAAAAATAGATTTTTCAAACATTAAATGGTGGGTGCCTTATTCGTGGGGTACAAATTTATGCATGTACCCCCCCTATTCTCAACCCTTAAAACTCTTTCCGCAATATTTGTTAACTCCTGTATGGAATTCCTACCCCCCCCCCCCCCCCCCCCTTCATCTGTAAGGTATTTAAACCTTAATTACTGTAAGTCTTGCAACCAGATACATAATTTGATGGATTTAATGTGCTGAAAGAAGACACGGCTAAGTTGTATATCGTTGGAAAGAGAAAGACAAATGGCATAAGAATACACTTGTCGTCAAAGTGAAAAACGGCTGCGTGTATCAAATATTTGAGGTCAAAGGTCAGGCTACAGTTTCGTTTAAATGTTGGAGAAGATTAATAAAATAATTCTGTATGTCCTAAAAATTATATAACGTTGAAAATGTTCATTCTGTTTAACATAATATAGTTACCATTGCCATATTTTGTAATTTGATGGAAAAAAATCAAAAGAGCCTCTGAAAATTAGCCTTAATCTTGAACTTTGATATTTTTCGTAAATCTCAACTGACAAGAAGTTAACCCGACCTTGAACTTGACATATTTGCCCTAAATTCATTTTTTAACATAAACAAAAAACAGATTTCACTTTTAACAAAAAAATTAAGAGAGCTCCACAGTAGACCCAAAATCATGGCAATTTAGTGGTTGTGCATTTAATTACAATCGGTGACTGCTTAAGGTTTTTCAGTTATCAATTGAGATAAGAAACCTCAAAATATTAAATAGAATTGGTTTCTACATAAATTAAGCTTATTAAGTCATCGGAGGCGAAGCTTAGGTCTCATAAACACGTACACATGTTACACCAAACAACAAACACTAACACCCTCCATGGCGACCACATGATTGAAATCATGAAAGCTAGTACGTTTGAATTTTGTGGCCTTCTAAGATCAGTAAAAGATTATTTACGATGAATTAAGGATGAAATGATTTCAGATGTACGTTAAGATAAATCATTGAAGTATTAGAGTTTTTTAAGTAATGTGTTATCACAGACTGTATCACAAGATATTTGATGACTTTTCAAAATCACTGGCTTATTAGTACACAGATTACTCAAATAAAGCGACAGTTAGATGCCAGAATTATATGTTCATTTCATCATCACTATCTTCATCTGCAGTGTGAGTCAACGGGTTGCAACATGACATTGACATTGACATACCTCAGTGCAGGTAAGATTTTGTTCAGCACAAACACAACCCTGAGAACACGAAGATTTGCCTTTACATGTACACAGCAAATCTTTCAGAAAATCTGAAAGAAGTCGGAGTAACAAAGTAAACGGGTGACAATCCGTTTTGATCTTCCCAACCAAAGTCTAAGGCGGATTTTTCAGGTGGCTGCGCTGTGTCTGACTTCATCCAGATGTCTGAAGGGAAGCTCTGAGAACATGTTGAACGAATGAAGCTTCACATGGTGGTAACTTTGCCAAGCTTACATCCTTCTGCTTTGCAATCTTTACCCTCAACCTATTTAAATTGTCATGAGCAGATTTCATCTTTCTCTTCTGATCGTATAATCTTGCCACAAAGTTTCTAGAAACGTCTATGGAAGTTTCACTGTCAAGTAGACAAAGCTTGTTCAAGTCAGCGAATTCGTCAATGTTGTCCTTTAGTGTTTTTAGCACGGTTTTCTTTCCTATTCCAAAAAATGAGGATGTGGTGTCGCAACCTATTAAAGCATGCACGGCAGGAAATAACTTGCATACAAGAGGAGCCTGGATATGGCAAATATCATGGACTGGAAGATAGCGACGATCATCCTTTGTTCTTGTAACTGTCCCAGTTTTGAACCAGAGTTCTTTTGTGTTCCTCATTGAAGGAAAGAAATGTATGCAAAGAAGGAGAACATCTGTATCTGGAGACTTGATAAGTATACGACCTTTTACATTCATGTCGCCAAAGCGAGTATCAGCATGAATGGCGTGTAATAGCATACGGGTATTAGCCTCCTCGTGATTGCTGAACAAATCTGGACAATCGCTCACTTTTGAAGGCGTGAAATTCTTTGTAGTTGATGGGTCAGAGAATAAACCAGCAAGATAAAGCTCATCATCAGATGATGTTACTATCGAGGACTGGGAGTGACTCCGTATTACAAAATCGCTAAGGAATTTTAGTAGAGCTTGTTTGTTGGCATTTACTCCAAGAAACTTTTACCAGTCTGGAATTGGCCGACCATCTATCAACTGAAAGACCTTGTGATCATCAAAAGAGCTGGAACGTCTGTCTCGTTCAGCAGATTTAATAGATAACTTTTTATCGTATCTGTCAAATACCCCAACAACAGTTGCAGCACTTGGGACACATTGCTGCTGACATTTAATGAAATGTTCAGCTAAATCACCAAATGTTTTGAATGCTTTAACATTCATGCTCTGTAATATCAAGACTTTCTATGTCGCGTCTTATAATGCTTGAAGCAGAGTGGAGAATCTGCTCTTCTGACATTTCACTACAGGCTGCAGACATGCCTTGTTCAAACTCCGTAACCTTCAAAATAGATTTTAACTTTGCAGCAGCAGTGATTGCATCAGCAATAGTGAGACTAGAACTAAATACAATACTTGACATACCTTGACCTCTCTGAGGATGAATAGTTATTGAGCTGCCGTAGTAACTGGCAAGCTTACATTGGAGCCTAGTTGACTGGTAGTTTTCAGAAACATCTTTTGGTAAAAGTGACTTGTATATTTCAAGAATATGAGATATAAGAAAAGTTTTCTTGTGTACAAAAAGGTCATCACTGATTCTAGAAATAAGACAGTCAAAGGCAACCTCACGAGCTGACTGCTCAGTTTCTTCTTTAAGTGGCGTCGAATGCAATAACAATCTTCTAATGCACCCCGAATGATAAACAGCACTCGCCAGAATATCGGGTTTATTGAGTGTCTTGAGCATCATCAAATCATTGTGCTCTTTTGCACGACTCATTAAGCTATCTAGGCGCTCTGACGATTCAATCTTGTGTAGTTTAAAGTCTCGTTTGAAACTTTTTTTCTTGCATATGAAGCATAAATTCCTATCAATGGAACCGGGTTGAACCACCGATCGGGTCTGAATGACAGCTGAATCGGGAATTTATCCAGTATCCTCATTCTCTTCAAGCTGTGCGAATGGTCTACAGTTGTGTTTGCTAGTATATGTTTTGTAGCATGATCGGTGGTAAAACACTTTTACATTTGGGGACAGTAAGCCATCGACGGACGATAATTCTCCAGTTATTATTTCAAATATATTGTCTCGCCGTACTTTCATAGCTTCAATGAAGCTGTTCTTACTTATACTCCTCATGCAAATCAGGTTTTCAAGGCTCGGACGCTGGCAAAAAACACATTTGTCCCACATAATTGCTGGTCTTCGTCGTTTAGGACTCGACGGCTCAAGCTTTAAAGGGCTGCCAAAACAATGGGTTGATAACAACAAAGACCTATACGACTATTTACATCTGATTGAACAAAATGTCAAACAATAGAAATCAACATCCCAAAACAAGAGAAAAAAATCATCATTTATATCTTGTCAAAATACTATATACAACTTATTTACGCACTAACACAATTTGATTAATGAAACAACGGCAACCGGAATAAATTCGATTCCCAAGTGTTTGATTTGTGTATTTAAAACGCTAATACACAAACTCTAAAATAAACGCATATTTACAAAAATAACTAAGAAAAGTAAATTGTCCTAAAGTAAAATACATTCAAAACAATTGAAATACGACAGTGAAACTACAATTGTGTGTCTAATTTCAACGATAAAGCAAGTTCATAAGTGAACAAATTGTCCTAGTTATTGAACTAATTGAATAACTTATAGACTCGATTGATGGATGGCTATTTTTCCGTAATTACAAAGTGGTAAACAATTATTTTTCTTTGTTGATTTTAAACAAAGCTACTTGATGTTTTACCTTAAAATTTGGCAGGGAATTCGTTAACACAATAATCTTGCATTTTGAATGCAAATCAATGTATCGGGTATAATTTTTTTCGTCCGTTAAGAGAAAAACGCCTATAAACTGACAGTCAATTTTGATCAATGTTTGGAAGTTTAACATTCGATAATGACATGCGTTTTTGCAAAACCAATACATTCATATTCATTTTACATGTTTTCTCATGCAAATAGAATCTTTATTTTATTTATATGTGATACAATGATGCAACGATTTCATTTTCAAATTGACTAGTGAAATACGTGTTTTTGTGGTGGCTCAGTTAACAGACCGATATTGCGCAAACTTACCGCAAAAATCATTGACGACAACTTGAAATGGAAAGAAGACATATTTATCTAAAATTTAACAGATATTGCAGCTGTGTCTTATTTCAGCACATTAAACTCGATAAATATGCGACTTTTCAGTAGCTGGTTGCAAGACTATGTGATATTAGAGTCTCTCTCTATGAAATTCCAACCTCCCCTTAATCAAAAAGATATTAAAACTTTGCCATGATACTTGTGCCCCCCTCTATAAACCTTTATCTGTTAAGATATTCAATAATTGCTCAGTGCTATATTTGCATCTGGGGTCTATGGAATTCTGTTCTCCCCGTTATCTGGATTAAATCACTAGCCACAATATTTGTACTCCCTCTATGAAATTCCAATCCCCTTTACCTTTAATGTATTTAAACCTTTGCCAATATATTTGTACCCCCCTCTTTGAAATTCCTACCCCCTAGTTGTATGATTATCGGACCTGTTAGACCCCTTTATCTGTATAACCATCTGGACACAGGACATTAAAACTTTTTCAATGGTACCATGTAAAATATATCAGTTCAATATTGGCAAGTGATTCAGTAAAAAAGTACCATGATGGAGGCATCATGGTACTTTTTTTACTGAATCACTTGCCAATATTGAACTGATATATTAGGCATCATGGTACTTTTTTACTGAATCACTTGCCAATATTGAACTGATATATTCATTATACTTTGAATCTTCAAAACAAAGGATTAAACTCCTTCATAAATATAATTAAAATATTTATATTCATGTGAATATATTAGGATATAGGTACAAGGCGCAATTACCTATATAGGTAAGACGCCTTCCAAATCTAAATAACAACAACACAAGTGTATATTCATTATTTGTTCATTAGAACCATTTTTAGAACTGAGGAGAGACGACCTCCAACTATTTTTAATTCATTACTCCTTTTTTGTGTCTGTTTTGTATTGTTATATGTGGGCAATATTGAATTTAAAATCGACTCCAAAAATGGCTCCAAAATTGACTCCAAATTTAACTCCAAACTCCACTCCAAAAAAAAAAAGACTCCAGACTCCACTCCATGTTTTACAACATGCTGACATCATTCTATTTTCAGGAAGTCATACATACACTAGAAAGAAAAGCATAAGTTCAGTTTATTGTGAAAATAATTTTGTAAAAGTTAAACTAGCTACACTAGAGACAGACTAGTCTTTAGGAAAGGGTAAGTCAACATTTGATAAAAATAGACAATGTTTTAATTATTATCATTCAATGAGGTGTCAAAAGAGTTAAGGACAGGGGTCAGTAAAAGTTATTTAAACGTAACTTGATGGGCGTAACGAAAGTAGGGCATCCTGTCGATAACATTTGGTGTGGTTTCCCACTTTAGTTGTCAATTGTCTATATTTTATTTGTAGAAATTTATTGAACAATTTTGGAAATATGTCTGACATTATCGTAGTCGGAGAACTGACTTTATAATGTGTGAATGTTCGTGATCTACTTTCACTTTATGTTCTTTGTTATGATATTTACGATTAAGTGTCGTAAATGGATATTTCCAAAATATTAATAATTTCTTTTATTGTTTTTCTTTATTTTCTGGACATTTTCATTAACCTGTTTAAATATGTTAAATAGTATTGTCCATTTAGAATTAACTTTTATTCGTCGTCATGGCCCTTGTCGGTAACCATGTTAAATATATAATAAATATTTTTAGAATGTAAATTAACTTATTTAGATAAGAGTTGTCTTTCTTTTGTTGGCAATTAAAAAGAAATAATGTACGGAAGCCACAGTTCACATCGGTTTTAGTGGGTTCGTGTTGTTCATGTTGTCCAATAAAACGTCGTTTTTAGTTCCATGTTGTGAAGTCAGTTACGATTTCCGCGTAAAAACATCTTTACTCCCATTTGTTTTGGATGGGGTCCTGTTTTATCTTTGTTTTTTGTATTTATTTACGTATACTGTACTACACGATTTCCATATATCATGTTATAGTCGCTACACTTAACAGTAACACGACAGGGTCCACTACTCGAACAAGAACTGCTTATAATTCCGGAGCACCTGAGTTTACACCCTCGGTTTTAGTGAGGCTCGTATCGCTCAATCACAGGTTTTCTATGTAGTGTTTTGTAGATCATTCAGTGTTTTTCCTTTCCCGTTTATCCATTGAATTCTACGGTTTCTGTTATCTTCGAACATTTGTTGTTGGAAATGTTAACACGTATTTTCGTAAATTTAATATTATGCATTAGAGCCATATACATGTTATATGCTAAAACTAAAAAAATCTTCCAATCATGAGATTGAATGTAAGAACAATATCATGTACGTATAATTCCATGTTGTACATGATTGGCCGTAGGATAAATAACTGTCACTTTTAACTCGTTTTATGCGTACATATGCTTTTTAGCTCACCTGGCCATGAGCTTTTGTCATGGGTAAGCGTCCGTCGTCCGTCCGTCCGTTAGCTTTTCACATTTAAATCTTCTTCTCTGAAACCACTAAACAGATTTGAACCAAACTTGCCAGAAATGTTCATTGGATGGTCCTCTACCAGATTTGTGTTTTTGGTGCTGATTTAAAATTCAACATGGCTGCCAGGGTCCATAATGTGTTCTCATTGGCTGAAATTTTAAAAATCTTCTTGTCAGAAACCACCTTGCAGCAGCAGTGATTGCATCAGCAATAGTGAGACTAGAACTAAATACAATACTTGACATACCTTGACCTCTCTGAGGATGAATAGTTATTGAGCTGCCGTAGTAACTGGCAAGCTTACATTGGAGCCTAGTTGACTGGTAGTTTTCAGAAACATCTTTTGGTAAAAGTGACTTGTATATTTCAAGAATATGAGATATAAGAAAAGTTTTCTTGTGTACAAAAAGGTCATCACTGATTCTAGAAATAAGACAGTCAAAGGCAACCTCACGAGCTGACTGCTCAGTTTCTTCTTTAAGTGGCGTCGAATGCAATAACAATCTTCTAATGCACCCCGAATGATAAACAGCACTCGCCAGAATATCGGGTTTATTGAGTGTCTTGAGCATCATCAAATCATTGTGCTCTTTTGCACGACTCATTAAGCTATCTAGGCGCTCTGACGATTCAATCTTGTGTAGTTTAAAGTCTCGTTTGAAACTTTTTTTCTTGCATATGAAGCATAAATTCCTATCAATGGAACCGGGTTGAACCACCGATCGGGTCTGAATGACAGCTGAATCGGGAATTTATCCAGTATCCTCATTCTCTTCAAGCTGTGCGAATGGTCTACAGTTGTGTTTGCTAGTATATGTTTTGTAGCATGATCGGTGGTAAAACACTTTTACATTTGGGGACAGTAAGCCATCGACGGACGATAATTCTCCAGTTATTATTTCAAATATATTGTCTCGCCGTACTTTCATAGCTTCAATGAAGCTGTTCTTACTTATACTCCTCATGCAAATCAGGTTTTCAAGGCTCGGACGCTGGCAAAAAACACATTTGTCCCACATAATTGCTGGTCTTCGTCGTTTAGGACTCGACGGCTCAAGCTTTAAAGGGCTGCCAAAACAATGGGTTGATAACAACAAAGACCTATACGACTATTTACATCTGATTGAACAAAATGTCAAACAATAGAAATCAACATCCCAAAACAAGAGAAAAAAATCATCATTTATATCTTGTCAAAATACTATATACAACTTATTTACGCACTAACACAATTTGATTAATGAAACAACGGCAACCGGAATAAATTCGATTCCCAAGTGTTTGATTTGTGTATTTAAAACGCTAATACACAAACTCTAAAATAAACGCATATTTACAAAAATAACTAAGAAAAGTAAATTGTCCTAAAGTAAAATACATTCAAAACAATTGAAATACGACAGTGAAACTACAATTGTGTGTCTAATTTCAACGATAAAGCAAGTTCATAAGTGAACAAATTGTCCTAGTTATTGAACTAATTGAATAACTTATAGACTCGATTGATGGATGGCTATTTTTCCGTAATTACAAAGTGGTAAACAATTATTTTTCTTTGTTGATTTTAAACAAAGCTACTTGATGTTTTACCTTAAAATTTGGCAGGGAATTCGTTAACACAATAATCTTGCATTTTGAATGCAAATCAATGTATCGGGTATAATTTTTTTCGTCCGTTAAGAGAAAAACGCCTATAAACTGACAGTCAATTTTGATCAATGTTTGGAAGTTTAACATTCGATAATGACATGCGTTTTTGCAAAACCAATACATTCATATTCATTTTACATGTTTTCTCATGCAAATAGAATCTTTATTTTATTTATATGTGATACAATGATGCAACGATTTCATTTTCAAATTGACTAGTGAAATACGTGTTTTTGTGGTGGCTCAGTTAACAGACCGATATTGCGCAAACTTACCGCAAAAATCATTGACGACAACTTGAAATGGAAAGAAGACATATTTATCTAAAATTTAACAGATATTGCAGCTGTGTCTTATTTCAGCACATTAAACTCGATAAATATGCGACTTTTCAGTAGCTGGTTGCAAGACTATGTGATATTAGAGTCTCTCTCTATGAAATTCCAACCTCCCCTTAATCAAAAAGATATTAAAACTTTGCCATGATACTTGTGCCCCCCTCTATAAACCTTTATCTGTTAAGATATTCAATAATTGCTCAGTGCTATATTTGCATCTGGGGTCTATGGAATTCTGTTCTCCCCGTTATCTGGATTAAATCACTAGCCACAATATTTGTACTCCCTCTATGAAATTCCAATCCCCTTTACCTTTAATGTATTTAAACCTTTGCCAATATATTTGTACCCCCCTCTTTGAAATTCCTACCCCCTAGTTGTATGATTATCGGACCTGTTAGACCCCTTTATCTGTATAACCATCTGGACACAGGACATTAAAACTTTTTCAATGGTACCATGTAAAATATATCAGTTCAATATTGGCAAGTGATTCAGTAAAAAAGTACCATGATGGAGGCATCATGGTACTTTTTTTACTGAATCACTTGCCAATATTGAACTGATATATTAGGCATCATGGTACTTTTTTACTGAATCACTTGCCAATATTGAACTGATATATTCATTATACTTTGAATCTTCAAAACAAAGGATTAAACTCCTTCATAAATATAATTAAAATATTTATATTCATGTGAATATATTAGGATATAGGTACAAGGCGCAATTACCTATATAGGTAAGACGCCTTCCAAATCTAAATAACAACAACACAAGTGTATATTCATTATTTGTTCATTAGAACCATTTTTAGAACTGAGGAGAGACGACCTCCAACTATTTTTAATTCATTACTCCTTTTTTGTGTCTGTTTTGTATTGTTATATGTGGGCAATATTGAATTTAAAATCGACTCCAAAAATGGCTCCAAAATTGACTCCAAATTTAACTCCAAACTCCACTCCAAAAAAAAAAAGACTCCAGACTCCACTCCATGTTTTACAACATGCTGACATCATTCTATTTTCAGGAAGTCATACATACACTAGAAAGAAAAGCATAAGTTCAGTTTATTGTGAAAATAATTTTGTAAAAGTTAAACTAGCTACACTAGAGACAGACTAGTCTTTAGGAAAGGGTAAGTCAACATTTGATAAAAATAGACAATGTTTTAATTATTATCATTCAATGAGGTGTCAAAAGAGTTAAGGACAGGGGTCAGTAAAAGTTATTTAAACGTAACTTGATGGGCGTAACGAAAGTAGGGCATCCTGTCGATAACATTTGGTGTGGTTTCCCACTTTAGTTGTCAATTGTCTATATTTTATTTGTAGAAATTTATTGAACAATTTTGGAAATATGTCTGACATTATCGTAGTCGGAGAACTGACTTTATAATGTGTGAATGTTCGTGATCTACTTTCACTTTATGTTCTTTGTTATGATATTTACGATTAAGTGTCGTAAATGGATATTTCCAAAATATTAATAATTTCTTTTATTGTTTTTCTTTATTTTCTGGACATTTTCATTAACCTGTTTAAATATGTTAAATAGTATTGTCCATTTAGAATTAACTTTTATTCGTCGTCATGGCCCTTGTCGGTAACCATGTTAAATATATAATAAATATTTTTAGAATGTAAATTAACTTATTTAGATAAGAGTTGTCTTTCTTTTGTTGGCAATTAAAAAGAAATAATGTACGGAAGCCACAGTTCACATCGGTTTTAGTGGGTTCGTGTTGTTCATGTTGTCCAATAAAACGTCGTTTTTAGTTCCATGTTGTGAAGTCAGTTACGATTTCCGCGTAAAAACATCTTTACTCCCATTTGTTTTGGATGGGGTCCTGTTTTATCTTTGTTTTTTGTATTTATTTACGTATACTGTACTACACGATTTCCATATATCATGTTATAGTCGCTACACTTAACAGTAACACGACAGGGTCCACTACTCGAACAAGAACTGCTTATAATTCCGGAGCACCTGAGTTTACACCCTCGGTTTTAGTGAGGCTCGTATCGCTCAATCACAGGTTTTCTATGTAGTGTTTTGTAGATCATTCAGTGTTTTTCCTTTCCCGTTTAGCCATTGAATTCTACGGTTTCTGTTATCTTCGAACATTTGTTGTTGGAAATGTTAACACGTATTTTCGTAAATTTAATATTATGCATTAGAGCCATATACATGTTATATGCTAAAACTAAAAAAATCTTCCAATCATGAGATTGAATGTAAGAACAATATCATGTACGTATAATTCCATGTTGTACATGATTGGCCGTAGGATAAATAACTGTCACTTTTAACTCGTTTTATGCGTACATATGCTTTTTAGCTCACCTGGCCATGAGCTTTTGTCATGGGTAAGCGTCCGTCGTCCGTCCGTCCGTTAGCTTTTCACATTTAAATCTTCTTCTCTGAAACCACTAAACAGATTTGAACCAAACTTGCCAGAAATGTTCATTGGATGGTCCTCTACCAGATTTGTGTTTTTGGTGCTGATTTAAAATTCAACATGGCTGCCAGGGTCCATAATGTGTTCTCATTGGCTGAAATTTTAAAAATCTTCTTGTCAGAAACCACCTCCAATTGAATTGTTACTTTGCGGGAATGATCATTGGGTATTCCTGTACTAAACTTGTGAATCGTTTGCCGATCGGAAATTCAAGATGGCCGCCATGACTCGACTTAGTTTAACATTGGACCCTATGGGAATTTCACATTTTCATCTTTTTTTCTGAAACCACAAAGCGGATTTGAACCAAACTTGGCAGAAATGTTCATTGGATGGTCATATACAAATATCTTTTGTTGGCGCTGATCGGAAATCCAACATGGCTGCCAGGGCCCATAATGTGTTCTGATTGGTCGAAAATTTTAAAATCTTCTTGTTAGAAACCACTAAGCCAATTGAATTGTGACTTTGTAGGAATGATCATTGGGTGGTCCTGTACTAAACTTGTGAATCGTTTTCTGATCGGAAATTCAAGATGGCAACCATGACTCGACTTCGTTTTAACATAGGATCCTATTGAAAAAATGTTTAAAAGTCTTCTCCTCTGAAACCAGTAAGTCAATTTAAAGCAAACATGGCATGAATGGTCCTTAGGTGGTCAACTTTCAAAATTATGTCCTGTGACCCCGACTTCCATCCAAGATGGCCGCCTTCAGCGGACATAGTTTTAACATAGGACCATATGGTAAAAAATGTTTTAAAATCTTATATAGCAAACATGTCATTGATGATCCTTAGGTGGTCAACTTCCAAAATTGTGTTCAGTGACCCCGATCTCGGTTCAAGATGGCCGCTGTCAGCAGACATAGTTTTAGCATAGGACCCTATGGGAAAATTGTTTAAAAGTCTTCTTCTCTGAAACCTGTCAGCCAATTTAAAGCAATCATGGCATGGATGGTCCTTGGGTAGTATGCTTTCAAAATTGTGTCCGGTGACCACGACCTCCATCCAAAATGGCTGCCATGAGCAGACATAGTTTTAACATAGAACCCTATGGCAGTATGGGATTTGAATAGTAACTTAGATGTATTCGGCATGCAGACATTCTTAAGAGGACTTATTTATGTCAGGTAAGCGATACAGGCTCACCTGAGCATCTAGATTATCTTTTGTCGCCAATACTGTCGTACTTTCCCGTTTTTGTGGTGGTCACTGGTCGATGGGTAAACTAGGGTAGTCCTGTCAGATCGGTAATTACAAAAAGAATCTTCTCACACTTTCCCTTTTCGTTAGTGCAATAAAATACTTGACATGAAGTCATAATGATTTTGTAAATATCAAAAGATAAATATACGACGTTATTTTACGATTTATATAATTTTCAATGATAAAACTGCAACTGATCAATGCTGCTATAACATACTATACCGATTGTATAACGTGACGGCTCTTTCGGAATAGCTTTAACTGCAGGTATAATCCGAGAATGGAATATGCCTTTTGTCTCCTCACATTGGAGAGTTACGAAAAATGGTGATCCCCATTATTTGGTGCTACATGCCACTTCAATGACCAAATTCTACCTTACGGTGAAATGTCTTTTATTTACTGTTTAAATCTTCACGCTAATTTGTTAAGACCATGGCGTTTTCCGTTAATCTCTTGCAGAGATTGTACAATATTTCGTCAACGAATGTGTCGTCTAGGTTACCTTTCTCTAGAATCTGAGTAAAAATATACAGCAATAGTACTTTCATTTCAGGCGAGAAGAAATGCCTAAACAATATGTGGATAATGCTATGAATAGGAGCATTGGGCGAGTAGGGATGACTCATGGTAGCATGCCCGTGTCACGCTCAAGTGGAAGTGGAGCGGAAGGTTCACCCAGCACCAAGACGTATGTTGACAACTCGTACAATAAAACACTTGGTAGAGTCGGAATGGAACATGGTTCTATGGTTGTTTCAAAAGGTTGCAACACGCCAATGAGCAGAGGTCACAAGAGTTTGAACAACGACAGTGGTTTTTGTAGTCCGTCTGTGGCCCCCAAAGGAAAGGTCTACAAGGACAATCCTTTGAATCGTCGATTAAATAGAGTTGGTTTGCCTCATGGTGCTGCCGTACATTCACTGGTTAATCGATCACAGAGACAACCAGCAGTTCCACCTAAGACGTATGTGGATAATCCCTTCAACAGATCCGTCGGCAGAGTAGGTAAACCCATGGGGTCGATGCCAATATCAAAGAGGAGTAAGATAACATACAGTGCATCAGATATTTTCAATCAACTTAAGCGAAATCCGGTAAGTTTTTATTTGCATTGTGTCATTTGTATAACTACAATGTATTGAATTAGTAAAATCTTGTAATGGAATTCAGTATACAAATAGACTCAATTTTCATATTTGAAGTGAAATATAAGGTTAGAGAGTTGTAAAAAATCAGGGATGTTATTATGTTGCTTTTAGTCAAAACTTATTGTTGATATTTAGGAATTTTTTTTTTGAAGTAAATTCAATACGGGTACCAGCTAATGTGTAGGTTAAGACTGGGGACCGTGATTTTATCCGGATACTCCAGTTTCCTCCACCAATAAAAATGACCGACACGATATAATTGAAATATTGTATAAAGTGGCGTTGAAACCAAGACTGAGGAAGTTAACGGATATTATAGTGTTTAGTCCGTTGAAAACAGTAAAATTGTATCAAAATCTAAAAATATATTTCACTATACAAAATCGATATTGTATTCGGGGAATTTTTGCATATTATGATGTAATTCAATGTAGTTAGTGGAGTATGGTGAGTGTATAATACCATTATGATGTAATCCAACTATGACGTCTTGAATGGCTTCATAAACTGTGTAAAAGAGATAGACATATAGAGCCAAACTCATTTCAAAGCAAGAAAAGTTTGAAGATTCCAAAATGGCAATTAGAAGACGTAACCGAAAGGACAGACAATATAATATATCGACTGAGAGATATATACTCCATATGCAGGTGATGCTGGAATGTTACTACATATAAATGGTGTAGGTCAAGGCATGAAGGAGAGCTAACTGTTTCTGTAGTATTCTGTATCTTAAGTTCAGTAGATGCGATCAACATAATCATTTAGTGAAAGGTCGTCATCTATCCACACTAATATTTAATATTTATTAGCTTAAGCATATTTGAGAAAAAGGATTATTTTGTTTTCCTCCACCAAAATCAGAATATTTTTTTTAGGAAAAAACCATAACCCCCCCCCCCCCTCTGGAAGTTAAATGGTCCGTCCCTTAAACAAACTTATGAAGTGTTCTCTCAGATATACAATAAGTTTCAACATTATTTGATTGAGCATGCATGTATATGAATATTTCTGACATTAATATGTGTAAATTGAACAAAAACAGAGAATGAAGAAAGGAGTGAAAGAGAGAGAGGGGTTGGTGGTGATGATGTGTTTGATTGTTCTCTTGATCAACTACTAGATAACAAGAAACTTTTCAGACCTCTTTATATATTCAAGCACATGCTTATATGTATATTAGTGTTGATAGTAAATAGTAAATATACGTTGATGGAGACAAGTGCCTGTGATTATAGCCCTCTTACTACTGTCAACGTCTGTTTAAATTTGAAGAATACTTAATTTCGTTCGATTTCTGATAATTTTAAGACAATGATTCTTCTTAGTTTTACAAATGCTCTCTCTCCATGTGAGATATCCGATGTTCGCATTATAGAGAAAAACATTTCAAAGCATGTATATTTTTTTTAGGAATACGAGCCAGACTTTTCAACGATGGATATTGATGAAGAACAACAACAGGAAGCATGTGATATTGCTGTAAGCCTTCTTAATAGAATGGAGGAGGTGTTGAAATGGCAAGACGAATCAGATACAACAGACGAGCCGCAGACATCAGAGCACGTGCTGGAGAATTTCCGTGGAATTTTCAAAATTGATTTCGATGAAATTGAGCTCAAGCAGAAGATTGGTTCGGGAGGGTTCAGCGACGTGCATTTTGCAAAATGGAAAGGAACGATAGTTGCGGCGAAGGTGCTCCGTGTTCAGAGAGTATCTAAGCGTAGACTAAAAGAATTTACGGACGAAATATTTGTTCTTTGTAAATTAGACCATCCTAACATTGTAAAGTTTATAGGCGCCTCGGTTATCACTCCTAATCTCTGTATTCTAATTGAATACATGCAAATGAGTCTGTTTGACGCATTACACATGAAGGACGATGTAGAATTCTCAGAGAAGGAGAAAATTACAATTATACAGCACACAGCACAGGGACTGCAGTACCTTCACGATTCTAACATCGCTCACTGCGATATGAAATCACAGAACATTCTACTTAACTACAAGCCTGATGATGAAATACCGGTACTTGTGGTTAAAATTACAGATTTCGGACTTAGCATGATGAAAGATATCACTGACACATCATCATCTGAAGGAGGCGAATATGTCAGGAACATCGGAACTCCTCGATATTCATCACCAGAGAATCTCCGAGGAGAGTTGCTGAATGTAAAAAGCCTCATGATGTCTGATATATATTCATATTCATTGGTGGTGTTCGAGGTCATATGTGAAGACGAGCCGTTTTATAATCTTAATTATCAGCAACTAAAGAAACAAGTGGGTGAACTACACTTATTACCGAACATACCATCTGACATTTCGATAAGCCCATCAGTATTCCTTCTCATGAAGAAATGTTGGGATCGTGATGCCAGAAAACGCCCAACCGCCAAACAATTTGTAGACCAAGCATTACGCATTGATCATCTTTACGAACAAAACTAAACCAGATCAGTGTTAAAAGTTGATTTGTATGATCCGAGATATTTACAATGAATGTGACATTGCAGTGTGAATACATTTGTAAATAATTTGTTATACCAAAAACGTTCAGTAGTAGTAGTAGTAGTACTGATCGAGGACCAATTATCGCCATTTTTTTTTATTTTTTTTTATCAGATTGTTTCTATGTAGTCCATTACACCCCTTCAAGCGCCTCGTAATTTTGAATGTTACATTGGATGGAAAAATAAATGATTGTTATGCCCATGCTGGTATCAGGGACCCTTTGTAAAGTTGTTGATTTTTGTCACAAATGTTGACCCGATTGGGGTTTTACCTGGTTTCTTTTGAATTAGCCAAGATACTAATGTAGGATTTTGCTGTCTGATTTGTCACCATTTATTATTGTCGTCTGCAAAAAATGACCCGAAAATTCGTGTGCGCTCGCCAGTAACGTGCAAGTTGGCGATAATTGGTCCTGGACCAGTAAAGTCATACAATCAATAATTGTTTTTTTCATCCATTTTGTTTATAGTCCATAAGATAAACATTCTGGGGGGGAGGAGCGTTTTAGATTGAGATATCTTCCACTTAAAATGAAATTTAAGTGCCCGAGATGAGGGTTAGTCCGAAAAATGGTCCGAAATTTTTTTTTGGGCCAGTAAAAAATTAGAGTCACTGGTCCAAATGGCAAAATGGTGGCCCAAACATTTGTGAGATTTTTTTTTTAATGAAAAAAAGACATCAGATATCAATATATAAACAGTCTTCAGATTAATTGTTTTTTAACAATAACATTAAAATTAATTCTTTCACTAGTCTCATGGGTGGGGGGGGCTCTTCAAGGTAATTTTAGTAGGTACAGGTGTGCAGCTGAAATTGCGTAAACACTCCAATGCATATATTGCTATCAAATGAAACCTGAATTAACTTGTTACAACCTTGACGCCATTGGCTAGGGTGGTCTTAAGAAACGATGCTAGTCCATCGGATGGGGACAATAAAAGGCTGGTTTGTGGAGATCAATGTCATGATCACATTAAAGATATCAGGAAAAGAGTAGACTAATGCTACAACAAGGACCGCTCTTGCACTCCCATGAGAGTGACATCACTTGTTTCAATCCACTATGAAGAAGTGATTTTAAAGTAAAATAACCTCTCAGTTCGAGGTAATGTCAGTTGGTTATTCATTCCAAACAAGTATCTCACTTTGTTGAAATAACAAACGGTGCTGTCATTTTCTGTTATATAAACAACTGTTAACTTTTCCTGTTATTTTTTAATTTGTAAACAAAAGTTCTGGTTCCAAAAAAGAAAACCACTCCCAATTGTCATTAAAATGTAGCCGTGTATACATGAACTATGACAAGTTTAAAAGAAGTGACAGGCCAGATCGTTTCCATAGTTTGACATTACTGTCAACGATTTTCTCTCGGCCGTTGTTGGGGGAAAGTTTTTCAATGATTACCTAAGGATTGACACAAAAAGGTTTCCGATTTCTGTAAAATGAAATTCGTACATGTACATTTTGCAGCAGATTGAATGAATAAATTTCCGAACCATGGAAGATACCAGATCGCAAACATTAAAAGTTGACAGAATTATCTTTATTGCTCACAACTTTCCACTTCGTCCGTGAATTTTAACAATTTTAATAAGTAAGTCATAAAGAAACAAAAAAAATACACGTTTCTTTTCTAATATTTAGTGAATACTTGTGTATTACATGAAAACGTGTAGGAAACGTGTATTGATTGGCTCGATAAAAATACATAATTGGGGAGAACAGTAAATTACATTAGCTGTGTATTCATTGGCTACAAAAATGTATTTGGACCAATCGCTGTGCTCGTAACAAACCGTTTTCGACTAGAACAGAAGAGTTATCTACCGTTGAAGTTAGAGTTTATGTCCGATTTCGGTCAAGCAAAAATTTTTAACGGTCTTTTAGACAATCGCCCAAACGTTTTTTGTTGGGCCAGTGATTACCTAATTTGGAACAGCTTTTGGTCGCCCGAATAAGATATTAGTCGCATTTGGCGACTGGGCGACCGTCCATTTCAGGCACTGAATTATTATTTTACCATCATTACACTTTGTTCTATGGGGGAAATTTCGGAGGATTTTCATTTTCATCTATATTTTTGCATAGACATAACCACCATTGCTTTATCATTTTAATACTCATATTAAAATAATACCTGATTTAAAATTATAATTATAATTTATTGTAGCCATAAAGATGTTACGGCATGTTTACTACAATATACACCTTGTATGTTTTCCCAATTAAAGAATGTATTATTAATCTGCAATGAGAAACCCCTTCTTCTTCTTTAGATATACAGTACTCCTTCAAGACGTTGAAGATTAAGTACTGTTGCATGCGTGGGTATTTACAAAAATATTTACATACATTTCATGAAAATGAAATAAAGTGAAATCAAAAGTGTGAATATGGCTCTCAATAAAGTGTCATGTACTGGAAAAATCCATGAAATCTATGAGTTTAGTATTTTTACCTCCTAATTGATTGTAAGTAAACTCCTAGTATAAAGATACAACTAACAGGGTTTGAGATATTTAATCAAATTCTATTGACCATGACATGTCACAGTAGTATAGTGGACATCGACATGTCACAGTAGTATAGTGGACATCGACATGTCACAGTAGTATAGTGGACGTCGACATGTCACAGTAGTATAGTGAACGTCGACATGTCACAGTAGTATAGTGGACGTCGACATGTCACAGTAGTATAGTGGACGTCGACATGTCACAGTAGTATAGTGGACGTCGACATGTCACAGTAGTATAGTGGACGTCGACATGTCACAGTAGTATAGTGGACGTCGACATGTCACAGTAGTATAGTGGACGTCGACATGTCACAGTAGTATAGTGGACGTCGACATGTCACAGTAGTATAGTGGACGTCGACATGTCACAGTAGTATAGTGGACGTCGACATGTCACAGTATAGTGGACGTCGACATGTCACAGTAGTATAGTGGACCTCGACATGTCACAGTAGTATAGTGGACGTCGACATGTCACAGTAGTATAGTGGACGTCGACATGTCACAGTAGTATAGTGGACGTCGACATGTCACAGTAGTATAGTGGACGTCGACATGTCACAGTAGTATAGTGGACGTCGACATGTCACAGTAGTGGACGTCGACATGTCACAGTAGTATAGTGGACGTCGACATGTCACAGTAGTATAGTGGACGTCGACATGTCACAGTAGTATAGTGGACGTCGACATGTCACAGTAGTATAGTGGACGTCGACATGTCAGTAGTATAGTGGACGTCGACATGTCACAGCAGTGTGGGAAACGACCGCTCGCCAACTCGCCAAAGGCGAGTGGAAATTTCAGGTGGCGAGTAAGATCCACTTTATACTCGCTGGTCAGGCGAGTAACAGTTGTAAGGCGAGTAGGAACATGAAAACGCTTGCCACGATAACTGGTTACAGCTTTAAAATATCATAGCTCCCAAACAGTTAAATGTTCTGTTAACTGTAGTGTACATGTCATTTATCCAACATTTTATTAATCATTGTAATCGATTAGAAAACATTCCGCCATGAGTCATGACACTTCATTTCTGTCAACAGAAAAGTTAAGTATACAATCCCGACCCCGCATAATTTTGCCAAGGTCGATTTCACGATTAAATGAAATATTGTTTCATTACAAATAGATGTGATGACTTTAAAAATTAATGCAAATAAAATAATTTGGTTTTGAAATATTTCAAACGAATTCGTATCGAAAACCTACGTGAAAACATAAAGTTAAATATGTGTCGCAACCGGGTTTGACATACATGTTTTATACCGCGCATTAAAACTTAAAAGACGAAGACAACGAAATTGAGGAAGAAGAGATCAACGCAGCTCTTATTGTTTATTTGATATTTGTTGGCGAGTTTAAAAAAAATTTCACTCGCCAAACATGGCGAGCTCTATTTCATTTTGGCGAGTACTTGTTTCAGTCCACTCGCCATTTTGGCGAGTGTTTGAAAAAAATGGTTTCCCACACTGCACAGTAGTATAGTGGACGTCGACATGTCACAGTAGTATAGTGGACGTCGACATGTCACAGTAGTATAGTGGACGTCGACATGTCACAGTAGTATAGTGGACGTCGACATGTCACAGTAGTATAGTGGACGTCGACATGTCAGTAGTATAGTGGACGTCGACATGTCACAGTAGTATAGTGGACGTCGACATGTCACAGTATAGTTAGGGAGGACAAACGTAGTCGTCGATAGCGTTATTATTTTCTGTCGGAGTAGAAAAACCCGAATTTTCACCTTTTTCATTTCATTAGAAAAACACCTAAAATTTATTATTTCGTGATAAAAAATATATCAGATAAAACTTGAAAACTAGAACTTTATTAATTTGGTAGTTATAAGCATTAAAAATATGATTGGGTACTACTACTGAACGTCCAAAGTGAAGTCGTTTCGAGAAAATCGGACGCCATCTTGATTTATGTGTCAACGAACAGCCCATTTTCAAAAATAATTCCGGGAGCTATCCCTGGACCAATATTCTTCATGCATGGCTTAAAATTTGCAGAAAGTCTTCAATTTTACCAATCCGATTGTTAAGAATTTTTTAAAAGTCAAAATCGTAACGTAAAATATAAAAGTTTACAAACATTGTTTTAAACTCGTTTACCGCTTTTCCGCAAAAAGTTAACAGTCAGATATCAATAATCTGAACCTTCCTCTAAAGATATGCCGCCAAGGTTTCAATGGATAAGCAGTAATAGCTCCCGGAAATCATTGGATGTTCGGTCCATATTTTCCGACTTTGCAATCAGAGTTGAGCGGGAAGAGTTATCGGACGTTGTGTGGCGCATGACCGAAATGTATGTCTTCCGCCATCTTGGCCAGGACAATTTCAGAGTTGTACCAAAGAAAAATGGAATTTACCGACGTATTGTTCTACCAATTGATACAATAATTATCTAGCATTGATGTATTCAGACCACGGAGGTCAATCATGCACGGTAAGTAACAAAACTTCTTCTAAAATATAGTTGTATTCTCAAAAGAAATATCGTTTTCAACCGGATCAAATGGGGGTTAATTTTGAAAACAAAAGATGCACAAAAATCGCACAGAAACTTTACACGAACTGAATAAATATATATCTTTGCTTCGATAAGTGAAAAAGAGATGGGATTTAATTCACGATTTTATTATTTTACTCGAAAAATGGCGAAAACGGCAAGCATCAATATAAAGTTGTCAAATTCTCCCAATCTATAAATAACTTTATCCAAGCAGAGCTTTGGTGACGTAATCATGGCTGTTCGGAAATTATCGGGATTTATTAATACATCTATATAAAGGAGTTGTTCCGGTATTCTTTGATATTTTAAGAAAAGGGGGGATCTTTTGTGAAATGTTCAAGATTTTTTATATTTTTTGGTTTTAAATGAAATTTGTCTACATGAAAACTTTTTAGGCATTTCTCATTAAGTTCCTAGTGTATATTGTAGCAATACATAGGACAATTGTTTTTAAATACTAAAATAGTAACATGAATTTCCATGCAACATTTTTGAACAATTTATTTAAATTGTTATAAAACATAATTATTATGTTTCAGTGCTATTAGGGAAGCTTTATGAAATATATGCTTAATGCATACATTACAGTATGTGAATGTATTAACATTCTGGCTATATACAATGTAATCAGTGGCAGTGCATGTGATATGCTAAGTTTAATTAATTACATTTTTTTCATTACACCATTACTGTATGCAAACTTGTTTGGTATGACAGAACATTTATGATGCATGCAGCAAACATTTCTGGAATAATGCTATTTTTCATATAGAATCTATTTGCCACCAAGCATATATGCATAAAGATAATTTATAGTCGGAAGAGTGCATTGTATTAAAGCTTTTTTTCATTTGTACATGTATGATAAACTATTTCTGGAAAAGATAAATTATTTTTAATTCTTTATTTTTATTCTGTATAACATATTTTAAATGTTTATTTTTATTTTACAGGTGTGATCGTGGCATCTCAGTAGATCATTAAGAGTTTTAAATCATTAAAATGACACTTCTGAAAGTTGATGCTGTTGATTATGATTCAGTTAATCAAATATGCATTGGATATGCATAGGATCACAAAACACACAATTTAAAGAAATCACAAAGATTTCATTTGGAATAAGTTGGTCATGAACTGGGACACAGCACTATTTGTAGTCGTCAAATGTAAAATTATAGTATATAAAGGAAAAGAGAGTGACATTGAAGACTGTTATGAATTAAGATAATAGTAGAAGATAACAGTTTATTGATTTGTGACAATAAAAATGATAACTTTGAAAATTTGGGACTTTCTAATCGCATGAACTGTTAGCTTAAATCAGCTAAAATTGTCAAATTTGAGGTTTTTCTCAGACAAAAAAATGAAAATAATGTATGAAATGTGCTAATTAAATGTTTAAAAGATAAAATAACTTCAAGGCTGGCTTATAAATTGTACAGAGAACATATCTGATAATCCAAATAAGACTTTTCATGGAAAACGGGGCCATAATTGAAATATTATTTATACTAAATTTCCAGGTAGAGGGCTAATGAACCAGGACATAGTTCATACCAGTGTCAGAATTAGGGTTGCTGATAGTTTTCTCCTTGTAGTATACAGTTATAGGATCAAAATAATACCAAACACTTGAACATTTAATATTATAATATTCAACAATTATTGAAATTGTATCAATTTCGGGAATTATCTGAAATTTTGATTGAACAAAGAAAATTGACCTTTTCAATGGAAAAAATGGCAGTTTTTACACAAACTGTAATAATAACTTCATTGATGTATGGATATTGAGGTTGTTTACCATAAAAATATCAATTTGAGCATACAAAATATAATTAATTCCCTAAAATAGCTTATTTTTACACTTTACGGAGCTCAAAATATTAAGCTGCGGCGTATATAATTCTGGCACTACAGACTTTGAGAATTTTTTTTGCTGATAAATATAGGTGTTCCCTGTTAGAGGGTTCTTTTCCCTACCAAAATCAGTATTCAGAAAAATTCTAGTACTTTTTTCAGATTTTTTATGACCAAAAACTTGATTTTTCTAATAAAATTTGACGTTAAAATTATGGAGGCCTGCGTAAAGGAAATAATATTAAAAAAATATATATATTAATTGAATAAATGATATTCTTGATATTTTTACCTAGAGACTGGGCACTTTGTGGACAGTGCTGCATGTTTCAGCCTTGCAAGTTAAAGGTTTTTGAAGATATTTGACCACAAACCTGGTAGTTTGAACAAGCAGACAGCTGACACATAAATTAAAAAAACTAAGTCCAAAGGCTATTTTCAATGTTTTAAATTCTGTGACATTTTTTTCATACAACACCTACAGGTGTGTATAATACCTCTTTTTGAAGCATAAGGAGGATACATTACTATAGAAGAAAGCATGATAACCTATTAGGTAGTGAAAATAATATATTTTGGTCCAAAAATGTCATTTTTTTTAACATTTTTCCAAAAAACAGAAAATCGACCACTTTTGGCTCACCGAAAAGGCCATAACTTTTGAACAGCTCAACCGATTTTAATAATTTTTGTACCAAAATTTCCCATTTTGTATGTACTGTCATATTAAACTATAATTGGATGATTTATTAGCATTTCAATTTTTGGCTTGACCACCCTAGTATAGTGGACGTCGACATGTCACAGTAGTAGCGAGCACAGAGAGCTCTACAGCAACATGGACATGCGCATTGAATACACAATCTTCCTTATGATGAGATTGAAATCCTTTCGTCCGGAAATTGATAAAAAATTGGCAGCCCCGGAGAGAATGCCAAAAATAAAATAAAAAGTCTCCAATAAATGATTTTAAAACTAAAATGATATGATGAACTTCTAAAAATCGTATTTAAGTAACAAAAGACAATAAAAGGTGCTTACATTGTTAAATTAATCAGAATGACATCTCGCTATCAAACTCAAAGTCATGATGTCATGTTATTCATAGACATAGCCATAGGCCAAAGTCGTCAACAACATTTCGCGGAATTTTAATTAAAATCTTGTATTTTCATTCCGGAGTCAAAAAATTTCAAAACGACATCTATTTCATTTGCAACTGCGTCAATTCCGTAAATCGTGACTACATGTATTATGTAAACAAACACAGCACTTGTTTCAAGCGTGTCCAGATTATTAGATAAAAACCTTTCTAGTTA
This sequence comes from Bathymodiolus brooksi, assembly GCA_963680875.1. Classification (NCBI taxonomy): domain Eukaryota; kingdom Metazoa; phylum Mollusca; class Bivalvia; order Mytilida; family Modiolidae; genus Bathymodiolus; species Bathymodiolus brooksi. The sequence continues at coordinate 3,886,373 of OY804577.1, forward strand.
TATACGGATTAGTAAAAGATAATTATAGAATAAATTTGACTTAATTTTGAACTACAATATTTTCATAAAATATCAAATTTATTGTTTGGAGCATTTGCAGCCGATGTAGAAAAACTCGCCTTGGTGTGTTTTAGTTTTGTTTGATTTTTGCAGAATCTACGCGAGTGGTCTAAATATTTACTCGGATCAATCAAAACTTTGATTAATACAACACTGGCGTACTGAAAGGACTTTATGTTAACATGGACTATCAGGTTAAGGACAACAACTGTTCATTTTTTTATCACTGTGAATGACTCTTAAGACAACACGAATCTGGTCATTTTTTGACGTATGGACATTTCATGTCACACCCAACTGCATTTCACTGTCGAACTCCAGATTTATATTGACATTTCGTTACTGTATATATGACTTACCAGTTTAAAAGAAATCCAAACACAATTCCTGTCTCCAAGATTATTTGTACATGTACCACAATATTCCTAAAGTTCTACAATAAATGCGTAAATAAAAACGAATCTGGCCACCATTCATCGTCATGTTAATATTTTTTTTATCACGTCATATTTTACGTTGCAACAAGTAAAGGTCAGCATTGAAATCGTATTTGGGTCACAACTGACACGCAAAGATGACAATGTCATCAATATTTTTAATACGCATCTATAGTACACGTACAATAACTAGGAGGAGATCACAGGGACCTGCTCCCGGCCTTTCGTTATCAATAATTGTAACCCTACTATCAATGTGCGGTACTAAAATATCACAAGGGATGACACCTGTTCATATTTATACTTAATTCCTACCTTTCGTACGGTTTAGTTGTGTTGAATAATGGTAATTCCCAAAAAATATCACAAAAATCCTAAAGTATACTAAAAATCCAGCTTTTTAACATTTTGCCAAAAGGGGGGGAGAGGGCATGTGCCCCTTGCCACCGGCTCATATGTCTCTGATAAGAAATGATAGTGAACATTAACATTTTCCATTTTGTGGTGAACATTAACATTTTTATACAATTTTTGCATTTATTATTTCTTTGGCTAAGTAACAAACATTTTCTAACCATGATGTGCTTGCAAGGAACAGGGAACGCATTAGTTTTTCCTTATTTCTGTTAGTGTTAATTATTTCTATCAGTACCCATTTGTTTATTCATCTTACATTTTCCGTCAGTCTGATCCTACAAAATATTTGAATACTACCAACATCTGCCGACAATGGTTTAGAATAGTAAGACACAATGAATTTTATTTATTTAACTATTAATTATGCCGTTCATACTATATGTATATCTGTTATTATTTATTAAACTCGGTCCTTCTAAAATAAATGCTATACAATTATTAACCAGCTTGTTGTTGAAACTTTAAAAGGTAATAACATTACACAAGAAGGAATATATGTCTCTGTATAATCTTGTCGCAGATAATTTTAAAAGAGTATGATTTCGATACTGAATATTGCCTTAATATATATATCACGCCTCTACTGTGCTTTTTCCAATAAAAAAAATATTGAATATTGATAAATATTTTGTATGTGAAAGCAGAGACATGTCTGATGAAAGCGGTACCTATATAATTCTTTTCAAATTAAAAACTATTTTGTTCACTTGGAGATAGCATAATATTGGCCCAAATACACATACTTTAAAATGTCGAAATGAAGATTATCAGTATTAAAGTAACCGTACGCAGTGCGATCTTATGTATGGGCACAATGGACAGTTGCCCGGTGGTCACACAAGCAAATGAACCCCATACTAATCTATGTATGTTGTATACGGCATAATTTTTTATTTTGAAACACTGATTTTGTTGGAAGTATCAATACAAGAAATATATGTTTAATTTTATTGACCATTTATAATTTTATTTCTGTGAGTGTTTGTATAGATATGGGCCTCAGTGCACTGCTTTGACCGGGGCCTATATTGCTGACAAGACGGCGCTGACCGTACGTCATTCATCATTTACACTTCATGAATATATATCGGCTGTACATAGCATGGTATAGGCCAATATTGCTTATGTATGTTGGTTGCATTAATTGATATTTTCGTAATAAAACTCTTTTCTTATGACTTAAAAGACCATACTTTCATTTTACAGACACCGGCGTCTACTACCCCCTTTAGGCTTTATAATGGTTGATACCACCCGCGTACTAGTACTAGTTAGTCTTCAATGTTTGCACTGTTCCTAGTGCAACAATAAAAGATTCCATACTTTTTTCTCATACTTTTCTATTCTACTTCATTTAACTTTCCAATGGATGTCATAGGGGATATCATTTAATTTCAAATGCTAATGTCCTCTCTATAGGCCATGCCTACTCATATTATTTTGTGATATTCAACTTTCATTCAAATATATACACACTGGCCAAACAGAAATGCTGTGCTCGCATCTAGGCAATGCCTACTCCATATTATAGTGGACGTCGACATGTCACAGTAGTATAGTGGACGTCGACATGTCACAGTAGTATAGTGGACGTCGACATGTCACAGTAGTATAGTGGACGTCGACATGTCAGTAGTATAGTGGACGTCGACATGTCACAGTAGTATAGTGGACGTCGACATGTCACAGTAGTATAGTGGACGTCGACATGTCACAGTAGTATAGTGGAAGTCGACATGTCACAGTAGTATAGTGGACGTCGACATGTCAGTAGTATAGTGGACGTCGACATGTCACAGTAGTATAGTGGACGTCGACATGTCACAGTAGTATAGTGGACGTCGACATGTCACAGTAGTATAGTGGACGTCGACATGTCACAGTAGTATAGTGGACGTCGACATGTCACAGTAGTATAGTGGACGTCGACATGTCACAGTAGTATAGTGGACGTCGACATGTCACAGTAGTATAGTGGACCTCGACATGTCACAGTAGTATAGTGGACCTCGACATGTCACAGTAGTATAGTGGACGTCGACATGTCACAGTAGTATAGTGGACGTCGACATGTCACAGTAGTATAGTGGACGTCGACATGTCACAGTAGTATAGTGGACGTCGACATGTCACAGTAGTATAGTGGACGTCGACATGTCACAGTAGTATAGTGGACGTCGACATGTCACAGTAGTATAGTGGACGTCGACATGTCACAGTAGTATAGTGGACGTCGACATGTCACAGTAGTATAGTGGACGTCGACATGTCACAGTAGTATAGTGGACGTCGACATGTCACAGTAGTATAGTGGACGTCGACATGTCACAGTAGTATAGTGGACGTCGACATGTCACAGTAGTATAGTGGACGTCGACATGTCACAGTAGTATAGTGGACGTCGACATGTCACAGTAGTATAGTGGACATCGACATGTCACAGTAGTATAGTGGACGTCGACATGTCACAGTAGTATAGTGGACGTCGACATGTCACAGTAGTATAGTGGACGTCGACATGTCACAGTAGTATAGTGGACGTCGACATGTCAGTAGTATAGTGGACGTCGACATGTCACAGTAGTATAGTGGACGTCGACATGTCACAGTAGTATAGTGGACGTCGACATGTCACAGTAGTATAGTGGAAGTCGACATGTCACAGTAGTATAGTGGACGTCGACATGTCAGTAGTATAGTGGACGTCGACATGTCACAGTAGTATAGTGGACGTCGACATGTCACAGTAGTATAGTGGACGTCGACATGTCACAGTAGTATAGTGGACGTCGACATGTCACAGTAGTATAGTGGACGTCGACATGTCACAGTAGTATAGTGGACGTCGACATGTCACAGTAGTATAGTGGACGTCGACATGTCACAGTAGTATAGTGGACATCGACATGTCACAGTAGTATAGTGGACGTCGACATGTCACAGTAGTATAGTGGTCGTCGACATGTCGGTAGTATAGTGGACGTCGACATGTCACAGTAGTATAGTGGACGTCGACATGTCACAGTAGTATAGTGGACGTCGACATGTCACAGTAGTATAGTGGACGTCGACATGTCAGTAGTATAGTGGACGTCGACATGTCACAGTAGTATAGTGGACGTCGAGATGTCACAGTAGTATAGTGGACGTCGACATGTCACAGTAGTATAGTGGACGTCGACATGTCACAGTAGTATAGTGGACGTCGACATGTCACAGTAGTATAGTGGACGTCGACATGTCACAGTAGTATAGTGGACGTCGACATGTCACAGTAGTATAGTGGACGTCGACATGTCACAGTAGTATAGTGGACGTCGACATGTCAGTAGTATAGTGGACGTCGACATGTCACAGTAGTATAGTGGACGTCGACATGTCACAGTAGTATAGTGGACGTCGACATGTCACAGTAGTATAGTGGAAGTCGACATGTCACAGTAGTATAGTGGACGTCGACATGTCAGTAGTATAGTGGACGTCGACATGTCACAGTAGTATAGTGGACGTCGACATGTCACAGTAGTATAGTGGACGTCGACATGTCACAGTAGTATAGTGGACGTCGACATGTCACAGTAGTATAGTGGACGTCGACATGTCACAGTAGTATAGTGGACGTCGACATGTCACAGTAGTATAGTGGACGTCGACATGTCACAGTAGTATAGTGGACATCGACATGTCACAGTAGTATAGTGGACGTCGACATGTCACAGTAGTATAGTGGTCGTCGACATGTCGGTAGTATAGTGGACGTCGACATGTCACAGTAGTATAGTGGACGTCGACATGTCACAGTAGTATAGTGGACGTCGACATGTCACAGTAGTATAGTGGACGTCGACATGTCAGTAGTATAGTGGACGTCGACATGTCACAGTAGTATAGTGGACGTCGAGATGTCACAGTAGTATAGTGGACGTCGACATGTCACAGTAGTATAGTGGACGTCGACATGTCACAGTAGTATAGTGGACGTCGACATGTCACAGTAGTATAGTGGACGTCGACATGTCACAGTAGTATAGTGGACGTCGACATGTCACAGTAGTATAGTGGACGTCGACATGTCACAGTAGTATAGTGGACGTCGACATGTCACAGTAGTACAGTGGACGTCGACATGTCACAGTAGTATAGTGGACGTCGACATGTCACAGTAGTATAGTGGACGTCGACATGTCACAGTAGTATAGTGGACGTCGACATGTCACAGTAGTATAGTGGACATCGACATGTCACAGTAGTATAGTGGACATCGACATGTCACAGTAGTATAGTGGACATCGACATGTCACAGTATAGTGGACGTCGACATGTCACAGTAGTATAGTGGACGTCGACATGTCACAGTAGTATAGTGGACATCGACATGTCACAGTATAGTGGACGTCGACATGTCACAGTAGTATAGTGGACGTCGACATGTCACAGTAGTATAGTGGACGTCGACATGTCACAGTAGTATAGTGGACATCGACATGTCACAGTATAGTGGACGTCGACATGTCACAGTAGTATAGTGGACGTCGACATGTCACAGTAGTATAGTGGACATCGACATGTCACAGTATAGTGGACGTCGACATGTCACAGTAGTATAGTGGACGTCGACATGTCACAGTAGTATAGTGGACGTCGACATGTCACAGTAGTATAGTGGACGTCGACATGTCACAGTAGTATAGTGGACGTCGACATGTCACAGTAGTATAGTGGACGTCGACATGTCACAGTAGTATAGTGGACGTCGACATGTCACAGTAGTATAGTGGACGTCGACATGTCACAGTAGTATAGTGGACGTCGACATGTCACAGTAGTATAGTGGACGTCGACATGTCACAGTAGTATAGTGGACATCGACATGTCACAGTAGTATAGTGGACGTCGACATGTCACAGTAGTATAGTGGACGTCGACATGTCACAGTAGTATAGTGGACATCGACATGTCACAGTAGTATAGTGGACGTCGACATGTCACAGTAGTATAGTGGACGTCGACATGTCACAGTAGTATAGTGGACGTCGACATGTCACAGTAGTATAGTGGACATCGACATGTCACAGTAGTGGACGTCGACATGTCACAGTAGTATAGTGGACGTCGACATGTCACAGTAGTATAGTGGACGTCGACATGTCACAGTAGTATAGTGGACGTCGACATGTCACAGTAGTATAGTGGACGTCGACATGTCACAGTAGTATAGTGGACATCGACATGTCACAGTAGTGGACATCGACATGTCACAGTAGTATAGTGGACATCGACATGTCACAGTAGTATAGTGGACGTCGACATGTCACAGTAGTATAGTGGACGTCGACATGTCACAGTAGTATAGTGGACGTCGACATGTCACAGTAGTATAGTGGACGTCGACATTTCACAGTAGTGGACATCGACATGTCACAGTAGTATAGTGGACATCGACATGTCACAGTAGTATAGTGGACATCGACATGTCACAGTATAGTGGACGTCGACATGTCACAGTAGTATAGTGGAGGGTCGACATGTCACAGTAGTATAGTGGACGTCGACATGTCACAGTAGTATAGTGGACGTCGACATGTCACAGTAGTATAGTGGACGTCGACATGTCACAGTAGTATAGTGGACGTCGACATGTCACAGTAGTATAGTGGACATCGACATGTCACAGTAGTATAGTGGACGTCGACATGTCACAGTAGTATAGTGGACGTCGACATGTCACAGTAGTATAGTGGACGTCGACATGTCACAGTATAGTGGACGTCGACATGTCACAGTAGTATAGTGGACGTCGACATGTCACAGTAGTATAGTGGACGTCGACATGTCACAGTAGTATAGTGGACGTCGACATGTCACAGTAGTATAGTGGACGTCGACATGTCACAGTAGTATAGTGGACGTCGACATGTCACAGTAGTATAGTGGACGTCGACATGTCACAGTAGTATAGTGGACGTCGACATGTCACAGTAGTATAGTGGACGTCGACATGTCACAGTAGTATAGTGGACGTCGACATGTCACAGTAGTATAGTGGACGTCGACATGTCACAGTAGTATAGTGGACGTCGACATGTCACAGTAGTATAGTGGACGTCGACATGTCACAGTAGTATAGTGGACGTCGACATGTCACAGTAGTATAGTGGACGTCGACATGTCACAGTAGTATAGTGGACGTCGACATGTCACAGTAGTATAGTGGACGTCGACATGTCACAGTAGTATAGTGGACGTCGACATGTCACAGTAGTATAGTGGACGTCGACATGTCACAGTAGTATAGTGGACGTCGACATGTCACAGTAGTATAGTGGACGTCGACATGTCACAGTAGTATAGTGGACGTCGACATGTCACAGTAGTATAGTGGACGTCGACATGTCACAGTAGTATAGTGGACGTCGACATGTCACAGTAGTATAGTGGACGTCGACATGTCACAGTAAGTGGACGTCGACATGTCACAGTAGTATAGTGGACGTCGACATGTCACAGTAGTATAGTGGACGTCGACATGTCACAGTAGTATAGTGGACGTCGACATGTCACAGTAGTATAGTGGACGTCGACATGTCACAGTAGTATAGTGGACGTCGACATGTCACAGTAGTATAGTGGACGTCGACATGTCACAGTAGTATAGTGGACGTCGACATGTCACAGTAGTATAGTGGACGTCGACATGTCACAGTAGTATAGTGGACGTCGACATGTCACAGTAGTATAGTGGACGTCGACATGTCACAGTAGTATAGTGGACGTCGACATGTCACAGTAGTATAGTGGACGTCGACATGTCACAGTAGTATAGTGGACGTCGACATGTCACAGTAGTATAGTGGACGTCGACATGTCACAGTAGTATAGTGGACGTCGACATGTCACAGTAGTATAGTGGACGTCGACATGTCACAGTAGTATAGTGGACGTCGACATGTCACAGTAGTATAGTGGACGTCGACATGTCACAGTAGTATAGTGGACGTCGACATGTCACAGTAGTATAGTGGACGTCGACATGTCACAGTAGTATAGTGGACGTCGACATGTCACAGTAGTATAGTGGACGTCGACATGTCACAGTAGTATAGTGGACGTCGACATGTCACAGTAGTATAGTGGACGTCGACATGTCACAGTAGTATAGTGGACGTCGACATGTCACAGTAGTATAGTGGACGTCGACATGTCACAGTAGTATAGTGGACGTCGACATGTGACAGTAGTATAGTGGACGTCGACATGTCACAGTAGTATAGTGGACGTCGACATGTCACAGTAGTATAGTGGACGTCGACATGTCACAGTAGTATAGTGGACGTCGACATGTCACAGTAGTATAGTGGACGTCGACATGTCACAGTAGTATAGTGGACGTCGACATGTCACAGTAGTATAGTGGACGTCGACATGTCACAGTAGTATAGTGGACGTCGACATGTCACAGTAGTATAGTGGACGTCGACATGTCACAGTAGTATAGTGGACGTCGACATGTCACAGTAGTATAGTGGACGTCGACATGTCACAGTAGTATAGTGGACGTCGACATGACACAGTAGTATAGTGGACGTCGACATGTCACAGTAGTATAGTGGACGTCGACATGTCACAGTAGTATAGTGGACGTCGACATGTCACAGTAGTATAGTGGACGTCGACATGTCACAGTAGTATAGTGGACGACGACATGTCACAGTAGTATAGTGGACGTCGACATGTCACAGTAGTATAGTGGACGTCGACATGTCACAGTAGTATAGTGGACGTCGACATGTCACAGTAGTATAGTGGACGTCGACATGTCACAGTAGTATAGTGGACGTCGACATGTCACAGTAGTATAGTGGACGTCGACATGTCACAGTAGTATAGTGGACGTCGACATGTCACAGTAGTATAGTGGACGTCGACATGTCACAGTAGTATAGTGGACGTCGACATGTCACAGTAGTATAGTGGACGTCGACATGTCACAGTAGTATAGTGGACGTCGACATGTCACAGTAGTATAGTGGACGTCGACATGTCACAGTAGTATAGTGGACGTCGACATGTCACAGTAGTATAGTGGACGTCGACATGTCACAGTAGTATAGTGGACGTCGACATGTCACAGTAGTATAGTGGACGTCGACATGACACAGTAGTATAGTGGACGTCGACATGTCACAGTAGTATAGTGGACGTCGACATGTCACAGTAGTATAGTGGACGTCGACATGTCACAGTAGTATAGTGGACGTCGACATGTCACAGTAGTATAGTGGACGTCGACATGTCACAGTAGTATAGTGGACGTCGACATGTCACAGTAGTATAGTGGACGTCGACATGTCACAGTAGTATAGTGGACGTCGACATGACACAGTAGTATAGTGGACGTCGACATGTCACAGTAGTATAGTGGACGTCGACATGTCACAGTAGTATAGTGGACGTCGACATGTCACAGTAGTATAGTGGACGTCGACATGTCACAGTAGTATAGTGACGTCGACATGTCACAATAGTATAGTGGACGTCGACATGTCACAGTAGTATAGTGGACGTCGACATGTCATAGTAGTATAGTGGACGTCGACATGTCACAGTAGTATAGTGGACGTCGACATGTCATAGTAGTATAGTGGACGTCGACATGTCATAGTAGTATAGTGGACGTCGACATGTCACAGTAGCATAGTGGACGTCGACATGTCATAGTAGTATAGTGGACGTCGACATGTCATAGTAGCATAGTGGACGTCGACATGTCACAGTAGTATAGTGGACGTCGACATGTCACAGTAGCATAGTGGACGTCGACATGTCACAGTAGTATAGTGGACGTCGACATGTCACAGTAGTATAGTGGACGTCGACATGTCACAGTAGTATAGTGGACGTCGACATGTCACAGTAGTATAGTGGACGTCGACATGTCACAGTAGCATAGTGGACGTCGACATGTCACAGTAGTATAGTGGACGTCGACATGTCACAGTAGCATAGTGGACGTCGACATGTCAAAGTAGTATAGTGGACGTCGACATGTCACAGTAGTATAGTGGACGTCGACATGTCACAGTAGTATAGTGGACGTCGACATGTCACAGTAGTATAGTGGACGTCGACATGTCACAGTAGTATAGTGGACGTCGACATGTCACAGTAGTATAGTGGACGTCGACATGTCACAGTAGTATAGTGGACGTCGACATGTCACAGTAGTATAGTGGACGTCGACATGTCACAGTAGTATAGTGGACGTCGACATGTCACAGTAGTATAGTGGACGTCGACATGTCACAGTAGTATAGTGGACGTCGACATGTCACAGTAGTATAGTGGACGTCGACATGTCACAGTAGTATAGTGGACGTCGACATGTCACAGTAGTATAGTGGACGTCGACATGTCACAGTAGTATAGTGGACGTCGACATGTCACAGTAGTATAGTGGACGTCGACATGTCACAGTAGTATAGTGGACGTCGACATGTCACAGTAGTGGACGTCGACATGTCACAGTAGTATAGTGGACGTCGACATGTCACAGTAGTGGACGTCGACATGTCACAGTAGTATAGTGGACGTCGACATGTCACAGTAGTATAGTGGACGTCGACATGTCACAGTAGTGGACGTCGACATGTCACAGTAGTATAGTGGACGTCGACATGTCACAGTAGTATAGTGGACGTCGACATGTCACAGTAGTATAGTGGACGTCGACATGTCACAGTAGTATAGTGGACGTCGACATGTCACAGTAGTATAGTGGACGTCGACATGTCACAGTAGTATAGTGGACGTCGACATGTCACAGTAGTATAGTGGACGTCGACATGTCACAGTAGTATAGTGGACGTCGACATGTCACAGTAGTATAGTGGACGTCGACATGTCACAGTAGTATAGTGGACGTCGACATGTCACAGTAGTATAGTGGACGTCGACATGTCACAGTAGTATAGTGGACGTCGACATGTCACAGTAGTATAGTGGACGTCGACATGTCACAGTAGTATAGTGGACGTCGACATGTCACAGTAGTATAGTGGACGTCGACATGTCACAGTAGTATAGTGGACGTCGACATGTCACAGTAGTATAGTGGACGTCGACATGTCACAGTAGTATAGTGGACGTCGACATGTCACAGTAGTATAGTGGACGTCGACATGTCACAGTAGTATAGTGGACGTCGACATGTCACAGTAGTATAGTGGACGTCGACATGTCACAGTAGTATAGTGGACGTCGACATGTCACAGTAGTATAGTGGACGTCGACATGTCACAGTAGTATAGTGGACGTCGACATGTCACAGTAGTATAGTGGACGTCGACATGTCACAGTAGTATAGTGGACGTCGACATGTCACAGTAGTATAGTGGACGTCGACATGTCACAGTAGTATAGTGGACGTCGACATGTCACAGTAGTATAGTGGACGTCGACATGTCACAGTAGTATAGTGGACGTCGACATGTCACAGTAGTATAGTGGACGTCGACATGTCACAGTAGTATAGTGGACGTCGACATGTCACAGTAGTATAGTGGACGTCGACATGTCACAGTAGTATAGTGGACGTCGACATGTCACAGTAGTATAGTGGACGTCGACATGTCACAGTAGTATAGTGGACGTCGACATGTCACAGTAGTATAGTGGACGTCGACATGTCACAGTAGTATAGTGGACGTCGACATGTCACAGTAGTATAGTGGACGTCGACATGTCACAGTAGTATAGTGGACGTCGACATGTCACAGTAGTATAGTGGACGTCGACATGTCACAGTAGTATAGTGGACGTCGACATGTCACAGTAGTATAGTGGACGTCGACATGTCACAGTAGTATAGTGGACGTCGACATGTCACAGTAGTATAGTGGACGTCGACATGTCACAGTAGTATAGTGGACGTCGACATGTCACAGTAGTATAGTGGACGTCGACATGTCACAGTAGTATAGTGGACGTCGACATGTCACAGTAGTATAGTGGACGTCGACATGTCACAGTAGTATAGTGGACGTCGACATGTCACAGTAGTATAGTGGACGTCGACATGTCACAGTAGTATAGTGACGTCGACATGTCACAGTAGTATAGTGGACGTCGACATGTCACAGTAGTATAGTGGACGTCGACATGTCACAGTAGTATAGTGGACGTCGACATGTCACAGTAGTATAGTGGACGTCGACATGTCATAGTAGTATAGTGGACGTCGACATGTCATAGTAGTATAGTGGACGTCGACATGTCACAGTAGTATAGTGGACGTCGACATGTCATAGTAGTATAGTGGACGTCGACATGTCACAGTAGCATAGTGGACGTCGACATGTCACAGTAGTATAGTGGACGTCGACATGTCACAGTAGTATAGTGGACGTCGACATGTCACAGTAGTATAGTGGACGTCGACATGTCACAGTAGTATAGTGGACGTCGACATGTCACAGTAGTATAGTGGACGTCGACATGTCACAGTAGTATAGTGGACGTCGACATGTCACAGTAGTATAGTGGACGTCGACATGTCACAGTAGTATAGTGGACGTCGACATGTCACAGTAGTATAGTGGACGTCGACATGTCACAGTAGTATAGTGGACGTCGACATGTCACAGTAGTATAGTGGACGTCGACATGTCATAGTAGTATAGTGGACGTCGACATGTCACAGTAGTATAGTGGACGTCGACATGTCACAGTAGCATAGTGGACGTCGACATGTCATAGTAGTATAGTGGACGTCGACATGTCACAGTAGCATAGTGGACGTCGACATGTCACAGTAGTATAGTGGACGTCGACATGTCACAGTAGTATAGTGGACGTCGACATGTCACAGTAGTATAGTGGACGTCGACATGTCACAGTAGTATAGTGGACGTCGACATGTCACAGTAGTATAGTGGACGTCGACATGTCACAGTAGTATAGTGGACGTCGACATGTCACAGTAGTATAGTGGACGTCGACATGTCACAGTAGTATAGTGGACGTCGACATGTCACAGTAGTATAGTGGACGTCGACATGTCACAGTAGTATAGTGGACGTCGACATGTCACAGTAGTATAGTGGACGTCGACATGTCACAGTAGTATAGTGGACGTCGACATGTCACAGTAGTATAGTGGACGTCGACATGTCACAGTAGTGGACGTCGACATGTCACAGTAGTATAGTGGACGTCGACATGTCACAGTAGTATAGTGGACGTCGACATGTCACAGTAGTATAGTGGACGTCGACATGTCACAGTAGTATAGTGGACGTCGACATGTCACAGTAGTATAGTGGACGTCGACATGTCACAGTAGTATAGTGGACGTCGACATGTCACAGTAGTATAGTGGACGTCGACATGTCACAGTAGTATAGTGGACGTCGACATGTCACAGTAGTATAGTGGACGTCGACATGTCACAGTAGTATAGTGGACGTCGACATGTCACAGTAGTATAGTGGACGTCGACATGTCACAGTAGTATAGTGGACGTCGACATGTCACAGTAGTATAGTGGACGTCGACATGTCACAGTAGTATAGTGGACGTCGACATGTCACAGTAGTATAGTGGACGTCGACATGTCACAGTAGTATAGTGGACGTCGACATGTCACAGTAGTATAGTGGACGTCGACATGTCACAGTAGTATAGTGGACGTCGACATGTCACAGTAGTATAGTGGACGTCGACATGTCACAGTAGTATAGTGGACGTCGACATGTCACAGTAGTATAGTGGACGTCGACATGTCACAGTAGTATAGTGACGTCGACATGTCACAGTAGTATAGTGGACGTCGACATGTCACAGTAGTATAGTGGACGTCGACATGTCACAGTATAGTGGACGTCGACATGTCACAGTAGTATAGTGGACGTCGACATGTCACAGTAGTATAGTGGACGTCGACATGTCACAGTAGTATAGTGGACGTCGACATGTCACAGTAGTATAGTGGACGTCGACATGTCACAGTAGTATAGTGGACGTCGACATGTCACAGTAGTATAGTGGACGTCGACATGTCACAGTAGTA